>CM071801.1:23711373-26504221 GCA_036559045.1 Platycarya longipes
GATCGTTACTCGCACTACTATATATATATAGTTTTTAGGAGTATAGGTTTCAGTTTTGGTTGCCTACAACAGCACACCATTCCCCCACTGGGGCCGATGTTGATTCCCCCCCTTTAGTGTGAGCAACAGTCAGACGAGATAGATTGTGGGTGGGGATGTGCGACCTACTTGAATGGCCTCAATGATGAGAGAGTTGCAGGCGCATATCGACCGACAAATTGATAAACAGCGCATATGGATCAGACTTTGCGTCAACTTTCCAGTGATGTAATTGTTTTACGTGTTAAGATTGAGACATTGGTTGAGGAAGTTAAGGTATTGAAAGACAACCTATAGTGATGGATTTTATTTTTTATTTATATCTTTATGTATTTTATTTTTAATTTATGTACTGGATCATATTATCATGTAATGTATATATTGGTTTTGAATTTCCATTCTCAATTTCCTTTAATATTAGCTTGTCTAAATTTAATTTTAAATTATTGCATTACAAATATTTTTAAATTAAAATATTTTTTAATTGAATCTTTTCTAATATTTTTTAATATTTAATAGGGCACTCTAGAGTAAAATTTGTTTTTAAATTTTTTAGATATTTTTTTATTCATATTTTTTATTATTTTAAAATAATTTTAAAAATATAAAACTATCAATACACTAATAATCAATTCATTTACTATTAAGTAAAGGAAAAAAAATTAATTTATTAAAATACAAAAAGTGTCAAAATAAGGTGTTAAAATAGCATTATAGTAAAAAAAAAATTAAAATTTAATTACAACATTCAAACATTAGTTACTAACGTTCGAATGTTGGCGCTAGAAAAATTCACGTTCGCACATCATGAGCTTCATCGTTCGAACGTCATATTAATATTCGAATGTAAAATTGTCAATGTCTAAACATAGAAAAATCCAACACATGTTTTTAGTAATGGTTTCAATAAACCATCACAGAAAATGAATTTTGGTGATGATTTGGAGACTGTCACAAATTCTAAACCGTCACTAAAATCCAAATGTGTTGTAGTGAATGTCGTGACCTAGAAAATTGTAACAATTTTGATAAAACTATTTTTGAAATGTATCTTCAATAGTATTCATCCACATTTTGACGAGAACTGATATTTGAAATTATAAAGTGTGCAAGTGCTCCATATTTTCAAATTCTTGCACAAAATATAATATATAATTCAATTTTTTTAATTTTAATCTAAATTTTTCAAATCTCAAAATAATAATAATATTAAAAAATAATAGTTTAACAATTATATTTAGGTTTCAGCTTTTATCTAAAATCATGGTCTCATTTCATCTCACTAGCCAAACAAGACCTTAATCTTTATGAAATAATTATTTTTTTAATAATAGAAAGCCCTCGGGCTTTTGATACTATATGAAGCCATTGTCGAGTATGGAATAGTTGTGAAGGGGTCTCAAGCGTATGGGGTCACCACTTCCCATCTCGATTTCCTTCACGCCCAAAGTCAGCATTGGGAAACAGTTGGATCAACTACTCATTGTCTCACGCCAAACCTCATTGGTGCCCTCATGAATAAACAAGCGTATTTAGATAACCATTGTCATATCATTCTCTAAACGCAGTAACATCGGAGTTGATCTATAGATATGCGATTTTTCGATACGAACTTTCCATCAATTCAGCTTCTGACAGATTTTGCTAGAGGGCTCAATGGTCACTTATGTAAATATGTGACTCAACAATCCGTAAATGAAGTGATCCATGGGTATGGGGCACAAACGCTTTCACACTGTTTCGTACTCCCTCATTCAGGGGGTTCAGGGGGTTGTGCCCCATGAAACAGGGGGTTCAGAGGGAGGATCTCCAGGTCAACCATTGAATTGAATAGATTTTTATTTTTTTTAAAAATATAGTCTATAAAACTTGCACACATTAAATTTTATCTAGCATTACTGTTGCGCATTATATATCATCACAGCAAGTAATTAAGTTGGACTTCTAATACCAACGATAAAACATGATCACTTTTAACAAAAATAAACTACTATTGTTAAAAGTATTTCAAACATTTATTTTATTCACCAAACTCTTTAAATATACAATGATATGATGTTCCTTTTAACAAAACCATTGCATTGGTTCCACATTATTCGGAGCACTCCATCATCTAAATATGAATTATTCTTCTCATCAACCAACATCTTTTTTCTACACTCTACACCTTATGTAGATTTGTTTTTCTTTTTCTCTATCTCCTCTCCCTATTCGCATGATAAAAATGAGAGAGAGATGGTTCGATGAGAGAGAGAGTTGAGGAGAGGGAGAGGGAGCTTGATGCGAGAGAAAAAGTGGTATGTTAGAAAATGAAGAACAAAAAGGAATAAAAATGGTGACAATTTCGTTAGGGTATTTGTCCCATAAGTTGGTGATGGCAAGAGGAAGAAAAAATAGAGTGCATGATTTGTGCACTAGTGGCTTCTATTTATATACAACCATACACCTATTCAGAAGAGTCACAATCATTAGAATATCATTGATTACTAATTGATACAATTCTCAGCAAGTGACACAACACTTTGATTAAATCAAAGTGTTGTGTCCTTTAATACTTCACACAAGAGATGTAACATTTTGAATTAGTCAAAAGGTTGTATCTCTACACCCTTAACCACCATCACCCCTTATGGAAATCATTACCATAGGGGGGATGCAATTCCAAGGAGTATACTATTTGGTGATCACATCCCTTAAAATAACATCTCCCACTTGATCACACAAAATGATGATGATCCAGTTGAGTATTTACCTTGGTACCAATATAAGCTATCCACTACTCAACTCCCATCTACATATCTTTGCAGATCGGCGTCAGAGCATGACAAGCATCTACGTGTGCATATTTTTGTCATTACCTTATCTGACCGCACCCTCCATCACATATGCTCCCACTGACTACATAGAAAGGGTGACTTCATTTCACTAAAATACTTAGTGAATGGCACCAATTCTTCATAACTTGATCTATAATCAATATCCCTGTCACAATTGATGATTTCAGCCGAATACATAACACATGTAACGACCTACACTGAATTTTCGTTAAGTAATTCCTCTAGAGGCTATTCCTAAGGCTTTCCCTAATTACCTTATCAGCGACTTTTCACATGATTAACTAATTATTTAGTTAATCAACCTATACTGAAATTTTATTACGTATTTACCCTGAGGTCATTCTTGAGGTTTTCCTTAATTACCTTATCAGTGACTTTACACATGATCAAATTTCGTTTGGGTATTTTCATAACTCTAATTCTTTATTTATGTCGACTATGAGATTGTCTAGATTTTTCTCAACCCTATTCTAGTCACATGTTCTCTGAATTTCTCCAGAGACAATCATTTGGTCATTGGATCTGCTACCATCTCGATCGAAGAAACAAAACTAACTTTGACCTCTCATATTTTCACTATATCTAAAATATAGGATAATGCACATCAATGTGTTTTCCCTTGGAACTTTGTGTTCCATTTTTATTAATGAGATAACAGACTGATTATCACAAAACACATTAATTGGTTCTGTGGATGTACCCAAACCTAAGCTTTCTACAAAGCATTTTATCCACACCGCATTACTCACTGCAATACAACAAGTAATATATTCTACTTCTATAGTAGACTTAGCAACACAACCTTGTTTCTTACTTAACCAAGAAACTGCTATTCCACCAAATAGAATTATATATCCGGTTGTAGATTTTCTATCATCTACATCACTTCCAAAATCAGCGTCACTATAGTCGATTAACTCTAGATCATTGTTTCCAAAGCACAATTTCAAATTTTTGGTACCTTGTAAATATCTTAAAATATGTTTCACTGCTTGCCAATGTTCTTTTCCTGGATTGGATTGATATCTACTTACCAACCCTACTGCATGAGAAATATCTGGTTTAGTACTTGTCATTGCATACATAAGGCTTCCTATAGCTTGAACATAAGGAACATTACGCATTTCGCTCATTTCATACTCATCTTTTGGACACATACTTCTATTTAAAGTATGACCCTTGTAAACAGACGTACTTAAGGATTTACAATTTTTCATACCAAATCTTTTAAGTACTTTTTCTAAATATCTTTCTTGATCTAAATACAATATATTTGAATTTCTATCTCTAGAAATTCTTATACCAATAACATAGGCAGCTTCACCCATGTTTTTCATCTCAAATTTAGATTTCGGGAAATCTTTTGTTTCATTCATCATATCTAGACAATTACTCGCAAGTAAAATGTCATCAATATATAATGATAACAATGTTAATTTATTATCATTTTTCCATATGTATATACAATGATCTAGTAGACTCATTTGATATCTCATTTCCAAAATGGCTTGGTGAAACTTCAAGTACCACTGTCTTGCAGATTGCTTAAGTTCATACAGTGACTTCTTCAATCTGTAGACTTTCTCTTCATGTCCTTCAATCTGAAATCCTTCTAATTGAATCATAAATATATCTTCTTTTAATTTACCATTGGGGAAAGTCGTCTTTACATCTAACTAATATAATTCTAAATTCATCCGGCCAACAATGGACATGATGATCCTTACTGATGTAAATTTTTCTATAGGCGAATATGTATCCACAAAGTCTACACCTGGTTGTTGAGTAAATCCATTGGCCACTAATCTTGCTTTGTATCTTTCCAGACTACCAACAACTTTAAATTTTTTTCTAATGACCTATTTACAACCAATAACTTTTCTATTCTTTGGAAGATCAGTTAACTCCCAAACATTATTCTTATTTATTGATTCAGTTTTATCTTTCATGGCCTCAATCCATTGATCTGAATCAATTCTATTAATTGCCTCTAAAAAATTTTCAGGATCATTATCTAAATTTTTCAAACTAGTATTCAAAGCATAATGATCTTGAAATAATATAAATGGTCGTCTGGATCTTTTACTCCCACTGTCTCCAATATCAATACCTAAAAATTCATTTTTATCTGACTTTTTTTTATTTTTACTATTCTGTATTTGAATAATATCATAATTTAAATTATCAGACTCTGTGGAGATTTGTTGATTTTGTAAATCATTTAATAAATCTATCTAATCAATTGGAGTAATAAAATTTGTATTTTATAAAAAAAGGGTATCTCTACTTTCAATCAATTCTTTTTCAGAATGATAAAATTTGTAACCACTTCCGTTTTCTACATACTCAATAAACCTGCATTCCCAGGTTTTACTTTTTAATTTATCCCTTAGTGGCCTTGTGATGAGCACTTGTGCCTTGCAACCCCACACTTTGAGTTTACTTAAGTCTAATTTATGTCATGTCCATAACTCGTAAGGTGTGAGAGGTTTTGCTGTGAATAATGCATCACCCCAAAAATGTGTTGGAAGATCAGTATATGCCATCATCGATCGCACCATATCCAGTAAAGTCCTATTTCTCCTTTTTGCAATACCATTTTGTTGAGATTTATATGGTATAGTATAAATATGTCTTATACCATTTTGTTTGCAGAAATCATCCAAAGCCTCAAACTCACCTGTTCTATCACTATTCAAGTTTTTTATGGGTCTGTCCAACTGGGTTCTACATTTATTTTATATTCTTCAAATTTTTCAATTACATTAGATTTACATTTAAGTAAGTAGATATGCCCATATCTTGAATAGTTATCAGTGAAAGTAACAAAGTACTCCATTCTTCTATGGGTTTTCACTTTGAAAGGTCCACAGACATCAAAATGTATAATCTCAAGTAAATCTGTAGATTTCCAATTCTTTGAAAAAGATTTACTACTCATTTTTCCTTTGATGCATGGTTCAAATACATCAAAATCATTTGAGTTTATTTGTGGAATTAATCCACTTTTACACATTCTAATAATTGTATTTTTTATTTATGTGGCCTAATCTTAAATGTCATAAATATGTACAATCAGTAGACACATTCAAATAATCAGAAATGGATACTTTATTAATATTAATATTTAGTATATACTTTCATGCCTTTCACTGATATATTACCCTTACTTATTACAATAGTTCCAGACTTAAACTCAACTGTGTAGCCTTTCTGATCTAGTACAGGCACTGATACTAAATTCCTTCTAATACTAGGTATATATAATACATCATTAAGTAAAATAACGGAACTATCTATTTTAAACTTACATGTACCTTGTCCCAAGACATCGCAGTATGTATTTTTATCCATATACACTCTGTGCTCTCTTGTTTGTTTATCTTCAAGCTTGACAAATAAATCTTTGTTCCTGTATATATGCCTTGTTGTTGCATAGTCAACCCACCATGAATCTGTTGCTAGTTTTACGAGCATTACTTCAGACATTGTCATCACAATTTCCTTACTTTCTTGTGTTTTTCCCCTATTTAAACATTGTGATTTGTAATGCCTCTTCTTTCCACACTTAAAATAGTTTCCAGAAAATTGTTTATTTTGTTTCTTTTTCAACAATTTCTTTTTCTTAAACTGTTTCGATTTTTTTTTTCGTATAGAATGCTTATCTTGAGCCATCATTAATTTAGAAGATTCACTTTTTTTATTCCTCCTCTTCATCATTTCCCCTTCAAGTACTAATAGTATTGGAAGCTATGTCATTGTCATTTCTTTTCCACTATGTGTTAATGAAGTGACAATGTGATCCCAAGATGAAGGAAGATTATTTAGTATGGTTGTAACTTACATCTTATCAGTGAGAGGATGACCAGCATCATGTAATTATTTTGCAATCAATTCCATTTGAAGTACATGATTACTATATCACCATTCTTATTCATGCAAGTACGGTTAATCTTATCCAATAATAATTGTATATGAGTATCTGACCTTAAACCATACTTAGCCTTAACTACATCTATTATTTCTTTTGCAGTTTTATAGTTTTCAAATATAGAAAAAATATAATCATTCATACAATGCAAAATTAAAGTTTTTGTCCATGCATTGTATTATTCTCATTTATCTTCAGTTTTTACATTACTTCAACTTTCATTTTTGACATTTTTCATAGTTTTTGATGGCTTTGGTGTTGTTAATGTAAATAAGGTTTTTCATGGGTTAGAAGAAAAGTAATCTGCCTTTTTCAGGCCCTGAAATTTCTTCCATTCAGTTTTTCTATCCCTGAGTGATCAATTCCTTTCTTCGGTACCATAAACAATTAGCCTTAATAAATTAACAATAATATTGTAGAAATAATACTAATAAATGTGTATTATTTAAATACAATACTTCAACTGTGAAAAGAAAAAAAATAATTACAAATTTAATAATAATAACCCTTGGATTTAATCCAAGGAGGCAACCTTGAAATTCTCATGTTTTTCAGATAAAGAGAATAATAAAAATGATGCCCCGATCGGAATGTTCCACGACTCCTTCTTGATGTTTCTCCTCTTGCAAAGAACTTCTTACGATTATTTCGTTCTAAAAATATTTTATTATGTTTGGCACGAAATTTTGAGCACGTCTTTGAAAGAATTAAATCGGGCTTGAAATGGCTTCGAACAGCCCAAAAAACCTTTGCTAGTAGAACTGGGTTAGGAAAACGGTTAAAACGAGTCAACCGGGTCAAGTCGGGTGCGGGAGCCGATCCAAAACCGACGGCTCTGTAAATGACTTGGTCTGCGGCTGAAGGAACGGCTCGGTGAGCGGCTTGCTCGTCGGCTGCACTGAAACGGTGTCGTTTGGCACCAAGGGCGGCGACCCGTGTGAACCGAAAACGGCAACACCATTTGGCTCTACTGAGCTAAACGACATGTCGTTTGGCTTAAGCAGCACACAGCCCTTGGCCAAAACGACGCAGTTGTTCGGTTCACTTGAGCTAAACGACACGTCGTTTAGCAATGACAGATTTGAGAATTCGCTAAACGACGTATTGTTTACGTATGGCAGATTTAATTTCTGGCTAAACGATAGGTCGTTGAGTGGCCGCGTTTTTGAACCCCTGCTAAACGATAGGTCGTTTTCGTCAGGCAAAGATGAATTTTCTTCTTCTTCCTCGATTTTGTTTTTAGATTGAAAATTCACTATTTTCACTTCCTTTTGATGAAGTTGTCACCGGGGTTGAAGATTCCGATGTACTTTCAAGATTTATGAAATCCGGCATCGATGAAGAACTTCGACGACCTCCTGAAACAGTGTTGGTGGGTGATGCAAAATTGAAAAAAAAGTTATTTTTCTGAGTAAAAATTCTCCAATGATTTTCTTCAGAATAATAACAATTTGCCAAATTTTGAAAATTACCGGTATACTCCAATCCTCCCACCGTGACTTGATAAAGTGAAACTTTTAGATTTTCAAGCCTTCAAAGATGATTATAATATGTAAGTGTGATTGTCAAACCAATCACTTGTCTATTAATCATCTTCTCAATGCGTGAAAAAACTCCTGAAATTCCTTCTAACATGACCGGCTCCTAATACCACTATTAGAAAATGAAGAACAAGAAGGTATAAAAATGGTGATAATCTCATTAGGGTATTTATCCCATAAGTTGGTGATGGCAAAAGGAAGAAAAAATAGAATGAATAATTTGTGTGCTAGTAGTCTCTATTTATAGGCAACTATATACTCATTCGAAAGAATGACAACCATTGAAATATCAATGATTACTAAGTGATACGATTCTTAGCAAGTGACATTAAATTAAAGTGTTGTGTCCTTTAACACTTCACACAAGAGATGTAACATTTTGAATTAGTCAAAAGGTTATATATCTATACCCTTAACTACCATCACCCATTATGGGAACTATTACCATAGAGAGTGTGCAATTTTAAGGAGTACATCATTTAGTAATCATATCCCTTAAAATAATATGGTCAAAAAGTGAGAGCTTGAGGAGAAAGAGAAAGGTCAGAGAGACAGAGTGCTTATGGAGTAAAAGAGTCTAATAAGAGAGATTGAGGAGAGAGATTAGTTGATTAAAAGAAATTTGAGGGAGAGATTAAAATGATGTTCTAACAATAAGAGAATATGAATAGAGAAAGTGGAATGATGTGTCTAACAATTGAAAAGAAAATCTATATCAAGTGCGGGTGTAGGGATGAATAGTGGCTGATCTATAGCATTCTTCTTAAAATATAGGTCTCGTATAGATGTTGAACTAAATTGAGATGAATTGAATGTTTATAAATAGTAATCAATTGAGATGTCAGAGTGTATTTTATGAGACCTACTTATGATAAGTTTAAATATGTTTAAGAAATAAGATCAATTTAAATATATTTATAAGAAGTTAAAAAATATTATAGGTCATGTATGTAAAGAAGTGTTGAGTTAAAAAAATTATAGATTTTACATTTAAAAATTTTGAGTTGATATAAATTTAATTATTAAAAAATTAAATATTTAAATATTAAATTCAATTTTAAAACTAAATTCATCTCATAATATCCAAACGGGCATAATCTCGATCTCTAGAATCAATCAAAATAAAGGTAGCTAGCTAGCTAGGCACTCAACGCAGAGGAATTTGAGTTTCGGTCCTCGTGCCTGCCTAATTTGGGATATACCCAATTTTATTCAGGATAATGATAGACTTTTATTCATTCCATCGGGTCTTACTACAAACTTTGAAGCAAACGATACGTACATAATAGATTTTATAATATTTTATATAATATATGTTATAAAGTAAGAATATTTTATAGAATTATTTTATATAATACATGTTATAAAATATAAATATTTTTAATGAGTCTAATATATTATTATTTTAAGTATTATCTTTTTATTAAATTTATATTTTTTTATTAAATTTAAAAAATAAATTGATGAATCTAATACTAATATTCTTATATAAACGATGTCATGCTTGTAGGCTGGTGGACGGATCATTGTCCTCCAAAATTTAAATATTTCCTAATATTTATATTATTTAATAAAATGACTACTTATGGTCCTCCAAAATAAAAATATTTAAAAGAGAATTAAAACTTTTAAAAATAATTAAATAAATAATGAAAGATTTAAAAGAAAAATTAAAACAAATTAAATATACTATAAATATTAAATAAATAATAAAAAATATAGTAATTTTATGACTATCGTATGGAAAGAGACATTTTTATCATTTGTGGTTTTTTATTTTTATTTTTATTTTGTTCACTTTTATGATTCTAGTTCGATAGTGACGCCAGCAGTAAGGACTTATTATGGAACGTTGATTACAATGAAGATCAAAGACAATTTCGGGACCTAAATTTTTTCAACGAAATGTGGTCTCCATTGATAAACAGGGAGGGTGCGATATTCGAGTATATTGCGAATTAAAGACAACGGATTGGTGACCTATGTGGTCCATGCAGACAGAACGTTTATGTCTTTTTTTTTTTTTTTCTAAGCATGATTAATCATAATATTGATAAGAGAGAATAAATATTGTTGACTAAGGTGGATCATTTCTCCTATTTAAAAATACTCTAGGTATCACATATGAGTGGGTATATAAAATTAATTGTTGATTTAATTGATTAAATTATAAATTTATTTTTATTATAAAATATATCTAATTATATTATAAATTTATTATAAAAATATATTTATTTTTTCAACGAAAATAGCATGGTGTTCGTTTCTTTGATAGACTATTCTGACTGCTAAGAAGGCTGCTTTAAATTCTACTATCAGTAGAGATGTTGAGGTAACTTTTTTCGTGGAGATGTTGTGATGAAAAACATCTTCTTCTTTTTTAAATGTATTTTAGATTCCTCAAAATATTTAATAGAAGAAAATTTTATATTGTTTGATGGTTACCTTCCTTCGTATTATTAAGATTTTTAGCATTTTTTCATTAATAAATTAGGTCCATATGATACAATGATGTATTAATCCTACATACTATGTTAAAATTACAATTTAATATAGTATATACTATAGTAATACTATAGTAATTTATACAACTATTTAAATAATGAATTGGCGACATGTTTGGTCAACCAAAAAAAAAAAAAAACCACGTCACATTCGACAAATGTAGATATGTTATAGAGATCATGATTGAGACTTTTGTTATGTTATTTAACAACCCGAGACTCTTTTATACAAAGCTCAAAAGAACCAAAGTTTTGAATCAAGAAGAGTTGTACAGGAAATATGCTCAAAACAAGAAATCAACTAATCAAAGAATATAAAGTAGTAATAAAAGAGAAAAA
This sequence comes from Platycarya longipes, assembly GCA_036559045.1. Taxonomy (NCBI): domain Eukaryota; kingdom Viridiplantae; phylum Streptophyta; class Magnoliopsida; order Fagales; family Juglandaceae; genus Platycarya; species Platycarya longipes. The sequence goes on from CM071801.1 coordinate 23,722,565, forward strand.
TAGAAAGAATACATAAGATTATGTGATTCGACCATAATAATCTACATTCACAACATGAAAAACCTTAGAACTTCTTATTTATGATTGATATCCATAACAAAGCTTCAGTACAAACTAGCTTACAGATGCTTAAGCCACAAACCAATAAATCTTTCTGATTTTATCGCACAAAGAAACCTTAAGAGAAACCCTAGTTTCTCTCCCTCTGTTGTGTTTCTCTCGAAGGCTCTCAAAAACCAAATTGACATAATGAAATGAATTAGGATTATCAAATCAAAGAATATAAAAAAGTAATAAAAAAGAAAAATAGAAAGAACACACAAGATTATGTGATTCGACCATAATAATCTACATTCACGACAAGAACGACCTTAGAGCTGCTTATTTATGATCGATCTCCATAACAGAGCTTTAGTACAAACTAGCTTACAAATTCTTGAGCCACAAACCAGTAAATCTCTCTAATTTTATCACACAAAGAAATCCTAAAACAAACCATAGTTTCTCTCCCTCTGCTGTGTTTCTCTCAAAGGCTCTCAAAAACCAAATTGATAGAATGAAATGAATTAAGATTACAAATATCGAATTATTACACTTGTATACAAATTCTGAGATGACTACACGTGTCATCATTTTGCGGCTTGATCTGATTAAAACACTGATATAGCTTGCAAGTCACGAGCCACATACGTGATCAAACCTACACCATTTAAATTCATCTCCTACATCCAAATTTTGCCACATGTCTTCCATTCATTTGCCAACATACAAAAACTTTAGATAGCATCAATTATAAATCATAAATGTATTGACACACCATTTACAAATATCCACCTCAACAAACATTTATTGCCAAGCTTTCACCAATCCTCCTCATTGGTTATTTCTGTATTGTCCCCATATTAGGGATAGACTATAGACTCCTTTCCAACTAAATCCAAACAATGTCTGCACTTAGAGCATGAAAGATAATTGGTCATCATATTTGAGGGACTATATGCAATTGGGACCTTCTCCACACCTACCATCCTAGATTCTATAACATCCCTAACAAACTAAAGCATTTTAACTATATGTTTGAACCTTTCATAGTAAACCTGATTTTTAGTTGTGTAGTAGATTATTACAGTGTACAGTGATATTACCATTGAAAATACTTAACTCATTTGCAATATTCTTTAACCATATGACCTCTTTTATTGCCTCTGTTAAGGCTATATTCCCAGCTTCTATTGTGGATAATGCCACGACAGATTGTAAGTGTAATATCCACTAATTGCCCCCAAAAATAGTAAACACGTATCCTATTAAGGACTCAGTATTATTCATACTCTCCAACTTTGTTCCCAATAGTAGAAGATGGAGCCTCTCTTCATAGAGATAATTCTCAGTCTGTATTTTCCAGTATCCAAAATCAGTACTTTCAAACTTTTCAATCTTGGGTGCGTTCACTTTATCTCCAGCCATCGTTTCCTTCAGATCCGACATTGGCTCTTGATACTAGTTGTTGTGGCAAAACACACACCCCCACGATGGTAAATAAAAGTAAAAACAAATACAATCAATCACACGACACAAGATTTATGTGGTTCGACAAATTTCCTGCATTCACATAGCTGCAGAAATCTTATTAAGCAGAAGAGATTACAATCACTCCATCTTAACTCACTCTCTTTAGGATTTTTTGCTCTCTCACACAATATGCGCTCATTAGGTAATTGTTCTCGCTCAGAATATGTTGAAAAATATGTGTAAGCAGTCAAATATAACATATTTATAGTAAAAACAACGCTGAAAACCCTAATTTCAAAATTCTTGCAAATCTCACTCGAGTGAGTGTCAAACGAAACTCTCTGTCTAAATCTTGCTCGATCCAAATGTCGAGTCAGGGTCAAGCGAGAATCTGACTCAAGCCAAGTGTCAAGCCAAGGTCGAGCGAGATTCCTGATACTCGATTTTTAGCTACTAAACTAATCTCCACATACAACCCGACAATACATCAATATGAAAAATAATTTTTATAAATTTAGAGAGCTTATATAAAAATAAATTCAAAGATTGGCATAGTTTTATGAAATTCTTTAGATAAATTTTATAATATAAGTAACTTAATAAATTTATATATTACATTAAATTATATCAGTTTGTATATTTATTTTTATAAAATTTATTTATAGTTAGAATATTTTCTTTAAAAAAAGACAGGACACGTTGTCAGATTTTTAGTTCAATATGCACATTTGGGGTTTGAATGGTGGCGTGTATGAGCACTGCCGTCGATTTCCACCTGCGAAAATGTTCAAAACAAAAAAGCATTTAAGAGTACGTGATGAAAGGTCTGGGTCTGATTTGAATAGTGAATTGAATTAAATGAGATGAAATAAAAATTTAATAAAATATTATTATAATATAATTTTTATTTTAAAAATTAAATAAATAAATAAATAAATAAATTATTTCTTATATTTTATATGAAAGTTTTAAAATATTATAATAATAAGATTAAATAAGATTATTTTACTATACAGACCAGTCCTAATATAAGCTAAAAAATGAAAGGAGAACAGAGCAAAAAAAAAAAATTATATCATATTACCTTTTTTTTTCTAATCTAGCATATATTAATAAAAGGAATATTACAAATGATTATGTAGGGTCTTTTTCATTGTCAATAAGCAAAATAATTCTAGGGAGAATATCAAAGGTAAGGTCGGTAGCTATCCATTGCACTACTGAGTGCGATGGAGAAATTGTGAAAATTAGGAGGTGGAGGTAGGGCTGTTCACTCGATCCGAATCGACCCGATAAGCCCAATACCGACTCGATCCGATTGCAAAGCCATTTCGATTGGCCGAGACCCGTTTGGCCGATTACCCGATATCGGCATATTATCTTTCCCTACTTTGAAGCCTCAAACCAGACTAGAATTAGAATCCGAACAATAATAGCAAATCTCTCAACAAAATTAAAGAAAGAAGATTCAATACATTGCTGGGCAACAATATTTCGTTTGGCTTCAATTCGATCAAAAATGAAAATATTTCGTTTGGTGGAAAATCTCTCAACAAAAGCAAACATCTTCGTCGATGATAGGAAAATGATAGGGCAAACACGATTTGAACCTGTGTATGGCGTCGATGCAGATGTGAACACGGGAAGAGAACACGATTTGAACAAGGGAGTCTATGGATGTGAATCGACCTGTGCTCTCCGTCGTGATTGAGTTGCCTGAGCATAATCTAAACCATGGTCCATCGTTTTGAGAGTCTTGTGTGAATCGAAAATCGCTATGAGAAGAAATCAGAGGAAGAAAGAGTCAGAATGTTTTGGATTTGGTGAGATCGAACGCATTTTAGGGGTTTTAATCAGGTAACTGAATACTCGCTTCCGATTTCATGCATTATCGAGTCGGGCTTTCGGGTCGGCATATTTTGGGTTAATGGGTCAGGTCGAGAAAGCGGCCAATTTGTTCATCCCTAGGTGGAGGTATCTATGAATCTACTCTTTTTACTTCTTTCACCTCCCACGCGGTTTTGTATTCTTCATAATATGAATGTTCATTGTTTAGTTATCATCTTTAGAGATAGTAGGGCATTGTTGTGTACAGTCATTATATTTCTTCTATATGAAATCCATTATGATAATTGCAAACAGTAGGAAATGATGTTAAAAGTGATCAAACTCCTTGCATTGTCCCGACATCATGATGCCATATTCCAATTTTTGTGAACCACCGAAACAAACATTGCCTTCTTTGTTTTCTTACGTCTTGGACGCAAGCATATAGAATAGATTAGGATGTTTGTCCATAATTCTTAAGAAGTTCTATATCTTGTAATTTTTTGTTTTTTCTTTTAAACCACCCCCTTTGTTTTTCCCTCAATGATTTTAAGTTTTTACTAATTAGTAGTTATCTGATTTTCAAGTTTTAGAATTGTTTTCATTAGAATTTTATTAAATATTAAATATTATTAAAAAGTTTAATACAGACAGAAATGAATGTTGTATTCCTCACTTCATATGTAATTCAATCCTTACTTAAAATTCTCATGAGGTTCATAAGCTAACTTTTTACCTAGAGAAACTACTCACACCCTCTTAATAATTTTCCCGTAAGTCTGCTTCTCTTTCTTATGGGTTGTCTCTCTTTGCAAGCGATTTTTAATGAGTCCAGAAATTTTTTGTCTCTTTCCAAGGGGATGGGTCAGAGCTTAGGCTCCCACCTCCTCCTCTTATTCTCTTTTCCATTCTATTTTTTCTTCCGTTTTTCATTCAATTTCTTAAATTTTTTGATTTCCGTTTTCCTAGCCACCTCTTGCCGATCTTCTATCTTTCGGCAACTGCAAACCTACACGCATCAGCTACCCAGCCTCTACAATAGCTATTCTTCAAGTTCGGGAGAGGAACTTCGCATTTCCGATAGGCGCATCACTCGCGTATATCGGCATCCTTGAGTGGTTTTGAAAGCCATGCGCGCCACCAACGGTATCTCCGGCCTCCGATCCTCCAGATCAGGCTGTTCGTGCTTCATCCCTAGTGGTACATGTTGTACACATGCCATCGCCGCCGAGAGTCCAACACCAGGGATCTGGCATAGATATTGGCTTGTCCTTATGTTTTTGCTTTCCCTAACTAGTGATATTGAGAAAGGGATCGTGGGCTTCTCTGATAAATATTCCAAGACATCAAATGGTAGTGTACCTGCTACCTTCATCGTCTCGCGCAAAGAAACCACTATTTCATGCGAACACTTTATTTCTTTTTTTAGATAAGACGGCATCCTCTGATAAGATAAGAGTAGGGATCAATTATTGATTCCAAATAAATCTATTTTTTCTTTTTCTCTTTTTTACTGTCTTTTGTATTGTAGTTTCTTGTTTTGGAGTATTGTTGGGAAATCCTATTCCCTCTTTTTATATCATGTTTTCTAATTTAATAGAACTTTACTTGCTTTGAAAAAAAAAATTGAGAGAAAAAATTGAGAATCAGCTAGCAATTATATTCATAATGTCGGTCCATAATTGGAAGTATGCATGGACTGTTGAACTTGGTGTTGCATGTAGTCGATAATGCCTAACGACAACCCGTTGATTAGGTACGGATTATCAAGTCTAATTTGTTTTTATAATTATTTTTATTTTATCTCATCTAATTTAATTATTATAATATTTTTAAATTTTCATATAAAATAAAATAAATAATTTCAAAATTTACAAAATTTAAAATAAAAATAATATTAAAAAAATATATTTCAATAATATTTTACAGATCAATTTTTAATTTTGATCCCAACTCATTTATTCTTATCTTCACAAACAAGTAAGGATGTGTAATTTCTGTTATTCGAATAGCAAGGGATAAAAAATGGGTCCTACTACATGGACAACCGATATTGTTGTTGATTTTGATCGCTAGAGCATGCATTTTGAATTTTTTAACATAAATAAAAATAAAAATAAAAATATAATAGCGGTCAAAACTAAGAGGCAATTTAGTAATTTCCAAAAATAAAATACTTCACCTTTAGAACACTGGCAATGCTAGTTTCTAGTTATATTTTGGCTAACTAGTTTAAAAGTAGTCTGTATTGGAGTAGTAAAAAAAATCAAAGACTCCACTTTTGACGTAAAATAAAATCATTTCTTTTTTAAATTTGGTTGACTACTGTTCATTTCTAAAATAATATTTCGCTCTAAAATATTTATTGAACATAGGAGACAGCTGCATGCACAATAAAATTTCTATGCCAACTTGGATTTTGGGAAATATGAAATAGAAGGGCACAATTGTAAGTGATCGCTGATCTCTTGAAGCAATACAAGGAGAAATTCCAAGGTGGCATACTTGCAGTGTATTTTAAATAAAAATTAAATTATCAATTAATATATTGTGTATATTTTCAAAATATTAAAAAACAAAAAATTAATATATAAATATTTAATATTATATTATTATTTTAATTTTAAAATAGATAGTCTAATATGAATTAATTATCTCTAATAATTTTGACTTTAATTAGAAGTTTAAATTCTAGTCAAAACTTGATAAAATGACTAGATACTTGCCAATGCTCTTTGGAGCACCATCCTTAAATTCAATCTTCACACAAGAATTCTGGTAATTTTAATTTGGGAAACGCTATGGTTTGGTCGAGTTTCAAAAGTCAAAAATACAATCATCCAATAATAAACAGCCACATCACCAGTTTTACCAAATACAAGTTAGGCTTGGCCACACCAGATCCTTCATGCCTCATTCGATCCTTTAGAGCCTCCTTTGGACACCGTCTGACTCAAGAATTTTCCATATCTCATTTTCCATGATTTGAAATCCCATATAGAACAATTTCTTCAGAACTAAACCTAACAAAATTATTTAATCTTCTCCACAGAATCTACCGTGACATTCCTATTTTTAGAATCACAAAAAGGATATTCAAACTTAAATTTTTTATCACTTTTTCTGCCTTTACAGGCAACTAAGTAAAACGAAAACTAATTTCTTCTTGATGAGAAATCGAGAACCCAGATGCTGATTAGATTTGAGAAAATGGAAGAAGAAGGTGAAAGAAATATGAGAGAAATAAGAGAGATGGACGATGAAATCCAATAACGATTTTAAAGAAATAATTTTTCATTGATAAAAAAATACAGTGGACTCAACTCCGAATCTGCCTTATAGAAATATCATTTCTCTTTGGTCTCTCATGGACGGCAAAATCCAAAGGAAAGAATGGATGAATTTTTCTTTCTTTTTCTTGTGAAACAAACACAAAACCAACATTCGAGACACTTACCTCGACGGACTACCTTCCAACTACTATAGAAAGTGTCGACCAGGTGCAACCCATCAACCCGTGCCTTTTTCGGTGAGTCCTTGACAAGATCTCTTTCTTTTTTGCGATTTCCAATCTCAATTTCTTTCTCTTTTGCAAACTCTCTCTCTCTCTCCCAAAGTCAAACCACCATGCCGGAGGAGCCAGTGCATCGCTAATCTCAATTAGGCATATTGTGTTTTTGAAGTTTTTTATATTGTAACTGAAGGAGTGAGTGGGGGAAGGAGTGGAGTCCTGCCGAATTGGGTGGGATGCAATTTCAAGTGAACTCAATGCAACCGCTTACGTGTCGACATTAAATTAGAAGGTTGTATTTTAATTCTTTTCAGCCGGACCAATTTTCTCTCTTAATTTTATAACCCTGTTCATGTTTCTACTCAGTTGATCCCGCTGTGTTAATAATGGGCCTAGAACTTAGGCCGACTTAAGCACGGGGTATGGCCTCCTATCCTCGATGATTTCCGTGAAGACAGCTCAAATTTGGTGGGCAAAACATTCAGTACCCAAAACACCCTTATCTAAGGTAATTCCGTGGGGGGAGTGCCACTGTCAGGGATAGAATGGTAAAAGAAGCGAAAGTTAATTTAAAAAGGAGTGTTGTTGTGGGGACCGGGAAACCACAGGACGTGTAGAGTTTCCACTTTCCAAAGGTTGGGAGGGGTAAAGAAAAGAAAGGAAAGGTTAAGACAGAGACAGGAGCAATGAAGCAGTTGGTCACATCTAAAGGGGACCGCTTGGTTTTATTGGTTGAGGGACGGTGGTGGACGACCCACATGGTCGGCGCGTGGATTCATGCTTCTCTCGTAGGAGAGTAACAGCTATACTGCTTATGTGGGGCCTAGAGAAAAGCAGAGGTGGGTCCTACCCAGCTCTTGTATAACTTATTCGAGTTTGCACTACATGTGCTAAGGAAAAACTTTATGGAGAAGGGCGTCATTGTCCTCCTACTCAATTCCACTCACCTTTATGTGAACCAAAAAACTAAGGTCAGCACAAAAAAATTAAAAAATTAAAAACTTAAAAAATAAAAAAACAAAAACTAAGCTCTTGTTCACTTTTAGGACCGGTTTGTTTAATATAAAAGAATAAAAAATTAAATTTTTTATTTTATTTTATATATATAAATGTAAAAAATATAATAATAAATTTAAGATGAGATGAAATAATTTATAAAAATAAACTAGACCTAAATAAATAAAATATATAAATAAATAAGAGTGTTTGATAAGTGGAGATGTGAAAGTCGGAGGTTGGATAGCCATTGTGTTAATAATGGATTAAGAGTACTCTTATTGAATTAATTAAAAGTTAAATTTAATGAGAATTCAGTCGTTAGATTTAAGAAAAGTCTATATTAAATTGTCAAAAAGTCATAAATTTTGACCCAAATAAATAATAATACTAAAAGAAATTCAAAAGTTGGAAGTTTCAAGTCAATGGCTAAATTATTATTTTATTAGCTTTTCTCGATTTCATTCTTCATTACATAGAATATAATTACTAATTGATTTTTTATTAGTTTCTCTCTCTTGCCAAAATTTTATTAATAATTTAATTTAAATAGAATATGATTACTAATTAATTTTCTAACTCATAATTTAATTAAAATATAATTATTAATTAACGTATAATAAGTAAAATGGTAAAATATGGTAAAACAGAATATATTAATAATTACAAATAATAAATATTTTTTTAATAATTAATGACTCATTATTATATATCTTCGTAGATAATTTAATATAAAAATTTGATGTGAATAGTTAAAATCAAATTATTGTTATATAATGAAAAAGTAGCTATTCTAATGTGAGAACGTATATGAATGGAATGATCAAAAGTCAAATTACTTTTCACAATAATTAAGACTGTCCTTTAATTTTAGACAATCTAATAAAAGTACTCTACAAGAAAAATAGAGATATTTGACAAACTAACAAATTTTATAAAAAAATAAATTTATAAAAAAAAGTGTATAGATATGGTATGTCAAATTGTAAATTAAATTCAGGTTCCGTTTAGATGTTAAGTTGAGTTGAGATGAGTTTAATTCTTTATTAACAGTAATGAATTGATATGGTAGAGAGAGTTGTATAAATTCTATCTAAGATAAATTTAGATGCATTTAGAAGTTAATGAGTTTAGACATATTTATAAAAAGTTAAAAAAATTATGGATTTTGTATGTTAAAAAGTGTTGCATTAAAAATATTATAAGCCACACGTATAAAGAAATTTTAAGTTGAAATAGATTTAGTAATTTAAAATTAGGTATTTAAATGTTACATTCGATTTGAAATTAAAATGAATTAAATTTATCTTAAATTTTAAATGAAGCTTTAATAATATCAAAACTATATTAATTTATGAATTTAATTTTATATAATTTTATTGTGGTTGTAATACTTATTTTCTCAATTTAAAAAGTTTATAATATATTTTCGCAAAAAAAAAAACTATAAATTGAGAAAATCATTTCAAATTTACCGCTGCAGAATAGTTTCACTTATGTGTGGGTTGGGGCCAATAATTATGTTTCTTTACCTTGTGACATGTATCCAGCTAATTGGAGGGTAACCCCTGTTTGGCTGCTTCTCCCTTGGACTTGCACGGCTCGGATTGTAAAGGCCAATAAAAAAGACCCACGTGGTGATAGTGAGTCGCCTTTTGAGTTGGGACCCAGCTTCCTTGAGATCATAACCAATACAATTATGTTGGGGGAGACTGCCCAATGAGAAGCCCCAGCAAGCTGTAACAGGCCCTCTTCTAAAAATTAAAATTACAAAAGACAAAAAAGTGAAATTTACCAGGCTACCTTTGTGGACCCCACCAAATAAAAAATATATAAATATTTCATGAAATCTGGTCAATATTTTTTAGAGAAACGTTGGTAGCGGTCGGATTATTAATTGTTAAAATATAGCCATTTAAATTCTGTTTCTATCTGTGATTGAGTTCATCTCAATTTAATTTATTTTAAATTTTTTATTATAATTTTTTATAATTTTATATAAAATATAAATTTTAATATAAATTTTTCAAATTTTAATATATTTTTTTCAATTCTTAATTCAACTTTTTCTAATCCCAAAATAATAATAATATTAAAAAATAATTTTATCTTATCTCTAAATCCAAACGAAATTTTATTAAGGTGACACATCACTTATTTTATATTAAGTCAATGGAATGCATCATATTAAATTATATCACCTAAGACCCCTCACATTCTATGCTCAATCTTTTTAGAGTGTCAAAAAGTATCAACATGTCGTATTTATGTCATATCAGGGCATATATATTACGTTTAAGAGATCAACATGAATACGACTCGTTAAAGATTTCGTGTCAAAAATTTCAATCATAACACAACCCGTTAAGATAACAGGTTGACGCAACACGACCCGTTAAAACTTTTTGACACTATATGACACAACACGAAACGACATGTTCTAACCTGCAAACCTGTTAGTGATTCATTTGAGTTTAACCTAATTGATTTTATATAAATATTAAAATTTAAATAATAGTTATAAAACATAAAAAATTAATTACAAATTAAAATCTTATATTAAAATCTAATAAGTAGTACACTATAAAATATAATAAGCACACAAATATGATCTACAAATTGTAAAATATTAAAATTACACCCCGAATATAATAAATAATAATGAATTAAAATGACTCCTTAAGAAGTGCTTAAATGGAATAGGTAAATGCCTAAAGGTATAAAACTAATGGATATAGTGGGTCATAACAGGTTAACCCGTTAATGACCCTTTAAGAAGTCGTGTCTTAGTGGATTAACCCATTTTGACCAAAAACCTATTAAGACTAAACCCTAATATATTATTATCGTGTCTTGTTCATTTTGGATTAACGAGTCGTGCCACTCCTAAATCTTTTTATCTTTTCCTCCTGCTGCCTATTATCTTCGTCGTCGTTCATCTCTCTCACCAATGTCTTCTATCTCCATCTCCAACGATCAACTCCATCACCTTTCCATCAAAATTCAATCAAACCAAAATTCATATTTATGTCCCCTCCTTGGATTTGCTTTCCATCTCCAATCTCCTACAAACGAGACTCTCTCCAACACTACAGTTACTCACGCAAAGTTTTAAATCAATGACTTAAGATTTTACAAAGATATTGGCATATCCTAATTCTCAAGACTCCAATGAAAACAGAAAGAGAATTTATCGACTCATGAAAAGAAAATAAATATACTTTTAAAAATTATAAACACCAAATTGTGGCTTTTGTTAGTCAAAATGGCAAAAATTGAGAACTTCAATATTCAAATATTCAAATTAACCAATTTGATGCCCATGATCAATAAAATCATTGTTTAACGATAAAAAAAAATCACCAATTCAATGTTAATTTTTACAACTCGTAAGTGTTTTTGAGATTTAAAAAAATTAAATAAAAATTAAAAAATTATATTTTATATAAAAATTAAAAAAATATAATAATAACTTTAAAATAAGTTAAAGTTATCGTCTACGAAATCAAAATGGCCCTAAATTGCACCATCCTCAGACACTAGCTCCACCAATCAAAGCCCACCACCTACAGTCTCAGCATTTCTCTCTGACTGGCTAAAGTTCTTAAGCAAAACTAGATTCATTCCTTGAAGCTTACCAAACTGCCTTTTCAGCTTCCCTCAATTTTCTCTCTTTCCCTTCGTAGACTTACTTTGTTTTGGCCTTTTCTTTGTTGCTGATGCTTCAAGGAAAAGGAGAAAGAACAGGTCTTTACCAGCTTTTTTAAACTGCTTCAAAGCCTCAAGAGTTCAGAGTCTCCCTTGTTTTCCGAATTTGGTTATTGTTCCTATCTTGCTTTGTTTCATGGTTCCTTCTTAGTTCGTTTCGTGAGGAGTCAGCTTCTTTTTCTTTCCCAATTGAGATATGAAGTGGTTGCAGACACAGATACAAATGTTAGTTAGCTCTAACTTGTAAAGCTCTTTTTTTTTTTTTTTTTTTTTTGTTCTTTTGGGAAGTCATATCTAGAAGCCCTACTTTCTTAGACTTCTGATCATTCCTGCTTCAATTTCATGGAAGTTTTCTCGGTCTTCACTCTGTAGTTCTGTTTCTCTGTTTTATGTTCCTTGGAATTCCACTGGGTTCAGATCTCAGCAGTTGTTCTAGGGTTCCAGAATGGAGAACCCAAGTTATTTTCCTTTTTAATTTGTTTTGTGGGATTTTCTTTGATTTTTGAAAAGGTGGGTCTTTTCTAGATTCCTCAGGGGTATGCCTACGCACAAAAAGGTATTCTGATTCCTTTCAAAATGCTTCTTGATTTAACACTGATATTATTGCTTTAAAACCTCCACCACTCTGCATTTTCCTTTCTGGGTTCTCCCCCTCTTGCTCTGTCTTTCTTCTTTTTCACCAATTCAACTCTTGAGCTAACTCTTCAATTCACAATCACAAAAGAAAACAGAAGAGCAATCGCAGAACTGTGGTGAGCTCGTTCATATTTTGCTGGTAAGAAGTGTAATTTGCATGGTAGTTAGAAGTGATGAAGTGGGAAATGGAAATTCTCTCCCCTGCAACCTATATATCGAACACGAATTGGCTTCTTGACGAAAGCAAGAGTACTAAATGGACTCCTGCCGAGAACAAGATGTTCGAAAACGCGCTAGCGGTGTACGATAAGGAATCCCCGGACAGATGGCCCAAAGTTGCGGCGATGATCCCTGGAAAGACAGTTTTGGATGTGATGAGGCAATACGAGGAATTGGTGGCTGATATTAACAACATAGAAGCAGGGCTGGTGACGATTCCAGGATATGCCGCCTCGCCATTCACATTAGATGGGGTGAACAGTAATGGCTATGATGGGTTTAGGCAATCTTACGGCATCGGCGGAAAGAGATCTTCGTCGGCTCGGTCTGCCGAGCAGGAGAGAAAGAAAGGGGTTCCATGGACAGAGGAGGAGCATAAGTGAGTTTCTTCTGTCAAATTCTTGTTCTGCTTAAATTTTACGTGATGGTAAAGCTTAAAGTGCACGGCACAAAACTTTAGTACTTTGAACTAGGATTTTTGCAGATTTAACGACATGGGTATGTACCAAAACGCAATCCTTATATGGATTTCACATACACACGCAATCCTTATATATATATATATATACATATTGAAGTCTGAGAAATTTTCATTTATACCAATTTGGTTTTTCTGATTTCATTGGTGGTCGTAGTTTTATTCTCTTTCAGGTAGTTTGCTATGTATTCAGTTTAATCTTTGATCTCATCTTCCGCAGATTGTTTCTGATGGGGCTGAAGAAGTATGGCAAAGGAGACTGGAGAAATATCTCGCGCAATTTCGTTATTACTAGGACACCGACACAAGTGGCCAGCCATGCTCAGAAGTACTTCATCAGGCAGCTTTCGGGAGGGAAAGACAAGCGGAGAGCTAGCATCCATGACATAACTACTGTCAATATCGTTGACATGAAAATGCCTTCACCGGACAGTAAAAGACCCTCTTCCCCTGAGCACTCTACGGTGCTTCACCCCCACCACCAGCAGAGATATTCCGCCGCAGCCAACCCCAGAACACCTTTTCAATGGAATCAGTCCAATGGGGAAGCAACCATGACTTTCAACACGACACATGGGAATGTGTTCATGACCTCTCCATATGGGATTGTTAACTCTTATGGGCAAAAAATGCAGGGTCACAATCTGCCCAGAGGTGTTTCCCATGAATCTTACATGGGAACTCCAAATATGGTTTTCCAAATGCATTCTGCACAGCACTACCCCCATGGATGATCACGAGATACCAGTTGTTTTGTACTCTCAAGCCACGTCTTTATTCTGTTCTCTAGTATAGCTTTTTGTTTGTGCTTCTAGCTGATTCTATGTGAATATGTTATTCAGAGAACTGGGGTTAGTCCATGGTATATGAACTTGAAGAAGTAGATGAGAATTGTGTTTTCTCGGTTTCTCTTGGAACTTCAAATTCTGAGCTCTGAAATTGAGCGGAAGGAGAGTCTCAAAAGTACTTGGGTTTCTTTGTACAAGTCTCAGTGGTTCAATAGAAGTTTTCAGGTTTTTTTCTTTTCTTTTCTGTTCTTTTTTTTTTTTGTTTTTAATTTTTTGGCAGGATCACATTTTTTGTAGTCTTGTCAAGGATGGAGTGGCCAGTTTATGCAGAAGGCATTTAATGATGAGCATGGTGCATGACTCTGATAGAGACAATTATCATGCAAAGATATGGGACACGTTTTTGAAGCAAACAGGTGGATTTCACAACTGACCTTGCATTTGATAATGGTTTGTCGTTCCCTCGAAGATAAAAACCAGAATGTAGGAAGTGATTCTGGGGCAATAAGCAAACAAATGCAAGAGCCAAGAGGAATGAAATAAAGGCAATAGTGAGATAAAAGTTACTTCAAACTCCATGGTTGTGCAACTTATCTGTCTAACATGACCAGTTCTGCCTAAAAATAGACCGAGTTGAATCATTGAAATTGTACGACAGAATTAGATGAGATCAAGAAAATTGGGGACCTGATGACAGGGGGGGCCGGCGACCTGAATGGCGGTGGTAATTATAGTAATTATAATGGTACTAAGGTAGCAAAATTCCTAATGTTCACTGTCCTAAATCCTTCATGGGCAGTATTAAAATTGAACCATCTAATTTAGTAACAGGGGTGTATATTGAATCTCAAAATCTGCAGCTACACGAGCAGAAGCTGATCGAATGAATTTGATGAAACATTATCGGCATCTTAGGTGGTTTTGGTACACTTTAGTCTTATGTATAATTGGAACAAAGCTAACCGAGTCAGTTGGCACTCGGTTTGGTTTTCCGTAGCATTTGATTGCCAACTTTTCTTTACAAGACTGTTAATTCTTTCTTGCCCCTAAAATGGCCTAGTGGACTGCGCTTGACCTCCTAACCATAGTCGATGCTGACTCCACATGCACTAACCAAGCATCATATGCTTCAAACCCCCCTTCCTATTCTTTACTTTGGTAATCTGTCTTTCATATAGGGATCTTTTTCAAGAGATCCTCTTAGAGAGAAAGAAGATCCCTCCTAGAACTATTAACTAATGATTAAAGTACAATAATTATATGGTATAAAGTAAAAGATTCATGTTGGATTACCCAGTAAAAGTCTTTTTTTTTTTCCCTCCAATACTGTAAGACTCTATTATCATTATTTTAAAATTTTAAAAAGTATAATTAAAATTTAAAAAAAATGAATTATTTATTATATTTTATATAAAAATTTTAAAAAATTATAATTATAAAATAAAGTTGAGATAAACTAATTTCAACTTCATATCCAAATTGGGCCTAAGACACGTTTAAATATATAAAAGTTTCATCCCATCGTAACAATTTTTTAAAATCTTAAAAAATTCTTAATAATCTTTTTATTATTATTTTGAGTCTGAAAAAAGCAGCAGGGTTTTGTGATTCTGGATGTACGGAACCAACAACCAATCGAGCCAATTTTTTTTTTTATGGTTTCGCTGTGCTCTACATCTAGGGACAAGTTGTGTGATCTCTTTCATGGAGACAAGCCACATAGCTTTTCATTATGAAGAAAAGAGTTCTTTACCTTTTCTTAATCAGTGTAGATTACACTTTACTAGCTTTATTTCTTTTTCTTTTCTTTTTTCTTTTTTCTTTGTTGTTTTCCTAAGACCAAGAATCTTCCTCCTAATTAAGTGCTATATTGAGCTAATGATGATCATATAATAAGACAAAGTGAGTAAGATTATTGCCCAATATTTATTAAGGGAAGTTGCACGCACGCACGCACGCACACACCAAGTCGTGCTTCTACTGGATTGCAGGCATTGAACTTTGGGTTATTCATCTAATATAGACATGGTAGCATAATGATTGATGAACCAAGTTAGGTTTTGTATAGAGTGCAAATCCCATCTTTTTAAGATCAGCTGCAAAAGTCCAATGATGCTTTATTCACAATAATTTTCTTATGGACCAAGTTAGATTTTGCATAGAGTGCACATCTAACTATTATCAACTATATTTTCAAAACAGGAGTTTTGATTTTGATTACCCAAATTAATCATCTACCCCACAATTATCTATGCTTTTAAATGAAATTTAAGTCATTTTCTAATCAAAGTTAAAGTTATCACATTGTTGAATCTAATAATCAATCATAATTTATTGATATTTGATACATGAGCATAATCTGAAATGATGTGGCACTTTGATAATATGGCAATTTGATGGTATGATATACGATTACTATTTAAAAGTTAAATAAAAAGTATTTTTATTTCCTTTTCTTTACTTTTTTTTTCTTATATTTGATCAAATATAATAAAGTTTTTTGGATATGTGTACAAATTTATACTTTTTGAAAGAGAATTTTGATGAATTCATTGCTAGTATTTTAAATATGTGACTCACATAAAAAAAAATATTTTTTTAATAATATATTTCGCTTTATTTTAAAAGAGTGTCCGGAATTTACACACTCTACTACTATATTCTTATATCTCATTCTATTTTTCTTCGATTCTTAATTCAAATTTATGCAATTAGTTCTTTATTCTGCATGCAGCACTTTGCATGAGGCGATGGCGCTTTCATGAAATGCCTAGTAACCACCCCTGTGACTTGCATATAGACTATGGTATATTCATTCCCATCCATTAAGCAAAGAATTCAGAACAAAGTGAGCAATATGGTTTTGTTCCAACAAGTTTGTTTATTAATTTATTAATTTATTTATATGACAAAGCTAACCGCGCCATCTTTTCAAAAAGGAGAAGCATTTCCGCAACTTGCATTGAAAAAGCACATTGGCCACTTTATTCGTAAATTTTGATCAACATCTTAACAAGTTGTAACCATTTACGATAGCATCATTACTACACACTTTCGGTCATCATCTAGTTTCTGAAAAATTATTAATTCAACAATATTCTGATTCGTGAACCGCTTTCAGTTAATCAAATTATATGATCTGAAATATATTTATTGGAGTGAGGCTTTATAAATTTTATTAATCTACAGAGATTTGATTAGGGTAATCCCTTTAGGAAGATTTGTGTTTGAATAATGATAGGGTTATAATATATGGTCGCAAATGGAGCCACATGATCTTTTCCTTTCACTGTCTATGTTTCTTTCAATCATGTTATTATTTAAGGCCTGAATTTGGAAATGTGATAAATTGAAATGATTTTAATTTATTTTTTATTATTATTATTATTTTGATATTTAAAAAATGTGTATTGAGATTTGAAAAATATATATTAAAATTTAAAAAATATGTATAGAGATTTGTATTTTGTATGAAAAATTAAAAAAATATAATGATAAAATAAAAATAAATTAAAATGAGTTGAGATAAGTGTGGAATCGAAACCGGACCTAAGTTTACATTGGTGATTGCTTGAAGGTAGTCATATGATTGAAATTAGACTCATCCACGAAATAGACCTAACATGTCCAAGTCATGAAGAAAGCCTATTATCAAGTCTAGCAAGTGTAGATGGTCTCCCCAACTTTATTCTGGATGGGATGTAGATGATCACTTCACAGTTCACACTCTCTTTGCCATGCCATCAATGCCTTTAGGCCTCATGCATCATGTCCGGATGCACTTTAGCTTATTGAAAATGACCATATTATAAGAAAAAAATATTTAGCTAGAGGACAAAGTAACACTGTTCATTATTTTTTAATGATGTGAGAACATTATAGTTATTAGAAAAATTAAAAAATAATTATTTATTTTTATCCTGACTAACGTAGCAGGCTTCTACATCAGTGATATCTTGCGGAGTTTCGAATTCTTAATAACATCAATTATTTCTTGAAATTTAGAGGTGAAAGCGAGAATTTAATAAATCATGAAAGCCTGATATCTATCCGCATCACACATATACAGACTGCTGAACATGGCCAAACCGCTTACTCTTTGTGCTCCATTTGGATGGAAAAACAGTTTCATCTAATTTCATTTTATTATTATAATTATTTTAAATTCTCATACAAAACATAATAAACAATTCAATTTTTTCAAATTCTAAAATAATAATAATAATAATAATAATAGTATTAAGCTTTTATTTAAAACAAGAATATCTTATCTCATTATCCAAACAGAAACTAATTCAACAGACCATAATTCATCTTCAATGAACGAATGCATGGGCCACATGCACAGTTTACAGGGCAACAACAAGAACAACAAGAAACTGGTTGAAATGGGACTGTGGCAGGATACAACAAAAACATGGACATGGAGTACAGACAACTTTCAAACGAGGGAAAATCTGTTCATAGATCAGCTGTCTCTGCGTTAAGTTGTTTTGAGTAAGTAATCAGTTTGGAGACTTTTCCTTAGTGTATGTCAAACCAAAGCCCAGTGGGAATAAAGGATCATATGAATTGACTCCAACATGCAAAGGCAGTTGTTCAACTTGTTTAAACCATGTTACTGGTAATCGGCCTATGAAGTCATGATCACCAAAGACAACATCAGCAATTCCTCCGGCTTCACTTCCAGGCAGCCAAGCAACACTCACAGCATCTATCTTTTCCAAAAGCCCTGGCTCCAAAAATAAGGGTCTTCCGGATACTAAAATCACCAATGTGGGAATGTTGTCAGCAACTGCACTCACTATGTCGTCTCCAAACAAGGGGATTTCGAGCTCAGAATTATCACCAGGGGTCTCTGCATAGGCTTCTTCACCAACGGCTACAATGGCAAAAGATATGTCCCGACGTGCTAACGTGTCTGCTGATGGATATTGCTCATAAATCACCTCCGTTTCATCTCCCACTGCTTCTTTGATGGCATCCAAGATGGTTGTGCCTAAAATGCAACGACATTTTGAGTGTCAATTTGCATCTAAGGCATTACGTTCAAAATAGAAAAAAAAAAAAAACCTTCTGATGGGATGAAATTGTGGTCCAGAGATGCCTCATTGAAACTTTAAAAGATCAAACCATGTTGCAACAAAAATAAGGAGAACCTGAGTGGACATAGAAAAAATACCGTTTTTCCTTCTATGTTTATTTCTTTTGAGAGTGGGATATTGGTGGGAAAGATGTGAACCTAGGCATGCTTATATATGGAAGAACATATTGCATGATACACTTGACCGCCAAAGAAAGACGTGTGATCATATAACAATATGGACACGTACTGAGCAGAGTAAGCCTCTTGCATATTTTGATATCTTCCATAAATGGATTACAGCTTAGTCAAATTAACTCTGAACTAGTAGGGCTGGGATTAAGACAAAAGACAGTTGGCTTCGGTGATAAACTTGGATGCAGATGAACAAAAACCAGTCTTAAAAAGGTGAATAGAAAGAACAATAAATAGAAATTAAAATATTAGCAAGTAGCACAATGAATGGAAAATCAGCATTAAAATATAAGAACCAACATTCTTAAAAGCTAAATAACATCACTTTAAAGTCAGCATATTGCTTGGTATTCATAAGAGTTGCATACCGATTGTAATCCTTCCACTGCCTCCATACCAAGTTTCTGTCCACCCTCCACACTGATATCCAAGATCGTCAGCATGCGTTCCAGCAACAAGAATTGTTTTAGCATTTTTGTCTAAAGGAAGAAAAGGTCTGTTAGGATCTTTTCCATTTTTCAAAAGGACCAAGGACTTGCGGACTGCTTCACGTGCTAGATCTCGATGCAACTGCAGGTAGCTAAAACTTTACCTCAGCTTTGGAAAAATAAAACTTAGGTTCCATGTTATAGTTGGATGCTATTAAAGCAGATGAAAATGCACAGAAAGATAAAGTCAAGGCCAAGCGAAATAAAGAAAATTTTCCGAACCAAAATGATAAAGATGAAACTGCTATTGTATCTGATGATAGCCAACTGTGACTTCTGATTTTATTTCTTATTGTACAAATATTATAAATATACAGAGCTATGGCTTTCCTGAAGCAAGAGAGGAAACCATTTTCAATCCATTTGCTAACTAAAAGCATTCTTTCTCTTTTTCCCCTTCCTACCCCTCACTAGAAAGCATTGAATTATCTCTAGTATGCCTTATAATAGGATATATTGTAAATCATGTCAATAAAATTGTAGCAACTCTTTCTATTTCTTTATCAGGATCCATTCTTTTCTGAGAACTCTAATGAGATTCACAGCCTTATAAATCCTCCTGCTTTCACCTCTCCCTTTGCCTCTCTTTTCAATAAAAATTATCTACGCTTTCATTAATGATCCATTCTTCTAACATAATGTTATGTTATAGTTTTTCTAATTATTTTTGTGAAATTAAGGAGCTTCAGGTGATAGTAAAGTTAAATCACTAGCTGTCTGTTTGCAGTGATCGAATTTAGCCACAGGTTCAGGCCATTCCCACTATTTTTCCCTAGCGACAATGTGGATGAATTAGAATTTGAGAGAAATGACCTAATAAATCTCGTTTTTCAATCATTTATGGGAAAATAAATAAACAATCCACTTCCTGATGAGAACTTGTTTTCCTCTCTTCACGTATGCTTGTAATAGAGAGAAAGGGCAGAATAATGATCACGTTCAAGGAAGAGATGACTAATTTAGCTTGATGGAAATAGAGAATACTTCTGATTAAATATTTAAAAAGTATGCAAACATTACCTTGCAACCAACTTTATCAAGCAAAGATCTATCTGTGAAAGGAAATTCAAAAAGACCGGCAACAAACTTCACTCGAAGAATTCGCTCAACTGCATCATCAATCCTGGTAATTGGTATCTCCCCTGATTCAACCAGAAATGTCAAATCCTCCATGAATAGTTTGTATCTCAAAGGCACCATCACCTGCATAATTTTTCATTCAGGCAAAGGAAGGCAAAACAAAGCAAGCAACCTTAGTTTAGGCTTTGGAATGTATTTCACTCCCTACCATATCTATTCCTGCATTAACAGCAGTGGAGATGCAGTAACGATAGTTTGAGCCATGAGGTTTACTTAGTCGGTCAAGTCCTTCCCAATCAGAAATTACGAAACCCTGCGATAGAATTTTGCCCAAAAATTTATCCAGATGCGGAAAAACTGTAATTTTAGCCAAAAGAGCAGTTTGATTATTGTAAATATAATTTCTCTAATAGCTCCCCCACCATTTTTTTCAATTAAGAAAACGAAAAAGAGAAAGAAAAAAGAAAAGAAAACTAGAATGAGAGTTTTCATCAACTAATCAAGATGAAAACCAGAATGAAAGAAAACCAATTCCCGTTTGTATTCAAAACTCATCTCAACTCATTTCATCTCATTTTATCATTATAACTTTTTTAAATTTCCATACAAAATATAATAAATAATTTAACTTTTTCAAATTCCAAAACAACAATAATATTAAAAAATAATATACTAACAATATTTTATTCAACTTTTAACTTTCATCTTAACTCATCTCATCTCATCTCATCTCCCAATTCAAATGAGGCCAAGAGATAGTAAATAATCAGCCAGAATTTGCAAAAACTAATTTGCCAACAAAATACCCATTTGCCCAACTATAATACTGTGAATTGACGAGAGAAAGAAAATAGATTTGCTTCAGAAAATGAGTAGTTTCACCTTAAAACCTAGCTTATCTTTTAATATATCTGTAAGGAGAAAACGATGGGCATGGAGTTTGTGCCCATTTCAGCTAGAAAAGGATGCCATCACAGTGGAAACTCCCTGAGAAATGCAGTCCAGATAAGGTGGCATGTGGATCTTCTCGAGGTCCTCATATGATAATATGGCATCTTCCTCATTTATTCCCTTGTTCGTACCCCCATCTCCAACAAAATGTTTTGCGCAAGCAATAACATTGTTTCTGGAATCAAAAGTGGATTTATGAGAGAGAGTCGAATGAATGGAGGAACTAATCAAGGTATATCTACATTATGAATGGAAAACTTAAAACAAGGTTAAGTAAAAAAGCTTGAGAACGCCAAGAGGTATATTAGTTGTATAACCATCTAAGATCAGAAGATATGAAAGCAGGACAACATAATTTTGGATAGACAGTGGAGTCTACATTGAGAGGAAAGAAAAGAAGGAAAAAGTCTTCACAGATTCCAATTGAATCTCAAACAAGTTTTTGTGTGATGCATGCTCAAATTGAGGATGAATTTGAAATAATCAACTTGCTAAATAATTAAAGAAATGTATATAGAATAGTATTTTAATGGCTTTTTCTCTACCTTCCAGCCACAAAAGGGTAGCCTTTTGGGTGTTCGCCGGGTGGCTGGCCCTGCAAACCTGTGACAATGGAAGTCATCTTTCTAACAATTTCAGTTTCTTCACTGTAACTCTCGTAGCTTCTCCCCCATCGGGGATCTCTGCATACCTGTAAAATTCATCCTTGATTGTGATTTGTATAGCGATCTTCTCAGAAGTTAAAAAAAAAAAAAAAAACTGTTGATTTATTTATGATGCAAAATTAACTAAAATTCTCGAAATAGCAACGACATTTGAAGACAAAGCTTGATCAATATTATCTGCAAACATTGCCAGGCATAAACAACTGTAATCTTCTTCCTTTCCTCAAATCTCAAGCATTTGTTTACACCAAGTTGGGTTACTGGAGGGAGAAGCTTTACTTGCAACGGTATCACACTCTATACTTAATTTATCAATTAATTCAACCAGCGCAACCATTTTATGACAAAAAAGGCCACAGAAAAACGTTAAATCTATGATACTTACAGCCACACAAGGAGCAAAAGTATAGTGAATGCCGCTTGCCCTGACTTCAAGGGCCGTTGCCTCCCCAATCCTTCTAGCCAAATCAGAATCCCTGTCCCAAGTTCAAAAATACAAGTGGTCTCGAAGCTATACTACTAAAAACCTTCCATGTATAAGAAGGGAAACGATAATTGCCAGTTAAGAGCACTAGCAAATGCCCAGCTATAATAACTACTAATGAATTTATCAAATTTTTTTTTAAAAAAATATAAATTTATACATATATTAAAATTTCTTCATTATATTTAATTAATAATATTGAGAAAAATAAAAATAATTTTTTTTTTATTTAGTTTGTAAATAGTAATTCATAAAAAATATACGAAAACTTTTGATAAATCTATTTTTAGTATTCTAAAGAATTCCATTTTGGGATTTGTTCATTTTTTTATTTAATAATTAAAAAAATATTGCTTAAAAATATAATGATTTTTTAAAAAAAAAAAATATTTAAAAGTGTTTAAAAAATAATATAAAAAAAAAATACAAGAACAAAAGTACATTATAGACCAAAAAGAACTAGAATGTACTCCGTCCAGTGCAACACGACCAAAAAGAACTAGATGGGTATTCAAATCGACCCGTCGGTTTATTCGGTCCATAATATTTTTTTTTTCTCTTTTTTTTTTTCCACAGAAAAATTAATATAAAAAATTTTAAAAAATTAAATTAAAGAAATTCTTTAATATTTTATATATGATTAATGAATATTAATTAATCTCATTGTATATATGGTCAGTGGTGATTTCTTAAATGAGAATTACATAATTAAATTATTTTAACTTTTATAATCCTAGAGAAGGACTAAACTATTTTAAACTCTAGTCTTACATCCATAAGAACACAAAATACAAAAAGATTGCTGTTATGGTTCTATGGCGCCCTTCAGCATCCCTAGATAAGAAATCACGTTTCAACCTATTAAAGATAAAATATAAATATTAATAAATCCTTCTTTTTTTTATTGTTTTAAATTTTTATAACAAGTGTTGATATTATAATATTAAAATAGAAACTCTAAATTCGAACTTTGATCCAACTATTTCTGGGTCCGGACTTTGGACGTGTTGGAATCGGGACAGGGAGTGGTGATCTTATACACCTGAGCACCCTTCACAGCTATTCTATGCTCGATATTGGCTCCATAACCAAAGGTCATTTGGGGTAGGTATGAGAGGGGCTTTGAAAATAAATGCGTTCTCAGATGGCTTTTAAGTTGTTTTGACATTGGATTTTGGCTTTATAATTTGGATTGAGGAAAGCGCTTCCCTTACTTCATTGATATGAATCACCGGACGGGAAAAAAAGATAAAGTATTAGTATTCGTTCTATCAATTTTTTTTTTTAATTTGAAGAAAAATATAAATTTGATAAAAAGTTAATACTTCCATATTCATAATCTTATATTGAATTTATTATTAAATTAATTAAAATAATAATATAATATACAATTTATAAAATCAATAAATATATTTATAATTTATTTATCTAACAAATATATAAAAATATAATAATAAATTATTTTAATAAATAAATAGTAAGTTTTCATATTTAAAAGATGAAATGAAATTATTGTAATTTAAAATTTTTCCTAATTTTATTTATTAGATTAAATGCAAAAATATTTTAAATAAATATATTAAATTTATATTTATATTAAATTTTGCTGAAATCAATATTAATATATACACGTAAGACACTTTGGGAATAAGGAATCGTTTTTTTCACAGCATTCGACTACATGTCAGACCCATTTATAGGCCTTGTTTGTTTTATAGAGTGGATTCAACTCATTTTGTCTCATTTCGTACTTTCAACTCATTTCAACCACTTATTTTAAATTTTAATTCATCTAAACCACTCATTTTATTACTATTCATAACTCATCTCATCTTATTTCTGAATCCAAGTGGGTTCGAATCGTTTGGATTCGAAGATGAGATAAGTTAAGATAAGTTTAGTTTATTTTTTAATATTATTATTATTATTTTGATATTTGAAAAATGTGTATTGGAATTTGAAAAAAGCGTATTGGAAATTTAAAAAGGTGTATAGAAATTTGTGTTTTGTATAAAAAATTATAAAAATGTAATGATGAAATAGAAGTGTCAACTCAGTTCTGAATTCAAACGGGTCTTAATCACAAATTAATAATTGAGAAAAATTATAAAAACAAAATACAAATGGTTAAATCAAATTCTAAAAGATGAAGAAACAAATTAAGGACTCCTACCCTTCACCTGTTTGCTTCATTCTGCTATCTTTTTTCCTATAGTTTCACATGAGCTGAACAGAGAGTCCGGGAATATTGATACTGATGCGATAACGGAGGCAAATTTTCCATTTTAGATTATCAGCTTTTTCTTTCCTTATGCATGTTTTAACTTTTTTTCTTTCTAAGTTATGCATGTTTTAACTTAATTGGTCGAAAAGTGAGTAATTACGTAAGGAACTCCAACCCAGGAATTAGGAAGAACCTGGTTGCTCCGAGGCCAACACTGTGAGGAAATATAGTGGCACCATAGACACTATTGTTCCCATGAATAGCATCAATACCGTATATTAGAGGTATTCCGAGTCGTGACTCCAGCGCAAACTTCTGAATCCCATCAACCATATCAGCCCAATCCGACGACACTGCTTTCGCAAAGGGTCCAGACGCAGCAGCACTCAGTATACTCCCTACAAATTAGAGGGTCCGCCAATTGCAGGCAAAATTTTATAACTGAAATTAACACGCGCACTCGCATACATAAATTTGTAATATACGTACGGAGCCCAATCCAACTTCTATATATATTTTAGTTGTTGCTTCAAAATTCATAATTTTCAATGGAGTCCAAGTGACTGATCTTCAGTGTACGAGAGAGAGAGAGAGAGAGAGAGAGAGAGAGCGAGGGAAGCTGTACCGATGGAAAGGTCTTTGATCGCGTCGGGGGTGGCGACACCGCGCTCAATCTGGGTCATCTGACCGACCTTCTCTTGCAATGTCATTCGAGAAAGTAGGTCTTTGATACGAGCCTCGACGGGTGATGTGGGGTCTCTGTAAACGCAATCCATGCCCTCTACTTTGCTCATTTCCGATGATTCAGCCTCGCCGGTGAGCTCGTACTGGCGTCGGAGATGTCTGTGTCCTTATACTTGGCGAGAAAGACACAGACAGGTAGGTAGTTAATGGTCGTTGAGACCCGCTAACCCCACTGTCATGGTACCTGTCGTTCTTTCCCTTCCGAAAACGGTTGCTCTCGGTCTAACTTTTTATTTTTGTCTTATCATTATTTTTATTTTTTATTTTTATTTTTTATTTTTTATTTTTTCTTGTGTGAAGCAAAAAAAGAGAAGTGCTATTGTTATTATTAGGTAATTAATAGTCAAATCTAACTTTCTCGAGGCTCCGTATCGAAAAAGATAAAAAAAAAAAACTTTCTCGAGGCTAAGGATTAGGATTGATTATTTTGGATTTTATCTGAAAATATGAGCTCTCTTTTATTAAAAAAGAAAAAAATAGATATTTATAATTATTTTAATTATAATTAAAAAATGATAAAATTATCATTTTTATTAAAAAATGATAATTTATCATTTTTTAATTATAATTAAAATAATTATAAATACTTATTTTTTTTTGTAATACTTATTATTACATATTTTTCAAGGGGGTGAGCTTTGTACTTCTTAGCTAGAGGAT
This sequence comes from Platycarya longipes, assembly GCA_036559045.1. Classification (NCBI taxonomy): domain Eukaryota; kingdom Viridiplantae; phylum Streptophyta; class Magnoliopsida; order Fagales; family Juglandaceae; genus Platycarya; species Platycarya longipes. Next base: position 23,748,814 of record CM071801.1, read on the forward strand.
GTTTAAAAATACTGTTGGTAGATATTCTCAAATAATTTTATTACTGTTCACAATTTATTTTTTTATTATTCATAAATTATTTGAGATTCTTAATGTTCAAACGTAAATTACCTAATTTTACATTTAATGATCATGAATTAGTTCATTTAAATTTAATATAAAGGAAGAAAGTGTATCAATAACTTGAAATCATCTGATATTTTTTTTAGTCTTCGTCTTCTTTTCTCTCTATATATTTTTATTTATGGTTGATAATAAAAGAAAACCATATTTAGAGAATTCTACAATCAAGTATTATTTTTTTTTTGTCAACCTATTTAATTCAATCTAAATGGTAGTAATTCTAACAAGGATAATTTTAATAACTTCATAAAACTATTCTCTTAGGATATTTAAAATATCCTAACTTTAATGCTAATTTATTTCATGCACCAATTAGAGTTATAAATAAAAGGACAAGGAGTGTATAGTATGGTTAATTGTTTGACTTAAGAGAAGTGTTAGGTTCTCAAAGAGAGATTATAAAGGTAAAGTTCACACTTCACTCATTGATGTGGTTAGATATAATTTATTAGATTTCTCTTCTAAAAAGAGTTTTGTAATTTAACATACCACAACAAGTTATATCAATTTATAGCTTAACTTTTACAAGTTTTTTTCTTCTATTTTGACAAACATTAGTTTGGCTTAACAATAACATCCTTGCTCTTAAATGAGAAGTCATGGGTTAGTTTGGGTATTTATGTTAACCATTATAAGAAAGATGGAGATTTATATCCATTATTCATATCATCGATTTAGGTCCCATTTGAATTTGGAGATGAGATAAATTGAGATGAGATGAATTGTAAATAGTAATGAGATGAATGAGTTGATATGAGTTGAAATGAATTGAGATGAATTTTTGTGTGTTTGGATTGAAAGTGAAATAAGATGAGTTTAGGTTGTTGGAAAATTAATATAAGTGGATCCCACAACTTTTTTCATTGATGAATTTGTATATAAATAAATAATAATCATTTTATCCAATACACTATAATAATAATCAATTTACAAATTTTTTGACTTCGTAAAATCTTTTTTTCAATTTTCAGTCGATACGCTTACTATAATTCATGCTTTGGTTTTTTTCCAAACACTTCGGAATTGAATTTTAGAATTGCACTTTTAGTTTAGTGTTATTATTTAGAATCTTTTCAATGCAAAGTTTAGTTTTTACTTTCTCGGAGTAATAGTAGCCTCTTTAGTAGCACCTAATGCAGTATTTTCAGATTCACAGAGTGGGATGTCCAAATTAGGTTGAAAAAATTTTATTTGGACACTTGAAAAGATTTTAGCCACACTTGATAAGTAGTATTTGACACTTGGCATAAAGAGGAATCAAAAGATATTTTGAAACTGAATCACGGTGTGAAAACGAGCCACCTAAACAAAATCTTATTTTTTTCATCTGACCATCCAAATTGTGTTGAGCTAAAGAGAGTTCCAACCCTAGTAAAATCCTAAATGATGGGAACCCAATTGAAAGCTAAAAATCTTGATCAAAATCAAAATTTTAAACAGTTTTTTCAAATCCTAAAATTGGCCTCCAAACCCATTTTAAACCAATGTCTAGCATTGTCTTTAAGTACTTGATTCAATTACTTTAATATGTTATTAATTCCTCAAATTTATGTTATTATATAATTATTCCCCAAATTGAAATATACATGGTTGAGACCCACGAAATTGGTCACTTTGTAAAGCTTCTTGAAGAAATTTCATTTTCCCACATGCAATCCATTCCCTGCTCTTAACTGCTCTCAATAGTGTCATGATGTGAAGTACAAATCCACCTTACCTTCCTCTATGCTTCATAGCTACAGCAGCCAGCCATACTTCTTACCATTTCTTACTTTTATGTAATCTAATCACCTCTAATTAAAGGTCATTCAAGACCATAACTTCCCACTCCAGAGGTCTATAGTCGTGTAAGACTCCCTTAATATCATTTCATCATCTTTTCACCTCACTTTTAAAGAGAAATCCATAACAGCTCTCTCGAACAGATTTCTGTCTATTCTTGCGTGATAATTTTGAACCTTTTGTAAATATTTTCTTGCTACAAATCCTCATGAAAGTTGTTTTTATTTGAGTCTAGTTTCCATGACTATATTTTTCTTTTCATTTCATGGTCATTTAATTGGTTAAAAGTGGTTTTAACCAAGGATAGGTCACTTTGGGCATTAAACTGGAGAGTGGGTTATATTTTGGAGTTTTGACTAAACTAATGGAAATATTTTGGTCCAAAAATTTTATGGTGTATTTTTAACATGTGTTTATGAGTAATCATTGAGGTTTTTTTGCATGAATAAAACTTTTGATGATAGTTTTTCTTGGATCTAGAAACTAAAAACTAGAAGTGGAAAAATAGTTTATGTTTTTAATAAGTTTGGATATTTCATGGTCTAATCCTATTCCAGTGGTCTTGATAAATTTATTGAAGGATCCTAAGCCTTTTATATACATTTTAGAATGTTGTTTTGAAGATATTTGATATTAGTTTCAAAGCTATGAATTTTATGAAAATAGATATTTGGATAGGTCAAAGTGTTGAGGTTCTTGACTAAATTTATGTTTTGATTGACTTTTTAACCATGTGATCTTGAGTTTAAAGCCTAGAACTACTTTAGGACATCTTTTTAAACGATATGATGTTTGGGTTTGAAGATCACCTCTTTATAAGTTATGGATCAAGAGCTTGATCAAAATAAGTTAGAATTAAAAATTTGTTTTTAGATTTAGAGGAAAGCCAAGAATTTCAAGTGTTGTTTTGGTGATTTTGATGGCTTTTGTTTGATGATTCAAAGTATGATTGTTTTTAGGATTATGTTATGAATATGTTAGAGGTAAGATTTTGATTTTGAAATTTTTGGAGATGTTTTGAAATGGATCAAATCATTTGATTCAAGAGTTATTTTTTGTAGTTAAAAATGTTGGAGCTTTTTCTAAAAAGTTTGGTGTTGATAACTAGTATATTTATAATGGATATCTTAAATATATTTTTAAACATAGGATGTGAAGATCTTGGTTGCAAAAATTTAGTTTGATCGTGAGTTTTGAAATTGGAAGAATTGCAACAAAAATCAAAGGAGAAGCTTATGCATGTTTTGGGCTCCTATACATTTTTTTCATGATTGTGTTTAGTTTTAATTTTTTTTGAGTTGGTTGTTGAGTTTAGGACAATATTTACATGTGTAATGTAAATTTTGGTATTTTTGGAATTAGGACGTGAAATCCTTAAGTTAGGGATAAAATAGCCATTTTCTCACATATAGAGGGTAAAATAATAATTTTGCTTTAAGTTAGTATTTTTTCTGGTGTTGCTAATTGTTACTGATTAAGTTCTAACCTTTAGAATTACTATTTCAGTTTCTTGTATTTCGCTCTTTATACCGTAAAATGCGACGATCGAGATAAGTTAACTCTTAATTTACTAGCAGTTTATTGTGTATGTATGAAGGGTAAGGGAACTGCAGTTTATGTATATATGTTATCATATATGTTATGTAATGCCACGTCATTACATATTTATCTGTTACACGAATTATACTGTCACGAAATGCTTATTTGTTACATAATAGATTTTGCCACATATACTATTTGTTGCAAGTATGTCATATTACGTACTCTATCTGTTACATGTATGTCATATCACATAATATTCTCTGTTACATGTTATGTCATGTTATGAAATATTGTTTGTTACATGTTATGTCATACTATAAAATATTGTCTATCTCATAGTACGTCATGTCTTTCGTTTCACATCACATCCTATTTCAAGTACAGAGTGTTTATAAAGCAGTATTCTTTCAGTTAGTCATGCTTGTGATACTTGCAATATCATCATTATGATTGTTCGAGTATTTCCATTTATAATTCACGCGAGGTACTTCTGGCATAATAATTCTGATTGCTAGAATACATCTACTCAAATGCTCTTAGCATAATCATTCTGATTGTTAGAGCATTACTAGGTATTTCTAATGTAATCATTCTGATTGTTAAAATATTTCATGTAAAATACTCATGGCGTAATCATTCTGATTGTCTGAGTATCTATGACAGGATAAGTTGGGTGAAATCATTCTGATTGTTTACTATTCCTGGAAAAACAAATGGCAGAATCATTTTGATTGTCAGTGTTCATGTTTATGTTCATATTTAATCAAATTTAAGTTCACGTTCATGCTATGTTTCAAGTTCATGTTCATGTTATGTTCAAGTTTACGTTCATGCTATGTTTCAAGCTCACATTCATGTTATGTTTCAAGTTCACGTTCATGTCACGTTTCAAGTTCATATTTAAGTTTACATTCAAGCTATGTTTCAAGTTCACATTGAAGCTATGTTTTAAGTGTTTGTTATGTTTAAGTTCATGTTAATGATATAGTTCGAGTCCATGTATGTCAAGTTCATGTTCAGTAATGTTCAAGTTCATGTTCAGTCATGCTTCAAGTTCATGTTCATGTTATTCAAGATCAAGTTCATTGCATGTCTAGTTTTAAGTTTCAAGTTCACGTTCATGTCTCAAGTTCATGTGTTGCTAGTTTATGCCATATTATATGTCAAGTTATGCTATGATCATTTATGACTTTGATTATGCATCCATACTTTTACTGTCATACATGCATCATTAACCTGCGTGGATTTTTTTATTAACTTGTTGAGATTTGTAATCATATCTCACTATGGTAGTCCCACTACCATTTTTCCGAAATGGTAGATCTTGTTACAGGACCCGAACGACAATTGGAATTCGACCAGCTAGACACGGTCGACTGAATGACAGTACGGTGTCAATGTTAATTAATAGTTAGCTTAAGTTACTACTTATTCAATGGAGTTGCATCTCTAGTACTCTTTGATCATAGCCATTTTGGACTAGCATTATGAATTTAGTTGTTTATTATGTCTTTTTGTATGAAGAATGTTTTAAGTATTTAAAATATTTTTAGTTTAGTGCATAGTATTGCTAAAAAAAAAAAAAATTCGTTGCGAATATTGCATATTGCTATATGCATGCTAGGTTGCATCTTTATTTGTCATGAATGGGGCATGTAGCCTTATGTTGCATGTCCTAACGCTTTAGATGTCTGTCCAATCTCAAGCGAAAATTTGGGGGCATCACACCTTTTATACATACCTAATAATCTGACTTTCAACAACTAGAAGTCTAGAACCATCTTTCTAAGGAAATTTTCTACAGATAGTTGCGTGCAATGTACTAGCTTCATCACCCACTTAATCAAGCATAAAAAAACTACCAAAAGTATATTAAATTGGGCTTCATCGATGGGTAGCTTTGAGAATCAACAAGAACAACAGTCACAAAACTTTTTTTTTATTCTTGAATCTCTCGTATAGACATTCAGACTCACCTTTAGATTAAGGATGAGATACTATGAACTTCAATTAAACTTCTAGTTGGGAAAGAAATGGTTCTCACCAACCTGCGTATAAGAACATTTTGGCTGGTTAGGCTTTGTAGTGGAATAGGTTACTATGGCTAAACAACATTACTTATTTTCTGTGGCTAATCTTTCTCTTTCTTTTTGTCTCAATTCCTCCATAAGAAAAAAATAAAAAGTCTTTGATCAAACTAATTCTCTCCTGACTTAGAGCATTAGTAGTGAACTTAATAAAGTTTATCTAAAATTTGGCTAGATAATTTACTTTTATAAATTTAGCTAGCTACTTTTTAACAACATCAAATAACATACTCAACAAATTTATCATTATTTTATTAAAATATTAATTTTTACCTTTTTATTTATTTTAATTTCAATTGTAATTTGAATATTTATTCGTTATTAAAAAAATACACATTAAAGTTTATGGTTGTATCAATGTTTATGGTTGTATTAATATTTATGGTTATATTATAATTTTATGGACTATAGATGCAAGCACTACCAAATCGTGCCAAAAACTATGAATATTTTAACTTACAAAGATATATAGCCAGCTAAATCTCATGGCCAAATATGGCCAGTCGAAATAGCCCAAGCTAAAAACACTGTAAATATAGCCCGTCCATATTTTCTATTTATTTTTATTTTTTTGGCAAAGAGTCAAGGTTCCATATCCAATAGGGACCTCTATCCGAGTTTATTAAAACTAAACACTTGGGGATTTAAAAAATGAGAACATGAACAAATATCCTAATGCAAGTGTAAAAAAGGATATAATCATCAAACCAAAACAACCAAAATAAAAGTCTAACAAGCCTATAGCAGCGTCGACCTTAATACCAAGAACTATTGCATAAATCTATACAAAGAATAACCAAAGTGTGACCAAGCCAAAGACATAGCAGAGAAACAAATCACAGACAATCGCATCGCTGAGAACAAATCATCTCACACCACGCAAAGAAGGTAAACCACTACGATCAAGGCGTATAACAATTAGTCCATATTTGCTATGTTTTGAAGGAAATGACCAAACTTGAGTTAAAATTTAACTTTAGCCAACCCATTGTGAATGGTCTTAGTCTAGATTTTCCAGCTTTGCCTATACCCACCATCAAAGTATCTCATCCAAAACCAATACTTCTTCCATGTATTTCATCAATTGCAATTACACTTTTTATACTATTAATTAATAATTTATTTTTACTTAAAATTATTATTTCTTAACTATTTTCTTCCTAAAAAATTCATGCTAAAGCAAAACTAAAATCAATCCATTCTGTAATCCTTTTTTATAGGTCATTTTGTAATTAAAATTCCTTCTCAAACATCATTAATTTTTTAGTTTGGAATCATCCTAATTACTTCTATTCCTTCTTCAATTATCAAAGAGGTCTCAGACGATAAAGATGACTCTATAGAGATTACTCCATCAGGGCCAATCTTTTCTATAGCTTCAGTAATTAAGTTCCCAACAAAACTCACCATAATTCACCAAAAAGAAAAAGCAAAATTCAGATTTGATCATTGCTTGAGCCTAAACAATTGCAGTAGTTGTACCATCACCAGTTGTACAAAACATAAATTCATCTTTACATAAGTGTGAAGGCATGTTTTTTTATCAATTAAAAACATTATACACTTGCTTAAATGTCCAGATTGTATACATATGAACTTATCTGCAAGAGCACATCAAACACTCAAACTAACTAAGAATCCAGAACCTACTTAATTGTCTCTTTTTTACATTCAAAGAACATTTTCAGATCATTCATCTCAGCTTAGTCTAGGTGATTTATCCTACATGCCACAAACCATATTATTACTGATATCAAAGTCTCCCAAGATCAGTGAAGTAAAGCAACAAACACCACATTTCCAGCAATATCGAAAGCCAAGATCATCTTTCATCAAAAAGCAACAATTTATAATGAGTTAAGTCATCTCGTTATTGCAAAATTGCATTTTCACGCTGGTGTATGTATCTGATAGTCAGAAAGAAGATTACGAGATTCCAATAAAATATAAGTGCCTATATCTTCTCAATTAGCGAATTTGTTCATCACTAGAAACATCGATTCATGGGAAACCAAACCTATAGAGCCAAAAAGAACCTTATTTTGAAAAAAACAAAAAAATGTTTTAAAATTTCAATAAGTCAAACTCAAATCGAGAAATTCAGTCACAGTTGAGAAAAAATAAAACGGGACAAAAGGGAAAGTACCCTTTTGTGCATGTGACAAAACTCGCTGGACTTGAACTTGTTGCTAGCGAATTTTTGGAGGCAAAGTATGAGCTCTCCCTCGAGGTCGACCACCACTTCGTTGATTTCTTTTGTGGTCTTAGCCCTAATTTCTGTTGAAAATATTTTTGAATAATAAACTTTCTATGTGCAAACTTGTTATAAACTAGAAAATATGTAAAGGAACAAGAACCAATCATAAAGAGGGAATTCGATATTGAGGCACATTGTGATGGACGTTTTTATTAAAGTAGATTCTTCCACCTCCAAATTTAGCATGCACTAGGCTTCTTGATAGTCTACTTCTAAGATACAACAACGTTGGTTTCGGTTAATTTCCTTATTGGTGACACAAAAGAAGATCCTCGAACCCAATATAAAATAGCCAAAGCCCAAAGAAAGATAGAGAAGAATAATGAGTGATTTTCTAATTTTGTAGAGAATTTTAAGTGAATAAAATGGTGGGTGGAGTTCCCTATTTATAGGGATCAAAAGGACACTTGTGAAAAGTCACAACTAGAATAAAATGATATTTGTGAAAAATCACAGCTTATATAAATGAAGTAATACTTGTGAAAAGTCACACTTTATTTAATGAAATGATACTTATGAAAAGATATAAATGAAAATGTACTTGTGAAAAGTCACAATTAGAATGAAAGAGCACTTTTGATAAGTCACAACTTCTCAAATATTAGAGAATATATTGAAAAATCTTCTAATTCACCAAATGGTACAATCTTTTATTTGGTTGGCAAGCGGTTAAAGCTTCTATTCTCAAGAGGCATACATTGATTCAAGTTATAATGACACATTTTCATTTAAATCTAGACAATCGTATCAATATATTGAACAATAGTGATGGTTCACTATTGTTGGTTACTTAATATTAAGTATTTTAATCATTAAAAGTCTAAAAAATCAACAATCCCCCCACCCAATTAAAATATTTTTAAAAAATAGAATAGAGATTTTTTTATTTTTTGGACTAAGTACTATGCATAAATAGAGGTAGCTTGTAGCTTTGAATGTCTATCTAATATTAGTGTGTTTCCATTTGAAAGATTCATTGTGAACCAAGTCTTGAACTAGAATCTTTTAACCCAGGCTTCTTTACACAGCACACATAATATGACATATTAGGTTCAATTTAAGGTGGTGCATAAAGATTGTGCACCGTATCTTGGATTCATAAGCGCTCTAGGTAATAACCCAATTGTGAAGATCGATAATTTGACCTTCTTTGTAATTTAATATTTTAATATTAAATATGTATTGTTAATATAATATTGGGTGTTATGAGTTGATTGATATTAATATTATTTTATTGTGATACATTTAATTAAATGCTTGAATTTAGTCTCTTTATTTTATTGTGTAAGTAATTAATTTCATGTGTGTTGATTAAATATTATTATATTTAATGATTTTCGGAATGGGCTTTTAAACATATAGATAGTATGTGAATTGGGTTTTAAGTGATTTTCGGTGGCATTATATGTAAATGATATGATGGGCTTTTGTCTAAATGCATATATTTATATGTAGTGTGTGGGTTTTAAATTAATTGGTTTTAGTTGATCTACAGTTTTTGGCATATATATAATATATATATATATATATATATATGTATATAATTACAAAAGTGAGCCCAGCCGTATGCCTTGAGCCCAGCCCCTCCCTTTTCTTATACAACACCATTTAATCCAGTTGGTTTAATGAAACCCAGACTTCTCTTTTTGCCGCACGCGTCTTCATCTTCTTCTGGTCTTCTTTCTTCTTCATTTCTCCTTCTTCGTTCCTCTATTTTCCTGCAGCGTCCGTGAGCCTAAAAACTTGAATCTTGCAATTTTTTATTCACCCATTTCATCCACGCGTTACTCTATTATTTGTTCTATACATTGGCAAACATTTTCCCTCAGTTTTCATCTTAGATCCGTAAGCCACGTGCTCGAAAAATCAGGTCTTATTTTCGCGAAACCGTGTGCTAAATCCATAGTCTTTCTTCCCCGTTTTGGTCTGCAAAAGTCAAATAGATGAGTACCACGCATTGCTTTTCCCGCTTAAAATAGTATTCTTTCAGCCTTTATTTGTAGTCTCGGTAACCCTTACATAAACTCATGCCGAGACCATTTTTCCTCTAAAAAATCTGAACGTTTAACACCTCATTTTGATCATTTCTTCTTCTCCTCTTAAACTTGAGTTAGCTCTCTTCAAAACCCCTTAGGGTCCAAAAATTGTAGTGGTTCTTTTGTTGGGTATTTTCTCGCCGTATTTCATCGTTTTGAGGAATTTTCGGTAAGTCTTTCTACTCATATATTTGATTAATTAATTTCAGTGTTGTTTTAATATATTTATGTGTTGATCTTAATTTATTTTCGTGGTACGATTTTATTTATGATCAAGTGTTCAGTTTAGTTAGATAATAATTACATTTCAATTATCTACATTAAGATGATTAATTTATTCAGTTTATAATAATTGAGATTATTATCTGAGTTGGTTATATATAAATAAATATCGTTTTATTTATGTTAACTATTATAATTAATTTGTTAATGTTATTTATTGTTTTTATTGATGTCGCTTTATTTATATTTATTTATTTGTGATGTTTAGTTACATTGGTGCGATGGTTACATTTTAGCAGTGTGCTCGCTAGTTGTTGCGTGGGTGGCATTTCAGCTTTTATCGATCTTCCAGAATATTGTATCGAACACGTTGTAAGTATTTTTCAAATGAATTTTAAGATTTAAATATATTTTTTGCATTAACAACTCTGTGTTTGGTTGATGTTGGAATTTGTTGGTTGTTGGATATTCTTGTGTATTGTCGTAAATATTGCATTGTGTAATTGCACGCATGTTCTTATATTGGATTTGAAAACTGATTTTTCATGTGTTAATGGCTTTCGGTTGTGTGTGTATCACGACCCCAAGTCGGGATGAGGCATTATCCCGGTGGAGCTCTTTTGGTCACTCGGGAGCGGAATATATTGAGTGAGGTCCCCTGGGTTGTCGTCGGACGACGACGGGATTGGATGGGATGGTAACGCTCTCGTGCCCACTCCATGGCTCCTCTGCTGGCGGGGGCTAGGGGATGCCTGGTTATGGTACGTGCTGGGCGCGGTTAGATAGGCATTGCCCGTTCCGAAGTCACATGCGTGGTCTTTACCTATGCTGTGATGATGAGAGTCAGGGTGTGCGGATGGTCCATAGGGGAGATCATGGTGCATACAATTAATAAAATGGATGTTTAGGCCATTTTCAGGGAAAATGATGGATTTTGATTATTGGTTTTACGTTGACTATTTTCTGGAAAAATGGTTGTGGTTTTAATGGATTTACGAGTATTATTTTCTGGGAAAATGTGGATGTTTTTATTGGAGTTTTATTTTGAGACAAAATGAGATTTTGGCGTGTGTGAAAAACTGTTTGTTTTGAGAAAGATAGTTTTTGAGTTTCATGCATATGATATCTTGTTCGTGCATATTGTTATTGCATGAATATATTTTAATCTTGTGGTTTGCTTGAATTGTACTTACCTGTGATGTTATTTTTGGCATTGTAGATTTTGAATGCAGATTACGAAGAGACTGAGACTGAAAAGGCGACTCCGCCGTTGGATTGATTTGCTATAATTTATTATCTTGGAAAATGTTATTCCTGTTTTTGATAATTATGTATTTCAATATTTTAACTTTGGGATGACTGTATTAAATCTTCTGTTGAAAAATTTGTATTAAACTGGTTTGTAATTTCTAAAAATTTGGGTACTTAGTAATTGACTTAATTTGTCCACTGTGTGTTTTAATTTTACATTATAGCTTTGTACACACACTTAACATTGGTCGTTGGGGTGTGTGACCCGAGTTGTCAGCATCCTGATGCCTCGATTCCTATATTTCTATACGTGGGAGTTGGGGACGTCACACCAATTATCATAGACTGCGGCCCCTGCAATCACACTCACATAGATGAGTCCTCCAAAGGGTACATGCAACTCAATATCCATCTTAGTCTTGGACTCATTCAAAGCATTTCACTTTTCCTTTGCCATTGCATTTATAGCATTCACACCCTAGGGATGGACCTATAATAATAATTTAATAGGGTTATCCATTCACTCAAGTAGTTTGTTCTTCCCATTGAACTTTCTTCTTGGGATCTTTAGTCAAGAAGGTTGGGTCGTCACTACTAGTGACCTAATTAATGGACTTGAGTCCCATCCCCCTTGATGTACGTATAACTTTCGCTTTACGAGTCCTTTCATCAAATGATCTGCTAGGTTATCTTCTGACTTTACATATTTCAAAGTCAAGTATCTATTCTTTATCGAGTATCTTATCGTAAAATGCCTGATACTCAAATGTCTCCTCTTATTATTAAAGTGTTTATTATTACAAACACTTATTACAAGCTGATTATCATAAAGAATAGAAATAGTTTGCATTGGTTTTTTAGCTAGTGGAATTTCTGATAATAAGTTTTTAAGCCACTCTACCTCATGTCCGGTAGTATCTAAGGCTATTAATTCAACTTCCATAATAGATCGTAAAATCCCAATTTTCTTGAAAGATTTCCAAGTCACAGCTACTCCACCGAGAGTGAAATTATATCCATTCATTCCCTTACAATCTACCATATCAGTTATCCAACTAGCATCACTGTATACTTCTAATACAGTGGGATACCCAGAATAATGGATACGATATGTTATGGTTCCTCTCAAATATTTAAGAATTCTGTCTAATGCCTTCCAATGAGAATCATCAAGCTTGCTAGTATATCTAATAAGTCTACTCACAGCATATGAAATATCAGGTCTAGTAGAATTAGCAGTATACTGTAATGTTCCAATAATTTGGGAATATCTAAGTTGTGACACAGGATCTCTAAGATTCTTATTTAAATGCAAACAAGGACTAAGAAGAATACTAACAGGTTTGCATTTGAATCTCTCAAACTTTTTAAGAATCTTTTCAATATAATGAGATTGATTTATCCTAATACCATAATGAGATCTCATTAATTTAATACCAAGAATTACTTGTGCCTCTCCTATGTCTTTCATGTCAAATTTCTTAAATAAAAAAGTTTTTAACATCAAGAACAATATATATATTAGTATCAAATATGAGAATATCATCAACATAAAGACATAGCATTACGCATGCACCATCAAGATTTTAGTGTATAAAAACTTATCAAATCTATTTATCTTAAAATCAGAAGATAAAATTATTTCATCAAATTTTTTGTGCCATTAGTTAGGAGCTTGGTTTAAACCATAGAGAGATTTAATAAGTCTACAAACTTTTCTTTCCTGTCCTAGAACCATAAATTCCTCCGATTGGTCCATGTATATCTTTTCTTTTAGAGCACCATTGAGAAATGCGGTATTTATGTCCATTTGGTAAATCTCAAGTTTATGGATCGCTGCTAAAGCAATTAGAACATGAATTGTGGTTATTCTACTAACAAGAGAGTACATATAAAATAATCAATACCCTTGCTTTGTGTAAAGCCCTTTGCCATCAGCCTACCTTTAAATTTATCAATAGTACTATCAAGTCTCAATTTCTTTTTAAAAATCTACTTACATTCAATGATTTTACATCCAAGAGGAAGATCACATAAGTTTCAAGTGTCATTAGTCTTAAGAGATTCTATCTCATTATTTACTGCTTCTTTCCAAAAAGTAGAGTCAGTGCAAAGCATGACATCCTTGAAAGTCAATAGGTTTTCCTCCATTGAACAAATATAGAAATTATGTCCAAATTTTTTTTCCTTTCTCTCTTATTTTATGCTTCCAAGTTCATTTTCTAATCTAGATACATTCTTAGGATTAGATATTATGGTAGGTTGACTACTGGTAGAAGGGAAACTTACTGCAGGTAAAGGTCTTTCTAATTTATTTTTGAAAGGAAATAGATCTTCAAAGAATGTTGCATACCTAGACTTCATGAGAGTGTTGGGATCAATACCTTGGACATCTGATTTGACAATAAAAAAACATATATGCAGAACTATGTCTAGTTTACCCAATGAATATTGTATCTACTGATTGAGACTAGTTTTCTTTTCTTAATTTTTGGAACATTAACCTTTGTAAGACAACCCCAAACTCTAAAAAAATTAATATTGGGTATTCTACCCTTCCAGAGTTCATACGGTGTGTTGTTAGATCCCTTAAATGGTACTCTATTTAAGATAAAACAAGATGCAAGTATTGCTTCCCCCAACCTGCTCTAGTAAGCCAGAACTAAAGAGCATGCATTTGACCATATTTATTAAGGTTCTATTTTTTCTTTCAAAAACACCATTAGATTGAGAAGAATATGGAGCGGTCTCCTCATATATAATACCATTCTCCTTGCAATATTGAATCAATTTGATTAAAAAAGTATTCACCTCCTCTATCAGATGTGATAATTTTAATCTTTCTCTCCAATTGGTTTCAACTTCATTTTTATAAATGAAAATTTTACTAAAAGATTCATCTTTTATTTTCATTAAATAAATATAACAAAATTTAGACATATCATTTATAAAAGCAATGAAATGTTTATTACCACCTGTATAAGAGATGCAATTTAAATAGCATCCATCACTATGAATTAATTCAAGAAGTGGTGAATTTCTTATAACAGATTTAAATGGCTTTCTAGGCTGTTTCAATTGAACACATATTAAACATTTTTCATCCAAATCAATAGGAACTTTAGGAATTATCTCTAACTCTATCATTCTTTTAACATTATGATAATTAACTTGGCCTAATCTAGCATGCCACATTGAAGAGGAACATGTAAAATATGCAAATTTATTATTAAAACTAAATTCGTCTACTACATTATTTCAAACTTTTATTACAAACAAACTACCACTTACATAACCTTTCCACACAAATGATCCATATTTAGTTACAATAACTTTATTAGATAACAATGTGTAGCCTGCCCCACTAAGTAAAGATCCACTAATTAGGTTCCTTCTTGCTTCTGGCACATAAAACACATATTTTAATGGAAGAGTATTTCCAAACATTAATTTAAGTTCAATTCTTTCTACACCAAATACTTGTGCAAAAGTGGAGTTACCAATTGTCACTTTCATGCTGCTTATATCATGGTTTGTTGAGAAAATATTACAGTTAGAAATGACATGTACATTGGCTCCTGTGTCTTCTATTCAATCAGTAGGACTACAAGTCAAATAAACTTGGGGACTTATAGTTACATACCTTTCATCAATTCCAATTGGAGTCGGTCCAGAAAGCACCATATGAGCTTGTGGATTAGACAATCTTGGTCGTTCGTTGCCTTGACTTTTCCTCTTCTTATAACGGGATTTTTTGGCCAAGTGACCCGGTTTTTTACTAGTTAAAACAAATGGATCTCTTATCATTTTTGTTCATATAGGACTTTGGTTTCAAATTGTTCTCATAACTAGTTTTATCCCTATTGAATTTGGACTTCCGATGTAATGGGCTCTTATGTGTCCTATAGCCTTCTACAATATTTGCTTTAGACTGAAAATCAGAAACCAATGGTGGAACAGGATCATTTTTCAAGTGTTATTTTTGAATCCTAATAGTAGAGATCAAGGTTTCCATGGTCGTATCTTCAGTCTTATGTTTAAAAGATAGGTCAAAATTCTTCCATGAAGGAGGCAACTTGTCTATTGTACAGGCAACTTGGAGACGCTCGATAATACCCATTCCCTATTGGCCCAATTCATGGTAAATGGTAGTTAACTCATAGGCTTGCTCTACCACAGATTTGGAATCATCCATCTTAAAGCCAAGAAATTGGCTTGCGGTGTACTTATCCATTCCAGCATCTTGTACACCATATTTCTTGTCAAGAGCATTCCAAATATCTTTGACAAATTTAATGTGTGGGTAAACATAAAAAAGTGTATCACTTAAATGATTTAAAATTCTACATCTACGCAAATTATCTTTTTCGGCATATGTTTGTAATTCAACAATACATGCGAGCTCATGTGAATCATCAGAAGGATGATCATTTTCAATAACAAAATATAATTAAAGTATTGTAATATAGATTTTCATCTTTTCTTGCTAATACTTAAAATTTAATCCTCCAAATTTTTTGTGTGTAATAGATTCGTTTGAAATTATGGTGACAACAAATCAAGTATAACAATTCTCTAGTTTAACAAATAAAAAGAATCTACTCTAAGATTGTTGGAAATATTTTTTAATAATAAATTTTTTTATGTGCAAACTCTTTGTAAACTAGATAATATGTAAATGAACAAGGACAAATTAGAAAGAGAAAATCCAGTGTTGAGGTACTTTGTGATAGATACTTTCCTTAGAGTAGATTCTGCCGCTTTCAAATTTAACATGCACTAGGCTACTTAACAGTCTACTCCCAAGATATAACAACGTCGGATCCGTTAATTTTCTTATCGGTGCACACAAAAGGAGATCCTCGAATCCAATATAGAATAGTCAAAGTCCAAAGAAAGAGAGAGAAAAGGAGATTGACGAAAAGGAAGCAATTGAGATGCTCAACATCTTGTTATTTCAAGCTACGTTCTGTCTAGAGGTTCAACATCTTGGACGATGTGGGGGAACTTGCACATCGTTGGACAATGTTTCACAGGCAATGAAAGGGAGAGAAGAGGAATGAACAAAGGAAAGAAGAAGGTTAGGAAGATTGCAGGTATGGAAAGGGAGAAAAGAATGAGGGAAAGAGAGAAAAGTCGTTGTTGAAAATCTTTAAATAATATGATGGTTTGTGAACAGTAACTCAATAATATAGGCTAGCTTCCTTAATTTATTGTAGCTCATATCTTGTATTTTAGAGTATTAGCTAGTCTAATTGTAACATTCTGATTCGAAATTCAAATTTATTTATTAATTATTATTATTATTATTGTTGTTGTTGTTATTATTTTATTATTTATTATTATTATTGTTATTATTTTAAAGTGTGTTTTAAGATAAGTTTCAAGATAGTAATTTAAATTATTTTAATTTCCTCTCCTAGCCGTGTTCCTTTCCTTAGATTTGATTGGTTTTTAAAACAAAACACAACTCTTATCTCATCATCCGAACTATATCTCCAAACTCAAGTTCAAAACCAACTCAAATACTTAACCGTATTCCCTTAGAAATTTTCAAAATCGAATAGTGTTTAATTTCAAACACCGATCAAATACGTAAGCTCCTTCCCCTGCATGCACGTCTATTTCGTTATGGTCTCTTAGGCATCTATAAATATATGCATGCATGTAGAAACAAGCTGCCACAGCCTTTCCTGTCCAGCACCGAAGCAACAAGCCCAGTTTTAAACACCACCCTCACGTCGCCCCCTCCTATATATCAACGCCCAAGCTCCTCCTGTTGCTAACCACTGTCATGAACCAAGAACAGCCATAGCCTCACCTCCATGCAATGAAAACCAGCTTCCTTCCTTTCTCAAAGCTCTCGGCCTTGATCGAAGTCGTCTAGCCACCACCCACAAAGCAGCCATTGCACCACCACCGCTGGAGAAGCCTAGTAACAACTGTTGAGGACCACCCATGTGTTGATATTCTCTAACTCATATTGAGGTCCACCCATGTGGTGATTTCCACATTGTGATGAGAACTACCATGTGCATTGGAAAGTTTGAGCATCTCCAGCTCATGTTACATGGAGGGAGAAGTCCAACCTCTCCTATAAATAGGAGAGGAATGCTGAAGCTAAAATCATCCCAACAAGAAGTGTTTTGAGTGTGTGAGATTGTAAGTGCCATTTGAGAGATAGAGAGGCATTGAGAGTGTTTGTAATCTTGTACAAACATTTTGAATAGTAAGTTTTCGCTCTAGTGGACGTAGGCAAATTGCCGAACCACTTCAATATTGTCTCTATCTATTTTATGTTTGTTTTCTGGGCAGCATTAGGCACAACAATTGGTATCAGAGTTTCGGTTCGTGCTACCTAGAAAATTTCAGTTGCTCGAAATCAACTTTTGATCACACCAAAACGTTCCTCTCGTCAAGACGGATCCGTTGCCGCGAACGGCATCGAAAACGAACATTGGAGGAGCCCGTACGCGCCATTTGAAGGTCGGAACGTGCATCCACGCGCCCCACTCGCAGCTGGAGGTTGAAGACGAGTAGAAAACACGCACCACGCGCTGCCCACGCTCCGCACGCGCCCACACGCGCTCCAGGTGTCTTCTGCGCGTGATCTCCACGCGCCAACACGCCCACACGCGCCCAGGTGTCCTCTGCGCGTGAAATTCACGCGCGCCACGCGCCACACGCGCCGTACACTGTCTCCGCGCGTGAAACTCACGCGCATACACGCGCTTCGAGCCCTCTCTGGCGCGTGAACCCCACGCGCCTCACGCACCTCTGGTCACCTTCAGCGCGTGTATCGCACGCGCCTAACAGATCTGGCCGTCCGATTTTCAGATTTGTTTTTTGCCTTGATCTTACCCATTTGGAGTCCGATTTCGACGATCAAATAGTGCTTTCCAACTATTTGGATCATTCCGGACTCATCCGTACGGTTAGAATTTCGAAATTTGTTTTCTAAAATTTCTTAATTAATATGGAAGGTGTTGGGGAAGTTAGGAACTCTGGAAATACCAGCAGTTCAGGGCGCAGGTCCACAGTTTCAAATGCCAAGTTTGAAGTTGAGAAGTTCGATGGAACTTCTAACTTTGGTATGTGGCAATGTGAAGTGATGGACATTTTGATCCAACAAGAGTTGGATATGGCGTTGGAAGAAAAACCCAACGATATGTCAGAAAAGGATTGGAAGAAGCTTAATACCCAAGCTTGTAGTACAATCCGTTTGTGCCTTACCAAAGAACAGAAGTATTTTGTCATGAGAGAGACAAATGCAAAAGAACTTTGGCAGAAATTGGAGGATAAGTTCATGAAGAAGAACATTGAGAGTCGTTTGCATTTGAAGAAAAAGCTCTTCAGATTCCAATTTCGTGAAGGTATTAGTATGTCTGAACATTTGAATAGTTACAATCAAATTCTTGCTGATCTACTAAACTTGGATGTTGAAATCCAAGATGAAGATAAGGCTTTACTTTTGTTAAATTCCTTACCCGATACATATGATCATTTAGTTACAACATTATTGTATGGGAAGGAAAAAATTAGTTTTAACGATGTATCTAGTTCTCTGATTAGCAATGAGTACCGAAAAAAGGATAAGCAGGTACAGCTAGATACATCAAGTGAAGCACTGACAGCAAGAGGGAGAACGCGGTCAAGGTATCCCGGAAAGAAGAAAGGTTTTCAATCGAAAACTCGGGCCACATCACGTGGTTCATCAGTCGGCAGAAAACTCGCTAAAGATGAGTGTTCCTATTGTCATAACAAAGGACACTGGAAGAAGGATTGTCCCAAATTGAAGGGACAACAGAAGAATCAACCCACCACAGCCAATGTCGCGGACAGAGATGAAGATCTAGACATTGCCTTGATAGGTTCATCATTCATTTGTCATCCCGATGAATGGATTATGGATTCCGGATGCACTTATCATATGTGTCCCAATCGGGACTGGTTTACTGACTTCACAAATATTGAAGGTGGAGCAGTACTTATGGGTAACGACAGTGCCTGTAAGACTCGGGGGATAGGAAGCATTCGGTTGAAGCTGCACGATGGAACTGTCAAGACTCTGACCGAAGTTCGATTCGTCCCGGACTTGCAAAAAAATCTTATCTCATTAGGATCTCTGGATTCAAAGGGATTCAGAATCACTATTGAAGACGGAACTCTCAGAGTGGTAAAGGGAGTTCAGGTGGCTATGAAGGGTTTGAGGCGAGGAAACCTGTACATCTTGCAAGGAAGTACTATTGTTGGAAGCGCTTCTACAGGTTGTGAGAAGCTAGATGAGACTGATGCTGACACCACCAGACTTTGGCATATGCGTATGGGACACGCTGGAGAGAAAGCTTTGCAAACACTCGTAAAGCAAGGCTTACTCAAAGGTGCAAAGACTGGTAAGTTGTCTTTTTGTGAGCACTGTGTATTGGGGAAGCAGTCACGGATCAAGTTCGGAACCGCTGTTCACAATACACAGGGGATACTTGACTATGTACACTCCGATGTTTGGGGACCTACCAAAACTGCATCTTTGGGAGGTAAGCATTGGTTTGTAACTTTTGTAGATGATTATTCTCGTCGTGTGTGGGTGTATACGATGAAGAATAAAGATGAAGTGCTGAACATCTTTCTTGTTTGGAAGAAGATGATTGAGACTCAGACCGGCAGAAAAATTAAGCGGCTCAGATCAGATAATGGAGG
Source organism: Platycarya longipes (assembly GCA_036559045.1). NCBI lineage: Eukaryota > Viridiplantae > Streptophyta > Magnoliopsida > Fagales > Juglandaceae > Platycarya > Platycarya longipes. Next base: position 23,768,811 of record CM071801.1, read on the forward strand.
GGAGTATACTCTAGACCCTTTCATGGAAGTATGCCGGAGAGAAGGAATAGTCAGACACTTCACGGTACGAGGAACACCGCAGCAAAACGGTGTGGCAGAACGGATGAATCGTACTTTGCTAGAGAAAGTACGATGTATGTTACTGAATGCTGGATTCAGTAAACAATTTTGGGCTGAAGCTGTGACATATGCATGCCACCTCGTCAACAGATTACCCGCAGCTGCCAATGGCGGGAAGACACCTATTGAAATGTGGAAAGGTACACATGCTACTGATTATGACTCTTTATATGTTTTTGGATGTCCAGCTTACTATCATGCTAAAGAAAGTAAGCTTGACCCTAGAGCCAAGAAAGCAAAATTCTTAGGCTTTAGCTCTGGTGTAAAAGGGTATAGACTCTGGTGCATAGAGTCTAAGAAGGTAATTATCAGTAGAGATGTTACTTTCAACGAATCTGAGATGCTTAAGTCACATAAGCATAAAGATTCCAGTGAAGGCAGCTATAATGGCGAAACACCCGGTGATTCGCAGAAGGTGGAGTTTATCACTCCAAATGATTCAAGAGAAGACAGACAAGAGGAGGTTGATAGTCCAGTCACAGCACCTCCAAGTCAAATTGAATCAATAGCAACCAACAGACCGAGACGAGAGAAACGTGTACCGACACGTTATGCAGACTACGTGACATATGCACTACCAGTTGAAGGGGGTGAGATCCCCACCACTTACAGAGAAGCCATACAATCCAGTGAAAAAAGATGAATGGATAAAGGCGATGACTGAGGAGATGCAGTCTCTTCATAAGAACCAGACTTGGGAACTTGTGCCACTGCCACAAGGAAAGAAGTCAATTGGCTGTAAGTGGATCTTTAATCAGAAAGATGATCAAGTTGCTAAAAATAGAATTCGATACAAAGCTAGATTGGTAGCCAAGGGCTACGCTCAGACAGAGGGAATTGACTACAGTGAAGTATTCTCTCCTGTTGTGAAGCATTCATCCATTCGGATATTGCTAGCTTTGGTTGCACAATATGATCTTGAGTTAGCACAACTTGATGTGAAGACAGCTTTCTTGCATGGTGATTTGGAAGAGGAGATTTATCTGTCTCAACCAGAAGGGTTTAAAGAAACTGGTAAAGAAAATTGGGTCTGCAGGCTGGAGAAATCTCTCTATGGACTGAAGCAGTCACCTCGGCAATGGTACAAGCGGTTTGACCGTTTTATGATGGATCTGAAATACACTCGTTGCCAATACGATCATTGTATGTATTTCAGAAAACTTGCAGATGGATCTTTCATTTATTTGCTTTTATATGTAGATGATATGTTGATTGCATGTAAAAGCAAGGTGGAGATAAATCGTTTGAAAACTCAGTTGAGTCATGAGTTTGAAATGAAAGATCTAGGAGAAGCACGAAGAATATTGGGGATGGAGATCAGCAGAGATAGGGTGAAATGTACAGTTCACCTTACTCAAAAGCAGTACTTGAAGAAAGTATTGCAACGCTTCAATATGGACTCAAAGTCGAAGCCTGTGAGTACTCCAATGGCCCAATATTTTAAGCTCAGTGCATTGCAGTCTCCTAAAGATGATGAAGAGCGGGACTTCATGAAGAGTGTCCCGTATGCAAGTGTTGTTGGTAGCCTAATGTATGCCATGGTGTGTACACGACCTGATATCTCCCAGGCCGTCAGTTTGGTCAGTCGTTATATGCATAATCCTGGAAAGAAGCACTGGCATGCGGCTAAATGGATTCTACGGTATATTCTAGGGACCGTAGATCTTGGTTTGAAGTTCGAGAAGAGTGAAGATAGTCTAGTAACTGGATACGTTGACTCAGACTATGCAGGTGATCTTGACAAACGGCGGTCGACAACTGGATACGTGTTCACTATGTCTGGAGCACCAGTTAGTTGGCGATCAACTTTGCAGTCTACGATTGCACTGTCATCCACAGAGGCTGAGTATATGGCTGTAACAGAAGCCGTAAAAGAAGCCATTTGGTTACAGGGACTGGTAACAGATTTGGGAATTGAGCAGCAAAAGGTTACCGTTTACTGTGACAGTCAGAGTGCAATTCATTTGGCCAAGAATCAAGTTTATCACTCTCGAACAAAACATATAGATGTCCGTTTCCACTTCGTGCGTGAGATATTGGAAGAAGGGGACATTCTACTTCAGAAGATTGGCACTGAAAATAATCCAGCAGATATGTTGACAAAAGTTGTCACTGGAATCAAGTTCCAACACTGCTTGGATTTGATTAAGATCACACACTGCTGAGCACCTAAGGGTGCATTGGCGCCTTAGGGCGCATTTGATAGCGGAAATCTTTCATGGCAAACGAACATTTCAATAAGGAGGTGAAATCATTGCAAGGATGCAACATGTAGTATCCTAGTATGGCACACTTGGGTGGAGGGGGTGATTGTTGAGGACCACCCATGTGTTGATATTCTCTAACTCATATTGAGGTCCACCCATGTGGTGATTTCCACATTGTGATGAGAACTACCATGTGCATTGGAAAGTTTGAGCATCTCCAGCTCATGTTACATGGAGGGAGAAGTCCAACCTCTCCTATAAATAGGAGAGGAATGCTGAAGCTAAAATCATCCCAACAAGAAGAAGTGTTTTGAGTGTGTGAGATTGTAAGTGCCATTTGAGAGATAGAGAGGCATTGAGAGTGTTTGTAATCTTGTACAAACATTTTGAATAGTAAGTTTCCGCTCCAGTGGACGTAGGCAAATTGCCGAACCACTTCAATATTGTCTCTATCTATTTTATGTTTGTTTTCTGGGCAGCATTAGGCACAACAACAACTCCAACCACCCCAGCTAGTCCTGAGCCACCAGCAATGCTGCCTGGAATAGGCCGTATACCACAAACAATGCCCCTGTTTTAAATACCCGGAAACAGAGCACGACGAGCCATTCGTTTCCCTAAACCGAGACCCTTTTTCTTGCCGGAAACACCACCCAGTGCCCAAAAAAAAAAAACTACCGGCCAGTCGATCCCTGCCATTCCGACGAAGCCCAGCTATCGCCGTTGAGCCCCGAGACCCCCACTATAGCAAACCAACAACCCGAGACCTCTATTGTTCCAGCCAACCAAACAACCCCTTTAGCCATCGAAGCACCAGACGGACCTGCCAGAAGTTCCGACAAGCCCAGTTACGCGGCCAGACTCCTTCGTCGAAGCCCAGTTGCCGCCGTGCACCTCGGTAAGTTTCCCTTCTCCATGAAACCCCTCTCTCAAGCTCCTCTGTTTTATGCCTTGTTTCCCTCATTATTTTGGTCTTCCGTTAGCTGCAATAACTCATTTTATTTCCTTCATCCATGGGCCTGTTATTTTGGTAACCAATTTTATGACTCTTTACACTAGCCCAAATGTATTATCTGAATACTACAAACTCAGATACACGTCTTTATAAAATAAAGCCTTGAAAGTATTCTGTCATGCTATTTTTTTCACCTATTAATTTAGTAATAACCTGGGTGATTTTAACTAGATTTAAATAAACTTATTACATTTTTCTTCTTAAATAAGAATTTGTTATAAACTTGATGTTTTTTCTCGTATATAGCCAAATTTTATATTTACATGGACATTAGCTAGTCTAAGTATTCTTATTGGATTGACTGAAAGTCAACTCCAATAAAAATTTAACAATTAAATCTATAAAAAAAAATGAAAGTTGGGATAATGAGTTGAAATGAAATAAGATGAAGTCAAAGTTAAAAACTTAGTAAAATATTTTTTTAATATTATTTTTATTTTAAAATTAAAAAAAAACTAAAATATTTGTTGTAATTTATATGAAGATTTTTAAAATTATTATAATTAGATTAAAATAAGATGAGATAAGTTTTAATTGGAAAAAAAAAAAGAAAAAAAGAGGCATGGACGAAAGTATAGCCTGTCCCTTGCCAATAGAAAGAAGCTGAAACTATTGATAAATAAATAAATAAATATCGGATATGATTTAAATATAAAACCTTTCACCTACTTTGTGAAAAATTGTTTTCAAATTTGACCGACAACTATTTAACATATTTCAGATCAATAATATTGTTATTTTATATTTTATCATTTCAAGCAAATTTGTTAATGTCATATTTTATGTTGAAGTTCATCTAATCAATAACAAGTAGTATACAACATCACTCCATTAATATCTCTCGCACTTGGGTAAAATCTTGTGCATAAAATTATATTTAACAATATTATTTCAATATAACCAATAAAATTATATTTGGATTTTATATTTAAGCATTAAGTTAGAAGGACAAAAATAAAAATCATATATTAATTAGGTAAATGTTTGTGGTGTAATTTTATGTAGAATCTCTCTATAATTTTTTATAATACATCAAATTAATGTAGTTTTTTTTATTACTAACTTAATCGATGTACTAAATTACACAATGCTAGCGCCAGTAATATCTTTCATAACAAGAAGAAGTTGAAGTAAAATGCCTCCACTTATATATTTTCATCCTGTTGTTGCTCTATCTAACTATGCCCAATTTAGATTGAGAGATGAGATGAGATGAGATGAGTTGAGATGAGTTTTAAAAATTGAATAAAATATTATTTTTTTAATATTATTATTGTTTTGGAATTCTAAAAAACTATACTGAAATTTGAAAAAATTATATTGGAATTTGTATTTTGTATGAGAATTTGAAAAGGTGTAATGATGAATTTGAGATGAGTTAAGATAAGCTCAACTCATCTCCTAATCGAAATCGGGCCTATGTCGTCCTCTCAACAAGCTGACATGGAAAGTCTTATGAAACAAGCGAAAGTACTCTCGTGGAGTGATTTGCAACTAGTACCAAAGGTAGGCCAGTTAATCATTTCTCAAAATTATCTCTAGTAGTGTAAGCAAGATCTCTGAATAAGCACTCTTTTCATGCCACTTTCAAAGCTGTTTGGATCTTTCTTCAGGGGTTTACAATAGAAGATATTGCTAGCAACACTTTCCTCTTCACTTTCACTAATCAAAAGGATAAAGATAGATGAAAGTTGAGATCAACATATTCCTGAAGGATTCAATCTTCCCAAACCCAATCTAGGGATGAGAAAGATATTGATTAAATATAAGAGGGTTTCAAAGTTTTGTTACAACTGTGGACGTCTAGGACACCTCACTTAATCATGCCTTATTCACTCTGTTATTTCGGACCTCACATAATATAGGCATTGGATGAGGGTGGAAAGCACTATCTTTGTTAAGAGTCACAAGGAACACCATCAATGGAGGGCATCCTATCAAGTTTAGAGAAATGAAAAACGATTTGCTATGAAAATAGAGGAGAGTCGAATCTTGAAGAGGAAAAACTCAACTTGTATTCTGAATATTGGTACCGACTTTACATGAATTGAACTCTATTTATACACTTACATGAATAAGTAACTAACATAACTGACTTGATTCTATTTTACCCGTCTGCCTTTTAACATTTATAACATTTTTTACTCATAACAGGTGCTTGCAGTAGGTATAAACCAGCCACTTGCTTAGTCACTCCAATCTTCTACCATGAGTGTAGGTCTTGTATGAAACAAAAATAAGAGAGAAAAATAAAACAACAAAAGCTTTTTGTTAGTTTTTTTTTTTTTTTTTTACAGGGATGAGGTTAAAGGGAAAAGATGGAACATTATGAAGAGTTAATGAATTTGAAATTTTGATAGATCCAACATGTGTGAGAGGAACATATGTTCCATTTGATAATTTGATTGAGATATTAAAAATGAGGTAATTATAGTGAATTGTAAAAGTGATCATATGATTAGTAGCACCAGTACCAATTATCCAGGAATTAGTTTGCTGGAAAACAAGATCAGGTGAATGAATCGTACCTGATAGACTTCAACAACTTTAGGCAGGAGATGAATGTGACACAACAGTCATTGTAGTAAGTTAAGGAGTTTTTGAAAATGTTTGAAGATAGGAAAAAAGTTATTGGCATTATTCTTTAGTAAAGGGAAAAGAAGGTGTTGGAGTTGTTTGAGTAGTAGAATTTGAAGACATGGATGGTTCATCAAAACCAGTCGAAGATAAAGAAACTTGGTGAGGAAAAATATCTTGGTTCTTGGATTCTATCAGTTTCCAAGTAGATATCCATGTAGTTTGTAGCATCTATCAACAGCATGTCATGTGAGCCCACAATGTGTACAAACAAGCGTAGGTTGTTGCTTATAATAGTTCTTGGTTGTATTTCTAGCAGGAACATTAACATTTTTGCTTAGCAATGTAGCAGATTTAGTCATCATAGATGATCCAACTACTTTTCTTTTCTTTTCTACTTGTAAAGTGAGAGATAATACTATGTCAATAGATGCCATTGGATCCATTAATAGCATTTGACCACGAATATGTGTGAAAGAGTCATTTAGACCCATCAAGAATTGAACTACATTTTTTTTTATTGATCAATGATTGTTTTTAAAGCCCTACACAAATAGCCAAGATTGCAAGAATAGCTAGGGATTGGTTTCACAGTGGAAAACTCATCCCATACAACCTTCAACTTTGTGTGATAGCAACCTATAAAAGATTGATCTTGACCTAGTGAAGTAAGATCTTTCTTGAGTTGAGATAAACTAGGGCCATTATCTTGTGTAAATCTGGTCTTCAAATTTCTCCAAACTTCTTCAGCAATTGAAGAACTGATGACACTAGCTGCAAGCTCTCATGCAAAAGAATTTAGAATCCATGAAAGAGTCATATTGTCGCACCAAAATCACAAAATATAGAGTGGATCATATTGATTTTCAGGGCGAGAAAATGTGCCCTCGACAAACACAGTCTTGTTCTTGGCATTGAGAGCAGTTAGTATCGACTTGCTCCATGTGTAGTAGTTATCACCATTCAGGGGTTAGAAAAATCCTTGAGCAAGAAAGGATTTGTATGAGAAGAATTTTGATAATTGAGATCGGAAGTCGAATTGATTTCAACTGATACCATATCAAGTTTAGAGAAATGAAAAAGGATCTACTATGAAAACAAAGGAAAGCCGAATCTTGAAGTGGAAAAACTTGACTTGTATTTTGAATATTGATACCGACTTTACATGAATTAAACTCTAATTATACACATAAATGAATAAGTAACTAACATAACTAACTTGATTCTATTTTACATGTGTCTGCCTTATAACACTTACGACATTTTTTACTTATACTTAATACACCCTACCACCTGTTTGCAATAGAAAACCAGATCTAGTTGAAACACAAGGTTTTTTTTACTTTATGTAGAGTTGAAGCCCAACATGCGAAAGGTAAAAAAAAAATGGTAGAAAGTCATTTGAATGGAGCCCATCTTGCTGTTGCAAATCCAAGTATTGTTCACTGGAAAGGGAATGAACCTGCTGAGGAAGGTGTAGGTGGGAAGCAGATTGAAAATGAACAGTGGGTCTCGATGGAGTTGGTGAACCCATTTATTCCTACCAACCAAAGTCTTAGGCATGTTTAGGTGTAAGATGAGATACAAAATTTTCATCTCATCTTATTTCCAAATATAATTCAAATACAAAATTTTCAAACTAATCTTTACAATTTTTTCAAATTAATTATTACAACTTTTTCAAACTTTCAGATAAAAATAAAAAACATTCAAATTGTTTCAAATTTCTAAACAAAAATAATATTATAAAACTATATTCTTACAATATCTTAATTTTATAATACTTTTTATTCAAGTTTTTCTCCCTTCTTTCACAAAACCCATAAAATACTCAACACAAACTATCTTATTACTATTCACAAATTATCTTACTACTATTCACAAAATTCTATCTAATCTCACTCCCCAAACTGCCGTGCAATTGACTCCTACATTAATGGCAAATGAAATAGTTATAAGAATAACTAGAGACATGTTTTTTCCATTCTAGAAAGGCATTGGCAAAGAGAATAAAATCATGTAGTTAACATATATACTAAATTAGAAATTGTTGGTTCAAGTAGAAATTACCTTCTATACATTAACTAGATTAGTTTATACAGTTCAGCTCAAAGCAAACCTTTCAAATTGGCATGATAATAATGCAGCTCGACAAAGAATGTGAGACATTTTAGCTTCCTTTACATGAACTAGTTAATAAAACCAGCATGATCTGCTATCTCTCTCTCTCTCTCTCTCTCTCTCTCTATATATATATATATATATATATATTGTGTTGACGCTTTTGGTGGCTTCTCACTGCTTGACCATCATTTGCCCTATGGGTTGGCACCACCTCTTTGGATGTTATTTCATTTTTCAATAACTTAGTGATTTTAAGCTGGCCAACTCATCTTCCCAAATAATGTATATATACCCTCTAACCAAGTCTTCAGATCCACCTTTGAACTCCTCCACTGCGTATGATCTATCATGGCCTTCAACTTTATTTGGCTGATCAGTAACATTCATATATGGTCAATCAACTTTTCGAAATAAACTTAATTGGAAGATCAGGATTAGATGGGTCCTGTTGAATGTCAAAGACAAATGTGTCAAATGTAAGTATAGTACTTTCTTTACCTTTTTTTCATTTTCTTTTTGCAGTATTGCAAAGTAATGAAAAATGCATGATTTGGGGTAGTCATGATCATTGAGAACAATTATTATTTTGAAACTTCATTCTTAGAGAGCATTTTTATTGCCATAACTTCTAATGAATTAGCTTTGCCATATTGTAGTTTATTAGTTTTTCACCTTTACTTTATTGTTTGGTGTAGAGATAGTTCATTTGGGATATATATTTTTCTTTATTTGTTTTGCATCTTCTCCTTATTTTTTTCCTTTTATCTCTTTCTTGTTTAAAGTTAGATGATATAAAAGGTAAAATACTAACCTCTTCTATAGTAGTTGCAAGGACATCCAAATTTTCCTTTTGATCAACAGCAAGTTTTGATATATGTACCAACACTTTACATTCTGCCAACTTTTGATATTCTTCCGTATTACATGTAACATCACCAAACTTTGGCAGGTGAATTATGGTGTCATGTTCATGTAATTTTCTTGAATCTTCTATTTCTTCTTCAGTTCTTGAATTGTTGATCTCCTCCAATAATTTTAATGGATTGCAAATAGTTTCACCTTCACTAAATTTCCTAAAGTTCGTATAGATATCTTTTATGAGTTTTGAATTAGCAAGCTCATCTGGTTTTGGAGATTCTAAAACGGTCTCCTGTTTGATGAAGGGTTGAGGTTCACCTTCACTTCTTTCAACATACTTAAATTTCTCATCGTCTCCCTTCCTATTGACAATTGGGTCATTGGTTTTGTAAATTGTGGCTTTCATAATAAACTTTCCCAATTCCTGCTCGATGTTATAAATGAAACCCATCTTAAACGAATCATATATTGTTTTTACTACTCCTTGAATTAATTTTTTTCCTCTTTCTTTCTACATGCTTAAAGATATACCCAATAATTATTTGTTGGAGTTGGAAAAATAATGAAAATGTGAAAATCATATTAATATTATATCATTCATCAAAGAAATATAAGTAGAGATATAAATTCAATGGTAATTGAATAAAACTAGATGAGACATATCCAAAAAATGGGGAACAAAAAAAAAACTTTAAGGAGCTATCAAAACTTGTATATAATTCAGGAAAGATGGGAAACTATCATTCTCGTACCATTGTCCCAAGTATGTCATTGTTGTCTTCTATTAATTTTGATAGGCCAGTGCTAGTTGTGTGATTGATCCATATTTCTTATTCATCTTTGATGGCTTGATAAGATTGTGAATTTTCATTTCCATCCTTGTCATCGGGCTTGGGTTCATTCAAGTTGTCAACAATGCTTGTTTCTTCAGTTGGCTTCTTTGGAGGATTGCGTAGTTCCTGTTTAGTATGAAGTAAATATATTGGTAAGACTTTCATTTTTCCTATTGTAGCATCTTTGTATATCATGATATTTCTAGTTATGAAAGCAACAAAAATGGACACGTTATACAACAACATTGATATGCATGTCTTTTGGGGGGGGGGGGGTGTGTGTGTGTGTGTGTGTGTGAGAGAGAGAGAGAGAGAGAGAGAGAGAACAAGCAAATACTAATCCTATGAATTAAAACAATTACACACATATCATATTAAAAAATAATTGAGGCACTATTCAATATATATACTCTTCCCATTTCCTAGTTACAAATAAGCCTAGGATTCATAGGCTCAACTATGACGTTCTTTATTGATCTAATGTATGCACAAAAGTATTCATTATTGTAATAGGATCACTAACCAGCAAATTTTCAGAATCACGATTATTAGATGGTTAAGTACTTGAATCCTCCACTGCATATTTTGCATTTTGAGGTCTAGTTGGAGTTAAATTCAAAATTTGTTGTTTATATGATGAATTAGTATTTGTAGTGTCCTCTAAAAGAGATTGTATGATATCAATGTGTATTTTTTGATTTGGATATGATGACATATCACATGTAACATCACTAGACTTTGGCAGGTGAATTATGGTGTCATATTCATGTAATTTTCTTGAATCTTCTATTTCTTCTTCAGTTCTTGAATTGTTGATCTCCTTCAATAATTTTAATGGATTGCAAATAGCTTCACCTTTACTATATTTATTGGAGTTCGTATAGATATCTTTTATGAGTTTTGAATTAGCAAGCTCATCTAGTGTTGGAGATTCCAAAACTAAATTTCTCATTATCTCCCTTCCCATTGACAATCGAGTCATTGGCTTTGTAAGTGGTGGCTTTTACAAGAAACTTTCTTGGTTCCTGCTCGATATTATAAATGAAACCCATCTTACACGAATCATATGTTGTTTTTCTACTACTCCTTGAGTTAATTATTTTCCTCTTTCTTTCTACATGCTTAAAGATATACCCAATAATTATTTGTTGGAGTTGGAAAAATAATGAAAATGTGAAAATCATGTTAAATATTATATCATTCATTAAAGAAATATAAGTAGAGATATAAATTCAATGGTAATTGAATAAAACTAGATATGGCATATCCGAAAAATGGGGAACAAGAAAACAACTTTAAAGAGCTATCAAAACTTGTAAATAATTCAGGAAAGTTGGGAAACTATCATTCTCTTACCATTGTCCCAAGTATGTCATTGTTATCTTCTATTGATTTTGATAGGCCAGTGCTAGTTGTGTGACTGATCCATGTTTCTGATTCATCTTTGATGGCTTGATAAGATTGTGAATTTTCATCTCCATCCTTGTCATCAGGCTTGGGTTCATTCAAGTTGTCAACAATGCTTGTTTCGTCAGTTGGCTTCTTTGGAGGATTGCGTAGTTCCTGTTTAGTATGAAGTAAATATATTGGTAAAACTTTCATTTTTCCTATTGTAGAATCTTTGTATATCTGATATTTCTAGTTATGAAAGCAACAAAAATGGACATGTTATACAGCAACATTGATATGCATGTCTTGGGGGGGGGGGGTTATGTGTGTGTGTGTGTGTGAGAGAGAGAGAGAGAGAGAGAGAGAGAGAGAGAGAACAAACAAATACTAATCCTAAGAAGTAAAACAAATACACACATATCATATTAAAAAAATAATTGAGGCATTATTCAATATAAATATACTCTTCACATTTCTTAGTTACAAATAAGACTAGGATTAATAGGCTCAACTATGACGTTCTTTATTGATCTAATGTATGCACAAAAGTATTCATTATTGTAATAGGATCACTAACCAGCAAATTTTCAGAATCGCGATTATTAGATGGGTAAGTACTTGAATCCTCCACTGCATATTTTGCATTTTGAGGTCTAGTTGGAGTTAAATTCAAATTTTGTTGTTTATCCGATGAATTAGTTTTTGTAATGTCCTCTAAAAAAGATTGTATGATATCAATGTGTACGTTTTGATTTGGATATGATGAGACTTGACCAATTTAGATATTTTCTGCTAATATGAAATTTGGAGATGATGAAGAACTTGAGTTGGTAGTGACCTCTTCAATCACCGATTCTTTCTGTGTAACTGATACATTTAGGTCATCAGAAGTATGGTATATCCCAAAAGGTCCACTCGTTATGGCACTTTGTTCATCTCCATTCCCTTTAATTGATTTCAGGTTTTCTGGAGCTAAATTCAAAGGTGGTTGTTCATCCAATGTACTGGCCTTTTCAGTGTTCTCCAATTGAGATTGTAAAATATCTCCGTATATCTTTGGATTTGAGTTTGATGAGGCTTGATCCATGGGGGTCTTTTCTGTCAATACAGATTTTGGAGATAAGGATGAAGAGTTTATATGGACGTCTTCGATTGACTCCTCTTGCTGCTCTGTTGATGCATTGGGATCATCATAATCCTTGTTCACCTTAAAAGCTCCTCTTGGTAAGAGACTTTGTTCATCTCCACTCTCTTGAATTGTTTTCAAGTTTTCTGGCGTTAAATTTAGAGATTGTTGTTCATCCAGTGTACTAGTTTTTGTTGTGTCCTCAAAATGAGATTGTAAAATATCTAAGTGTGTCCTTTGTTTTGCATTTGATGATGAGGCTTGATCAATTGAGATGTTTGATGTGAACAAGGACTTTGGAGATGAGGATGTAGAGTTTATCAGAACATCTTCACTTGTTAAGTCTTGCTGCTCAGTTGGTGCCTTGGGATCATCATCATTCTGGTTCACCCCAAAATCTCCTCTTGGTAAGACATTTCGTTCATCTCCACTCTCTTGAATTGATTCCAAGTGTTCTAGAACTAAATTCAGAGGTGGTTGTTCATCAAGTGTACTGACTTTTTCAATGTCCTCCAAAGGAGATTGTAGAATATCTAGGCGTATCATTTGATTTGCATTTGATGATGAGGTTTGATCGATTGAGATATTTTCTATGGAAACGAACTTTGGAGATAAGGATGAAGAGTTGATACGGACGTCTTGAATCGCCAATTCTTGCTGCACAGTTGATGCATTATGATCATTATAAGTCTGGTTTACTTCAGAAGTTTGAATTGGTATGGACTTTGGAGACGATGATGGCCTTGAGTTGATAGTGACCTCTTCAATTACCAGATATTGTTGTGCAATTGATGCAATAGAATCATCAGAATTTTGGTTTACCCTATATGCTCCACTTTCCACAATACTTTGTTCACCTCCACTCTCTTGAGGCGATTTAAAGTAATCTTTGGCCTTATTTGGCTTTGGCATGCCCATGATGCTCTCATTTTCAATTAGCTTTACTTGATTGCCTCCAACATCATCATTAGGCTCTAAGTTCTCATCAATTGGTTTCTCAGAGTCAGATTCGGCTTGATGCTCAGTAGGCTTTTCAGTCTCTTGCTTTTTCAGTAGCTGACATCCATCATCTATGTCTTCATTCATCTTCAATTCTTCCATGTTGGATATTGTGGGGTCTATTGTGTGATTAACATCATAGACAACGTTCGTCTTGTAAGGGCATGGCTAGTCCTAAACAATTTTCATAATACCAAAGTGTGAGTAAAAAGAACTAATTATTCTTGCTTTTACTTCTTAAATTGAATGTTTTATTAGTGAAGGTCCTAAAAACAGTAATAATACTCGAGAAAAATATTTATTGAAAGTTATTCGTTAATTTACCATAAACATAACCTTTGATTTTCAAACAAAGTATATATATGAATATCTGTAATATCATAAAAATCATTGACCTCTGATTTTTCGAAATGAACTTCATATGAATGAGGCACCAACTCCAATTGCATTGTTTTTGTAAGATTTCCAAATGAAGATGGATCTGAATAATTAGAAAACTGGGATTTGGGTTCCAAAACTCCTTCAACTACTTGTTTAGCATCATCATGGATTTTGGGTTCCAATACTTGACTGTCTCCAGGTATGTCTATTGTTGAGGAAGACAATGAACTCACATCGGTTGATTCTTGGTCATCTACCTTTAGTGGATGTATTGATGATGCAACAACATCCTCAGAAGTCTTGTTGGCTCTAGACAATTCTAATTCTACAATATCCCCTTGGCTGACTTCATGTGTTCCTTTTGATTCTTCTTCATTTTCCTCTATTCTAGATTGCTGAGATAAGGCTCCCCACATTTCTTCACTGTCAAAATTGTTTTCCTTTTCACTTTCCTCATCGTATGTCAATGATTCTCCATCTGTGACTGAATTGGAGCCATCTACTGTTAGTGGAGGTGAACCAACTTCTGAGACCTCCACTTGTAAATCGGAAGCTATGGAGCAGTTCGAAGTATGATAAGAGCAGTGACCAACAAATAAACGTTGATCACCCCTTCTGTTCATTTCATTTGCTGATGAGCTAGAATCAAATGGGTCATTTTCAAGCTCAACCAATAAACAACTTGTAGACTTTTGAGTAGGATTTGATTCCACATCTTCTAAAACCCCTGCTACATAAGCATTGAAGTTATGTTCATTTTCTATAGATGAAGATAATGAGTTTGAGTCATCACTACTACTTAACGACTCCATTCCATGAGATCTTTTCATTTCCTCCTCTCCTTCGATGTCATTTTTGTAATTTATATCCTCTTCATGCGTGATTTCCACTGGGTTTATTATTTGATTGGGAGCTTCTGCTTCAATTTCAACAAGACCAAGGGTGTCAGGAATATCTTTTTTATGTAACAATTGTTCCATTCGCTGATCATGGTCTCCAATTCCTACAAGGAAAGAATAGATTTAGAAATAGAAGTTATAGAAGTTTCCTAATCAAGGAAGAAGAAAGAAAGCGTTTTAAGTAATGAAAATCTAAAAATGGCATTACCTGGTTGCCTATTGAATTTGGAGTATCTTGATCCCTCCAATACTCCTTTATTCTCTACAACAAAAAAAGGGTTAAGATTGTTGCCGTGACGATCTTGCTTGGATTCCAGTGGAAAAGAAGGTCTTAAACTGAAGCTTTCGTGCCTGCAGAATAACATTTCCTTATGAGCTGCCATAAATTCTTGATGAAAACTATCTCCCATGAGATTAGGCTTTTCTTCAAGTGGGTCATAAGGAAGGTCAAATGGGTTCTTTTTTGGAAACAAAATAGAAGGAGCTGTATCAGGCAATTCTAAGCTTTCAGTTTCATCTAAAATGCTTAGATCAATAGTGTTGTTTCTTGCAAGAAAAATTGGAGAAATTTGACTAGAAGGGACACAGCGCATGCCACCCCAGCCCCTTTCGACTTGCATGCTAAATAACTTTCTTGCTCTTCTTTTTGCAATTAGACTTTCCAACCTCTTGTTCCTTTCTATCTCTGAAAAGCCCAAATCCATAAGATTTTTCTGATCATCCTCTGTCCATTTCACAACATTATTCCTATCTTCCTGTGTTTCCTCTTCATCATCATCGTCTACTTCTTCCATGTTGGGAGCCTCTATCCTAGTACCACCAACATTAATTTTACAAACATGTTGTGTGCCATCACTTGACTTCATTTGAGACTCTAAATCTTCGGAAGATAAGAATGTGCGGTGTTTATCAAGATTTCGAATATCTTCAGCTCCATGTTTAGAAAAATAACTTTCCTCTTCGTTCTTACCAATTTGTTCATCCATTTCTCTGTCCTTTCTTTGCCTACTTGTTTCCTTTCGTATGTAAGAGCAATCATTTCCATTGAAAGAAATATCATATTCAACAGACTCAAAATTTTTGTGTAACATCCCATTTTTCCTTCTTCCATCTTCTTTGACACAACGGATGTAAGACTGTTCCGAACTCCAAAAAATTCTAAGAAGAATAGCAATACAAACTATAAATGGGAAAGTGTAGGCCAAAAAGTTGAGGATGAAATGAAGAAATATGTATACGAGGAAGAAGAACATAGAAATTGAAAAACCAAATGGATGATTCTGTATATATCTATAGCTAATATTGATGGAAAACTCAAGGATTCTGCAAATCCAAACTTCAACAACCTTTACATCAATACTCATTATCAACTTCTTTCGACACTGTAAAAGAATAGGTTCCAACCAATTGAATATAGAATAGTTCACGACCCACCTCTAGAAACTGATGAACAAAAGCATCCACATTTAGAAAAGCACCTTAAAAGTCTTTTTATGCAAATAAAAATGAAAAATAAAGTTGTTTTTGAAAACTAATTTGGAGTCGAGGATGAGTTTATGCATAAAAAACTAAAACAAGTGTGGGAAACAAATGAAAAGAAAGATGGAGAAGAGATGTTAGCTTTCCATGAAAATGTTTAGTAATCAAATGCTTAGCTTTGTTCCCCATAGATTTGGAATTGGTCCATCATTTTTAGAAAATTAATGTTTGGCTAATAGTTTCTTGGAGATCCTAGAATTTAGTAGTTTGACATTCTATTTACGTTCCTATGTTGGTGGGATAACATGAACAAAATAGAAAATAGGTATAGCAATGACCAGTGGTTGTTACATTGTGTAGAGAAAATTGTATTTTTCATAAGGTCTCACTACACAATTCACATGACCTTGTACTTTTCAGCAATCGAAATTTACCTCCACTCATATTTATTATTGGAAAATTATATTTATAATTTTAATGTGTGGAAGTTTTAGACATTTTTTTTAGAATGATAAATTTAGGATATACATAAAAAAAAAATAATAAATTGAACTTATTTCTAAAAATAGTAGACTGTATTTAATATTGATCTTTTTTATTTTATGAAGAATTAGCCTTAAGATGGAAAGGTTTTTTCTTTTCTTTTGGTCTTACACATTATTTTCCATTTTAGCTTTTCTTTTTGTTCATCAAATAATGCCTACTAACTCTTTGCAATTGTTTAATCAAATTTTATGGTCTAATTTTAGATAGATATGTACATGATTTGAATTCTATAAAATTTGATTTCACTTGAGTATCATTTTTGAACTATATGATTTTATGAGTTTTTAATACTCTTCTATATGCTTTTAATATACCATTCAATTTGGCCAAAAGATTTTATAGACTAGTTATATGTAGATAAATATAGGTCTACTTGTACTTCTTCTATTTCAAATTGCAATTTATATTTTACATAAATAAAATAAAATTATCTCATTCATATTTATCTATTTTTTTCTTATATTTGTGGTCTTTCTCTTCACATACTACAGTCGATACAATTTTCAATATCCCACCTGCCTACACTTCACGTTTTGCTTTGAAACAGAATCAAGTTTGCAATTTTCATTCCATATTCAAGTGTTATTAAATTATGTTAAAGTCTTATTGAAACACTTAGATATGTTCATGTCATTTATTCATTAATTGGATGTTAAATAAATCTTACGCATTAAAATTAATTTCTTAGAATTTATATTGGGTGTATTTGTCTTCTCTATAAATATGTTTGAGTTGCTATATTTCTTTGTTTCACATTTTTCTAACATGTTCTATTTCTTTCTAGATATAATATCTTATTTTCTATGTTGCTTATCAATCTAAACGATTCTTATTCTTCATCTTTCTGCACATTTGTTGAAGAGTTTATTTTCTTCAATAACAAATGAAACGTGGTAAGATAGATCAATATGTGAATAAAACTACATATAAATAAAACAAATGAACTTAATTCCATTATTTTAAATCATCTTATTCTTCAAAATAACTTTTAAAGAGTTGAGAAATATCAAAGAAAGAAGAGTGCTTTCATTCCACAAATACAAGAAACAAAAGACAAGATATGTTATAGAAGGAGGGAAAGATATGCTCAACGGAGAGCAATTACAAATACTAAAATTCAAACAAATTTATTGAAACGATGTTTAGTTGATGAGTGATAATGATTTTCCTCAAATATTAGGTCGAAAAGGAATGCATATTTCTTCTGGAGATGATAGGAACAATGAAATAATGGCTATGTAAAAAATTGGATCTTCTTCCAACAGTAATATTCCTGTTATTAGTGAACAAATGAGTGCATTTGTAGTTTTACGAACTGGTTCTTTGAACCTAAATAGCCTACAAAATATTTGTCACTCCAAACAAAGGCATATCATCTTCTCGAGGTAAAAAAAAATTTAAACATAAGTCAGACTCATTTCAATTTCTCCATTTTATTACCATTTCTTTAATATTTCATTACATGTCCTATTTCTTTCATAGGAAAAAACATTAACTACTAGCTAGTTTTAAACAAATATTACAAAATATACCCCTTGAAACAGATTTGTTACCATCAATGATATTGTGTAAATATTATCAAGCAAAGAGATTCTATTATGAGACCAATAGTTTCTATTGTGCTGATGGGACAATTTTATAGATATCGAATGATGTTCTTGATCAACTTTATGGACTATTTACTTTGAACTAAGCTGAATCTACTGAGTTCCTTACCAATGTGTGCACTTATAATAATAAATTTACTATTACATCATTCAGAGTTACATTTGATTGAGATCTGTGCAAGAGAAACAAATGAATTTACACAGTCCAAGCTCACAGACAAATCTATCATTACATTAACGAATTGTTTCCTCTGGATAGAGATCCTTTGTATTTAAAACTTTATTTCTTTATTGAATATAAGCTACAAAATTGTGTATGATTCTGGAATATTGAATCTTTTAATAATTGTAAAAATTATGAATATACTTCATGTTAGTTCATGCTCAACTTTCTTTTGAACTCTTGATGATGTATCAAATTTGGAAAATCACAATATTTATATTGGATCAGATGTTGGTTTAGATCAATATGTTTATAATGCTACATCAGTTTCACAAGTTGTAGCTCTTTGGATTGAAAGTGAAGATTCTCAAAGTTTAAAGGGTCGAGACAGTATAGTGTTCAATCATAAGGGTCAAATTCATATAGTTCAATCTTATTTTGGTTGTTATGATCTACTACAATATCCATTATTATTCATTTTTAGTGATATTGATTGTCATCAATGCATACAAAAAGTAAAGAAAGAGACAACAATGTTGTAAGCTGAAAACACAACTACATTTGATCTTACACAATCAATCTCAACGGATGAGTTGCTTCCAAGAGAATAATTTGGTTTAATTCAATATGGTTTAATTCAATACTACTATTTCATCTTTATTCGACAATCGAAATATATCTCTTTTTGATATGTTATTTTCTGTTTTTTATAATCCTTAATAGAATATTATTGCTTCCAAGAGAAAAAACCTACAGTTTCATGTCACGAATATTATTGTTACAATATACAAATTAGGAATAACATCAAATGTGGCTTTTATTGTCTGATCGTCTATTACAACAATTTGTTGTTGACATGTATCTCAAGATTGAAACATCAAGATTGGATTACTTTCGTAATAAGCAGAAACATATTTGATCATAAATATACCAAGGTCTTGTTGATAGTATTTCATTTGGACAAACTAATGCTACCAAAGTTGGTATACACATTATTTTGCCTTAATCGTTTATTGGAGGCTCTAGAGATTTGCGTAAGAAATCTATAAAAATAATGACTTTAATTTAACAGTTTGGAAAACTTGATATTTTCTTAACCTGATATTAGTTGAAAAAGGTAAAATTGTCCCGACTTAATTGCACGAATCTTCAAAGCAATATTAGAGGACCTGAAAATTGATTTGTTGAAACGACATATTTTTGGCAAAGTTTTCGCATGTTTATGTAATTGAACACCAAAAGAGAGATCTTTCACATTCTCATTTCCTAATTATATTATAAAGAGATTGAAAAATGTATGCTCCTAAATCTTTTGATAAAATCAGAAATTCCTGATAAAAATAAGAAACTTGCATTTATATAAAACAGTTATTAGACATATGATGTATATTCCTTGTGGAATATTAAATCTAATCAATGTATACATGAATAAATATGGGAGCTGCAAAAATCAGTATTCAAAATGTTTTATAAGTGTCACTACTGGTAGAACTGCTTGCTTTCCATATTATAGGAGTCGTGATATTAGAATAACTACAAAAGTCAGAGGAAATTTTCTAGGTAATCAGTAGAGTCTTCCACATAATCCATATTTGATTTCAAAATTTGATTGTCATATCAATGTTAAGATCTGCTCCATGATCAAAACCGTCAAATATCTTTACAAATACATTTATAAAAGTCACGATCGTGTTGCTTTTAATTTGATTTCTTAGTAAGGTAGGGAAAATATTAATGAAATTCAATGATTTTAATCAGCTACATGGTTCCACCAGAAGCCATGTGGAGAATATATGACTTTAATTTTAATGAAATGTATACATCAATTTATAATTTACATCTACATTTTGAAGATCAACACATAGTAGCTTTTCATGCGCATGAATATTTAACCACTATTGTCAATTCTAATTTCTCAACTAAATCAATGTTAGTTGAATTATTTGCAAGAAATCAAGTAGATAAAAATGTTTTGAATCAGCAATAAAAAAATATAGACTCCAAGAAAAAATATGAGTGTGATAGAGCGAATTATTACAGCAAATTCATTTGAAAACGAAAGATATTATCTACGAATACTGTTAAATCACATCGGAAGCCCTTTATCATTTGATCATATCAAAACTGTTGATAGTATCGTTGCACAAACATTTTGTGAGGAAGCAACTTTGCATGGCTTATTAATAAAATATAGCGGTTTCGAATATTGTTTACAAGAGACTTTTTTGTATCTAATGCCATATTGTTTGAGGTGCTTATTTGCAATAATCTTAGTCTATTGTAATCCTACAAATCCAAAAGAACTTTAGTAATGTTTTCAAGAAGATATGTCAACTAATTTCAAAACAATTAATGCAATAGCAATAGATGTAACAACAAAGGTCTTATAAAATATTTCTTCTATACTTAAATCAATGAGAAATGACATCAACATGTTCCATCTTCTAAAAAATAATACTTCTTTTTATAAAAATCAATTTTTATGTAGAGATTTCAATGATGAATTAGCTGTTGCAATTTCAGAATAGGACCTTTAGCAATGATGAACTCTTAATTGTGAATAACTACATGCATATAATGAGGTTCTAAACAATATTTTATCAAATGAGCCTGTTGTATTCTTTATTGATGGCCTTGGTGGCACTGACAAGACATTTTTATATAAAGCACTTCTCACTGAAACTAGATTTAAACAACTAATTGCAATTACTACTACATCATCTAGTGTTGATACATATATTTTATCTAGAGGTCGAACAACATATTCACGGTTTAAAATTCCATTACATGGTAAAAAAATAGCACATGTAGTATTAGCAAACAAGGAACCCTTACTAGATTATTTTGTATGTTCCGATTGTTCATATGGGATGAGACGTTTATTTAAATATATATATATATATATATATATATATATATATAAGCATTTGATAGAATGTTGTGAGATATAAGTGATTTAGATTTTCCATTTGGTAAAAAAATTGTTGTGTGTGGTGGAGATTTTCGTTAAGTTTTATCAATAGTTCATAAAGGCAAAGAAAAGAACATATTAATGTCAATTAGGCCTGATTTGTTTTCAGAGATAAGATAAAATGAGATAAGGTAAAAGTTAAAAAAAGGATAAAATAGTGTTGTAATATATTTTTTAATTTTAGTTTTTTTTTGAAATTTGAAAAAGTGTAATTTTTTATTTTATTTTGTATGAAAATTTGAAAAGTGTAATGATGAGTTTGAGAAGAGTTTTGAGTTTTGTCTTTGTAAGCAAACCAGGCCTTAGTTACATCTTATCTTTGGCCTACACTGAAAAAATTTACTCTAAGTGAAAATATGTGTGTAAGGTTTGATCTGAATTTCAAAAATTATTTGCTACAAGTCAACAATGGAATAGCACTAATAACTATTGAAGAAAAAATCAAAATTCTTACTCAAATGCTCATTCCTTATACCAATGATCTTCAATTTTTAGATTTCGTGATTGATGTTGTATTCCAAGATATACATAGTTATTCAGAGAACTTGGTACAAATGACGAATTGAGTTATATTAACACCAAAAAATATTTTTGTCGATCAGATTAATGCTTTGGTCATCTAAATATTTCTTGGTGAAATTCAACGTTGTTATAGTTTTGATGAAACAATAGACTCATCTAAACAGAGTATCATGGAAGACTTTTTAAATACATTAATACCAAATGGACTTCTACCTCATGAATTCTTACTGAAGAAGAATTATCTCATTATGTTGGTTCGAAACATTGATCATTTTGAAGGTTTATGTAATGTAACGTGGTTGATCTGTTGCAACTTTAATTGCAATGTTATTGATGCAAAAATTGCAAATGGTCACAATAGTGAGAAGAGTGTTTTTATACCAAAGATCTCATTCTTACCAAATACAGATGATAATAGTGGATTTTTATTCAAAATAACACAATTTTCTATTAGACTAAGTTTTGCAATGATGATAAATAATTTTTAAGTGTAGACATTAGATTTTATTGAAATATACTTACCTCAATCTGTATTCTGTCATGGCTAGTTATATGTGACATTATTAAGAGCCAAAAATAGTTGCTCAATAAAAATTGTCATAAAATCAATATCAACTGATGATTTTGAATAGGGCTGCACCAAAAATATTATTAATAGATATCTGTTGAAATTGGCACATTTGACGAGCTTTTGAAGGTAATACATTTCCATTAAATAATTCTGATTACGTACAATTCTATTCTTCTTTTGTTTAGTTTACTATTATATTCAATTTTAGGTTATTATAACTATCTCATAAAATATATACTTCTTACATTTATATATTTATTTTTCATGTTTATAGATTCAAAGGCACCGTTCAACATGCGGATTACTTATACATCAATTAATGATTTTATTCCTAGTACGAAAAACTAGAAGATTAAGATGATTGTAGTGGAGAAATCTTCTAAACATACTGTATAATATTCGACCATAGCATATCGAAGGTTAACATTCATTGACCCTAAGGTATTACAATTATTTTTTTATTATTTATACAAAAATAAACTTCCATGTTTTCTTACTCAAATATCTTTTTGTTAGCTATATTCTACTAATATTATAATTGACTTAACTAGAATATATGTTATGTTTTTATAGGGCAATCGACTATAAGCAATCATATTTGACAAGAATATAGGTCTACGTGATGATACATTGATGATGTTTTGATCTTACTACGTCAGCAATGCATATGTCAAATTGTTGGATCCCAAATATAGGGTTGAAGTGCATCAATATCAATGGATTATAAACTCTAGAACAATTGTTAAGGAGATAGCAAATGATGCTAAACTATTGGAAGCACCTAAGTAAATCTTATTACATTCAATGACTTACATAATTACAGAAATACAGATGCCAAGATATGTATTCCTCATATCTTCATTCCAATATAGTTGATGATTTCTTCTCTTTTTACCTAATAAAAATTTATACATTTTTCATTTAGATCTCTTGGCTATTGTTATATACATTACGCCACCTAGAGAAATAACCATGACATATGGGCCAACATTAATTCAGGAAATATATCTAATTGATAAAAGGTAAAACTATTTTTCAATATTTTTCCCTTCTTTTTTAACCAGTCAAATATTATTTTCCAAAGTTAAATTTGTACACATTATTATTTAAGTTTTAGTGTTAGAACTATTTACCTTACAATGTGGGGTCGCTTCGACCACGTTCAATGTCAGGCAATTTCAAATATTATTGGAGCAAAGTTATTGAGTCTTGCAATACATTCTAAAAGTTGGTTCCTATAATGGTATATTTAATAAACATTTTTTTTTAATGTATTATATGCTTCTAAGGTTACTGATATATTGTCACGATATAGGACTATCTCTTTCATCATGACCAACAAGTATTTTTATCATCAAACCTCTTAATTCTGCTGCGACATCAGTACACCAATGGTAATCTATTAACATATACCTGTATACATATACTATAATAATATTACTTTTTTCATAAATTGTTCCTACTCCTATGATATATATGTATAAATTTTTAGGACAACGCTTAATGATTCACTGCTTAAAGAAAAGAAATTGTCCAAAAAAAATATATGACCCATTAACATCAGCTTCAGATTCAACTGTTAGTGATTCATCAGCATCAGATTCAGTTTCGACTATTACTGATCACTCCATTATTAAGATTTCTAATGTTCCCGACTTCCTTGAGAGTTTGCAACCCATGATAGTAACATTCTATTCAAGTTATTAAATTATTACTTCTTATTAGAATATGCAATCTAATTTCAATTTTATTATAATTTTTTTTCAAAATTTCCTTCTTTTTTTATCTACTTAATACATATATTTATTTTCATATTTATATAGAAATCAAAATTTTGGATTCGAAAAAAATTCATCATACTGGATCTCCAACATAAGTTCTTTTATATGTGTTATATCAAATGCCACAGAGTAACATAATATAAACATAACGAGGAATTTATATATTATCAATGCAAAGAAACCAGAAGCTCCCAACCATTATATAAATATTTTGTTCATTTATTATTTTTTAATTTCTAATATTATAGCTTTGCTATATTAAGATATTAATGTTTACTTCAACTTGAAAAATACATTTTTATTACTTTCAGTTATCGAGCATATGCTGACATAAAGGATGATAGTAGACAATTAACAACTGTTTTGTTTGAACTATTAGTAGAAGAGGCTTTAAGATTTAGAGCAATTGGATTTATGAATCTCAATAAGTAAGTATTCAAAAAACTTAATAAAAGCTCTTATAGTATATAAAAACATGTATATAAAGTCTTACATATACATTTAAACATGAAACCACTAAACATATGAATCTAACATATGGATCTAAATACATGCATTTGTTTTGTATATTATTATTTTTTCATAATATTTTTCAATTTTTTTTTCCTATTTCATTTAGGAACATTTATTATATATAAAAACTTTTGTAGCACAAATCTCGAAAAAAGAATGATTCATACAAGTTAGTAGTGAAATAATGAATTCAACAAAATGCAACAAGAGAGATTTAATGTCTTTTTTATCCATCTAGTGACGGAAGCAACAACATGAGTTCTAAAGATATATATATATATATATATATATATATATATATATATTGTTCACATTATACAAATAACGTTTTGTTAACTGCTTATTGTATACAATATAAAACTCTTAGTAGACTATAGAATCTAAAGAGTAATGAGAACTTTTGCATACCTTCTACCATACATTTTCCACACAACTTTGGGATATATATGTACATATAGGGTTATGTATGCAAATTTTATTCCTCAAAATATATGGTTTATGTGACAACTCGAGACTTTCATTTCGTATTATTTTATTAGATAATTATTTTGATTAAGTGATTAACTAATTAATTTAATAATATTGAGAGGTGGGGAAAAAAGGCATGGGCTTAAGATTGGAGCCTTGAGAATTAGAATGAGTTATTGGGCCTAGGAAGGAATAACAAGCCCACAAGCCCATGAGATTGATCCATGACCCACCAAACCCACACATAGGACACTTGTCACCCATAGAGAAACCCTAGTGAGTCACCTATGACTAGTGGGTGAAAATGAAAAATTACTATTAGGTAGAATTTGACTAGTGGGTGGATGGTAGGGTTGAGTGTGAGATCTTATGATAGAATTTTCCCATCATTGGGATTTCTTTGAAAAATACTAAGATAATGTCTATTTTAGTTTATCTAGTACATGCCATGTCTAGTGAAGTGACACTTGTGGATTGGAGTAGAAAGTGGAAGAGAAGAGAAGAGAGGGCATTCGGTTAGCTAGTAGCCGAAACCCCTTAGGGGTTTTTCCTATGCGATTCTCTCCAATCTAAGCCAATGATCACCATAGGATCATGTAAGGGAGAAGTGACAATGTGATTGACAAGTGATGAGAGGCGTCATGAGGAAGAGGAAAGGAAAAGGAAGAAGAAAAAACTAGGAAGGATCCGGATGAGGTGTCGTGTGCATCCTTTGAGACTTCCTAGGAGTACTTGCAAATCTAGTGGAAGGAATATCTTAGACTTGTGTGAGAAGATGAAGTACCTGGTGTAAGGTGTGTAAGAGGTATGGTGGTGTAAGGAAATGATTGGGAATTGCTTGAAATGGAAGGAAACTAGGAATGGAAGGGGGGAGAGTTTCAGATGACACATGGATCCAAGGCATGGCCAGATCATGCAAGCTCTCTTTCCCAAAAGCATGGCCATAGAATCTTGTGGATTGACATGAGAGGGGTTAGATGAGTGTGTGATAGGGTTGAAATGACAAGAGAATGAGGAAGGAGGGGAGGGATGTTTCGGTGGAGACCTTGGGGAGGCAAGAAGCCCGGATTCTCACATCCTCCCATTTCTCATCATTTGTTTTCTTTTCCCATGCAACCACCTTGCCTAGTCTTATTTCTTTCAAATCAAGGTATGGTGAAGTGTCCTTGAGCCCTAGGGAAAAGAGCATGGCCGAATACCCTTGAGGAGACTCACACCTCACTTGACTATCTCACAAACACACAAGCTCTCTTTCTCTCTTCCTCTCGGCCAACTCCACTTCTCCCTCAACTCTCTTTTGTTTTACTTTCTTCTAACCTCTAAACATCACCTTATCCTTAGAAGAAAAGAACTAGAACAAATATTTTGAGGAAGAGTTGCTCTTGAAGAGGTAAGTGCATTCTTATCCTATCTTTAGCAATCTTAGTATACTTTTGAATGAATTTGGGTGTTTGCTTGAATCTTTGTGTATGTATATTGAAAATGAAACCCTTTAGAGAGAAATTTTGCCATGTTTAGTTTAGTAGAAATTCATGTTTAAGTTATAATATTTTCTAAGTTGAGAATTTAAAATAGTATGTGGTTTAGTTAGTTACTTAACATGAGATGGAATGAAGGAAATGCATGCATGATTGAAGGTCTACTAGCATGATGTTGGATGATGCCTCTAGTTTTGTTTATTTAGTAGTGAAAATCCATGTCTAAGTTTAAATACCTTGCTAAGAGTAAAGATTATTTCATGTGGTAAAATTGAATATTTGATATGAATGAAGAATATGGTGTGATCAACATGATGAGTAAAGATGAAAATATGTTTGCTAGATTTTGACTTGAAGATGAAAATGTTGGGTTTATGCATGCATATATTTCGGACTTAAAGTTTTCCTTTGGGTTGAATTATTGATTTGATTATTGTGCTATGTTATGGTTATATACTTAAATATTTGGAGACATTAGATGCATATGAATAAAATGATTGCACTAGCATGATTGGTGGTTTTCACCTAAATCATTAGGTGAGTCATCTTGGAAGAAAAAGAAATGAATAAAATAATAAATTAAAGGACATAGGGTTTTGGCTAGGCTATGTTTTTAGGGTTAGAAAAATATATTTGAGTAGTTGAAGTCGAATTGAAGTGCTTGGAGAAGAATAGGAGACGAAAAGTTAGGAATTTACAAAAGAAGGATCTTGGCCCAACCCTAGTGGGAGGGGGCCGAGCACCCCTAAGTGTATAAGAGGCCCATTAAGTGTTTTTGGGTAGGAAAGGAGTGGAATTATGAAGTGCGAAAATTGTGAAAGAGCCCGACGTAGAATAAGCGTTATGTTCGTCACATATTTCATATATTTGGTGACATGAGTCTCACGTCTCATGCATACAACACGAAAATCATGTTTTAAACATGTTTTTAAAAGAAAAAAAAATTAATTAAATTTTTATAAGAACCTCAAAGGTTGGGATGGGGTAGTGTCCCAGTGGAACTCCCTGTTCACTCAGGAGTGATTAAAATCGAGTGAAAGCCCCTTGGTCGACAAAGAACCATCGGCAGACCATGTATGGCTCCAAAAGGTGTCTGGAGCGTGGTCGCACCTAAAGCTAGTGAGTGCATATAAAACGGTGTTGGCCTCGGCCTCAGCGATATAGAAAAGTTTGTAATCGCTCAGTGAGTGATCAATCGCCGAGTAATGAAGAGCGCGAAAGAGCGCGAAACGTAGCTACTTAAGTTTGATATGGTCGCCGGGTGCTACGGTAACTAGCAGGAACACACGGTGCGTATGGGAACCGTGAGGTGTCCAACAGAGGTCATGACAAAAGATGGGCTTTCAAGCCATCTATGATATGATAAGTGGCGCCTAAGATAAGAAAAATGTAAAGTATTTGCGAAAAGATGAATTGTGAAAGAAAACTCCATTGTTTTGTTTTTTGAGATCACGAACAAGCATATGAAAAGAATACGAAAAGAGAAAGAGAAATTTCAGGGCATGAGCATGAGCATGAACATGCGCACACCATAAAGTCGTGAGTCACATAATGCATATAGTATGACTGATTGTTTGCTATTCATTTATCGGTATGTTTAAATTGATTTTGTTATGATATAAATGTGCTTACTGAGATTTCTCTCAAAATCTCACCCCAATTTATCTCTCCACTATCTCCTTTTTGGGATGATAGAAGTAGTTTCAGGTAATGACGACTTTGAAGAGTATGACCCTAGGACGGTGCCTCGGACCCTCATGGGCCCGACTGAGTCCGTCACCTCTGAGCTAGTGACTCTTGACTACCTAAACCGTTGGGCGGCGCAGAGTCACTACCCCTATCTGCGTACATTTTGGGAAATATATGCCCTACTGGGTGTTGTATAGTTCTCGGTATAGACTATTCTCTCTACATGGGTCACCTTTATGAGTCATCCTCTGGGATGAGTTGTGAGGTGAGACCGACCTTGGATTTGGACCATCTCCGTTACGGCCCAAACTTCAAGGAGATTAAGAAGGAATCAATGGTTTAAGAAGTGATAGTTGAGGATCCTCTATGCAGCTTTTGTATTTATATGCATATATTTTGGTCTTCCGTTGTTTTGGAAGAATGAACACTTATGAAAGATCCTTATATTTATACTAATGGTAATGTAATATTTTGGATGTTATTGTATTAAGCCATGTGATATATGCATAGAAAGGTTTGACCTTTTTTTGCTACGACAACCTTTTAAAAAAAAAATCCAGTACACGATAAGACGATGGGTGAACTTCCCTGTGACGCTCATCCCCGACGTCACGGTTTACGTACTATCCCAAGCGCAAGCTAGGGCGCCGACAGTCCATATACAATTGTGAGTGCAAGTGTCATTAATTAATGGAGTCCTCAGAAATAAATTCTTGAGAGTGAAGCCAGATGAATATAAAACGAGTCATTGTCATTATCTTCGGTCTCAATTTGTCTTTATAATCTCTTCATCTCTAAAGGCCAAGCTCGCGTCGCACACTCCCTATTGTTTTTATATTTTTATTTCTTTTTTTTACATGTGCCTTTTAACATTTTTAAATACTTTTTAAAAATAAAAAATAAAAAACTTATAATACTATGAAAAAATAATTTTAAATCATTACTTGAAAAAATCAGAAAATAAAATAAGAAAATCTCAACTTTAACCATGAAGCCAACAACTTGAAATATAGGATTGTCCTTATAGAATCTAACATTGTTAGGTGATCCCCATCCTTTCCTTGTGGGAATGATCGCGTACATGACGTCCAAGTGCCTATTCGAATAAGGGAGCCCACAATCGTTTCACTTCTGCCTTCACCCAAATTATCTGTAATTCGTAAAGAGCAAATTACAATGTCCCACCTCAATTAGCAAATTTATGCCCTAAACAACTTATGAAGCCCAACCCATTTTCTAATACCAAATGCATACATCATCGTTTTAACAAAACAATACCTAAGTTTTTCCACTGTCTTATAAAGTCATCTCAAAGCGTCTCCCCTCCCTCTATTATTTTAACTCGCTTTCTAGAACTTTCTCTGTCTCTCTGTCTCTCTTATTTTTTTTTCTTTTTCTCTCACTTTTTGTCTGTACACTGTCTCTTCCTTGCTCTCTACAAGAGTGGAGGATCTCAAAGTGAAAGAGTCCAATAATCATGATGTTGGAATGCTGTTACGTACCATAGATTATGACTATCTATACTAGGCCTAACTTATATCATTATCCCCAAATGCGTGTACTAAGGTCCATTTGGAGTCATTACTTCTCTCTAAGCCTAGGCAAATTAATGACAGGAGAAAGTAGGCTCGAGTGCCACCGATTAGGAAGAACAACAAATGCGAAAGATCATATGACTCTCAACACTGTGTTAAAAGTTTCTTCCAAATTAGAATGAACTTTCTCGTTACAAGAAGAAGATTAAACTAGAGATCACCACAAACTTAGAAAAAAATTTGACTTCCTAAAAATTAACGTTTCTTCCTAACATGTCGAATTAAGAAAATTATATCACATCAAATTATGACAGTATGCAGTGAAAAGAGTGTATAGAACATCCATATCGGCTCGTTTACAAATAGAATTACTTGTTGAAATTATCTCAATTGATATTAATGTAAGGATAAGCTCATTGTCGCCACATATTCAAGCATATCACCCATGCTAGCAGTTGGTGCATGCATGGGTGGGTCATAAAAGTGTTTGTAAATATATATATATATATATATATATATATATATATATATATATACTAGGTGAAAGCAACGTGCAAAGCACGTTTGCTTAGTTTAATTATTTGATTAGTTTTAAAATTTGATTTTTTTTAAGAAATAAATTTTGATTAATAATGTAAATTTGACGGTTGCTCATAATTTCTAAGAAATAAATATAATTTCTAACATAAATTTCACGGTTAGAGGACAATTTTGTTTGTCTCATGAATAATATGCCTTAACAATATATATATATATGACAATAAATGTTAATCGAGAAGAAAAATTGAAAACTATAGAAATGTTTGAATAAAATACTTCTTTCTTATTATTGAAAACGTAAACACTCGGCTTGAATTAGAACTAATACAGATGGCATTTATTTAAACAGCTTGCAAGATTGCAAGAAATCTATGGGTGAGCTGCTCGTAAATCAGCAGCTTTGACGTGATAAACAGCTTGCACAAAATCCGTACATGATTTTCATTAAATAGCAACCATGAAATCCGTAAGTGAGCTACTTCAAATGTTGTTTGACTGATTTTAAACAATACCAAAGTCATCTGATTTGATTTGAGTTGCCGAGATGTGCTCTGTTGGAATTTTGTTATCTTGTTGAGCTACCATCTTGGGCTGAACCCGTTGCCATTGAAGCTCCTTCATCCTCCAACATCTCTCCACTAATATATAGGTAGATTTGTGGGAGTAACCATCCTTATTTCTCCAACAGTTTTGGATCTCCTTATCACTATTCTGATTCCCATAAATCCCTCCGAGCTGTTGAGTTGTTCTAATAAATCTAAACTTTATATTATCGCTCTAAACTATTTTTGTTGCCAAAGCGGATGAGCTAGAATCAAAGGCACCATACCTATAAAACCAATTAAAAAGCATGCATATACAAAACCAATAATTATCATAATTCAATCCTCTTATCCATTATCTCCCTAGGGAGGTTATATTATAGAGATTAACATCAGTACTACAACATTTCGAGACCAAAAAACCAGCACAATAAAATATATAAACATTCTTAAAAATCAATATAAGAATTGATGTGTACATTTTGACTCATGACACAACCAAGAAATCAAGTTTCACCAAACCATGATAATAAGAATTTAACAAACTGCACCGTAAAAAAATATATATATTAATGAAAAATTAAAAATAAGAAGGCAAAGAAAGCGAAATCAAAAAGACATTTTCAGGGTCACCACCCTTGTCCGGATGGTTCTAAACAACCGCTTTCCTATAAGCCTTCTTTAGAAAATATAATAACCTGTACGAAAGAAAATATCAAACAGAGGAAAAAATCAAACAAAAGGATATTATCAATAAGAAGAGATGAAAACTTGGAAGAGAATATAAGATATCAAACAGAGGGAAAGAGAGGCATTTGGTTTTAGAGATTGAGCATGAAAGAGAATGTGTAGAAAAAATAAAAGATGGAAAGGAAAAATGAAAAACTAAAGAGTAAATTTCTGATATTTTATCTCTTCAGCCAACCTATATCTAACACAATTTATAGACAAGACGAAAAAAAAAAAATGTCGACTCCTCTATTCCCTGCTCGTCTTCTTGGCTTTTCATATTTTCCAATAAATTTTCTTTCATAGCTATCAATACCGAAGGACGTGCATAATAAAAACTTGTTTTCAATCACTTGCAATAAATAGACAAATTATGGCCATGTCGATTATCATCCATGTTGTACATTATACGTATTTGATTTACTTGGCAAAACAAAACAAAAATAAATCATTCCAACTGTGTTTAGTTGATCGAAAAGTTGAAATATTAATGAAGAATGTCAGGAGATGATCAGGAATTAACTGCATGCATCATGATATGATCTTGAATAATTTTTTATCTCGATTTCTAAGGCATTCAAGGCCCTATGACGGATTCCATGCAAATATATATAATAGGAGTAATTGCCAGAAATGCATAAGTCATTATGCATTAAAATCATGATAGAACTGTTAAGAGAGTGAAATGATATAGTAAGTACGTGTGGTTGCATATTTCAAAATTTTAAATATTGGTAATTGGCATTAATGATCAACTAAATAAAATCTTTCAAATTTCAAATCCTACGTACGGATGTTAAAATCGGGATTCATGAATTTATTACTAGCATAATCCAAAACATAGAACGGAATCAACTCACTGCATCTTGAAAACCTATGTTGTTTTTTCACCGAACACAAACGGAGGTAATTAACAAACTTAATATTGAACATCAATTATAAATAATAACTTAACAGAGCCGTTAAAACAACATTTTTTCGTTAGATAGCCACATTATATATATAAAGATATATATAGGATGAACATTATCTTCCTAGATAGTTCTTGACTTGATTAATACTATTATAACTATCATGCATTCTCATTTTAGATGTATAAATTAGAACTAAGAAAGGTATAAGTTGTTGTTTCATAATCATTAATGCACTACGTAAATCTACCATAATTTCATTTTTAATTGCTTCAGATTTGATTTAATCTGCACAAAAGGAAATTGCTAATAATTAATAGTAGTCTTCATAGTCAATCGATTGACATACATGCATATATCGCCAAAGGCTCCAATTACAAGTAGGATAGACAATTTATGTAAACGTAAACTTTTAATCCCATAAGATTATCTACATAAATTAATACATCGTACATGTGGCGCCATACATAAGCCAATTAATTATTGGAACACATACAACTTAGTGGATCAGTAAAGAGATTAATTATGTTTATTTTGAGCATGAGTACTTCTTTCGATATTTTTCACATTTTTTTAATGTACGTGCTAAACTGGATCAACTTCGATAGCTGCTCATGATTACGTACTTAATCAAGCATTATCTTATTGATTATAATGTAATGATGACTAGGGGCTGCAAAGAGAAATTCTATTTGCAGTGTTCCTCGACCCTTCATTAAATGAGAAAAAGTATCATTTTTAAAGAGATATTATTATAATTTTGAAGAGAAATTAAGGCAAAATTGTTTAGACTTACATGAGCAGTCCCCATTTAGGGACTATAAGTAAACTCTTTTGATTAGGAAATTATCAAATACATTCTTAAGCCAAAACAATGAATATTTGTGAATGATTATTAATTGTGAAGGATTAGAGATTGTTTAGATAGTGAAATGAGACGAGATATATGGTTTTAGATGAAAGTTAAAAATTGAATAAAATATTATTTTTAATATTATTATTGTTTTAATATTTAAAAATGTTGAATTGTTTTTTGTATGAAAATTTGAAAATTTTAGTTATAATGATGAGATAAAATGAGATGAGATAAGCTAGACCCTAGTTGGCATTTGGACCGATCGATCTATCTCGCCCAACCTTATCACCGTCAATTGCCACTTCCACCTTACACATACAGAGTACTTGTTGATGCCCCCAGCCTACGCTTGGAAACGAACATAAACTGAAACATCAAGGATACATAACACAATGCTACATACCTCTCGTTCATGTCATAAATAAATGCATGCATATATCTTATTAGCAGTATGCAATAATTATCGTAGCGGAATAAGGTCAAGCCGACTAATATAGACAAGAAATATAAAACTTGTCAATCATCATATGGTAGAATTAGAAATACTACAAATGAAAACTTCATAAACATACGTCATAATGTATCAAGTTCAACAAAAGACCAAATTCACAACACATGGGAAAATATACAAATTTTTTCAAGTTTACAAAATATAACTTAATTCAATATTGGAAAGAAAATGGCCTTGTTACCTCTTTCTAAATCAGGCGTTCTTTCTTGACCTCTTTATACCCAGGTCGAAAACGGAAATGCCCCAAGCTCAAATAGTGTCTCCTCTAGACACTTATCCCTGATGGTGAGATATAAATACCGTCAAGGAACAAGGTCCCTTCTGTCCTTATAATGAGACAGCATCCTATGGGTCGCTAGTCCTTTGATGGCCTAGGTGCGCTCCTCCGCATCTTATCTATAAAATGGTCATACCAAAATGAGGCCACCTCATAAAAAAAAGAATACTCAGTCGGGCCCTTAAGGGTCCGAGGAGTCTGTTGGAGAATCTGATTCCTGAAATCCATTCTTGTCTGCAACCATTTCTATCATCTCCGAGAGGAATGATAGTTGAAAATCAAATGAGTGAGATTTCGAGAAATTTCAATAAGTACACAATTATCATAACAAAAGCATCACAGACATATATAGGTAAACACAAAAAATAAATGCATGTGTCATGAATATGAGACTTATGATGTGATTTATGCACATGCACTTTCATAAAAAGACTTTCATATAACACTGATTTTCTTTGAGACTTATGACTTATGCATATACTTTTCATAAAAAGGCTTTCATATATCATAACTTCTTTGACCCATAATCAAAATATTTTCGTAAACTTTTCGTATCTTTCATAGTATTCATATCATTAGGCGACATTCTTCTTATTCAGATAAATTCTTGTCATAACTTTTCATATTGGACACCTCACGGTTCTTTTACGCACCGTGTGCTCCCCGCTAGTTACTGCATCACACTACGACTATTCTAGTCGAAGTGACTACATTATAAATATATTCTTAACAGTAGTTTGGATCACACTCACCGTCCTTGGCACCCACTAGTTTTAGGTGCAACCACGCTCCAGAATCCTTTAAATAGGAATCATTTGTGGCCTGTCGACTATTCTTCGTCAACCCAGGGGCTTCACTTGACTTTAGTCACTTTTGAGTGAATAGGGAGTTCTACTGGGACAATACTCCATCCCAGCCTTTGGGGTTCTTATGAAAACTGAACTCATTTTCCTTTGAAAAACATAGTAACCCAAAGGGTATGGAACTCATGACTTGAATGGACATGCATGTAAACTTTGACTCTCTTATCTAAGACATATAATTCATGAGACATATGGGGTATGCATTTCCAAACCATAACTTGTACATGCATGACATGCAAACATAAATTATCTTTTAAGCACATCATGCACATTCAAACAAAAGAGAGTTATTCAAACAACTTTATCCCTAAAAAAAGGGGTAGGGCAGAATTATCCTAGGGGTTCAAACCCTAGATTTCTCTTCTCTTTTTCTTCCATCCACTTATGCATTATCTAAGGAATAGCCAAAAACTCAATGACATGGTCTAAATATGGCATAGCTGAAACCTTAAGATGCTTAGTTATTTTATTTACCACCATATCTTGACATAACATGATTTCTCACTTCCAACCAAGCACATACCCGAAACCATGCATCCAAGAAATCAATGATTCATGTTCTTATAAGCCATCCAATGTCGTAAATTATCGTCATGCATCAACCAAGAGTTAAAAGCCTAAAATCTCTCTTGATAGCTTACCATAGCCAAAACCCATGGACTCCAAAAATAGATTTTTGTCACTTAAACATGTCATGTCATTACTTCACATGCATTGGCTGAAATTACTATGACATATTCTTTACATTTTTTTCCCAATAAATAATCACTATATTCCACCAAATCTCTTAGATTAAAATCCTAAGATATCATCTTGCAAAGCATAGAGAAAGTATGATAAGATCATCCAAGAAACATGGCAAACAATAAGGTAAAGCAATCACAACAAGAAGTTCACACTACATATATGAATAATGCTTAAGATTAAGTTAAGAATGTATTTACAAAACTTCTAAGTATAGGGAAAGAAAAATCTGAAAAGAAACATACAAGGAGACAAGATTAAGTCTAAGGAATCATAGCTTAACACAATCGAAAGTTTGTTTGTTAGAAGAAAACTGTTTGGTTTTCTCAAAAGCATTTTTCTCAAAAGCACTCTAGTTTTCACCTTTGTTTTAAGAAAAGCTAAAAAGTTTTGATTTTTCGTGTAAGTTCAAAAAAGTACAAGAAAACCTAAAGGCTAAAACTTTAAAAGAAATACTCCTTAAATCTTTGTATGAAAAGGTGTAAAGAAATCCAAAAGATTATTTACCTTCCAAAGTAGGTGCTTCCACAAAAATCTTTGAAGAAAACACTTAGGTTTGCTAGAGAAATGTTGTTTGGATGATGAGAAAATGTAGAGAAAAAGTGGAAGGTGTATAGAGAATGCCTTGGCCGAAATCTTTGGTGGGAGTTGAGACAAACAAGTGAAGGAAGAAAGCACTACAATAGTCGGCCATGGGGTGTCTTGGTGCCTAGAGCACTCCATCTCACCTAGTGATTGATTGACACAAGAAAATGATTGACACAAAGCATGATTGAAACATGAAAGACTCCTATCTCGAGTGATGTGATGTGCCTAGAGAAGCACACTCAAGGATTTGGTCTTGCCTCCCAAATCCTAGCCTAGCCGAAACCTCTCAAGAGTGAAAGTCATTTCACTTTACTTGCATGTCACTCACACTATCACTTGTCAATCACTCTCCAAAAGATCTTCTTACACAAATCTCACTTGTTATATGTCAAGATATGGAGCTTACTTAAGAAACTCAAAGTGCATAGTCGCCCTCCTTTTCTTCCTCTCCAACCGAAACCTTTTCTCTCAAATCCCAATAAATATCACTTGTCACTTGTTACACATTTTCCAAGAGATATCTCATACTTAATCTTCCCACACTATGCCTTCTCTCTTCCTAAAAAACATTATTTCTTAGAAATCCAAAAAGGTGATCTTTTTAGTGTGTCAAGTGTCCCATGAGATCTCACACTTTTCTAGGTACTCATCACCTAAGATATGGCCGGCCACCATCATTCTCCATGGGCCTTTTGGGCCTTGTTTCACTATTCTTGGGCCTAATTTTATATTCTTCCTCCAAGAAAATGCCTAAGTTTGGTCCACACTTCTCTAAAAATAAAAATAAAAATAATATAATATTTACTCTAAGCATACACAAGAATCCAATAGGAGAAAAAAAATCCGAGTTGTCACAATACTCGTGGTAGGTGTCGACCTCCTTTTCTACTAAAAAGTGAACATGGATAATCGATGTGAAACCATGCCATACTATTCAAAATCAAACCCACATGAATGTTGTAATTTTAAAGATCCAAAGTGATCAATGCGGAAAAGATAATGCATACTCTAGAGCTAGCTAGTAAAATTAAGCAAAATCATGAACCAAGCCAAAATCTTCCCAATAAATAGCCACTCTATTTCACTTTTTGTTCATTTCTAAAAAGATATATCAATTAATATAATGTAAACACATTTCACATGCATCACATACTTCAATTTTCACTGCTCTTTATATAAAAGTAGTTGATCCTATTCTATTGGAGATTATATAATCTATATTGCACAAATTTCATCACTCTACTAATTTTTATGTAAAAATCTCGACAGCACCCCTTTATAATTCTCCAGTATACATGTTCAAGAGAGAGATTGTATCCTATGAACAATATACCCGAAGAACAAGCAAGAAAAGGATCGAAAATTTGTACTAAACATGTGAAATCTGAGCAATGATTAATATAGATAATATAATTCCAAAATGTTAACACTGAACAATTCAGAAACTAATGTACATTTAAGTGTACTCTAATTTCCAAGCTAAGGTTATTCATGCAATGCCATACAAATTCTACCAAACAAACTTAAGATTATTTGATTCATTCCTACATCAAAGATATAAGTAAATATGCAAACTAAATTACACGTGAAAAGCATCAGTTAAGGATACTGTTGCTGTGGGTGTTAACTATCTAAAAAAGCTTAGTATAATTTGATTTTATTTATTTTGATTACTAAGAATGTTATTAATTACTATATATGTTTTAATTTTTTATTTATTATATATTATGAGTTATATATTTAGTATGTTTAAATCTTAGTATGTTATCTATCATGAATTTCTTCCTATGTTTTAATCTTAAGATATTAATCCTAGTAGTTTATTAATTAGAAATATTTATTTTAGGTTAATAATTTATTTTACAGTTTTATTTATTAATTATATGTTAGTTAAAAGATGTGACAAATATAATTACATATTCATGAGAAACGAATATTTAGTCATCTTCCTATCTATGATCTCATGCCTAAGACAATTGTTGTTTCAAATATTATTGCTTAAAACTCTGTAACACTAAAGCATAAACTTTGAAAACCTCAGAAAAATATTAATTTTTCATACGTATGTAGGCTAGGTTCCAAAATCTCAAGACTCGTATAACTATAATCTGAAATAATATTACTCTTTTAATTTGAATCTATTGTTAATTGGTATGACTTAATTTGTTCCGGATAGTAAAATATAAAATAATAATAGTAATGATTTTTGTTTTTTCAACAAACATTTGTCTAAGAATAGTGTGTTCCCGGCCCGGTTTGGGTTTAAAGTTAATATGAGTTCATCTCAAATTTATCATTATAATTTTTTAAATTTTCATATAAAATATAGTAAAAAATTCAACTCTTTTAAATCCGAATTCAATTTTTTCAAGTTTTAAAACAATAATAATATTAAAAAAATAATATTTTAATAATATTTTATTCAACTTTTCAAAATTCATTTCTGACAAAGCTTTATCGTTTCATTCTTCTACTCAAAGCTAAAACTGAAAACTTAGGCCCAAAACTAAAGAAGATTTTTTCAATGATTATAGATCTCCGCTTCAATAATATATTTGGTAAAATTTATAAGCAAACTTGCATAGAAATTCTTTCATAATATAATTAATAATATTTTCATTCACTCAAGAGAAATACTTTGGGCAAGTGTCTTCCATCAGAAGCAAATGAGAATGTGCCACACTTAAGGGATTTAATGAAAGTCCAAGTTCTCTCTGCTCTCTATCTCCTTCCATCCATTTCCTTCATGAATTCCTATAACCCAAATCACCTCTCTATCTCCTTCACTCTCTCTCTCAGTCGAGATTTGTAGTTTGAAAAACACTTTTTTTTATAGATATAAAAGATTCAGAGTTAGCTAGTCGTGCGTGCTTTGCTTGGGTGATAGAATGTGTTTGGAATAACTAATAATAATGATATAAGTGGCAAACGCAAGGAAGAAACAAACAGCGAAGAAACATGTAGAATACCAAAATAAAAGCTGACATTCTCCTCTATGTGTTCTTCATATTGTCTTGTGAAAATTACATGTTTGGGTGGTAAACAAGCTGTGATCCGGTAAAAATGAATTTTTCTATGATATAATGGTTGAATTTTCTCATGAAAATGAATTTTTTTGTTCTCTTTCCTGTCTTGTCTTCGATAAAAATGAGAAAACCTAGCCAATGCTATTATAAAATTGAAGCAATAAATTATACAAAAATGCTATTATATGTTTGATTGTCATCCATGTGTTGCCTCATGAGTCATAATTCAT
The DNA here is from genome assembly GCA_036559045.1 of Platycarya longipes. Lineage (NCBI taxonomy): Eukaryota > Viridiplantae > Streptophyta > Magnoliopsida > Fagales > Juglandaceae > Platycarya > Platycarya longipes. The sequence goes on from CM071801.1 coordinate 23,808,479, forward strand.
TCCCCATTGAATTGAACCCTCGATAGAGATAGAGAGAGATGTGATTTCGCGTTAGCAATTTTGTGAAGAATAGAGGAGAGAGAGAGATAAAGTGTAGAGAGAGAGGGGGGAGATCGGGCGGGGATAGTAGCCGAATGATTTCCTGCAGTGCAAACACCTGAGTTTTCTCATCACTTTTTTACGTGGCATATTTTTATTTGTCTTCGATAAAAATTTCTTATAAGAGATACGCTTGTTATAAGTTATTTCCTTTTACTTGAGAGATTGTCCATTCATTCGCATTCCTTCAAGGACAATTCAAGCCCAACAAATTCATGAAGGAAGCCCAATAGATCAAAAATATCATGAGCCCACCGAGCATCAGCCGAGTCGCCTAAAACTTCAGAAGATTCAACGTGTCGGATAAACACGACCTTAGAGCATTAAACTCATGTGGTCAGCGTTATAGACAATTTCCCCTAAATATATTTCATACCAAAAGCAATAAATAGACGACGGTCAAGATCTGAAGATTCAACGTAATCGCACGGCCGCTATTCAAGCTCAATACGTCTTGTCTCTCAATGTGTGTCTGGTTTCAGACCTTGGCCTAGCTCCATTGGTCGTGTAAAATATCTCTTCCTCTCGAGCACAGACCTGCATTTACATACAAGGATGTATAAAGAGAGAATTATATAGATATATACTATTTATATTTTAATTCTCAAATTAATTTTGGTTTTTAGGGTTTCAGAATGTCATCGGTGGATTCTCTATGTCCTATACTTCACCAAAATATCCATTTGAATTCGTATCGGAAGCTCCATCACTGTTATGGATTGCACTTCTTTTGCGGTCAATCTAGGGTTTTTCACCAGAACGTAAACCGTTGTATCCCGAGCTCTTTACCTTTCCCGTCGACCAACCTGTACGGACAAGATACTCGTGTTTCGGAGAATTCGGAGAGGTTCAGTCTTTGGGGAGGTTTTAATAGGGACTGCGGGTTCAGAAAGAATCGGATTCGAGCAAGTAGTCAAGACAGCGATTCGGCTACTGGTTCGAGCGGAGCGAGTGAGGGCGAGGGGAGCCAGAATCCCCCAAATTCGGGTTCTTCGACGCCGAATAGGCGGAGAGAAAAGCAAGGGAAAGGAAAGTGGTGGTGGCCAAATGGGAAAAAATGGCAGTGGCAGCCCATAATTCAGGCTCAGGAGATTGGAGTTGTGCTTTTGCAATTGGGGGTTGTGATTTTCGTTATGCGGTTGCTCCGACCCGGGATTCCGCTACCGGGTTCGGAGATGAGGTCTCCGACAACTTTCATAAGCGTGCCGTATAGTGAGTTTCTGAGTAAGATAAATAGCGATCAGGTGCAAAAGGTTGAGGTTGATGGGGTTCATATCATGTTTAAGTTGAAGTCTGAGCCGGGGAGTCAGGAAACTGAAGTTGGGGGAGCGAGTAGTAAGTTGCTTGAGTCCGAGTCTTTGCTCAGGAGTGTGGCGCCAACGAAGAGGATCGTTTACACAACCACTCGGCCTAGCGATATAAAAGCTCCATACGAGAAGATGCTCGAGAATGCAGTGGAGTTTGGGTCGCCCGATAGGCGGTCGGGTGGGTTCTTGAACTCTGCATTGGTAAGTGTTTTTTTTTTTTTCTTTTCAGTTGTGACGTTTAGGTCCATTTTTGTCTACCTACGCTGTTGAATACATTGTAGATCATCCCCAAGTGTGTATAATCATATATTATGTTTCATCCCACATCATAACCTGTGCTAACAAACATAACATGCAAGAATAGCCTAAAAAGTTCGCCACTTTTCCTCCACTGGCATGTAGACAGTTACCTAAGTATCAGGTACATCTCTTTGCTGGTAGCCAAGAATGATGAGTTCTTTTTCTGCAATCACAAGTTTGCTAGCATAATGTTCTTGACTCATACGGTATCTATATTTGTTGGTATGTCAACTAGTGGCTATCTATTATGATTCACATAATACTAGTTTTTCTAACGCTTAGATTTTATTTTTTCAGAAAGATTGTGAACTTAAGAAAAAAATAAAAAATGGGGCAACCCTCCCAATGTTATTTTGCAACTGTTATTGTCGTTTATTCAGTAGGCCATACTTCAAGAAGTTACTTTACAATGAATTTAAGTTTTGCAAATACATAATATGTGCGCTTGCATAAAAAAACTTAAGATAACTTATAAAAAAAAAAGGAAACTAAAGATAATACTTTATTATTTGGTAGGAGATTAAATTCTACAAGGCTGAATTCAGAACTGAAGGAGAAAAAATACTTGAGAAAAAAAGAACCAAAGTAAAAACTACAATATAAAACCTCGCTTCTGTAAGTGCATTTTTTATTGTAGTTTGTTTCTTGGGAGGTCTAAGTTCTATATATTGGTTTTGAATTTTCATTTGTAGATAGCTTTGTTTTACGTTGCTGTACTTGCTGGGCTTCTCCACCGGTTTCCTGTAAGCTTTTCCCAGGTATGAACCACATGATTTCTTTTTCTCAGACCTCTGATAGTCAAAACTAATGTGCTGAATATTTGCATGTATGTGCAGCATACAGCTGGGCAGATTAGGAATCGGAAATCTGGGGGTTCCAGTGGTGCAAAAGCATCTGAGCAAGGTGAAATAATCACATTTGCTGATGTTGCTGGTGTTGATGAGGCTAAGGAGGAGCTAGAAGAGATCGTGGTATGCTAGAGACCACTCAGATTATCATTAAAAAATTTTCAAAATATATATGGAGTCCTAGATCCTTCCTTCTCATAAAGTAATTTTTTCAATATCTTCTTGGGCATTTAAGGGGGTATATTCATGACTTTCTTGTATCTTTTTCTATTTATAGTTGGATAAATTTCTTGTACGCATCTCGTTGTACTTGGAAGGTGCCTTTTTTGCACTTTCTAATAAAGAAAGTATTCTTTTAATTGTGATCTTTGTTTGCCAGGAATTTCTTCGGAATCCTGATAGGTATATACGACTTGGTGCTCGTCCTCCTAGAGGTGTTCTCTTGGTAAGTTTTCCAGAGACTAATAATGAATGCGGGCCTCATTATGTATCTATGAATATAAAGTTATGATGCCAGTGTGTCACTAGAAAGTTTTGATAACTGCTTGGGTGAAGCCAACCATTCTAATTCTCTTCATAAAGATGTCCTATACCAAACGTTAATTATTGTTCCCCGCTGTCCAATCTTCAAAACTTTCTGATTGACATTTTTCATGATTTGCACCAGATGGTGTAAGATAAGCCAGATATCTCTTTAGACTTGAGTTTTTCCTTTGCTGAACTCTTGAACTCTTTCCATCCAGTCTTTGTATGCTATTCCATGTTGGTAGATTATTACCTGTGATATAAGTTGGACGTGTAATTAGTAAATGTGGCATTGTTTATCTTACAGGTGGGTCTTCCGGGACAGGTAAGACTCTTCTGGCAAAGGCTGTGGCTGGAGAAGCTGAAGTTCCGTTTATTAGTTGTTCTGCCAGCGAGTTTGTAGAGTTGTATGTTGGCATGGGTGCCTCCCGTGTGAGAGATCTATTTGCACGGGCAAAGAAGGAGGCACCATCAATTATCTTTATTGACGAGGCAAGAGTCTAGGGATCTCTTAATTGTGTTAGATAATTTATATTCAATCTTCAATGCTGTCAATACATTTCAGGTTACATTTTTTTTTTAATGTAGATTGATGCTGTAGCAAAAAGCCGTGATGGTAAATATCGAATTGTTAGCAATGATGAGCGAGAACAGACCTTGAATCAGCTGCTCACTGTAAGCTTACCGAGCATAGTTTTTCAGTTTCTTGAACATTTTATCCTAGTCACTGATGTGAATCAGTATGTTTAATTATATTTCAGGAGATGGATGGGTTTGATAGTAACTCAGCCGTGATCGTTCTTGGAGCAACTAATCGCTCAGATGTATTAGACCCTGCACTTCGTCGACCAGGGAGATTTGACCGAGTTGTTATGGTTTGTGTTCTTGTTCTTGTTCTTGTTCTCTTACCTGTCCAAAATCCAAATGTTGGTCTGACAAAGCATGTGCTCCTTAGCGGTTATCCATCAATAATGCTCGTATGGTTACTTCTTCATTTAGGTGGAACCGCCCGATAGGTGTGGAAGAGAAGCCATTTTAAAAGTACACATTTCCAATAAAGAGCTTCCTCTTGCGAATGATGTTGCCCTTGGTGACATTGCCTCTATGACTACTGGTTTCACTGGGTACTTGCCTCCTTTTTCCAATCCGTCTAGAAGCTGCTACTTCTTTACAAAATCCTTTTCGTGGAACCGTTGGAGTGAATCTTTTATTCTTTGTTTAAACTTTTGTTCAGGGCTGATCTTGCTAACTTGGTAAATGAAGCTGCTTTGTTGGCTGGAAGACAAAAGAAACTTATCGTGGAGAAAATTGATTTCATTCATGCAGTGGAAAGATCAATAGCTGTAAGTATTTAGGTCTTTGTCTCTGTCTGTCTGCTAGAAAGATGGATAGAGAGTTCTTTCTTTGGGTATGCTTATGTCTCAATCATGATCATCTTTTTTCTTCTTAAGCAAAATAGTTATGTGAACTGTAGTTTGCTGACTTATGATTGGATGACACACCTGAATTGGTGATTCTCTCTCCTCCTAGTTCCAAAGTGGGTCCTGACATTAGTGCTTTCTTGATCTGGTTTATTGGGTTTATTTTTTTTATTGGCACCGAGTGTCCAAGAACAGCGTCCCGACTAATTCCGGTTGTGCACAAGCCCTCGACAAGGAGTTTCTTGCAAATGTACCTTGGGTAATTCAAAGAAAAAATTTCCAGTTTGATGGCTTCTAGAGATTGTTTGTACCCAAGGGGATTTGAACCTTAGACCTGGGGGGAGCATACCCCCAAGCCCAAGGCCTTTACCACTTGAGCCAACCCCTAGGGGTTTTCTTGGGTTTATACCTTCTAAGGATTCGTTTTCCTCTTTTATAATCACATATACTTGTGCTTTCTCGTTCGTTCTCTTGAGAATGTCCTTATTTAGATATTTTAGTTGAGTGCATTTTGTATTGAACTCTCAATTTCATTGTCCTGGTACTTGAGGCTTTGCCCCTTCTTGAAGGAAAGTGTTCATTGCAATGTAAAAATCTATCAGTATGTAAGTAAACTTATACCTAGATTAACTAATGCAGAAGATAAATGTAATTCCTTGTTTTAGGGCATAGAGAAGAAGGCGACTAAGTTGCAAGGAAGTGAGAAAGCTGTAGTTGCACGGCATGAAGCTGGTCATGCTGTAGTAAGCACTGCCGTTGCAAGTCTTCTTCCTGGACAACCACGTGTTGAGGTAAATCATTGGAATTGTTTACCGGAATGTTTTTAGTTCATACTTCTTCCTGTTCCCTCTTGTTATCGAATTGAAAAATACTGAACACTGGCTCCTTGAAATATGGTATCACAAACAGAAGGGCAGTGCTAGAGTTCCTGGAACCCTACAAATGATATCTGGCTACCTAGTAGAGATACCTGTTGTTAAAACCATCCCAATAATTAATTATCCTTATTCCATACTTTATACGTTTAGATTAAAAATAATATGGTAGGGTCTGACAAATAGAACATACTGATGGGTCATCTCTTTCTATAATACTTTTCTCTATAATGGCTTGGATGCTGCATCTAATGTTTGTGGCTATCCTGATCAATATTGTTTCTTTCAATGCCATTTCATCCCGGAAACACATCTATTATGCGATACCATCATTAGAGACATGTAAAAAACAAAAGAAAAAAAGAATACTTTCCTCTCTTTGTTGTGCATGTTTGCTTCTGTTATCTTTGGGCTGGAAAACAGTTTGGTGTAAGGAAATCTCATTTGGATGGGTAATTGTGTCACAAGATCATTCATTTGACAATTATATATTTTTTGTTTTGAGATCTGAATGTCAAGTTTAGCAAACTTGAAATAGTAGGAGATATTAGGACCAGTGCACATTCTATTAGTGAAACTAATAAAAGGACCTTTTACTTTTTGTTTATAAACAAATGTCTTTTAGCCTTTTTCTTATGTACTAGGCAAAAGTTACTTGTAAGGTAGAAAATGAAGAAATTTCTAGAAATGTTTGGGAAGAAATTGTGAATCTGCAGAATCCAGAATATAGTAATTGCTAAATGTTCTTTCTTTATCAGAAGTTAAGCATATTGCCAAGGTCAGGAGGAGCACTAGGCTTTACTTATACACCTCCAACGAATGAAGATAGATATTTGTTGTTCATTGATGAGTTACGAGGCCGCTTGGTTACTCTTCTTGGAGGACGTGCAGCTGAAGTGGTTTATTCAGGTCGTGTGTCAACTGGTGCCCTTGATGATATACGGCGAGCAACTGATATGGCATATAAGGCAGTAGCTGAATATGGCCTTAATGAGACCATAGGCCCTGTTTCTATAGCCACACTTTCTGGTGGTGGGATTGATGACTCTGGGGGAGCTGTTCCTTGGGGAAGGGATCAGGTCCTGTGATTTTGACTTTGTTGCTGGGCTCCTATTATATTTACTGTGATTACTTTTTATAATTAGTGTTTACTGTAAATACTGATTTAGAATGACAATTAACAGGGGCATCTTGTCGATCTCGTTCAAAGAGAGGTGAAAGCATTGTTGCAATCTGCTTTGGACATAGCACTTTCAGTTGTGCGTGCTAATCCTACTGTTTTAGAGGGCCTTGGTGCCTATTTGGAAGGTGATACTCTCCCACTCCTATGTGTGCATGTGCATGTGAGTGTGCGTATGCGTGTGCGTGTGCATGTGCGTGTGCGTGTGCGTGTGGTAATATATAAGGGTCTGTGTGTGTGTATATATGTATGCAAATAAGTATGTATCTCGTTGTGTATGCACGCTATTGTCTACTGTTTACTGCTTCCCTGGTAATATTTTCTGCACTACCACACTACTTGCTAGCATTCACATGACGTTAAGAATTTTAGGTTCTGAGTTTGTCTGGCAGGGAAAACGTGGTGGGAAGGTTTTCCTGAATATGAAAGCTATCAGGCTTAGAAAGTAAATAAACTGAGCCAGTTTATAGATTTATCAAAGAACATAACATAGCAGATAATTGAGGAGAGGGGAAAAAGTAGAATTATAAGGGGAGTTCAGAGGTACAGAGGAAGGAAATATAGGGTCCTTGATCAAGAGAAACACTCAAATCTCTATTAATTAAGTTAAGACTCGCAAATAAAAAATAAATAGATTAAACTTGAATTTTGTTTGTTATGTGGTACTTTTCATAGACTTCAAAGTCTAATAAAACTTGTCAAGAATCTATCACCAAAATCAAGCAATATAGAAACCATATATGTTTTATGGAAAGGAACCATATATAATACCTGATTTATCTCGAACTGCAACTAATTACCTAATCTTAGATTAGCTCAAAGTCTACTTATCAAAAAAAAGATTAGCTCTAAGTCTCAGAAACCACATTGAGGAGTCTTGGAAACTTGTTGAAAGCTACCATGTATTTGTAGTAATTTGATTGGTGAAAATAAGAAAAGACCTGTGTTCATGATATATACGAAGTGCGTGGCCACTTCTTTTGAGTCCGGGAACTGGTGAAAATAAGAATGTTGTTCAGGTTACTCTGAGCTTCTGCCCACTTCTTTTTAGTTTTGGGGCTGTCTCATTAGTCAACCAGATAACATGCAGATTGGGATTTTAAATCAGTGTTAGTTTGTAAGAGGGCTCTTAGGGGGCTTCGTGGAGACGATGAGGAGAGAGTACAAGCAAGAGTAAGGGTTTGGAGTTGAACTGACTTGGTCGAGAAGCTTCGATGTTGAAATGAACTGAAGTAGGAACTCGTGATGCAGTGTTTTGGGTTAGCAGCTGAGATGATGGAACTCACTGTTTTGGGGAAAAGCGGAATGCAGCATTTTAAGAAGGAATAAAGGCAGCTAGGCTGCAGTTGTTTATGAGTCCTTAATTTAGCTTGTCGTTTGTTGTCATTTACGTTTCCCTTATATTTTTTTCATTCCGTTATGCAGTCAGTAGAATATTACACGTGTTGCTCAATGACTTGTTCTATTAGAATTGGGCAAGGAGGTATCTGAACATTGTGAATTGAACTTTATTTGAATTGGAGGTTTAGGGAGCCCTTGAAGCACCCTATTGGCTCTCTGTTGTAGAGGCCGTTAATCCATTTTTCTTTTATTCCTCATTTACAGTTCATCATCTTCACCCCTCATCCCTACCCATTACCCAAAACCCTTATAACTGTTATTCAAAGCCTACTGTTTTTCAGGAACCTATTGGTCTTCCTCCCCCAGGGTTCCATGACCACCAAATTGTCCTAAAAGAAGGCACTAACCCTATTTACACAAGGCCTTACAAATACCCCCACTACCAAAAGACAGAAATTGAAAAAATTGTCACTGATTTGCTTACTCAAGGTGTTATTAGGCCTAGCACCAGCCCCTTCTCTTCCCCAATATTGCATGTCAGGAAACATTATGCTACAGGGCACTCAATCAGGAAACAGTGAGGGATAGATTTCCTGTTCCAGTTATCAAAGAACTCCTGGATGAGTTATATGGTTCCCAAATTTTTTCTAAACTAGACTTAAGGTCTGGTTACCATTAGATACGGGTGGTTCCTGAAGATGTTCCCAAGATGGCCTTTCGTATACATGAAGGCCATTACGAATTTTTGGTGATGCCCTTTGTGCTTACAAATGCCCACTTCACATTCCTGGGGCTCATGAACACTGTTTTCAAGCCTTTCCGACACAGATTTGTGTTGGTTTTTTTTTTTTTTTTTTACGACATTCTGGTATACAGCAAGTGCATGGCTGATCATTTACTCATCTCACACAAGTCTTGAAGACACTTGGTGACCACTCACTCTATGCTAAAAGATCTAAGTACTTATTTGGGGTCTCTGAAGTGGTATATCTTGGCCATATTGTCACTGGGTCTGGAGTAAAGGCTGATCCTAAGAAAATTACTGCTATGTTAGACTGGCCAGGCTATTATCGTAAATTTATCAAGGGATATGGTTTAATTGCTGCCCCTCTCACCGCCCTCTTGAAAAAGAATTCTTTTTCTTGGTTTGAAGAGGCTACTATGGCCTTTTTAGCACTTAAACAGGCTGTCACTTCTCTCCCAGTCTTAAGGCTTCCAGATTTTTCCCAAGCCTTCACTTTAAAGTGTGATGCAAGTGGAGGAGGTCTTGGAGCTGTTCTCATGCAACATGGTCAGCCAATAACCTTTCTCAGCAAGGCTTTGAAAGGGAAGGCCTTAAATTTATCTACATATGAGAAGGAGCTCCTTGCACTTGTGACTGCTGTTCAAAAATGGCGGCCATACTTATTAGGCCAGACATTTAAGGTCAAAACTGACCAGCAGGCCCTTAAGTATTTGCCGGATCAGAAAGTGGGCACTGTGAGCCAGCAAAAGTGGATCACTAAACTTCTGGGGTACCATTTCACTATTGAGTATAAATAGGGGAAGAACAACAAAGTTTCTGATGCCTTGTCTCAAAAGCATGAGCAGGAGTCAGTTGGAAATGCTTATTTGGTTGTTATTACCTTTCAAACACTCTATGGATTGAGGAACTCAAAGGCACTTATTCTCACTCTCAGGAGTTACAGGAATTGTTGGCTAAACTCATTACAGGACATTCCAAAAGGTTATTATTCCCTACAGCAAGGGTTAATCTTAAAGAAAGGGAGGAGATTAGTGGTGGATCCCCATTTAGCCTTTTAAGGCAAAAGTGCTGAAATTCGTCCATGAGGATTTCCAGGCTGCCCCGGGTTTTCCTCAAAACCTACCAACGTGCCAAAAGAGACTTTTATTGGAATGGTATGAAGGCTGATATCAAGAAGGTGGTCAGAAAGTGTGCTACTTGCCAGGAAAATAAATCAGAGAAATGTTGTATCCCGTGTTATTGCAGCCTCTCCCTTTTCCAAACCAAGCTTGGGAAGCTCTTTCCCTTAATTTTGTGGAAGGCTTACCTAAATCTCAGCGGGCTACTGTCATTCTAGTTGTTGTGGATAGAATGACAAAGTATGGCAATTTTATTACTCTCTCAAGTTTTTTCAGATTGTGATCCTATCTTTCTCAGCAATTTCTGGAAGTCCTTGTTTGAACTTCAAGGGTCAACTCTACACTACAGCTTATCATCCTGAAACTGATGGCCAAACAGAGGCCTTAAACAAAACCCTGGAAGGCTACCTTCGCTGCTATACTGGAGTCAAGCCTACTGCTTGGTCTACTTGGTTACCTATGGCTGAATTTTGCTACAATACTTCCTATCATAGATCCATAAAGACTTCACCCTTTGAAGCCTTGTATGGATATTCAACACCAAAACTCCTCTCCTATATTCCAGGGACAACTCCTAATGATTCGGTCGACGAGCTCTTACAAACCAGAGACCACATGAAGGCCATTCTCAAGCAAACTCTCCAAGACTCTCAGGCAAGAATAAAACAGTATGCAGACAAGTGTAGATCTGAGCGACAGTTTAATGAGGGAGACTGGGTCTACCTTCGTTTGCAACCTTATCGCCAGAAGACAGTGGCTGCTTGTCAAAACCTGAAGCTCTCCCCACGGTTTTATGGTCCTTTCTGCATTATCAAAAGGCTTGGATCGGTGACCTATCAGCTGGATTTACCCACCAATGCTCGTATACACCCTGCTTTCCAGGTTTCATGTCTCATCAAGCGTGAGTTGGGGGAAGATATTTGTCCGCTGCCACAACTACCACCAGTGAACAAGGAAGGTGAGATCTTGCCGGAACCAGAAGCCATTCTGAAATGGAGACTCAAGAAACAAGGCAACATGGCTATCACAGAGGTTCTTAACAAGTGGCTTGGCCTCGGGGTTGAAGATAATACATGGGAATCTCTAGGGGATCTCCGTCACCTTTACCCACACCTTGTGGGCAAGGTGCTTTAAGTGGGGAGGGGATTGTAAGAGGACTCTCAGGGGGCTTCGTGGAGACGATGAGGAGAGAGTCCAAGCAAGAGTAAGGGTTTGGAGTTGAATTGACTTGGTCGAGAAACTTCGATGTTGAAGTGAACTGAAGTAGGAACTCGTGACGCAGCGTTTTGGATTAGCAGCTGAGATGATGGAACTCACCGTTTTGGGGAAAAGCGGAATGCAGCATTTTAAATAATAAAGGCAGCTAGGCTGCAGTCGTTTGAGTCATTAATTTAGCTTCTTGTTTGTTGTTGTTTACGTTTCCGTTACTTTTTTTTTTCATTCCGATATGCAGTCAGTAGAATATTACACGTGTTGCTCAATGACTTGTTCTGTTAGAATTGGGCAATGCTTTATGTAAAGCCAGCGATATCTGAACATTGTGAATTGAACTTTATTTGAATTGGAGGTTTAGGGAGCCCTCGAAACGCCCTATTGGCTCTCTGTTGCAGAGGCCGTTTATCCATTTTTCTTGTATTTCTCATTTACAGTTCATCATCTTCATATCTCATCCCTACCTATTACCCAGAAACCCTTACATAGTTATATCATAGTAAGTGGGCCTATAGTTGGCCATGATGTTCTGATAGAGTTTCTTGTTCAGAGAAAGAGAAAGTCGAAGGCGAAGAGCTACAAGAGTGGTTGAAACTGGTTGTTGCCCCTACAGAGCTTAAAGTTTTCATTGCAGGCAAGCAAGAGTGTCTTCTCCCACTGCAGACTGGCTCTTGAGAATGACTACCGCTTATTCTTCTACTTTTTTGTGAAAGAAGTTAGTGACCAAGCTTTTAGCCAGTGATGCAGTAATTGTATCAGTGAACTCATTCTCCAGACATGGCTCACCCTTACCACTTTGTATATTTCAGTGAGGTAAATTTTGGCTTTATTTATCAGCATATACATCATGTTCCATATCTCACACTCCACCAGCTTAAAACCAGATATAGCGAGAAAGGGCTGAAGATTTATCTTGGTCAGAGGGTTCTCTATTGTTGCACGTTAACACGACACGGTTGGGTTGCTGGAATCCATTGTACATTAGCTTTTATAATTTTATTCAACTCTATACAGAGTCTGGGATTGTTTGAAAAGAATGTCAGTATCTTCAATTGTAATTGCTATTCAGTTACTTATTAAAAAAAAAAGGTTGTAATTGTTATTCAGTTGTATATGCCATACATATTGCTCCACACATGTTTGTTTAGAAAGTCCATATGAACGTTGTGAGTGCATTTAGGCCCAGTTTGTTTTTGGATATGAGATAAGATGAGATGAGATAATTTGAGATAAAAATTTGAAAGTTAAATAAAATAGTATTAGAATATATATATATATATATATATTTTATTTTTGTATTGGGATTAGAAAATGTTGAATTTTTTATCTTATTTTATTTTGTATGAGAATTTTGGAAAGTTGAATGATTGATGAGATGAGATTGGGTGAAATTTTTTATTAAAGTGAACGAGGCCTTGGTCATTATAAAGGGCTTCTTTCACCTGTAGGGCATTCTTAAGGACCACAAGTCATTGGACTTGAAAGAGAGGCATTTTTAAATTGATTAATTGTATTACTTTTTAATTATTGATCTAACTGGAAATGGTACAGTACCAAACCAAAAAAGGCTAATCATTCTCTAACAAGTTTTCTATCTTTTCTTCTTTTCTTATTCTTATTAAACCATGGAAACCAACATATATCGGCTAGCAGGGAAGGTTACTTTTCAGGCTCTGGTTTTTCATGGACTGGTAATTAGATTAAGCTGACAGCTTGAGGCTGACCACCAAAATAACACCAAGTGAGAGCTTGTTGGGCCTTCAACAATTAAAGTAAAAAGGTATGCTTTTTTGTAAGCAGATAAGGATCATGATAGCTAGAACTGAAATAGCAGAAGCAGATAAGGATCGTAAGGTACGTGACAGCTAGAACTGAAATGGCAGATAATGACAATAACTAAGAAAATAACAGAGGAGGAGGGGAACAACAAAAGAGAATAGAAAGACTCACCTTCTTTACAGGCTCTTGCAAGTGATATAAGTTTGATTAGCTCTAGGCTCCCATACCAGATGTTCAAAAAAAAATAAAAAAGTACTCATCCTCTTTGCAAGATACATCTGTTTTTATTTTTGTTTTATTTTTTCCTAAGCAAATATGTTTGTTTTATTTTTTCCTAAGCAAATATGTTTGTTTTATTTTTTCCTAAGCAAATATGTGCCATAGAAATGATGAATAGAAGAGCTCAAAAACAAAATGACACCCCTTTAAGAAGCTTCCTTCTCTAATGGTATTATATAGTGATCAGCTATTAGGAGGCTTTGATCCGTTATTATATTTCCAACTAGTTATGTTAGAGCATTCTCTAATCTTTTAAGAATCTTTTATATCTCATTCCCTAAGAAATCTCCTTCTTTAAAATACTATTTCATTATTTTTTCTTTATTATTATTTTTTTCTTACTTCCATTTACAATCTTAAAAGCGATCTATTTAGTCTTTTTCTTAGATTAAGCAATATTGGATTCTACATAAATTTAATTATTGAACATGAAGATGATCTTTTCTCAAACCGGTACGACTCTATGAGCATAGTGACAAAAATATTATGAATTTAATAAGAATTAATATTTGTCAATTCAAAATAGTCAAAAAACACAAATTACATATCACAAGAAGAGAAAAAAAAAATAGAATTACATACACTTAAAATGGCCATAATTTAACCCCAAAAATCTATTACCTGTAAGTAAAAGATTACTCAAATTTTTTTTAAAATAAATTACAAAAAAAACCATGATAGAAATCATAATAATCAAACTCGTTTTTTCAATTTTCCTTTTACGTCTCTTCAATTCAATTTCGAGTCGATGACTAGGAAAAATCTAGAAGCCTGCACATGTGACATGTATTGAAATGTGTCATCATCCAAGATACGACAATAATGGTATATGTGTAATGAAGATCACTTGGATTTTTACGTCATAGTTTACGCACTTGAAAAAGTGGTGTCAATATGAGAAATTCATCAAGATGCTTTAATACTACAATAAAATACTGAGTATTTATACTGGCAATAATTTGCTGATTGTGAAATATTAATAGTACTACTACTTGACCCAAACATTAGATAATGTTATTTTTGGATATGTTTTAAATTTGTAGACAAATATTGAGTATTTCCAACCATGATAGCCAAGCAAATTAATAAGCAATAGCTTACCAAAAAACACAAAATGGAGAGCATAGTTTTTCCATCACTGGTTGAGGAACCGAATGGTAACAATTAGAAAATTTGGCAATCCTCGAATGGCTGCAATAATCGGTTGCCACTACTTGTTGGTTGTTCGGATTACCTAGCCATTGAGGAAATGTCCATAAATTTTTTGTGTCCTCACTTAGCTTTGTGATCATCACAGTCGAGAGGGTTTAATTTTGCTTTTACTTCTCTATCATAATATAACACAAAGCAATGGCATAGCCAAAGCAATGAAACAGGTGACCAATTCACATATTCACACCAAGCAAATCCAAACAACATGCAAATCACAATAAAGCTAAATAAGATCATTCACATTTGGTACCCTATATCAAATATATAAATAAATGAGAATCATAATGATTTATCTATTGCAGCATGCATAAGCGAAGTGTTTAACATCGAATTGTTATAAAACCTTACCCAAACTCCGATTGCCTTTTATGGAAAGTATCACAAACTACAATATGGTTATTCGGGTGAGGATTACCTTGTCATATCGATAAGGCCCCCACGAATACTTGTGAATTAACTTCCACTATAACACCATCATCACATCCTAACAGTAGACATGCACCCTCCGAGAGATATCAAACACAAAGGACCTAACAACAATACCAAATTAGAATGGAAAGAGCAATGAAAGTGCACATGAGCAACGACACGTCATCATAGCATTGAAACACACAGGGTAGCAAAACTGCACCTTGCAATGGATTTGCACAAATCAACCCAAAGCATTGAGACAAATCAAAGTATCACAAGATATAGCATTGAAATAGCATATAAGCAATGACATAACATAACACTTAGCATTGAAACAACACATGGCAATGGGTCTGCACAGACAACCCAAAGGATTGACAATGCATATAGCATTGAAACACACACGAAGCATGGAAATAAAACATAGCAATGGGTCTGCACAGACCAACCCAAAGTATTGACACATAACATAACATTGAAATATAACACAACATTAAATCAAAACATAGGAATGGGTATGCACAGACTAACACAAAGCATTGACATAAAACATAACATTGAAATATAACACAACATTGAAATAGAACATAGCAATGGGTATACACAAACCAACCCAAAGCATTGACATGGAACATAGCATTAAAACATAACACAACATTTAAACAGAACATAGCAATGAGTATGTACAAACCAACCCAAAGCATCGACACAGAATATAACATTGAAACATAATATAACATAACATAACATTGAAACAGAATAGAGCAATGGGTTTGCATAGAACAACCCAAAGCATTGATACAGAACATAACATTAAACCACACCACAACATTGAAACAGAATATAGCAATGAGTCTACACAGGCCAACCAAAGTATTGACATAGCACATAACATTAAAACACACTTGAAGTATGAAAACAGAACATAGCAATGGGTTTGCACAAACCAACCCAAAGCATTGACACAAGACATAGCATTGAAACACACACGAAGCATGCAAAGAGAACATAGCAATGAGTCTGCATGGACTAACCTGCTGGTGTACAGAGCATAGTTGGCATCAATCGAAACATCACATAGTAATCAGACCATAGAGAACACTAGAGAATCTCAGTGGTACAATAGTAATGCCCATTTCCAACAATAAAAATGCACAAATCAAAATCACAAATGAAACCTGAGAGAAATTTAAGAGTTTTTGTGAAAATCCTAGATCTTAAAACCTAACCATGGAAGAACTGTATAAGGGGTCAAATAGAGTAGGAAACCTCAGTGCAGATAGCTAGGAGGATCCCAGATGTGGAGGAGACCTCTTTCGTGAAGAAGTCAAACAGTCGTGACTACACAATGGGCTTGGGGAAACCCAGAAAATAGAGGAAACCAAGGGTGAAGGGAGGGTTTGGACTTACAATGATGAGAGAATGGACATGAGGTTATCAATGATAGTCGTGATGCAAGGGAGGGAAGGCAGCCAACAGTCGGAGGAGGGGAATGCGAGAGGGAATCCAAAAAACCAACCAATGAGAATGGTTTAGGGATGAGGAGTGGATCCCCAAGTATGAAGATCCACTAAAGTATTTACATCCATTCACCAAAAAAATGGGGAACGAGACGAGAGATTTGGGGTGAAATTTTTAAATTTTAGGAAAAATTTCTAAATTTCTTCCTAAAATTTAGAGAATTTGTCATTTTAAGATACCATATGAAAATACTTTTATTTACAAGTTCGGTGTGTAATATAATTTATGGAAAATGATATATGCACAATTTAATTATATAACACATTTTATAACAAAATATTAAATGACGGTTAATTTTATAAATATTGTTGAATGTATATTATTGCTCATAATTTATTGTGAGATTTATTATATTTATTAAAAAAAAAAAAAAGGTTAAAATACTCTGTTTTTGTAAGCTGATGTGACTAGTTTTCGCATCAATTGTACGTTTGCTGGGTCAATGAACACGCATGTAAATATATTTATTTATTACTTACCCTTCATTTCTGCTCAATTTGCAACTTCTTTGGTATCTTCATAAACAAAGAGAATCTAGATTATTTGTTTATAATCCTTTTACCCAAAGGAATGAAGTAAGGGTGTTGATGATTTGAAGGAGGGATTCATTGATATTTTGGTAGCAGACCAAAATATCAGTGTTGCTTTTGAAAGCAACCGGCCCGTTTCGTCCTTTTGTCCCGAGAAGATGACAAGATCTCTTAACCTGGAGACATGCTATTATTATTATTATTATTATTATTATTATTATTGGGACCACATTTTTATTGTGATTGTATTTGAGAGATTTCATAATATAATATGTGGTGTTCCACGGCAAAAAAGTTATAATCCATGCAAAATGCTTGGTAGACAGTCCTTAAACTGGCAGCATCATCATAATTGGCGAGAACGTGATCGGCAATGAGGGAATATCGGATCTTCGATTCCCAACATGGCCTATGCAGTTTAAGCACTTTCTTGCTCCTTTCCTAAGCAGAAACGACAGGTAAGAACAGTATTGACATTTTTACTCTCTTGAGGAAAAAAATTCGTTCAAATTCAATAAAATTGACCCAACATTATTTGAAACAATTGGTTCAAATAATTTTATTATTTGGTGATTTTTTCGAGATCCCTTTAAATGTGTGATTGGTTGACCCAACATTATTGTTAAATGCTTGGTTAGCATTAGTAGTTAAAAAGAAGATTTTTTTTTTCTAATTTATTTGAAATGGATATGATTCATTTATGTAAGAGTAGTGTTAGGTATAGTCTAATTTTTTAGACTTTTTTATAGTCCAACTTAGAAATAGACAAAAAGATCCCCACTTTATCAGTAACTTGACTAAAACACTCTCAAATCAGTCTCTTGCTCCTATATGCTCAATCTACAGTGCCCTTGCTCAACTCTGATGTACTTGACATGGAAACGAGGAATGAGTCAAGACTAACCTCTTGGTAACTCCATAGAGAACCAAACTCCTCCATACTTCCTCAATGGAAAAAAATAAAAAGATCCTTACTTTCAAGGGAGAAGGCAAATTATAAGGTATTTTGGGATTATTTGGGGGGTGGAGGTCGTTCAAGAAAATGGAATGATGACTTATTTGTCAGGACATTCCAGAGGAGGCTATTGACGTCTAAGAAAATTAATGAATGCCAAAACATTTTCATATAGAAAAATTCGAGGATTCCATTTTAGGAGCTCAGAAAATTGCAGAGCAAAGATATAAGAATTTCAAGGAATAATTGCAAAACGTAAAAACATAAAATTATGGAGTACGTATTGAGTTTTTAACCGAAACGTTGAAATCGTAAAGAAGTGCTCCAAAATATTTGAGGGAATGATGGGTGAGGATTTGGGGGGACGATAGCAACAGGGATGAGGGCTACAACTTTGGATGGTTCGGGTTAAGGGACGATGGCTGGTCACTGGTGAGAGTTGAAACTCATTTAGAGATCCTTATTTGGACACAATGTTTCTTAAGAAGAGTAAAACACAACATTTTATTAATAGATTACATTGCGGATTGCAAATAGAATTATTCTTTATGTAAAATAATATGTGTAGTTAGGAGTGTTCATCCGGGTCGATTTTTTTTTCGGTCCGGTTCGGAACCCGGATATCTGGATACCCGGTTCCGGTTTTCAACTCATATTAAACTAGATCCGGAACCCATATTAAAAGCGGTTTGGATTCCAACTCGGATTCACCCGGATTGAAATCCGGGTTGGACTCGGATTCACCTGGTTTTTAAAAATCGGAAATTCAGTTTCCGGATTTTAAACAATTTTTTTTTTAGTCTGTATTATTATTTTTTTGTTGAGAAATTTGTTGATAATAAAATAAAATATTTTTTATAAATATTTTCAGAACAAATTTATCAGAAAAAAGATATAATACCGGTTTTTTAAATTAAAAAAAAAAACCGTCTGAAATCTGGAAACCGGATTTTCGGATCCAACCTGGATTTCAATCCGGATGAATCCGGGTTAGAGTCTAAACCGCTTTTAGCCATTTGGTTCCGGGCCAGGTTGACCCAGATTCCCGATCTGGAACCCGCTTGAACACCCCTATGTGTGGTGCTTAATGCCCAAAATATGAGTTACTTTAAATAAATAAATACTATACATTTTCAAATTGAAATAGAGAACCTCTTGTTCTTAAAAGTTAAATGTCCAAAAATAATAAGTGTTGTAGGATGCTTATTCATATATTTAATTGAGTATTGCTATACTAATATCTCTATATAACATAATCTTTACGTGATATAATTTAATTTTAAAAATAAATTTTAAATTTCATAAATTAAATTTTATTATTTAAACAATGTAGATGATGTACTCTATGCACTAACTTGATAGTAGAATAATTATAGAGCAATGCTAGGATTCCTAACTTGTTCCCAAATTTTTTTTTTTTTACATGATTTTTATATAAATATTTTTAAATAATATTGAGATTTGTTTACATGATTTTTTTAATATCTTAAAACATTTTTTAAAAATAGAAAAAAATTACAATATTATTTAAAAATACTTATATAAGAATTATGTAAAAAAACAATAAAACAAAAACAAAAAAAAAACAAAATAAAAAACCAGTAAGAATCTCAAAAATAAGAGTCCCTAACGTTTTTCATAATTATATTAACTACTTCCTAGTCGAGACGTCCTTCATACCAAATTAAATTTATAGGCTTGGAGAGAGATTTATCCAAATAATAATGAGTGGTGCAATATCTCCTGGGATGTAGCCCCAGATCTCCCAAATAGGCAAAAACAATTTTCTTATATTTTTTGATTTATTTTGATTTAATTTTATGGTATTCTTAAATATTTAAAAAAATCTTTCTTTATCAGTAAATAAAAATAAATAAATTTTTATTATCAAGAGAAATCTTTGAGACAAATATTCTTGAGATAAAGCATTTCTCAATAATAATTAATAGGAATATCTAGGTGTTACTCTCTTAAACTTTTGAGCTTTCTTCTTATCAAGTTCACTAAAATCAAAGATAACATTCTCATTACACTCTCAATGTGTTAAATTAATGTGAACTTCATTGAGATCTATCGTCAAGTTTATAGTCTCGTTTAGATTCGGAGTTTAGATGAGATGAATTTTGAAATTTGAATAAAATATTATTATTATTATTTTGAGATTTAAAAAAATTAAATTGAGATTGAAAAAGTTGTATTAGAATTTAAAAAAACTGTATTGAGATTTGGATTTTGTATTAGAATTTAAAAAAAATATAATTATGGGCTTAAGATGAGTTGAGATAAGCTCAACTCGTTTTCAAATCCAAACGAGACAATCACTTTACCTTGGAAGGTTAAAATTATAAATATTTGTTCTTTTAATTACACAAGTACATCAAGAATATGAACACTTCTAATCCCCAATCAAGACAGTACACCAAGAAACTTAAAGATGATATTCTTTTTGACATTTAGAGTCATTTTGATAGGAGTTATATGATATATATAATTACTTATATATATATATATATTGCTCACTCTATTAATGTGATTAATCAAAATAATCATTTTTATATAAAAAAATTAGTATTTTATTGGATAATAATACAAACACTTCCCTAGTTATTGTGTCTGTATGATTTATTAATAAAACTATTTGTAGCTCAAAATCACGAGGTGAGAAAATAGCAGTGGTGTAGGAAAGTTTCTTTTTCTTTTTTATTTATTTATTTTTTATTTTAGGTTTTGGCTAGGTAATTAAGATTTGGTTTGTTTTCACAAATAATCTCATTTCATCTTATTATTATTATTTTTCTAAATTATCATATAAAATAAAATAAGTAATTTAACTTTTTTAAATTTTAAAATAATTTTTTTAAAAATTTAAAATAAAATAATATTAAAAAATATATTATAATAATATTTTATTCAATTATTAATTTTTATCTCATTTTATCTATAAAAAAAAAGCCTCAATTTTGGAGATAGAAAAAGGGGATACAAAAAAAAGGGTTGTTTCACATTTGGTAGGAAAACATTTATAGCAATTTAAAGAAATTGATTTTCCTCTTTTGGCCTATTTGAGATTCAACATTTTTGTTTTTTTGTTTCAATTTGAGATTCAATTTAATTGCATAAAAATGGGTGAAAAAAGATGTCCTATTGAATGTGCTTACCAATTTTACAATAAATGAAAAACAAAATCCATATAAGAGACAAATGTGTTAAAAACTTATATCAAGCCGTGAAAGAATACAGCTTTCAAGGTTAACCCACCTCATCCTATTAAATGCCATTTTCTTTTTAAAAATGAACAAAACAAGAAAATTCACTAAATATCACCCGCTCTCATTTTGTATTTCAATTATCAGAAATTAAATTTACAATTAATATTTTTAATTTAAATTTAGCCGTTAAAGTAAAAGACAAAATAAATATAAAAACTGAAAAGCTTCTCTAAAGTCTAATTTACAATAACATAAATGAGTTATAATTTGAGATTGTGTTTGATTGTTGAATCAAATTCAGTCCATCTCAAATTAATCAATAATAAAACTCACAACTTCTTCAGTTTTCATAAAAGAGTTTAACTTATCACAATCCACTTCATACATTTTAATTTAAAAAATTAAATTCATTTTAACTTAACAAATCTAAATATATTTTAATAAAATTTATAAAATATTACTATTGCCAAGTCAATACAGCATCCAAACATAGCATAAAAGGCTAATCTTTTAGACAGAGAGTTATTAATTAAAAGAGATAAATAATATTTTGAGTTCTAGTTATAAAAAGCTAAAATAAATATTCGACTGAATCTATAAAAATAAATAAATAAATAAAATATCCGAGTGGGAGTCAGGAGAGCCTCGTCAGCAATCGCCTTTTGGGTATCCATCGGCAAGAAAAATTTTATACGACTTTTTATTATGAAAAATGTTATTCTTTTCCTTCATTTACATCCTAATGATTTTTTCGTATTGAGTTTTTTTTTAATTTTTTTTTCATATGATTTTAAGTAAATATTTTTAAATAATATTATAATATTTTTATATTTAAAAAAAAATTAAGATATTAAAAAAATTATGTAAAAAAATATCTCATGTAAAAAAAAACTCAAAACGAAAGTGATCGGATAAATAAGATGAGTAGCACTTTCTTTTTATTATTCACATCATTTTCATGCTTTATATTTTTATTTTATTTTTTATTAAATATTTTATATATAAATAATAAATAAAAAAATAAAATAGTTTAAAAAAATTAAAATAAAATATTAAAACATTAAAAAATAATGATCGTAGAGATTAGAGAGAGTGTGTAGCATTGCTCCCATTGGCAAGTGTCCCGTACTTCCTATAAAAGCCGAGCCGGCCAACGCAATCTTAAGTCGTGTGAAGTTGTGAGCTCAGAACTTCTCGTTGAGAGTATATTGCTAAGAAGATAAGCCCAGGTGTCTGTATCAGGTTTCTCTCTACTTCCAATCTTCTTCTGCCGTAAATCTTTAGTTTCTACCAGGAACTCAAAATTTCCATTCATATTTTCGTTTCGGAGGCAGAATCAGTTTGATTTGTTGTTGTTTGTTTAATGAATGCTTATGTAGGTTGTTAATGTTTTTTTCCTTCTGTTTGGTTGCCATGAAAAACAAGGAAATATTATTGCAAAACGCTACCTTGTATTCAGCTCTAGTGACTATAGGTTTTGGTTATCTTCCTTCTCCACCGAAACAGTGCGTCAGACTACAATTTTTGTTGCTAGCGATTTCTCAACGATTATTAAGTATTTTGAGCATATAGATGCCGTATATTCTATATGATGTCACTTTTTACATAAACGTCGGTAATTACTAATTCTCAGGCCTTTTATGTTTTATGTTAGTCTTAAAAAGTTATTTTTTTTCCCACCGATTTACTGATTTGCTGTTTTATTAATATACAGTTAGAATTAATCTTTGTGTGAGCTCCCAGGGCAAACCCCTTGAAAAAATTGGGACAAAAAAAGTATTTAGAGAGAGACTTGCGTGCAAACCTGGGGCTTTATTGTAACATTGTTGTAAATAATATTACTCAGATTTGTTGTGAATAGTTGCTTGTCAACTAATTGTAACATTTTATTATTTGAACAGTTTTCAGATCGGCCTATAGATATGGCATCACTGCATGCAAGTTTGACATCAGCTGTGTGCCAGAATGGAAACCATGCTGCTTCGGCAAAGTACCCAAGTACTGCCTTCTTGCCAGGGTTTGATGTGGTTGGGCGGGTCTCAAGTGCATCTAAGAAGGAAACATTCACTTTGTCTGTTAGCTCGAGCCCTAGAGCCACATTAACCTTTGATCCCCCAACAACCAATTCAGATAAAACCCAACAAAGGAAGCATACAGTTGATCCTGCTTCTCCTGATTTTCTGCCACTTCCATCCTTTGAACAATGTTTTCCAAAGAGCACCAAAGAATACAAGTACATCTCTTGCTCTTCATCCACAGTTATATAATTCTTGTCTGCTTATAGTCTTCCTATTGACATGCACGTACAATACACCGAGTTGGATGTATTTGATTGATGAATTGATGCATGATCTACCATACAGGGAAGTTATTCATGAGCAATCCGGCCATGTGCTCAAGGTTCCCTTTCGACGCATCCACCTAGCTGGGGATGAGCCTAACTTTGATACTTATGACACCACTGGTCCTCAAAATTACAACCCTCGCATTGGTATGCAAATTACGTTCCAGTTTCACATATCTATGCTTGTTTGAGTCAAAATTACATGACATTCTGACATGTTTATTTTGGTGCTGATTGCTTTGATTGTAGTTTATTTTAGTGATAGTTCTATTGTTTTTTTCCCCTGTAAATCCTAATTAGGTATTACTCATATATACGTTCTGTGTACTTGGTTATGCCTATTATTTTGAATAAAACTTCTTGATTACCTAGAAAAAAAAGCTCTATTGGTTTTTTCTTCAGTGCCTTTCTACTGTTTGAGCATTCATTATCATATATTACTTGGCCAGTTTTGGATTGACGTCATCTTTAAACAGGACTACCAAATCTGCGCAAAGACTGGGTTGACAGGCGGGATAAATTAGGTGCTCCCAGATACACGCAAATGTACTATGCTAAGCAGGGAATTATAACTGAGGAAATGTTGTTCTGCGCCACTCGAGAGAAGCTTGACCCAGAATTTGTGAGGTCAGAGGTTGCTCGTGGACGAGCAATCATCCCTTCCAATAAGAAGCACTTGGAGCTGGAGCCAATGATTGTTGGAAGAAACTTTTTGGTCAAAGTGAATGCCAACATTGGAAATTCTGCTGTTGCTAGCTCTATCGAAGAAGAAGTTTATAAGGTCCAATGGGCAACTACGTGGGGTGCGGACACTGTCATGGATCTCTCTACAGGTCGCCACATCCATGAGACACGTGAGTGGATCCTCCGTAACTCTGCTGTACCAGTAGGGACTGTGCCTATCTATCAAGCACTTGAAAAAGTGAATGGAATTGCCGAAAACCTTACCTGGGAAGCTTTCAGAGACACCCTGATTGAACAAGCTGAGCAGGGTGTAGACTACTTCACTATTCATGCTGGGGTTCTGCTACGATACATCCCACTAACAGCAAAGCGAATGACTGGTATTGTCTCACGTGGAGGGTCCATTCATGCAAAGTGGTGCTTAGCTTACCATAAGGAGAATTTTGCATATGAGCACTGGGATGACATACTTGACATCTGTAATCAATATGATGTGGCCCTGTCAATCGGAGATGGCCTAAGACCTGGGTCCATTTATGATGCAAATGACACTGCTCAGTTTGCAGAGCTCTTGACTCAGGGAGAACTGACCCGAAGAGCATGGGAAAAGGATGTACAGGTAATCACATTTGAAAAA
Source organism: Platycarya longipes (assembly GCA_036559045.1). Classification (NCBI taxonomy): domain Eukaryota; kingdom Viridiplantae; phylum Streptophyta; class Magnoliopsida; order Fagales; family Juglandaceae; genus Platycarya; species Platycarya longipes. The sequence goes on from CM071801.1 coordinate 23,833,011, forward strand.
TGTTAAGAGGCCTATTGCCATATCAATGTGACAATTGGAGGAGTTGACTGAAATTTAAGCTACGTTTTTACTCTTATGAGGCTTACATATTTCTTCTGATCATACTACTGTTGAAGTCCTGTCCTTCTTAAGTATACATAGGGTGCCCATTATACAACATTTTGGATATCTGACTCTACTGCAGAGAAAGTTAACTGTGGAAATCTCTAGTTTTTGAAAGGTGCCATTATATTAGTTCTTAGTTTTACACTGGCTTATTGTTGCACCAAAATACTACTTATAAAAAAAAATTGGTGCACCAAAAGAGATCCTGTGCATTGCTATCATATTGTCATAAAATTTGGTGAACATAAGCTACTAGTACATTTAATTAAGCTATTAAATGGTGGGGATGGTGTAGCACCTGTGATTGGACCTACTCAGTCAATTGGCCTTGGAAGAATTAATTTATGGAGTTACTAGATTTTTAGTTGAATAAAATTATTTGACCTCTCAACATAACAGATTACTCGGTGAAATATAAAATGAAATGGAACTTTAGGTGCCAACATATTTAACATTGCGCTGATTATGAGCAACTGCTGAAGTTTGAGCAATCCATCATTATTACTGAACAATTTATGCATTTTCAGGTCATGAATGAAGGGCCTGGACATATTCCAATGCACAAGATTCCTGAAAACATGCAGAAACAGCTGGAATGGTGTAATGAAGCACCTTTCTACACTCTTGGTCCTTTAACTACTGACATCGCCCCTGGATATGATCACATCACCTCTGCAATTGGTGCTGCCAATATTGGAGCTTTGGGCACTGCTCTTCTGTGTTATGTAACTCCAAAAGAACACCTTGGGTTGCCAAACCGGGATGACGTCAAGGCTGGAGTTATAGCATATAAGATAGCTGCTCATGCAGCTGATTTAGCCAAAGGTCACCCACATGCTCAAGCCTGGGATGATGCATTAAGCAAGGCAAGATTTGAGTTCCGGTGGATGGATCAATTTGCTTTGTCATTGGACCCTATGACTGCTATGTCCTTCCATGATGAAACCCTGCCAGCAGAAGGTGCCAAGGTAGCCCATTTTTGTTCCATGTGTGGACCTAAATTCTGCTCTATGAAAATAACAGAGGATGTGAGGAAGTATGCTGAGGAGCACGGCTATGGAAGTGCTGAGGAAGCTGTGCAGCGTGGGATGGATGCTATGAGTGCTGAGTTTCTGGCTGCTAAGAAAACTGTCAGTGGAGAACAACATGGTGAAATAGGTGGAGAAATCTACTTGCCAGCAAGTTCCTTGAGTTCCTCAGAGAGTTGAAGGTCAGTATGTTCAGATTTTCTCTTTTCAACTCCTTCTCCTCCCCCTTGTCCGCATGAAATGCAGCCTGGAGCTTTGTTTTTTCCCATCTACAGAGTTCAATTTGAAAATAGTGATCTAAAACTTGCAGCCTCATGATTTCAAAAAACCAGGAAGAAATCCAGTAAATACATGTAGACAAAGTTTTTTAAATTTATTATCTGGCAGAAAAATTGATGAATGCTTCATCTCATGGGCATGTCAAAGGGGACATCAAGTCCTCTCTCATGTAATAGGGGCTGCTGAGCATAACAAGCACTTCCCCTTTGGCAGGGTGCATCTAGATCATAATGTTTATTTTTCCTGATGCCAGAACAAGGAAGGCAATAGATGCCACAGTATCAGTTTAGTTTTGAACAAGCAAAATCAGCCCATTTGTGTTGGGTGAACATAATTAAATTTGATGTATTTGAAGTTATACATATTTGATGAATGCTTGTATGCCTTCCAACACCTGACATATTGGATTGACATTTCTTTTTTGCATTCTAAATTTCAACTATAAAGATAATCAGGATGAATGATATCAGATGCTTTGTGCAAATTTTCTCACAAAAAAAAAAAAAAAAGCATTTTTAGGTTTCTTTTCCCCCCCATGTTAAAACGTAAAATCTCACAGCATGTAATTTGCAGGATCAAATGTATCCTCGGTTTGGAAATCTTGGAGACATGGTGCATGATGGGCATATGAAGAACACTGTTGGAAAGTTGCAAAGTTTAGTTTGTTTTGCTTTAAGACATATCTATTTTTATTCTGTCTGTTTCAGTTTCATGTGCTGCCTCAGTAATAAAAAATGCTTTTGCACCATGTTTAATTTTCATCTTCAATTTCTTTTGCTGGTGAATTGACATAAGAGATGCACCAGGGGTGCCTGAATCTGCTTAAGCTCTAGCTAAAATATGGCTAGGATGCCAGGCAGGTCAGGCTGAGACAGTCCCTTTGAACCTGAACAGGATAATGCCTGCGTAGGGAGCGTGCATTTTCTTTTTGCCTGTTTCTTTTCTGTGCTTGCACCAGGGTATGTAGGAGCTTCTTCTATCCATGTGCGGCAGATTCAATCTCATTGCCAGGCTGGTATTAAGTCGTGGGGCTGGGAAGTAGCTGGAAACTGGCTTCCATGTTTCTTCTATGCTCCCATCTTAAAGAGTCTTGAGGAACAAAATGAATGATAACAACGTCCGCAAATTCAATCAACTGGCCCTCTATATACATTGACTTTGTCTAGTCTCCTGACGTTGGATTATAAGATAAAAATACATACCATGTTATCAACTTTGCAATTTATCATTTTTTTTTAACTTGAATGCTATTGATGAGGGCAACGATTTATTTATTTTAAATTTTATTTTAAAAAGAAAAACTTATTTTTTTTGGAAGAGCTACTACGGGAAGGAAATTGATTGAAAAAGTGCCTTTGATACCCTTCAGGGATGTGAAGCAAGGAAGCCATCGTAGCCGGAGGGAGGGCAGGGAGTTAATGGGAACACCATAATGCAGATATGTAAACGTTTAAGTCATCAAATCAAAAATAAAGGAAGAACTAAAGAAAGATGCAGTTAACTATTCCTATTCGATATAAGAAAAGGAAGATTTTAACCATTTCATTTAGGGAGATGTTGGGGTGTAGTCGGGTTACATTCTAGCGTTTTACAGTCCATTATTTTTCACTTTTTAAATTTCTATAATTAATATAAAAATAAAATAAAAAATATTAAAGAATATAATAAAAAATAAAAAAAAATAAAAAAATAAAATAAAATAAAATTTAAAAAACATAATAAAATAATAAAATGAAGAAAACATTATAAAAAAATATGATGAAAAACACAATAAAAAAATAAAATGAAGATGAATTTTTAAAGGGATTTTAACCTCACCTAGCTCCCGATACCGCCAACGACAGTGGGGTACCGGGTCCAAAACGGGTTTAAGCCCGCCAGGGGCACATCGGAGGTCGTCGGGGCTCGCCATCGCAGGCGTAAGGTCGCCGGCTCCCTCCGGTCTCAATGAGGTGGGCGGCGTCGCTCACCGCCGTCAAGAACGGTGGGGGCTGCAAAGGTTGGGGGGTTTTGGTCGGATCGAATCACAGCTTTTTTCTTTCATTTACACGTACCGGGTCCGAAACAGGTTTAAGGCCGGGGGCACACCAGAGGTTGCCGAGGCTCGCCGTCGCAGGGGTGAAGTCGTCGGCTCCCTTCGATCTCGATGGGGTGGGCGGTGTCGCCCACCGCCACCGGAAATGGCGGGGGCTACAAAGGTGGGGGAGTACGATTGGACCGAACCCCAATTTTTGTCTTTTATTTACATTCACAAAAGGGTTTACTTGAATTCATAAGGCTTACAATCAGAGAGTTACAATAGGAATGGCTCAATACAGTGCTTACATATAAGTTTAGCAATGACCATTTCTTTTTCTTTGCTGCGCTCGTCGGAGATATAACAATAACTACTGAAACAGCTTTCAATTTTTTATATTTACGCAAGTGATGACCATTGAACCCTTTGACGGCAACTTTTATAAAATGAAAGGAATGTTCGCATAGAAATTTTTTTATCACATTCTAGGATTTACTAGAGGGCTGAAAGGTTTGAGATAGAAAGAATTATTTGTTTTTAGCGATCATCATCTAGTTATTGCGTTTAGAGAACGACACAACAATGATTGTCCAAAGAAGCCTACAAGGATTCGAGAGTGCATTGTACGGAGAGACTTTGGGTAGGTTTACCTGTTTTCAATTATTGATATTGAGTGTGAAGGAAAGTAGACTAGAAGTGGTGACATCTATACGCTGATGACACATTTTACAGTTACACTTATATCAATGTTGGCTCCAAAACCAAAGGTCTTTTTGGGATCAGCATGGGAGGTACGTTTTCGATTGATGTGATTTCAAATTAGCTTTCACCACTTTTGAAAGAAAAGCTGTGCTAGGGGCAATCCACACACCGACAATCTCCTCACAGCTACAGTGCAGCTGAAAACACACTTGGAATGCTTGAAGCACACAAGTCTTCTGCTTCCAATCCTTATCCCTCAAGATCAAGAGTCTCGCAGGATAGAACTAATGGACCACGAGTTTGGAGTGGAAAAAGAACTCGAAGAAGAAAGCAAAGATGAAGAGGTCAAAGGATGGGACGACTGGGAGAAAACGATGACGTAGATGAAGGAGAAAGCTCCGGCATTGATTTCGTTTGACACTCCAAGTACGATTTGTGCAATGCACTGTTCGATCATTGTAGTTTATCGCACCACTTCGATTTTTAGGGTATTCGACTTCTCTTCTCAGCAGAACAAGACAGTGAACAAGATAGCCACAAAGTGATGGCGTTGGGAGGGGAAAACTTCTCAAATTTGACTTCTCTTCTTAGATTCGACTCCACCAAGAGAAACTTTTTGTAAGGGAAAAACTGCCAATAGAGGCTAGGCCTACTTTGTAGTGCACTAGAGGACAAAACTAGAATGGGGTATGATGAGACAAAAAGCATGAAATGACATAAATGTGTCAGGCACATGGGTACATGAGCAAAGAAAAGCAAGGGAAGAGAGGAATATAGAGAAGCAGACCGACTGACACACGCAACCCAATAACAGTATAAAAAGGCCTTAAGCAGACCTAAACAAGGGGGCTCTCCCCAACCTAGCATTGTCTTCTTCATCTTCTCTGAGGGATTAAAGAATTCCAACCAGCAGACTTTACTCATCGATCTATATATATTTTTCTTATATAGTGTGAGCCATGAGAGACTGTAAAATATTTATTATAGTGGATTCTCATCTCGCCAACACCCGTGGATGTATGTAATTGCTGAACCACGTAAATTTTGTGTCAATCTTTTTTTATTTAATCTACTATCAACGTATGTATTACCGCACCGGAGTCTCGTCGGGGGCCCCAAACAACACTAAACGAAGCCCAACTCACTCTAGTGGGCCATGAATGACTCTTTTTCCTGCCCCAGCCTGTTGACCGATTATGGTTTCAACAGTGGCGCCGTCTCTGGGATCTCTAAGTCGGAGGTGGAAGAATGATGACTTTCCAGCTCACTGAATAAATCTCTGATCGAATCAATAAAAGTTTCCTCTAGATAAGTGTGCTCGACCACCTTATTCTTATTCTTATTTTTTATTTTTATCACTGACATGGCAAGAAAAACGTTGGCATCAACTCAGTCAGTCTCGAGCTCTTATCCTGGACCACCTATTATTGATTTTCCTAACTCAGATAGGGCTTGTCCCCAACATTTACAAACACCTGAACTCGGGATATATTGAGTAGTCGTGGGCACATAAGTACTGTGCACTTAAAGTGCACAGTACCAAACACCATAAAACACATACTAATCATGCCGTATCGCGCATAGTGAAGATGTTGATAAGGACCTCGGTCTTGTCCCGATCACCTAAGGATTCCTTCTTGCAATGTTTGTTCCTTCCAACGACCGAGTTAGACTCTAATGTTTGGTAAGGGTTTAATGAATAAGGGAAATAGTTAAGTGAGGTTAGGATTTAGTGGAGTTCAAGGTCAAGTGTTTGGGCTAATAGCTAGGATAAGTGCAATGGGGTGCACGGCAAGGGTGGATTTGGGGTGCACAGCTAGGATGACTTGTGTTTGGGTGAGATAGAGGTTGGTTAGGGCATGTGATAGCCGAATATGGCTTAGGGCATCATTAGGGTTTCGGCCAAGGTAATTAGGGTTAGGTAGCTAGGGTTTTGTGTGGTTTTGAATAAGTCCTAAAAAATAGAAGTATGGCTTATAGCCAAGTGAGGTGGGCGGTAATGTGGCTAGGGTTTGTGGCTGAATATGGGTGATGTGGATGAGGGATTTGATTAGTTTAATGATTAAATATTGGCCAATCAAATGAGGGAATGATGTGGCACTTTGATGATGTGCCAATGGAGGTTTCGGCTAGGGCAAATTGGATGATGGCCGAATATGCTAGGGTTAGGAAGTTGGATTTGATTTGAATTTGGAACTTATTTGAATTGGTGGGGAATAAGGTGGCCGGTCATACAACGGCTAGGGTGGTCGAATTTGGCTTTAATTGGATGAGGGATGATGTGGATTAAAGTGAGAAAATATAGGAGATAAGGTGATAGGTGGCCGGCTAGAGTAAAGCGCAAGATGAGAAAGTGTATTGGCTAGGATTTCATGGGCTATGGCCGAATTGCTTCTAGGGTTTGGGGGATTTGTTGCCGTGGGCTGCTAGGGCAATAGAAACACTCAATTGATCAAATGAACAATCAATTAAGGATTGAACAAGCAACCGATGAGGATCATGCAAAAACCCTTCAAGCACACCAAGGGTTCGGCACTTGCAACTCCTTCAACACTTTAATACTTCTTCAACATGAAACACTCTCACTCAATCACTCTTGAGCAATCCGAAACTCACAATGGTTGTGGGTTTCAAACTCCTCTAGGGGACACACATACACTTACTCAAATCCACAAGTGGTGTGGATTTGGCCTCACCAACACAAACTCACTCAACAATCACACAAACACTCAAGAACACAAGAACATAAAATCAATCAATAAGAACACACACTCCATCGAAATACTATTTCTGAATAACCTCAATATTTTTATAAATAACTGAAAATAAATGATAGATGTGGATCACCAATTCACGAATTGTACGAATGATCCTCTTCTAAAGGGATTAACGAATTGCACCCTTAGGAAGGCCAAGTGCCAAACACTGAATCCAAATCACAATGAGTGGCCGGCCTAACTCTTTCTCAAGAGCAAAGTCTAATTGTCAAATGTCCAAAAAAGATAATGAAAATGAAACTTAGAAAACTTACTTAAAGTGTCTTACAATTTAGAAACCCTTATTAGGTCCCTTATTAAAAAAAAAACTAATTACTAAAATAACCAAGGCAATAAAAATAATAAAATAGCATAATTAAAAGGTGATGGTGGCGCCACATGCATGGTGTGGCCATGAGGTGCTAGTGGCCCAGGGTGGGCTGGCGTGCTGCTACCTCCACAGTCAGGCTTGTCTCATATTGTCTCGCTGCATGGCGTCTGGTGGTGCGCGGGGCATGGCTCTGTGCAGTGCCAACTGATGGTGATCATGGTAGTGTGCCATGCATGGTCCTGGTGGTAGGCACAGGGTCAAGCCACATCGCTCTGATGTTGCACAGTCAGGGTGCTAGGGCGGTGGTCCTGCATGGCCCAGGCTGGGTGCCGGGGTGATGTGCATCATGGCCCAAGCTGACGATCTGGGCACAGGCTGCATGACACAGGCTAGTGCCGTGCGCTGGATGGCATGTATAATGTGCATGCCACTGGCCTACTTTGTAAGGCGCGCGCTGGATGACGTGCCTATGAAGACATGCCACTAACCTCGCTGAGTAGGGCTGTGGTGCGCAGTGATGCGCGCATTGTGGGGCGCAGGTGCACACGCAAGCGTGCGTGCAGGTGAATGCGCTGTGGGGGCGCCTATGAGCACACATGATTGTGTGTATGCACTGTGCGTGGCCAATAGCCTCGCTGGGTGTCTGCGGCGTGTCAAGGTTTGGGCCAAGGAATGCATGTAGGCTAACCAGGGAACTGTTCTGGCCCTCAAAGGCCTGAGTCAGGGCCTGATCCTGGGCAACTCCTCTCGGGGTTCTGACAGATGTGCTCAGCTCACATGCAGGAAGGATCACTGTGCACTTAAGTGCACAGTGTCCCTCACTCTCACAGTGCATGGCATGCATAGTGCCATGCACAGTACACGTGCGTTGTGCATGGCACTGTGCATGCCATGCATAACCCGATTCAGGCGTGCGGGAAACCAGCCCAGAGGTTTGCTACGCCCCTGCCACGAGCCAGGTAATCCTACCGGCATCCACCACTTGGACCGCCGGCAGGTTCTGGCCCCACTACCACAGTCCTCCCCGAGGGAGGACCCGAACGGCTATTTCGGTTGGACTCGTGTCAGGCAAGTGGGGTAACCGCGCAGCCCAGTGCGACTGCGGCTCGATTGGGCCTCCGCCACCCCCCTCAGAGGTCATCGGTGTTGTCTGTTCCAGGCAAGACCATCGCCTGCCCGCCAGAACGCCGGGATGCCAAATTCTCTTGCAACAACTCAATGTCGATGTATGCTCGGCCCGAGCAGTTTGCGGCTTGAGGGGATGCCTACGGTCACCAACTGACCTGTCAGCGGATTCTATCTCCCCCTGAGCCGGTCACCCCACAGGAGCTCCCACCACCAAACTGGGCGACCCTCCTTCCCCTTATATACAGTATTCGGGAAGCCCATCTCGAGAACACAATGCACTCCCACCCTCGAGAACCCCCAAACCGCAAATGATTTCACTCCCTACACTCGGGAATGTCACTCAAGAGCTAGCCCTTGCCCACTCGGACCTCCACAAGCTCGGTACACACCACTTGGGAGCTCCATGAACTCGGGACTCGCCATCTCGGGACATTACCTCACGGGAGCTCGAACTTAAGCTAAAGCCATGAGCTCACTCCATGAGCTCGGACTATGGGCTCGCCGACTGAGGTGCTCGGATCTGAGCGCCGGGCTCCATGAGTTGCCTTCAAAGAACACCTCTTGGGCACTCAGGAAACACACTCAGGACTCCACCACATGACTAAGTCACGTGCATTGCTCGGGACTTCCTTCCCGGGTGTTTGCACCCTTTCTCGGGATCCCAGCTCAAAACTCATCTCGCTTCATAGGATCTCACTTTTCATACACTCGGGGAGCCATTCCCAGAAACTTTTCATGCTCGGAACACTCAATCTCTACAAAAGCCTTCTTCCTCTCTTGTTTGCAGGAATCAAACCATCTTCTTTCTTGGCATGGGCTTGGGAGATGAGAGTTCAGGTAAAGCTAATTGGGGAGCACACACAGTCGTGTGCTTGGGAAGCCATTCACAGTCGTGTACGCAATGACACCTCCCGCGGGGTCTTGGGTGATGCACTCCTGCCAGGTCCCACGCGATGTCAACTCTCGTGGGGTGACGACTGAGCTCTAGCCTCACGCCTCAGCTCACCTATGCAATGACACCTCCTGCGGGGTCTCGGGCGATACACTCTTGTCGGGTCCCACGCGATGCCAACTCCCGCAGGGTACGACCGAGCTCTAGACTCGCGCCTTAGCTCACCTACGAGGTGACACCTCCCGCAAGGTCCCAGGTGATGCACTCCTGCCCGGTCCCAAGCGATGTCAACTCTCATGGGGTGATGGCCGAGCTCCAGCCTTGCGCCTCAGCTCACCTACGCGACAACACCTCCCGTGGGCTCCCACGCGATGCACTCCCGCCGGGTCCCATGAGATGTCAACTCCCACGGGGTGACGGCCGAGCTCCAACTTTTAGTTCACCTACGCAACGACACCTCCCGCCGGGTCCCACGCGATGTCAACTCCCGCGGGGTGACAGCTGAGCTCCAGCCTTTAGCTCACCTATGAGACAACACCTCCCACCGGGTCCCACGCGATGTCAACTCTCGCGGGGTGACAGTCGAGCTCCAGCCTTCAGCTCACTTATGCGACGGCCCCTCCCGTCGGGTCCCACACGATGTCAATTCCCGCGGGGTGACAGCTGAGCTCCAGCCTCACGCCTCAGCTCTCCTACACGACAACACCTCCCATAGTATCCCGGGCAATGCACTCTTGCCGAGTCCCACGCAATGTCAACTCCCGCGGGGTGACGGCCGAGCTCCAGCCTTGTGCCTTAGCTCACCTAAGTGACGACACCTCTCATCAGGTCCCATGTGATGTCAACTCCCGTCGGGATCGCGGGGTTGTCTGGCCACCCACAACCCGCTCAATGATTCATCCACCTCCTAGATGCTTACTCGCGAATTGCGGGGTTGTTTGGCCACCATCAGCCCACTCAAAGATTTGCTCGCAATGGGCTCGAGGCTTAAGATTCATCACCCAAGCACACTCGTCAAGCGCTCACATCCAGGATGATTGCGCACGAATCGCGGGGTTGTCCAGTCACCCATAATCCGCACAAAGATTCATCTACCTCCTGGATGCTTGCTCACTAATCGTGGGGTTGTCCGGTCACCCATAACCCGCTCAATAATTCTCTCGCCACCTCTGCAAAGTTTGAGGCAGAATTCCCACCACCTTTCTGAAGGTGATAATTTGCGAGGTAAAAGAAAGAAAGAAAAACTCAGGCACAAAAAGAAGATAGTAATGGAATAAAATGAAAACACCGAACAACCACATTTGCGGTGAAGTCCATCTCTTGCCACCGTTGAGCTCCGTACTCCCACGATAGTGGTCAAGTCCATCTCCTGCCACCTTAGGGCTCCGCACTTCCACGTCAGCAGTCGAGTCCATCTCCCGCCTTAACCTAGCCCTGTGCTTCCACTCTACTCAATCAGAAGTTTTGTAATATCAGCACATTATGGCATTCTCTTAATAATGTTTATCGCATGTCTTTCTTACCTCAGGTTTGGAAGATGAATTGCCATCTACTCGAAACCCAGAGATGGGATATCAACAGTGAATTCCCTCCACCTTCTTGGAGGTAAGAATTCACGGGGTTAACAAAAGCAAAAGATAAGAAGAAATGTCAAAAGGAAGAACTTCACGAAAATTCCCACCAAAGTACCTTTGTTAAGAGTTTGCGGGGTTCTGCAAAGGAAAAACTGCTAGCAGAGATCAAACTTACTTTGTAGTGCACTAGAGGACAAGACTAGAAGGGGGCATGATGAGACAAAAAGCATGAAATGACATAAAGGTGTTAGACACATGGGTACGTGAGCAAAGGAAAGCAAGGGAACAGAGGAATATAGAGAAGCTGACCGACTGACACACGCAACCCAAGAACAGTATAAAAAGGCCTCAAACAGACCAAAACAAGGGGGCTCTCCCCAACCCAACATCGTCTTCTTCATCTTCTCTGAGGGATTAAAGAACTCCAACCAGCAGACCTTACTCATAGATCTATGTATATTTTTTCTATACAGTGCGAGCCATGAGAGACTATAAAATATTTATTATAGTGGGTTCTCATCTCCCAAACACCCTTGGACGTAGGTAATTGCCGAACCACGTAAATTATGTGTCAATATATTTTTATTTCATCTGCTAACAACGTATATATAGCCGTACCGGAGTCTCGCTGGAAGCCCTAAACGACATCGAACGAAACCGAACTCACTCTAGTGGACCGAGAATGACTTTTTCTCCTGCCTCGACCTGTTGGCCAATTTTTATAGTTTCAACACTTTTCTTCTCATATTCGACTCACCTCATATTCTCCTCTTCGTCACTGTTCCTTGTATTTTCCTTTAGAATTGTCCAGATCTGTCTATCGATATAAAGGAGAAATATTATTTGATTGTTGAAAATTTTTTTTATTTTGTTGTTGAGAAGATGAAATGAAAATAATATATGCTTTCTATTTAGTTGTTGAGAGGAAAATTGCAACTTGTTGTGTTGTTGAGAAAATAAATGGAAAAGATTATTTGTCCGTTGTTGAGAGGGAAAATCCTAATCATTTTGATTATTCATAAAATTGCAAAGGAAAATAGAAAAGTACATTTGTTTGTTGGATTGCTACGGTGCGTTCAAGCGCATTAACTATGTCCACTCTTAGTAGTGTACTATTCGATCTGAGCCATATTTCTTGCTCATAAAATGGTGAAAATTAAAAGAAAAGTAACTGGAACTGGAAGAAAATATTTGTCTAAATAAATTTGTCCTGCCAAGCTAAATATGAGTTTTGTATCGAGTGTTGATTTAGACAAAAAGAGGAGCTACGCATACAAATTCAGGTTGGATGAAGCCAAGCAGTTCTGTTTTTTCAAGTCTAGTTTTAGGTTTTTTTAAAATTTTTTTAAATAAAATAAGTCGACTAATGTAGGATCTCTTACGTCAGTCGGGAGTGCATATCACTTCTGATAAATTATTAATATTTATTGTTTAAAAATAATAATACTAAATACGGGTTATACAAGTGTGTATTTAAAAAAAATCAAAATTTATTATAAGATAAAATTACTTTTTAACCCATGTAATAATCTTCTTTACTGCTTAAGCATTAGTAGGGTCACATATGTATTTTTACTTTATTTATTGTGCACTATAAATAGTGGCACACGAGTGTATTATCGAATGACTTCACTTGTAATATTTTAGACTTATCCAGTTAATGAAATCTGAGGTATTCCAAAAGGATCGAACTTGATATGGTATTAGTTACTTTTTCGAAAGGCTAGGGTTTTCTTTTTCCTTTCCGATTTCTTGCAATTCTTCTGTGATTCTTCTTCGTTTTTCATGGCGCCGGAGGCTTCTAATCGTCCTCCTCCCCCTTCTCCTCCTCTTTTATCTTCTCAAGATGCTGCTAGTCCCTTTTTCCTTCATTCGAGCGATAATTCCAGAGTTTTTCTTGTTACACAACTGTTGATCGGAAACAACTATCATATCTGGTTTCGCTCAATGACTATGACGCTCTCTACAAAGAATAAGCTAGGGTTTGTAGACAGTACGATTCTCAAACCTGTTTCTACTGCTTCGAACTTCTCTTTATGGACACACTGCAATAACATAGTGATTTCTTGGATCCTTAACTTTATTTTACCTGAAATTGTTGCTAGTGTGCTTTATGTTTCTACTGCACATGAGATCTAGAGTGATTTGAAAGAGAGGTTTAGTCAGAAAAATGGACCTCAAATTTTTTAGATTCAAAAGTCCATATCGTCCTTGTCTCAAGGAAAACTCTCTGTTAGTGCCTATTTTACTAGGTTAAAAGCTCTTTGGGACGAATTGATTAATTACAAACCAATTTGAGTCTGCACTTGTGGTGCTGCGAGCACTTGAGCTTATGTTCAACATGAACATATTTTGCAGTTCCTTATGGGACTTAACGAGTCTTTTTCCTTTACATGGGCTCAGATTTTCTTGATGAAGTCATTACCTCCATTGAATAAGGTTTTTTCACTAGTTCTTCAGGAGGAACAACAGAGAGAGATTTCTCTTACTCCTCCTGTTGTTGATCCACATGTTTTTGCTGCTAACTTTGATACCTCCAGATCTGTTAAGTCTTTTCCTAAGAAAGAACGACCAGTTTGTAAACATTATGGATTAACTAGTCATATCATCGACAAGTGCTACAAGCTCCATGGTTTTCCCCCGGGGTACAAGCAGAGGTTACGACAGCAGTCCATGGCAAATCAAGCTATTCTCGGCAGTGATTCTACTGTAGCATTTCCTTTCTCGTTGACGAATGAACAATATCAGTAGTTGTTATCTATGTTGAACTTCAATTCTCAACATAAGTCTGATGAATCTAGTCCTATTGTCAATGCTGTTGCGTCACCCTCAAGGTCCTTCTTTGATATTGTTTCTTTTAGTGTATTTTCTAGTGTTTTACTCCTAAGTCTCCTTGGATACTTGATACAAGAGCCACTGATCATATGGCTTCTTCTAATAATTTTATTTTTACCAATGCTATCCTTATTTTTAATAAATCTGTCAAGTTACCAAATAATCAATGTGTCTTTGTGACACATGTTGGTACTATTCATTTGTTTAAACATCTTATTTTTCAAGATGTTTTATGTGTTCCAAATTTTACTTGCAATTTGATATCTGTGAGTAAGCTAACTGAGTCTTCAATTTGTTGTTCATTTTCTTCTAATTCTTGTTCAATTCAGGACCTGATCACCTTGAGGTTGATTGGAGTGGGTAGGCTGCTTGGAGGACTTCATATTTTGCAACAATCAGGGACTTTTCAATCTTAGCCATGTATCACCAGTAACCTTTCCATATCCCCTGCTTGTTTTAGTTCTTCCAAATGTTCCTTGTTTTATCTTTAGCATAATAGATTAGGATATTCGTCTATTTCTATAATGTCTTTTTTGAATAAGCTTGTACCTAATCTAGTTGTATCTAGTGATCCATGTATTGTTTGTCCATTGGCCAAACAACGAAAGTTGCATTTTTTCCAATAATAATAACATATCTGATTTCCCATTTGATCTTATTCATTGTAATGTATAGGGCCATTTTTTAGTTTCTCTTGTTGAATGATACAAGTTTTTTTTTACAATTGTTGATGATTGCTCTCGAGCAACTCGGCTATATCTTTTCAAAAATAAGTTTGAGGTTTCTCTTCTTGTTCAGAATTTTTTCAAATTTATTAAAATACAATTCAATGTTAAGATAAAAAAAAAAATTCGTACTTATCATGGTACTGATTTTTTTTATTTTTTTTTTTTATCTTTCTATCTCAATTTTAAAGGTGTAATTCATCAATTTAGCTGTGTTGAAACTCCACAATAAAAATTTGTTGTGAAAAGAAAACATCAACGCATTCTTAATGTTGCTAGAGTTTTGTTATTTCAATCCCATCTGCCTATTACTTTCTAGGATGATGATGTACTCACAGTCACCTATTGCCACCTATTTGGTTAATAGGCTCCTTTCTCCAATTAAACATAACAAATCTCCCATAGAAATATTGTCTCAAGTCTCTCCTCATATACTCATCTCAGAACTTTTGGATATTTATGTTTTGCATCTACCTTACAAAGGTCCAAAAATAAATTTGATCCTAGAGCTAGGGCTTGTATATTTCTTTGTTATCCTTCTCAATCTTCAACAATTGATTTTAATAATGTACCTTCAATAGTATCTTCTCCTGATCAGCTCTCATATGATCAAGAACCAATTTTTGGTTCTCCATCATCTTCATCAACAGGTTTTATTGCTTCTCTTGATCCTTCTTCCATTAAAGGCTTAGTCAGTATATGGACAAGTCTCAGGTCCCTCATTTGAATGCGACATACAGAGTATTGCTGTACATTAAAAATGCCCCTAATCTTGGTTTGTTTTTTCCTACTGAAAACACACTAACAGTGAAAGCTTTTGCAGATTCAGATTGGGCATCTTGTCCTAACAGCAGACAATCAACTACTGGTTTTTATGTTTCCATGGGTGATTTTTTAGTTTCATGGAAAACAAAGAAACAACCAATTGTTTCACGATCTTCAGCTGAAGCTGAATATTGAGCGATGACTTCCACTATTTGTGAAATAGTTTGGCTCTTATCCTTTCTATCTGATTTTCAAGTTCCTCATCCTAAAAGTGCTCAACTTTTTTGTAACAGTCAGATAACTTTACATATTGCTGTAAATCCTATTTTTTACGAAAGAACTAAGCACATAGAGCTTGATTGTCATTTTATCAGAGACAAGATTCAAGCTAGAACTATAAAGACATTTCACTTGACTTCTCAGCATCAACTAGCCGATGTTCTTACTACAGCTCTCGGCCTATAGCAGTTTCAGTACTTAATTTCCATGGGAATGCATTTCATTTACTCTTCATCTTGAAGGGAGAATTATAGATATAAAAATTATTCTTTTATCCATGTAATAATCTTCTTTACCACTTAAGTATTAGCAGGGTCGCATATGTATGTTTATTTTATTTATTGTATACTATAAATAGTTGCACACCAGTGTAATATCAAATAATTTCATTTGTAATATTTTGGACTTATCCATTTAATGAAGTATGAGATATTCTAGAAGGATCAAACTTGATAAAATTTATTATTAAAAAATTATATATTTTTTTAAATTTCATATTAATTGATTATACTAAATTTACACAATTATATAAAATAAATATAATTTTCTTTAGAAAAAAATCGCATCAATCCAATTCAGAGGACTGCTACTATATTTATAAAGAAAATATATAATTTTATAAATTAATATGTATTTATCTGATTTATTAAATTTATTTTATAATATAATAAATCACATCAAAATATATTAATTTATAAAATTATTTTTATTTAATCTCACTAGAGTATTTTCCCATCAGGAGGAGATGAAAATGTAAACAACACTTATACGAGTCGATCATTCATATGCAACGTTCAAACTAACCTGTAATCCGTAAAGAGTTACGGCCAGGTTAGGATTCGGGTTTCTAAGCGAGTAAAGCTGAAAACCCTAGAATTTTATCTTCCTCTTGTAGGTAGTCACATAAGAGTAAGAGCCTTTCTTGAACCCTAAAATTTATCTTCCTCTTGTTGTCACATAAGACTCGCAGTCTGTATGAATTGGAGGAGTTGAGAAATTGAAGATGGCTTCCCAGAATACGCAAATTTATCATGAGCGGCAAAGATTACAATTCTGCCTTTTACACTCGCTCAACAATCTCTTTCAGGTGCCTTTTCCTAAACCCATTACTTCTTACAAACGTTTGTTCGGTTGGTGAGAAAATTTCTTGCAATCTAATTTCTTGAACCTTCATTTTGCTATTTATAAAAAAAAAAAAAAAAATTCTTCATTTTCTCCCTTCCAGACTTTTGCCTATTCTTATTATCAATAAAATCTTATTTACCGATAAAAAAAAAAACATTCATATTGTAATTTCTCTTGTTTGGAGTCCATGTTAATGTAACTCGCTCTTCTCCACTGTAAAGCCCAGAACAACCTTTTTGTTTTTTTTGACGTTCCAAAACAACCATTCTGGTTGTGGAGAGGCCAGGGTTTTATGTTTAAATGGGATTTTTTCCTCTGTTTTTCAGCAGACGAACATAACTTCGCATGTGATCTTATTTTCGAGATGGAGTGAAATAAATATTTGATTAATTTGATTTCCTACTAAGTTCATTATTCATATAAAATCATCACGTTTTGAAACAGCAAAAGGACGCGTTTACTCGAGCTAGCTTGAATGAAATTGCTGACAAACTTGTTCTTGATGATCCGAACAAGGTGACCTGGACGCCAATATCCGCGCTCTTTAAGCCTCATCATAATACCATTACGGGAAATTATGACATAAATGTCCTAATTTCAGCCTTGGAAGGGAAAAGAAAGAATGTAATCTGGCATGATCGACGTAATGGAGCATCTATGATTAATCTCGATGCATCTGAGGAAACTCTGATGGGTATTGTACTCAATGTGTCGGTTAGAAAATTTGGTGGGATTTGGAAAGGTAGGCATTGGGTTGCGTTGAAAAAGATTAATGGTGTTTGGTGTAATTTGGACAGTGATCTTATTGCTCCTGAGACTTTTAAAGATATTGAAGAAGTTAGGGGATTCTTAGATTACATCATTGATAATGGTGGGGAGGTTTTTCTTGTCATGAATGAGAAACAGTGAGCTTTGTTTGCTTGGTGTCAAATTCTCTCATAGAACTTCTGAATGTGTGTTCAACATGTACATCAGTTTAGTTTCATTTACAAACAAATTTAGTTTCATTTGTTTTGCATAAGTTTCAATCAAAACTCAAGTCTTATTATCTTTCAAAAGGCTGGACTTTTGATAATATGAGAGAAGTCAGTTTTTGAGGGGTTTGTTGCTGGCAAGTTTTGTTATAGGAGCTATTAGGATGGTCTAGCAGGTAGTTTTTCAGTTAATTCTTTTGTTCATGAAGAACTTCTGAACACACGGTTGAAATCCAGAAGTTGCTGGTAAATAAACATTTGGTGAAACAAGAGAACTAGGAAATGTTGAGCAAGACTCTGTGACAGTGTGACTAATCTATTTATTTCTGGGTTAAAATCCTTACAGCCTCGAGCATGAATGGGAAAAGAAATCTCACACTTGCCAATCCTTCTGATTACATATAAGATGTAAGTGAAGATACGTGTGAAAGCTGTTGATGGAAGAATCTGATTGTTCTTCTTTCAAGCTTTGTGGATAGTTCTGTGGTCTGCTAAGTTGCTAACCTGTCATGTAGTGTTTCGTGCTGTATAGAAGAAGAGTGATATTGCATCTAACAGCAAATTATTGATCTGTTTAGTTTAAAGATGATATCCAGAGAATTTATGGTTTGGAAGTAGTGTTTAAACTCAAAGTAGACTGACTAGACCTAGTTTCTTAGTTTTTATTTTCTTTTCTTTTAAAGCAATCTGGTTTTGTTGTTAATTGCTTATAAATCTATTACCCCATTTCCCTTGTTTGACATTTATGTCAGTTTGTGATGGATTGCTCAAAAAACATCATCGGTTAGTTTGTTTGGGACTCTTTCTAAGCTATAAAAAGCTGTAAAGTTTTGTTATAGATGTTTATATTATTACCAACAGATTATTAATTATTAGAGTTTAAGAACTGATTAGAAGAATGATTAGAGTTTAAGAAAGCAAATAGATTTAGGCCCTAGAACCCCCACTTCCCCCCGTCCACTTCTTTCTCCTTGTATCTAATTCTATCCAAGAATCAAAAGCACTTGGAAAGCAAGAAGCATATGATTTGATGCTGCTTCTTTTCTCTAAAAGAGATCCCTTGCACCTCTTTATCTATTTCTGGGTTCAACTTTTGCCCCCCTCCCCTTTTATTTTTTTGTTGTTTTCTCATTGCTTTTCTTCCCCTGTTGGTTGGGCACATAAACATTTCTTTTAGTTAAAAATTTGGTTAGACCCACATCTTCTACTCGTACAAAATTAGGGGATTCCATTGCGCACAACCATATATAAAAGTAGTAGGAGCCTTTCTTTTGTTCCTTAATATGATGGAAACATCTTGATGTTGTTGTCACTAGATAACTATAAGAAACTTATTAATGTATGGATGATAAATACTAGTGTGTTCTCTTGTACCAGTGATGGTGATGGTGGTGATGATTGTTGAAGATAACATTAAAGTTGAAAAGAAAAAATGTTGGCCTTGGCCATGGTTTTGTTTCAATTTAGAAGGAGAATTAAACATGGGTCTTTTCCTGCATGAGAACCACAAACCTGACACGTTCACCTATGAAGAATATGTGGCCTTTTAGATCTTATTTATCCAAGAGCATATTTTGTAGTTACTAGCGTGCGCCTACGCACACACGCACGTGTAAGCGTGGTGTGTTTGAGAATGTTTCAATTTATTCTATCTCATCTTACATCTTATCAATGTCCAGAGTTCAGACACCACTTTTTATTCTAAAATTTTAAAAAAATTATAACAAATAATTTAATTTTTTTAAATTACAAAACGAAGAATTATATTAAAAAATTATATTTTAACAAAATTATATATTTGTTTTTATTCAACTTTCTCTCATTTTTCACAATTTCATAAAATATTTTTAACTCAAATTATTTTAGTACTATTATTTTATAACTTTTGCATCTTCAATAAAATGTTGTTATTTTTTTAAAACTCAAGCATAACTTAAATAAATTTACGAAAATAATATATTTATTTTCAATGAAAAACTGCGTAAAAAGTATAAAATGATTGCGTTTATATCATTTGTATTGACAAAGATCCATCATTTTCTTTCATTCTTTTTATTTGTTTGCTTGTAGTCATTTTTTCCGTCTCATTTAGCCCGGTTTGTATTTGATTGAGTTCATTTCATCTCAATTTATCTCAAATTCTTAATTATATTTTTTCATATTTTTTTATATAAAATATAAATTTTAATATAATTTTTTTAATTTCTAAGATAATTTTTTTAAATCTAAAAATAATAATAATATTAAAAAATAAATTTATTTCAACTTATTTAAACTTATTTCATCTCATTTCTAAATCCAAACTGATCTTAATATAGTGCATCAGAAAGTATAGGTCGCAAGCAGTATTCTTTTAACTGCGTATTCCCACTTTTCTCACCGCCCCAGTCGACCTTTTGGGCATATCATTTTGGCTCTTTCCTGTAGGCTATATAATTGGTCCACACTCTTTCTTCTACTTTGATAGTATCGACATTTCTCCTGCAGCAGCAGCTCTCTACAGTTTTCTCATTACAGTTTGTTCTCTTTCTGTCATGGACAGAACAACCCCTTACCCTTCTTATGAACATGATCGTAGTAAAACTAAAAGAGTTGCATCAGAAAACAGTGACTCTACCTCACATTGCAGATTCAAACTGCCAAATGGGTCTAAATTAGCTATGAGATTTCTCAAGCAGCTTGCTGCTCAGGTAATAAGAACCGTACATTCAGTGAGGAGACACTCCCTAAATGATTCCTCATTAGGAACATCAAAGCCATTTGTAGCTCCGATTGATTCTCGCAGAACAGAAGCCATTGAGGACTGCATCGAGTTCATCAACTCCTCTTCCTCTTTTTCAAGGTCAAATTCTGTAACTGCCAAATACTCTTGATCAGTACTCTTGATGCTGTAAACATCAATAATATTATTCTGTTCAACAAGTTCTGTTATTGGATGTTCTAGCTCATATCAAATAAATATATATATATATATATATATTCTCAATTATTATATTCTATTTTTGTTGGGTTTGGAATCCATGTTTAATATTGTCTGAAAGGAAGAACACCGGTTCCACCAAGAACCTCCCTCGTCCATTAAGGACTTGTATAGGGAAGAATTCCCGGCGCTGCAGTAGTTCTTTGATACCATCTTTTTAGCACCCGATTTCAATGATGAAATTCGAAAGTTGGGTAGTTCCATCCTGTCTACTCTCACGTATATGCAATTTATAATTGTAAAGTTGCTCTTGTCCAAACGTTGTTGTATTAATGATTTGTACATATAATTTTATTTCCTGTGATCAAATATTTAAGGCAATTAGCTGCCCTCCAATTCTTTTGGGGGAAAAGGAAAAGGGAAAGGAAAAGGAAAAGAAAAGCCAGCCATCTCATATTTCCGGTGTAAGATTTTTGGACTTCTAGCCTGTGATTAAGCATGCAATTTTTGAAAGTCTGATGCTCAGCTCACAGCTCAAGGTAGGTTTTCTAACACAAACAGTGAAATTTTTTACAAACATTGTAAAAGAAGTTATAATACATGTTTTTCCCAGTTTACCACTTGTTGTCCAATTTTGAGCGGTGGAAATAGCTTTTCTGATTTTGATCTTGCCTATTGACAGAAATAGTGCACAAAAGAAAACTAATAAAGGCAATTATACTAACTAATACAAGAGCATGCCGAAACCGAAATCAATTTAAGACAAGCGGATTTGGATTAGCAGAATGTTTCCAAGGAATTGCATAGGCGCCGAAACCGAAATAGTGCCGTGATTCTGTTTTGACAGGAGGCATATTGGAGTTTATGAGTGAATTATATATTACTGGTCTATTCTATTGTAGGCTGTAGCGCTTAGGCGATCTCATCCATTTTGATTCTCGGTATTAAAGACAAATATCAATGATTAAATCTATCTTTTAAATTTTTTAAGACAAATTACACATAGTACCAAAGTCAGGGTTTATTAATTTAAATTTTAACTTTACATTTTATCCTATTTAATTTATTTAGTAAGGAAAAATCTGATTCATACGTGACTGAAAGTGTTAAGACAAATGCCAATTATTAAATTTATAACTTCTTTTCATCGATTTAAAAACTTTTAAAATAAAGAAATTTTATTTTTAGTTCTTATATGAGACTTTTATGTATAGATTTATTGATGTGTTTTATTAAATAAAAAAATAATCTTTTAGGAGGAATATTATTATAAAGAAAATTCTAAATATAAGCAACATTGAGTATTTATATGTACATCAATATTGAAGTGAAAAAATAAATTTTAATAAAATATTTTATTTCAAATAAAAGATATAAAGACAGTCAATCAGAATATACATGTGCGTGTATAGGGACGTAATATTACTTATATTTTATTTCAAATGAAGTGAAAAAATAACCTTTAATAAAATATTTTATTTCAAATGAAAGATATATATATAGACAACTAATTAGAATATATATATGGGCATATAGGTGCATAATATTATTTGTCCTTAACATTATTCTTATTATAATTTTAAAAAATATTTAAAGACAAAATTACTTAAGCTTATGTGAACAGTTTCTGAATGGACTGTACTAGAATAACTTCGTGGTTTCGCGCTTTGGAAACTTGCCCAAGAAAAAGAAAATCTTGGTCATAATTATGGCGAAAAAAGAATAAGACAAAATCAGTATAAGTTGTCACAGATTAATTACCATCTGGGCATCTGTCGCAAAATGAATTTAATGACGATCTTTAGATATCCAGAATACAAAGAAATAGACACAATATAAGCAATCCATAATCACCAAAGATTGAAAGCAAAAAAGAAAAAAAAAAAAAACTGGCATGAAAAATGCATGGCGTACGTGATAGAAATGCCAGAAAATGTCCCATCCCAAAAGGTTTCTTATTCGTTCTTAGCAAAGAGCCCTCCAAAACCACCCTTCTTCTTCTGCGGGACGGCCACAGAATTCTTTCGCCCACCTGCCCCACTGCCTCCATTCTTCTCCTCCACCTTCTTTAGAATTGGGTCAGTCTCAAGCAGCTGATCCTCCTTTTGTAACCCACCAAGAATCCAGTCGAAAGGCCCTTTCTCCTCCTTGCTGCCGCCGGCACCCTTCGCTGCCGTTGCCGCAAACACTCTTCCTGCCACTGCCGGAGCAAAAGCCATTGTTAAAGATGCCATCTTGACACTCTTTGTTCTCTGTCGGAGATATGATTACTGAATTGGACAGATCAGGAAGGGAGGCAAAGTGGGGAGGATGTTTTATACTTAAACTACGTCAACCATTTGTGGCTGATCTGGTAAAGTAAACATGAGGCGTTGGATGCGAATGAGAAATGAATGGAAGTGTTTGTAGCACGAGCTCTCCACAAGTGTCTTATCCTGATGATTGTCTCTGTTTTTTATTTTTTTATTTTTTTGGAGTTACTAATTTCAAAAGGAGGAAAATTCTGTAAAAAATTAGATGAGAGGGCTCATCCTCAGCAGTCAGCAGTCAGCAGTCAGCAGTCAGCAGTCAGCAGCAAGCAGCTATTATATATGGCTGCCAATTCAACACGTAGACATCACTACAACCTTTGCTCATCTTGATGGGCTAGCTAAGGCTGGATTAGTTGGGGCTGAAATTGAATGCATCAAAACGGGCAGAGATATATATGTAAATTATGGGTCCAACTCTAGGTCAACGTTTACTAGGCCTCATTAGAATAAGGGGCCCAAAGCCCTCCAGCAATGCACAGTACAGTACAATACGGTTGATAAATCATCTCAACTTATCTTATCTTAATATCTCACTATCCAAATTGACCCTTATATATATTAAGAACTAGTTAGCAGATCTACTACAGTAAAAGCTTTGCTATGATTAAAGAATACATGTAGAGAAAGAGCATAATATATTGATTGAGACTGTTTATAATTATGTTTTATGGATTGAGATACCGGCCTATCATTAATTAATCCACTCGAATTCTAAACATGCATATATATTATATATATAAGACCCTATCTAAAACATTTATCAATACTTTTGTAAGTTCAATTAATTATATCATAGGGCCCATACTCTTGCGTTTCATGTCTCTCTCCCTTTAATCTAGTCCTTAAAATTTGGACATGATCAATTATAAGGAGTCTCAATCCATGTTTTACCCTGAATTCATGATCACATCCCATAGATCCACAAAAACCGCGCAAACAACAGGAGTTAAACAATCATTCAGCATAAATCGATTTCAAATTTATATTGATGTACAGCCAATTCATAGGAATTGCAATCTTCTTCAGCCTGAATTACTAAGGTGATATTTGAGAAGAGAAGTACATGATATCTAGCTACTTAATAATTAATTATTTAAGCAATATTAAATACTCAATATACTATATTATATAAAACTTATAATATATTTCTAATTATATACGCGGTCATGATCATCGATCTCTACCATTTTAAATATTAAAATTAATTGAGAAGTAAAATATTAAATGGGATATGCCATGAGAGTCTGAGAGATGAACTGACATGGTCAGCCATGACATATATATGGTCAGTGCCATGTGGCACGAATTAGCCGAAATCGTACGCTATATGGTTGTGGTGGTTGTAGACGTACCAGTAAAACTGAACACAAAAAAAAGAGTGATAAATCAATGTGCATGGACATGATATGCAGGATGCCTACGTTTGTTTGACTCAGTTTATATATATATATATATATATATATATGAATTAAATAATAATTTCCTTTCTTTTTTCTTTCTCTCTTTTGTAATAATGCAATGCAACATGAAGAGGCCGGTTGGATATTATACGACTCGATCGATCGAGTGCAGAAATCATGGGGTAGTTTGGTTACCCTCAGTTATGTGTTTCATTTCTTCACAGCAACGTTTCCTTTCCTCTCAGAACTACTCACTCACAAGGGAGTCAATGTGCTTATAAATTCCTCCTACAGATAATCTGTTATCATCTTTAATTTCTTCAAATATCTTACAGAATCGTTCTTCTTCTCTTTTCCAGGTTTTGCATCAAACCCATTTTCTCATTGCCGGTACACCATCTCTAACTAATATCTAGCTTAACTTGATCCTCTCTCTCTCTCTCTCCCTCAAACAGGAAAAAGAAATTGGCCAGAAAAGAAATTCAAGAAAAGAGAAAGTAGCCTTGTAAATGCATGCTTGAACTAGTTTTGTAAATTAACTAATTAATAATTGGAAAGAACTCGATCTAGATATTTAGGAAAGCTACATCCGTAAGATAATGATCAGTGTAGCTAATTCACCTACTAATTAGGTGACTAGAAAGTATAGAAGCTAAAAGAACAAATTCATTAAATATGGATGCTTTTCGTGTATATATTTCTATATATATTCTCACTGTGCGTGCATGACTTTTCTATTCATATATATAAAGTCATCACTCATCAACCAAACAGCGACCCATGCAGCATGCACGGTCCAAATTTCCCAACAACTCCTACATCTTCAACATTATGTGTAAATCTATATATAACACTATCTATCCATCTTTCTCTTGCAGTCCATGATATCATCAGTCTAAGCTAAGCTATACAATCTTTCATTAATCCTCGATCCCTAGCTCGATCCCATGGAGACCCTACCTATTCTCTTTGGCATAGCAGCTGCTGCATCAGCATATCTCTTCTGGTTCTATCTCCTTGCTCAAAAGCTCACCGGTCCAAAGGTATGGCCCTTCGTAGGAAGCCTCCCAGCTCTTTTTCTGAATCGGAGTAGAATCCACGATTGGATGGCTAGTAACCTTCGCTCAACGGGCGGTTCAGCCACGTACCAAACGTGCACCATGCCTTTTCCTTTCTTGGCTAGCAAGCAAGGGTTTTTCACTGTTACTTGTCACCCAAAGAACATCGAGCACGTCCTACGAACCAGGTTCGAGAACTATCCAAAAGGACCCGATTGGCAAGCCGCTTTCCACGACCTTCTAGGCCAAGGTATTTTCAACAGCGACGGCGAAACATGGCTTATTCAACGCAAAACAGCGGCATTGGAGTTCACCACCCGGACGCTGAGGCAAGCCATGTCTCGGTGGGTTAACCGGACAATCAGGACGCGCCTCTGGTATATTTTGGACAAAGCTGCCAAAGATAACACTTCAGTTGATTTGCAGGACCTTTTGCTCCGCTTGACGTTCGATAACATATGTGGGCTCACATTCGGGAAAGACCCTGAAACACTTTCTCCGGATCTGCCCAATAACCCTTTTTCCATAGCCTTTGACACGGCCACCGAAGCCACTCTCCAACGGCTTCTCTATCCGGGTTTCCTATGGAGGCTTGAGAAAGTTTTTTGCATTGGTAAGGAGCGAAAATTGAAAGAAAGCCTTCAAGTCGTCGAGAATTACATGAACGATGCCATCACGGCTCGCAAGGAATCTCCGTCCGATGACTTGCTCTCTCGCTTCATGAACAAGCGTGACGTCAACGGGAACCCTTTCCCGATGTCTGTCCTCCAACGCATCGCTCTGAACTTCGTCCTCGCCGGGCGCGACACGTCATCGGTGGCGCTTAGCTGGTTCTTCTGGCTCGTGATGCATCATCCTGAAGTTGAGGACAACATCATCAAGGAGATATCGACGGTTCTCAAGGAAACACGTGGAGACGACCACCGGAAATGGATCGAAGAACCGCTGGTGTTCGACGAGGCTGACAGGCTAGTTTATCTGAAAGCCGCATTGGCCGAAACGCTGAGACTGTACCCATCCGTGCCGGAGGACTTCAAGTACGTCGTTTCGGACGATGTTTTACCGGATGGAACCTTCGTACCTGCCGGTTCGACCGTTACGTACTCAATATACTCTGTCGGAAGGATGAAGACTATTTGGGGCGAGGACTGCATGGAGTTTAAACCGGAAAGGTGGCTCTCCGCGGAGGGAGACCGGTTCGAGCCACCAAAAGATGGCTACAAATTTGTAGCCTTTAATGGTGGACCGAGGACCTGCTTAGGGAAGGACTTGGCTTATCTGCAAATGAAGTCTGTGGCTTCTGCTGTGCTTCTGAGGCATCGGTTGTCGCCCGTTCCTGGTCATCGCGTAGAGCAGAAGATGTCCCTCACGCTGTTCATGAAGAACGGGCTTCGCGTATACTTGCGTCCACGTCAGCTTCAAGGTCAATAGTTTGCGACCTGATTTGGAAGAAAGGGTTGGACTGGGGGGCAATATGGTTATTCGGTTGGTTGTCATGTGGGTGTCAAAGGGAAGGGTGTAAAAGTCATTCAATTTGTTGTTTCAACTTTCATATGTCATATACTTCTTTAATCTTTGTCTGTTGGGTTGGGTGAGAGTCGAAAGTTGTTCGTCTAAGATTAATGTGTCTGTGAAGTTCATATACCATGTCGATAGATATTGGTTTTCTTTCTTATCATGTTTTGTCAATAAAATATAACACAAAGTTGCATGTTTTCTTGTTTTATAATACAAACAGTGCATGCATTATTCCAGGATGTAAACAATAAGAAAAAAGATTAGGGGTGTTCATCCGGGCCCGTTTTTTTTTCGGTCCGGTTTGAAATCCGGATATCCGGGTACCTGGTTCTGGTTTGAAATCCATATTAAACTAGATCCGGAACCCATATTAAAAGCGGTTTGGACTCCAATCCGGATTCACCCGGGTTGAAATCCGGGTTGGACCCGGATTGAACCCGGAAATCCGAATTTTAAACCGTTTTTTTAGTTTGTATTATTATTTTTTTTGTTGAGAAATTTGTTGATAATAAAATAAAAGTTTTTTTATAAATATTTTCAAAACAAATTTATAAAAAAAAAGTAATAATACCGGTTTTATAAATTTTAAAAAAAAAAACGGTTTGAAATCCGGAAATCGGATTTTCGAATCCAACCCGAATTTCAACCCTTTATAAGTTATTGTGAAGCTAGTGGTACTAACTTTCAAGAATATTGTATAATTTGAAAGGATGATCATGTAATTCATACCATTCAATTACTACTTTGCCATGACCACTAGATTAAACTTTGCCATGGCAAGCAATCATTGGATGAGGAGGATAAAACTTTGATCTTATACTATTAAAGACGCACCCTAATCAGATTCTTATTTTTTTGGAGTTTTTGTCCAAATTTTAGAACCTATAATGGAAGAGATATATATATATGCATAAAATGGATCTTACCGTATTTATAACTATCCAAATGAATTTCATTGCAAGAAAATTGTTTATTTGCAGTCAATTAATTCTAACAAAATTATTATTTACAATCAAAATTAGCTACAAATAATCTTTGGGTCACAATTAAAAGACCACAAAAATTTCTTAAGGATCTTTAAACTCTCAGTAAATAATATAAGTCCATTTTATATGATTATATCTCTCCTACTTTAGGCCCTAATTGCGGCCTTCTTGAGTAATACTCGTTTCATTGGCCTTAGGACTTACAACTCACATTTATTTATCATATGAGATGAAGTGAAATAATTAGGTGCTTGAATACTAAGTCCCAATTAGATAGTGAGATGAGATGAGATGTGATGGTTTTAGATGAAACTTAAAAATTAAATAAAATATTATGAAAATATGATTTTTTTAGTATTATTATTATTATTATTTTGAAATTTAAAAAAATTAAATTGAAATTATGAAAAAATTGAATTATTTATTATATTTTGTACAAGAATTTTAAAAAAATTGTAATAATGATATAAGATAAAATAAGATGATCAGTTGAGATAATTTCTCGACCCAAATAGAGCCTAATGATACAGCAACAGTAGCAGTAGCAACAACAAACAAATATCTTGGAGGAAGGATGTGAATGATTGAGGCATAGGATCAAAAGTGTTCACATGAATGCTTCCAAAGATATATGGTATGGTTCTGGCGAGTAATGTAGTACCTTTGCTCATGTTGTGTTTATATTAAATTAATTAGTAGATGAAATTAATTAATAAAATTTTTATTTACAACTATTTTTATATATTTTTTGTACACTTAACTAACATGATTAGTTGTATCATTTTTTAATATATAATTACTTTGACCAATCACATCAATAGCATACACAACAAAATACACAAAAAGTGTTGTATATAACCGAAATCAATTAAACACTATATATGTAACATGACCAAATAAACACGAAATTAGTTCTATTGTTTTCGATATACATGCTTCTTAATTAATTATTCAAAGCAATTACAATTTGTATATAGTGCTTCTATTAATAGTTGTTCACAAAAGTAAATAGTTCTCTTTCTTTCTTTCTTTATATAATTCCATTGTTATTCTCCGTGCGGACAAATTGCTGGCCCAAACTGATAGAGGAGTAAGGACTCAGAAATTCTTTCAGAAAATCATTGTGTTCTCTCAATTGATGCCAATTAATAATTACTGACGTCCATGCTGCATGCATAATGTATTGAGCCAAAATGCTTTCCTGCTTTTTATAATTTTTCGTTGGTCTGCCCAAATTCTGCCCTTTGTAATCATTTATATTGGCCCTTGCACCACTTAAGGACCTTCACGGACATGGGACTCCTTTAAACAAGTTGGCATGATCACTATCAATTGCTATGCACCCCTTTGTAGTTATAAAGATAAAAAAAAAAATATTGAAAATTAAATTTTTTATGCTAATTAATGTAAAATATTTCTATATCAGTAATGCATGTGTTGGTTGGGTTGCATCATTCAATTAATTAAAAACTGATTTTTGCTAAATGATCTAATCATTTTAATAATTTTACATAGATTATTGCTAAATGATTTTTGCTAAATGATTATTGCTAAAAACTGGGTTGGAGTCCAAATCGGTTTTAGCTATTTGGTTCCGGGCCGGGTTGACCTAGATTTCCGGTCCGAAACCCGCTTGAACACCCCTAAAAAAGATATCATGTTTGTTTGATTTTGTGAAGAACATTTGTTTCTAATGCAATCACACGTTAACTTTTTTTTTTTTTTTAATTTTAATATAGGTAAACATAACTTTATTGTTCAATAAATAGGCCTTACCCAGTATATACAATAGACCATCTTAAATTACGAGTACCCAAGAGAGATAAGGAAATCTTGAAGGACCATACTATTGAAATTAGCAACAATGACCCAATTACATAGCGTACTATAAAATAAAAGTATCAGTTCCTCTAGCGATCTCTTTTTATCTTTAAAAGTCTGTGTGTTATGTTTCTGCTAAAGATACCACATGATACACAAATGAATCCTCTTCCACACCGTTGAAATATGACGCATGCCTCCAATGTTGAGTCAATTGGCCAAAACTACCACCACAGTCTCAGACATGACCCAACACAACTCTACTCTACGTAGCACCTCATTCCATAAAGCTTGTGCTATCTTGCAGTGTAGCAAAATGTGATCTACCAACTCACCCCCACCCTTACACATACAATACAAGTCAGCTATGATGACCCTCATCTTCCTCAGATTATTAGTAGTGAAAATCTTGTCTAAACAAAGAAGGCCGCCTGGCATCTTGTGTCTCCATAGTCTTTTCCAAAGGAATTGACTATTGGGGTCTTGGAAAAGAGCCTTATAAAAAGAATGAATTGAAAACTTTCCCAGTCAGAACCCACCACAACCTGTCTTATTGTACATTCCTTGGCTTCACAAAATATAGGGAGACTATAAAAATCAACAAAACTGTTAATCTCCTAATCTTGTATTACAGCCCTGCTAAAACTGATATTCCAATGAAGTTGCTTGCCCGATATGCCCACTGAAGCCAGAAGCCTCTTTGACATCAACTATTGAAACCTCTTTGACACTAGCAATTTGAAAGAGGGGGGGAAATAAATCTTATAGCGCAACATCTCCACACCACATCTCTTTCAGAATTTAATCCAGACTCCATCCCCCAACTGAAAGCGAGAATGACGAAGAAAAACTGTCCAACCTCTTCTAATATGTTTCCACAACCCTACTCAACCAGCTCCTCTAACTTCTTTATTACACCACTGCCCCCATATATCCCTATATTTGCACCCAATCACCCCTCTCTAAAAGGCTTCCGGTTTTTTATTATATCCATACAACCATTTGCCAATTAATGCCTGATTAAAAGTCCTTACATTTCAAATACTTAAGCCACCATTAGATACAAGACGACAAACCGTTTCCCACTTGATTAGATGATACTTAAATTCTTTCCCTAGACCACCCCACTGGAACTCATGTTGGAGTTTCTCAATTCGCCTTGCACACTTGTGGGTATAGGAAATAGAGATAAAAAGTAGGTAGGTAGGGAATAGAGGCTACCTTACAGCGCAATGCACGAGCCAGTGACCATAGATTAGACACCACTCCGATTGGCACAATTTCAAAATTATCAAGTTCACTTTTGTCCTGAACACTGCCTCAAAACACAATAGTAGGGCCTTCAGAGCTTGAACTAGATTTTGATTTGGCTTACAAAAATAAGAGAGTCATCTGCAAACAATAAGTGAGATATGTTAATGATACACCTTTCTAGGTTTACAACTTAGAAATCCATTCACAAATCCATGAAGAGACAAGGCCAAAATTATTCTGCTTAAACCCTCCATCATAACAACAAATAATAAAGGCGACAATGAGTCACCTTGTCTCAGGCCTCGCGAACTATGCAAAAAGCCAACTGGGCTATCGTTTGTTAACATAATAAATTTAGCCGTGGATATGCACCAATGGATCCACAACCGCCGCCTCTCACCAAAACCACACCTCCCAAGGAGGTACTTCGATCCACTTCCCTGAAATCTCTTTTAACAAGATAATTTTCTCAATCTCCTCAGCCAACACAGTTTTTTGAGACGCTTCACCTTGAGTAAGGGATCTAGCCTATTGGATCCTCTCGATAGCCTGGGTCTCCCTCAACTTACCATTTTTGTTGTCCCCTAGGTCACCTAAAGAATGGGAATTCCACGGTTTCGAATTCCACGATTTCGAATTCCCTTTCAACACTTTTAATTTACCTATAAGGACAAAACTAGGGTTACCCTGTAAATGATACAAGGCTCACCATAGTTACTCATTCCATGAATCCTTTTGAATTTAACTATATGTTTTCGAATTTAAAGTATCGACGTCCACTTCAAACATCACCACAATCAATCAAGATAAGCCATTGATTCAAACAATTATGAGGCAACCACTTTTGCCACACATCTGGGAAATGGTACTGCCACTTAGGGGAGATAAGGAACCGATCCAACTGAGACCATAACTAATTGTTAACCCATGTAGTGGGACCCCCAACTAGCAGTACATTTATCAAATTCAAATCAAAGATGTAATCAGAGAACTCACCCATAGCCGGCTGCCCTCTACAATTATCGGAAGATTCACTCGAGAATCTATTAACATTGAAATCTCCCCCAATACATTAAGGGAGATTCCACCGATTATGAAGTATTGATAGTTCATCTGTAGAAACGCTCGATTGATGTCTAAATTGGGCCCATATACACTTGTAAAAGTCCAAAAAAAATTATCTAGCACACTCTTGAAAGAGCATGCACCTGTATACCTCCTGATGAAATCCTCCATTTCTCCACCACCCGCCTCTCCCACATAACTACCACCCCTCCTGATGCCCCGTGAGAGGCCAAGTAAATCTAGTCCACATGCACACCACTCTAAAAGCTTCTCACAATTCTCTTATTGATCATTTTAATTTGGTCTCTTACAAACAAACAATTTCCACCTTTCACTCACGAAGGAAGTTTCTTATTCGAAGACGTTTATTAGCCTCGTTAAGCCCGCAGACATTCCACGATAAAATTATGGGTTTCATGGAAAAATGGCCAGCCTTTTCTATTTCGAACTGCTGCTACTAGAGCTATTCACAGTGTTCAACAACCATGTCAACCTGTTAAGTTCCCGTTGTTGTTTAGAGACAGACTTCCATTGATGTTGATGTCCCACTTCAATGGCTGTAAACAAGGCTATAAATTGATCTTCATAGCATTCAAATCTCAACCCCACAATATTTTGAATTTCCTTCACCTTACCAAAAGCCCAAATTGAGACTCTCGAATGAAGGGGAAACAAAAAAATCCGGGGGGTTGTTTCCACCTCTCTAGTCTCTTCCACATTTAGAAATTCCGTCATGCTTGATCACTTATGGCCAAGGCATGTTCTTCATTGACAAAGTCATAAAGCAACAAACTTTCAGAAGTATCCGAAACCTCCCTGTCCCTCTCATCTACCTTGGGGTAGACGGGAAAAGGACCAGAGAGGCTCACCGGCACCCCAATCTCTACCACAAGCCTAGTCGGCTTTGTCTAGCACTCTATTGGTGACGAAATCCTTCCTTACTATGGCGGAATAGCATCCTCATTCAAAGTACGGTTTGTTGAGATTATCGCAAGATCGTGGTCCATATTCCGAGCACCCCACGCTTGCCAACCATTGTCGGAGAGTGCTACTTTCATCACCGACGAATTCTGATGTCCTTCCAAGTACACCCCTTGTGTTGATGGCAAGTTTGGTGCCTTCTTTGGTGGCTGTGCACCAAACAAGCCCACAGGAGGAGCCCTAAGGCTTTCAACTCTTACAAACTGGGCCATGGGCTAAGGCCCACTTGAGTGGTGAGTTCTACCTCCATCTCTACACTATGGGCCCACCCCAACAGTTGGGCCTAACTCCATTTGAGTTATTACAAGGCCCTTACCCTCGAACTTGTGCACTTTCCTCCAAATTTGCCCATTTTTCCTACCCTTATTATGGTGGGCCGTGCCATGGGCACTAGACTTAATAGGCAAAGCCAAGCCCATGCTTGTTTCTGCTTCCCTACAAGTAGCCGATACCTCTTTTTGCTCAACCAAAAATTTCAGAGCCTCGAGCTCCCTTTTCAGGTACCATACTTGGTCTTCTAACTCATCAACCAACTAGCGTACGTCCCACTCCTCCTTCTTGCCACCGTCAATATTTCATACACCATGAGGAGCTCGAGGTGGTCGCCTGTCAGTGTTCCTATTACCCACAGGACCAAGCGCCTCCCTATGCAAGCGTGGTTTCTCATCTTGAGGTCCCGTCGGAGCAAGATCTCCCCTTGAACATCCCTCTAGTGTAGCTCCCCCAATGCCTCCTTCAACCTCTTCCACCCTCTCCACCCCTTCCCCTTCCCCTTCCCCTTCCCCTTCCCCTTCCTCTTCCCCTTTTGGAATGATGAATAGTTGTTTCCTTCCACCCTCACCATATTCTGCCAACTCCAAAAAGTGACCCCTGCTATTGGAGCATCTTTGCGTGAGATAACTATAGTAGCCCTCTTAGATGGAGCTATAAAATTCATTCTTCTCTCTACTCAAGCAAGCCTCCAACACCTTGACAAGTCACTGAACAGTGCTCAGTTTCACCACGAGTTCCTGTTTTATCTTCCATCCCTTCTTAGTGATCCGAACCAAACCCACCGTCTTTGGTTAGAGTGAATAATTTCGAATCCAAACCCACCTCTCATATGAATCCTATCAGAACCAACTCAAAATTTCAATAACAAATTCATCATCTGTATTGTTTGGGAAAAAGTTTGCAATGTGTATAGAGAGAAAATAGTGGAGAGAGAAAAAGTTATCTCACGTTAACCATTAACAGCGAACAATCAAAGTAAATCATGACAAATGTAGCATCATTAATTTAGACAACATCCTGTCATATTTATATAATTTTCTTTGTTTTTGGACAATCAAATTCATGGGAGAAATGACTTCTGCTAGAAAGAAAGAAAAGTGTACCAGAATGGAAGAAGTATAACCATGGAAGTCAGAAGAAAAGACTGATGAAACAATATTCTTGAAATCAAATATGAACATAATAGCAAAATTGATGTGTTAGCTTAAATACAACATTTACAGGCGGGTAATTAATTGTGTATATCTAATCCTTTCTCTACTGAGATGATGTCCAAATTGAAGTGGTGGAGGCATTACTTCTTCTAAATTCAAGCTTCATGCTCCATCTGGGAAATTATGTTGCATTACAGCAAAAGAATATCTTTAAAGACGATCTTTGTACTTTCCTTTAATTTGATCTCTTGCTTTTTCATCTTTCAGATACTCCTTACAGTTGAACTCTTCTATATTATCTCAGGATTGAATTGCTGCATATGAAGGATCAGGTATTCGAGTTAATCTAAGATCTTTTCCCCGGTCGAAAAAAGGTTCCAAATAACTATGCCAACCAAGTAGAGCCCAATAGAAACCTTGAAAACATCGTCCCACAAACCTAAGATTTTACAATGTGAAGAGGGAGAAAGTATAAGAATCAGTTCATCGTTTCCAATAAAAAACACTAGTTGTCCAATAAAAACACAAGGTCAAGAAGTGTAAGGCCAGTTGACAGGTTAACGAACTGAATTGGGATTTACCATCTAAAGAACACCACTATACAGCTTGTTCTCATTGGAAAATTGAGGGGGTGCAATTTTAGGGACAATATAAAGTTTTACTTCAAGTTAAAAATCAATATTGTATCATAGCTCTAAATTGGGTCTACATAACTTTTTATCCTTTTTGTACCAAAACCAATACGCTTTTATTTTGATTGTTTGCCTAAGTACACTCCCAATATTGGCTTAGTAAATACAACAAGCACGCACGAGAGAAGTTCTAACCATGTTGCAAGATGTAGCCTGTTGCTGCTGTACCAAATACACCTACCAGTACTCCAGCAGTATTGGATAGACCAAGCAATACTCCCTTGAGAAATAATGGAAAGATAAAGGTTACACCCACTTCTTTTTAACCTAAATTTTCACTATCACAAAACATATTCAAATTCCATAAATAAAAAGCACATGCAAACAAAATCGAGCACTAAAAGACTAAGACTCACAGAATATCGAGGGGCAATATCTTGATGGTTTGAATATAGGCCAGACTGTGAGAATGCATCAGTATCCTATTTATGAAAGAAACTGGCATTGGTTAGGACGATTCCAGGTACTTGTGAACCAATGATCCCGTTATAATTCAAACTAGTTGTTTTTAAACAAGAAGGAGAACATAATTCCACATGGAAGTCAAGTTGCTCTATCAAATTTCAAACAAACTAGAGAGAATACCAAAAAAACAGCAATAACAATGTTATGGAAGTACAAAATTGGAATTTAAAATAGGTTGTAGATGAGGCACATTGTTGAAAAGGAACATAATAACAGTGAATGAAATTCAAAATCCTACAGCCTTCATAAATAACAAGTGGAAATTATATTCATTTTCGGTTTGCACATATAATGAGAAGCAAACCTAACTACATGCCATACACAGAACAGCCATTACAGGAGAATTAACATGGCTCAACTGAGTTTAGAAGAAAGCAGGACCAAGAAATCCAATTGTTTGCATGATCTGTAGGTAAGAATATGACAGTATTTATTATAGCAAAGAATTGGGGAGAGAGAGAGAGAGAGAGAGAGAGAGAGAGAGAGAGAGAGAGAGAGATGGGAAAAATGACTTAAACTGGCAAAATGTTTGAAATTTTTAATAGGTGAACAAATTTCTTTTTTCATTGTCAATCGCAAAAAAAATGTCATCACTATATGGGTAATGCCTTGGAGTGTGGTGGATCTACTAGCATGCTGGAACAGGTCTCACAATAGTGCTCAACTGGTAGCAGTGTGGCGGATGATGCTGTTGTACTTAATGTGATGTCTATGGTCGTAAAGGAATGATAGGTACTTTAACAAAAAGGAGTGTGCAGTGGGGGAAATCTAGAATTTATTTGTATTCTCTTGACAATGGTTTTCTGCTATTGTTTTGAAGGGTGGTTCATGAGGTTTTATCTTCTCTCCAGCTCTAGAATGTAATTAGTGTCTCTCATTTTGTATTTGTCCTATGTACTTGGACATTGCCTAGTTTCATTCCTTTCAACAAAGATTGTTACTTATAAAAAAATATGCCACCCCTATAGAAAAATGCATTGTGAAAATTTGATGTAGATCTTAAAATTTGGAAATTTTATATTTAATTATAAGAATATTTATACCTTACGAACTTTTGTCACAGATAAACCTTTGCTAACAAGCGAATCAGCAATCCACCCTCCAAGATTTGCAGAAAATGCCATTGTAAGTCAAGGCAAAACATAAATAAGCCCAGAGTTTGTAAGATTGAACTTCAGGACCTAGAGAATCATGGAAAGTAACATATACTCTGTCAATACAAAGAACTCATACAGCAAATATCTACCCAATAGCTTCAAGCATTCAAGTTAGTAAAGCTGGACATTACAACAGTCCACACAAACATGCATGGGTTCACGGTTACTACAAGAAAACTGGCCTGTTGTGACATTTTTATAGCAACCAAATAGGCAGTTGTGGCATTGGCATTTTTATATCTCAAACAGTCTATCTGGTTGCTATAAAAATGCCACAACAGGCCAATTTTGTTGTAGTGAGTGTCAGAGTTTTCTGTATCACATAACACACAAGAAGATCATCATCTAGATGATAAAAACCATGCTTATGGCAATCACTGTAATAAAGATATCTCTTATAAGGATCAATAACATGCCAAGTTGCCAACTTGGGATTGCCTATTAAACGATGAGAAGCAATAACCCAACTAAATTAGGTTTTTGTTTCTGCAACTCTGATCCAGCTTTTCTTGCATCATTCACAGGAGTACTAGACAGCACAAAAGACTTGCTCAATATCAAAAGACCTCCATCATCCACCAAAGACTAAGGCCACAAAAAAAAAACCAACCACACCCCTCTTCCCCCTCCCCTTCCCTTCCTTGTTAATGTAAATCATGTCTACCTATGAGTCCTCATCTCACCTCTTAACAACTTACCAGGACCCTGAAGCCACAGTATTTATGTATATCTCATTGATTCATCCAAGTATGAAGGTATTAGAGTGTTTCTTGAAGTTTGCACACATCCAGAAATATTGTTGGATTTTTTATTTCAAGAAATTATTTGTGATTTATGAATTGATCTTGTTGTATTCCAAAAGCCTCAAATTCTAGGGGTCTAAATCACAATGAGCAGAAAGACTTATTTTTTTTTTTTTCTAAATAGCAGAAAGACTTACTTGATTATAGTAAGTTGGCATCCATGTCAAAAGAATAAATGTCCCCCAATTGTGACAGAAATGAGACACTATTAGGGCCCATACAGGTGGTTTTGACAAAATCAGTCCCCAAGGTATTGTTTTAACAGGTTCATTGGAAAGCTGTTGGAGATATTTAGCTTCTTTTCTTCAGGCAATAATTCTGGATCCTCTAGAGGAGAACTATGCGCCTAAAGGAAAAAATCCCAGAGGAAGAAAAGGGCACATATAAGCAAATATGGCTATGGACCAATGGTGAGTGAACAATTAAAGTTGGAATTTTGGTTCTCAGAGAGTTTTTTTTTTTTGAAAAAAAGATAGAACTTAAAACTTCCATAAATGCAGCAAATAATACCTTACTTAGCCACAAAGCAAACCAAACTGTACCTAGAGAACCAAAAGAGAAGAAGACTGATGGCCATCCAAACTGCTGGATTAAAAACGGTGAAAATGCCAAGCTAGTGACAGAGCCAAGGTACATCCCACTGTACACTAATGC
This sequence comes from Platycarya longipes, assembly GCA_036559045.1. Lineage (NCBI taxonomy): Eukaryota > Viridiplantae > Streptophyta > Magnoliopsida > Fagales > Juglandaceae > Platycarya > Platycarya longipes. Next base: position 23,871,039 of record CM071801.1, read on the forward strand.
TAATGATCTACTTCTCTCTGCTACAGGAACCCATTTTGACAAAATGTTATTCATGGCAGGCAACACCCTGTAAGAGAGCCAAATTAATAGAAGCATACCTGAGGAAAAGATTACTTGCTAAAAAAGGATATGTAAATCATCTCTCTATCCACATGCTGTGAGAAATATTAAATTAGACATGCACATATTTAAGATGAGGAAAGTTTTATGACCATATAATTATAGGGAACGCATGTTACAACATATTTTCCTTAAAAAATGTACAGATTTTACAAGATAATTGGAAAATCACTAACCTCACCGATCCCCATGAAAGCACGACCAACAAGTAAGAAAGGAAACGCAGCTTTAGCAGCAATAGTAGTGAGAGTTGTGGCAATCGACTACCAAACTACACCAAATCCCAGGACCAGCTTTCCACCAATTGTGTCTGCCATATGCCACCAGCAACCTTTCACTCAAAATTATAAAGTTAAAAGGAGCTCTAGAGAAATCTTATCCAAGTAATTAGAATCTTTTTATCTTTCCACGACCAAAGAAAATGCTATGATGATTACTACCTATCAAGCCTGAACAAAGGTGAATTTAATCACTTAACCATTGTTTTAAAAAGAATTGTGTTCAACTTTCGGTCAAATGTAACCCTCTTTAGTTCTACGCAAAATTCTGAATAAGGCCTTCAAAGTCGAGTTACATTAGACTCATGGGTGAGGATTTAATGCAGATTTTTTTCTAATGGATGAGAATTCAGCGAGTTGCATATACAATGAACTCAGTTATGTCGCTTAAACGATAAAGCAATGGAGAGAAGGCTGTATTACCATACCTGAGTAAGGAGGTAGCCCAGAAAAAAAGAAGACTGTATCAAACCAACTGTGGTTGGGTTCCAATTGAACTCTGCTGACATTGGAAGTATGGCAATGCTCATATTTACCTGCCAAATAAAATCTTTTCAAAGTTGCCAACCGAAAGACTCCAATATTCTTTAATGACCACTTCAATCCTACACTGATAGACTGATAGTGGCTAACACCACATACTTTCTCATGATATTATAATTCGACCATTAAGCAAATGAAGTTACCTATCCATATTGCAAAGCAAGAACGCCGAGAAACATAAAACGACAATCACCCATATTTTGGGAAACCGTTCCAACCAGGGAACTGAACTGTCCTTGTCTTCCTCCCCCAGCACGACGCCGTCATGAGTCTCCTCAAACTTCACAGAGTCGAAAGCCGAGCTTGAAATATCGTAAGACTTCGATTTAACATCACCCCACACTTTCCCGCCTTTTCTCCCTGTGGAGACCCGAAATACAGAGCAACATTCTTGGGAGGATGTGCGTACTCGAATCCGAAAAGAAAAAGGGTACCTGGGTTTGACATCGTAACATGTATTTTTCTTTCGGGCTGAAACATCGGGTGGGGTGTTGGGCGTAACAGATAAGGAGTATAGAAGAGCTCTAGCGCTCATGGCGTTGTAGAGTGAACAGTTCATTCTAGAGAGAATAAAAATAATTTTTAAATGTATTAAGAAAAATATGAGAGCTTTGTGATGGGATATTTATTAGTATTGGTTCTAGTTTTGACACATGGTGGTTGCACGAAGGGAGAAAATCCTAAGAAATCCCAAAAAAGAAGTTGGGACGGGATGGGCTGGGTTGGGCTAGGGTACGATGGGCTTAAGAATATACACCTGGGTTGGCTTGCCAATGCTCGTACACCTGTGTACCTTGGGAGCCATCTCTGTGTTTTTGTACACCCAAGAAGTAAGGAAACTTTCTCTCTCCATTGAAATCTTTTGTTATACAAGGAAACGCAAGTTGTCTTATTACAAAATGTTATGACATCAAGTCAAGAGAATTGTTATGGTCATAAAAATACCTCTTAAAAATGAATTGTAAATTGATATGGTTTTATATAATATGTTATATTTACTTCATAATAAAAATAATTCTATAATCTAATACATTACATTAAGTCACATTAATTTATAAATTTAATATTATAATATATATTTATGGTTAAATTATTTCTCTTAAGTTATTGTGAAGGTAGTGGTACTAACTTTCAAGAATATTGTATAATTTGAAAGGATGATCATGTAATTCATACCATTTAACAATTACTACTTTGCCATGACCACTAGATTAAACTTTGCCATGGCAAGCAATCATTGGATGAGGAGGATAAAACTTTGATCTTATACTATTAAAGACGCACCCTAATCAGATTCTTATTTTTTTGGAGTTTTTGTCCAAATTTTAGAACCTATAATGGAAGAGATATATATGCATAAAATGGATCTTACCGTATTTATAAGTATCCAAGTGAATTTCATTACAAGAAAATTGTTTATTTGTAGTCAGTTAATTCTAACAAAATTATTATTTACAATCAAAATTAGCTACAAATAATCTTTTGGTCACAATTAAAAGACCACAAAAGTTTCTTAAGGATCTTTAAACTCTCAGTAAATAATATAAGTTCATTTTATATGATTATATCTCTCCTACTTTAGGCCCTAATTGCGGCCTTCTTGAGTAATACTCGTTCCATTGTTCTTAGGACTTACAACTCACATTTATTTATCATATGAGATGAAGTGAAATAATTAGGTGCTTGAATACTAAGTCCCAATTAGATAGTGAGATGAGATGAGATGTGATGGTTTTAGATGAAACTTAAAAATTAAATAAAATATTATGAAAATATGATTTTTTTTAATATTATTATTATTATTATTTTGAAATTTAAAAAAATTAAATTGAAATTATGAAAAAATTGAATTATTTATTATATTTTGTACAAGAATTTAAAAAAATTATAATAATGATATAAGATAAAATAAGATGATCAGTTGAGATAATTTCTCGACCCAAATAGAGCCTAATGATACAGTAACAGTAGCAGTAGCAACAACAAACAAATATCGTGGAGGAAGGATGTGAATGATTGAGGCATAGGATCAAAAGTGTTCACATGAATGCTTCCAAAGATATATGGTATGGTTCTGGCGAGTAATGCAGTACCTTTGCTCATATTGTGTTTATATTAAATTAATTAGTAGATGAAATTAATTAATAAAATTTTTATTTACAACTATTTTTATATATTTTTTGTACACTTAACTAACATGATTAGTTGTATCATTTTTTAATATATAATTACTTTGACCAATCATATCAATAGCATACACAACAAAATACACAAAAAGTGTTGTATATAACCGAAATCAATTAAACACTATATATGTAACATGACCAAATAAACACGAAATTAGTTCTATTGTTTTCGATATACATGCTTCTTAATTAATTATTCAAAGCAATTACAATTTGTATATAGTGCTTCTATTAATAGTTGTTCACAAAAGTAAATAGTTCTCTTTCTTTCTTTCTTTATATAATTCCATTGTTATTCTCCGTGCGGACAAATTGAGTACTGGCCCAAACTGATAGAGGAGTAAGGACTCAGAAATTCTTTCAGAAAATCATTGTGTTCTCTCAATTGATGCCAATTAATAATTACTGACGTCCATGCTGCATGCATAATGTATTGAGCCAAAATGCTTTCCTGCTTTTTATAATTTTTCGTTGGTCTGCCCAAATTCTGCCCTTTGTAATCATTTATATTGGCCCTTGCACCACTTAAGGACCTTCACGGACATGGGACTCCTTTAAACAAGTTGGCATGATCACTATCAATTGCTATGCACCCCTTTGTAGTTATAAAGATTAAAAAATAAAAACTAAATTGAAAATTAAATTTTTTATGCTAATTAATGTAAAATATTTCTATATCAGTAATGCATGTGTTGGTTGGGTTGCATCATTCAATTAATTAAAAACTGATTTTTGCTAAATGATCTAATCATTTTAATAATTTTACATATAAGTATTTGGGTTCCATATAGCAAACGATCATATAATCCATACATTCCTCCAACATTCCAATTAAAGAAATATAAAAAATATTTTAACCACAAAGAGATACTATAAAAATAAATTTATAAACTGAAGTAAATTTGAGACGTTAAAATATAAATTAGATCTAATATATTATATGAAGTTATATCAATTTGTAAATTTATTTTTACGAAATCTCTTTATACTTATAATAATTCTGAAAAAATATTATAAGCATTTCCATCAAGAAATTCCTCCATGTTTATGTAGTCCCCATATTGTTGTGCATTTTTGTAAAATTTGTAGAATAATGGATAAGACACACCACAACTATCAATCATGTGATGTTTAACTAACCATATTAAACAAATGAGCAAGTTGCTAATGATAAGATAGAATCATACAAGACAACAAAGCAAGTGCAGAAAAACATCTTTAGAAATATGGAGGGGAGGGGATCTTGCTCTAGACTCCCAGGCGAACAAAAAAATCCAGATCCTTCCCATCAGCTCTATTCCATTATGAGAAAAGAAAAAGAAGGGGGGGGGAGGGGGATGGAATAGTGCTTTGGCTCTGCCCTCCCTCTTATCCTTTTTCCCTCTTCCTTCGTCCATCTCCCCCTCCTCCCCTCCACTCCCAATATACAGTTTTGGATGGTGGTTGTAGGATTTCTGTTTTTCAGTTGAATTTTTGTAGGTTTGGTGCTTTTCGGAGTCCATAGACCACCATGTGCCTCGCCGTTGATCTCCCAGGCTGTCGATCCTTCTGACATCCGGAGCTTTTGTTGAACGGAGAGACACGTGTATATTACGCGCAAATTCTTTGAGCACGTGTGACTCACACGCCTCCGCTATTTAGAGGTTCGTTGCTGATGCGGGCATAACCAGGGCTTCTATTTAGCTTAGACCTATTGGGTTGCTCACTCCTAATGTGGCACGAGTTCTTTCGTGTCACCACAATCGGTTAATTTTTTGGTTGTGTATTTTGAGTTTATTTCTTTGTTCGGTTGTTATTTTCTTTATTTAGATAGTAATAAAAAATATAAATAATCTCTCGAATATATATCCGTAGAGTTATAGTTCTCTCATTCTTAAAAGGAAAAGACTTGTAATCTCTACCTAGTGATCTCTCGGACAAGTTATTTGAAATTTGTAAAAGTTTAGACAAAATTAATCAAAAAATCATTTGTGTACTAGTAATGCTCCAATCATCATTAGTTGACTTGTATTTTTGATATTCCTAATTTTTTTTGTCACAATTATAACTTTATTTTTTATAATAGAATGAAGTCTATTTTTATAAATAAAAAATAAAAAATAAAAAAACCAAAAATAAAAAACAAAGTCATCAGGTCATGCGTTGTGACGTCAAATCATTTGGTGCAAAAAAAAATGATGTATATAGATATAGCTCATTGACCTTTACGGTCTAATTCGACATTGTACCCACAATGTCAATAATTTATCACGTGTCGATGTCAATTATAACCTATACAGACATCACTGGGCTCCGTTTGGATCTTCACTTCCATTTTATTATTAAATTTTTATAATTTTTTATATAAAATATAATTTTTATATATTTTTTTTAAATCTTAATACATATTTTTTAAATCTAAATACATATTTTTTAAATTTCAATATATTTTTTTTAAATTTTAAAATAATAATAATATTAAAAAATAAATTAAACTCATCTCAAAGCCTGAGAGTTTCTGATGGAGGCCGCTTCTGCTAGTTCATTTTGTACTTTTTATTTTATTTTATTTTTTACATATATTTTTTTATAACTTTCATTTAAAAAAAAAAACCCTCACAAATATTATTAAAAAGTATTTATTTGATATTTGAGTAAAAAATAAAGAAAACAATCTGCAGAAAGAATATCATTTTCCAAATTATACTGCAATTCCACGTTAAAGATCAAAACATGGACATTAATGCTAGGTATGGCCAAATGTGCTGCTTTTTAACATGGCCACCTGCCTACAAAGTGACACTGCATGTGGTACATTTATTCATATATTTTTAAATTTATATATATATAAGTTTACGATGTACTTTTCCTAAAGTGACTGCTCAACTATGGAAACGACGCCGGCAGCTTTAAAAAAGAAGAGTGAGAATACATACCTTAAGGGCTACAGATTATTATTGTAAAGACCAAAGTCCTAATTCTAAAGGCTACTGATTATTTCAAAAAAAAAAAAAAAAAAAGTCCAAAAGGCTATTAGCTAGAGAAAATAACCAGAGCTTCTTTTACAGCCAGCTTTTCTTTTATGCTCCAAAATGTCTGATGATCGTTTTACTTCCTCTTGAAGGGTCAAACATTAAGTCAAAGTCAATTCCAATCGAAGGTAGCGTAGTAATTATTATGTTTATGCCTTATTATAACATCCATGTTGATTTCTCCATTTGGATTAAGATCGATGAATTATGATAAATTTAATTTATTTATTATTATTATTTTTATTTTAAAATTTAAAAAATATATATTAAAATTTGAAAAATATATATTAAGGTTAAGGATGATACCATTAAGGGTTTTGTCTGAGACGCTCTGTCTGATACCATTAAGGGAACGGAAACAAGCAGAATAAAGGGAACGGAAGCAGAATAGCAAAATGAAATGAAAATAAATATGCAGCAGTTAAGAGGCGGCTAAGCCGTCCAATGCATGCAAAATCAAAGACAAAAATTTAAATGAAAAGGGGGGAATAGCTTTCAAGTCGTGGGCACTGTGATGGAGAGACGAAAGCTATACCAGGGATCGGCCCTGATTCCGTTTAACAGGCGGCGAAGCCGTCCATATGTATGCAATGCATAAACATAGATAATGAAGATAAATTTTGAGCAAAAAGATTCTTCATTATATTCACAAAATTACAATGTCCACAAGATTATGGCTTGAGGGGAGCAATTCTTACAAGTTCTCTTAATCGTAAAGAGATGGGTGGAATAAGCTCTGCCTCTAAATGAAAATTGAGATCCTCTTATATAGACGAGGTCTCATAACAAAAGTAACCCGGGAGTCAATCATGGGGCAATTACAAAAGTAAAGTGGCCGAAAGCGGCCGAAAGAAAAAAGAAAAAGTAACCGCACCAAGCACTCGGCCGAAAGTAGCTGAAAGTGGTCTTGTATCGATGTGCTGTCACTTTTGATAAAGTTGTCGGCACCGAAAGTAACTCTGTCTTCTAGTGCTGACTGGCTTTCTGAGTGTCGGCATGGAGACATCTTATCTTCTTCTGCTGACTGGTCTTTAATTGACTGCACCGAAAGCATCTTGCTTTCTGCACTGTCTGGTTGTCTGGGTGTTGGTACCAAAAGCATCTTGCTTTATCGTACTGACAGGTAATCAGGATGGACCGGCAATTATGGCTCTCCGAGATCAGGCGAAGAGTACTTTTTGTCGTGTCCAAAATACTTTCTGTAATCATCAGAGGCATCTGATTCCTCTGATTCACTGTTGTCTTCTTCCTCGATGGATTGTTTCAATAGCATCATGCTATTGTGTTGTCCTTCGATGGATTTCTTCAGCATCTCTAACATTTCTTTGTTCTACTTCTTCTTAGAATCTTTCTTTGAAGAGGCTGAACTCTCTGTATCCGAATCTTTTTTCCCCGGCAAATTGAAAGGCTTCTTTTCTGAAGAAGTCTTCTTCTTCTGCTTTGAGGATGAACTTGGGCTATCCTTTGCATCAATTAGAGGAAAAGGAAACTCAATCTGCTTTGTCTTTGGTGAAGAGAACTCCTCCGAGTCTTTTAAATTGGGTATCGGAATAGGAAATTCTCTTAAAACCTTGGACAGAAAATTATCAGGAATCTGGGTTTTATCCCAGAATTTGACATAAAACCGTCGTACGAGCATATCTGCAGATTTCTCGTAGGTCCAGTTTAGAATCCAAGGGATTTTGTAACGGGCACAAAAATGAAGTAGGAATGGCATCTTGGCATTCTGTGGGTCCATTTTTGGAGTTACGGCTTTGAAATAATCCAAAATAGGCTGGAGACTTTCTGGATAAATGTCTGGAATGGGGCCAAAAAGTTGTCACCATTGATGAAACCAGAGAGGAAATTTGTTAGAGCATTTCTTGTCAAAATTGAAGGACCAAGAATGCGACAAATTTGGTGTCTGGTAGAAAGGAAAATGGAGCCAAGAATCGATATAATAGTGATAATTATATCGAATCTAGGTATCCGGAATACTTTTGAGAGTATTCTGATTTAGTCCCCATTGCTTAGGAGTCAAAATTTTGACTAAATAACAAGAATGGGAGAAAATTTTTGAAGGATCCACTTTATCGTAAAGTGGTTTCAAAGAGATTGATCCGGTATGGGAGAGAATGGAAAGAAAAAACTTCAAGTCTTTAGTTGGATTCCGAGGAACCCAATGCCAACCTGGAGAAAAATAATGGGATGCTATTTTAAAAGGATCTGTTTCCATCGTATTTTCGATGTAGAACAGATTCTGAGAATAGACTTTTTGAAAACTTTCTGCTCTGATAGGAGCAGGCAATTTGGGTCTTGTTTTTCCCAAAGGGTTAGACAGGGGATCATGTGGCGTTGTTAAGGCCACGGCAAATGAACTGGGAGTTACTGGTCTGGGAATTGTTCCCAGAACAGTGTATCTGTTAGCAACTTCCAGTGGGGAAGCTACTGTGGGCAAAAACAAGGAAGACGGGGGAGTAGGGAGAGGTGAAGGCCTCTGGGAACTCTCAGGCTTCTCTGGTTTTTTCTTCTTACTCATCTTTTTTGCAAAAATTCATGGGTAAGAAAGTCAGGGATGGAGTTCTTAGCTCCTTTTATAAACTCAATATCAAAATAAAAAATGCTCAAAATTGCTTGCCAGTGTGCGAAAATTTGTTTAGATGCAAAGTTTTCAACATCTTTTTCTAAAACATATTTGGCACTTTTGCAATCAATACGTAAAAGAAATTTCTGATTTAATAAATCAGATTGAAATTTCAAAATGCATAGTACTATAGATAAAATCTCTTTTTTAATAGTACTATAATTAATTTGTGCATGATTCCAGGTTCCGGAATGGAAACGAACAATTTGTTCGGATGAACCTGGTGAAGCAACTTGCTTCAAAATGCCTCCGTAACCAATGTTCGAGGCATCGGTTTCGACAATTTTAAAATAATTAGAATTAGAAATACCAAGACAAGGGAGAGTTTTAACAAATGTCTTGATTTCTTTAAGTTGAAGTGTGGATATCGGTCCACGGAGGAGGATTAAGTTGAAGTCTCTCAAAACAGAGGACGACACTGTTTCCTCAAATCTTTGTAAAAATCGACGATATAATTCAGCGAACCGAGAAATCTCTGGAGCTGAGTTTTATCTAAAATGATATCTGGAAATTTTTCAGCAAAATCAATTGACCGTTGGATTGGTCTGATCTTACTAGCACAAATGTCAAAACCAAGGAATCTAATCTTGGTTTGAAAAAGTTTTATCTTTTTCGCAGAAACCACTAGTCCATTATTTTTGGCGATATCAAGAAATGCCAAAAATGTTTCCAGTGATCGTCAATAGATTTAGAGAAAATTAAAACATCATTGATATAGACAATAGTGAAATGAGAAAAACTATTGAAAATATCGTTCATAATATTTTGAAACTCGGAAGGGGCATTTTTCAAACCGAATGGCATCACATTCCACTCGTAATGGCCCAAAGGAGTACATAAAGTAGTCTTGTAACGGTCTGACTCTCTAATTTGGATCTGCCAAAATCCAGACTTAAGGTCAAACTTACTAAAGACTACGGCTTCACTTAACCTATGAACTAGGTCATTTTTGTTAGGGATTGGATATCTTATCCACTCTAACACCTTGTTCAGGGGTTTATAATTGATAACTAGACGGGGGTCCCTCTCTCAATTTCTGCATTTTTCTAGACATAAAACGCAGCACATGACCAGGGAGACTTACTATGCCTGATTAAACCTTTCTGAAGAAGATCAGAAATTTCATTCTTACAAAACTCTAAAGTCTCGCTATTCATCTGAATAGGACGAGCTTTAGTGGGAATATTATTTTCAGAAAAATCTTTAACATAATGCAGAGAAACCTCATGTTTCTTCCGATTCCAAAAAGCATTAGGGAGATCGGAGTATATTTCAAAAACGATTTTTTTTATGAAAATCCTCTATTTTTGAATGCAATAAAGGCTCATTCAAATGCTTAGAAATCTTTTTAACTCTAACTTCATGCTGAAGAGAGTTCAAATGATGTTCTTTTGCAAGAATCAAAGAAATTTTTCCTCTTGATGTATCGGCATCAAGTTTGGAAACAAATTTAAATTTGACTTTTTGTCCGAAGGGGTCAGTAGTGATCCCATCTTTCTCAGTCAAAAAAGGACAAATGGAATTAATAAAAGGCATCCCTAAAATCACGTCCCAAGTCATATTTTTGACTAGAACAGAAGGGATACGAAAACACACATTGTCCTGACAGACATGGGCGTCATTTAGCTCATAGTTGATTTTCATGTTTGAGCCATTAGCCGCTGACAGTCTCTCAGTGGACTTTTCAAAGTACTTGGTAGGAACCAAGCCTTCACGGATACAATTAAGATCCGATCCAGAATCAACTAAAGCAATCACAGAAAATGAAAATTCTCTGCACACAATAATCTCAACCTTAGCATACTATTTGGTAGGCATAGGTTGTTTCAACAAACAAACAGCCTTAGGACTGTCAGAAGGACCATCGTGGTCTGAAACTTTTGTTTCTTCATTATCGGAAGGATTTTGATCAAAAATTTGCTCAATTTTAAAAGCAATAAGATCTTGTTTTAAAACTGAATTTTCAAGTTTAAGGTTATTAACCTCAGATTTGAGTTCAATAATCTCTTACTTGATAATTCCGATTTCATGCTGTAAATCATTTGTAGAAACATTTTTCGGTTTCTTATCAAAACGTTTTAGTGTTTCCTGAAAACCGATTCTCTCTTGAGAAGATGACGACTCTCTACGAGCCATAGTCTTCCTGAGCTGGGCGAGATATTTCTCTTTTAGCTCAGTATTCTCAAGCTGAGAAATTAAATATAGAAGAAGGTTCTGCTGTTCCTCCTCCTTAGTTAAAACATTAATTGTTTTAACTCCAGATTTGCAACAAGAACCACTGCAATTGTAGCCAAGCTTAACTATTGCTTGATCAGATGAATTCGATTTTGAGTGATAATCGCTATCACTAGAACTGTACTCATCACGATCTGAGGATGACGAACTAGAATTGTTATCAATTAATTGAAACAATTCTTGTTGATCATCTTCACCAATGTTTAAAGCGCTAAGCTTATTCTTCAATTTACTGGGCTTTTTAGGGTTTGGACAATTATTTGCATAATGTCCCCTTTTGCCGCAGTTATAACATCTCTAATTTTTGTCAGAGTTTTTCTTAAAAGATTTTTTATGAGAAAATCTTTTTTTATGCATTGAAGGTTTTCTAAAAGCTTCATCACGGGATTTTTTAAACTTTTCTCCGTGAGGTTCTCTATTAAACCTTTTCAAATGTTTTTTCTTCTCTCTGGATGGAGCAATAGGAGGAAGGCCAAATTGTTGGCAAAAATTGCCCATTTCGTATTTGGCTTTCTTTCTATCTTTCATCTGTTGAGAGATAAGCTTTTGATCATTGCACATGGTTATACCGATTTTCTTAATTACGCTTGTAATATCCCCGTAGGTATATTTATCGTAATCAAGTCTGCTGGTATTATCTAACAGTGCATCCTTAACCTTAATGGCAAACAAACGAGGGAGATCGTCAATGAATCTCTCTTTCCAATAAGGCTTATCAGAATCATCACGCAGTAAAACACGAGATATAAACACAGTTTCATACCAATTGTAATCTGACATGCTGGGACATCTCAGATTATTCAAATAATCAGAAAAATGATTAACAACATTTGAAGGAGTACCAATAAAATGTTTAATAATCGTATAGATTAAAGTATTTACACCATTAGCGACACCTCGTCCTATGGTGGTATCAAAAACAGGGGTACCATCATCATTTTGCTTAACAGCAAACTGAATCCTTTGTCTAGCTTCGTCTATAAGGTGTTTATCCCACCAGAACCGAAGCATACCCGTAAAACCAGGAACTAACATCTGAACAACATTGGGTTGCAAGATGTTTTTCTGAACATAGACATCGCCTACCATGGACATTTTGTGAAGAGTATTTAAGACTTCCTATTCGGAGAGTCCATCAATATTCCACTCATATATCAGATCAGCACTAGCCGAAAATTGATCTCGAAACATACGTTCTTCGATCTGTAAATCAGGCGGAGTTGGCCTAGAAAACCAGTTCTTCACAAAACCTACAGGCTTTGCAGAAGTGAGTTTGCCTATCTGTGCTGGCTCCGATGAAAACTGTTTTAAAACAGAATCAATGACAGATTCATCCGCCAAGGATTCATCTGTAGAAACTGAAATAAAATCAGAATTAAAATCCTTTTTACTTTTGTCAAGGACACTAGTAGAAGGTTTTGATCTTTGTTTTTCTAGCTTAATCTCAGCTAGCATTTGATCAATTTTTTCCAGGGTACTGACAGTATCCGTTTTCTGTCTGTTCTCTAGTAAAACGATCAAAGGTTTTTCAAGTAATTTAATTTTTGGAATACTTGCTGAAGGTTTTCTAGAATCAAATTTAAAAACAGGTTTTTCAACTTTCTACTCAATACGGTCTAACTGTTGACCAATAATGTGGAGAGCAGTGTTTGAAAAATTGTTTTGCTCAATGATCTTTTTCGTCTCAAAAGTTTGGGGAGACTTAGGATCTTCGGCAGTTGGAATTTTAACAGGAGAAGCTTTAACTTCAGCTCCTTGCATTGAAACCAGAGTGGTCTCAAGTGGAGGATGGCTTTCGGTTAAAAATGTTTTATCTTCAGCCTTAACAAAATTAGTTTTTAAAACATTTAAAAATTTATCTTTAAAATCACAATTCTTAAAATCATAATGATTTTTAAGAAAATCAAAGAAAAGAATATGTCTTTTTTGGGCATACATCAATTCTTTCCACTTTCGTCTAACCCTTTGTTTCTCGGGTAGACTAAAATCTCTAGCATAAACTTTACGCTTAGGCAGGTTTTCAATGCTATTAAAATCATTAGCCAGTGAAAACATATCAGGCTCAAAAGGTTTGCACATCATCATTAACTGTGGGTGCAAAACATTAGTGTTCATAACCAAATCCGAAGCTGTCGGAGACTCAGAAGAATCTTCTTCAGTTTCTTCCTTTTTGGCTTTTCCCTTGGATGATGGAAAATCATCCTTAGTTGTGTAAAAAGTCGAAGTAACTTGAGACTCTGAAGAGACACCTTTCAACTTTGACTCAGAAGAATTTCCCTTGGGAATTTCTTGGATAATAATCGGACGTTTGGGTTTTGCCACTTTGACAGAATCCTCCAAGAATGTTTCGAGATTTTTATCTCTACTAATTCTTGGGTCCGAAGAAGTAGACGATCGGGGACCAGTGAAAGAATGTCTTCTTTCTTTGGTCATGGAAGGTCGATCAAAAGAAATCTTCACAGTACCATCGAGATACTGCTGGATTAAGTCAACATCTTTATCTCGAGATATGACTTCTCTGGGGGGTAATTCCTTGGGAAGAACCCACTCATCTGGAAGAGAAACATCTCTCCAGTAAATCATTTTTGGAATTCTGATATCAGCACTCGAAGACGAGCTCTATATCAGAAGGGTCTGGTCTCTTGACCATTTCAACTTAGCCTTTGGATTAATGCTAGTCTTCATAAGACGATAATAGATACGATATATCAAAGACAAAGGCCTACTGCCTTCAGTCATATCTATACCAGAAGTCAAAATATTTAAAGTCAAAACATCCAAGACATTCCTATCATTTAAGTCTATAGTAAGGTCTGGATAGCAATCAAAATAAATAGGACCTTCTGCAAGGGACGTTTGCACTATCCCAAGCTGACTGTCCTCAAAATTCCTGAACCTTGCATCACGTAAACACAGGAGCACATAAGCATTAACACCTCGCCTTATCAGAGGCTTGATGGCAACTTGCATAGAAGTAATATGCATGAATGAAAAATCTTTTTTCTTCATGTCTGAAACAACATCGCGTTGAAACAGACGACATTTTTCCTGGGTTTTGGAAATAGCGAAGGTTCTTTCTACGGTCTTCACCTTGAATTCCGTAGCAAAAACTTTCTCTCTCCTGTGTTTGCGTGATGCAAGGTTCAAGAATTTTGAGGACAGTCAGATAGGGATAGTGCAAACGTTCCCTTTATTCTGTGATTGCTTTAAAAAATATATATTAAAATTTGAAAAATATATATTAAGATTTATATTTTATATGAAAAATTAAAAAATATAATGATAAAATAGAATAAGCTCAACTTATTCTCCAATCCAAACGAGATGTTAATTTTCATATTATTTTCTTTTTCAAATCATTTGCAGGTAGACGGTCCAATTCTCATAATTATGAACGTGTACTTCAAATATATATACCCAGAAGAAGATTGAACTAATTTATAATACAGTAACTCTTTGCTTGGCCTAATGGGTAGTTAATAAACAAATCATTTTTCATTTAATTTTATTTCCAAAAGAAGAAAAAGATCATTATGCCATACACGGTTCATGTACATGATGGAGATCGGCATATTATAACTTGGGATAATGGCATGTGCGATCATGTGCAGGCCCATTATTGAAGGTAAAAACTCTAAATAATCTGAATTTGTAACTGATCTAATATCGTCATGATGCAAGCTTCTATTTATAAGTTATCGTAGATAACACACTTAATCGAGTATTTACATAATATATAATTTGATTTGGGAGCTGGAAATTTTTAATTTTTAAATCTTACAAATAAAACTTTACCATTAAAGTAATGTAGATTATATATTCTATACACCAGCTTGAGAATAAAATAACTCTTTTATACATTCATTAGCAAAAGATATTATATAGTTTCTAACTTATGTATGTGTGTGTATAATATATATATATATGTATATCTGGGAGAATAAAGAATTAAAAAACATCTTGGTTCACTAGTATTTATGTGGATCGATGATCACATCTTTATTAATTGTTGTGATCGTCCGCACACGGTATATATAAGAATCAAACTAAAATAACTTTAGAACTCACGAATCAAAAATTAAATTTTGATACGCAACAAAAAAAAATTAAAAACTATTAATTATTCCAGCTTAAAGTGTTGGCGCAAAGTGACAAACCGAATCATGAAACAGACCCAATTTTCAAAGATCCCCCATATTAAACCCCCAGTAAACGAAACATAGATGGTGTGGTAAATTATATAAATTATCAATTCGCATACAATATTAATATAGGCTAAAGATAGAAAATTAAGGCACTAAAATTGGTTGTTTACCTAATTATAATTATATTATATATATAATACTCATGTAAATAAGGAGAGATCACGGCGTCGAATAGACAAATTAATGACTTGAGATGGTAAATTAATAAATGGGAGACACGGAGGGATCCATCGGGATTTTTATCGGCTGAAGAGAAGATCACATTGGCCCACCCATTGGGAAAGCTAGCCTTCTCCCCCTGTTAGTTTTATCAAGAGGTCATGCACGGATTCCAATATGTCGTGAGATCTTGTTTTAGAATCTCCAATAAATTAACATCATCGAGTGGCATCATCATCTCGTGAAACATGAGGACCACGTCGTTTTTTACAAGCTTGCAGTTAATTTGCCCTAGCGAAACCGTAAGACATGAAAATGATGCTCGTGGTCATGTGTCCCAACTTGACTAGCTAGGGTTTGTATGAATGTGATCTTGTTGACATGCATGCATGATAGATCATTGACCAGCTTGGTTTTATTAAGATTCAGTACTGTGAGGGGAGGTCCACTAGTAGGAGATTAGGCCCAATCTCACGAAAGGGAGCCCAACAAAAAATGAAGGCTCGACCTCTTAGAAGCCATGTCCCAAGAGACTGGCAAGAGGCTAACAGTACGAGAGACGGATTCCAAGAGACTGGGCGAGAGGCTACCAATACGAGAGGCAGGTCCCAGCAGACCGGGTGAGGAACCGCCAGTATGGAAGATCAAGTGACGATCTGGACTGAGTTAGAGGAGACTAGGCACGCCCATTCCGCATTTAATACGGAACACCTGCCATAGTCCTACTGCATTTAATGCTGATACCTAGTACAACAATAACGCATTAAATGCCAAGCCCTGTAGAGATGCTTGAAGCCTTCGGTATACAGATCCCAGACAAGATCCCTCTCACCTCATTAAATATGGGTTAGGAGTCCGGACATGCCTTTACGATAAAGTGGGGGGCTGACATGGTACGGAAGAGGGGACAACTCGCCGGGATAGAATCTAGGTGGCAGGAAGAACTACTCAAACAGAGCAAAGGGGGTGATGGTCTGAAAAATTGGAAGAACGACCTTGACGCCACCCGAGCAGTGCGCCCTAGGCATACCAAGGCCTATAAATAGCCGTAAGTTCCACGGTCCACAGGTTAAACATTTTATCTCTATTATCTGTCCTTATACTTCAAATTTCCTTTATAATCTTACTGACTAGAGCGTTGAAGTTGTCTCAAGGCACCAAAGCCCCTAGGGGTGTAAATGGTTCGGTCTGGTCAGGAAAATTTGTAGACCGATTCCATTCGGTCCAAGAATTCTCTCACCCTGGACCAGACCGAACTCCTATTCGGTCCATACTGGTCCGGTCCAATTCGGTCTAGGGGAGGTCCGATCTGGTCCAGGGCTACCCCTTATAATTTGATAAGCAAATTTTAATCTAAAATTCTGCAATGATTAAATATTTTTTTAGCCCAAATTTATTATTTTCAACCCAATTTACGTATTTATCATATATTTAAATAAAAAAAATATTAAAAAAACTTACTTTTAAAAAGTGGCAAAAGAAAAATAATCTAAATAAAAAAATAGGAAAAAAATTAGTCCTTAAAAATCTAAATAAAATAAAAAAGAAATTAACTCTTAAGACTTAAGACTTAAGAGTCCTAAAGAGTTAAGAGTCCAAATAAATAAAAAATAATAATCATTTCTTAAGAGTCTAGACTCCTTAAGAGTCTACACAATATATTCCAAATTTACTAAAGAGTCCAAATAAAATAAAGGGCATTCCAAAATCATTCAAATTAAAACATCTCTCAGCATTGCAATTTGTATCTAGATGACCCTCCCCTTTTTTATGCTTCCAAGTTCCAACTGACAATCAATCATTCTGCGAAAAGAGATTGAGTGAATTAAATTAAATTAAGTTAAAAGAGATTGACAATTAAACTACAATCATGTAATAAAACTCTTGTGATCAAAACTATATAATATATATACACTCATTTTGAAAGAAATCATGTAAAAATAAAATATTTAGAAATCACATTGACTTACCCTTCAATCATTACTTTAGGCATGTAGGTATTGAATTTAATGCCTCCATAGAAATAGAATCACTACACTCCCCAACAATTTCTAGACATAAAAATTTAAAAGATAAAAAGTTAAACAAATTTACAACATAACATAGAAGATAAAACAAAATAAATTACAAAAGCTAACAAGCGAATTAAATTTACTTACCTGTACCTTCCAGCTGCTTCTCAAAATCTTCCACATCATCCATTAAAGTCCTAAGACTTATTGGAGTAGAAGAAGATCGAAGACAATTTTGTTCGCATATGAGAGCCTAAACCATTCTTGGACTTAAACTACTTCGAAAAGGGTCAACTACACGACCCGCTGTGCTAAATGTAGATTCAGAGGCCACAGTAGATACTGATATTGCAAGTACGTTGCATGCAATATTTGAAGGTATGCAATATCTAACTGAATTGGTTTTCCACCAAATTAGAAGGTCGAAATTATCATCTCGACCCTCACATTTATCAGTTAGATATCTATCAACCTCTGATTTGCTTTTCAAAGAATTTTCTGATTGTAAGTGTTGCTCAAATTCATCCTCCATATAGGCCTTATTATCCAATTCCATTCTCTTGAGTCTCTTGGAAGTTGAAGGACTTACATTTTTACTTTGAGAACTTGCGGGCTCATGAGAAGTAACTATATCATCTTCCATGTATGCCTCATACAAGCGGGTAAATACATTTTTTGCCTTTCAACTCAAATCAATGGCCTTTATAGAATTATCTTTATACATTTTAGTCAAAGCAAAATCAAGATATCTCATTTTGTACTGAGAATCAAGAATAAGCCCAACATACAACAACATATTTTGATTATCCAAATTCTCCCAATACTTTTCAAATTTTTTCTTCATATTTTTTGCCATTACTCCCACCACGAGGTTTTCTTCTTCACACACCTTGTTAATATCACTTTGAATCTTCACCAACTCGTCGAAAAAAGCATTGCAAGTTATATATTCACTGCCTGAGAAGTGTACAATTGCATCATGAAACAATTGAAGAAACTTTACAAATACCTTTATCTTTTTCCAATCGGTTACATTGGAAGGCCCTAACTTCTTTGACTTTCTCCTATTCACCACATCATCTTCATCATCGTTATCATCTTCATCTCCAATACTACCAAGGAAGCCCAGATCTTCTTCCTCCAACCGATCAAAAGTCGTTCTAAATGTTAAAGCCCTCTCTAACATAAGATAGGTAGAGTTCCACCTAGTCTGTACATCTAGACAAACAGATCCCTTGGATTGAATTTCTTCATCCTCCACACATTTTTTAAATGTGCTCAACCTTTGAGGAGATGATTTAACAAACTTCACAACTCTCCTCACCTTCACAATAGACTCTTCAAAGTCTTTTAACCCATCACGAACGATTAAGTTTAAAATGTGGGAACAACATCAAACATGTAAAAATTCATGCTCCAAAATCCCTCCTAAACTTGATTTTTTTTCTAATATAAGAAATAGCCCCATTATTAGAACTTAAATTATCAATAATGATTGCAAGAATTTTCGGTCGCTCCCAATCATGCAAGCAACACTCTATGCCCTTGCCAAGTGTCTCACCCTTGTGGTTTTCAACCAAAGAAAAGAAAAGAATCATTTTGTATAACTTTCAATCATCATCAATAAAATGTGCTGTGAGACATATATAATTGAGATTTTGCACGGATGTCCATGTATACGTGGTGAGGGAAATCCGTTGCCCTTGAAGAGCATTTTTCAACTTCTTTTTTTTTTTCATTAAACACATTATAGCAATCCGAGGCAATCATAATACGGGATGGAATTTCTAGCCACTTAGGACAAACCACAAGTATAAACTGTTTGAAACCCTCCCCTTCAACAAATCTAAAGGCAACTCATCAAAAATAATCATCTTTGCCAAGGCTTGTCGGCAAGTCTAAGCACTAAAAGTAACGTTGACAAGTCCCCCACTACTTGAACCTCCATCAACTTTAAACCCTAGAATCGTTTGGCTTGGACCCATGATCTTCCTACCCGGAAATTTCTTACATTGCTTCTCAAGGTGATACTTCAGGCACTTCGTACTGTTTTTATTCGAATCACATGCATACGTTGCTCCACAATAATTACATGCTGCCGTAGGTTTGGTGGGATCACCACCTTCTACCATTTGAAAGTGCTCCAACACGTATGACCTACGTTTACCTTTATGTGACCCAGATTGAATACTTACATCGAATGGGATTGGATTTAAAGGTGAAGGCATTTCCTGGACCGATTCAGATTGTGTTGACTGATGCTCCTGCACCTCATTTGTAGAAGCTCCATCTACAAAATAAATAAACCAACGACAACAGTCAATAAAAAAAATTAAAAATTCTGTAGACCACTTTCTAGACAACTCATACTTCTTAACCATGATAAAAAAACAACTGGATGTAATTATGTTACAAAAAATATGTTATTACGTGCCTTGAGTTCCCCTCTTTGCAAAGAAATCATCAACCATGTTTGCCTCTCTAAAAGTATGAGGAAAAAAAATATTCATCTCTCTCGCAAGCTTCTTTATTTCCTTCCAAAAATTCCAAAAAAACCAATACTTGCATACATCCAATGTCAACTATCCCATAATAATAGTAGAATCGGTCTCCACTAAAAGATCTCTCAAGCCCAAACTCTTGCATAAACATAGACCATCTAGCAATTCCCTGCATTCAAAAATATTATTAGAAGCTTGACCATAAGAATGAGAAAAAATTACTATAATGTTTCCATGATAATCCCGAATAACACCACCTCTGCTCGCATCTCCCAGGTTGCTACACAAACCACATATAATATATACGATAGAATTCCAAGCGCAATCTAACTAACACAGTTACACAAATAATAATTATAATATATTGTTAGTAAGATTGCATTCACTAATTATTATTTGTAGAGAATCTAGTGATAGGCTAACAAGTTAACAACGTAAGACATGGATTCACGATGGGCTAATAAGTAACAAGTTAACAAATAACAATGGAAGAGTTCAAGAGATGGATTCGGAAAATCAAATACCTACGCTTCAATTTGCGACCGGACGGAAGGAGATCAGAGATGGACACCAGACTGGGGAAGACTGAAAGAGATGGATTCGCGATTACAATAGACACCGGACGAGATGGACTCTCGATGGCCAAGGGATGAGATTAAAGGGGGCTACTAGCTAGTTCGAGGGGCAAGGCCACAGGGGGCTAGGGTTTGGCTGGGGGCACTACCGCACTGGGCTAAGGTTCGACTGGGGATTTGGATTCAACTTCCTGGAGGTTATGAGCCTGTGAGCCTGTAAGAAGAAATGAAGAAGGCGCGGGCCACTGTGGTTTTAGTTTTAGGTTAACTTATTTATCAAAACGGCACCGTTATAAACAATTTTCCACGGTGCCACCAATTAATTGGAGCTAAACGGCACCGTTTAGCTCCAATTCACTTTTTTTAATTCTTTTATATTTTTGGGCATTTGGTAGTTGGCACATAAATTAATAAAAAAAAATATTTAAATTGGTAATAAAATATATAGTTATAACTTATAGTCTATAAACTTAATAAATTAATACTTATAATCTTATACTATAAGTTATAAGTTATATTAAATAATAATAAATAGTGATAAATTATTAATAATATATTAAATAATAATAATATACTTATTATTTATATGTTAATATTATAAGAGTATATATTATATATTAATATGTTAGTATATATTATAT
The DNA here is from genome assembly GCA_036559045.1 of Platycarya longipes. Classification (NCBI taxonomy): domain Eukaryota; kingdom Viridiplantae; phylum Streptophyta; class Magnoliopsida; order Fagales; family Juglandaceae; genus Platycarya; species Platycarya longipes. The sequence continues at coordinate 23,892,128 of CM071801.1, forward strand.
ATTAAGTATGTTAGTAAACTATAACTAATAGTCTAATAGTCTAATAACACTATTACATTAGTATATGTTAATAAACTATAATTAATAAGTAATAACACTATTACAATTTACATTAGTATATTATATATTTATATGTTAGTAAATAGTGATAAATTAGTAATAATATATTAAATAATAATAATACACTTATTATTTATATGTTAATATCATAAGAGTATATATTAATTATTAATATGTTAGTATATATTATATATTAAATATGTTAAAAAACTATAACTAATAGTCTAATAGTCTAATAATACTATTACATTAGTATATGTTAATAAACTATAAATAATAAGTAATAACACTATTATATTAGTATATTATATATTTATATGTTAGTAAATAGTGATAAATTAGTAATAAATAATAATAATACATTTATTACTTATACGTTAATATTATAAGAGTATGTATTATATATTAATATGTTAGCATATATTATATATTAAATATGTTAGTAAACTACAACTAATAAAACAATTACATTAATATATTATATATTTATATGTTAGTAAATAGTGATAAATTAGTAATAATATATTAGATAATAAGAATATACTTATTACTTATAAGTTATTACTAATACTTTATATAGATATACTATAATTTATATTTTTATACTATAACTAGTCAACTACTAGTCAACTATAAATCATAATATGTTAATATTATAAGAATATATATTATATATTAATATGTTATTATATTAATATATATTAACATTAATATTAAAATTTATATACTATTATTTATATATACATATATTTAAAAATAAAAATTAAAAAAAAAACTATAGGGATTCGGTTCGGTCCAGGGGGAGGAATACCCTAGATTGGGACCGGACCGGAATTTTCCGGTCCATATATTTTTTGGACCGGACCGGACCGGACTCCAATCGGTCCGGTCGGGTCCCAGTCTGGGACAATCGGTCCGGTCCAATTCACCGATCCGGTTCGATCTTTTTACAGCCCTAAAAGCCCCACTCATCATTCCTTTGTGCAGCCACAGATTGTTTGGACCTCACCGAGTAGCCCGGGCCGCAAAACACAACTTCAACAGTGGCACCGTCTGTGGGATCCTATTGACGTGTATTCTGCATGCCGACAACGACGTGATCCCAAACAACCCATAGAGAAGAACCCAATGACAGCATAATGGAGGCTAGACTCGTAGCGACGGAGGAGATTGTTAGCGACAGAGGAGGCGCCCAACTGTCTACCTCCTCACGGTCAAACAACACGACTGAAAAAGCCTGAAGAACTACTGCTCTCGATTCAACAGAGAGCAAATGACTACAAATGAACAGGACAAAAAAAATACCCTGGGCATCCTCCTGAGCGGGATATGGCCTAAGAGCCCGTTTATGGCAAAAATTGCACAAAAAACCCTAGCGGAGTTCATGTACAGGGCTGACGGGTACATAAATCCCGAGTACACCTTTCAGGCGCTCACTGTGCCCTGACACGAAGAGGTCAAACGGGCAGAAACAAGGATGGCAAACCAACAAGAGGGCTCCTCCGGAAACGACAAGAAGAAAGGAGGTCAAAACCTCAAGGGGCGATGAGACCAGGCTAGCCAGCGGCTCCAACCATAACTCCACGCCAGTCTGGAAGTCAAGGGCAGTCATAAGCCCGGGCACGGTAGAAAATATGCACGTCAACCGCTCGTGAAAGCGTACTGTGAGTACCATCAATCGGGTGGTCACAACACCCAAGATTGTAACGCCCTCAAAAGAATAAAGAGGGATGATGAGCGACAAGGAGCCAGGTATGGGAGAGGGTGCTCGCCGACATGATGTAGCACGAGCCCCCGTGAACGCAACCAAGACGAGACAACCGCCCAAGCCCAGTTGGGGGAAGAGAAGCCTTGGGCAAGATCAGGACAATCACCGGAAGGGTCCCGAGAGGCGGAGCGACTTCAGCATCAAAAAATGCGTATGCGAGAAAGGCGTGCTATGATGAAGTATTCACCACGTGATATGCCCGCACAGGAGGCCAGACCCATCAAAGCTTGACAATCACCTTCAACAAATAGGACGAAGAAGGGATACTCCATCCTCATGACGACATCCTGGTGGTGACTCTACAGGTTGCCAACTTCACCACCAAGAGGATCTTGGTCAACAATAGAAGTTTCACGGACATCTTGTACTGGGAGGCATTCACCAAAATGGGGATCGGGCATGAGAGACTGTGACCAGTGCCAACCCCTCTCAAGGGTTTCACCGGATATGTGATTCAACCGATAGGACTAATCACCCTTTCGGTCTTAGCCGAGACTGCCCCAAGGATGTCGATGACCATAACCGACTTCTTAGTAGTCAAGACCCCATCCTAGTATAACGCAATCCTAGAACACCCAATGCTAAACTGCCTAAAAGCGGTCACCTCGACATTCCACTTGAAGATGAAGCTCTCGACCGATGAGGGAATGGGATAGGTCAAGGGAGAACAACTCCTGGCACGGGAATGTTATGCCCGTGAGTTAAGGCAATAGTGCCAGATGGTAACAGTCACTGAAACCAGCGAAGGTGTGGTTGGTCTACCCGTTCCCCCGCCTCTAACCAAGTGGGATGACGAGATACGGGACGAGTAGGCCCTCAGGCAGGGCAAGCCCAACAAACCACTAGAGCTGGTCGTCCTTAACCCTATGAGGCCCAAGCGAAGAGTTCAGATAAGCACTAAATTGGCTCCCAATTTGAAGATAGGCTTAAAGTAGCTCCTGGCCGAGCACTGGGATGTCTTCGCCTGGACCTACGAGGACATGCCCAACATCGACCCCAACGCCCAGAGAGTCAAGCATAAAAGGCGAAACTTCTACGCTGAAAAGTGTGCAGCAATAGCAAAAGAGGTCGATCGCCTCTTGGCAGCTGGGTTCAATAGGGAAGTCCACTACCATAAGTGGCTCTCCAATGTGGTACTCATGAAAAAGGCGAACGGTAAGTGACGGATGCGCGTCGACTTTACCGACCTCAACAAAGCGTGCCCACAAGACAGCTTCCCTCTCCCCCGCATCGACCTGATCGTCGATTCAAACTGCAAGCCATCCTCTCTTTAGCTTCATGAACGCCTACTCGGGATACAACTAGATAAAGATGAGCCCAGATAAACTGCGGGAGAAGACAGCCTTCATCATCGATAGAGGACTTTACTACTATAGGGTAATGTCTTTCAGGCTCAAGAATGTTGGGGCAACTTATCAGCACTTGGTAAACCGCATGTTCAAACAACAGATCGGGCGAAACGTGGAAGTCTACGTCGACAACCTTCTGGTTAAAAGTAGGTTGCTCGAGCAGCATTTTGATGACTTGCGAGAAGCCTTCGCCGTCCTCCGATAATACAAAATGAAATTCAACTCGGCCAAGTGGGCCTTCGGTGTGAAGCCGGGCAACTTCCTAAGATACATGGTCTCGAATAAGGGAATTGAAGTGAAACCAGAAAAGATAGAGGCCATTATCCAAATGGTCACATCACACAGCCATCATGAGGTATCGTAGTTGGCGGGAAGGGTCGCCACCTTGAATCGTTTCATCGCCCGGTCAATCGACAAACTGTTAAGGAAGGCCCAATAATGCGATGCGGCCTATGACGAGGCATTTGACGAACTGAAGAGGTACCTGACGCGCCTCCCGTTATTCAGCCAAACAAAGCCCGGTGACATACTGGCCATCTACTTAGCCCTCTATCAAAACCCCTAGGCAGACGACCTCTTGACCGCACCTGACAATACAACAGGGGGTCTGCTTGCATGCCTTAGCCCAAGCCTTGACACGTAGATGAATACTAGCGAGGCTAGTGGCATGGCCTCACAAGCATGCCATCCAGTGCGTGGCACCAGCCTGCGCCTTGCAGGCTAGACGAGTGGCATGTACACCATGCATACCATCTAGCATGTGACTCCAGCCCGCACCTTGCAGCATGCAGTGCCTAGACCACTAGCTTGGGCCATGCATGACCATCGCCCTGGCCACCAGCCTGGGCCATACAGGACTATCGCTTAAGCCACATGACTGGACCTCACCAAAGTAGCACGGCATAGCCCTATGCCTATTACGAGGACCATGCATGGCACCCTGCCATGACAATCATCAGTTGACCCTGCACAGCGCCATGCCATAGACACCATCAGATGCCACGCAGCTAGATGCTACACAGTCAGACACCACGCAGACAGATGCCATGCAGATTAGCCCGACCATGGATCATGTCACACCATAGCCCACCATGGGCCTAGCATGCCACGGCCACACACCATGGGACGCCCACCATTCATCTTCTCTTATATTGTTTTATTTATTTCCCTTTATTTTAATTAGTTATTTTATCAGGGACCTTTTGTGAGTTTCCAAGTTGTAAGACTCTATAAATATGACCTTTAGGTTTCATTTTTGCATCTTTTAGACAATTGACATTTAGAGAGAACTCTTGAGAGAGAGTGAGGCCGGCCACATAGGGTGGTTTGGATTATTTTCAATGCTTTTGCACTTGAGCTTCTTAGTGTGCAATTTATGAATCTCCTTGAAGATGTTTGCTTCTTGCAATTCATGAATAGGAGTAAATCATACCTATTTTTTTATTAATAAATTTGTTTGAAGTATTTTTCATTTTTGGTGTTCTTGTGTTCTTTGATGTTTTTGGGATTGTTTGATCATTGTTAGAGTGAGTGATTATAAGAGTGCTGAATTCATACCACTTGTGAAATTGAGAATTAAGTGTGAGTGAGTGAGTGAGTGAATGTGTGTTGAAGAGTTGTCTCATTGTGCATTGAAAAGTGATTGCCAAAACCACCATTCGAGATTCTCGGGTTTGTGCTTTGTGGCCACCAAGTTCATCTTGTGATCATTCATTCTCTTGAGAATTCATAAGATTGCTTGAAGTTCTCAATTGCCCCACATAAGGTTCGGCCAACCCTAGTGTTCCCACACCCAAAACTTGCCCACATCACCAAACCCTATAGCTGGCCACTTATTCCACCAACCTTACCATATTTTCCCTAACACCAAAACCCTACTTTATCTACCCAAAATAGCCCCAGTCGACCACTACAAGACTTCCTATAGCTGGCCACATAACCTCCCACCATTTCAAATTATCTCAAAATTCAAATCAATCCAACCTCCCAAGATTAGCATATTCGGCCACCTCACAATTACCCTAATCGAAACCTTCACTTGCCACATCATCCACATATCTTTCCTTATTTGATTTTCTTGAGTCAATTAAGGGATCAATTATCCCTTAATTGACTCAATTAAGGGATCAATTATCCCTTAATTGACTCAATTAAATCTTATCAAACTCAATCAAATCCCCATTCAAAATCTAAGCCTTATCCATCCAATACATAGCCGACTATACCTTGCCAATTTGAAATTCAAAATTCCTAAAATTTAGGAATTTGTTTTTCATACATGACCTAGCCGAAATGCCCCTACGATAGAGTGAGGGGCTAACACAGCACGGAAGAGGAAACATCTCGTTGGGAACGAATCTAGGTGGCAGGAAAATCCACTCAAATATAGCAAAGGAGATGATGGTCGGACAAATTGGAAGGACGACCCCCACGCCACCTGGGTAGTGCGCCCAAGGCATACAAAGCCTTATTAATAGCCATAAGTTCCACAATCCACAGGTTAAGCATTTTCTCTCTATTATCTATCCTTATTCTTCAGATTTCCCTTATAATCTTACTGACTAGAGCGTCAGAGTTGTCTCAAGGCACCATAGCCCCATTCATCATTCTTTTGTGTAGCCACGGATTGTTTGGACCTTGTTGAGTAGTCTAGGCCACGGAACACGACTTCAACAAATACCAATAATACACACACACACACACACATATATATATATATATATATATATATATATATATATAAGAACCAAAGGTGGGTGATTTGCCTAAGCTGGAATTTGTAAGGGAAAAATATCTCGATACTTTGAGAGTGGTCTCAAGTGAAATATTAAAGATAAACGCATGATGTAGTTGAATATTAATTAATAAATATTGTAGAATCCAGTTTATATATCTTATCTTTCCCATTTAAAGCTCGAATTAATTTTGCATAACAATTTTAAAAAAAATCTTGATCTATATATATGATCACCGTGAAGAACAACTTAATTAAAGCTGTAATGATTAGTTAAACATCACTGCTACGATTCTTTGAAAAGCAGGCTTTAACAACTCATTTATGACAAAGTTTGAATCATGTATTGATGGAATTAGGGATGGCTATATTATTATAAGGAGCCCTATGTCCTTGCAATATTTTACGGTGTCAATGAAAGCTAGCAAAGTTAGTGATCTTCCAATCCCCGGCCACCTCATGTGTATTAATTGGGAGGGTTCAATTGCAGATCGAAAACCTAGTTTCAGTAAACGTGTAGCTTGGTCCAATACATAGCTAGAGATATATATATAATTGTGCCTAGCTAGTTGGTCTATGGTCCTATATATTTAGATCGATCGAGACTAGTTAGCCAGCTGCCATATGTTATGGTACCGTACTGTGGCCAAGACTATCCCATGTGGTAATTAGGGTCCGCTTCAAAGTTTGATCTCAATTTTATCTAATTTCATTATTATAATTTTTTAAAATATTTTTATAAAATATAATAAATAATTTAATTTTTTTAAATTCTAAAATAATAATAATATTAAAAAATAATATATTTTTAATAATATATTTTTTTTAACTTTTAATATTTATTTTAACTCATTTTATCTCAACTTATTATCTAAACATAACTTAGGTGATCAGCACGGTACTAGCTAATATCTCCTAGGTGAGTTACGAATGTCCGAATGCAAGTGAACTCACGCTAAAGAACTAACGCATGCATATACTGAACTCACGCATGCGTATATGTATGCAAGGTAAATGCTCTTCTATTCACCTTTCTCTCACGTTAATTAGAAAAAAAAATTGAGGGGTAGTTTGAATTCAGAGATGAGATATAATGAGTTATAAATAGTAATAAAATAAGTGGTTGACATGAATTGAAAATATAAAATAAATTATGAATAGTAAAATCCAGTTTTAAAAACAAACCAGCCCTCAAAGAGTGGACTCCAGAACTTGAAATCCCCAAAGAGTGGACTCCAAATCTCAGTTTAAGCGAAGTCGATTTGATACACTCAGCTTTCTGGGTTCGCGTTTTTGGCCTACCATCAGCGTTAATGACCAAACAAACAGCCATTGATATCGACAAAGTTCTCAGCAACCTCTTGGAGATTGATGAAAATCATCCCCCCCTCACCATGTTACACCTTTCCTCCGAATCCGAGTGTAAATAAATACGGAGCTTCCTCTTATTGAAGGATTTGTTCTTCCTCGTCTCAACATGAACTCGGCAATCATATCCTTCAAATATGAGTAGGGGTATAACTGATTCAGTTCGGTCCGAATTTTGATAAAATTAAGAATCAAACTAGTACAATCAATTTTGCAATTCTTAATCAATTACGCTCCGGTTATACCCCTAAACCGGTAGTACCGGTTTTATCGAGTCCAGTCTGATTTTTCGATTTTAATAAAATGTAATTTTATAAAAACAAATATGTCTTTTTTTTAAAAAAAAAACTAGTTTAAAAAATCTGTTTTAGTAAAAAAATATGTTATATATAAAAAAAAATCTGCTTCAAAAAAATTTCTATTAAATAAAAACTGCTCTATAAAAATAAACTGCAATAAAAATAAATTGCATTAAAATAAACTGCAATTTCAATTAAGATTACCTTTAAATTTTATAAATTATTACAACATTATTTTATATCTAAGTATAACTTATATTATTATATATAATAATAATTCTAAAAAAAAAAAGGTAAATAGAACCGGTCCGGTTCGGTCCAGTGCTAAAATGTCTGGAACTGGAACTAGACCAGTTCTTTATTTTTTGGAACTGGAATCGGACCGAACCGACACAAAATCAGAAATTTCGATCCAATTTATCCCGATCCAGGCCGATTTTTCAATTTCCCGATTTAAACTTACACCCTAGATATGAGCGACTTTTCGATTTTTTTTTTATGTGGATGTTTAGGCCATCTTCACCATGCATGTCATCTTTATCTGGGAGCAGAAGAAACCCTCAAATACGGACCTGAACTTCGAGCTGAAGGACCTGATACAAGGCGTCCCAAAAAGCCAATAGTTTAGACAAGAGTTGCCACTCAATTTACAACATCATCCCAGAGCCATCTCCCCCCTTTTGAATCAACTTCTCCCTCCAATGAGAATTAAAAAAAAAAAACAATAACTTGAACCCTCCTCCATCACTGCAAGATTCAGTTGTTCGGAAATGAAAAGCTCATTTTGTTGAACACCTAGGGGCAGGGAAAGCAACATTATTCACACTCTCGATGACATTTAAAAGCACTATTGTATCTGCTCTCTTTTTTCTAGGAAGTCGAGCTCAAAACCTTCAAACAAGGAAGAAAATATTGTTCATAGCTTTGGTGGATTTTTGAAGCAACGGCTTGATCTTATTCCCATGGCTACACGTAGTGCCGATCCACTGAAGCGGCAGGTCCTACCTTCTCCCAACATTGAGAAGAGCCTTCCAGGTAGCTTTAACATCAACTCTACATTTAATTTCAGTCCCCCTTTTGGCAACCAAGCTCTCCCAATCACACATGTGTTCAACACCAATATATTGTCCCTCTCTTGAAATCGAACCCATTCTCTTATCGATGTCTTTAAGCCCGATAAACTAATTACCTTCTCCCCCAACTTAACCCCATTACACCAAAATGACACCAGCCCACATATGACCCAAGCCCTAATCGATCCTTTGGATGGATCGGATCCCTTCTTCAAACAAATTCTTGATAACATTAAAAATGCCTCTGGGCCCCCCATTAACCCACGACCTACTCAAAATTTGTCTTTCTTGGTAAATAGGTGGTTAGGCAGGCCTGGCATTCCAAGTTGATGGGTCTCCACCCTCCATTATTATAAAGAAACTCAAAGCACCAAAAAAAGTCTTGAAGACTTGGAACATTCACTCTTTTGGCCACATTCAAACCAATATTCAAACTCTCAATTCTAAACTTCTTTCTATACAATCTCAAGAGGTCCCCTCTTCTGCTATTGTAGAATCTGACATCCAAGAAAACATCAATGAACTTCTCATTCAGGAAAAATCCCATTGGAGGCAAAAATCTCGCCTTTTTTAGCTTATCACTCCTGATTTCAATACCAATTTTTTTCATGCTTCCACAACCATCCGTCAAAGGTGAAATTCCATTGTTTGTCCCAAGGTTGGGCATAATAATTGATCTTCAGACTCGAATGTCATCTTATCCACTATCCAAGATCACATCCAAAATATTTTTGTCTCTTCTAATCCTTCATTTTCAGTTGATCTAGATAGCTTGTTTCCCACAAAAGTCTTAAACCATGACAATGATTTGCTTTGCTTCATCCCAATTGTTGAGGATATCACTCAAATTGTGCAGCAATTTCCTTCCACAAAAAGCTCCTGGCCCTGACGGCTTCACTAGTCCTTTTTACAAACATTACTGGATATAATTAAGATAGATCTCATTGCCGTTGTCCAAAATTTATTTATTAGTGGAAAACTTTGAAAAGAGATGAATCACACTAATTTGATCCTTATTCCTAAAGTTGATAATCCAAATGAGGTGAATCAATTCCGTCCTATTAGCCTCTCAAATGTGAGCTACAAAATCATCGCCAAAATTCTTGCCGATTGCTTCAAATATGTTCTCTCTCACATTATTTTTCCTTGCCAATTAACATTCATTCTTGGGAGATTCATACAAGATAATATTATTCTAGCCCAAAAAATCTTTCATCACTTGAAAAAACGAAGAAGACCTTTAAGTCATATGGCTATCAAAATCAACATGGCAAAAGCTTTTGACTCCATGAAATGGCTCTTCCTCCTTTTTGTGATGAACCATGCTAGTTTTAATGCCAAATGAATCAATTGGATTAAGGAATGTATTACCACCATTTCGTACTCAATTGTGGTAAATGGTTTCTCAAATGGTTTCTTCCACCCTTCTAAAGGCCTCAGGTAAGGTGATCCTCTTTCCCCTTTTCTTTTCATTTTAGGCAGTGGGGTTCTCTCTAGATTGATCATCAAACGAGAGAATCTTCTCCTCATCAAGGGGATAAAACTTTCAAGGAATTGCCTTACCATCTCCCATCTCATGTTTGCTAATGATCTTTCTGTTTGGTTCTGCAACAACCACAATTGCTCAAGCCTTCTTGGATTGCCTCAATACCTTTAATGTCTGGTCTAGCCAAAACACGCACCCCAACACCATATCTGACATCAATTCCCTCTTCAACTTCAGAGTTTTCTCTCCCACCACCAAATACCTTGGCCTCCTACTCTCCAGAATTGTTGACACTAAACTTTTCTTCAAAAATGTCATTAAAAAAGTCCATAACAAACTTTAAGGTTGGAAAGCTAAGATCCTTTCTCAAATAGTAAAGACAGTCCTCATCAGATCGTAGCAAATGCTATTTCTAGTTATGCTATGGCTACCATCTCTTTTTCCAAATCTATCATTCTTCACTTGGATTCTATCTTTCATAGATTCTGGCGAAGAATTGAGGATTCCACTCATAAAAAGTATATTCCAAAGTCTTGGAAAGACATTTGCTCTCCGAAGACCATGGGAGGACTCGGGCTTAAACAAATGAATCTCTTCAATTCTACCCTTCTCTCCAACATGCTTGGTCTTTTATCAATGGTCCCAACAACCTCTAGAAAGATATTCTCACAAAGAAGTATCTATCCTCTGCCTCCTTTAGCAATATCATCCTGATGCCCATAGACTCCTAATTTTGGAAATCTATCCTCAAATAAAGAGATATTATTAATTTCAGTTATTGTTTCCAGATCAACAATGGCATCACAACAAAAATTTGGACTGATCCTTGGATTCCCACACTCCAAACCCTCAGACCCCAACCCAATCTTGAATCAACCCTCATTGATCAAACCTCCACTGTCTCTGAACTCTTTCTTGAAAAGCCTAGAAGATGGAATTCCTTACTCCTTGATGCTCTCTTCTTAGAAAGTACAATAAGGGAGATTCAAAAGATTCCTTTGGCAACTCAAAACTATCATTCCATTCCTGATAGGGTCAAATGAATTCACCATTCTCCAAAAAATTTCTCTGTCAAATCTGCATATGCAGCTCTCGTTCAAGCTCAAAATCACCCCAACCCCACCAATTGGAAAAATCTTTCGAAATTAAAAATGCAAGACAGATTGAAACTCTTTCTTTGGAAAATTCAATGATATGATCCAAACTCCAAAATATCATCTCCTTAGAAGAAGACCAAAGCTTTTGCCCTCTCTGTCAAACAGAACTTGAGAACCCTTAACTCCTCTTCCTCAACTATCTTTACTCTAAAATTGCATGGAGGAATTTTGGCCTATGGATATATCCATCTTTGCTAGACAGCCTATCACAACTTGGGTTAACAATATCCTTGATCCTAGTTCCATTCTTAAGATTCTTGAATCTTATTATCACAATTTCCAACTCTTCGTAGTCATAGTCATGGATTCTATTTATTTCACTAGGAACAAACTCCTCCATGATCAGGTCCAGACCAATCCCACCACTTTTTTTGTTGATGTAAAGAAAAGATTCTAGAAACAAAAGAGTGCTTGGTTAGCCGATCAAAATCTACAAGAAAATGCTAAAGTTCCTTAACAAGATCACTTCAAAGACTTGATTCTTTCCTTTGACGTAGCAATGTGAGATAAAGGCAGTTACATCTTTTCCATCTGTAGAGATTCCCATGGTGCAACCATTTTTGCAAAGCCTGAATTTATCTTGAGCACCCAGCCAAATACAGGCGAAGATTCAGCCGCCCTAATGGCACTCCAAGAGCCACAACATAGAAATTTACAACATATCATCTTGGAAGGAGATTCTAATGTGGTCATTAAAGCCATTACACATTCCTCGCCAAACCAAGACTGGGTCCTAGACCCTATTATCGATGACATCAAGCAACTTTTGCATGCATTCAAGTCTTGGTAAACAAAGAAAATTCATCGATCTTATAATTGATGCATGCATGATTTTGCACAATAGGCAACAGAAATACAAGCCCTTCGTAATATCTCTTTAATTCAAATTCCACCATATCTCTTGCTTTTTATTGTGGGAAAGACCCACCTTGCTAGTTTGTATTCATGAACTCTGTATTTGATTTGTAAGAGTATTAGTATTTGCCTAAAAAACCAAAAAGGCTTAGTACTATATTTATATATATACATACTTATATATAGATATATATGTATTTATATATGTTCTCATCATGTAGTTCCTCTGAGTGGCACTAGAGCCAATCCTGCGGGATCCCCGACTGCGATCCCGCCAAGGCAAAATGCTTTTTATTTCTATTGTTGTTTTTTCTTTATACATTTTTTTAAATAGTTTTAATATTTAAGAAATTATTTTAAATAATACAACATTATTAAAAAAAACACTTAATCATTATGTGAACAAAAAATAAAATTTTTTATTTGTATTTTTACCGGGATATGACTTTTGTTTGTGACTTTTAGCATTTCTCATTTCTTAATTTCTCTCCATAGAGAAAGGGCTGGGCACTTTGTCTGGGTTGAAATAAAGAAAAATGATTTAGACACGACATATTTCACAATGGTATATCAAATAAGGTATATTAATTTTGTAAAATATTTTATAAAATTGTGTTAAATAAAATATTTTATAAAATTATCTCTCATTTAACACATTATTATAAAATATAATGTAAAATTATGTTATGTGCATCAATGCTCGAAAAGAAAATAGTAAAGATTGCGTCTCTATCTTCATTAGACTTGGTTTAAAGCGTGAAAACTATTTAACTAGAAATGAGCAGTGATCATATATATATATATATATATATATATATATGTATATCTTCCAAAGAGCAAAACAAAACAAATAAAAAAAAAGAATAATTCTAGAGCCACAGAGGGAATTTTCAGTCGGGAATCTCGTATGTGGTTTTATATATTTTTTTAGTTTTTTTTCCAAAAATGATTAAACATGTATCTTATAATGATATTCTAATTTTTTTAATTTTTTTTAAAATTATAAAAATATTAAAAAAATAGATGAAAAAAAAATGATATTTTAATTTTTTTTAAATTATAAAAATATTAAAAAAATAGATGCAAACAAAAAACTAAAAAAAAAAAAATTCTTTTACACAGTCGGGAATCCCGGTGCTCTAGAACTACTCAAAACAAAATAACAAATGAGCGGAACGAAGAGATCAGAAGGCGCTCAAAAAATAAAAAGAGATCAGATGGCTTTGGATTCTATATGAGATATAAACATAACGGGAAGAAACGGAAATATTATCACATAACTAATCAATTTATAAATTACAAGCTTTGATCAGAGAAGGTAATATTTTTTAACTACTTATATATATATATATATATATCCTTTATTGATAATTCATAAAACTCATGAATTCTATTCACCATAAAAATTATATTTTTATAATTAATTATTTGTGACAAAACAATTAATTATAACTTATTTTAATTATAATTAATTATTTTATTAAAATTAATTTATTGTAAATAAATAATTTTTTTATAATGCTTAAATCGACCGCCTGCTGGTGAGGGCTGGCCGGGACCCTACACGCGTAGGGCTGCGTCTTTCTTATATTGGAAGTTGAATTACACGATTCTTTTCCAAGGAGATATTTCCAATTTATTAACAGCTCTATACCACGTGCCAATGTCGCTCTGAATCATGTCATGGTAAATCTTTTATATATCTTGTTTTTACCATTCGTGGAGATCACATTAATTACGTTGGCTTTATATACAAGGAAAATAATCCTAAGTTCCTAACCAATAAGAAAAAAGAAAAATAAAAAAGGCTATGGAGATTTGTGATAGGAAACTTACAATGTGACTAACAACTTAGATAACTTCAGTGTACAAATCAACTAATTATAATTAAAACTCAGCTTTTTAACTCTCTTTAAACCAAAAATCTTAGAGACTAATTACTATAAAAAGATAGGAAATTACAATCTCAACTTACAAAGGAGGCGAGAATTAATATTTCAGAGACCTAAATTCAAAATACTATTTTTTTTTTGTTTTACATTTTTTTATATACAAACGAACAACAAAAAAAACATAATCAAATCAAACTATCCTATATAACAATATAAAACGATGACATTTTATCATGACAGGTAGACACCACGCACCTTACTAAAATTGAAACACGATAAGTCATCGTTGTTTGGAAGTTTCTAGATCCACTCTGAACCAATAGAGATTTGCTTCCATGGAGATTTGCAATAGAAGGTATAATTATATTCTAACAAAAAAATAAAAGTGCTCAAATAGTATTCAAAAAATATTATATAAATTAGTAAATAATCAATGCAATTAATTAAGGAGCTAATTAAATTAAATTTGTCCCATGAGTTTGACTTTGTTACCTGCATTAGCCATCTATATCATGATTTGTTTCGCTGTGATCTGATGAATGAATGTGTCAATGAATGATAAAGCTTAGAAAAACGGAGGGAAATAATATTGCAGAGAAGGTTACTTTCGGTCAAAGGAGATAGATATTAACTGACCCCTCCGACATATAGGCAATAAAACGTGATGAAAGCCATTCTCATTTCTCATGATGGAGGGACGAGAAACTAATTTATCATAACATTGTAAACAGAAACGGAGAATAGATGCCATGAAGTTGCGTTACAACTACTCTTTTAGCTTTATTCTTCCACAGCCCCCACCTAAGTCCCCTTTCCCCCTCATTCCTTTCTTTCTTTCCTTGATCACTTTCTTCCCCTGCCTCTCCCGTAGCTTTTTCCTTCCATCATTCACACCAACATCTCTCTCTCTCTCTCTCTCTCTCTCTCTCTCTCTCCATGGCCTAACCAGAGCTCGGGCTCAAAGCTCATGCTCTAGACCCATGGCAAGCGTCGTAACATTCTTCAACAAGTTCCTTTCCATCTTCATCCTCCTCCTCCACCTTGGTTGCTTCATTTTCAGCACCAGTACCTCCGACCACAGACATTCGAAGAAGCGGAAAGCTTCTCACCTCTTTCTTCCCTCTGCTTCCAAACCCAGCAAAGCTCTATCGACCTCTTGGTCCTTGTGCAAACGTATCTTCTCCTCCATATCCTGCAAAAACAGTTCCACGCAAACCCATCCGACCACTCCCACCACTCTATCCTCCGCCAGATCATCCCAGCATTCCATTGCCCCCATCATCCCCCCACAAACCCACTTATCGCATTCTCCTCGTAAAAGTCCACCCCCAGAATCCGACATCTCCGCAGACAACCCATTCTTTCCTCTGCGAAACGACATCTTCCCCTGCACAGCCTGCGGCGAAATCTTCCCGAAACCCCAGCTCCTCGAACAACACCTGGCAATCAAACACGCTGTGTCGGAGCTCGCAGATGGAGATTCGGGGAAGAACATCGTCCGGATCATATTCAAAACGGGATGGACCGACAACGTAAAGAGCCCGAAAATCCATCGGGTTTTGAAGATCCACAACAGCCCGAAGATACTTTCGAGGTTCGAAGAGTACAGAGAGTCGGTGAAGGCTAAAGCTGCTCGAAACGGCGGCGTTAGGAAAAGGGACGAGAGGTGCATAGCCGACGGGAATGAGATGTTGAGGTTCCACTGCTCGACATTCCTATGTGATCTAGGACTCGATGGGAATTCCAACATTTGTAACCAGCAGTACTGTAGCGTTTGTGGAATTATCAAGTCCGGATTCTCACCCAAGTTGGACGGGATTTCCACGCTATCCACGAGCTGGAGAGCACACGAGGCAATTCCGGAAGAGATTGAGGAGGAATTCAAGTTCATGAACGTGAAACGGGCAATGCTGGTTTGCCGGCTCGTGGCGGGTAGGATCGGATGCGAGTCGGATGATGACGTGGCCAAGGAGGACGGCGGGTTTGACTCTGTCGTCGGGAGGAGTGGAAGTGGGGCACATACGAGACTGGACGAGGAGGAGTTGTTGGTGTTTAATCCGAGGGCTGTGCTTCCTTGCTTTGTGATTGTGTATACTGTGTGAGTACCGAATCATAGATCCTATGTACGGTTCTTATTTTCTTAATCATGGATTGTAATTCTAGATATGCGGTGGTGATTGTCTATTGCTTCTTACAGTTTTGATGAGCCTGTGACCCAGAAATGATCACAGGCTCAAATCCACCTTTATGAGTACGAAAAGTGTCGGGTGTCAAGTCCCGCGTGATAAACTCCGTGCCCTTAGTCATTAGGATAAGCACTTTGTATTACGAGGTTGTGAGAGAAATTTATTTATCACCATGCAAAATGGGGCAACCTAAGCAGCTCCAAAGAAGTGGTTTTGGGTCATGGTACCTTTTAATGTGTATGTATGTCTTAAAGTTAACTTGATGTAATCGAGCTTTTAACCAAGAAATACCAATTTGTGAGTAGGCAAAGTCGTTTTTTTTGAGATTAACTAAGCTTTCATGTTTAGTTAATTCATGTACGTACTAAGCTGTGCAACCGGCAACTACAAACATTGTGTTTGGAAGCATATTCACTCCTTTCTTTAGATAGATTATTTTTCTTGACAGTGGAAATAATCCTCTCTATGTTTATGATATACTCTTATTAATTTTTATAATATTCGAAAGCTTGCTTAGGAAAAAAAAACTAAGCTCTCATGTTTAATTCATTGCTTGATGGTAGTTGGTACTACAAAAAAAAAAGTAGCTTTTGATTTTGATGAGACAAAACTCCATGCATTACGGCTTTAGTCGAGTAATTTAATTACTTTCCATGATTCTTGCATTCTATTAGGGCTGTACACGGTTGAAGTTGGTGCAGTTTTGCCACCGAATCAACACCCGCTGACTCCAAATTTGGTTTGTTCAGTCGACCGTCATCGATCTCATAGTGGTGGTATGACGTCGGTGCGCCGGCAGGCAGTTATCGATGCTGCTTATCGATTTGGGCCTCCTTTTGGGCCGGCCATTCAGTTGGGCCTTTTTTTCAAACTTGTATTTGTTAATTTTCTTGGAACTTTTTTTTACTCATCTATTCTATTAATCAATATTCACAATATTTTAAAAATTCGTTACTAAAAACAATAAAACAATAAAAATTCTTATTTTTTACTCATCTATTCTTATTTTTTAAAAATTCGTTACTAAAAACAATAAAACTAGTAATTAATAAATAGAAGTATAGAACAATAAAACTAAACAGTTAAAAACAATAAACTAGTTAGTAGCTACTAACTAATAAGTTAATAACTACTAAATTTTAACTTCTAGTGCAAACTACTAAGTAAATAATAAAAATGCCCACTAGATGAGGAGATGTTTAATACAATTACACATTATAAAATTACATATACAAACCAATATGACAACACAAATTGTTTTAAGTAATAACTATAAGCAAGCAACTAACACAAATAATTATAAAATTATGTCAAAAGACCAAAAGCCAAAAAGAGTATTCAATCTTCAATACTTGTGATGCCTGATTGTTCTCCCATATCCATGAAGAAATTAAAAAGATTAATAAACTTGGATAATGAAAATGAATTAAATTAATTTATAAAAATAATTGAATATTGAATAAGAAAAACATTATCAGATTCTACTATAAAACTTTCTATATTAGCCATAACATCTCGAATATCAATTGTTATTGATGAATGTTGCAACCAATTATGAGTACAAATAAGTGCCTTAACTATTTTTGGAGCCAATGAACTCCCAAAAAAACCGAGTATACGCCCTTATATACTAAATGCCGACTCAGAGGCTACAATGGAAATAGGCATGACTAACAAATCTCGTGCAATCCTCGCAAGTATAAGATAATTATTCTCATTAATTCTCCACCAGACCAACAAATCAAAAGATGGACTGCGTTCCTCACAACCATCTGATAAATACCAGTCCACCTCTGTTTTGAAAATTATAGCTCTAGTCTCTTCACCTGTCTGATATTACTCATCCATCAATTGTGACTCACGACTTTCTTCACTTTAAGGGTTAGATGTCGGAGCGATCACATGTTTTCCACTACTCAAGGTAGAACTAAATATAACATTATACTCGTCGTATAAGTCTGATAATAATTGTTTCACACTGGATACCAATGTCTCAACCCGAGTCTGAGCATGAATTTTTCTCAAGTTCGAAGTACGAATCCTAACTCATTTCGAGGATCAAGCACAACGGTAACTAACAGCAACAAGTTCATCTTATCTAATGAACCTCAATACTTATCATATTTTGTTTTTATGCTTGTGGCCATGGTCTTCAAACACTATCTGGGAGCCTTTGTCAGCCTAACCAAATCTTTTTAGAGCATACAAATCTCTACAAAACTTGTATTTATTGTGACATGAAGGGACCCAGAGAATCGACAAGTAGTATCATAAAACATCTTCAAAAATTTCACAAAATCTCTCACTGCTCCCACTCATCAGCTCCAGAAGGCCCAAGTTGGTCATCATTAAAGTAAGATAGAAAGTGGTAATCTTCACTTTCCATCCACCTAAATGCCTTCTCAAATCTCTCAGCCGCATCTAACATCAAGTAAGTTGAATTCCATCGAGTTTTCACATCAAGGCACAATATTTTTTTACAATCAATTTTTTTCTTTTCTGCACATTTCTTAAACTTGATTAATCTAGTGGGAGAGGAGCGTACATATATAACCTCATTTCTAACTATTGTGATGGTGTCACCACACTCCTTTAAATCCTCGTTGACGACAAGATTTAATATATGTGCACAACTCCTTAGGTGTATATACTTCCCTCCCAACACATTCCCCATCAAATAACACTTCAAGTAGGCAATATCATTATTATTGGAACTAGCATTATCAGTAGTCACAGTAAACATCTTATCAATCTTCCAATCAAGTAGGCACTGCTCAATATATCTCTCAATTGTGTCTCCTCAATGATTAGGAATCAAACAAAAATTAATGTTTTTTTTTTTTTTTTGCAGTTTCCAGTCTTTATCAATGAAATGAGTAGTTAAGCACATATAATTCAGATTTTGTACTGATGTCCACGTATCGGTAGTCAATGAAACTTTAATGCCCCCATCTTTAAACAACTTCTTAAATTTTGTCTTCTTAGTTGTAAACAATTTCATCTCTTGCAACTGTGACCCGATATGACAGTTTAAATCTTGGTTCAAGCAACAACAACACCTTCCTAAAACCTTGCCCTTCAACAAATCTAAATAGCAATTCATTAAGAATCACCATCTTTGCAATGACCAACCTCACTGCCTCTTCACTATATTTATGGGTTACCAGATTCCTCGCCACACACCATCACTCTCTCCAATCCCCTATTGGGTTGTTGCCTCACCCGTTAATGTTAATTGGTACTTATCTAGAGTCCACGTCTATCTCTATGAGGATTTTTTTAACATGTTTCTAGGTGTAACTTCATAGTTAGGGTCCCATTTCTCTTTGAGTGGCAAGGGTAAGTCTTGCCACAATAGATACACCTAGCTCTAGGCTTGTCTATGGTAAGTCTTTCCCCTTCTGTTTCCTAGGAAATGGACAAATACTACAATTAGGATCTTTTTGGGGGATGAGGTGTTTAGGTCTCTTCTAAATTAGGCATCCTCTCATCATTGCTAAGATCAATTAGAGTTGTCAAGGAATCCATCTAACATGTAAAAAATTTAATTCGCAAGTAATTAACAATCATAACTAATTTAAACAAACAAACAATTTATCGTATAATATGTACAATTGAAACCTAAAAATTAATTAACATCCCCTATTAATTTAAACAAACAAACAAACAATTTATCGTATAATATGCACAATTAACATCCCCTATTGTAAAGCTTGTTTTATGCATACCCAATGTCCGGTGATACACATTCATGAAAGAAGTAAAGAGAGGATATGAACTTGCTTAAATCTGAGGGTTCCTAACTAGTTTATTTTCCCATTCTCAAGTACTACACAGTACACAGTGCTATTCCACAGGTTAATCAGCTTGAACAATTATCAATATCGTATTCCTCAAAGTATTCTTGTCTCTAGTTCATAGCACACATTACATAGCTTCTTTTAAGACACATTACATAATTATTCTCATTACTTCCAAATCCATTATTTAACCCCCAAGTCCAAAAGAAAATAAACAAAAATTCCCCCAAAATGATTGTAAAAATATGATATATCAAATCTTCCAGCTATAAATATATATTTCCCATGTATATAGATTGAAAAAAAAAAGTCTAACCAAAAATACAAAGATGAGTTTGAATTTTATAAATTTGTTCTCCAATAAATAACATATATAAAGTTCTAAAATAATAATAACAAAGTTGTAAATTAAGTCATTTTCTAATAATAAAACACATGCAATCCCATTAAAGAGAAACCTCTTCTAAAAAAATCGAGAGAAAAACCTTATAGAATCTCGCAACTCAGAATCTCAAATTTTGATATTACATAGCACACATTACATAATTATTCTCATTACTTCTAGCTTCATTATTTAATCCCCAAGTCCAAATGCAAATCAACAAAGTTTTCCCCAAAATGGTGTAATAATATGATATATATTATATCAAATCTTCCAGCTATATTATTCGACCTCAAGTCTAGGAAAGCAGAGCAACAAAGTTAAATATTTTTAATAGAAAAATGAAGAAGATCAATTACCTGAATCCTGGAGAGGAATCAGAGAGGTTGGCGGCATCTTGGAGAGACTGGCTTGTGGCTGGCAGCGGCTTGAAGTTGAAGTGTTGAAACCCTAGGGCCAGAAGAACGAATGAAGATTCATCAATTGGGGGGGGGTGTTTACACATTGGCTGTCACTGATATAGAAACGACGCCATTTTATTTTAAATAAAATGGAGCCATATATATATATATACATATGTATGTATATATATATAAAATATCCTATTGGTTAGCTCAGCGGTTCGGCATGGGTTGAACACTTACCGACATCGATTGACCAAGAAAACACTATTTCTAAACTGCCTCCTGACTGGTTCTTCATCAGCGACAGCTGGTTCTAGTGTCGATGCTCGGTTTCCAGGGATTATGGTCAGTGGCTTGTTTTTTTGTACACCCCTACATTCTATACAACTCACGTATGTTAAAAGTAGTAGCTATACATTACTTTTATATTTCTCATACAACTCACAACATAGTTATAAATGTTAACTTGTGTTCTATATATATCAATATACTACTGCCGTGTAATGTTCTAGAAGTTTCCGTTTACATGGCCATACGAAATTCAAACATGTCTTCCTCTTCAACCGCTTAGATCCCTACCGTGGATGCTTCTTCCCTTATTTTTTTGTTCCACCAAGACCAACTTGCCCAATATATCAATCAAATTAGCCTCAACCAATTATCTCTTTTGAAAAGTACAAGTGGTGTGGTTACCATTCTTAGAGGTCATGGACTTCTAGGCTATGTTACCAATGAAGTCCCTTGCCTTTGTTCAGCCATTATTGATGACAATGGTGTACTGTCTTTAAACCAAAAAGTAACAAAGTGGCTGCATCTTGATTAGTTGACTCTTAGATGGATCAACAGTATCCACTCCGATGCTCCTCTTTCTCAAGTGATTAGTAGTGAGAAAGAGCAAAAAAGCCTTAGAAAGTGTGAGCTGAGATTTAGTGATTGTAATCTCATTTAGTTAATAAGATTTTTGTAACTCTTTGGACGTAGACAATTTGCCAAACCATGTATATTGTGTGTTGTGTGCTTCATCATGCTTGCTTTTACTTTTATTTTCATCGTCGGTGTGTGTATTTTGCACAACAACTGGTATCAAAAGCCAAGGTTGAATATGAAGGAGAACGATAGTTGGAGATAAAATGAAATCACTCGGAATCAAGAAGTTCGACGACACTGATTTTGGGTATTGGAAGATGCAGATCGAGGACTATATCTATTGGAAAAAGCTCTACCTTCCATTGTTGGGAAAAAAGCAGAAGAGCATGGATGATGGTGAGTGGACCCTGTCATATAGATAGGTTTTGGGATAGTTTGGCTAACCTTTTCTAGAACAATGACACACAATGTTAGTATGGAGAAAACCACGGTGGATCTCATAACGATTTTGTCAGGTATGTATGAAGAATCCTCGGTGAATAACAAAATACACCTAATGAAGAAATTGTTCAATCGTAAAATTTCGGAAGGCATGTCTATGGCCCAATACTTGAATGAATCCAATACGATCACAAATCAACTATCTTTTGTAGAGATTAAGTTTGATTATAAGATTACAGCATTGATTCTGTTAGCATCGTTGCAAAATAGTTGAGAGACCATGAGGATGACTGTAAGTAGTTCAGCAGATAAAATGAATTTGAATTACAACAATGTACATGACATGATCCTTATTGAAGACGTACGTAGAGACACTGATGAGTTCTCAAGTTTGGGATTGGCCCTGAATATTGAAAATCAGGGTAGAGAATATAATAGATCAAGCTCTAAAAGCAAGTGGATGAGCAAAACAAGATCTGAGCAGCAGATTACGTGTTGGAGTTATGGCAAGCCGAGCCATATCAAGAGAAACTACAGAAATTAAGAAAGTGCTGACGAAGAAGTTTTGAATGGAGTGGCATAAGATATTCATGATGCCTTAATTCGTGCAATGCACAATCCAATTGATGATTGAGTGTTGGATTCAGGGGTTCATTCTATAGCACCTCACATCGAGAGATCAACTAGAATTATGCTGCTTGTGATTTTGGGAAGATGTATGCGACTGATGGAGAGGCATGTGGACTTTATAAAGTAGATTTATAGCAAGTTAGAAATGTTGAGATCTGAAGAAAAACCTAATCTCTGTAGGACAGCTTGATGACAACGGTTATGCAACAATATTCTCTAGAGGAGTTTGGAAATCACTAAGGGTGTGCTAATTTTAGCACATGGTAAGAAATCTAACTCTTTGTATTTAACATCAAGGTCCAGTGATGTGTAGGAAAATACAAGACTGTAAAAAGACAGACTTGATCGCGCAAAATATATTAGGAAGCCAAAGAGAGTCAGATTTGTCGTTTCTCATGTAAGCTTGAGAAAGTTGGCAAAGGCTGCCAAGATCAATTCGAGACCGGATACTCCTAATGCAGTGGGAGTTGTGAATCGCCTAGTAGATGTGCTCGACTTTAATTCATTTTCTGGCTTGAAAACGGGAGTTGTGAGCTGCAGAGATGATAGGGCTTGGTTTGAAATAGGGGCTGACATGTGGTGACCCAGTCTCCAAGTGGGTAACTGTTGGGTTGCATGTGGAGACTAGCTTGGATCTGAAAATTGAGAAATAAAGAGTTGGCTTGACTCTCCGCTTGATAGATGACTCAAGTAAATGCCAGGTAGAGAGTTCGCTTGACGTGAGCTCAACACTCCACTCGAGCGAAGGTTAGGCAGAGAGTTTTCTTGACATGCACTCGACACTTTGCTCGAACAAATATCGTAGGAAATCAAAAATTAGGATTTTCAGCACTGTTTTACTATAAATATGTCATATTTGACTTGTTTTGTATGGAATTTTTAATATTTCATGACAAACAATTGTAGAGTGACTGCATATTTTGTGAGGGAGCAAAAAAGCCTTGGAGAGTTGAGATTGAGATTGAGTGTTGTGTGCTCGATCGTGCATACTTTTACTTTTGTTTTCATCGTTGGTGTGCTTGTTTTGCACAACACAAAGTTACCTTTTCATACTCGCAGTTCCCATGCTATTTCATTTCTTCACGCTATACACTGGTTTGTGGGTTTCCCTCCTATTTGCTCTTATGATGGATGTTAGTTTTATTTAGTTATTGTTGATCAATTTTCTTGGCACATTTGGATTTTTCCTATGGCTTGAAAATCTAATATTATTCCAATGTTCCTTAAATTGGTAAATCAATTTAACACAAATGTAAGAATTCTTCAAAGTGATCGTGGTGGTGGATATGTAAACAACAATGTACAACAATATTTTCTATCAAATGGAGGTGATAATGAAATATCTTATCCTAGCACTTCAGAACAAATTGGCTTATTTGAACGACATCATCATTACATTGTTGAAACCAAAATTACCCTCATGGCCCATTCTTTCCTACTTCCAAAATTTTGGATTATTGCATCCAAAACTATTACTTTTCCAATCAACATCACTCTTAGAGGTTAATATCCTTATGCATTAGTCTTTCACTCTCCTCCATTCCATTTTACTCCTCTGAGTGCTTTTATGTGCATGTTACCCACATATAACATGTTTTGGTCAGTCCAAATTATAGTTCAAATCCACTCCATGTGTCTTTATCGGCCATATCCCAAATCACAAGAGTTATGCTCGTATATGTATATAGCAACAGGTCTCATCTATGTATCTCGACTTGTCAATATTAATGAGGACAGTTTTCTTTTTCCTCTAAGTAGATTATTTCTATATATCCATGCCAATGGTTCAAGGCACAATCACTTCCAAAAGAATTACAGCACTAGCCACATTTAAATGCCTCGGCAGATTACTCCTGTCCAGGTCCAAATTCAACTAGCTCGACCCAATTACTTTCAGATTCTACTATTATTCCTACACTACAAATTGCAACTACTAACCTGCCCCAGCCAATATGCATTCATCCAGTTCCCCACAGACCCATTCAATGATCACTAGGTCACAAGATGAGACTAGGAGGCCTAGAACATTTCTTTCAACCCGTCATCCACTATCAATGTGTTTCTTGGCAAATTCGTCCCTACTTCTACAGAGCCTAAAACTTTTAAACACACAAAATGATGTCCAATGTAGGAGTGTACAAGAACCGATCAAACTGGCCTTAGGAGCACAGACGGAACTAGTGAATCGGTTGGGGGGCAAGAAGATTTAAAGAAAAACTAATATCAATGGTTTGGCACTGTTTGAACCATTGAAAAATTTCGGAACCAGCCGATGTTGTTTCCTAACGACGTCATGTCACTTAAGTGAGTGAAACAACGTCAGTTAGAGACTAGAAATAGAAAATAAATAAATGGAATGGCGTCATTTGCTTGAAGCCAAACATCACCGTTTCAGAATGGGATAATGTTGGTTTCTCTCCTCTTTTCTTCTTCTTCTTCCCCATCTTCTTTTTCCTCACGATTAGGTTTTTTTCCTCCTTTGTAACTTCTCTTAGGGCTGGACAAGTTTACCAACTTTCGTACTCCGTCTGACTTCCACTCCGATTTTGACTCCAATCGGAGTTGGAAGTCGAAAGTCGAAGTTGGAGTTAGAATTGTTCTAACTCCGAAATCAGAGTTTGGAGTCGAAACTAAACCCACTTTGGTTCCGAGTTCCAACTCCAAACTCCGACATTTTAAAAAAAATAAATCACGTCGTTTTGCATCTATATGTTTTGTTTTAAACTTTTAAGTAAGGTTTTAAACGACGTCATTCCATTTAAACAGGAACAATGTCGTTTAAGTATTGGTTGAAGGCTTGATAAGCCTTCTTTCTTCTTATTCTTTCTTCCTTCTTCTCTTGATTTCCCTCTTCTCTAAACCTTTCCACCACCTTCGTCCCTCGATTCCACCTCGATTATGTAGCCCTTTACCTTCGGTTGCCTCACACTGTCGACAACATCTGTCGCGGCCCAGCACCAATCTATTGCTGAGCCAAGAGGAACATTGTCAATTGGTAACTGATTTTAGAAATTAGGGTTTTAAATTTTACAATTAGGGATTTTAATAACAACTAATTAAAAGTGTTATTTTTTTTTTAATTTTTGATTTTGGATTGTGTTAATTTTTTGTTGTATGTGCTTTGATAGTGAGAAAATTTTGAAATTTATTGAGATTTGGTATTGTGTGTGCTTGGATAGTGTGTGCAACTTGTTTGATGGAATGTCACTGTGAAAAAAAAATAGTTTTTTAATGTTAACTTGTTCTAATGTAGATTCATCAAGCTAGTTGGGTTGCTTATTCAGTTGTTCTGATGTTTGATGTGTCTAAGATTGCTTCTAGCTTGTATAAATGTTAAGAAAAAATCTATTCCTCAAGTATAGAGGCAAAGTGTGACATCCCCTTTTTTCATGGGAAGGATTTATTTATATTTTTTCCATGATAGGATTTGATGATTCATTATTTTAATATATTCTGAGGTATAAGGTGTCTTAGAAAAAAAAAAAAAGAGAGAAGTTTCTGAGTGTTAGGCTTGAAACACTTAAACCTAGGCCCTTACACTTATTGGAGGCATAATAGAATTAGGCCCAAGAGTTGAGACAAGGCCCAAGAGGAGCTCATAGGATAGTCGGTCATAGTGTAGGTGCCTAAGAGACCCTTGAAGGGTGGTAAGCGTGTAGGGGTTGAGTGGGGGATTGGAGGAGTCATCTTGGAAAGAACAACCCATCCACACACTCCTTGTGCCAAGTGGCAACCCCATATGGAAAGTTCTCGCGAGTTACGCAAAATGCTCTTTCTGGATTTTTGTCCTAGGCTTGGTTTGGAGGTTAAAAAGGTAAGTATGGAGGGAGAGGATTTTGGCCATGGGATAGAGAGAGAATCTGAAAAGATGCATGCCTTTTAGGCTTCCCAAGTAAATCTCATCACATTTGAGAAGATTTGGAAGAAACCGCCACGTGTCTTATATGCATTGAGCATGTCTTGAAAGAAAATAGAGTATATAAGGGGTTTGGCCAAAAATGGGGAGACTTTTCTCATTCCTTTTTTTTGACTCTTCATCCTCCCTAGAATTCGACTAAGGTAACCTTTCTATGTTCTTCCATTTTCTCTCAATTTCTCTCTAGCCAAACACTATTTTCCCTTGGTTTCTTGATTTTTCAATGCGAATATTTCAGAAACATTTTCCACTTAAGGTAAGCATTTCGCCATGCAAAGATTTGAAGGGGTTGTTTTCATCTAAAGTTTCAGCCCAAATGTTTTCTTACACATACACACACATTCACGTAAAAATTAGGGTTTTGATTCTTTGTAGAACGAAAGCCTAGACTTTTGAAGTTTTTAAACAAAAAATAAAATAGAGATTTACATGGGCCGAAACGTGGTTTTGAAAATAAAAGTAAAAGTTAGGATTTTCTTTTTGAAGAGATTTGGCCCTAACAAGTTTTGAAGAGAAATAACATTTTTCTTGGGAAACAAACACATTTTTCCCTTCTAGATTTCGAATCTAGGAATTTTTAAGTTTAAATCTTGATTTTCTCCTTGTTTGTTTTCATATTTCTTACTTATATTTTTTGGATATTTTTGTAAGTATACTCTTAATCTAGTTTTGGTGTTGTTTGTATATAATAGATAAACTTGTTTGCCTTTGATTTCCTAATTTTTTGCTTGCTTAATTACTATATTTTCTTAATGATATTATAAGGTTTAACCTATGGATACTTGGATGAATGATATTGATTATTTGGAGAACTACTATGCGATATGGTCTATAGTGAATTCGGCCTTGAGGATTTGTGAAGAAAAGAATGATTTTTGGTTGAAAAATGTGGTTATATGGGGTTATAGGTTTCAACCTTGGCCTACTCTTGAGGTAAAATTATTACTTTTGATTCATGTATGGAGGTATGGTCATTTCCTAATATTTCTTGGATGATTAATGGATTGATCTCATTGTTTGCCCTAGAATATGCTTCGGGTACCTACATGTTTAAATAGGATGGGATAGGTCAAGTTGATTGATGAAGGGAACCATGATGTAAGAGCATTAAGGTTTGGCTCAAGCTTTTAGTACTAGAGATGTGTTTTTGACATATGCCTGAAGGTTTGCATGAATTGGTATGAAGTGATGAAGGGAAATGAGGTGTGTAATGAAGCTTGAAGGGTTTAGCCTTGGCTATGTGACGTTTATATGAGATTGATTGGCTATGTTACTGTGATTAGAATTTACGTTTGCATGTTCTGATATCTTAAGCTATGATTGAAAGATGTATGCTTCACATGTTCATGATTACATGCTAGCATAAGTGAGTCAAGGGTTTGCATGTAGTCCAAGTCATATGATTTCATGTCTTTGGGTCAATATTTTTAAAAGAAAGTCATGTGTTTTATAAGAATCCCAAATGATAGAATGGAAAAATGCCCTAGTGGAACTCTCTGTTCACTCAGGAGTGTTTAAAATCGAGTAAAATCCCTAGGTCGACGAAGAATAGTTGACGGGCCTCAGATGGTTTCAGTGGAAGGATTTCGAAGCGAGGTTGCACTTAAAGTTAGTAGGTGCTAAGAACGGTGAAGGGAAAATAAGCGAACTGCCGTATAAGATTATGAACATGATGAGTAAAGGAGTCGTAGAATGATGCGATAACTAGTGATGAACACATGATGTATAGGGGAGCTGTGAGGTATCCAACATATTATATGAAAGTCATGACAAGGAAAGCTATGAGCCTATGAATGATATGAATGATAATAATAAAACGAAATGTTATGAAAGTCATGAAAGTTATGAAAAGTTATGAATGTGTGTAAAACAAAAAGTCAAAGAAGAATGAAAATTATTTTTATGAAAAGGCATTGTGCATAAATCAAGTCATAAGTCTTATTATTTATGATTTATGCATTTGTTTGTGTTGATCTTTATATGCCTATGATAGTTGTGCTATGTTACTTGTGTATATAATGATACTGAGATTTCAAGAAATCTCACTCTTGTAGTTTTAACTACCATTCATTCTCAGGATGGTAGAAGTAGTTGCAAGATTAGATGGAGAAGCGTAAGAGGTCGCCTCCCAAGAAGACTCAAGAGACCCTAAAGAGCCCTGAGGGTCTGTCGAAGTACTCCACTTACACCAAGTTCAAGTAGAAGGAAGACCCGTTTTGTATGAGTACAAGGTATCATCAAGCAGAATGAGCCCCCACTATCAGAGGCCCCACAATCTTCAGGTCGTTGCATTGTTTTGCTTCCAGGTGGTTCTTTGGCCCTGGACGATATATTATTGATGTACTATTTTGAGGTGCAATTGCTTTAAAACTTTTGGAATAGTTGTACTAGTGATTTCCATGTGATCAATGGAATTATCTAGTTATTTTACCTATCTAGTTAGAAATGGCTTTTCTATTGTGATCATTATTGCATACTGCTAGTAAGTTAGGTGCATATAATATATACTTGTCATGAATGAGGGATATGTAACCTTGTATTACATGTCCCCAATACTTCAAGTTTACATAAAATCCCAAGCATAGGACCGGCCAACACAATGACATTACTACTCTTGTATATAGTTAGTTTATCATTTTCTGGCAGAGACATTAAAATATGAAGTGTATATTCTTCATCCTCATGTGCTTGGGACATTCTCTCATTAGGCTAGGATACCCATGAACATTATAAATGATGAGCTTACTACTTTTAAGTCCTCATAAATTAGTAGCCTAAGCTTCCTTCCTTATTCCTTGACAGTCCCAACACCTAAGATAGAGTTGGAAACAACAAAATTAGAAGCACAGGAAGATAACAGTACTTTTATGGTTGAATTCATTGTATCCCTCAAACTTCTTTTTTACTTTCACCCTAAAAACAAAAGATAAACCGTACTTGAATCCTAGAAAATACCTTAACTGTTAGGACTTGATAATCTCTATTTTTTCGGTTGATCTGTGTAATAAAGTAACAATTAAGACCAAAATTAGTAAGTAATTATAGTGTCTTTTGGTGTAATTACAGTGTTTCGGCGTCTTCTCTAGCTTTTGGTTCTTTATAGTGGTATTTTAATCTAAGATAAACAAGAAAACCATTAATCCATCAGTTTGCAACTTACTCAAATGAAAAAGCTTGAACTTTGCAACTTAAAATTTACAACATATATCGGTTCACCTATAGTTTATAAGTCTGAACTATTGCCATCATCAATAGATGTGTGATCATTTTAGTTGTTCTTTCCATGTTATCAGGACCTCCTAACTTTTTTCTTATTTATTGGAGTGGTGTTTCTCATGTATACACCCACCCTATATACTTGAGCAATGCCTTTTGATCATAAATAAAGCTTTAACTTGCTTATAAAAAAGGGAAAAAATGAAACTTTAACCAAATTGAGATAAACAAGTTATATGCAATCATTTGCATATGTTATAGAAATGCTAAGGCCATATGTTCAGCTTTAAACCAGCTGGCAAACATAACTAACAGGTAAAAATAGTACCACATGGTATTGAGTGAAAAGCACCAGAGTACAATGCTTCCCAAATTCAAGGTTGTCATGTAGAAAATTGAATTAGATCACACAGCTTCACATTCCATAGATAAATTATTTTATGAAGAATCCATAATAACACCTACATAGTATATAAGCAAGTACTTAACAAATTTTAATACTCTCACATAGTTTCTACCTTCTAGCTTGTGTATTTCTAATATTTTATATAAAAAAAAAAAAAAACTAGTTTTAACAAGTTTTAATTTTTTAATTAGTGGGATTAGTCCATACTTATTATTGTGTATTTCTTTATATACTCCATGAGGCATGATGTATGGTTAGAGTGTATTCAATTAACTTTTGTTTATTATATTTTTTACCGAACAATTCATTATCCTTACTAACATATTTCCTTCTATTTTACTTCAATTTTAGGCTTCAGTATAGATGGATCCCTCACGTAGTGCGAGTGCCAGTGGGACTCCGACTCCATATGAGACTCTGGATGCCAGGACTCCGTCGGCATCCCAAGCGGTAACATTGAGTCAGACTCGAGGTCGACTACCCACCTCCACTCGAGCACAGACCTCGTGTGCTAGCAGTAGATTTCCACTTTCAGTTGACATAGAATGGGAAATAGAAGATCTCAATCAGTTTATGGAGGAGCAAGAGATGGATCTTGGAAATGATCCATTTCAGGATTTGGATGTACCAATACACCCTTTACAGGCGAGGCCACCCCCCATTCACGATCAAATAAAAAAAATTGTGGACATGGAAATATTTCACGAAGGTTGAGGGTGGGGATCCCCAACAACCACGGACTGAGTACAACTACTCAAAAAGGTAAGGCACTACTTGCATTTCATCACATCTGAACAGTTGCTAGCGATATCAATTAGCGAAAGGGATGATGTCAAGAGATTAGTGTCTTGCTTTGTATGCGACTTGATTTTTTCATTTAATCTCATTTAATTTCTACTTAAGACTGATAATAAATTATTAAATGCAGCCACAGATCAGTCACAGACTAATCTTAGTTACGAGACTTCTACAGCCACTGATGGGACAAGAACACAAATGAGGAACCTGGTGGTCCCTCAATACAGTGAGAAGATGTACCATGAGGCGCTTGCGGAGATGGTTATAGAGAATGAGCTGCCTTTTACCACAGTTGAAAAGAGAGGGTTTTGAAAGTTTGTAAAGATGCTTGAGCCAAGATTTTTACTATCATCCCGTTATACAATAATGCACGACTGTATGAAAAGGCATCTGAGGGAGAAGACAAAAATGAAGAAAATGTTTATGACCACTAGCCACAGAGTGTCCTTTACGATCAACACATGGACGTTCGCACAGAATACGTTGTACATGTCTATCACAACACACTACATTGACAAAGAGTAGAACCTAAAAAAGAAGATTATTGGGTTTAAAGAAATTGTCGATCATATGGGTGCATCGGTAGGGACGAAGATAGATGATTGTCTAATGGATTGGGGCATCCAAAAAATATTATGCATTATAGTTGGCAATGTCGGTACTAACGAAAACGCTATCGAATGATTTATGCAGAATACGAGGGTGAGAGACGATGTGATTAAAAACCAAAAGTATATCCACATTCGATGCAATGCTCATATAATCAACCTTATTGTTGGTGAGCCTTTTTTGTTTTGATTTTGTATTTTATATTTTAATATTTTTGTGATTAAAGTCTTCAAAAATTAGGATATTTTTCATATTTGTATAATAATTGGGTATTTTTCAATGATCAAACAAGTGAGGGATTGAAAGATGTAGACGATTCCATCAAGAAAATCCAAAACATTATGCGGTACGTGAGGGCTTCTGCCCAAAGGTTGCAGAAGTTCAAGGCAATAGCAAAACATTGAATGGAACTCTACATATCTGATATTGGATGTGGCACAAAAGTACCAGAAGGCATTTGAGCAGTTGGAGATCGAGGATGGGGGTTTGAGGTATGCCCTGTTGGAACCTAATAGAAGGGGGCTCGGTTAGCTAAACAGTACTGATTGGCAACATGTGGGAGACTTTGTCAGCTTTTTACAGATCTCCTATGACAGCACTATGTGGGTATCTGGATCCGCATATGCAACGACAAACATGTGGTTCAACGAGATTTCAATGCTACACCACCACTTGAAAGAATGTTGTGCTGACCCGAGCGGATTGTTATCTAGTATGACATCAGAGATGCAGTCGAAATATGATAAATATTATGAGCAAGTTAAGAAGATAAATAGATTATTATTCATAGCGCCGATCTGCAACTCCCGGTTAAAGTTGGCAGTGATAGAATAATGGGCAACTAAGATTCTCAGGGTAGTGAAGGGTGCGACATTTATCACAACACTTAAGGTAGATCTAAACGACTTATACACCCACTACATCAGTAGCACCAATAGTCAGGCTTCATCCTCAGCAACCGCAGGTACCTCACACTCAAGTTGAGAACCTCCTTCAAATGCCCGTACCCGTCAGGGCAATTCAGCCAGTCGATCCCAAGACTTCAATGTTATGACATCGTTTCATGCACAATCGACGAGAAATCCACTGTAGTGTATGAATGGAGTTGAGTGCTATTTACTAGCACAGGTCGATGAGTCTAGTGAAATTTCAGATTTTGATTTGGTGGAGGGCTAATTCCATCAAGTATCCGATCTTCTCTCGTATTGTTCGAAATGTGCTAGCCATTCCTATCACTATGATTGCATCTGAGTCGGCATTTAGTACTGGAGGTGGAGTGTTGGATGCCTATCGGAATTTATTATCATCGTCAACCGTGGAGGCTCTCATTTGTACACAGAACTGGATCAAAGATGTACCTTTTAGACTAGAGAACATTGGTATCGATGCTGAGAGCTATGGCTTGAGTAAAGTAAAATTAAATTAATTTGTTTACTTATTTTTTTATGATTAAAGTAACAAATTTTATATAATTATTTAATTATTTCAATAATTTTTGTTTTAAATTTCATAAATCTATTTAACTTATACTGTTTATGATTTTATAGATCTAGTTATCAACTCCAACATAGTTGCCGATAACTGTTGAAACAATTGATGGTTACATATATTTGTTTTCTCTAATTTACGGTTAGTTGTTTGGTTCATTTTAATTTTTATTGATAATAATATATTTTAGTTTTATCTTAATCTTAGGTATGAGTCTGTATGACCAACGGCAAAGTTACGACGTACAAACTACAAACTACATTGATGCAGCGGATTTTTTATTTTTATTTTTTTAGTAACCTTGGATCCTAATCATAGTGAATGGTTTAATTTGTATTTTGTATTATTCATCCTAGACTATTTTTTGTATTAGGCATTTAGGCTTAGCAATTAGTATTGTAATTTGTATTATTTGTATTTAGGCTTAATAGATAAATGGTTGTGAGTGCTTACATCCGAAAATGGGCCCAATTGGACCCATTTAGAATGAGAATGGCCCAATTAGGCCCATTTGGTTTTAGAATGGGCCTAATTTGGCCCATTCCAAATTGGAGTTAGGATCGGAAGTCGGAGTTCCAACTTTTAATCAGAACTCCAATCGTAGTTTAGAATTCTAAACTCCGATCGGAGTCGAACTCCAACTCCATTTTGGAGTCGGAGTTGGAAACTCTGACTTCTTCGGAATCAGAGCTCAGCCCTAAAGTCTTCTCTTTCCTAAGTCATGGCAGACATGACTTACCTCCTCCATCATAGAGATGCTAATGGCATATCGAAAATCGTGCTAATACATGTCAAGATTGATGGGATCGATTTTGGCCGATTCTCCTATGTTGGAGGGGTTTTGGTTTGGCGCCGAAATCGACATTAGTGTTCACTCCTAGTCCAAAGGAAACAGGCCATGCAATCAAGAATTCAAGCAATTCATGAGAACCAAACTTAGATCCTTTTGCCCCTTACTCCAAACATGAGCTTAGTCACAAGCAAGTGGGTCTTCAAAGTAAAGACGTGAGCTGGCATATCTGTTGAATGATACAAAGCACATCTTGCATTCGGTTGGTTCTTATGATGGCCTTATCACAACTATGGTCTCTCAAACAAGTCGATGTAAGTAATGTTTTCCTACATGGAAAGTTGCAAGAAAAAGTTTAATTGATTCAACCACCCGACTTTAAAAGATCCCCATCATCCTAATTGTGTTAGTTGACTTCATAAGGTCTTGTATAGTTTAAAACTGGCCCCTTAAGCATAGAATCTAAAGTTTAGCAACTACATTCACCAACTAGAATTTCAAAGATGTGCCTATGACATCTCCATGTTTTTTCCTTGAAATAAATATGAGATGCTTATTCTAATTATTTATATAGATGATATTATTCTCATGGGAAATTCATTGTCGTCAATTAACACACTTATTTCTCATTACTCCAATGCTTTGGCTTTGAAGGGGCAAACTTGTTTTCACTCCACTTGCTCCTAGTGTTAATTTCTTTGTGCATGAAGGTTCTCTGTTCATTACTCCAACTCTCTACAAGTAAATGGTGGGCATGCTTGAGTATCTCACTTTAACTAGATCGGATATGGTTGATGCAGTTGACTCACTCAAAAATATGAGTAGCACAAAGGTTATCTCAAGTGTAGGAATATGTTATGTAATAATTAGGAATAAAATACCTAAGTTGTCTCCTTAGAAAAAATCGCTTAAATAAAACTCATGTAAAATGGTAAAAATGTTTACAACAATGCATTGGTCATAGACTAAATTCATGTTTTTGGATTTTTGGATGTCGGAGTGAAAAATAAAAAATTAAGATGCAAGAAAATAAATTAATAATAAAACTAGATTTGCTAAATTAATTAACTAAGAAAAAACTCGCTAAATCAATTTAATTAAAAACGCATTAAACATGAAATCTGATCTGGTTAAACATTAAATTATAAAGCAAACTAACTAAAAGCATTAATCAACTAATGATGAAAACATAAAACTTAAATTAGATTACCGAGAAAACTTAAATAAAATATCAAAATAAAATAATGCTAAATGAATCATCTCAAAGAAATATAACCCAGATGAAGATGGCATTGGAGGAGATAGCTGGAGCGGCAGTTGGTCCCTTGAGAGTTTTTCAAGCTGTTGTCGAAGTGGAAACCAGATGGAAAAATTCTATTGTGTCAGTGTGCCAAAGTCTAACACAGTGAAAACCCAAGAGATTCCCTCCTTTAGAATAAAAGTTAAAGTGGCGCTTTCTATTATAAATTGGAAGAAGAACGTGTGGTTGCCATGTGGGACTAAGCTGAATGGAAATTTCCATCTCAAATAAATTGTGGCACAAGAGTAAAATTAAAACTAAAGTGTGCGGCACCTATGTTAGGTCTTAGCAAAATGAGTTGTTCTCCTTGAAGTAAACCCTCGAATATATATATATATATATATATATTCTATTATAATAAGTGACTGTCTAATTGTGAACAGTGATTTCTATTATTTTTCCGTTAAGTCCCAATAAATTCATTAAGTTTAATATTCTGTTAAGTTCAATAATGAATATATTCATTATGTCGATTAGTCTGCCATGCATGCATTATCTTCATTCATTGTATCAATAATCAAATGCATGGACATGCATGCATGCATGGTGGCTACATGTGAAATTATCCCACAAAAAAAAATGGGTTAATGTTTCTAGTTACCAATTGCATGGTTAACTCATGTAATTTAATTGCAATTTTTAAAAGTCTGAACTTTGAAGGAAGGCATTGGGGAAAGGCCCCAATCTCTGTTGAATATGAAACGTTAAAAAAGTTGGACAGTCTATATTCCTTGGGAATGCAATCCCATGCACGACTTGCAAGGAAAATAAATATATTGTCAGTTATAAAAAATTGTTTGTGGAAAAAGACAATAAATATATCAATATATCACACAATTATTGGTAAAACTCAATTAAAACAGTTCATATTCACATATTTTGAATGTAAAACGCTTCATATTCACATATCCTCATTCGTCGTTCTTATTAGTCTGACAATTTTTAAAGAGCCTCTAAATAACACCTCTTTTTTTCCTTCTTCTTTTTGTCCTTAGTTTGTACATTAAAAAAACATTCTTAATAAGAAAATATCATATATAAAATCTTGCTTCTCATTTATCTGATTTGGTTTATTTTGTTTTGCAAGACAGTGCACTTAAGATTTATATGTTTGTAAGCATATTTTATTATTTGGTTCTGATATATAGTTTTATGTTTGCTAATGATACATTATTTTATTTTTGTAAATGGTTTGATTTAGTTAAATTCATAAATGGTTAGGACATGTACTTTCTTTATATTTTATATTCATGTTCTTGTTCTTTGAAGCATTAATTTGAGTACAAGTATTCAATAAGTTTTTTTTTTCCCTTGCATTGCAAATGCATGATCTTATAAGAGCATAATCTTTATGTTTTGTGATTGCATACAATTAATTAAATTTACGACTTGGGATGAGTATTAGTTTTTGGGAGAAAAGAGAAAGCAAGATAGATTAACTTTGGCTGCAAATTAAGATGGTCCAAAAAACATGCACCCACTAATTGATACAATAATAATGGGACAAAAATTTTATAAAGTATTAATTGGGAAGTACGTGAGTAAACTTCAATTAAATAACACGAGGCTTGGCTTTGTAAGAATCGCTTAATATCAAAGCTAGTCTTCAGGTACTGCTAGCTAGCTAGCTGAGATTGTGAATATTGTCATACATTCTAAAGGTCAATAGTTAGATTCTGGCTAGTTCATATGTTGAAATTTTTTGGTATTCTAATTATTCTTTGAATTTATTTTGTTGATTTCAAACATGCAATTCTTATTTGTTTTATTTATTTGAGTCCTAAGCAAACAACTAGTGTTGAGTAGTTTATTAACATAGTACAAGGTATTCCTCCCATGTTGTTACATTATTTAGGTTATCTGCTTGTTGATTTTGAATTTACATTTTATAAAAATGTTTTCCCCTCAAATAGAATATATATGTTGAAGTAATAATGTATGTAATCTTTAGTGGTTTTATTTTTTAGTAACCTCCTTCAACATACACACAGCTAGCAAGACTAAAGCATGAACTAAAAAAAATCACACAATGGAATTAAAAGAGGTAAAAATCTATAAAATACAAGCTTTCAACTATAGATGGTTCAATTAGTATCAAACAACAATCCAACCAAAGAAATCCAAACTAGGGTTTATACATTTGACGAATCTTTTCCTAAAACACAAAATGGAGTAGAGAAAAGGTATATTCGGCTTGGGAAGCTAGAGAACACATGAAATCCTTGGCTGGAAGTAAAACTAAAGCATTAACAAAATCCTCAGTTGATTAAGCCATAGCTAAATTCAAAATAAACCAATGGAAAAGGGATTAAGGTGTTTTTACCTTGATGTTTCTCTTTTGAGAAGATGAAATACCAAGATCTTGAGCCTAGGGTTCAAAAAAACACAAAGGAGGTAAGAAAGAGAAAGAGAGATATGGCTGAGAGACGGAGACTATCAACAGACGTTTATTATTCTCTATTATTATTCATTTCTTATTTGATTTATTCTTGTATAGTTAGCATACAAATTTGCTAAAATATAATCTTCATGTATAGACTAGAATCATACGAATTTATTTTCAAGTATAGCACACCTGTAAAGTCTATGAATATAGAGAAAACAGGAGGCCAATTCATTCAGCTATTCACACATAAATACCAGTTTCTTGACATGGTATCAAGAGCTAACGATTAAACCTCTTGCTTTTAGGGGTGCCTTCTAGTCTTTTGGTCAAGTCTCCCTTGTCTTGTGGTGCACCCAACACCTTCTCTTGGTGTTTTGGTGAATTTTGTCTCCTTCTGTGGTGACCCGACGTTAGTTCTTCGAGTTTTTGGCCATCGTGTGTCTCTTCTCCAATTTCTTGTCTTTCAGGTTCAATGGGGGTTGGCGCAGGCCACTCTTGTCATTCTCGGCATGTCTATGGTTGTGTGGCTATTAGAGTAGCCTTCTATTAGTGGTTCATCTCTTGATGCTAGTGGCTGCTATTGGAATAGCTATCTGTTGCTATACAGAGTGGCAAGACTTCATTTTTTGGGTGCTTCTGTGTGATTTTTTTCATTCAAAATATTATTTTGCTCCGGTGTTTTTTTTGTCAAATTGATGTCATCTTCTCCATAATCGTGCACTGGTATTTTCAGAACATCTTTATTTCAATCTCTAACTATTTTGAGGTTATTTTTTTCTTCTATTTACTTTGTCTCAGATTTAATTACGTTGGATTCCACACCCGTTTGTATCAAGTTTACAGGAAAAAATTATGCTACATAGGTTTTTCAATTTAAACTTTTCCTCAAGGGAAAGGACTTGTGGGGCCATATCGATGGCACGGATGTCGCACAAACTTCTAACACTAAGGATCCAGTGTATTCTCCTTCATGGGTTGTGCTTGATGCACAGATCATGCTTGGCTTCTTAATTCAATGGAGCCACATATTGTTGCAAACTTGTGGCCTCATCACTCTACTTAGTCCATGTGGAATTACTTGAAGAAGGTTTATCATCAAGATAATAATAATGCTTTTCACTATCAATTAGAACATGCGATAGCCACATTGCAACATGTCATTCTTTCAACTCAAGATTACTACACGACATTTTTGACTCATTGGGATGAATATTTAGACCTCGTTACAGAGGATGTTCCTGATGCTGCTATTTCAACTATTTAGAATCTTCATATGACTAGTTGGCATGATCAATTTCTTATGAACTATGCCCCGAATTTGAATCTGTTCACTCATTTCTACTAAATCGATCTCCAGTTCTATCTCTTGATGTTTGTTTTAGTGAATTACTTTGTGAAAAGAAACGTCTTAGTACTCAAGCTGTGACATCCCCAATTTATGTCTGTAACGTAAACTGAAGAGTCAGGATAAGTAACATAAGGTTACCTACCCTTCGTACATATAATCAATAGCATGTATGCACCTAAACTTACTGGCAATATGCAGTGGGAAGTGTAATGGAATATGATTAAACTCCGAAGTATGCAAAGGAAATCTAACTTTGCACAGTGTTCACATGGTAAACCTTATGCATACCCATAGATTAATATTTACAATAACATCAAGTATCAAGTCATACATAAACTAGATATTCCGAAATACATATATTTGAATCTTCTTTCCTCCAACATGTGGTCAAAATTTGAAGAGACATAGCTATCAAAATGCAGGTCAGCAAGAGGAGAGTATTTGGTGGACCCTTTAGGGTTCACCAAAATCTCTCGATGAGTCTGGGTCTCCTGACCTGTCATATCTACCTGTACAAGTTCTATCGTTCTGAAAATAATAGATAAAATCAAAGAATGAAATTTTAAGAAATCTCAGTAATTGCATCATTAACATAACTGAAATCAAAATAGTAAATCCGCATAACACGTAAATGCACATAATCTTATCTTGAGACCTCTTGTTCCTAACTTATACACAACTTATACATAACTTAGAAACTACTTAGACACCTCCTTATAAAATTTGCATCTTTCTATAAGAGGACTTAGTTCCTATTCATATAGATTTTAGAATTAACCTCGATGGCAAATCACATCGCCTTCACTGTCTAGTTTTTTAAATTCACGACGACAGATTGAATCGTCTTTACGGTCATATTTCTTAAATTCATGACAGCAGATTGAATCGCCTTCACCGTCGTATTTCTTAGCATGATGGAAGATCGAGTTGCATTTACCGTCATGACGAAACTTATCATATTATGGCATCAGTCATATTAGTCATATGACATTTACATATCGCCTTCGTCGTTACGAAACTACTTCTTATCGTTTGACAGAACTTACGTATCACATTCTCCATCATGACACAACTTTTTATTATTCAACAGTAGTTACGTATCACCTTCACCATCGATACATCAGTCATAAGAGAGTTACGTATCGCGTTTCTCATTATGATGTGACTTATAAATTTCTTATTCTTAATTGTTCATTTCTTATTCTTATAAAGACTTTAGTAATCTTATTTTTTGAAAATTCAGTATGACTCGACATAAAATCTTATGGCGTAACTTAAGAGCGCATGAACAATTATACCTTTCATACCCGATATATGAATCTATGAGTCATACGACATACCAAAATGTCTCAATCAAATAGGTTGTGCATATAATAGCTTATAAACATCTTATCTTAATAACTTGAATCATGAACATATTTTTCTAAAAGGAAACATCTGTCCCTAGCCCAAAATAGTACAGGGCCAAATATCACCTTACCTACCCATTTCAATTTCTTATCCTCCTTTCCTTAAAATCAACTTAATTCCTTCTTAACAAGTTAAGAAAATTTCATACATAGGCTAAACAAGCCATAGCCAAATCACACCTACATTTATCTTTCTTCAATTCCTTCTTATTGAGTCAAAAAAATAGGATTTTCAAGAAATTAAACATCCTTAGCCTAAACATATGCATAGGGCCAAATACTTCTTGTATAGCACACTCTAAATTTTCCTTCAATTCCTTGGAATTCTATTACTTTATTATTACCAAACCTTTGAAAATTTGAGCTAAGGAAAAATAGCCCTAGCCGAAACTCAATAATCAACCTTTTAAAGCTTAACTTCATATTTAGTTCAGATCAATCTTTCTATTACTAAATCTTATTTATTCAATTATTCTTTAAGGGAACTAATTCATTATATTCCCTTTCAGTCACTTAGTTAGATTATTATATCATAGGCCTAAAATAAACTAATAATATTATATGAGAAATACACCTAAGGTCGAAACCTTCAAACCCTTGCAATCTCCAAAATTCCACTATTTCACAAACCAAATTTCCTCATATCAATCATCTAAATTTATTCTATTGTTCTATAGATAAATCTTCGCTTTACTAAGGATTTTACTCCAAGTATTTCATTAATCTCCTTTAGAGTAACTTATTTCATTAAACTAACCTCTCCATAGGCTAGATATTCACTCAATAAATCAATTTATTTCATACAACATCAAATACATAAATAATTGCTAAAATCATGTTAAAGATGCATTTACCAATTTTCTCCAAAATCTCCAGCTTAAGAAAAGATCTTGCTTTTGCCTTAAATCTCATTGATTCTCACCTAAAGACCTTGAAATTGGGTTGTTATTCTAAGTGAGGTATGGGAGTGTAAAGAAAGCTTTTTCCTTTTTGATATGGCTGTGTATTTTGGAGTAGGAGAAGGGAGGGAAGACTCTAATGCCTTGGTCAACCATCCCTTATATATTGGAACAGAAAAAACCCTAGAAAGCCATATGGATCCATTGTCATATGCCACTTGTGCACTCTTGATTTTAGGCCATCATTTCCCTTGCTAATAGACTTGGTTGACAAATAAAGTGTCAAGAGTTTGTCTTAAGCTTATAGAGTCACTTGTCCCCACACTTGGAAAAAATCTCAAGAGGATAAGGCATAAGGTCGGTTACCAATGTCTAAGGCGATTTCTAGATAAATCTAGATTTAATCCTTGATCTAGTTTGTATCTCTTAAAACTCAAATATTAAAGTTCTAGATCTATCTCTTAGTGTTCTATAGAATTTTTAATCACCTCATTCAAAGATCATATGAGAAAGTTATGCTTAAATTACAAAAACACGACGAAATTACCTAGAATCTGTCCAATCCAATTTCACCATGTGTTCAATTCTTCTAACTCTAATTCCTTAGAATTCATCCGAAAACCATTGACACTTAAATCCTTAAGATTCCATGTTTCCCTACACATGTCAAACTCTTAGATTGATCACAAATTGAACTAAGGGTGAAAGAACAATCCAAAATACTTGGATATATCACACCATGCCACATATACCTCCCTTAGGTCTTAGATTACTCATTTTTTCTTCTTTTAGACTTGGTGAGTAAGAAAGGCTAATCTCAAGCCATTTGTACCTACACATGGCATGATATCATATGTGGTAGAAAGATATTTCCAAGAGGTAAGTCACAAAGTCGGTTATCCAAGTTAAAGTCGGTGCTATTTTATGCTTAACTTGATTCCATCAACTTCAAGCCCAATTTCGTCCTTGATAGGGTCCGTATTACTTAAACCTTAAAACATGAAAGTTGTATATATTTCTTTTGGCTATCTAGAGAATCTTGAATTGTCCCAATCCAAAATCAGAAAAAAAAAAAAAAAAAAAAAAAAAAAAACGTTATGCTATATTACCGAAGGACGTCAAGTTTGCCGAAAATTATCCAACCGATTTCATCATATGAAATATTCTTTGCTTATACCACTTGCCTTCTTCTTACTTGAATTTTTTATACAATATTTCCTTAAGTTCACAAATTTCATATCCTCCCATTATGCCAAGTGTCTCCTTTTTGGTTTGAAATAAAAAATATTCATTTTTGAACTTTCCATAATCGATTTCACCAAAAGGATTTCCAAATGATTTTTCCTTTCTCCATCATCCAATTATCAATTGTCATCTATAAGTTTTTGTTTCTAAGAACCTTTTTAGATGAAAATCATAATCTTCCTAAGTTCCTAACTGTAGCTGTTATGTTAACATACCACTATATTACTCAAGCAAAAGCCACTTATCTTATCTAAATATTATTTTCCTATAAATGAATCTCTCCAAAGGATTCCATGGTTTCTATTTCTAAAAAAAATCCAAATATGCTTAAAGATATATTTCCAAGAGATTTTAACAATAAGCTAAATAAAATAAAATAAAATATTCAAGCAAACATAACTATTTTAATATAGAAGAAATCAGGTCATCACACAAGCTATTCTGGAGCAATCTTATGATAGTTCAGGATCAACAACTGTGGCTTATGCTGCCCGAGGCCGAGGACCACCTAAGAATTCTAAACCCTTGCAGTGTTTTTGCTGCAAGGAATATGGTCATATTGCTGCTAATTGTCCAAAGAAATATTACTCCTATTTCAAGAAAAAGAGCCACAGTATCAAGGAGTGTCGTATCCGCTCCCAAAATCGTCAGCATCAAGCGTTTTAGGCCTTTGTTATTGTACCTCCAGCATTGACTTTTACGGTCAATGGCTCTGCTCCAGGTGATTCCTCTACTCCTACAACTTTTACAATGAATTATTGCACACTCGAGATGGTGCAACAAATGCTAATTTCGGCATTATCGGCCATGGGATTCTAAGGTAGCACTCTTACGAAAATCAGGTATATGGATTTGGGGGCCTCTAATCACATGACATATAGTCCCTTAGCTCTATATCATGTATGATGGAAAATCCGCTATAGAAACTACCAATGGCAGTTCCTTGTCAATAAC
The DNA here is from genome assembly GCA_036559045.1 of Platycarya longipes. Classification (NCBI taxonomy): domain Eukaryota; kingdom Viridiplantae; phylum Streptophyta; class Magnoliopsida; order Fagales; family Juglandaceae; genus Platycarya; species Platycarya longipes. Next base: position 23,935,643 of record CM071801.1, read on the forward strand.
TGTTGTCAGAGATGTCTCCTCTATATTTACTGATGCATTTCTTGCTCCTCAGCTTTACACGAATTTTATCTCTGTTGGTCAACTAGTTGATAACAATTGTGCTATTAACTTTTTAGTGATGTGTTGTACAGCTTAAATAGAAGAACCTTCGATACTGACAGTAATGTGCGACTTGTTGATAGAAAATCTGTCAAGAGATGTTGTGCTGGCAGCAATACAAGAAATCGTTTCCCTAACAAAAGAGGAGATTATGGAAGGACAACTCAGAGTAGACAGAAGAGCTATGCTGATAAGCATAGAAGGTCTTTGGAATTCACAATAGGCAATTGGTTAGACATTAAGATCTCACCTATGAAGGGTATAGTGCGGTTCGGCAAGAAGGAAAAGTTAAGTCCCTGCTATGTTGGACCCATGAAGTTGTGGAGAAGGTTGGACCAATAGCTCATCGTCTGGATTTATCAGAAAGTCTGCAAGGAGTTCACAATGTATTCTACATATCTTCGTTGAAAAAGAGCTTTGGTGAAGGACCGGTGGCAGTGATGGATCCAGATAGCATTAGGTTATGCTCAAAGCTAACTTACGAGGATGGCTATCGCGAATCGAAGATCAGATGGACCAGGAGCTGAGAAATCACAAAATTTCCCTGATTAAAATACTCTAGAATAACCTTACTTTTCAAGAAGCGACATGGGAAACGTGAAGACGTGATGAGGGCTAACTACCCTCCTTTCTTTGTAAACTAGTTATGTAATTGCTTTCTTCGTTGAACTTTGTTGTGACTATCTATATATGTGTGTGTGTGTGTGTGTGTGTGTGTGTGTGTGTGTGTGTGTGTGTGTGTGTGTGATTTTGTTGATTATATGGTTGTGTTGGTTGTTATTCCTTTAGAAATCGTAGTGATTTATCGTGCGACCTGGTGTAGGAGAGGGCTCGAACTAGAAGAATCCATGGCCACTAGTGTTAGAGATATAAAAGTTTCTTCTGGTCGAATCTGGTGTTTAGAATGCTGCCTTAGCAATTTTGAGGACGAAATCTTTTTTTAGAGGGGGAGGATGTGACAAACCGAATTTTTTATTCCCCTACTTGAATTCTTGGGTATGTTTGGAGTAAAGATTATATTTTATTTTATTATATTTCTTTATTTTATTAAGGAGATGTTGACCAAACCTTATGCCTTTTCTTAGCGGAAGAATATAGTAGTAGGCCTAAGAGTGGTGAGATAAGGCCCAAAAGCTCAAGGAGAATAGTAGGTTTTCTAAGAAACTTTATTTGATTTTACAAAAATGGTAGTTTTTTTTGTTTTTGGAAGAAAGAAAGCATGAAGTGGAAGAGTGTGTGTAAGAATATCCCTTGAAAAATGTGTGACAAGTGACATGTGAAGATTTGTTGAAAATTTGAGGGAGTGAGTTTTGGTGGAGAAAAGCAAGAGGAAGCCAACCATGCTTCACTTTGAGTTTTCCAATGTGAAGCCCCACTCCTTGACATGATAAAAACAAGATTTTGTATAAGAAGGGTGGTTGGCTTGTAAGGAGGTGATGGTGACAAGTGAGGAAGCAATCTTTGGTGGGAGATATGGGTTTTGGATGAGAGGGATCAAGCCTTGGTCGACTAGTGCTTGGTGTGTTTTCCAAGTTAGAGCTTTAAATCCTTGTAAATGATAAGTGAGGTGGTGATTGATAGATGGTAGTGTGACTTGAAAAATGGGTGAGGTGATCTCTACCCTTGGATGAGCCGACCATGTTTGGATTTGGAAGACCAAATCTCATCCTAGGACGTGCTATTTTAGGCATCATTTGTCCCTAGAGATATAAGTCTATCAAGTGTCCATCAATCATTTCTTGTGTCACTCAAACACATAGGGAATGGAGTACCCTAGGCTAGGAAGAAACCATTGGCCGACTATAGCCTTTTCTTTTCTCTTTTCACTTGGTTTCTCCCATTACTTGCATGAGTTTCTCGGCCACTCTATCTTCTCCACACTCTCTACTTTTTTTTTTACATTTTCTCACCTCTCAAACACCATTTTCTAGCAAGATCAAGGGTTTTCTTCAAAGATTTTTGTGAAAGCTATTACTTTGAAGGTAAGTAACCTTTTTTACTTAAAAAACTCTTTTTATTCTTTCAAGCAAAGATCAAATGAACTTTTCTTTTCAAAAGTTTTAGTCAACACATTTCTTAAAAATTTTCTTGAACTTGCATGAAAGATCTAATCTTTTCGGTTCTTTTTAAATGGAAAATGAAAACTAGAGTGTTTTGGGAAAAAAAAAATAGCTCTCTTTGAATCTCAAAAATGATTTTTTCTTCTAAGCAAACTATTTTGGTGATAAAGAGCAAATATCCCCTAGATTTAATCATGTTTCTCTTTGTATATTTTTAGATTTTTTCTTACTCTATACTTAGAGTATTTGTAAGTACATTCTTACATTAACCTTAGCATTACTTGTATGTGTAAGGTGAACTCATAATTGTGTAACTTTATTTTATTATTTGGCTTGTTTGCTTAAGTGTGGTTATTATATTTTCCTTGAGTATTGTTGATATGATATTTTAGACTTTTAGTTTAAGAGATTATTGTTGAAATATAGTGGTTATTAGTTGAATGAACGAAAAAAAATGTGCTATGATGATTTCTATTAGTGCATGTGGAAGAATGGTATGAACTTGTGATTGTGTTGTTTTGTTCTTTAGTTTGACTTATTTGTTAAGTGAATTTAGTATATGTTTTCTAAGTATTGTTGAGGTGATATTTTAGGCTTTTAATCTAAAACATGATTTGTTGGAATACTGTGATTATTTGTTAAAAGGATGAAAGGAATATGCCATAGTGATTCTTCTCTAAGTATTGGTGTGACTTTCATACAATGCAAATAATTCATGAAACATATGAGACAAACATTTTTAAAACTTATCTTGATCATGTGTAAACTTAGCCATGCCATCATATACATACATAATTATTTTAAGATAATATAATTATCACTTCAAATCAAAATGAACAAATTAAATAATTTTTATTCCGCATGTATAGACCAAACCTTAGGAGTAATTTCCAAACCTTAGTTTATACCTTTCTTTACGTGTATTTTAAAGCAATCCTAATTATGTAAATATTCAAGAAATTAACTTGATTACAAATTGTGTCCTTCAAGAGTTGGGGCCGAGACCTAGTTACATATATATATATATATATATTGAGTTCAAGACTAATTCAAATTTTTTCTTTTCTTTTCCTTTTCTCTTAAATTATTTATTCATATTATTATTGAAAAAATAAAGAAATTATCTATCTATTAGAGGGTTTAACTAAATCTTAAAAAAATTTCTTAAACCTATTTCTTACATTTTAGCTTTCTAAGCAAAAGATTAAACTCTCATCTATAACTTTCAACCTTTAAACCCTTCAAGGACTTAAGCATATTATAACTATATCTATGAATTATAATTATAATATTTCTTTCTAAAACTCATTAGGGCCAATGTAATAGCCCAAATTTTCTAAGGTAAATTATTTTATGGAAATTACTTTAAGGAATTTTATTTGATGTATTTATTTTCTAAGAAAATAGAGTGGGAGATTTAATTGAGGAATATGAGATAACACTTGGTATTGGGAATTATGCATTCTCGGATTAATCTGTCGAGTTTTAGTGAAATGGGCATAAGTTATTCATATGAGGTCCAAATGAGGTGATTCTAATTGGTATATAACCTTGAGAGATATATCTAAAACTTATATGTTTTAAGTTTTCCGAGATTCGGAAGGGATCAATAACTTATTTGGGAAGCAAGTGGGCAGCTCTGGAATGGGCTTAAATGTAACCCGAGTTGGATGAATTGAACTAATTTGAGGCATGTACTAATTAGGCAATTGGTTTTGAGATTTTATGGGATTAGGACATGTGTAGGGATAGTTGTAAATGGATGGAAAGTTGATTTGGAAGCTAATTGGTTAGTTAGTGTGATGGAAACACAAGGGGAGCCAAAATATAGTTGATAGGTGACTAAGTGGGTCAGATTTGGCTCTACCCTAACTAAACTAAGAAGTGGCCTTCTAGAACTGGTTAAATGGAGACTTAAGGGAGTTAGGAAGTAACCAAATGAGTGGGAAAATCTAGAGAGGGGCGTGTGACACAAGGAGAGGGCTGGTGATGGGAGGTGCATGCATGGTTAGGTGAAATGCTATCTCAACTCTTATCCCTTTAGCTCACTCCTCAGCCATGGATCAAAATTGGAAACAAAAATATCTCAAATGTGAGCCCTTGGATGACTAATCCAGCTGCAAAGCCTAGGATTTAGGAGGTTTAAGCCTCATCATGAGCTATGCTTAGATGGACACCTCATCACCCATGCAAAACTGACAACTAGTGCACCTTAGGGTGTTTTCCTCTTCTCCCCCTCATGTTGGTTGACCACCACCCTATAAATAGAGCCTTGAGAGCTTTCGAAACTCCTTTAGAAGGAGAGAACACATTCCCTTTGGAAGATACTCCAAAAAAACCCTCCCAAACCCTTAAAGATTTCCTTTGTGAGCTAAGTGATTGAGTTTGGAGATAAGCTTGCAAGAAGTTGGTTGGATCCATTCTCTTGAACTTTGAAGAATTTGTAAGTCCATATTATAGCTTAACTTAAACATGGAAATGGTTTATTGAAGTGATTGAACTATGTTTACAAGTATTGAACTCTTAAGAACATGATTAAGTGACAAAGTGACATATGAGTAAGGTTGGATTTAAATTATCTTGTAAAAATGTTCAATAAAATTTTAAGAACTTAGATTTAAGTTTTAAGAAACCAAATGAAGTATAGTAAAAAGATTGGCATGTTTTGAGTAGAAAAACTCCTAGAGCAGTTATCTCGCTTGACCATCGCTCGACCTGTGGGTCGAGCGAAGGTAAAATATAACCCCTCGCTAGAGTATCGCTTGATACTCCGTTCGAGCGAATTCAAACCCGTGACTTCGCTCGATATTCGCTCGACACCCGCTCGAGCGAGTTCAAACCCGTGACTTCACTTGATGATCGCTCGACACTCGCTCGAGCAAGATGCCCTGTTTTGCTTAGACTCAGGATTTTTCCTGGAATAAAATCGGTGTTACTAATGGAAAGGGTTATGAGTGAAAAACTCATATGAATAAGAAAGGAACTACTAAAAAGAAAACGATGTATAAGAATAAGTTAGTCAAGTCGTGACGAGGACGGCGAGACGTAACGCCCGGATGACCGACGTGCCGACAGGAACGGCGATACGTAACGCCTGTCGTGTTATAAGAGTGTGTAGTCTTCACGGAGACGGAGATGCGTAATGCCCGTGAGATTGATTTGAATAGCAGGGACGGCGAGACGTAACGCCCGTGAGATTGATCTGAATAGCGGAGACGGAGATACGTAACGCTCGCAGTGATATATGTATATGTTTTGTGTCAAGACGGGAACGGCGAGACATAACGCCCGGAAGATTGACACGAGACTCATCACAACGGAGACGGCAAGACGTAACGCCCGGATGATCGATGAGTATATGTGATGGGGAAGGCAAGACGTAACGCCCATCAGTAATAAGAAGAATAAGAATTTTTAAGGAAACGGTGTAATTCCATATAAGATTACATATTCGGTTGAGTCAAGAAAAGTACCAGTTAGACAGTGGTCTTATGATGTATATCTTAGGGTAAATTTCCCTAGTCATTCAGTGGTGATAATATCATGGTTGCTTTTTCCCTGTTTCTTTTAAGTTGCTTATGTACTTACTGAGATTTCAAAGGAAATCTCACTCTTTTGTGGTTCTATATTTTCTTGTGCATATCAAATATATACAGGATTCAATGACCAGCAATGGGACAGCCTCGATGAAGCAGGAGACTTCGGGGAGTCCTGAGGGACTTTCTGACTATAGTCCTTATATGAAAATTTCTTTTGTTTCCTTCAGACCTCCTATCAGTAATCAACCTACAGGAATTTGGAGCCTTGACGCATCCACTTTTGTTGAGGAGAGGCGACACACAGGATGCTGTTTAACATTAGAACTAAATAGCTCGTTGTCCATGTGTGGGGTTTTCGTGACTCCACAGGGACAACTGCTCCAGCGAGACTTTAGTATTAGTATGGATAGGTTTCGCTATGGGAGAGAATTCCCCGAGGTTAAGAAAGAAAATGAGTGAGGTAAAGGAGAGTCTTTTGGAAGAATGTATTATATTTTGTTGCCAATTTGCTACCATTTGGGTCTTGTATATGTAAAAAGGTACAATGTTAAGTTATTAATGAATGATGTGAATGTTGTGAGTATATTTTCTATGTGATCTTTAGAAAGTTTTATATCTAAAACCAGATCCACTGCGAGTTACATGATATATGCATTTTATTCTTGTTAAGTACGAGGATGAGTAGCCAAGTGTTACTTATCCAGACACCTTAATTTACGTTAAATCCCAGACGTAAATTGGGGGCGTCACAGCCAAAATCCATGGTCTTCAAATAAAGTATTCTATTTCCCTAAACTTACTTAACTCACTCCATTCATAACTTAAAATTATCATATAATACCTTTCTTGAGTATGTTTCTTATATTCTTCAAAACTTCATCAAAACATATATATTAAATCAAAGCTTAGGGTACCACCTTAACAATACATAGAGATACATAGTCTAACCCTCCAACAAGTGAGTCAAATGAATTATTGGAACACTAACAACACATATAGGCAAGGAATACAAAAGCCAGTTAAGAGAGTACTTACCTTTTCTAAGGTATTAGCTAAGAAATCAATCTATCCAATTTCTTGAAGAAGATCTTCACCAAGGCACTAGTGAGTATTGTTGGAGAGGTGAGGAAAGGAAAATAAAAAGAGGGAGAAGGAAAGAGAGGTTTGGCCATGTGTGGGAAAAATGAGAGAAATCCATTTCTTATCTTGGGCGACCCGTGTATATCTTAGCTTAAAATACTTTCTATCAACCGGCCATGTATCCTCCCCTAAACTTAGAATACATCATTTCCTATGGTAGGCTTAGTTGTCTTGATAAGGTCATACACTTATCTAAATCTCTTAGTATGAATCTAATCCAAAATAGGACAACATATCACTCGGTTACACTCCTTTCTTTTGCTTATCCGAATTTTCTCCATGACATATGAATATATTATATCTTATCCCTTCTTGACACATGTCCTATTTTTTTCCCCAGCAGAAATAAGTCTACGTAGAGGAAGAAAAGAGCAAGGCCTAAGTTGGTCACCCCTTCCATCCTTGACCGAAACCATTAGGTGGGTTAGCTTCAAACCCAATTTCATCCTTGATCCAGCCAATATCTCATCAAAACTCAAAAGTTGTATATCTCTCGCTTAATGTTCTATATAATTTTGAATCATCTCATTAAGAGATCATATGAGAGAATTATGCTCAAATTATTAAAACACATTGAAGCTGCTCGAGAATAACCAATCCAAACACACCATGTGTTTAGTTCTTCCTTCATCCAATACTTGCTTCGTCTTGTGCCACACGAAACTTCCTAGATAAGATATTCTTATTTGAAACATATCTACATACTTGTCAAGATCTTAGAATAATTGAGAAGATATATCAAAGATTTAATCTTAAGCAAAATCATTGGCCAATTCCAAGTCAATGCTTATTACATCCAATTCAATTCTGCCAACTTAAATTTCAATTTCGTCCTTGACCGAGTCCCTATCTCCTAAAACTCAAAATATGAAAGTTGTAGATATTTCTCTTAGTGTTCTATATCTTTTTGAATCGTCTCATCCGAAGAATAGATAAAAGAGTTATACCTATATTATCGAAGGACGTCAAAATTGTGTGGTATCATGTGGTATATTCCTTACTTATACCACTTGACTTTTTTTGTAAATTTTATTTCAATTTCTATACAATATCTCCTTGAATATTCAAAAACTATATCTTCTCATCATACTTAGTGTCTCTAAAATTTTTTTTCAACATCTAGGTATTTTCCAAATATTTTTCCTCCAATATATATAAGCTTACTCAAAAGGTTCATAAGAAATATATATGTTTATATATATATATATATATATATATCCAAAACGTTCCAAAAGTTTCCTAAAATAATCTTAAAGAAATATAATTATGCCAAATATGAAATTAAAAAGAACACTTAAAAATCTCGATTATCATAGACTGTATAGCCAAAAACGTCTGATTCAAATTTTGCCAAAATTAACAAAATCCCAATAATTATGCTAAAATGAAATACGAGATAAAATAAGTAGTCTGCTAGAAATATGACCCTAATTGAGCTCAGAATCACTTTCTAATTGATCAACAAAATATTATCAAAAATGACAAAAAATAACTAAAATTAGGGATTCAAAAGAAAAAATAGCAGAATTTGAAATCGAAAACTCACACACCGAGGATAGCTAGGTGGACACGAGGTTCGTGCCGAAAAAAGTTTTTTAAATTAGGATATTATGCTCGATTTTGATACCCATAACTGAAGTTATAGCCAAAATATTAAAACGCATCCAAAACTATCTCAATTAGAAAAATATCACAATCACTTGTCGCATTTGTGGTAATCTGCTAACTCATGGTATCTTAGCGCCATCAACGTACAATCTGACAGCTCAGCATTTATCAATCGCATCTTGTTGGAAAGAACTCGTCCTCAAGGTCACATTAGTGTCATTAGGAACCACAAAACAAGGACTCAGGTGCTTTACATTAAAAACATCAGAAGTCTTCAAGTGACTAAGGAGGCGCAACCTGTAAGCATTATCATTGATCTTTTACAGTACCTCATAGGGTCCAATCTTCCGCTCTTGAAACTTATTATACTCGCCAGCAGGAAAACAATCATGAGTTAATACAGTCTAAACAAAGTCACCAACATCAAAAAGTACCTAACAACGATGACTGTCGGCCCGAGCCATGTACTTGGCATTACTCTCATGAATGGCCAGTTTTACCTGCTTATGGATACTGTAAAGATGCTCTACCATCTCATCTGCATTAGGACTGAAACGTCCTACACGTGGAATAGGGGCTAAGTCCAGCACCCCGCATGGGTTCTAATCATAGACAATCTCAAATGGGCTTAAGCCCGTCGTTCTATTCTGCGATCTATTTTAGCAAATTTTTCCTGAAGTAATGCCAAGCCTAACTGCTTCTGCTTAGTTCCTGCCAAACACCTCAAAAGGTTGCCCAAACTACGGTTCACTACCTTGGTCTGACCAACCATCTAGGGGTGGTAGGCTTTGTTGAAATTCAGCTGTGTCCCCAGTTTTCCCCCACAAACTCTTACAGAAATGACTTAGGAATTTGGTGTCATGATCTGAAGTGATTGATCGAGGAGCATCATGTAAACACACAATCTCCCTGAAATAGTAATGTGCAATCCAGGAAGTATCTATAGTCTTCCTGCAAGTTACAAAATGGGTCATCTTAGAAAACCTGTCAACCACAACCAGGATAGAATCTAAGGCCCATTGGGTACGAGGTAAGCCCAACACAAAGTATGTACTAACATCGAACCAAGGGGCTTCAAGTATAGGTCAAGGAGTGTAAAAGCCCACATTGGTGAGAACTCACTTGGACTACTGACATACATAACAACGGTCCACATAATGAGCAATGTCATTGGTCAACTTGGGCCAATAAAAGTCTATAAAGATAAGGGCCAATGTCTTATCTCCCCCAAAGTGTCCCTCATTATGAAGTCCACTAATAATCTGTTACCTTAGTTAACAATCCGGAATGCACAACCATAATTCACGAAGCAGATAACCATTATGCAAAATAAAATCATAACGCTGACCATCAATTACCTCCTGAAATATCCTCCTGAAAGAAGGATTTGCTGCATACATATTAGTGAAGGTCTCAAACCCTGCAACTTTGGTACTCATCGTGTTGAGAAGTAGAGTATGACGGCTCAGGACATTTGTGATGCGGTTCAGGCTCCCTGCTTGGTGCCTCAGCGTAAAGGTGAACTCCTACAAGTACGCCACCCACTTAGCATGCTGTCTACTCAGCTTATGTTGGCCATTCATGTACTTTAGGGCTTCATGATCAATAATAAGAATGAACTCCCTCTATAATAGGTAGTGACGCCAATGCTTCAAGGACTGAAATATGGCATAGGACTCTAGGTCATAGGTGGAATAATTATTCTTGGATCCAGATAGCTTCTCACTAAAAAAAGCTACTAGATTCCTTGACTAACTTAGAACACCACCAATGTCAACCTCATATGCATCATAATTTACCTCAAATACTTTGTCAAAATCAGGAAGTGCCAAAACCGATGCCTCTGCCATCTTCTGGATTATTAGTTGAAAACTGGCTTCTGCCTCTTCAAACCATTGGAAGTCACATACCTTGAAGGACTCTGTGATACGAGCAGTCATAGTGTTGAAATTTCTAATGAACCGGCGATAGAAACACGCCAATCCATGGAAACTTCTGATGTCGTGCAGGGTCTTTGGTCTAGGTCACTCCAAGATTGCATCTATCTTTGACTAATATGCATGAACATCATCAATAGACACAATAAAACCAAGAAAAATTACAAAAATGGTGAAGAAAGAACACTTCTTCTGATTGACGAACAGACACTCCATTTAAACATCTAAAAAATAGCACAGAGGTGATTAATGTGTGAGACCCACGTTGGTATATAAATGAGGATATCATCGAAGAAAACTACAACAAGTTTTCCCATAAAAGGCCACAAGACCTAATGCATAAATCTCATAAATGTGCTAGGCGCATTGGATAACCCAAAAGGCATGACCATCCATTTATACAACCTATGTTGCCTCTTAAATGATGTCTCCCACTCATCTTTAGGCCTTATTCTGATCTAGTGGTATCCAATTTTAAGGTCAATTTTTTAGAAGAACTTAAAACTAGACAGTTGATCCAACGTATCATCCAGACAACGAATAGGAAATATGTACTTCACTATAATTTTGTTGATTGCTCAACTGTCAACACACATATGTCAAGAATCATATTTCTTTAGCACTAGTAGGGCAGGGAGTGCACATAGCGTCATACTCTCATGTATATAGCTCCTCTCTAATAACTCCACCACCTGTTGCTGCAACTCTTTATTTTCCTTAGGACTAAGGCGATACATTGGTCAATGAGGCAAACTCAACCCCAAAATAAGGTCAATCTGATGCTGAATATCCCTCATAGGTGGTAGCCTAGGAGGAAGATGCTCTGACATTAGGTCCACCTCTGTTGGTAAATCTAGGTCCACGTCTACTGTATTATTATCACAAGGTAGTAGAGCATAGACCACATCTCCACGCTTAATCTCTCCTAAAAACCTGGATATAGAAAGCATGTTAGTAGTATTGGCTATCAGGGTAGGAGTGGGTCTTTCCTGCCGGGGCACTAGCACAATTTTTTTTCCTTTGATGCTAAAAGAATATGTATTCTTCCACCCATCATGAACGAGATTGCGAGCATACTACCAACATCTACCCAACGATACATGACACTCAACCATAGACACAACATCACACCAGGTATTATCGAAATACTTTCTGCCAATTGAAAAAGAAACAGGCATCGCCTATCTACTATTACCTCACGACCTTTATTCGGCCACGAAAACTTATATGGCTTATGATGACGATCTGTCTTTAATGGCAATTTTTGGATTGCCTCATCGGACACTACATTCTCACAACTATTCGCTATCAATGATCATCTTACAAACTTTATCTACACTTGTGCAGGTCGCGTGGAAAATACTAGTTCTCAACCAATTGTTCCCTGAATCGCCCTTAAGAGTTAGTAGACTCTTGCGAACGACTAGAGTCTCATGGCCATTACCATACAACATATTAGCATCTTCATCATTATCAAACACAAGCTCTCCGATCTCTTTTATGTCGTCTACCACGTCTTCCTCAATCAGGAGATTTTTGTCCTTTTGACTAGTAGACTTCCTGCAGTCAGTCACTCTATGTCCCTATTCAACACATCGAAAACATTTAATGTTAGGGTTAGAATTACCGTACGATGCCTATTGGGCAGAACAAAAATCCTAAAGGCAAATGGGCCAATTGTTTTGATCGTTTCTGATCACTGGCCTTATATTCAGCTTTTTTCAACAACAAGCATACGCTAGTATATATGCTTGTGAAACGGTTCACAACGAGTGAAGGCTGTGGACATCCTATAGGGGTTGTCGTAATCTCCCCAAATACCGTGCCACCATTTGCTCCTCTATCTCAAATAAATCGTTTCAGATTATCAACTAGTGGAACTCCTTCGTATAATCATTGATCAATCTTGCGCCCTGCCTCAACAAATGAAGTCATTGAAACAATGTTTGAGTGTAGCCAAAGGGAAGGAAGTGACCCTTCGTATTCTTCTTCACCCTTTTCCAATCAGTGATCTTGGCCTTACCCTACCTGTCTCGTAAATGCCTCAACTACTCCCACCACACAGATGCTCTACTGTTGAGTTTGACGGTGACTAGTTTCACTTTGACATGATTGGGAACTTCCTTGTAATAAAAAATATGCTCCACTTCATTCAACCAATCAATGAATCCCTCGACCTGTAATGTGTCAGAAAACTCAGGTAGATCCACCCAAAAATCGAGGTCTCCATGACTCTCCTCTCGTCCACAGTGCTCCAGAATAGGGTACGATTATGATAGGGGTTTTCGAAAGTGGAATCGGAATCGTGATCGGAGACCTCACGATCATCAAAATCGTGCGTCGCCAAACGTTGGGTTAACTCTGTGACTTGCCTTTGCAAATCTTCAATCATCACATCCTGAACGTTACGATCACAGTGGTGGACTTCGTCAATCAGACCCTGCCCACGACGACCATGACCACCAGCCATTGAAACTGATGAAATCTTACCTCAGAAAGATGCTGAAGCTCTGATGCTTGATGACGCCGGATAGAATAACGATTATTCTACTGGCTAGTTCCAACAGATGGTTTACAAGAACACAAAAAATTCACCCAAAAATCAGAGAAAAACGCCTCTGAAACTCAACTAAATATTATCAAATCAAGTAATAATCAAAAATCAATCTACAAGCCAAACTGTATAGCCAAAATTCAGAATTTTGCCAAAATTAGCAAAATTTTCAATAATCATGCCAAAATGAAGTACAAGATAAAATAAGTATTCTGCCAGAAATTTGGCCCAAATCGGGTTTAAGATCACTTTCTAATTGAAAAATAAAATATTAAAAAAATGACAAAAAAAAACTAAAATTAGGGATTCGAAAGCACACCGAACTTAACTAGGTGACCACAATGTCTGTGCTAAAAAGAGTTTTCTGAATTAGGGTCTTATACGCGATTCCAGTACCCGTAGCCAAAGTTATGGCTAAAATACTTAAACACGCCTAAAATTGTTCCAATGAGGAAAATATCACAATCACTTGCCGCATTTGTGCTGATCTACCAACTCATGGTATCTCATTGTCATCAACGTGCAATCTGATAGTTCAGCATCATTTGACTCAGATCCCCCTGCATCAGTTTTACAAGTATGCAGTTGACCACTATTTTAACCCACACATGCATCTATATGTATTCGTGAACATCAACCACAAAGCTTATTGTTTAAGTATTCATTTGACGTGAATGCATTTATGTTTTGAAAATCAACTATATTCTTTGTCTTCATATGCAATATTTGGCTTTTGTGCATATATAAGAACTAGAGCATTCTCAATGGAGTAGCTATTTTTTCTTCAAAATAGAGTATCAAAAACTTACTTTTTCTATTTTAGCTATTTACTTTTATATTTTACCATCCATTATCCTCTCTATTTTTTCTCTATATTTTTTAAAATATTCATATTTTATTCTAATAATATTTATTTCACAAATTAAAAAAAGAAAGTCTGAAACGGCAAAAAACTCCAACACCAAAACCCATTGTTGCCGGCATTAGAGCTGCGCGTGGGAGGTGACGATGGGCTTTGCCAAAGCTGAGATTGTCGGGGGTTGGTCGCCGGCGTGAGGGGACTGCGGTGAAGGGGCGGTGTCACCAGTGGTGGCCGGTGGTGGGTCGAACGAAACCCATAAACGCCAAAATCCATTTTCGACATTGGAGTCGTGCGTGGGAGACGACGGCAAACTTGCTAAAGGTGGGATCGTCTAGAATTTGTTGTCGACGTGAGAGGATGCCAATGATGTCAGCAGTGTGGCTAGTGGTGACTGGCGGTGAGTCAAACCTTGGAAACGACCACTGCGAACTTGAAGATGACCTGTAGCAAAGAAGAAAAATAATAATAATAAATTATTTGAAGATGAACATTGTTTCGCTATATGTTGTGTAAATACTGTTCATATTTTCATAATTTTTTCATTTTGAAAAGTCCAATGGAGTGAGTTTTTTGACACTTTGAGCCATATTTAAAAAAACAAATGTATTTTAACTACACCATTAGGAGTGATTTAGCAAGCAAGTTAATCCATTATTTTGGGGGGCATGAACAGCTAGGCTAGATTCATCGTCTTTATTTGCTTACTTGAGACCAATAGTCTGGAGATGGGTAAAAGCCCTCTAGTGCTTTTCCTTAATTCTCTTTTTTTTTCCTTATTTTTTGGTTTTTTTTTCTCGTAAAGTCCTTGTAGGCCTATGCTTCGAGGGTGTATGTTAAAATCCTAAAATCTTCATGAAATTGTCGAGGTGTTTTTTTCATAGGAGTTATATGAAAATAGTGGTATACCTCTTGGGAATAAGGGGTCCATGAACTACGTTTGTCTTTAATAATAGAACTCTTAGGAAACAAGGTGTCCAGCAAACTATGTTAGTCTTCAATAGCGTTGTTATCCCCTCCCCCCCCCCCCCCCCCCCCCCCCCCCCTTCTTCTCTCTCAAAAATTCATTGGTAGTACATATGTTGGAGTGTAGGACAAGGGGTTTTTCATTTACTCGTGCTCTATTAGGATTCTCTGTTGATTACCTTCACCTCTTTGGAGATGCAGCCGCTATTCCTCCTATCCAAGAAATACTGGAAGTGACTGGTAATGAGGTCGAGGCAATTTCTATGTAATTTTGAATTAAGTCATCTTTTTTTAGTTCATAAAGAATATACTTTTCTATGTTATCTTTTGTGTTAATTTGACGACAAAGTTGTTGTCTTGCAAATTTTATGATCCTCTGTGGATGATCTTCCATAGACTGAAGGGTTGTTTCTTTTTACGATAAGTTTAACTGCAAGTTTGTTGTTTTTGTTATGGAACTTTTCTTTTCTTAATTTTATAGGGATTCATGTTGACCGGAATTGGACTAAAATGATCCTAAAAGTTCATCTGCAACAAAGTTTAGGAACCAACACCTTTTGATTTACCTAGTGGCTTTTCTTGAATGAGCATCTATAAATTGGTGAGTTTACATAAAATAAAGCCGACTTTTATGATGTGTTTGACATGAGCTTGTTTGTTCTGTACCTATCAAAGTTGATCTTATTGAGATGCTGGCTCAATATTATTGTAGGGAGTCCAAGTCGTAGTCACTAATATGAGAAAGCTTGATAAAAGTTGTGAAAGGTGATGGAATAATAGAAAGTCTTTATTTTAGATTAATAATTGTCATTTTATTTTATTTTGCATGGAATGGAGAAAGATAAGTTCATTTTATTCTATTTTGATTGCATGGAATGGAGAAAGATAAGTTCGTTTTATTTTGACAAATAATATTACTTATCAAAAAATTTATATTTTGATTAATTCTTACTGACAGTATTTTTCTTTGGTAGGGGGATTGTTTTATTGGCTACATGTCATCTATATATAAATCTAGTTATGCTTACTTTATCCATGTGATTATTCTTGGTTAAGTGTCTGTCTAAGCAAATTTGTTGAACTCTTTTCCATAAGAACTCTATTTTTTATAAACGTGGTTGTTACTTGTTTCTAGATGAATCCTTCAACTTCAGAGCAACTGCAAAGCTCCTCCATAAGAACTTTGTTTTTAACCCAGGTACTTATGCAATTGCTTTGAGACTAGGATGTTTTGCTTATTACTTTATAGTTTCCAATTCTTATTTACACTTCTAGGTTTTTTGCGAGGCATATAGGCAAGTAGATCCTGCTGTAAATTTGACTATGTGTCAGCCTTTTGGAACTTGGAAAGGAGTCTTCTCTCCTCAAGCACTTCAGATGATTGAGAAAGACCTTGGCTTTACTCCCATAATCAATATTTCTTCTTTCGTAGCTACTACAACATCTAAGCCAGATTCTTAGTCTCAACACCAACCACACAGCATCCATGTAAATCTCAAGTATTTAGAAAGGCAGCAGCTACAGCAGTCCAGCAAGGTATCTGGAATCATGTTTTAAGTTTAGCTTTGGATTATTGAGAATATGTACTCTGGCTTTTGTACAACCTCATATCAAAAATATAATTACATTGAATAGTTTGCTACTCCACCTTTCACATAACCATTTCCAACCTGGCTGTTCTACCAATATTGTCCCACTAGCCACTGCAATTTCATGTGAACCATACTCCACATATTTTGAATGCAATTGATAATAAAAAGCATTTTACAATCAGGAGAGTGCTTTGGTCACTATTAGACGATGATTGGATTTTTTCCAATCTAATATAAAATCAGCCTAATAAGAAAACATTTTGATTTTAGATTGCCATTATATGAGTAAAATATAACATGTCATAAAATAATAAATGATTAAATACATGTAAAGAAAGATTAATCTGAATCTATTTACCCAGACACAATCAATTAATTCTTCTTTCTCATAGTCGGGTATGTGAGTCCAGCTTTCTCGCCTCATATCCGCATGATACTTCACGATCAATGTCACTCACCTAGTAAAGATTATAGCATTCTCACATGATGGAGCTCTTTGGCCATCCTTAATCATTAGTGGTATCTTACCTAGCTTGCAAAGGCAATTGGATTCAGCACTCTTGGCTACACCACGAGTATGTTTCGGCATTGGTGAAACTATAGAATATTCCATCAATTGGGATCGTCATTTTAACGCGTTTAATAGAATATTAGAGAAATTAATTACAAGTTAAATCTCACAATTTACTTCCGCATTCTGTTGTGTGCCTCAGTTGGTCATTGGAACCCTCCATCACATTTTCAGATGCTTGGATTAAGTCATCCAAGCCAATGACTCCCTCATCTCGTAGATGGCCTATGGGCTACTGTGATTTTCCAGCCATGCTTGTGGCTGCAAACATTTGGATGGCTCGTCCACCTCTACCTTTCCTTCTCATTTTCGAGATATGCACCATTGTTCCTACAAATAAGATGCATATGTAAAGACAAATACTATAAAAAGATAAATACAAATTCAGTTCTTGTCACATGATGATACAATATGTTATTTTGAGTCTAAATTCGACACACTTGTAAAATGATTGTACAGTACCTATAGGGTTGGTTAAAGAACACAGTACTACTTGGAGATACTTAGAAAACAGAGGCAAACAACAAGCTCCTTTAAAATATAGTTGTTGCCCACATTATTACAGCCTATGCAATCCCTAATCTAAAGATATATGCAGTAATCTAAAAACAGCCTGTGCAATCCCTAATCTAAAAACATACACTAAAGTAAAAATAACAACTAATGTGAACATCGACATATGAATACATAATGCACAATACAATGGTGATTTTCAAGCTTGTCAATAATTCATGAGAGCATGATAATGCTCAGGATTGATGTAGCATAATTGAGATAAACAAACAGCTTCCCTAATTTCACTCCTTGTGTTTACCCAAATTTCACAAATTTAGAAGGGATTGCAAGGCTACATGAACTTCCTTGTAGTGTTTTCACATCAGAGTCTTTTTCTTTTGGGTTGATGGGCTTACAGAAGGAGCCAGCATGGTTGTCTTGTGTTTGGAAGTAATAATACTTGAATACATGTTATCTATTTGCTTTATAAGCCCGAAACTTCCGCTAATTAAAATTAAGATAGCACATCAAAATTACATAGATACACAACAATGTGACTTTCTGTAAAAGATCATTTCTTGACAAGCATACATAATTATCTAATAGATTTATTATGAAGTATTGTTATATTATATTGAAGCTCAAGAACCCAAAGCACGCTCTTTCAACATAGATCTATCGATTCAGCCATTCATTTCAGCAAAAATTAATCTCGTGAATTATTTAGATAGAAACTATAGGCAAACAAACTCATTCACACAACTTTAAAAAAAAATAACAATAATTAAAAAAAAAAATCTTCCAATTCACCTAGGATGGAAAATATCCAGCTTGGCAACACCAAAATTACTCACAATTCAAGCAACAAAAGCACATAAAGATTCATTCAAAGATAGTGAGGAACACTTTTCAAGTTGAAAACCCCAACAGAACTATCTATTACTGTTATCAAAGAAACTAGACTAAAATCACTAAGTTTCATGTAGCTCGAGTCCAGCTCAAAGCAACAAAACCAAACCTAAAACCCTAACAAATGCTTACAATAAATTGTATGCATAGGGTGCAAAAATGAGCTCTCGTTTGCTCCAGCAGCTAGCTGAAAAGGCACGGAGAAAGAGAGAGGAAAGAGATTCACAAATAGAAACACTTTTAACAGAAGAAGTAGCAAATGAGATTCAATTATTAGGCAATAAATTGCACTGCTTAAAATGAAGAATGCTCGAAAGAAAAATATAGCATTAGTGACCTCTTAGATCATTCACCATAACCAAAACCCACCTTCATTAGTTGTTGGGGGAACCAAGATGGGGAGACGTTGGCATTAGGATTTGGTGTAAAAGATTAGATTTAAACCATTCAATCACAATTTGACACATAAGTATTTCTTTAAAGATGAAATAAGATTGGCTTTAGTGGATTTTCGTCTACCCCTTTCTATATTTTCACTTTTTACCCTCCCTCCCTCTCTCTCTCCCCTCTCTTTTTCTCTCTCAGGTAAAATTGCAATTTAAAGGTTTTTAGCAGGATCCAAAATGATTTTTCTTAGGTATCATTATTTTCTTTTTGATTTTTCCAGCAAAAATTGGTAGCTTCTATATATTCAATGTTCATAGTGTCGAAGTAGTTTTCCTCTCATTCTCTTTGTACGTCAATTTTATCATAAAGGCCTCTATGATTGGAAGGATATTCGTGGGTCTGTAATAAAATAAGAAAAACAAGAAGTCTTTGAATCTTTGATGATCTGTGAGCAGAGACGGAATGGGGTAGAGAATGAGAGAGGGTTTGACAGAAAATATGGAACCCAACCAAAGAATTTGGATTCACTACAAGCATGTTTATTTTACTCTTGAAAAAATATGGATGTGTCATGTTGTTATTGGGTGGTGTAAATATAAACTTTTACACCTATTCCGAATTGAGAAAGAGAGAGATAGATGATCAAGAGACTCATTGGCAAGACACTACAAGGAATACCATTTATCACGGCACATTTGATACAACCGCTATATGTTTTGACGGGACAAGTGGTTTAGTGCATCTATTACACAAGCGTCGGTCATCATTTACGGAAGTACATCAATTTTAAGGCATGCGTGAACAGTAAATAATTTAGTAGTGTTTGTAAATCTCTAACGTAGACTTTAATGCCATAATATGTGAGTATTCCTACAAGATGCGGCTCAGCATTTATAATGGCAGCATATTAAACGCTACAAAAAGCTTATATGTGCCTTATTTACGAAAGAAACCCCAAAATCACCCACCCTTTCACTAGATACCCTCTCTTTCCCCTTCTCATGCCAACTGCAAGAATTTGAACTGATCGTTGACTGCTGGCTGCCACGCCATTGTCTCCTCGCTTCCAAGGTGAATCTCTCTCTCTCTGTCATCCATTTCTTCGTCATTTCTCTCTTTCCAGTTAAAAAATTTCATCTCTCGCTTACTTTCTCTCTCAATCTCTAATTCATCTCACTCAATCTGTCGAGCTAGATCTCCCCTGTCCCTTTCTCCCTCGCAGGAACATCATCGCGCTACAGCTTGTTAGGGATTTTCGAGTTTAATGATTTATGGAGGTACAGATTAGGTTTTTAGGATTTTGGTGATAAGGGGCTCGAAGTGTTTGGATTTTTAGGGTTTCGGTGATAATTAATACAAGATTTGATCTGAAAATTATTCCTTTAAAATCTCGTAACCCTAGCTATGATCCTTTTTTTCGGGTTCACTGATTTTGTTTGGATAGGTTAATTAGTTGTTAGAATCACTGATCTTGTTTGGATAGGATAATTAGTTGTTAGAATCGCATTGCGTGCATGTCTTAGATTTTTCCTTTCTTTTAGGCATTGATGAAGAGGCTAGTGGTTTCTGGGTTTTATTATTTTAATAACATTTACCATGTTTGTTATATCTATCTTGATTTCTCTAATGTTGTGTTGATTTCTTGTGTTGATATTGTTTGCTTCATTGCTGATGTTGGTCAGGTATTTTAACTAGCATCATGCTTGCTTCAAAGTTGCATTACTTTATTTTGTGTTCAAAATGATATTGGTCAAGGATTTTATGCTGGCCTGTTATTTATGCTGCCATTGTCATGCATTTGCTGACCTTATCATGCATAATTTGTATATCTTGTATCTTTACACTTCATCTTTATTTTAATTTTTTAAGTGAATGGATATTTTATTAGTTTCAAATTATTATGATGCTTTAATTGTTAGTTCTTTTTTTGATAGGTAATCAAAAAAACTTTATTAAGGGATTGGGGGGAGCTCTAATGTTGATCTTTGGGATGTCTTGGATTTGTATTTTCTTAATTGCCTTCCAGCTTACAATTTTAGCTTTTAAGTTGGAACAATTTCAGTACTGCCCTGCCTTTCTAGATAACTTCTAAGTGTTCAGTTTGTTTAATCTAGATAATTTAATATTCCTGCTTGGAAACTCTTGCATTATGATTGAATTTCCATATCGTTTTGTTTAATCTAGATAACTTTTCTATAAAGTCATATTGTCTTGTTTATATTGCAGGAACACCTTTTTAAAAAAAAATGGATGCAGAGAAAGCACGATGAAGCAATACTAGTGGATGCTACCCTATGCAAAAACATACAAAAATACGGTGCCAATGGCTTGGAAAAAAATGGCTAAACTAGTTTACCATGTATCTAGCTATTTGTTTATTATATAATTTTCTATTTAATGATTCTTGATGCTTTGTTACATTTTGTAGGATTAGGTGAACTACGGTGCTGAATTGTTAGGGGGATTGAAGATAAAAAGGTCTGGCCAATGGAGACCTTGGCTAGTAGTTGAGAAGGAAACCAATTTTCAGTTTTGATGTTGTGCATTTAACTAGACAGCCATATGCTAGTTTTTTACTAAATTTGGTTATTGTGTTTATATACATGTGCACCTCATGGAGAGTCCTTCGATAACGAATCTAAATAAAGTCGGGGCCATTTTTTTAATAAGTAAGAAAATAAAGTTGGGGGCATTGAGTGTCCTGATGTGGAAACACTGGAAAAGAAAAATATGTAGAATTATTTAGGGTTGTTGAATTATTTTTTTTCATGTTGGGGCAACTGTTATTTTACTAATGAGATATGTTACTTGTGAAAACCAAATTAGTTGAGAGACGCATTTTATACATATATGAAAACAATAGATGAGTTGAACTGCTTTGTTATTTTGTGGTATTTTTTGTCTCCCCTTGGCATATAAATAGAGTTGTGCTTTTTTTAATTGTTAATGTTATCACTTTTTCTGCTTGTCTTTTGTATGATCTCACTAACTCTCATCCAAAAATGCCTTGTAGTATATTTACCATCTTTTTATCATTGTTTTGCTCATATACTCTGTAGAAAAAATAAGAATTTGATAGGAACTGCAAGATATGCAAGCATGAATATCTCACCTTGGCATTGGTATACATTTTAATTGCATTTTCTTGCAGTTTTTTTCCTGATAGTTGATCTTTATAGCTAGCTTCCACCTCCTGGTAACAATATTTTTGATATGAACTAATAGTAGGCTGAACAAGGACATTTACAACAACTTGCAAGTGTTGTAAGGGAATTCTACTTGTTCGGTATATTCAAAACAGTTGTGTATACATATATATATTTATATATATGCATAGGCTCCTAATTACAAAAATATGTAAGACTCATTTATTGGGCATCGTGGTAAAGAAATATATATATATATATATATATATTGGATTCCATTAACTGGTTTTTATTGGGCATCAACCAAGGTTCTTTAACAAATAAATAAATAATACTCTAGTTAATCTCCTGCTTATTATATTCTACTTTGAATTAAATAGACAACATGTTGTGGGATGAATATTCTCATCATGCCTGGAATATTATGCTTGAAGCATTGGAAGGGTTTTAACAATCACTACAATAATTGTATAGGTGTGTTTTGGACAGAATGAAAAAACATATTCTATGCTAAGTATCTCATGCATGCCGGGGTTTAATCTAAGTAAAGAACTGATCATACATGCTAATAAAAAATCCATAGAGATATTGCATGCATGTTAGTCATTCCTGAGTTGATTGAGACTGGTTTATATTTTGTGTAGGAAAGGTCATTGCATGAATTATTGATGACCTTATTGAAGCTTACTCAGAGTTATGGTGACACTTGGGAAGTTTGATATCCTGCTGGTTCAAATAATATGTTGAAGGAAATGGCATTGGAGATGTCACCCACCCCCAACATGGAATTATGAAGGAATCTTATATCATATTGGAGCAGCACATACGCAATACATGCGGGAGAATAACTGACCCCCCTGGTGAATTTAGTAGATTTATTCTCATGTAAGCAATTTGAAAGAACCCAATATTATTGTATGTTGGCTAGATTCATATAGCTTGGTATAGTGACATTAATGCACCAAGCTATAGGAATCCAAACTATGTGCGAGATGATTGCAATATATATGAACAAGTTTAAATCCGTGGCTTATTTATGCAATTGGCTGGATTTGGGTTTTATGTTTTTGTTTTAATGGATGTGATAATGTTTAGGGGCAATGTTCAGGTATGAAATTGTCTCCTCAATGCTATGCACAAATTGTTAACTGGTAACAGGGTTATATTAATTTGGAATTAATTGGTATGGTATGCAGATTGAAGGTTTGGGGATTTTAAGTATAATTAGCTATAGGTATTTGAAAATTATGTTAACTAGAAACAGATATCATTACCTATTTAATTGTAATAGTTAACAGGAGTATTATGAATTCATGCAAAAGCTTGCATATATAACAAATATAATTAGACGTTGGAGAGTAATTAGAGAGATCAGTATAAGTGGGGTAGCTACCATACATAATATCCCAAAAAAAAAAAAATCCAACTCCAGTGAAACATAGTTAATGCAGTAGAATGTTTATTGCTGCTACAAGTGATATTATAACCCCGGCGTTTCCAGCACTTGTAGCGGCTATAAGTACGCGCCGTTATAGGCATTTGTTTGAATTTATGTTTTAGGTTTGGGGGGTAACACCGACGATTCAAATACAATATATGGCGAAACTATCTCGCTGCAAATAATAAAACAACACCGGCGATATAATTTCAAACGTGAACTCACTTTATCGGGCCTATTATTATCGGTGAGGTTTCGCCGCTATAGTAACCACCGAGGTTGAATTTTCCCGTTTGAAAAGCATAGCTGTAAGGGCCAAAAATAACACCGAAAAAGCCCATAATTGTTGTAGTGAGATGATGCAGTGACAGCACGACAATAGACACGGGTTGGGAAGAGGCACCAGAAAACTTTAAGGGAAAACATTTGAGTTTCGGGCTGGGAGACGATAGAAGGGAAAGAAAATCTAGCTAAAAAAAAAACCCTACCTTTGCAACGAGTTTAGAATCGCTAAAAAATTGGTCGTTGTGAGTACTATTTAGTGGCGAATTTGTGTTGCCGTAAAATAGTTTAAACTAATTAACTACACATTTTGCGGCCACACTTTTTGCGACGACGTATGTTCATCGCAAAAACACACATTTTATGACAGCTTTCATCTGACGACCTATTGTTCTTTGAGGCTGCCGCAAAGTTACTGGTGGGAATAGGAAATATCTATTGTTCTTTGCTATCTTTAGTTGTGGAGTACTAAATGCCAGGTAATTATTTTTAAAAAAATAAAATTTATTATTAAAAAATTAATTTTTTTTATATAAATTTTTTAATTTATTCACTTTTCTTTTAAAATAATTAGGGGACCCTAAAATATCCCTAAAATATACCCTAAAGAATTCTGATATTTTTTAGGGTATAATTTCTCTTTAATTTATACCCTAAAAAATATTTTTTTTCAGGCTATTTCAATCAGTTTCTTCGTGTTGGCCAAAATTCTCGTCAACAACACATCAAGTATATATCAGATCTCTGAAGCTAGCTGTTGAAAAGGGAAGATCAAGAAGACGACGTAACAGAAATTAGAAACGAAAACAAGAAGTCGTCCCAGTAAAATGATTGCAGTCCAGCTAGATAACAAAAACCAATTAACGCCAATATTTTTGTTCACAAAGAACCAACAAAGTAGCACCATTACTACAGCCATATAAAGCCCAGAGAAAGAAACGCTCAGCACCCTAAAACACACTCCAACATCGTCACTTTTCTCGTGTGTCAGCAGCCCAATAGTTAATGTCCGTCTCAAATTTCTTTGAAAGACATTTCAATATCCCTAGCACCAATTCAGAGTTAATATACTGGCTCTCCAAGTTAGTCTTGAAGATGGAAACACAAACTCTTATCATCATGTAGCTTAAGCAAGAAAGACGCTTCTGTTACTACCCTGAGATAGATGAGAATTTAATGCGACAAACTCTATTAAATCCATCTCCTTTCTGCTGCCGTTCGAGGAGTACGCTTGGTTCGTCAGCACGTCCATGTCCTGCATGTTGTTGTCGTAGCTGCAGCTGTAATCATTGGAAAGCAAAGAATTGGCAGTGCCATTCAGCAGGTACGAGAGGTAGATGTCAGAATGCAAGTGGGTCGTCGCGGGGGCACCAGTATCTATAGTTTGGAGTTTGTTCTTCTTCTGCAAGTTTGGGTTAAAAGTTAAGGATGCAAGACCAGTACCGGATTCCACAACGTCGGTGGAAGAATCCTTAAAGTGATCGACATGAAATGTTTCAGCTACCTTCTGGGCTGTGACTTTTGTGCTGTCGTCAACAGGTGCAGGCTGATCAGAATGGTTTGCAAAAAGGTTTTGCATGAAGAGTAGCTCCTCATCATATGTTTGAGAAATCAATGTGGGCGAGTCACAATATTGGGAGCTCGACTCTGACAGTTCTGTGAGGAAAGAGTTGAATTTGGTTGATGGGTCTTCACCGGAGAGGGTCGAACTGGTGGGGCTGGTGGTGCTTTGGATAGCGGCGTTGGCGCTGGCGGTGGTAGTTTTACTGCTCAAAGTCTTGCTTTTGATATAGTCTTGAAGCAGAGAAGAGGACTGGGGCTTTCCTTTTTGACTCTTCTCTGTCGGTTTGTTCTTTCTCCTCGAATTCTGCCTTCTTTTCGTGGCATTCCAATGGTTCTTTATTGCGTTTTCTGTTCTTCCGGGAATGCACTTAGCGATCTCCGCCCATCTGTTTCCGACCTTCGCATGAGCTTTAACCAGTAACCTCTCCTCCTCTTCACTCCAGCTATCCTTCTAAAAATCAAGACAAAGACAAAGCTTCCAATGTCAGTAGTTTTGCATATATTATGGGGATCACTTTTATAACGGTACTAAAATTGAATTCTGGCCTGCTTGTGCTCGGATATTCAAAATCACATTAAATTAATTCAACGCTAAACACGACTGTTCAAATAGATATGGAAGAAGAAATGTGAATTAGGTGCAAATTCCATTAAAAAAAAAAAAAAGGCCTAACCTAGAGAGGTTATATATGCATGAGAACTTAATGACATATAAAAATCAATTAAATCTATATACTTTTAACTAAATTAAAAAAAAAAAAAAAAAAAAGATACAGATCAAAGGCTCGAGAATGTAAGCGCATGTAAGCGATCTAGTAGTTTATTACGCTTACAGATTGTGATTGCTATATATGTAAATCTAAACCTTAAGATCATATATACGTAGAGTACCCTAATAATTTGCATGCTGAATGGAATTAATGTAGTTTTCCATAAGTTAAGAGAAGAAAATTAGGAAGATCTGAAGATGATGACAAATAGATCATCTCTTAGATAGATCCTTTACAATCTGAGTCTGTATCTTTGCCAATGACTAGGAATATTTAACTTCTAGATTGTAACACAAGTAAAATAAAGCAATCTATGGTTTTTCTGCCAAAAATTAATGATCATTGGTTATATAAAATCTTGGGATTTTAGAGAAAGTTTCGGTTGTTAGATACCCCCGTAAGGCCTAAAAGTCTTAAATCATTGCATGATAATTTGGAAAAAAACTATAAATAAAGATGAACAACATAATGTGCAAAAACGAGAGGAAACCTTTATATCTGGGCGCAAATGATTTTGCCATCTCTCACGACACTGCTTACCAGCTCTTCCAACCAGCTTCTCTGCTATCTGTGCCCATTTTCCCACTCCATATTGCTTCACCAACTTGATTAGTCTCCTTAAGAAGACGAAAGAAAAAACCTAAAACATATGTCCGAGAATACGAGAAGCAAAGATATATATATATATATACTACTTTGGTAAAAGTCATTGAAAACAAATATATGATCAAAATGTTTTGGGATCACCTGTCTTCTTCATCTGTCCATTGTCCCTTGATTAATGCTTCAGAAGATCCTATTTTAGCATTCTTCCCTGCGCCTTTAGAACTCTTGCTCTCTGTAACTGTCACTACTTCATGTTTCAACCCGCCGTGATAGGTATTTTCTCATATAATATCCCATTCAGAGGCTCTTCATCGACAAAAAACCCGTCATCAAAGCTCACCTCTGGATTAATATTCGGACAGGAAAACGCACCACCAATTGCATCCGGCCTGTAAGGGATAAAACCACATAAGCCGGTGTCAGAAATAAGTATTTCTTTGTTCTTTGCATGGTTCTGAGCCTGCCGATGAGAGAAATGGTGGTTCTGAACACCATACTGCAGGAACCTGTCTATGGCTGTGAGTGGAAGACCGGGTAGACATATGGAAGATGGGTTTCTTTGTGAATTCCCATAGCAACATGCAGTACCTTTTCCTCCACCTTCCATTAGAAGAGCTTCAAGGAGATTGAAAACTAGAGGGAAAAGGTCTATATAGGCTTGATTTTTGGAAGTTTTTGTGGGTTTTTTCGCTTGACTTGTGAGAACACCCCATAAAAAGAGCTGGACAAGAATCAAGAAGCTTATACCAAGCCTTGTAATGAGCCACATGGCGCAATAGCCGTTGATCTTGGGCTAAATCCAACGGTTGAGGATCGGAGTTGAGTGTAACTCCTGAGCTTCCTCCTTCAGACAAAAGGAGAAAGGGCGGGGGAGAGATTGGTGGCTTTGTCATTAAACCCATTATTATTATTAATTGAATTATATTAATTTAGATATATAAATTGCAAATGCTAGTGAAATTTGGAAGTAACTGATAACTCACAATATTTGTAATTTTGGCACCATCTATGTTGAAAAGACGAATTATATATGAGGGTGATTCTGATATACATTGTTGACACCATACAAAAAAAAAATGGACGTCCCAATTATTTAAATGAAAATAAATGATGGCGGTTATTTGAGAAAATTAATTGATATTTATTACATGATTGAGGAAATTTGGGATAATCCTAATACCTGGTTTTTAATTAATTGCTTGGATGGCTGTTAATTGCCTGCAAATTGCATGTGGAGGGTGATATTATAAATATATATATATATATATATATTTATATATATAACCTAGTTATTCCATTCATTTCTTTTTAAAGTTTGTTCTTTTTTTTATATAGTTAATTCCTTATTAATTTCACACGCATATGAATCAACTTAATTTGCTGGTAAGTGGATGAGCCACAATGGGTCGACGTTACATTGGAAAATGACAGGGGGAAGTACAGAGAATGGTGCCCCTCATTTTGACCAATATTTTATTTTATTTTATTTCTATAGTTATTGGTTAAGTAGTGGATTATTAGTTAATTGGTACAATTATTTTTTAAAAGTATTTAAAGATATTAAAAACATGTTTGTAAAATAATAATAATAATAATACATTATTTACACTATCAGTATAATGCGGCAGCACTATTCTCGGTCCCCTAGCATTATCCCGTGACACTAATCCAGAATTCAAAATTTTGACCTCAAAATTGTATATAAGTAACGTACGGTTTATTTATGTATTCTTTCTAAGGGTTTTTAAGTGCAAAATATCATAAGGGTGTATATTATATTATAATTACAAGCAGCTTTTTCATTTTCCTTTTTCTTTTAATTTCTTTTGGTCGAGTTTAATAGATAAATTTAAATTCAGATTTGGGTTTCGAAATGCAACCATGACACTTCATGAAATCTGAGATTTTGGAAAAACTTAATTAATCTTGTTCCGCATTGGTGGAAATCTAAATCTAGGTTTTAATATGTTATCCACGGTGTAGATTTGGATTATAAACATCCAAATCCAACTCCTCTCCAATTCATGCCATCCAAGCACACCATCATGCATTGGCGTATTCAAGAGTCACTCACAATGTTTTCAAAAATTTTGTGTTCGGTTACTTTTTTAAATTTTTTACTCATTTCACTAATGTGATTGATTGTATTATTTTTTAATATAAAATAATTATTTTAGCCAATTACAACAATGGAATATACAAAAATATATATAAAAATGACTGTATATAACAAATAAGCAGAGGAGAGTACAATATTATTTGGATAAGATAAGAGATTAGGAGATTAATTAGCTTAAAAAATATATCTTTATAACTAATGCTATCCTTACCACGTAGATAATGTAAAGATGACCGCATACAAAATATCTCTTTATACCTTTTGTTTTATGGTTTTTTTGAAGCAATCAATATTGCAAAGCTCAGTAGCCTATCCGTAGTCAGGAAGGCAAATGAAAAGCACACACTTTTAAAAACTATAATGAAAAATCAAATTATATATCTACTTATCTTATTTTTGCCCTGCTCGATAATTTCGTAGCAGGTTTTGACGGATGTTTTATAACTACTTCAATCAATTTATCAATTATAGAATATGACAGTCAAGAGGGTGGGAGGTCCTGACATTTAACCTAAGTGAAACGATTTGCAATCGACCATTTAAAGTTGAGGGATTAACAGCCCTCTAATAACACTATGCCAAGTCAACAATTTTACAAAAATTACAATAGACTGAATATAGAAGATGATAAAACACATCTTTAGCTTTTGTGCTGTGAAGCTTGTCGAGAGAAGGACTTGTTTGCAATGAGAAGAGCAACAGTTGGACATGTGGATGCTTCTGATATACTAACTTGTAAAGATAAAGATGATCACACATCCTCAAAATTTCCAAAGGAAAGGGCCTCTGCATCTGCAAATCCGTCCTATGCATCTCTCATTCTGAATCGCTACATCACATACCCAAAAGAAAAGGGCAAAAATGAAAACAAGTCAAATACCAAAAAGATATGCTAGAAAAAATATATATTTGAAAAGACCAATCAAGTACCTTCTTAGAATTCTTCTTCTCTCTTAACTTCATATCTCTCGTTGCACAAATCAGTCAACCATGCCGACTCACTATGTAATAGCCCAATTTTTTTTAAGATAAAATATTTAGTTGAAAATATTTTAAAAAAATTTATTGGAAGTATATTTTTCAATAGAAATAGAATTTGAGACTTAGATGATAATTGTGAGCTATGAAAATGTGAAGTTATGCATTCTAAGATAAATTATGGATGGACCTTTGAGAATTGTAACGAGGTATCAACTAGAGAAATTCAATTTGGACCTAGAAGGAGATAAATTTTTGAAGTTTAGGGAGAAATCCAAGAGGAAGTGATAAAACCAAATATCAAACACTTTATGTGCTCGGAATGAATTCTTAGGCTGGTCTGACGAGTTTTAGTGTAATGATCATAACTTCTTTATATGAGGTTCAAATGAGGTGATTCCAATTCTCATAGATCATTAAGAAGGATATATAAAACTTTTATGTTTTGGGTTTTCGTATGAAGATAAGGAAGGGATCAAGGACTAAATTTGGTATGAAGTGGACGAACAGGATAGGCATCCACTAGTAACCGACTTAGATCAGTTGTCTTATGTTTGGCCATGTAACAAAAATTGTGATTGGCCGCCAAACTTTCTGAGGTCTTGACATGTATGGGAACATGTGGCAAGTTGATAAAAATTGATCTAGAAGTCTTGGTGGTAAAAAAACAAAAGAAAATAAATAGAAAACTCGGATTGGGTGTTCACGGGTGGTTTTGACATGTATTGGTGAATTAATCATATTTCTCTCATCTGATCTCGTAATGAAGTGATTCAAAATCCTATAAAGCCTTAAGATGATGATCTTAAACTTTCATATTCTGAGTTTTTGAATAATTAAATTTTATCAATGACTTATTTAGACTAGAACGTGTGACCCCTAGGGGAGGCCAAGTGGCCAAATACATCTCATTGGAAGATACCATCAAGCTATTTTGTTTTACCCCAGATGTGTTGGAAATCTTTGAGCCCTTAATCAATGTTATCTCATAGATGGATTAAGCTTCACCATTATATTAAAAGATCAGCAAATTTCCATAGGATTTGAAGTGATCATGAAGCTACAAGAATATGGACACATCACCAATTGGCTAAATGAGATTGCCGAATGCCCAAGGCATTCTCCCAACCCTTGTGTCGCCTCCTATGGGTATAAATAGGAGTATTGGCTTCTCTTCATCCCTTTTTAGAGATACCACACGGCCATAGTGAGAAATATTCAAGAAAATTCACTCAAAACCCACTCACTTCACCGAAACACCAAAAGAGAGTTAAGTGAGAACATTGAAGAAAAAGTAGTGCAAGACCAACCATAGACATCCAATTTAGTTTTGAAAAATTTTTTAAGTGCATATATAAACTTAATATTGGTATACAATAAGTGGTTTGGTGATTTGATTATGTTTGATATTTATTTGAGTTTAATCTTTGTTTATTTGTTAATTTGAAACATATTAAATTTTGGAGTGTTTTTGGCATGAAAAAATGTTAGGAAAATTATGAGACCTTAGAATTATATTATATGATGTTATATGAAAAGGATTAAGTGAAAACGTGAGGTCTTGATTTGGAAAAAAAATGATATACCAACTTTAAGAAATTTCGTACTTAATAGAGGTATTATTGACAGATTCGACATCTTTTAGTAAATCAAACATAACTTGTTAGTGTGATATTGGAATTGAATAACTCAAATAGCTATTGAAATCTAAGATAAAGATCTACAACTGTTTTGTTTTAAATTTTAAGAGATAAGGACTCAATAGAGAGCGAAATTAAGATTTAAGTGGCAGAACAGAGTTTATCATAGTAGGCATGGACTTCATTGGTGCATTTCTCTTATTCTAAATTCTTAGTGACTTGTTTATTATTAGTTGAATAAGATTTTAATAAGTATGGTAAGTTTAGAAAATCTAATTTACTTTGAAGATTTTCAAGAATTATTATGCTAGAAATTATTAAAGAAATATTAAAGAAAACAAATAAATATGCTTAAATTGATTATTCAAAATTAAGGAAAGCTTGATAGATTGAATATGTAAAATTTGGCTTTAGTTGAATAAGCTAAATAAATAAATAAATAAGATTTAGTTCCCTATGATCTTCGGCTAGCCTTAGTTTTATAATATTATAATATTTTATTTAATTGTTTAAATATTATTCATTAAGTTTTGACGTTACGAATTTATGTAACGTATGTGCATGTATATATGATATATGTTCTTGTGACATGTTTTTATATGTTCTATAAATTATGAAGACATGAAACATGCATGTCATAAGTCTAAATTTATACATATATTACATTTCATCACATATAAATATCGTAATGAATTATGAAGTCTATTTTAAGAAAAGTTTATGTTACGTCTCATCATATAAGTATTGTCATAAATCATGACGAGCATTTAAGAAACAAGATAAGAAAGTCCTATAAGAGAAAGTATTTAAGAACCAGTCTCGTCATAAAGGGGATGGCGATGCGTAATACCCGTATGACGGATGTGATAAGACTCGTCACAATGGGGATGGCGATACGTAACGCCCGGACGACTGACCAAAATATGGATACGGCCCAATCAATGATAACAATATTGGATATGGCCCAACTAGGGGTAACAATACTAAATACGGTCCAACCAGAGATAACAATACTAGATATGGCCCAACCACGAGTAATAATAGTGGCATGGCCCGACCACGGGTAATAATAGTTTATATAATTAAAAACTTATAAGAATAAGAATTTTAAGATAATAATGAAAAGTTCATGCATGAAATAAGTTTGTTAGTGTAAGTCCACATAAAAGATATGTCTAAGTAATGCATGAATCACATAAAACATGACATAAATGCACACTCTTGTAGTCTAACTTGTATGTGATTATTTTATGATATCTATACTTTTATTAAGTTACGTGTGTACTTACTGAGATTTCCAAGAAAATCTTGTTCTTGTATTTTTTTTTTCTTTTTGAAATTTGATTTTCGTTGCAGGGTTAAATAACGATCATGGACTAGGTCCCAGTTGCTCAAGAGATCCGGAGAAACGCTGAGGGGTCCCCGGAGTACACTCTCTCTCTAGAAGTTTTGACCCATTTTGTAGTAGGGACCAACATTAGCATAGAGAAAAAGTTTCTCAAAGTGAAGAAGGAGCCTAGGCGGCCCTAAGTCAAAGTTTTGATAAGTTTGTATATTGACCGAGATGACTAATTGGGTTATGCACGTAAGAATACAATATTATTTTAAGAATAAATAATCTGGATATTATGGTTTTATTTCACCATGTAATCATGAGAAAATTTTTAGTCGAAACTTTTCCGCTGCGAGTTGCATTGCATGTACTAGTAAGTCTAAGTACATGCATTAAATTTCGATAAGTAGGGGGGTGAATAGTCTAGCGTTATTTATCTTGACACTTCAATTTGCGTTGAATTACGGACGTAAATTAGGGGCGTCACACATCAACTGCTACCGACTCAACCAAAAGAAGAAAATCAAAACAAATTCAAACTTTTTAAGTCCCTTTGTTAATAGGTAACTTGCTTCAAAATTGGTTCCTAGAAAATGCTATAACTACTAATTGGGCATGATGATAGTTAGGGAACTCCTATCAAGATCTCCTCATCTCGATAGAAGTATATGGGACTCTGAAACTTCTGTTGTGGCAGAGTAGTACAAGAGGGTGAGGGCACAAAAATTCTTGCTCGCAAGAGAGGAGCTTTGCTCTGGAGAAGTTAGGGGTGTTCAAGCAGTTCGCCGGATGGGTGGCTTCCCTCAACTGCTTCATCGCCCGCTCAACCGATCGATATCTACCTTTTTTCAAGGTCTTGAGGAAAGTTCAAGAATGGGACACAATCTATGAAGAAGCTTTCATCGACTTGAAGAATACCTGAGCCATCCGCCTCTACTTAGTCAAACTGAACCAGTCGAAATCCTGACCGTGAAAAGTATGTGAAAAATTATAATAAAATAATAAATAGTAATAGAGAATGTTGAAGAGCGTTGAAAAAATTTTGCTTCCCAAACCCAGCCTTAATCTCGATTATAAAAGTAAATGAAAAACAGATAATACAACCCAATTTTATAATTTATGGTAAAAATGGTTTATCTATAAAAATAAATTTATAAAAATAAATTTACAAATTACTTTCTAACTGTAACACTTCTACGTGAGTTGCAATACAACCTCTTCTAACAAAAAGATATAGAATAATGATAGCTTTACTTTTTATTTATCATTTATTTATTTAATATTTAAAAAGTGATTATTAATAAAATTATATATTTAATAATAATAGTATATTTATCTCAACTGCCCAAAACTCCTCTAAGCACTAATTTAGAAACAAAGTTTTGAGGAGAACAAAAGAACCAAAGGAAAAATGAGGTGTTCTGTTACTGCATCTCTATCTCATGCTATATGGATATAGATCAGTATGCAAATTTCAATACTAGGAAAAAAAAATATAAAGTTACCAGACCAACATGAACAAACAAGATGAATATGTCACCAAATGCAAAGGAAAACATAAGTAAATTTATATTTATGGCTAATATTTGCCAAAACCATAGACCAAGTAACATATACTTCTTGTTCTCTCTGCCCAAATACATAAACATTATTACTATAAAATAGAGAAAACACACCAATAATCCAACAATAAAACAGAGAGTTAAATGGAGAACCATGAATCCATAAAACAGATGCATACCCATAAACGCACGATGAAGATAAGAACAAGAGAGAGAAAGAAATCATGCCAAAGAAACATAGTTACAGAGGGAGAAAGAGAGAGTGGGAGAGACAAAGAGAGTACTCTAGAAGCTCACGGCGATTTAACGACAAGATCAACGATGGCGATTTAAAGACGAGATCAGTGATTACGATTTAACGACAAGATCGGCGACGACACGACATTGACGACAGCGATTACGGATTGAGAATAGGGAGGCTAGGGTTTCAGATTGAGAGAGAGAGAGAGAGAGAGAGAGAGATTAGATTTCGTAGAAAGAAGGTGGTAAAAATATTTTTGGTTAAATCCGAGTACCGGGTGTTAGATCTGGTACCGATTTTTAACCCATATCTGAAATTCATGTTAAACCATTAAACCAAATAATGTAAATATGATTTCTAGATTTAAATTAATTAGGGCCGGAATCCGGATCTGGAATCCGAATTTCCGATTTTTAAACTGGACCCAAAAAAAAAAAATCGGTCCACTTGAACACCCCTAGGAGAAAGCTGTGTGGGAGGGCTTTTCTCTGAATAAGACGATACTTTAGAGATATTTTTCTTTCCATGTAAGATGAGGTTAATCCATTTGGGAATTTCAAATCCCCTGATGTGCGGCTACATGAAATCTAACCTGTGATGTCCATGTGTCACTCATATATATTGAGGGCTGTTATTTATATCAAACTGGCCGATTATACGATCTTCTCTTAACCTAAGCTAGCGAATACACTACATGAAAAAATAGATTATGGGGTCAATGACTTGACCCTCCCCCTTTTTCCGTAAAGAAAAAATTGGAAAAGAAAAATTGCTTAAAGTGGTTTTAATACAATTCGGTAAATGGACTATAACACTACGATTGAAAGTTTTATTATGAAAAATTGCTCAATATTTTGCTGGGGGATTGGTCGCAGAGGACTTTCACTAAGGCCTCTTTCCCACAAT
Organism: Platycarya longipes; assembly: GCA_036559045.1. Taxonomy (NCBI): domain Eukaryota; kingdom Viridiplantae; phylum Streptophyta; class Magnoliopsida; order Fagales; family Juglandaceae; genus Platycarya; species Platycarya longipes. Next base: position 23,970,943 of record CM071801.1, read on the forward strand.
CTCTTTGTACCTTACCTAACATAAAGAAAAGAAGGATTCAAATTTATATAATTTCTATTCTTATCTATCATGAAGAAAGGATGGATTCAGATTTTTATAATTTTCTATTTCAACTTTAGTGTGGAATGAGAACAACAAAAACTAAAGTAAATAATAAAATCACACAAAACCACCAGACTTATATGGTTTGATCCTACATGCATGCACAAGATTATATAAAATCTTATTCTTTTTACAATCGAATATACTATGCAACAATACACTGTGCGGTTGTACGAAAATAGAATATATACTACATACGCGGGTTTCATATTGTTTTTATCTTTTTTATGATGATGTGGCATTAATTACCAAACTCTTAGATTTTTATTCTAAAAAATAAAAATTATTTTATGGATTGATGAGTATCATTATAATTTTATTCATGAGTAGTGCAATTTGAAAGCATTTACACTATGCACAATCCAATAGCATATTTATACTTATAAGATTTAAATTTTAAAATTTATTCAAAGTCAAATATTGTCACTTATTTTGTATGATGTAAAGACTTTTAAATAGAATTATTTTAATCTATTTAACGTGATAAAAAGTGGAACGAGAGGTAAAGCAAATCCCAGCGGGGATGGACAAAACTGAAGCCCAAATATAGGAATCCTTAACCCTTATTTAAGGCCTATCCTCAAAGCCCAAATATATGGTTTGCAAAAGAATCTCCTCCAAATTACCGTGTCTTGGTCGAGAGAGTCGGTCCAAAGAATAATTGGTGTCCTGCAAAACAAGTTGGGCCGTAGTTAAAATATCAGAAATATCTTCCCCCACATGACGTTAACACGTGTCATTTGATTTTTTAAGATAATTTAGATCATATAACTATTATTTGGAATAATACTATATACAGTATAGAGTGTGTAATCGTCGTGCATTTATTTTGAAAAAAAAAAAGGTAAAATCTATTATTAAAAGATCTTGTTGTTTTTTTAACCTACAAACAGTCATAAAATAAGATTACATTATATTAACAATGTTAGATATATAATCACAGTTAAACCGAAAACAATAAGGAAACATAATTAAGGTGTATAGTCCCTTATTCAAACAGTAATCACATATAGGAAACCCAACATCTCAAGAAAAGCATGCAAGATCAAAGTAAAGTCAAGAACAAAATGACAGTAAAAGAAAGTGCAAAATCAACATAAGATATTATGTGGTTCGACCTTAATGGTCTACATCCACGATAGGAACAGTTTAGGAGTCTTTATTATTGACAAATGCATCAAAACTAAAATTTACAATCATTTAGAATCCTTGATCGCAGCACAAAAGTATGGATTGGCTTCCTCGTATTAACCTCTAACGAAACCACACTATAGTGCCTCCATTAATCAACTTCGGCAAGCTCCAATTAATCTCGACAAAACTCGGGTTTGAAAATCCCCTTCATTTCTTTCTCGATCGCAATTCAGGAATTTGTAAAGTGACCTTTCACGGGCGGCTCATTCACAAAGTTACTCATAAACCTACTTACCATGCTAACAATATAGGTTAAGTCAAGTCTAGAGCACACCATAGCATACATGATGCTTCCCTCCATGTTTGCATAGGATATACCTTAAATCTAATGCCTTCCTCCGTTTTAAGGACTTGATTTATGGACAATTTTGAATGATATCCTATTGGTGTGCTAACAAATTTTAAATCAGACATATCATAATTATTGAGGATCTTGGCGACATACTTTTTCTGAGATAGATAGAGAAGCCTTTTTTTCGTATCTCTAACTATTTTCATACCTAATATCATCTTAGCTAGCCCAATTTCCTTAATCTCAAATTTTGTTTTCAGTATACACTTTACTTCCTCAATTATCTATGCATCCTACATGCTATAAGCATGTCATTTACATACAAAAGAAGGTAGATAATGTGGTCCCCCGAATACCTAAAATGCACATAGCTATCATAATGACTCATTTTAAACCCATTGTCCAACACATGAGAGTCAAACATTTTGTACCATTACCTTGGAGGCTGATTAAGTCCAAACAATGATTCTTTAAATAAACAAACATGATCAATGTTAAACTCATTTACATAACCTTCTATGGTTGCATGTAAATAATCTCATCTAGTTCACCATGCAAGAAACCTGTTTTTACATTTAATTACTCTAAGTATAAATCTTCTTAAGCAGTATAGGATAGAATTAACCTTATTGAATTATGTTTAACAACAAGTGAAAAAATTTCATTAAACTCTATCACTTCCCTTTGAGTAAATCCCTCTGCTACCAGCCTAGCCTTATACTTAGGACCCTCAACTCCTAGTATGCCCTCTTTCCTTTTGTAGATCCATTTAGACCCAACGAGCTTAGCCTTTCCAAGCTTAAAACCATTTCCCAAGTATGATTTTTGTTCAAAGAATACATTTCCTCATTCATGGCCTGTATCCATTTATGAGACTCAATACTTTCCATGACTTCCTTGTAGGATCCCTAAAATCCATTTCTATAACTTCATCTGCTATAATCAAAGTAAAAGTAGTCAACTCAGCTTGACCATACCTCTTGGAGGGTTTTATAACCCTTCTTTTTCTATCCCTGACTAATTTATGTGAACTAACTTCACCTTAATCCTCATCACTTAAAGTGGAAGTTTGAGTCTCAACATCCTGATATTCTAATATCTCTGAATTATTATCAGGTTACTCCACCTCAAAATATAACTTTTTTGGGTTAGTGTTCTGAGTGGGTTCAAGTCATTTATTTTTAACTCGAGACATTTCGTGTTCATTAATAACCACATATCTACTAATGATACATTTTTGCATCCCTGGCTCATCAATCCATAACCCATACCCTTTTACTCCCTCAAAGTACCCCCACAAAGATATATTTTATAGCCCTTGATTCTAGTTTGTCAGTCTGGGTGTGAGCATACGCAACACACCCAAACACACTCAAGTTTTCATGGTTAGAAGGCTTTCCAGTCCACATTTCTTGAGTAGTCTTAAATCCTATGGCTGAAGAAGAACTCTTATTAATTAAATGGACTGCAATTGTGGCAGCTTCAGCCCAAAAAAAACTTGGAAGTTCTGAGTTTGACAGTAAGCATCTAACCTTCTCCAATATGATCCTATTTATCATTTCAGCTAGATTATTTTGTTGAGGAGTTTTCCTTATTGTTTTATGCCTAACCATACCCTCCTTCTGGCAGAACTGATTAAACTCACTTAATATAAACTTATGCCCATTATCAATTCTTAATTTCTTAATTTTCCTTCTTGCTTTTCACCAATTTTTTCAATTCTTTGAATTTCTCAAAAGTGTCACTTTTATTTTTAAAAATGTACAGCCACACTTTTCTAGAATAGTCATTAATAATAGAGTGGAAATAACTTTCTCCTCAATGCGAGTTGACCCTAGCTGGACCCCACAAGTCCAAATGCACATAGTCCAAGGTTTGTTTTGTAGTGTAAATGGCTCTTTTAACTTACCATTTTTACTTTCCCAAGAATGCAATCCTCACAAAAGGATAAATTTTTCAATTTTTTCTCACCTAGCAACCCCTGTTTATGGAGTTCTAATAGCCCCTTATGACTCACATGACTTAACCTTTTATGTCAAAGGACAACCATATCCTCACCCTTCTCTAGGATAAAAGAAACCTTCCCTATAATAGTTTTTTCAGTGAGGGTATACAAGCCATTTTTAATGACTCTTATCATCACGATAAGTGAACTCTTAGTAACCCTTAAAAATACAAATTTAGATTTAAAAGTGTACTCGGATTGGTCTAACACACCTAGTGAGATTAGAATCCTTTTTAATTTAGATATGTATCTAACCTTAGTTAAGAGTCTTTCAATACCATTATGGATCCTTAGTCTCACTGATCCTATACCCTGCATTTTACAAGACTTATTGTTGCCAAGCAACACTAACCCCCCATCAAACTAGTGAAAGTTTCAAATCATGTTTTATTAGGATACATATGAAAAGAACATCCTGAATCAAGGATCCATTCTTTTCCTGAATCAACCTCAGACACATTTAGAACCTTGACACTTTCATACTCATCACTCACTATCAAGCATCCCCCCCCCCCCCCCCCCTCCCCTCCCCTCCCCTCCTTAGACCCATTTCTTGTGTTAGACTTTTTATTAGGACAATATCTTTTGAAATGCCCCTCTTTGTGACACTGGAAGTATTTTAATTGCTCTCCTTTAGATTTATTAGCCCGGTTTGGATTGGGAACTCTTCTTAACTCATCTCAACTCATTTTTATTTCATTGTTACAATTTTATAATTTTTTATACAAAACACAAATTTCTATACATATTTTTCAAATCCCAATACACATTTTTCAAATCTCAATACACCTTTTTCAAATTTTAAAATAATAATAATATTAAAAAATAAACTAAACTCATCTCAACTCATTTCATCTCCGAATCCAAACGGGGCTCTAAAGTCAAGACATAACCCTCATATTATTTTTATTATTCTTTTCCTTTTGACCTATTTTCTCAACTCTCCCCTTCACAGTCAAGCCTTCCTTAGCTTCAGATTTTATTTCAAACATGGCTTATAATTCTCTAGAGTGTAGCACGGCCTGAACCTCATCTAAAGTCAGTATTTCCTTCCATACATCATGTTCTCTTTCAAATTAGTATAAGAATTATCAAGAGAACTCAACAATAAAACTACTTGATCTCTATCATCAATTTGAATATCAATATTAGCCACAAATAAAATAATTTTATTAAAAATATCGAGATGGTTAGAAATCAATATGCTCGAGGACATCTTGAACATGTAGAGTTTTGTTTTCTTGTACAGTCAGTTGGCCAAAGATTTTGTCATGTAGAGGCTCTCCAATTTTAGTCAGATTCCAACAATGGTGTCTTCGTTGGCTACCTTCCTCAGAACCTTGTCACCAAGAGAGAGGATGAGTGCAATGTGAGCTTTTCTCAAGATTTCCTTCGAGTCCTTTACTTCAACAGTTTCCATCTTACTTTCGCCAAAAAGTGCTTCTTGGAGTCCTTGTTGAGTAAAGAGTGCTTTCATCTTAATCTTCCACAGTCCAAAGTCATTTTTGTCATCGAACTTATCAATATTGAATCTAGTGGTCCCCAACGAGCCAAACTCTTGATACCACTTGTGGTATTTATAATCTCTTAATGACAAACACTCACAAAACAAGATTACCTTATATGCAATAACAATATTGGATATATAATCAAATTGTTAAACCAAAGACAATAAGGAAACGTAATTAACGTGTACAGTCCCTTATTCAATCGGTAATCACATATAGGATATCCGAAATCTCAAGAAAAGTATGCAAGATCAAAGTAAAATCAAGAACAATAAAAGAAAGTGCAAAATCAATATTAGATGATTCGATCTTAATAGTCTACGTTTACGACAAAAACAATCCAAAAATCTTTATTATTGAAAAATGCATCAAAAGCAAAGTTTACAATCACTTACAACCCTTGATCACAGCACAAAACTATGAATTGACTTCCTCGTATTAACATCTAACGAAACCACGCCATAGTGTCTCCATTAATCAACTCAGGAAGCTCCAATTAATCTCGGCAAAATTAACGGTTTGAAAATCCCCATCATTTCTCTCTCGGTCGCAACTCAGGAATTAGTAAAGCGACTTTTCATGGGTTGCTCAAGTTTTGCCTTATATACATAGGCTTAATTACAAGTTTGCTATTATCTCAAAATTATAAAAAGGGTTGTGCTTGGCTGTAGCTGGTGTGTAGCAGCACACCGGCACACCAAGTATCTATATATATATATATATATATTTTTTTTTTTTTTTTTTTTTTTCTCTTCATGTGTCGCTGTAGCCGCATATTTTTCCTTATAAAAATGCCACAGTAGAAATTACAAAACTGCCACTCTTACGTTTACAAATGAATTGGAAACGGCTTTGTCATGAACTCAGCTTCATGTACTTCCATTTCCTTTAAAAGCTTGGCACATCTTCAACAGATCTCATATTTATTTATTTTTTAAAAAATAATTATATGATATTTATACCTTTTATAATTGTAAATAAATTAAATCTCTAAGCCCCAAAAAAAATCCTTTTTCTGGAAAGAGATTTTTAAAGGTAACAAAAAACAGTAAGGATTTGTTTAGAGCGGTGAGCAGAGGAGAGAGATGGCATGGGAGGAACATGGGCAATGAAAGTTGCTCCATAATCGAGTCCTTCACTTCACGTGAAAATCTGTCATTTTCTGCTTGGCGAGAAACTTAATCCCAAGTACCATCGGATGCATGTGCTTCATACATCACCTGTTTTCTCAATCAATGCTCTCAGCATTGGCTTTCACTAATGTCTTTATTTGTAGCAAAACAAAATATCTGTGTACCCTGCTTAGAAAAAATTAAAAAATTAAAAAAAAAAAAGACCTGTATACCTTTTGACCAACGGAGGATCGGTCTCTATCAGATAGGCGTTTCTAGAAGTTATTGATACAACTCTAGGTCTTAAATTAAGTGAGATACCATAAGAAAAATGAGCTAATATAATCAATATGATATATTCAAAATAGGTAGATATAATCAAATTGGATACATCTACCCTTTTGGATACATCAAATTGATTATATTAACCCATTTATCTCGTAGTGAGAGACAAATATACAATATTAGACCCACGTTGAGTTGAAAATTTATTAGATATTTCCCTACATTTTATTTATAATTCTATAAATCCAAAAAACGGCCTCTCTAAAAAATTTTAATGTCCAAATGCTTTTTAAAATTTTAATATACTTAAAAATACCCATCTTCAATTTCTTTCTATAGTTCCAAAATTTTATATAATGTTATATAGTATTTATTTTTAAGGATGTGACCTCACTAAAATTATTTTAAACTAAGTTTAAGAGAAATAATAAATTTATTAATTTGAATATCAAAATTTTTTGTTATGTAATATTAAACTTCTTAATATAGAATTCAAAGTAAAATTGTAAGAAAAATCATATAAGCTTGATGATCTATGTGAAAAATAATTTAGAGGTTTTTACCTCTATACTTCATTCAGGAAGAAAAATCATATAAGCTTTGATGATTTGTTATGCCTAAGTTTGTTTTATAAAATATAATTATATTATTATATATATATATATTATTTATACACCCCCCTCCTGCTAGGGGGCTCTAGATGCGGCAAGGCCACATGCACCTGCATTGGGCTGGTGAGGGGACGCCTGGACGGGACGGACGGGAATGGACTCCATAGTCCATAGTCCATTGTCCATCTTTGGAAATAAAATAATATAAAAATACAAAAACAAAACAAAACAAAACATAAACTTCAAAATGATTTTTTTTTTTTTTGTTGCAAGTACTTCAGAGGGATTATTACATGATTGGAATTAGTGGAACAATGTAAGATATTCTTATATAAAACATGTGCATATTTATGCCAATCTACTGATTAGTTGGGGCATTTTGGTGGCCATCAATCTTGGATTATCATTGAGGGTATGAAAAAGGATGGTTTTTTCTAGAGTGGAAAGCAATATCATTGTCATGCTATACCGATATTAAAGCTACTAACCACCACATTAAAATCCCATTATTTTTCTATTAAGCAATCACTATCGACTATCGAGGCTGATTTTGTCCGATCGATTCTACTCCCCCACTTTTCAAAAGAAAACTCGATTTTCCAGTGTCATTAAAGCCTTCTTGCAATCATAACAATAGAGGTTACATGAAGTACAAGATTGAGGTTATAAACGAAATACTATTCTATGTGCAATTTGTGCAATAATAATAATTTGTATAAATCTTAAATATAAAATTCCTAGGCAATCTTTCAAAATATATATATTGTTATGAATTATAAATGAACGAACGAAACGGCGCCGCCCCCTGTCCCACCACTAAATTATGTGAATGACCTCACCACTATTATTTTAAAATCTGCATAGTGACTTGCATAGTGACTTGCATAGTAATTTGTATAGTAACTTCAACGCCTATAAATATGGGCTTCAGTTGTAATGAAATTCATAAGAAAATATAGAGAGAGAAAGAAAGTTTCAGTTCTTAAGAGTTTCTTTTATATTTCTCTTGCAATAGTAGTAGTTTTCTTTTTAGTTTTATAACACGTTATCAGCACGAGGTTCTACCGATACTGAAGCTAATGGTCTTCTACTTCAAGTAAGTTTTTCAATATATTATTTGCAGTCCTTGAGATAAATATTAAAGGTAATATTTCTGAATATTACTTGATAAAATTTTATTTTTATTCTCATGATAATGTGAATATATTTATTAAATTCACAGATTTATTTTTGTAATATAATGTCAAATATTGAGATTTATTACTATTGACATTTCTGAAAAATGTTATTTATCCAGATCCTTGACGAGATCTATTTGGATATGATGATGAACTTGAAAGATACAATCATAGAAGAAAACCATGTGTCCCTGAAGGACCGTGCTGTGTATCTCATGATGAAAAATCATCTTACTGTGTGAAATGAATTAAGAGAGTGATATAAGCACCAGAAGATGTAATCCGCTCAAAAGATCATTATGATTTATTGCACCTGAAGTTGCAAGATTTTAAGAGTGGTATTGAATATTCTGCACTCTTTAAAATCAGCTCAATATTAAAATTTTGCAGTGAAAATGTCACTGATGATGATATATAAAAGAAGACATTATTTTTCATACCTCGAATGTGCTCCTGCAGTAGCAATATCGAGAGTGAAAGTTCAACAAATATTCTGAACTTTTGTTTTGTCTTCCAGTGATTGAGCTAAATAATGAGTTTTTGTTACACCAGTTACGTCCTATTAATGATATCGAATTTACACAATTCCCAGAAGTGAATGGGAACTAAGGGCGTAGACGTGGTAGAAAAATTATAGAAGTGTTGGTCCCAAAAGCGACAACATTAAAGATGATAAAAATATATCGTATCACCAGAAGTGATCAAACTCAGAGAATGGTAAAAGCCCTCAGAATAATTCTTCATAAAAAGATGAAGATGTTTGTCATAGATGTAATATGACTAAACAGTAGTCACGTACCTGTTGTACGGCCAAGCACTTGATTTATTTATACTAAGTTTTTATATATAAGCTTATTAATATTTCATCATGTTTTGAAATAATGAAATATCGGTGCCTGAAGCACGACAAGAAATTACTTGGGATAATAAAGCCCTGTTTAAATTTGATCCTCTTACAAATAAATGTGAACCAGAAGTTCAGAGGATTATCTATCTGCAAAATGTTGCAAATCAATTACATAATGTATTTACTGACACTAAAGGTGTTGTAAAATCATATATTACTGCTGTTAATGCTTAAGCAAGAATTAAAGTCCCTGAAGGACGAGTTGTTAAAACAGCAATAAATGAGTCTAAGATACGTCTGAAGCGTTGAAGACCTATTGGTGCACAAGAAAAAAAAAAAAAAAAAAAATCGGTGCTCATGAAGAGACCGTATTTTCTGTATAAAATATAATCCTCCTGAAGAGGAAACCTCCTGAAGAGGTAACTCCCGAAGAGTGTAACTCCTGAAGAGGTAACTCCTGAAGAGTGTAACTCCTGAAGAGAAAATTCCTGAAGAGTATAAACCTCCTGAAGAGGAACCTCCTGTAGAGGTGTTTCATAAAATGTTTTCCCCTGGAGAGGAACAATGAGATCTCAATACATTTCATGAGTACTGGAAAATTTATGGATAGAAATAAAACTGTTGTCGACAACATATATGATAACACTTGATATTACCAGAAGTAATGAAAAAAGTGAGCCAAAAATCGTCGAAGAATGTTGACGTAGAAATGATTGGCCAAAATGGAAAGCAGTTATTAAAACTGAATTAAACTCGCTAGTGAAGCGATATGCATTTGGACCTGTTGTCCAAACACCAAAGGGTGTAATATTTGTCAGATATAAATGAGTATTTATACGAAAGCGTAATGCGAAATGAAATTGTGCGGTATAATTTGTCGCATAAGGTTTCTTGTAGAAACCCGAGAGCAGTTATGAGGAAACATATTTCCTTGTTATGAATGCAATCACATTCATATTTTTAATCGATTTGGTTATTACAAAAGGATTAGATATGCAGTTAATGAATGTGGTCCCTGCATATTTATAAGGATCATTAGATCATTACATATATAAAGATATACGATACTTGAAGCATTTAATCCAAGTACATTTAGGAGTATGTACTTTATAAAGCTTCAGAGATCTTTATATGGGTTAAAGCAATCCGGACGCATGCGGTATAATTGAATCAACGAGTATCTATTGAAAGAAGGATTTAAGAATAATCCTATATGCCCATATGTTTATCAGAATCCGGATTTGCCATTATTCCAGTTTACGTTGATGATTTACCTTGTTAGAACTCCTGAAGAGATTACAAGGGCTACTATAAATTCAAGGAATGCATTTGAAAAGGAAAGATCTTATTATTCAATTGATAGATGAGTTACAAGAATTTGAGACTTCTAGCCTCATCTCTCAAATGCATTTGCTCTTCATAAAGCAACATACCATCCTTATCTAAAGGATTAGGCAGTCGAAATGAAGAGGCAAGTAAGGATTTTAAATCCTTATTCTCTTACTTTAAGTCTGCAATTTTTCTGTCAGACTCTTGAATAAGTCGTTGAAGTACGGAAACCTTCTCGTTAAGCTCCTCAATCTCACGATTTTTGGATTGTAATCGGTTGGAAAATCCGACAATAGAGGAGGAGTATCTGGTGCCGAGAGTCACCAGCTCATAAACAGCTTCACGATCTGACTTATTAGCCAGATCATTTGCTTGCTGCAACATGGCACCTGCGGAAGATGCAGGAACAACTTGTAATTGAGGCGAAGGATACCTCATATGTTGATCGTGAGAAATAGTAAAAGGAAATTGATGAGCCATTGGAAATTTGTAGAATAAGAATACAAATACAGATGAATTATAGATATGAGAAGAAGATTTGATGCGTACTAAATGAAACTAAAGACAGTTCTTATAGAAATGGAAATAAGAACAAGACAAACCATCATCTCTTCAAATCTCACTTTACAAGATATGCTGGATGCATAATTTCAAAAGCCAGCGAGATTAATTACAGCTATCCCTATTTTCTTGTAAACGCTGAACCTCTGCCGTTAGCTGCTGTTGTTGACTTTGTATCTGTGCTCTTTCTCGTTCCAGCTCTTCTACTCGTGTTTTCAGGTCACGAGAATACCAGTCTACAAGTTTCTTCAGCTCCTTGTTTTCTTGTCTTAAATCTTTATTTTTACTATCTTTAGTTGCAAGCGTTTGATGCAACTCAGATTTTTGAGTTTTAAGATGATCAACCTCACTCGTTCTCGCCAGTAGCCTCTGAGACATGGTTGTAAGAGATGCAGCATATTGAGCACTGAGGGTTCTTGATGCTGCAACAATTTCAGGATCAGATTTACTAGAAAGATATATCTCTGCTCCTATCATGGTGTTTACAGCCTCAGGAGAAAATATAAGTGGTTGAGGTATAAAAGGTTCGTGGTTTAAATCTGGGACATTAGAATTTCTATCAGACATAATATCGTTCTGGATGAACAACAACTGAATCTATGAGGAATGCAAGATCTTTTTGCTGGAGTAAACCAATGGTAAAATTGGTTATATTTAAACAACAACCCGAAGCCTTCAAATCTCTTCAAGATCTCGTTTGTCCACAATGTCAAGCGGATTTGATTTTCCGCCGAACCGATAATATTAAATCTCAAAGCTTTTACAGCTTTTATCATACATAGATGGTTTCCAATGTTATTTCCGCCGTATATAAACAAGTTCTTCCTAATAACGCCGAATGAGGGGGAGAAAATTTTAGATGAAAATATTATCATACTCTCTCTAATGCATTATTTAGTTGGAGATCGTGTTTGAATTCTTAACTTGTTATTTATACTGAAATCATATTTGCTTATTACTTGAAACACTAATGCATATTATCAGGGGGAGTTTAAGTATTACTGCAGGTATCAGATTTCTATTAAGTCTGTCAATCAGATATTATTTTTCATCTTCAAATCACTCAGAAATTATTGCAATTCATGAAACAAGTCGAGAGTATATTTGGCTGAGATCAATGACTCAACATATCCAAGAAAAGTGTGGTATTTCATAATCAGTGATAGCTCAACAATTTCATACGAAGATAATGCTGCTTGTATCATTCAAATCAAATGAGGATATATCAAATATACGATCAAGTGATAATCTGGCAGATTTATTCACGAAGGCATCACCAACTGCGACATTCAAGAAAATTGTGCAGAATATTAAAATGTGAAGACTCAAAAACTATCGTCATGCACTTTCCAGGGAGAGTAAAAGTCCTGAAGACTTGTGCTGATTGTACTCTTTTTCCTTCGCTAAGGTTTTATCCCACTGGGTTTTTCTTTGCAAGGTTTTAATGAGGCAATCTTAAAGCACTTGTGGATACATAAAGAGACTGTACTCTTTTTCCTTCGCCATTGGTTTTTCTTCCCACTGGGTTTTTACTTGGCAAGGTTTTAACGAGGCAGATTCTTTATGGGTGGTCATTCAAGGGGGAGTGTTATGAATTATAAATGAACGAACGAAACGGCGCCGCCCCCTGTCCCACCACTAAATTATGTGAATGACCTCACCACTATTATTTTAAAATCTGCATAGTGACTTGCATAGTGACTTGCATAGTAATTTGTATAGTAACTTCAACGCCTATAAATATGGGCTTCAGTTGTAATGAAATTCATAAGAAAATATAGAGAGAGAAAGAAAGTTTCAGTTCTTAAGAGTTTCTTTTATATTTCTCTTGCAATAGTAGTAGTTTTCTTTTTAGTTTTATAACATATATATATATATAATATCATGTCTTTTTCGTAAGGTCATTTTTTTAACAAAATATCATATCGTCCATAATTTATACAGAGGCTTTATTCTATCGTTGTTGGAGTTCAATGCAATTATAGGTAGGGTGGGTGCAGGGGCAGACCCAATTTATGGGTTAGGCCCCTCCCGCCCGTCGCGCAAGGGGTGATTTATAATCTAACTTTTAATTTCACTTAAACTCAAGTTTCAACTCACATAATCTCACAATTATTCAATTAACAATCTAACTCTAATAAAAAAATTGATTATAAATGTATATGATTGTAAAATTGATTGATTATACTCACTTATTTAATTTCAGTCTAACTTGTATGATTATGATATATAATTTATTAAAAATTTAACAGCATTACATCATTACTTATTAGAAAATTCTCAAATTTATTCTTAATCTATAAATTTTTCTTAAATCATAAAAAAATGAGCAATTACTTAAAAATAATTGATTTTTTAAAAAAAAAAACGTGAATAATTTGAAGATTAATATATATTTAGAGAGTGGTGTAATAACAAAACATGACATTTTTGTCATTAATGATCATCCCTATAAAATTTACATTTATTACATATTTTATCGATCATCCCTCCAAATATAAAATTCTAGTTTCGCCTCTGGACGGTGGAGAGAGTGGTACAAATGATTGTGTTCAACTGAAGTTTCCAACTTTATAATTGTATATTTTTCCCTGTAAATTGAAAATGCAATATATACATGAAACTTGGAAGCTAATTACACTTTTGTCATGTGATTGTGTTACCGAAAAGCATTAAAAATCTGTGCAGAAAAGCAAAACCAATCCCCCCACACCCCCCAGCAAGCATTCCCATTGGTGCTAAGTTCCGCCCATGGATCTCAAGGAGCACAAGGACTCTGCTCGCTCAGCCCCAACACACCGCCGTCGTTTCGGATCTGGCCCTGCATCATCACACTGCATGTGCCCGCCCAATTCACTTCTCCCCCCACATCCCACATGCCCTCGCTTCCCAAATCCCAATTCCGAGACCACTCCAACATTTTCGCTCCCCTCCGCACAGAATAAACAGATAAAAAAAAAATCAAGAAAGAAAATATAAAAGAAAAACAAGGTGGCCATATAAATCAACAAGAAATTCGAACTTCTCTCCTGCCATTGTGTATGAACAATTTATTTCGTAACAACAAAATTCCGAGTAAAAGAGGTGGAAACAAAAACAGGGTCGTGGTCTTTTTTTTTTTTCTTTTAAATAGATTCTTAAGCTTCTTGGGTGTTGTCGGAGGGGTCAAGGGGGAAACAAGTATCTTCTCCGCCAGTGTTCCAAAGAAAATGAGCATAATTAGCAGCATAGTAAGAGTTGCTGGGATCGGCCGAGATGGCCTCCAGGAAGGTCTCTTCTGCAGCCCACAAATCGTTCCTCACTCTCCATAAAAAGGTCGCGTATTTGCTGTATGATTCCGCATCTGGCGGCTCCACCCTTATTGCCCTCTTAAAGTACTCCTCCGCTCTGTTTTTTGAATTAAACAAAACATAAACACAGTCAAACAGCTGCTACATCTCATGTTTATTCTACTATACTAAACATATTTTGTGGGTTAATTAAAAATATTGATTTCAATTTGCATTGAGTGATGAGGAAAAATTATTAAATTAAATTTTAAAAATATATATTGAAATTTTAAAAATATTATATTAAAAATTATATTTTATATAAAAATTAAAAAAATATAATAATAAATTTAAAATAAATTGAGACGAGGTGATCTCGTCTACTAATCAAGCCGGCCCTAACAAGGCTTTGGAAAATAGAAAAGTCGATGACTTTATAACGAGAACGAAGATATTTGTTGTAGAACACGTGAGAATCACATTCACACAAAGAAAAAGGGATGCGGTGAAAGTTTCCAAGAAAGGGAAACAACCTAGACCACATACTCCCCTATCAACGACCAAATTACGCAAAGCGACAAAGTGGATTGAATTTGCAAGACTTCTAAGGCGGTTTGGAGGGGGAGAGAAAAGACTAATCCCGGATAGTGAGAGCCATGAGCAAAGACAGATATGAGCTCGCTCAAAGATTGCTATCCCCCAAGACGATTGGTAGAATGGGACTAAAGTTAGGCTAGTATTTAATTTGATTAGCAAATTTGTAGACAGAATAAATTTTAGTAAAATAATGACGAAAAAAAAAACAAAGAAAAAATTTCGTACCTGTCGTAATCGTGGACGACGAGATAGAGGAACTGAGCGAAATTTGTGAGGAGAAGAGGGTTGTTGGGCTCTCGGGACAAGCCCATTTGGTAGAGCAGCTCTGTTCTGAGGTACTCTGCGTAGTCATTGTCCGCTTCGATCTTGGCCGTCACCGATGAAATGAATCGTTGCATGGTTTCTTTATCGAGAACATCGTCTTTTAACGCGTCCTGCATTTGTGAAGCTTCTTCAACCATGGAATTCCATAGAGCCTCTTCTTGTTCCCTGTTCTTTGCCTCCGACTCCGCTTCTCTGGTTGTCCCATATGAGGACAACTTGGAAGAAGTTGTCCCGTCGGGGAGAATTGTCCGGTATTGGTAATCTGAACCGTCAAACTGTCCGTCTCCGTCGGTTCCACTACCCACCGGCCGCACCTTACCCCCGCCGCCATTGTTTCCGCCGATGGAAGTCGTCTTACCAGAAGAAGACGACACCGAGAACTTCTTAATTGCTGAAGAATCAAACCTCTGGTACGTATGGTCCTGATCGATTTCAACTACCGAAGTCATCTCGGTCGTCGTTGAAAACGACCCCGGTGGCGGTGAGGCTGCGAACGCAGCGTCGTTATGCCCCATGGAATAAACTGAGAAATTCGCGAGGAGAATCATCACGTACACCATCAGAGTGGGAGTATGAGAAAAGACCTGCTGAAATAGCCACACGAACGAAGCGTGCATCTCTCTCTGAACCCGAGCGAGAATCCCCTGTAGGTCTTCGTAGAACAGAAGCTCTCTCATCTGCAACGTGTAGCTCTGGAGCTCTCTAATTATGAACACCATCGACGAGAAGGCCTTCTTTACCGAACAATAAGCCGACTCTCCTACTTCTCCGAATCCCTCCTGCCATTGCATCTTCCGCTTTATCATTCGAAGTGAAAGGGGAAGATCCACGCTGTTCGCCTTTCGCTCGATACACGCGGGGTTTATTTCGTCTCTTTCAGCCCAATCCGGTGTCTCTCGCCGAGTTTCTGCCCAAGGAGGCTCGAGCTCCGAAGGTGGGTGTAGTATATGGTTCTGATTCTGTACAAAGTTGACGCTACTGTCGAAACTGTTAAAACTATCAGCACCATTCGCGCTCTGGATATCTCTGGTATCGGAATCAATCTGTGATTCCGTATCATCCATGGCGGTACTATTATCTTCATCGTCGCCAGTAAGGTTGAATCGGAGTGCTAATTCTTGAATCTTCTTCGAGAATTCTTCGTCCGAAAAGGCGTCTAAGCTGGCGCTGCAAGCTCTGTTCAGAGTCCGGGTTCTCGGTTTCGGATACTCGCAAGATCGGGATCGATAAAACATCGTCGAGGCGGTTCCAAACAGAGCGGATCGCTCCAGTCTATGGACGTAGCGACATACGAGAGCCCTGCCATCGCCACGGCGGTTTCGTTGTCTTGCCGGAGATGAGACTGCTGAGGCTAAGGCTTGAGATGAGGAAGGAGAATGAGGAAGAACCGACTGTGACCAGTTGAAACAGGTCGTAGCTACCTTCACTCCCATTTCAGAGCAAAAGTAAAACAAGTGAACAAGCTGAGAGAGTTCAGAAACCTCGAAGCAATCCAAGCCCCATAAAAAAAATTTGTTCTAGAAACAGAAAATAATCGGAAATCTCCAACTTTTTTAATCAGATCCGTGAAAAAACCTTCGCCTTTCTTCCTTCAACCTTACTCTTTCACCTGAAAGAGAAAACCACGAAACCAATAGAGTAAGATATCGATTCAAACAATAAACTTATAGAGAATTCATTTTCCATTACACTTCATTATTCTTTCCATGAACTCGGATCGGGGCATACGCCCAACGAAACCAACTCACACGGGCACGGTAATCGATGAGTGAGATCCCAAAGAACGAAAATTTCGAGAGGCCAAAATACGAGAATTTCGGGTGCAGAAAATCTTCATGAAACTTACTCAGAAAATCGGTGCAGACTTCGATGAGTTTTCCCGGTGAATATTTCCGGCGAAAATCACAAAACGAAGCAGAGACAATTCACTTGAACGAGAGAGAGGGTCTCTGGTTCATTTTATATGCGCAGTTCCCGACTCTCTCTCTCTCATGAAAAAAATCTCACGGAGTACATTAGCAAACCTCACATCGTAGAATACGGGACCGTACGGTAGGAAAAGGGAAGCTCAGGTAACCGGTCAGTTTGGAATGGAGTGAGGTGGGGTAAGTTGCCGAGTCAGCTGCCAAGATGTAAGGGTTCGGCCATCGGGGAAACGGGTGGAGGAGTTGCCAGTCCCACGCGGCTTTTTTCACGGGCCCTTTGGGTTCCGGTCTGGCCGTCCACCATGTGAAAATCACCGACTCTCCCGTCGATTCAGTGACACGTTTATTTTACTGTCGTGGATACTTTTGAGTTTTGAGTGTGATTAGGAAAAGAAAAATATATAACATAAATATATAACATATTTAATAATAATAATTAAATGAGAGATAATTTTATAATGTATTGTACTTATATATAGTATTTTATTTTTTATTTAATATTTTATTATTTTATATGGTAATTGTTTAAGTTAATTTTAAAATTTTTTATAAAATTTTTTATTATTGACCATATAAACTATTAAATAATATATGCAATCAATTAATAATAGAGAAATACTAAAATCATAAACAAAAGTCACAAATAAAAGTCACACTTTATTAAAAAAAAAATCTCATTTTTTTATTGAATAATTAAGTGAGTATTTTTTTAATAATGTTGTAATTTAAAAAAACTATATATATATATATATTAAAACTGTTTAAAAATATATATAAAAATAAAAAATGAAAAGACATTTTGCCTTGGCGAGATCCCAGTCGGGATCCCGTAGGAGTGATTCTAGTACCACTCTTAATAATATATCATAAATCATACGATAATATGTGTAAATTCATAATACATTAATCCATATTTCACTATTTATACTTAATTAAAGTAATTAAGTAATTTTTTTTTAAATATTTAAATTGCAAACAAGCATGAATAAGCTATAAAAAATGAAATTATTTTATATTCATTAATCATATATAAAATGTATTAAGTTTAACTTTTAATATAGAACATTATTAAGAATTATACATACTAAAGTCTAGGTTTGTAAATAGTAACTATCAACATCATCAATATAATTATAGTTAATTTTCTTTTTAATGAGTTAGTTATATAATTTATATTAATAATTCACTTAATTTTAATTTTACTAATTTCGTACTGTTGTCAATTGAGGCAATGTATTTTCAATTTATTTTATATGACCAAATGGCGGCATAACCATCGTACGAATGAATCCCATTTCCATAGTATGTTTTGTTTTTAATAATTAAACTAATTAAATTATAATAAATATCTTTTTAACCTCATCATGTTATTCCCAAATCTTTGTTTTTTCTGCATGTAGACTGTTTTTAGGTAACGAATGCGGACATAAACTTTATTTAAAAAAAAAAAAAAAAAAAAAAAAAAAAGAAAGAAAGAAAAAATCAAGTTGGAGCTTGGAGGCTTTGGGTGGGGTGAGAAACCGACGGTCCAAAATGAAGTCCCAGGAGAAGTTAAGCTGTATGCCAACTGCAAGTTGCTCATGAGGGGATTTCCATCAAGGAGAAAAGATGGCGACTGGGTGATGGTGACAGACGTGCATTCTCAACGGCTGGAATTAATGATGGAAATTTTTTTAGCGACTGGGATTTAATAAAGTTATCTGTGTTCTAAACCTTGACACAGTCTTGTATATATAATAATAATAGGTCCCGCCAAATAACACTAGATTCACTGTATTACAATAGATCGGCTCATACTGTTACTGTATTTATTTATTTATTTATTTTTTAATTTATGGATGCAAATACTGTTACGGTATCTAAGCGTGCATTTGGTTTGAAAATTTTGACATAAAGTTCAACGCATCGTGTCATTGGCAATTTGGCAAATTGCAACAGTCGCGTTTGCTGCTTTTCATTGGTTTTTTTTTTATTATTTTATTTTTAGGGGCGAGGTTGAAATTTCTTTGGAAGGCTCTCGTCGGTCAGGATCTTTTAATTAAAAATTATATTTTATATCACATGTAAATTTTAATGTACTTATATCTACGGGTAAAAGTTAATGACCATCACTGAAATTGATGCCAACCGACTGGATTTGCTCTATTGGAATGGCTCAATCAACGTCTTACCTGATACACACATCAAATATTTCACAAACAAATTTTATAATATATATATCTTTTAAAATTAGATATTTTTTAAAATAATATTATTTTTATAAAAAAAATTCATTTAAAATATAATTGTCAAATATATTATAAAAATTGATATGCTTTCTCACGATAGGTTACATAATTATGCTTAAAACAATCATGCTAGATACAATAGGATTTATATAAATATTGTGCATTTTTTTTTATATAATTCATAATTAAAAATACTATTTTTTATTCTGGAATAAAATGTAAGGTATGTTGTATGGGTATCACTGCTTGAATTGGAAAGAAACTTTCAACCGGGTCATACTACTTGGTAGCTTAGGATATGTTCTAACGTTGAATTTTTTGGGTTTCACTAATATGAACTTAACTTTTCTAGATTGAGATAAGTTTAATATAAAATAATTTGAGATTTTAATTTAATTTATTATAAAAATAGCAAGAAATAACAAATTTTATTAATAATGCATTTGAGTGAATTAAAATTAGTTTAACAACCTAATACAATTTTATGGTATGTTTAGATAGTGAGATGAGATGAGATAATTTTAGATAAAAATTAAAAGTTAAATATAATATTATTACAATATAATTTTATTATTTATTATTTTAGATTTTGAAAAAAATTAAATTGAAATTTGAAAAAATTAAATTATTTATTGTATTTTATGTACAAATTAAAAAATATATAATAATTAGCTAAAATAAGATGAGAAGAGTTTGCCAATAATAGCGTTAATTTTTACAAAACTGAGGTGGAAGAGAATAGGAGATGCAATTTGTTTTGAACTTGTATGAGTGTGCTTCAGGTAAAAAAATCAATACAGATAAAACAACAATGATTTTTAATGGTAATGTGGGCAAGGAGTCGAGAGATGAAATCCAACATTTGTGAAGTAATGAGGTGCAACAATATGAGAAATAATTTAGATTACCACCAATTGTTGGTAGATAAAAAAATAAAAAATGAGAGCTTTCCAATCAATTAACCAAAAGGTTTGGCAAAAACTTCAAAATTAAAAAGAGAAGCTTTTACCACCAGGGAGGAAAGGAGACGCTTTTGAAAGCTGTAGCTCTATCTATTTCTACTTATTCTGTAAGTTACTTTCTTTTGCATAATAGTTTGCATTCTGAATTAGAAGGGCTAATGTTAAAATTTTGGCGAGGACAAAAAAGGAAAAAAAATGATTCATTAGATTTCTTTGATGCTCATTTGGGAAATTGTCCATCATATATTTGGAGGGGGATATGGGAGGCTAAGAAATGGTTGAGAGAAGGGTGTCAATGGAGGATATAGGATGGTGAAACTACTTATATGTGGATTGAAAAATAGATTCCAGGTTATAAATCATCAAAGTAGGAATTTGGTTACTCAAATCTGCATAGAGATGACTTAGTAGCTTCTATTATTGAAAATTATACTAGATGGTGGGATTTAGACAAAATCAGATCTCTCTTCAATCTAAATGTAGTGGCTAACATTTTGAAAGTGGTGATGTCTCATAAAATTATTACTGACAAGTGGATATGGGATTGTGAAAGAAGTGGACAGTTCCCTGTTAAAAGCTTTTATCGATTGATAATGCAACTCAAGAACAATGACACAACTAAAGGCTTAACTTGGATCAGTCAATAAAATATGGAAGGCCTTGTGGAAAATACTTGTTCTTAATAAAATTTGAGTTTTTGCATGGCATGCTTGTAAGGAAGTTTTGCCTGCAAAGGATAATCTGTTGAATAAGCATGTTATCTTTGAGAGGACTTATTCTTTTTATTTGAATTCAGTTTAGGATCTATATCATGCAGTGTTTAGATGTGTTGAAGTTGCGTTCTGCGGTCTGGGCTACTCGACAATGTCCAAACAATACAGGTCTGTGATAAGGATGGATGAGTCGGGCGTTGGTGCCCTGAAACCACTCCAATGCCAAAGTTAGAGAGATTATAGAAAGAATATGGAAGTAAGCATTAAAGTAGAGGTAGATGAACTAACTTAAAAGTTGTAAGACATTTGGCTATTTATAGGGGTTGGCAAGTCTTGGGCACTTCTCCAGGGGGGCATGCTTCCTATCATATCAGTCATCATTCCTTTTGTCGAGTGTGAGTTAATTTGACCCGCATTTAATGTGATGAGGGGGACTTCGGCTACTCATTAAATGCACCACAAGTTCCATGCGTCTCAGTCTGGTGCCGCATTGAATACGGCATGCTTTGGCAAGTCTCAGGCTTCCTTGCCTGGTTTGGCATTTAATGTGGTGTGACCATGGCTGGCACCCACATTTAATACAGCGTGCCTTGGCAAACCTTCGCATTAAGTGCACCATGGGCGCACCTAACATCTTATGGCTTAATCCCAATTATCTTATGCTTGTCGTTATAGTAGCCTTTTGCCCGGTCTGCTTCGGGCTCGCCTCCCATCTCGAGTCCCTTGTCACTTACCGACCGAGAGGGCCAGATGGGACCTCCTCGATGAAGGCCTTCTTAGGACTTGCTTAGGGCTCGAGGCCCAATCTTCCTTGTTGTGCTCTCCTCTCTACTATACTGGGCCTAAGACATATTCTTCCTTGGGCGGGCCTCCCCTTATAGTACCCCGTAAATTCTTACAGAAAGGAATGAGGTCGGAATTACTCTTGAAGCTCCTCCTCTACTGCAATGTTGCTGGAAGTTTTTTTTTTTTTGGGGGGGGGGGGGGGGGGGGAGGCGCCATCACAAAGGCATGTCGATCCTGACTCAGGTTGTGCCTACATACCCCTTCAACTCCGGTGATGTGAAACCACTATTGATTGGGCTACCTAATGTTCGATCTTCCCGCCTGGCGCTTGGCCTTCCCTGCACTGATGGGACAGCTGGCCATTAATGCGTGATTTGTGTGCTTGATCTTCCCGCCGATTGATTGGACAACTACCATAAATGCGCAGCTTGCACATGCACGTCTTTTTGACTTCCCAACTGAGCACCCCACGTCCCTAGGCTTTGATTGGTCCGTGACCACGAATCCCCCAGCCATGATTACTTTTTTTGAAATCCTCGCCCATGCTCCTCGACTCCCATTGGCATGTGTCGTTCACACGCCTGTCGCCTTACCTTCTCAATAGTTATAGGTTACGTCGTGGGCTGTCCCATCGCTTCATTTCTTATGGGCATTAATTCACCTTCAAGAATAAAAAAAGGGGGAATCATTTCGGCACTATTTCCTCACTTTGCCCCATTATCCCACGCCTTTCTTCTTCCTTGCCTGATTCTTCTTCCATCTCTCTAAACTCCTTTTCTTCCTTATTTCTTCTTCGTTTTCAACAACAGTGGCAGCCTCTACTTCTTCTCTTTTAGTTAGGCATACATGGGTAGCAAGATTCCCCGCAAGTTCTATCCAAGAGTTTCGCGACCTACACCAAATTCCCTCTTCCGTCGTGCTAGAGCTTGTCCGGGGCTTCCCCTGTGATTTTGAGGGAAGGGTCGAGCATGTTCTACTGTACAAGCATATGTTCGATAGTGATCTTCCCCTCCCGTTCATCCGTCCGATGTGGGAGGTTCTTCACTATCTCCAGTTGGTGCCTGCTCAGTTACTTTCAAATGCCTCGCGCCTGCTACTGGCTAGCTGCATAGTCTTTTGCATTGCCTTTTTGTAGTTGAATGATGTTTATTCGGATTTGACGGTTTAGGAATTTTTTCTTTTTATTGCATCCTTCAGCAGCCGGGAAAGAAGATCGGCTTCCAGGCCAAGGATGGCCAAGAGAAACTTTGCTCTTTGGAAGGTTAGCACTCCTACACCAAGAACTATGAGAAGAGACTCTTCTATGTCTTGGGGGAGAGCTGACAATTCTCTAAGGATGAAGCCCAATAGGAGTTCCTAGTACAGGCCAACTGGGGGTAGCTCCCATCTGCCTCCCTTCTGGACATCCATCTCAACCCCTGGGAGCGCACCCAACATGCAATAGTCCTTGACTAGGAGCACCGTAATTCCCACTGCCTCGAGTTAGACGTGCTGCTTACTGAGGAAAACATCCTAACGTGCCTGGTCGAGCCAAGGCGAGGCTAGGCTGAGTGCCAGAACATCCTGGGGCTGTCCGGGGGTGAAACGTCATGTTCTCCGGTCCATCGCCGCAAGCAAGTTTCCTCTCGCCGTGAACCTCCTGAGAGGCGATCCAAATGAGAGGCGATTCAAGGCGCATCATGATCCAGAGGCCTCTGCTTATGGCATGGGTTCAACCATGTTCCGGCCCCCGCCCTCTTTGACCCCAGTTTGACCATCGCCTTCCCAAACTCAGCGAAGCGGGGATGATACTGAGATGATGATCAGTGAGGAAACAAGAAGGCTAGATGTTGAGGCACAATCTGCTACCCCTCAGAGGGCAAGATTGGAGCCCTGTTCACCCCAGCTCAGCTCGTTTGGGAGCGAGAGCAAGAGGCAGCATGACGAGATTGAGGCGGTCCTCAACGGAATTAAGTTGCAGCCACCCCTCATTGTGCCCGGAATCCACCTTGAGCCCATGGAGGTAGATGACAGCGAGGTCAACGAGGTGGAACTCACTTTTCATGCTGCTCTGGCGAATCCCATGTTCTTCGCTACTGGGACTTCATATTTTGTCACCCTTACTCAAGGTTCTGCTGAGGGCCAAGAGGATCTGGATGCTGCCGTTAATCAACTTTCGCGTACCCCCAAGGACTCCTCTTTTGCCCACGACTCAGGGGCTCATTTCGGCTCACAGGGCATGTCAGTGTCGCCCCATGCTTATGACAATGCCCGCTCGGGGGCGACGCAGGGTGGCGAAGTCAAGAATTGAGTAGGAATAAGTGGAGAGGTCGTGAGGCCTGAGAGTGAAGTCTAAGGGGACTAGTGTGAGGTCTCTTCTAATGAGGAAGTCGGGGCTGGGGGCCCAACTAGTGATGAGGCCAAGGTAGGAGGCTGGGGCGAGGCATCTTTTGATGATGAGGCCGAGGCAAGGGGCTAGGACAAGCCCCCTACTGATGATAAGGCCGAGGCAAGGGGCTGGGATGAGGCCCTTTCTGATGATAAGACCGAGGCAAAGGGCCAGGGTGAGGCCTCTTCTGATGGTGAGGCCGGGGGAGGCAGCACTTTGAGTGCGGAAGATGAGCTTTTGGGAGGTGGCGCTCAACAAGCGTACATGGAGATCAGTGACGACGAATCCCCACAGCCCCGTACTCGTAACCATGTACATGGAGGCGTACATAGGCTTTTGGGAGGCGGGGTTTGGCTCGGGAGTTCAACATGAGAGTCCTCCCCATACTCGTAACCATCCACCGCCATGGACTCCCCTCTTCTTGGCCCAGTCCTCTCAGATGGACAACTGTCCTCCAACCACGAGTGGGCCCAGGCTGCAGCGACCAAGAGTGTAGCTCACCTGTTTCAGCCTCTTCTTATTCAGGTGATTTCTTCGTTCTCTTTTTTGCTTAGCTCTTTCTCCCATTTTTCTTTTGTTTAACTTATTTGCTATACACAAGTCACAAACCAAATTGCAGAGATGGTCGATGCTGAGATGGCAGAGTTCATTGAGTGTAATCAAGAGGTTGGGCCAGCGTGCCGCTTCAATCTCCTTTTGTTGAAGAAGGCTAAGGTTATGCATAAGGACCTTAAGAAGAAGCACAAGGAGCTGGGCAAGATCGTTGTCGACCTGTCGGAGGAAAATGGGACCTTGGTGGGGGGAAAAGGCAGACCTGGAGGCCAAGAACGAAAATCTTGAGGTAAGGAATGATGCTTTGGGTGAGAGCAACGCTTCATTGCGGCGTGAGGTCTCGGCCTTGCACGAGAGGGTCTCAGCCTCTGGAGGCGGCTCGAGATGAGGCCATCCGCGGTCGGGAGCTCGTCGAAAAGGAGCTTGCCGCCCATTAAGCTGATCTTGCCACTTCTACCCAAGAGGTTAGCTCTCTGTGGGCCAACCTGGAGGTCTCTGAGCATGAACGAGTAACCCAAGAGGTTGAGCTTGAGACCCTTTGGACCAATCTAAAGGCCACTAACCAAGGGCGTAAGATTCTTGATGCTGAGTTGAATGATGCCCAGGCTGCCCTAGGTAAGGCCAACGCTCAGCTAGAAGCTCTTAGGCCCCAGGTGGTCCAGTACCATGCCATTAGCATTTCGACGTGGGGTTATGGCTACCCAGAGAGTCTGAGAGGGCTAAGGAAGGAGGTCTTAGGCGACCCTTTCTTCGACCTAAAGGGTATGGATCCTTAATACTTGACTCCTGACTCCATCACCAGGTCTTTCTCCAAGAAGATCGAGACACCGAGTTATCCTCTTTTCAAGGCTCGTGACCGTCATGAGCCTCCACCTCTTGAGTGATGATACTTACCATTTTTTTTTTGTAATGATCCTCAATTATATTGACTCTTTATTAATGAAATGTTTGCTTTTTTATCCATGATGTCTCTTTTTTTTCTCGCCTCCCTTCGCATTTGTAACTTCCCTTGCAATGTACCCTTAATACCCTGTGAATCTCTATTGAAGTTACTTTGATAGAGACTTTAACAAGGATTGGGGTTTTGAAAAGTTCTGACCGGTCGCTAGCGTGACTTGTGAGGGTTTAAGAGTGAGCGGGGCCCAATACTCGACCTCATTGTGAATCATGGCGTGAGGGTTTAGGAGTAGGCAAGAGCCTAAGACTCAACCCCACGATTCACTATCGTTTTGCTGATGGAGATGGGAGAGGGTTTATGAGTATGCTCGAATTAGGGCCTTAGCCTCAAGCCTCGAGCTTATGATGAATCGTGGTGCGGAGATTCGGGAGTGGGCGAGAGCTCAAGACTCGACCTCGCGATTCGCTATCGTTTTGCTGATGGAGGTGGGAAAATGGTTTACGAGTATGCTTGGGCTGAGGCCCTAGTCTTGAGCCTTGACCTCATGAAGAATAGTGGTGTGGGGGTTTAGGAGTGGGCGAGAGCCTAAGACTCGACCCCATGATTCGCTATCATTTTGTTGATCGAAATGGGAGAAGGTTTATGAGTATGC
Organism: Platycarya longipes; assembly: GCA_036559045.1. NCBI lineage: Eukaryota > Viridiplantae > Streptophyta > Magnoliopsida > Fagales > Juglandaceae > Platycarya > Platycarya longipes. Next base: position 23,997,241 of record CM071801.1, read on the forward strand.
TCGGGCTGGGACCCTAGTCTCAAGCCTCGACCTCATGAGGAATTGTGGTGCGGGGCTTTAGGAGTGTGTGAGAGCCCACGACTCAATCTCGTGATTTCCTTTCAATTTGCATATGAAGATGAGAGAGGGCTTATGAGTATGCTCAGGCTAGAGGCCCTAACCTCGAGTCTCGACCTCATGACGAATCATGGTACGGGGCTTTAGGAGTGGGCGAGAGCCTAGGACTTAACCTCGCGATTCGCTATCTTTTTGCTGATGGAGATGGGAGAGAGTTTATGAGTATGCTTGGGCTGGGACCCTAGTCTTGAGTCTAGACCTCATGATAAATCATGGTGCGGGGATTTAGGAGTGGGCGAGAGCCGATAACTCGACCCCACAATACGCTATCATTTTGCTGAAAAAGATGGGATAAGAGAAAAGTTGAAGACTTGCGAAATTCCTCATTCTAATTTCATTGATGGAACATAAGAGTTACATATAATGGGAAATCACTCTATTACACATAGTACCTCTTCAGGTGCTTCACATTCCACAGATGGGGGAGCTCGCTCCCTTGGCTATCCTAGAGTAAGTACGAGCTTGGCCAATTGCTGGTAGCCACAACGTAGGGGCCCTCCCATCTTGGTTCGAGCTTTAGTTCCTCTATCATAATCACTCTCGTCTGCCTTAAAACTAGGTCGCCTGGTTTGAATGCTCGTGGCCTGAACCCTTGTTGAAATACTGCTTAGCTTTCTGCTTATAGTATGCTGGATGAAGTGCCTCATCTGTTCTTCTTTCGTCAAAGAGGTTGAGTTTCTCCGCCAGCTTGTCATTATTAGTCGTTGGTTCAAAGTGTTGGATCCTGAGGTTGGGCGCCCCCAACTCCGCGGGTATCACTTTCTTGCTCTCATAGGTAAGGGCGAAATGTGTTTCCCCAGTTGGAATTCAAATTGTTATCCTATATGCCCATAGGACGCATAGGAGTTCGTCTATCCATGCCCATTTGTGTGTCCCTGGCCTCTTTTTGGGTATAATTAGGATGGTTTTGTTCGTTGCTTTTGCCTGCCCATTGGCTTGGAAGTGACCCAGCGAGGAGTACTTCACCTTGATTCTCAACTCTACACACCATTCTTGATAGTGGGAGCAGTTAAACTATTTTTCATTGTCTGATATGAAGCTTTGGGAGATCCTGAATCGACATATGATTGACTTCCATAAGAACTTGGTAATTTTCTGAGTGGTGATGCTCGCCAAGGCCTCAACTTTGACCCACTTGGTGAAATAGTCGACTGCGACCATAACGAACTTGGCCCTTTGCTGAGTAGTCGGGAAAGGGCTTATGAGATCTAGCTACACTGGGTGAAGGGTCATGGTGCCGTGATGGAGGTCAGTTCCTTTGGTGGTTAGCGGGGCATGGGAGTGTGCTCCTAGCATCGAGGACACTTTCTGGCGAACTCCTCTGCATCTCTGAGGGTCCATAACCAGTAGTAGTCCGCCCGGGTCACCTTTGCGGCCAAGGCTTGCCCTTTTGAGTAGCTCCCACAAATGCCTTTATGTATCTCAGCCAACACAATCTGGGTCTCCTCAATAGACAGGCATCTGAGGAGGGGCTCGGTAAAGCCTTTCCTGTACAGTACCTATTCGAGCAGCATGAACCTTACAGCCCTGTTTCTGACGTTGAGCGTCTCGTCCGAGCTTGCAGGGAGTTTTCCGTCCTGCAGGAACTCCACTATGTCTCAAGCCCATTCCAGGGGGGGGGGGGGGAGGGGGAGATCGTCACGTTTGACACTTTTGCTCTGATGGATGGGAAATCAACTACCTTTGCCTCGGCTCGCTCCGGGAAAGGGAAGCGTTCCTGTCTTTAGGTGGCTCTTGCCAACCGATCGGCCTGTTGGTTTCCGCCATCGGGATCTACTAGATGTTGAAGTATCGGAAGTGATCAAGGACCCTATACACTAACTAGAGGTATTTCTTTAGTCGCTCTCCCTTGGTGGCAAAAATTCCCAAAACTTGGTTGACCATTACCTAGGAGTCGGACCATGGTTAGCCTAGCAAGGCCTTGTATTCGGCTTCGTTGTTAGTGACTTTAAAAGTTAGCTTGATTGCGTAGTCACGCCGCTCCCCCTCACTTGTTAAGGCTTGCCTTGGGGCAAATGGGGTGCTTCTTTTGGGAAACCCGTGAATTCTGTGATCAAATCCACTAGCGCCTGCCCTTTGATCACCGTCCTTGGGATATACTTTAGATCAAACTCGCTAAGTTCGATTACCCACTTAGCCAACCTTCCCGAGGTGTCCGACTTCTACAGTATCACCCTAAGGGGCTGATCTGTGAATTTCTGAATGCTATGGGATTGGAAGTAGGGCTGAAGTCACCTTCGTCGCAAGGCGACGACCAAGGCATAAACCAACATTTCTGCTCAAAGGTAAATGGCTTCGGCCCCGTGAAATGACCGATAGATGTTATATATGAGCCTTTGGCCCTCAGTGGTGTCTCTGACCAGGATTGCCGAGATAGCGCTTGGGGAGAGTGCCAATTAGATGGTTAACACCTCGCCTGGCTCCTTTTGGTTGAGCAGCAAGGGGCGTGTTAGATACCTTTTCAGCTCGCCAAATGCCTTGCTGCAGGCCGCATCTCATCCTTGGGCCTTCCTCAGCACTTTGAAAAAGGGCAGACACCGGTCGGTTGATTGAGCTATAAAACGTTTCAGGGCGGTTACCATGTCTGCCAGTTGTTGCATTTTGTGGTGGTTACGTGGCACGACCATTCGGACAATGGCCTCTGCTTTCTCCGGTTTTGCCTCGATCTCTTTCTCTGAGACTATGTATCTTAGGAACTTGCTTGACTTCACCCCGAAGGCACACTTCGTCGGATTGAGTTTCATTTTGTATTGTCGGAGGATGGCGAAGGTTTCACGCAGGTCGTCCAAGTGCTGCCCGAGCAGCCTACTTTTGACTAGGAGGTCGTCTACGTAGACCTTCACGTTTCACCCAATCTGGCACTTGAACATGCGGTTTATCAACCACTAGTAGGTTTCCCTCACGTTCTTAAGCCAGAAGAGCATTACCTTATAGCAGTAAAGTCCCCTAGCGGTGATGAAGGCCATTTTTTCTTGGTCGTTCGGGCTCATTCTTATCTGGTTGTATTCTGAGTAGGCGTCCATGAAGTTGAGGAGAGGGTGGCCCGCAGTAGAGTCAATGATTAGGTCGATGCGGGGGAGAGGGAAGTTGTCCTTTGGGCATGCTTTATTGAGGTCAGTAAAGTCGACGCACATTCGCCACTTGCCGTTTACCTTTTTTACAAGTACCACATTGGAGAGTCACTCAGGGTAGTAGACTTCCCAGATGAAACTTGTTGGCCAAGAGGCGGTTGACCTCTTCCACTATTGCCACGTACTTCTCGACTCAAAACCTTCGTCTTCTTTGTTTGACCTTTCATGCACCAGAGTCAACGCTCATCCGGTGTCTTATCACTGAGTTATCTATGCCGAGCATGTCTTTGTGGGTCTAGGCAAAGACAACCCAGTGCTCGGCCAGGAGCTGCTCTAGGCTAGCTTTAAGTCACGGGTGAGTTTGGTGCCTATCTGCACCTTTCGCCCGGGCCTTATCAGGTCGAGGGCAACCAACTCTAGCGCTTCATTGGGCTCGGCCTGCCTGAGGGCTTTCTCGTCTCGAACCTCCTTGTCCCACTCGGTAAGGGGTGGGGGAGCTGGTAGTTCGATCGTACCACAGCTAGGTTTAACAACTTTTACCATATGGCATTTGTGCCTTAATTCACAGGCGTAGCATTTTCGTGCTAAGATATGCGCCCGTGACCTCACTCATTCCCTTGTTGGATGGGAACTTTATTTTTAGGTGGAACGTTGATGTGACTGCTTTCAGACGGTTCAGTGTGGGGCGCCCTAGTATTGCATTGTAAGAGGATGGGAGCCTTAACCACTAGGAAGTCGGTCACGGCCGTCGCCGTCCTTGGGGCCATCCCGGCTGGGACCGGGAAAGTGATCAGCCCCACTTGGTTGGATTATTTCTTCAGTGAAGTCCTAGAGAGGAGTTGGGGCTGGTCGTAGCCTGTCATGCCCAATGCCTATTTTGGTGAAGGCCTCCCAGTATAGGATGTCTGCGAAGCTGCCATTATTGATCAAGATCCTTCTGGTGGTGAAGTTAGCGACTTGCAGGGTTACCACCAAGGCATCATCATAAGGACGAAGTATGCCTTCTTCATCTCACTCATCGAAAGTGATTGGAGGGCTTTGTGGGGTCTGGCCTTCCGCGTTAATAGTCTGCATGGGGAACACTTCCCTGTAATGGGCCTTCCAAGCATACCCCTTTCTTGACACCGAGGTCGTTCCGCCTCTTGGGACCCCTCTAGCGATGGTCCAGATTTCACCCAAGGGTTCCCTTCCCCTAGGTGGGCTTTGACGGTCTTCCCGCTTTGGTCCGTGCCCACGGGGGCTTGTGCTTGATCGAGCTTGCGAGCACTTCCTCCTGTACTAGGTGCCTTGTCGCTCCTCCTCCATCTTTATCCTTTTGGGCGTGTTACAATCTTGGGTGTTGTGAACACCCGACTGATGGTACTCACAGTACATCATTGGGGGCAGCCGTCGCTCTTGTCCTTTGCTTGGTCTTGGTTCTTGACCACCTTCGACGGCCAAGCTGTCTTGGAGGCATGGTTGGGGCCGTTGATCGGTCCAATTTTGTGAACTTATGGGATTAGGACCACCCCTCCTCTTGTTGTCCCAGTAGAAGCCTTCTTGTTGGTTTGCGGTCCTCATTTCTGCGCCTAGGAATTGGCCAGGAAAGGCGATCTAGACAGTTGAAATCATTGATCGTCCCAGTGGGGATGGTTCCGAAAAATCCTTATGCCACTTCCTTCAAAGTGAGGGGGAAGGCCCTGCACGCCACTTCGCTCGGATAGCCGTACAAGCTCATGTGCGTCCTAAATTCCTCTAAGTGTTCAAACGGGTCCTTTCCCCTGTTGTAGAGATCTATCTGAGGCACTTTGAATTTTGGAGGGAGGGACACAACCATCACAGTCGCGCTATAAGGCATTCCCAAACTGTTGCATAAATGGCAAATTATAGAGGGTGCCTCGATCAACTTAGCCATTTCTGCATACTTGTCCCCAAGCTCCCTGAGTTTTAGGTGTAGCTTGCATCTTTCTTCCTCTACATGGTCAGGAGCTTCTTCTTCTCTCCATGAGCTCGCATGCTCGTTGGAGGATGGTTCGTGGTGGGTGGTACATTCCTCGTTGTCCTTTCGCAACCTTTCATTTTTTTCCATCAGCTTCCTAATGGTCTCCTCCATCGCTGTGAGTCTAGCTTCCATTGCACTGTCATTGAGCTCTCCTTGATGTATTGTTTGAAATCACGTTGTTCCGGCATGCAGAGTACACGTCTTAGAATTTTACAGATGACGCCATTGTTGAAGTCATGTTCCTCGGCCTAAGGTACTCGGCAATATCCAAACAATCTGGGCCTGTGATAAGGATGGATTAGTCTGGCATTGGTGCCCTTAAACCACTTCGATGCCAAAATTAGAGAGATTATAGAGAGAATATGGAAGTAAGCATTAGAATAGAGATAGACGAACTAACTTGCAAGTCGTGGGGCATTTGGCTATTTATAGCGGTTGGCAAGTCTCGAGCGCTCCCCCAAGGGGGCATGCTTCCTATCCTATCAATCATCATTCCTTCTGTTGAGTGTGAGCTGATCTGACCCGCATTTAATGTGATGAGAGGGACTTCGGCTGCGCATTAAATGCGCCACAGGTTCCAGGCATCTCGATTTGGCGCTGCATTGAATGAAATGTGGCATGCGTTGGCAGGTCTCAGGCATCCCTACCTAGTTCGGCATTTAATGTGGTGTGACCATGGCTGGCACCTGCATTTAGTGCTGCGTACCTTGGTAGACCTTCGCATTTAGTGCACCATGGGCGTGCCTAACTTCTTATGGCTTAGTCTTGATTATCATATGCTTGCCTTTCTTGTAGCCTTTCGCCTAGTCTGCTTCAAGCTCGCCTCCCGTCTCGAGTCCTTTGTTATGTTCCGACCGAGAAGGTGGGATGGGACCTCCTCGGGATGAAGGCCTTCCCAAGACTTGCTTAGAGCTCGAGGCCCGATCTTCCTTGTTGGGCTCGAGGCCTATTCTTCCTCGGGTGAGCCTTCCCTCACAAGATATGATCATGTTAGAAAGGTCTGGCATCAGTTCTCTTCATCTTTGGATAGCCATGTTTATGAGAATTTTTTTGATCTAGTAGTGCAGGTTGTTAATAGCAAAGAGGTTGATAGATTAGGCCTCTTTTTTAGTTTGGCTTGGAGGTTATGGTATATGACAAAAAAAAGGAATTTGAGCATCCGACTTTGAGGGTAAAGCAAGTGACAAAACATGCTTTATGTCTTATGAAAATTTTTAAAGAAGTTAGAGTGAAGACTTGGGTTCATATGTGAAATCAGTTTAGTTAGAAACCTCCTCCTGAAAATGTATTGAAGTTGAACATAGATGGAGCTTTGCTTGGGGACCTTCATAAGGCTGGTATTGGAGCGCTTTTCCATGATACTATAGGAAATGTGATCATGGCTATTGTAGGGCTGAAAATGATGTTGAGAGCCCAGAAACTATTGAACTCCTAGCTGTTTTCCAAGGATTAGAACTATGTTCAAGTATGGCAATATCATATTTTATTATGGAAAGTGATTGCTTGATTTTAATGGAATCTTTACAACAAAATAACATGGATGATTCAGTTATGGCAGTATTTTTTATAGAGATTTCACGCTTAAAGCATTGCTTTGTAGCATGTTCTTTTTACTCGTGTTTGTAGAAAGGGGAATATGACGGCTCATAGGCTAGTTAGAAATGCATGTGGAGTAGATAACATTCATGTGTAGTAGGATTGTATTCTAGATTTTCTTTTAAACCATTTGGTTTGATAATCATTTGTAATTGTTTATCTCATATAAATGAAATTTTTGTTTCCTATATAAAAAAAAAAGGTAATGACAGGTTTACAATTCTTTTATTACTAATTTATCACTCATAGTATATATTTTTTTAAAGTATTTTTTTAACATCTTTAATCATTAAAAAAATATAATTTTATTAATAGTTACTTCCTTAATTATTATGTAAAAGAAAATTTTGAAAAAAATTAAAAAAAAAATGATATAAAAATAGTACAAAAATAATAAAATTATTATTATTAAAACAAATAAATTAAGATGATTTTCTAATTCAAATCTTAATGCGTGCGGAATGCTGGCCAAGCAAGGAAAAATGCGTGGTTCTCTATAGCAACTCGATAGGACAACAGGTACACGGCTCGTTAACTGTCCACCTAATTAAGGGTGAATAAAATAGTCGCTTCCGATACTTGCCTGTTATTTCGACTCGACTCGACTCGAATGCAGGAATTAGAATTGATAAACTTGAAAGCCGAAATACTCTTTCTGATACCAATACTGACTCGTTAACTAGTACTACTGAAAAGTTGATTTAAGAACCGTTTTCTCTCTCATCCATTGATCTTTCTCAACGAAATCATGGCCTCTTTGATCCGAAAAACCTGTGGACTTCTGAGTTTGGCAAAGATTTCCTTCTCTTCATTGATGTAATTATTGCCCAGGATTTCAATTTTTGAAGAAGACGGCGAACTTTTCCACAAGTCACGCATTTTCAACTTCTGATTGGTCCACTAAGTACGAAATAATACGAAGAAGTTGACGTGTGTTTAAAATTATACTATATTTCCCTTTGTAACATTGCCTATTTATCTTTACCCTGTTTTTTAGTCTTTTTTTCACTATATTTTCACTTTTGAAAATATACTTTTTCGATTCACACATACTAATAATAATAAAGAAAGAACATTACCCCATTTAAAAAAAAAAACTAACATTATCCCATCGTTTTGCGTAAAAAGGACTCTAATATCTATCTGTCTCATAATTTTTCTACCATCTCAAATAATTTGGTTAACACTTCTGACACTCTATTACGTAAAACAAACTTTCAAAACTCAAAAAAAAAAAAGAAAAGGTAAATGATTGGGGAATGCCCGTTTCTTCAGAAATCATCATCGAGTCGATTATCAACAAGCGGCTAATCGATTGAGCGGAAGTCCTTGTTAACGGGTCGGGTCGAAAATATCCCTATCGGGTCTGGTTGAGTCGGGTGAACAACCCTACAAATAATACTCAGGCAGGCTTATGTTGTAATCCATCCAAGCGTCGTTATTTTACGCCGTATGAACTGCATCGAGTTAATACCCATTTTAATTCCGACGCCGTACACTATACATGCAAAAAAAAAATAGTATAAGATTTATTTGACTAGCCTTTTGGTCAATTTTTCTTTTCCTTCCATGATTTGGTTCTTCATGTCATAAAATAAAGGTTTTCAGGAAATTGCTTCGTAATCGTACTTCATGGTTGGCTTAAAAACTCAAATGAATCATATTTGCTAGCTCAAACTAGTACACGGAGTTTGATGTCTATATATATAGATATTTGTAAGGGTAGTGCGACAATGTCTCTTTTATTGTTGCAGCTAAACCTTTTATTCATTTTTTATCTTTTTTTTTATTATTTTAAAATATTTTTTAAAAATATTAATATACTAATAATTACTTTCTTAATTATTAAATAATTTTTTTAAAAAAATTAAAATAAATGAGATATCAAAATCAGGTATCAAATTTGATAAATAAACTAGTATTTTCTTATTTGTAGTGATAGAATATGCGATCTTATGTTCTAAGACTCTCATCCTTGTACGGATCATACTTGAATTTTCAAAACTATACCTGAATTGTAACCGACCGTATTTAGTTTTAACTCCACCTTTTTCTGTATATTTAGTTTTAACTCCACTTAAAAAAAAAAAAAAAAAAAACTCTAGTTTGTAGACATGCAAACATCATTTTGCATGCAAAAGAAGGACGTCGTTCCGAAATAAAAATTGTATTTTAAAAAAGACACATTAAATAATTGAATTTGGGCATGTAGAAATAACTACCCGGCTCCAATCCGATCAGATAATTGTTTGGATTCACCCGGATTTCCATGTTCCAGAGTGAATCTTTAAAAAAAAAAAAAAAAAAACCCTGATTCGTATGCATATCCTTAGTGCATTCATTTTTTAAAAAGTTCAGAAATTCAAAATTTCATAAAAAAAATTAATTTTTAATGATGAGCTACACTCTTTCAACATGACTATCATAATTGTATAATTGTATAATTATATTTAACATAATAATAATAATAACAACAACAACAAGGAGTCAGCATTTAAAACTTGAAGATGTTCTGGAAGACGCATCCACACAAGAAGATTCAATTACTAATTATAAGATGAGAAACAATTCTGACCAATCTATCTAGTCTTTAGGGAAGACCAGCTCTCCAATAGAAAAGCAACACGTTATCAAATTCCTTCAGTGAACATGCACCCGAACCACACCTGATTGTGGAGCTATTCCCCCCCCAAAGCCCTTTTCTTCTGGAACCAAAACCAAACCTGAATGAAATCGCACCCCACCTATTGCACAGCTTGACGTCGGTTCCAGTGAAAGCCAAGTTCAGATTTATTTCAATAAACTCACCACACAATCCATCTCTTACTCGGATATGTATAAATATCCTATTGTTTCCCTTTTGTAACACAAGTCAAGCTAATTTGAACAAAAATCACGGTAAATTCCCCATTTTAGAATACTTTGATGTCATACGCATTTCCACCCATGATCAAAGGTCTCAGTATTAAAAATTGAAAGTACTCTAATGATGTACTGCACGACATCGAGAAAGTTGTTGAGACCGGCCCACTGGAGAGCATAAAACCCATTCAAATCGGGTTGATAGTGAGGCTCTGTCTTCTTCGACGAACTTCCCCAATTTCTCAAAATCGCCATATGTGGAGGCGGTAAAAACGTCCAATATAGTCACCTTGCTACTATTATGCTAGGCTTTTGCATCCACTGACAAAACCTTGATTTCTGATGCTGCTTCCCAGGATGCGATTTCATTTAGGTTTGGATTTCGATTCTTGAAGAAATGGGGCTTTGGAGGAAAATAGGGCAACAATCGGGTGTGGTTCGAGTGTATGGTCCATGAAAGAATTTGTTGACGTGTTGTTTTTTTATTGGAGAGCTGGTCTTCCCAAAAGACCAAATGGTCTGGTCAGAAGGTTTTCTCTTATAAGATATGTAAAGTAGATGGGTTGGAAGACTACTTATTCTCGTGACGTCTAGTTTGCTTTATTCCTTTATTAAGCTATCAATCTACTTCAAATTAATTAGTACTAAATTTAAATTTGTCTTCTTTTTCACCTTGGTTGAAAATATGGATATTGTGATTATGCCCCAACATGCTCAACCGCTCTATTGTTGTCATAAAGGATAATAGTATATACATATCCAACACTATCTTTTTGCCATCTTGAATAAATTAATTGGTATTGAGATAATATGATGGGAGGCCCTCCAAAGGGAGGCCTGAGCCCAGAAAGAGATTGGGTCCAGATAGCCAAGAAAAGAAGTCAAAAGCTCATGCCAGAAATTCGGGGGCCCATACTCGAAAATGGTATACTTGGCTTGCTATCAAGTGTATCTGTCTGAAAAGACTTGTAGAACATAAAGTTTCAAGTCTCGTATCTACGTATAGATTTTGATGATAATAAATAAATTCAAAACTCAAACTCAAGTTGTCTACGTATAAAAAGAGTTAAGCATATCAAGAAATCAAGAATGAGCAAAAAGAAAAACAAGTCTACAAATGAAGCTCATAGAGTAATTTTGTACATTTCTTAAATTTGAAATTAGATTAAGGCTCAAAATTAATATTTTCTCATAAAACATCAAATTGCATTTTTTACATTTGCATAACTTTATTAAAATATTTATTTTCGAAAATTATTATTATTTTTCCACATATGCATAAAGATTTGAATTTGTAAGATGGTTGATTGTCATTTTTAACATGTGCATGTGTTGTTTGAAAATCTTGAAGGGTGGTTATGTGTTTTTTTGACAAATACAAAAGATAGATGATTTGTTTGAAAATTTTGAAAGCTAGTTGTGTATTTTTTTGACATATACAAAAAGAAGATGATTTAGTTTGAAAAATAAATCATGCTCATTTTGTCATGTATGAAAAGTAAAAGATTAGGTTTGATTTCTTTGAAAAATGAATGGAATTGTCTTTGACAAATATAAAATGAGATTTTTTTATTTGAATCTTTTGAAAAGTGAATAATGCTTTTATTTGACATGCGAACATTTTCAAATTTGAATATGAAGACTCATTTGCCTATAAATAGCTCACTTAAGTTTTACAAAAATCACAACAAGAACTTATACATCAATTGCTAAATTTTGTATAATTTTCTCAAAACTCCCATTATCTCTTCTCTAAGTTTTACGCCTTAATCCTTATTCATTTTGAGAGAGATATAAGTTGTGCTGTATTGTTTTTATTTCACTTATTGAGGAGTGTATTCTGATAATCTACCCACTATCAACTCTTTTACTTATAAGAGGGTGCGTATAACCCTTGTGTGTGTAGAAAGTGTTTTATACAGGGAATAGTTGAATCACTAAGTGCGACGTGATTGCAAGTGTAGAGGGTGTTCTAGACGGATTCTTTGTAGCGGTATTGCTCAAATGTGTAATAGGTTTCTATCTCCACCTGAAGGAGATTGAATAGTGAATTTGTGATCCTCAAGGGGTAGTTTGAGGCGGGCACGTAAGCAGTGGGGCTGAACCCCGTTAAAATACTGAGTTTGCTTCTTCTTACTCTTACTCTTTATATTTCCTGCCGCTTCATATTCTGTTTATATTTTATATTGTATATTTGATTTATAAGTATTAATTTTTTAATATAACCAAATTCATCCCTCCTCTTGTGTTAGTCATCTGGGCAACAAGACTTAAACGTCCAATCTGTTTTGGTGAGCGATCGAGCCCTGTAGTAGAGAGGCATCATAGAGTTGAGGAGATGTAAATGACTTCAACACGTTGCATTTAATACATGCTAGAAATCACAAACACACAATAGTGGGAATCAGATGGCAGGGTCGGCTCGGACAAGGCATTTATCCCTTACTCTCGGGAACAACATTCGAGTCAGGCCTGACGCCCTATCATGGTCAATTAACAATGGTTGACTTGACCCAGACACGACACTCATTCTCTAACCTCCCTTAGTAATCCTTTCTGAGCCAAACCTGGCACGCTACCACAACCGAACAACTGATAACAGGCCGACATAAACGTGACACCTTCACCATTCTCCCTCAACAGTAGTGCCCAAGCTATGTTTAACTAGAGTAAATAGAGCACCACATCCATTAGACTAGAGGTTAATCTTTCTCCACTTATACTCAATCTTCTCTTGTATTCTTCGTTTCCATTTGACTTTGGCATCCGAGTTGATCATCGCAGCCACCCAAGTCCACCCTTCTCTCCATTGCAGGTCTTCATAGTTTGGGCTACCGCTGTTCGGGCTGCAAAACACAACATCAATAGTGGTTTCGTCTGTGTGATTATGTTCCATAGTAGCGTGTTCTTCTCATGCCGGCAGCGACACGATCCTAAACTATGCGAAGAGAGGAGAACCAAAGCAATGCTATGGAGGTGAGACTCACAGGGATGGAGAAGATGACTAAAAGATTGATAGAGCAAATGGGAGTGCTCCGTGAGAAAGAAGCAAAGATACGGTGGACCAACGAGGAAGTCGTAGCTGAAGAGGGAACCTAGCAGCAACAAGCACATGGAAATATTCAGAACGCCGTCCACTATAGACAACTATGTAGAGATGGCCAAATGGATCAGAACTCCGTCCACAGAGGCGAAGAGATGCAAAATACGCCATGAGCTTTGAGAATTATGCGACAACTATGTAGAAATGGCCAAACGGATCAGAACACCGTCCACTGTAGACCAACTACCTGCCGGCACTGATCTATAGTACAAGGCGGGGTCATGGCGGTTCCCCTCGCGCTGAAGTTCAAAGTACCTCAGATGGAGTTGTACGACTAGTCCAAGGACCTGATTGAGCATCTGGAAATATTCAAGGCCCACATGACCTTACATGGCTTTCTTAGCTCACATTTTCATGACAGAGTTCATGGCAAGCCAAAAAGAGGAGATGCCCCTCAGCTTACCTCCTCATAGTCAAACAACGGGACAATGAAAGCCTAAAGAAGTACCTCTCTTGATTTAATTGAGACTGCATGACCACAGACGACCAAGACGAGAAGAGATCACCTTGGCCGCCTTCCTAGGCGAAATTTGGCCAACGTGCTTGTTCATGGCCGAAATAGTGCGGAAGACCCCAACCACGCTGAGGGAGTTTATGGATTGGGATGACGGGTTCATCAATGTCGAAGACACCCTCGAGGCCCTAACAGCTCCACAACGAATTGAAATGGAACAAGTGGATTAGAAGGTGGCCGAACTAAGAGAAGGACTCAGCCGTGAGGGAAGAAAAATGGAAGCCTCAAATATAGAGAAAAAGAGGGGGAGCCTCACCCGATTGCCTAGCATACCCCACGCTTACGCAAGTTTGGCCATAGAGGGAGATCATGAACCAAGCTTGCAAGAGGAATGGGCCCGAAGCAGGGAACTCCACCAGTACTACGAGTACTATCTAAACAACTGGCACAACATTGAAAATTGTTATGCTCTAAAAAGAAAAAGACAGGAGGGAGACCAACAAGGTATCAGGCGCCAGTCATAGGACCGAAAAGACTGACACCGTTCAACTAATAGGGGCCATCACTGTATCAGTGCTCATCAAGAAGGCCCCCGGGAGTGCTACAACCATAGCCGATTTCTTGGTAGTCAAAGCCTCCTCCTAATACTAGAGAGAGCCACTTTGGACATCTTGAAGGCGATAACTTCCTCTTACCACCTCAAAATGAAGTTCCCCACCGATTTGGGAGTAGGCGAGGTCTGAGGCAAGCAAGTTTTGGCTTACAAGTGCTATGCTTGAGACATGCGGCACGAAGTCAAAATCGTCACGACAGTTGAAAAGAATGACGAAACACCTGAACTGCCTTCCCTTATAGCACTGATTGACTGGGATGAGGAGGTCTGAGATGAACAGACCTTTAGGCAAGCCGAGCCCAATGAACCCTTAGAATTGGTTCAAGTTGATAGACAAAGACTAGAGTTGACGAAACGAGTTGGGACCAAGTTTGGCCTAGAGTTGAGGCAGACTTTGGAATGACTTTTGATTGGGCACCAAGATGTCTTCACTTGGACCCATGAGGACATGCAGGAATAGACAACTCTATCATCAAGCATTGCATTTGCGTCAACCCGAAGGCCCAGAAATGCAAAAATGACGAAGTTTCAGTGCTGAGAAGTACACAGCAATCACCAAGGAGGTGGATCGTCTGTTAGCAATAGGATTCATCCAGGAGGTCCACTATCTAGAATGATTGTCCAATGTCATCCTCGTGAAAAAGGTTAGTGGGAAATGGTGAATGTGTGTCGACTTCACCAACCTTAAAAAGTCTGCCCGAAATACATCTTTCCTTTGCTACCCATCAACCTAATTGTTGATTTAACGGCGGGACATCCACTCCTCAGTTTCATGGATGCCTACTCAGGATACAACCAAATCAAATTGAAACCAGATGATGAAGAAAAAATGGCGTTCATTATTAATCGGGATCTTGACTGCTACAAAGTCATATCCTTCGACCTTAAGAATGCTAGAGCCACTTACCAACAGTTGGTCAATCGGATGTTCAAGGAAAAGATCAATTGGAACATGAAAGTCTATGTGGACGACATGATAGTAAAGATCAAGAAGCCCGAGCAGCATCTGGCAAATCTCCGAGAATCTTTCTCCATCCTTCAACAATATAAGATGAAGCTCAATCCCACAAAGTATGCGTTTGGCGTGAAATTGGAAGAATTCCTGAGATTTATGGTCTTTGAGAGGGGAATTGAGGCCAATCCAGAAAATGTGGATGCAATCGTGGGAATGCTCCCCCTTCCTCGACAACCTCCACGAAGTCCAACGGTTCACTGGACGGGTGGCTTCCCTCAATTACTTCATCGCCTGCTCAACTGACTGATGTCTACCTTTTTTCAAGGTCTTGAGGAAAGCTCAGGAATGGGACATGATTTACAAAGAAGCTTTTACCAACTTGAAGAATACCTGAGCCATCCGCCTCTACTTAGTCAAACTGAACCAAGCAAAATCCTGACCGTGTATCTAGCCATGTCCCCATATACAATGTTAGCAGTGTTGGTTAAGGAGACAAAGGAAGGACAAAAGTCGGTCTAATACACTAGTCGGGCCTTCCGTGGCACCAAAACTAGAAAGTCGTGAACATAAATATTGGTCTTCGCCCTAGTCGTCACTACAAGAAGACTAAAACCCTATTTCTAGGCCCAAACTACTAAACTTCTCACCAACCATTCTCTCAAAATGGTCCTCTAGAAACCTAATATCTATGGCCGACACGCTAAGTGGCGATCAAGCTCATTGCATTCGATTTAGAGTATGTGCCCTACATTGCAATCAAGGGATAGACGCTGGCCAATTTGGTTGAAGAATTCACTAGATTTCCAAAGGAAGTTCCAAATGCAGCTCAAGGAAAGCCCTGACAGGTTTATGTCAATGGCTTGTCTTGCTAAGCTGGTGAGGGTGTAGGGGTGCACATAGTAACCGAGTAGGGGATGAGCATAAGTACGCGGTAAAGTTTACCTTTAAAGCAACCAACAATGAAGTTGAGTATGAAGCACTCTTCGCTGGGACACCGATAGCTCGATTGTTAGGAGCCGAGGAGATAGAGGTCAAGCTCGACTCCCAAGTGGTTGTCAGCCAAGTGTTGGGACAAATTGCCACTAAGGGGGAGAGGTTGAAGAAATACCTCCAGCTCATTTGCAACGAACGCGACTGCTTCCAGTATTTTCGAATCCAATAGGTCTTAAGAGGAAAAATCCAAAAGGTAAACCATCTGGCAAAGGCTGCATCTGGGAAGGAATAACGTCTCCTCCTAGATCATACTATGGTCAGAAGACTCAAAACGGTTTGCATCCCATCCATCGGGGGCGAGGTATCCATCACTACCTTGGCGTACCGTGAGTGGGTAGCAGACAATAGATAAAACCTGCAAAAGGGCAAATTACCAACTGATCTAGAAGAAACATGCAAGGTTAGGAACAAAGCAGCTCAGCTCATCTTATTGGAAGGTTACTATACAAAAGAAGATGCCTTTCATTGGATGAAGAATAGTATGTGCTGGCAGAGATTAATGAAGGGGAAGAGCATTGATTGCAAGGTTGACCCGAGTTGGGTACTACTAGCCATGTTCCCTAAAAGATGCAGAAGACTTCACAAAGAAATACCTGAAGTGTCAAGAGCATGGGCCGTTGCTACAAATCCCCACCGAGCAACTAACATCGATCACCGCCCCTTGATAAGCATGATGGGGCTTAGATCTAATCGGCCCATTCCCAACGGCCAGAGGAGGAGTTAAGTTTGTAGTTGTGGCAGTCGATTACTTCACAAAATGAGTCAAAGTGGAAGCCCTCGCAAGTATTACTTGCCAGACCATCACGAAATTTTTGTGGAAGTTAATAGTCTACCAGTTCGGAATACCCCAAAGCTTCGTATCAGACAATGGAAGACAGTTTGAATGTTCTCATTATTGGGATTGATGTGCCGAACTGAGAATCAAAATAAGTATTCATCACCAGGACACCTGCAAGCCAACAGCCAGGTTGAGGCAACCAAAAAAACTCTCATGTCCACCCTAAAAAAATAACTTGGGATAAACAAAGGAGCATGGGCTGACGAGCTTCCAAGTGTGATATAGGCATACCAAATGACTATTCAGACCCCAACCAAGGAAACTCCCTTCACCCTCACTTATGGGAATGAAGCAGTAATCCTTGTGGAAATAAGAAGGCCTACCCTCCACGTTCAGCACTTCAACCCAAACACCAACAACAAAAGGTTGGTCGAACAACTACACATTTTGGAGGAAATGATAGTGGAGGTGGCAATACAAATGATAAATAACAAGCAAAAGGTAGAATGGTACTTCAACAAATGACTTGATCCACGCTACTTCAGAACGAGCGACTTAGTGTTGAGACAGACGAGAGTAACTATTCTGGAAGAGGGGAAGCTGGAACCATGATGAGAAGGCTCGCACGTAGTAACCATAAGTAACCGACCCAGTTCTTACCGCCTTAAGGACAACTAAGGATTCGAACTCCCCCACCCCTAGAATGACGAATATATAAAGAAGTATTATGTATAGGGATAAGAGAAAATATTTTGTATAGAAATCTTTTATATGATGAATGAGAATGTCGAGATGTTTGCATCCCTAGACCCCTCTCGAGAACAGCGTCCGAGTCAGGGCTGACGCACTGCCATGGTCAACTAACAGTGGCTAATTTAACCCAGACGTGACATTCATTATCTGACCTCCCTTAGTAATCCTTTCCAAGCCCTAGCATGCTACCACAACTGAGCAAATGATAATAGAGTTGACACGGACATTACACCTTCATCATTCTTCCTCAACATTAGCGCCCAAGCTATATATAAATAGAGAGCCACATCCATAAGAACCTGGTTAATCTTTCTCCAGCTTTACCCAATCTGCTATTGTATTCTTCGTTCCCATTTGACTTTGGCATCGAAATGGTCAGCGCGGCAACCAAGGTCCACCCTAAATGTAAAGTGGGTTTACGTTCAGATGTAAACCTAAACGTTTGCATTTGAAGCATCCATATTTGAATGTTACATACAATGAACATGTATATAATTACGTTTAAACAAACAATATTAACATCCAAACGTTAAAGACCAAATGTTCAGACTTTAGCCCTAACGTTCGAATGTTAGTTGACGATTAAGTAATTTCAAAAAGTTACATTCAAACGTCAGTCATTAACATTCGAACATTATGACACGAAAATGGCTTCCCAAAACTCCATTTCTAGGAATTGGGGTCATAAGTGACCATAGAAATGAAGTATACAATTCTAGGAATGTTTCTACGATGACCATTTCGCCATTAGCACCCGTGGTAGTCAGAAAATCAAGAAGAAAATTTAACCACCATGGGTTTCAGATTTGATTATTCTCCATCTAAATTTGAAGAAAACACATAAGGAGTTGGTAGAAGGTTGCCTACCTTTTAGTTACAGTTGCGGTGGCGGGGGTGTGAGTGGCAAAGAGTATTTTTGTGAGTTTTCAGAGAAAAAGTGAAAAATGAGGAAGGAGGAGTCATTTAATACCTAACCCTCTTTTCTTTAAAGCTTAGTGAATCTCGAGGAGATAACGTGACAATCTGTTCCCCTCTCAATTGGGACGAGTCTCAATGTATGTGCTAGATCTCGATGCATGTGCTAGACCCCAATTGCGTGGTTTAAAATATAACAATTGATTTTAAAATGTGTCCAGTTTTTAATGTTCTCGAATATTTTAAATGTCTTGAAAATATTAAATGAGGTATTTCTAGTATTATTAGATTCAAACTTGATTTATAAGAAAATACAATTATAATATTTTGAAGAGCTCCAAAAATTATAATTGTACAAAATCCTTTTATTACCAACGTTTTAGTTATTTAAAATACTATGGGATTTGAATTTTGTTTTAAATCTCTAATTTAAATATATGGCTTTATTCTTTTAAAATAATTAATAAAACTTCATTATTTAATTAATGATGAAGGAATATTATTTTATAAACTAAAATTAAGTTGAAATAATATTCTATCTTGACTTCTCTCAGTGTTCTAAGTTAAATTTGTTTTACGCATTTTCAAATCAGTATTTAAGGTCCATCGTCTGTCCGTTTAAATACCCCAAGGTGTAAGGCCTATAAATACCCCAAGAAGGAAACCCTAGGCCCCATCACTTCTACTTCTCTTCTTCTCTCTCCTCTCTTTCTCCCCTCAGCCTTCTCTCTCGTGCGATAAGCACCCCATTTTGGCCATTTGGCCTCTCGCCCAATCCGAGTCACTGCAGGCCACCAGTACTCACCGTCGGCAACCATTGACTCTCCTCAAGTTGGGGAGCATCTCCCTACCATTAGTAACCGTCACGGCAGTCCCACCTCCCGCGCAAGAGATCGAACTCGAAATGGGTTTACCCCATGCCTTCTCACCACCGCGCGACTCCCACCACCACCAGATGAAATCGCCATCAACTAGATCCTCTATCGCAACCACCCACCACCTTGTAGCCACCTCCAGCCATTGGCATAACCCCTCACGGCATCCCCAAACTCACCAAACCGAAATGGGTCTTGAAACCCAAGGGTTTAACCCTTAGCCGCCGTACGCCTCCACTAATGGCGTCACTGTCACCACCAATGGCTTCCCCCATCTTTGGCGACCTTCCCCTAGCTTCACTCTTCCAACTAAGATTTCACCTCCCTCATACAAGCCCAAACCTGAAAATGAGTTTCTCCATCTTTCAAGCTAGATCTGCCACCCACCGGTGGTTACACAACCTCACCTCCACTACCATGAGTTTTCGCTTCCTCCGATGAGTCTTCCTCTAGCTCCCCGTGCCGAATCGAACACCTTAGCTCAAACCGTCATGGTATGAGGTTGGCCATCACGTACACGGTGTTAGTCGTCACGTACGACCCTTCTACCACCACTAACAAACTACCCACTATGTTAGCCACCCTCGCATGACCCAAATCTAGTAACAAAATCCTGGACCCGAATCCCAAGATATTCCCATTCCAAGATCACGACACTTACCTTAATAGAGTGGTTAC
Organism: Platycarya longipes; assembly: GCA_036559045.1. Classification (NCBI taxonomy): domain Eukaryota; kingdom Viridiplantae; phylum Streptophyta; class Magnoliopsida; order Fagales; family Juglandaceae; genus Platycarya; species Platycarya longipes. The sequence continues at coordinate 24,016,985 of CM071801.1, forward strand.
CGCTTAAGTTAGTGGCTTCTGATGCCACTAGCCATGCTAGGAAGCGAGCAATGTATAGGTTTATCCCATAATAGTATAGCCCTCTCTCTCTTGTATTTATGTTAGTCGATTGGTTATGGACTGTGTTGTTAGTATTGTGGAGTTCGTTGAGTAGTTGTGTGAAGTTGGTTGGTTGTATTGTGGTAGCTATGGCTGTGTATCGAAGTTTTAGGAATTATGCTGTGAAATAGTATTGTTGACTATGCTGTGAAGTTTGGATGTACTGTGAGTGCCGTTATGGTGATGTGGAGCAATATGTGTAGAGAGTACATGTGGAGTGTACTCCATGAGATTAAGCAATGTACTGTATAATGTGTATTTATGTTGGATGGAGTACATGTGGAGTGTACTCCATGTGGAGTGTACTCCATGATATTAAGCAATATGTGTAGAGAGTACATGTGGAGTGCCGTTATGGGATGTAGCGTAGTATAACTGTGGAGAAAGTACAAGTGGAGTGTACTTTACATTGTGTTGGATGGAAGGAATGGAGTATGCGTGGAGTGTACTCCATATGATATAGTCGTGATGCATTGTAATGGGTGTCACAAAGATGGGTGATTGAAGAACGTGGAGCACGTGAAGTGTCTGGGAACTGCGGAGTAGTGTCCCAAAGTAGTTATGATGTGATCGTGTGGTCACAGTGATGAGAGTTGCCGTTGGCAGTGTGTAGCTGTTGTACATGTGAAATGTCAGGAACTAGGAAGTAGTGTCCTAGAGTAGCTGTGATGTGACCGATAATCTGAGTGATGGGTGTCACCATGTAACCATATTATGTCTCAGAGTACTTGCAAAGCGACGAAGTCGCATAGCAGTGAAGTAATGGGAATGTGACAGGGTGTCTAGTTAGAAGTTGGTGTCAAAGTCATGTGGCCTAATGCCATGTGAAGTGGTGGATAATGATAAAACTTAATAGTAGTCTCGAACTATGTGACGCGATGGAGGTATAGTTGAGATAGATATTGTCATGTCAAGTATTGGGATGAACTCGTAAAGGGTTAGGAAGTAAGAAAGTCCTACCAACCGGTATGGAGAAGGTTGCTATCGATGTATGGTGTTTGTTTGCATAAGTAGGTGATCAACATATCGTATGTTGATTTTAGGTGATGAAAAGGTAGGGTACATCTATGTCTGGTGAGACACGTGTGCCGGACGAACTTGCCATATGTAATGGATACTCTGTCCTGAGCAAGGGTATTCAATGTTAAGCCACAGAGTTTGCCTAAAGTCGCATGGTATGTATGGATGAGGATGATGATGACGATGAGGCGTAAGCTTAGATGTGGTAGTGTCGGATGTACCGTATAATATTGGAATGCGTAACTTGGTCGATCTAAGTCATGCATTGGGATGGGGTTACTCGGAATAGTAAGGGATATAGGTCCTAGTGTCTTAACCTTAAGGTAAATCATGGGGTTCACTTTAGTGGGTGAGCACCTAGGTCAGGCGTTTAATTTGGAAGATGAATTATCTATAAGCTGATCCCCGAAGGTGAAGCATAGTAAAAGTCACGTGAGAGCCTAGGGATAAATGGGAAGTGTCCCAATATCCGTAAATTGGTCCTCAATGATTTTAGCATAGTAAGTAAGGACTTCGGGACATGTGGATAGTAAAAGAGTGTCCTAAGTGAAGGATTTATAAATGCTTCACTTAGTTATTGATGATGCTAGTTATATATTGATGGTAGTTACTTGTGTGCTAGATAGATATTGATGCTAGTTATGTGTATGCATGTAGGTTGATTGATATATGACGCGCATGTGACTAGATTACATGGTATGAGAATAGCATAGAAACCAGATAAGTGTTATGTTCATACACTTCCAGAGTTTCCTAGAGAATAATAAAGAAATGAAAATAAAACTGAAAATGTTTTTCCTTATGATACTTTATGAAAATAAAAAGTCATGCTTAATGAAAAGACGCTAAGTATAAGTATTAGCGTATATATATGTAATAGTCATTATTGGTACCCAAAATATTATAATTGTGTGCATATGATTGGATGCCTATACGTAGTAGCTATTAGATGTATTCTCTAAAAAATAAAATGAAAACTTGAGATTTTTGTCTTATGATTTTATAAAAGGATGCCACGAATTTATGCTATGCGATGACACTATGCGATGATCCTATACGATGTCCCTATGCGATCACCCTACGTCTCGACTATGCTCAAGTTCACGCATATGCGTTCAGTTCATGCATAGGCTTTCTGAACGATGTTTTCTAAAAATGAACTGACTAAGAAAAGAAAGAAAAGAGAAATAAAACAAAAAAAATAAAAGAAAGAAATGACTGAATGATTGAATGTATGTTATGGTAAGATGTAAAGAACATGATGAAGAAATGAAAGTAAAGAAATGCATGAAGAATACATAAAAGAAGTGCATGAAGAATGCATAAAGAATAGAAAAGAAAAGGGCAGATCATAATGTTGGATCAGGTTATTGGTAATGTATCCAGTGGTGTCATCCAAAGAAAAGGGTTCCTAACCCGCAACCATGGGCGAAATCAGGATCCAAAAGTTGATTCGCTAACCCCCAACACAAGGGGCGTAAGGGTGTGCAATAGATAAATAAAGTAAATAGAATAAGAAAGAAAGTCATGTCATGTATGATATGAATGAATGACTGGTTGATAGTTGGTTGCTATTTTCTGTATTGGTTGTTAATTGTTGGTAGTTGCTGGTTATGCTTGTTTGTTAGTTAATGGCTTGCTCGTTTGATAATCGCTTAGTAGTAGTAGCTAAATATTGTGCTTTCTTGGTAGTTAGTTGCTTGCCTATTTGATGACTTCTTGTTTGTTAACGGCCTAAAGAAATTGTTAAGAATAAGAAAGATCTTCATATTCTTTAAAAAAATGAAGGCACCATAAGGTTATAGTTATGAGAAAAAATGTATGCATTGTCTTGTATGTATGTACGTATGTATGAGTGATGAATGCATGACTAAAAACCTACGTTGTTATATTTTAAATGATATAAAGTAATGCTTACTGAATATTCAACTCATTTTAGTTTTTATGTGTGTCCATCCCCTTTACAGGAGTACGCATCAGGAAGGAGACAGTTCAAAGGGAAGAGCACGACAGTCTAGGCATAAAAAAATGTATGAAGGACCTTTTTATTTTATAAATCAAATGTTTTCCGCTATAAATCTCCTTCAATTGTAAAAGTATCTTTTATTTTATAATGTGAAGTCTTACACCCTAAGTATCAATTGAGATGTTTTAAAATGAATGGAATCCATCTCATTTTCTAAAACTATTTTCGAAAAGAAAAGACACATAAGTTATGATTCCACCACTTCCAGGACAGGGTTGTGGCTAGTCAAGACCACTGTATATATACAGTTAACATTAGACCATTTTTAAAAAAACGTTTGAAAGTTAGCAATAATCGTTGCAAACATCAGACATTCATTTAAAACTATAGCATATGTTTAAAGGTTAAGAGCATACGTTTGAACTTATTAGGCAAACATTCGAACATATTGGGCATATGTTCACCCTCCCCTATTTTCTCTCCTTCAAGCTCCGCGTCCGGTCTCTCTCACAATCCCAAAATGCCTTCAAGAGATACGTTGAGATCGAGAGGGTCGCCCTTGTCAACTACGGAGAAGACTACGGCAAACTCGTTGTCATCATCGATGTCATCGACCAAAACCGAGCTCTTGTGGATTCCCCTAATATGGAAAGATCCCAAATGAATTTCAAGAGGCTTTCTCTAAATGATAATAAAATTGACATTAAGAGGGTTCCTAAGAAGAAGGTCAGTGTTAAGAAGAAGTGGGAGAATAGTTCGTGAGGCAGAAAGTTGATTGTTTAGAAGAGAAGGGCTTCTCTAACTGACTTTGACTGGTAAGGGCCTATGTGTTTTATATATATATATATATAATATTATTTTTAATACTTTGCATAAGTGATATATTTTGTTACTTTATGTAGAAGTAACTTATTTGGTTTCTTTAAAATAATAATGTATTAAGTTCACAAAAAAATTATTGAGTCAAATATTTATAAAGAATAAGAAACTCGAGTAATTACTTGGCTCAATTCAGCTTGGTTCGTGCAGATTGTTAGAGAGTAAAAATAAAGATTGATAAATAACTCGATTTGGCTCGAGCTCGTCTTTGATCGGCTCGAATTCGACTCGACTCGGCAAACTCCCAACTCGACTCGAACTTGAACTCGAGTTATTTGAGTCTAACTCGACTCGATTCGGCTCAAACTCATCTTTGATCGGATCGTTTGCAGCCCTAGGTAAGGCAAGAGCTCACAAAACTGAAAAGGCAAACACTGTAGACCGATCGGGCTGTTAAATATTGAAAAATAGCTCTTCATTAAAATTGTAACACATCACTTATTTTACACTTATTTTATATTAAATCAATAAAATGAATCACACTAGATTATGAGCCTAGACTCCAACACGTTTCATGCTTTTTGTCTTCTCGTGCTGTTGTTGCCTAGACCGCCAAGCCACCACCAGTGTCCATAGCAACCAGCCTTACCAGCCGAGTTTTCACCTAGGTTGATTTCTCCACTGTCCGGATTTCAAGAACAAGATCTAATCATCCATTGTAAAAAAACACACCACAATCATAATCCATATCAATTTCGTGCGACCCACCATTCCCTTACTTTTCATTAAATCGAGAATCAGATCTGTGTGCAAAACCAGATTTGATGAAATCAAAAAGCTCTTTTGGTCGAAGAATAAATCGAGGATCAGATCTATGTGCAAACCAAATTTTTGATGAATTTCATCCTTCATCTTTCTTCTTCAACGTGATTTCAATTCTGATACGATTTCATCTTTCTTCTTTGATGCGAGAAGTCATTCCTGTTGTAGTGTATTTGGAATTTGATCACTTTTACTCTCAAAGTTCAAATGCCTGCCCTTTTGATTGCTTTTCCTGTTGCTTTGGTCGAATGGTTATGAGCAGTCACAATGTTTATCCAGAACCAGGGGGGAAATCGTCAGGGTGGGTGGGTGGGTGGTGGGGGGGCGGGGGGGGGGGGGGGGGGGGTTTCTAAGAAATGGGAAAACTAGACTAGGAGGGGAAGGGGAGAAATCCATATGAAGTGCACTCACACAAAAATTAATATATGAAGACTACGTGATAATTTATTATTAAAGGGTTATTTTTTATGGATTATTAGGCCAACCGAATCTCTAGGTTTTCTCAATTGAAAAAGGAAAATGCTTCTTAAGCTTAGCTTTTATCTGTTTCCCAATTTTGTTATGAATTTTCTGCTGTTGTATGATTGGATGGTGCGATTGTTTCAATCGAATCAGAGTTTCAGAGCAGCTTGAGTTTTATATATTTTCGACATGACTTAATTGATAGTCAGTTTTATTGGTAGACCTTTTCTTATCTGGATGTTCATGTTACTCCAAATTTTAATCTTAATGTGGGTATTCATAAAAAAAAGAAGGTATTGGGCATATGTTCAAACGTAAATTTAAATAGTGTTATGATATTATAATATTAAGATTATTGTATATTATAGTATTAATATCATAATATAGTTTAATAGTCGAATACTATATCATTATAATAGTATAATAGCATAATATTATATTAGAATAATAGTATATGTATATTAGTATTATACTATATAGTAATACTATATTAATATAGTAGAGTACTTCTATAGTAGTAACACTACATAGTATACCGTATAGAGTTTATAACTATATATTATATATAGTATAGTGTTAACAATATTATAGTTATATAATATATAGTTATAGTTAACTATAATATAGTGTTAATATAATATATATATATATATACTATAGTATATAATATATAGTATAATATATAGTTAATAACATAATCAATTTTAAAAAAATAGTATATTGAAGTAACAATTTCTATTAACAAGAAATTTTCTTTTACAACAGGTGCTTTATTAAATACTAGAGTAGATTTAAACTGCATCAAAAAAGAATTGATACCTTTCAAATATTTTGAAACAAAAAAAAAAAAACCATTATCTCAAGCTAACATAACAAAATTAAACATAAATTATTAATTAACTAAGACACATGTATGCAATAAGGGAATTTGTTTTAAAACAACATTTATTTTACTAAAAAACATTAACACTATAGTAATATTAGGAAACGCATTTCTCACTTTATTTTATCCTTTCTCTGTAACAGATGAATGAATTCTTACAAAAAAATACTTGGACAAAATTTTGTTTTTAATTTCTATTCCCTCCTATCTCAAAAGAGATTAATTTATTAAAAAAAATATCATTAACCAAATAAATAATCTATTAACAAAAATAATATTAAGAGAAAAGAAAAGCAAATGAATTTCTTAAAACAAGTATTAAAATATAAAAGAGTAGAAGAACAATTGAAAAATCCACTATTAACCCAAAAAATCAATAATTGTAAAAAAATCATTAAAATAGATATATGCTCTAGCCTGTCAAATATATTTTGGAATAAAAAATAATATATAGTTAAATTAGATTTTTTTTGAAAAAAGTATTTAAACTAAAGCTAGACCAACCCAAATAAATAATGAATCACTAGAATTTTTCAGAAAGGATATCAATGATTTATTAGAAAAATGATTAATAAGAAAAAGTAAATCACTATAAAATTGTGTTACATTTTATGTACAAAAGCAGGTAGAATTAAAAAAATGAGTTCCTCGATTGTTTATTAACTATAAATCATTAAATAAAGTATATATATATGTACTGTAGTTAACTATACTATACTGTTAACTATTATATAATATATAATATACAATATATAATATAATATATAGTTAATATACTATAATTATATAATATATAGTATAACATAATGATCAAAAATGTTATATATTATATAGTGTAAACTATAGTATATATATATATATATATACTATAGTTAGTCTCATACAGTAGATATATATGCTATAGCTATATATGTAGTTATACTATAGTTAAATATGCTATAGTGTTAACTATACTATAATGTTATAATATATTATATAGTTAGATATATATAGTATAATATATATTATATATAATATATGTTAAGTATAATATATATTATATATTGGACTATATAATATAGTTATAATATATAGTATAATACATATAAATATACTATATAATATGGTTAGAAATATATTTTATAACTGTTATAAATATATTATATAGTTATATAATATATTATAGACTTATAGGTATTGACAAGTAATAGATGTTCGAACGTAAAAAAAAATAATGTTCGAACGTACAAAAAATAAATGTAGGAATCTTTCTACACTTTTTGAACGTTCTTTTTTGACATTCGAATGTTAGGTTACATCAATTGAGAGGGTAATCTTCCTGCTTGATTTTGGTGCTATAATGCGACGTAACATTCAAACGTTAATATGTGGCATTCGAATGTACAACTTATGAAAAACATGAGAAAATGAAACATTTTTTAATGATTTATATCGTTCGAACATTAAACTTAGTGTTCAAATCTTACTAAACCCATGTTCGACTGTGTATAGTGATGCTTAAACATTTGATGAAATAACTAATAAATAACAAAAAATGTATAAAACAAATAACTAACAATACATTTAGAAAACAAATAGTATATAAAACTTATTGTAATATAATAAGTAACTAGAAAATAAATAAAAAAAAATAACCAGTAAATAACAAATATTTAGAAAACAAATAAACAGCAATACATATTTTTATATAATAGTTAGTAACTAGCAAATAAATAACTAATAGAATTTGAGTGTTATTTAATAGTATGTTATATAACATTGCATGAATAAATTCAAACTTATTCATGGATTAGTGTACACTTAGGTGTCCATTAATTTCTGAATTGTCAAGTGTAGACAATTTGTGATTATATTATCTATATTGCATATTTTTGTTACTCATACAAAACATTTATCATGAATTTTTGGTATTTTCCTCATTTGTTCTTTGGGTTTATTATTCGTAGGGTCATAATCCCATTATGTGAACATGTATACTTAGAGAATTATAAGGAAGTGCTATCGAAATTTCTGCTGACGTAGAAAGTAGTAGAGTGACGAAAGTTGTGCAATATGAATAATTTAATCTCGAATGGGATAAAACTAACTACTTTATCAAAGAAGAAGTAAATATCTTTGGAGCATGTTCTGCATGTGAAATTTATTTACATATATAATAGATAGGTGTTTTAAAAATGGACAAAAGTTGGATGCATCTCGACAATAGACTTGGAAAGCATTATGTGCCTTATGCACGTGAAGTAAGAACCTTAATTGAATTTGCTCGGGCCTCTACTGATAGTCATTGTTACATTAAGTGAGTTTGTTTGGGATTGTGTTTTGAATCTTAAAAAATGTATTTAAGTAGTTAAAAGTACTTTTAAAAAAAATGACATTTTTGATAATTTTATAAAAAATGCTTTAATTAGTTAAAAAAACTGAAAGTTAACTTTTTCAAAAGCACCAAATTGAAATTTTTACCAAGAAACCGTTGCGGATAACTATAAATTTTTAAAAAAATTACTATAACTAACTTTGAAAGCACTTTAGATACATGTTTACCAAACAGTAAACAACTTTTGAAATATATAACTTATTATTTAAATTATGAGGTATAAGCCCTGAAGGTATAAGTTATATTTCCCACCACAATTTCAAACATGCACTAAGTGTTCATGCCGAAGGTGTAATAATTTGTGTGCTATAGGATTGGATGAAGTTGCGAATCATATTTTTGTAAACATGATAGTTATGGGTTATACATGATGGGTACTCCATGATGAATTGTATGAACTGACAACAGATGTTTTCTTCATTCATCCAAACTATAAGTGTGACATGGATGATGATTACGAATGGGATGATACTAATAAACGGAATGAGATGGAGTAGATGTTGGGTGACATTAGAGCTGTGATGTTTATGGGTGAGGTTGAAGACGATGCCTTAAGTGGCCGAGGGACTGATTCAGATAATTTCGCTGCAATGTGGGAAGATGCAAAGTGCAAGCTTTAACCTGGCTGCACAAAACACATCAAAATATCATTTATTGTGAAATTATTTCACATTAAGTCATTGTATGAGATGTCAACGAAAGCAATAAACATGGTATAGACTTGTTTAACGAGGTGCTTCCCGAAAGGTCTGCATTGCTAAAGAATTTTCATGAAGCAACATAGTTGAAAAATGGATTAGGACTTGAGTACAAGTCCATACATGCATGCAAAAATGATTGTCTTTTGTTCTAAAATGAGAACAAGGAGAAACAAGTGTGTCCAGTATGAGGAGAGTCAAGGTGGAATGCTAAAAAGAACGTGTCGAGAAAAGTGTTGCACTATTTTTCCTTGAGAGCTCAGTTGAAAAGACAATTTGTGTAAAAAAATAGCTGAAAATTTGAGATGACACGAGGAAAAAAGAGATAAGATTGACGCTTATATGAGACACCCAATTAACTCACAGGCTTGACAGTCTTTTAATGAACAATACATTGCGTTTGTGAATGAAACTCGCAACGTGCACTTGAGACTCACAATTGATGGATTCAATTTATTTGGCATATGAGTACAAGTTATAGCATATGCTCCATTGGGTTGAGATCATACAATCTTCCACAATAGAGGTGCATGAAGGCCCCAAATTTCTGTTAATTTTACTAATCCTCGACTCGGGATCACTTGAGAATGAGATTGACATATTCATGCAACTGTAGATTGCGGAGCTGAAAGAGTTACGGGAAATAAGCGTCAAAACTTATTGTGAAATCCTAGATTTACGTGTATTTTTACATATTATTTTATTCTCGTTGTTGATTATTTTAATTTATTTTAATAATATTATTAGTTGTGTTTTATTTGTTTAAGATATTTATTTGATCTATTGATTAGTTAATATTAGTTTTATGTTGTTTTTATAATTAAATATTGAGTTACGTTACTTTTCTTATTAATTTTAATGTGAGGTAATTATTTTAATAATTGGAATTAAATTCCTTTATTTTATTATGTTATTTTATTTGATATGCTTTCTTAATAACAATTAGTGTTTTATAATTAAATTGTTCTTTAAATTAAATTGGTTTATTATTGGGCTTTAAATATTTTATTTTATTAATATTAAATTGTAATATTTTCAACTGATTTTTATTTAATTTATTATGTTTTTCTTCTAATCGGATTCTATTTCTTTTTATCTTTTTTATCTTTTCTCTTTCTTTTCTTTTTCTTTCTTTCCCCAGTCCCCCTTTCCCCTCTATTTCCATCGGCTATCAAGCTCAGCCACCACCCCCGACGCCGGTCAGCCTCTCTCACCACCCCCACCACTAGGACCACCACCTGCCGGCAGGCCAACCCCAGTGATCCCAACCCCAAACCTCCTCTCACCTCCCCTCCACGGGCTGAAACCCGAATGGGTATTGTAATACTCATTCATGCATTTTTCAGCCACCACCGGCCACCCTTAATACCAACGACCTACCAGCACCCTTCTCCTTCACCGGTGAGTATAACCCACTGTTGGCAGCCCTTCATTTCCTTCCACACAAAGCAACCCAATAAATGAGTTTTAAACCCACAGGTTGAGCAACCCAGCACCGCCGTCCGGCCATCATGTCTCTCACCTCCGCCACCAAACCACTCTCCTACCTCAGCCAACCACCCCCCTAGCTCAGTTTTCCCATCCGTGGCCCCCACCTTCCCTATACAACCCCAAACTCGAAAATGAATTTCCACCCATTTTGAGCCCAATCGGCCACCTTCTGGTGGTTGCACCGCCACACCACCACCTCTATGAGATTCTCCACCTTCCAATGAGTATTTCTCTAAATTTTGGTGTCAAACCAAGCACTTTAGCCTAACGTACAAGTGACCGCTACGAATGCTGCGAATTGACGTTTGCTCAAAAATCCACGTTTTTACTCGTTGAAAGTATTTTCCAAATAAATTTTGAGATTTAAATATATTTTTGGCATCAACAGATATTGTGTTTGGTTATTATTGAAATTTATTAATTGTTGGCTATTTGGTGCATGGTCGTCTGCATTGTGTATTTACGCGCATATTCATGTGTTGAGAATGGAAACTAAGTTTTCATTGTGTTTATAGCTTTTGGGTGCGTGTGTATCACGACCCCAAGTCGGAGTGGGGCATTATCCCGGTGGATCTCCTCTGGTCACTCGGGAGCGGAATATACTAAGTGATGTCTCCTGGGTTGTCGTCGGGCGACGACAGGATCGGACAGGATGGTAACGCTCTCGTGCCGACTCCGTGGCTCCTCTGCTGACGAGAGCTTGGGGATGCTTGGTCATGGTACATGCTGGGCGTGATTAGTTAGGCATTGCCCGTTCCGAAGTCACATGCGTGGTCGTTACTTTCGGTGTGATGATGAGAGCCAGGATGTGCGGATGGTCCCTAGGGGAGGTCATGGTGCATACGGTTAATAAAATGGATGTTTAGGTCATTTTCAGGGAAAGTGGCGGATTTTAGTTATTGGTTTTACTTGGACTATTTTATGGGAAAATGGTTGTGGTTTAATGGATTTACGAACATCAATTTTTGGGAAAATGATGGATGATTTTATTGGAGGTTTATTTTAAAATTTTGAAGTATGTGGTTTATTTATTTATTTTAAGAAAGATAATTCTAAGATTCCTGTATACAGTGTTCTGTTCACGTGTGAGATTGTTGTTATGCATGAGTATATTTTATATCTTGTGGTCTGTTTGGGTTATACTTACCTGCGATGCCATGTTTGGCATCGTAGATTTTGGATACAGATGTCGAGGAGGCTACGCCTGAGGAGGTGGCTTTGTTGTTGGAACATTTATTTATAATTTGTTACATTGGGAAGTATTTTCCCATTTTTATAAATATGTATTTGTACAATTTGTATTTCAGATGATTGTATTAAATCTCCTGTTGGAGAATTTATATTAAAATAGTTTGTAAAATAACTTTAAAAATTCTGGTACTTAGTTATCGACTTAATTTATTCGCTACTTTTATTTATGTATGTCTCGTGTTCATACACTTAACACTTGACGTTGGGGGTGCATGACCCGTGTTGTCAGCATCCCGATGCCTCGATTCTCGTATTTTTTAAAAGGAGAATTTGGGGGAGTCACATGTGGTATCAAAGCAGTTCGACTCTAGGGTAAATCCACAGATTACCTAGGGACAGTACTAGAAAAGTTTGTTGTTTTAAAATTTGTTTGTTTTATTATTTGAGTATTTTATTTTATTTTATTTTATTATTCTAATCGTTCTTTAAGTTGTTCTACTAACTTATATTATAAGATTTTTGATATTTATTTGTTGTATTATGTTTTTTATTTTAATGTGCTTTTTGTTTATTGTTTTCAGAGTTAACTTAGTTCTGATTGGTCGGTTTGTTTTGCTTTATTTCATTTTAATATTTGTTCTATATTGTAATTGGGTAGTAGTTAAGATTTTAGTTAGTTGGTTTTATTTAGTTATTTTGTTGAATATTTATTTATTTATTTATTTTATATATGCCTTTGTTTTGTTTAAATTGAAATCTAGGTATTTCGGATTAGATTTTTATTTTATATCTTTCATTTTATTGAATCATTTGTTTTGAATAATTGTGTTATGGAATCCCTTGTTTTAAAATTATTAATTTATTGTGGGTTATTTTATTTTATTAAACTTTTACGCATTGATCATATGTATTTGGTGTTGTTTTAATTTTGTATCATGAGTTTCCTACAAGATAGTTTTGAATTTTTTTTATTATCTTTTTAATTTAAATTATGTCTTTTATCTTTTAAATATTTCTGAAAGTTTGAAATTTATTTAGACAAAGATTTAAAATGAATCGCTACTATGCTTTCTTTTTAGGCATATGCTTTGAGGTAAGTTTTTAAATTTATTATATTTTCATCTTTCTGCTTGTTTATTTTTAAAAGTTTATCTATTTATTTTGACAAGTGGGTTTGTTTCAGCGATTTGTTAGTATTTATTTATTTATTAATTAATTAATTTTATTATGGTTCATTTCTTTTAAAAGTTTTAAGTTCTGGAGATTTCTACAAAAATCTTTTTAGAGTTGGGTTTTGTGGAGAATTTCAAAACTTTAATTGTCATTTTATTTCTCCATTCTTCTTTTAATTCAATTTCCTTATTTTATTTAATAAAAATTTTTGGTGATTTGTGTTTACCAAAGGAGGTGGTCTTATTTTCTTAAATGAATAGCTTTTACTTATTTGTTTATTAGATCTTTTTCTCGTTGTGTTTTTATATAATATTTATGTGAATTACTTAAGTTTTATTTAGTGTTTGGGTATATTATTATATCTTTGCGAAATGGTTTTGTTTTGATAAGTTGTTAGTATTTATGTAATTGGGTTTATTTATTGATATTTCCTATATTATTTATGTGTAATACCTGGGTCTCACTGAGTGTTAGAGTTTCTAAGTTCTAATGTTATTTCTGAGAGATTGTTGGAATTGTAATTTTTTAGATAAACTCTTGTTGTGAGTGTGGAATTGTTGGTCATTAATATGTTGCTATGGAATCTATTTTAGTAATGCTTATGATAATAAGCGATTATTTGTTTCCTTGGTGAAGTTTTGATTTTGTTTGTGGATGCTTAGCAATTGATGTATAATAATTGTGTGTGTAAATTTTGGAGAGTATTTGTTTTTGGCTTGTGTTTAACTTGGGAGAAATTATTGTGGTAATTGATAGATGTCGATTCGATGTGATGGTATTAAATTCAAAGGATTTAAATTTTAGGCTTCTGGTCGAGTTGTTTAGAGGTGGATAACTTAAGTATGATATTTGGAGAATTTAATGGTTGCCTTTGCCGAGGTATCTTAAGGAATTAGTTGTGACTTGAGGTCACATAAGAATTTAAATATATGAGACTAATCTTTCTCTTGGGTATTGTAGGTCCAGATGAGTGAGAGAATTATATGTATCATGGTTACCTTGCTAATTAATTTGAGCAGAGTTGATATGAGTTGTATGTGAAGTACGTTGGAGTTTAGGTATCAACCATGGTGGTAAAATCGGAATTATGAGATATTAAGACTTTAGGATTTGGAAGTGTAGTATAAAATTTCTTATTAATAGGTGTTGAGCAAGTTTCTGCTTGATGGTGATAATTTATAAGGACTTAATTTTATGCATTTGGTGAGTTTTTAAAGTGCGTGCGGAAGCGTGATGTCTTGCAATGTAGTTGGAGATTCAAGTTTTGTGTTGATTTTAAGAAATTAGTGGTGAGTTGAAATTTGGGATGATACTTGTAAGTGGAGATTTATCTTTTTGGTTTGGTAAATTATATTTATTGATGGTTAAGTTGGGAAGATAAATTTGGGAGTTATTTGAGGGTGGCACAAAGTGTTGTATGGAGTTAGTGAACATTAGAATTTTGGGAGATTGTACTAAAGCCCTTGTACATATGGAGATTTCAGACTACTTTGCTACCTTAGGAGTGTTGGAGATGAAATGTTATTTGGAGACTATACGTTTATGATGGAATAACATTCATTTGTAATTGAGAAAAATAGATGATTGTGCTAATGCTTGGAGTGAGTATTGAGTGATGTGGTAGGTGAACTATTGGAGTTTTTATTAATTGCAGTCGAGCGAATTTCGGGAACGAAATTCCTTTTAAGGGGGGAGAATGTGAGATCCCAGATTTACGTGTATTTTTACATATTATTTTATTCTCGTTGTTGATTATTTTAATTTATTTTAATAATATTATTAGTTGTGTTTTATTTGTTTAAGATATTTATTTGATCTATTGATTAGTTAATATTAGTTTTATGTTGTTTTTATAATTAAATATTGAGTTACGTTGCTTTTCTTATTAATTTTAATGTGAGATAATTATTTTAATAATTGGAATTAAATTCCTTTATTTTATTATGTGATTTTATTTGATGTGCTTTCTTAATTATAATTAGTGTTCTATAATTAAATTGTTCTTTAAATTAAATTGGTTTATTGTTGGGTTTTAAATATTTTATTTTATTGATATTAAATTGTAGTATTTTCAACTGATTTTTATTTAACTTATTGTGTTTTTCTTCTAGTTGGATTCTATTTTTTTTTTTCTCTTTCTTTTCTTTTTCTTCTTTTCTTTTTCTTTCTTCCCCTAGTTCCCCCCCCCCCCCCCAGCCCGTGCGCGCCCTAGGCCTCCTTCCCCTCTATTTCTGTCGGCTGTCAAGCCCAGCCAATACCCCTGGCGCTGGTCAGCCTCTCTCACCGCCCTCACCACTAGGACCACCACCTGCCGGCTGGCCTACCCCAATGATCCCAACCCCGAACCTCCTCCCACCTCCCTTCCACGGGCTGAAACCCGAATGGGTATTGTAATACCCATTCATGCATTTTTTGGCCACCACCGGCCACTCTTGACACTAGCGACCTACTAGCACCCTTCTTCTTCACCGGCGAGCATAACCCACTGTCGGCAGCCCCTCATTTCCTTCCACACAAAGCAACCCACAAAATGGGTTTTAAACCCACGGGTTGAGCAACCCAGCGCCGCCGTCCGGCCATCGTGTCTTTCACCTCCGCCACCAAACCACTCCCCTACCTCAGTCGACCACCCCTCTAGCTCAGCTTCTCCATCCGTGGCCCCACCTTCCCTATACAATCCCAAATCGAAAATGGGTTTCCACCCATTTTGAGTCCGATCCGCCACCTTCTGGTGGTTGCACTGCCACACCACCACCTCCATGAGATTCCCCACCTTCCAATGAGTATTTTTCTAAATTTTGGTGTCAAACCGAGCACATTAGCCTAACGTACAAGTGATTGCTACGAATGCTGCGAATTGACGTTTGCTCAGAAATCCACATTTTATTCGCTGTAAGTATTTTCCAAATAAATTTTGAGATTTAAATATATTTTTAGCATCAACAGATATTGTGTTTGGTTATTGTTGGAATTTATTAATTGTTGGCTATTTGGTGCATGGTCGTCTGTATTGTGTATTTACGCACATATTCATGTGTTGAAAATGGAAATTGAGTTTTCATTGTGTTTATGGTTTTCGGGTACGTGTGTATCACGACTCCAAGTCGGGATGGGGTATTATCCTGGTGGAGCTCCTCTGGTCACTCGGGAGCGGAATATACTTTGTGATGTCCCCTGGGTTGTCGCCGGCGTCGACGGGATCGGAAGGGATGGTAACGCTCTCGTGTCGACTCCGTGGCTCCTCTGCTGGCAAGAGCTAGGGGATGCCTGATCATGGTTCGTGCTGAGTGCGGTTAGCTAGACATCGCCCGTTCCGAAGTCACATGCGTGATCGTTACCTTCGATGTGATGATGAGAGCCAGGGTGTGCAGATGGTCCCTAGGGGAGATCATGGTGCATACGGTTAATAAAATAGATGTTTAGATCATTTTCTGGAAAAGTGGCAGGTTTTAGTTATTGGTTTTACGTAGACCATTTTTTGGGAAAATGGTTGTGGTTTAATGGATTTACGGACATCATTTTTTGAAAAAATAATGGATGATTTTATTGGAAGTTTATCTTGGGATTTTGAAGTATGTGGTTTATTTATTTATTTTGAGAAAGATGATTTTAAGATTTATGCATACGATATCCTATTCATGTGTGAGGTTGTTGATGTGCATGAGTATATTTTATATCTTGTGGTTTGTTTGGGTTATACTTACCTGCGATGCCATGTTTGGTGTTGTAGATTTTGGATGCAGATGTCGAGGAGGCTAAGCCTGAGGAGGCGGCTTCATTGTTGGAACATTTATTTATAATTTGTTATATTGGGAAGTATTTTTCCATTTTTATAAATATGTATTTGTATAATTTGTATTTTGAATGACTGTATTAAATCTCCTGTTGGAGAATTTATGTTAAACTGGTTTGTAAAATAACTCTAAAAATTATGGTACTTAGTTATTGACTTAATTTATCCGCTACTTTTATTTATGTATGTCATGTGTTCACACACTTAGCACTTGACATTGGGGGTGCGTGACCCGTATTATCAGCATCCCGACGCCTCAATTCCCATGTTTTTTTAAAGGAGAATTTAGGGGCATCACACTTATGATGCATCAACGTCAACATCTTTTCAGATGCATGTTGCGGTGATGTGGATGATAAATGATTTTTCTACATATGAGAATCTGTCTGGTTACTAAAGGGTTGTTGGCGTGTTAGACGTATAATCAAGAAACTGCTAGTGATTGGTTAAAATTTTATTGGAAGATGTATTTCATGAGTCATCGACATTATCTAGCAATAAATCATGCATGGAAAAGAGTAGTCGCTAAGTTTGATGAAGAGTGGAAGACACAAGTGCACCAAAGGAGTTGTTTGGGGATGATATAGTAGAACAACTATTACATGTTTGAGCGAATAATTTAGCAAAGGTCCTTACAAAAAACAAGAGAAAATGAGACGCATTAGAATTGAGTTGGATAAAGTATAGCATTTTTATTTACTTTGCCGTATTAGTCATCCTGCAAGTTGCAACATGATTTGAATATAATGCACATAGAGAAGAATATCTATGATAATATTCTTAGAACATTGATGAGCATTAATAAAAATATGAAGGACACGGTCTAGATGAGGAAAGATCTAGAGAGAATGGACATTGTATATAATCTACATCTACGGGTGGATGGCAACAGGATGGTCATGCCACATGCATATTTTATGATGACGAAGAATGAGAGAATGGACTTTTGCAAATGATTGTAAGGTGTGAAACTACCATATAGAATGCTTCAAAAATCGTTAGGTGTGTGAACCCAAATGACTAGAAAATTAGTGGACTAAAAGTCATGGCTGTCACGTATTTTTGTAGAAGTTATTGGCGGTTGGAATTTGTGGGAAGTTGACATCTAATGTACATGTCGCCATTTTAGAACTCTGTATGTTTTTCAGGAATTTGTGCACTTAGGTAATAAATAAATATATATTGCGAAAGATAAAAGACGACATTACCACTATCTTATATTAATTCAAGTAGATCTTTCCCCCATCATTTTTTGATGTAATGGTCCATTTAACAATACATTTATCCCGACATGTATTGTTAGGTTGATGGTGTAGTTCCGTTGCATGTATCTAGTTGAAATATATTTGGGTCAACTAAAGCGTACGGTTGGGAATAAAGCCAATACTAAAGGTTCAATAGAAGAGGCCTATATACCAAAGTTTTGAATAACGTACCAGTAGTCGTTTCTGTCAAATTACTAGAACGAAATATTTTGATATCTGTATTATTTCGTATACTGCTTCAAAATAATATATATATAAATTATATATATACAGAACTTGTATTCTAAAATAATAATAAAATAATACTTCTAAATATAAGTCTTAGATTTTAATTAATAACACACATATTTGTAAAATAAAATAATATTTCTAAATTTTTGTTCTAATTATTAAAATAAAATCACTCATTTACCTCAATAAAACAATAAGCGCTAACATTGGAAATATTAATCAAATTTTTTTTATCAACGTATCAAAAATTAGTATCATTGCCTTGTGCATATATCCAAAAATAGAAATTTTTTTGTGAAAGACGAAAGGAAGGGACTGCCCTGGATGGCTCAATATTCAATGCATCGAAAAGAGAGAAAAAAAAAATGAAAACTGAAAAGAGAGAATCGAATCAGTGAGGCATAAAGTTGGATAAACCAAAAACTAAAGCGAAAAAGTACAATGTACTAATTGCCATCAATTAATAACTCTGATTTTACAAAAATGCCATTGAAATGCTATAAATTAAAAAATTGTCTAACTATTTCTTAGTAGCCTGTACTAGATGGAATCTAACATTCCGGCCAAAATTCAAAATATCGGCCGGCACAGATCGAAACACTCTTGTGCAGTCGATAGTTGTACCGGTACAAAACACAAAATTCTCTTATAACAGTTACTATTTTGATACAAAAAATTTCGATTCTACCGGTCAATATGGTACGATTCTTAAAACATTGGTATATACATTATGAATAGTTGACATTTTGCTCACTATATCTTCGCATTGGTGAGATATGATTTAATCATGAAGTACAAAATGCTGATCTTGTTGCTTTGCCACCTCGTGAGCTATCAATGTTTTCCTAGAATTTACGACCATTTGGTGCACAAACGGGTTACGATTTTATTGATGGAGAGTTGGATAAAGTTCAATAATACATATTAAATAATTATCAAAAAATTGATGACTATCTCATGTATGTCACCCAATTCATATGAATAACTAGATCTAGTCAAACAAAAGTAGTTATTATTTTTGTGCTCAAAATGATATTTTTTTGTAGTAATATACAATGAGCACCAAGAGAAACTTAGCATAGAAGGTGTATAGAGTATGGAGGAAAGACGCCAGAAAGAATTTCTTGGATGGTTTGACAAACGTGTATGAACTAAAATTATATATATGTTGGATTCTGGAACTTTTAAATATTCTTGGTAGCTTTTTAATATCAATATATTATTTTATATTGTTAGATATTGGAATAATGTGCTCATGATTTCGACTCAATTTCTCCTAAATTGCATTCATTGGCATGTGGTCCCTCAAATAAAGCGGTGCGATACATTGCGTGCACAATTCAAGATTACAAATTCCATACTTTGGACCGTTAACGAAATATAAAGATGCAAAACTGTAGTGTGTTAGTCGAGGGAAGTCATGAGACAGATGATATTAACTATTATGGTGTCATACATGATATTATTAGACTAAAATATCTAGGTGGGTTTGTAACATATGTTTCAAATGTGATTGGTGGGATTTAGGTGGTGGTCGGGTTTCAATGCATAAGGATAATCACTTTATGAGTGTCAATACTGCATCTAAATGGTATGAAGATGATCCATTCATATTGGCTTATCAAGCTATGTAAGTCTATTACTTAGTTGATCCAATGAAAGACGTTGATGAAGAAAGTGGAGTGATAACTTGATGAGTTGTACAAAAACTTGTTCCTAAAAATATATATGAAGCAGCAACGAGTATGAATCACAAAAACAATGGAGATCAAGATGACACTCTGATTGTAGAGGCATACTAGGAAGATGTAGAGGGTATTAACATGTTTGTTGACCCCCATGCACTCAAGATACTCCTCTTATATAGAGATGATATCCCACTAGTCCATCTCGACCCATTCAAATTAGACAATCATCCAATTGAAGTAAGTAAGGAGGAGGAAGAAGAAGAGTCTAAGGTAAAAGAAGAGTCTGAGGTAAAAGCAGAAGAAGACATGCAAGATGACGAAGAAGATGTTATTAAGGGAGATTTTAAAACAAGCATGAAAAATACATCTAAAGATGAAGGATAAAAGTACAATATCATATATGTGACTATATAATATTATATTATTCATAATTTATTCTAATAATTTTTTTAACTTATTATTCATTATCAATGATGCCGCAAAAAAAAAAATGTATCTCGTCTACCAAGTCCTGAATCCATTCAAGACTCCTCACTTGAGAAATGGGCGCTTGAAGAAGTTAACATGCTAGAAACGAACAACCAATTGACACATACTAGTAATGGAATGTCATTGATAATTAAATATATTTTAATACTCTCAATAATATATAGCTAATATTATACTATTGCATATGTTAGTTAATGCATCGCCCGCTCGATGCGATCGTGGCAACACTTGTTGTATCTCTCTTGAGAAAAATAAAAGGCAGACAAAAATCAAGGTCACCATTCCTGACAACTCCACTTGGGGAGTGGATGATGGTGTAACAGTGCTTTCCTCCTATATCAGTACACTAGTTCAATCTTATGTTTCCTTTTATGTGTTCTATCATAGAAAGATGTTTCTAATGAGGTTAAGGAGCACATTTGGAGTCGTGTGTTGGTGAGTTTATTTTGCGACTATATCTTTTCCACCTAAATTAGTATATCATATTCCTGACTTAATTCACTTCTTAGAGTGAGTTCGGCCTTGATTTTACTTGTAATGAGAATTTGAGGACTGTAAATGAGTTGATGGATACATTATTCCGACGTTACAAGGAACGATGTCATAACCACTTCAAAAAATTTAAGACGTTGGAAAGGGCTGCACAACTTTTTGCAAGTCCATATTATCAAATATTTTAGATTCGTTAATTATTTACATTTATATTCATTCTAAATTACAACTAACTTCTTTTTATTAATTTTGTAGATTTTGAGTTGTACAAATGCACAGAATAGATTCGCTCTGACTGTCTACCATCGTGTCGGTTCAAAGTCGTTCCACCGTCTTACTGATAAAATGGTAATTATTAATTTATACAAAGTTGTTTGTTCTGATATTATTTTATTTAAGTATTAACATTATTTCTTAAAATTAGTAATGTGTTTTTGTTAGAAACATAATGATCATGAAAATTTTTTTCATTAATGTTTATGTTGCTGCTTACACTAATGAACATAATGCGTGGGTGGATCCTACAGCTGCAGATAATTATGTAAGTGGGTAGGCTCCGTAGGATCAACAACAAAAAAAGCTACACAGACAATGTTAATTTTATTAAATAAAATTATGCAACATGTCACTAATTTATTTTTTATTTGTATTTTTTTACTGCGTTACTTATTGTGTGTTTTATTTCTAATCGCAGGATAAAATATTGAAGATGCAGTCAGCTTCTAGGAAATTCTCTCCTAATGGCGTAGATATATTCACGCAGGTGCTTGAGATCAAGTCTAATATGATAAGAAGTTTGGGACATTCTCTTAAGGATTTCGTCGGTTCATTATTCGCGAGCTCATCAACTTCAGAAATTAATAACTTACAAAAAATTTATAAGCATCATGGCAAGAAAATGAGTATATGAAGTTGAGACAGCAGGAGTTGAAGTCTCTCTTAGAGTGACACTTTGATCTAAAGACGCATTTGCCAGAGCATTAGGGAGACCAGGAGGAAAGAAAGTGCAATGCAGTCCAGGAACAAGTGTAAATGGAGATGACGGTCCACATTGAACGTATTATGTCATTGCAGCAAGATCATGGTGGACGAGGAAAGAGAAGAAATAATATTAGATCAATTTTATTATTGTGTATAAATTTTAATATCTAATTTTGCAATGCTATGAGCCATTGTTAGTTATTAAATTGATGGTGTAATGATACAATTTATATGATTTTTGATTTTATGAAATTTAGAATTTCTGACCTGCACATTCGAATATAAATATGAAATGTTGAACATTGGCTCACGTTCAAACAATTGTTTGAATGTAAATAGAGAAAATTGCAAGAAAACATTCGTACATTTGAGACAAAATTCGAATGTAATCACCCTCAAATGAACAAAATATTTGAATGTTTAATTAATTAACGTTCGAACAAGCCTCCGAACGTACCGGCCAAACATTATGCATGTTACGTTTGAACATTGGTTCGCTAACTTTCGAACAAATATTTGAACGTATATTGCAGTTAATGTTTAGGCGTACACACGTTCAAACGCCAAATTTAATACGTTCGAATATTGGCCCAACGAATGCCAACTTCTGTTGTTCGAATGTCAACTGGATGAGTTTATATTCGAACGTCACAGTGGATGTTCTAACATTACTTTCTGTGACACATTTCAACAGTTACAAAAAGATCTAACATTCGAATGTTACATCAAACAGAAAACCTCCAACGTCACTAAAAATATTTTTTGCACTGGTTGAACCATAAATCGTCACCAATTCTTATCCGTGATGCACTTTACATGATAATCATGGTGACGGTTTTAAACCATCACCAAATGTCTTTTGTGACGTTTTGATTATTTTTTATGACAGTTCTGTCTGTCATTAAAACTCAAATGTGTTGTAGTATATATTATTCCTACCATCAGAGACATTCGTTTTGGGCAATGACCCTTCTACCCTTTTATTAATGATACAAGATCAATCATGCATGTGCTACGTACAACTCAAAATGACCTAAAAGCTTGAACTCAAGATGTATCGTTATTAGACTCATTTATTGATGATTAGATTCATCTTATCAATAAGTGGTTCAAGCTACTCAATGCATGAAAGTATGAACCCAAGATTGTTATTCTGATATCATATTAAGGCCTTGTTTAAACTTAGTCTGAACTTTATTCAGGCTAGCATTCAAATGTCCAACTATCAAATTAACAAATTCATTTCAACTCAAAATCTTTTTGTATGTGGGACTCACAATTTTTTTCAACTCAACACACATTTACATACAGGATCCACAACATTTTTCAACTTTTCATAAATGCGTCTAAACTCATATGAGGTAGGTCTCACAAAACTCACTCTATTATTTAATCATCAATATTCATAAAGAACTTGACTTATATCAACTCAGCTCAACATCCAAACGGAGCCTTATCACTCATTGTGCAAAAAAATTAATTAACTTAATGAGAAGTATAAATATAATAATATTTTGGGTCATCTGCTAATAACCTATATTGGAGAGATATATTAATTGGTGGTGGTAAGGCAATTTGATGAGATTTTCATTGACCTAATTTTTAATGAAATTGGACAATATATATTAATACATATATATTGGGTAGAAATTTAGCATGAGTGCACATGAGAATGAGGTGCATATAATGAGGAAGAAAAAAATCTTTAAAGTTGCTTGTTTGGCTTTTTAAGGGTATTGACATTAGTTACATCAAAGTTTTTTTCAAAATTTTGATGGAAAGTATAAGTTTGTTGAAAAGCCAACACCTCTACATCCATAACTTGACATTGAATTCATCATTACATTCATCAAAATAATAATATAATACACAATTTATAAAACCATAAACATATCTATAATTTATTCATCCAACAAATATATTAAAATGTAATAAAAAAAATGTTTTGATTGGTGAATAGTAATTCTTCAAATATGAAATATGGTGTTCAAGTGTTGTAACTCAAAATTTGAGTTGGTAGATTTTGATGAGTATAATGTATGATTATTTTAAGTAAAATCATCAAAATTGTATTTAACGAGTCTAATAATAGTCCAATTCTAATGCTCCAATAGATGAAGAGAAAGAAAGATAAGAGGGTGCATGCATGCATGCTTGGAGTTAGATGTGATTCTTAGCATTAAGGGAATAGCTTGCCACCGTCACTACCAAAAAAAAATATTTATAATATTTTAATTATAATTAAAAAGATTATTTATAGTCAAAATAGTTTGTTATAATTTAAATAATTTTTTTAATTGTAATTAAAATATCATAATTTTTTGTTTTTTTAAGTGCTTAGAGAAAGAAAACGTTGAGATAGTCACGTGGGATAACACTCAAACAGAGACATGCAGGCGCCAATGCCACGCCAATCTCCTTATCTTCTCATCTAGTCTTCTCTACTACTCCTCTCCCACCCAATCAAGATACTTCTTTCACTACAAGAAATTTTGCCTTTTGCAGCGATTTTCTATCCGCTGCAAATATTTTCGCTGGGAAATATATTTTTTTGCGGCGATTAATAATTCGCCGCTTAATTTTCAAATTCTTTTGACGCCAACCCCAAGCTCGTACAGTGTGGTTTTATTACGGCGAAAACTACTCGCTGTAAATGAGGCTGGATAGGTTGCGGCGAAAAAAATCGTCGCAAAATGAAATTTAATGAGGCGGGAATTAAGAAACACCCTTAATTAGCCCGCCCCCTTCGTTTTGCGCCTATTCCCCCCCTCCCTTCAATTTGCCGCTGGACTCTGTGACAAACAACCTCCAAAGAATCTAGAAACCACTACGATCGCTGGGACAACCCACCCTCTCACCGGCCACTGCTCCACTGCAAACTGCCACCGCCTCACCGCTGGGACCTATTTCACTTCCTGTGCTAGCATCTTCTGAACCACCGAAAGGATTTGGAGGTGCACGTCTAATTTTCTCCCAAATCCACAAATACCTAAGTGTCCACCACCAATTTTTCTGTGCTCTTGGAGCTTGCTACCTCCGATTTCTGCCATTTTGCCGAGTTCCTCGGTTAGGAGCCCTAGATCGTGGAAGACACAGCTCGAAGGTTGTGTTTCTGGAACTGTCTCGGTGAGTTCATGCTTAACTCAGGTTTTGTCTTTAATACATTAATCTGTGTCTTACGGTAGAATCTATTGGTATAACTCTAATCAAATCAAATGGGTTATGCAAGTTAGTTCAACTCATGATAATTTAGATGAAACAGCTAGGTTGAATCATGCTATGTTGATTAATTTCTAATGAATTATTTAACAAATCAAAAAGTGTATATAGACAATAAAAACACAACTTGCATATCTGATCTGCCATCCTTACTACAGAGGAGACAATTCTCTAGCTAGTTGATCATAGCCTTGCTACATATGACGCTTTGGAACATATGGGATGTTTCTCAAATCTTTTACAATTTTCTAAGCATATAATTGATTTGTTTATTTTAGATTGTGTAGGCATTCCTTCTCCTCGGTATTGATCCTTTGTCATTTTATTATCCTTTTCAGAAGAAATTTTGAACTTTTTAAGAACTTAGTTTTGAGACTCTATATATAATTTACTCATTGTAATTCTTAGGTTTATATATATATATATATATATATATATATAGTATTCATCTGCCACAAATACGAGCTGTTTTAATATTAAATTGTGGTACGCGTCTATCCTCTTCCTATATAATTAATAAATTAACATGATAACAAGATATGTATGAAGTTTGATTTTATTATACTTTATAAATATATATATATATATATATATGTATATTTGGTTCCCAAATATAAAATTAAGAAAGGAGTTGCACAACTTGTTTAATAACCTCCATGCATGTACATTCATGAAATTAATTAAATAATTCAAAAACTGCATGGACTATGACAAAGTAGTACAAAATCCATGAAACAAGTGGTTCTTCTTGACTCCTAACCACTTGGATCCTAGTACACAAAGCTACACTTTTTTGCTTTATATTTTTCTACTAGTCTTCCCTTGACTCCTAACCAATAAAATCTCTTGATTTTAACTATTGTACTAGAAGTGAGAATAATTAGAGGGGACATGGTTGTGTGTGTGTGTGCGTGTCTATATATGATTTAAATATATAATTATATTGGATGTAGTAATATTCAGGACATGGCCTGTGTTAGTTGTTGAAGAAATGCATAATTGACGCATAAAACGTCAACGGCTATATATAGAGTATTTCTAGTGTACATTACTTAGTTATAAAATTCATTTGTATATGTTTGCCTTGGTGTTAATATAATGATCATATTAATAAATGAATGATGAATATGCACCGGTTTTATTATTATATGGTCAGGAAACATCTACTCTGTTTGTTTTTATAGTTGGCAGCATATTGTGCTATATAATTAAGGGTTTTTTTGGATGAGTAATGACACAAGGAATATTCAACATTCCTTGTGATCATAAAAAACTAGTAGTGAATTTTGTTCTAGCTAAATTGGGTAATCATCAGATGATCTATTGATGAGCCTTCAGAGAACAGCCTTGTCACTTAAATTGTCTAGGCATTAACCAAATTTGCACGTGAAAAACAATTTGCAGCTTATGATTAAAGACAGTAAAAATGTAACAACTTCATCTCCATCTGATGTTCAGATGTTTTTTAAACCTATAGAATGATATACTGTGATATGAGTTGTAAATGAACCGACCTTTTCAAAGTAACATTGAAGTCATTTGAAAATTCATGTGATATGCTTTGAGTGTATCACATGAATTTTGCCTTGAGCATATAGTCCGCAAAAGGTATAGCTACTAAAACGTTAGAGGTATAAAGTATCCCTAAATGAAATCATTTAGCCTATTTCAATAGAAAGTTCAAAGTCAGATTATCAAAACTCATAAAAGGCGGTTTCCACGCTATCATCTGGTTAATCTGAGAATTAGGAACATCCAAAATCTGACTTTGATACAACCATATGAACCACCTATTAGCTAAAGAAAAATAACTTTTTCAAATATGAACACTAGAAAATGCTAAAGTGCCCAAGTATTAGGAAGAAACACAATATATTCATGGTGAACTCTTTGGAAACCATTTTATGATTTCCATTCCTACACGTATGTTGTCGCAACAAATAATGTGGTGAGACCATTCATTTAATCACATGCAACAAAATATATGCAACCTTCATTTCCATTAATGAAGGTTGTATCAATGTGTTGAAAATTGTCGCATAACTCAGGTTATCTAATAAAATTTTCCAATCATGTGTTTTCTCTAGATGGACAAAAGTTGGATGAACGAGCCCGATAGACTTTTATCACCTGCATACGCTGATAGAGTTAACAATTTTCTCACACAAGCAAGGAACCATGCAGGTGGAAGGGATCGCATTCGTTGTCCCTGTCGTATATGTCTTAACAATCTGTGGTTGCCTATATATGAGGTGGAAACTCATTTATATATCAAAGGGATCAATCCAAATTACACTCAATGGGTATTTCATGGAGAGGATGAGACATTTAATGTCAGTGACGACGATATTCAGGACGAGGTTATACCAGAAGATGATTACATCGACGACATGCAGCAAATGTTGGATGACATTCAGGCAGGCACCTTTGTTGATGTGCCTTAAGACAACACTCATTCGCCAAATAGGCCACCAATACCTGAAGCCACACAAGCGTCATCTTTTGACCAGATACTGGAGGATGCTTGACGTCCTCTTTTCAACGGGTGTACAAAATTTTCAAAGTTGTCATTCATTGTCAAGTTATTACACATCAAATCAATCGGTGGATGGTCAATTAAGTCATTCAACATGCTCCTTGACCTGATGAGGTCTGCCTTCCCAGATGTGCTCTTGCCACATTCATATGAGGAGTCAAGGTCGTTGGAGCGCGGTTTGGGATTCAAATACAATAAAATACATGCATGTGTCAACGACTGCATCTTATTCTGGAAAGAAAATGAAGCTCTTAATGAGTGCCCTATATGCAAGGCCTCGAGGTGGATGCCAAATACACATGGGTCACGAGTGATACCTCAAAAAGTGTTGCGACATTTTCCTTTGAAACCGAGATTACAGCATCTCTTTATGACTGCAAAGATAGCTGGTGATATGAGATGGCATGCAGAATAACAGACAATAGAAGATACCAGTATGAGACATCCGGCCAATTTTGAGTCCTGGAAGAAATTTGATGAGGAACATAATTGGTTCGCTGCAGATCCTCGCAATGTAAGGCTCGGTCTGTCAAGTGACGGCTTCACTCCCTTCAACAATTTGGCTAAACCTCATAGCATTTGGCCAGTGATCCTTGTTCCGTATAACTTGCCGCCATGGTTATGCATGAAAGACTAGTTCTTCATGACATCTTTGATTATTCCTGGTCCAAGGTCACCAGGAAATGACATCGATGTTTACTTGCAGCCGCTGCTCGATGAACTACTTGAATTTTGGGAACATGGGATACCTACATATGATGCATCGAGTAGGAAAACATTTATGTTACATGCTGCCTTATTGTGGACAATTAGTAACTTTCCTGCTTACGGGAATCTTTTTGGCTGGTCAACAAAAGGAAAATTGGCTTGTCCATCTTGTAATGCTGACACAGACTCCAATTGGTTGAAATATGGCCGAAAGCATTGTTATATGGGACATCGACGTTTCTTACCACCTGATCACGTATGGAGAACGAGAAAATGGTTATTTAATGGTAAAGAAGATCGCCGCATGCCACCGAGAGATCTAGGAGGAGACGATATTCAAACGCAATTACGTATGATTGGGGATGTTCAGTTTGGTAAATCTCATAAGAAGAGAAAACGCACTGCTGAAGAGCTGAACTGGACAATGTGTAGCATATTCTTCAAGTTACCTTATTGGTCAACACTTCGACGTCGGCATAATCTAGATGTTATGCATATTGAGAAGAATATTGCCGATAACATCTTATTCACTTTAATGAACATTCCAGGTAAAACTAAGGATAACATCAACTCTCGGCGTGACTTGGAGATTTTGGGCTACAGAAAAGAATTACATTTAAGGCGTGAAGATGAACGTGTAACAATGCCGCATGCACTTTACACATTACACGGAAATGAAAAGAATAAATTTTGTGAGTGGTTGACCGATATCAAATTCCCTGATGGGTTCGCTTCTAATATTGCTAAATGTGTTTCTCTACGTGATTGCAAAATCTCAGGGTTGAAAAGCCACGATTGTCATGTTTTCCTTCAACGCATACTCCCCATTGCTGTTGGGGGGTACTTAAGAAGTGACATTGCTTTGGCATTGACTGAACTTAGCACTTTTTTCAAAGAGTTATGTTCGAGAACTTTGGATGTGAATCGTTTAATCCAGCTTCAAACTGATATCATCACCATTTTATGCAAACTGGAGATGATATTCCCTCCTTCTTTTTTCGATATTATGGTTCACCTAGCTGTTCATTTACCCTGTGAAGCTATTCTTGGGGGTCCAGTACAATATAGGTGGATGTATCCATTTGAGAGATATCTCGGGAAATTCAAGAGGTATGTTAAGAATAAAGCCCGTCCAGAAGGTTCAATAGCAGAAGCTTACATTCACATCGAATGTCTGACATTTTGCTCCATGTACCTCCATGATGTTGAGACGAAGTTTAGTCGAGTGGATCGCAACGTTGATGCTGACGAAGAGGAAACTATAGATGGATTCAAAATTTTCAACCAAAAAGTTCATGTCTTGGGTATAGCTTCTAATGTGCAATTAGAAGATAAAGTCTTTAAAGCAGCCATCTGGTATATGCTTAACAACTGTGCGGAGATCAGATCCTATATAGAGTAAGCATCAATGGCTTTACTTATACATATATACTTCCATTTGAACTTAACAAGTTCTTAACGACCCACACTAGTTAACTTGAATATTTTGCTTGGCGATTCCGTGCTCCAAATGCAGGGAGCACTACGAGAAATGTAAGGTGCAACACCCAAATTGCATTGATCGCACGCATCAAAATGAGTTCCCCACTTGGTTCAAGCAACATGTAAGTTATTCTCTATCCATATCTACTTTACATATGGAAAGATTTTGTTATGTTTTGGAATGAAAAAAATTTATGTTGTGCTTGTTTAACAATTTTGGTGTAGATCCAGGAACAACGTATCTCCAATCCACATTCAGTGACCTCTGATTTGTATGCGTTAGCTTGTGGGCCTGACCGTTGGGTGGCATCATATACTGCTTGCATTATAAATGGAAAAAGGTTTCATACAAAGCAGCGTGAACTTCGCCGGCGTACACAAAATTCTGGGGTGTTGGTAACTGGTGACGAGGCTACAAATAATTTAGATTTCTACGGTGTTATTAATAATATCATAGAGTTACGATACATGGAGTGGCGTCGGGTGTACCTATTTGAATGTGATTGGTTTAATGTGGGTGATCGAAAAAGAGGGGTGCAGGTGGATGACCATATGATTAGTCTCAACATGGACATGAAGTGGTATAAGGATGAACCGTTCGTGTTGGCGAGTCAGGCTTCTCAATGTTTCTACATCAAAGATTTAAGGGCGAAAGGGAATTGGGGTGTTGTGCAGAACTATACAAATAGGAATGTATACAACATTCCTCCAGTGCCGAGGGTTTTGGAAGATATTGATGGCGAATCAAGTGACGATGATGCCGATCAAGAAGATGAGTCATCATATTATTATGCACCAGTACAATGTGATGCGGATCCAATGCCAACTCAACTGAGTAGGATGGATATACTACCTAGACATATTGATGTACGAGATATCACGAATCAGGATGGTCAATGCATAGATTCAACTGTATTAATCAATGATGACATTATGGCTTCTGGTTCTGGAGATGCGTATGGTGATGTGGAATATTCAGATGAGGGGGATCTATCCACAGAGGAAGAGTCTGGGTCAGATGAATAATTACATCAAAAATGCAGAAAAACAGATCGCCGAGATTGCACAAGATAACACAATAGATTAACTCTTTGAAATTGAATTGTAGACATAGGTAGTTGATTATTATGTCATATAAAATTCTTACTTTGATTTATTTATTAAAATTAACATATTTATTATTGAATGTCATTGGACTGGACTAATATGCACAAGATAGTATTTATGTTTTCATATATATATATATATATAAAGGGATAAAAAAAGAATGATAGTTTATTTATTTTCCTCTAAACTTGTTTGACTTCAGATATGTATGATATTATTCTTTTTCAGGTGAGGGGAAAACAGACGGTGTTGCGTGTGACTTCGCGTCCTTGAATCCAATCAAGGTAGAATTTACTTGCTTTAGTCTCGGCCTATTTAATTATGCAAATGACAAACAAGAAGTGTCAGAAGTATTCATCTTTACTACTTTAATACCTGTTGAAACAAAGCCTAACGTGCGATACTTATTTCCTTCAGGGTTCTGGAAATTGGGTACATAACATAACTGTAGCCGGTACGCCTTGTCAACATGTCATCGCAATCCCATCTTCAATCTAGAGGCACGAGGAGCAATATCAACTATCAAGGTATATAATTCGACAATTTAATTATTTTTCTATGTTGTGCTCATAACATAGGCTACTATCTAAGTGCATTAAATGACATTACTTTTGAAAATTCTAATTTGCAAAAATATAATCCTTATAAAATGTAAGAATTATTCTACTAACAACTTATTGCAAAATGGGCGACATATGATCTTTTCATTGTATTTGTCTTTGACTTTGAGACTATTATGTGGAGTCGAATGTTATCTGTCTCAAACAATTAACTCGTACACACGCAGGTAATCGATTGGGAGGAAGTTCAAAAGGCGGAGGGAGACTCCGAGGTACTCGTGGAAGAGGTCCTGTACCGTACTCATGTCGATTTGGCCGACCGCGTGGAGGGCGTCTCTCTTCACCCCATAGCTCTGAGGAGGCAGAGCAACCCAGCTCAGATGATTCCACGCAGCCCCCGAGCCAGCCCTGGGTACCTCCATGCCCCAACCCAGTTCCCCCACCGGATCCCATACGAGAACCCACACCAGTTAGAGAACAATCACCTCCTAGAGAACCTACACGCAATGAAGATCTCGGTAAAGATGAAATTGTCATGTTTCTTCCTAGATATAGAGATGACTTTGAGACTATTTATACATGTGAATTGAGTCTAAAGATTAACTCCAGTTTCAAACACTAATGTTGTGATCATTGTAAATTATTGTTGCAGATGCCCCCATGGAGGCCGTAGCAAACCAGCAAGAGAGGAAACGTAAGCGTGGTCCCGCGAAAGGCACCCTGTTTGAGAAACTGAGGAAGAACGGGAAAGTAATTTTGAAGATAAATGATGGTGAGACTGCCCCGTGTTGTGAGAATGCGGCCATGTTCACATCTCGTGTGTCATGGATTATTAAACAATATTGTGACATGAGTCATGCACGATGGTCTGATGTCCCGCAAGCCCAAAAAGACGAGCTGATTAGTCGTGTCAAGGTATGATCCTTGTTAATTAATATTGATTGCTATAAAGTTTTGTCATAGTATAATGTGTTGCGTAAATGACATGATGACACTTTCTTGTAGAGTGACTTTGAGTTGGATTGGGAACGCGAAAACCACCGATCGACAGTAACCAAGCAATTGCGTAAGCGCTTCAATGCATTTCACCATGACTTGCACAAGATATATCTATCATATGGAAGCCATGAAGAGGCATTGGCTAATGGGACTAGTTTGGTCGACCCGCTTGTATGGGTTAAGTTGTGTGGGAGGTGGGGCAGCAACGCCTTTAAGGTATGTATTGTATACAATATTGAACATATTATTTACCCATTTAGGCAACTCAAAAATTGTTGTGGCAAGTTTGTTTATTATAGATAACGTTGGAAATTTTTGTGGCAGAAAATGTCAGCTCAAAATCGAGAGAATCGAAAGAAGCTCGTGATTAATCACACATCAGGATGTAAATCATTTGTCCGGATCCTTGCGCAAAAGGTATAGCTTTAAAATAATTTCTTCTCATAGAGGTTACACTTGTACCAAATATAAACTCATATCCCAAACAATAAGTAACATAATGACTCATAATGTATTAAATCAAAAGCCCGAATAAGTAACACAACGATATGCAATGATAGATGGGTATTCTATAGTGTGTTATTATATTAGGAATATGCTTTTTAGTGTTGTTTTAGATACTATTTTTGGGTGAATAATATTTAATTTATTTTTGTGTTCGTGGTAAATTATTGTTGTGAATGGTTACTCTAGCTGTTTGGGCTTAGAATGCACATGTCCACTTTCATGAAAGTTCTCTCCGGGGAAAATATATTCTTATATTGTACACATTGCTGACTCATGTAGCGGGCTGAAAATTCCAAGAATATGATTGACTATTACAAGGAGACGCGTTGGTCGAAAAAGAAGAATGCGTTTGTGACACCAGCGACAGAAGAAACTTATGTGAGTAGTGCAATTACATTCCCTAGGATCTATGCTTCTTTTCAAATGTGATAAATGCATAAATAGCACAGGATGTATATACATTTTTAATAATTTGAAGCATTGTCAATGTGCAGAGGACTATGCAAGGTAGGATGGTGGCCTAGCACCAGAGCAGCGTACTGATGAGGCATCAGCAACTGTCTTCAGAGAGGTTCTTGGCCATAGACCTGGATATGCACGGGGACTCGGAGAGATGGTCATCCCTGAGTCAAGTAGACAACGTGACCAACTTAAAATGCAACAGTATTTGGCCGAGACTGAGAGACAAAGGCAGGATGCTGAACAATATAAGAAAGATGCTGAACAATATAAGAAAGATGCTGAACAGTACAAGGGTCAACTCCAAGAAATGAGAGAAGAGGTGCGGGATCTTAGGGAGCAGCAGATGCAGAATAACAGGATGCTCCAGACTTTAATGAGGGGTTTGCCTGGATTCACTGAGTCATTCCAACAGAATCAGGGTTGGAGTAATTCCTCTGATACTTAAGGGGATTGTATGTTTAGACAATTTTGGGTGCTTTTTGTGGGCCAACATGGCAATTGGGCTATATATATATAATATATATATATATAATATATATATATAATATATATATATATATATCATCACAAAGGGGTCTGTTCAAACGTTAATGGGTTTTTGATTTTTGAGAAGCTTTGGGCAAGGAGTACAGTTAAATCACAGGTTGTGTTTCTTATATCAAACAAACTTTTCTCACTCTTATCCACAAATAGTTGTTGACACATTCTTCATATGGTTATTCTAGGTACCTGAAGAGTATACTGACATGAATGGCTCTTGCAATGATTCCTCGACCTTGAAAAGTCTTCGTGAGTTCCCCAAACAGTTCACGTTGTTCTAGCTGCATTTTTGGGTGAGTATCGGGAATATCGTGTATTCTTCTATTTCTGCATGAATGTGACCAAATCTTCGTAATCTCATTCGAGGTTATATTTTATTATATATTGCAGTTAGTGCTCGAGGATGGATTTATTGATCAACCTCATTCTGGTATGGATATTTTCCCTTATGTCTTCCTTGCTAAATTAGTACCACCTGTTAAGATTAATTTTAGGCCTATTTATACATATGTCATTAGACCATTAATCACACATATCTTTCTACTGACCAGTGGGAATTTGTGCATATATGGAGAAGAATATGTTTAATGATTGTTGTAGCCAACCAGTTTGGTTTTGATAGACTTTGGTAATTCATGCATGGGTGCAATATTTAGGCTTAGTGTATTTCGTTTTGTTTCTTAAAACACAATCAATGATATGCCTTTGAGTTATGCAGCTGCCTTATATGGATGCACTTTGTAGTTTAAATAGCATATCCCCATTGTAACATCAATGCGCAAAAGGTATATTTGATCGTTGATTTAGTCCAGGTATTGTTTTTGATGTCTTTTCAATTGGAATGTTGCGGAAGTTTAAAATAAAATTGACGACCATCTATTTGAAGATCTCGGTAGCCCAACTAGGTCCATGACTCAGTTTTTACGTTTACTATAGGTCTTGTTTACATAAAGCAAGTTTTTTGCACGCTTAATATTTATTTTTCTGTCTCTAAACCAACACAATATGTTAAACATACAGCATATTTTGTTTTTCTAGATTTCATTTTTTCCTGAATTTTGTTCTGCCAATATATTGGGTTTGCGACATTTAGAAATTCTTTTCCTGTTTTCTTTAAAGGAAATTTTCGGAGAAAGAGATAGTTATAATGCTTGGTGAGAAATCGTGACGAGAAAAATTAGAATTCTCCCTTTTAATAACCAATGATATAATAAACTTGTTAAGATTGTCTTGAAGAGGAAAAAATACTAAAGATAGATACTTTGCTATTACTTTATATTAATGATAGTCAACTTCATATGAAGAAACATCATGAAATACGAGATGTACCTGCAACTAGGATAGCTATTTCCTTTGTTGATGTTGCATTTCATTTTCAAGCAAGTATGTCTCATATGAGTTAGTTTTAGTGTTAGATATATGTTACATAAGTTTTGTCTATTATAAATCTCCACATACCTTGTTAATTCAATTTGACTCTTTGATATGTCTTCTTTTTTCCTAGTAGTTCATAGGTTTTGTTATTTTTTGTTTAATGGTGACTGGTGATGACTTGGATGCATTGGATGCAATCATCTGATAGATTTATGTTTGTGAAAACTAAAAACCCTTTGACATACAAAAAATTCATGCACATGACCCATATTTGTAAAATTACTAAACTAACTTTCATATTCTCAAATGTACAGTTAGATTATGTATCTTTATGACACATTTGCATACGCGAAATTCTAAAACTAAAATGAAAGTTATGAGAAGAGCGATGATGTTGGTGAATGTTAGTAGATGGATTTTATAGGATGAATATATGAAGGAGAGGACTTATTAATTAATTGTTTATATTGGTTGATTGAAAAGAAGATAATTTGCACTTTTGGTATTTTGTCAACACAGAAATAGCTTTTTTCCTAGTAGTTGAGTTAGTTTTTGTTACATAATAAGTAATAGTGACTTGTATGCATTGGGTATATTTGCAATGGTTTTTCTTATAAGTGAAGTATAGTTAGCAAGTCACAAGTCAGCTGGTGTTGCTCACATTATGGTTTTTCATTTCATCTTAATGTCAGGCATAGCAAATATGGATGTAGTGGCTTGTGCGAAAGAGAAAAGCTTTTGAACCATATATGGTGATATGGCAATTCATACAGATTGGGTTGATGAGTAGCGGCAATGTGAGCGTGAAGCCAAGATCCGCTACATTATTTTAGTGGTAGCAGACTCTTTAAATCTATTGTAGTAGTCATATGTGACTTATTTATTAAATGCCCAGCTTGTACTTGCCTTGGTATAATGCACCATCTCAATGTATAAAATATATGACATTGGATGTCATTTGTGAAAATATTTATGAATGTCATTTGTTAATTGAAACAAAGATTGTATGGTATTTAGTGATCTGAGAGAAAGAAACAATTGAGCAGGAATATGTAACAGGAAAATCAATTGTGGCACAACAAAAATAAATCGGGCCAGACAACCATTTTTCCGGCGAAAAAAAGTCGCCGGTATTAATATTATTGCACGTAAGTTTTTCGCGGCGTCATAAAAACTCGCTGCGTAAAGTACTTTAGCAGCGTTTTAAAACCGCCGCAACTGTAAGTAAAATAACCAGAATCTAATAGCGGCGTCATAAAAACTCGCTGCGTAAAATACTTTAGCAGCGTTTTAAAACCGCCGCAACTGTAAGTAAAATAACCAGAATCTAATAGCGGCGTGGAAAAAAACGACGTAAAAATATATTAGCGGCGATAATATATCGCTGCAATTGAAGCTTCTGTCTGCTGTTATTGATCTTTGGCAACGATATGTAACTGAAAGGTGGAAGCAGTTTTGCGGCGGCTGGAAACTTATAGCGACGAAAAAAAAACGCCGTTAAATATAACACTTTTAGCGGCGACTTTTATATTCCGCTGCAGAAATACATAAGCGAAGAATTTGTACCGGCGATCCTGCAGCGAAGTTATGTCACCGCTAAAAATAATTTGCCGCGAAAGTTGGGTTTTTTGCAGCGAAATATTTCGCTGGGATAGGTCATTTCTGTTGTAGTGTTTAAATCTTCTTTATTTCTTTCGTTGATCTCATAGTACTTTTATTTCCACTTCCAATCCCATTTACTAAAATGTCTTATCCCAATTACTTATTGCACCCAACAAAATTAAGTAATTAGAGATCTTATCAGTATGAAGTACTTCTATATTTATACTCGCGGATTTTGACTGGAATCCCGTCTAATGTGTTTTACTTTCTTTTTTTCTTTAACCTTTTTAATATATTTTTAAATATATATATTTTTAAAATTCTCAACATCATTAAAAAAAAATTAGTTACTTAATCATTAAATAAAAAATTAATAGATGAAATCTCAGTCAAAAATATTGGAGAGTAAGGATAGTATTTCTCTTATATCAGTATATATATATATATATACATATATATAACCGACAGGTCCGGTGCCTATTGGCTTAATTATATTGTACGTGCACTGCTTAAATAAATAAATAAAAGGTACAATAAATGGCTCGTAAAAAAAATAACTTTTAAGTATGTTATTTCACATATCAAATATATTGCTAATAGGAAGTCTGTTGCATCAACTGATTTATATATTTGTATTTTAATTTTGTTTTATAATTATGATTATTGTATACTAAATAATATATAATATACATAAACTCATAATTAAAGTAATTCTAAAGTTTATGTGTTTGATTATTGAATCAAATTCAACTCATTTTAAATTAATTATTAATATAATCTCTAACTTTTTAAAATTTTTATAAAAAAGTTTAAACTAATCACAACTTATTTCATATTATATTTTAATTTAAAAAGTTAAATTCATCTTAATTTTAAAAAAAAGCTCATTTTAAAGAGATTAATAAAATAATATTATAATTTATAATTCAACATGCTGGGGGTATATTTTGGTAACAGAGATGTAGATGAAGAAAAAATATCTAAAGAGGCGCTGGTCCTTCCTTTCGCAACATGCAAGACTAGGTCTCTATCAGCTACGTACTGAGACCTAACTGGGGCCAAGCATTGTTGGAGCCTTGAAGTTATATCCACAGGACCACACAGCATGATCACGTCCTACCGCTCAGCCATTAAAACTCCCTCGAAATATATCACAATATCAACGCAAGGCGGTTGTTCAAAGTTAGGAAGACAATAAAAATTCATCGATTTTTAAATTGACGTGCGCATAATCTTGTGAGCGATAATTACGTATGCTTTTAGTGACATTCTATTGATCCAAATTTCTCATTCTCTCTTAAACTTTTACAATGAAAAAGACCTACCTTATACGTAATATTTGTATCAGACTTTTATTTATATATTCTCACTTGTGAAAAAAAAAATGGTTGTCAACGTGGAAATATTTGGTGCTGACATGTCATATTTCATTAATGAAATAATTTGGGAATCGATCCATCTTATATCCTTTAAAAAACAGCCTTCTTATCAAACAAAACGTAAGCAATTTCTTATTTAAAATGATACGCTGCATAACACCAGATCAATTACGTTTGACTTCTTCGATTTTACTTTTTTGTTCGACCCACCTAGACGACAGCGACCACCCAGGCGACGGCACTGGCAGGTGAATTTATCTGATTTCCTCTATATTTCGATTGGTTAGAGTTTTCTTTGTATTTTGATTTGGGGTTATGGAAACTTTATCTCTATATGCTACACTAAGCTTTCATTTAGGTTCAAATTTCTATTTTTATGGACGGATATTCTTGCTATGATTGGTATTTGGATCAGTGCCGATGGTTTCTACAAGTTGGACAATAGTGTTTTTTTAGCCTTTTTCTGCTTAGATTTAGATCTTTATTTGATGAATGTTTCGCGTATGTTCATGCAATAGTATGATGAAAGACTTATTTTTGTTGAAATGAAAAAATGGGGTTCGAAATTGCTGTGAAATAGTATGACAAAAGACTTAGTTTGTTGTGGTTTTTTTTTTTCTTTTAATCTTGTTAGATGCCTATGACAATGCAACCATTTTTTTTTAACCATGGAGGCATGGATTCAAACTAATATAGGCACGAACTTGCTGATTTGATTCTCTTTTAATAAAAAATTGTTATAATATATTGTTTTAATATTATTTTTATTTTTAAATTTGAAAAAGTTGGTTTGTTTATTTTATAAATAATGCTACTTTGCCATCTTATTTTGACACCTTATGTACTTTAGTTTATTTATTTATTTTTTGACTTAATAGTTAAGAAAGTGATTATTAATATATTGATGTCTTTTTATATTCTCTAAAAATATTTTAAAATAATAAAAATAAATATGTATAAAAATAAATTGTCAATTTAACACTAGCATTATTATAGATGTGGTAGAGTAGCACCTCTTATTTTATTTTGTGTGAGAATCTAAGAAAATTGTAATGGCTAGATGAGATGATATTTGTAATCATGGAATGTGCAAATGTTGCACAATTATTTTGAAAAAATTGAAAAATACAGACCTCATATGAAAAAAAAAAACATTTTTAATAGTATATCTCATTTTTTTAAAATATTTGTATGAAATTTTATATTTTACGATTGTATGTAGTATTATTATTTTGATAAAAAATAGTTATTTTTACAATAAATAGTTGACCATAATTAAAGATTTTTTTTGTAATGTACACATAATTTAATTTATAAAATTGAAAAATTATTTTTAAAATTATTTTATGTCACATAAATAATATGTATATATTAATTATAAATATACATACGGTCTAGATTCACAAAGCTGTCCGAACACCTCGGCCATTCGATGACACTCTGTCATGTACAAAATTTATATCACATCAATATGTGACATATGTCGTTGTTGTAGGATTAGGATAGTTTTTGACATGTTGTAAGCTTTTATTTGATGTATAAATTCTTCTTTGGGTTGTGAAACTGAGACATCATTCCCTAATCCCTATGCACCGTCCACATAATTGCCGAAGTATTTGGACAATGGTTGATGTTATTGGTCACCATTTGGGATTTTGATTTGGAATCTTAGTTGGTAATTTTTTTATATGATTTTTTTAATATTTTAAAATATTTTTTAAAAATAAAAAATTTATAACATTACTTAAAAACATTTACTTAATTATAACAAAAAATTACAAATCTGAATCCAAAATCGAAACCAATAACATTTTTCTTAGACAATATAATTTTAGTTCAGAATCCAACTATTGTAGTTGTACTCTGATTTATAACAGGGAAATTATTTAAAATTTTAAAATAGACAAATTTCTTGCAAATTCTTTTAAAAAATAGACTCAACTTAAAAAGTGTAAAAAAAATTATTCTCTATTAGTGAGATTATTTTTTTTATAAGAGCTGTGTTACATTTTTTGAGAGATGTAGCCCGAAGTCATATTGAATAGACTATTTTTTTTTTCTATTTTTTTAAAAAAATTTCATCCACTTTTTTAGTGCTTTTAAATATTTTTTAAAAATAAAAAATTCACATCATTGTTTGAAAACACTTTCTTAAGCATTAAGTAAAAAAAAATTAAAAAATTAAAAAATCCATTTGGGAGAAATATTTGGTACATTATTTCGGATGAAATGGTATTTTTCTTTTTATAAATAATTTATATGAGATTTGTTTATTTGAAATTATAATTCATCTTACTCCTGATAAAACTTTTCTATTATTTACAATGGACCTTAGGTTATGTCATGTCTGTTTTTTTTTTTTGGATTTTTTTTTCCAATTATAATCTAAACATCTTCAAATACCATTTTTTAATATTTTATTTTTTAAAATCACCTAACCGTTTGTCTAGGTTTTGTAAAGAAAAATGGAGAAGCGTGCGACCAACATAATTGTTTTCAAAAAAGTTTGCCATAAAAATTTGATACAAACAACTTTTTATTAAAATTATTGAGGGAGGGATCCTCCCTCTCCACCATCATGCCCCTCTCTTTTTATCATTAATATTTTTTTTTTAATGTATACAATAATTTACATAATAATTTATGCTTATAAATACGAACGTTTTTATTCAATTTTTATACAAGCAGAAGAAAGAAGAAAAGAAAAGAAAGAAAGAAAAATGAAAGAAATAAAGAAATAAAGAAATAAAGAGAGAAAATTCCATTTTTGAGAAATAAAGAACTCCAAATATTTTCTCTTACAATAATAGTTTTTATTCTAGTTTTATAACACGTTATCAGTACGACGGTTCTACTAATTCTGAAGCTAGTGATCTTATTCCTCTGTAAATTTTTTAATATGTTATTTGCAGCCTTTGATATATTTTATTGATGATTATTATTTAAAATCTGTGTGAATTTATAAATATATTTTTGAGATACACATATTTATTTCATTATTTAATTGTGTAGAAAATGACAAATTTTACAAAATTAGAATTCGTTGCTCTTGATATTTCTGAAAAAAGTTATTTAGCATGGATTTTTTATGCTGAAATTCATCTTGATGTAATGAACCTGGGTGAAACAATTAAAGAAGAAAATCAAACGTCCTAGTAAGACCGTACTAAAGTAATGATTTTCCTTTGCCACCATCTTCACGAAGAATTAAAAACTGAATATCTTACAATAAAAGATCCTTATATTTTGTGGAATAGTTTAAGGGAGAGGTATGAATACCAGAAAACTATCATCCTCCCAAGAGCTCGTTATGAATGGTTGTACCTGAGGTTGCAAGATTATAAAAGTGTTAATAAGTATAATTCTGCACTTTTTAAAATAAGTTCAGTACTAAAATTCTGCTGTGAGAAAATCACCGATGATGATATGTTAGAGAAGACTTATACTATATTTCATGCCTCGAATGTACTCCTGCAGCAGCAGTATCGAGAGAAAAAGTTCAAGAAATATTCTGAACTTATATCATGTCTTCTAGTAGCTAAGTAGAACAATGAGCTCTTATTAAAAAACCACCAGTCATACCCTATTGGCTCAATATCATTTCTTGAAATGAATGATAATAGGTTTGCATCATTCCCAGAAGCGAATGGTGCATCCTTTAGAAGAAATCATTGGCGTGGACGTGGTAGGAGAAATTATAGGAATATTGGTCCTAGAAGTGACCACAGTAAACGAGATAATAATAATATACCGTATCACTATAAGTGGTACAACTCAGAAAGGGGTAAAAATCCCCAGAATAATTTTTCAAAAAGAAGTGAAGATGTGTGCTATAGATATAGAATGATTGGACATTGGTCACGTACCTGTCGTACGGCCAGGCACTTAGCTGATTTATATCAAGTATATATTAAAAGAAAGAATAAAATGCTTGAAATAAATTTAGTAGAACTATCAGATGATATATTAAATTCAGTAGATTTAGATGTCATTCATTTTTATGTTTGAGATTTCTTTAAAAATTCTGATGGTAGAATTGATCACCTAATTGGAGATAGAAGTGTTCCACTCAATTAATGTATTTTCTTTATTATTTGTAATAAAAATTTTGTATATTTTGTAAAATCATGGATCACATTGATGAACTTTTTATCTCTAAGTTGAATGATAATGATGTATGTCTAGCTGACAGTGCTACAACTCACATAATTTTTAAATATAAGAAATATTTTTAAAATCTAACACTAAGCAAAGCCTATGTACATACCATATTAGGTTCATCAGATTTAATTGAGGGTTCCGAAAGAACTTATATTGTGTTGCCTAATGAAACCAAATTTTGTATTAATGATACTTTATTTTCCTCACAATCCAGAAAAAATTTATTGAGTTTAAAAAATATACGTCATAATATTACCATATTGAAGTGACCAATGAAGGCACTAAATAGCATATTCTTATTACTAAGACAATATCGGGTCAGAAACTCGTATTAGAAAAACTGTTTGCTCTATATTCTGAATTGTATTATACAAAGATGAGAACAATTGAATCATATGTGGTAGTGCACCAGAAGTGCATTGACTCAAAAATATTTATGACTTGGCATGATCGCCTTGGACATCTGGGATCTATAATGATAAGACGAATTATTAAAAATTCACATGGGTATTCCTTAAAGAATCAAAAGATTATCTTACCCAATGAATATTCGTGCTCTGCATGTTCTCAAGGTAAGTTGATTATCAGACCATCTCCCTAAAAAGTTATTGTTGAATCTCCATCCTTTTCACAAAGGATTCACGGAGATATATATGGGTCTATTCATCCATCAAGTGGATCATTTAGATACTTTATGGTTTTTATTGATATATCTAGTCGATGGTTACATATTTGTCTGCTTTCTACTAGAAATATTGCATTTGCTAGACTTCTTGCTTAGATAATCAAATTACAAACACAATTTTCTGAGTATCCAATTAAGACCATTCGATTGGATAATGTTGGTAAATTTTCATCTCAAGTTTTTGATGATTATTGCATGTCAATGGGAATAGATATTGAACATCCTGTTGCCCATACACATACTCAAAACAGTTTAGCTGAATCTTTGATCAAAAGGTTTCAGCTAATTGCTAGACCTTTACTTATGAAATCAAGACTACCTGTTTCTACTTGGGGACATGCTATTCATGCAGCATTATTAATTCGCATTAGATCATCTGCATATCATAAATATTCTCCATTACAGCTTGCATTTGGTCAACAACCAAATATTTCTCATCTTCATACTTTTGGATGTGCTGTATATGTTGCAATTGCACCTCCACAGCGTACAAAAATGGGTCTTTAACGTAGATTTGGGATATATGTTGGTTTTGATTCTCCATCGATTGTCAGATATTTTGAGCCCCTTGCATGAGATATG
The DNA here is from genome assembly GCA_036559045.1 of Platycarya longipes. Taxonomy (NCBI): domain Eukaryota; kingdom Viridiplantae; phylum Streptophyta; class Magnoliopsida; order Fagales; family Juglandaceae; genus Platycarya; species Platycarya longipes. The sequence continues at coordinate 24,060,825 of CM071801.1, forward strand.
TTTAAAGCATGTTTTGAGGATTGTCAGTTTGACAAATCCACTTTTCTATTAATGGGTAATGAAAAGTTGGTGCTTGAAGCACGACAAGTAATTAGTTTGGATAATAAAACTCTGTCTCCATTTGATCTTCCTACAAATGAATGTAAAATGAAAGTTCAGATAATTATTCATTTACAAAGTATTGCAAATCAATTACTAGATATATTTACTAACACTAAAGGTGTAGTAAAATCTTATATTCCTATTGTTAATATTTCAGCAAGGATTGAAGTTCCTGAAGGACAAATTGTCAAAACAGCAATAGGTGAGTCTAAAACACGTCTGAAGTGTGGAAGACCTATTAGTGCAAAAGATAAAATTTCCCGAAGGAAAAAGGATGCAAAATAAATTTGGTATTACTGAAGAACACATACCCACAATACAGGCTAAAAATATAATTGATGCTCTAGAAGAGGTTAAATCTCCTATCCCAAAATCTCCTGAAAATGGACCTCCTGAAGAGGTGTCTCATGAAATGTTTTTCCCTGAAAATGAACAGATACTTGAAAATAATGAGATCTCAATACATTTTATGAGTACTGGAGAAATTCTGGATATAAATAAAACTGTTGTTGACAACATATTTTTATATAAAATGGCCATTGACATTACCAGAAGTAATGAAGAAAGTGAGCCAAAAACCGTCGAAGAATGTCGACGTAAAAATGATTGGCCAAAATAGAAAGCAGCTATTGAAACTGTATTAAATTCGCTAGCAAAGCGAGAAGTATTTAAATCTGTTGCCCAAACACCAAATGGTGTAATGCCTGTTGGATATAAGTGAGTATTTGTACGAAAACGCAATGAGAAAAATGAAATTGTGTAGTATAAAGCACGACTTGTTGTACAAGATTTTATGCAGAAACCCGAGATTGATTATGAAGAAACATATTCTCCCGTTATGGATGCAATCATATTTAGATTTTTGATTAGTCTAGTTGTTACAAAATGATTAGAAATACGGTTGATGGATGTGGTCACTACATATTTATATGAATCTTTAGACCATGATATATATATAAAAATCCCTGAAAGACATAAAATGTCTGAAACATCTCCAAGTACATCTAGAAATATGTACTCTTTCAGACTACAAAGATCTTTATATGGGTTAAAGCAATCCGGGCGCATGTGATATAATCACCTAAACGAATATCTATTGAAAGGAAGATTTAAAAATAATCATTTATGTCCATGTATTTTTATTAAGAAATCAGAATCGGGATTTGCCATTATTGCGGTTTATATTGATGATTTAAATATTGTGGGAACTCCTGAAGAGATATCAAAAACTGCTACATATTTAAAAAATGAATTTGAAATGAAAGATTTTGACAAAACAAAACTTTGTCTCGGCCTGCAGGTCAAGCACTTGCCAAATGGAATTTTTATTCATCAGTCCATGTATACAGAGAAAGTCCTGAAGTATTTTTATATAGACAAACCTCATCCCCTGAGTACTTCAATGATTGTTCGATCACTTGATGTAAAGAATGATCCATTCCATCCTTGTGAAGATGATGAAGAAATTCTTGATCATGAAGTACTATATCTCAGTGCAATTAGAGCTTTGATGTATCTTGCAAATTACACTCGGTCTGATGTTACATTCTCAGTTAATCTGCTTGCAAGATATACTTCTGCACCAACTTGAAGGCATTGGAATGAGATTAAACGTATTTTTCGTTACCTTCATGGTACGGTTGATATAATATTATTTTATCAACGTGGATCAAGTCCACAATTGATTGGGTATGCAGATGCAGGTTATCTTTCAGATCCACACAGAAGTAGAACTCAAACTGGATATTTATTTACTTATAGAGATACTGCCATATCATGAAGATCTATTAAGCAGACACTATCTGCTATATCTTCAAATCACTCAGAGATCATTGCAATTCATGAATCAAGTCGAGTGTATTTGGCTAAGATCAATAATCCAACATATCCAAGAAAAGTGTGGTCTTCCAATAATCAATGATAGTCTAACAATTTTATACGAAAATAATAATACTTGTATCATTTAAATCAGAAGAATATCAAAGGTGACAGAACCAAACATATTTCACCTAAATTCTTTTATACTCACGAACCGCAAGAGAAAAGTGAAATTGATGTCAAGCAGATACTTTCAAGTGATAATTTGATAGATTTATTCACAAAAGGATTACCAACTGCAACATTCAAGAAAATTGTGCAAAACATTGGAATGTAGAGACTAAAAGATCTATCGACATGCACTTTTCAGGAGGAGTAAATGACTTGAAGACTTATGCTGATTGTACTCTTTTTCCTTCGCTGAGGTTTTGTCCCATTGGGTTTTCTTCTACAAGATTTTGATGAGACAATCTTAAAGTACTTGGAGGTACATAAGAATACTGTACTCTTTTTCTTTCGCCATTGGTTTTTCTTCCTACTGGGTTTTTCCTTGGCAAGGTTTTAACGAGTCAGATTTTTTATGGGTGGTCAGTCAAGGAGGAGTGTTAGAATTATTGAGGGGGGCAACGAATGACACCCCTCCCCACCATCATGCCCCCCTCTCCCCACCATTAACGTTTTTTTCTCAATATGTATAGTAATTTGCACAGTAATTTATGCTTAGAAATACTAACGTTTTCGTTCAATTTTTGTACAAGCAAAATAAAGAATAAAAGAAAAGAAAGAATGAAAGAGGAGAGAAAGAAAGAAAAGAAGAGAGAAAATTCAGTTCTTGAGAAATAAAGAATTCCAAATATTTTCTTTTGCAATAATAGTTTTTATTCTAATTTTATGACACTTTTAAAGTTTATCTTCCTATTTTCACTAATCCTAATACAAAATACACTTCAAAAGTATCTCTAAATCACTTCTCACTCTACTCATCTAATTTCATTAAAACCTCTACAATACATATTTTGAACATTCTTCTTTTCAAAAGTAGATGTAAACAATTATAGAAAATCTCACTAAACATGTTGTACTTAGAGCAGTGAAATTGTATGCTTTAAAACAATATCTATCAAGGAAAATTTAATAAAATGATTTTTGAAGCTTTAGAATATATACGCAAGTCTCAAGCAAAAAAAAAGTACTCCAAAAATGTAGGGCAAATATATGTCCTACCTAAAAATTCATATATCTTTTAAAGGAATTGAGCGGAATTTATACAAAGTAAGATTGTTTGTAACATTGCTTCGAATATAATATATATATATATATATATATATATAATATATAAGATAAAATTAAGCAATTTTAAAGTAGCTAAAACTATAGTTAAACTAGCTAGCTACAGCTACCGTACAACAATTAACTTATTAGATACTACAGGCTAACAATTAACTTATTAAATACTATAAACCAATCAATTTTTAATAAATAAACCATTTGGGATGCATAGAAATTAGATTATGTAAAATATCCATGGTTTTTGTTCTAATTAAATTTTTAATCAGAAAATTATATAATTGGATGCGAATACAAGTGTAACTTGTATTTTCGTTAAAAAGAAAAAAAATAAAGGAAGAAAAACTCAGTTTAGATACACGGACCAGATGCTTTTGGCTTGGATTGATCATTGCTATACTATAATTTTATACTCTATAGTTTTAATCAATGTAACACTTATTTTAATTTTTGGCCATTCTATTTACATTAAGTCTCCATATTAAAATAGCTATTTTTTTAAAATATAATAATAAAATAATATAACTAACATTTAGCTTTGACTATTCACATCAAATCTTTATATTAAATTATTCATTTATGAAAATACATAATAATGAGTAATTAATAATTAATCTTTTTAATACTTTGTAATTATTAAATTAATTAATTTTATCATATTTGATTATTCTATCTATTATATGTTAATTAATAATCATATTTTAATTAAATTATGAGTTTTAAAAACTAATTAGTAATTATATTATATTTAAATTAAATTATTAATCGATATTTAAAAAAAAAATCTTTTTACTTATTCCTCATCAAACTATATTTTTTTATTAATTTAATTTTCTCTATCTAAGAATTATAGGAAAAGAGAGTAAAGTTAAAAAGAAAAAAAATAAAAAAAGAATAAAATAAAAATTTAACTATTATTTGGTTGACTATATTTAATATGAGAAATACTGGGGGGCAGACTGGCTGCCCCCCTCCACCAAAGCAGCCCCGCCGCCCCCGGTGGCGGTGGGCGACACCGCCCACGCCATTGGGACCGGCAAACTCAGGCGACCTCACCCCTACGACGGGTACGGGTCCGAAACGGGTTGAAGGCTGCCGGGGGCACACCGGAGCTCGCCGTCGTAGGGGTGAGGTCGCCTGAGTTCGCCGGTCCCGATGGCGTGGGCGGTGTCGCCCACCGCCACCGGCGGCGGCTCCGTTTGCTCCATGGCCGAATCCCCTCTTAAATTCATCTTCATTTTATTTTTTTATTGTGTTTTTTATTATGTTTTTATTTTTTTATTGTGTTTTTTATTATGTTTTTTATTATGTTTTGTTCATTTTATTTTTTTAATATATTTTTAATCCTTATTTTTTTATTTAATTATATTTTTTATTTTATTTTCATGTATTTTTCATCATCAAGCAGCCCAACTAACGTTGGGCTGCTTAGACGCTGGGGACAACCGGACCGGTCCCCAGCGTCTCCCATTTAATATTTGATTTGAATTTACTATTTATAAAAATCAAATTATTTAACTTTTAAACAATTTAATATAGGCTAAGAATTAATTTTAATATTTAATTTCTTTTATTAAATTTAACTTTTAATCGATATAATAAAATTGCTCTTAGACAAGTGGATGGTCCAAGCCACGTTACTACTTACAAGAGTCTTGTCAAGAATTTTTCAAATAGCAGTTCGACAAAGGAGTTCTCTTAGGCTCCGTTTGTATTCAGAGATGAGATTAGTTGAGATGAGTTTAATTTATTTTTTAATATTATTATTATTTTGGAATTTGAAAAATGTGTATTGAAATTTAAAAAATGTGTATTGGGATTTGAAAAATATGTACAGAAATTTGTGTTTTGTATAAAAAATTATAAAAATGTAATGATGAAATAGAAATAAGTTGAGATGAGCTCAACTCACTTCTAAATCCAAACGGGGCCTTAAACTTATAAAATGTATACGTGGATAAGTGAGGTTTAAAATAAATAAAAAAAATTAAACTGTAAAACACAAACCTCTCTTTCCTGCTGACATCCTCCTTACAAACATTACAATTCATTAGCTATAGAATATCTTTAATTAAATTTTGATTAAAAAATATTAAAAACTTGCTTTAACAACCTCTCTAAAATTAAAATAAATTTAATTTTCTCTCTCCTTACTCTCCAAATTTAACTAAAAAGAAAGAGAAAACTAAATTTATTTTGAAACTAAAATATTGACTTTACCATAATAACGATTAGATGCGATCATGAGGACATTTTGTTAATTTGCTTTCAATTAACATGGCAGTTTCGCTTCAAGTAGTTCCTCTTCCTCCACATCTCAGGTATATGTATATAATTAATCGACTAGATTCTTTTTGCCTCTATTCTCCTGGATATTTTCCAGCTATATATATTGGGGGACTCAATTTATATTTAAATAATGGCAATAAATACAAGACCAAGGGATTGCTTGTTGTTCTATCTACTGTTATTTTATTTTTTTAATTTACGTTTCCTTCTTGTTACTTGCATATGATTGTTCTTGAATAATAAATCAATATTCAAATTATAATTGGAATTAAAATAAATAAAAATTGAAAATTAATATTTTAATAAAATAATTATTGATTTGTTGAGTTTATTATTTGATATAGTAAAAAGTAACTAGCTAACATTTATAAAAGTGAAATTTCAAACTAAAATTTAACTAAATTTTAGCCAATAAATTGTGAATGCTCTAAGGAATCACTTTCTTTTCCTAAGAAACCCATTGTTAAGAGAGAAATGGGAGAAAAAGATTTCTTGTGTTTCATTTGAAATGTTTACACGCTTATATATAGATTTTACATTGAGTGTAATGCTATATATGGAAATGATTGATTTTCGGTACAAATAAAATGAGTAACAGTTAATTAGCTAATATTATAGGATTTTGATTTTGCTGAAACTGTGATTGCTGCAATCTTGGGATATTGATTCTGTAATACTCCCCCTCGAGTTGGCGTATGAAGATCCGCAATACCCAACTTGCGAGAAAGATGATGAAAAAAATCATCACCCAAAACTTTGGTAAAGATGTCAGCAAGTTACTCGTAGGATGGTAAGTGTGCGGTGGTGAGAAGACCAGAGCGAAGTTTGTCGCAAACAATGTGGCAGTCGATCTTTATATGCTTTGTGCGTTCATGGAAAACGAGATTGTGAGCAATATAGAGAGTTGATTGGTTGTCGCAGTAGAGCGTCATGGGACTTTTATGTGAGATGCCGAGATCACAAAGGAGTTGTTGTAACCAAACAAGTTCACAGGTTGTCACAGCCATGGCACTGTATTCTGCTTTAATAGAGGAAAGGGCGGTTGTATTCTGTTTCTTGGTGCGCCATGAAATTGGACTGGAGCCGAGAGTGACAAAAAAGCCAGTGGTAGAGCGCCTGGAAGTGGGACAACTGGCCCAATCAGAATCTGTGTAGGCACAAACATGAAGATCATTTGAAGAAGAGAAAAAAATGCCTTGTCCGGGAGTTCCTTTGATGTAGCAGAGGACAGGAGTGGCAGCTATCATATGTGGAAGTCTGGGAGAATGCATGAACTGGCTAAGGATGTTGACGGCAAAGACGATGTTTGGTCGAGTGATGGTGAGATAGATGAGTCGTCCAACTAAGCGTCGGTATGGAGCCTTATCAGGAAGGAGGTCACCATCAGTGTCATTGAGCTTGAGGTTCTGTTCCATGGGAAAAGAGGCAGGGCGAGAACCAAGTTGACCATTATCGGCAAGAATGTCCAAGGCATATTTTTGCTGATTGAGAAAAATACCCGAAGATGATCTAGCGACTTCAAGGCCAAGGAAGTATTTGAGAGGTCCAAGGTCCTTGGTTTTGAAGTGATTGGAGATGGTAGTCTTGAAAAAGTTCACTTGAGATAGATCATTGCCGGCAATCAAGATGTCATCAACGTACACTAGGATGATAGTGGTACTAGTGGCAGTGTGTAAGGTAAAAAGAGAGTGGTCTGCCTGAGACTGAACAAAACTTGCATTAAGAAGAACAAATGTTAGTTTGAAAAATCAGTTCCGGGATGCTTGCTTGAGGCCATAGAGTGACTTTCAGATGCGACAAACGCATGTCTCCCCCCTAATGCAGTAACCCGGTAGAGGTTGCATGTAAACTTCCTCATCTAGGTCACCATGCAGAAAAGCATTGTGAACGTCCATTTGGTAAATGATCCAACTCTTGGTGGCAGCAACGACTAGAACACATCGGACAGTTGTCATTTTAGCCACTGGAGCAAAAGTTTCGTGATAGTCTATGCCTTCTACCTGAGTATAGCCTTTGGCTACAAATCGGGCCTTATAGCGCTTGATGGTGCCATCTGCTCGAAGTTTGGTTTTTAAAATCCATTTGCAGCCAATGGATTTTTTGCTTGGAGGGAGGGGTTTAAGGGTTCATGTAGAGTTTTCTTCAAGAGCACGGAGTTTAGATGTCATAGCATCATGCCAATGAGAGTGCCGTTTGGCTTCAGAATAACAAGTAGGCTCAACAGATGCAGTAAGAGCAGTTAAAAAAGAAAGATGAGCATGTGAAAAACGAGAATAGGAAAGAAAAATAGATAAAGGATGAGAAGTACCTGAGGACTGTGCAGCGGATGAAGAAACATTGGACTCTGTGGGAATAGTAGGACAAACGTAAGCTAAGAGGTAAGCAGGACGAGTGATAGCACGACGGGGACGAGAGGGAATAGTAGGTGTTGAGTCTGAGTGTGTAATTGGTATGGATGGGGGAGGTAACGGATTTTCTGGGATAGGTAGGGCTGAAATTGTGGAAAGGCTAGGAGAAAAGGTGTCAGATTGCTGGAAATGAAATTGATCTTCATAAAAGGTGACATCGCGCGAGTAGAAAATGGAATTGGTTTCAAGATTATATAATTTGTAGGCTTTACGGTTACTAGGATAACCAATAAAGATACAACGGGATGCACGAGGAGAAAATTTGTCACGGTGGGAAGATAGTGTTTGAGCATAGCAAAGACATCCAAATACACGGAGATGAGTGTATGTGGGTGCAATGTTTAGAAGAGTTTGAAAATGAGTTTGATTTTGAAGAAACTGACTAGGTGTTTTGTTGATAAGATAGGCAGCAGTGAGGATACATTTGCCCCAAAATTTAAGGGGTAAATGTGCTTGAAAGCGGAGACTCTGAGCGACATTCAGGAGATGCCTATATTTATGCTCTGCAACACCATTTTGTTGAGAAATTTCGACGCAGGTACATTCATAAATGACATCGTGAGTGTGAAAGAAATTTGGTAGCTTGTTTGAGAGGAATTCTTGACCATTATCAGTGCGAATAATTTTAACAGTGGATTGATATTTATTTTGAACAAGAGCGAAGAAATGCATTACGTGACTAAAGGTTTCCGATTTAAAACGTATTAAATAAATCCATGTTGTGCGTGAAAAATCGTCAACAATAGTAAAAAAATAATGAACTCCACAAATGGAGGCAGTGAGATAACTTCCCCAAATGTCACAATGTAATCGATGGAAAGGAATTGAACTTTTATTCACATTAATAGGAAAATGTAAGCGTGTGTGTTTAGAACGAGCGCACGTATCACAATAAGAGAGAATACATGGACTATCAAAAATTATAGGAATATGAAAGCTAGAAGGATGACCTAGATGACAATGCCATAAGGTCTTATTGTGAATTTTTTGAGTGGAGAAAGCCGCGCTTTGTTGAGGTCGAAAAATGTAGAGTCCATTGCAAGCTTCACCCGCTCCAATCAGCCTCTTCGATTGAAGGTCCTGAAAATAACAATTAGAAGATGAGAAGAAAATAATACACGATTGAGTGGTAAGGGAAGGAATAGAAAGGAGATTAAATTGAAAGGTGGGGACATATAAAACATTTCATATTTTAAGGGTTTCAGATAAATGAATGGAGCTGATGCCTTCAACGGGAACTGATTCTCCCGTGGGTAGGCGAATCGATCGAGCCATTTGTGGCTGTCGGAGGTCGGTGAAAAATGACTGGCGATGGCTCATATGGTTGGTGGCTCTACTATCAACGATTCAATGTTGCCGTGGGTCAAAAGAGGAGTTAGATGAGAGATTACCCATGAACTGGTCGGCGGCAGAAGGAGAAGATGAAGGCTGGAGAAGGGTCATCAGCTACTGGTACTTTTCCGGCAAGAGTCCAGGGATGGGGCTCGCGGTTGCTCCAGCAAAGTTAGCCACTGCAGGTGGCTTGCCAAGAAGAGAGGGTTTCTGATGCAGTTGTTGTCGAGGCTCTCTACCGGGACGATAGCCGATGATTCTCCAACACCGATGTCGTGGATGGCCCTCTTTTCCACACTCGGAGCATTTGAGAGGAGTTTTCGCTAAATGAGAGGATCGGGCAGCAAGAGAGAGGGTTTCTGAGGAGGTGCGAACATGGAGAAGTCGTTGCTGTTCTTCTTGGAAGAGGATGGAAAATACTTTGTTTAGGGGAGGAAGGGGATCAGTGGCGAGGATTTGGGTACGGAGGGCAGCGAATGAGTCATTGAGTCTGAGAAGAAATTGGAATACACGCTCATCCTTTGCCCTATTTTCTAAGGTATGTGCATCAGTAGTTGGTTGTAGATTTCCCAGTTCATCCCACAATTGTTTGATGCTATTGTAGTAGTCTGGAATTGAAAGTTGGTTTTGGTGGAGGTTTGAGATTTCTCGTGTGAGATGGAAGAGTTGTGCGTTGTTGCCGTGGCAAAAACGTGACTCAAGGTCGAGCCATACATCACGGGGATCATCGTGATAGTTTAGGGAGTTGGTTAGGGAGGGGGTTATGGTATTTAGAATCCAGGTGAGGACCATATCTTTGGTCCTACTCCATTGAGCGTGTTCTGTAGAGGTGGTTGCTGGTGGTTTGAGTGTTCCATCAACAAAGCAAAGTTTGTTCTTTGCGTTGAGCGCCATTCGAATAGCACGCTGCCATTTTGGGAAATTGTCCCCAGTGAGATGACCAGAGATAAGAATGAGATTGGGAGAGTCGGATGGGTGAAAAAGATATAGAGAAGAAATTGTAGATTCTTCTGAGGAGGAAGCCATGGGAGCTGTTCATAGGTCTGTTAGGGTCGTTTTGGGGCTGATACCATGTTAAGAGAGAAATGGGAGAAAAAGATTTCTTGTATTTCATTGAAATGTTTACACGTTTATATATAGATTTTACATTGAGTGTAATGCTATACATGGAAATGATTGATTTTCTGTACAAATAAAATGAGTAACAGTTAATTAGCTAATATTATGAGATTCTGATTTTGCTAAAATTGTGATTGCTGGAATTTTGGGATATTGATTCTGTAATACCCATTGCCCAAAGAAATTGCCCATCACCCAACGTCTGTGGAAACACACACTCTTGGCAAAAGACCAAAAGCCGGTATTTTCTCACTTCCTCACCGTTTTTCCAGAATGAAGGTTGGATTATTGTGAGTTTGAGAAAATATATTGATGCAATATTTGCAGGGGGAAAAATGGGTGGTTTTTTATTTTTTAATTATTGATGAAATAATTTATAAAGACAATAAACAAAATATAATAGCAACATATTCATCCTTCTTTCACCAACCCATTTTTCCCCTGCAAATACATGTACATATATAGATCCTCTTCTACCAGCCAGCCAGCCAACTCTCGCTCTCTTCTCTCTCTTTAAGTGCAGCTAAAGAGCAAATTAATTCCATGGTACATACTTCTCAACATTCTCATAGTGAAAGTGGCGGGGGATACAAGAACGAGGCTGGCCTACATGAAAATGAAGTAAAAAGAAGTTCCAAAAGGAAAAGATGGAAATATTGAGAGGAAGAACAATAAGGGAGCAATGAGGGATGAATGAATAAATGAAAACACAAGTTACACAAGAATTTGCCACAAGAAAATACAAGTTAGATTATGTAAAATAACTTGTATTGAACTGGAATTTGCCACAAGAATTTATTTGAGGCATCTTGTTATTTGTGGAGCTTCTTCTACATGATAGTCCAATTGTATGGGTTTCAGAATGGTTTCTGTCGTGCTAGTTTTAGCTCTTCCCACACTTTGGTATCACGCTACGTTCAGGCCATGGAAAAAGAATGAAATGCACAAAAATGAGGTAGTCTCTGATGCGCAAAATGAAAGCAAAGGATTCAATTAAGTAAGGGTAAAACCGTAAATGAACAGTTCATTCTTGATACATGGACTGTGTGTGTTTCGTGCTGGCCGGTGTGCTTTCTAATATTTTTCTTTTTCAAAACCACCTAACCTCTGGCCGCTGGCGGGAAAAGAATATCCTACGGCTCCAATTTCCCGCTAAAATTACCAAACTCTATTCCTCCCCGCATATTTCTTTAATTTTCCCTCCCACAGCAGCCCCCGCCGATCCAGATCCCTTCCGATCCTAAGCCTGAAATCTAAACCCCGAAATTCTCACTATGCCTGCCATCGCTCGATCCAATGGCGACTCCACTCCTCAGAAGCGCAGACTGAGATCCGATGCGGAGGCTCAGGATTCTCCGATCTCTACGTCGGTCAAATGGAAATCGCCTCGCGGATGCAGCTCTACGTGCCCATACAGTCTCTCAAATGTGATTCTACGATACTCTGATTCTATAAGAACAGCTTAACCTTCTTTTTTTCAATGTTGTCGTTCTTTAAATAAAACTGAGCGAGAGAAGTCAAATGGATTGGAAATGTGGAAGTCATTGTTTGGCTAAATGATTGAATGATTGGTCTACATATACATATTTTGAAGTAAACTACATTCGAATAAAGCCTTTTGTAGTAATTTATAATTTCAAATTATTTGCAGGGAACTGAGAGAGGTTTTAGTGATAATCCTGAGAGATCTCCGGTGAAAAGATTATCTGGCATTTCAAAGCCAAAGTGGAATCCAGGAGTCAAGCGTTTCCTTAAGCAATTATTCATACAATAAGTTCATTCCCGTTTCGTTTTAGCTTTAATTGAACGTGCTTGTTTAATATGGTTGTATAAATCGTTTTGATCGATATAGATACGGAGCAGATTAGGGCAGTGAAGGAGGCCTTGCACGTTTCGACAGCGCCATCTACTGTCGTGTGCCGTGAGAATGAACAGAAGAGGGTTTTGGAATTCTGCAAGGTATGCGTGGAGCAAGAGAAGTCTGGAAGTTTATATGTTTGCGGGTGCCCAGGGACAGGGAAGTCGTTGTCAATGGAAAAAGTGAAGCAGCTTTTGGTTGATTGGGCGAAAGAGGTAAAGCTATTTATTTACCCTCTGTTTTGTTTCTTCGGTCTGGGAGGCTTGCATTTGGTTCATAAAGAGGATTTCTAAACACATTATGATCAATGATAGTTAAGAATGATGCTTCAACGATTAATGCGTAATTTAAAGTTCAAATAGGCTAAGCTTCTTTTAGGTAAAACTGGGAATTTATTTTATAATTCAAATTCTCACGTAATAAATTATTCTTCCCGCCAGGCAGGTCATCGGCACCCGGATGTGTTACCAATAAATTGTACTTCTCTAGCAAAAACATCAGATATTTTCGTCAAGGTACTGATATCAAGTTATCAACAACAGATTTCATTGTTATTCAAACATCTGCTTAACTGCTGTGTTTATGTACAGATACTAGGTGATACCCAACAGCGAAGGAAAGTGAATGGCTCTGCTACCTCAGCGTTGCAACATCTTCAGAACTTGTACTCTCAAAACCCACGATCTTCCGGCATAAAGATGATGTAGGCTATGCATTCTCACTCTAGGATCTTATCTTCCACAGCCTACACACACGTGCACAGTACAGGATCACTTTGTTTCCCTTTTCCTTCTCAATGGATGGCACCAAATATGTGGTTATACTAGAGCCTTCCTTCCTTTTAACAGGCTGATAATTGTCGATGAGTTGGACTATCTAATTACAAAAGACCGGGCTGTGCTTCATGATCTTTTCATGCTTACAACCTTCCCTTTCTCCAGATGTATTTTAATAGGTAGTACTGCTCTTATCAGATATATTATTAAGAACTGCTTCATCGGATTCTTAATTTTGTGTCTCATGCATAATTGTTTCTGTTGTCATCTTTGTTTTTGCAGGGATAGCCAACGCCATAGACCTAGCAGATCGTTTTCTTCCGAGACTGCAGTCATTAAATTGTGAGTTCAATGCCTCGGTCATTATATTTGTTAAGAGACAAGGGAGACATATTTGAATAATTCTGTGTATTGATTCTGTATTCATCTTTACAAAATATATAGCTGGACAATGAAACTAAGTATGAAAATTTACATACAAGAAAAATATTCTATTGTAACAAATGCCTAAAAATAAGAAATCCTTGATTTTGTGCAATCCATAATTTGGAGAAGATATGATTGCGTCAATACTTCTTCTCAAGTAGACGCATGAGATTCGTAATGCTTAACTTGCGTGAGAAATGATAAAAAAGTTCATCGTCGAAAGTTTTGGTGAAGATGTCTGCAATTTGCTCATGTGAAGAAGTGTGATTTGCTTTAAGGAGACCAGAGCGAATTTTATTACGAATGGTTGGCAATCGATCTCAATGTGTTTAGTAGTTCTTAGAACATTGGATTATGGGCAATGCAAAGTGCAGACTAATTGTCATAGTAGAGGTTGAAAGGCTTGGGATGAGGGATGCCAAGATCAGTGAGAAGTTGCTTTAGTCAAGTGAGCTCATAGGTGGTGACAAACATAGCGCGGTATTCAGTTTCAGCGGAAGAACGAGCAACGGTAGTCTGTTTTTTTGTACGCCACAAGATCAAGCTGGTATCGAGCTGAATGAAGTAGCTGTTGATGGAGCAACATGTGGTGGGGTAGCTGACTCAATTAGAATCAATATAAGCTGCAACTTGTGTGGTGCTAGAGGAAGAGAAAAAATGCCTTGGTCGGACTTCCTTTGATGTAACGGAGAATACGCGTAGCATCAGTCATATGAGGAATACGAATGGCATGCTGAATTGACTGATAAGGTTACAGCATAAACAATGTCAGGTCGAGATATGGTTAAATGAATGAGATGACAACCAGTCGATGATAAATACTAGGATCAAGAAGTAGAGGGCCATCTTCATTGGAAATCTTCAAATGTTATTCTATCAAAAAAGAGGCGGTTTGGGTACTAAGTTGACCATTGTCAGAAAGTATATCAAAAGCATATTTTCGTTGATTCAGGAAAAAACCTGCAGAAGAAGTGCAACTTCGATGCCAAGAAAGAACTTTAAAGAGCCAAGATCCTTGGTTTTCAAATTAGTGGAGAAAAGGTTCTTGAAAAAATTAATTTGGGGAAGAGCATTTCTAGCAATTAAGATGTCACCAACATACACAAGAACAACAGTGATGCTAGTGTGAGTGACGAGTGAATGGGTGATCGGCCTGAGATTGACCAAAATTTGCATAAAGAAGCATAGTAGTTAGTTTGAAAAACTAGTTGCAGGAAGCTTGTTTGAGACCATATCGAGATTTTTTGAATCGACAAACACGAGTATCTCCCCTGAGTGCAATAGCCAGGTGGTGGGATCATGTGACTTCTTCATTAAGATCGTCGGGCATTGTTGACGTCGAGTTGATGAATGATCCATGTAGCAGCGATTGCCAAAAAGCAGCAGATAATGGTTATTTTGGCAATCGAAGCAAAAGTCTTATAATAGTTAAGGCTTTCAACTTGAGTGTAGCCCTTGGCAACCAGTCGGGCTTTGTACCTCTCAATGGATCTATCGACTTTGAGTTTGAATGATTTTAATAGTAGTGTTAAATTGATTTTTGATAAGAGCCAAAAAATGCATTAAATGAGTGTAAGTTTTAGATTTAAAAAGTAATAAATATATCCAAATAGTGCGAGAAAAATCATTAACAATTGTAAGGAAATAATGGGTTCCACATAAGGAAGAAGTATGATATGCACCCTAAATATCATAAAAAATCTAATTAAAAGGAAAAACACTTTTATTTACAAAATTTGGAAAATGTTATCTTGTGTACTTAGAACGAATACAAACATCATAATTAGAAAGAATACAATGAGAGTCTAAATATTAGAAATAGTAAAACTGGAGAAATGACCTAGACGTTGGTGTCATAGTTTTATTAGCAGCAAAACTTTAAATATTGTATCGATAGACATTTCAATTAAGGCACTAAAATGAAATATTTCAATACCAATACTGTTTCAAATACCATTTTGAGATAATTTATATATAAATTAATTTATTTTATAAATAAATTATATTTTAAAATAACATCAATACAAATCTTAAAAATTTAAAATAACATATAATTTATTAAGTAATGATAATATTGATTTAAGAATTATTAGGTATCTAAAAAAATTAATATTTTACACCATATATGTATTTAAAAGAAATATTTCACACTTGACTAAGATTAAACAATATTATTATTGTTTATTGATTTTTATAATTTAAATTTTAAAATAAAAAAATACTTAAAGAAAAATAAGCAAAGAAGAAGGAAAAAGCAGTAAAGAACCCTGCAAAGTTGACATCTTTGACTGATAATGTGTCAGACAGCAGCATCATTTCCAGACTTTGGCAGCGTAAATTGCGAAATGCAAAAGGTTGCCAACATTTTAATTATGAAAATGCCATTTAAATCAGTCAGCAACGTACCGGAAATTGATGTTTTGACCAGATTCTGAAATATTGCCGATACCGGCCGAAACACATCCGTATGGCCGATATTTTGACCAGTATAAAACAATCTCAGTATTGGTTATTATTTTAGTACAAAAATTTTGATTAGCAATAGATTGAGCAACAAAAATCATAGGGGGGCTGGGACGGTATATGTAAAGTCCATTGCATAGTTCACTTACTTCGATCGGCTTTATCGACTGTGGATCCAGAAATAAGTAATTATTAAAAGATAAAATAATAATGCAAGAATTTTGAAAGATAATTTGAAAAACAGATAATAAATTAAATGTTAAAAGATGAACAAAATAGACTTGAGTTAGGATAAGAGATGAGGAGAGAATGCAAGTATCGAGACCCTCTGGTGGGATGTCCTAACCTGTGGGGAGCCAAATGGAGTGGGGAGTTGCTAGGGTTTGTAAATTGGTGAAAGCATTCTTGTGGTGGCAGATATGGTGGCTCATGCCACTGTCTACCACCTAATGGAGGTGTTGATTGAAGGGAAAATCAAGTTGAGGGGAGAAGAGGTCACTAACGAAGTTGATAGAGGAGGGTTCGATCGGGTGACAAGCCTGGTACTGGACTTGAGGCTGAAGGAGTAGCAGCGATCTAATTGATGCTTGATGGGGGCTGTCCAAGAATGGAGAGCTGGGGCTTGGATTTTGGGTTGCGACTAGGAGGATAACCCACTAAAGTCTAACAACGATCTCGGATATGTCCTTTACCGCAAGTTGTGCACTTGAATGGAGGTTTTGGGCGCCCACCCGGTCGGACTGCCATGGCCATGGTTTCCAATGGAGATGGTTGAGTGTTGAGTATCATTTGTTGCTTTTCTTGAAACAGAATAGAGAATACTTTGCTTATGGGTGGAAGTGGATCCATGGCCAAGATTTGAGAGTGGAGGTAGGCGAAGGAATCATTGAGTTCGAGGAGGAACTGGAACACCCTTTCATCATCGACTTACTGCTGTAAAGTTTTGAGATCAGTGCTCTGTTGGAGATGATCGAGTTCATCCAAAATTTGGTTTATTTGGTTGTAGTATTCATGAACTGAATTTGTGATTTGTTGTAGAGAAGAAAGGGCCCGTTTAAGTTGGTAAATTCGTGCACTATTACTATGACAAAAGCAGCAGGAAAGATCAACCCAAACATTACATGGATCGGTATGGTATTCAAGAGAATTGGCAAGAGAGGGGTTGATAGAGTTGAGGATCCAGATAAGAATCATATCCTTTGTTTGAATCCATTGGGTGTATTTGGGTGTGTTAGATTCAGGGGGTTTGAGGGTGCCATCAACAAAACTAAGTTTGTTTTTGGCATTGAGAGTTCGTGTCATGACTTTTTGCCATTTTGGGTAGTTGTTGCCGGTGACAAGTCCATTGACAAGGGCTAAGTTTGGTGAATCTAAGGGATGAAGAAGATAAGGGGAAGGGAGGGTTGGGTTAAATGATTCGGTCATGGCTTTGCAAGACTTTTTTTTAGCCTCATACCATGTTAAGAGACAAGGAGACATGTTTGACTAATTTTGTGTATTGATTATGTAATCATCTTCACAAAATATATAGGTGTACAATGAAACTAAGTATCAAAATTTACATAGAAGGAAAATATTTTATTTTAACAGATGCCTAAAAATAAGAAATCCCTGATTTTGTGCAATCCATAATTTTGGGAAGATATGATTCTGTCAATAATATTGGCCCAGCAAAATTCTTTTGATCGTTTTAATTCTTTAAAGGTCCTTTATCCTATACCCAGTGAAACTCGCCCTTATTTTACTTGGCAATATGGAAAGAAGTAGTTATTAGCTTTGATTATTCTGTTTTACCAAACTCTCCTCAAATTATCCCCTAAATATATCCTTTAATGTCGTCTTTTTAGACCTGGCCTTATTGCCTGCAAATGTGTAACAATAGATGCTAGCTGGCCCTTATCTCTGGAATATGCTTATTGGTAACTCTACCAACTACTTTTTTTTGTGCTAGGCAAGCCTATGGTAGTAACTTTTCGGGCATATGACAAAGACCAGATCCTCAAGATACTTCATGAGAGGCTATCGGCAAGTTTGCACGCCTGTTTTCTTTTCAAGCAAACAAGCCGTGTTTGTTTATAGATTTGATTCTGGTAGAAAAAATGGGGTTTGTGTAGGTTGATGAATGTTGATAAGTAATTATAGTTATTCTGCTCTAACAGGCACTTCCTTACATTGTCTTTCAACCGCAAGCATTGGAACTCTGTGCCAGAGTGAGTTCACTATGATTTTCTGATGAATAACTCCTAATTCCCAACCTCCTCCCTCCCTCCCCAATGTTAAGGATGGTGCAACTTTCCCATCAAGCCAATGCATCTGAATCTGACCTTGTGGTTCATGTAAAAAATATTTTAGCCTGACTATATGAAGTTTTGCAGAAAGTGGCCGCTGCCTCTGGAGATATGCGGAGAGCTCTAAGTATTTGCAGGCAAGTGCTCTATGATAATTTTAGTTGGAATTAGTAGATGCAAATGTCAGAACTAGAGTTTGTTCCTGTCTAAGTTGACAAACTTGAATACCGGATGGCAGTATAGTTCAAGAAGCATTAAACACATACATGCACACATTGTGGATGCAGCCAAGTTATATTTTAAGTCGCAAATCCATGCTAATTCCTCAACCCTAATAGCTTCAATGGATTCTTCTAGGAGGTTTAATCAAGCTTAAATATGTATAACTTGTGCCATTAGAATTTGAAAGTTGATATTGGATATTACTCTAATTTTCAAGATTTAGCAACATGCATCTATGCAACGCAGATTCTGCTTTATTGCCAGACCATGTGCTTGTTCTTTTCTTTCTCAACCTAGTTTGCACTGAATTTCGTGGTGCATTATCGTATGGTGAACAGTTTTTATCTGAAGAATTGGCATCAAGCACTGCAATGGCTATTTACGTTTTGACTCCAAGCAAATTAAAGACAAAAACCGCTGTAACCTTGCTTTGCCGGGAATAAAAACTACAAAATTCAGGCTATAACTGTTTAGATGTATTACAGGAGTGCGATTGAGATTCTAGAAGCAGAGCAGAAAGAGTCTAGCGGCAACTTTAATTCTTTAACAGTAGACAAAGCATGCTTTGAACAACAGACGGCTACAGCTCCTGATATATTGAAGAAACAAGACACAGATGTAGTATGTTCTGAACTATTGACTTAAATATCCTTTTCTAAAATCCTGAAATGGTGAAGGGTTCCGGTTAGTTTTTATTTATTTATTTTTTAAAACTTTTTCTACTCAGTCTTACATTTTGGAAATTGGTTGCAGGTGAGGCTTGATCATATGGCTATTGCTTTGTCCAAGACGTATAGAACACCAATAGTGGATACCATACAATCTCTCCCACAACATCAGCAGGTAACTAAGTGCTAAAAACATGCCATCATCCAGGCCGTATCATAGATTATAATGTTCACCCTCTATTAATATTAAGATTCAACCGTAAAAAATATGCCACATTACTTATTTTTTTTATCTGTTCTTCATTCATCTTGCTGGTCATAACTTGGCCAATCTGACACAAAGGTATCTTTATAAGAACTTACATTTAATGCCATGATATATAATCATGCCGTACATTCAATAGTGGTCATTCTAATTGGTAAATATAAAACAATTTGATGAAAAATGATGTTGTACAATGTACATTATTGTTAGAAAAGTCAACACTAACCAAACCAATAAAGATGTGTTGGCTGTGTAGGAAGTCAGCAAAAATTGCTGGACTTAAATGTAGGCACCTATGGAAGAATTTGGAAATCTACATACTCTTTTTGTTAAGAATGAAGGCTGTACGTTCTCCTATAAAATGAGATGAAGTCCTGAGTAAAAGAGAGAGCAAAAGAGTGGGAGTAGTGAGTGGATGCAGGAGCTCTAAACGTAAAGAGCTGTGAAGAGAAATAGAGAGCCTGAGTGAGCTCTGAGAGAAGAGAGAGTTGAGTTGAGTAGAGTGTTATCCTCCTCTGTAATATTCTCTGTGTTCTACTATTTAATAGTAAAGTTCTTTCTTTGTGTGGACGTAGGCAATTTTGGCCGAACTACGTTAAATTCTTGTTTTCATTGTGCGTGCATGTGTCGATTGCTAATTGATCCCAACAAGTGGTATCAGAGCGTTTTGTTGGGAGATTTTTTTTTGAAAAAATCGATTCTGGTAGGTTGCTCAGTTCTATGATTTGAGCATACCCAAGTGTTCGTCTCAATTATAGAAGACCAATGGTATAAACCAGAAGCCCAGAAGCCACCTCACGCGCCTCCACACACCGCCTGAATTTTGGAGAGTGAAGCCCACTCTCACCACGTGCCTCCACGCGCTCCAGAGGTTGAAGACGCGTGGAGTGCACGTGCCGGGTTGGGTCAACTCAACTAATCCGATTACTGACCCGAGTTTACCAGCAACGGTTTTGGAGGGAATATTTCGGTCGAATATTCTGGCGACAACAAGGAATATTTCGTTTCTAACAAGGAATATTCTAATTTCGGTTTTGTGCATATTTGATGCAATTTTGATAGTTTTGGAACGAGACTAGAGTCGTTTTCAAGATTTTCCACTGTTCCGGATGCAAAGGTGAGCTCCGTTTATTGAGATCTAGCTCCGAATATTGAGAAAGAGCCATTGAAGGCAGAAGTTAAGGTTGAATCGATGGAAAATTCAAGAACAGATGCAATGATCAAGCTAACAGTTACAAACTATGCACTATGGAGATCTCGGATGGAAGATCTTTTGAATTGTAAAGATCTATTCGATTCGATTGAAGAAAAATGCATAAAACCAGTCGATATAGCGAAAAAAGACTGGCAGAAGATGAACAAGAAAACTATTGGTCAAATCTGGCAGTGGATTGACCATAGTGTTTTTCATCATGTTACATAGGAAACTAATGGTTACCAACTATAAAAAAAGTTGGAAAACATGTATCAAGCGAAAATTGCTCGGAACAAGGCACCGTTGATGAGACGCCTTGTCAACCTAAAACTTAAAAATGGCATCTCAGTGGCTGAACATACAAACGAGTTCCAGAATCTTGTAAATCAGCTTGTGATTGTTGATCTCAAGCTTGGAAACGAAGAACAGGCTCTACTACTTCTCAGTTTCCTGCCAGATAGCTGGGAAACGCTAGTGGTCACACTCAGCAATTCAGCTCCAGATGAAAAACTCACTACATCAATGGTGATAAATGCCTTATTTAATGAAGAGAACAGACGAAAAGAGGCAGGGGGAGACCACTCAAATGCCTTTATAACTGAAGGAAGGCAACAAAGACATAATAGAGGAAGAAACCGAGAAAGGAACTGGAGTAAAAGCAGGGGTAGATCCTGGAGTTGCGGTGATCAACGAAAGAAGATGAGAAAGTGCTTTTATTGTGGTATAAAGGGTCACTTCAGAAAAGAATGCCGAAAGCTGCAACGGGAGCAGAACCAGTCCAACGGTCAGGCAAAGCAAGAAGAAGGTGAAATCTCAGTGACACTTCCTAGAGATTGTGCATTTCTTTCTTCCAATAAAAAAATCTTGCTTGCATGTTGCAAGTCAAGAGACAAAGTAGGTAATAGATACAACAGCTTCTTACCACGCCATTTCTTATAAAGATTTCTTTACCACTTACAAAGTAAGAGACTTTGGTATAGTCATGATGAGAAATTCAAGTTTCTCAAAGATTATGGGTATAAGAGATGTCAAAATAAAAACTGACGTTGGTTGTACCTTGATGTTAAAGGACGTCCGACACGTACCAGATCTCTGGCTCAACCTGATATCCGGGAGAGCCCTTGATCAACAGGGTTACGAAAGTATTTTCAGCAACAATTCTTGAAAATTGAAGAAATGATATGTGCTAATAGTCTCAATATTGTTGAAGATGAGGCATCACCAAATTTCTGGCACCAAAGATTTCACCACATGGGGGAGAAAGGGTTACTCACGTTGGCAAAGAAATCGTTTATTGCAATAAACAAAAATATTGCACTCAACCCTTGTGAATTTTGTTTGTTTGGAAAACAACACAGAGTTTCATTCTAGACATCTGCTAGAAAAAGATCAGAGTTGTTGAATTTAGTATACACTGATGTTTGCAGTCCTTTTGAAGTCGAATCGCTGGAGGTAACAGATATTTTGTTACTTTTATTGATGAGGTTTCATGGAAGGTGTGGGCATTTCTCTTGAAGAGGAAGGATCGAGTTTTTGATCAGTTCAAAAACTTCTATGCCATGGTAGAAAGAAAAGCATACAAGAAGCTAAAATGCCTGAGGACAGATAATGGAGGAATATACACTTCTCGAGAGTTCAGAGAATATTGCTCTAGTCATGGCATCAGATATGAGAAAACTGTCCCATATACCCCACAACACAATGGTGTAGCTGAACGAATGAACCGGACCATTGTGGAAAGAACCAGATGCATGATGAGTATGACTAAATTGTCTAAGCCTTTTTGGTGTGAAGCAGTACAAGTAGCCTGTTACTTGATTAACAGAACACCATCAGTTCCGCTGCAATTTGAAGTTCTAAAGATGAAATGGTCAGACCGGAAGATATCATACTCTCATCTAAGAGTATTTGGATGTAAAGCATTTGCACATGTATCCAAGGAGATTGATGAAAAGTTTACTCCGTGTATCTTCATAGGCTATGGAGATGAGGAATTTAGGTACAGATTATGGGATCCTAAAGCAAAGAAGGTCATCAGAAGTAGGAACGTTGTGTTCCATGAAAATCAGTTGCACGACAATGTTACAGGATCAGAAGAAACAACTACAAGTGCTCGAGAACCAGACTTTAGTTCACCACCACTTCAGTTTGCCTCAAACATTGAAGATAGGCAAGAAGGTTCCTCAAAAGAAGAAGCTGACAACAGAGAAACCAGCACTGAGCAGGGGGAGCAGTTACCCTCTCCATCAGAAATTGCAGAATCTTCACAGTTGTTAAGTGATCAGCCTCAGCAAGATAGATCCTCTAGAGATCGATTGTTGATTCCATTTCGAAGATATCCGAAATCAGATTATATTCTTCTTACAGATGAAGAGGAGCCAGAGAACTTTCAAGAGACAATTTCTCATCCAGATAGTGACAAATAGATGCAGGCTATGCAGGATGAGATGAATTCATTACAGAAAAATCAGACTTATGAATTGGTGAAACTTCCAAAGGATAAAAGAGCACTGAGAAATAAATGGTTGTTCAAGCTGAAGAACGATGGTAAGCAAGTGAAGTACAAAGCTCGCTTAGTCGTTAAAGGATTCCAACAGAAGAAAGGAATTGACTTTGATGAGATATTTATTCTCACTAGTTGTAAAGATGACATCAATTCGATTGGTATTCGGATTGGTTGCAAGTCTTAACCTAAAGTTTGAATAGATGGATTGTGAAGACAACATTTCTTCACGGTAACCTTGATGAGGAGATTTACATGGAGTAGCCAGAAGGCTTCCGAGTTCCTAGAAAAGAACATTTGGTCTGCAAGTTAGAAAAGAACCTTTACGATTTAAAAACAGACTCTCAGACAGTGGTACAAGAAGTTTGACTCATTCATGGTGAGTCATGGCTATTCAAGAACTGCTGCAGATTAGTGCGTCTACATTCAGAGACTTTCAGATGGTGACTTTGTGATGTTATTGCTCTATGTTGATGACATGCTGATTATTGAAAAAGATTCTTCCATCATCAGCAAGTTAAAGGTGGATCTCTCCAAAGTCTTTGATATGAAAGACTTAGGAGCTGCCTAACAGATTTTGGGCATGAGGATTACTCGTGACAAAAGAGAAAAAAAGATGGCTGTCACAGGAGAAATATGTTGAACAGGTACTTAAAAGGTTCAACATAAAAAAAGTTAAGCCAGTCAGTAGTCCATTGGCTAGTCATTTCAAACTAAGTAAGAGTTCATGTCCTTCATCAAAGGAAGATGTTCAAGAAATGGCTGCAGTACTCTACTCTTCAGCAGTAGGAAGTCTAATGTACGCTATGGTGTGTACAAGACCTGATATCACTCATGCTGTTAGAGTTGTGAGTCGTTTTCTTTCTAATAAAGGAAAAGAACACTGGAAAGCAATAAAGTGGATTCTCAGGTATCTTAAGAGTACATCAAAACTGTGCTTGTGCTACGGGGGAGTTGACCCAGTCTTGGATGGTTATACAGATGCTGATATGGTTGGTGATCTTGATGGGAGAAAATCTACATCAGGATTCATTTACACATTTGTAGAGGGAGCTGTATCATGGCAGTCCAGATTATAGAAATGTGTGGTTTTATTTACAACGGAAGCAGAATGCATTGCTATAGCAGAATGCATTGATATAGCAGAAGCAGTCAAGGAAATGTTATGGCTAAAGCAGTTTCTCCAAGAAATGGAAATCAATTAGAAAGAGTACAAAATCTACTGTAATAGTCAGTGCTCTTGACCTAAGCAAAAATTCAATGTATCATTCCCGCACAAAGCACATTGATATTTGCTATCATTGGATACGCAAGGTAATGGAGCAGCGCTGTTGAAGCTTGTAAAGATCCATACGAAAGAGGATCCAGCGGACATGCTAACGAAGGTAGTCATATATGAAAAACTTGAGCTATGTAGAAACATAGCTAGGTTATGTATCTTGAACTAAAATGTGTTAGGATATCCTCCAACAAAAAGATTGTTGGAAAAGTCAACACCAACCAAACCAACCAAGATATGTTGGCTGTGTAGGAAGTCAGCAAAAATTGGTGAACTTGAATGTAGGCATCGACGGAAAAATTTGGAAATCTGCATACTCTTTTTGTCAAGAATGAAGGCTGTACGTTCTCCTATAAAAGGAGTTTAAGTCTTGAGTTAAAGAGAAAGCAAAAGAGTAGGAGTAGTGAGTAGGTGTAGGAGCTCTAAACATAAAGAGCTGTGAAGAGAAAGAGAGAACCTGAGTGAGCTTTGAGAGAAGAAAGAGTTGAGTTGAGTAGAGTGTTATCATCCTCTGTAATATTTTCTGTGTTCTACTATTTAATAATTAAGTTCTTTCTCTGTGTGGACGTAGGTAATTTTGGCCGAACCACGTTAAATCCTTGTTTTCATTGTGCATGCGTATGTCGATTGCTAATTGATCCCAACAATTATGTATAGGCACATGCTTTAGAGCTATAATTGCAAAGAAACACTGTTAGCCTAACCCGCATATGTTAGTTAAAGCTAAAACTGGGCTTGAACATTGGGCTGCATCAGGCTGCAGGCAGGCGTTTAATAATTACCTTCCTTGCTCTTATACGTTAGTAGTTTTGGATCCAAGAGTATTAATATATACTCGCAACACGTAACCTGATTGCAGATTCTACTTTGCTCTGCCGTGAAACATTTTCGTGGGGGAAAGAAGGATACAACTGTAGGGGAGGTGTGCTTTCTTACGATTATTTTGGAAAATATACTTGGTTTTTATCTGGAATTACATCATTGTGTTTTGAAACTTGTACCATGGATACAGCTGAACAAATCTTATATGGACATCTGCAAATCATCACTAATCCCTCCTGTTGGGAGTCTGGAACTTTCAACTATATGCCATGTACTAAATGACCAGGTAGCACTCTCTGTCTTCCTTGTAAAGTTGTCCTGTAACACGGCGTCACTTATTAAGCCATCTCTCTGGCTTGGAAAAATTATACGAATAAAATTCTGAGGCATGATTCAATGTGCAGGGGCTTCTCAAACTAGGCCAATCACGAGAAGATAAATCGAAAAGAGTGACTTTAAGAGTAGATGAAGCAGACGTCACGTTTGCATTACAGGTTTGACACAAATTCTGCCTCATATCAGCCGCTCGTATCGTGTTTTCTTCACTCAGGATTTGTTCTCACTGAGAATCATCTGTTGTTTACATCATCTTTTGTGTGAATCAGGGGATCCGTTTCTTTCGCAATTGTCTTCAGTAATTCTGCTCAAAGCATATGGACCCGTGATTCTTCTAAAGCTTTTTAATGGTGACTTCCTTTTTTCCAATTCGCCCAGTTCAAACGGAAAGGTTGGCGGCCTTTCCTTTTAGAATTCTCATTTAAATTTACCTACTATTTACAGTTCACCCAGTGCCAATGAAGAGATACCACTTTAATCATGAATGGGAAATGACTTGACCAGTTTAACGTGGAAGTACAACAATCCTATGCAAACCGACTTTGACATAAGTTGGGCAATCTTTAAAAAAAGATATTTGTTGTTCATATCTCTACAGACTACACGTGCACTATATATTTTTATGTTATTTTTTTTTTTAAAAGTTATTGAATTCTTCTACTCCTCATACATATAATATATATTTTGTAAAACAATATATAATATATAATATATAAATATGATATATAGAATAATTTTCAAAAGTTAATTCTCTTACTATTGCCATATTCTTCTGCCTGAGCAGAAAAGCAGCCCCAATAGAGTGCATCGGGAACTTGCCAAAAGGTTGATTTGAAAAGAAAAGGGAAAAGATTTCCATAATTTTAGACGCAAGAAATTGGTATAAGTTCACAATTTTCATATATATATATATATATATATGTGAAAAAGCGCCCTATCTAAACAAAATATAAAAAAACTTTTTTTTTTTTTAGTGCAACTCATTTTTCATAAAAGAATTGTATGAGGCTTGTACCATTACTCTTTGGATATATGTTAATGTTGTCTAAGTAAAAGCTTACATTTCAATGATTTCATTCCGTCAATGCAGATATCAGAGATTTGGAAAGCAAGATGAGTGTTGTGGAGATAATACAGGAATTATTAATTCAACAGCCCAATGTCAGCAATTTCCAGAGAGTTGGAACATTGCCTCTCTAGAAAAGGGAAAGAAGAAGATAATACGAAAAAATGTAGGAAGAAATTTTAAGACATCATTTGTTCATGACATGTAACTTAACTGTTACTTTATAGCCGTATCATTCGTTCTTCTTGTAGAGACGTTACAAATTGGATGAGTTTATATATAAGGTTTTGTTTTTCCAAAGGAAATGTGGACATGGTTAATTGCATTAGATTTGTATGGTGTTGAAGGCAAACATGATACTATTAGAACACTAGCAATGATTTTGTTAAAATTTTCTTTTAAAAAGTATAATTTTATATACTTTTTAAACAAATTTAGTCATATTTAATTAATAGTGGTGAGAAAAAAATGGAGAGAATGAAATAAATGTTTTTTTTTTTCATTTGTGAATAGTATTTAATTATTATTATTATTATTTATTTTTGCTCGGTGTGTAGTAGGGGCGCTGTCAAGTAGAATTTTTCAAAAATGAATTATTACACGCGTATTTGGATGGAATCCCAACTGTGTTAATAAAATGAGAAATGTTAATCTTACACATATGGGAAATCCTGACAATTATTTTTATATTTTCTAATGATTTTTTAAAAATATACTTAAAAGTATTAAAAAATAGATAAAAATTAAAAAAACTTGGACAAATTGCCGTTGGGATCCCATTTGTGTGGTTGTAGAGTCATCTAATGAAAATAGTTCTTTTAAAGCATTGGCAATACTTCATTGCCAAGTCCAAAACTTGATTAAAAATTGAGATTTTGGACCTTTGGTTAAAGTCAAAGTCATCAAAGAAACTAGTCCACGTTATTCTATCTATTTTAAAGTCAAAATAATAATATAATATTATATATTTTAATAAAAATATTTTTTTAATATTTTACAAATACACTGTATATTAATTAAGAATTTAATTTTTATTTAAAATAGTTTTTTTTTCAATTATTTTTTTCTCAACCTAATTATCCAACATAATATAGCAATTTTGTAAAATATGCTTTTAGTTAATGAACAGTAACTCATCAAATATGATTTTAGCTTTCTTATTACTATAGCTCATAGTCTAACTTGAAAGAATTTAACTAGCGCAAATCATTTTGGCGAAAAGTTATCTGTAAAATATAAACTTTTTTATGAGTTCAATTAAATCATTTTGACAAAAGTTATCTGTATTATTGATTTAAGCTTGGTTTTTTTGTTTGAATTTAGAAATGAGATAAATTTAGATAAAAAAAGAAAATTATTTTTTAATATTATTATTATTTTAGATTTCAAAAAATATATATTATTTATTATATTAAAAATTTAAAAAAATTATAATGATATGATAAAATTAATTTAATTTTCAATCCAAATGAGAGCCTATCTGGTTACACTCTCATCCTATCTGGCTACACTCTCATGTATTCATGAAGGACATCTCGACTAGGGTCTAGAAATTCGAGAGGATTCTGTAAAAGCTAGACATGACTTTGAACGAACCAAAAAGCTCAACTACACACGTTGTACTGGCATTTAAACAGGATTTAATTAATTGTTGATAGGCTGATATTTATAAGGAGTGCAAGACAAATGGAAAAAGGGTCTACTCTGCATCCCAAGATAAATATAAAGATCCAAAGGAAAATGGAGATAGTGATAGGCTATATCTGCCATCAACTAAAGCCCTACAGCCGACTGAAAATCAGTCAAACAAACCGAGAACCATGTCGTCATCAGACTCCTCTTCCGGCTCTTCCTTCTTCTCTTCCACCTTTGCAGCAGCACTTGGAGCAGCGCCAGAATCAGCAACAGCAACAGGAGCCAACATTGCAGCAAACTTGCTTGGATCCTGCAATTCGGCTTTGAGCCATCAGTCAAATTCACAAATAGAAGAGAGAATATGATCTTTATTCTATTTTTTTTTTTTTTTTGGTTTACAAAATATATATGCCAACCTTCAAGTATTCTTTCACTTGATCAGCCTGTGGGAAGGAATACTCTGTAGCAACTGCAACACCCAGAGCATTTTTGTAGGCACTAATGAACGCGTGGGGTGCGGCAGCAAGAGTTGGGTAGGAGACTGCTAGGGAAATAGAGGCGACCATGGAGACCCCAGCGGCAAATTTCTCAATAAGATCATCCTCAGTGAGATCAAGCACCTCGGGGCTAAAGACCGATCCATTGTCATAAACAGAGAGTACAATAAGACCATAAGAGAATGGCCGTATGCCAAGCTTTGAAAGAAGTGCAGCCTCGGAGGAGCCCACTTTGTCACCCTTTTTTATGATCTCCACAGGGGTGATGATCTCCACTGTGCCTTTATTGATTTTGGTTGCTATGTTCAGCACCTGAAAATATATTAGGTGTAAGAATAAAGCGGGCACGGGACTTAGTGAGAGTCAGTCTGAAAATAAACCTGAAAGAAGGAGGTCTGGGAAGGATCGAGTCCAGTGTTTCCAGGGGGGACAACAACATCGATTGGTGCAACAAGGCCAACACGTGCGGGAGCTCCAACCTGTTCATCTTAAATGAATTATGAGATAACACGACTTATAAATGCCAACACCTAGGGGCGGACCCACGTTAGAGCTTGGGGGGCTACGGCCCCCTCAAAATTTTCCAAAAAATTAATTTAGTATACATATTTACATATATATATAATATTAAATTACTTATTAAATTATAAAAAAATTAAAAATTGCTCCCCTAAATTTTTATTAAAATTATTCTCTCAGATTTCAATATATATATATATAATTTTATTTTAACTTTTAACTTTATTGAAATTGAAATTTCAATTCACCTAGTTTCATAATTACTTTAACAGTCTAATTCTAGAAAAAAAAAATAGTTATAAATTTATATAAGTGTTAAAATTGATTGATTATACTCACTTATATAGTCTCATTCTAACTTAATTATATAATTATGAGATATAGTTTCTTAAAAATTTAACAGCGGTATATCATTAGTCATTAGAAATTTGATTTTATGTTTATTCTTGATCTATATATTTTTTTTAATCATAAAAATATATGAGCAAGTTAAGAACAAATAATTCTTTTTTTTTTAAATGTGGATAATTCGAAGAGTAATATGTTTAGAGAGTTCGATAACAACGGAATGTGATACTTCTATCACTAATGAGCATCCTTTTAAAATTTATATATAGTACACACTTTATCGATCGCCCCCCCCCAAATATAAACTTCTGGTTCCGCTCCTGCCAACACCATTATAAATCCGCCAAATAAGGAAATGGACATCTCACCCAATCTCCAAGATTTCAGTTAACGAACATAACTGAACATTACAACTCAACTTCCTAAGCTCTCTAATTTCCCACGTTTTCAAAATAACTATTTATAAATTTTACTAAAAGGTTAACATGATTGGTGACACGCCATCAAGTTTATAAATATTAATGGTTTGACTAAGATTTTAGCTTAACATGTTGATGGTGACACACTAATTTCTTAAGATGTAACTATTTGATTGAAAGACATATATACATTCTACACCAAGTGTCTAGAAACAGCGTCTCGAGTCCCAACTAAACCCGGAGTATATAAATTCTTGGTAGTAAAGAATTTTTCACAAGTGTACTTCAATTAATTGAAGGAAAAAATCTCCCAATCCAATGAGTCCTAGAGATTATTTATACTCAAAAGAATTTCAACCTTAAATCTAGAGAGCATACTCCTAAATCCCAGGCCTTTATTATTTGAGCCATCCTCTAAGAGTTCATTCTGGTTTCTCAAATAGAAGATTCTAAAAAATGAACCGGACAATTTAGTATCTGGAGGACAGATAAGCACACTGATATGATAATTAGGAAAGCATGAAAGGCTCAGAACAGGCATGATTCGGTATATACACATGAAAATAGAACAGCCAGTTGAGAGAAATAATCAAGAACACTAATTTTTTACTTAAGAAACATATAAATTAAATTGCTAGAAGTTGGCTCGCTACTGAAATGAAAAATGCCAGACGCAGATTCGGTAACATGCAAAACTAACAAAATGATAATCACAAAATTGTAGAATATATAAATATATATACATATATACACACACACACACTAGGTTCGAAGAAATAGAACCTACGAGTTGATACAATTACTGGTTAAATACAGCAGCTTGAATCGCTGGCAAAAACAATGGATTCATTCTTATAGCTTTGAATGGGCATACCTTATATTTGGCAACCTCTTCCCTTACTTCCTTCAAATCACCCTTCGTGAAGATCAATCCCACATTGCCCTGTTTCAAAAGAAATTGAAGCAGTCAGCAGATTAAATGATCGAAGACATGCATGAGAGAAACCTATACGACAATAGGGAGTGATAATTATAACCTTCAAAAATATATAATATAATCATTAACATTCCTCTGGCTGCAAGAGAAAATTGTTAAAATGGAAGTGCAAAAATTATGGGATATAAATGATGATTTATATTGATTAGTTTCAACTCAACCGAATACTCGTTGAGTTAAAATAAAAATACAAAATAAGAAGGCTAGATCCAGCATGCAGTACTTATGGTGTATAAAGTTCTATCTGACAAACAAAATACCAAATTTTGACATTAACAGTTAAAAACACACACAAATACGCACTGAGCGAAAACTTTCACATAAATGTACGCAAAATATTCTCAGAAATTTTATATTGAAGTCCTCACATTTTTAATTTTTTTCAGCAAGCATTTATGTCCACCCGGGTGAAGTACTTTTTTATTATCCGTCACAAATCTATTTACTTCCGACCCATATTGAAAGAAGACCCTATAACCGAAACGCTATCTATTTTCTTATCACGCACACTAACTCACGCTAAAAGAAAAACGAATAATTATTTGCGATGAAAATATTATTTATGATGAAAGTAATTATTTTATTAGAATTAACTAATTACAAATAAGTAATTTTCTTAAAATTCATCAACCACAAAGATCCACTAAAGAGAAAAAATAAAGCTTACCACCAAAAGAGGAATGAGGTTCCTGATCGCCTCGTTTCCGGAATTCTCAGCATGAATCTTGATGGAACGCTTCATCATCGTGTTCTTTCCCATCAAAACCACGGAGTCACCTCGGAGGCCCCTGCGGATGCTCTGGAGCTGGTTCGAGCCCACGTTGTCGGCGTGAACGACCAGAATCTGGGAGTAATCGCTGAGCAAGGCGCATAGCTTCTTATCATATATGGTTTTCTTCTGGGACCTTGTAGGCTTCACGGCCATTGCCAAGAGTTTTCTTTGAAGATGAAGAAACAGCAGCAGCAGCAAATCAGAGTGTTCGTAGGGCTTTTTGCTTGAAAAAGAAACCCTAGAAGCATGAAGCACGGCTGTACCATGCGTTTGCATGCATATATATAGGATATAGGAAACAAGTAGATGGGTATGGGTCGGGCTTTGTGTGGGCCCATAAAGATTTGGTCAATATTCAGGATCCTGAGGATTTTAACTTCTTTTTTTCCTATATAACTTGTAATTGTAATTTTGTATTTACAACACGATCTATCAAAAATTAAAAAGATGATGTTGTTATGTCTTCTTAATTTGTTTAATTAGTATGCCTTCTAAATTTCTAATATAATTTGTATTTTTTTATATTTTTTATTTTAAATACTTTTTAAACATATTTAAATATTTTAAAAAATAAAAATAAATATATGAACAATTAAAATAAATAAGTAAATTGAGACGATAGAGTAGCTTTCACTCTATTATTCTATATATATAAAAGCACCCCCACAATGAAATAGGCAAATGATTTATATATCTAACTTTTGCTAGAAAAAAATTATATCTTTGATCTATACCATTCTTCAACCAAATATTATTTTAATCTTATTTTTTACACACTCTTCTCTCAACATTTTTCAAATTCAGTGAGACTTTGGAATTTATTCGGAAATCTTTACTTATATAGTTTATAATAGAAATTTGAAAAATTAGCTAATTGGATGGGAAAAATAAAAATTTGATTTATAATAAAATAATTTATATGAGTTTTTTTTTAATATAAATTTTATATGAGTTTAACTAGACGTTTGTATGTATTGATATTAAATGACCATCAAAAATATGATTTTTTTAACCAGACATCGATTATTTAATTAAACTCTGATTAGTAAATAATATATAATTGGTAGAATGGTAAAAAAAGATAAAAAAAAATAATAATGATTTATTGATATTGTTTTATAATGAATAAATGGATAATAATGTAGAGATCATGTGATGTAAATGGAATAGGCAAAAGCATAATATAGTCATATTAAAACTAAAAATGGAGATTTAGATATGCCTATTCCATGTATTGAGAATCCTCTAAACTATTAAACATTTTGCTTTTTATATTAAAATACCATCATCTTATTCTTTTAGGTCTTTTAGACAATAAGATGAGAGACAATAATTTTAGATGAAAGTTAAAAATTGAATAAAATATTATTATAATATTATTTTTAATATTATTGTTATTTTAAAATTTAAAAAAGTTGAATTGAGATTTGATAAAGTCGAATTATTTATTGTATTTTGTGTGAAAATTTTAAAAAAAATATAATGATCAGATTTGATGAAATGAGATGAGATGAAATTATTTCTCAATCTAAATAGGGCGTTAATTTCTTCTTCAAGTATCAAGAAAATATAGAAAATCATTTTATATAATTTGATAATTTAATGTCATCAATTCTTTTAGTTTATGGTGCAATAATTAAAAGAAATATAGTGTAGTTTTTTAGAAATGATTTGTACGAGTCTCAAATTGACAAGCCTCATACAAATCTATGTAAAACAATGGACTCCAATTAGTGTGACCTACCTTTTTACAAAGAATTTGTATGAGCCTTATTTATTTGAAAAAATCCTTTCTGCAATTGGATGGAGGAGTCGGCACACAATCGTTGCCTGATAGTCCCTAGACTCTACCACACATGTATGGGTTGTGACAAGTAGATTTAGGATAAAAAGAGTATCGTTTCCACAGAGAGTAAATTCAAGTACCAATTTATAAACTTTTCTATATTATATATACATATTCAAATTGATATACCAAGTTGAAAATTCTTAAATTAAAAATAAATATCAAATATGAAAGAGTATGAGAGGTTCCTAATACTTGACTTCGTCAATTAAATTCCTTTGGTAGATTTAAATCTGGTTACTTGAATAAAGTGTTATTAGTTGTTAGGATTGTGCTCTGACTCCAACGTGAGTTGAAGTCGAAAGTTGGTTCTGACTCCGACTCCAAAATAGAGTTGGAGTTCGACTCCGATCGGAGTTTGGTATCGGAACTCCAAAACTACATAGGCCCATTTCAATCAATTTTCTATGATTTTTAGATATAATTAAAAAAAATCATACATATACACTATCCAGTCTTAATATAATAGTCCAAAATAATGTTAATACAAAAAATACTCCATTTCAAACAATGTAGACTAAATAAGAAGGAACATATTAATTAAATCATTAAACTAGAATAAAAAAATTAGCTACAGCAGAGTTTTTTTTTTTGGTCATACGATTACTTGCACACGAGGTTTGTATTCTGGAAGTGGGTCGCCGACTCCAACTCGATGTTGGGGACGGAGTTGTGGCATCCGTAAGTCTCATGTAGAGTCCCACTAAATAAAATAAGCAAATGATTTATATATCTAACTTTTGCTACAGTAAATAAAAATATATATCTTTGATCCATACCATTCTTCAACCAAAAATTATTTTAATCTTATTTTTTACACACTCTCCTCTCAACATTTTTAAAATTAAATGGATAATAATGTAGAGATCATGTGACGTAGATGGAGTAGGCAAAAGAATAATATAGTTATATTAAAAGTTAAAATGGAGATTTAGATATGCCTATTCCATGCATTGAGAATGCTCTAAACTATTAAACATTTTGCTTCTTATATTAAAATATCATCATCTTATTCTTTTAAGTCTTTTAGACAATAAGATAAGATGAGATTAAATGATTTTAGATGAAAGTTAAAAGTCGAATAAAATGTTATTATAATATTATTTTTAATATTATTGTTATTTTAAAATTTAAAAAAGCTGAATTGAAATTTGATAAAGTCAAGTTATTTATTGTATTTTATGTGAAAATTTAAAAAAAAAATATAATGATCAGATTTGATAAAATGAGATGAAATGAAATTCTTTCTCAATCTAAATAGGGCCTTAATTTCTTCTTCAAGTATCAAGAAAATATAGAAAATCATTTTATATAATTTGATAATTTAATGTCATCAATTCTTTTAGTTTATGGTGCAATAATTAAAAGAAATATAGTATATTTTTTTAGAAATGATTTGTACAAGTCTCAAATTGACAAGTCCCATACAAATCCATGTAAAAAAATGGACTCCAATTAGTGGGACCTACTTTTTTACAAAGAATTTGTATGAACCTTGTTTATTTGAAAAAATCATTTATGCAATTGGATGGAGGAGTCGGCACACAATCGTTGCTTGGCAGTCTCTAGACTCTACCACAAATGTATGGGTTGTGACAAGTAGATCTAGGGTTAAAAGAGTATCGTTTCCACATGGAGTAAATTCAAGTACCAATTTATAAACTTTTTTATATTACATAGACATATTCAAATTGATATATCAAGCCGAAAGTTCTTAAATTAAAAATAAATATCAAATATAAAAGAGTATGAGAGGTTCCTGTTACTTGACTTCATCAATTAAATTCCTTTGGTAGATTTAAATTACTTGAATAAAGTGTTATTAATTGTTAGGGTTGTGCTCTAACTCCGATGTGAGTTAAAGTCGAACGTTGGTTCTGACTTCGATGCCAAAATAGAGTCGGAGTTCGACTCCGATTGGAGTTTGATATCAGAACTCCAAAACTAAATGGGCCCATTTCAATCAATTTTCTATAATTTGACTATATAATTAAAAAAAATCATATATATATTATACAGTCTAATACAAATAATACAATAGTCCAAAATACTATTAATACAAAAAATACTCCATTTCAAACAATGTAGACTAAGTAAGAAGGAACATATTAATTAAATCATTAAACTAGAATAAAATAAATTAGCTACAATAGAGTTTTTGTTGTTGGTCATACGATTACTTGCACACGAGATTTGTATTCTGGAAGTGGGTTGTCGACTCCGACTCAATGCTGGGGACGGAGTTGTGGCATTCAGAAGTCTCATGTGGAGTCCCATTAAATGAAGGATCTATCTGTGTTGAAAAAATAAAATAACAAAAAAAATTATCTTTGTTTGGTGGAGGCAATTACAGATTTAAGAAACGAATTATAACAACAAAAATGTAAGATGAATTATGCTACTGATACAGGATGTATATATTTGAGACTTTGACAGTTTGACTCGTTCAAACACTCTTAAAATTTAAAAATAAAGCTCTCTCTAAATTAACCAAAATAAGAATTAATATATATGACGGGTATTACAAATAGTAGTTGTAATAATTAGTAATATTGCAAAGATAATTAGACATACGATGGCTACTAATATCGTTATATAATATATATATATATACACACGATGTTTGTAATCAAATGATTTGTTTTATTTACATAAAGCCTACCATTTTATCAAACATAAGATCATGTTTGTATTGACAATCCCGAACCAGATGTGTTGGCAAACACAATGTAAGATCCAAGATTCCAAATATCAATTCTAACACTTGTTTAAAACAGCTCTGGATGAGAATTAATCAAGTCATAAATAAGATCCAAGTATCAAACAAACGAATAGAATATCATAGCATGTTCCCAAATTAAGAAAAAAATACTAATGTGTGCAAGATACTTTATTCGAGCAAAATGACAATATATAAAAAAATTTAAAGACAAAAATACACCCAATGACCCAAAGCCGTGCACATAATTTTTACATATAGAAAATAGAATAATATAAATAATTAAATATGCAACCACATTTTGTGATACCCAGCATGAGTATCATATCATCCTAAAATGTAGACCAAGTTGAACTTGAAATTAACAACCATTACTCCCACTAAGAAACACACAAAAATTCATATTATTTTGTTCCGTTAATCTGCTCCAAAACATAGCACAATGGTTTGGAACTTATGTTGCTAAACCTTGGATGTTTCATATTAGTTTTAGATAAAATCGAAATTCTGTAAAATCCAATTAACATAATAGAGTTAATTGGAAATATAGTTTTGTAAATGCTTTAGATATACATATTTTATTGACAAGTAATTTTTAAAGTGCTCATGGGTGCAAAACAAGCACATAGTTATAGACCATGCGACATATACTAAGAAAAACCAAATTAGATATTTGTATAATCATCCAAACATATAGAGAATGAAACATAATTGTTATTAATTCTAATATCATCTTTTCACAAGTTCACAACCTTTAAGTCTCAATAGCCCAAGAATTTCTTTCCCATTGAAATCTGAATACACCACATCAAATGCAAAGGGACTATGCTCCAAAAAAACTTAACAAATTACCATTAAGTGCTTCAATATTTAAGAGGATATTTGAACGCATGACAATTGGGGGAAAAAAATTCCTAAACTTACCAATTGGTGGGTGGCATGATTTGTGAAGACGATAGAATTGGAACACGGAAAAAGGCAATGACAGTGTGAAGAACTTAATAGCGACGACGAACTCATGAGAGATGACTCAAATGAGAGAACTCGGATTCTTGAAATCTTAAAATGGTCTAATTCGTTACTCACTAGTCACTAGGAAAGTTGAAAACTTGAAGAGGAGCTGAATTAGAAAATATAAATGAAGAGGAGGAAAAATTGAGGAATGATCAGCCAAACATGAATTCCTATAAGAAGATAGGAAAAGATGTTATTCCTATTTAAATGGAACGGCATCGTTTTGTTTAGAAGTTAAAAAATAAAAAGAAATCCAGATGCAAAACGACTTGTTTTAAAAAAAATAATAATAATCGAAAGTCAGAGTT
Source organism: Platycarya longipes (assembly GCA_036559045.1). Lineage (NCBI taxonomy): Eukaryota > Viridiplantae > Streptophyta > Magnoliopsida > Fagales > Juglandaceae > Platycarya > Platycarya longipes. Next base: position 24,098,421 of record CM071801.1, read on the forward strand.
GGAAGTTAAAGCCCAACTGGAAATTGGTTGGAATCTGAACATGCAAAATCTTGAGTAGCCCTACCAATTGCAATGACTGAATTCCCTTTCTTTTTATGTGAAATCCTCTTTCAAGGTATAACGCATTTACCTATATTAATCCTATTTCTACTATCATGATTATAGGAATTAATCTAAATTCATTACACTGTGAAATTCTTGAACAAAAGTCACAATGGTGCGTATTTATTTCTAAACTACACTATCAAGATTTGATAAATTCACGAACTAATATTGAAACTCAACTTTTGTTATTTTATTGAACATCTTAAACATGCAATTCATGACTAGTAAATTGCAAAAAATGAAAACTAAGTCAAAAAATTATAATTAACAAAGGATATTCAATACAATCATATTCAAATCATATCAAAGATTCAATGACTACATCCTAGCCCTAGAATAAGAAAATTTAGCTACTCATGATCGATAGAAAGAAGACCATTGTTTTGCAAAACAACATTTTCAAACTGAAAATAAAGATGAAGAGAAAAGAAGGAGATAAAAACTCTACCAAAAAGCCAAACTATAGTTCTCTCTTCAAGTTGCCATTCCAGTTCAGTTGGTCTCTATTTTCCTCCTTCAATTCTGTGATGACCTGTTTTCTTCTATTGATTTTGTTATAATAGAATAGCTATATTTACTTTGAAATTTTTATAGTTTATCTGTGGAAATTTTCATGGTAATAAAATTTCTATGGAATTAAAAAAAGAGATGAGACCTTAAAATTTTTCTAGGGAGATTTTGAGTTATAAGAAAGTTTAGTTGATTTCAAACCAAAAGGAGATACTTGACATGATGAGATTGGCCTTTGGAAATTCAAAGGGATATTGTATAGAAATTGGAGTTAGGAAATCAAGTGGTACAAGTAAGAAATATACCACATAAAATCGGATTGGTTCATTTTGGACAATTTTGACGTCCTTTGGTAATCTGGTCATAACTCTTTCATCTGATCTCTGAATGAGGTGATTCAAGATGATATAGAACTCTAAAAGAAATATATACAACTTTCATGGTTTGAGTTTTAAGATATTTCGACTGGAGCAAGGAAAACATCAGGTTTGAAGTTGACATAATCAACTTAAACATAGAAACATAGCACCGACTTAGGCAAGGAGACTTGCACCGCCATTGTTATGTCCCCCTTTTTAAAAAATCTTTGGAAAAAAATACATTAGCATGACACATGTATAGACACTGGGCAATTGAGGGATGTAAGTTAGGAGGAAATCGTATGGTATCCTAAGGGATTTGAGTTGGCTAAATACCCCACGTCTTAATCTAGATTATGCTCAATCTCAAGTGAAATCCATATTTATGATTTTGGCCTTATCTATGAGGTAGCACAAGGGGAATCCCTTACCACCTTGCTTGCCAACCAAGTCTACCATCAAGGGAGAATGATAGCCTAAAACCCAATGGAGTACATGTGGCACACGGTCAAGGAACACACTTGGATTTCTAGAAAACTTTCTCCACTTTCACTTATATATATGTGGTCGACCACTTTAAGGGGAAGAACTTCTTGACTCTTTTCTCCACTCAAACTCACGAAAACCTAGCACAGACACTTGCTTAATTCACCAATTTCTCCCAAAACCTTCAATAAGGGCATTTTGGATACATTGAGAAGGAGATTGTCAAAACCAAGTCTAATTTCAAGTGAAAATTTTTGAAAAAATTTGTAAGTGCACAAAATAACTTAACCTTGGTGTTAAATTACTTATATGATAATTATGTAGCCATAGTTGCTCTTTTTAAATGCAAAATGATAATAGATGTTAGTTTGATTTAAGCAAGCTGGAATTTTGAATTCTTGCAAGAAAATAAGAGAAACTTTACTTGGAAGCAAGATATTATCTTAGAGAACTATGATGGTAAGAATGAATAAAAATATGTAAAGTTTAGATGACAAAAGAAAATGGAATTAGAATTTAGAGGTTTCGGTCTCACCATAAAGTAGATTAAAATATTTTATGTTTTGTCACTTAAGCTATGGTTATGTTGATTATTTTTGTAATATTAAAATATGGTATAGATTCTATTGAAAAACAAAGGTTTAGTCGTGAATAAAATTATGAAAGATAAGTCTTGAATAAAAGAATTAATTGAACTTATGGGAAGAATATATACGCTTGTGTTTCGGCTTGGAGACTAGGGAATTGATTTATGAGATTTATAAAATAAGTATGATTAAGAAGAAAAGAAAAGATTTTTTTTTATATGGTATTCGGCCTACACTAGTAAACCTAAGATCAAATTTGTTTATTTTATTTCTCAAGCATAAAGGATTATGTTTTAATTGATATATGATATGTGATGTGAATTATTTGTGCTACGTATTGATTAAGTAAGTCTTATATGTCATAAGACCCATGTAAGTATAAAGCATGCATGCAAATGTTTAAGAGTACTTGCATAGATAAGTTCGTCATAAGTTTTTACGTTAAGGGTCATGACATTTATTTTAAAAAAATACGAAAATAAATTTTATAAGTATAAGAAAGAAATAAGAAAAGAATAAGAAAATTCAAAAAAAAATCACGTCATGACGGGGAAAGAAATACGTAACTCTCGTATGACTGACGTGCCGTCGGGGAAGGCGATACGTAACTCCCGTCGTATGACAAAAAGTCATGTCACAATGGAAAAAGGCAATACGTAACTCTCGTATGACTGATGTGCTAATGGGAAAGGCGATACATAACTCGTATTGTATGATAAGAAGTCCTGTCACGACGGGGAAGACGATACGTAATTCCTGTATTATTGACATGACTGGCGGTAAATGCGATACATAACTGCGACTATAATATGATAAAACTTGTCACGATGGAAAAGGCGATACGTAATTACCGTATGACTGACAAGAATAGAAAAGCTAACGGTAAAGGCGATACGTAACTGTCGTCACTATAAGACACTCGACGGTTAAGGCATTTCAATCTGCTGTCGTTAAGGTTAAGATTTATAAGAATAAAAACGAAAATATGAAATTAAGATTTTCATGAAAAGATACGTCACGATACGAAAAGTGTGTACCTGTGTCCACTAAATCTTTTTATATAAGGTGAACAATTCTAATGTAAGTCATACATAAGTCAAGTACGAGTCATAATTAATAGGTCTTATAATTATATCATATGCATATACATGTTATTTGTGAATACTGTTATTGCTTTATTATGTTACCTGTGCACTTACTGAGATTTCCTTGAAATCTCATTTTTTGAATATTACCTATTAATCCTTTCGGAATGATAGATTTGGTTGTAGGTAGGTATGACCAGCCAGGAGAATCGGACTCCCCGAGAGATTTCGATGAGCCTTGAAGGGCCCATCAAATTCTCTCTTCTTGTTAACCCACTTTTTGATAATTATGCCTCTTCTATTTTTGATCATATGATAGAGGATAATTATGTTTGAGGACTGGTTAAAAACATGATGTTGCCTGCATTTGAGTGCCGATGGCTCTTTATCTATGGGTAATGTGTTAGTAACGCTATCAGGAAAATTCCTCTAGCGCGACTTTGAAATCATTATGAATAAGTTTCGATATGGGAATGAGTATAAATAAATTAAGAAGGAATCTACTTAGTGAATAAGCATAAAGGAAAATGAAAATCTATGTATACGTATTTTGGATCTCTAACTTATGTATAACCGAGACATGATGTTATTGTAAATATATCTATGAGTTTTAATTATGTTGTACCATGTGATCCATGTGCAAAGTTAGATTTCTTTGTATTTTTATAAATTAACCTTATTTCGCTACATTACTCATTATACATGACTAGTAAGTTAGGTGTATGTAAGCTATTTATATTAAGTACGAAGGATATGTAGTCTTGTGTTACCTATCTTGACGCTTAAGTTTGCGTTAATCCTTGACATAAATTGGGAACGCCACAAATTCTACCCAAAAATCTTATATATGGTAGAAAGAAACTCTCTGATTTTCTGATTTTTGCTTAACTTTTTAAGACGTATCTTGGCAGTCATGTACGTACTTCAGGAGTTCAAATTGTGAAATTCTTATTACAGGCAAAGTTGTAACCCTTTTTGATAAATTGCCAACCAATCAAGAATCAGCAATATGTGGGTAGGAAGTTTTGACCTAAATACTAAAGTATGTCTAGGTTGTCCCTAGCACATTTTGAATTTGAATTTCTCGTGAATTCCTTTTGTGATTTTTCTTCTTTGTTTTTTTGAAACTTTTTAAAACATCCCTTTCATATCTGCAGGCCATCCAATTCATTCAAAATCGATTCTCTTTTCAAATTTTAAATCAAAAGACAATCCTTATATCTGCGATTCAAAATTCAAAATTTTGACTTCTCAACTTCCATATAGATTTAGAGTATCAAAATTATGTAGTTTGGAGTTGGCCCTTCATGAGACTTTTGTATCTCTTTTTCAGTTTTTCAACGCACTCGGATTTCCAATTTTTCAAGTTTTACAACTCCAAATATAGGTTGAAAACCAAAATAGTCTAGGCTACAATAAACTTCTAGACATATTCGAACTTCTTTGTTTTATCTAAGTTTCAAATATCAAAACGAAAGAATTGGATATTTAGACTTTCCATAAAAGTTTTAGGCCTACTTCTTAGATTTTTAGAAAGTCAAAAAACACCTGAAATTGAGGTGTGTAGCTCCAGTTAGAACCCAAAAATCAAATAGTGTTATGTTTTGACTAGATTAGCCCAATTAGGATTTGTTCTCTAGGCCTAGCCTGAATTGTGTCTCTTCACATTAGTCCAATTTCAACATAATTCACTAATTACACCCCTGCAAAATACCAAGAATTAAATAAATATAAAAGGCACCAAAAAGTCTTGACAAATACGCTAAGAATCATGCAAAACACTTGAATCTTAAACAATTAAGCATAAAAAAAGTGTAACTTAAATTTCCAATCAAATACCCCAAATTTGAATGTTTGCTTGTCCTCAAGCAAAATATAAGTCATAAAAACAAAGGACAATAATCAAAGTTGGACTAAACTCATCATACTCCAAAAAACTTATCATGCAAACATAAAAAATCTTCAACTCAAAACATAAACGGTAGCAAATAAAGAAAAAATGAGCATACTCATTCTCTATTTTTTATTCCCATACATAATCCTAAACTGTATCATATTTATTATGCAACCAAGGCAATTGAATCATATAATAACTAAACTTACAATTACCCATTCTCACTACTACAAACAAGGTGGGAAATTGAAGAGAGATTTTTTTTTTCTTTTTTTTTTTTCTTCAAGTTGTTACTCATATTTTGACGCAAATGCAAGTATTTATGATAGATGCACTTGGTTACTCAATAAGTCACACACATAAAGTACTTTGCATATTCATATTTCAAGTTATCGTTTGACGTAAAAGTAAATATTGGTAATAAATACACATAGTTACTAAGCAACTCAAAACGTTAGAATAAATAGGACTTTGTACACATTTATTTATTTAACTGTCTAATCATTATCACTCTATTTACTTAAATCCTGTTTAGGACTGGATCAAAGGGGATAATTACAAAAAAAACATCACACTTATCTCTTATGCATGGTCACACACCTCACATAATTTTGCAAAAAAAAGTGTACTTTAATAATTTTGAGGAAAACAAGCCTGCTTAATCTTGGTTTATAAGATATTGCCCATCCTAAATAAAAAATACGATACTTAACACAATAGATAATCCAAAAGTGTAATGTTGATCCTGAATAAGTATCACACAAATAAAAATGTAGGGTCCTTTCTCTTTAATCTTTCACATAAAAATTTGGTTTGGAAGACATGGATATGATCATAAATGTGAACAAACCAGAATTTCAAAGAAAATAATAATCTTTCTCAAACAAATATAACCAACACCAGCATTTAGCATAATCAAATATCCACTTCCCCAAATTTAATTTTCACATTGTCCTCAATGTAGAAAGAAAATTAGAGGACCAATGCTCCCCTTGTAAGAAGATTGAAACAAATGTTCGATTGAGTTGAACTTGAACTTGCTTCTTGCTTGATTTTTTCGAACCTACACAACGCAACCAAAAGAAGGGATCACAACCATCATTATTTAAAAAAAAATTAAATAAAAGCTTAGCTTGGGTTGCCTCCCAAGAAGCGCTCATTTGTATTTATTAGCTTGACTTATAAACCATTAACTATATGTAGGATTCTTCAAGGAGTAAGTAACTCCTTTAGAAATCACATCACTAGCAAAATAAGACTTCAAGTACTGCCCATTAATCTTGAATGCACTAGTGACCTCATTATACACCACAGTTGGGCCCTTTTTAGATACTACCAGCACTAGATTAATCCATAAACTATTAGATATAGGATAAATAATCCTTGCATCTAGCCATTTAAGAACTTCAACCCTAACCATTTCTTTCATGTTAGGATTTAACCTCTGATTTTCAACAACATATTTATGGTTATTTTTCACCAGAATTCTATGAATACACAATGAATGGTTGATTCCTCTAAAGTCTAATATAGTCCTATGACTTTTTTTTTTCAATCTCAAAATTCGCATCAATTTGTCAAGTTGGTCATCAGACAAAGAAGAACTCACAATCATAGGCAATGTATTATTCTCACAAAAAAATGCATACATGAGATGTGAATGTAATGGTTACAACTTCAAATTTGGTGCTTGCACATTAGAAGGGAGAGGGAGTGGCTTACCTTTTCCAAGGTCCTCAAATTGATTATCTCTTTGTTTTAACTTAAGACATATAGCCTTTAACACACATGCCATTTTTGCAACCTTCGAATTATCATCTTTACTTGTCCCTGCACTCACTAAATAAGTCTCAAGAGATTCTTTAGTATTCTCAATCCTAAAAATCTCTCTTGTTGACTCATCTACAACATCAACTTAGAAAACATGATCAGTTAAAGAAGGATATTTAGCAGCTTCAATTAAATTAAACTCTACATTTTCTTCACCAACCTTCAAAGTTAACCTACCATTCTTAACATCTATGACAACTCCAGTTGTGGCTAGAAAAGGTTGGCCTAAAATGATAGGGATCTCAGTGTCTTCTTCCATCTCCAACACAATAAAATCAACTACATCTATATCTATGGTAATCCTTGCTAAATGTGTCTATTATAAAAAATTTGTTCAATCAACCAATCATGAAGACAATGATGTGGGCACTTTTTTTTTTGCAAGTCTTTAAAACCCTCCTAGGCCTCAAACAAAGACTGACCCTCAAACTAAATAAAACTAGTAATATCATTTTTAAGTTTAGCAATCGTAAATACTTACTCAAGAAAGCTTGAGACAAGACATTCTAACTGGCGAAAGAGCTAGGTGCTTTGGAAACCAGGCTTGGCTTTATCTTTTAGAGAAAATAGAAAAAGTCGGAGCCGAATATCATCATCACTAACTCAATTCATCTTAATTGTATCACAAATCTCCAAGAAATTGGTAAGGTGTGGTGCATGTGGATCCTCAATAGGTCTTTCACAAAATTGCTCTTACTGCACCCTCTGGATTAAACTAGATTAATCTCAAAGTGATTAGCGCTGTTTGTAGGTCTCAAAATGCTAGGTTGAGGACTATTGACATTCGACATAGCATAGTTATGCAACACCCTCTAATTCTGGTCCTCGGCCATGACTTTCACTTGTATTTGCTCTAATTCCAACCTTCATTTTCTACTTAGTGCACATATGGTTCTTTCAATTTCTGGATTAGAAAGCTCAATTAGCTTACAATTAAGTGACATACACTAAAAAAAAAAACTGACAAACTGAAACACAAAAACAGCCTAAACTAATACTGGAAATTATTGCATCAATATTGAAAACAATCCTTCCCAACAACAATGCCAAAAACTTGATAGTCCCTAAACTCTACTACAAGTCATGGGTCATGACAACTAGAATAGAAAAAAAGAGTATCATTTCCACAATGAGAAAATTCAAGTACCAATCTATAAAATTTTATATATTATCTAAACAAATCCAAATTAACATACCATACTGGAAATTTTTAACTTAAAAATAAATATTAAATATGAAAGAGTATGAAAGGTTCCTAGGACTTGGATTTCATCAATTGAATTTCTTTGATGAATTTAAATATGGTTGCTTGAATAAAGTGTTGCCAATTGCAATGACTGAATTTCCTTTCTTTTTATGCGAAATCCTCTTTCAAGGTATAACACCTATACCTATATTAATCTTACGGCTACTATCGTGATCATAGGAATTAATCCAGATTCATTACACTCTGTGGAACTCTTTAACAAAAATCAAAATGGTGTGTATTTATTTCTAAAATACCCTGCCAATGTTTGATGAGTTCACAAACTAATATTAAATTTTAATTTTCGTTACTTCATTCATCATCTTAAACATGCAACTCATGGCTAGTAAATTGCAAGAATGAAAACTAAAATCATCAAATTGCTATTAATAAAGGATATTCAATATAACCATATTCAAATCATATCAAAGACTCAACGACTACATCCTAGTCCTATAATAAGAAAATTTAGCTACTCATAACCGATAGAGAGAAGACCATTGTTTTGTAAAACAATATTCTCAATTTGAAAATAAAGATGAAAAGAGAAGGAGATAAAAACTCTGCCAAAAAGCCAAACTCCAATTCTCTCTTCAAGTCGCCATTCCAGTTCAATTCAAGTCTCTGTCTTCCTCTTTCAATTCTACCCAAAAACCCTATGGTAGAAAGAAACCCTCACGTTTTTTTGATCTTTGTCTAACTTTCTAGGACTTATCTTGGAAGCTGCATAAATGCTTTAGGAGTTTGGATTTGAAATTCTTATTAGTGACATGGTTGTAGCCCTATTTGATAGTTTTCCAACCCATTAATAATAGCATCAATCTGATATATGGGTAGGAAGTTCCGATCAAAATACTAAAGTATGTCTAGGTTGTCCTTAGCTCATTTTGAATTTGAATTTCTTGTGGATTCATTTTGTAATCTCTTTTCTTTTCCATTTCCTATTTCTTATTTTTATTTTTTTTAAGAACTTTTTATTTTTAAAAACTTCCTTATAGATTTGTAGGCCATCAATCCATTCAAAATCGATTTTCTTCTGAATTTCAAACTTCAAAATGGTGAAGTGGTTTTCAACAACATATTTATGGTTATCTTCCACCAGAATTATTGACTTCTTAACTTCCATCTAGATTTAGAGCATCAATCCATTCAAAATCGATTTTCAAATTTTAAATCAAAAGAAATTCCCCATATTTGCTGCTAAAAATTTAAAATTATTGACATTTTGACTTCCATCTAAATTTAGAGCATCAGAACTACGTATTTTGGAGTTGGCCATACATGAAACTTTTAAATATTTTTCTTAACTTTCCAATGCACATCGGTTTGCTTTATTATGAGTTCTAGAACTCCAGATATAGCTGAAAACCAAAACAAGGTCTAGGTATAATACATTTCTAGACCAACTTGGACTTTTTTGTTTCTTCTGAATTTCAGACTTCAAAATGGTTGAATTGGTTTTATACTCTTTATAAAAAATTTAGGCCTACTTCTTGACTTTCTAGAAAGTCAAAGAACACTTAAAATTGAGGTGTGTACCTCCAGTTTAAACCCAAAAATCAAACTGTGTTCTGATTTGCCTAGATCAGCCTAATTAGGGTTTCTTCTCTAGGCCTAGCCCTCATTGTGTATCTTCACATCAGTCCAATTTCAACATAATTCACTAATTAAACATCTATAAAATACTAAGAATTCTCAAGAATTAAATAAATGTAAAAAGCACAAAAAATTCTTGACAAAAATGCTAAGAATCATACAAAGCATTTAAATTCTGAACAATTATGCATAAAAAATGTGTAAATTTAATTCCCAATCATTTCCCATGCGGGTGTGCTTCATTTTTTTTTTGACAAAACACACCGCTTTTACAAGAAGCAGTGCAATCCTCCTTCTCGCCTTCACAATAGTCTAGTTGGAAATCATTAGTTCCAATCATCCCAACCAATTTGGACAAGCACAATTTATTTTGAACAAGAAAACCAGCACCATAGCTGACCAATCCAAGAAATTCAACACTATGCATCATCAATTACTTTAAACTACATTTCAAAGTAAAGCATCCTAGTTCACACAAACCAAGATGGAGCAACTCTCCCCAAACCTCGCTTATTCTAGCTCTCAAAACTCTATACCCAGTTTGTGGCCAAATTGGAGAGTTCCATGGTCATTTAGTTATTGATGATATTTCTAATTTTCTAGAGTTCGAACCCATTATTGAACCTAAGTCTAAAAACCATCTTTTACAATAGAACAATATTCAACGGATCATACCAAATCCCACGATGTATCGAAGTATGGATTTTCAAATCGAGATATAGAAAGGAAGATAAAATCTTGGTTGCACATATACGTGCAAATTCTTCACAAATTTTTCAATAATCCATTTGATACCTTGATTTTTTGACCTGGGTTTCCGTGAGAGGAGGAAAAGAAAATATCGGTCTATGCTGCATAGATCTTGCGATGTAAACGAACGCTAAATAATCGAATGTTTGCGATGTGCAGTGGCTGTAGTCTGTTGAATTGCTTCTTTGATTTAATTTTGTTTTCCACTTGTTTATTTTTTAAATTTTGTACCACACCACATCAATCAATTGCATGATGATTGCAATCTATCAATTGCATGTAGAACAATTGATCTATTTGAGACGTGTACCTAACATTATTTTTTTTTCATTTTCATAGATAAGACTAACTATACATTTCTTTCTTTTTTTTCACATTTTTCTATTATCTTTTCTAACTTTATTTGTATTCATATGACAAAATTCACTTTAAATTAAATGTTATGAATTCTTGAAAGATTTGGATTTTTGAAAAACTCTATTTATCGTCATATTTATAGTTGTGATTGTATGTTGATCATTTCATAAGTTCTTGACTTTACAGGTAGGGGCGGAACCAGGTGGGGAGTGGTAACCCCCCAATTGTTTTTCAAAAAAATTATATATTATATAGATATATTTATTTATATTTATATAATTAAAATTTCTCCATCATATTATAAAAAAAAATGGCCCTCCCCCAAATTTTTACTGAAATTATCCTCCCAAATCCCAATATTTTTTTCTTCTTGTTCTTTTTTTTTTCAACTACTAGTCTACTTAGTGATCTGGTTATTTGGTTGAGAATTTGGAATTTCAAATCCTTTATAATCCAAGAAAACTTTTGAATGTCCTTCATTAAAAGGTTTGAATTTTTTGTCATTTTAGTATTTATTATAAGAGTTCTTGGGTGGCCATAAATCTAATTGGATTAAAATATTGCCTAGAAAACACACTAACTTAATTATTAATTTATATATAATCACATGCAAAAAATATACATTATTTATTCTCATACGTACTACACATTTTATTGATCGCCCCCTAAACATCAAACCTTGATTTTGTCCCTATTTACAGGTTTAATAACTAAGTCCTGAAAACCTCCCAAATCGAAAGGTTTTATCTGCATATCTACCCAGCCAGTTTGTTTTAGTACAAATGAAAAATAGAGTGAAACACACCGGCTCACTAAAACCTCTTGCAACCCTTTCCCCATGTTTCTATTAGTGACATGATGAGATGCAGTGCCATTTTAAATTGAAAAGTGGATGTTGTTCGATGTTATGCTGTGTCTTTTTTATTTTATTAAAGGTTTACGTTTTATTGTTAAAAGGGGTTACAGATTTGTACGTTTATATAGATAAAGTAGGAGGAAATAAAGGATTTATCTATAGTGTATGTTGAATGAAAATATTGGAGGAATTGAGAGCCTTGAACATCTCAAGGCATAGCCAACTTGATTGGATTTCATCTTTTACAATTTATTTCCATTTCTCTCTATAATGTGTTCTTAATTTTCGACCTTCTCTTTATAGTTATGTCACAACTGGGACAATAACAATTTCCTTTCTTCTCCACCCTTTATTACCTTTCTTTGAAATCTCTTTTCTTCATGCTTTAGACCAAGTCGACATCTTCAACATCTCCCTCTCTCTCATAAATGTTGTGTAGAATTCAAGGGTTATTTTTTGGCCCTAACTTCATCATTATAATATTAATATCACCGATTATAATATAATGCATGAGATTTACTTCAAGAATGTTGAATCTTCGATAAGAAAGACGTGATTTTTCTCTTATAAATAGGTACGAATCATATTATGATTGTAGGAACCGCAAATATAAAAACAAAGAATTTTGTCAATTCAAAGAGTCATACACCTCCAAATATTCTGCATCCTTATGGATGGAATCTACTTGTTTTTATTGATGAATTGAATACATATAATAATTATAAACAACTTCAAATAATTGTTACTAGGCTAAAGTAAATTACTAACATGGCTATTACTAAGTCAATAACCAAAACCCAATACTAAAAACAAAACAAAATACTCAAAAAAATAATAATAATAAGTTACTATTACTCCACTAGGCACAATGGCCCAAGACTCATACCACCATATCCACTAAGAAACCCACGCCACTAACTCACCTACAGAAATTTTGGATACTAGCACATGACAAATCTCATGAGATATGGCTAATTCAATAGGAAAAAGTTTTAGGAAACCGGGGTAATAACTCTGGTGCGGCTTCGTGTCCCACGTGGAGCCCAAATGATGTCGTTTTCTCATGCCCCCAAATCTCCCATCTATTTCCCTTCATTTTGAAATAACTTCAACAATCAAATAAAACTCTCCTCCATTCATAGAAATAACTTCACCAGTCAAACACAAAACTCTCCTCTCCTTAAAAGAGACGATCGACCATTGATGTGAAGGTCTTCAATTTCCTCGTCAGTCAAGGAAATACAACTCTTCATCCATTATTGACCTTGTCCTACCCAAACTGAACTTTCTCTCACAGTAGTTGGGAAGAAGACTTCAACTTTCTTTATTACTATATTTTTTTACTGCAAAACATCGCTTGTGAAATATAAATGTGGTCAAAAAGTGGTATTTGTGTACTTAAATTCGTAGAAATCAAGGGGAATCAATCTGGAGGATGAATATCTCAGTTATGTAGTGAAAATGCTTCTTGTTTTGTTTTCATTTTAGGACTTGAAAGCAAGAACTGGAAGCCACGAACTGTGGCGGGAGCTTGAACTTGAAGTCAAAAACTGAAAATCTTTGAATGGAGGAAGGCTGGGTTGCTAGAAATCTTTGAATGGAGGAAGGTCGAGTTGCACGGATGCAAGGGATTCACTCAATCAGAGATGGGTCTGCGTTTTATAGGAGCGTCAAATGGAAAAATTGATAATGAAATACGATTGAAGAGGGAAGTTGTGTTTTTATTTTTCATTAAAAAAAAAAAATACCCAACTGACGTGGACCTGTGCGAAGCCACGGTGGGGATCCTTCCCGGGGTCCCTAGCACAACTGAATTCAATAATATTTTGACTCCTTGACATGAGCTTTTAACAAAATAGAAGACACAATTAGAATTAAACCAATGATCAAATAAAACTAACTCTAACTCCCATGAATGTAGCACATAACACACTCCTCCCCTTTAGAAGACCTTTGTCCTCAAAGTCTACAAACTTTTTTCAAAATTTCATCGAAGATCTTCCCAAATAGCAATCCCTTCTAGCAAATAAATTATTGGCTTATTACATTGATGTCAAGGTTGAAACCTTTCATCATAGTAATAGAAAAGGGCTCGATCTCTTCCCTCCTACATCTGCACTAGAAAATTTGTTTAAGAGGTATGGTGGACCCTTTGTTGTGATTGTTGATAGTGGGGTTTGTTTAGTTTCTTGGGGTTAGGCTTGGTGGAAGGGCATGTAGTCTTAAGAAAGGAGTTGGGGCAAGAAGATTGGGCTAGTTGGTTTGTTGTGGTGGGCTAGGTAGAGAGTGATGTGAAGTTCTCTATAGGAATTCTTCTTCTAGAGTTGTAGACTAGAATATGGTGACGAAAATCCTCAAATCATCACATAAGCCATTGTGAAAGGCGCTGATGCAAAACTCCTTGGTAACGCCACTAATTTGATTAGATAAGTTCTCAAATTGGGTTTGATATTCTTTGACACTGGACAATTATCAGAACTTAGTAAAAACTCTTACTGGATCTTCATAAGCCGAGGGACCAAATCAAAATTTGAGAGCTAAAACTAACTCCTCCCAAGTGTGGAATGGACTCAAATCCATGAGGAAACAATACCAAGAAAGCGCTTTTCCTCCCATATGGAAGGATTCAATTTGAGTCGGTGATCCTCGGGGGTATTACAATTTAGGAAAATCTACTCAGTGGGATTAGCTCCATCAAATCTAGAAAAATCCTCCCACAAAGTACAAGTTTGTTCCTCCATGTCCTTCAAAAAGAGGGTTACTATTGAGCTTCACCTTATTGCCTCCAACCTTAAAAGAACCTTCTGGATCCAAAGTTTTCATTTCCCACTTTAAGAGATAATTAATCATAACTAGCAGTGAGGTTGTTGAGTTGCTGCAATACATTTTCCAGCATTTTTTGTTGGCAAACTTGTTCATCCTTTAGATGGTTAGTCTCTTTTTTAAGGTTAGCCACAATTTCTAAGAGCTGTGCATTGTAAGTCACTTCAACCATGTCACAAGAACATAACTCTGATGCCACTTGTCATGATCGTAGAAGTTGTAAATATAAAATAAAAAATTTTGACAATTCAAGGAGTCAAAGAACTCTATATATTCTACAAATTTATGGATAGAATCTACTTGTTTTCATTGATGAGTATGTATAATACTTATTGAAAACTTCCAATAATTATTATTAGAATAAAGCAAATTACTAACATGGCTATAACTAAGTCAATAACAGACAAAACTCACTACTAGAAACAAATAAAATAACCTGCCACTACCCCTAGGCCTCTAGGCACAACGGCCCAAGAGTCAAGACCATACCACCATCTCCACTAAGAAGCACACATCACTAATTGACACTCTAAAACTCGGACAATAGCCCACAACAAATCTCATGAAAGATGACTAATTCAATAACATTCTGACTTCTTGAAAGCTTTTAACGTAATAGAAGATATGGTTGGAATTAAACAAAAGACCAAATAAAACTAAGTCTTAACTCTCACAAATGCAACACATAACACACTCCTCCCCTTCAGAAGACCCTGCCTTTGAGGTTTGGAAAGTTTTCACCAAAGTCCATCAAAGATGTTGCCAAGTAGCGGTTCCATCCATGTCCTCTTGCGATGTGTCCTCCTCAATTCCTTGTAGCAATTTAATTCTTAGCCTATTAAATCGATGTCTGGGCTGAAGTCTTTCATCTCAATAATAACAAAGGCAAGTTAGAAAATCCATTTAACATGCAAGTGGGCCCTTTATAGTGGTTATGGGTGGTAGGGTTTGTTTGATTTCTTGGTTTTGGGCTTGGTGGAAGTGCATGTAGTCATGATAAGGGAATTGGGGTAGGAAGACTAGGCAGGTTTGTTCATTATGGTGGGCTAGGTAGGGAGTGTTGTGGAGTTCTATGCAGGATTTCTTCTTCTTGCAATCTGGCTAACCCAAAGGGTGTTGAAAGAGTTTTAGGGTAGGTTTGGTCCTTGACAAACATATCTTAGCACTTTCCAACAAGTTTTGTACGGATGAAGTAGTCGGATATCCAAACAAGATCCCAAAACTATTTGAAGTGTTTTTGTCAGAACCCATATGAGCATTATAATCACTAACTCAGCCCTCTATATTCACACCCTACCCCCTATTTCTCTCTCTACATTTATTACTTCATAGGCTACCTTTCCCAAAAAGCAAATAATTTATAATTTTTATTTTTCAATTTTTATTATAATTTTAATTGCATTAAATTAAATAAATTTTAATGTACAAATAAATGTAAAAGAATGTATCTGTGAGTTTAAAAAATAAAATATAACAAAACATTAAATTTTATCAATTTTAATTTAATTTTTTTAAAAATTATGCAAAATGATTTTAAAGACGCTAGATTTTTTTTTTTTATAACAATTAGATTTATCACTACAACATATAAATAAAATCATAATTTCACCATTATCATTAAAAAAAAATCAATCATTGATGGGACCCACACATTTTTCAATTTTAAAAGTTAACAACTCAACATATTTCATACATCCAAATAACTCAAACTACTCTTAATGAGATTTACAAACTCACTCCAATTTTTACTCAAACTATTCACAACATTTTTCAACACTTACTAATATTCAAACGTAACCTTAGGCTGGAACATGGTGACACAGTTCTCAAATCACATGTAAGCCACTAAAAAAGGTGCAGATACGAAACTCCTTGATGAATCCACTATTTCGATTAGATAAGTGCTCAAATTGGATTTGTTATTGTTCAACACTAGAAACTTGTCAGAGCTTAATAAAAACTAATACTAGATCTTTGTAAGCCAAGGGTCCAAAGGGGATTTTGAGGGCTACAACAAACTCCTCCTTGGTGTGGTCTAGACTAGAATCCATAAACCAACAATATGAAGAAAGAGATTGATTTTTATCTCATATGGAAGGATACAATTTGGAGCCAGTGATCATCAAGTTTATTACAATAGTCAAACAAACTATTGGGCTTTGAGGATCCACTTGGTGGGCTCAGCTTGATGAAATATAGGAAAAACCCTACTGTAAAGTATGGGTCTAAATTCCTCCATGTCCTTGAAATAGAGGGTTGTCATTGAGTTTCATATTATTCCCTCCTCCCCTCGAAAAACCTTTTATAGAGTTAGCATTTTCCACCATAAGAGCTAATTATTCATAACTAGCGACAAATTTGCTGAGTTGTTGCAATACATTTTCAAATAGTTTTTGTTAGCGAACTTGTTCATCCTTCAGATGGTTAGTCTCTCCTTCAAGGTTTGCCACAAATTCTAAGGGTTGTGGGTTGCAATCCATTAAGTTACGTTGCAGGAACATGGCTCTAAGACCACTTGTTATGATCGAAGGAATAGTAATTATAAAAAAGAAATTTTGGTAATTCGGTTGTTGAAGACCTCTAAATATTTTCAACTTTGGTCTGATTTGTTTTCATAAATAAGATGAGATAAGATAAAATAGAAGTTAAAAATTGAATAAAATATTGTTATAATATATATTTTTTAATATTAGTTTTATCTTTATATTTGAAAAAGTTGTTTTGAAATTTGAAAAAGTTGAATTATCTATTAATCAAACTAGACCTTTATGGATAGAATTTAGTTGTTTTCATTGATGAATATGTACAATACTTATAAATAACTTCAAATAATTGTCACTGGACTAAAGCAAATTACTAATGTGGCTATGACTAGACTGTGTTTGGATGTTGAGCTAAGTTGAATTGAGTTGAGTTAAATAAAATATTGTTAGAATATTACTTTTAATATTATGAGTATTTTAAAATTTGAAAAAGTTGAATTATTTATTCTATTTTGTATGAAAATTTAGGAAAATGTTTGGGGATTTAAAAAAATTGTAATGATGAGATGAAGTGAGTTTAAGTTCCAAACGGGGCTTTAACTTTTTCAAATCCCAAAATATTTATAATATTAAAAAGTAATATTCCAACAAGATTTTATTCAACTCAGCTTACTTCAGTTCAGCTCAACTCAATTCAGTTTAGCTTAACTCAACTCGACATCTAAACGCAAGAAATCAATAATTGGACACAACACACAGCTAAAAACAAATAATAACTTACTACCCCACTAGGCATAATGGCTAATGACCCGTACCACCATCTCCACTAAGAAACCCACATTACTAATTGGCACACTAGCCCACGATAAATCTCATGATAGATGACTTATTCAATAACATTTTGAATCTTTGACAACTTTTAACAAAACAGAAGACGCAATTGGAATATAAACAAAAGGTTAAACAAAACTAAATCTTAACTCCTACGAACATAGCACGTAACACACTCCTCCCCTTTAGAAGACCTCGCCTTCAGGGTTTGGAAGATTTTTCCAAACTTTATCTAAGATCTTCCCAAATAGCATTGCCATCGTGGCCTATTATATTGACATCCGGATTGAAACCTTTCATAATACTAATAACAAAGCCTTGGTCCCTTTTTCCAACATTTGAGATGGGAAAATTCATTTAGCAGGTACGTTAGGCCCTTTGTTATGATTCTTGATGGTGGGGTTTGTTTGATTTCTTTATTTTGGGCTTAATAAAGGGGCAAGTAGTCTTAAAAAGGGAGCTGGGGTAGGAAGACTGGACATGTTGGTTTGTTTGTTGGATTAGGTAAGGAGTCATGTGAAGTTCATTATAGGACTTCTTGCAAACGAGCTAACCCAAAGGTTGCTGAAAGAGTTGTAGGCTAGAACATAGTGACAACAATTCTCGAATCATCACGTAAGCCACTGAGAAATGTGTTGATGCAAAACTCTTCATTGAGTCTATTAATTCAATTAGGTAAGTGCTCATAACTAGGTTTGATATTCTTCAATATTGGACACTTATCAAAGTTTAGTAAAAGCTCCTACTATATTTTCGTAAGTTGAGGGATGAAAGCAAATTTTGAGGGTTGAAACAAACGCCTCCCAAGTGTGAACTATACTTGAATCCATGAACCAACAATATCAAGAAAGAAGTTTTCCTCCAATATAGAAAAATATAATTGAGCCAGTGATCATCAGAGGTATTATAATAGGTGAAATATTGTTAGACCTTAAGGATCCACTCAGTGAGCTCAACTCCATCAAATCTAGAAAAGTCCAACCACAAAATACGGACCTCATGAATTCCCCCATGGGGTGCCAGTGAGATTCTCATTTTCGAGTAATTGTTGTTAGCACACTTATTTGTCCTTCATATAGTTAATCTTTCCTTTAAGGTTTAGCCACAACTTTTGAGAGTTGTATGTTGTGAGTCCCTCATTTATAGATAGAATCTACTTGTTTTCATTGTGAATACTTTCAATATTTATAAATAACTTCAAAGAATTGTTATTGGATTAAAGCTAATTACTAATGTAGCTATAACGAAGAACTTGTTTGAGATTGTGTTTCGAATCTTAAAAAGTACTTTTAAATAATTAAAATCACTTTTAAAGAAAAATGACATGTTTTGTAACTTTATAAAAAATGCTTTAATCAATTTAAAAAGTTGAAAGTCAGGATTTTCAAAAAGTACTAAATTGAAACTTTTATAAAAAAAAGCTTATGTGGATAACTATATTTTGAAAAAAATTAATATAACTAATTTTAAAAACGTTTTAGATACATGTTTACCAAACAGTAAACATCTTTTCAAATATACAATTTTTTTATTTAAATTATAAGCTCTAAAGTTATAAGCTTCATTTTCCATCGCAATTCCAAATGTTCTCAAATGTTGCACCCAACTTGCATTTTTTAAATGAGAGGTCTGGTTTTATGAAGTTTTTCTGTTTTTTAAATTAAATTTAACTTCAAAGAATTATAATATTTCAACTTTTAATCTAATGATTACTCAAATACAAAAATAAAAATAATTTTTATACATTCTAAAATAAACTTATTTAAAAAAAATTAAATCAAACAAATTTCAATTTTATGTATCTACTCCACAGACTTCAATAATATATAAGATTATTAAACAATAAATTATTCAAATATTTTCTTCAGCCCAACAAATAATATATTTTAAAATAAATTCTCAAAGAGTAAGAAGTTGAGTATGCAAGTCCGCGTACTCTCTTTGAGAAAAAAATAAAATTTATGGTTAAAAAAAAATCTTTTATATGGATTTTAAATTTATCTAATTTTTTAAAGAGAAATTTCACTCATCATCCGACACACCATATTATTTTATTTTTTGTTCTTATTAAATGTATGGTATATGGATTATGAATAGTAGAAGATTTCAATGAATTTAACAAGAATAAGATTAAAAAAATAAAAATAAATATGATATATAAAGATGATAAGTAGTAAAATATATTTATTAAAAAAATATACATATCATAACATGGTTACAAATATTATTTTTTATTATCAAATATTTTCAAAATTTTGTACAAACTAAGAGCTTGTTTGAGGTTGTGTTTCGAGACTTAAAAAATACTTTTAAACAGCTAAAAGCACTTTTAAAAAAATGACATGTTTAGTAATTTTATAAAAAGTGAGCTTTAATTAGTTGAGGATGCTAAAAATTAGATTTTTCAAAAAGCACCAGATTTGAGCTTTTATCAAAAGGCTCAGGTAGATAACTATATATTTTTAAAAAATTACTGTAATTAACTCTAAAAGTAGACTTTATTACATTAAGTTTTAAGCTATAAGTCTTAAACTAAAAGCAATATTTCTCATCGCAATCTCAAATAGGCTAACTTACCTTTATATGTCGAAAGCCCCCAATTTACTCTGTTGTGATTCGTTTGTTGCTTCATTATTGTTGAGTTTTCTATTATTTTTATAAATAGTAATTAATATAAGAAAAATTCTATACAAAGCTTCTATACCATATACTACACTAGTTTTAATTAAATATTTGGTATATGGAAACTGAGTAGAAGAATTCAATTAATTTTAAAATATAAATTAAATTTTTTTAAAAAAATTGAATACTAAAAAATATAATGTATGGTATGGAGGATTATACATAGAATTACTTATTAATATAATTAGAGTAATGCTAGGGCTCCCGCTGCAGAATCCCGTTAGTCTATTTCCAATTTTTTACATCATTTTTTTCATACTTATAAATATTTTTTTAAAAACAATCACAATATTATTAAACAATACTTTCTTAATCACTAAGTAAAAAAAATTAAGCAGGAGCTCCCAATAGGATTCTAGCAAAATCCTTATCTTTTTTCCTATAATTATATGTCTCTCTTTGTGGATGCATTTTTATTAAAAAAGAAAATCTATGTCGTTAAGAAAATCTATGCCCTTTCTTCCTTCACTCTGAAGAAATGGCAATAAGGAGGTGGTTGAAGTCTTCTTTGTTCTAAGGGGCAAGTGAAGGTTGGCGATTCAACTGGTTTGATTGAGAAGTGTGAACAAGTAGACATGGATGAATTAAGAGAATAGTGGGAAAAGTTTCGTCTATTAGAAGACTAAAATCAAACTATAAACATTGAAGTAAACACTCTGGAAGAAGGCATGAAACTGGGTGAAAATAGTACCATAGGAAAATTATTTTCAAATTGAGTGATAAGCAAAGAAATCATTAGTTCGATGATGAGAAAGATGTGAAAAACGGAAAAGACTTATTTCATTAACTGAGTTCTAATCTATTCTTGATTTCTTTCCAAGACACAGCTGACAAAATTAAGGTACTTAGAGGTAAACCTTGACTTTTCGATAATTGTTTTTTGTTACTTAAACCTTATGATGGCCTAATTCCCCCCAATAAGATGCAATTCGACAAGGAAAGTTTTTGGATTCAATTGCATGAGCTACTGTTGGCATGCATGAACAAAAAAGTGGGAAGCTAGATAGCTAGTTCAGTGGGTAGTGTTAAAGCAATTGATGTTAAAGAAGATGGCACAGCATGGAAAACTTTTCTTAGAGTGAAGGTGAACTGGACAAAAGGAAACCTCTCTTGAGAGGATGATTTATCAAATTGATGGGAGATATATATTAGGTTCCTATTATATATGAAAAGTTGTCGTGTGTTTGTTTCAACTGTGGAATTGTGGTGCATGGGAGCTCAAGATGCACCCAGCAAAAGGAAAAAGGTTCATATAATAGGCTAGAGAATAGACAATTTGGGGTTTGGCTCCATGCAACCACAAAGCAGTGGAAGAAAGTAAGAACAAACAAATTGGGGTCTAGTTCACTTAATAGGTAACTTTTTCATGAAACAAGCTGAGGAAAAAAGTGAGAAGGAAGTGGAAAGGGATGTAGTATGCAACCTAAATGCTAATTGTGAGGAGGTGCCTAAATTAGAAAAGTATAAAAAATTAGCCTCAGACAATATAGACAAAGATAGGGAGGTTGAGAGCTTAGTAGCTATAACTGAGCATTTGGGGGGGGTGTGAAATACACACTATCTCACAGAAGGCAGAAGGGGCAAGCCAGTTTAGCAAATGTTATTCATGGAGAAAAACCTCTGGAACAGATAGTAGATGAGGAAAAGCTGGAGATGGTCAGAGCAGAAAGCTCTAATAATATTGACTTAGGCAGAAAAATTTTGAACAACTGGGCGTGATAAGCAAGATGCAACTAAGAAAGGAATCATCAATAGACGAGGCTAAGAGGTCGGTCCAAGGGACATGGAAAAGGATCAAAGAATAAAGGGGCTATAGAATCAATATCCCTAACATCAGGCCATAAAAGAGTAGCCATTGAAGTTAGGGAGGATTGTGAGGTGATGAAGGGATTCCAAAAAGGAAAAGTCCACAAGAGGGAGGAGAAAGAGAAATATTCTCAATTTTTGGCGGAGGTTGCTAGGCAACCCTACCAATTATAATGAAACACTTAAGTTGGAACTGTTGGGGGCTGGAAACCCCTGAGTAGTTGATGATCTTTGTCTATTAGTCAGAGAAAAAAGAACCCACTTAGTTTTTCTCATGGAGATAAAACTATGGAGTTCTAAATTTGACCAAATTAAAATAAAACTTGGCTATGATTGCTGTGTTGCACTGGATGTTATTGGAAAAAAAGGGGGACCTGTAATGCTATGGAAAAGTAACTATGCAATGGATTTAATTAACTACTCTCAACATCACATTCATGTATTAATTACTAAGATGGAGGAAAATACAAATTGGTTTTGTACTACATTTTGTGGACATCTTGAAACCAATAAAAGGTACCACACTTGGGGGTTGCTTTCACGGCTCAGACCGGAACTCAATCATACATGGTGTATTGGGAGATTTCAATGAGATATTGACTTCAACTGAAAAGTATGGATGATAGACGAAACCTGAAAAGCAAATGAGTGACTTTAGGAATGCTTTGGCCACTACCAGATTGAATGATCTAGGGTGGAAGGATAGTTGCTTCATCTGGAGTAACAGACAAGATGGTTCCAACTTTATAAAGGAAAAACTTGACAGAGAGGTGGCTAACTCTAAGTGGAATGATATGTTTAAAAGGCATTATGTGGAGACTTTATCTACAAGGAAATCTGATCATAGGCCCATCCTATTAACAGCACACAGGAAAACTATATATTGTCCCCTAAATAAAATTAGATTTAAGTTTGAGTCTAAATGGACCTGAGATGAAGAAGGAGAAAAAACAATTAGAGAATGGTGGAATATGGATATAACTGACCAAAATGGATGAGAAAGATTAAGAGTAAGATCTCTAATTGCTCTAAACAACTGACTGCATGGAGTAAACACAAGGGTGTGGGAGGTGATAAGGAAATAGCAATCAAAATAGAAAAGCTCAAATATATACAAGATGTATAGAGCCCACAGAACCTTTCTAAGATAAAAAGATTACAATGGAACCTTGAAGTGATGCTAGAATGAGAAGATCTTAAATGGAGACAGAGAGCTAAATGAACTGGTACTAGATTGGAGATAAAAATACAAGATTTTCTCATCTTTGTGCCACACAATGACAAAAAAAACTTGATTGGAACTACAACAGATTTACAAGGTAGTAAATGGGAGAAAAGTGACGTAACAAAAGCTTTTACAACATATTTCAAGGACCTATTTATCTCAACAAGTCCGTCTGTAAGGACCCGACACTTATGTGACTTTTTTTTTCTCAAAACAGTTTTAGAAAACAGAACTGATTTCGTTTGTTTTAAAACCCTTCAGTTACCCAGGGTGGCAGACTACACGTTCTAAAATAAAATACATTTTTATAATAAAAGAGATCTACAGAGGAAATACATAATTTTTAATTAAAAGACATTTTTCACATGCCTAGACTATCGTGCTTTTCCCTAGGATTGTCTACTTCCTGCTGCGTATTCCTGTGTGGGGGAAGAAAACACACAGAAAGAAAACTAAAATAAGTCTAATACTCAATAAGCGTTACTTCATACCTTTTTAAGTATATAATAAAGTAGGTTTTTCAATCATAAAACCAACACAGAAATATATATACATAAGTAAAAGATAATACATGCATCATTTTTCATAATTATGATCCTATTAAGTCCTTTTTCCTACGTGTCTTGTTATGCTACGTTCATTACATAGAGAATTTAAAGATAATTCTTTTTCTTAATCATTACTTTAAGCTATTAACACACAAGAAATCAGCAAACAAACAAGCATCTAATTACCAAGCAAGCACGGTAATAGCTACAACTACCAAGCAGCTATCAGATAAGATAGTCATAATTCTGCAAACCAAAACAACAACCACAAGTTATCAAAACAACTAACAAAAACTCACTCATCCAATATATTCATATCATGCATGCGATACACATCCTACATAATGTAACATTCATTCACTTTCTTTAGATCGTTGCACCCTGTTAACTTCTGTGTGCTACGGTTGGTAGATCTTCCTTTAGATCCTGGGTCTTCATTTGGACCATTGGGTCTTCCTTTGTACCCATTTCGCATTCTCATACTTCATAGCATACAGTCATTCAAGTTTTCTTTTTCTTTTTCTTTACCTTACTTTCCCTAGACTTTCCTATCATTTAATTCCTCTGCTGTCTATCTCTTTTCTCCTAACCAGTCTGTCTATAGAAAATATCTTTTAGAAGCATACCCACAAACCGGACGCATGCGCATACACTTAATCTCGTTGGGACATATGGTCATCTCATAAGGTCATTACATAGTGTTCTTGCATTGCGCCAATTCATGAGATAGAAATCTCAAGTTTCATTTTATATTTTTCGGAGAACACATCCAATAATTACTACGTATAGGCATCCAATCACAGACATGTAATTAAGCATTTGAGGTTCAATAAAAGGGGCTACCAAGAATGGCCATACGTACGTATACTAGCCTTTTCAATCCTATTATTTTTCTTTACTAGTCCGGTAAACTCTAAGGTGTATGAACATAACACTTACCTGGTCTCCATGCTATTTTCATATCATGCAGTCCAATCGCAAGTACAACATACACACAAATAGCATCAATATATATTTAGCACACAAGCAATTAACTAGGCAAAACCTACACTTCATTAAGATACTCTCTTGCTATCCCCACGTCCTTGGGGTTCTACTCCACTTAGACTATCGGGAGACCTACTGAGAACACTGAGACACCTTTCGATATCCCTATGCCTTTGAAGTCCAACTTCACTCAAACCATCGGGAGACTTACTATGGACACTAAGACACTTTTCGATATCCCTATGTCATTGAAGTCCAGTTAGGTACACGTGTCACCAGACGCACATATACTCTACCTCTACGTCACCTAAAATCAACATAGAATAGCAACCTTCTCCATATCGGTTGGCAGGACTAATCTCACTTTCGGCCGTCTACAAGTTCGTCTCGACACTTGACACAATAGGGTTCATTTTCAATGTACCTCCATTGTGTCACGCAGTTCAAGACTACTCTCGAGCTATCTTGTCATCTATCACTTCACATGGCATTACGCCATGTTATTCCTACATCGACTCCAGACTCGACATGAGTAAAACTCTTTACATATCCTGGTTATGCTCCCAATACTTTCCTGCTACGCGACTCCTTCGCTTTGCACGTACCTTTAGACATAACACGATTACACAGTGACAGTCGTCACTAGGGCTACTGGTCACTTCACTACTCTGGGATGCTGCTCCACAGTTTTCAACACTTCATGCACCTTACATCCTCTAGTTGTGCAACTACCATTTTAGTGATATGCTTTACGGTGCATCACGACTACAGCATAAGGAGTACCCACCATGCTTCTGTTGTAGACACCATTCTGCACATACACCCTACGTCGAGTATATTCCACGTATACTCTCTCCATAGTACTCTAAGCCATAACCATACGATACACGATACACAGTGTGTTGCTTTACTCCCATAGAGTACATTACATGCGTACTCTCTTTAAACACTTGTCCCAACACCATATCTGCACACAAAGTACCCCCATACTATCCAGTACAGTCCACAACCTTACTTCACAACACAACCAACCACACACAACTTTCCAGTGGACCCCTAACAACAAAGTCCACAACACACAATAAACATACATACAATAGAAAGAGGGTTATACCATAGTGGGGTAAACCCGTACGTTATTCACTTCTTGGCACGGTTAGTGGTGTCAGAAGCTACTAACTCGAACGTTAACCGCTCCGTCAAAGTCTGTGCTGTGACATCAGAACGGGAATGGCTCAGGGTTGGGGTCTAGGGTTTCAATTACTAATTTTAGGTCATAAAAGGGTGGCCAATATGGTGGGGAGTTCGTTAGTGGCGAAAAAAGGGTCGTACATTATGGCTATTGTTACGTCAACCACGTAAAGTGATGGTTTGGGCTAAGATGCTCGATTTGATACCGAAGGCTAGATAAATACTCATTGGAGGATGAGAAATCTCAAGGTGGTGGTGGTGAGGCAGTGCAACCACCAGAAGGTGGCGAATCTAGCTCAAAAGAGTGGAAACCCATTTTCGGGTTTAGGGCTGCCGGTGGGAGTTAGGGCCATGGATGGAAGAACTGAGCTAGGGTTAAGGTTGCCTGAAGTGGGGGAGGTTTTTGGGGGTGGAGGTGAGGCCCACGGTGGCCGGATGGCGGCATGGTGAAGATAGGCCTATTTGGAGACCCATTTCGGGTGGAGGAGGAACGACGAAGCTGGAATGGCTATCGATGGTGGGTTTTATACTCCTGAGGATGTGGAGTTTAGTGGTGGTGGCAGTGAGCTAAGGCGGCCGATGGTGGCGCCGGAAAAAGGGAGAGAAGCCATGATAATCCATTTCGGGTTTGAGGCTCACGCGCCAGCTAGGGGCCGCCATAAGGTGCACTACCGGTGGGCTGTGCTTTTTGGTGGCTGGCAGTCTAGGTGGGACTGAAGGTGAGGCTTGGTGGTCGGCGGTGGCGCCGCCACAGGCTAGAAGCCGAACAGTCCATGAGGGAGGCCTGCGTGCAAGAGAGAGAGGAGAGAAAGGAGAGAGAAAAGAGAAAAAGGAAAATGAAAAAAGTAAGGGTCTTGTACTTCCTCGTGCTATTTATAGGCGCGACACTTCGGAGTCTTCAAACTGACAAACGATGCGCTTAAAACACTGATCTAAAAACACGTAAAATCAATTTAACTTAAAACACTCAGAATGATTAAATAAAATATTATTTTAACTTACTTTAGTTCACAACATAATATTCCTCATCATTAATTAAGATGATGAAGCTTACTAATTATTAAAAATGAATAAAGCCATATATTTAAATTACAGATTTAAAGCATAATTAAAATCCCACAACACTTTAAATAACTAAACCAGGGCATTAAAATGATTTTGTACAATTATACTATTTTGTAGCGCTCCAAGATATTATAATTGCATATTTTATAAAACTGGCTTGGGTCTAATAATACTGGAAATATCTCATATAATATTTTCAAAACATTTAAAATATTCTATAGCATTAAAACACTGGACGCATTTTAAAATCAACGTTATTGTTTTAAAAACACACCATTGGGGTTGGGCATGTGCGTTGTGACCTAGCACGTGCATCGATGCTCATTTCAATCGAATAAGAGAGGAACGAGTTATCATATCATCTGCTTAGGATTCGCTAAGCTTTGGAAAAAGAGGGAGTGAGTATTACACCATCCTTTGAAGATTTGGATAACTATTTGAGAGGTGTAGAAGTAAAATTAACAGATGACATGCATGCAAAGTTGCAGTAGCTATTTACCCGAGTGCAAATTGAAGATGCTCTTTATCAAATGTCACCTCTAAAAGCCCTTGGACCTGATGGATATAATGCTCAATTCTTCCAAACCTATTGGCATATAGTTGGTGATGAGGCATGTTAGACTATTTTACAGTTTCTAAATTGAGGTAGGATGGACTTATCTATTAACTCTGTAGCCATTGCTTTAATTCCAAAAGTTAAAAATCCTACAAAAGTGAACCAATTTAGACTTACTAGCCTTTGTAATGTATTATACAATTTAGTTTCCAAGGTCTAGCAAATAGGCTCAAGCACATCTTACACCTTATTGTCTCAAACACACAAAGTGCTTTTATTCCCATTCGACACATAATAGATAATGTCATCACTACATATGAGCTTTTACATACCATGAAAACCAACCAAAAGGGAAGAACAGGTTCAATGGCCATCAAATTGGATATGTCAAAGGCTCATGATCATGTTGAATAGATTTTTACGGAAGCTATAATGAATAGATTGGGCTTTGGGGACAGATGGATTCAACTTGTCATGAATTGCATAACTATTGTCAGTCCTCAATTCTGGTAAATGAAAAAAGGGGGGAAACTTCCAACCACAAAGGAGAATAAGGAAAGGAGATCTCCTATTTCCTTACCTATTTATCCTTTATGTTGAAGGTCTCACATCTTTGTTAAATCAAACTGAAAACAGAGGGGAAATCCAAGGTATGGTAGTAGCTAGAGGAGGTTTGAGAATGAGTCATTATTTGTTTGTTGATGACAATGTCCTATTTACTCGAGCAACCATCAAGGAGTGGGAAACAATCAAAGAACTGCTTCTAACCTATGAAAAGGCATATGGGCAGTCTCTAAATAGGGATAAGACAACTGTTTTCTTTAGCTCCAATACAAGTGCAGGTAGACAAAATAAATTGGCGTAGGCTGTGGGAGTTGCAGCTGAGAACAACTATGGAAGGTACCTTGGTCTTCTATCAATGATAGGAGATCCAAGTATCAATTTTTTGGAGTTATTAAAGAGAAGATATGAAGTAGAATGACCAACTGGAAGAATATTTTTTATTTATCACAAAATGAATTGGTGTAGGCTGTGGGAGTTGCAGCTAAGAACAACTATGGAAGGTACCTTGGTCTTCTATCAATGATAGGAGATCCAAGTATCAATCTTTTGGAGTCATTAAAGAGAAGATATGAAGTAGAATGACCAACTGGAAGAATATTTTTTATTTATCACAATCTAGTAAAGAGGTTATGTTTAAAGCTATAATCCAAGCTATACTCACTTAGACCATGAGTGTATTTCAATTACCAAAAAAGCTACTCAAGGAAATCAACTCAATGATGGGTAGTTTTTGGTGGGATAACAACAATGAAAAAAACAAAATATATTGCAAAAATTGGAAGAGCATGGGGGTATCAAAAAGAGAGGGGGGGGGGGTTTGGGTTTTAGAGACTTGGAATCATTTAATAAAGCCATGTTGGCCAAACAGATATGGAGGATTCTGAATAACCTTAATTCTTTGGTTACACAGATACTACAATAGAAATATTTGAAAAAAGGATCTGTCCTAAACTCAAAAAGGGTACAAACTCTTCTTTCATTTGGCAAAGTTTATGATCGTCTATAGATTTGATTAGAAGAGGCAATATTTGCAAAGTAGAGGATGGCAAAAACATCAATATTTGGCAGGATAACTGAATTTCTAAATCAATGCCTATCAAGTTTTACCCCTCAAGCACAGGATCGAGGAGTAGAAATTATGTTTCTGAGCTCATTAATTCAGAAGAACCTAGCCGAAAAACAACAGAGTTATCCTAGACTGATTGATAGGAATGTGCAAGATAGATTGATTTGGGGCTTGACTACATATAAAGATTTTACTGTTAGAAGCGCCTACTATTTACAACAAAGCATTAACAGACTGGATGAGGGAGAGTGCTTTAGTGGTATCAAAGGTTTGATTGATTGGAAATACATGTGGTCCTTTAGCATACCTGCTAAAATCAAGTTTTTTTTTTTTTTTATTGTATGGAAAGTTGCCCATAATGTGCTACCCACCAGGCAAAACTTGTTTTTAAAAAAGAGTAGTTAAGATAGAGATGTGCAGCATGCAAAAGGGAGGTGAGATCTGTTGCTCACATGCTATGGAATTGTCCAGCAGTAAATGATGTATGGGCTGCATCTCAATGTCTAGTGCACAAATGGCCACATTTTTTCTTTGATTTGTGGACAACTCTGAACTAAAAACTTTTAGAGGATGAGCTACAACTTTTTTGTTTTATATTGAGAAAGATATGGTTAAGAAAAATTTTTGTGGTATATGGAAAAGATTTAGAGAGCCCTTAACAAATGATCTCGACAGCCAGAGTAGATAGAGACATCTTTCAGTCTTCTTAGGAAAGTTTAGTCCAACTTCCTGCAAGTAATGTTTTTCAAAGAAAAGAGCTAAGGTGGAAGGCGCTAGGCAATGGATTTATCAAAGCAAATTGGGATGCCTCTGTGTATAACAAGCAAAACAAAAATGGGATAGACATCATTCAACACAAAGTTCTATAGAGCTTCTGAGTATGGAGACATCATGGCTTCTGCTTGCCTATCCACAAAACCAGGTATGAAAGCTATGTTGGCCGAAGCATTAGCACTAAGAAGCTCTATAGAACTTTGTGTTGAATCAGGATTTGCTAATGTTATATTTGAAGGTGATTGTAAAACTATAGTGCAAACGATAAACAGCAAGGAAGACTCGTGTGCTAATTATGGTGCTCTGATATTGGATATTCGAAACATGTTGATGGATAACCTGATTGGGAAGTAACCTTTGCACACGGAGAAGTAAATTGTGTTACTCACCAATTAGCAAAGCTAGCACTATGTGACACTGAGTAGATATAGATTGAAGATGGTATAATATAAATTATATCTACTATTTTTTTAGAACAACCTATATAATATTGATAATTTTAATTCTATTTTTGCATTTTCCACATCAATGAAATTCCCCATATTTCAAATATATATAATATATACATATATATATTCACCGACCTGTGAAAACGTTGTCATTGTCAATGCCAATGAGATTGCGTTTAATGTTGATGGGCATGGATTCAATGAATAATCCAGATTCAGATTAGATTCAGATTCTGTGCACGTGTTCCGTCATTTCCATGCCCACCTCGTTTAACCGAGGTTCATATTGAAGTTTGAAACAAGAAGACAAAGGGTAATTCGGAGAAATTATTGATCCTAGAATTCCTAGCCGTTCAGAAATAACCCCTAGCTAGTGTTGCAGTGGCGGAGATTCATCCTGCCGCTGAAAAGTCTTCATTTTTTGCATCTCATCTATCTCTCTCTCTAATGTTCTGATCATGGAATCGCTAGCCGTTTCCCACCACCGGATTCCGTCGGGTCTCGGATTAGCTGCACCGCTCTCGGTAAACTGTAATGGCAAGATCGCAAGGTTAAGGTCAAGCTCCTTCACCCCAGTCGGCTCCAGCTCGCGTGCCCTTACTCTCAGATGCGCTCAGAGGTCTCCCTCATCAGGTAACTCTCCAGATGCTGCTGATGTTTTTTTGGAGTGGATTATGATGATTTTCCTGAGGCTCTGTTTGGTTGCTGGGAAAATTATCGAGGTGGAAAGAAAATGACTTGAGATCTCATGTGTAGGGATTGCATTATAGAAGTTTGATAACATTTCGGACTCAAGTGTGAATTTCGGTCCTTAATCGTGATTAAAGTCAAAAGTTTCATTACAATTGTTCTAAAATCTCTCTTTGTTATCTAACGGTGCGCGTTCGATTTGTTCGGCATCCGAGAGAACAGAAACATTTTATCCACTGAGCTCGAGATAATGCTATGAAGCTTACAATTCATAATTGGAATCCGAAACACCATTTATCTCTCATAAGGCTAAAAAATGTTATATCTTGATTCTAATGCGTGAAACCGTTGTGTTCTATTTTTGGTTCCTTTTTGTGAGTGTTGTCTATTATGATGCAATTCTTGCAGTCGCCAATTCGAAAGAATTTTTCGAAGCTTCCAAGAAGGGGAACTTAATTCCTCTATACCGATGCATATTCTCGGATCATCTAACTCCGGTCCTCGCCTACCGATGTTTGGTGAAGGAGGATGATAGAGATGCTCCAAGCTTTCTGTATGAGTCTGTGGAACCTGGTGCGCTGGGTTCCAATATTGTGAGTACTAATAATTCCGCCGTACTTTGTAAAAACTTCTTATGCATCCTTATGAGATGTAAATCATTTATATTTCAGTTTGGTGAATTGTACAGGGGCGGTATAGCGTTATTGGAGCTCAGCCAACAATAGAAATTGTGGCAAAAGAGAATATGGTTACAATTATGGACCATGAGGAAGGGACTAGGACAGAGGAGATTGTGGATGATCCAATGACTGTTCCACAAAGAATTATGGAAGGATGGAGGCCCCAACTCATTGATGAACTTCCAGAAGCATTTTGTGGTAAGAAAAGGGGATCGAACTGTGTCACCCCAACCACAAAAAATAAAAAAAGACACACAAAAGCAACTAACCAGGGAAGACACTTAATTTTACTTATGCAACTTATATTTGTTCACACAGTTGGATTCAAGCTGTTCTCTTACTGGTGAAATATTAATTTATTTCGGATTTTGTTGCTCTAACAAAGATTAGTGCTCTTATATACGAAACTGTCAATCTGTATTCAGCATTACACTATCTGCTTGACCAGGTGGGTGGGTTGGTTACTTCTCATATGATACTGTGCGCTTTGTGGAAAGGAAAAAGCTGCCCTTCGCTAGTGCCCCCCCAGATGACAGGAACCTTCCTGATGTTCATCTTGGCCTCTATGATGATGTGATTGTGTTTGATCATGTGCAGAAGGTGGTTTTAATTTGATAGATGCGCTAATTGTTTTTCCTCAAACAAGTAATTCATTGCAAACCATTTCACTTGCATTGCCTAACTGATATCTAATGTCATGTTCTCATCTTTCTCTGCGGGATTTATTTTATTTGAATATAAAACTCAGCAAGAAGGCTTACTCAAACTTGGACCATTTTTATTAAAAAAAAAACAATATATATATTGTAAGTAAAAAAAAAAAAATACACTACATGCTTGCTATGTTCCAATTTTCAAACATTTTTTTCCAAGTAATTTTCAAACACTTTTCAGAGTATAAAAGCTTATAATTACATCATTGAAGGCTCTAATGTGCCTTGTTTTGTTTCTAGAGTATTTATTTTCTCTCTTTTCCATTCCAGCTGTTTGCCATTAAAAACCATCACCATTCACCAAACAAGATGCGTATATTCAATTCCACAAGTTTTTTTTTTTTTTAGGCAAAGAAGATTAGATTACTGGGTTAGGACTTCAAACTTTGATTGCAATGGTTGGATGATTTCTTGATAATTAAATAAATGTGTGTGTAAACACTTAGATAGAAGTATTTTACTTATAAAAAAAAACTGTGTATCTATGTACTTATGTATGTATGTATATACTTGGTAATCAAGGTAGTCTTGTTAATTGTGCCAATTTTGTCGACATCAGAAAGCATATGTGATTCACTGGGTGCGAATGGATCGATATTTTTCTGCTGAGGAGGCATTCAATGATGGAATAAACCGTCTGGAAACTTTGGTATCCAGAGTACATGATATAATTTCGTGAGTAGTCAATTTTTTGTTTTCTTGCCATGTGACACATCATGTGGTCTGCTCTTTTTAAGTTCAATGTGAAGATGTATAATTGGTTATCAATTCCAGCCCGAGGCTTCCTGCAGGTTCAATAAAGTTATGCACTCATCTCTTCGGTCCTAAATTGGAAATGTCAAGCATGACAAGCAAAGAATACAAGGAGGCGGTATTGCAGGCTAAAGAACATATCCTGGCAGGTGATATTTTCCAGATCGTATTGAGTCAGCGATTTGAACGAAGGACCTTTGCGGATCCATTTGAAGTTTATAGGGCACTCAGAATTGTCAATCCTAGCCCATATATGACTTATTTACAGGTTTGTCTGCTTTTCTCTTTTACTTTTTGTCTGAAAAGATTGTCAATGGTAACAATCTGACCATTCTTGTATGTGTCTCATGATCAGGCTAGAGGCGCTATCCTGGTTGCTTCGAGCCCAGAAATTCTTACGCGCGTGAAGAAAGTAACTGTTTTACAGTAATCTGAATAATTATTGCATAACTGTCTTCGTTTACGTTTTCTTCTGGTTCTTCTATCACATGTATTATTTTGAAATTTCCTTTTTTCACGTGCTTATTTTCTGCAAAGACAATAGTGAAACATGTCCATTAGCTTTAGTAACACATGCATATTTTCACTTCTGCTGACAGAGAACTATCACTAATCGACCCCTTGCTGGTACCACTCGAAGAGGGAAAACACCTAAAGAAGATTTTATGCTGGAAAAAGAGCTTTTAAATGATGAGAAGCAATGTGCTGAGCACATTATGCTAGTTGACTTGGGAAGGAATGATGTTGGAAAGGTTTGTTATTTTGTTTCTACAGACTGTATATGAGCCTGTACTGTGGGTGAGCCTCAAAAAGAAACTGACAGTAAAGTAGAATAGAATGGTGCTGCTTTTAAATCATTAGGGAAAGCAACCTCAGTCTTGTTTGTGTCTTCATATTCAATTATAGGATAACAATATATCATGCTAACCACTGCTAGATCCCTCAAGTCAAACCTGTAGGCCTATGTGTGGTGGCAGTTTTGTTCATTTCATTGTGCTACCAGTTAATACTATGTATCCTGTTGCATTTTTTGATAAAATATTTGGTTAATTATAAGAAGAAAAAATTTTATACTATTTATCCTATTGTATCCTTTGTTTCATAATCTGCATCAGTTTTCCCATAATCTTTCATTTTATGGTCACAATCATGTACTAAAACAGGCTCTGATAATGCAGGTCTCCAAACCTGGTTCTGTTAGGGTTGAAAAGCTCATGAACATTGAGCGATATTCTCATGTTATGCACATAAGCTCAACTGTAAGTTTTTCTTTCTTTTGTAGCTCATTTCATAAATGCAATTTATGACAAGGGATGCGTTTATAATCTTTTACTTGTTCAATTCTGTCATGTTCATATATTAATAGATGATTTCTCAAACTTGTGCAGGCACATAAGTAGATATTATATGCGAGGGTGTTTGTCATTAAGATAATATCTAACATTTGTGGATATTTTGTTTCATCCTTCAACTTTGAATTCTTTTCCAGCTAAATACTCATAATAGGCTTTGTGAAGATAATCTTATAATTCACTTATTGATTTCTTACAAAGTGATGCATTTAGTGACACTATTTTCCTTTTATCTCCTTCGATAATGATAAATGTCTCTGCAGGTTACTGGAGAGTTACTTGACAGTTTAACTAGTTGGGATGCACTGCGCGCCGCATTACCTGTTGGGACTGTTAGTGGAGCACCAAAGGTTTTTTTCCCCTTTCCAGTCACAGTCACAGTCACAGTCACAGTCACACTTCCAACTTTTAGTAGTTCATCTATTACTTTCACCTTTTTTTGAGAATGGTAGTATTCTTTGATAAGAACCAAGAACTCATCCAAATTAATTAGAGCTGCCAGTATCACGAGGATAAATTCTTATAAAAGAATCCACCAGGATGAATTAAATTAAGAAGAGGAGGGATAGTAATGCTGTTTTTTGGTTCTTGCAATTATCATCTACATAATCGTGATTTCTTCATTAGGATTCAGTTGGTTTCTTGGTGGATAGTCTTGCTCATTTGGTTGCATTCTTGTGGATGCTAAGGGACAGATATATAAGATTCAAGGAGGGTATAGTTTGAGAACTACCTTCTTTCAAACTTAGATGAGCATTTACTTAGAAAGTTTTCCTTGCCAAGAGCCTAAAGGTTGGGTTGTTTAAGTTTCATTGCTTTACTCACACAAACTTCCTAATTCCATGCCATTTTTGCAATCCACATGTTCCTTGATGCAACTGCTGCTCGAATAATTTGAGTGTACTTCCCTCCTATCTTCCGGAGATGGTCCGGTAATTGAGAACTACTTTTAGTAATTGTTAGTATATAGTGAAGTAAGAAATGGTGTGATAAACCAAGTGTTCGTGAAAAGTTCAAAATGAGAATAACAATGGAATGAAATATGCTGTTTTTCATATTCCTTAGTACATAGAAAACCACAATATATATAGGCTTTTAGCCATAACAAAATATCCACGGTTTTAGGCCAGCTCGTCCTTTCAGTTACAACAATATTCTCCTAGACGTCGACACACGATTCTTCTGGAATATGCTCTACTTCTTCTAGACTTTTCTTTGAGTGGTGTTGTCTCATGGCAAGAGATGTTGTTGCCTTAACATCCCCCTTGATGCAATAATTCAGGGGCGATGTTGTTGCCTTAACATCCCCCTGATGCTATTCTTCTGGAATAGCCCTTGAGCGATAATTCAGTTTATGTTTGTTAAATGGGTGCAAGTCGGGCCTGCAAGCAGACCCGAAAACCCTTGAAAATGATATTCTAGAATTTGGCCCATTAAGACTTCAAATGGAGATTTATTGTGAAGTAGTGGGTACGCGATTTATGAGATATGTGGCAACTTGAAAGGCTTCGGCCCAATATTTTTGGGGAACAGACGAATGTGATAAAAAGGAAAGACGTGTTTCTACAATATGTTGGTGACGACGTTCAATGCTCTCATTTTGTTGATGGAAGTATGGACACATAATTTGGTGAGAAATGTAACATGACTTAAAAAGAGATTGGAGGGGACGAAAATCCCCTCCCCAATCAAACTGAACTGAGATAATATTTGAAGAAAATGTATTACTCACAAATCGAAGAAAAGCATGCATAATAGATGTACCATTTGACTTAGACTGCGTAGGAAATAATCAAATAAACTTGGAATAGTCATCTACAATGGAAAGATAAAAACGGGAACTATTAGTTGAAAGAACTGGAGTTGGGCCCCCCATACATCTAACAAGGGAAGCAGAAATGGGCTTTGAGACTGAGATGGGGAGGGGGGGTGTGGAAGAACATGGGCTTTTGCTTGTGAACAGGCCGAACAGGGATGAAGGGAGGTGCTGGAGGTTAGAGGCAGATTGAAGCGGCAAAGAATCAAGTTGGTGCGAAATGAGTGGTGTTCCAACCGTGACTGCCAAAGTTGAGTTGAGGTACGGGATTCAATCAATGCTTGCAGAGAGACTATGAGAGAAGGCTGAGGAGGTATCGGCAAGGCATCCAATCCATCTTCAATGAGTCCCTAAAGGGAGCGTGAATCCTTCACAAAAGGGAGTTAGAGTGAAACTCACATTATTCTCATGAAAAAATTGATGTATAGAAAGTAGATTGCATGAAATTGATGGAACATGAAGAATTTGGGTTAAGGAAAATTTGCCAAAAGGGGAGGTCATCTGGGCAGAGCTGATGTTGTGGATGGGTAAAGTGGAACCGTTGCCTATGCTGATTTGGTCAGGTCTCTGATATGGCATAGAATCCAAAGTGAGATTATTAAATTTGAAGTAAAATGATGTGTTGCGGCAGTGTTGAACCAGGTATTAGAGGATGAAGATGTAGAAGGATGTGAGGTATAGTTGGCAGTGAAGGAAGGTGGAGGTGGTGCTTGATAGGTCTGATTAAAGCGATGGTAGCATGATAAAGCTGTATGACCAGGTTTATGGCATACTTGGCAAACTGGTCGGGGAGAAAAAGAGATGGAAGACTGGTCGTGAGGCCCTGGGAAGGAACCTCTCGAGCTAGTACGGCCACGACGTCCTCCCCTAGAGAAAAAGGTACCACAGCCATGAGGAGTAGAAAAATTTGAAGAGGGGCGAGTGGTGGCAGTGCTATTGGCAAATTTGGTGGTGCCAGAAGGTAGGGAATGATTTTGGTGAGTGATGCGAGACTCATGGTTAAGAAGGAAGCTATAAAGTTGATGAGAAGAAATGGGATCTGGTTGAGTAGTAAGAGAGGTGACCAATTATTCATATTCCGTGCCTAGTCCAAGAGATAGACAAAAAATTCAGAATCAGAGAGGGAATGACCAGCGGCCCCAAGAGAAGAAGCCAGTGATTTGGCTTTGTTGAAATATTCGGAAACAAATTCTGAACCTTGTTAAAGTGTGGCTAACTGGTATTGTGTATGAACAACATGAGTGGTATATTTGTCTGAAAACAAATTTTGTAGAGTTGTCCATACCTCACATCAGGTTGTGCAATCAAGAACTTGAGCCAGGACATTTTCAGATAGGGACGAATTTAAAGTGGAAATGATCAACTGATCCTGTTGAAGCCAACGAGTATGAGCTCGGTTTGGCTTATCATCAAGTACGAGTATGGGTGAAGAACCATCGATAAAGCCAAGAAGCTGATGACCCTTCAAAAAGGGCACAATCTGTGCCTTCCAAAGTAAGTAGTTGTCAATATTAAGTTTAACTGTAATGAAGTGAGGGGCTGAATGAATAATGGAGGTATTGAGGGATGGGGATGGTTCTGATGATTCCATGAGGAAGAAGATAAGGAACTATGTAAAAAAAAAAAAAAAAAAAGAAGGATGTGGGTCCTTTTCAGGCTTTGATACCATAATGAAGTAAGAAATGGTGTGATACACAAGGGTTCATGAAAAGTTCAAAAAGAGAATAACGATGGAATGAAATATGCTCTGTTTTTCATATAAACATAGTACACAGAAAACCGCAATATATGTAGGCTTTTAACCATAACAGAATTCCCACAATTTTAGGCCAGCTCATCCTTTCAGTTACAACAATATTCTCCTAGACGTCTACACACGATTCTTCTGGAATATGCTCTACTGCATCTAGACTTTTCTTTGAGTGGTGTTGTCTCATGGCAGGAGATGCTACTGCCTTAACGGTATACATCCTATGTACAACTCTTATTGATAGTAAATTCTTTTTGGGTTCCTCCCATTCTTGGATTTCCTACAACTATTTGCCTATAACAAACCCTCTATTTGGTCGAGCTAGAAGAAATGGAGACCTCATTTGCCATTCCATACTCACCTGACTTTTTAGCCTCTTAAAGAAAAGTTAGTTATTACTGTTTGACTCGGAAGAACCAAATTAATTCCCTTCTGTGAGGGTTCTCTCTCAATTTTGTCATATCTGCTCTGCTGCAATCCAGGTAAAAGCCATGGAATTAATAGATCAGCTGGAAGTCACAAGGCGTGGTCCATATAGTGGTGGATTTGGAGGCATTTCTTTTTCCGGTGACATGGATATAGCCCTTGCTCTGAGAACTATAGTCTTCCCAACAAGTACTCGTTTCGACACCATGTTCTCGTACAGAGATGCAAACAAGCGCCGAGAATGGATAGCTCACCTCCAGGCTGGGGCTGGAATCGTGGCCGACAGTGATCCCACAGATGAGCAGAGAGAGTGCGAGAATAAAGCTGCTGCTCTTGCCCGTGCCATTGATCTTGCCGAATCTTCCTTTGTAGAGAAATGACAAAGATTTCATCCCCCTTGATAGCTCCATTGCAAATACAGGAAAATTTCTCGTGCTTGCTTTTGTATCTGGCGTAAACTGAAAATCGAAACCAGTTCGTTCTCCTACCTTATGAAAGCTTCTCTTCATTCTTCTTTTTGGAAAGACTAATCATAGGTTTGCTTTGTTGCTTTGCTGGAACTCTGGATGGGGCATCACAACACGGTTTGCGTCCAGAGTTTGTGGTCCCCTTTTTGATGCAGTAATAGCGGAAGAGCAGGTCTTTTTATTTTCCAGGATAAATGTAATGATTCTCTACATAGCAGCATGTAAGTTGAGACTACTATTATCTCATTTTCTCCCCATTAATGATGCAGTAAAGAGCCTACGGATAGAGCATTCTAGGACCAAGGACGCATGTTAGCGTTATTAATTTTGGAGGGATTACATGTTAATTTTTATAAATCTCAACTGTTGATTTCAAATTTAATAATAGAAGATGCTTGAAATTACTGAAATCGATGTGGCAAAATCTCTATCATAATATTTGAAAGCAATTATTAATATTGTTAAATCCACCAGATAGATTTTTTTTTTTTCTTTTAATCGCGAATTCCACCAGATAGATGATATTAAAAAAATTTAGAAGATCTTAATCCGTTAATTTTGATTAATGAACTATTAAATATGACCATGGAATGATGAGAACAAGCAAAGGCCCAAAAGAATTAAAATAATTAGAACATTTTGCCCATTGATTGCTCTGAATTGACTAAAGTTGGCATTCAAATTTCCTAGCAAACGTCCGAAGGTTCTGCAAGTTTGCATGCCACGTCAATGGGTTGGAAGAGATTGATATAGGAAAAGCGAGGACTCCAACTTTTTAGTTTTCTAAGTAGGTGGATGAATAGAGATGTTAAAAAACGAATACAACTAATAATTTAGTTAAACTTTTTAACCCTCAAAATTATAATATTATAATGCTTCCGATTTTGACATCTATCATGGTTCAGCCTTTTGGTAGCTTTACTCATTTATTGGTAGTCAATGACTTAAGATTATGTTCATGGAATTAGCTCAAAAAAAAAATGTTCATGATATTAAGATATTTTGATTCAGCCTATAAGTCGCCTCCTCCACACTTAAAATTGCGATATGATTTTGCTTGATACTAATTGTTAAAATCTCTATTATTGATTTAAAATTATTAAAAAATTATTGAATATCAATTTAATTAAATCTTTAATCTTAACAATTTTATAAATCGACGTAATGAGAACGAGGTTGCTTGAAAGCTAAGGTACAGGTAGTAAATTCATTGAGAAAAAGTGTCCTAAAGGTAGGGATGTCTAGGACAGACTAAAAAGTGAAAATAGAGGAGTGTTGAATGAATTTGAATCTCATGGACATAGAAATTGAAACTTTCAAGTTCAGGTTTATCACCCAATGCTTTATCTTCTTTAAACCATATTACGAATGATGAAAACTAAGTAGTTTGAAAGAAAGAATTATGTCATAAACAAAGTACATGTTAGCATTGTGTTTCGTACACCTTTGGGCTAAGTTTTAATAATTCGGATCCTCTAAACTTGGACATATACGCATGAAGAAGACATGAAAAATGAGGGCCTTGGTGAGGTTGGAGAGTCCCCGATGCCTAAGGAAATATCTGTTTTTAGAAGTTTGTAAATTAACTAAGAGAGTCTAGAGAGATCAGTTCCTTCATATCTAAGGATTACTTTTTAGACTAAGATTCTGAGGAAGGATAGAGTGCCTGTTCTTGTGGGCTTGTCATTTTAGTTGTTCCTTTTGCCAATATCCTTTAATGCGTTGTGACATCTACAATGGCATCATTAATGATGCGTGTAGTCAAAATAGTAACCTATTAATGCGGTGTGGCTTCATGACTTTGATTTACTGTACAAGCATCCTTGGTAGCCTATGAATATCCTCTTGTCCAAAGATCGAGGGCTCTACTTACTTTTTGTCTGCCTGTTTGTCGATCCTCTTAATGTCATTTGAGGGAGCTAGAGGGCGGCAAGTCCCATCTACCCATGCCACCTGCTCCTATGTAGGGGTCACATCAAGGGGTGTTCCCTCGTATGTCCTAGACTATTCGGGCACGGGTTCTACTAGCTTCCATCGTGATAGGGTTGATGGACCTAATCAAGTTGGGTTGGGCCTTCCTAGCTTTTTTCCTTTGTTACTCCTCTCGTGCCCATCACTTGGGTCTTGTTGGGGGAAGAGAATCCCCATATAGTACAAGTTCCCTCATAGGATCATCGTCATTTATCAATATCAATAACCAAAGCCCCAATTGTACTGGAACATTATCCATATCCTTTGCATGAGTTTGTCTTTTACCTTTTCTTACTCTTAGCAAAAGCTAGATTTCATTAATAGAAAGTATCCTTACAACAAAAGTCTAAATTATAGACGGATCCTTTTCACTATAAAAATTCAATATATACTATGATACTTCAATTAAAGAGGTACTTCTGAACATGCTGTTCGAAGTTGCCCCATTGTGCGATGTAATGTGCACATCGATTCAAAGACCGATTTTTCAAAGTTTTAAAGCAGTATTATTATATCTCTAGTTGTTTCTGTTATGGTCTAGATATCATTTTGTTGGAGTTGCCCTAAAATTGTAATGACCATTTGAGAATATCCTTCAACAATAACATTTCTCACTTGTTTTATAAATGCTTCCTGCACTCCTATAAATGTTGCCATAGCTTTCCCTTGATTCACATTACTTGTACTCATGAGTTTTGTAATCACAAATTCTATTGAACCATCATGTATACTACCAGTTGCAATTGTAGTACTACCTAATGTTCTTACTACTACATCAAAAATATTGAGAGTTAGTTTGGAGGAGGGGGAGTCCAAAAGAGCATATATACCTAAAGTTTTCCATTCCCAAGTATTACAATGATCTCAGTAAAATTTGATGAATTTTGAGACAAATTGATCAATGCTTAGAGCACTCATTGGATTATGCAAATGCAAACCCAATGGAGTGTTTGCATAATAGAGTCCAAAAATTCACTACAATGGATTATGTAAATGCAAAAATATGACTTCTAGGTATAGTAAAATTAGTGTTGTGGGTCATATTTGGATTTCGATGTAGCTAGACCAAATGCAATTAAAAAATATTTCTCCCATATTCTCCCTCTCTTAATCTCATTTCTCTCCCACGTCTTCGGCGTCATTCTACTTCAGTGTACTTAGATCCAGTTGTTCTCTCCTTCCATTCCATTTTCGTGCTCGCACCCCCAACAAGACCGCTTCAGTTGTTGTCTCATGGCTATTTATCAGCTTTAATTCCCATTTTCATTTGTTTCTTACATTGAAATTTCTCCATTTGGTAGGAAATAATGTGCGCAAGAAAGAAAATTGTTGTGTCATTGTATGTGTTCGTGGTTCAGAGTTGTGAGTTGTTTTGTGATCAGTTGTTTTGGGAAATGGGTTTGGGTTATGAACATTAAGTAATTTTGGTTCGACCTTTGGGTGACTAATGTTGGTTGGTGTTACACTGGGGATTCTAGGGTTTTGTTTGCTTAAGAATTTTATTTAGTTTATTCTTTGGATTTGAGTGAGATTTTACTTTGCAACTGTCATATTCAGATTTCCTTTAATTTAGCATATTAGGTTTTCTTTTGTTTTGAGAACTTGCATATAATCGTGGAATATATTTTTTATAAGTATATTGTCGTGTAATATAATTTGGGTTTGGTTCCAATTCTGGGAACATGTTTCTTAATTTTTAATAGAAAATATTATGCTATGAATAGTGCGAAGTGATCTGAGTTCCTT
Source organism: Platycarya longipes (assembly GCA_036559045.1). NCBI lineage: Eukaryota > Viridiplantae > Streptophyta > Magnoliopsida > Fagales > Juglandaceae > Platycarya > Platycarya longipes. Next base: position 24,141,496 of record CM071801.1, read on the forward strand.
AATGATGTGCTGAATTGCACAAATTGTAGGAAAAGATAATAAATTGGAAAGTTATAACTGTTCATTTCTGTACAAATTCATAACAAAATTTAGATCAAAAGTTGACATGTTACTTATTCAAAATTATTAAATTGGTAATATTTTATTATTATTTTGACTAATAGATGGATAATCTAGTGTCGAATAACCAAATGCAAAATCATGTGATATTATGCAAAATTTACATTTGTATTTGCATAATCCAATGAGGATGCTATTATAATGAGATATTCTTGAACGATTTGATTTTGTAAAATCGGATGTTATCCTTTGCTAACACAATAGAGAGTTGGAATTTGTGAGGTCATTGTCTACGATGTTTAGGTTATTGGTTGGATTAAGAGTTGGTAAAATCCAGTTGGTATATCTTGATCTACTATACATCTATGTCCAATGGCCAGGGTGATTCCTCCACAGAATTCCAGAATACGAGCATTTTAAGAAAAAGATGGAAATATTTTTCCTCTTTCATTTTTCAAATGAGTCAAAGAGCTTCTTCTTCTTCAGAACTTGATATGGGAATATCTTATAAACGGACCGACTAGCAAAAGGATTTTGCTAGCCCCCCATTCAAATACCGACACGTGTGCATTCCACATAACTTATTATGCGGATCACTTGACACGAACACCTTCTAGCCTTTCCTCTCGCCCGAACTTCCCCCTCGCCCCTCTACCCTTTCGTCCCTCCACCTCTTTCTCGACGTCGTCTCCTCCATCGGAACTAGAGAAATTTTTGTGTCCTCTTCGTGAAGTCGTCTCAAATGGTGAAGTCGTCTTCGTCTCCATCTATTTCGCGACACAGGCTCTCGGATAGCACCTCTCGTCTCGGCTTCTTCTCCGCTTCGTCTGGTGCTCTTGAACAGGGGTAAACCTGGATTTTGCTGGCACCCCCCATTCGTTTCTTTTCTGGTTTTGAAACCAGGAAGTTGGGAGAATTCTATTGGAATGTGTTGGAATGTATATTTCTGTGTAATGTGTCTTTGATATTTCTGGTTTGGAATGTAAATTTATGTCTTGGAATGTAAATTTGTGGAAGAAGAAGAAACCATTTTACAGTTTGGGTTGCCACATTTCGATTTAGCACATAAGTTTGATAAAAGTTTTAAGTGAACTTCCTCCACTTGAATTTTACAGAATCTTTACAAGATAAATGGTGAACTTCCTTATTTCGATTTTGCACTTATTTTGTTATCTTCATACTCCTTAATTGCGTGGAGTGATGGATACCTGTTAAGCACCATTTCCATGGCTGCTATCTTCATTTTTATTGTGCATAATTTAACTAGTTGGAGAACTTTTAATTGTGCATAATTTAACTAGCAAATGACTATACACGCTAAACTTTCTTTGGGTTACAGTTGGTTCATATTACAAGGTCTATAAGTGTGCTTTGAAAGTGTTAATAAGTTCTAAGTGTGTTTTGGTTATATTTTTAAGGTCTGGAAACTTTGTACGTTTCCTAGTCTAGTTTGCCAAACAATTCTAGTTAAATCTAGTTTGCTGAACATATGACTATTATTATGATCATCGCCTGTCTTCTTATCTAGTACTAAAAAAATGGGATGCATGGTCCCTAAAGATAGATCTCTATGTACATAGATATGTTTATTTGTCGGCATGAAGCTTCAATAAAGTTTCTTTTAAATGATCTTAGAACATAATAGAAAATTAACTATCCATTTATAATCATGGCTGATAATTTTTTCCTTGAAAGAGAGATCTATTTTTGGAGTCTTGAAAATTAACTATCCATTTATAGTCATGGATGAAATCTACTAGTGTGAGTAGAAATTTAAATTATATATAGTTTTGGAGGGTAATGTATACTCAAAGAGAGGTCTATTTTTGGAGTCTTGAAAAAACTTACTTGCATCAAAATCAAAACAGGGATGTTTGTGACATGCCAATCAATACCTTGGTCAAATGTTGGAACTTTTGTTTGCTGGTGTGATCTTTGGTTTCTTCATATTTGGCTGGGCATCAACTGTTTTAGTTATTTTTTGCTAAGATTGTTTATATGACATACTTATATTTTAAAGACAAATGAGAAGTTACTAATTCAGTTATTGCTTTATTACAGCAAATGAGAAGTTCAGGTTCTCATTCTGGATCAAGTTTTTGAACTGCTAGAGGGGAAGACGCAAATACTTTGGAGAGACCAATTGGATATTTGTGGCTGCCAAGCGAGGCTCCAGGTTTCTGGAAATACTTCGGAGAGACCACTTTTTGGAACCACTTTTATGACCATTTGTGGTGTAATTTTAATATTTCCTAGAAATCGTAATGGATATCAGCAACAACTTTTGTAACCCATTTGCTGCGAGGTACTTCTTCAAACAATTTTTGGATGTGCTAAATATGCAGTGGATGTAATGAGAATTTGGACATGTTCAATCTTGTACAAAGTCCTTTTTTGAATCTATAAAATAAGGCTCATGCTTCAGACATTTGAATTCCTTGATAGCATAACATCTTAATACTAAATTCAGACAAAATAAAATAACACCTCCAAGTTTGTCATGCTCTATTTTGCTTGGAAGAATTCTAAAGTATAATTACATAACAAAGTCACTAGATCGATACATAGAATGTCAAAAATTAGTTTGACTACAAAAATGATTTTACATTCCACTCAAAAATAACTAAAGATTACAACATCAATCCATTGAGAGCTTTAATTCACTTTTGGGAACTTTGCAACCACTAGCACAAAATGTCAAAAAGAAAATGTCATAAATGTCCAATTAGAGCTTCAATCCATCCTTGGGAAGAGCATCAGCTGCCTACTAAGAACCATTCACAAAATTCAACTACGTTACCCAACCTCATAAAATGGATCTCTAGTATGTAATTACCTAATTAAAATATAATTGAGTTTGAATCATATATTTGTATCACAACCATTAGAACAACCACCAGAAATGCTAAATACTTATGTAACAATAGCTATAGTTAAATGACATCAATCCAAATGCTGCGATGTGTTGTCAGGGATCGGCCCAAGATTCCTACATAAACAATAACAACAACAATAACAACAAATTGAGCATTTTCTATTAACCTCTTCAAAAAAAAAAATCCAGCAAAATACAAATAATTTAAAATTCATAACACCTAACTGAAGGACAGTTATTCCTAGCATGTCCCTCATTTTTACAAATGCCACAACGTCTTTTCTTGTTCGGTTGACTTTCTTTTGGGTTCTTCTCTCTCAAAGATTTTGGTCGACCTTTTGTTGGCACCCGTGGAGGATCCTGTACAAGTTGTGAGAATTCGATAGAAGTTGAGTTCTTGGCATGTAATCATTATTGGTTGAGGTCCCTCTTTGTGAACATTTTACAGGGTGGTTCATTGCAAGTAACTCTTTGTGAACCTTTTCCAATGCAAGTGTGAAGTGTTTGTATTTTTCTATTGACTCTGATGCAATTTCAATAATATCATGAAGTTGTATCATTGACTTACTTTTTCTAATCGTGCGGTCATCTATTGATTGCCTTTTAGAAAATGGTATGTCCTGAATGGGTTGATTTTTGACATTAATAGTCAATCTTTCTAGAACATAATGTTGTGGCAATCTATCTAGCTTCCATTTCTTGCCAAGAACACACAATATATGCTTAGATACAATCCCCATAAACTCCCAAAGCTGGCATATACATTTTGCATGTCCTTCATCACTACCCTCCAGGGTCACATGGTAAAGAGGCGTTTCTTTCCTACACAATGCCACTGCATATGTCTTGGTCTCATCCTCTTGTGCCAATTTTTTTGCTAGGAACAATAAACTATCAAACAATTCTTCTTCAAAGACCATGAAAGACGTTCGTATATAAACCATTTCAGCTTCAACTTCAATTTTATAAGGTGTCTTCAATATCGCCACTGTAGATTTAGTCCTGACATCCATCTCTTTGTCATTGACATGGCGTGCATCTATTGCTTTTTCGTACTGATGCACAAAATCACTAACCACGGTGCTTGAATGTACATAATCTTTGAAAAATTTGTTTATGCTTTCACTCCTTTGAGTTGTTGATATGCTAGTACAGAATGTCGAACAAAAGAAGGCCAGTACCCATTTATCCCATCGGCTGTAAAGGTTTTGCAACCAAGAATTTTCTCCAAGCTCATACTTCACTATAATTCTTGCCCATTCTTGTTCAAATTCATCAGTAGTAGGTGTCTTGTGGATGCAATGCTTAAAATTGTTTTCAAAGTCTGGGAATTTGTTGTACACATGGGCCAAGTGTTCGAAAAACTTTTGTAAAATGTACCACAAATACAACCTATAAGTTGTATTTGGTAGTACCTCTACAATTGCCTTACCTATCGTTTTGTCATCATCGGTAATTATAGTTGAAGGGGCACGCCCAAGCATAGCCTCTTGCTATGTTCTCAACAACCATGCATATGATTTAGCAGTTTCAAAACTAACAAAGCACAACCAAACATTATGGTCTGATGACGATGGTTAATTCCAGAAAACGGCACAAATGGCATCTTATAAGTATTGATCAGATAAGTGGTATCGAATGTAACAGCATCCCCAAAATACTGATATGCAGCTTCTTGATCGCGCATCAGCCCAAAAACAACTTCTCATGCACCCATCCTTATCAATTTGCATGGAGAATACAAACCTAGCTTCCCTTTCTTCTCGATCACGAAAGTAGGAATATAACATTTGTGCATCCCCCTCCATAAATAATTTTTTCCTTTTGTTTCCCAGGTAATTTTCAACATCCTTGCCAATACAACCTATATTAAAATATCCACCCGCTTCTTTCCCCAATACCGACATAATCTTTCTTGTCAATACTCTAGACTCATTCAAGGTGTCAATGAGTTTTTTTTGGACTTTGGTGACTCCCCTTTGTCTACGAAGATAAGTTGTACTTCTCGATGAAAGTAGTTCATGGTTATGTCTGACTACAAACTTGTTGACTATCCACTTTTCTTCATTTTTTTTTTATATCCATTATTGCTTTACATCCAATTTTTGTCTCTACGGTTTCACGGATTGGTCGTTTTTTTTCCTTTCTGACTTACTCATCAAGATCCTGCCCTTGTGCAAACATAATATACTGCACAAAGTATTTTTTCTTCTTTTGATAATCGAGTATGATTCGTCCGGGTTGCAAAACATTTTCGTCTTGCATATAACCTGTAAAATGTTTGAGCATCTTCACTCACTCAAATTTCATACCAATGATTGGCTCCAAAGGACCACTACTCGAAGGGACTCCTCCATCATCATTCACCCCCTCTTCGACATTCACCTCATTTGCCAAATTCACCCCCTCTTCGAAATCTTGGACACTTTCATTCTCAAGTTCCTTCCACTCAAAACAACTGGCAAAAACATATTGTAAATATAGAAACAAGTAGCTCCATTACATAACAAATAAAACTGATAACAGGTTGATATATTCTATCATATAATATGGAAAAAGAGAGATGCCCATGAATGTATTTGCAAGAGAAGCTCACTTTCAAGATAATGACTTAATTACTGCTAAATTACCGAGTGCTAAAGGAATTCATGGATTCATATTTTCATGGTTTTGTTCGTTTTCTTTTAAGCATTAATGTTTAATCTCATCCTAGAGTAACTTTGCAATTGGTTATTTAATAATTGAAACTATCTTAATATCATTTTTTTGTTTTACAATTCCCTATTGTAGTTATCTGAAGTTGGCCCTACAATAATTTTTTACATTGCAAGCCAAACAGAATACAGAGGATGCACCCCAAAGAGATGAATGGCAAAGTTATTTCCCCCGCATCTTACTCACTCCCATTTTTTGTAATTTTTTGTTTGGATCTTTCTTTCCTTTATAGCGTTGAATGCTAAGGAATTAATGGATTGGTGTTGATATTGTTGGAAAGAGTAAATCAGTTCCAATATGAAAAACTAAGATCCATATGGGTAGGCTTAAAAAGATACACCCACTAGTGAGTACAAATAGGAATAGGAAAAAATTATTTCTTGTAATGGAAAATAAAAAATTATTCCTTTCATGACTTAGAGAGATATGGAACGTGAACTTGTACAATTATTCATGCACTTTCCTTTCTTGTATACACGCAATGTGCCAGGAAGCAGGAAGTAATTAAATATTATGATCTTTGTTTGGATTGGAGCATAGGAACAAAGACAAAACCGAATTACAAAACCCATAGCATCAAACATGAAAGTGGACTTAATTAATTGGGATTTTCTTCCAAAATCAAACACAAAAGGGCTTAACTTAACTGGGATTTTCTTACGAAAGGGGGCTTAACTTAACTACCTTACAGCATCAAACATGAACGGAATAAAAATCCACAAAACCCAAACATCATTTCACGCCTAGGAGAAGATGAGAAAATAAAATACCTAAGAAAAATCGAAGTCATCAATGTCAACCATGAAAAACCTTTACGAAATCTGAGTGGGATGGTGCGAAATCTTTGTGGAGTGCTGCGATTTTTCGCAATTCAGCTTATTAGAAAATCTAATTTTGGAAAATAGTCGGTTGGAGATTACACTTGGGTGTCGGAGCCGGTGGTCAAAGATGATGGGCTACAAGACCAATGCCAGTATCTTGTGTAGAGATATGGAGGAAAAGATAAGGTATTCTGCTAAGGAGATGTCGACTAGAGGAAGGGACCTTTGCGTGTTTGAATGTAGCCAATTGCATTTCTTTAAGTGAAAGCTTGCTGGCATGGTAGTCATTAGTTGGTGGGCTAGCAATACCATTTTGCTAGCCCAACCATTGCTAAGAGGCTCTTATATACTATTTTAGAAGGTTCTTGGTGGGTAGAATATTCTTGGAAAATTTTCAAATGAACAATTTAAGCCGATCCTGCTATTTAGAAATCAAATTCTTTTCCAAATAGAAGATGGATGAACAAATCTATGAATGTTGTGTTGGATTTAGCTGGATGCATAAGTAAATTTGGCTGAAAGTTTTCCACATGAGTGGTAAATCTATCTAATATTATTCCTAACAAAAATTCTATAGACAACCAACCTACGTCCCCACCATGGCATCGTGTCCAACGTAAGAATATTAAACAACATTAATTCATTTCTTTGCAGCTTGAAGACAAAAGGGCTCTAGTCTCCATCCGCATTTTGCCGCCACATTTTCTTTTTCTATTTTCTCCATCCCCACGATTACCTTTCCTCTCCTCGTCTTCTCCGCATTCATTGCTCTATCTCCATCAGCCCACGAAAACCATGAACACCCACAAACCTACAATTGGTCTTTTCTTTTCATCTTCTCCTCGAAGCCATAGAGCCACAACCACGAATCCATGCACCCACTGGTCTTCTCTTTGTTGTCACCCCTTTTTGTCTTCTCCAACCAGATCTGAAATCCACAAACCCAAAAACCCATATTTGAAATTCGCTTCCTACAAAACCCTGAAACCCTAACGCTTTCTATGTTCAAAATTTCAAACACACTCCATACCCTCACCAACAGCAACGACATAGTCATGGGAGTGAAGAGGAGCTAGCACAAACAGACAGGAATCCCAGGTAAAGTTCCATTTTCCAAGGTTTTCTATCTGCAGTATTATATTGTAGATTTGTGTCTTAAAGTGAAAACTTTTCCCCCTCGTTCTTTACCATGAAATGATTGAATTTTCTTTCTGCCTGGATGACAATATATTGTAGTCAGAAAGATTGGATCATTTGCCTCTTGTACATAGCTATAGGTAGAGCTTGGGTCAAAAGAACTTGTAATAAGTGGAGCTAAAATTCTTAGAAAGAGTGGTCATTTTTGCAGTTTTTAACTTTAATTATATTACATTGGGCAGCTTTTTTTTTCCACCCTTTTGTTTGGGGAGGAAGGAGGGGGGAGAGGGGGGGAGAATCTATTGGCTCTTCACCATAAACAATTTCTAAGAAGACATTTTTATACTTCTAACTTTACTCAAGCAGCTTGTCAGCATTTGGACAATTCCCAATTCTTATTTTGCATCTAACTAAATATTTTCTTTGTTGTTTGGGTGGAAAATAAAGGTGAGAGAATTTATAGACTTATGGTTGAATGTTGCTATTTTCAGTTATTTATTTTCTTGTGAAAATGTATAATTTTTTTTTTGTGCCTTTGTTGATTAAGTTTTATGCATGTGTAGATTATTTAAAAGAAAATCTAGTTATTGTTGCAATATTAAGGAGTTGGCTGCCAAGTTAAGATTTAGCTACTTGTTTAAGCTTTTTGGATTACCATATATGACCAAGTGCTATTTTCATTGGTGTAGCAATATCTATAGCTTAGACTTTTTTCTAGTCCCTTTTTCTTTTTTCTTGCAGTTGTGAAAATATGTAGATCATGGTTAACAACAGTGTTTTTATTGGTACTTTTTTAACTTAAGCCTTTTAACTTGTAAAGAGAGATTGGTTATATTGCTACCATTGAAAGTGTACCATGGACCCTCACACATGTTTAGGATTACGTAGAACTTCCTTTGTCAACCATGTTCCTACCATGGACCCTCTCTCCAATTTGACTTAATTGTTATTTTGGTTCATCTTAGAATGTCATCATCATCAACAACCTTTTTTTCATCCTTTGCTAAATGCATTTTGGGTCAACCATTATGTTTTTGTGAGATTGAAGCTACACTAAAATTCTCATATATTACAAGATATCCAAGACGACCTTTCTTAGGGTGTCCAAACTACAACACAGAGGTGACTAAATCATTTGTACATAAAATATTTTTTTGTATATAATGATTAATATGTTGTAGTTTTAACATTTCTTATATATGTATGAAATGATTAGGGATTACCATACTGTAAGTTTTTCAAGTGGGTAGATAGTAATCAAGAGATGACTTCAACTTTGAGAAAGAAACAATGAACTGTTAAGGAAGGAAAAAGAGCTCTAGAAGAGACTCGATGATGTCAAAAAGAGAGAGATTGGGCTCTGTAAGAAATCGGATAAGATTAAGAAGAGAGTTGTTGTGCGTGAAGCTGAAATGTCCTTCACGCACACTACTCCCAGTGTATTAGGCTTTTGCATTTGTAGTTGCATATTACCTAATAGTATCTAAGTAATTTCTGCCTAATATTAGTAGTTCTTTGTATTTGTATTGGAGTTTTGGATGTGTATTGACTCTGTAATTGATGTGAATATATTAAGTTCTCAAATTCTGCCCAAAGTTGGTGCTAACTTGTAATCTTAAACTCACTTTGGACATTGACCAATTTGTAAAACAGCTCAAGTAAAACACTAGAAATATTGGTAGTTTAGTCCCAATTGATAAGCTTTCTATTGATTTGCTTCCAATTTTTCATATTATTTCTCTCATCCTATGAAAGGTTATTTTATTTTCTTTTTCATGAAGTAGTTGAAGTGGACTACTCGAATTGCAAAGATGCCACGCATATTCAAACTTATTTTTGCAGAACAAGATATCTATAAACCTATAACCTAGACTGCCATCATCGGTGCCAAGAGTAATTTTGCACTCAACCGAATGTGAGAAATTGAGACCTATCTGCATCTGCAACCACACAACTAGGTTATTTCCTTGTGTAGAAATTGTGATGCCTTGACCCTTGCTAACATGACAAATATCTAAAGAGTAATCGAGATGAGAGATCCATGACGCATGCATTATCTATAAGAATAAAAGGACAACATATAATTATACTGCAAAGTTGGGTAGTCCTTTTGATTTGTAAAAACAAACTTAGCCTACTACTCAGGAAGTATATCTTGACCACAAGACAATAAAACTTCTACTTGCAAAGTATTACAAGATTTTCAAGTATTACAATAGAACAAAACGAATCAAAATGTAAGCACGAACCAAAAAATAGCTCCAGACCCACTTGGATTGTATGCCACTCTACCAGCAGTCTTATACAAAGTATTACAACATTTTCAAATGAGCCTTTCACTAGAAAAAGTGAACAAAACTATCCAAACTTCAACCAGAGCAAAAATGATCCCACGCCAACCCAAACTTCACATCCACATAAGTTATGCCTCGTAACCTTATACACAACATAATAACATTGATAACACTTAGATCATTGAGTTTTACATTATAGACTCTACATAACCAACTCAACAGGAAGAAAATGACAAATATAAAAATATAAAACAAATAAGCTAACTCTTTTTAGCCTCATATTTCTGAAACCAATGATATGCAAGTTAAGTCTCATATTTAGTTTAACAAATTTTGTTTTTAGCCTAATATTTCTGAAGCCGATGGTATGCAAGTTAGTATCATATTTAGTTTTAAAAAAATTTATTTTCCAAGCCATATAATATCCATATACTTGACATCATTTTCTAATACTTTATAAGAAAAGGCACACTATCAAACACCTTGTTGAAAAAAATGCATTAGACCTCCATTAATATGTCAAGAAAATATGATGACTATCAGTACTTGCTTTAGTTCATCTCATGCATCATTTTCTCTAATTTTCTTTTCTCAACTTGTTTCAATTCTTTTGAAATGACATTCTTTTCCTTTTTCTTATGTAGGTCTATAGTATGAAAGAAATCTATATGGAATTAAATTGTTCATCTCTCTTAGTGTGCATGTGCATCATCAAACCCCTAATATAAAGAGTGCGAGGTGAGAGATGTTCAAAACTTTAATAGTGAGGAAACAGAGATAGATGGCAATATGCCATAATTGAATCTATGAGGACATCTTGTGCTAAGATTTTCAAATTTTGAGTTTATTATTTCAAATTTTGATTAGAAAAAAGATAATTTTATATAGAGATTGTCGTGTAAGAAAAACAAATCAATGGTTTATTGGTTTTGTAACACCTAAAAATATACCTGAAAAACACATAAATACTTGTATTATCAGTAACATACCCATTGAATCATATCATTGGTGGTTGTGCTGCATCCAATCTAAAGTGTATTGGTCGTGATTCATCCAACCCAAATTGTATCTGTAAACCATAAAACCCAAATAATAATGTGATGTCGATCTTTAGCATTAAATATATCGAAAAAGTTGGGATCCACTTACATTTTCGTGACTCTCAATCATTGTTTCCTAGAGCTGGGTTCCACTAATGTCAAAAGCTATGCATTCTAGAATAGTCTGGTGATAAGTTCTCATTAAAACAAAGCCAAATATTGTAATTCAAATATAATATAAATATTAAGTAACGAATAAATTCCTGCAAGTATCTACGACTGGTATACCTCTTCCATTGCGCTATTAATCAACTAAGAAATAACAAAATACATTAGTCATATTTGCATTTATAAAACATAAATAAAAAACATATATTAACTATCTATATGTCTTAACGTTCCCCTTTCTTGGTGCGTTTTTCATGTTCTCTTTAGCTTTTCGCATGTCTGTCTCTATCCTAAAAGGTTTTCTCAAAGATGGGGTTCTGCATTTCCCTTACACAACATGTGGACTGAGTACTTGCTTAGAACTACCAACTGTAATTGTGTCCTTTTTCGTACAACCAACATTGGAACCTATATGCATCATTAATGGAGGTTCTTGGTTGGCACGATGCAAGTCAATCATTGCATATAACTTAGCATTCTCATACCCTATTTTCACTTTCATGCCTAAATTGTCGTACTCTTCTCCTTAGGTCGTCTCCATCCTGATGCATTTTGCTCATTTAGTTTTGTGAGAAGGGAGGGACATACATAAAAATTAAAATAAGTCGAATACTCAATAAGCATTATTTCATATTGTTAAAATATAATAATATAGGTTTTCAGTCATGCATTCAGCACTTACACATATGTATATATATACAAGACAAAACGTCCATTCTTTTTCATAAAACATTACTATTGGGACCTTCATGAAAAACATCGATTTCTTTTTTCTTTTTGTAAAACATTTTCTGCCACCACGTGCATTGTCTTCTTCACTTCATAAAGAATCTGAAGATTCTTCTTTATCTTATCACTTTCCTTAGGCCGTTACACACTATTACGCTTCGTGTGCTAGGGTTAACAGATTAACTTTTGGATCTTGATTCTACCTGTGGTTGTGGGTTGGGAATCCATCGGTTTGGGAATCATTGGTACCTATTGTGCATTTCATTCGTTTCGTTCGTTCATTCATCATGGCCTTGAAATATTGTCATGCATTGCAATCTACCTAATCCCATATGTCAGGTAGCACTTACACTTCCCAAGCAAAAGTCTCGTTGGCAAAGTTTGAAGTCGCCATCGTATCTTCCATATCGATCCTGGCTTAGCTCGTGATCGTCGAAACACGTCTGAAATATCGCAGTCTAGCTAATGGGTCTAATCTACTGCTCAGCTAGTAAGCAACAAAAAACAAACAAGCAACTAAAATGAACTAACAAGCGATTAACAAATAATAGACAAGCAACAAGAAGCAACAAGCAAAAACAAACAAGTAGATTTTTTTTTTTTGAAAAGTAACAAATAACTAACAAGCAATTAACAAGCACAACAAGCAAGCACCTATTCATGCATCTCATAATGTTTCATTGCTCCTTCTCATCCTCTTTCTATGTACAGTCTCTGACACCTCATACAATCCAAGCACTTCACATAACTAACTCTTAGAGTTTCTGACATGCATACATTCTATGTCATAATTAAAAAACATCACAGCATTAAAATAAAACATTTTATTATACTTACTATAGGACATGACATGCCTCGAGAAGACGTCATATAAGGTTTTTCCTTCACTTGTAGTTCTCTTTGCATAAGTTTTCCTTATTTGAAAAAGTTTTCTCTCTATAATTTTTGAAAAATTTTATAGAGTTTAACATAACCTAGGTCCTGCTCTCATACCAAGTTTGTAACAACTCTACCTTGAAAAGTGTGGAATCGCTACATGCATGACTTGTCCTTTTTAGGAATTGGTTAGAATTTCGTTTGTTTTTAAAACCTCTCAGTTCATACTAGGATACAAGACTCTACATTATAAAATAAAAATTGGTTTTACCATAAAAAAAGGTTACAACAGAAAAATGATTGACTTATCAAATAAAAGGGCCTCTTATATCCTATTTTCACTTTCACGCCTAGATTGATGTGCTCTTCTTCTCCTTGGACTATCTACATCCAGATGCATTCTACTCATTTAGTTTCTGTGAGGGGCGAGGGGCATACATCAAAACTAAAATGAGTTAAATACTCAGTAAGCATTATTTCATACTATTAAAATATAACAATATAGGTTTTCAGTCATGCACTAATCACTCATACATACATACATACAAGACAATACGTGCTTTCTTTTTCATAAAACATTACTAGGTGCGATTTTCATGAAAAACATCATTTTTTTTTTCTTTTTGTAAAATGTTTTCTCCTACCACATGCATTACCTTCACTTCATAAAAAATACAAAGATTCTTCTTTATTTTATCACTTTCTTTAGGCCATTACACATTATTACACCCCGTGTACTGAGGTTAGCGGATCAACTTTTAAATCTTTATTTCATCCGTGGTCACAAGTTGAAATTCATCATTTTAGGGGCAGTATTGGGTGCACTACCAGTACTACGTCTAGGTATTGCACTCTACCCTTTCATTGGTACCCATCATGCATTTCGTTAATTTCATTCTTTCGTTCAGCATGGCCTTTTACATATTTTCATACAATAGTCATTCATTCAGATCTTTTTTTCATTCTATTCTTAGTCAGTTCATTCATATAAAAGCATCGTTTGGAAAGCATAAGCAGGAACTTAAACATCATCGGGATAGGGGCATCATCATAGAGACATCGCATAGCAAAAGTTCATGGCATACATAGGTCATCGTAAGGACATTTTTTAAAGACTTTCATGGCATCAATCAAAGCATCAGTGTTAAAACATTAGACAAAAATCTCAAGTTTTCATTTTATTTTGAAAAGGCTATATCTAATAGTTACTACGTATAGACATCCCTCATATACATAATACAATTATGTACTTGGGGTGTAATAAAAAGGACCACCAACAAAGGCTTGTATATACATATACTTTAAGACTTATACTTAGCTTGTTTTTGTAAAGTATGACTCATTTTCATGAGCATCGTAAAAAAAAACATTTTCAGTTTCATTTTCATTTCTTTCTTATTTTTTCGAAAGTTCTAAAAGCATATGAACATAATACTTACTTGGACTCCTTACTATTCTTATACCAAACAGTCCAGCCACGTGAGTGTCAGATGGAAACCGCATAATCATAACTTTAGTATCATTATCTATCTAGTATACAAGCAACTAACTAGAAAGGGTCTACCTTTCACTTAGGCCACTTTCCATCTATCATTAGGCTCTCACTGACTCTTATTATGTTTCACCTTTGGGGATTCGCTTACAGATAATAACTCTTCTAAACTCAATGCCCAACCTTGAGAGCTTATCCACTAAGTAAATCACATGATTAACTTGAGGGTTAAGACACTAAGACCTACACCCTACGCATCCTATTAACCTGATCCTGATGCATGACTTAGATTGACCAAATCATGCATTCTAATCTTAGTTGACACACACGACATTATTGCATCCAAACTTACATTTCATCCTCATCCTCATCTATGCATACCACACAACTTTAAGCCAATTCTAAGGCCTAAAGATCGCATACCCTTGCTCAGGACAGCTTACTCATTACATATGGTAATTTCGTCTTGCATTCGTGTCTCACTAGATAAACATGTACCCGACCCCTTATTAGTTAAGATCAATACATAGTACATTGATCACCTACTTGTGTAAATAAATACCATAAATCAATAGTAAATTTCTTTATACTAGTTTGCCATGTACTTTTTCTACTTCCATGTTTCTTACGAGTTCATCTTAACACTTAATACGACAAGGTCCTTCTCAACTACACCTCCGTCGTGCCATGTAGTTTGAGACTACTCTCAAGCTACACCATTATATACCAATTCACTTGGCATTATGCTATGTCACTTTTACATCAACTTTTGACTCGACATGAGTACGGTTCTTCCCATACATCTTGTCATATTGTAACACCATGTCACATTCCCGCCATGCCACTTTACACATACTTAGAGACATAAGACAACTTTACTGTGACGCTCGTCGCTGGGACTATCGGCGATGTTACAACCACTTCGGGACACTATTCTATAGTTCTCGACACTACATACGTACATCAGCCATCACACTGTTATACAATGACACCCATCATGGTCTCGTCATAAATACTCTAGGACATTGTTTCACTATTCCTGACACTTCACACGCATAATAACCATCACACTACTATATGGTGACATCCATCACTATGACCACACAATCACATCACAACTTCTTCGAGACATTGTTTTACAGCTCTCGACACTTCATACGCATAACAGCAATAACACTGCTACACCTTGACTTCCGTCGCTGTGACCACATGGTCATAACACAACTATTCGAGACTGTTTCACAGTTTTTGACACTTCACACACATAACAGCTATAACACTACTACACAGTGATTCCCGCCATTGTGACTACATGGTCACATCACAACTTCTTTAGGACACTATTCCACAATTCCCGACACTTCAACGCTCTTTACGCTCATCAACTATGCAAACATCCAACCTTCGTTGGGTTAGGCTATCGGTGGTCTTGGGTAACTTGTGATGGTCTTGGGATAATGGTCTCGTGGTGGTGCCCGGTAGCACTTGTCATGTACAGTACATCCAAGAGAGTGAGGGAGAGTGTGGAGACTGGGGGCTCAGCTAGTCACTGGGAGCTAGGGGAGGCTCACCGAAGGAAGGGGAACTCAATGGTGACAAGTGAGGTGGTGCGACTGATGAAGGACAGCAGATCTAGCTCAAAGTTTGGAGAAGCTCATTTGGAGAGTAGAGAAAGTGAGGGAAGGTAGAGTCATGGCTGGGCATGGGGAGTTAGGGGGAGGTTTCCTTGGGTAGGGGGAGCTAATGGTGGCGGTAGTGAGGCTTGCAATGGTGTAGTGGAGCGCTAGGTTATTTTCTGGGTTGTGTGTTTCAGCCAAGAGAGGGAGAAGGGAGGTTGGGTTCATTGGAAAGAGCTCGCCAGCATGAGGTGGTGGCCAAGGGCTAGCTCACGGCAATCCTAGGAGCTATGCATGGTGGAACCATATATAGGGAGACTCATTTTGGGTTTGGTTCGCATGAGGGAGGTGGAGGGCCGCATGGTGTTGCTGACGATAAGGGGGTTGCTCCCTGGCCTGAGGTGAACTGCTAGTGGCTGGTGGTAAGGGCTTGTGGCCAGCAGTGGAGGCTTGTAAGAGAAGAAACCAAAAATGAAAGATAGGGGGGGGGGGGGAGAGGCTTCAGTTGCATGACAAGGGGAAGATGAGAGAGAGGGGTAAAAAGGGAATGGGCCTAGAGTTTTCCTTTTCAGGGGTTTTTATAGGTCATGTACCTTGGGATCTTCAAAATGGACTAACGATGAATTTTAAATACTGATTTGAAAATATGTATACACTAACTTAACTTAAAACAATGAGAGAAATCAAGATAAAATATTATTTTAACTTAACTTTAGTTTATAAAATAAAATTTTTCATCATTAATTAAATTATGAAACTTTATTAATTATTTTAAGATAAGAAAACCATATATTTAAATTAAATAATTAAAATCATGTGAATAAAATGATTTTGTACAATTATTCTATTTTGGAATTCTTCAAAATATTATAATTATATTTTTCTTAAAATAAAGCTTGGATCCAATAATATTGAAAATACCTTATATAATATTTATAAGACATTTAAAATATTCGAAAGCATTAAAAACACTGAGCAAACTTTAAAACCAACTACTATCTTTAAAAAGCACGCCATCAGGATTGGACATGTACATCGAGACTCGTGCCCATATGAGAGAAGGGTAGCGGGCTGTTACAAGCCTGCTCCCAGCAGAATTAATTACGTATGGTGGCTTATACCAACAAATGGTGCAAGGATATACCATATCTATTCGTCTGGTATTGGTGTCCAATGTAACCACATCACTAAAAAATTGGTACGTTACTCTACTACAAGGATTTGGCCAAAAGATATTCTTTAACCTCCTGTCATCGCCCAAGTCTATTAATGCAAAGAACCCATATTTTTGTACTGCATTTGTAAAAAAATACTCTCAGAGCGCTCCAGCACCACTTGCGTCAAGTCGTAGATGTCTTATATTGTTGATGTAATTAGACAATCCTTTTCAAAAAATGGGACGTTCTTGAATCCACCCGCGCCAGCAACAAGAGATACAAAACTCTTATTCATTCGTATGTCAACCATGTCATTTGTATCTCAAACCTTTTTAACGGTGTCACTCACTTCTTTATTACATCGAAAGGAGTGGGATTTTTTTGAATTGAGGCCGAGGTTATGGATGTTATGAACTGTAGTCAACTGAAACTTTCCCTCAGATTTTAATGCATCAATCTTTGCCTTGTATTCCGTCTTTCCTACCGAACGTGTGTTGGCGACATTCAAAGTTTTATTTTGGGCCTTCCAACTATAGGCACAAGCAAGGGTGGCATATCTAACAGTTTCATCATCTCCCTTCTTAGTCCTTTTTGTCATCACCCCAAACTTGCATTTTTTTACCATATTGGTTATAATAACTCAGTAAATCTCCATGGGAATTAAACTCCAACCCCGACTTTGACTCCTCAATCATACCATCAAGAACAGAACTAGGATTTGGTGTTTAAGGGGGCGATTGAAAAAATATGTAATATGTGTGAGTATAAGTATTAATATGTATTTTTTCCACGTGATTGTATAAAAAATAATAATCATACGTCATGAAATTGTATACAAAAGAATATATGTCTACAAATCATCTTATAAGATAACTTTTTTTAAAATTTTTGGAGTTTGTTAGATATCATTACAAAAAGAAAAGAAAAGAAAATATCAACTTAAAATTTTCCTTTTATATTAAGAGCTTGATGACCATCTTTTATAGAATGAAATTCATCTATTATCATCTCTGAAGTGAAATTCTTGACATTTTTTTCTTAATATGAATTTCTCATTCCTAGTGCAACTTAACAGATTTTTTAAAGGATTGATCAAACTTTTTTCGTCAGATTTTTTGAGGAATTTTCAAGGTTTATTAGTTGGTAATAGTTGAAAATTTGGATGTCAGTGAAGTAAAAGTTAGAATGATACTACGCAATAACGTGAATATTGTAATTTGGAAAGACAATTTCAATATAATTTTGGAGATTTGAGTATTGAGGGGGGCAATTTTAATTATATAAAAATATATAATATTTTATATAATATATAATTTGTTTTTAAACTTTGGAGGGGCGGTAGCCCCTCTACACTATACACAGGTCCGCTCCTGCATACCATCACCATCCATCTGCACATTATGAGATGTCCTAATATTGTCATCCTCTGTTTCTCAAGGATTTGGTCTATCCTCATTACTTTCTTCAACTCTAGATTATGTACATGGTGCATCGATTTTTTCACTATCGGGTTTATTACCCTTTGAACCAATTGGTCTGCTTGTAGCAGAACTTGTATTGATGAAAGGAGTTGCAGGTTCCATGTCATGTTGAAGTGGGTAACTAGCATTCTGCAAAAAATACAAAAAAAAAAAAAAAAAAATCTACAATTAAACTCTTGAAAAGAAACCAACTTATTAAAAATTATTAAAAGTAAATATCACCACATGTATGTTGATTAGATATTGGTTGCTAATTGGATGTGGTAGAAAAGTTGGTGACCACGCAAGCACTAGTCCATAGTAACCAGGCATGTAATTTGGGATGTTTGGACAAGTTAATGGTATGTCCTAACATGTTATTGGATAAAGCTATTGATGTATTTTGAAAATAAATATCAACTCAATAAATTCTAATGTTGTTGATATATTAAATGACATAACATACTACAGATGAAGGATTTGGGCTAGATGGTACTAGCATAGACGAGTTCTTTCCCTTTTTCCATGCTAAGAGGGAGACAAATGCATTCTCAATATAAATATTGTATAACCCAAACCACATTCAAATCTATGAAATTAAAATCCAAGTAAGACATATAACCAATTTAAAGTCTAAGTAAGAAACCTTTGCATTATGTATGTTGACAAAGTTATCAAGAAATATGAATATGAATCGAGTAAGTATTTTAAGATCAATATATAAGAGCAAACTAGTAAAAGAAGAAACAAAGTTGACCCTCAAAGATATTCCTACAATTCTTTATATTATATGGTACTAGTGAATCATGTTCAAATGAATAATGATTTCCCAAATTGTGACAAAGCAATTCATGCTGCGTGTAGTACTTTCAAAAAGAAAAGCATGCATTAAACATCATTAATTATATAGAAATATTGTTTGAATAAATTTGATGGAAAATTGAGCCTACGTTATGTGACAATGAGAAACTTATGTTCAATAGAGTAGTTGGTATGTAATATAATGACTTTAAGTAATTGTAATGGCACTAAATTAAAGCATTCAGATACTTGTTTTCTCCCCAAGAATTGGCATGGAGAGTTCAACTGCATGATGTTTAATGACACTAGGCTAGCTCATTATCTTTAATTGAAGAAGCTAATTGGCTTATGTTAAAGATGAACAAGCCGGAGTAAGGGTTGGGAGATCAAATCAAAGTCATGTGATGGTGTGCTTGGGAACATTATTGTAATATAAAAGAGAGGGGGTAGGGGGAGGTTGGGGGATCAAATAAAAAAGTCGTCATTAAATTACATGTGTTTCATGTTGTGATTTGTCATTTAGTTTCAGCTTGGATGTTGATATATATGATGAATGATTATTTTATCTTTCTTTTTTTTCGATTTTATTTCAGGTTTCATTTCATCCTAACTAAGCAAAATTTTTTACCTTTACAAATCATGTACAAGTTAGTACTGTAGGAGGAGAAAAGTCATTGTTGGGAGTTGTAAGCGGATAACAGAAACACAGTTATGGTACAAAAAACAGATGCCCTTAGGCGTGCTGAACCCCCTAATGTTTTTTGTGGAAAAAGGACGGCAACTTTGACAAAATTTTCAGAGAAGACATTTCTATCTTCATCTTTAGGGCACTTCATAGTATACTTTGTCCAAAATTGTGGGGTAAAAACAAATTAGTTCGAAGGAGTCTTGTATCATTAATGCATAAGATCCATGCATATCTGCTATCTCATACATTAATGCTATAGAAGTAACAATATGATAACTTGTTATTACCTCCAACAATAATTTTCATTAAGATGATGGCCTGGCTCAGATCCACCCATGAGCTCTGCAATGCTTGTGATAAAATACCCAACAACCTGTTCAATACTAGAGCCACTCATTGAGAAAAATTTTAAAATGAAATTTGAAGAAATCTGAAGAATGTCTGAAGAAATGTGTAAAGAGTGTTGCTAAAAATGTTTCGAGGACTGGGTTGAAGAACCGAATTACTACAGACCTCTCACGGCAGCTTCAAACCTCTCTCTCACTCACCCACGACGCCGCAACTCAGAGATCTAAACTGTGTGACGATAGTGATCGCAACAACTGAATGACAACTAAAGCTGGAATGCATGACGGTGATGAAAGATGAAATGCGCGGTGGGAACTCTCTAGGTTCGATCTACAACAAGGGATGGAATAGCGGGATGGGTTTCAATTTCCTTCCTTTTTGCGTATTTTGTTTGTGTTTTGAAATAATATCGGTTGATGTGGCATCAACTATGTTGTATAAAACTCACACACTAATGATGGCAAACAAAAGTAAAAGTAAGCATGATCAAGTACACAACACACAATATACGTGGTTCGACAAATTGCCTACATTTATAGAGTTACAAAAATCTTATTAACCAAAGGAAATTACAATCACTCATTCTTAACTCATACTTTCTAGGGATGTTTTGCTCTTTCACACAATATGCACTCACTTGATAATTGTTTCATCTCAAAGATACTAAAAGAGTCGTCTAAAACAAGTCAAATATAACATATTTATAGGAAACGACGCTAGAAACCCTAATTTCTGATTTCTTGAGATATTCGCTCGAGCGATGTGCCGAGCAGAATGTCAAGCAAACTCTTTACCTGGCCTTCACTCAAGCAAAGTGTTGAGCACGCGTCAAGTGAACACCTGCCTGGCTTTTACTTAAGTCATCTATCAAGCGGAGTGTCAAACTAACTCTTTGTTTCTCGATTTTCAGCTCCCAAATTAGTCTCCACATGCAATCCAACAATCTCTCACTTGGAGATTGGGTCTCCGCATGTCAGCCCTTATTTCCAACTAAGCTCTATCATCCTGCAGCTCACAACTCCTGTCGTCAAGTTAGAAAATGAACTAGTCCAACTTCAGTCTCTCTCGTACATCACCCTTAGTCAGCATATCCACTAGGTGATTCATAACTCTCATTGCACTAAGAGTATCTGATCGAACCGATCTTGGTAACCTCAGCCAACTTTCCCAAGTTTACATGGGAACGACAAAGCTGACTCTCTTTGACTTCCTCATATGTTTCGCGCAATCAAGTATGCAGTTTAGCACTCTTGTATTTTCCTGCACATCACTGGACCCTGATGTTAAATACAAAGAATTAAATCTTTTACCATGCACTAAAACTAGCACACACTTAATGATCTTCCAAGCTTCTCCAGAGAATGCTACTGCATAACCATGGTCATCAAGTTCTCCCATAAAAATAAGATTTTTCTTCAAATCTAGAACATGTCTGACTTGCTGTAAAGTCCACATGCCTCTATTTGGCCATGTGATGCACACATCACTCACTCTCACTACATCCAATGCCTCTCCATCAACCACATATATCTCCCCAAAATCACCAACAACATAATTCTACATGATCTCTTGATGTGAGGTGTTATGGAACGAAGTTCCTGAACCCAACACCCAATCATCAATCGGACTGTGCTCTACAAGAATTTGGACATCATGAATTTCTTTCGCCACTACATTCACAACATCATCCCCAACACTTTTTTTATTCCTGCAGTTGCTCCTAATGTGGCTCGGCTTGCCACAACTCTAGCATATGATCAACAGTCCAAATCTCGTTCTGCTCATCCTTTTGCTCTTGGAGTTTGACTTGTCATGTCCTCTACCCTAGTTGTTAACATTCAAGGTCGATTTCGAACTTGAGAATTTAGCAAGATCTCTCCTACGTATCTCTTCAGTAAATATCACGTCACATACATTGTTGTAGTTCAGTTTCATCTTACCTGTTGAACTACTCACAGACATCTTCATGGCTTCCCAACTATTTGGCAGCAATGTCAATAGAATTAATGCTCTGATTTCACTATCAAACTCAATCTCTACAGAAGATAGTTGATTTGTGATCGTATTGAATTCATTCAAGTGCTGTGCCACAGACATACCTTCCAACATCTTCAGATAATAATTTCTTCATCAGGTGCACTTTGTTATTTGTCGTTGGCTTTTCATATATACTCGACAAAGTCTTCATGAAATCCGCCATGGTTCTCTCCTTAGTGACGTTATGTGCCATTATTCTGAACAAGATCAGCTGAACAATTCCCAGAACCTATTGATCTAATAGGGTCAACTTAGCATCATCCATGCTCTCCAACTTCTTTCCCAACAAAAGAAGGTGAAACCTCTTCCCATTGCGATAGTCCTCGATCTAGATCTTCCAATACCCAAAATTAGTGCCGTCGAACTTTTCATTCTCAGGTGCTTTCACTTTATCTTCAAGTACCCAAAATCAGTGTTATCGAACTTCTCGTTCTCCTCCAAATCCAACATGGCTCTGATACCTGTTGTGTGCAAAACATACACACAAACGATAACAAACAAAAGTAAAAACAAGCACAATCAAGTACACGATACACAATATACGTAGTTCGGCAAATTGCGGACATCGACAGAGCTATATAAATCTTATCAATTAGAGGAGATTACAATCACTTAATTTCAACTCACACTCTCTAAGGTTTTTTGCTCTCACACAATATGCACTCACTTGACAATTATTCTATCTCAAAAATGCTGAAAGAGTCGTCGAAAAGAAGTCAAATATAACATTGATAGGAAATGATGCTGGAAACACTAGTCTATGATTTCCTGCGATCTCGCTCGAGCGGCATGTCAATGAGAGTGTTGAGCGCGCATTGAGCGAACTCTCTGTTTGGCCTTCGCTTTAGCAGAATGTCGAGCGCATGTCAAGTGAACTCTCTGCCAAGCCTTTGCTTGAGCCATTTGTCAAGTAGAGTGTCAAACTAATTCTTTATTTCTCAATTTTCAATTCACAGATTAGTTTCCACATGTAAACCAAGAAGTCGTTGCCGTAGCAAGGAGTCAGCCTGTGGCGAAGCCAGGAATTTGGTTTAGGAGGCCAAGTAAAACTAAAATTATAATAAAATATTTTTTTGTCTATTTTTATATAATTTTTCTTGCAATATAGAACAATCTGATATAAATATAACAAATAAAAGAAATACAAAATGTTTAAAATTGTAGCTTATGTTTTTAAAGAAACAAAATTATTAAGTATTAAATATAAATTAAAATTTTTAACTATTTTTCTTTTAATATAAATAATTAAATTTTTTGTTAGAAACTCATATTTAATTTTATTGCGATCAAGTTTTGTTTTTACAATTTTCAATATATGATCATGTTATTAGATTATTTTATTTTATGTGAGATGTAATTTATTTTTGAATCAAAATAATTAAATTTTTTTAAATTGAATTTATAAATACTTAATCTATAAAATTTTTAAATAATATTTAAAAAAGAGACCAACTCAAAATAAGATTAATATAATCTTATTAAATCATAAAAACATAATATATATTTCTTTTCCAAAACTAATATATATATAGAAAAAAATTCAAAATGGGCCCCCTACTCCGATGTAGCTCTGCAGTGGCAGGGACGGTCGTCAATATAATTATTGTATTGTGTGGAACTGAAATTGTGCTAGTTGTATATTTTCAATTTTGTTTGCAATGGTACGAGAGAATAGAGTTTGAAGGAGAAGATTTTTCTATCTTCTCGGTTCTTCAAAGGGTTAGTTCAGGGATTCTCGAATGGGGATCTTTGGTAATGGATGAAGAAAGAAGTCTTGGAGTTGAAGGAGTCAAATCTGCTTGTCTTTTACCTACTTTGATGTTGTCCGTTCATGAAGAACCAGAAAGCACATGTAGCTCGGGAAAAAAGAAAAAATTTTTAGAGCATCTACTATTGAGTATCCATTACACTCATAAGCAATGTTTAGGATAAATTTATTAATTTATCCTTAAATATTATTCATGAGTGTGATGGATATTCTCAAATAATGGAGGCTCTCTATCCTTACTCAAAAATTAATAATAAATAAACCACAGGCGACAAAGCCGATATTCTATATGGATGGCTGTCTGCCACATCGGGTGTGTTGTTATCTGACACGAAACTCTTTCTTGGAACACCTAACTTCTCCGACGTCTAAACCCAACGCTTCATTATTGGTTTGTTCTATCTTCTGCGTTGTCACCAGCGCTCGGTTCCATTCACAGAGGTTAGCTTAGCGTCTTCTTCTTCTTCTTCTTCTTCTTCTTCTTCTTCTTCTCTTGCGCTCTTTGTTTCGCTTATTTGATTTATGAAATGCTTTTTATGGTTTGTTTGTGCGGCCAAATAAACTCAGAAAGTACCTTTTGAACAGTATAATGACATGGGTTGGTTTGGTCGTCTATGAATTTCTTAGTTTGTTGTGGGCTGATTATGTTGGATACAGCGGCTTCCTCTGGCTTTTTCAAGGTTTAATTTTCCTTTTGGAACAGTTTTGAAGAACAAAATAATGAAAATGGAGTTACAGCCGAAGATAGCTTTAAGTTGGTGCAGTCATTCTTTTTAGACATTTCATTGTGGTGGGTCAGAACCCCGTTACGTAGAATTTCAACTTTATACTGAAGTTTAGGCAATATGTGTATGACTTGATTTCTGCTTTGAACGACTTTTGGTTTTCTGGGTACTTTGGAGAGTAGAACTGGCGATATATACATACCCGCAATTATCCGAAAGCATTTGGTCACAAGAGTGACATTTTGACTCTTAGCATTTGTCCTCAATATCTAACTACTTTCCACCCACTCCCATCCCCAAAGTGATTGTGAACCTTGTGCTTTAAGCTATATTGCTGATTGTATGAACTATAAATAGGTTGATTGTAAATCTTTACCATCTGTATTGGTCAAATACCCTATTGACTTCCTATTTTTCTTAGTACAACAATTACCTTTGTTATGTTACTTGAGGATGATCTCCTGCAAATACTTGATGTTTAAAGATAATCACTTTCGAGAGGTGACTTAGGTTCATTTCATTAGTGATATTATGTAAACCATTCTACAGAACCCCCTTCCTCCTTTAGGACCTTAAAAAAATTGCATTTTAGTTGGTCATCTTAGTTGCATGTTAGTCTGTGAGAGATCAAATGTTCTAGTCAAATAATGACGTCCCATTTTATCTTAAAAGGTATTTTTCGGCTTGTTGATATGCATTATATATGGTGATTCGGTATTGTGTTCATGCGAGAAGAGGCTGTAGAAGGAACATGCATAAGTGCCTGTAAATCGAGATAAAAGTCTGATTAAAGGCTGCTGCTATGGCTACCAGCAAGGTCTATATAGTGTAAGTGTATCACACTCTCCCCCCCCCCCAAAAAAAAAATCCAATCCCTCTAACCAAAATTATGTGCATATAAATAATTCTGGATTTAGAAGATGGTTTCTCCCTTGAAAAATAATTGGGGTTGCTATTTTTTACCCAGATATTACTCCCTACATGGACATGTGGAGACAATGGCGAGGGAAGTGCAGCGAGGAGCTAATGCAGTTCAAGGTGTTGAAGCAACACTTTGGCAGGTAAAATATTTATAAGTGAGAATGCAAGATTATCAAAAGGATAATGGGAAACTTTAATTAGGAAGTGAGCTTATATTTATTTGGCTCCAATCTTTGTTTTAATTGATTGGTATGGTGCAGGTACCTGAGACACTTTCCAACACGATATTGCAAAAGATGAGGGCCTCTTCAAAAGCGAATGATGTAGCAGAGATCAGGCCAGATCAACTTTTGGAAGCTGATGGTTTAATTTTTGGGTTTCCTTCTCGTTTTGGCGTGATGGCAGCCCAGTTTAAGGCCTTCTTCGACTCCACCCATGAGCTATGGGCATCCCAAGCCCTTGCTGGCAAACCTGCTGGAATCTTCTGGAGTACTGGTTTTCATGGGGGTGGCCAGGAACTTACTGCGTGAGTTCCTTCTGCTTTTACTTCTGGCACTTCAACTAACCATGCCTATATATAACCTTAAAAGTCTTGTAAAGGAATGTCTTCATGATTTTTTTCCTCCTTTGACACCATCCATGAAATATAATTCAATTGCTGGAAAACTTGTGTAGAAGTACTCATTTCTCCCTTTAAAAGGCCTAATAGGAGAAGTGTTATTAACTTCTTATAAAGACCAGGATAAGTTTGTTCCTACATCGTGTGGGATTTCTCAACACGCCCTCTCATGTGTAGATCAGTATTTTTGGTATCATCGTCGTAGGTAGGTCGCAGGAGCCCATCATCGGTCATAGATTAACTTGACTTTGATATCACGTGGAAGCACTCATTTTTTTCCCTTAAAATGTCTAATAGGAGAAGAAGTAGGATAACTCTTTTTAAAGACTAGGATAGGTTTGTTCCTAAACCGTGTAGGACTTATCAACAACTTGTTGATATCCACTTTAAATAAATGTTGCCAGCAATCTCGGCATGTTTTAATAAATAGATATGAGGTGGAGGATGAGTTCGCATCAACAGCATCATAAATGTATTTTGAAAGTCGATAATCTACAATGCGCATATTAATGTTGTTTGTTTTGTCCTAAACATTATTTGGTTTCTCCCACTTTTCGCCCTTTGTCAAGGAATACATTTATGTGCTCATTTTTTTGGTTTTCATTCTTTCTCTGCATTTGTCGCTTGCAGACTCACAGCTATAACACAGTTAGCACATCATGGTATGATATACGTTCCTCTTGGCTACACGTTTGGGAGTGGCATGTTTGAGATGAATGAGGTGAAAGGTGGCTCTTCTTATGGTGCTGGAACTTATGCAGGAGATGGATCTCGACAACCTACCGAGCTAGAACTCCAGCAGGCCTTTTACCAGGGAAAATATATGGGGGAGATAACTAAAAAGCTGAGTAACCGTCCCTTTCCTGCATAACAGATACATGATACTATTCAAGATTATGTTAAGTGTAATGAAACTTTCACCAGAAATTAATGAAGACGATTGACATTCACTACTTGTAAACGCAAAGCCTTTGTTGCCATTGACGTGTGACTGCCTTAGCAAAAGCGTGTGTTGCGGCGTTGCTTAAGCAGAAAAATGTATGTAATATATACTTGGTGGATGGAAAATGCTCTAGAAAGAGACATATCATTAGAAAATTGTGAATGTGTACCAATTCTTGTGAATAAAGTGTAATCGGAGGCCGAGTCCTTATTATCTGCATGCATTATGTGCATTATCTGCATTGATGAGTTTTAGGATGGTTTTTTATGATTTAATCTTCCTGTTTACCGATGTCATTTTCTTAGGTGCGTTCTCAGGTGCCCGCCCGCCCGCTATCACTAGCATTTTCACATTGCCATGCCTTCGAAAACGAAGTAAACATGCGCTAGTCCTTTTTGGGAGGAGCGAACGGAAGAATGGAGTGATTTTTTTTTTCTCTCGCATTTCTCTGCATCTTATTCCCACCATCTTCCATCTTGAAAATTTTCGATCTCTTTCTTTTGGTGCATAAAGTTAGATACGTCTTTAAGGTTCCATTGCAAAAATCAATTCAATTATACTTGTTATGGACGTGTTTGACAGCTATAAACCATCATCCACTTGTAATCGGAGAGTAGAAGGCTTGAGAGAATGCTTCCGATACCTTTGGTAAGATAGGAGTATTCTTGGACCAAAATGACAAGCTAAAAGGCTTAATGTACTAGAGTTCTTTAAATAGAGTGTTTTCCCTTCACCTAACCACTGGTATCTAAATTTCAAGCTCCTGGGTGTTTGGGATAGCCACTCACTTTATGAGTGGCTATCTCTTTTATATCTGTACAATCGTGTGGTTATTTAGGTAGTTAATAAGCTGATATAAGTCCCGTTGGGCTATTGAGAGATGCGTGCCTTAGGTCAAAAGGTTCGATGTGCCTTATGTACTTAGGCCCATACCAACACACCACCGGCCTTTAGGAGGGTATTAGAGCCATTCTAATTACCTCGCAAAGTCTCATCATGTGATGCATATTGGGACTTATACAAAATTGCTGGCAGTTAGAATTGGAAATAAAATCATCCTCCTATTATCTCGCAAAGCCTCATTGTATATCGTACGAGGGGGCTTTTTGCAAGAACGACGTTAGGTGTTTTGGGTGGGGATAAAGGCCCTTCCCAATAACCCGTGAAGCCTTGGCACGCTTCACATGTCGAGGTTCGTGCACAACGAGACTATTCGATTTCTGTCGGTTTTTATTCCCATGTTTGTTAGAGTCTTTCCCTTTCTTGTTCATACACTGCCGCTTCAGTAACCGTCTCGCCCCCTCTCACTGTTTCTTGATGCTTTGTCTCCCACATCCCTTTAAATCTTCTCGCGCAAGTCGCATCGTTACTTCTTCCTCTTGCGCCATTTCTCTGTGCCCTTTTGCAAAAAAGCTCCTTTTCGTTTGTACAACTTTTGTTTTCCCTTTGAACCCTTTTCCTTCTTTTGCACTCATGGTTTCTAGAGGTAGCAAGGGCTCGAACCTTACGTGGTGCGAGCTCTTCACAACCCCACGACTCCCCTGTTCATTATTAAAATGCTGCGGGCAACCCATTGCTGAAAAGGAGGCTCACCAGTCCATCTTCGAGGGCCACCATTGGACTTCCACTGTAACTCGCTGTGAGTTGGATGCTGCGAGGGACAACTTCAACATCCCCAACTCAATGGGGATGTCACTGTCTGGGCAACGTCATGGAGCCATCGATATTAGAGGTATGGTAGTTTCTGTGAACCCCATCATGGTAATGGCAACGTGGGGATGTATTCCGTTCGAGATGGGTAGTTTAATGGATCCCATGGGTTGAACTGAGTCTCCTGCAAGCGCATTAACTGTGGTTGGCGTTGGAAGAAGCTGGTTCACACTCAACTCTATTCTTGTGAACGCATTCCAGAACATGATGTCTACTGAGCTTCTGTTGTCTATCATTATCCTTCTTGTCGTATAATTCGCCACTAGCATTGTCACCACCAATGAGTCATCGTGGGGATGCACCACTCCTTGGGAGTCACTGTCATCAAAAGAGATCGAAGGAGAGATTTGTACCCATGCTTACTTAATGAGCTTTTCTACACTATAGATCTCCTCTTACCTCATCCATCATGCATACACCTCTTTCCCGATGAGGTCGATCCCTCTTCTGTGTAGCCCTTTGCTATGATGCAGATTTCTCCAAGGGGAGTTTCTTCGTTCCGTACCTTGTGTTGTTCAACGATCTCTTGGTTCAGCGATTTCCTCACCCTTTTGGGTGACTTTCTCCTCCTCGAGCTATCACTCATCTTGGCTTACACACCTACCTTTGGTCATCTACTCGTTGTGGTCAAGAAGCGTTTTCAGACACGATACGCTCCAATTCTCAATTCCCCCTCATTTCTTCATTTTTTTCCTTGAGTGTCAATACTCGGTTCGATGACTGCTCACCTTGTGGTACGCAACACTTTTAGGGTCATGATTACGTCCAAAGAATAACGCAATAGTTATAGGACAACTTTATAGTGTGATTCTTCGAGGAGACAAATTACAAAACCAGAGAAAAAAAAAGAAAAGAAAAAGAAAATATTTAATGTCAATGAGAAAAAAAAAAGTTTTTAATGTAATGTAACAACTAAAAGTACAATGATGAAAAGAAGGATTACTCAAATTACTAATAACAAATCGCTAGGAATTCTTTGCATAAATGATGTATTTTTGTTTATTTTTGATTCGTCGAATTACACAATTGAAAATTCAACTCTAAAATTTTTAATTGGAAGATATATAACTATAAATCACACTAATCTAAAGATAATTATTTGAGAAATCATTTACCACTTTTAAACTATGTAAATTATTATTTCTATTGACAAAATTTAACGACGACAATATATCTAGTGGACAATATTGCAACAAAGAATTAAATCAGTAAAGATAATAAATTAACTCAAACATAATCATGAGTCTAAACCATTCTACAGAAAAAGTATGATTGAATCTATGAAGGGAATGAATTCTATGACTATTTAGATATGATAAAATACCATCAACGATTAAAGGATGATAAATAAGAGTTTTCATCATTAAAGTACAATCACATGAATAAAAAAAGAAAAAAAAAATATTATCAATTGTATAAATTCATCTCTAATCTTGCTTATGAATTTAGTAGCTCATTTGAACAAAAAGCAATTAAAAACTCTTAAGAAAATAAAAATACCAGCAAGCAAAGCGAAATTGAAAATAAAATAAAATAATCTCCTGGTTGTGCTGTACTCCCCCATTTTTATACTTTGTGAAAAGCCTCTCTCTCATGTGTTGGAAATCCTGGTCTTGCTTGTTGGTTGTGGAAGTTATCTGACCTTTTGAGTTTGGATTTTAGATATGCTTTGTTGACAAGTCTATCCATTGATTTGAAAGGCTTCCTCTCAATTTGAATTTGAATAGTCGTAGTTCAGTAAGGTTCTCTCCCATTTATGTAAGGAATTTGAATAGTCCTTAATTCGGTAAAGTTCTCTCCCATTTATGTACAAACAAAACTAAAAAATTTATTGGTCTATGTGAAAAAGGATGATCACCTTCAGATTTATGAAGTCCCTTGTACGACCCGACCCGACCAACCATCATCATTATAATATTTGAAATTCCAAAAATCACTGAGCCTACCTACCCATCAGATTTGTAAAGGCATTCAAAGTTAAAGGGTCTGGGGTCATATGCTTCTCGGTAATTCTATACAGACTCGATAGATGGGAGTCGACATGGAGTCTGCTGATGTGGCATGACATCAGCCATCATTTTAAAAAAACAAAAATCGTGTAAGACGCGGAATGGATGATGTGGTCTCAAAAAACGCTTCCAAGTATAGAAGTATCAAGTTGTATTCAAGGAATGGTCCAGTATCGTATTCCACAAGGATAAGGGATTATCAAAGTATTTATGGACTTCTAATATATTAAAAAAAAACATGTACCGAAAATAAAGGAAAATAAAATGTGAGAAATGTTTTTGTGATTTTCCTTTTTTTATAAATGTATAAAAGCTGAGAAAGTGATATCAATTAAAATGAAAAGATCTTTGAGATTTAGCTAACAAAATTACACTATCCCAATCTAAACTTAACTGGAATCAAAAGGATAAAATAAGAAAAGTCTGAAAGTAATTTAACTAACTTTAAACCAGAGATGAAATTATTTTAACTATGAGATTAGCAAACTACTAAACACTTGGGTTGATTGGGACTTTCTTGTTTCATTTTCCAGTTAATAACACAACTAACAATCCAATGCAAGCATTGATAGTCGGTAAATAGAAAAATAATGCTCAAGCTATACGACATTCACCTAAATGATTTACTGTCATACTAGCTGCAACACGTTACCAAGCAAAGGGGATAAAGCCCTGCCCTAATATTTCTCAAGAATTTGTTGTGCCTTTACGTCGACAACAAATCAAGAAAGAAACACACGACAACAAGCTGTTATCAAATCAAATCCAGCCATTCAGAAAATAAATCTAACATTTAACACCGAAATATCACACTAAACTGGAATCCGAGACAAAACAAGTCTAACTCTCCAACCCAAGCTTCGGATTTAGCCACACATGATGTTTCCAACCAGCGAAATAAACGTAAATAACTCCATAAAAAATGCTGAGAAAATACCCAAACAAAAATAAACCCTAGAATGCGAAAATCCCTTTTCAACGGAACAGCGAGAAGAGAAAAATGGAATCGGGTAAAAACAGAGTGCCTAATCCAGAATCTTCCCCCCTTTTTGTACCTCCACACACCCCATTTCTTCTCTCTCCAAGCCGTTAGACCCATCATGCGCGTACGACCTCTTTCTCTTCTCCCCCTTCTCGCGTCGCTTGGCTTTGTCGTTGCGTTTTTGGATGTTTCTCACAATCACCTAAGTGTGTTTTCATCCTTCGGGAAACTAAAGCATGTAGGGTCATGGGCTTCACACTTTAGAGTCATAAGCGGGTTGAGCTTATGGGACGTGGGCCATCTACGAGTAACGGACGTGGACCACCTGCGAGTAACGGGTCTTTGAATCAATTATGGACTTGTGGGCCACCTGCAATGAGTCATTAATATAGTCAAAATTAATTAATTTACATTGTTTAATTAATACTTCTATTTTAACCTAGAAAATTCGTTTAACTCAATGAATTAAGAGTATTAATTAAGCATAAATGCTCATTTATCAATAGAATGAGAGAAATCCAAATTCATCCTCAAATATTTTCGATCCCATGTTTAGAGATAGAAACCGAAATTGAATCCCTCACCATTCCCTCCGACCATATTCAACCTTCAACCTCCGGCCATCTTCGATTTCGAACTCTAGCTTCCATAAAGAAGTCGACTGGTGTGGTTCCATCTGCAACTGGTTTGGGTTTTCCCCTCCCCGAAGTCGAAGCTCTCACTGCGATCAAAGTTTTCCCCTCCCCTCATTCATCTTCGATTTTGAACACAGGTTTTGATTATTTTATATTTTCTTGCTTCACAGTTTTTAGCTCTTTTGTTTCCTCTTATTTTTGAAGATTTTTTTATCAGATATTCTGTTCTTTTTCAGTGGATGTATCAAATATATCTTTTTGCTTTTGTTGGGATTTCTTTGCTGGTTAAGAAAATCTGTTCACGGATAAGATCCATTAAAATTTCTGAAAATTATCAAGAATGATCATGCTCCCCTTTCAATGACTGAATCGGCTATGGACGCTTGCTCTCTAGAATTTGGAGTGATTTTCTCAAGTAAAGTTTCCTTGTATAAACTAGGCTAGAAAATCTGATACAACTACGACACTGTTTCAAGGAATTAGAGAATTTCTCATTGAGGTATTGATGTTAAGTGCCTTACACCTTGAAAATCTTGTAAATCTGATAGGGTATTGTGCGGATGGAGAGCAGAGACTTTCGGTGTACGAGTACATGCCATTGGGGTTTTGTGGAGGAACATCTACTTGGTACTAACCCTTTGTTATTTCGTTTCTAAAATTAATTATTACAAGGTATAGATAAATATGGGGGTGAGTATCAGAAGTTTGTGGCATTTTTCATCCAAATTATCAGTCTCAAACTATAAAAAGTTGCAATGTACTTTATTGAGATTCGATAGTTTAGATTTTGTCACTTTACCTATTTCAAGTCTATCTTACTAGTCATAATTAGACAATGATGGTATTAGTCAAATTTTAGTAGTAGAAATATACAAGATATTAAGTTTGATAGGTTGGGACATAAAGTGTAAAACCCCCTAATGATTTTCTCACATAACTATATCTCTATGCTTCTTTTCCCAATAACCATGTGTACCCTACATCAGTAAACTACACAATAATGATTATCATGAAAAATATTTGGATGTTCAAATCTAGCATTAGGGAAAAAGCCATTAGATTGGTTAACAAGAATGAAAATAGCTTTACAAGCTGTATTTTTTGGACAGCATTAAATAGTATTATAGAGTACACTTCAGGTGTCCATCTTTCTCCCAGTTGAGGGAACTTGAAGATCTTTATCAAACTATAATGTACTGAATTTGTTTCCTCTATCAGGCACGACCTGTATTTAAGGATCCTCATAGATCCCAAGAGCTAGCCAATCAACTTCTTCATGGAGATTTCCATGTCAGAGCACTACACCAAGCAGTAGCAGTAGCAGCCATCCTTCCTCCAAGAGGAACCATCAGTACGACCCATAATGATCGATGTTGTCATTGCTCAGTTTCCTTGGGACCAGTGGTCCAGATGCAGCTGCAGCATCTTTTGACAATCCTTCTCCACCATCTAGCGAAATAATGGTGGGTGAAAATGGGAATATTCATGATGAAGAAAGTATAAGCGATCGACAATGAGCAATGATGGAAGCCATAGAATGGGGTTCAACTTCCAATCATAATGCATCACGGCTTGAAAGTGTTTTTTCTTTGTAATTCTGCAATTCAGAGTGGTAGTGTTGTTCCACGTGTATTCATATATCTCTATGCTTGGATAAGCTCTATTTGTTTTGGCATCTGTCATGAATTTCTCTCATGACATTCTTTCCCTTTTATTCAAACGGCAAAAGGATGATATTGGATTCTTAGTAGGCATCATAAAGTAAGAACAAACCTTTCTCTGTGAAAAGAATACAAGTCTAATGATCTTTGTAAGTCATGATTAATCTTACCATAGGGCATACATATGGACGTGAGAGGTATTGTTATATCCATTTCTGCCTGTTTTCCATTTGTGATTTGCCATCGTTTTCAAATAATAGGAAAGAAAATAGAAATCATCTAAAAATATGTTAAAACTACAAATTATTTCTGATTCTTTTTTCCCAGAACCAGAATTATTATATTTTTCATCCTAGTTCATGTATAGTTTCAGGCAGGGGCACTTGGTATATCAAATACATATTTGTAATTTACTTCTTCTTGTTGAGACTTTTTATTTATTACTTGTTGAGACCTAAAAGGATTAAAGTGAGCTTTCACCTATTGCAACTGTTCTCCCATGACATGCCGCTCGCAGTTCTCTTCTATTTCTTGAAGGAAGTTTAGAAGGCTTAGTTTAATGCAAGAAATACATATTTAAGTTCAGCTCCTAGCATTAAGGCTACGGTTGAGAGCATCTCAAATACTTGTTTTTCAAGAGGAGTTAGGTTTTTGTGGTCCTTATGGAATGCTTTTTCAAATCAAACTAAACAAATAACATAATATATTTTCCAGTATCCAAGTATTTCACAAAGTCATTCACAAATAAAAATAAGGAAAACTACAACTAGCTTCCATTCTGAAAACCACAGCTAACTAATGGCATATGCCTCGACACATGTTGTTTCTGCACTCCAAAAGGAACCTGAATATGATATCAATAAACAAAAGTAAAGTATCATATGCACACAACCACAAAACATTACCCAAACAAGATAAAAGGAACCAAAATCAAATTAACTGAACCAACCATAAAGTTTAAATAATGAATGATTTTATTCATATTATTCATCTAAATCCATCAAATTAAATCCATGAAGTTTATTCATCAAAGTATGTATGTTCCCTCCAAAAAAGTCTAAACATGATGAATATCTAACTCCAATCCTAGACCCTATGGAATTGAAAATCAACAGAGAATCCATTATCTAACTCCATTCTGAAGATGGCTGTTTGGTTAGCATCTACAATTCTGATTAATAAGGCAGGTGTCATACGTTGGAAATATGGTCTTGCTTGTTGGTTGGGGAAGTCATCTAACCTTTTGAATTTGAAATTTAGATATGCTTTGTTGACAAGTCTATCCATTGGTTTGAAAGGCTTCCTAACAATTTCAATTTGAAGAGTCCTAATTCAGTAAAGTTCTCTCCCATTTATGTACAAACAAACCTCAAAAACTTATTGTTCTATGTGGAAAAGGATGATCACTTCAGATTTATGAAGTCCCTTGTACGACTCGACCAACCATCATCATTATAGTATTTGAAATTCCGAAAATTACTCAGACCACCTACCCATCAAATTTGTAAAGACATTCAAAGTTAAAAGGGTCTTGGGTCACATTCTTGTCACCTCAAATTGTGTGCCTCACCAACCAACAAATCAGTTATGTCATTTTGAAGTACCCATGGCTGGTTGTAAGTTGTTCTTTATTTGAAATTGAGATCCCAAATCAGCCCACATATTATCTCAATACTCTATACCTTTTAAGTCAAACATAGACCTTGTCCTTTAAAATTCAGAGGCTTTGAATTAGCTGCTCATCTTTCTTTTAATGGGCTTTGGCTCCTATTTGATTAGGCTGTATTCTCCACTTTTATACTATGAAATTCACATAAAAATGTGCTTAAAAATATCTCAAAATAAATAAAACCTAAGTTTAAAAATACAAGTTAATTCCTATAATTCTTATTCACATTTCAACATTGTAGTCCAATAATAAAGTATTTAAAGTGTACTTTCGTACACTCATCACGTCGTCGCTGATGATCATCATCGCGCCTCTTGGCCTTATCTCTATCTTGCACACTAGAGTAGTGCATGTGATTACTGATTGCTATATAGCCTAGCGTGTGCATCCTGCCTGACATCATTTTGTCCATTCCTTGGGTTTTGACCACCCTCTCAGTCTTTTTTGGAACTTCTCTTTCAAGTGCTCTCTTCCTTTTGCCTTGGTCTGGCCATCAGGGCGATCATGAGTGTCCTCAGTATTTACAAAATCATTTGTTCGGTCCACGAACTTCTGCAAGGTGGAAGGAGTCTTCCTCACCAGCTCAGCCATAAAGGGGCTCTTCAGCCAGACTCCCCCTAGCAAAGCAGCCAACATGTTCTTCTAATCTTAGTCATCTACAATCATCCTCTCCTTTTTGAATTGCGCTAGATATGCTTTCAAGCTCTCATCCTCCTTTTTTTTAACTGTCAACAAGTAAATCGCCAGTCTCTTTCATCGTCGGCTGGCCATAAACTAAGTGATGAACTACCTTCCTAGTTCCTCAAAGCTTTTGATGGAGCCTGACTGCAGTGCTTCGAACCACCCTCGAGTCGTTCTCTTTAATGTCAAAGGGAAAGTCCTACATGCAATATCCCTTGGGAGTCTATGAAGGGTCATATGTGCTTGGAGGTTTACAGATGCCCCACTGAGTCTTTAGCTCCATCATACAGATCTAGCACTATATGGCAAGTTAGTGTTGGTGAACAATTGATCGACAGAAGATGAGGTCCCAATCTTCTTGGCTATTTCTTGTACTTGTCCATCAAACTGCGAAAGTTAGGATGCATCTTCTTTGTTTTCTCGATCTCATGAGGTGCCTTGCTAGTACCAATGTTGTGGGCATCTACATCCCTTTTGGCCTAGTTGGGTGTCGTGTCCTTGCCCGACATCTCGTTCTTCATCTTGAGAACCTCGTTCTCCTGTCATAGCGCGTCAACTTCAACATTGAGTCTCTTCACCACCTCCTCCATCTCAATCGGCTTTCCTTCCGTGTTCCTTGATATTTCTTCTTGATCTCAATTTGCGTGAGATCAGGTCATAGTAGGAATATGAAAAGCATGATAGTTGTAGAACAAAAATATACCATAGATGGCACCAACTATCATGGACATGTTTCACATCTACAAACTATTGATTGCCTACAACCAGAGAGTGAAGACTTGAGGATTAGAGGGAATGCCTATGATGCCTAGGTCAGAAAGATAGGAGTATTATTCGTCTAAAATGACAAGCTGAAAGGATTAATGTATCTGAGTTCCTTAAATAGAGTTACCCCCTTAGCCTAACTGCTCGGTTGATATTTTAATTTAGAGCTCTTAGGTGTTCGGGATAGCCACTCATTTTAATTTTAAGACCCTCCTAGCTGTTTAGATAGTTAATATGCTAATATAAGTCCTATTGGGCCAAAAAGAGATTCAGGCCTTAGGTCATAAGTTTCGTTGGGCCTTATGTGGTTTAGGTCCATACCAACACCATGCTGGCCTTTAGGAGGGTCTTAGAGCCCTTTAAATGCTACTTCTTCCCTTAAAAATAAGAGCCTTCATATCCACTACTTGGGGAGCAAAGAACGATTTGCCTCCGACCAATGACTACATTGTTACAACAATAGATGCAATACAATTCTATGAAATATGTCGATAACCCTGCAACTGAAGCAAATGTTGTTTTTAATAATATTACTACCAAAATTACAATATATATATATATATATGAAAAACTCAAATTCTTTGCCTCACACTTTTAGCTTTCAAATGACGCTATAGTTTGTTCATTTCCAAAATAATTTTCATTTGTTGGTTCCAGTCCATTAGGAATTTCTCCTATTTCCTTTTTGTGTATTAAGAGTTTGGGTGGATTTTACTCCCTGATGTGATACTTTGGTTTCATAGAATAGTATGATTTTTGCCAAAAAAATATAAGTACATATAGAATAACTTATTTCGAAGTCTTTTTGAATCTAATCTCCATGTTGGAAACATACCTCTCATCCGATTGCAATTAATTTCTTTTCCTTATAGTGTTATGAATTTTACCTAACAACAGGCTGTTTTGTAGGAAACTATCTTTAAAGTGACTAATTAAGACCTATTTTGTAGGAAACATGCTAGAACGGTTGAAAAATCAACACTAACTCACGGCGACAGTTTGGGCTTAGGTTGGTGTCGTTTGAGCTCTTGATTGCAGTTTGGAGAGGCACTTTGGCATCCATACGTACATCCATTTCAGTAATTAAAATATAAATATAACAAATAAAAGTAAAGAATGAAATATACATATTTACGTGATTGGACACAAAGCTTACATCTATCTTTTGCGGCGCGCTATACAAATGGGGTTGGTAACCCCTACTACTTGGAGAAACAAAAAACTAGGGCTTCCATCTGAAGATTAAAGAAGCTCTCACCTCAAGTCGCCTAGAACATGTGCTCGACCGTATCTGATCTCAAATCCCTTTTATCAAGCCCCTGTCAATGGTTGGTCAAGAAATTGGCTTTATATTACTTAGTGGTCCACTTTGCATACTTGATCATCCTTCTCCCCCTTTTTTTCTCATTTTTGTCACTTCCCTCTCATAATTTTGTTCATTCCTCAATCCTTGTCCCATCACTTTCTTTGCTTTCTCTCTCTTTAGCACCTTGATGCCTCTTGTGGTGTACTGGACCTGGTGCATTTGGGCTGAAATATTTTATCCTTCATGACTTTTATTTTATTGGCTTTTGGTCAAAGTAATATCAAATATGGGATTCAGGCTATTCCAATTAAAAAATTATCGATGCAGTCATGGACTTGCAAGCGGTATGCAGTCGTTCTGAAAAAAAAAAGTGAATATATATAGGACCCACATGAAAAAAAGTTAACTTTTTTAACAGTAAATTCTACTTTTTTCCAAAGCAATTATACGCCACTTGCAACTCTATGACTGTATGTATTTTTTTTTTTTAGCGAAGAGCCGGTAGCCACCCACATAGAAGCTCTGTCCCAAATTTATTAAAAAAAGCCCTCACATATGATGAAGGAAAACTGTAGTTACAAGCAAAGCATCAGGGAGATTACAAATATACCGAATAAAAACCCTCCCAAATACAAACAAACTAAACTAAAAAAAAAATTGAACATACCTAAAGAAAAGCGAAAAAAATCTAAACAAGCCTAAATTAACCAAGACCAAAAAAACGAAAAACACATAGTCAAATAGCCTAATTAGCCCAAACGAAGATATACCAAGCCCACCCAATCCATCCTATACATCCCACAGACCTCTCTAGGTAAGCAACTTACGTCCCTCACTAGAATATCATTATCTAAGGCTACACTTTTAGTAAGCCAATCCGCAACTTTATTACTTTTCAGAAGCAATATTTAATTGAATAATCAAACTCATCTAGCAATTTATTCAATTTATCCCAATAATTCCAAAGGTACCAAATTGTACAAATTTTAGAGATGATCTAAGAGACCACCACCAATGAATCACACTCTATATCAATGCGCAAATAACCCAACTCTTTACATAAAAGAAGACCCTCCAACACACCTCTGAGCTCAGCTTCATTATTAGAACAAGTACCGAAATTTTTAGAGAAAGCAAAAACAAGCTTTCCATCACAATCCCTCAGGATACCCCATCCCTCTAGTAGGCCCTGGGTTACCCAAACTACTTCTATCCAAATTAAGCTTGAACCTGCCCCTAGAAGGCCTTGTCCACTTCACAACCTGCAATTTTTTAGGCCTAGGTTCACAAACCATAATCTCCATCCGGTTCAATAGTGTCCATCAACCTTTGATAATTTTGTAAATTTATTAACAGATGCAGCAATATTTCTAATCCAATAGAGAATAGATATCATAACCTGGTTTAAATTTTCAGACTTCCCTTCCATCCTTGCTAAGCAGCGGTGACACCAAAGTCTCCATGTTACAACCAGCGAAACAATACTCATCACAATCCTGAGTTGAGAAGCTCAAGAGGCACGATTTATAAAGGCTTGAAACCTTGCTTTCCAGCTCTGAATTTGAACAAACGGAAGACCCAATTCAACATTGCATAAAACATGGTCTAGATCTTCAGCATGCCCCTCCAAGTAGCTTGAACCTGCCCTAGAAAGCCCTCCAAATACAAAGAGAATTTTTTTTTAAAGAATCCAACTATTCCATATCCCTCTAGCCCAATCAAAATTCTGTATATTTACCCTTATCACCTCCCAGGCCAATTTGAAGAGAAGATCCCTTTAATCTCTGGCAACCAAATCAAAGCAACCAACCTGCAATGCACTCTATCTACAGAATTCTGAACTTCATTTGCAAGTCCATCCCCTAGCAAGACATTAAGCCTTTCCACATCCCACTCCTCATTGATAATGAGGTCTTTAATTTTCACTTCCAAGTCTTGTAGCACTTCCACAAAATCATATAAAGGCCCACGGTTTAAAAACCTGTCAAACCAGAGAGATACGTTACCCTCTATAATTTTTCATTTGGAGTTTCGCACAAAGACAGAAATTTGCTCAACCAATTTCTTCCAAAAACTAGAGCTCACCACCAACAATTCATGGTTGTATAAACTATCCTTCTTTAAATATTTAGCACGAAAATACAAAGCTTATAACGAGTTTTGGGTAACCAACTGCCAAACAAATTTCAAAAGAAGAATTTTGAAATTCAGCAATGTCTCTGACACCCGTCCCACCCTCTTCCACCGACGCACAAAGCTTCTTCCAAGATCTTCACTTTCTTTTTCCAACTCCATTTGCATTTCCCTAGAAAAAAGAAGCAAATAAACTATTAATTTTCTGCATCACAGTTTTCAGCATATGTAAAACTAATAGCAAATGAAGAGGCATACTAGAAAGCACATGCCTCAATAAAATAAGTCTTCTTCCTTGCGAAAAAAGCTTACCTTTCCACCCAGCCAACTTCTTTCCAATCTTTTCCACCCGAGGATCAAAATGGGAAACTTTTAAGATCAACAACTGGAACCCCAAGGTAAGTAAAAGGAGATTTCTCTGCCGAAAAATCAGTCTAAGTAAGAATGTCTCTAACTCTACTAAGGGCCATGAGTTTAGGAAAAAAGATGGCAGACTTTTCTAAATTCATACATTGACCCGACCACCTTTCATAAAGTCTAAAAGCCCCCATCAACTCACAGATAGACCCTCTCGACGCATTAGCAAAAACCATAACATCATCATCGTAAAGTAAATGAGACATCATAGGAGCCCCCACTGGTAGAGAGAATAAATCAATCTTTCCTTGTGCCACTTTAGCCTTAA
The DNA here is from genome assembly GCA_036559045.1 of Platycarya longipes. NCBI lineage: Eukaryota > Viridiplantae > Streptophyta > Magnoliopsida > Fagales > Juglandaceae > Platycarya > Platycarya longipes. The sequence goes on from CM071801.1 coordinate 24,183,022, forward strand.
TAAGCCTAGAAAAGACTTCCTCCATAATAATAAACAGATACGGAGATAAGGGATCTCCTTGACACAGACCCTTCTGTTGAACTCAAGGTTTCAAGTCTCGTATCTATATATAGATTTTGATGATAACAAATAAATCCAAGACTCAAGCTCAAGTTGTCTACACATGAATGAAGCTAAGCACATCAAGAAATCAAGTATAAGCAAGAATAAAAACAAGTCTACAAATAAAGCTCATAGAATAATTTTGTACATCTCTTAAAATTTGAAATTGGATTAAGGATTAAAATTGATTTTTTCTCATAACGCATCAAATTATATTTTTTACATTTGCATAACATTATTAAAATATTTAATTTCGAAATTTTTTTTTCACATATATATAAAAATTTAAATTTGTAAGATGATTGATTGTCATCTTTGACATGTACATTTTTTGTTTGAAAATCTTGAAGGCTGGTTATGCTTCTTTTGACAAATGTAAAATATAGATAATTTTGTTTGAAAATCTTGAAGGGTGGTTATGTATTTTTTTGACATATGCAAAAAAAAGATGATTTGGTTTGAAAAATAAATCATGCTCATTTTGTTATGTATGAAAAGTAAAAGATTTGATTTGATTTTTTTTTAAAATGAATAGAATTGTCTTTAACAAATGTAAAAATGAGATGTTTTTATTTGAATTTTTTAAAAAGTAAATAGTGTTCTTATTTGACATGTAAATATTTTCAAATTTGAAGATAAAGACTCATTTTCTTATAAATAGCTAACTTGAGTTTTGCAAAAATCACAACAAGAGCTTACACATCAATTGCTAAGTTTTGCATCATTCTTTCAAAACGCTCATTCTCTCTTCTCTAAATTTTGTACCTTAATCCTTATTCATTTTCAAAGAAACGTAGGTTGCGCTGTATTTTCTTATCTCACTCATTGAGGAGTGTATTCTGATAATCTATCCACTATCAGCTTTTAGATTTGTAAGAGGGTGCATATAACCCTTGTATGTATAAAAGGTGTTCTACACAGGAAATAGTTGAATTACCAAGTGTGAGGTAATTGTAAGTGTAGAGGGTGTTCTACACGGATTCTTTGTAATAGTGTTGCTCAAATGTGTAATAGGTTTCTATCTTCACCTAAAAGAGATTGAATAGTGAATTTAGGATCCTCAAAGAGTAGCTTAAGGCGAGAACGTAGGCAGTGAGGCTAAACCTCGTTAAAATACTGAGTTTGCTTCTTCTTGCCCTTACTTTTATATTTTCTGCTGCTTTGTATTTTGTTTATATTTTATATTATGTATTTGATTTATAAGTATTAATTTTTTAATATAACCCAATTCATCCCCCTCTTGTGTTTGTCATCTGGGCAACAATTGGTATCAGAGCAAGGGCTTTATTATAAGATTAATTATATGTTGAGTTAAGATCATATGGCTAACATTGCAACTACATTCGCTGAAGGTCAATCCAGTAATCGGTCTCCGCTATTTTGTACAGACAATTATATTTTCTGAAAAGCTAAAATTAAAATATTTTTTTAGTTTCAATGTCGAGAAATCTGGAAATGTATTGTAAATGAGCATTATATTCCAATAAAAATTGTTGATGTAGTAAAGGTCAATAAGGAAGAAGAAGAGTTTGATCGTGAAGATGATAAACTCTATACAATGAATGTAATGGCTATGAATCTTCTGTATAATGCCTTTAATGCCAATGAATTTAACAAAATAATGACTTGCAGGACAGTAAAAGAAATCTGGAATAACTTAAAGTAACTTATGAAGGAATTTCGTAAGTCAAAGAATCAAAAAATTATATTCTTACACATGAATATGAAATGTTTAAAATGATTGATGATGAATCTATTTCCTCTATATATACTCATTTTACTAACATTATAAATAATTTGACAGCTCTTGAAAAAGTTTATTCTAGTTTAGAGATAATAAGAAAAATTTTCAACTCTCTGCCAAAACGTTGGGAATCAAAAGTGACGGCGATTTTTAAAATTAAAGATCTCAAAAAACTCAAAGTAAATAAACTCATCGGGTCACTTATTACTCATGATTACACATTGAAAAAAGGAGAAGAAGAAGTAAAGCAAAAGAAAAACTTGGCACTCAAAATTGTTCCCTATGAAAGTGAAAGCGGTGAAGACTAGGAAAGCGATAATAAAGATGAAGAAATTGTAATGATCATAAGAAAATTTCAGCGATTCTTAAAGAAAAATAAAACTCCTCCAAGGAAATCTTTCAAAAAAATTTTCAACAAAGATACAGGTAAACATGACTCCTTAACTTGTTATAAATGCAAAAAGTCAGGGCATATTAAAATAGATTGCCCCATGCTAAAGAAAGATCGATACAAAAGCAAGAAAATAATGAAAACTACATAGGATGATGATTCAAGTAGCTTAGACGACGATGCAAGTAATAAAGAATCTGCAAATCTTTGTCTTATAGCTAAAGATGATTTTGAAGTAACAAATTTTGAAAATATTGAAAATCCTTATTATGAATAATTGCAAAATATTTTAGAAGAGGTATATGAGGAATTTCAAAAATTAGGTATCAAGTATACCACTTTGAAAAAAAAAATTCTTCTTTAATAAATGAAAATTATGTTTTAAGAAAAGAAAATGTTGTTTTGAAAGATGAAAATTATGAGTTGAAAAAAAAAAGTGAATGATTTAGAAAAGATTGTTAAAACTTTACAAATAGAAAAAGAAATTTTGAAAAACTTATTAGCAGTCAAATATGTGTTTTTGATAAGGTAGACTTGGGATACATGCCAAAAGAAAAACTCAAACCCTATAAAAATTTCTTTGATAAACTGACTAAATCAAAATCAGATTTTCAAAATTTTTTCATAAAAATAAATTTTTTAAAGAAAAATATTATTACAATCATTGAAGATTTTCAAATGTGTTACATGTTATTTGTAATTTTTGCAATAGAAATGGTTCATAACTATCATGTTTGTCCTATTAGAAGAAAACATACAATGACTATTAGGACTATATGAGTACCAAAAAATCATATTTCTTCTAATACTAATAAATAAAGGATCCAAAAAACCTGGCCAAGAAAAATTATTTTAATTGTTTTTGTAGGTATGTATGAAATCCTCCATAGGTAAAAATAAATGGTTTTTAGACAGTGGATGCTTAAGACACATGACAAAAGACAAAATTAAGTTCATTGACCTCACTTCTAAATAAGAATGACACGTGACATTTGGAAACAATTCAAAAGGAAAATCATGAGAATATGTAAAGTTAGTAAGGAGTATTCTCTCATAATTGAAGATATTCTACTTGTTGATGGTCTAAAGTATAATCTTTTGAGTATAAGTCAATTATGTGATAAAAAATTTACAGTTACTTTCAAAAAGGATAAGTGCATTATTTTGAATAATCATGATTGCAATGTTTGTTTTCCTTACTTTTAGAAACAATAATGTTTAGACAATCGAATTTGAAAAAAATTGCTTCACAAGATGCTATTTGTTTATCAGCTCAACATGAAAATAATTGGTTATGATATAGAAGATTAGGTCATGCTACTATAGAACTTATTTTCAAACTTTCTAAAAAAATTTTGTGAGAGATTTGCCAAAAGCTAACTTTTTTAAAGACAAAATCTATGATGCATGCCAGTTTGGTAAACAAACAAAAACTTCTTTCAAAATCAATAAACATACTTCCACTACTAGACCATTGTAACTAATACACATGGATCTTTTTGGACCAAATAGAGTTGCAAGTTTAAGAGGAAAATATTATGCATTTGTTATTGTTGATGATTTCTCTAAATATACTTGGATCATCTTTCTCACTCATAAAGATGAGGTACATAATGCATTTATTAAGCTATGCAAGAGAATTCAAAATGAAAAGGACTATACTATTTCAAACATCCGAAGTGACAGGGGAAATAGTTTGTCAATAAAGATGTTGAATCTTTTTGTGATGAAAATGGTTTTCTACATAATTCCTCTGTTCTTCGAACTCCTCAACAAAATTAAGTAATAGAGAGGAATAATAGATCTCTTCAAGAAATGGCAAAAACAATACTTAATAAGAATAGTTTACTTAGTTATTTTTGGGCTGAAGCGGTAAATCAGCATGTTATGTTATAAATAGAGTTATGTTAAGGTCTAAATTAGATAAAAGCCCTTATAAGCTTTGGAATGAGAAAAAGTTCAATATTAGTTACTTTCATATATTTGAATGCAAATGTTTTATTCTCAATGACAAGTATAATTTAGAAAAATTCGATGCAAAATCTGATGAATGTATCTTTTTTAGGTATTTAACAAATAATAAAATTTATAGAGTATTTAATAAGAAAACATTGACTATACAAGAATCTATGCATGTAGTATTTAATGAATCTAATATTCTACTCTCCAAGAAATTTATTTATGAAGAATCAGAAGATACAAATAACATAAATAGTCTCAATCTCAACAAAGAGAATACAATGGAAGAAGTCCAACATGGAGACATCAGGAAAGATAATCAAGACTTGATACAAGATACAACCAAACAATGGGAACATGTGAAAGATCATCCAGTAGAACAGATTCTAGGAGAACCTTCACGAGATGTAAGTACTCGATCATCTCTTAGAAATATTTGCAATCATACTGCTTTTTTATCTCATATTGAACCTAAAAATATTGACGAAAAACTGTTTGATGAATCATGGATTCTAGTTATGCAACAAGAACTAAATCAATTTGAAAAAAATGATGTTTGGACACGTGTTCCTATAACCAAAAATTATACTGTTATTGGAATAAAATGAATTTTTAGAAATAAGAAAAATGAGTATGGAATCATCACTAGAAACAAGGCTCGACTTGTAGCCCAAGATTTCAACCAAAAAGAAAGAATCGATTATGACGAGACGTATGCACCTGTCATAAGATTAGAAACTATTCGAATATTACTTGCATATGCATGTTATAAAGATTTCAAACTTTTTCAAATGGATGTTAAAAGTGCTTTCTTAAATGGTTTTATAAATGAAGAGGTATATGTTGAGCAACCTTCAAGTTTTGAAAACATATTTCTCCTAATCATATTTTTTAAGCTCACAAAAGTATTATATGGACTTAAACAACCTCCTAAAACTTGGTATGAGAGACATAGTGTGGTTTTTTTTATTGAAAAATGTTTTTTAAGAGAAAAGATCGATACAACTTTTTTTATCAAATATCAACAAGATGATATTCTTCTAATTCAAATTTCTGTGGATGATATAATATTTTGTGCTACTAATGAAAATATGTGCCAAAATTTTACTAAGAGTATGTAGGAAGAATTTGAAATGAGTATGATGGGAGAACTTAACTTCTTTCTTGAATTGCAAATCAAGCAAATAAAAAGTAAAACATTCATTAATCAATCAAAATATATCAAAGAGTTACTCAAAAAGTATGAGATAGAATGTGTGAAGATAATTGGAACACTAATGAGTCTAACTACCAAACTTATTAAAGATGAAAGCGATAAGCCAGTTGACTCAAAAGTATATCGAGGTATGATTGGTAGTTTATTATATTTGACAACTAATAGACCTGATATTATATTCAGTGTATATTTATGTGCACGTTTTCAATCATTTACAAAGCAATCTCATTTGATTGTAATTAAGCGTATTTTTAGATATCTTGTCAGTACTATTGACCTAGGGTTATGGTATCCTAAACACACTTCTTTCGATCTTATTAGTTATTCAGATGCAAATTATACTAGTTGTAAAGTTGATTGAAAAAGTACTAGTGGAACATGTCATTTTTTAAGTCATGTACTTGTTTCCTAATTTAGTAGAAAGAAAAATTCTGTTACATTATCTACTATTGAGGCAAAGTATGTTACTTCAGGTAGTTGTTGTACTCAAGTTTTCTATATAAAGTAACAACTTGAGGATTTTAAATGTGATAATACTAGTAATATAAATCTTTCAAAAAACCCTATACAACATTCTATGACTAAGCATATTGAAATTAGATATCATTTTCTTAGAGATCATGTGCAAAAGGACGATATTGTATTAGAACTCACAAGCACACAAGATCAATTAGTAGACATTTTCACAAAACCCCTACCAGAAGATAGACTATGCATGATTATAGGAGAAATAGGAATGATGCATGCCATGAATATATGTTGAATATTTTTATTCCATTATCTCAAATGACTTACAAAAACTTGAGACTTCTAGCCTCATCTTTCAACTACATTTACTTTTCATAGATCGACATGTTATTCTTGTCTAAAAGATTAGGCAGTCGAAATGAAGAGGCAAGTAAGGATTTTAAATTCTTATTCTGTTTACTTTAACTCTACTATTTTTCTATTTGACTCATAAACAAGTCGTTGAAGTAAAGAGATCATTTCGCTAAACTTCTCAATTTTGTGAGTTTTGGACTGCAACTGAGCAGAAAAAGCAACAATGGATGATGAGTATCGAGTTTCGAGACCCATAAGCTCATAAATGGCGTTATGATCTGATTTATTAGCCAAATCAATCTTTTGTTGCTTCATGGAACCTACGACAAATGCAGAAATAAATTGATCACGAGAAGTGCTGAAAGGAAATTGACGAGCCATTAAAAATTTGTAGAATGAGAATGCATGCGAATTGCAAAGATGAGAAGAAGATTTGATGAGAATTAGACAAAGTTAAGGATTACTCTTATAAAGACGGAAATAAGAACAAGACACATTATCATCTCTTCAAATCTTACTTAGTCAAACTTACAAGATATGCTGGATGAGATGGGTGAGATGACTAATTAAGATTGTTTTTGGTTCAAATCCGAAAGATTACCAGAAGAAATTTTCTCCGCCAGTCTACCGTTTTGAATAAACAGATACTGGATCAATTAGAAATGTAAGATTTTTCTTTGAGTATCCAATGGGTGAAAATGGTTTTTAAATAGCAACTCAAAGATTTCAAATCTCGGTTATATCTTATTTGTCAATAATATCAAGCGGATTTCAAATCTCTGCATTGAGACGATAGAGTTAGGTCTCAGCCTTTGCAGCCTTTGTCGTATACAGATGGCTCCAATTATTCAACTTCAAATCTCTTAAACATCTAATTTGTCAACAACATCAAGCGAATTTGAGTCTTTTTTTACACCGATACAATAAAATTAGGCCTCAGCCTTTGCAGCTTTTGTTGGACACGGGTGACTCAAATTATTCAATTCTCTATAGTTTTTACTAACGCATCATTTTTTTTATTATTTGTTAGTGCGAGAAGAAATCTTACTGAAACTAACTGCGGTTCCTTTTTAATGATGTCAAAAGAAGGAGAAGTCTTATACTATTATTATATTATCCTATTATATATGTTACAATCATGTTTATATTTTACTTGAAAAACTAACGTATATTTTCAGGAGGAGCTTAAGTATTACTATAGGTTGCAGATTTCTACTAAATATTTGTCATCATCAAAAAGGGAGAGATTGTTGAACCCAAGGTTTCAAATCTCGTATCTACGTATAGATTTTGATGATAACAAATAAATTTAAAACTCAAACTCAAGTTGTCTACGCATGAATGAAGCTAAGCACATCAAGAAATCAAGCATGAGTAAGAATAAGAATAAATCTACAAATAAAACTCATAGAGTAATTTTGTACATATCTTAAAATTTAAAATTAGATTTAGGCTCAAAATTAATCTTTTCTCATAAAGCATCAAATTACATTTTTTACATTTGCATAACATTATTAAAATGTTTAATTCTAAATTTTTTTTTTCACATATACATAAAGATTTGAATTTGATTGTCATCTTTGACATATGCATGTTTTGTTTGAAAATCTTGAAGGGTGGTTATGCTTCTTTTGACAAATACCAAAGATAGATAAGTTTGTTTGAAAATCTTGAAGGGTGGTTATGTATTTTTTTAACATATGCAAAAAGAAGATGATTTGGTTTAAAAAATAAATCATACTCATTTTGTTATGTACAAAAAGTAAATGATTTGATTTGATTTCTTTGAAAAATAAATGGAGTTGTCTTTGACAAATGTAAAAAGGAGATGTTTTTATTTGAATTTTTTGAAAAGTGAATAGTATTCTTATTTGACATGTGAACCTTTTCAAATTTGAATATGAAGACTCATTTGCCTATAAATAGCTCGCTTGAGTTTTACAAAAATCACAACAAGAGTTTACACATCAATTGCTAAGTTTTGCATCATTCTTTCAAAACGCTCATTCTCTCTTCTCTAAGTTTTATATCTTAATTCTTGTTTGTTTTACGAGAAATATAGGTTGCGCTGTATTATTTTTATTTCACTCATTGAGGAGTGTATTCTGATAACCTACCCACTATCAACTTTTATATTTGTAAAAGTGTGTGTATAACCCTTGTATGTGTAGAAGGTGTTCTACACAGGGAATAATTGAATTATCAAATGTGAGGTGATTGTAAGTGTATAAGGTGTTCTACATGGATTCTTTGTAGCGGCATTGCTTAAATGTGTAATAAGTTTCTATCTCCACCTGAAAAAGATTGAATAATGAATTTGGGATCCTCAAGGGGTAGCTTGAGGCGAGAACGTAGGCAGTGTGACTGAATCTTGTTAAAATACTGAGTTTGCTTCTTTTTACCCTTACTCTTTATATTTCTTATTGCTTCGTATTTTGTTTATTTTTTATATTGTGTATTTGATTTTTAAGTGTTAATTTTTTTAATATAACCCAATTCACCTCCCCTCTTATATAATCATCTGGGCAACACCCTCTTTGATTTAAAAAAGCCTCTAAACGTCTCATTCATCATCACTGAAAACCAAGGCGAATCAATACATTGTAAAACAAGAGAACAGAAACTCTCAGGAAAACCAATTATAGGCCTTACTCATGTCAATTTTAATCATCACATTGCTACCTCTAGATTTTTTGTGAAGCTGCTTTACCATTTCTTGGGTCAGATAAATATTCTAAAAAATATTTCTTCCTTTTTTACAAAGGTACCTTGTTCCTATGATATAATCTTCTAAAGCACCAAAGAAATCTTGTTCACCAGCAACTTAGCCAATACTTTATAAAAGACAGAGCACAAGCTGATTAGACGGAATTTTTCAAAAGAGGATGCATCAGCCACTTTCGGAATCAAAACTATGAGCGAAGTATAAAAAATCTTGGAATCTCTTTACCCTGGAAAAAATGGAGCACTGTACTCATAACATCCAATTTCACATTATTCTAACAAAAGGTGAAGAATAGAGAACCGAACCACCACCCGAACTCGGGCTACTATTAAAATCAATAGAATTAAAGGCCTTATAAACTTTGTCTTCCTTAGGCAGAGAGATCATAGACTGTCGGTCATCAACAGACAAAACAGCCTAGATAACCTCACCCAGATACGTAAGTTCACTGGAAGACTATTGAGTCAAAAAAGCTTCAAAAGAATTTACAACCCCCTCATGCACCAACTCAGGCGTTTCCAAATGACTGCCATAAGCAAGCCTCATCTTCTTTACACATGCTTTTCTTTGCCGCTGGGCAACCATAGCATGAAAGAATCTTGAATTTTGGTCTCCATCACAATGCCACTTTTTCTTCACCAATTGCATCAGCCTCATCTCCTCCCTTTTGATCCACCCATCCAGTTATGTTTGCTTCACAATCAATTCAACATTATCAACTTCTGAAAAATTACTTTGTAAATATTCTTCCAAAGCTTCAATTTTCTCTCCTAAATTTCAAATATGAGTATCAACTCTGCCGAAGACCTCTGTATTCCAATTCCTCAGACTCACTTTCATTCTTTTTAATTGCCAGCCAAAATATTCATCCCTCCAACAATTGACAGATTTTCATTCCAATTCCTCTCAACAAATCTAAAAATTCACCTTGATCAGTCCAAATGTTTTGGAATCTAGAAGGGCAAGGACCATACCTGGAAGAAGCCGGAGCAATCTGAAGAAGCATCGGGGAGTGATCCGATGATTGCCTTTTAAGATACTTTGCAGGAGCACTACGACACTTCAAAATAAAGACATTGTTAACCAAGATTCTGTTAAGCTTCGCCCGACTCCGAGCCAAGCCTTGATGCCCTTTATGCCAAGACAACTACTTTCCTTCCATTCTCAAATCAACCAATCTACAAGAGTTTATACACGATTTAAATTCATCTATAGAAGACCTGAGACTCGGATTCCCACCAACCCTCTATGTATTAGACCGATTGACATTGAAGACGCCCATCACCATCCAAGGCACACCAACCCAAGCAACATTACAGAGATACTCCCACAACTCCCTACGCTCTATCAAAGAACACTTAGCGTACACAAAGATAGCCAGAAAAGCTCCACTAGAGTTCGAGATTAAAGCTGTAATACTTTGATTATTAGCATCAATAATCTCTACATCAACATCTTCTTTCCAGCAAAGCCATATTTCTCCCCCTAAATTTACATTATCGAAAACACAAGGAAGGTCAATAGTACATGCCCACCTTTTAAGTTTGCCCACATTCTAAAAAGGTTCAGAAATAGGACAGATCAAAACATCAAAATTCATCATCAACTGCTTAATTCTTCTCTTGGATGTCCCCAAGCTGCGGACATTCCACACAAGGATATTTTCAATCATAGATTTAATTTTTTTTGTTTGGGCTTTCACCCTTCTGGACCTTCTAACAACATCATCTTTCAAAGTTTGAGTTTCAGGATCAGCATTTCTCGAACCCAAATCAGAAGCATAACCTTTAGATACATCAATATCATCAACTTCATCACACTCGAATAGAGCAACAAATCTACTACAAAAAATAGGACCTTCCTCAACTGCCTGAACCTCCTTCTAGCTTCCATCAATATGTAATTGCCCAATATCATCAACATATCCCTCTTCCACCTCCACTTCTATATTTTCAACCCCCTATTTAATCTCATCTTCCTCCACCTCAGGTTCCAAACTTCTAACTTCTCACAAACACTTACCACTAGCTTTTGTTCAATAACTTGTTGCGCACAAACAATACTGTCCAAAATCAAACAAGATGATATTTAAGTGGTTCATCAATTTGCCTATGTCCACTGATGCCAAATTCAATATATTTGTATGGGATTACAAATATACAAAAAAATCTCACGTTCCTCTCTAATTTGCACACTCAACTTCAAACACCACCGCACTAATTTCCTACATTAGAGCTCTCCTTTTATAGAAGAAGTTTTACAAAATGTAGCAACTAATTCTGACCATGTGGGATGGTAGGTGAAGGGTGGTAGGAATGGTGAACGGTGCAGCTATTCTAGAAAATTCACACTTATGCATTCACACAATGTGGCTATTTTCAACAATCACCCCCTTCACCAAAGTGTGCCATAATAGGCTACTTGCAAACTGATTCATTTTTTAAATGAATGCACATCCTTCTTTGATGTGAGAGACTTTTGCTAACAAATACGCCATAAGAAGCCAAATGCACTCAAAAGTGCCAATGCATTCGAAGGTGCTCAACAACTTACAATATTGATCAATTCCAAGCAGTGTTGGAACTTGATCCCTATGACGACTTTCGTCAACATATCTACTAGATTATCTTCAGTGCCAATCTTCTGAAGTAATATGTCATCTTCTTCTAATATTTCACGTACAAAGTGAAATCGGACATCGATATGTTTGTTCGAGAGTGATACACTTGATTCTTGGCCAAGTGAATTGCACTTTGACTGTCACAGTAAACGGTAATCTCTTGCTGCTTAAAACCCAAATATGTTACCAGTCTCTATAGCCAAATGGCTTCTTTTACGGCTTATGTTACAGCCATATACTCAGCCTCTATGGATGACAGTGTAATCGTAGACTGCAAATTCGATCGACAACTAACTGGTGCTCCAGACATAGTGAACACATATCTAGTTGTCGATCGCTGTTTGTCAAGATCATCAGCATAGTCTAAGTCAACGTATTCAGTTACTAAACTATCTTCACTCTTCTCGAACTTCAAACCAAAATCTACGATCCCTAGAATATACCGTAGAATCCATTTAGCCGCATGCTAGTGTTTCTTTCCAGGATTATGCATATAACGACTGACCAAACTGACGGCCTGGGAGATATCAGGTCGTGTACATACCATGGCATATATTAGGCTATCAACAACACTTGCATATGAGACACTCTTCATGTAGTACCGCGCTTCATGATCTTTAGGAGACTGCAATGCACTAAGCTTAAATATGGGGCCATTGGAGTACTCACGGGCTTCGACTTTGAGTCCATGTTGAAGCGTTGCAATACTCTCTTCAGATATTGCTTCTGAGTAAGGTGAACTGTACATTTCACCCTATCTCTACTGATCTCCATCTCTAATATTCTTCGTGCTTCTCCTAGATCTTTCATTTCAAACTCATGACTCAACTGAATTTTCAAACAATTTATCTCCACCTTACTTTTACATGCAATCAATATATCATCTACATATAAAAGCAAATAAATGAAAGATCCATCTGCAAGTTTTCTAAAATACACACAATAATCGTATTGGCAACGAGTGTATTTCAGGTCCATCATAAAGTGGTCAAACTGCTTGTACCATTGTTTGGGCCAATTTTTTTTAAATAAATTAATAAATAACAATAATTTAGATTACTAAATTAAAAGTAAGTGAATTATTGATGTAAATTATCTAACTAATTAAAAAATATTTTATATTGTCAATGATTATAAATTAGATAAAAATTACATTATTAACATATATAATTACTAAATAAGAATAATATATTAAATTACTATATATTTTAAATATATATAAAAGTATTGTCTGTTCGGTCTTGTTCGGTTTAACATTTATAGATTTGAAATCGGATTGAGTTTTCTCAGTCCACATTTTATGGGATTGAGATCAACCGCTCCCATAAGTGTTTTTTCACCTTGTCCAGTCCGATCGGATTTTTCAGTCCGGACCAAATTTCGTACACCCCAGTGTCAATAATAGTCTCGATATAGCATGAGATGGGTCTCGATAAGAGTAAAAAAACCAATTTATTTATTTTTTTAATACTTTTTAATATTTTTTAAATTATTAAATAATAAATAAATAAATTATTGAGATTCAATCGAACACGACAAATGATAAGAGTATCATTTTTCAAAGGAGAATGAGAGAGTCTGTCGTGTTAAAAAGAAGAGTGGTACTACAATCACTCCTATGGGCCCCTGTTGGGATCCCACCAAGACAAAATGCTTTTGTTTTTTAATTTTTTTTTGGATTTTTCTTTATATATTTGTTTAGACAGATTTTATATTTTTTTAAAAAAAAGAAAATCACAACATTCTTAAAAAATAATTATTTAAATTATTCCATAAAAAAATAAATAAAAATTTTAATGGGATGTGACTTTTATTTATAACTTTAGTATTTTTCCAAAGGGAATTGAGACTTTTTGACTTGGAAAAAAGAGTTGAGCGGGCGGGGAGGTCATCTTCGATCTTTGAAATATTTCAATTGAAGCCATTGTAACTGAAATCTTAAAAAGAATGTGAGCTTAGTCAATAAAAAATACAACATTTAAAAAAATCTTACATTAAACTCATCACCTTTCCATTAAATTTATAAGTATTATCTTTTTATTGAATTTATACTTTTTATTAATATTAATGTTCTAAGAGTTGAAAATTTCAAACTTCTATTTTTTATTTAAAGAATATATACATATGCTATCAACTCATTTATTTTATCTCATTTATAAATACAAACCGAATATTAGTATCAAATCATATAAACTATCGCCTCATTTATTTTAGAGTCCTTCTGCAGCCACTTACACTTTTCACGATTCCTATTCCCGCCTGATGTGTAATAACAGTGTAATGACACATAATTTAAAAAAATTAAACAAAAGATAAAAAGTAGAAAACCTTCAGAAGGTCATTATCTTCATTCCCCTCCCGTCAGTAACTGAGTCCATTAACTTTCATTGAGTCAATTAATCGATGTTTCATGACAGTCCGACACTGGCTTACAGGATTTCCGGCATCTTCTTCCTACACACAGCTCTACTACCGACAAAGCAGCTCTATTTTCGATATCTACTATCACAAATCAGAGATCCGTATATTTTGTACGAGAGATAATATATACACAATATTTTACATATTAATTTATATAATACAAACATAAAAATGAGGATATTTTTTAAAACTGTTATATAAATTGTTATGAAAATTATAGTATATTTTTCATTTTTCATTTTGTATTAACATTCTATATTTTTCCATAAAAATTTTTATTTATGTGTGTGATTTTTATTTTAATGTGTTGATGTACAAACTGAAGGTGAAACTGCAAATTCTTAAATCTATTTTTTAGGATTGGTTCATCCTGAACCTTAGACTTCTTGTGTGTTGTGGGTAAGATTCTTATTTCGGTATTTGTTACATTTCGTATTGTACTTTATCTAAGGAGATCCAATAACTTATGTTTTTATTGTTTGAATGAAAAGAAAGAAGAAGAAGAAGAAGACGAAGAAGAAGGAGGAGGAGGAGGAGGAGGGAGTAGTGATGCTTATGGCTTATTTCAGTTTTGCTGACCCATTATGGAGGGAGGAGATGAGAGGAGAAGTGAGTATATTCTACAGAGAGAGAGCTGGGTAGAGAGCGATCTTACCATGAGACGATGTTTCTGGAAGAGAGAGCGTCTGATTTTGGAAAAGATGAAGGAAGATTTGACTTTGGATGTTGATTAATGTTGAAAAAAATTGTGAATAATAATGAAAAAGTAAGTGAAAAATATTAAAAAAATATTAAATAAAAAAAATAATGATTAATATTAAAAATAGATAAAAAAAAAAAAATAATAATAATAATAATAAAGTAATAAATAGTAATAGAGAATATTAAAAAATATTAAAAAAGATTTAATTGCCAAACCTATTCTAATTTTTTTTTTTTTTTTCTTATTTTAACTGGCTGTCACGTGACCATCTCACACCAAGCGGGAAAATTCAATAAGGAAAATGCGTTTACAGGAATAACATTTCTATTTATTTTAAGTCATTTCTATCAAAGTAGTTAATGGACGAATACTTCAAAGACAAACGCTACCCTCACAAAATACCACCGCCCTCTTCTGAAAGTAGAGAAAAATCTGGTAGCATCTTAATATATAAACATCGGTTAAATATACACATTTTTTAATTTTGAATACTCAACCTTTTCATTTATATAGACATTGTAAGTTTTCATATTTTTCAAACAAAATATAAAATAATAATTCAATTTTTTTAAATTTTAGAATAAAAATAATATAAAAAATTAGATGCTATCAATATTTTAACTTTGTAATTTTTTATTTAACTCTATCTCTCATTTCTTAAGATTTTATAGAATATATCAACTCAAATTATTTTATTATTATATATAAATTATTTTATATTTTTTTAATAAAAAATGCTATCTTTTTTTGTGAAAGTCATCCCGATTGTGTCCTATTTTGTGTTTTTTCTTTGAATTTTTTTTTACATAATTTTTAAGTAAATATTTTTAAATAATGTTGGGTTTTTTTATATTTTTAAATAATTTTTTATTTAACTCTATCTCTCATTTCTTAAGATTTTATAAAATATATCAACTCAAATTATTTTATTATTATTTATAAATCATTTTATATATATTTTTTTTTTTATGGAAAATGCTATATTTCTTGGTGAAAGTCATCTTGATTGTGTCCCATTTTTTTTTTAATTTTTGAATTTTTTTTACATGATTTTTAAGTAAATATTTTTAAATAATGTTGTGATTTTTTTATATTTTCAAAAAATATTTTAAGATATTAAAAAGATTATGTAAAAAAAAAATTTTACATAATTTTTTTAACATCTTAAAATATTTTTAAAAAATATAAAAAAAAATCGCAATATTATTTAAAACTACTTACTTAAAAATCATATAAAAAAAAAACTCAAAACAAGACACAATTGAGATGACTTCCACTAGAATGACTAACACTGCCCTTTTTTTATATCATCTCCACATTCAAACGATAATTAAAAAGGAGAATGTCATCCAACCATAGCGTTGGGTCTACTCCGTGATTGGAGAAATGCATCAATAGTACCGATTATTCCAACCCTTTTTCTTTCTCTTTTACTTTCATTTTAACAAAACTCAAAACGGCACACAATCGAGATGACTTTCACCAGAATGATTAACATTGCCCTTTTTTTATATCATCTCAACATTCAAACGATAATTAGAAAGGAGAATGTCATCCAACTATAGCGTTGGGTCTACTCCGTGATTGGAGAAATGCATCAATGGTACTGATTATTTGCACTCTGTTTCTTTGAACTCTTACTTTTATTTTAACATTTTCTTACTATATATATAAAGCTTCTTTATTCATCATCTCTATATATCATACATTATACTTATTTTTTTTTTTTATTTAACTCTTATTAAACTAATTGAGTTATTTTACTCATCATTCATACACTATATATTTAATAAGAGAAAAGACTTAAAAAATAAAAAATTATGTGTGATCTAAAGATGATGAGTAAAATTTGTTGTATATGTATAATTCTAGATACAAGTCTCAAATATACAAGTCTTTTTAAAAAGGTGGGTCCCACTAATAAATAGTAGTTTCTTTTACACTTTTGTTGTTAAAATCTACTTTCTTTCATATAAAGGCTTATGTGTGACTTGTCTATTTGAACTTGTACAAATATAAAATCTATGTGTTCTCTCTTATTCCTATTATATATTGTAAAGCATGTTCTAACCAGTCGTCTAACACTCATGCTTAGGATTGAGCAAAAATCCAACTCCAATCCTGACTTCACCATGACTCCAACAAGTTGGAGTCAAAGTTGGAGTTGGAGTCGGAGGGGGGAGGTCTGCCGACTTTGACTCCGATCTGTTCCGACTCTGACTCCGATATTTTGCATATAAATGTAAAAATATATGTATTTTCATATCTTATTTTATATAACTATTACATTGTTTTTACCTTAACTATTATTTTTATAGATAGATTATTAAATTAAATAATAATATGACTTAACTATTGTTCCCAAATAATTTATTCATAATATAATAGACATATATAATTAAGTCTTAATAGTTTATAATACTAATATATAAACACTAATATATTAAAAGCTACTAATGCAATGATTTGTAATACTAATATATACAAATTATTACAACCCTACATAACCCTACATATAGAGAGACCCTACATATAGACATATATTAAATACATATGGTATATAGACATATACTAAAATACATACAATTAAAGACTAATATGTACCACATAGACCATACATATAGTCATAGACTATTACAACCATAGAGTTAAATGAAATAACAATATGAGTTAATATATTATATATATATCCTTGTATCATAAGCTAATATAATTAACTTGAAGTCTTTTAATAGTCATAGACCCTACATCTACCAATGTATCATAGAGTAATGTATAATATAATAGACATCTACTAATATCATAAACTAATTATATGAATACTAATGCATTATAAGTTCGCAGTTATTAATGTAATACTAATATACTATAGTTTAATAATTTATAATTTTTCATTAATGAATATTATAGCGCAAGTTTATATAACACTAAATGTATTTAAAATTTAAACTTTTCATATATGTTTTTATATATTATCATATTAATATATAAGAATTAATAAATTATAAATAATGTAATATATTATACAATAACAGATAACTATAAATATATAACTAATATATAAGTAATAAAAGCTCCTTAAATGCAAAAAATAAACAAAAATAAACAAAAAAAAAAACAAAAAATACCCCTACATTGCGTTTAAACTCACTCTAATTTATGGTATTTGTTAAACGATGTCGTTTCTAAGAAAACGACATCATTTTGGTTGCACCAAATGGCAAAAATATAAGAAAAAATCTATTCATCCTCCTACTATTCACACAACCTCCACACACCACACATTATTTTATTTTATTTTTAATTAAATATTTAATATATAAATAATGAATAAAAAAATTAATTTAATTTAAAAATAACAAATTCAAAAAAAAATATTTAAAAAATTAAAGAAAAAATAAAAAATGATGGTATGTAGAGGTTGTGAGGTTGTGTAGAAGTGCTCAAAATATAATACACATTCCTACTTTTTCCTAACGCTTAGCGAATCTCAATGAGATGATGTGACAACTCGTTCCTTTCTCATTTGATTGAGACGAGCCTTGATGCACGTACCAGGTCTCGAAACACGTGCCCAATCTCGATGGCGTGTTTTCAAAAGATAACGTTCATTTTAAAATATGCCCAGTGTTTTAATGCTATTAAATAATTTAAATGTCATGAAAATATTATATGAGGTATTTCCAGTATTATTGGACACAAGCTAGTTTTATAAGAAAATACAAGTATAATATTTTGGAGCGCTACAAAATATTATAATTGTACAAAATCCTTTTATTACCCTGGTTTTAGTCATTTAAAGTATTGTGAGATTTTAAATATGCTTTAAATCTCTGATTTAAATATATGATTTTATTCCTTTTAAATAATTAGTAAGTTTCATTATTTTAATTAATGATGGGGAATATTATGTTATAGATTAAAGTTAAGTTAAATTAATATTCTAATTAATTATTTTGAGTATTTTAAGTTAAATTAATTTTACATATTTTCAAATCAGTGTTTTAAACGCATCATTTGTCAGGACCTTGAAGTGCTGGCTCTATAAATAGCCCGAAGAGACTCAAACCCCTCACCTTTTCTTTTTTCCTTTTTCTTCTCTCTCTCCTTTCTCTCACATGCGTCCAGTCCCTTCCATGGCTGGACTTCTTTATAGCTCAACCCATCGCCGCCATCGGCTACCGGACGACACCGACCCCACCACTAGAACCACCACCTGCCGACGAGTCTACCCCGGCGACCCCAGCCCTGGACAACCCTCCACCTTCCACCCACAAACCATAAATGGGTTTTCTCTTTGAAGCCCCCTACCTTGCGCGGCCTTTAGCTCTGCCGTGACCACAAGACAACACCACCTACTCCATCTGAACTGGCATCCACCGACAACCTACCATTAGTGTGCCCAGTTCCGACGGGGCCCTCATCTTCTCTCAGATCCTCTAAACTTGGAATGGGTCTCCAAATGGGTCTCTCTTCACGGCGCTGCCGCCCCGCCATTGTGAGCCTCACCCCCACCACCAAAACGTTCCCCTACCTTAGCTGACCACCACCCTAGCTCCACTCCTCCAACCAAGCCTCCACCTCCCATGTACAAGCAAAGACTAGAAAATGGGTTTCCACAACTTTTGAACTAGATTCACCACCTTTCGGTAGTTGCAACGCCTCACCACCACCACCACCACCACCATGAGATTTCCCTTCCTCTAATGAGTATTGTCATAGCTTTCAGTGTCGAACCGAGCACCCTAGCCCAAACCGTCACGTTACGTGGTTAACGTATCGTATGTGACGTTAGCTGTAACGTACGGCGTTTCCACCGCCACCAACGAACTCCTCACCATGATGGCCACTTTCACCCAACCCAAATTTAGTAACTGAACCCTAACCCTGAACCCCGAGACATTCCCGTTCTGAGGTCACGACACTGACCTTGACAGAGCGGTTAACGCTAAAGTTAGTGGTTTCCAATGCCACTAACTGTACCAGGAAACAAACAACGTACGAGTTTACCCCGCTATGGTATAATTATTTTTCTCTTGTATTTATGTTTAATTGATTGATTGTAAACTATGCTGTTAATATTGTGGAGTCCGCTGGAAAGTTGTGTGAAGTTGGTTGGTTGTGTTTTGAAGTGTTGGGAATTGTGTTGTGAAGTAGAGTTGTGGATTGTGTTGAGTAGTATGGGGGTGTTCTGTGTACAAATATAGTGTTGTGGCAGGTGGCGGGAAAGGAGTACACGTAAAGTGTATTTAGAGTGATGGAGTGATGCACCGTGCGATGTGCACCGTATGGTGATGTGGAGCAGTATTTTTGTAGGGAGTATACGTGTAGTATACTCCATGGGGTAAAACAATGCACCGTGTTATATGTATCACATGGTATGTGGTGTAGTGTCCTGTGGAGGGAATACACATGAGTTATACTTTACGTGGATGTTGTATGGGTTGAATGAAGTATGCATGGGATGTACTCCAAGTGCTGTAGTCGTGATATACCGTAAGGCGTGTCACAAAGATGGATGGCTGCATGATTGATGAGTGTAGGGCACATGAAGTATTGGGAACTATGGAGCAGCATCCTAGAGTAATGATGTGACCAGTAGCCTTAGTGACGGCTGTCACTGTGTAATCGTGTTATGTCTTGAAGTATGTGTGATGCAATGGAATTGCATAGTGGAGGTGTAATGGATATGTGACAAGAGTACGTAAGGAATCATACTCATGTCGAGTTGAGAGTCGGAGTAGGAGTCACGTGGCGTAATACCATGTGGAGTGGTCAATCATGGTGTAGCTCGATAGTAGTCTCGAACTGCGTAACACGACATATGTACATTGAAATGGACCTTATCATGTTAAGTTTCGGGATGAACTCATAAAAGATCGAAAACTGGGATTAGTCCTGCCAACCAGTATGCCGAAGGTTACTATCGAGGTATAATGCTTCTTGCACCAGTGGATGATCAACGTTTTCTATGTTGATCTTAGGTGATGAGTAAGTAGGGTGCATGTGTATCTGGTGACACGTGTACTAGACAGAATTATCATATGAAATGGGTAATGTGTCCCAAGTAAGGACTTTAAGGATATGGAGATATCGAAAGGTATCCCGGTATCCGCAGTGAGTTTCCGATAGTCTTAAGCATAGTGAGCAATGACTTCAAAGATATGGGGATATCGGAAAATGTCCTAGTGTCCGTGGGGATAGCAGGAAAGTGTCTTAATGAAGCGTATGATCTTTCTTTGTTAATTGCTTGTGTGCTAGATATATATTGATGTTATTTATATGTATGTTATAGGTTGATTTCTATATGATGCGCTTGTCACTGAACTGCATGATATAAAAATAACATGGAGATAAGGTAAGTGTTATGCTCATACACCTTTAGTGTTACCGGACTAGTAAAAAAAGATAATACGATTGAAAATGCTAATATACGTATATATGGTCATTCTTGATAGCCCATTTTATCAAACCCCAAATACATAAGTATATGCCTGTGATCGGATGCCTATACGTAGTAATTATTGTATGTATTATCTGAAAAATATAAGATGAAACTTGATATTTTTGTCTATTGATTTTATAGAATAATGCCATGAACTGATGCTAGAATATGATGTATGATAAAATATATGCATTGCTACGATTCTAAAATGATGTATGATTTGTATGAACTGATATTATACTATCATGTATGAAATTGCGAAAGAGATACAAAAGAAGACCTAAGGGTCTAAAGGAAGACCCAGGATCCGAATGAAGATCTGCCAACCCTAACACACGGGGGTAATAGTGTACAACGGTCTAAAGGAAGTGAATGAACTGGAATAAATATCATGTTAGGTAAGATGTGTATTGCATGCATGATATGTATGCATTGGATGAATGATTGTTTACTAGTTGTTTGTGATGACTTGTAGTTGTTGGTCATTGTTCTTGTTTGCTGGTTAGTGACTTGCTTGTTTGAAAATTATTTGGTGGTAGTGGCTATTGTCATACTTGCTTGGTAGTTAGATACTTGTTTGTTTATTGATCCCTTGTGTATTAATGGCTTAAATAATTTATTAAGAATAATGTAAATCTTCGGATTCTTTATGTAATGAAGGTAGTGTACTGACACATAAGAAGGAAAGACATAATAGGACTATAGTTATGAAGAATGATGCATGTATTGTCTTATATGTATGTATATATATTTGTGTGTTGGTTGCATGATTGAAAAACATACCTTATTATATATTAAAAAAATAATTCTAGGGAAAATCAGTTTTAGAGAGTCAAGAGGGAGTCAACTTCAGTTTAAAATTTTTTTTTCTCATTTTCAACCTTGTTTTCATGGATCTAATGAATTCTATTGGTTTTTTTTTTTTTTTTGATATAGGAATTGAAAACAAGGTTGAAAATGAGGAAAAAAAATTTATTTATAAATTTTTTCAACATTTTTTTTTTCTTTATTTTCATTTTCAACCTTGTTTTTAGTTTAAAAATTTTTTTCCTCATTTTTAACATTGTTTTCATAGATCTAATTAATTCTATTGGTTTGTTTTTTATATAGAAATTGAAAACAAGGTTAAAAATGAGTAAAAAAAAAATTAAACTAAAGTCGACTCCCTCTAGACTCCTTAAAACCAACTCCCCCTAGAATTGCTCATATTAAAAATGGTATGAAGTAATGCTTACTGAGTATTCGACTCATTTTAATTTTCTTTTTGTGTGTTTCCTCCCCCACACAGGAGTCTGTAGCAGGAATCAAACAATTCGAGGGAATAGTCCGATAGTCTAGGCATGTAAGAAGGATCTTTTAGTTATAAATAATGTATTTCCACTATAAACCTCTTTTTATTATAAAAATGTATCTTATTTTAGAATGTGGAGTCTTACACCCTGGAAATGAACTGAAAGGTTTTAAAAACGAACGAAATCAATCTCGTTTTGTAAAGTTGTTTTGGTAAAAAGAAATGCCACATAAGTATGGTCCTACTTTCCCGAGGGTCGAGTCGTTACAGAAAACGCCCAAAAATCCCCTCGCCCCCTCCCCGACCCCAATCACTCGAATCATTCCTCTCTATCTCTGACTCTCAAAAACGAAAACCTTTAGCCCCCATTTAGAAAAGAAAACCCTAACCCTAGCCGCCCCTCGCTTGATGCCTCCCCTCGCAGCGACGCGGCTGACACTCGTACCAATTCTCTCCTCCCCTCGCCTAAGTCCCCTCCCCTCACGACAACCTCTCTCTCTCTCTCTCTCTCTCTCTATGGTAACTGGTAGTCTAGTAAACACTAATCCCCTCCCCTGCGCTGCGTATTTACTTTGATAGTATATGATATTCCTTATGTCAAAGGAATGGGTCGGTATGATTCATAAAGAGATGCTTTTTTGTTGTCTTTGGACTCATAGGTCGGTATGATTTACTTTGATAGTATATGATATTCCCTACACTGCATATTAATTGGTAGTTTGATAGTATTTGTTTGTCTATTGTTTGTTTTTAAAATTCTTGAGTAAAATAAATTTATTAATGGGAAAAAGTGTCAAGTTATTGATATCTTCTTCCTCACCTTCCCAATGATACTGCACCTCCCCTGCAGGACAAAGTGTCAAGTTATTCATAATTCATGTCATTACAAAAGATTGGGGCCCAAGTTTGTGAAAATTATTTCAAGTACAAGAATGGACTATAACAATGCCAATTTCTCTATGTCCCACTCCTTTGTTGAGGGTAAAGGATCTCTAAGTAATTTTGATGAAAAGTGCTTATTTTGGTAACTGATTTGACTCTTAAACCTTTGTAGTTGATGGTTTTGTGTTTCCTGCACTCCAATTTTCACTGAAATCATGAATATGTAGTAGATCATCTCCACCAATTAGACTTGGGGTATGAACAAGATGAAGATTACTTCTAGACAGGCTATATATTAGAATCAAGGCCACTGCATTAAGGTGATAATTTTATCTACAGTTTTGTAGAGAATGCAACTATCAAGAGACCAGACATGAGCTCAAAATAAAAGAAAGAATTTTTTGAAATTAAAGACAAATTGAAACATACTTACAAAAAATTGCAAAGTGCATACATTTCGGCATAAGGTGTGTGTTTGTGCCCTTTGAAGAGATTTCTTTGTATGAATTTGTAATTTTGGATCTTTAGATTCGGTTATGTAATTTTAATCATATGAGTAATTTTAGCTTCTAACTTTGGACCCTAAGCTTTGGTTATGTATTTAATTTATATCAATGATATTAGCTTGTAGTTTTGGATCTTTGGCTTTAGTTATCTATTTTTAATTTGTATATTAAAATATGAAATAACGGTGAAAAAAAATATATATCGAAACCCAACTTCGATTGATTATGGATCAAAATTATAAAATTGAAATGTCAAATGAGTTAAAAAAAAAGTTCAATTCAAAAGCCTAGCTCCGACTCCTCTACGACAAAGTCGGAGTTGGAGTCGGATCGGAGTCTATAGAAGTTAGAGTCAGAGTCGAAGGTTGGATTCCACCTCCAACATAGTCGGAGTTGGATTCGAAGGACTCTAACACCGACTTCGACTAAGTCGGTGCTCAGCCCTACTCAAGCATCACGCCCTAAACTCTCCTGGAAAATGGGACCTTACATAAAGGTAGGGGTGAAAACCGATTGAATCAATGAGATTTTGGTGCAAAATCAACACCTCACCAATGTTGATGGAGGATGCTCAAAATCGACCTAAACCGATCGATTGAGAGAGAATCGATAATATCAGTCTTGACATGCGTTGGTGCAGTCTTCAATCTGCCATAGACGCCTTTGTGAAGGAGGCAAAGAGCAGCGTTGCAGGAAAAGGCTACGCTGCATGAGCCTGTGTAGATTGTTCGAAATCCTAAAACAAAGGAAGAAGACGATAGAGAAGAAAAAAGGGGCACGTTTGATTCACGCACTTAAAAACGCCATTGTTTGGATTTTATGCCAAGTGATGTCATTTCATATATATATATTTTAACAAATCTCACAAGAAAAAACAAAGCCGTTTCACTTAATTAAGTGAAACAATGTTTGTTTTATATACCTAAAATATAATATATATATATATATATATATAAAGAGTTGGCCGATTCAGTGATTTTTAAATTGTTTGAATCGGTGCCTAACTGGCTGACACCGATTTCCAGTAATTACTATCGCCTGTCGACCAATTTCACGTTTCTGGACGATTCTGTGTTTCGAAGGCTAGTTTGATCAGTTCTTGGCCGGTTTAAGCAATTTCTGTATAGGGATATAAGTTCTCGAAATTGGCTTTTCGACTAGAGTGCCAGTTTTCAATTTCGTACCGTATCGGTCGGTACGGCCGAAATGTGCCGTATCGGCTAGTCATTCGGTATAATTCAACCCTCTGTTTCATACCGGTCAATATTTCGACCGTACCAGACTCGTATCGGCCGTACCGGATTTTGGCCATTTAATTTCTTTTTTTTTTTACCTTAATTCATACTAGACTAATTACATATATATATAATTTATTTATATATTGACTATTATTTTGAAATATAAATAATATACTTATATATATATAATTATTTATGTATAGAGTATTTTAAAATAGTACACGAAACGACATTAATATCGAAATATTTCGTTTTAATATTTTGATCGATATGCCCACTAATATGGTATTCAAAATATTGCTAGAGCGACACTAATAAAGACAAGAATAAGACACAATCAGGTTAGTGAAACCAAAAGGGGGTTATAAAGGATTCATAGGTTTTTCTTTTTCTATTTTTGAAAATATCTATATTTTAAAATTTAGAGTTGATGGTTTTTTGAGTTGATGTCAACTCACATCAATTTATTTTATTTAATTATTATATTTCTTTTTAAATTTTCATACAAAATAAAATAAATATTTTAATTTTCAAAACAAAAAATAATATGAAAAAAATTATTCTCAAAATATTTTAAAATATTTTAATCAACTTTTAAATTTTTATTAAAAAAAAAAAACCAGTCTTAGAGAGATGTAAAAAACAAAAAAGTGATAAAAAAAAACCTTCTTAGCGACGATGAGAAAAAATGAGAAATATGATATGAGGTAAACGATGTCGTAGCATGACAGTGTAACTGAATGTTTATTATTGGGATTTAGGACTCAAAACGGAAGCTGGCCAAAGGCGAAGCCCCTTCCCAACAAATTCGGTTGACAATTCCAAACCAAACCGATAACTCTGAGAATTTTGTTAGTTTCGTTGAGGTGCAGAAGACAGAAGAAAATGGAGAACCTCTGGCGAGCGGCGACGGGACAAGACCCTAGTCCGGAGGACTACAGCGGCATCGAGTTCTGGTCTAACCCCGAGCGCGCAGGCTGGCTCACCAAGCAAGGCGAGTACATCAAGACCTGGCGCCGCCGCTGGTTCGTCCTCAAACAGGGCAAGCTCCTCTGGTTCAAAGACTCCCACGTCACCCGATCCTCCACCCCGCGTGGCGTCGTCCCCGTAGGCACCTGCCTCACTGTTAAGGGCGCCGAGGACGTCCTCCACAAGCCCTGCGCATTCGAGCTTTCCTCTAACCAGGACACCATGTACTTCGTTGCCGACTCCGAGAAGGAGAAGGAGGAGTGGATCAACTCGATCGGTCGTTCCATCGTGCAGCACTCGCGATCAGTTACCGATTCCGAGATCGTCGATTACGTTAGCAGACGTTGATACGATTCGCTTGGAAATGGGTTTTTGCTCTCTTGTTTGTGCACCGAGAGGTGCGGTTTCGTTTGGTTGTCAATTTGTGTATAATCTGTTAAAGATGCTTTCTTGTTTGTGGGACGGTGTACTTTGAGACAGTAAAAAGCTAATGATTTTGAGGATCTCCCTCTAGTTTTCTAACTATCATCAGACCGAGGTGTTATTTGTTAATTGCGTTGTTTATGTTTGGATTTGTGTTTTGTTTTGAAATTCGTAAATTTTTCATGTTCAGTGCATAATAATTGCAATTCAAGAATTTTAGTAATTGGGGCTGATTTATGATTATCCCTTGAATTTGAATGGAGATCGTTGCGAAATAGTTTGACTTACTATTTTTTCCTTGAAAAACCGAAAATCTATTTCTTGTCATGAATTGGATTTCGTGATTCTGTTCTTTGTAATTGATGGCTTAATTGACTATAGGAGGAAGAGCTTTGCAGGTTTGTTTTGCTGAATGTAAGTACTTGGATAGAGGATTCAAAGATCGGTCTTTGTGAATTTCTTCATGCGCATGTTCATTAGACCATCCTCTTCTTTTCAAGTTACTTATGCATGGAGAGATGCCCAGTATTAGCAATTTAGCTCTTCCAGTGTTATTGACTTCACTTGAAGCTAGATGAATTTATTGGAGCTGAACCTTCATATTCTAAAGCTAAAAGAAATCTGGTATTAAGATGTGTTTAGGTGTCATCTAATTCTAATAATTTAAGTATTATGTGATTACGGACATGATTTTCAAGTTTTTGTGCCACACTTTGTGTTTATTACATGTTAATGGTGGGTTTGTGAGTCGAACTCTTTCCTTTCTCTTGAGCTTGTAACAAATATTAGTTTGTCATGTTAGCTGATCATGTTTGTAGATGGAGAACTAAATCCTGCCCTTATGTGCACGCTTACGTGTCCACTCATTTTCTATGAAAGTCATAGATGGGACAATTTAAGAGCTAATATTCCTCAAACAACCTTAGTGTTGAATCATATCTCGTGGCTCATTTTATCTGGTGATTTGGTTCTGTGCAACAGTTCTTGCTGTCTCACCTATTCTCTCAGTTTGCAGCACCATTCATTTTCGACACTGAACACTGAACTCTTATTGCTTCCGTTATGAAAAGCATACACTCGACTGTTTCTTATTTTCTTGATTTAATTTCATACTCTGTGGTCTATTTGTTTTCCCCGGATTTATATGTGATACTGAACAAGTTTTTTACATCACTCTGAATTAGTAGTTTTAGGTGTGTTATAGAGAAAATATGTTGTCTACCTTGCAAAACAGCTGGAGGTGGCTGGCTTAGAAAAACTTGTCCGGATTTGACTTCGACTCACAGGGTGAATTCTTTGCAGTTCAAAGCCTATAGGCTGCATGTTCACTAGCCTGGCTGGTGTTCCAATTCGGTTTCCATCATGCAAGTGGTTGTATCTAATATCTTTCAAGTTTCTGAGCCCAGCTTACACTAGTGAATCTGGTTTGCACACTGCTCTTTGCTAACTGTTGACCAATACTTGCACAACAGTCTTCTCTAACTGTTGATCAGGATGTTCGTTCTTCTTCTTATCCATGTTCTCAATTACTGCTTGGTTCTTTCAAGTTTTGGAAGGTGTATCTAGTTGAGACAGGATTTCCTAAGCGAGGTCCAACTAGCCTTCACTTCCATAATTGCCCCATGATATGTAGAGCAAGCTTCACCGTGTAATTGATAGAAAGAAAGACCAGTGACTCCATGGATATGCAGAAGCTGTGGGGGATCCATCAATGGAGAAAATGGCCAACTTTTAGTCAAATTGGTAAAAAAAAAAGTAATAAATTTAAGTTGGCAAGCAAGTGGTTCGCATTGACTGCTTCCTACTCCTTTTCTAGCACCTTTGATTGTTCTGGTCTTGGGAGACAGAATATGGTGTGGAAGCGCCCTTACATTGAGATGGTTACTAGAGAGTTAGAGGCGGTAAAGACTAAAAAGATTGGCATTGGTTCCATTTTCAAAATTTGAAGAACTGTAGATAAAATAATCTATATTGGTTTCATCAAAATGAAAATGTATTGGTTTCATCAAAATGAAAATGTTTGAGATTTAAGTTACAGTAATTTCAAATTTGAAGATGTATTGCTCATCATCAAAAGTAATATTTTAATATAAAAAATTATACCAACTGCTTTAACTAATTATTAGCTTGTTCGGTTTATGTCCTAGTAACCTTTTTCGCTGCCATAATCTACCTAGTGGCTAAGCAGTATATGTAGCGGAGCCCCGCACCCGCTACCCCATTTGCACTCCTCTACCCCTGGTGGGGTGGGGTGGGGTGGATCACCCTGCCCATTGTGGCAAGGGAGGGGGGGACCCCATATATAAAAACAAATATTAATATTTATAATAATATATAATAATGCCTATTATATATAAAAACAAATACCTAGGCACAACGGATTTGTATTTTTTATACCAAAGGTACCACAGTGTTGTTTTGATTCTGGTTTATTAATTCATAATCAAAATGGCTTCATTTTGATTATGAGTTAATAATTCAGAATCATTTCCTTCCACCCCGCAATTTCAGTTCTGATTTTCCCAAAGCCCTAATTCTAATTTCTCTCAGTCTCTTTTTGTCACTGACATTTGCCTCCCAAATCCCTAACACTTAAAGAGTACAATTTGTATGATTTATTATTTTTAAAACTATTGGTAATTTTGTAATAGTTTATTAGTTGTCTTAATTTGTATTATTGTAAATTTGTAATAACTTACTCATAGTGACTTAGACTTTAGTGATAATTATTATTTAGTACTTAATAGACTAATACTATGAGTTGGAATTTTGAATTTGGAAATTAGTAATTAGTATATAGTTAATAGTTCATATTCATATTTTTTTTTTCAATCTTTTAATATATTTGAATGTGTATTTAAATTTTGGGCTCAAAATGGTCTAAAAACATATTTGATGGTGTTTCGGGGCCATTTTTGGCTCAAAAAACTAATCTGGGCCATTTTGGGCCCAAACTTTTGAAATGGGCCAAAAAAAGGCAGAGGCGTGGTGGCGAACGGCTGAACCTCCCCCTTTTCCGCACCCCCCTCCTCCCCTCGGTTGCTGGATGGGGTACCCCACCCCCGCAAGGGTGAGTGTGGAGCATGGAGAAGAAAAAGGAACCCCCGCCCATGCGAGGGCAGAGGGAGGGTGGCCCCGCTCTCGATAAAGCGGGTAGCACCCCTACCAACGATCATTGTTGATTCATATGTTGTCTGTTTACAAACTAGCTAAATATATACACATGCACACACATATCGATTTATATAAAGCGTACACTCCATAGATGATATTCGTGTTGCTTGTCAAACCAAAACTCAACCTAATTTATATGTATTATATACATATGTATGTGTTTGTTTATACATATATATGTATGTAGCGCGTACATAAGTAAAGAACAACAGAGATCTGCACTAATATTTCTGCAAAACAATAGCAACTTTTTTGAGAATTTTGTCTTCTTAGTTTAATTAGCAACTTTTGTGCTAGTTTTGAAACGTCTGAAGGAGGAATTATTATTATTAATTAACATATAGTTAGTCAAATTGAAAACTATGAAATTTTTTTTATAAAATTATCATTATAAAAATAATATTACATTATTATTTTGACTAATCCAATGTGAGATTATAGATAGAGAGCTTTTAGATTTATGGAGAACATGTATTTTTCATCAAATTTTGTAAATGATTTTGATGAAGCCAATGCCAATACTCTAAGGATTTAAAGTCAATGCACATGACTACTCTTGTAGAGTCTTTTAGACTGTGTTTTGTGTGTAATGGGGTAGATCATCTTGCTCAAGAGTGCTCCACATTTGCTTAAATGAGAAGAATATATGAGAAATAATACAATGTCTTAGGTATGTATAAAAAGTCTTTTTCACCTTTCTCTTTTATCTACAATCCAGGATAATGTAATCATCCAAACTTTAGCTAGAAATCTGAAAATTAGCAGCTTCCATAGCCACCTTGAGCATATCGTGCACCATGTCATGCATCTTCCTCTTCTAGGAACTCTTTAGAAGATACTGTACATGCTTTTATTGAAGCACAGGATAAGACTAATCAGAACTTTAAATCTTTGATTATGCAGGTTGCTAAAGAAAATAAGAAGATAAAGAGCCATGTATCCAAATTGATGAACTCCTTGAGTGTAAATGAGCGTGTCAAGTTCTCTTCTGAAACTCAATCAACTCCCCAATGTCAACATATAGAAAATTAGAAAGATGTTAATGTCATTGTGACACAAATTAGTAAATCCTTACACACCTCAACAATAGATAAATAGAGGATAAAGATGGTCAAAGCAATAGTGGTGCCAAGCTGCCTAAGGAACTCGAGGTAATAAAGAGCCCAATTAAGATATCATTTCCTCATACTTGACAAAAGTGCATACGAATTTTAGATCATATCAATGAAATCTTAGAGAACCTCAAACAGGTAAAAATTAACCTTCATATTTTATATATTATTAAACAAGTTCCTACTTATACCAAAGTTCTCAAATATTTGTGTACAGTTATGAGAAAGCATCATGTTAAGAAGACAGTCTCCTCAAGAGCAAGTTAGTGCTCTAATAGAGTAACGAATTTCTCCTACGTACAAGGATTCTGGTTGTCTAAGTATTGTATGTAATATTGGGAATCATGAGTTTGGGCAAGTTTTAATAAATTTAGGAGCAAGTATTAATTTGATGCCTTATACCATTTATTTGCAACTAGGTGGAGAAAAATCAAACTAACTATTGTGGTATTACAATGACTGATCGTTCAGTCAAAGTACCATAGGATGTGATGGATGATGTTTTGATTCGAGTTGATAAATTTTATTATCTTTTTGATTTCTTGATCCTTGACACCGGTTCTGTTATTAACTCCAATTTTAAAATTTTCTTAATCTAAGATTGACCTTTCCTCGCTACTTCCATGAGCATTCTCAATGGATTGAATAAAATTCATCCTTCAAAAAGTATAATTTTGTACAAATACCAAAAAAATAAATATCATATTTGATCAAATATGACAATAAAGTTTGTGGGAAAAGGTTCAAAAAGTACATTTTGTAAATACTAAAACTAAAACGTTATCCAACAATTGCCAAATTACTTATTTTTTGGTATTTGTACAAAATTGTACTTTTTGAATAATAGCTTTTAGCCAATCCATTGAGAATGTTTTAAGAGCACTCTCATTGAATAGGTCATTGCTAAAATACAATATTAGTCAATATAACCCTCATTTTAGCTTTTAGTTATTCTATTCATATAAGTCCCCACATTAGAATAGTTATTTTTTCAAAATATAACAATAAAATAACATAACTAACATTTAGTTTTGGTTATTTACATTAAATCTTCATATTGAATTATCCATTTATGAATATACATAATAATGAGTAATTAATAATTAAATCTTTTTTAATTATTTACAATTACTAAATTAATTAATTTTATCATATTTGACTATTCTATCTATTATATGTTAATTAATAATTATATTTTAATTAAATTATGAGTTTAAAAAAATAATTAGAAATCATATTATATTTAAATTAAATTACTAATCGATATTTAAAAAAAATTATTTCTACTTATTCCTCATCCAATTATATTTTTTTACCAACTTATTTTTCTCTTTCCACGAATTATAGGAAGAGAGTAAAGTAAGAATGAGCAAGAAAAAATAAAGAAATAAAGATTTGGTCATTCTATTTGATTGACTATATTTGAATTTTCTTTTAGTTTTACTGTTCATTTTAACCAATGTATTTGGTTTTTGGCCAATTCAATGTGGGTTAAAAATAAAATTTGATGTCCAAATTCTCATTGGATTTAGATTTTAGCCAATCAAATGAGAATGTTCTAATGCCCTTATTAATTGCAAGATTAGTCTAATTAAACTTTGCTTTGGGAATATGACTCTTGAGATGAATAATTTTCATATTAGAAAACAGCTAAGAGATGATAATGAGTGCCACCAAACGTATATGATTGGCGTATTCATACAACTCATGATTCTGATTCCATTAAACATTTTCTTGTTAATTCTAAGTTTGATACTATGAATGATTCCACTAATGTTCTTGATATTAGTTTTATTTTTTTTATGAACATCTGGATTATGGACCACGTGTTTGGCAACTGAAACTTGAGGAGTTATTTAAGAAAAGTGAGAAACATATTCTTCAAGCGTGGAGAGTCCTAAATTGAAATTGAAGTCACTACCCTCAAGTCCTAAGCAGCCAGTTCTTGGCCCAAGTGACATTTTTCCTATAATAACCCGAAATCTTATTTGATCTATTTTTTTTCATAATTGATATGATTTTATTTGATTTAAATTTATTTTACTAATTCTGGAACTTTATGGAAGTATATAAATTCAAAATCTCTAGAATTGGAATCGGGTTGAGGTATGCGGTTAATTTGATTTTTTTTTTTTAAATATATTGGTGAGAGATGTTGGCTAGTAAAATAATAAAGAGACCTGAATAAAATTCATGTGTTATTTTGTTTAATAATTTCGAAATTTAATTGTAAGGAAATGGGTGAAACCCAAAACCATACTATTTTGTTTAGTGTGCATAGTATTGTTTATATATTTTAATATTATAGATGATTATATGAGCTTAGCATAATTTGGTTATTATCCTCGATCTAAAGGGCCTAAGAAGGGAGTGGGACGACATTGACAACGACCTCAGAATACGTACAAGACATTATTGGGGTATATACGATTACATCCTTCAATTTTGGATATTATAATTGACTAGTACTGGGTGGTTGCACATGGGTGCTCGACCTGCCACATATAATGCTTTCTTGGCTGATTAATTAAATATCAAACTTCATTAATTATAAATGAATATATATATATATATATATGTGGCATCATGACGTTTCATAATTAAGCTAATTTATTTCTTTTATTATTTATTTATTTATTATTAATAAGCGACTAATAATTAAAATGAATTTTATATTAGATATCATATCAAGTATGACGATTTATGGTGATGCTAATATTGCTATATTATAATAATGCTAATAATGCAAATCTGTTAATTGTTAGCCAAACTTCCAGCATAACCTGAAAAGAAGAGACGAGGGGCACCCACAGCAGACGGCCGGCCAATTGATCAAGGCAGGCATCTGGATTTTTATCAAATAATTGAGCTATAACGTCCTAATGATCAGATCAGATCAGAGTAGCTACGTTAGAAAAGCAAGGAAATCTGATATGATCATATATGGTCTCATGAATAGGAAAATGTTTTTGAGGATAATGTATATACAACTCCCGAGTCTCGTGCCACCTACCTTGATCTAAAGGGCGGGATGGCGCCTCCTCAAGATTTGGGCCTTCTCTAAAATCGTGCTGGGCCTCAAGCCTAGTCTTTTCCAATAGGCCTCCTCTCACAATACCCAATAAATTCTTATAAAGGAACTGCGCTGAGAATTTTCTTAAGATTTCCCTTTCTTAGGCCCTGGTTGCTTGACTTGATGGGGGGGGGGTCGCCATCTCGCAGGTAGTGCGGTCGACTAGGTCACCTGCCAGTCTTGATGTAACGCTCCCAATATACATATAGAATTTAATGTAAATTGAAGTGTCATAACTTGTAATGTGAAGCTACAAATCTCATAATTCATGCTAGAAATTAATGCATGCGCCTAATTTATTAATAATATGCAAAATATATTATAGCGGAATAAGGTTGATCCATAAATCAGCAAATAAATCTAATTATTTGCATTAATCATATGGTATGCTATAGTAAAAACTCATATCCTTATTGATTGAGCCGTAATATTGTCGTTATTCTGCACTTTAATTCGAGTCAATTAAATTTTTCTTACTAATAATTAAGGGAATTAGGGATTGATGAGTCAAATATAACTAAATTGATTATATCCTGATTTCATGATTTTGAAAGTTCAAACTCTCATTGTCTACAATCGAAGGCGTGGGTTTCGTTCAACATCAATCCCGCATGGAAGTTGATGGTTGTCAAGATATAAATGTCCTACTCTTTGAATAATATTATTGCATATTAAATAAAATCAGATACTTTAAAAAATAATAAAGAATTGATACAGGCCCAGGTTTTTTTTCACCTAATTTATATGGATGATCGAGTGCAAATTTTTTATATTATTTACCACACTATTGCAATTTTTCGTAGAAGTAGCCGGCCATGTGTTTAAAATTCTTTAAAATACTATTCGGTTTTCAAAGTTCTAGGAAATAAAAAAGGGTCGTTTAGCACTTGATCTTAGTCATTCATTTTTCGTGACATTTAGGGGCACTTAGAGCTAGGCCTCCTGTGCATGACGTGATCAGATAATGGTGATAAGGACTAATTAAATCTTTTTAAGTTTCGTTATTTATTGATTTTTATAGCCAAAAGTTCCTTTAATATATAAGTCAGGACTGTAAATGAATCAGGTTACTTGTTAGTCCACTCGATACTCGCTCGATTAGACTTAAATCGAACTCGACTCTTGAGAAAAAAAAGCTCGTTCGTATAAGCAGATATCCACTCAATTAATAAATGACACATACTAGATAAAACTCGATTCGACTCAGTTAAGACTCGTTAAGGCTCATTCGTTTATGCTCGACTCGATTAAAATTTATTTATATATTGATAAATATATACACATATATATGTGATATATAAATATTACTAATAATATAAGTATAACATTTTTATAATTTAATATATAATATGTAAGCTTATTACTTATATTTAAATGATGAATATATTTCATGGTTATATTTTATAATTTGTACAATAATTAGTTTATAAAATTTAATATTTTTATATATTAATACGTGGGAAGCATGTAAAATATTTATATGCTATTATATTATGTGTATTTATTAATAATATATATAAGCATATAACATATTGTTATGATGAATAGATATCAATTAGTTAGATATTAAATATTAAAATTTTATTAATTAAAATTTTATTTATTTTTAAATTTTATTCAAAAAATTAAAAAAGAAAATCGAGCTCGAACTCGGCTAGACTCGAGTTTGTTTGTAAGACGAGCTAGAGCTTGAACTTTTGGAAGTTTGGTTTATCAAGTCGAGTTCAAACAAATAATAAATAAAAACTCGAATTCGGACCCGAGTTCGAACTTGAGTATTTTGAGTCGAGCTTGAATTCGATAAACTAAAACTCGACTCGTTTACCGTCCTAACAGTCCATGTTTAATATTTTACTTTTAATTTCATTTTCTTTTCAACTCGATCGATGAAATATATAATAGTCAAAAACAAAACTATAATAAGCTAGCGAAAAAACTGCCAAAAACCAAAAGGAATATCCTTTTTCTTATTTAAGCTAATTTCCAACTTGCTGGTAGTTACCAGGCAACCCCCAAAATCTAATTTCTTTTACGTGAACGGCTTCGGTTTTGAACGGCTTCGGTTTTGAACGCCTCGTCTTCGACTTTTGGTATATTGGAAGTTCATGTTTGGAATTTTCACTCTCTTACGTGACCTCAAGAATAAAATGTTGAAAAAAATAATTAGGTTTGTTTGAATTTAGAGATGAAATGAGTTGAGATGAATTTAATTTAATTTTTAATATTATTATTATTTTAAAATTTAAAAATATTAAATTAAAATTTAAAAAATATATATTAGAATTTGAGAAAATATGTAGGTGGCTCACGAAATTCATCTTTGCAAATTCTACTCACGTAAACAACTCTTGAAATTTATTTTCTTGGTAGTTGGCAAGCCACAACCAGCAACTCAAATAGAGGGAGAATTAAAGCTCACCAAGACACCTCATGCTTCCATACATTTCAAGGCTAGCTCGTGCATCATTTTGTACCTCCCATTCAAGCCACTTCAAGCAAATCCCAGCCATGCATGTATCGACTCAAGAAAAGCAATTCAAGGAATTCACCTCACACGTGACCTACATCAATTAGCAATCCTCAAATTAAGTTTCATGCCACGTTCCATCTCAAGCCCAATTCTCAGCCAAGCACCTCACTGAACCTCATCAATTTTCTCCACTACACCGACTCACCTCAGTCCAACACATAAAAAGCCTCGCCGACCCAACTCAGCACCGAAAGAAGTCCCTCTATTGCCCTCCTCCAAAACACATCATTTTAGGTCTTTTTCCTTGCTGCAGCAGGCCACACAACTTGCCCATTTCAGACACACAACGTGACAACAGGCTTTATGCCAAATTTGCACCACGCAACATAAAGTTTGTCCGCTGGGTTGAAGAATGGAGCTCCGGGTTTTACATCAAATTGAAATTCATCCCAGCCCAAGCACCGTAGGTCCTTTATTTACTGGTTTTAGACACACAGTAGATGCAACCAGAGAAAGGTGTGAAAAGAAATGCCCAGTTGGACTCACGTCAAAGCAAGAAAAAGAGAGGCAAGGAAAGAAAGAACATGGGTTTTGCTTGGAGATTTCGTAGACCATTCTTGGCCGAGCTCCCGAGTGCTTCCCCTGCTTTCATTTTCAATTTTCAGAGTTCTTTGAATCCATAGACCCCTTGGGGTTGGTTTCAAGTTCTTTGTTTTATTACATTTACATTTAACGTTGCTTCAATCTTAGTTTGTTTCGTTTCATTAGCTTACATCAGTGTTTGTTTTTGTTATTGCAGTAGCTTATAATTTCGGACGGTAGTTATATTTCATTTCAGTTGTTTCTGCAGAGTTAATTTATTTTAGATAATTGAGTAGCTTGCATTTCGTGGTTGAACATAGATGTTATCCAATGGTCTATTACTCCTTTCGGTGGTTTTTGTTTTTGACAACTACCATTTGTTTTTCTGCCGTTTGGTATCTTCCATTCCAGTAGAACACTTGGTTTTCCATCATTTGTTTTGTAAGCAGCAGTTTTATTACATTTGCGTACTTGTCGGTGGTTCACGAACACGATGAGACACTTCGATTTCTCTTAGTTTACATTATATGATCATTCGGTTGATTTTATATTCCAGCTTTTATATTTCAGTTGTCCCCATTTTTGTTATTTAATCTTGATTTGTGTAATAGTTGGGTAGTTTGAAACTCGATGGACTGAAAAACGTTTGGTTTATGTCTCACATATATGGTGTTTAATAAAATATTCTTTAGAACGTAGACTTCATAATTTTTTATCGATCGTTTGGGAACGTGGATTAGATGTTGTTATTGAATGTGGTTTAACTTCTTAAGTGAGGATAACCATAGTTTATTTAACGCATGTTCACAACCCACTCAATGCATGGAAATGATTGGAGTAGCGTCAAGGCACGTTAAAGAAAATAATTCTTAAATGTTAGCCAAACATTTCCGATTCAAAATTTATGTTTCATATATATTTTCTTCTTTTTATTTCTTTGCATAGATTTTAGTGTTCATTCATCATCTCACAAATAGAAACTTGATATTTTTAATAATGTCGAAAAAAAAATCCATTCTCATTGCGAATGTCATTGTAACTAGTTTAGATTATAATTTTATTTTATTTTTGGTAGTAGATAAATTTACATATTAAATTAACTATTCCTTAAGGAAATGACTTAGGGACTTCCTTATATTACTTGATAATTCTTATACTTGGAAGTCATTTCTAAAATACTTTTTAGAGCGAGTCACTTATAAAACATCAAGTATATTGTACTAAATTTCTTCCTTAATAATTATGTTAGAACAATAATCAACTACTCTCTGTTACCTTAGAGAATTCTTTCACCTTCTCTATAATTATGTTATCAACAATTGATCCCTTCATCAACAAATGAGTATTCTATAGAACTCTCAGGGTATTCTAGAATCTCCTATGACGTCTAGGTCTCATGATGAGTCATCTACTCCAGCAATAATGTCTATCATTCTATAAGAAATGATAGATAAAATTAAAAAGGATAAGATTTTCAAAAAATCTCAGTAAGTACACAAATAACATAATAAGACATTAGCAGTACATATCACATAAATCATATATGCCTTATGCATGTCTTATGCATGACTTATGTTCCCTTTTCAGATGGACTTATACATCTTCATGAGAAACTTATATGAAAATGGGTACAAAATATTTCGTAACATGTAATGATTTTTTTTAAAATTATTATTTTATTTGTATATTTTTTTAAGTCTTATTATGATTTCTGAACCTCGACAGGCGTTACGTATCGCCGTCCCTGCTGGGTTCTTATTCGCATCGGTCATAAGGGTGTTACGTATCGTCGTCCCCATCATGACATGAAATTACTTATCATGGTTCACGTCAGTCATACAAGCGTTACGTATCGCCGTCCTCGTTATGACATAAACATACTTATTATGGCGGAAATTATGTATCGCCTTCACCGCCAAGTTATGTCAGTTATATGGATGTTATGTATTGTCGTCTTTTTCATGACACGACTTTTATTTTACGACAGTTGTTACATATCGCCGTCATTGTTGGCACATCAATCATCCGGGAGTTACGTATCGCTTTTCCCGTCATGACGCGACTTCTTATCATTCAACGGGAGTTACATATAGCCTTCCCCCGTCAGCACATCAGTCATACGGGAGTTATGTATCGACTTCCCGGTCATGACGTGACTTTTCTTATTTCTTATTCTTAGTTGTTTCTTTTTTATTCTTATAAATATTTTTATTTTCTTAAAAATACATGTAATGTCCTTTGACGTAAAAACTTGTGATGAAATGAGACATGCATGTATTTTTAAACTTTTACATGCATACTTCATGCTTACATGGATCATATACTTAATCAATGCATGCCGACTTAACCTTACTTGTTCATGGTTCATGACTTTAAACATATTATCTTGTGACGTAACATAAACATGCATGAACCACTAGACCTTTCATGCATGGTACATGTAGTCATGAGTCATATGACATATAAACATGTTTCATCACATAGATCATGCATATAAAAACACACCTTAGCACTTAGAACATAAACATATTTTCTTAAAAGAAAACATCTAATTTTAGCCCTAATAGGTATAGGGCCGAATTCTATAATACACATTAACTTCAATTTCTTTTCTTCCACTCCTTAAAATCAATTCATTTTCTTTTTAACATGTCATGGGAATTTCGTACATGGACTAATTAAGCTATAGCTAAACCACCCTTCATCTCATAGTTGTTCATTTTTCTTCAACTCTCTTTTTATCCAAAATAATCATTCCACCACTAAAGAATCTTAATTCTTCTACTACTCTTCAAGATGATTAATCTATAAGATATTCATCAATCACTTAATTTAATCATCATATTCTTCATAGGGAAACTTAAAATTCATAACCCCTAACCTCTAAAGTAGAAACCACTATCCTTCGATGTTTTCCAAATATTTCTTTTACTCAATATTTTTCTTTCATCAATCTATGCATGGCTAAACCTATATCTTTACATAGAATTTTATATTTTAATATCACAAATTAATTAACTTATCAATAGTTTAGGTGACAAGGCCTACAATTCTCCAAAAATAATCACTAAGGCCGAAACCCTTGGATTTCTTCCTCCACTTTCTTTTTTCATCTAAACCTTATATTCTCTTATCCATTCTTCTAACCATGTCTTAATAAGATAAATTATTTCTCCTTAATAATATTTCCCTTAATTCCTCATAAGATAACATAAACTAAAATTTGCTTATATCGTACCAATAATTATTAGTATTTTTGTATTCAAAAGAATAACTATGGCTATAAAACTACATACAAGTAATCAAATGCCAAGGTTAGGTTATTTAGTGTACTTACAACTTTAGGTTAGGTTAGGTTATTTAGTGTCCAAAGTTTTTCACTAGCAAATGAGCTTGGCTTTGGCAACCTCCACCACAATGTATCCAAAATGCCTTTGTTGAAGGTTTTGGGAGGAATTGGTGAATTAAGCAAGGGTTTAAGGATTTCTTCTATGCTAGGGTTTCTGTGAGTTTAAGTGAAGAAAAGAGTGGAGCATTTCTTCCCCTTGGAGTGGTCGACCATTTATATGCTAAGGGGTGAGAAATTGGCTTGGAGACACATGGACTCCTCCGTGCCGTGTCCAAGTGGTCTACTTAGTTTAAATTATATTATTTGATCTAAGCATAGGCTTGGTTGGTAAGAAACTCATCTAAGGGCTCATATTGTGCCACCTAAGAGAGATACCATGCTATTAGATTTGCATAATCTTATCACTTGAGAGGAAAATCTAAGATTAGGTGGAATGTGTGTATTCGGCTCCCTTGATCTCTTAGAGTGATTTGAAACCTTCTAGAGGTAAGTCCCACACTTGCCACTTGTTCTCATGCATAACAAGACACCTAGATAGCTTGAGAATATTTTCAAGATTTGGTCTATGGCAAAGTCGGTGGCTACATATGCCAATTGGTTTCCAAAGGGGTCAAAGTCGGTGCATATGTTTTCCTATCCCTCAATTTCATTGGTCTCTTTTTACTATATGAAAAAATGTTTTCTTCACGCTTATTTGGTTCTAGACATGTTTACCTCATGCCATGTGTCCTCTCTTGACCTTGGACCAACTTGAATTTCCACTTCAACTCAATCTAGGCGAAATCTATTCAAGAAATCTTCCAATTATTTTGGTTTTGCCAACTTCAAACCGAATTCTGTCCTTGATTAAATCAATATCTCTTACAAGTTGGAATTTGAAAGTTGTATATTTTTCTCTTAGGGTTCTATAGCATCTTGAATCACCTAATTTGGAGATCAGATAGGAGTGTTATGCTCAGATTATCAAAGGACGTTAAAACTGTCTGAAATTGCCTAATCCGATTGTATCATGTGGTATATTCGTTACTTATACCACTTAACTTCCTAACTCCAATTTCTACACAATATCTCCTTGAATTCCCCAAGTCCATATCTTCTCATCATGTCAAGTGTCCACTTTTAGTATAAAACCAATTAGAATCATGTTAATCGACACCCATAGTTTGTATATGTAGAAAAACACTTGAACCCACTTTTGTCAAACCATTTGTCCTACTTAGATTGTAGGGTAATCATCTCCTTTCTTCTAGATTGGGTTGGTAAGTAATATGACTTAAGGCTTATTTTGGTGCCATTTTTCCCCATTCTTGGTAAGTTTTCATAGGTGTTAGAAAGATATAACAAGAAGACAAACTCAAAGTCAGTTTCTTCCTAGGCCTAAGTCAGTGCTCCTTTATTTACCGATTTTGTCTTCAATTAAGCTAGTATCTCTTAAAACTCAAAACATAAAAGTTGTATATCGTTCTCTTAGTGTTTCATATCATCTTGAATCATATCAATCTGAAATCAAATGAGAAAGTTATGCCCAAATTACCGAGAGGTGTTGAAACAGTCAAAATTACCCAATCCAATTTCCTTTATAGAATATACTTTGCTTAATTCCTTGAAACTCTATCTAACTCTTCTTTTCACACTATAATTTCTTGTAATTCCAAGTAAACAAATGCTCTCTTGGTGCCAAGTGTCTCAAATAATTGCTCAAACATTTAGATATTTCCCAAATAATCTTCCTTCACTTCATTTGTGTCTTATTCCAAGTTTTTGCTCTATTACACATATGCTCAATACCAATAAAGGGTTAATAGGAAATATATTTCCAAAAATTTTCAAAGATTAACTAAAATAAACTAAAATAAATTACAATCATTCCCAGTATAAGAAATCCAGTAGAAATAAAAGCTCGGGTTATCACATTTGACCTCAGTGCCTGGCGTGTCTATTCGTCTTCTGGAGTTTGAAACTGTCGTATTTGACAGGATCATGGTGCTTGGTCTCCCCGCCAGCGATTGGAGAGCTGGCCATTAATGTGTAGTTTGCGCATGCATGTCCTTTGAGTTTCCCGACTGCACGTTCCACATCCCTAGGTTGTGATCGGTTCATGGTCCCAATGCTCTAGGTCATGAATACCCTTCTTGAAATCCTCGCCCACGCTCCCTAGTTCCCATTGGTTTGTGTCATTCAAGCATCTGTTGCCTTGTCTTCCCGATGGTTACCGATCACGTCGTGGGCTATCACGTCACTTCGTTTCCCGCGTTCATTAACTCCCCATTCGAGTATAAGGTGGGGCTCCTTCAAAATTTGCACTTCTTCATTCCCTTTACCTAGTTGCTCTGCTCTAGTTCTCCCTATCCTTTTTCTTCCTCGCATTCTTGCCTGTACATTCCTTCCCTTTTTCTTCTCAACTTCTTCCTCTGTTAACCATGGCTTCTAATGGCTCTACTGCTTCTACTTCTACCAGAACAGGGAGGCTAGCTTCCTTTGTTGGACATAGCTGGGTCCTGGGCTTCTCCATGAGTGCCATCCAGGCACTTCGTGACCACCACCAGATTCTTGCTTCCATAGCGTTGGAGCCTGTTTGAGACCTCCTTGTGACGCTGAAGGGAGGTTTGAGCATGTTCTTCTGTTCAAGATCATGTTTGACAACGGCCTCCACCTTCTGCTTATTCGCCTGGTCTGGAAGGTCCTCTACTACCTCAGACTGGCACTTGCACAGCTGCTCCTGAACGCCTAGCGTTGACTCTTGGCCAATTGTGTGGTCTTTCTTATTGCCCTCCTGGAGTCGGGCAACATCTATGACGACTTAATTGCTTGGGAGTTTCTGTCGATGTACTATATCCTTCGCTAGGGGGGCACCTCATTGGTTTCCATGCAAAAAATGGTGAGGAGAAGGTGTGCAACCTTGAGACCCGACACTCACATGCCAAGGATTACCAAAAAAGGCTCTTTTTTGCCACAGACAGCGACTAGTAGTTCCCCGAAGACGAAACCCTAGGAGAGTTCCTCGTGCAGGGCGACTAGGGGCTGCTCTTGCCTACCTCTCTTCTGGAGATCTAGCTCAACCGAAAGGAGTGTGTTCAAAGCGAGGTGGTCCTAGCCTAGACCCGCTGCCATTCTCACATGCTGGATTCGAACATACTGTTGACCGAGGAGAATATATCAACATTTCTGGTCAATCCTACCCTGACTGCCAAAACCTCCTGGGGCTTCGTACGGACATACTGCCAAACCCTTCAGTTCACCCTCGCAAGTAGGCTGCCTCTCGATGCTCGCCGCCTGAGAGGAGGTCCAAGGCCTGGATGGCCCGAGTGTCTCTACTTCTGTTGGAGGCTCATCTTCCATACTTTGGTTCCGCTCCCATCTTCTCAGTATTCGAGGAGGCTAATCGCCAAGGCTCAGTCTGCTGCTCACCGAAGGGCAAGGCTAGAGCTCCCTTCACCTCCATCCGCCTCATTCAGAGGGGAGATAGTCAGAGAGGATGATGAGGCGAAGACGGGGTTTTAATGAAGTCCTATCGCATCCTTCCCCAACATTCCTGAGGTCATCGAACCCCTGCCGTTTGAGCCAATGCAGTTGGGGGACAATGAAATTGATGAAGTGGAGCTAGCATTTCGTGCCGCTCTAGCGCATCTTCCTCCTCTCACCCCCGGGACTTCCACCTTTTGTCCTTACGCATGAGACTTTGGCCAAGACCGCAAGGATCGAGATGCCACAATCAACCAGCTGCCGCAAACCTCTGAGGACTCTTTTTCTGCTCTTTACTCAAGGGCTCGTTCTGGTACTCGGGAGGGATCTAGGTTGCCTAGAGTTCATGGCAACGGATGCTCAGGCAGCAGGGCCATGAGGTCTGAGGGTGAAGCCCCTCAAGCTGGTGACCCTAGGGCCGAGGGCATGGCCGGTGGAGAGGTCGAGGGGTGTGGTCCTAAGGACTCAGAAGGCGAGTCTTTGAATGGAGATGCGCGCCAGGAACTTTGGGCGGAGATGCACACCAAGAGGACTAAGTGGAAACTAATGACGATGAGCCCCGCCACCTCGACCAACTTTCAAGATGGGTTTTGGCTCGGGAGTTATTCACTAGACCCCTCCATGCACTCCTAAGCACATGCCACCCTGGACGTCCACTCATCCACACTCTCCTACTATGCGCGACCCTACCCCTCCCCGCCCTCCTTCCCCCTTCTGTTTTCACAGCAAGGCGCATGCGCTAGGCTCGATCTTTAGTGAGGGAGCGGAGGGTAGCAGTGGGCAACCGCCCTTGAGCTATGAGTGGGCTTGGGCCACGGTGACTAAGAATGAGGTGTGACTACTTCAGCCTCTCCTAGTTCATTCAAGTTTCTTTGCTTCCTTTCTTTCATGTTGCTCGCTTTGCGCTTTGCGC
This sequence comes from Platycarya longipes, assembly GCA_036559045.1. Classification (NCBI taxonomy): domain Eukaryota; kingdom Viridiplantae; phylum Streptophyta; class Magnoliopsida; order Fagales; family Juglandaceae; genus Platycarya; species Platycarya longipes. Next base: position 24,227,614 of record CM071801.1, read on the forward strand.
TTTCTGCCTTTCTTCTTTCTTTTTGTTTAACTTTTTCTCCTGTGTAGGTCGCCAACCAAGTCGCGAAGGTGGTCGGTTATGAGATGGCGGACCTCATCGAGCACAACCAGGAGGTCGGGTCGTTATGCTAGTTCAGCCTTTTCAAGCTAAAGCAGGCCAAGGCCCGACGTAAAGACCTCAAGAAAAGGCACAAGGTGCTAGACAAAGTCGCTAAGGAGCTGGTGACGGAGAATGAGGTCTTGGAGAAGGGCAAGGCCAACCTGGAGGTGAGGAACGCAATTTTGGAGGAGAGCAATGCTACCTTGGGGGCCGAGATTGCGACCTCGCGCGAAGGGCACCGATTGCTGGAGGCAAACTGTGACGAGGTCGTCCGTGGTCGAGAGCTCATTGAGGGAGAGCTTGCCGCTTGTGAGGCTGACCTTGCTACTACTACCTAGGAGATCAGCGCCCAAAGGGTTAACCTGGAGACTTCGGAGCATGATCGGGTTACCTGGGAGGTTGAGCTTGAGACCTACCAGGCCGATCTGGAGGCTACTAAACGAGCACGTGACACTCGTGACGTCAATTTAGGTGATGCTCAGGCCGGCTTGGGCGAGGCCAATACTCAGCTGGAGGTGCTTAGGCCCCAAGTGGTCCAATCCCACACCATCAGCATTTTGGCTTGGGGCTATGGCTACCAGAAGGGTTTGTGAAGGTTAAGGGAGGAGCTCTTAACTTATCCTTCCTTTGACTTGAAGTGTATGATGGGTACTCATTGCCCAACCTGGATTTCACCTACCCTCTATGCGCCCGGCGCCGGGGGGGGGGGGCACTCAACCTGCCCGATAGGCAGGGGGCGGGGGACCCCACCTGCTTTGAGGGTGGAAGGCGGGAAGGGGTGAACCCCATCTTTTATTTATATATATATATATATATATATATATATAATAGTTAATACGTATGACCACCATGAAAAGAGAAAGAAATGTGATTCAAAAGACCATGCCCATGAAAAAAGAGAGAGAGAGAGAGAGAGAGAGGAACTAAGAAGGATTTGGAACTTATGGCCCCACCTGGTCCTCAACCATGCATGATTGTTAATTTGTTTGCTGCTCTTTTGCTTTCACATTTCACAAAAAAGCCATTGACTTGAGAAAAGGATGCCAACGTAGAGAATTAAAGGGGCATTTATATGGGACGGCCGACAAAACACTTAGGGTTTATTTCATTAAAATGCACCGTTGGCATTGATAGAGGCACAGGCTGGACCAGCTTTGGGCAAACACAAGTTGGGCCCTTTTTTTGGGCTCTAAATGAGAAAAAATATATTTAGACATAATTACTAGTACATAGTTTATTTAGATTTGTTCACTTAATATAAAAATTGCACATCAAATTATATTAACAATTTAAAATATTAAAAAACTAAAATTTACATTGTTGTAAGACTTTATTTGTTTTAATTTATACTATAATAATTATTCCAAATTGATAATAATGTTTAAAATATTTTACAATTTGCTCATGTCCTATGGTTTGTATGCTAAACATACTCTCTGTCAACGTCGTTCATGTGAATGTATGCTAGATGTTTTAAATATATCTTTTAAAACTTGTTGCTCTTATGTTAAACATGTCTCTCTTGTAATATATACTTTAAAAACATCTGTACATAGTTATAAACATTCTAAAGATCATCTATATAATATGTATCGTAAATAGAAAGAAAATGTTAAAAATATAGACAACATTATGTTTGTTTATAGTTAGTAGCTACAAATTTGAGATAGTTACAAATTGGAGCCATTTTAGAATGAAATTTTTGTTAAATTGTATGTGTAGATTAGTTAATAAATGTTAATATTGGTAATAATTTTATTAAATTTGTAAGATTTATTTATGGTTTTAAAATATTACACATTTTTTTTAAAAAAAATTTAGACATTATATACTTCTAAAAGTAAAATATCAATAATGACATAATATATATTTAAAATATGAAGATGTTATAATTTATTTGTTTTTGAAATTTGATGTAAACTACAATCTAACATGTTAGAATTAGAAGTTAATTTCTCTTCATAAATTTTTTATGAACAATTAGTATTAATTTAAAAGAAAAAACAATAGTATAAGTCATTTGTGATAAGATTTTATATATTAGTGTGTCTCATCATTTTTCATTGCATTGTTAAAGGAAATAGATTGATGATCAACAAGCAAAAGGAGAATCTCCGTACTTACAGATTAATGCCAAAAAATAAATTAACTTGACTTATCTAAGATTTACCAAAGAAAATTGCAGGGAAGTCTATGCGATATTCTTTTCAAATTGTCTTAAAAAGAAAATATACACAAATTTTTTTCTCCACTACAAATCAATTGAGTCTTTCAATAAAAATATATAGATTTTTATTTTTTCCCCAAATTAATACATTTCATTAGTTGAGACTTAAGTAAAAACTAAAAATGGCGTATAAAGTTGGAGAGTGGACGTAAGCCAAGGCCCAAGGAGATAAATTAGAAGCAACAGCCAGCAGGGGAGGTAGCCAGTGTTTTAAATACCGTGCCATACCGGCCGGTACGGCCGGAATTTTCCGTACTGGCCGGTCGGCCGGTACAAAAAAACTAACATTTCGTTTCGGCCGATTTTTCGGCCGTACTGGCCGATACGAATGAAATTGGCCAAAAAATATTCGGTACGGCCGATATCGGTCGTACCGGATTTCGGCCTTTGAGGTTTTTTTCTTTTAATTTTTTACTATATTTTAACCTCAATTTAGACTAAATTAATTACATATATATATATTTATCTATATAATTTATTTATATACTGACTATTATTTTGAAATATAATTTATAATTGTATTTATATATATAATTTATTTATGTATAAATTATTCCGAAACGGTACACAAAACGGTACCGGTACCGGTACCGAAATATTTCGTTTCAGTGACTTGACCAGTACCGGTACCAGTACGGTATTCAAAACATTGGAGGTAGCAATTAGCACGGGAGATTAACAAATTTGTTGACTCCATGAGGATAAATTTGGAATATGAGAGCCACATATGCACTTGCGTAAACCCTAATTTGTTTTCTTTCTTTTTTCTCTCCCTTCCCTTCTCTTCTAGCGCCGCATCACACAATGCTTCAAGTTTTAGACCATTTTTTTCTTTTCTTCTCTCCCTCACGCCCCTTTAATCTTTCTCACGTCACACAACACCTCAAGGCTCAATGGGCGACGATGGTCAATGACTGGTGGCTCACATGGGTGGTTGAGAGCACGATGAGTGAAAATGGTCCACGATGGGTGGTGACGCTGCGACAGTGGCTTGCATGAGAGTTGCCAACCAATGATGGGCCAGAACCGTCGCACTGAATGTAAGTCCCTAATTTATTAATTTTTTTTATTTATTATTTTTTGAATAGGGATTGAGATTGGAAGATGAGATTAAAGGAGGATGGAAATGAGATTTTTGAATTGAGATGGATATTAGAGAGGGGCAGGGGGCGGATGATTGGAGGTCCACCCCCGCCCTTGCATGGAGGGGGGCGGAGCACGGAGGCAAAAACCCAACCCTCGCCCATGGGTGGGCATGGTGTGGGAGGAGGGTGGCCCCGCCCTCGATAGGCTGGAAAGCACCCATTGTATAAACCCTTTCAACCTTGCTCCCGACCCCATTGCCAAGTCCTTTGCCAAGAGAATCGGGATGCCTGACTATCTTCCTTTCAGGTCCCATGACTCTCGCGAGCCCCCGCCTCCAGAGTGACAGTTGTACAACTTGTAATGGCTTTGCCTTTTAATGAAATGTTCGCCTTTCTATTCGTGCCATGTTAGAATTTCTACTTGTGACATGTCTTTCATCCTTGCTCATTTTCCTTGTTCTTGTAGTGCTCTTTTAGTACCTCGCGAATCTCTATCAAAGTCAGTTCGATAGGAATTTCACCAAGGATCTGGGATTTGTCGACTTGTGACTCGCCGTGGCAACCAGTATCTCAATGTGCCTTGCTAGGCACCACAGTTTTCTTGGTGGAGATAGGAGTAGCAAGTGGATCGGTATGTGAGAGTTTACAAGCAGGCTGGGGCTCATGTCTCAACCCTTGTGATTCATTGGCAACCACTGTGGAAAAGGGAGTGACAGGCAAATTGGCGTGCGAGGGTTTACGAGTGGGCTAGGGCCTATGTCTCGACCCCGCGATTCGCTGGCATCTTGAGTTGAAGATTTCGAATGGTTGAAGATTACGAGCTGGCTAGGGCCCGTGTCGCCTTTGTGCGCGTCCCTAGCCTATTTTTAAGTATGGACAGAAGGGTATTATTTGTTGCTTCCGCCTGACCATTAGCTTGGGGTGGCCCGATGATGAATATTTCACCTTGATCCTTAGCTCTGTGCACCATTGTCTGTAGTGGGAACAATCAAACTGCTTTCCATTGTCCGATATAAATCTTGAGGTTATCCTGAACCGGCACACAATTGACTTCCATAGGAACTTGGTGATTGCCTTGGCGGTGATGCTTGCTAGGGCCTTGGCTTCGACCCACTTGGTGAAGTAGTCAACTGTGACAATGACGAATTTGGCCCCTCCTCGGGTGGTTGGAAATGGGCCTATGAGGTTCAACCCCCATTGGACAAAGGGCCAAGGCGCCGTGATGGATGTCAGCTCCTCTGGAGTGTAGTGGGGCACGGGGGTGTGCTCTTGGCATTCATGGCACTACCTAACGAATTCCTCTACATCTCTGAGAGTGCTTGACCAATAGTAGCCTGCTCGGGTCACTTTTACAACCAAGGCTCGTCCCCCTAAGTGGCCTCCACAGATGCCTTTGTATATGTCGGCCAACACGTACTGGGATTCTTCGACGGACAGGCATTCATTGGTTAGGATGTGCAACCCCGCACCTCCCCTGACCTTGCATGCTGATTCGTCAACATAGACTGTCCAGAGCTTGCCCTGGGGTGTGCGAGGAAAGCTGCCAATGCTTTCCCTTTGATTGTCCTGGGATGTACTCCAGACCAAATTCGTTGAGTTCTGTCACCCATTTGGCCTATCTCCCTGAGGTATCTGGTTTCTGTAGTATGGGCCTGGAAGTAGGGTCGAAGCTGCCTTGCCATGACGACCAGGCGAAGACCAGCATCTCTGTTTATGGATACCTGGCTTCGACGATAAAGTCTGACAATGCCTGCCTTTTGATTGTTGTCCTGAGGACGTACTGCAGATCAAATTGGCTGAGTTCTATCGCCCATTTGGCCTATCTCCTCGAGGTATTTGATTTCTACAATATGGTCCTAGAAGTAGGGCCGAGCCGCCTTGCCATGATGACTAAGGCGAAGACCAGCATCTAGCAGACGTAGTACACAGGCTGCTAGCCCTCGACGATGTCCTTAACCAAGACTGCTAAGATCGCGCTCGGGGAGAGCGCCAAGTAGACGACCAACACGTCGCCTAGCTCTGTCTAACTGAGTAGTGAAGGATGGGTCAAGTACCTCTTTAGCTCACCAAATGCCTTGTTGTAGGCTACATCCCATCCTTGGGCCTTTCTTAGCACCTTGAAGAAGGGAAAGCACAGGCGAGCTATGAAACAATTTAGGGCGGCCACCCTACCCTCCAACTGTTGTACTTCGTGGTGGTTTCGCAGTGCAACCATACAGGCGATGGCTTCAACTTTCTTTGGATTCACCTTGATCCCCCTTAAATACCATGTATCCCACGAATTTGCCCAACTTCACCCCGAAGGCGCACTTGGCCAAGTTAAGCCATCTTGTACTGGCGGAGGATTGTGAAGGCTTCGCGTAGGTCCCCCAGATGTTGCTTGGGCAACCTGCTTTTGACAAGGAGGTCCTCCATGTAGACTTTCATGTTTCGCCCAATCTGGTACTTGAACATACGGTTTACCAACCGCTGGTAGGTTGCCCTTGCTTTCTTAAGCCGAAGTGCATCACTTTATAGCAGTAGAGCGCTCGGTCGGTGACAAAGGCCATCTTTTCTTCGTCGTCCAAGGTTGTCCTTATCTGGTTGTACCCTGAGTAGGTGTCTATAAAGCTGAGTAAATGGTGGCCCGTAGTCGACTCGACAATCAAGTTGATGCGGGGGAGAAGGAAATTGTCTTTCAGGCATGCCTTGTTGAGGTTGGTGAAGTCAATGCACATTCGCCACTTGTTGCTTGCCTTCTTCACAAGTACCATGTTGGAGAGCCACTCGAGGTAATGGACTTCCTTGATAAACCTAGCCGCTAGGAGGCGGTCAACCTCCTTTGCTATTGTCGCATACTTCTCGGTGCAGAAGCTTCACCTCTGCTGCTTGACTTTTCGAGTGCCAGGGTGAATGCTCAATCGGTGTTCTCCCATGGAGTTGTTTATGCCGGGCATGTCCTCATTGGTCCAGGTGAAGACATTCTAGTGCTTAACCAAGAGCTGATTTAGGCCCAACTTCAGGTCGAGGGCTATTTTGGTGCATATCTACACTTTCCGTTCAGGTCTCAATGTGTCGAAGGTGACTAGCTCCAACGGTTCATTGGGCTCGACCTGCCTGAGGGCCTGCTTGTCTCAGACTTCCTTACCCCAATTAGTCAGGGGAGGGGGAGTGGGTAGCTCGGCCGACCCACAGTCAATGTTGGCGACTGCCACCACCTTACACTCATGCCTTAGCTCATGGGCATAGCATTATCGTGCCAGACCCTGTTTGCACTTGACTTCACCCATTCCCTCGTTGGTCAGGATTTTCATCTTTAGCTGGAATGTCGAAGTGACTGCCTATAGGCGGTTCAAGGTGGGGTGTCCTAGTTTTGTTTTGGACGAGGATGGGACCTTGACCACCAGGAAGTCAGTCATGGCCATGGCCATCCTGGGAGTTGTCCCGGCCAAGATGGGAAGGGTGACCAATCCCACTAGTTGGATCACATCGCCGGTGAAACCTTTAAGGGGGTCGGGGTTGGCAATAACCTGTCGTGCTCGATGCCCATTCTGCTGAAGGCCTCCTAGTACAGGATTCTCCTGGTGGTGAAGTTTGCAACCTGTAGGGTCACCACCAAGGCGTCGTTGTGACAGTGGAGGATTCCCTCTTTGTCTTGTTCGTCGAAGGTGATTGAAAGGCTCCATGGGGGCCAAGCCCCTACGCGGATGCTTTGCGCAGTGAACACCTCATCGTAGTGTGCCTCTCAGGTGTATGCCTTTCTTGATGTTGGTTTGGCCCTCCCCTCGGGACCCCTCCTACAATTGTCTGAATCTCGCCTAAGGGCTCTCTTTCCCTGTAGGCAGTCACCGTGCTTGTTGTCAGTTTGTCCTCGATTCTCAGTCCAGGCTAGCATGGAGGTGGGGTCGGGGCCTTGGGACCACTTTTCTTCTTGTTTTCTCGGGAGGGGCCCTCTTGTTGATTTACAGCCCTTCTATCCATGCTTTCCATTTCTTCGCGTCAAGGCACAGTTAGAGCCTAGAGGGTATCCTCAGCATTTATGTACCTGTTGGCCCTGTCCATGAACACTGCCAAGGTGGCTGAATTTTCCATGCAATTTCCACCATGAACAGGCTCCTAGGCCATATCCCACCTAAAAGGGTAGCCAAGGTGATCTTCTTATCTCAAGATCACTCTGATGCCTAAGTTAGTAAGGTCACTCTGATACCTAAGTTAGTAAGGTCACTCTGATGCCTAATGCCTAAGTTAGTAAGGTCACTCTGATGCCTAAGTTAGTAAGATCCTAGAGAAAGTATGGAAAATGAATATGCAAATAGAGATAGATGGATTCACCTGTGAGCCGTGGAGCCTCTGGCTATTTATAGAGGTTGACATGTATTGGGTGCACCCCCAAGGGGCATACTTCTTGTCTTGTCAGTCATCAATCCTTTTGCCGTATCTAAGCAGATCTCCTTGCCACATTGGTCTGATTCGGTGAGCTGTCCCTTCTTCTGTACCGTTTCAACCCCTGCAATATCCCTAGGGCAGCCTGCGTTCTTGACCTGCATTTAATGCGATGAGGGGGACTCTGGCTACACATTAAATGTGCCTGAGGACTCAAACGCCACTGCCTAATTTCGCATTTAATACGGCGTGACTATGGCAAGCAACTACATTTAATGCGGTGTGGCCTTGGCAGGACTTCGCATTTAACGCGTCATGGGCGCGTTTGCCTTTTTCTAACTCAGTTCTGACCAACGTACTACCTGTCGTACTGGTAGCCTCTCGCCAGGTCTACGTGCCATCTGACTCAATCTAAAGGGTGGGACGGGGCCTCCTCGTGATTTGGGCCTTCCCTCACAATATACAAAGAAATGATTTGCCCAAGTTATATAAATGCAACTCAAGGTTTTCCAATCGGTGTATCTGAAGCCTCATGTGACAGCCAGTAGCACTTTCCCTTTGGAGTTGTTCCTCTATTGCATAAACACCGCAAACCAACAAGCCTCGTACATGAAAGGATATGGAAGATCCACTATTTTGATAGTTGAACCAATATGGAACCTCACTTCTAGGGAGGAAAATGGCACCAAACCGATTGGCATGCTTTGTCGATGAAAACTAGTCCAAGAGAGAAACTCATATCACAAGATGAAATATGAGAGAGAGAGAGAGAGAGAGAGAGAGAGAGAGAGAGTGTGTGTGTGTGTGTGTGTGTGTGTGTGTGTTAAGAGATAGATTGGTAAAAATGGTTTCTACTTGTTTTCATTGATCTCTTGTTCTCATTGATCTCATGAACATATATAGACATGAGTATAAGATTTATACATGGAAATAAAATCAAATTAGCTATGCAAATGTAATCGAATTAGCTATAAATGGAAAGCCAAATTTTCTGTAACTACTGAGTAGCAAAATTGGTGGGATTGCTGAAATCTTGGGATTGAGGTGTTTATAATACTTCTCCTCGAGTTAGTGCATGAAGATCCGTAATGCTCAACTTGCTAGACAAGTAATGAAATGGATCATAACCCAAGGCTTTGGTGAAGATATCGGTGATCTGCTTGTAAGATGGAAGATGAGCGGTGGTGAAGAGACTAGAGTGAAGTTTGTCACAAACAATGCGGCGGTCAATCTCAATATGTTTGATGCGCTCATGAAAAACTGGATTTTGAATCATGTGGAGGGCGGATTGATTGTCACAGTAGAGAGTAATGGGAACTTTGTGTGAGATGCCGAGGTCATGAAGGAACTGTTGTAGCCAGACTAGTTCACATGTGATGATTGCCATGGCACAATATTCAGCTTTCGTAGAGGAGCGAACAACTATAGTTTGTTTCTAGTACACCAGGAAATAGGACTAGAACCAAGTGTAATGAAGAAAGCTATGGTGGAGCGCTGAGTAGTGGGACATCCAACCCAATCAGAATCTGTGTAAAAACTAACATGAAGATCATTAGAAGAGGGAAATAAAATGCCTTTGCTTGGGTGCCTTTAATGTAACGAAGAACATAAGTGGCAGCTGTCATGTGAGGAATCCGAGGAGAATTTATGAATTGATTGAGAATATTCACTACAAAAACGATATCAAGTCTGGTGATGGTGATAGAGATGAGACGTCCAACTAACTGACGGTAAGAAGTGGGATCAGGGAGAAGATCACCATCACCACCGTTGAGCTTTAAATTTTGTTCCATGGGAAAAAGAGCAGGACGAGAGCCAAAATGGCTACTATCGACAAGAATGTCCAGGGTATACTTTCTCTAATTAAGAAAGATGCAAAAGGATATTGAGAAACTTCAAGGCCAAGGAAATATTTGAGAGGTCCGTGGGTATGGTGGGGCAAACATAATCAAGGAGATATGCCATTCGAGTAATGTGGTGATGGGGACAGGAAGATGAGATATTCTAGAACAGGATTTGGGTTTATGGCCCGTGATGGGGAAGATGAGATAGGTTCTAGAATAGGTAAAAGGAGAATGATGGAACTAGGAGAAGGTGGAGTAACAATATTTTGTAAAGGAAATTGGTCTTCATGAAAGGTGACATCACATGAATAGAAAATTGTGTCAGTGTCAAGGTTATATAACTTATAAGTTTTGTGGTTGCTAGGATAACCAATGAAGACACAGTGGGATGCTCGAGGTGAGAGTTTATCTCAATTAGATGTAAGAGTCTGAGCATTGCATAGACAACCAAATACACATAAATGAGTGTAAGTAGCAACTAGGGGTCCGTATGATGAGATAGACAATGGCGAGGCTACATTTGCCCTAAAATTAAATGAGTAAATATGCTTGAAATCGAAGAGTCCACGTTAAGAAGGTGTCTATATTTACGCTCAGCAACACCATTTGTTAGGATTTTCAACACAGGTATATTTATAAATGATGCCACAGTTTTGAAAATAGGCTTAGAGATTATGATAAAGAAAATATTGGCCATTGTCGGTGTGGACAGTTTTAACCATGGAATTGAATTGAGTTTTAACAAGAGTAAAAATATGCATCACATGACTAAAAGTTTCCGATTTAAAACGCATGAAATAAATCCATGTTGTGTGTGAGAAATCATCAATGATAGTGAAAATAGTGTGTGCCCCAAATAGAGGTGGTAGAATATCCACCCCAAATGTCACAATAAATTCGATTAAAAGGAATCGTACTTTTATTAGCATGAATTTGAAGAGGTAAGCGGGTGTGCTTAGAAAGAGCACAAATATCACAATCAAAGAAAGTACATGGACTATAAAAAATAAATAGAATAATAAAATTGGAATGGTGACCTAGATGGTGATGCCATAAGGTCTTATTGTTAAGTTTGTGAGCAGAGAAAACAATAGACTATTGGGGATGGAAGATGTAGTGCCCATTGCAATCTTCATCCGCTCCAATCAACCTCTTCAAGTGATGGTCTTGAAAAAAATTTGAAAAGATGAGAAAGTGGCTACAAATGATAAATGGCTGGTGAATTGAGGGATAGAGAGAAGATTATAATGAAAAGTAGGGACAAATAGGACATTTGACAAGGTAAGGGTTTCAGATAAAGAATGTTGTCGATGTCTTCAACTGGGATTGTCTCTCCCATGGGAAATCTTACTGTCTGAGACATGGGTGGTGCTTAGAGGTCCAAAAACAATGATCGGCAGTGGCTCATATGATCACTAGCGCCACTGTCGATGATCCAATCCTTCTGAGGGTCAAAAGAACAAGAAATCATGGAGGAATTACCCACAAAGTTGGCAACAGAAGGAGATGGATGAAGTAGGTTCATCATTTTTTGGTACTTCCATACGAATGACTGATGAAGGTTCCAAACTCTCCAAGCCTTCAATTCGAGCAATTTGTGGCAATTTCTAAGGGAAAAAAGCGTCTACTTTCCACATTTGACAAAAAGTAGTGCTTTAGATCCCTGGGACGTATCCCCACCATGGCCTTATGGCTAACGTGGCAACTACCACGTCAGTTGAGTATATTTAAAAAAAAAAATTGGGAGTAAACCAAATTACCTCCAGATCTATGCTTTCGATCTCACTAAACCAAAAGACCCTCTGAAAAAATTCGGGAGGAATAAACCCTTTGAAAAATGCTTCCAATCTCAGTAAACCAATGTCCATGGAAGCCGACTATAATTTTATTTTATTTTTGTGAATCCATGTTAGCCAACAACGTAGCTAGCATCTGTTGCATCATCACTTGTTGGTCCCTCTAAAATGAGATACCAAACTTGTGGTTCCTAGCAGCCCAATAATTATACGGCACTTATATTTTTGCATTCAAAAGGTCCTCTGAAGAAATTGCTTCTGGTTCACTTGTTTACCCACTCCAATTTTTATGTTCTTGTTCAGAAATAATAATCAACTGATATGTACAATCTTGTCCTGACTCTTACATAGTGGTTTGTTATCTTGGAGATAAAGTCTGAGGGGATTTGAAGATGAAGTGGGTGAACAGGCCAACCAAAAGAGAAGAGAAGGACGATGGAATTGAAGATGAAGGATAGTGGGTTTCTTGATTTTGGAGATGAAAGCTAAGTGGAATCAAAAGTGAAGCAAGTCTTGATCACAGTCACTTTGGAGATAAATCATCGACACCACCCTTTAAACTCAACATGAATTCACGGTTCTTCAGAAGAAAGGGGGAAATGGGGGAAACGGTAGGAAAAGGGGAAACGAAGGAACGGCGTCAGTGGCATGCCATGTGGGACACAAAGCCGCAATGAGGTTATGCCCACGATTTCGTGTTGAGTTTTACTTTGACAAAAGGGAGAGTCTTTCTACTGATGTATAGTCATTTGCTTATACTACCCTTAGATTTGCAAGGAGTCGAGAAATTGATTGAAGAGTCGAGCATTCATTCAAATACAGATATCCTACTTTTGGAAGTTGACTGATGCAATAAGGTAGATTACGAAAATCATTTCCTGATGAATCCAAATCTCAGAGAAAAAATAAACTCCCAAGGTTAAGGGGAAATCCATCTTCAGATAAATTGCTTTACTTGATAACTTGTCTTTGTAGAAAGCATAATCTAGAAATAGAAGTTGGCAACAAACTTGCACTAATTGAGCTTTTTGATGACATCCAGTATGAAAAACATGAGAATGGAGAACTAAGAATTTGAGGGTTCTGCTTCACTTGTAGATAATGATACATTTTTAAAATTCTACAAAAGACCAACAGAGGATGGTAATTTCTTAATAGTAAAAAAAAACTCATGTACCATTCTCTAAAAGGTATTATTAAGAAGGAGAGATGATGACTCATATAAAAATCAAGACAAGCTCATTCCAAAGCAATGTGGGATTTCTTTCACTCCCCTTTACTTGTGGGTCGATCTTTTGCTAGTTTTGAAAACAAAGAGAGAATGATTAGCCTTGCATTCTTAGAAATTCATTGATTTGAGCTTGTCGAAAATCTTGGAAAACCAAGCTCGGGGGGCTTGATGGAGTCCATAGAGTGACTTGTGGAGTTTACACACATGGTTCGAAAATTGTGGATGAACATAACCCTGCGGTTGAGTAATGAAAACTTCCTCCTCCAAGTCACTGTGCAAAAATGCATTTTGCACGTTAAGCTGTTTTATGGGCCAATCATAGGACATGACAATGGATAGAACTAACCGGATTGTTGCATGCTTGATCATTAGGCTGAATGTCTCTGAAAAATCAACTCCTTCTTGTTGATGAAAACCTTAAGCAACCAAGCAAGTTTTGTGGTGCTCAATGGTGCCATCTGCTTTACTTTTAATTCAAAAGATCCAGTGACATCCCACTATATTGGCTTGTTTCCGGGGTGCAACCAAGGACCATGTGCCATTTTGTAGGAGGGCACTGAATTCTTTATTCATGGCCTCTCTCCATTGAATGTGCTTTGCAGCTTCGGTATAACAGGTCGGTTTTTTAGCGACATTGGAGGTTGTTGCTACCAAAGCTCGAGGGAGGGGATGTCTCATGCACCAATCCGATTTTTGACAAGGTTTATGGATATGATTATTTAATCTTGTGATCATCGGATGCCAGTTTGCAGTAGCTTGGGATGCAAGACCATCGTTGCAACTTATGGGAGTACGTTCAGAACTCAACAATGTAAGTTGGGGAAGATCTTCTTGATAAATGGTGACATCATGAGTGGAGCATGGTTCATCTGCCCTTGCAAAATGTGGAGAACAATGTATAGATTGTGTGCTAGTGGAAGTTGGATCAGGTTGCAAAATACTAGTACTGGTTTGAGACGAGATATTAATATTTTGAGGCAAGGAAACAGTTTGAATATCATTAGAGGAAGACTCAGACAATTGGGGATTGGGGAAGAGTGTTTCCTCAAAGATTACATGACAAGACACATATACCTTACTAGTGGAAGGATCAAAGCATTTATAGCCTTGGTGGCCAGGACTATACCCAAGAAAAATACATGTGCGAGAGCGATAGCTGAGTTTGTTCTTGTTGTATGGTCTCGTGTTTGGCCAACACGCACACTTGAAGACACGTAAGAATGAATATTGTGGCACACGATTATAGAGGACCTCAAAGGGTGATTTGTGTTTAAGAACGGGAGTAGGTAGATGATTGATAATATATGTGGCTGTTTGGAATGCATCTTCCTAGTAAGATAATGTCAAATTTGTGTGTGCCAACAAACTCAGACCAACTTCGACGATATGATGATGTTTAAGTTCAATTACGCCATTTTGTTGGTGAGAATATAGGCAATCTAGACAATGAGTTATTTCATGTTGTTTGAAGTATGTGGTTAGACAGCAAAATTCACCGCCCCAATCCAATTGGAGAGCTTTTATTTTTCTTTCAAAGTGTTTATCAACGTATGCTTAGAATTAGAGAAATACTGTCTCAACATCAGATTTTAACTTTCTTGGAAACAACCAAACAAATTTAAAATAATCATCGAGAAAACTAACATAATATTTAGCTTCAAAGGAAGAAACCATGGATGTTGGACCTCATACATCACTAAAAATTAAATCTAGAGGATTAGAAAAAACATTGGAAGATATATGAAAGAGCAAATCATGGCTTCTATCCATTTGACACTTTGAACACACTGGACTCAAATTATTTAGGGGGACTAGAAGATTGTTGATGGAGAGAACTTTGTTGATCACTGGTTTGGACGCATGGCCAAGTTGTTGATGCCATTCACGAGTTGAAATATGGAGAGCTAAAAATGCATGTGGGTGTCGAGAGCTTGAGTGAAATTGATAGAGACCATTATTGAGTTGGCCGTAGTGATAGACCTTCCCTGAATAATCCTTCACAAGAAAGAAATTATTGTGAAATTCAAAGTAAACATGGTTATCAACACAAAATTGATCTACTAATAATAAGTTTTTCTAAATTTCAGGAGCAAGAAGAAAATTATTGAGAATGAAGGAAGAATTTGGAGTGGAGAGTTGAGTGGAACCAATTTTAGTTATTTGCAAACCTTGACCATTTCCCACTTGAACATTATCCGATCCATTGTAGTCCTCATTTTGAAGGTTTAGATTGTTGAAATCATTAGTGACATGGTGAGTAGCACCAGTATCAGCATGCCACTCGAATTCCCAGGTTGGTTTGGTTGTAGCCACCATAACTTGTTTGTTGGTGGGTTTGAAAGAATCTTGATAAAAAAGATCAAAGCAATGATGACATTTCTTGGCCGAATGGCCTGGTTTGTTACAAACCTGACATATAATTGAGGATTGATATTGTTTTTTAGCAACATTGAGAGAGGTTTGTTGGACCAGAGAGACAAGTTGATGCCATGAAATCCTTGCTTCAGTTGTGAGGTGAAGAGAATAAATTTCTTCGAGAGAGACCTTCTCAATCCGAGCAGATATGGAAGCCACAAAACTATCGTACTCATGGCCTAAACCAGCAAACACGTATGTCATGACATCTTCACTAGTCATCGATTGGCCGACAATGGCCAGTTCATCAATTAATTTCTTGATAAAAAGAAAATACTTTGTTGCAGATTTGCCGCCTTTGGTGACAGTGGCTAGTTGTGTCTGAATTTGCACTATTTTTGCACGAGATCGTGAGGATAAATTATCTTTGAGAGTGTGCCAAACAGAATGGGAAGTGGTGTGATTAACCATTTGAGCAAGAACACCTTCAGAAAGAGAAGACATTAAGGTGCTAATGATAATATTATCCTGTCAGACCCAATGAGAATAGGCAGGATTAGGAAGAGTAGAGAGAATGCCATCTTCGAAAATAGTAGAAATGGTTTGAGAAGGTTTTAAGGTGGTTCCATGAAGGTAGCCAAAGAGGTCTTGGCCACAGAAGATTTGTGCCTTCCAGAATAGCTAATTTTTTGGATTGAGTTTTACTGTGAAGACGTTATTCAAGGAAATAACGGAAGGAGAGTTGGAGGGCTGAATAGTTGTAGTGGTAGAGGAGGTAGAGGATGAGGAAGACATGTTGGAGATGTTTTTCTTTGGATGGTCAGTCTGATACCATGTAACAGAGGTAAGGCAGAGAGATTTGGGAAGTTTGTATCTTTCTCATTCATATTTCTATATCAAATTACATGGGTATATATAAACATGTAAATACAACTAATTCTCCTAACTTAAAGAAATACTTAAAAATATTCAAATTCAAACATTTCAGTTACATAATTCAAATTCAAGCAGGATCGTGATATCCTCATCCACAAGTTATTGATGCAGACTCTTGTTCGTGATTTGCAACATTATCTTCGTCTGATTTTAGCTGACCTTCTACATATTTCATGGAAAGCAAATTAGACATTTAAGACATATAAAGAAATATCATTTAAATATGTTTATGTATAATTTCTTGTCCTATCTCTTGGCATGGCATAAAACCTTTTTTCGCCCTTTTCCTAACTAAAGCAACCCGATTTGGAAACCAAAGCGCACGGATTGCATCTTAATTTAAACTCTTTCAAGTCTCTTTTGAATTTAGAGATGAGATTAATTGAGATACATTTTAAAAGTTAAATAAAATATTATTAAAATATTACTTTTTAATATTTTTATTATTTTAGAATTTGAAAAAGTTAAATTGGAATTTGAAAATATTGAATTGTTCATTATAATTTGTGTGGAAATTTGAAAAAGTATAATGATTAGTTTGAAATGAGTTGAGACGTAATAAACTCATCTGCAATCCAAACCAACTTTCAATCAACCAAACATCCCTTATTAACTGCTTCAAGAAAGAGTTCAATGGGTCCCAAAATCTAACAAAGTCTCCTTAATTTTTTTTCCATCATCTCTCTCACACACTTTTTCACTTTCCATTATGGTACACACGATTGGGTCCCACTGCCACACTTTTCCAACTAATCTCTCTCTCTCTCTCTCTCTCTCTTAGAAGCTTTATTTCTTTTTTAGCAATGCTAGGGATAAACACTAGGGACAAATGTCGGATAAACGTCAACTGATATGACATGATAAACAAAATGTATCGTTTTTATTATCTTCAATTTGGATCCATTTCTTCATTCCTAATTCATAAATATTGTGCAGTATAAAGCAGGTACCAAGCACTACAGGTTATTAGTTGGTATTTGTCCAGTGTTTATCCCTAATGTTTGTCTTCAGTATTTTTGTTTCTTTTTTCTCTACACGTTGGGGGATGCACGAGGGACAAAAGCACTATGTCAGTGATCAGTGATGTGTCACACCAATTTTACAGATTTTCATAAATATATAAATCTCATAAAACTCACTCAACTATCTTAATTTACTTTTATTTATAAAGAACTTAGTTTAACTCGCTTCAGCTCAACATCCAAATGCAACCTAATTGTGTTTGAGATGGAAGTAAGACTCCACTATCGTTTCTTTCATGTTCATAATATTTTATAAAGGATAATGTTAAAGCCACTCTCTGAAATCACATCCCATAAATCACAATGGGATGTTCTGTTTTTTACTTTAAATAAGTATTTTTCTTAACTGATATTTTGAATTTAAAAAATAATAAAAAAATACATAAAAGAAAAAAAAAGGGGGGGCCACATACACTAGCGGATTCCAGTTGGACTGGAATCCCCCAATTGTGGCTCTAGTATTGCCCTTTTATAAATTATGGTTAAGCTAAGAGGTCATCCAAGACTTGATAATAAACGTTGTCAATCCATTTTCAGCTCAACCTAATATTTATAAAATAAAACTTGCTTATGATATCTTTTGAAGTAAAGAATGGAGCAAACTGAAAAATGCATGTAAAAAGTAGTGATCCTAGCAGAGTACCCATTTGCAACACTCCAGAGATCCCAACCAGAATAGTTTGCAGCTTCAATAAGAGCTGCTTTCCACCTCAGCGCCCTTACCATATCCATCCAAAATGGTTCTCTATGGAATTATGCCTGATGAATGCCTCGGCAAAAGTTTTGGTCTATTTTTGAACATCCCGAGGATCTACGTTATCGTTATAAGATGGAAAAAGCTCTCAGTCGGAGTGAAACCCCCATTTTAACACTACCCTATAAAAGTCCGCCATGTACGACGAATAGCTAATCAAAATTTATCAATGGAATAATTCATTTTATTTTTATTTCTCTCTCTCTCTGTGGAATAAAAAAAATAGTGAAACGGTAAATTAAATGGAACCAGAGTGAGCTGGTGAGTTTGTTCCGATATCGAGTTTAATTCTAATAATGATTTTTTTTTTTTTTAAATAAGTTAAAATTGGTCTGATTCCAATTTTCTTTTTTAAAAATCAGATCAAACCAGAACAGACAGGTTTAGATATATATATTTTTAGATTTTTTATATTGTATACAATATTTTCATATGATTTTTATTATATATAACTTTTATATATAATATACAATTATATATAAAATAATTTTGTATTATATGATAAAGTACTAATTAATATAATATTAAAAAATCTTATATTGCCATAAAAAGAGTAATAAGTGTGGAACCAATTTCTCACGACTGTATATAGCATTACCCATTTCTCAAATATTAAGAGTGATATATACCAATCCTATTATAAAATATATCTAAAATCAAACCAAATTAGACCAATTACACGCTAGTCTCAACCACAACAAAATCGGTCTTTCGAGACAGAATTTACGGCAAAACTAAAACATAATAGATCTAGTGGGATTTACATGCCTAATCAAGGATAATGATAAGGTTGCTATCATTTATTATTTTTTTTGTATTTGGTATTTTGTATTTTTTTAATTTTTTATTTTATTTAATGATTAAGAAAATTATTATTAAGAAAATTATATATTTAAAATTTTTTTTAATAATTAATAATGTTAAAAAATATTTGAAAATGATAAAAAAAAAACTCAAATACATTTAAAATAATAAATAGATAATAAGAGGGTAGTTACCTATAACCACCCAGAAAGCCAATGAGCTTGAATCTGATAAATGTAATCAAAACCAGAGCTTTTCAGGTCGAGGCATATGAGCCCCCGCAACAGAGACCCTCGGCCAGAAACCAAAGATAAGTGATATAAAAAGGAAGCATTGATCTGGGCAAAGGACCCAGAAACCACCCATGGCGACTCTTATTACCCCACCTCTTTCTCTCCCACGTCACACCAACCTCCCAAACTCTCCCTTCCCAACCGTCAATGACGACCGGTATTTCGCAAACCACCCCACAGTTTTACTCATCAGCCAATGCACAAGTTTAAAGAGCCTAAAGCAAGTCCATGCTCAAATGCTCCGTAGTGGCATCTTCTTCGACCCTTTCTCTGCCAGTAAGCTCATCACAGCGAGTGCCTTAACACCGTTCTCGAGCCTCGAATATGCTCGCCAAGTATTCGATCAAATTCCCCAACCTAATCTCTACACTTGGAACACCCTCATTCGCGCTTACGCGTCCAGCCCCGACCCCACTCAGAGCCTCTTACTCTTTCTGCAAATGCTTCTTCAATGTGAACATTTCCCGGATAAATTTACTTTTCCTTTCTTACTCAAGGCAGCTTCGGAGCTTAAAGCTTTTCGGGTTGGCAGTGTGTTTCATGGGATGGTGATTAAAGCATCCCTAAGTTCAGATATCTTTGTTCTAAATTCGCTCGTGCATTTTTATGGTTCGTGTGGGAATTTGGATTTGGCATATGGGGTGTTTGTAAAGATTCCACAGAAAGATGTTGTTTCTTGGAATTCTATCATCATGGGTTTTGCCCGAGGAGGTTACCCCGAAGAGGCACTGGACGTATTTAGGGGAATGGAGAAGGAGAGTGTGAAACCAAATGATGTGACGATGGTAGGTGTCCTTTCGGCTTGTGCGAAGAAGTTGGATTTGGAGTTTGGGAGGTGGGTGTGTTCGTATATTGAAAAGAATGAGATTAGTGTGAACTTGACTTTGAGTAATGCGATACTTGATATGTATATGAAATGTGGAAGCGTTGAAGACGCAAAAAAATGCTTTGATAGAATGCAAGAGAGAGATATTTTCACGTGGACGACTATGCTTGATGGATATGCTAAGTTAGGGGAGTATGACGAGGCTCGGCGTGTTTTTGATTCAATGCCTTGTCAAGATATTGCCGCATGGAACGCTCTCATTTCTGCTTATGAACAGAATGGTAAGCCAAAGGAGGCTTTGGCTATTTTCCGCGAATTACAGCTCAGAAAGGATGCAAAACCAGACGAGGTCACTCTAGTGTGTGCTCTGTCAGCTTCTGCTCAGTTGGGAGCCATGGATTTAGGCAGGTGGATCCACGTGTATATAAAGAAGCGGGGGATTAAGTTAAATTGTCATCTCACGACCTCACTCATTGACATGTATTCTAAGGGTGGGGATCTAGAGAAGGCACTCGAGGTATTCTATTCAGCGGAAAGCAAAGATGTTTTTGTTTGGAGTGCCATGATTGCTGGTCTGGCAATGCATGGGCATGGGAGAGCTGCGATAGATTTGTTCTCGAAAATGTTAGAAGCTAAGGTGCAGCCCAATGCTGTGACTTTTACCAATGTGTTATGCGCCTGTAGCCACGCAGGATTAGTAAGTGAGGGACGAACCTTATTCTATCAAATGGAGCCAGTTCATGGGGTTGTGCCTGGAGAAAAGCACTATGCTTGCATGATTGATATTCTTGGCCGGTCAGGCCTTCTGGATGAAGCAGTCGAACTGACAGAAAAAATGCCCATAGCTCGTACTGCTTCTGTGTGGGGGGCTCTGCTTGGGGCCTGTAGGCTTCATGGGAATCTTGAGCTCGCTGAAAAGGCTTGTAGCAATTTGCTCGAGTTGGACCCTAGAAATCATGGAGCCTATGTGCTCTTATCAAACATTTATGCTAAAACAGGGTATTGGGATAGAGTTTCAGATTTAAGGAAGGTCATGAGAGATTTTGGTCTAAAGAAAGAACCTGGTTGTAGTTCAATCGAGGTCAACGGTATTGTTCATGAGTTTCTGGCAGGTGATAGTTCTCATCCTTTGTCCATGGAAATCTACTTCAAGTTGGATGAGGTTGCAGCAAGATTGAAATCAGTTGGTTATGTACCAAACAAGTCTTACCTCCTACAACTTGTTGAAGAAGAAGACATGAAGGAGCAGGCCCTAAACCTTCACAGTGAGAAGTTAGCAATTGCCTTTGGGCTTATTACTATGGTCCCATCTCAACCAATTCGGGTTGTGAAGAATCTCCGTATTTGTGGGGACTGCCACTCAGTTGCTAAGCTCGTATCTAGGCTTTATGGTAGGGAGATACTTTTGAGAGATCGTTATCGATTTCACCATTTTAAAGATGGGTATTGCTCGTGTATGGATTATTGGTGAATATGGAAAGCATTTGCTGTGACGATCTCATCTCATACTCAGTGATTTTGGCAATGGCTAAATAATTATTTAAGCACCAAAGAGCAAGTTCAGTCAATTGTGATGATTGAACTTGGCCACAGGTCTCCGGAAATATCAAGTTGATTAGCAGGATAAATTTGGGAAGAAATGAAAATTTGTATTTGGGGAAAAAAAAATGTCGATCAGGAGCATTTTTGGAGTTCTTACTTCTTTTTCCTTGTGAGAGATTGTAAGAAACCGTGTAAAGCCTTTGACATTTAAAAATATGCATGCTTTTGTGTGTCTAAAAGATATTGTGTAAATTATATTTGGAGAAAAAAGACATAAAAGTTAGAGATAAAAGATTTCAAACTATTTCATTTATATAATTATATTTACAAATGATTTCATTATTATTCAAATATTTCTTATTTCATCTCATTCTTCAAAAATCCCTTAATATATAAGGTAAATATACACTGTTTTTTGTTGTTGAGATAAAGTAAATGATTTAATAAATATTTAGATATAATTATATCCCTTACTATTTTTGTTTTTCTGAAAAAATGCATAAATTATAGAATAATCAAAGTGCATAAAAAAAATAGTCATTGTCTATCATAAACAAGTCTGCAAAGGATAAGAAAAGGTTGTGGTCTCTTTGAGATGTATCAAAATAATAATACGAGAAACTCTTCATAATTTTAATTATTGTTCGTACTAAAATAATTTGACTTTTTGATAGTTTAGAATATAATATAGAGATATATTTTAAGAAATTATATTTTATAAATAAATAGTACTAAAACGACAAACTATGAATTATTCAATTAGAAATATATTTATTTCCCTTACATAGCTGGTTATGAGCACTTTTAATGGATTAGTCAAAATTAAAAAGTGTTATAAATTATTGGGGAAAACATTGAATGCCCCCCACCCCGGCCCACGCCGCCCAAACCCCCCCCCCCCCCAACCCCACATCTGTCCCTCATCTTTCCCTCTTTTCTTGTCCCCCCATTATTATTGAGTAATGATTCACCTCTCATTTCTCTATTGTCTCAAACTCTCTATAAAAGTTTGAAATCAGTTTTATGTACATAAAATAGAAGAAAAACGAAGAAAAGAAAATAAAGAAATAGGAGAAAAAGAAAGAAAGAAAGGAAGAGAAAAAATTTAGTTCTTGAGAAATAAAGAGTTCCA
Organism: Platycarya longipes; assembly: GCA_036559045.1. NCBI lineage: Eukaryota > Viridiplantae > Streptophyta > Magnoliopsida > Fagales > Juglandaceae > Platycarya > Platycarya longipes. Next base: position 24,249,922 of record CM071801.1, read on the forward strand.
AATATTTTCTCTTACAATAATAGTTTTTATTTTAGTTTTATAACAGGTTATCAGCACGAAACTCTACTGATACTAAAGCTAGTGGTCATCTTCTTCAAAATCATGGATCACATGGATGAACTTTTTATCTCTGAGTTGAATGATAAATATGTATATCTGGTTGACAGTGCTACAATTCATACAATTCTTAAAGATAAAAATTATTTTCAAAATCTAACACTAAGCCTATGTCCATACCATATCAGATTCATCAAATCTAGTCGAGGGCTTCGGAAGAACTAATATTGTATTGTCTAATGGCACCAAATTGTATATTGATGATGCTCTATTTTCTTCACAATCTAGAAGAAATTTATTGAGTTTCAAAGATATATGTCGTAATAATTATCATATTAAAATGACTAATGAAGGTAGTAAAGAGTATCTTCTCATTATTAAAATAATATCGAGCCAGAAGCTCGTAGTAGAAAAACTGTATGCTCTCTTTTCTAAATTGTACTATACAAAGATGAGAACAATTGAATCATATGTATTACTGCACCAGAAGTGCATTGACCCTAAAGTATTTATGACTTGGCATGATCGTCTTGGACATCCGGGATCAATAATGATAAAACGAATCATTGATAATTCACATGGACATCCCTTAAAGAACCAAAAGATTCTTTTATCCGATAAATATCCATGCTCTGCATATTCCCAAGGTAAATTGATTATCAAATCATCTCTCTCAAAAGTCGTCGTTAAATCTCCTTCATTTTTACAAAGGATTCACGGAGATATATGTAGACCTATTCATTCATCGAGTGGACCATTTAAATACTTTATAGTTTTGATTGATGCATCAAGTCGATGATCACATGTTTGTCTCTATTTTCCACTAGAAATATTGCATTTGCTAGATTTCTTGCTCAGATAATCAAACTACGAGCACAATTTCCTGAATATCCAATTAAAACCATTCGATTGGATAACGCAGGTAAATTTTCGTCTCAAGCTTTGATAATTATTGCATGTCAATAGGAATAGATATTGAACATCCTGTTGCCCATACACACACTCAAAACGGTCTAACTAAATCTTTAATAAAAAGGTTTCAGCTAATCGCTAAATTTTTACTTATGAAATCAAAATTACATGTTTCTGCTTGGGGACATGCTATACTTCATAGAACATCATTAAATCGTATTAGACCATCTGCATATCATAAATATTCTCCATTACAGCTTGCATTTGGTCAACAACCAAATATGTCTCATCTTCGTACTTTTGGATGTATTATATATGTTCCAATTGCACCTCCACAGCGTACAAAAATGGGCCCTCAACGTAGACTTGGGATATATATTGGTTTTGATTCTCTATCTATTATTAGATACTTTGAACCACTTACAGTGGATATGTTTAAAGCACGTATTGATGATTGTCACTTTGATGAATCTACTTTTCCATTATTGGATAACCAAAAATCGGTGCGTGAAGCACGACAAGAAATTATTTGGGATAATAAAGCATTGTCTAAATTTGATCCTCCTACAAATAAATGTAAACTAGAAGTTCAGAGGATTATTCATTTACAAAATGTTACAAATCAATTATCAGATGTATTTACTGACACTAAAGGTATAGTAAAATCTTATATTCCTACTATTAATACTGCAGTAAGGATTGAAGTCCCTGAAAGACAAATTGTCAAAACATTAATAGGTGAGTCTAAGACATGCCTAAAGCATGGAAAACCTATTGGTGTAAAAAATAAAATTCCCCGAAGGAAAATGATACAAAATGAATTTGGTGTTTTTGAAGAACCTATACCCACAATACATGTTACAAATATAGTTGATGCTCTTGAAGAGGAAACTCCTGAAGAATACAAATCTCCTGAAAATAGACCTCCTGAAGAGGTGTCTCATGAAATGTTTTTCCCTGAAAAGAAACAGGTACCTGAAAATAATGAGATTTCAATACATTTCATGAGTACTGGAGAAATTCTGTATAGAAATAAAACTATTGTCGACAACATATTTTCATATAAAATGGCCATTGATATTAGTAGAAGTAATGAAGAAAGTGAGTCAAGAACCGTCGAAGAATGTCGACGTAGAAATGATTGGCCAAAATGGAAAGGAACTATTGAAACTGAATTAAACTCATTAGCAAAGCGAGAAGTATTTAGACATGTTGTCCAAACACTAAAGGGTGTAATGTCTGTCGGATATAAGTGGGTATTTGTACGAAGACGTAATGAGAAAAATGAAATTGTGCGGTACAAAGCACGACTTGTCGCACAAGATTTCCTGCAGAAACTCGAGATTGATTATAAAGAAACATATTCTCTCGTTATGGATGCAATCACATTTAGATTTTTGATTAGTCTAGTTGTTACCAAAGGATTAGAAATGCGGTTGATGGATGTGGTCACTGCATATTTATATGAATCTATAGACCGTGATATATATATATATATATATATATGAAAATCATTGAATGATATAAAATATTTGAAGTATCTAAAAGTACATTTAAAAATATGTACTCTATCAAATTTCAAAATTTTTTATATGAGTTAAAGCAATCCGGACACAAGTGGTAAAATCGCCCAAGCGAATACCTATTGAAAGAAAGATTTGAGAATAATCTTATATGTCCATGTGTTTTTATTAAGAAATCAAAATCCAGATTTGCCATTATTGCAGTTTATGTTGATGATTTAAATATTGTGGGAACTCTTGAAGAGATTTTAAAAATCACTACATATTTAAAAAATGAATTTGAAATGAAAGATTTTGGCAAAACAAAATTTTGTCTCGGCCTGCAGCTCGAGCACTTGTCAAATGGAATTTTTATTCATCAGTCTATGTATACAGAGAAAGTTCTGAAGCACTTTTATGTAGACAAAGCTCATAACTTGAGTACTCCAATGATTGTTCGATCACTTGATGTGAAAAATGATCCATTTCGTCTTTGTGAAGACGGTGAAAAAATTCTTGGTCCTAAAGTACCATATCTTAGAGCAATTGGAGCTTTGATGTATCTTGCAAATTGTATTCGGCGTGATATTACATTCTCAGTTAATCTGTTTGTAAGATACAATTTTGCATCAACTCGAAGGCATTAGAATGGTATCAAAAATGTCCTTTGTTACCTTGATATGAGATTATTTTATCAACGTGCATCAAGTCCATAATTGATTTAGTATGCAGATGCAGGTTATCTTTCAGATCCACACAGAGGTAGATTTCAAACTGGATATTAATTTACTTATGGAAATGCTGCTATATCATGGAGATCTGTCAAGCAGACACTATCTGCCACATCTTCAAAGTACTCAGAGATCATTGCAATTTATAAATTAAGTCGAGAGTGTATTTGGCTGGAATCAGTAACTCAACATGCTGCCCAGATGACTAACACAAGAGGGGGTGAATTGGGTTATAAAAAAAATTTAACACTTATAAACCAAATACATAATATAAAATATAAATAAAATACGAAGCAGCAAGCAATATAAAGAGTAAGGGCAAGAATAAGCAAACTCAGTATTTTAACTAGGGGAAATTCATGGAAAGTTACAATCCCCACCGCGTAATAGTGCACCTACACATCTTCACGGATTAGGGATTCATTTTGATTCTCAAAAAGAAGATTTATTTCGGATAAACTGATGTAAATGGTCCGGTCCAGTCCAGTCCGGTCCGGAAAATTTGTAGACCGATTCCATTCAGTCCAAGAATTCTCTTACCCTGGATCGGATCGAACAGGAGTTCGGTCCATATCGGTCCGGTCCAATTCGGTCTAGGAGCGGTCCGGTCCGATCCGGGGGTGCCCTATATGATTTAATGGGCTAAATTTAATCTAAAATTCTACAATGATCAAATATTTTTTGGCCCAAATTTAACTACTATAAATTATAATACGTTAATATTATAAGAATATATATTATATATTAATATGTTAGTATATATTATATATTAAGTATGTTAGTAAATTATAACTAATAACACTATTAAATTAGTATATTATATATTTATATGTTAGTAAATAGTGATAAATTAGTAATAATATATTAAATAATAATAATACACTTATTACTTATAAGTTATTACTAATATTCTATATAGATATATTATAATTTATATTTTTGTACTACAACTAGTCAACCAATAAATAATAATATGTTAATATTATAAGAGTATATATTATATATTAATATGTTAATATATATTATATGTTAATATATATTATATATTAATTTATTAATTTATATAAATATAAATATTATAATTTATATACTATTTTTATATATACATATATAAATATATATATGTATGTGGGGTTCGGTCCGGTCCGGTCCGGTCCCGGGGGAGAAATCCTTTGGACCGGGACCGAACCGGAATTAACCGGAATTACTTGATCTAGGATAACCAGTCCGGTCCAGTCCACCGGTCCGATCCGATCTTTTTATAGCCCTAATTTTAACGAGGTTCAGCCCTACTACCTAAGTCCTCACCTCAAGCTACCACTTGAGGATCCCAAATTCACTATTCAATCTCCTTCAGATGGAGATAGAAACCTATTACACATTTGAGCAACACCGCTACAAAGAATCCGTGTAGAACACCCTCTACACTTGTAATCACCTCACACTTAGTGATTCAACTATTCCCTGTGTAGAATACCTTCTACACACACAAGGGTTATACGCACCCTCTTACAAATACAAAAACTGATAATGGATAGGTTATCAGAATATACTGCTCAGTGAGTAAGATAAAAACAATACAGTGCAGCTTATATCTCTCTCAAAATGAACAAGGATTAAGACACAAAATTTAGAGAAGAGAGAATGAGGGCTTTGAAAGAATGATGCAAAATTTAGCAATTGATGTATAAGCTCTTATTGTGATTTTTGCAAAACTCAAGTAAGCTACTTATAGGTAAATGTGTCTTCATATTCAAATTTGAAAATGTTCACATGTCAAATAAGAGCACTATTCGCTTTTCAAAAGATTTAAATAAAAACATCTCCTTTTTATTATATGTCAAAGACAACTCCATTCATTTTTCAAAAAAATCAAACCTAATCTTTTACTTTTCATACATGACAAAATGAACATGATTTATTTTTCAAATCAAATTATTTTCTTTTTGCATATGTCAAAAAAACATACAACCACCCTTCAAGATTTTCAAACAAAATCATCTATCTTTTACATTTGTCAAACAAACACACAACTACCTTTCAAGATTTTCAAACACATGCACATATTAAAGATGAGAATCAATCATCTTACAAATTTAAATTTTTATGTATATGTGGAAAAAAAAAAGTTTGAAATTAAATATTTTAATAAAGCTATGCAAATGTAAAAAATGCAATTTGATGCTTTATAAGAAAATATTAATTTTGAACCTTAATCCAATTTCAAATTTTAAAAGATGTACAAAATTACTCTATGAGCTTCATTTGTAGACTTGTTCTTCTTCTTGCTCATGCTTGATTTCTTGATGTGCTTGACTCTATTCATGCGTAAACAAATTGAGCTTGAGTCTTGAATTTATTTGTTATCATCAAAATCTATACGCAGATACGAAATTTAAAACCTTGGGTTCTACAATCTCCCAATTTTTGATGATAACAAATATTTAGTAGAAATCTGCAACCTATAGTAATACTTAAGCTCCCCCTGAAAATATGCGTTAATTTTTTAAGTAAAATATAAACATAATTTTAGCATATATAACATAGTAGTATAATACTAGTATGATACTTATTCCACTTTTGGCATCATTAGAAAGGAACCGCATTTGGTTTCAGTAAAATTTTTTCCCCCGTCTGTGTCCGACAAAAGTTATAAAAGATGAAGCCTAACTTTATCGTCTCGGTGCAGAGATCCGTTTGATGTTGTTGACAAATGAGATATTATTGAGATTTGGTATGAAAGGAGATTTCTTCCCATGTCCGTGTCCGACAAAATCTATAAAAGCTGGAAGTCTAGCTCTGGCAATTTGGTGTGGAAAGAGATTTTGTAGAGAGTTGAATAATTAAAGTCACATGTGTCCGACAAAACCTGCAAAAGCTAGAGGCCTAGCTCTGGCAATTCAGTGCGGAAGGAGATTCAAATAAGCTTGACGTTGTTGACAAACGAGATTTTGTAGAGATTTGAAAACTTTCGAATTCTGTTTAAATGACCATTTTCACCTATCGAATACTTACAAAAAAATTCTTACATTTCTCATTGATCCAATATCTGTTTATCCAAAACGATAGAATGACGAAGAAAATTTCTTTTGATAATCTTTCAAATTTGAACCAAGAACCGTCTTAATCAGTCATCTCTCCTGTCTCATTCAGCATATCTTGTAAGTTTGACTAAGTAAGATTTGAAGAGATTATATTGTGTCTTGTTCTTATTTCCGTTTCTATAAGAGCAATCCTTAGTTTTATCTAATTTGCATCAAATCTTCTTCTCATCTTTGCAATTCGCCTGCATTCTCATTCTATAAATTTTTAATGGTTCGTCAATTTCCCTTCAATACTTCCGTGATCAATCTATTTCTGCTTCTATCATAGGTGTCATGAAGTAACAAGAGACTGATTTAGCTAATAAATCAGATCATGACTCCATTTATGAGCTTGTAGGTCTTGGAACTTGATACTCATCATCCATTGTTGCCTTTTCCGCTCAGTTGCAGTCCAAAATTCGTAAAATTGAGAAGCATAGTGAAACGGTCTTTGTACTTCAATGACTTGTTCATGAGTCAAACAGAAAAATAGTAAAGTTAAAGCAACAGAATAAGGATTTAAAATTCTTGCTTGCCTCTTCATTTCGACTGCCTAATCTTTTAGATGAGAATAACATGTCGATTTATAAAGAGCAAATGCAGTTGAAAGATGAGGCTAGAAGTCTCAAATTTTTGTAAGTCATTTGAGATAATGAAATAAAAATATTCAATAGATATTTATGATATGCATCATTCCTATTTCTCTTCTAATTATATATAATCTATCTTTTAGTAGGAGTTTTGTGAAAATATTCGCCAATTGATCATGTGTGCTTGTAAATTCTAATACAATATCACCTTTTTGCACATGATTTCTAAGAAAATGATATCTAATTTCAATATGCTTAGTCCTAGAATGTTGTATTAGGTTCTTTGAAAGATTTATAGTACTAGTATTATCACATTTAATAAGAATATGATTGTACATTAGCTTAAAATTTTCAAATTGTTGCTTCATGTAAAAAATTTGAGCACAACAACTACCTGCAGTAACATACTCTACCTCAGCAGTAGATAATGCAACAGAATTTTACTTTTTACTAAACCATGAAATAAGTGCATGACCTAAGAAATGACATGTTCCACTAGTGCTTTTTCGATCAACTTTGCAACCAGCATAATCTGCATCTGAATAACTAATAAGATTGAAAGAAGTGTGCTTAGGATACCGTAACCCTAGGTCAATGGTACCGGCAAGATATCTAAAAATACGCTTGACTGTAATCAAATGAGATTACTTTGGAGATGATTAAAGTGCACATAAACATACACTGAACATAATATCAGGTTTACTAGCTGTCAAATATAATAAACTACCAATCATACCTTGATATACATCTGAGTCAACTGGCTTACTGCTTTCATCTTTATCAAGTTTGGTGGTTGGACTCATTGGTGTTCTAATTACCTTCACACATTCCATCTCAAACTTTTTGAGTAACTCTTTGATATATTTTGACTGATTAATAAATGTTTTACTTTTTGCTTGCTTGATTTGCAATCCGAGAAAGAAATTAAGTTTTCCCATCATGCTCATTCCAAATTCTTTCTGCATACTCTTAGCAAAATCTTGGTATATATTTTCATTAGTAGCGCCAAATATTATATCATCCTATTCATATTCAATGAAAAGAGTTGTATCGATCTTTCTTCTTGAAAAACCTTTTTCAATCAAAAAATCACTAAACCTCTCATACCAAGTTCTAGGAGCTTGTTTGAGTCCATATAATACTTTTGTGAGCTTAAAAACATGATTAGGAGAAATATGATTTTCAAAACCTGGAGGTTGCTCAAGATATAACTCTTCATTTATAAAACCATTTAAGAAATCACTTTTAACATTCATTTGAAAAAGTTTGAAATTTTTATAACATGCATATGCAAGTAACATTCGAATAGCTTCTAATTTTACGACAGGTGCATACGTTTCATCATAATCGATTCCTTCATTTTGATTGAAACCTTGGGTTACAAGTCGAGCCTTGTTTCTAGTGATGATTCCAGACTCATCTTTCTTATTTTTAAAAACTCATTTTATTTCAATAACAGTATGATTTTTGGGTCTAGGAATAAGTATCCATACATTATTTTTTTCAAATTGATTTAGCTCTTCTTGCATAGCTAGAATCCATAATTCATCAATAAGTGCTTCATCAATAATTTTGGGTTCAATTTGAGATAGAAAAACAGTGTGATTACAAATAATTTTAAGAGATGATCGAGTACTTACACATCGTGAAGGTTCTCCTAGAATTTGTTCCACTGGATTATTTTTCACATGTTTTCACTGTTTGGTTGCATCTTGTACTAAGTCTTGATGATCTTTCCTGATATCTCCATGTTGGACTTCTTCCATTATATTCTCTTTGTTAAGATTGAGACTATTTGTGTTATTTGTACCTTCTGATTCTTCATTAATAGATTTCTTGGAGAATAGAGGGTTAGATTCTTCAAATACTACATGTATAGATTCTTGAATACAGTCAAAGTCTTTTTATCGAATATTCTATAAGTTTTACTATTTGTTGAATACCTAAGAAAGATACCTTCATCAGATTTTATATCAAACTTTCCTAAATTATCTCTGTCATTGTATAAAATATTTGCATCCAAATACATGAAAGTAATCAATGTTGGGTTTTTTCTTATTCTAAACCTCATAAGGGGTTTTATCTAATTTAGACATTAACATAACTCTATTCATAACATAACATGCAATACTTACCGCTTCGGCCCAAAAATAATTAGGTAAACTATTTTCATCAAGCATTATTCTTACTATTTTTTGAAGAGATCTATCATTCCTCTTTACTATCCCATTTTGTTGAGGAGTTCGAGAAGCAGAGAAATTATGCAGAAAACCATTTTCATCACAAAAAGACTCAATATCTTTATTGACAAACTCTTTCCCTCTGTCACTTCGGATGTTTGAAATAGTATAACCATTTTCATTTTGAATTCTCTTACATAACTTGGTAAAGATATTATGTACCTCATCTTTATGAGCGAAAAAGATGACCCAAGTATATTTAGAGAAATCATCAACAATAACAAATGCATAATATTTTCCTCCCAGACTTGCAACCCTATTTGGTCTAAAAAGGTCCATGTATATAAGTTGCAAAAGTCTAATAGTGGAAATATATTTCTTGGTTTTAAAAGAAATTTTTGTTTGTTTACCAAACTGGCATGCATCACAGATTTTGTCTTTAAAAAAGTTTATTTTTGGCAAACCTCTCACAAGATCGTTTTTTGAAAGTTTAAAAATAAGTTATATATTTGCATAACCTAATCTTTTATGCCATAACCAACTATTTTCATATTGAGCTGATAAACAAATAGCATCTTGTGAGACAATTTCTTCAAATTCGATTGTATATACATTATTGTTTCTAAAAATAATAAAACAAACATTACAATCATGATTATTCAAAATAATGTACTTATCCTTTTTGAAAGTAACTGTTAATTCTTTATTACATAATTGATTTATACTTAAAAGATTATACTTTAGACCATCAACAAGTAGACATCTTCAATTATGAGAGAAGACTTCTTACCAACTTTATCTATTCCCATAATATTCCCTTTTGAATTATTTCCAAATGTCACGTGTCATTCTTTTTAGAAGTGAGGTCAATGATTTTAGTTTTGTCTCCTGTCATGTGTCTTAAGCATCCGCTGTCTAAAAATAATTTACTTTTACCTATGAAGGACTTCATGCATACCTGTAAAAGCAATTAAAATAATTTTTCTTAGTACCCAAGTTCTTTGGGTCATTTATTTATTAGTATTAGAATAAGCAAGATTCTTTGGTACTCATATGGCCCTAATAGTTATTGTATGTCTTCTTCTAATAGGGTAAGCATAATAATTATAACAATTTCTATTGCAAAAATTACAAATAACATGTGACACATTTGAAAATCTTGAGTGATAGTATTTTTCTTTAAAAAAGTTATTTTTATGAAAAGAATTTTGAAAATCTGATTTTGATTTAGTCGATTTATCAAAAAAAAATTTATAGGGTTTGAGTTTTTTTTTTGGCATGTATCCCAAACTTACTTTATCAAAAACACATCTTTGACTATCAAGAAGTTTTTCAAAATCTTTTTTTCGATTTATAAAGTTTTCAATAATATTTTCTAAATCAATCACTTTCTTTTTCAGCTCATCATTTTTATCTTTTGAAACTATGTTTTCTTTTCTTAAAATATCAATTTTATTTGTCAAAGAAGAATTTTTCTTTTTCAAAGCGGTATACTTGATATCCAAATTTTCAAATTCCTCATATACCTCTTCCAAAACATTTTGTAATTCTTCATAAGAAGGATTTTCAATATTTTCAAAATTTGTTACCTCAAGATCATCTTTAGCCATGAGACAAAGATTTACAGATTTTTCATTACTTGCGTCACTGTTTGAGCTACTTGAATTATCATCCATGTAGTTTTCATTACTTTCTTGCCTCTGTATCGATCTTTTTTTAGCAGAGGACAATCTGCTTTGATATGTCTAGACTTTTTACATTTATAACAAGTTAAGGAGTCGTTCTTACCTGTATTTTTGTTGGAAAACCTTTCGAAAGATTTTCTTGGATGAATTTTATTTTTCTTTAAGAATCTTTAAAATCTTCTTGTAATCATTGCAATTTCTTCATTTTTGTTATCGCTTTCCTCATCTTCATCGCTTTCACTTTCATAGGGAACAACTTTGAGTGTCAAACTCTTCTTTTGCTTTCCTTTTTCTTCTCCTCTTTTCAATGTGTACTCATGAGTAATAAGTGACCCGATGAGTTTATTTACTTCAATTTTTTTTAGATCTTTAACTTTAAGAATCGCTGTCACTTTTGATTTCCAACGTTTTGGCAGAGAGTTGAGAATTTTTCTTATTATCTCTATGCTTAAACAAACTTTTTCAAGAGCTGTCAAGTTATTTATAATGTTAGTAAAACGAGTATACATAGAAAAAATAGATTCATCATCAATCATTTTAAACATTTCATATTCATGCGTAAGAATATAAATTTTTTATTCTTTGACTTGCGAAATTCCTTCATAAGTTACTTCCAAGTTATTCCAGATTTCCTTTACTGTCCTACAAGTCATTATTTTGTTAAATTCATTGTCATTGAGAGCATTATACAGAAGATTTATAACCATTACATTCACTGTATAAAGTCTATCATCTTCACGATCAAACTTTTGTTCTTCCTTGTTGACCTTTACTTTATCAACAATTTTTGTTGGAATATAAGGCCCATTTACAATACATTTCCAGATTTCTCGATCTTGAGATTGAAAAAATATTCTCATTTTAGTTTTCTAGAAAGTATAATTTTTTCCACAAAATAGTGGAGGCCAAATACTGGATTGACCTTCAGCAAATGTAGCTGCAATGTTAGTCATATGATCTTAATTCAACAGATAATTAATCTTATAATAGAGCCCTTGCTTTGATATCAATTGTTGTCCAGATGACTAACACAAGAGGGGAGTAAATTGGGTTATAAAAAAATTTAACACTTATAAACCAAATACACAATATAAAATATAAATAAAATACGAAGCAGCAAGAAATATAAAAAGTAAGGGCAAGAAGAAGCAAATTCAGTATTTTAACGAGGTTCGGCCCCACTGTCTACGTGCTCGCCTCAAGCTACTCATTGAGGATCCCAAATTCACTATTCAATCTCCTTCAGGTGGAGATAGAAACCTATTACATATTTGAGTAACACCACTACAAAAAATTCGTTTAGACACCCTCTACACTTACAATCACCTCACACTTGATGATTCAACTATTCCCTGTGTAGAACACATTCTACACACACACAAGGGTTACACGCCCACTTTTACAAATACAAAAGCTGATAATGGATAGGTTATCAGAATACACTCCTCAATGAGTGAGATAAAAACAATACAGTCCAACTTATATCTCTCTCAAAATGAACAAGATTTAAGGCACAAAACTTAAAGAAGAGAGAATGAGAGCTTTGAAAGAGTGATGCAAAACTTAGCAATTGATATGTAAGCTCTTGTTGTGATTTTTGTAAAACTCAAGTGAGTTATTTGTAGGCAAATAAGTCTTCATATTCAAATTTGAAAAGGTTCACATGTCAAATAAGAGCACTATTCACTTTTCAAAATATTCAAATAAAAACATCTTCTTTTTATATTTGTCAAAGACAACTCTATTCATTTTTCAAAGAAATCAAATCAAATCTTTTACTTTTCATACATGATAAAATGAGCATATTTTATTTTTCAAACCAAATCATCTTCTTTTTGCATATGTCAAAAATATACACAATCACTCTTTAAGATTTTCAAACAAAATCATCTATCTTTTGCATTTGTCAAAAAAACACATAACCACTTTTTAAGATTTTCAAACACATGCACATATTAAAGATGACAATCAATCATCTTACAAATTCAAATCTTTATGCATATGTGGAAAAAAAAAATTTTGAAATTAAATATTTTAATAAAGTTATGCAAATGTAAAAAATGTAATTTGATGCTTTATAAGAAAATATTAATTTTGAACCTTAATCCAATTTTAAATTTTAAGAGATGCACAAAATTACTCTATGAGCTTCATTTGTAGACTTGTTCTTCTTCTTACTTATACTGATTTCTTGATGTGCTTAGCTCTATTCATGTGTAGATAATTTGAACTTGAGTCTTGAATTTATTTGTTATCATCAAAATCTATACGTAGATACGAGATTTGAAACCCTGAGTTCTACACAACATATCTAAGAAAAGTGTGGTCTTCCAATGATCAATAATAGCCCAATAATTTTATATGAAAATAATACTGCTTGTATCACTCAAATCAGAGGAGGAAATATCAAAGGTGATAGAACCAAATATATTTCACCTAAATTTTTTTATATTCACGAACTTCAAGAGAAATGTGAAATTGATGTCAAACGGATACGATCAAGTGATAATCTGGCAGATTTATTCACGAAGACATTACCAACTATGACATTCAAGAAAATTGTGCAGTACATTGTAATGCAAAGATTTAAAGATTTGCCGTCATGCACTTTTTAATGGGAGTAAATGTCCTGAAAACTTGTGCTGATTGTACTCTTTTTCTTTCGCTAAGGTTTTGTCTCACTGGATTTTCCTTTGCAAGATTTTAATGAGGCAATTTTAAAACATTTGTAGGTACATAAGAATACTGTATTTTTTTTCTTTTGCCACTGATTTTTCTTCCTACTGGGTTTTTTCTTAACAATGTTTTAACGAGACAGATCTTTTATGGACGATCATTCAAAAATGAGTGTTGTAAATTATTGAGGGGAGACATTGAATAACCCCCACCATCTCTCCCTCTTATCTTGTCCCCCATTATTATTGAGTAATGATTCACCTCCCCTCTTTTTCTCTCATCTCAAACTCTCTATAATTAGAGAGTTTGAGATCAGTTTTATGTATACAAGATAAAAGAGAAACGAATAAAAGAAAAGAAAGAAATAGGAGAGAAAGGAAGAAAGAAAATTCAGTTATTGAGAAATAAAGAGTTTCAAATATTTTTTCTTGTAATAATAGTTTTTATTTTAGTTTTATAACAAAAAAAAAAATTATGAATTTTTTATTTATATTTTGATAAGTGACATTTTGTTTATATGAATTTGAGATAAATTTGGGTTTGACTATTCTATTCCTCATATTGAAATAATTATTTTTTTATTATATAATAATAAAATAATATGAGATGAATTTAACTTTGAATATTTATATCAAATTCTCATATTGGATTATCCACTAATTTGTTATATAATAATAAAATAATATTAATTTAATATTTAACTTTTTAATTATTAATTTATTTTATTTTATCATATTCGATCATTCTATTTATTATATTCTTTAATATGTATATATATATACATATATATATATATATATATATATATATATATGAGTACGAGTTAAATGGATTTGATTTAGACAAAAGAAAAATAGTAATAAATTTCAATTTGATGTATATTCAGTAATTATCAACTTTAAAAGTTATTTTAAGAAATATTATAATTAATATTTTTGGACTTTAACTAAGATCTGGCTTATTTTCAAAAATACTCTTATCTCATTTTATTATTATTATTTTTTCAAAATTTTATATAAAATAAAATCAACAATTCAGCTTTTTCAAATTTAAAAGTTTGTTTTATAAATTTCAAAACAAAATTAATATTAAAAAAAAAATATTATAATAATATTTTATTTGATTTTTATCTCATTTTATATTATCTTATCTATAAAAACAAACTATATTATTTCTTTACATTAACTTTTAGAAAAAATTTATGTACAAGTCTAATTTTTTCAAATTTTATTTATATAAATAATAAAAATATTATTTATGTAAATGAGGTTTATAAAAGTTAGATTTGTGCGTAACAGTCGTCTAATTTTTATTGCACTGTAATTAATGGATTTAGCTTTTTAACTTTTGGCTAACAATAAGATCTTTAAATCCAAACAGTCTAAATAACTCGTTTGACCAAAGTCGGGGGATCAAGAGGAAGGAGCGCGAAAACAATAATTTGTCACGCCAGTCTGGGCAGTGGGCACAAAGCAAGACGCACTGAGGAACAGCAAAAAGCTTGTCTTTCGTGGGACCCTTTTGTCAGCCTGACGGTAAAGTCAAGCATGCCCCGCTCTCTCTCTCTCTCTCTCTCTCTCTCTGTTTCTTTCGGTTAAACGTTCAATTCTCCACTTTTTCAAGCAATGTACAAATTCCCCCGACATTCTTTTGTTTTTGGTTTTCTTTTCAAAAAGGCCAATAGACACGGGAATATCCCAGTTTTGATCCTTCCCTGTTCATGAAAGAGGATATTGGTAAGTTGTACTTGCTGAATTCGGCTTATTATTTTCTCAATTTATCTTGAATTTGATCAGACTTTCAGTGCTACCTTGTCATTCAGACCAAAACGATTCCACAGATCCTTGAAATTTTTTGGCGTTAAAAAACTGTGGTTTTCTGTATTGTCTTTCAAATCTTGTTTTTTGTGCATGATTGCTTAAGTAATTCCATGCTGTAACATTGGGTCTCTGCCCGTTTCTATAACATGTTTCTATGAATATGGAGGAATATGTTACAGTTTTCTTTTGCAGGTTGACCTTTTGTGGGAATATGTTATTTCAGCTCGCACTCCTTAATTGATGCTTAGGTTTCTTTTTGAAGATGGGTGATGTCAAGGCGTAAAATATAGGAACTACGTTGCTAAGAGAACATATGAGTTTAGATATTTGGTAATCATATACACGATGATAACCCAAAAAGTATTTAGTAGATTCAAACTTTTAAGACGGGGTTATGAACTTATGATCTAGCTTTGATACTATGTTAAAGCCATAAAACCCAAGAACTTCAGGGTCAAAGTGACTGTATCATGCTTGGGTAACATATCAGGATCTTTTTGTATAATTCCGAACTCGTAGATAGACTCAATCTAATTGCCATATGAGACAAATTTAGTTGATTTTCAATTCATCTAAGATGACCTAACGCTTATCATTTGATTGGATTATAAATGAGAAAGCAATATTATTTGATGTAAAAAGGCAAACCTCATATCTGCATTTGCAATAGTGAAACTCAAAGCCTGGACTGCAGACCTAATTGGAAGTTTCCAGTTGTCATTTTTTGGAGTAACAAGGTCTTTGTGAAAGAAGATGTCTCTTCTCAGTAAAGACATTGATTCAGCATTTGAGGGTGCAGGATCAAAGGCGTATCCTTATAAGCAATTTATTTTTGCATTTTTTTATAATAAATTTCGTTTCTTTTACAAGTTATAATAGAAATCAGGACTTGACTTTGATAACACTTCTTTGTTTCTGATCAAAGTTATTGAATTGTGCAATATGGTGACTTTTCTTTTCTGCTCTTATAAAAGATGCCAATTAATACTTTCAATTATTTTTTAGCTTGTGCATTTGTAAAAAATACTTGCTCATGTATCAGAGATGGGCACTTTCTTCTTAATCAATGCAGATACAACTTCAGTTCACAAATTTTCATTGGAGCTCTTGAAAAGGGAAATTGACGTGGAATATGTTCTACCAACTGATTATGCATTATGTTTCATCATTCAAGTTTATTTCTGCATCCTTGACTTTCTTATTTTAGGGGTTTAGAGATCTGGTGTATTGAGAACCTTCGGCTGGTTCGCGTCCCAAAATCTTCTCATGGAAAGTTTTATGCTGGAAATGCATATGTAGTTTTGAATGTAAGTCATTGCATGCTTTGTCCATTTTATTTCTTTATAGATATTTTAGAAGCCATCATATGGAACATGCCCACTTAATAAAGACTTGTATTGCCTTGGAGTAAGTCTAGCTTTTATGCTTAATGATGTTTCTGCCCGAACTGCCAAATCCCTCAATCGTACACACTCAAATAACTTCAAAAAACTCGATCTTCTACCCAACAGTTAGTGATTCAAGTTTTTCTCCCAGAAATTACTTCTTCTATCTTCATTTATTTCATTCCACTGGTGATTGAATTCTTTTTCAGAGTATTATAACTTTAGTCCTGGCATATGTGGACAAGAATATTCTTTTGCTTCATTTAGCGTGCAATGAACTTGACTTTTTCACTTGTTTGTGCTTGATTCAGACAATTTTGCCCAAAAATGGCCCTCCTCAGCACGAGGTGCATTATTGGCTGGGAAATGATACGAAGGAGGTATTCACGCCATCCTCTCACTTTATATCCATTGACTTGATAAACTTCAACGTTGCACCTAAAACTTTTAGTTATTGAGCACTGAGCATCGAACCAGCTTTAGATATTATGACTATCGATGCACAGTTAACAGTATTAAGTGGACATACTGTTCTGCTGAACCACAGAGTCATTAAAGAAATTTATTAGGTTAAACAAAATGTCAGTCGATGGTCAGAATTTAATTCCATCAATTTTGTTCCCCATTTAGACATATAAGGGGAAGGCAGAACAAGCATGGGTATAAGAAATATCTGCTAAGCAGACTGCCTAAATTTAAGAAATGTTGGTGCACACATGAGAATTAATTTTCCTGAAAAAGGGACAGTACCCCACACATGATATGATAAGAATTTGACCTAGGAGATTGGTGAGAATTTTTACTGGCCAGTTGTTGTCCAGATGATCTTCATGTACGTCATCATGTGTATTTGGCAATATATTCGAAGGCAGTAACAGTAGAGAAAAATCAGATACTTTGGATATGAGTCTACCATGCATTTCCAGTAGACTTTGGATTTACTTGGTTCTGAGTCTTTTGCTCTGGCATGCTGTAATGGCAGGTGGACTTAGCAATGGCATCTGACAAGGCACTCGAATTGGATGCTTCTCTAGGGTCCTGCACTGTCCAATATAAGGAGCTTCAAGGCCTGGAAACGGAAAAGTTTTTGTCATACTTCAAACCTTGTATTATACCTCTTGAAGGAGCATACTCTTCACAAGAAGTGCACTTAAATGGTGATACATACAAAGTCAGCTTGTTAACTTGCAAGGGAGACCATGTTGTTCACATTAAAGAAGTAAGCTTTGTTTGAAGCTAATGAATGACCCATCATAATTTTTTCACTGAAGGAGCCTTCTTCTTTGCGATAAAGGGGCCAAATCATTCCCATGACCAACTCATTAGAAGTAAATCCTTTAGTTGTGATATGATGCATACAAAGTCAGCTTGTTAACATGCAAGGGAGACAATGTTGTTCAGTCAAGAAGTAAGCCTCACTTGAAGCTAATGAATGGCCCATCATAATTTTTTTGCTGAAAGAGCATACTGTGCCGTAAAAAGGCTAAATCATTATCATGGCCAACTCATTAAAAGTAAATCCTTTAGTATTTGTGATGCTCTATATCACCATTTTAATCATTCAATATGACATAACATTGGTGACTATTATAGTTTATTTTTATATTGAGTGATGGTTTGTGTGTGTTATGTTCTTTAATTATGCATGTAATTTTTAGTTAATTTGCATGAATCAATTTATGTGATCAAGAAAAGTCTAAATATTCTGTTCTAGTTGTCAAAATTGTTAAACTTTCCAATTTTTTATTTTCTTAACAGATTCCGACTGTTTTCTTTATTCTATGTGTCTAGTTGAAAAATGTCATGAGTATAGTCTTGCTGGTATGCATGTTCCCAGGTGCCTTTTTCTAGGTCATCTTTGAACCATGATGATGTATTCATTCTTGACACTGCATCAAAAGTTTTCCTCTTCAGCGGGTGCAACTCTACCATACAAGAAAGGGCTAAAGGTTTGGAGGTTGTTCAGTATATCAAAGAGAATAAGCATGGCGGAAAATGTGAGGTGGCGACTATAGGTCGGGATCTTTTTGTCTCTTTTCTTCTTTTCTTCTTTCCTTCTTTTTTCTCCTTTCAATGAAGAGATATTCCAGCTAATTGTTCAAATGCTGCAGAGGATGGAAAGTTTGTCGGTGATTCTGATGTTGGTGAATTCTGGAGTTTATTTGGTGGTTTTGCTCCCATTCCTCGGGATTCTCCTTCTTCTTTTCAGAAGCAGTCTGATACTCCTCCTGTGAAACTATCATGGTGAGTTTGCCTTAACTTTTCAACGTTCATTTGTTAACTTTTCAACGTTCATTTGCTAGTTCAATTTCTTTTAATTCGATATTAAAAAACCCAGCAATTTTACTTAGGTCTAAGACGAGTGAGATGCAAATGTTCATACTATTAAGCGAATGTGTAGTATATTCTTTGAATTCTGAAAAAACAGTATACAAAATACCTTGTACTTCAGGCTCGGGACTTTCCTAAGATTAATCATGACTGAGAAAATGTGTTTCGTTCAGATTGCAGATTATAGAAAGTTGTTTTTGTGCGGTTTTGTTTTTTCTTTATTGATTTTACATCGAATAGCATGCTCCTGAATAATATTCTAAGTTATTCTTATCTACAGGATAACCATACAGGGCAAACTATGTCAAACTGGAACAGATTCATTGCATAAGAAAATGCTTGAGACGGACAAGTGCTACTTGTTGGACTGTGGTGCTGAGGTTTTTGTTTGGATGGGAAGACACAGTTTGATTTCAGAACGGAAGAAATCAATCTCAGCAGCAGAGGTAAGAATTAGTTCTCCGCCCTCTATTCCTCTCCCCTCTTATGGGAGTTTCACTCATGAAAGACAGATCATCGAGTTGTTGTGAAAAGTCAGTGCTTAGTGAGAGAGGAAAGCCGATCGGAAAGGACAATGTGTAAGACCCGACCCAATAATTCTAAGGTTGAGATATTAATAATTTATATTGGGCCTAAAGTATACTTAATGGGCCATATTGGGTAAGCCCACTAGCAATAATTTATTGAAGTTGATTAGGAGTTTTCATTAGGCTTAGTAACTAGTTAAACCTCATTTATTATTTATTGAACAAGTTAGAACTTAGACTCCTTTTAGAATGTAAAGATCGGCCGTTAATTACTGTTGTATGTAGAGTTAAGATATATGCTAGGTGAATTTATTACTAGGCTTTTAATCGATCCCATTGTTAAGGCAGATACTTGTTTAGGTTTGAGTTGAATTTGGAGTCTATGACGGTTGACACGTAGCATGCCAATGTGTACGCTTAAGGGTTTAGTAAAGCATTGGGCCAAAATAGGGACAATTATAATTGTTGGAATATTAAGTTCAACTAAATTATTGAGGAGTAAAAGAGACGGAGAGAATGTAGGTTGTTGGAGGTCTAGCAAATTCCAAGGACGAAATTTTATAAGGAGGGGAGTTTGTAATGATCTAACCCAATAATTCTAAGGTCGATTTATTAATAATTTTTATTGGGCCTAAATTATATTTTTAATGAGCCATATTGGATAAGTCCACTAGCGAGAATTATTGAGGTTGATTAAAAGTTTTAATTAGGCTCAATAAATAGTTAAATTCCATTTATTATTTATTGAACATGTTAGACTCCTTTTAGAATTTAACGATCGGCTATTAGAAATTTATTTCAATTTAAAATCATCACTGATTGAAGTCTCCTACGCAGTCTCAATCAGTGTCAATCATATACTAAATGAACTACTAGATTATGTTTTTAAATTCAAACTCTCTTCTTGATTGATTGTGATTAGGGGCAAAACCAGGATTTAGTATTTGGGGGGCTATTGATAAAGTATGTGATATGTGTAAATATAAGTAATATGTATTTTTTGCACATAATTATATAAAAAATAATAATCATATGTCATTAAATTATATACAAAAAATACATGTTTATAAATCATCTTATAAGATAATTTTTCTTAAGATTCCGTACTTTACTAGAGACCATTGCAAAAAAAATAGAAAATGAAATATCAATTTAGGATTTTCCTTTCAAATTAAGGTTGGCAATGATCTTATAGATAAAATTCATTTATTATTATTTATTAT
The DNA here is from genome assembly GCA_036559045.1 of Platycarya longipes. NCBI lineage: Eukaryota > Viridiplantae > Streptophyta > Magnoliopsida > Fagales > Juglandaceae > Platycarya > Platycarya longipes. The sequence goes on from CM071801.1 coordinate 24,270,624, forward strand.
CATCTCAAAAGTTTTAGAGGCCTGAGTATTGGAGGGGCAATTTATTTATTTTTTTAATAAATTGGAGGGACAATATTAATTATATAAAAAAAAAATCATACATATTTATATATGAAAACAATTTTTTTTTAAAATTCCAACAGGGATACAACTCAAAAAGTCATCTTCACGTTAAAACTCTTTAACCGAGTCTAACTCAAACTAGTCGTCGCCTCTCCAAAATCTCTCTATAAATATCTCTCTTCTGCATGCTATTTGGAAAAAAACATAAACCTCCCAGTCTAGCACCGTGATCGATTTTGTGTCAGAAATTTTAGGAATCAACACTATAAGGTAAGTAGCTTGATCATAAATTAGGATTAGCATACATTAGCTAGTTATACATATTATTATTAAAGTCAGTTATTTCGAAAGCAGTGTTTCTGTACTACTCATGTCATGATATTTGTAAGTACGTCATTCATCATGTTTCATTCTCCATATTATAGTTATGTATATATTATACATCTCTTGCATCTCATGCTGCATTAGACACGTAAGATTTCATAAGATCGAGTGTAAAATAAGACTAGAGCAGATAATCAGATGACCATTCAGTTGTATGGTACCAATTGCAATTTATGGGTAAAGTGCAAGCCACAGAGCTAAGCGTGGTCTACCATAGTATGTTAGAATACTATTAGGGGCTTTCTTCTAGTTACAGGATGTGGGGCTAGTGCACAACCTTGCACACGAGATTAAATATGTGGGCCAATAAGATAAGTATGATAAGTTAGATAATTCCAGACAATGCATGCATGACATATGCATACATATAAATGATTATGATTTTAAGTTTTCAGCATAAAATATTTATTGAAAAATTTTATGTTAAGTATGGTTATATTATGATGGGTTTCTTACTGAGTTATTGACTTATTTTAGTTTGTTTATATATTTTTAAACCACCCCAAGTCAGGATAATTATAATGAAAGAGCTGCAAGATGGGATTTAGTCCAAAGAGGTGTGACAGTGGCCTAGATCATGTACAAAGATTTTAAGTCATGATTTATATGGCACGGGTTTTGAGAAATCTCAACAAATACTTCTGCGTATTCTCTTTTATGATTTCAGTATTTGATAAAGAATTATTTTATTTATAGAATCTTTGTACGTGACACTTTCTTTAGAAAAAAAGAAAATAGCTTTGAGTCAAGGTTCAGTTGTAGTACTCCGGCACTAGAGAATTTTTAAAAGTGACTTTATTATTAACTTTGGGGAGCGAGGTGTTACACAATGGTACAATGACTTAGGGAAATTGATTTGAAGTTATTGATTTAATGATGGCATAGCTTTCAACAGGATGGCATGGCCAAACAGATTTGGCATTGCATCCAAGAAATTTTTAATATAAACTGTTAAATTACAACTAGCTATCATCATTGTGTTCAGTAGTTTAACATTACATGTTATTTGAATTCATACAATTTATCTGTGAAATGATTGGGAATACAAGGATTTATCTTTATAATCAAAGAAAGCTTTCCTTCTCTCTTTTCTAAGGCAGTAAGCTGCACATTTGATGCACATGCTCAAGTTGTCACTGTTGGTTATATGTTAGCGGTCAAGAGAATTATGAAAAAAATTGTTATCTCGTCTTCCCTGCTAACTGGAAAAAGGTGAGGAAAGTAAAAGAAGTGAAAAGGAAACTGTTTCATTGGGAATATAAATTTTAAAGAGAGGCATAGAACCATTAGATTGCCCTCAGTTGGATCATGGAGCCAACTTTTTCCTAACCTATGTCATACGGTACTCTATTCTTTTCATAAATTGCTAACATATCCTGTGCTGAGATAACTGTTTTAGTCTAATACAGCAACTTAAGAATTTGAAGGCAAGTTCACAACCTTGTTAACAACAGACGGGGCTGGTTACACTTGTCCTATATCATGATATGGTTCCATCAAGGCTTCATGATATAAAATAAGAGTTTTGTACCAATATAATGACACAATAACTACAACAAAATCAGTTGAAATAATTGAGAGCAATTTAAAAGTGAAATCGTTGAGATCTGCAAGTAATATCATTGGGTACTAGGAAATTTTGTTGCATACACTTGAAAGGCTTGCTTTTCAATGAATGCTTACTGATTACTGGTTTATTCCTTTCAGGGTTTCCTCAGAGATCAGAACAGGTCAACTGGGACCCATTTAACCTTTCTAACTGAAGGATTAGAAAGTTCCATATTTAGGTCATACTTTGATGATTGGCCTCAAAAAGTGGAACCCAAGCTATATGAAGAAGGTCGAGGGAAAGTAGCAGGTCTATTACCTTTCGCCAATTTGCAAAAAAGTAGTATTTCTGTACTTGTATTATTTATAATCTTCAATTTATCTTTTGCAGCAATATTCAAGCAACAGGGTTATGATGTGAAAGAACTTCCCGAAGAAGACTGCGAGCCTCTTATAAATTGCAGAGGCACACTAAAAGTAGCTTCTCAAATAAAACTGTGCTGCTCTCTTTGAATTATGGATGTCAGCTCAAGAGATCCTGTAGGTTGTGTTGATGTAGTCTTAATATTTCAGGTTTGGAGGGTAAATGGTGATGAGTTATCCCTTCTTCCAGTTCAAGAACAGACAAAACTCTTCAGTGGGGATTGCTATATAGTGCAGTTTACGTATGCTGGAAACGATAGGGATGAGAATCTGTTTTTTGCATGGCTTGGTTGCAGCAGTGTAATGGTAAACATGGTGTATCATTTATTCCTAGGTTTTTTTTTGTTCAATTGAAACTAATGGCTATTATACCTGGTGTTAATGAGTTGCAACTTGAAAGACCAGTGACATAACTCTGGTTTGTCTTGCAAAGTTTTTCTGTCTAAGTTGCAAGCTATATCTTCGCCCAGACTAGCTCTAAAATTTCTTTCCTGACATTTTCTGTCAAAACCCTGTAATGCATATGAGTCAACAATTTCGTTTCTAATAACCTTCAACAGGCATATGAATTATATCATCATCATCTCATCATTACACTATTATTTTGTTTATTGTCATGCTTTCAGGAAGATAGAAAGGCCACCATCTCCCATATGAATGCAATTGCTGATTCAACCAAGGGGGATCCAGTTTTGGTTAGTTCTAGTTTGCATTGTTTTGCACATGATCTGTTGAATGCCAACATAAAAAACATAATAGTAGCTTATTTAAGTGGCGAACCTGGCGCTACATGTGAATTAAGATACTTGCAAGTATTAATAATCTCTCAGCTGTGCTACTTATCAATAATAATATTAATCTCGACTTCGCTAGCTTGTTTTGATCATTTCCATATGCTGTACATGTAGATTATTGACATATTGACTATCTTCCATTGCTTGGACAAAGATTTTTTATTTACCTCAAATGTTTTAATTCAGGCTCAAGTGGTTGGAGATAATGAGCCAGTTCAATTTTTCTCGGTTATCCAGAAAGTGATCATTTTCAAGGTTAATTCTTCACTTTTTTAAGTCAGATATAGTTTTTTTCCCAAGATAATCTGTTGTAAGTGTGAGATGGTTTTTCCATCTTTCCTTTTTTGTAGGGAGGGATGAGTAGAGGATACAAGAAATATATCACAGAGAATGGTTTGACGGATGAAACTTATGGTGAAAACAAAACAGCTCTTTTCCGAGTTCAAGGGACAAGCCCACACAATATGCAGGCCATCCAACTTGATCCAGTGAGTTTGAACATTAATGTATCTAATGAGGACACCTGTGACACCTTTGACTCACTTATAAGTGAGGTGCAATTTATCTAATTATAGACTTCAATCTTGCATTCTCATCCCTCATGCTAATGCATGCATTCTTAAACATCCTTTTGGGTGATGACACTTGTTGCTGTTTATTTTGAGGTCACTTTTTTTTTGGTATGACGGGGCAACCAAGCCCTTAAGACTCATCCATGGAACCTAAACCCTGGGATACTAGCACAGTAACCCATCGCCATGGCCTCCCCACTTAAATTGCAGTTTGATCTCAGGGAGGATTGAACCTGTGACATTGGGCTCATTAACACAAGTTTGCCCTTACCACTTGGCTACCCACGGGTGGGTAGGTCACCTTTTTTTAGATCTTCTATCTGCTTCTGACACCCCCTCAAAAAGTGTCCTAGACATATTTATATATTTAATACAAACATTGGATGTTATGTGGAATGCACAACTTTGTTTTCTCTTACCATGTCTCTTTCCTCTCAGTGCTTTATTACCACTGCACCAGAAGTGCATTGCCCCTTGATTTGAGTATCTTTTGACCACGGAGTGAAGCTGTTGCAGGTTTCAAGCTCACTGAACTCATCCTATTGTTACATTCTGCAAACTGAAGCATTTATCTTCACTTGGATTGGGAATCTCTCTTCAATCCAAGACCATGATCTCCTTGACAGAATGCTGGAGCTGATAGATGTATGTAATGACATGTCTGAATGTGGATGTGATTTTTCAATCTTTATACACGCTATAAAAATAGACCAATTTATGAAACTACTTAACGATATTTCCAAATCGATGAATTTGATCATACATTAAAATTATGAATTAGGACCATGAAAAGAAATGCAATTATTTTCATTGGACTAGGCCTTCCATAGGCGATTCATCCTTCATATGGATATTTCTTTAATGGATTTTATGATATTTATTTATTGAAACTTGATTCATCCTGTTTCTGTTTGCAGCCAACATGGCAATCCACTTCTGTTAGGGAAGGGAGTGAACCTGATAGTTTCTGGAATGCACTTGGTGGGAAGGCAGAGTATCCAAGGGAAAAAGAGATGAAAGGATACACTGAAGATCCACATCTATTTGTGGTGAACGTCAGTGAAGGTAGGCAAAACACCCATGTCAAGAGATAGTGTCACTCTGCCTTGGTTCAGAATATCTCAGATTATGTCTAATGGCGGGTTCTGGTTCCTTTGCTACATGGTTGGAATTTCTCGTTTCAGATGAATTTAAGGTACAAGTAACATACTCTTCATAAGCATTCATACACCGCTAGCATATAAACTTTTCAAGATGCTTTCTGGAAAAAAAATTCCTTTCTCCTTGGAAGTGAAATTTAAATTTGATTGTATGGTTTATCAAATTCTTGGGAGTTCAGAACCAGTTACAAGGAAGTTGAGGACCAGTTTACTTTTCTGGGAAAGTTACTTTCATCAAATCCCTAGGAATGTTATTAGGAGAATATTTGATGTGAAATTCAGTCTAAAGGCCTTTCAGAAAGTTCTAGAAACTAAATAGAATAAATGAAGCATAAACAGAAGAGGACTGCTACCCAATTACACAAGGTACCAAAACCCCCCAGCTAAATAAATACAAAAGTAGAAATAATTGCCCGTGAATTTAAGAGGATCAATACTTCTAAAGCTGAACATGAAATATCCATATGAAGGATGAATCAAACCCAACTAATAATTCCTCAAGGAAACTCATTTTGACCTCTCATATGAACTTTTTGCCTCTGAGTCGTCTCGTTCTTCTCCAACTAGATCCTCCACACCAAATAAGAAAGCACGGTTCTTCAGGCTGCTTATTCAGTAAAATTCAATTAGCATTGTATTCATAACCCCCACAGAAAATTCTAACTAAATATAAAGAAGCTGGGTTCAGGATCTAGGCAAGATTTTTTTGCTGTTTGTATATTGGAACTGTAATGGTTCTTACAGACAGTTACTCTCATATGGCTTTATGATGTCAGTAAATATTCCTCAATACCCCTTTGGTTCTGTTTAAGAAATTCTATGTTTAATGTGGCCTGATTTTTTTTTTCCTTTTTTCAGGTGAAAGAGATATACAATTTTTCACAGGATGATTTAACTACTGAAGATGTATTAGTACTGGACTGTCACAGAGAAATATATGTCTGGATTGGATGCCACTCAAATATTAGATCAAAGCAACAAGCTCTTAATCTTGGTCTGGTAAATTTTTTGCTTTAAACTGCTTATATATCATTTTCGAGCCCTAAAGATCATTGTCTTGGGACAATATGTAACTGCCCATGCAGCCACCAACACCCAACTTAAGTATTTTCTCCATACTCGCATATATATGAATCCAGATTACTCATATAGTTTCAGAGGGTACGCCTGTAATGTAAGGGTGCCATATATTGAGCATGCCAGGAATTTAGTCAGCCCATATGCCCCTAAGTAAAAGTTTAAAGTTCAATTAACAATGCCTTGATTCCCTTCATTTGTCTCTAGGTTCCCATTTATTAAAGTCTCACTCAAATTTGGCAGAGATTTCTTGAGATGGACATTCTCGTTGAAGGTCTATCTCTGGAGACCCCTATCTTCATTGTCACGGAAGGGCATGAGCCACCGTTTTTCACTCATTTCTTTGAATGGGATTCCTCAATGGCAAATGTAAGATCACAACCTTCCAAAAATGATACGTGTTGATCCCATACTGAGTTCTTTTGTATATATATTTTGCCAACTGTTCATGATCTTGCCAACTACTTTCATGAGGCAGCAGAAAGATTTCACGAATTACTTTATTCAGTCTTTGTTTGGACATGCATGAATTTTGAGATGGTTTGGGCATGTATTCTTTTAACGCATGAGATGCCTTAAAATATTTTTGAACTTGACTCTTCTTTGAAACTGTCTTGGAAAATGTATATAACAAGCATGTTCCGAGAGAGAGGGAGTCCCAATTTGCCAGACGGTTATATTTGTAATGATTTTTTCCAATTTTCAACATGCTGTGTTACATAGTCGTAGATACGTTATCATGAAACTGAATATGGAAAACTGGAACTTGAAAGCCGTTTTGGATGTTTGTTCATCTGAATGTGAGGATGATTGTATAACTAATTATACTGGTACCTGACATACTTTGTTGAGTCCTGGGTCCATATAAGATAGAGGAAGGTATCTATGATATTACCTTGATTTCAGCTTGCAGTGTAGTAGTGCAATCAGGTTTGGTTAACAAATTCAACTGAATTGTTGCCTTGTAGATGCATGGGAACTCATTTGAGCGGAAGCTTGCTCTTCTGAAGGGAAAACCACAGAATTTAGAAGTGAGTGAATCCACTGAAGGTTTCTTTCATGTAATATGAGATGTTTTAAGTCTTTTATGTTTAATCATCCTGTTCTATTTGTTTGACAATAAAGTTCGTTTGTCCATTTCCTGGAAGCACGTTATATCATCAAACCACAAGAATGTCACTGGTCACTGTAATAAAGTCATCATGCCACTGTCACTGATGGGAATTACAGTTACTTCCATTACGGTATTGTAGAGCCTGATTCAGTGAACAGTCTAAGCAGGACATTGTCGAGTGTTGTGGCATGAATCTCCATAATACTTTGAGGTGTCTGTCATTTTATAGCGTATAAATACTGTTATTAGCCACATTTATGACTTTTGGCATGAGGTAACATTATGATCATTTTGAATGCCATTATCCAATTATCACAACTGTCCACCCAAGTACTATATGCTTGTGTTGCTCCATTGACGCTAAAAAATTTAGTTTTGGTGACTGCTCTAGTAGTGTCCAGGACAAAAATCCAAAATCTCTAATTGACCAACTCGGCTAATTTTCAATCGAGTGATCAATTTATTGGTTATATCACCTTTAGTGGTTGGCCAGAATTAGTACTGATGTACCTATATTGTCATACTTTCATGGACAGTGAAGCTTGCCAATCTCTGCCTCAAGCAGATGATTCATTGGCTCTTTCTATGTTGACGGCGAGGTCCCCGACAGAGGCCTTGGGGACCTTGCCAGCGATAGAAAGAGCCGATGAGCTCACCTTTGACACAAAAACAGCCAATGACCTCCGTCGATCCTCTGGCTAACAATATGGTCTCGTTCTTGACCTCGACTTTGAGAAATGTCTGCATGGAGGCTTCGTCCTCCAGTGGGCTGCCTAGAACTGAGGGCTACGACACCCCTTTACTTAAATCTGGTCCTCTCAACCTCCTGATGTTCTTTTTAGGGCTCAAGGACTGCATCCTTCTTTCGGTGATTTGGAGACCCCCTCTAGTTCTGTACACAATGGAAGAAGGGGATGATGAGTCATCAAATGAAGGGATTATCTCAGATGATGATTCTTTGCCCGGGTCCGATTTACAGTTAGTTTGCAAGGAGTTTGGAGTTGACATGGAATTGTGGGATCCTGGAGACGTATCTAGTCCTATATGCTTGCTGCCACCTGCGCCATCATGGGCTAGCTTAGAATCTGATTGGGTTTTACAAAAGGAGGTTAAACTCAGTCACTGCATCGGGATTTCATGCGAAGGTTTTTAGGACAAGTTTAAAGCTCTTCTCATTGCCATAGAAGCAGGACAACTACTTCTTGTCAAATCTGCTGCTAAAAAAGATGGAGCTAAAGAGGCTTGCTTGCTTGCTCAATTAACTTAGATGCAAGTGAAGGAAGTGCGAACATGGGAAGACACAATGATAGGGTGAACCTCGGCATTCCATGAAGCCCAAGATTCTGTCATAGAATTTTCGAGGCCTGAATGACTCGAGCAAGCGCCTTAGAATATAAAGAATTTATTACATGAATGGAAGGCAGATGTGATTTGTTTGCATGAGACTAAGTTGACGTATATTGGCAGACACTTAATAAGAAGCTTGTGGAATTGTTCTTATGTGGGATGGACCACCTTTGACTCAAAAGGTGCTTCAGGGGGCATTTTAGTGTTGTGGGATAAGAGAGTAGTTAATTTGGCGGAGTATTTCATCAACGGATTTCCGGTAGCATGCTCTTTCTCGAATGTAGAAGATGGTTTCGGTTGCGGGTCCTTAGGAGTTTACGGGCCAAATCTTGATAGAAAAATACAACTCCTTTGGGATGAGATCGCTGGTTTGTGTAGTTGGTGGGATATCATGTGGTGTATTGGATGCAATTTCAATGTCACTCAATTCCCGAGTGAAAGATTAGGGGATTCTAGCATGGGTTCAGTCATGGCTGATTTTTCAGCATATTTTGGAGATAGACTTGGTTGATCTACCTTTGGCGGGGGGAGATTTCACTTGGTCTAATGGGAGGGCCTGGTTGAGGTTGGCTAGGTTCATTGTCTCTCCCTCCTGGGAGGTTCACTTCCCTAACCTTTGCCAAAAAAGGCTCTCCAAGCTTTTCTCTAATCATTTCTCCCTCTTATTAGATTCTGGTCTTCATGGGGGATGAAGATATTTGAAATTTGAGAATATGTGGTTGAAAGTCGACGGGTTCATGGAGAAAGTTAGATTGTGGTGGGACTCTTATCAACTCACGGGCACCCCTAGCTTTTTTTTGGCCAAGAAGCTAAAAGCTTTAAGAACAGAGCAAGGATCTTTTCTCAAAGGCAAGGGTTTCATCTCAGGCTTCTTGGAGGCTAGTTCCTTGCATGGTAGCATATCAGTCGCTCATCTCCTTTTCGCCGATAATACGTTGATTCTTTGTGACCCAGATCTCTACCAGATTCACTCCTTGAGAGCCCTTCTTTGCTTTGACGCTATCTCCAGCCTCAAAGTGAACCTATCAAAGCCCAAATTAATTCCAGTTGGCTTGGTTAATAATTTAAGTAAAGTGCCTGACATCTTGGGTTGTAAGGTGTCATTCTTGCCTATGAAGTACCTGTGACTTCCTTCGAGGGCTCCTCATAAATCTAAGGCAATGTGGGATGAGATTGTTGAGAAAATTGAACGCAAACTAATGGGTTGGCAGAGAATTTACTTGTCTAAAGGCAGCCAAATCATGCTTATTAAGAGCACACTATCTAACCTTCCAACGTACTTTTTATCTTTATTCCCTTTGCCTACAGGGGTGGCAATTAAACTAGAGAAGATTTTTTGTGACTTCTTATGGGGAGGGCTAGAAGATGAGAAAAAATACCATTTGATTAAATGGGATAAAGTTTACACCCCTTTGTCTTGTGGTGGATTGGGGATTAGAAAATTGATAACCTTCAATAAAGCACTATTTGGAAAGTGGCTATGATGGTACCATCAGGAAGGAGATGCTCTTTGGAGAAGCATCATCGGTAATAAATATGGGAGTATTTGGGGAGCTTGGTGCTCTAATGCACTAAGAGGGGCTTACGGGTAGGTGTTTGGAAATACATTCGGAATGGATGGGAAGACATACTTGGTAATTTCAGTCTTGAGGTGGAAAGGGGCACACGAATCACGATATTTGGTGTAGCAATGTGGACTTGAAAAATGCTTTCTTCCCTCTTTTTATAGGATTGCGTCAAATAAGGATGCTTCCATGGTAGATAATATGAGCATCTCCGCTGATTCTATTCATTGGTTTATGAGTTTTTCTAGAGCTGTACAGGATTGGGAGGTGGACGACATCAGTGATTTTTACAAAGTTTTATATGCGCTAAAAGTGTAAGTAGGAGAGGACTGACTACTATGGACACATGGAACAAGGAATTTTCAGTCCGCTCCTATTACAAGGTATTGACGATTCACCCCTCCAATGCCTTACCTTGGAAGAGTATTTGGAGGAGCAATGCTCCCCTCAAAGTTGCTTTCTTTGGCTGGTTGGCATCATATGAGAAAATATTGACTATCGATAAGCTGAAAAAGCACGGCTTCAATTAAAATATTGGTGTTTCATGCGCAAGCACAATAGCAAATCAGCAGACCACCTACTCCTCCACAGCAAAGTAGTCAAGACTTTACGGGATGACATCTTCATTAGGCTTGGTATTGCATGGACTTTGCCTAGGAGGGTATTGGACTTATTGTTGTTGGAGAGGGAATTGGGGGTCACTGTCACATTACAGTTGTTTAGAAGATGGTGCCTCTATGTTTAATATGGTGCACATGGATCAAAAGAAATGGTCGATGTTTTGAAAATAGGGAACACTCTCCAGATAGTTTTAGGGCCTTTTTCTATCACACTTTGTTGTTTTGGGCTTTTCTATTGTATTGAATGGTTTTAATGACTTTTATGCTACTTTCCGTAGCGAGTAGTTTGTAAATAAGCTCTTTCTTGTATACTTGCTATGTACTCGAACATTGCCTATTTGCGTGGATTAAAGAAACTTCTTACTTATATAAATATATATATATATATATATGTAATTGAATAAGCCCGGCAATCTCTAGTAGAAAACTAATTTTTTATTTTTTTAAAAACTTGATCCCTTATATTTTTAGTAGTGAGCTTTGAAATTTGCAAAATATTAGAATTTTTAACTGGATCAACTCAAGGACATATTTTCCCTTTTTTCTTTTTAACTCTTTTGCATGAGCATTCAGGTATCTAGAAGAAACTCATGGAAGGCATACTCCAGGGAGACTACACCAGGTAGTTCGAGAAGCCAGTCTGCGAGTTCCAATGGACAGGGAAGAAGTGTATCTCCTGCATCAAGGGTTTCAGGCTCAAATTCGATGTCTTCAAGCAATCATCTGTTTTCTAGACCAGCCCCAATCGCCCGGAAGCTCTTTTCAGGATCTTCTCTTAATGGTAGTGGTCATATTGGAGAATTCTTAAATTTACTCATGGAGTGATACAAAAACCGGTGAAATATATTTTCTTCACAAATTGATGAGTTTAATAGCCCAATATCTAGTGTTCAATGAATAAGATACAGATAAGATGATTGGTGTAAGAGCTGTGTGTAAATATTGGGTTTGGTTGTCCAGTTGAACCATTTGTTTCTTTTAGTCATAAGCAGAATTTGACAACTGAAGTGGCGTAAGATGTTGTGCATCCCTGCCTTTGAATTGGAAGGTGGGTTGCATGGCTTCTGTTTGTGCTACCTTTGCAGTAAATAGTTTCTGGGACTTTCCTTTCCGTGTTTAATTACCTTGCTTTGTCTTGTTGCAACTTCTCTGGGCTGATGAATCTCTGGTGTTTTCAGGTTCTCCAGCAGCAGGGCAAAGGTCACCTTCTCAGAGTGCGAGTTACATCCAAGTTGATGAAAGTGGGGATTCTGTAAATTTCTTGATATATCCATATGAACGGTTGAAAGTGATGTCTAATGATCCGGTAGCGGACATAAATGTGACCAAAAGAGAGGTGCATACATCTTCCTTCTTTACGTAGAAAGTCTGGTCCGATTTAATGTTCGAGACTTTAAAATCTATTGGAATTCTCTATTTTTCTACCAATAACGCCATTGCAGCATAATGGCAACTACAGGAGTAGAATTAGGATTTGAAATAAAAGGGCTGTGAAATTAATGATTCATCCTTCATTTCACACTTACAGGATAGACAGTAACATAATTGTTGGAAAATGACACAGCATGACCGCACCTAAGGTTCTAGAATCGAGAAAGGATGCATATTATAGCAGCTTATTATTTTGATCAAGGGTCCCTTTTTTGTTACAGAAAGTCCACATCTTTTTTCCATGATCTGGTGATAGTTCTTTATAAGTTGTGCAAGTCTGGATCTTAAAATATGTTAAAACCAAAATCTGAAAATCTTGAAGTAAACTGGTTTCCCTTGTCATGATGTTCAACTTCACCATCATTCCTTCCCCCCTTCTTTCTCTCTTCTGCGGCTGCTCCATGGTGCCAGGAATGTTCGTCTTCTGAAATTTCAGCATTTAATTATTATTTATATACCCTGCAACAGAAATTTCTTGTAGTTATGCTATAGGTTGATTACATGGATTTTACATTCATACATATCATCACTCTCTACTCTACGATCAATCTTTTAAACTTGGAGATCTGCAATTATCTTGTGGCTTCAGGCATATTTATCGGACGAAGAGTTTAAAGGCAAATTTGGAATGACAAAAGGAGCTTTCTACGAGCTTCCGAAATGGAGACAAAACAAGCTCAAGATGTCTCTTAATCTATTTTAGACATGCTATGTTGACTAGAACAAGATGCTGATTGGACCGTGAGAATTTTACAAACCCAAAGGTCAATGAACGCCTTACTTTATGTACGATGTAAGCTTCAATCCCTGTTTTGCAGGGTTGGGGCGTGCTCTCCTCCAAAATTAGATATATATATATATATATATATAAGTCTCCTTTTACTAGTTTTTTTAGATATGATTTGGATAAGATAGGCTTTATTTAAATTTTGAATTATCCTTCATGTCTTTTCATATACATGAATTTGAATTATCCTTCCTTGATAGACTTCTTTTTGAATTTGAGTTTAAACTTTGAAATGGCTTCACATTTTCACATATCTTTTCGTTCAGCATTTTGAAACGGAACATCAACAGTGTAGATGTGTCGACTTCGATCCCAATTTTGATTTTGGTGCGGCCAGTATCTCTCCAAACTCGAAACATAAGAGTTGTAGATCTCTTTATTAGCATTCCATATCATTTTGACTCATCTCAATCGGAACTTGTATAAGAGAGTTATGTCCAGATTATCAAAAGTGTCCAAAATTACCCAATTAGTTTCGTTTTGCATTTAACGCCTTTATTTGCATCCTAAACTAAAATATAAGAATAATGAGTATTTCGGCATCAAAAAAGTATAAAAGATTAAATATTAAAAGATAAAAATAAGACAATTTGAATTCTCATCAAATTCTTCTACACTTAACTTTTGCTCGTACTTGGGTAAAATTCAAATTCACTTTCTAAAAAATATCAAGGTTGCAACGCCATTCACAGAGAACAACCAAACTCTTCAAAACTCATAACATATCATGAATAAGCAACTTGTAATTACCTAGTAAGCATTTTCACTCAATATGAAGTGAACTAAATACATAGACCCTCACGAAAATAAACACTCGACTCTCATGTATTTGAAAGATATATGTTTCACTCAAATTCATTCAAATGGAATTGATCTACCATAGGCTTGCATATCTTCTCGTTTTCCGCTACTGGAATCACAGGCGTAACGTGAATTATAAAAACTTTTCAAGGTTGTAACGAGATTTAGGGCCAAAGTAGAAAATATTTGGGAGTGTAACTCAAGAGCCATAGAAAATAATGGAGCATAAATGAATTAATTCAAGTGGCTCTTGAATTAATTTAAGAGCCATAAGACATGTAAAACCAATTAATCTATTTAGCAGTTTCTTCAATTTGGCTTTGAAGCACTTAAACCATATAAAACTCTTGTGTTGAAAAAGAGATCGTTCAAAAGGAACACTTTTCGCTTGCAACAAGGAATGATCATTCGCAACAGCTTACATCTTGTATATATCACATATAACTAGATCCCTTTATTGGAGTTTTAGGAGGAATTATGAATATGGATAGTTTATGCCATCAAAAACAATTTCCTTCATCACTTCATTTTCTTCATTTTTTTCTCCTTTTTTTGTTCTTTTTTTTTTTTTTAAATTTTTATTTTTTTTACAAAACTATATCAACAATGGAAATCACGAATTGAGAATGAAAACATATTTCATTTTACCAGTCATAGCCATACCAAAAATTCAGACACCCCCACACTTATTTCTTGCATACACATACATGTTACAATGATAAACAATGTTCCACTAGTTCTACGGCTTGGATAAGGGCATTGTTTTTTGAGTTTAAAACTTGTAACGTGGGTTCACAACAAACAACAAAAAGGCCAACAAAGCTCAAAGTGGCTCAACAAAGGAAAAAATTAAATATAAGGTAGGCTATTTGGCTTATGTAGCTTATAACAAAAAGGTTCTTAATCATGTTCATGTATGTATGTATCAATGTGACATCGAAGAGAATCATGGCAAGTTCTAGAGAAATAAATCCATGGAAGAATATCTCACATGAAAAAAAAATTGAGACTGATATGGATGTGTCAGTTTAAAGGCTCGAAATTTCACCGATTTTGTCTACCAAATTTAGTCACTACCATTCTTCAAGGAAAACAACTAGACTAATTGATTTGGAAAGATTACTTATTTAATCATGTTATGAATTCTTTCAAACTTAATTGAATCTTGCTCATGACAAATACAACAAAAAATCATTGAAAACCACAAAAACAAAAAGTAATACTTTTTTTTTTGAAAAACCACGCATTTTTTTTTCAAAAAAATAAAAATAAAATACAATCTAAATCCCCTCCCCCATACTTAAAACTGACATTGTCCCTAATGTAAGGTTAAATGCAAAGAAAATGCAAAAATAACTAAAATAAAAATACGAGAATAAGAAAATAAACTCCCATTGAGTTGCCTCCCAAACAGTGCCTTTATTTATTGTCGTTGGCTCGACTCCAGACTTTCTTCTTCAATCAGTATAAATTGGAAGTATTTGAATTTGGGGCGCTTGGCCTCCACTAGCTCAAGGTATTTTTTCAATTTCTCGATTTTAATTGTGAATTCTCCCTGTACTTGATTGATTGCAATTTGGAAGTAGGCTTGTGCCTCAATCTCAATGACCCCAAGGATCTGGTGATTGCTAACCTCGAGAGTAGCCCTTCTTACTTTGCTTCGTTGGTGGTGGTCATGAACATCAGTTTTAGGACGTAGTTGTGCTTCTCTCCCTTAGGTGAAACGATATGCACCCCCACTCTTCTAGCCCGACAAGACGAGCTATCAACAAAGACTTGTTAGGGCTTCATAGAAGGGAAGTATTCATTTTCAGCCGAGAAATCGGTGAACTCCGCCACAAAGTTTGCCTTTTGATAGTGTTGTGTGGCGCATACTCAATGTCGAATTCACTTAATTCTGTGGCCTAGTTCATGAGCCTACTTGATGTTTGGACATTGTAAGATCTTCATTAGCAAGGTCTCCCTGAGGACTTTCACTGGGTGCGACTAGAAGTACAAGCATAGCTTGCTACTAATTACCACTAGGGCAAAGACCAGTTGCTCTATGTGCGGGTACCTAACTTTCACTCCTTGGTATGCTCGACTGAAGCTAGGCACTCGCGATTGACATTGTATATTGGCCTTTGGATACTCTCTTCA
Source organism: Platycarya longipes (assembly GCA_036559045.1). Lineage (NCBI taxonomy): Eukaryota > Viridiplantae > Streptophyta > Magnoliopsida > Fagales > Juglandaceae > Platycarya > Platycarya longipes. The sequence continues at coordinate 24,286,449 of CM071801.1, forward strand.
TCTTACTAGTGTAGAAGAGATGGTGAGGGAAGAAAGTGCTAGGTAAAGGGTTAGTGTCTCGACACATCGGGGTTGGCTTAGGAGTGATGGGTTTATGAGATAGCTCTTAAGCCTTGAACACTTTACCAGACTCATCATCCCATTTCTTCGCTTTGCATAGGACCTTGAAGAACGATAGGCACTTGTTAGTTGATCAGGAAACAAACTTGTTGAGGGAACCCATTCGCCTGGCGAGTCTTTGTATTTCGTTAACAGTTTGAGGTGGGGCTATATCGAGGATTGATTCTAACTTTTGGGGTTGACTTCAATTCCGGTTTAGATACCTTGAGTCCTAGAAACTGGCCAGACCCTACTCACTTAGCTTGTTTCTATTTCGTCTTGTACCATCTCAAAAGGGAAAACGCATCTTTTAGATCATTCAAGTGTTGCTTTGGCATCGTGCTCTTCACCAGCAGATCATCAACGTACACATCCATGTTTCTGCCTACTTGTTCTTTAAACATGCGGTTTACTAGTTGGAAGACTGGGAATCAAATGGAACGATTTACCATCTAAATTAAATTGAAATACCTAACAAAAATAAATCTATGAATAAAAGAGTATAAAATTTAAGATTGTAAATATAATAAAAATGGATTTAGAGCATTTGATTTCAGTTAGCAAATTCTCCATAATTTATTCTTCCTAATTATTAAATTCCAATAATTCTATGTTGATGATAAAAATCTCTTAACTATTCAATATTTTCTCTCGAACAATATTAAAAATATCTCCAACTAATAGTTCTATATTTCTATGCGAATTTAATTAATTGCAGACCCAGTAAGTTCTTTAAAATTTTCTTAGAAAATCAAAGTCGCGGTAAAGTATCTTTATTTTCGCTCAACTAACGGTGTTTAATCCTAGAGCTAAAATCACATCCCGGTCTTCTTTGAATCTCAATAGATCAATTATCAAATAATAATTGTCCAAAAAATTACAAGTATTAAGAATAAGAATTAAACATTCAATCATAAGAATATTAAAAATAAAATAACTCGAAATATAAATTGTGTGTTTAATATTAGTCTATATCAAAACTCTATAAAATAAAATTAGTTCATAATAAAATTGAAAAAAAAAATAATTAAACTAATATTTTTTGTTGGAATCAATTGTTGAAATATACAACTTTCGCCTCTACCCTCCGTATCTCCTTTCTTAAAAAAAACTCCAAATAAAATCTTGGAGGTGCTCTCTATTGCCTCTTGGCTCTTTATTCTATTATTTATTTTTTTCTACTCCTTAAATCTCTTCTATATTTTATTCTATTCTATTACTCTCGTCCGCGGCGCTGTTGATAACTTATATATATATCTATCTTATATATAATAAGTGCTAATATAACAATGTTTCTTCCATTTTTGCCCCTGTTTTTAGAACAAAAATTCTTTCTTTTTACCCCTACCGCTTCCACCGTTTGTGCTTATTTTGCATCTGCCGCCTTTTTTTTTTCACTGCATATTTATTTGTATATTAACATCTCAGATCAATTAATAAATATTAATTTGTATATTACTAATAAATTTGATAGTGGTAACAACGTTTATTTTTTAATAGGAGTAACAACAATATTAATGTTGTTAGTAATAACATTATCTATACTGAAAAAAAAAGTTTTATTAATATATAATATATTTATCATAAAATAAGAAAATATATTTATTCACAATTTAGATATGTCTACCTATTTATCAAATTACTTAATATGTTAATTAATATAGTCTTTTATAATATAATTTAGTAACAAACAAGTTGAATAGCTAAGAAAATATTATTTACATTAATCAACATAAGAAATAAAGTTTATAAAAATCACATAAAATTTCACTGTATGTAATGAAAAGAAGAAAATATTTTTCATTAATTGATTAAAATCTACAAGCCTGGGCACGTGGTCCCATAATATATATATATATAGAGAGAGAGAGAGAGAGAGACGCTACATGAAAGCCTCTTATATAGCACGAAAACGCACGAAGGATGCCAAGGTGGATAAGTAATTAAGACTAAAAAAACAAAATAAAAAATAACATACATAGAATTTCATTTACGAAAGCTTTTCTTTTTCTTTCATTTTCCTCTTGTATGGTGCCCAGGTGTTTCATTCAAGGAAGCTTCTTTTTGTTTCATACTTTTTGCTTTTCCATCTTCCGTATCGCTGGTTCATCCAGTGTTAGGGAGAAAAGTAAAAATGATATTGCTGGTTCTTTTCTAGGCGAACAAGGCCGCTAATTGCACTGCATGTGAGGGAGGTGTGCAATTAAAGAAAATTTTTCGTAAGATAAGATAAGTGGACAAAACAAATCTGCCATTGACAATAGTGAGCAACTTCTAATTCCACCGCAGGATAGGAAATAGGAATGACACCATTTGCCGACAAAGATTTAGTTAATGGACGAGAAGCAGGATCACCAACCTGGGCTCTAAGATTCAGAGAGTATTCTGCCCATGTATTTCATCTTCCTCGATAGCATCCGATTACGGATTCTTAAACCGCTAGGAAGCATCCAAAGCAATCTGATAGCTTTGGAGATGATTTATAAGGCCTTTGAATTGAAAAGGGGGTGGAAGCGGTCTTGATGCCTCTAGCTAGATTCTAAACTGGGGGAGGATTATGCATCTTATATGAAAGCATGTCATCAGTCGAATCGAAGATGGACGGTGAAACAACTCTGTGCAGGAAGAAAGCGCAATAGGACTCGGATCAGTTTTTTAATAGAAGGCATCTGTAGAAGGAACATGCCCAGTCGGCAGTTAGCATCGCAATAGTTAGCCAATAAGGGTAAAATGGAGTTTTTAGATGTCTGACATGGGATTCGTGCAATTTCGTGCCTGTTCACATTCTTGCCTTCTAGCATTTCTCATATATATATATATATATATATATATATATATATATATATACACATATACGAGTAGGTGGAGAAAGAATAACAATTAGAAATACGTTTTTCATTCTTGACTAAAGTCTTTAAATAAAAATTTGTATATAAATATAAAACAAATACCTCTATTAAAATATTAATTTTTGTTTAGGTTGAAATTTGGACTAACATATTTATTTAACAAAGTTAAAGTTAACTTAAAATATTAAACCCAGCCCAAATTCAAATAAAATAATGAAGTCACGAGTTCAAGCTCAATTAAAATCAACCCACTTAATTAATAAAGAGCTGTAACGTAATTGAAATTACTACCATTTTTTTTAAATAACCATGCTTTGAAGAAAGCATGCATTAACATAATAACAAGTGCATGTCGTGAACATCATAAATAATAACATTCATGGCATGCTTTACTTTTGCATTTTGTAATTAGATTTTCGTCCAATTTTTTATTTCAGTTTTATCCTAATGTTTTACCTATTTTTCTTTTTCATCGCTCTTTTAGTTTTCCTTCCAGCTGGAGTCCATGTTTATATATCTTCAATTATAATTTATTTGATTTTTTTTTTTAAGTTTCCTCTAAAAATAAAATTAGTCCTAAGAATATGATCCCCCTCCATATATATTACAGTTTGGTAGTGTTTTAGCAATTCGTAATAAGTATGATTTTTTGAAACATAATACTAATTATATTAATGTTGTGCTCTATAATTTTGCTTCTAGATGCGGGTCATCATGTACTTTCAATATCTTTTTGTTTTCTTGTTTTAATACTTTTATTTATCAAAATTTGATAAGGTTATATGACTATATCCTAAAAAGAAATGTTTTAACAGTAAAAATATTTCATAAAAGTAAACTTAAAAATTTGATATAATATATTAAATTATAAAAATATTTTTATTATAAAATAAATTTAACATACTATACAAATTAGGTAAGTTTATAAATTTATTTTTATAAAAAAAAAAAAAAAATTTGCTGGAAGGCAGACAAAATAAATTGGATTTGAAATTTGCAAGCATTTGTTTTCAGTTGACCTTCCTTTATTAAAAAATTTAATGAAGAAACGAAAAAATGACGTATGTGCTGTTGTACAATTTGTTGTAGAATTTGAAGTAGATGTATCATTTCCCTCTCGTGAAACACGGTTGACAAAACGGGAAACAAAAATTCGAATAAAAGTTACCGTTTTTCGGATAGATACTTTTATATATAAGAAGATATTATATATATGTCTTGCGTGCCTTCTGATTCCCAGTCAGAATTAATTTCGTGCGGCAATAGAAGTAGAACTTGGTAGCTTTTTCGATAAAAAAAAATAAAAAAAATTGGGCCCAAGAAGTGCAAAGCAAGTCTACAACTTAAGTGAATTCCATGTGAAATTGTGCTCAAGTCCAAGTTTCGGCTCATGTGGGGTTAAGTAAATTTGGTCCTTACGTCGAACGAGTTCCATTCGGCACATGAAGTCCAAAATGTCAAAAGTGGGGCATTTCCTTCTCCTTTAGTATGAAGCCCAAGTGCCCAAAAGTGCGGTTGCTCTTAGTTTCCTCTTTATCTTGTTTTATCTTTTCTTCGTTTTTTTCCTATCTTTTCTTTAATGCATGTCTTGAACTTTTTTTGTTTTGTTTTTATCAATAATCATTCTCATTTCTTTTAACATAAATAAATAAATAAATAAATATAAGTAAATAAGAAAATAGAGAAAAACTAATTATTTTAATAAGTAAAATGGTAATAAAAATCATGTAAAAATTATATTTATCAGTCTCTATATTTATTGATGCTGCCGGAATTGATTTCTGAGCCATAGGAATAATTTATTGTAGGAGTGCAAAGTATACTCGAGGTTTCTAGTTCAAATCCCACAGACAGCATCATCGTTAATGTCATGCTTCGCACATCTATGTGTCGTGTTCCAATGACTCGGGATGTTGGGTTGGGCCTACAAAACAATGTAGAGGGAAGAATGAGGGAGCAGTCCCGGAGGGTGGCCGCTGAGTCTCCAATGCTTAAATTAGTAAGTAACTCTATAAGTCTCTTTTTGTTTTAAAAGGAGGATTCGAGAGAGTTTTTGTACTTATGAGCCCGTTATTTATACACCATGCTTAAAGAGGGCATACCTGCCTATTTGGATTTCTCTTGTATCCCCCACCATTCATCTGTCATGGTCTCTTTAAATACAAAGCAACTTATGAAGTGGCACAAATAATGCAGTATTTCCTCTAATCTGGCTTTCTTATCAAGCTTAGCAAGACATTCGTCGATATCTCCTCGCTAGTGGATCTACGACTCATTTTTCTTGGTGTAGCGACTCGATAGGTTCCCCGAGGGTGCACTGGGGTCAGATGACGTCAGGTCCTCTCACTTCATCAATCGTGCTCATTGTCTCTTTTTATAGATGGACATCCTATGGGCTTGGTTGCAAGCAGGGCCCATATCCTGCCAATTGAGATTGGATGGCCAAAGGAAAAAATCCCCTTACAATTTACAATGCAAATAAATTATTTTATTTGAAATAAATAATGAGTTTCACAAAAATTCACAAGATATAACATTCAAAGACCACTCGAGAAAATGTTAAATGTATGTGTTACATTATTCGATATTGATAAGAGTGATGTTATACACTATATTAATATATATTATTTTTCTTCTTTTTATTTTCTTTAAAAATACTCATATATTAATTATAGGAAGTTACAACATTCAATGCAAAAATACTCACAATATTATAAGGGTCTTTGCCACTATGAAAAGTTAATAAATAAGGGGGTACTCTGATAAGAGGTATGCTTCCAATAACATTATTGGTAGTTGTCTATTGAGCAATTTTATATGTGCATCGATTCTGAAATCGATGTATTTTTATTGCCTCTAAGAGAAAAATTTTCTCAACAAAATACTTGTTTCCTGATTGATTCCTTTTGCAATTCAGTCTTAGCTGATATTTGAGTCTTTTAGTTCTGAAATTGTTCTTTGGTAGTCTCCTTCAAATCTGATTATTGCCAGCTATTTGCTTTAAGCTTCTTTTACTCCAATGTATGTTGCTAAGGCTTCACCTTGTTTTGGATTGCAACTACTTGAGTGAGCTGCTTCAATAAATATTATCTCTTTGTTGGACCAACCAATTGCCACTGAAGTTGGTGTGAACCTATGGGACCCACAGGTTCACAAAAAAAGTGCTACCACTTGATGTAAGTGCTACATCGGAGTTTCTAGAAATATACCCTGGGAGAGGGGGGGGACCCATTCACTACCTCGTTGCTGCTTTTTCCAATCCCAAACCCTACTATGCTCCTAAAAAAATTTATTAACCTGCACTAAAAACTGAGGAATAGACTTTTGCTCAGAATTCTGAATCACTTGGTTTCTATAAACCTAAATATTATTCATGGCTAGTACTGAAAACAATTGGAACTTATGAATATCTTCCTCATCAGTATGAAAAAGCTTAACCGGATTAAGAATCTTCATAATCCAATCTTTAATGTTCAAAAGCGCCATAGAAGAATGTTGATTGGCCATGGAGATTACCTCCACAGTACTCTAGAGAAAGGACACTCAAGAAAATATGAAAGAGAGTTTCTTCACCCGAGCTACAGATGGGACAATTTAAGAGATCATCCCGACGAGAAAGAAACTTTCAGAAGGGCTCATGTGGAAGAATGTTATTATAAATTTTTTGCATTAGAAAATTTCAATCTGTTCTAAGTCTTAAGCTTTAGTTTTTTCTTTTTTTCCCTTCAAAATAGGTGACATTGGTACTATAATGGTTAACAATGGCAGCATAAGCTTATTTAATAGAGAAGTTTCTCGAAGAATGATGTTTCCAAACCAGTCTATCATTAATAATGTGGAAACTATGCTGGGCAAGGGGGATTTTCTCAATTTCCATCGTTGTGTTTTGAGTGAAAAGAGCATTAATAAGCAAAGTGTTCCATCTTCGAGACTCCTCCAAAGTTAGTTCCACAACCGTCTTTTACAAATCTTGGTTCATATTTAGTGATGAAGGAATAGAGATAGGCAGAGAAAGAGTGGGGATCTACGAGTCAGTACAAGCTTTGGTATTCACACCATTATTGATTTGAAAGCATAAACTAGAAACAACAAAACCATTTTGCTTGTAGAGGCTTTTCCAAACAATAGAAGCTGACGGCTTACCTTGAGCACCAAGCCAAGAATTGTGCTTCATGCAGTTATCTTTAAACAACAATTTCCAAATGAGTTTTCATTATATAAACCTAGCTTGCAAACGGAGTCTTATCCCAAGAACCTCCATCGACTTTGGCTTGCAAATGGACTTTCAAGACTTTGGGGTAAAATTGTGATTTTTTTTCGAGTCAAACCCCCCAAAATTTCATCCGGGACTAATTAATACTTTTTGTAACAAACTTCGAGATGAGTATACTCAACATCCAATAAAAAGGTATTGAGCTAGCCACTAATTTGATTAGAGTAGTTCTTCCAACTTGGGAAATAAGTTTTAGCTTCCATCACTGGGAACTTTTTTCAAATTTTCTCTAACATGTCATTGTGATGACTACGCCCATTCCTCTCAAAACCTAAGGGAAGACTCAGGTATTTTATTTTGGAAGCAGACTTTTGAAGATCAAAGATTGCTTTGATAGTGTGAGTGGTAACAGTAGAAGAGTTTATGCTAAATTGAATGGATGATTTGTTTTTATTGATCTTTTGGCCTGACCATTCTTGATATTTCTCAAGGCATCTAATGAAAGCATTGGGGTTGTGGAACTTGGCTTCACCAAATAGAATTAGATCATTAGCAAATAGTTAATGTGTAATGGAAGGCCCTCCCTTACTGATACTAATACCTCGAATATTGCCTTTGTTTTCTTCCCTAATGATGAGTATAGAGAGAACTTCACTCCTTATGATGAAAAGGAAGGGGGAAAGATGATTACCTTGCCTATGTCCTTTGGAAGGATGAAAACAGCCAATTGGTTCCCTCAATGATAACCACAAAAGGAAATTGTCGCAATGTATCTCTCAATCCAATTAATCCATTTAGGATTAAAGCCTAAAGACTTTAGTATTCTTGAAAGAAATCTTCATTCCATAAAGTCAAAGGCTTTTTCTATATCAATTTTAATTGTCATTAGTCTTTTTCTTCCCTCTTGTTCTTAAGGTGATAAAGAATCTCTTGGGTTACTATAGTATTATCTTGAATGATCTTTTCTAGGATAAAAGCAAATTGCTGAGCAAAGATGAAATGATGAACACTCTTTTAAGCCTGTTGGTAAGAATTTTTGCAATTGCTTTATAACAAACATTGGGTAAACTTATGGGCCTAAAGTGCTGAACTCAGCTTGGAGAGTTATTCTTAGGGATAAGCACAATGTGAGTATGATTGAGATCCTTAATGCCCTCACTAGAGATGAAAAAATTATAGATGACTTTTATACAATCTTCTTTTATAATATCCTAATAGAATCGATAAAAGAAACATGGCATTAGGCCTCGAAGCCTTGAAAGACATAATCTACTTTAGAGCAGAGATTATTTCCTCATCATTCAGAATGTTTCAAAGGAAGTTATTCTCTTGGTTCGAGATCTTATTGGTAAAGAGGTCATTTGAGTCGGAGGACATAATGGGTTCCAAGAAAGTGTAGATTGGCTGGAATTGTTCGAGGAACATATTGAGGATGCAGTGTGTATCATGGACCCACTCAGCGACTGGTTTTTGATACTGTGTGTGTGATTAACCCTTTTACGCATGGTGGCAGACATATGGAAAAATTTATTGTTCGCGTCTGTGGTGGTAAGCCACTGAAGTCTAGGCTTTTGTTTGCAAAGAATTTCCTCACATTTGAGATACTTATTGCAACAAGTTGTCAGATTATCCTCTAGTACCATTTAATTTTCAATGGAGACTTGTGTTTGGAGTGTGGCGAGTTGATGGTTGAGCATTTTTATTATGGTTTGTATGTGACCAAAATGTTGACTCCTCCAAACTTTGAGGGCAGACATGACTACATCAAGCCTTTGAAACAGAACAAAATCAAATGTGCCTTCAATATCTACATTCCAAGTGCTTTTGACCACCTCTAGACTCCTAGGGTCCCTAGTCCAAAATTCCTCAAAATTGAAGCTTTCAATTGACTTTTGACTATTTGTGTCCAATAAAAGAGGGGCATGGTCTGAGGTATGGATGTGGAGATGAAAAATTCTAGAATCAGGAAAAAGATCCGTCCAAGGAGTTTTGCTACCCCATAATCAAGTATTTCACTAATATTCCTATTCCCACCACTTTTATTAGACCAAGTATATTTCAGGCCAGAAAAGCCTAAATCCACCAAATTGGTCTGATTCATGAATTGAAAAAGGCCATTTGGTTGGGAAGAGGATGCAAAAAGTTTTTCACCAAATTTTTTTATGATAATGGTATTAGAATCCTCTAGACCTAGAATATGACAGCAAAGCTATTTGTTATGTTGTTGAGCACATTCCTAAACGCTGATTTTTCACTAGACTAAGTAGGGCAATATACAAAAATTAGCAGTCAAGATATATGAACAGGATCAAAGTACATCATAAAAGCTATAGTATTACGAGACATATAAACCGGTCCCACATCCATACTAGGACGCCACACACACAAAAGTCCTCCCCATTTTTTCAGCGATGATACATGATAAAAAGAAGTCTAGTCTATTTACAATACTAATAGTTTTTACATCAGTAAGAAGCGTCTTCTGTAACTCCCTGTTTTTTTTTAAACTATGCATGCACTTAAACTAACAATTAAGTGCAATGCAAAACGCAACGGAAATGGATAAATATTCAATACATGCAAAGATATCTAACTCTTGCATAAATAGATCACATGGCATATTAAAACTATATCTATATTTTTTTCATTTATCATAACATATCAAGTCCAGAACTTACATAACCCAGTTAGTTTTCTTCTCACAAATATCATCTCTTACTACCCTTCGATACTCTTGCTATTTTATTTGATCACGTACGTGAGATCATTCTCTTTGGAGAGGAGTATTCTGTAGGACTCTCGGAGCTCCTCAGAATCTCCTGTGATGTCTGAGTTTCATGACAATTTATTTATTCCCACAACACCCTCTATCATTCCATAAGGAATGATAGATAAAATATAAAAGAGTGAGATTTTCAAGAAATTTTAGTAAGTACACAGTTAACGAAGTAAGGCATAGATCACATCAGCAGTTGTCATACATAGAACTGATCACAGACATATAATTTATGAGAATGCTTTATGGGAGTTATGCATGTCAATAATCATTATTCCCATATCAACTTAGATCTTACTTGAACCCACCATCATTTAGTTAAAACTTATACTTTCATCTTATTTATTAATCTTATGGGTCTTACTTAATCTTATCCTCAACAGACGTAGGTCTCTGCCGGTTTTCAAATACTCGGCAGGCTTAAGTCTTTGCCAGTTTTCAAATTCTCGACAGGTTTAGGTCCCTACCGGTTTTCATATCCTCGACAGGTTTAGATCACTGTAGCATGTCTTATCCACTATTCTTACTCGTGGTCGGGTCATACCACTATTCTTACCCGTGGTTGAGCCATGCCACTATTCTTACCCGTGGTTGGGCCATGTCTTATCCACTATTTTTACCCACTATTTTTACCTGTGGTCAGGTCATGTCTTATCTACTATTTTTATCCGTGGTCGGGCCATGCTACTGTTATTACCCATGATTGGGCCATGCCACTATTCTTACCCGTGGTTGGGCCATGCCACTATTCTTACCCGTAGTTGGGTCATGCCACTATTCTTAAAATCTTGTTCATTTCTTATTTTTAATGGGCGTTACGTATTGTCGTCCCCATCATGACGTGACTAACTTATTAATACCTCTTATTCTTAGTTGTTCCTCATGAGCATGCTATGTCACTTTTTCTTAAAATTCATCATATACTAGAAAATGCATGTACCCTTAAACTTCATGCTGTATGTACATCTAATGCAACACATATCATACAAATCATATATCTATTTTACACATATAATTCTCCTTCATTGAACCTCATCTTCTATCCCAATAAAAGCCTTGAATTTAAACAAAACAGGATATCTCGCTTGAGCGAGGTATCGAGCGAGAATCAAGCGAATTCTCAGGTTGGAATTCGCTCGAGCAGAGTATCAAGCGAATATCAAGCAAACTGGGTATCTCGCTCGAACAGGGTATCGAGCGAGATTCAAGCGAGTTCTTAGATTAGAACTTGCTCAAGTAGGACATCGAGCAAGTTTTGAGCGAAATCTCGAGTTGCACTTCGCTCGAGCCAGACATCTAGTGAAAGTCAAGCAAGGGTTTACAGTTGTTCTTCGCTCGATTCTTCGATCGAGCGAGGGTCGAGCGAAGTTACAGAATATGAAGTTTTTCAATCTAAAACTCGTAATCTTTTCACATAAACTTGATTTTTACTTATTATAACATAGTTTTAAGTTCTTCTAACGTCATTTAACACATTTCCATTACCAAAACCAATCCAAACAATACTTAGATTCCAAGTCAATCATATAAGCAAGGCTTAAGCTCCAATAAATATTAAGCCTAATTCAATCATCAAACCACTTATTCTATGTCAAGATTAAGTTAATATATGCACTTACAAGTTTCTTCAAAACTTGAATGGATGATAGAACCAAACTCTTGCAAGAATTCCTCAAGATCACATAATTAGCTCACTTAGGTGATATTTGGATGTTCAATGATTTGAGAGGCTTTTTCTTTGTTTTCTCTCGAAGTGGGCATGTGTTCAACCTTCCTAAAGAGGGTTATAAGACTTATCAACCCATATATATAGGAGGGTGGTCGACCCTTTAGAGGAAAAGGAAAAAAAAGGATGGCTATAGGCAACCAGTTATGTCTTTGCTTGGGAGATGAGGTATCATACCTCCTAAAATCAAATGATTAACTCTAAGCATATAAAATCTAAACTTGGTAGCAAATATCCTCATCTAATGGTTGATATTAAGTCACTTTAGTCAGCCAAAATTGATCAAAGGTTGAGAAGAGAGCTAAGGAGATAAAGTATGAGGTGGCACTCACATAACCATGCATGAATCAAGCCATTCCAGCCCTCATCTGGAATGCCACGCCCTCAGCCTCCTTCTTACCACTTTTGGTAACTTGTTAAGCCTCCTAAGACTCCATTTGACATGTTCTAGAAGGCCATTTCGAGATTTGGCTGGGATAACTTTGGTTTGTAACTCACTTAGTTAGATATGGACAGATTCAGACAGATTTCTTCCTCTCATGTTACTTCATGTCTTTGGGTCAACTAAAGCTTCTAGATTACTTCTTATCCTCATGCCACATACTCCTACACATTTCAAGACCTCAGAATATTTGATAGCCAATCACAATTTTCGTCACATGCCCCAATTTGATCCATTTCTTCTAACTCGAGTTCCATTTGAGCTCAACCCACAACTGTCCACTTGTTTCTAGAATAAGTCATAGATCTAGTTCAAATATTCACAAACTCGTAACATGAAAGTTTTAGATAAATCTCTTAGAATTCTATAAGAATTAGAATTACCTCATTTGGACTTCATATGACAAAATTATGATTTTTATACTAAAAGTCGACAGATAAGCCCGAGAATATCAATCTGGGCACACCAAGTGTTTGGTAGATATTCTTTCTTATTTTACACGAAATTCCTAGATAAAATCTCCTCATTTCCACACATCTACACACTTGTCCATATCTTAGGCTAATTGAGAAAATAATCCAAAAACTTAATTTTATTCAAAGTCCTTAGTCAACTTCAAAGTCAATGCCTATCTATTTCTAATCCAGATCTTTCACTTCCATCTCAATTTTGTATTTTCTTAAATTCATATCTCTTAAAACTTAAAACATAAAAGTTGTAGATATTTTTCTTATATTTCTATAGCCTTTTGAATCAATCAAATATGATATTAAATGAGCACGTTATGACCGTTTTATCAAAAGACGTCAAATATCTCCCTGTATCCCGCTCGAGCCAGACATTAAGCGAGAGTCGAGCGAGATTTCGGGTTAGGTACTTTTTTCACATAAAACAAGTCACCATTGTACCCAATCCTACTCCTCACCTTCCAACATACATTTATAAGTCTTTTCTTTATTAAACTTATTCCTTTTTTGATCAACTTTCAATGATCATGCCACATATGAAAATTAAACGGATATTTAAAAATCCGGGTTATGATATTCTCCCCCCATTAAAATAAATTTCATCCTCGAAATTTGAGGGTTTAACCTCAACACTAAAATATAACTCAGTGTGTACTTAGAAAAATCATATAATCAGTAATTCCAAAATGGCTGCCAATACTACTATTTCCTCTTGGCACATCCCGTTTAAAACTCCTAAAGCATATGAGTAATTTTAGAACCCTGACTTTTTGCAAGAATCTTAATACAACCTCCTAGAAAATCCAAACTTTCAGTAAACTAAACTGACCTCAATCGATTTCTATGCTTTATCAACCATATATTCATTCATAGTATTCTCTTTTGTAATTAAAAACCATCTTCTAAGTTAATCACAAACAAGATTTTCCTTTTAGTAGAACTCCAAATTCCGATTGATTCCTTCAAATCGATGTAATTTAAGTTTCTGATCATAACCATTATCATGTTTATGCTATGTATTCTCAGAATTTACCACATAAAAAGTCTTAGCACATACCAAATCACATCAAAATGGAACCAAAAATTACATTTTCTCAAGACTGTGTACTTGCAGATATCCTGCATTCCTAGTCAAGATCAACATTTTGTCTATGTACCAGTAGTTCATTTATACCATTTTCCTCATCTAAACTTGTACCTTCAAAAATTATTTCCTCGATCATAAAAAAAATACTAACCAAATCCATACTTTTAATTCCTAAGGAAGTATTTTTTTAAAAATTTTTATATCCATCATTCAACTCTATTTCATCTCAACCTGATTATTGCAAACTCATCAATTTCCAACACAGATTAAACTAACACACGAGGTCTGTGCCCCAAACTTCAAATCTTATTATAAATCAAATCTCCAAAATTCTAAAACTTTACCTAATTTAGGAATTACTTTCCAGAATTTTATAAGATCATAAAACTTGTAACCTTTCACTCTTTAAATCATTTTGCAACTCTTCAGAATTTAGAATTTCAATACCTTATTTTCAAAGAAATCACTTAGAATATGACATTTCTTCCAAACCTCGATATTACCACAACAGTCTAAGTCAATAAAATTCAAGTCTACCATTCTTAAACATTTAGGTCATTCTAAATCGTAACACCTTTATATCAGAACTTAATCTTTAACTTGTTCTAACTAAGAAAATTAACTCAATTTCCATCAGTAGAAAACTATCAGATTGGTCGGTTAACCTCAAATTCTCAACTTTGAAAGAGAAATTCTCTACCACTTAACATCATCCAGCAAAGTTTTTGTCAAATATCACTATAAGGACTTTAAGAATCCATATATACTTTATCTTTACATCTCTGTATACCATCATACAATAAATCTCACCACTCCAGAGTCAATAAAATAAGCATCACACTTCATTATCAACTTGACCTTATCACTAATGATGCCGACGTCAATCACATTATCAATTTCTACTTCTATCACATAATCTATCTTAGAAATTTGGATATTTGATATCCAAGACATTCACAATTCCATAAGAGAAACCCACTTGACTAACTCTTTTCCGGGGTTTAAGCCTTTCTCAATCAAATCAAAACCTATTCTGATACCATGTGATCATTTTTTCCTAGGACATTTATGATTTACCCAGAGTCGTATTGCTCTGATACCAATCTGTAACGCCCCGATTTTATTCTTTTTAAAACTATGCATGTACCTAAATTTACTAATTAAGTGCAATGCAAAACGCAATGGAAAGGGATAAATATTCAATACATGTAAAGAGATATAACTCTTGCATAAATAGATCACATGGCATATTAAAACTATATCCATATTTTTTTCATTTATCATAACATATCAAGTCTAGAATTTACATAACCTAGTTAGTTTTCTTCTCACAAATATCGTCTCTTACTGCCCTTCGATACTCTTTCTATTCCATTAAATCACTTACGTTATGTCTTTGCTTGGGAGATGAGGTATCATACCTTCTAAAATCAAATGATTAACTCTAAGCATATAAAATCTAAACTTGGCAGCAAATATCCTCATCTAATGGTTGATATTAAGTCACTTTAGTCAACCAAAATTGATCAAAGGTTGAGAAGAGAGCTAAGGAGATAAGGCATGAGGTGGCACTCACCTAACCATACATGAATCAAGCCATTCCAGCCCTCATCTGGTATGCCACGCCCCCAGCCTCCTTCTTACCACTTTTGGTAACTTGTTAAGCCTCCTAAGACTCCATTTTACATGTTCTAGAAGCCCATTTCAAGATTTGGTTAGGAACTTTGGTTTGTAACTCACTTAGTTAGATATGGACAGATTCAAACAGAATTATTCCTCTCATGTTACTTCATGTCTTTGGGTCAACTAAAGCTTCTAGATTATTTCTTATCCTCATGCCACATACTCCTACACATTTCAAGACCTCAGAAGAATTGATAACCAATCATAATTTTCGTCACATGTCCCAATTTGATCCATTTCTTATAACTCGAGTTTCATTTGAGCTTAATCCAGAACTGTCCACTTGTTTCTAGAATAAGTCATAGATCTAGTTCAAATATTCAAAAACTCGTAACATGAAAGTTTTATATCTATCTCTTAGAATTCTATAAGAATTAGAATTACCTCATTTGGACCTCATATGACCAGGTTATGATTTTTATACTAAAAGTCGACAGATAAGCCCGAGAATATCAATATGGGCACACCAAGTGTTTGGTAGATATTCCTTCTTGTTTCATACGAAATTCCCTAGATAAAATATCCTCATTTCCACATATATACACACTTGTCCAGATCTTAGGTTAATTGAGAAAATAATCCAAAAACTTAATCTTATCCAAAGTCCTTAGTCAACTTCAAAGTCAATGCCTATCTATTTCCAATCCAGATATTCCACTTCCATCTCAATTTCGTATTTTCTTAAGCCCATATCTTTTAAAACTCAAAAAAAAAAAGTTGTAGATATTCCTCTTAGCTTTCTATTGCCTTTTGAATCACTCAAATACGATATCAAATGAGCACGTTATGGCTGTTGTATCAAAAGACGTCAAATCTCTCTCTACATCTCGCTCGAGCCAGACATCAAGTGAGAGTCAAGCGAGATCTTGGATTAGGCACTTTTTTCACATAAAACAAGTCATCATTGTATCCAATCCTACTCCTCACTTTCCAACGTACATTTATAAGTCTTTTCTTTATTAAACTTTTTCCTTATTTGATCAACTTTCAATGATCATGCCACATATGAAAATTAAAGGGATATTTAAAAACTTGGGTTATGACAATATTCTCTAGGAAAACTATGTCAAGGTGGTGCTCTATGAATTATTCCCTCAAAGATCTAATTGTAGTCGGTCGAGTAATACCTCTACGATTTCAACAAAGGATCCTCATAACGAACATGGTAGCAGATTAGGCTTTGCCACCATGGCCATTGCATCACAAGCTGAAGATTGAATCTTAGAGTTACCATCTAATATTGTTGGATTCTCCCTTTGATGAAGAAACTTTCAAACATTAAGGACTCTACTATTGGCCCTCTTCGCCTTCACTATTGCTTTTTTATGGTCCTTTGATCTCCTTTACATTACCTGCATCAAAAAATAGTGATTTTTTTTTTGGTTGAAAATTAGCTTCCAATAGATCATATTCTCTCTTCTTAGCATTATGTGATTGAGTTGATGGGGGTGAGATATTGATTTTTCCTAATTTTCGGGATGGGCAGATTAAGGAAAGCTTTGGTGATGTTTTGATCATGGTTTGACGAAAGGGGGGAAAGCAGCTATTGTGATATCTAGAGAAGTTTTTTGAGGGTAACAAGGCGCATGCTAGATGACTTGTGTAGGTATAGGGTCAAAGAACACATTGGATTCAGAGGGCTATGACAGGTTTAAGAGAGAACTGGGTTCATTAGAAGTTATATGGGCTTTAGAGTTTTTGAGTTGAAAAGACAGGTCTACTACTCCTTTATTTCGCGGCATATGAGCCAAAGGGTCTAGATAGGACTTAGAATTTATGGCTAGGGAAAGAGGATCGAGCCTGACAGAAGAATTAATGGCCCATGATGTCTTGAAGGATAGATGTGGGTTTACAAGTTTTGAAAAAAGGTTTAAAGGCTGAGATGGGTTTTGGATGAACCTATTGGGCTCGACTTTCCATCTTATATACTGAGGTCGAGTGAGCTAGGGATTCGTTGGACTTGATGGTCAGCTCAACACTTGAAAGGGAAAGGAAGTAATTGTAGGGAGTAAGGCCCATAATGATAAAATGCAGAGCATGATTATCTTTGAAAGGATTTGATGGGGGTTATTCAGCTTGGAATGAAAAGATCTACTGAGAGGGATCTTCGATTAAGTTTGATATGAGTTTATGAGAGAATGTCGTCTGGATGTTACTGTTCGGTAGGTGAGAGTTGAATGCGGATGCATTGAAGGCATTGAATGGTTGAACCAACCCCACTTTTTTCATGGTTCATCTTCAACTGAAGTCGGTGCATTGCCTTCCCATGCATTGTGTCCTAGCAAATATATGAATTGTTTTGCTTTTGTTTTCTACAATAGTGAAGCATTGGCTTGATTTCATATCTAACTTTTCTTTTCCAAGTCTGTGAGCTATAGTTCCCTGAGTACTTGCTGCTTCTATGATAATCTTCAAGATTTCAAAATCTAGCTGGAAGGAGCAATGACCTGTTTTGGACTTCTTGTTGATCATCTCTGTGGAAGCCACCATTACTGTCATGCAGATAATGTCTCCTAAAGGAAAAGGAGTTAGCTCTCATTCATGGCCCAATCTGTGTAACTTCAAGAACCACTACAAATGAAGGGCAAAATAGTGCGAGGTGCCCAAGATAACCACATGAATAACATAAGTTACTCAGCCTTTTAGTACTTGATCAAGATTTTTTTCAACTCTTTGTTTGGAATGGATAAGTCGAATCCCTCTCTCTTTAATTTGGATCGGTAATGGCTTCTTTGCGTGTTGTCACAGGCACCCAGAAATAAAAGCTTGTACTCCTAAAAAATATATGTAGTAGTGTGAGTAAGGGTCGATCCCATAGAGAATGATTGGCTTACTTTTATGCTATTAAGCAAGGAAGATAGAGTTTTTGATTGTAACAAAAATAACTTCAAAGGAAATAAAAACAACTACAGAGTAATTTAATTTCAAAATATCAATAAAAGGAACAGGCATTGGTCGAAGTCAACGTCCATCATCGAAATTTTATAACTGATCATTAATGCAATATAAATTAATTAATACTTTGAATATTTACCGTTAGAACCATTTTCTTATCTTTCCTTAGTTGTAATTAATTAGAAAACAAGCGATCTAATTAATCCTAACTACTAAACAACCCAAGAAAAGCGTTAATGATTTAATCTAGTAGCAGTTTTAAGAATTAGAGAGATCGATAAAACTAAATAATACAAACACAAGCGGTTGCATTTAATTTAGTCGAGCATTCTTTTTAAGTTCTAATAATTTCTGACGCAGCAAATTATTAAAAACTTAATTGCTTCACAGATTAGATAGATCAAACAATTACGGATTTGATATTTAACCTAGCAATAGATTACAACAAATATTAAACTAGCAGGCTTTCTAGTAATTAAACGAAATAATCATCAAAATAGGCACAGAAAAATATTCGATACTCAAAACACAAATTGAATTATAAGAACAAACTAGATCTCACAGCTATATAAATACCGAGCCTTTCGTTTTCTTTGACCAATTACAAAAGTTTAGCCACTCAGAGCCATAACAAAAATATCAATCAAAAGAAAAAGAAGAGAAGGAAAATATTTGGTTTTTCTTTCAAGCTAACACAATGGCTCACTAAGCACCAAAAATATCGTATTTAGAACACACACTCATCCCTTCTATGTATAAGTATCTTTCATGCAAGTTGTCATGACAAAATTATCACCATTTCAAGTTGCTTTGCCATGTGTCATTTTTGAATCCAAGTGAGTGTAAAGTGGCCAAATACCACTTGAGCTTCCATGTGTGGCTATTTGGTTTGAGGTAATGATGAAAATGTGCAGTTGTTGTTGACTCTTTTTCTTGCAAAGAATGGATGCAAATGTTGCTGTGTGAGATTTTGCAACTTGTAGTCAATTACTTCAGCTTTGAGCCCCAATTTCTTGTCAAGTCTTGGTCAAACATTGCAGTTGAATGAGTTGTGTGCAGCCATGTCTTCTTCTCATTTCTTTCCCAATTTGTTGTCGTGTGTTGCTCCAAGTCTTGGTCCAATATTTCAGCTTTGAAACAAATTGAAGAGAAGTGTGGCTGAAGAATATTTAGATACGTTAAGTGCAAGTGCGTCTACTTCATGGTCGATTTTGTCTTAAATTGAGCCGATATCTCTCAAAACATAAAACATAAAAGTTATATATCTTTCTTTTGAGGTTCTATATCATCTTGCATCAGGTCAATCAGAGATTGGATGAGAGAGTTATACCCATATTACGAAGAGACATAAAAAATGTATAAAATTTCACAATTATCTTCAGTTGCTCCTAATGCCTATATTTGTATCCTAAATCAAAATATAAGAATAATGAGTATATTTAGGCATCAAATAAGAATAAAATATTAAACATTAAGAGAGAAAAATATGGTATTTTATATTCTTATCACTTCTCAATAACAATTTCCACCCTAAACCTAGGATACCGACATAATGAGAACCAAAATTGGAAACTTTGTCTACCTTAAGGCAGTTGCCTAGAACATGTCCAAAACGTTCAACATTCTTGTTGGCGAGTATCTCCATTGGAAAGCCTTGTATCTGGACCCAAAACAGAGAAATTAAGAGCAACTTCATGAATACTAATCCTTGTGGCCATTGTCAAAGAACCATGTGATAGTCTTGAAATTTTAGGGATGGTTGATCGGTACTCGATCTCTATCTTGCTAGGCCGGAAGAGTGAAGAGGAACGTGTTTACATCAATGTCTTTAAGGATCAAACCTGAAATGAAGCTCCATACTGCTTTAATGGTTCATGCATTGAGATTTTATTCAATGGCTTGGTAGCCACAAGCTTGCCTACCAACGTAAGAGTAGAGAAATGGTTGACAAGAGCCTCTTCTGATTCTAGTTGGAGATCACTTCAAGTCATAGCTTGAGCTTGTTGAACGAGGCTGTCAATGTCGGGACCTAGTAAGCCATTGCTAATATAGTTTCAATTAGTTGCAGAGTTGAAGGGATGATGTTTTCGGAAAGGTTGCAGAAAGAGGGATTTGATATACTTTTGGAAAGATAGTGATTGCTTTTGAAAGGTTACGGTGGTGGGTTGTTTTTGGAAAGGTGGATGTGGTGTTTGTTTGTGGACCTTAGGTTTGATTTGTCAGGAATACTACTAAGAAGGGGCACTCCGTTGGAGGTGGAAAGAACTCATCACATAGAGAGAGAGAGAGAGAGTTGTACAATTCATTTTCTTATCTAATAGAGAGTTTATCTTTTGTGCTTACTTAGTGTATTTTTTATTTATTTTTATATAATTTTTTAAATACTTAACATTTTTTTTTTAAAAAAATTACAATATTTTTAAATAATATTATCTTAATTATTAAGTAAAAAAATTAAAAATAATGATGAACGGGCCCCAAAACGAGACAATGATTTATCTTTTCTTATATCAGTGTTCTTTTTATAGATACGAAATGTGACATATCTATGTATATTGAAAAAAAATATTAAAGTTAGTATAGATAACACATTTAGTAAAATGTTTATATTTTATCCAAAAATAAATAAAATAATTATATGATAGAATTTAATTTAAAAGATCAATTTTAAATTTTTATTTATAAATAAATTTTTATCATTTAAATAATTTGAATAATATTCTTTACGCATCAACTTAAAAATAGATTACTCCTTGATTCTCTTTTTTCTCTCAATCCATGACATTGGGCCAATAGATACCATAAATTATTATTTTTTATTTACTTGTATATTTTAATAAAATAAATTAAGAATTTCGAAACAAAATCTTGCCAAAGAGCGAGATAAAAGATGCAAAGATAATAATGAACATTTAAGATACGTAATTTTTGATAGAAAGAACTTAGGATTCGGTCGGACCGAACCCATCCCGTTTGCAGCTCCTGCCGGAGGGGACTCATTTTCTAGTTTAAGGCTGTCGGGGTCACACCAGAGGTCGCCGAGACTTGCCATTGCAGGAGTGGGATCGCCGGCTCTCTCCAGTTCTGATGGGGTGGGTGGTGTTGCCCATCGCTGGCGGCAGTAGAAGAGGTTGGGTAAGACCGAATTTTTCTTAAAAATTCATCTTCATTATATTTTTTTATTGTGTTTTTTATTATGTTTTTTTATTATATTTTCTTTATTTTATTATTTTATTGTATTATTTTATTGTATTTTTTATATTTTATTTTATATTTTATATTTTTAATTGTATTTTTTATTGTATTTTTTAATATTTTTTTATTGTGTTTTTATATCAATTATAAGAGTTTAGAAGTGGGCTATAAAAACGCTGGGGTGCAGCCCGACCGCACCCCAGTGTCTCCCTCTTTAATATATGAGTGTTGTAGTTCAAATTTCTCTCAAAA
Source organism: Platycarya longipes (assembly GCA_036559045.1). NCBI lineage: Eukaryota > Viridiplantae > Streptophyta > Magnoliopsida > Fagales > Juglandaceae > Platycarya > Platycarya longipes. The sequence continues at coordinate 24,308,133 of CM071801.1, forward strand.
CGTTAATTTCTTTTTTGATTTATTTTTAATCATTTTCTTAATATTTTAGATAATTTTTAAAAATAAAAAAAAATCATATTTTAGATAATTATTAAAAAAAACATTTTTGTAATCATTTAATAATAAAGATTAAAAAAAATTATTCATTCGAAAAAAACTATTCCACTGAAATTTGGATGAAATAGCATTATTGTTAATATATATGATCAACAAAAAATAATTGGAAATAATCATATTTAGAATACTTATTCTTATATAAGCACTAATATATACAATAAATATTATGAAGATAAATATTTTAAATGTAATTACTCCTTAACAGTACTCGTGATCAATGAACTATCTGGCCAAACCAACCGAGTCACTTGAACAAGAAACTACTTTACATTCATAGGAATAATCGCCTCTAGTTCTTGCAAAAAGACAAAAGACAGTCTGATAATGGTTAATAAACCTTTTTTTGTTTTGTTTTTTTGTACATATTTGAAGGAGAGGATTTTAAATTCCAAATCTTTATTTTAGAAGCCGAAGGTTATACAATCAGATTACAAACATTTGACAATAATTAATAGTTGATAAGACTGAAAACACACAAATTCAATTAAAGGGGGCTGCTACAGCATTCACTATTTGGGATCCGTTTTGAATTTTAATAGTTTTATATATATATATATTAATATTTTTTAATACTTTTAAATATTTTTAAAAAAAGAGAAAATTATGATATTATTAGATAATATTTCTTTAATTATTAAATAAAAAAATATATAAACAAAACTCAAAACGGGACTCAACTATTATCTTTATTTTCCTTTCAACCAAATAACAAAGTAGATAACTGTCTTCTAATTTACTTATTCCCAGACATCTGCCGTCACCCTTCATTACAATTTTATACAAAGTTACAAAATCAGAATACTTTTGTTGTCCCGATTCAAAGCAAAAACCTTTGATTGAGAGATTGATAGATACCCGTCTTCTACAAGAGACAACATTGACCCTTTTCCGATTTCCGGAAAATGGCTTCCCGGCGAGCACCCGTCGCCATATTTTTCTTCGTCTACCTTATAGTCTCTTCCCAGTCTCTGGACTTCAAGCCACACAAAGAGAAGCACAAAATCGACGGACCCATCAAGACCTTAGTCGTCCTGGTCATGGAAAACCGCTCCTTTGACCACGTTCTGGGATGGCTCAAATCGACCAGACCCGAGATCGATGGGCTGACCGGAGAAGAATCAAACCGGATTCTAGTCTCCGACCCGGATTCCCCGGAAGTCTTCGTCTCAGATGACGCCCTGTTCGTGGACTCGGATCCAGGTCACTCGTTTCAGGCGATCCGTGAGCAGATATTCGGGTCAGACGACAGCTCGAAACCGCCGTTGATGAACGGGTTCGTTCAGCAGGCGGAGAACATGAGTGAACGCATGCCAAGAATCGTCATGAGTGGGTTCAAACCGGCTGTGCTACCGGTTTACACCGAGTTGGCGAACGAGTTCGCAGTGTTCGACCGGTGGTTCGCCTCGGTCCCCGCGTCGACTCAGCCGAACCGGTTCTACGTCCACTCGGCGACTTCACACGGCGCCATGAGTAACGTACGGAAGGACCTTATCCACGGGTTCCCCCAGCGGACGATCTTCGATTCTCTGGACGAAAACGGCCTTACCTTTGGTATTTATTACCAAAACATCCCCGCCACTCTCTTCTTCAAAAGCTTGAGGAAGCTGAAGCACGCGATGAATTTCCATAGCTATTCCTTGAAGTTTAAGCTCGATGCGAAGCTGGGTAAGCTTCCCAACTATGTGGTGTTGGAGCAAAGGTACTTCGACGTGGATTTGATGCCGGCCAACGACGACCACCCGTCTCACGACGTGGCTATCGGGCAGAGGTTCGTGAAGGAGGTGTACGAGACTCTGAGAGCTAGCCCGCAGTGGAACGAGATGGCTCTGTTGATAACTTACGACGAGCATGGAGGTTTCTATGACCACGTACCTACACCTGTAACTGGTGTGCCTAACCCTGACGGGATAATTGGGCCTGGCCCCTATTACTTCCGTTTCGACCGGTTGGGTGTTCGGGTCCCTACCATTCTGGTCTCACCGTGGATCGAGAAGGGCACCGGTGAGTTTTTTCTTTTTCTGACGCACATTAGATTATTATGCTTCGAAGTTGCAGGATATTGTTGTTGGGTTTTTGGTTTCTAAGATGATATCGTTATATATGGTATTTTGTTTGTTGTATATACCCTCCTATGGCTTCTTTTAGTTACTTTACAGCTTCTTGTGTTGGCTTGGCTTCCCATACTTCTACTTTGAAGGATTCAGAACGTGTGGTTTACTGAGTAATTGTGATTTGGCTCTGAATATTTGTGGCGGATGTGTAGAATTATGTGGATATTAAGAAACCGTTTTGGCAGCATTTTACTTCCAGACCTCCCATACATTTTGATATTTGCAATGTAACTCTACATGTAATTTTTTTATGGGCATTGTAACTATATGTATGACCTTTGGGTTCAGTAAGATACCTTTCTCGGCTATGTTAAGAAAATGAAACTGAGGAGCTTTTCTATTCAGTAGCTTGCTTTTTACAATGAAGAATATGCTGTTTAAATAGATACATGTAGCTAATTTAAGTATGGAAACAAATGAACGTATGGAAATAATTGATATTTAGGGAACGGACAACTTCGAGACCAAGAAAATATTTGAGGGGACCAAGGGCTTTGGTTTTCAAGTGTGTGAAGAGAACTTTGAAAACCTTAATCTGGGAGAGATCATTGCCAACAACTAGAATGTCATCAACATAGACCAGGACAATGGTGATAGTGGTGGAAGTGGCCAAGGTGGATAAAGAGTAATTTGCTTGAGATTGAGTAAAATCTGCATCAAGAAGTACAGTAGTTAATTTATAAAACCATTTGTGTTTGAAGCCGTATAGTGATTTGCGAAGGCGATAGACACGCGTCTCCCCTGAGGGTAGTAATCAGGAGGTGGTGTCATGTATACTTCCTCATCAAGGTCTCCGTGTAGGACTTCAAGTTGATGAATGAGCCATTGTTTAGTAGCTGCAACAGCCAATAGACATCGAACAGTGGTCATTTTGCAACGGGTGCAAAGGTCTCACAATAGTCTAGGCCTTCAACTTGTGTATAACCTTTAGCGACCAACCGAGCTTTATATTTTTTAATGGAGCCATTTGCTTTAAGCTTGGCTTTGAATATTCATTTGTAACCGATGAGTTTCTTATCGGGAGTTGGGGCTCAAGTGTCTAGGTGGAATTGCTTCAAGGGCACGAAGTTCAGCAGACATAGCTTCTTGCCAATGAGAATAGTGAATGGCAGCGAAATAACAAGAAGGGTCAACAAAAGTAGTAGGAGCATGTAAAAAGTTAAGGTGAGATGATGAAAAAGGAGAATAAGAAAGAAAAGTAGATAAAGGCTGAATAGTACTTGAGGTGCGTGCAGCAAGTGATGATGCCATGGGCTTGATACCTAGAGTCAGACAAACATAATCATGGAGATATGCGGGTCGAGTAGTAGTGCGGTGAGTACAAAAAGAAGTGGGAGGAGGGGGGGTGTCAAAGATGCTAGCAGAAGGAATGGGAGTAGGGTCTGGCAATATAGGCTCTGATACCATGTTAAAAATATGAAACTGAGGAATTTTTCTATTCAGTAACTTGCTTTTTACAATGAAGGATATGTTGTTTAAATAGATACATGTAGCTGATTTAAGTATGGAAACAAATCAACATATGGAAATAATTGATATTTACAAATCAATGACTAATTCCTAAAATCACGGTTGGCTGATTTTGTGCAAATCTGAATCCTGATTAGGTGCAATTATGGATTCAGTCAATAGGCTAACCCAGTCATTTTAATTCCAAGTCTGCCATAATATAGACTCTCGTGGCCATTCATAGGTGTTGCTCTTTTATATGTCCCGTGTACTTGACTCCACCTATTATAAAAAAATTCTTATTTACTGATAAAAAAACATAGTCTCTCATGGCAACACTCCTTTAGATAAATCCTAAGCCTCAGGATATATTGCTTCACTGCCGACTTACATATCATATGTAGGCAAAAAAACAAACGCTCTGTCACACACGGACATGGTTCAGGAACATTGAGAAATGAAATGGATTTGAAATTTATGCTTTCTGATGATGACTCGTGAATAAGATTACTTTGTTATTCATGCAATGAGTCGAACAGATGAAAACTGCCATGCTGAGATGTTACCACTAATCCCCCTTCCCTCTGTCCAAAAAGGAGAACTTTGTCCTGCTGTGATTTAGTGCTTGTGTCATCTCTTTGTAGGTTAGACCAAGCTTGAACTCTACATTGGCTTCTTTTTCAGTCTTTTATTGGCTGACAAACCAACAAATATCTGGGTTCAGAAAGACCTTGAACTCTAGGTTTATGTACAGTTGGTTAAAAGGCATTCTCTATCTCTATGGCCTGACTTTTAACTGTATCTTTTTTGGTCATACTTGGTAAATGAACCTGCAGCATTTTCATTTTTCCATACTTCTGTGAAGCTTCTTTATGATATATACATCGTGTCAAAGTTATAGTTTTCAGGGAGGTATATATTGTACAAGTATTTAAGTTTTTTATTTTGCAGCGTACAAGTAACAGAGGTTAATTCTAAAGAGTTATCATTATTTAGCAGCGTCCATTATGCACCTCTGAACTTTCCATCTTTTACTACATGTTGGGTCTGAATCATTTGACCTGCAGACTGACTCTTGATTGTTTGTTGCAAAGTGATTCATGAGCCAGATGGACCAAAACAACATTCGCAATATGAGCATTCTTCTATCGCTGCAACTGTAAAGAAGCTTTTCAATTTGGAATCGAACTTCCTGACCAAAAGGGATGCATGGGCGGGTACTTTTGAGGATTACTTTTACATTCTTGATACTCCCCGTGATGATTGTCCAGGTTTGCACCACAGTCCTTTATTGTATTTAGTGATTTTAATTCTCACATTTCCACTGCATTTTTTAAGTAGTTGACACTTCATAATGTGAAAGACAGAAAAGAAAAAAAAATGACCTTTCTGTGATACAATGGTGGAACTTGCCTCTCACAAGTTAATCTAGATCTTTACTTGGATTACCACACTTAAGTGATGATTATTGTGTGGCATTGCCATGACCAACATCATTTGTCTTTCCTTTTCTTTGGGTTGGGAGGGTAGTATGATCTACCTATAGAGAAAGAGTATGCAGCTGCTCATTCCCTTTCGAGAATGTTTCTTTTTTTATTGGTTAAAAAAAAAAAGCCACTGCCACTTTGTTGAACTGTGAGTATAAAACTATCCTTTTGAATGGTATGGCAAGTCTGGAAAAAGTTCATCAGATGGTCTGCCAAGGTCTGCTCATAATCCTTTTTTTTTTTTTTTTTGTTTAAGGACGGAAACCCATACCTTTGTTAGGAATTCTCACTTATGGTAGAGGAATAGAAGCTTATATGCAATTCACATAACTTCAGCACTATTAGAACGTTTTAGTTATTTCCTCGCAATAGAATATTTTGGAAGGAAGAAGAAGAAAACAATTTTGGAATCTGGTTGCAGAAACCCTTCCTGAGGTTAAGATATCCCTGAGGCCACGGGGACCAAAAGAAGATGCTAGACTCTCAGAATTTCAAGTTGAACTGATCCAGCTCGCATCCCAGCTCAATGGTGACTATGTCCTGAATACATACCCAGATATCGGCAAAAGCATGACAGTGGGTGAAGCCAACCTGTATGCAGAGGAGGCAGTCAAGAGGTTCTTGGAAGCGGGAAAGGCTGCTCTTAAAGCCGGAGCCAACGAGTCTGCAATTGTTACAATGAGACCTTCCCTGACTAGCCGAGTTTTGCTTAGAGACCATGGTCGTCTCTACGTTGGGAGCCACTGAATGTTTTTTCTTCAGAAATGCCTGTTGTATAAAATTTGGGTTACAATTTCGTTGCCTCTCTCTCTCTCTCTCTCTCTCTCTCTCTCTCTCTTTCTCATATATATATATATATATATATATATATATATATATATATACCAACCCATTTAGCTACAAGCTTTACAAAAGAAACATATTCTTCAACGATTTCTGATTTCTAAAGAATTGCAGTAGGATTCGAGTTGAGACAAGTTTTGACCATCTAAGGAAAAAGAGCAAATGAATCTCATGATATAATAATTAAATTTATTTATTTTTATCAATTAAATTTTTGAGATAAATGATAGATTTTATATGACATGTTGCATTAGAATTGAGATTTCAAGTTTGAATCTTAGTTCACGTAATTTAAGAAGCTCTCAATAGCCTTCTCCTTCTCCCGTTATTACTGCTGAACGGGGTTGAGCATAGGAAAATTGTGGATAACGTTATTTAACAACCGAACCATAGAAACACTTTATAAAATATAAATTCAAAGCTTTAAATTTTTCTAGAATTAAAAAGCGTTTTTATGTAATTGAATTAAAAGTTTTTAAAAAATTAGAATTATTTTATTTTTTTATGATTTGGCCAAAAAGGATTATTAAATGAGGGCAGCTTTGAGTCAGTCGTGTCGCTGTTGGGCGATACATAGCCCACCAAGTAGATGGATACACGTGACGAAAAGGCAATGTGGTACAATAAAATAGATGAGCAATGCTACACAATTTTTACATATTATTAATTTTTTAATTTTTTAATTTTTTAATTTTAATTTATTCTTTTAAAACTAATTCAATTTTTTTATTTATTATTTATATATCAAATATTTAATAAAAAAATATATATATAATGTATAAAAGTTGTGTAAATAATAATAGGTTGTGTAGATTAGCGGGTGACTAAACTTTCTAATAGCAGAAAAAAGCCTTGTCGAACTGCATCGAAATCCTTCTTGATTGTTCTTCGGAAACTAACTTTCTTCATTCTTTTCGAAATCCAATCGTCCCCAGGTTGGAGTACCATGACCAATCTTTATTTTTCTTTGTAATCCTCTTTACACTTTCAAGATTTCACCTCGAGAACTTCTTTTCTAGAGAACTTTTTTCGACTGAAAATCTGAAGTGGCTGTCGAACTTCTTTTCTAGCAGAATTTCTATTTCTTTTAGGTTCTGTTCTGTTGTAGAGAAATGACGAAAAAGAAATGAACCTCATTCGGGGCTCTATGGTTGGTGTCTTTGTTTATTGTGCTAGTTCTAATTATAACTCCAAGTTTGGCTGATGAGGAAAATGAAGGAAAATATGAGTAATTAAGAACCCAGACTTGTTTGGCTGCTGAACAAGTAGGTTTTTCTGTAGCTTGACGAACTTGTATTTTTATTGTGTGTACATCACTTTTCTAATAAAAAATTAAAGAATTATTAGGTTCTTAATTATTTATAATAGTGTCTTCTAAAAGAGAAGTGATACATACATAACATAATTATACAATACATTTTATAATAAATATTAAGTGAGGAATAATTTTATAAAACACTTTATATAAATACAATATTTTATAAAATTATCTCCTATTTAATATTTATTATAAATATATTATATATTTGTATTGTGTATATATTATTTTTCTTTTTTTTAACTATAATTATTTTTTTTATTCACCCACTTGTTCAGAGGCCAAAAAAATAAAAAAAAATAAAATACTTGGGTGTTGGTCTCAATAAAATTGGGTATAAACAGTCAGAAATAGAAATAATATTTAGTTTACTGGAATACTAGCTCTCTCGTATATATTCATATATATAGATGAGTACAAAGCAATTCCCGATTAGTATGGATAACTACAAGTGTTTAATGTTTAAAAATTCAAAACTAAATGACTGTTACAGAATTCAAATAATCAACAGAAAAATAAACTAAGTAACCGTATCAGTATATTCAGATTGACATATCTCTTCATCTTGATAAGCTGCTGATTTCTTGGGATTTATAGCTCTAACATCCCCCTTCAAGGTGATGGGAAGATCTCGAACCATCAGCTTGTTACGAAGAAGCACAAACCTTGTTGAAGTTAAACCTTTGGTAAAGATATCAGAAGGTTGAGCTGTTGTGGAGATGTATCGGGCTTGGATATCTTTGTTAAAAATCTTCTCCCTAATAAAGTGATAGTCAACCTCTATATGTTTGGTACGGGCATGAAATACTGGATTAGATGAGAGAGCAAAGGCGCCAACATTATCTACCCATAGGCATGGAGCAGTAGTGAGTGGTATATGAAGCTCTTGAAAGAGCATACGAAGCCAATACATTTCAGCCACTGTGAAGGCCATAGACCGGTACTTAGCTTCGGTGCTTGATCTTGTTATAACTAGTTGCTTCTTAGCAGACCAGGATATGAGACAAGGGCCAAGATATATGCAATATCCAGAGGTGGATTTCCTATCATCGGGAGATCTAGCCCAATCAGAATCACAAAAACCATTGAGATGGAGAGAACCTTTGCTGAACTGAAGGCTAAAATGTAAGGTACCTTTGAGGTACAGTAACACTCTCTTGGCTACCACTAAATGATTAGTAGTAGGACAATGTAAAAATTGGCAGAGTTGGTTCACACTAAATGAGATGTCAGGTCTAGTAAGTGTGAGGTATTGTAAAGTGCCCACCAGAGTTCTGTATTCAGAAGGATCATTGAGAGAATCTCCTGAAAATTTGGAGAGTTTGGAACCTGAAGTGCAAGGTGTGGGAGCTGGTTTAGCCCCAGCCATCCTTGTATGATTTAATAGATCAGTGGCATACTTGCTTTGGCTGACATGGAGTCCTTGTGAAGTTGAGGTAACTTGAATGCCCAGAAAATAAGATAGGGAGCCAAGATCTTTAATAGCAAAGTCAATACCAAGATGAGTAATAAGCTGATCAATGGAAACGGAAGAATTGATAGCAACTATTATGTCATCAACATAAATAAGCACAAAAACAGAATTGCCATTATGATGAAATGTGAAGAGAGAAGTGTCCACTGATGAGCCACTAAATTCGAGAGCAAGTAATGCTTGAGACAATCTTAGGAACCAAGCTTGAGGAGCTTGTTTCAATCCATAAATGGATTTATGTAACCTGCACACATAATCAGAAAATTTAGGATCCTCAAATCCTTTAGGTTGCTCCATATAAACCTCATCTTCAAGAAAACCATGCAAGAAAGCATTAGAGATGTCAAGTTGCTTGATAAACCAGTCATAATGGACAGCTAGTGCTAGCACTAGTCTAATAGTTGCTGGTTTAATAACCGGACTAAAAGTTTCATTAAAGTCCACACCATCTATTTGATCAAAGCCTTTAGCCACTAATCTGGCCTTATATCGATCAATGCTTCCATCTGATTTCCGTTTGAGCTTAAACACCCACTTGTTCCTGACAACTTTCTTATGAGTAGGTTGTGGACATAGGGTCCAAGTTTGATTGGCTAGTAAGGCATTGTATTCAGCTTGCATAGCATCACGCCAAAGCTGGTTCTTCACTGCTTCTGTGTAGGTACGAGGCTCAGAGGGTAAGGTGATGGTGGATAGGGCTTGGAGAGGGTATCTGGTGGTGTAGTAAAGCTGGTAGTCTGGAAACTGTTTAGGTTTTGAGGAATTTGTCTGGGATCGAGTGATGATTTGAGTTGAAGGGATAGCTGGGATGATTGTAGGGGGAGGTATATGTGAATCAGGGGAGGGAGTTGAGACATCAGGTGGAGTGGAAATAGGTTGTGGTTCTGATAGAGGGTCAGGTTGCGTGTCTGATAGAGGGTCAGGTTGGGTGTCTAATATAGGCATTAGAGATGGGCTTGAGTCATGAAGAGAAGTAGGTTCATTTAGAGCAGGTAAAGATGATACATTGTTAGGAAAAATGGGAACTGGAAAATTAGAAGGTGAAACAATGGGAGGTGCTGAAGCTGAAATAGAAGTTGAGAGAGTAGTACCAGATTGTGAAGAACCGACAGAAGAGGGAAAATTATCCTGCAAGGGTGAGGAGGCAGCAGCTGAAACCTGTGTAGCAGAAGCAGGGAAACTCAACTCATCAAATACAACATGTCGTGAGATATAAACTTTATGAGTTTTTAAGTCCAAACATCGATACCCCTTCTGATTTGAGCTATACCCGAGAAAGACACACTTGGTGCTTCTAAAGGCTAGTTTGTGAGGTTTGTAAGGTCTAAGCAAGGGGTAACAAGTGCAACCAAAAGTCTTTAAGAATGAGTAGTCAGGTGGGGTATTAAATAAGAGAAAGAATGGAGACTGGTTGTTGAGAACAGGTGTAGCCAGCCTATTGATGACATAAATGGTTGTGAGGAAGGCATCAACCCAATAACAGGAAGGGAGATGAGATTGTGCTAGGAGGGATAATCCTGTTTCAGTAATGTGCCTATGTTTTTTTTTCTGAAATTCCATTTTGCTCAGAAGTGTGGGGGCAAGGGAGCTTATGAAGAATGCCATTGTTAGAGAGAAATTGTTTGAAATCAGTGGAGAGATATTCTCCTCCACTATCTGTGAGGAGTTGCTTGATTTTTCTAGAGAACTGATTTTCAACAATCTGTTTAAATTTGATGAAAGAAGAGATCACATCAGATTTGCTTTTGAGAGGAAACAACCATGTAAATCTAGAAAAATCATCAATAAATATAACATAAAATTTACATCCACTGACAAAAGCAATTGGAGAGATCCACACATCTGAGTGTATTAACTCAAGAGGATGTGTAGATCTGTTATTGGACTCGGAAAAAGGAAGTTTGTGACTCTTGGAAACTTGACAGGACTCACACAATTTATTGTGGGTTACAGAACCAGAATCTGGAAGCGAAGCTTCTCTAAGGACCTTAGAGACTACAGACTCAGAAGCATGGACTAATCTGGAGTGCCAAATGGTGATAGGAGCTTTAACACCTTGTAGAGCAGTGAAGGAAGAGAGATGAGCAGCCTTTGGATTTGAATTGTTGAGTTCCAACTGCTTGAGATACATGGGATACAATCCAGCTTCACTTTTCCATTGGAGGAGTATTTCCTTGGTCTGTAGATCCTTCACAAAAAAAATGAGAAGATGTGAGTACAAAGTAACATTTGTTATCACTGCAGAATTTCTGTATAGGCAAAAGGTTAGAGAATGCATTGGGCCAATGTAAGATATTGTTTAAGAGAAATTTATGTTTTGAGTTAAGAAGTATAGAAGAACCAGTGTTGGTGATGAGCAAGCCTCCTCCATTGCCTACTTGGACCTGATCAGTGCCTTGATAAGGTTGTTGATGCAGGGTCAAGTTGTCTAATGCAGCAGTAATATGATTGTTGGCACCACTGTCCAAATACCATGGTTGTTCACCATCTTGTGTAACATGAGTATGTGCTGCCATGGCTGCTAACTGAGTAGGTGGGTGTTGACCCTGATAAGAGAAATCCATCCTATGATAGCAGTCGAGGGCCTGGTGGTTAGTTTTGCCACAAATTTGACAGGGTGAGAACTTGTTGGGGGAAAATTGGCTCCCAGGTGACTGAGGTTTGGAGGAGTTTTCAGATGGATTGTTGGTAGGAGGTCGTGAGTAATTGGAAGGTTTGCCTTGCTAGTTGGGATATTTGGATTTTTTTCCATGGTTGAACTTGGGTTTGTTTGTGAAGAAAGCAAACTGAGTACCATCATATGAAAGAGATTTGTTTTGAGATTCAAGTAGCTGCTCATAATTGAGTAGTTCAGCTTGAAAGTCATCAAAAGTAATAGATTTGTCTTGGGTGGCAAAATTGAGTGAGGTGATAAATGAATTATAGATGGAGTTGAGACCACTAGTGACATAGGAGATCAAATCCTCTTCAACAACATGGTTTCGTGCTGCTGCTAGCTGATCAGACCAGCTTTTGACTAGGATCAAGTAGTCAGAGCAGGATCGAGAGCCCTGCTGTAAAGTTTGTAGTTGTCTCTTTAAATGAGATATACGGGATCTGGATTGAGGAGCAAACCTACTGGATAATGTGGTCCAGACTTGTTTGGAAGTTGTCAGTCCATAGACTGTGCAGAGAATCTTTTCACTGAGAATGGCATTTAATCAGGCCAGAATGAATTGATCTTTTTTCTGCCAAACCAGATAGTTTGGGTTGAGATCACAAGTAGTTTTCCCAATGTCATCAAGAAGGTATTGAGGAGGGCAGATTTCTGACCCATCAACAATGCTTAGCAAGTCATGGCTTCTAAGCACAGGAGTGAATTGGGTGATCCAATTCAGATAATTGGTTCCATCTAATTTAACAGAAACCAGAGAGGTGATATTTGGAATGACAAATGTGGAAGTAGTAGAGGATGAGGCCATATTGAATCGAGTTGCATGAGCAATTAAATTTCTCTGATACCAAGTCAAAAATAAAAATAATATCTAGTTTACTGGAATACCAGTTCTCTCGTATGTATTCATATATATAGAGGAGTACAAAGCAGTTTTCGATCAATATGGATAACTACAAGTGTTTAAAATTTAAAAATTCAAAATTAAATGACAGTTACAGAATTCAAATAATTAACAGAAAAATAAACTAAGTAATCGTATTAGTATATTCAGATTGGCATATCTCTTCATCTTGATAAGCAGCTAATTTCTCGGAATTTATAGCTCAAACGTAAACTGCTTACGTGTTGGCTGGTTATTAGATGACTGGTTATTTGGAAAGACCAGTCCGATTGGTCTCAGGTTTTCTCTTATTAAATTGGGGCGAGTGCTCCATTCTCGAGGGGAACCAACTATAGTAATATACCGATTCCTAACGTACGATCTTTAATGCTGACAATAATAGGTTTCCAAAATAAAATCCACCAAATGAAAAAATGGGATGGTTGAAATGCTGATTTGAGATTAGAAAAATGTGATAAAAAATTAAATAAAAAATTATTTTTTAATATTATTTTATTTTAGAATTTAAAAAAATAATTTTTTTATTATATTTTATTTCAAAATTAAAAAAATTTATAATAATTAAATGAGATTATTCTAGAAAAATATTTAATGCATCCCACTATCAAATTCGTGAGGCACATGCTTCAACATTAATTTGATCAATAAAAATACGTGTTGCGGGCTTGAAGGCTTCTAGCCGATAAGAGTTTAAAACCGAGATTGGGATCAACGAACAGGAACACAAAGCACAACTTGCAGTTGAAGTTCATATAAAAGTCCGGTTTTGAATCACGTGCTTCCTTTATAAATAATAAGAGCAAGTATCTGGGCATGAATGGCGTGATGAATCATGAAAGTCCTACCCATTCACCATGTACCGCTCAAGTAGAGCTCCATGAACAGGTGACCCAAATATTCATCAGCGACTTTTTATTACAGCTACCATTCAACATATCTTCTAGAAGCTATATATTTTGCCTCGTCCTTGACCACCTGCATTAACGTCCATCTCTCTCTCTCTCTCCCCCAAAATACCGCATGGAGATGGAGGTTCATGGGAACAAAGTGTCACGGCTTCTATCAACACCGTTTATCTCCTGTTTTCTGTACCTCGTCTTTTTGATGCGGCTTGGCTTTGCCATGCTCTGTGCAGGCTCAGTCCGAGCCAAGAACACGGTGAACATAATGCTTACGAACGTAGTTGACGCGGTTGTTGGTAGCATCTCTTCTTACCTCTTTGGCTTTGCCTTTGCCTTTGGTGAAGGTTTCGGTGCCAACCCTTTCATTGGTACGAATTTCTTTGCTCTGTTCAGCATTCCCAATAGCTCTTACGACTACGGCTTCTTTATCAGTGGGCTTTCGCCATAGCCGCCGCAGGTATTACGAGTGGCTCCAAAGCATAAAGAACCCAGTTCACTGCTTACCTTATTTTCTCCTTTTTCCTCTCTGGGTTTGTGTACCCAATCGTCGCTCAGTCCTAGTTCCAGTTAGTTGCTATTTGGTTCAGGTGCAATTGACTTTGCTGGGAGTGGTGTCCTGCATTTAGTTGGTGGGATTGCAGGGCTCTGGGGCTCTTTCATCGAAGGTCCGAAGTCTCCGAGGTTCGGCCGCTTCAATGCGTCCGGTAAGCCAGTACAAATGCGAGGCCACAACGCAACTCTGGTTGTTCTTGGGACATTTTTGTTGTGGTTTGGGTGGTACGGATTCAACCCCGGCTCGTTTGATAAGATTTTCGTCGCCTATCCAACGACAACGGACCAAGGTAATTGGACTGCTGTCGGAAGAACTGCAGTCACAACTACTTAGCCGGTTGAAAATTTGTGCCTCGCAAATTCTTCTATCCAGATTTAATTTTGACAATATCAAAAAAATAGATAAATAAATACAATATAAAAAGTTACGAAAAAAAATTTTAAAAGAGAAAAAAAATCATCAGACTCAAAGAAAAAAAATTTACTATATGAAAAATTATTATAATCACACAATTTTTTTTCTCACCTCAAAGACATTCACAAAAACTTTTCTACTAATAAAACTTTAACTTTCATTTTTTTTTCTTTTTACATACAAAAAATACAATAGATGAGTTTTTCTAAAGTCAAAAGTACATGATAAGTTTTTGACTGGTGTAATAAACTAAAGAGAGTTGGTCTCCTTTTATAAGCCCATGAGTCTTGCCCTCTCTTCCTATCTCTCCCATGTAGGACTCTAGAAATGAGCAAACCCAACAATCTCCACTTTGCGACTTTAACTGATTCCACAGTCACGCTTCACTGCAATGAAAATCTTCATAAATTTCGTTATCAATCTCCACTATAAAAGTATACTCAATCAGAATAAACTAATTTCAATAATTTCACTTCGGCCCATGTTGAAAATAATCTTGCTAAAACATTATGGTGAAACTCCCATGCTTAACTTTCTTGGAAGCTTATCAGTCATCGACATGAATTTCCACCATACACCTTGCATTAATGTTAAACCAATACCTGCGTGCTAACTTATGGAACCGCTAACATTAACACATCCTCTATTATAATAACTTTAGGATTAGCGGCATGCCATGATGATGCACATATTTTTTTTAACAGACATCGTCTTCTGTGAAGAGAGACACAATGTTAGCTTCACTGTCAGTATCTTCATTTACTGACTTGGAATCTTTAGCCGAACTTGCTCCACCTTTTGAACAATTTTTTTTGACGTGCCCAGATTGTTCACACACCCAACAGACTGCTTTCTTCTTTATGGAGTTCTTCCTCTTCCAATCACCAGTTATTACCATTGCTAAATTTTCAGGTGAACCACTACTTTCACCACCTAACCTCATTTCTTCAGAAAAGAGTTTACTGGTAACCTCTGAAAAAATTATTTTCTCCTTCTCATGTATTAAAATAGGCTCCATATGCTCATAGGAAGGTGGAAAAGACCAGATGAACATCAATGTTTGATCCTCATCACCAATTTTAACTCCAATAGATTCCAGCTTAGAGACAATGCCATTGAGAACACTTAAATGATCTGAAATAGCCGTACCTTTACTTATCCGCAGTGTATGAAATTACTCCTTCAGGTACATTCGATTCGAGACACTTTTTGTCTGATACAACTCTTCAAGTTTTTTCCAGAGTCCATTTGCTGTGAATATTCTATATACATTTGCAAGAACATTCTTGGGCAGACACAGACGAATTGCACTTGCCGTTCTCAAATTCAGATCCTCCCAATCTTTATCATTCATTCCAGACCTGCTCCTTGTTTTACCAATAGCACTGGAACCGCTACTGTTTTCAGGGATTAGTCTGCTTTTGAGCGCCTTGTGTAATTCTGATTGAATCAATATATCCTTGACTTGCACTTGCTACAAGCTAGAATTGATTCTCCCATCAAATTTTTTCACTTCAAATCTGATAGGATTTAAAGTCCTACCTCCTGATATAACTTCGATGAATTTTGCCGTAGAAATGAATAATACCCACTAAGTAAATTTCTAGGAAAGACTGATTTTTCCTATACAGAACTTCAAGATTCTCACGAAAGATTGGAGGGTCACAACGGATACACTCAAAATTTTCAATCTTCTAGACAGAACCTCCTTAGATCGTACTTATCCACACTATCACACCAAAACTCCACCCCTCCAAAAGAATCTAGTGGCTCTGATACCACTTGTTTGGAATCTAGACCTCCCAAATTTCTCTCACCAAGATATACTTTTGACAATATCAAGAAAAATAAAGCAATAAACACAATACAAAAATTTACGTGAAAAACTCTCAAAACATGAGAAAAGTCACTAGACTCAGAGAAGAAAATTCACTATGTAAAAAACTGTTATAATCACACAATTTTTCTCCTCACCCCAATGACACTCACAAAAACTTCTCCACTAGTAAAACTTTGACTTTCATCTCTTTTTCCTTTTTACATACAAAAAGAACAACAGAGAAATTTTTCTAAAATCAAAAGTTACTAGATTAGTTTCTGACTGGTATAATAAACCAATGAGAGTTGGCCTCCTTTTATAAACCCATGAGTCTTGCCCCATCTTTCTATCTCTCCCATGTGGGACTCTAGAAATGAGCAAATCAACATAACTGGCTCAACTGCCGGAATCGTGACCCTATTCGGCCAGCGATTACTCGTCGATCATTGGGATGCATTGGAGGTTTGCAATGGGGTGCTAAGTGGGTTTGTTGCGATCACATCGGGTTGCTCGGTTATTGAGCCATGGGCTACAATTTTGTGTGGATTTTTTGCTGAATGGGTCTTGATTGGGCTCAATATCTTGGCCCTAAAACTATTTTGATGACTCATTAGGGGCAGTCCAGTTGCCTGGAGGTTGTGGTGCTTGGGGTTTGATATTTACTGAATTGTTTGCTAAAGAAGAATTTGTGATTCAAACCTACGATTCAGGGGAGTCAAGTGGTGAGATCCTATGGTGTCTTGATGGGTGGAGGGTGGGGTTTGTTTGGAGCCCAAGTGGTCGAGGTGTTGGCGATTGTGATCTGGGTTAGTAACTTAGTTTGACAATGGGACTTCTTTTATTTGCCCTACACAAGCTTGAGGTTTTGAGAATCTCTGTGGATGAGGAAATTGCAGGCCTTGATATCTCTAGGCATGGAGGTCATGCCTATTCTAACTACGAAGAAAACCAACTTTTGTTTTACGCAGATTTCGTGCGTATGCAAAATGACCGATCCAGACCCAATGTCATGATTCATCTACTTGATATTTAACTAGTTATTCAATTGCCATAGGTTTTTAATTCGGCAAAAGCTCCATAAGTGGTTTCATTTTGGTTGTAATTCTAAATGTTGTTGCATTACTACATTTTTTTGTAAAGGTTGGAATCAGATTCAAATACTCTTTGGAGAAGTATATGCGGGGAAAAGATCTAATCATCATTTATTTGCTCAACATTCCATAATATAGTATTAGATGATAGATTTACAAGTAAAATATAACAAATAATCTCTAATTATCTAATACTAAATTATAAGATAATATAAGGATGATGAGAATTGAGATGATAAATAATATTACTCAAAAAAGGACTTTCCCACATCAAATTAGCATTCCCCAACTAGTTCCAAATTGTATCGAAGTCTCTATTTAGACTAAAACCACCAAATCCCAATACCAATTTCTGGTACATCCAGTTTCTAACCTTATAACTAATGTTTTGAATACCGTACTAGTGGATGTATTGATTAAGAAAATGAAATGAAATATTCGATATTGGTACTATTCGTGTACCATTTCAGAATAGTCTATATATAAAAATATATATAAATATAAATATAAATTATATTTCAAAATAATAGTCAATATATGAATAGATTATATATAAATATAAATGTAAATAGTCTAGTTTAAATAATAGTAAAAAAATAGCAATAAATAAAAAAAGTAAAATAAAATGCCGAAATTCGATATAGTCAATACAAGCATAGCTGGTACAGTCGAAATATTGGTCGATAGGAAACATGCCTATTTCTATACTGAAAAACTGGCCAGTACGACATATTTTGGTTGTATTGGCTGGTACGATACGGTACTCAAAACTATGCTTATAACTCATCCACACCTACAAAACTAACTTTCTAACCCTACCTTATTTTCCAAGTATTAGTATTATTTGGCTGTTTGATTTTTTTTGCTCTTTAGAAAGGCACTAAAATGGTGTAGTTTTAAGTCCATATGAAACGTCCAAATATCAAGAACTTTAGAGCATTCAGCATTCACTTCCAGAACTTCAAAATTTCTCTCAAGTTTTAACTAAAAACTTCACTTTCTTTAAATTTTTTTAAAATTTTACACATTTTCAAAAAATTTCTTATATCTTATTCCCTATAATTTTCCTCATCTATTAAAATAACATTATTTTATTCTTTTTTTATTACTTTTCTACTACCTTATTTCACATCTTAATACTATTCCCAATAAAGCATAATAAATTATAGGTAAATGGTGATTTGTGGATGAATAGTAACTTTTCAAGTTCGAAGAGTTACTATAGTACATCTCAACCGATCCTCTCAAAATTTGGATGTGAGCATGTTTTGGGATAAAAATCCCAAAACATCCCTCATAATATGAGCATCGAGGGTATTGATGCACCCAATGCAGATGCTCTTAGAGCACTCTTATTAAATTAGCTAAAATGTCAAGTTTAATGAGAATTTAGTCGTTAGGACTTAAAAAAAGTCTACGTTAAATTGTCTAAAAATCATAAATTTTGATTTAAGTGAATAGTAATGCTAAAAGAAACTCCAAAATTGAAGGCTTCAAGCTAATGACCAAACTCTTATTTTATTAGTTTCTCTTTCTTTCCTTCCTATTCACATAAAATATGATTACTAAGTGATTTTTATTAGTTTTTTATTAATAATTTATTTTAAACAGAATATGATTATTAATTAAATTTTTAACTCATAATTATTTAAAATATGATTATTAGTTAACATATAATAGGTAGAATGTTAAAGTATGATAAAATAAAATAAATTAATAACTATAAATAAGAAATATTTTTCTAATTATTAATTATCCATTACTATATATGATCTTCATAAATAAATAACACAATATAAAAATTTGATGTGAATAGTCAAAGTCAAGTTATTATTATATTATTTTACTATTATATAATGAAAAAATAATTATTCCAATATGAGGATTTATATAAATAGAATGGTCAAAAGTCAAATTACTTTTTACAATAACTAACACTGTCCTTTAATTTTAAACAATCCAAATGAAAATGCTCGTAGAGTGCTCTCATTGGATTGATCATTAGTACAATTTTAGCTAATATAATTTAGATTTTGACTTTTGATCATTCCAATCACATAAGCCCATACATTGAAATAGTTATTCTTTCAAAATATAATAATAAAATAATATAATTAACATTTAGTTTTGGCTATTCACATCAAATCTTCACATTGGATTATCTATTTGGGAGGATACATAATAATAAGTATTTAATATTAAAAAAATATTTAATTATTTTTAATTACTAAATTAATTAATTTTATTATATTTGACTATTTTATATATTTTATTATATTTGACCCTTCTATCTATTATATGTTAATTAATAAATATATTTTAATTAAATTATGATTTAAAAAAATAAACTAGAAAAGGAAAGAAAAAAAAAGTAGAAAAGAAAGTAAAATAAAATAAAAATTTGACTTTCTATCAGACCGACTATCTTTAACAAATATTTTAGTTTTATTATTCATTTCAACCAAATTATTTAGCTATTGAATAATCTAATATGGATCTAAAATAAATTTTATTCTCCAAATTCTCATTAAATCTAATTTTTAATCAACCTAATAAGAATTTAAATCTCAAGACTTGAGTGGGAATTAAGAGGAGCGGGCTTCTTAGCCTATCCATTCTACCGGGAGTCATTGAAGTAGAATGCGCAACTAGTCAACAACACCGCATACCAGAACGACCAAGCTACCCCACTCCGAATAATACAGCTAACATTCAACTGGTCTACATACAACTACGAAAAAGTTATATCTTCCTTCTCCCTCCACCACCAACCATTTCCCCTCCCATAAAACCCCTCTCTCTTTCTCTCTCTCTCTCTCTCTCTCTCTCTCTCGGTACAGCATGGAGGTCTCTTCATGGGAAGAAAGTGTCACGGCTTCAATCAACACCATTTACCTCCTGTTTTCGGCGTATCTTGTCTTTGTAATGCAGCTTGGCTTTGCCATGCTCTGTGCTGGTTCGGTCCGAGCCAAGAACGCCATGAACATAATGCTTACCAACGTTGTCGATGCCGTTGTTGGTAGCATCTCTTACTACCTCTTCGGCTTCGCTTTTGCCTTTGGTGAAGGCTCCAATTCCAATCCTTTCATCGGTACGAGCTTCTTTGCGCTGTTCAGCATACCTAACGACACATACGACTACAGCTTCTTTCTTTACCAATGGGCTTTCGCCATAGCCGTCGCAGGTATTACCAGTGGCTCAATAGCTGAAAGAACCCAATTCACTGCCTACCTAATCTTCTCCTTTTTCCTCACTGGCTTCGTTTACCCAATCGTTGCTCACTGGGTTTGGTCGTCGACTGGTTGGCTCAGCGCCAGTTCCAGTGCGTTGCTATTTGGGTCAGGTGCTATTGACTTTGCTGGGAGTGGCGTCGTGCATTTAGTTGGTGGGATTGCTGGGCTTTGGGGCTCTTTCATTGAAGGTCCGAGAGTAGGCCGGTTCGATGCATTTGGCAGGCCCATACAAATGCGAGGCCACAATGCAACTCTAGTTGTACTTGGGACATTTCTGCTGTGGTTTGGGTGGTTTGGGTTCAATCCCGGTTCTTTCGATAAGATTCTTGTGGCTTATCCTAATACATCGGACCAAGGTAATTGGACTGGAGTGGGCCGGACTGCAGTCACCACTACGTTAGCGGGGTCAACCGCCGGAATCGTAACCCTATTCGGCCGACGGTTGCTAATCGGCCATTGGGATGCATTGGATGTTTGTAATGGGGTGCTTGGTGGGTTTGTTGCAATCACATCAGGCTGCTCAGTTGTTGAGCCATGGGCTGCTATCGTGTGTGGGTTCTTTGCTGCATGGGTCTTGATTGGGCTCAATATTTTGGCCCTAAAACTGCAGTTTGACGACCCGTTAGAGGCAACCCAGTTGCACGGTGGATGTGGTGCTTGGGGTTTGATATTTACCGGCTTGTTTGCTAAAGAAGAATTTGTAATCCAAGCCTACAATTCCGGTGAGTCCGGCGTGGAGAGGCCCTATGGTGTCTTGATGGGTGGAGGATGGGGCTTGCTTGGAGCCCAAGTGGTTGAGGTTTTGGTGATTGTGGCCTGGGTTAGTTTGACAATGGGGCCTCTTTTCTATGCCTTACACAAACTTGGGGTTTTGAGAATCTCCATAGATGAGGAAGTTGCAGGCCTTGATATCTCTAGCCATGGAGGCTATGCCTATGCTCACCAAGAAGAAAACCAACCTCGATTTTACGCAGATTACGTACGCATCCAAAATGTTCAGTCCTGACCCAAATGGCATGATTCATCTGTGCATATACATGCGTCTATTCCATTCTCATCATATATGCTTGTGATTTGGCATGTGGTCCATGAATTATTATTTATTTTAATTTATTGTACAAAATCATCTCGGCAAATAAGGGATACTTAAAAGTTATCCTGCTGCATGAGTTCATTGTTTAATCAGAAATTTTATTTGAAAGAGAAGTACATAGGAAAATCATACAAAATTATAAAACTAGCAAATATAAGGTACATTTAATGTTGTGCTTAATATGGTATTGGAGAAATTGGAACTGAATTCAAGGATCAATATCTCCAACTTGAAACCAATAAAAAATATGGACAGGCGAAACTTTTAAATTTCAGTATTTTGATCCAAAAAACAAATATAACCCAGCTTATCATATAGACAGTTCACAAAGCCTATACATTACATCCCACCTAAGATGAGGATCATAGTGAACAAGCACATGATCAGGAATAACAAGGGGCAATTTATCGATGTACATGAACAGCCTCTTATTATTCTCTCTTAATATGGATGGTAAGTCAACAACATCACACTTATCTGTATAAATCCAAAGGTCCCCGGACATTACTCTTCTGAGGCTGTCTCGACAAAAGGGGCATGACTGCGATCGTCCATGCCTAGAGAAAACAGTAAGGAAATGTAATATTAGAATTTAGATCCCAATTACTGTTAGGAAAAATAGAAAACAAGTCATGAGCCTAATATAATACGTATTAATCAACAGACATTTAATTACCGGATAAGGAGTTCCCAATTTCAAAGGATATAACTTCCCATTTAAATCTCATCCATGAGACTGAAGAGATAGCTTACCAACTTAGTGGTGGAGAAATATGGCCTCTATCCAATGAGGGTAAGACCTCATGTTTGAGGACTCACAAAATGGTCCTCCCAAGCCCAGTTTTTCAAGAAATAAGATTGAAAGGCTACAAACTTCAATTGCCATATTTTTCTTTCCTGCTTATGTCATTTATATTTATAGTAGAGAATGAGTTCAGAGAAGGAAAGATGGCTTACCAATTCCTATAACAATTTAAACACAAAGAATGGCTGCAATTGGGCAACACGACCTTGTTGTTCACCTCCATGCAAATACTACACTCCTCTTCTCTTTCTATGTCAATTTCAGAGAGTTTCCCCCTTTTCAACTCATCATTTCTTCTGAATCTAAGAGTACATGCCTCTCTCTGTTTCCGATCCTCCAAATCTGTGATGCCTCTTTGAAGTTGCAACAAAGAAGGAAATATCACCGCTGTTGACAGAAAGCCATCCTCATAAGGTTTTTTTTTTTTGTGCTCAGAAGAGAGAGGGGGGGAGGGGGGCAGAGAGAGAGAGAGAGAGAGAGAGAGAGAGCTGAACAGCCTTTCCGCCAGAGAGAATTAGTCATATCAATGTTGAACATGTAAGCACAGAATTTAACTATTTTCACCTCCGAATTCTTTTTGACAAGTAAAAACAAAAGAGAGATTTGGAGAAGGTGAAACTCACCATAGAATTCTCTAATGCTTGCTTTCCTTTCATAAACAGACATAGTGGTCTTGCCATCTGCATGGGTCTGCACCAATCCATCACATTGCCACAACCAACAAGGAATCATAGTCATATTATAGAATTTCTACATCATTGAAGGGAGTGGGGCACAAAGTAACACAGAGACAAGTACAAGGACAGCTGAAAAAGAACCAAAAAGGAGGGAGAGAGAGTATGTACACATAACTATTAAAGCAGAAACTAACATAACCGAGAAGGATAAAACAGAGAAATATACCATATATATCAGAATTCTAAGCAAACCAAGTGCACCAGCAAGGTGACAATCAGTCCATTGAACAAGGCAAAGAAAGAGGTGAGCCAGTGGACTATAGGACAGTCTCATCTGAACCAGTGTTCCATCATCCTCCCTTGGAACATCTAAAGCCCTGGAAAAACAAGAGGTAAAGAAGGCAGCACAGGACACAATTAACAGATATCCAGCAACAATCATTTGAGATTATATAAACTCAACGTGAACTGAACAAGTAGAACTTGTTAAAGACCATAATGCAAACTAAAAACAAGCTAACAATGCGGAAAGAATTTTTCAATCATCATGTAGCTACCACACTTACAATGCATTGATGATCTGGCATCTCAACATCATTGCCATCATATATGAGAGTTCTGATTCTTCAAATCATAAACCAGAAGGATTTTGATGCAAGCAGCTAAGTTCTTAAGCAGTAAATTGTCAGAAAAACAGATAGGCATTGAGTTGCAGACCATCAACAGAGTTGGCAACAAGGATCCATTTGCACCACTTGGCCCTATCTAGGCCGCATCCCAACATACCTCTCTAGTAACCACGTTTTTTCTCCTAGGACTGTCGACATTCCGAATATAACTTGAATCCTAGATAAGCTAGGTTATTTAGAGCCTTTTATTTAATATGAAACGTTTAAAAGCCTATTTGAATAGCATGGTAGTCTGTAGTGACACTTTTACGGTACGTAATACTTGCAACTTAGGTTCAGCTTAACTACTACATAATCTCTATGGTAAATGACAAACAACCTCAAAAAACACATATAACATAACTGTGCAAACAGAATATTTTCTGCATATAGCATAAAGAATACTAAATACGAGTCAACAAAGCTTCATCATAATCGAGTTTGCTGTCAATCAAACTGAATCATCCTTTATCCAGTCTGAAAATAACAAACTTGCTGAATTTTTTATTACTCATTCATTGTTATTTTGAAAACTCTCCATTTGTATTCGAAACTCATCTCAACTCATCTTCATTTCATTATTACACTTTTATAATTTTTTATATAAAATATAAATTTCTATACACTTTTTTCAATTCTAAAATAATAATAATATTAAAAAATAAACTAAACTTATCTCAATTCATCTCAATCCAAACGGGGCAAAAATAAGAACAGAAAAGTATAGATTCATGCCATCGTGCTTTCAAAAAGTTACCCCCAAAGCAGTCAAGCTTTATCTTCTTTAAAAAATTCTTTAAAAAAGTTCCATGTCACATTATACATAATTGAGCAAGATATTTGAGCACAATGAGTAGCTTAGGCTCGATTGGATTCGAAGATTAGATGAGTTAAGATGAATTTAATTCATTT
Source organism: Platycarya longipes (assembly GCA_036559045.1). Taxonomy (NCBI): domain Eukaryota; kingdom Viridiplantae; phylum Streptophyta; class Magnoliopsida; order Fagales; family Juglandaceae; genus Platycarya; species Platycarya longipes. The sequence continues at coordinate 24,332,656 of CM071801.1, forward strand.
TTTAATATTATTAATATTTTAGAATTTAAAAAAATATGTATTGAAATTTTAAAAATGTATATTTAGATTTAAAAAAAATGTATGAAAATTTATATTTTATATAAAAAATTATAAAAATATAATAATAAAATAAAAATAAATTGAGATGAGTTTCGAATACAACGAATCTTAGGCTTGCAATTTTCGAAGTCCACCAAATCAAGCTACCAAAAAATAAAAAAATCATCATCGATGGCATATATAAATAAATTTACTTTAATTGCGCGGGTCTATAGGCATTAGAGAGTGGCCCGCATAGGTCCACCTGACAGAACGGGTTCCTTGTGATTAGAACAAGCCAACAAACAGATGAGGTTCTTTATCAGGTTCCATTTCTATCTCAAAACAAGAAAAATCTGTGCTTTGCTTTCGCATACCAAGAAGGCCAGAGCCTGAATTTTAAATACTCGATCATTGCTATTTACTTTTGATAATCGCACCATGTATACAAACAGCACAAGAGCAAAAGCAGCCCTTCCAATTCACAGAGGTAACAAAAGAAAATAACAGTTAATGGGAATATGAAAATTCGTATATCAAAGAGAAAGAAAGAGATTACAGAGTATTTGCGTGCTGAATATCCGCTTCCAGCGCTTTCAGAGAATCCTTGAACGAAGACTTTCCCATGGCCGGATATTTTCCCGGAAAATAAAGCCCATCCAAGAAAAAGAAAACCAGAGAAAACAAAACAATGAACAAGAAGAAAGAGAGAGAGAGAGAGAATGGAATCGTTGTTGTTTCGTTGCCCCTCGTTGAAGCCACCACGTAATAAGACAATACCCTCTACTCCAGTGTCTCCACCCTCTGAACTCCGTTCTAAGTTTCCGTCTCGTCCAGCCCTCCTTATAGGCGGAAAACAAAGAAAAAAGAAAAAAAGACAAAAAAGGTGCCGCGCCGTGGAATGGCAACCATCCCGGTTTAGATTTAGTGGCGTTATCAACTCATTTTTATTTTATTATTATATTTTTATAATTTTTTATATAAAATATAATTTTTTTATATATATATTTTAAATCTTAATATATATTTTTAAAATTTTAAAATAATAATAATATTAAAAAATAAAATAAACTCATTTCAATTTATTTTATCTCTTAATTCAAACGAAACTTTACCTTCTACAATCTTAAATTATTATTTTTTAAATATACAAATGTTGCCAATAATTAAATATTTCAGATTTTCTTTTCTTAATATATATTCCGAAAATCTTGCAATATCTCAAATATCTCACGTCTCTCTTATTGAATTATCCAAATCATCTTAAATTAATAAATCATTATTACGAAAAAAAAGGAATACTTAAAAAGTTGATAATGTTAATTTTACTGTTGAATTTTCAAAAAATAACCAATGGCTTGAATTGGAAGCTGACTTCACATTATTCAATCCAACAATAATTAGAAAAGAGTAGTAATATTCATATAATTTTATGCACAATATTATTAGTGTTGAGTAGCAGTCTCATTTATCTGTATTTTATTTGTTAATTTGACTTTCAAGTTTAAAATTTGAATTTTTTTATTATTTTTAATAGTTAAGAACACTAACATTAGATTGGTTAAATTTTTTTTTTAAATAAATATAAATTAGCACACATATCAAAAAAATTTAGTCTAATTAGATCAATAGTGAGAAGAAAAAAAAAAAATAAAATAAAAGTACTCTTATTTTAAATAAGTGAACAATATATTCAAAATTATTTTCAGAATTATAAGAAATAAAATAATACTATTTATTATGTTTTTTTTTTCCATGATTCTTTTCATCATCCTGATATTAAATTATTTGATATGTATTTTAGTTATCAGTCTATCACTTACATATTAATAAATATTACGAAGTTGATGATAATTGACAAATAGTTGTATCTTTTATAATACAAATTGTAAGCTGAAGAATTCTATTTAGCAAGCCTAAACTACATTCCTACTTTTATTAAGCAGATATGTGATGTAGGATTGCTCATCAAAACTCTTATACTGTGTTTGAATGTTGAAATAAGTTAAATTAAATTCAGATAAGTTGAATAAATATTTTTAAATTATTATTTTTTAATATTATAAATATTTTGAGATTTGAAAAAATTTAGTTATTTATTATATGAATATGAATATTTAGAAAAATATATGTAAATTTAAAAAAATTATAATAATAATATAAATAGAATTGACATGAATTTGAGATCCAAATTGGACCTTACTCAATAATTATTGACTATAGTTTGTGTTTTAGCCTTTTAAGTAGGTTACTATGGCTGTTGAAGCCGAACGGAAAATGATTGGATGACTCTCAAATGTTCTTTTAATCTATTTTAATATTTTTATCAATTAAAGAAGTGATTATTAAGAAATTTGATTTTTTTCTTAATGATTAAATATTTTAAAAATATGTTTGAAAGAAAATGAAAAAGAAAAAAAAAATAATTTCACATATATTTGCGATGCACATATGAAAACCCACCATTGTCCAGCCAAAACTGCTAGCGCGGCCCCCATGGTTTTGCTTGGCAAATGGGGCGGGCGGCGACTTTTAGCTTGGAAGTTCGAAAGGTAACCTTATCCTTTTATCCGACGTGTTGTGTATTCTTATGCATAATGATATTTTTATGATTAGTTTATTATTATTTTACAAACATGATAACATTTAGGATTCAAGTGGATAGGTAGATGTGTAAGATAATTTTAAATAAAATTTATATAAAATATTAATTTTTTCTATTATTATTATTTTAAAATTTTAAAAAATTGAATTAATTATTATATTTTATATGAAGATTTGTAAAAATTTTAATGATAAGACGAAATTATTTTTATATTTAAACAGGGTCTTAATGAGATCAATTATTATTAAAAGAAAAATTATATTCATCTTTCTCACATCACACACTATATATAATTTTTTCATTTTTTATTTTTAATAAAATGTGTAGTGTACGGATGATGAGTAAAAAAACTCAATTAATTTTAAAAAAATAAAACCAACAAAAATTTTGAAAAATAAAAATATATGTGGTGTGTTAAAATAATAAACAGCAAACATCATTCATGATTATGTCAATTTATGAAAGCTATTATTAAAAAAAATCATTCAGCGAATATAGTGATGATAATATCATATCATCTAAAATAAATGAATCAATTTTCTTAGTGATTAGGTGTTATAATCAATTAATTATGATTATCTCTAGTGTTTTAAGGATAAGATCGAATAAATGACTATTTAATTAGACTTACTTCTCTCTCCTCTGTTACTCTCTCCAAAGACCTATTTTTTACGGCTAATCTCCCTAGCTTTCAACTTCCTCCATGGGTGGAGGGAGGTCTGACCTCCTCCCCTTCTCTACCATCTTCCTGTTAATTTTTATGTTCTTTTTATAATTTCTTTTTTGTTTTATCGCAGGTTATTTAGTCTAGAGCCGGCCACTTCTGATCTATCATTTTTCAGCTATCTTCGACCTACACGCACGCCATCAATATCCTCCCCAACTGTCAATCGACACACTAGCGAAAGAGAACCATCATTTTGTTCGGTGCGTAAACCACACACGTGGCTCTTATCGTGCGCGTGGGCCACGCGAAATCGTGGTATGGTGATGATTTTGACACCATGCACGACCTTAAGGTTCTCGGAGGCTTTTGTTCTAGTGGTCCTAGATGATTGTCCTAGGTGGCGTGTGGGCCACATGTGCTGTCACAGCCGACGTAGGGCCCCTACCGAAGTATTGGATCTGATTGATGCTTATCCTATCTTACTGCTTTCCATAACCAAAGTTTAAATGAAAGTGGGCGTGAAAATCTTCATTAGTTAATCTAAACTAACACGGTATAGCACACATTTCGTTGCTGCGACTTTCAGTCGTAGCCTAAAAATCGTCTTTAGCAGTTCTCCCGTATTTTAGAGTACCAAAAGTTCGATTTGAAAGTCAAGTGATTGGCTTCCAATTTAATTTTTTTTATATGTGTTAGTTTTTTGAGAAGATTGTATGGAACTTTCATCTCATTTAAATTTGTGTCTTGTAATTTTTAATTTTATCTAATAAATTTTAACTTATTAAAAAAAAAAAAAAGTAAGGATAAGATCAAGGGAAAATAAATCACCGCCTTATTGTTGTTATTGTGCTGTTGCTGTCCTTATCATATTATTCTTTGAGTCACCAAAGATGCCTAGTCCGCGTAAAGGAAATCAAATTAATTAGAGAATGTAAACACTAATAAGTTGATGACTAGGCATCTACCACCAATTATTCCGGCTTACCATTGTGAGACAACTTACCCAATGCTGACCCACTTCGTAGCCTAATAAGCCTAGGTGGGTTGGATGCTTCCTCGGCCACGGCCAGGAATATCAAACTCTATTGTTTTTGTTGTTATTGTGATGAATAATGATAACTTTATTATTTTTATTATTTTTTAATATTTTTATCTAATGGTTAGGGAAATACTATTACTGAAATTTTACTATTTGTTTTAATTTTTTTCATAATTAATAATGTTAAAAAAATATTAAAGAAAATAAAAATTTCAAAACACTATAAAATAATATAAAAAAGTAGAAGAATAATAAATCTATCTTTATCTTCTTACAATTCTCTTTTATATCATCATAGTCATTGTCATTATCGTCCTCATTGTTATTATTATTATTATTATTAGATTAAAATATATATTAGCATTAAAAATGTTTTTCCTTTATTGTCGAGATTTATGATTCATCTTATTTCGATCTCTCGATCGATTTATTATGAACCATTTTGTCTTCGTCTGATATTTAGGAGTTATTTGTATTAAGAAATATTTTCAATTATCTTATTTTATTTCATTTTATTATTATAATTTTTATAATTTTTTCATAAAATATAATATATAATTCAATTTTTTTAAATATCAATTCAGTTTTTTTAAATCTTAAAATAATAATAATAATAATATTATTAAAAAAATATTTTAACAATATTTTATTCGCCTTTAAATTTCTATTAAATTTCTATAGAAAAATTATTTCAAATCATCTCATTATTCAAAACTTCTAAATCATCAAAAAATTACTCACATTAATTAATTAAAAGAATTGTTTTGTAATAGACTCATAAATACTAGAACTCAAATTTTTTTTTAACAAAAAGTGTTTATTAATGATGTCTAAGATAATGAATGGATTCAACGCCTCCTCGTTCTCAGCATATATCGTGAGTCAGGAGATGAATTAATCCCAAAGGAATTGTTTTTGATGCTTAGCACAAAACGGCCGCATCAGACAAGAATAATCCTTTTTAACCTCTTAAATATTATATGTATGATATAATAAATCACATGTAGCTGTCATGATTGCATGTAGCTGTCATGATTGCAGGCTTCATTTTTTTTTTTTTTTTTTCTGATTGAATTGCAGGCTTCAGTGTTACGCATGCCTTTGCAGTTGGTTCAACCACCTGCAGAAAATGACCATTCAACAAATGCGAGGAGCAGCCACCTCAGGAAGACTTGAGAAATATTCTTTATGTACTGTTGATAAATACCATTGTAAATTGAGTCCTACTAGCGCTCCTACTGAGAGTGGTCTTGAGGATTTCTATCTATGACTACAAAATGTTTTTTTTTCCACATATTCTTTTAAAAAAAATCAATATGTTTATTAAAAAAATTACAAATCGATAGTTTTTGTTGGGATGCATAATGTTCCTTATAAATTATAAAAAAATAGGATAATTTGATTCTTGTAAGCATACCAATGTTTCTTTCGATGAAGTTTGAATATAAACTGAATTTTATTGCTCAAGAATCAAATGTATTTTTCACACACTTTTTTTTTTCTTTTGATGTGAAACATAACTTTCATTAATACTGCAAAAGAGATTACATCATACAATCTACCCAAACATTTTCAGCAACGCAAGTTGGGTAGGAATCTGTCCACAATAAAATTGATTGGAAGTGCCAAGCGTAACTAGTTAACTTGTGGGCTGCCAAACTATCCATCCGGCTGACATACCTCACTTCGTAGCTTCTAAAACAAGTTAGGAGAGTTTAGTCTCCTTTACAGTGTTACATAAGCATAACGATGGGACCCTAATGTTGTTGAGCTGATTAACCATCAGTAGTGAATCTTTCCAGGATCACATCGTATACATTAACGGGTATGCATAATTGGAGACCGTGCAATATTGTTATAACTTCGATCTCAGCTGGGTCTTGTACGACTATCTCCTTGATACTTGCTACCATTAGGATGGAGCCAGATTCATCTCGGAGGATCACCCCTACTCTCGCACTATGTTGGTCAGGGAAGATTGCCCTGTCGACATTCAGTTTGAGGAAACCTAAGGGGGGTTTACACAATCCAGTGCTGTGTTTGGTCACTTGTTGATGCCTTTGTCTACATTGTTGGTGGGCACTAAGGAGAGACCAAGCTTAGGGCCTGAGATGGCATGGAGCCTTTGCCTTCATGTGTCCACTAATTTCTTCTAAACTAGAATCCCTATATTGCCATAAAGAAGAGCTCCCTGTCTTGCCTCTTCCCACATTGGAAAATCTGACGGGCAATGTTCCCAAATGTCTTTCACCTGGGGGAGGATTCAGTGATATGCCAAGGTTAGAGAATCCCAGATAAGCCTCCCAAGCTTCAGAGAGGTGGGGGCAAAAGATCACTGCATGGGCTAAGTCCTCAGGTAACTGGTGACAAGAGTAGCATGAAGAATCGGGTAGCACCTCTTTTGTTTGTAGATTCCATTGGATAGGAAGACTCTCGTTATAGTCTCACCACATGAAAATTTTCACCCGATGGGGTATACCCAACTGCCATATTCCTTTCCAAACTTTGCAGTCTTCATTTTGGGTTGAGCTTTCTCCCCTATTTTGCATTAAATAGATGAAACGATACACAGATTTCACTGAATAATTTCCATCCAAGGCTTCGCCCTAAGTTAGTTTGTCTTTCTATGGGGTTCCTGGTAGGTGCAGTTTGATAATTGCACTTATTGTTTGGGTCGAAACAGAGTACATAGCTTGTGCATGTCCCACCATTTTGTTGCTAGCTCTATGAGCTTTTTGACTTAAGTAGCTGGCAGTTGGCTTCACCCTCTGGATCTACTTATCTAACCATATATCGATCGACTCCCCATTCCCCACACGCCATATAGACATCCTTCCTTCAGTACCTTTGCTACATCCTTGATACCCTGCTAAGCAAATGAGGGGCTGCATCCTATCTTTGCTTGAAATAGAAGTGTGTGAGGGAAGTAGCGTGCTTTGTAAACTCGGGCTAGCAGAGATGAGGGCTCTTGGAGAATATGTCACCCCTGTTTTACCAATAAAGCAGTGCTGAAGTCTCGGAGGTCTTTGAAACCCATCCCTCATTCCAAATTTGGGGAGCACATTCTGTCCCAACTCATCCAGTGAATTTTCCGCTCCTTCACTTTTTGCCCCCACCAGAAACGGGCCATTAACTGCTCTAACTCGTGACACAACGTAGCAAGTAGGTTAAAATAGCTCATGGTGAAAGTGAGGATCGATAGGGCCACGACCTTAATTAGAATTCCCTTACCCCCTTGAGAGAGCATATTCTCCTTCCATCCCTGAAGTTTGTTCCACACTTTGTGGCAAATATCAAAGAAACATTCCCTTTTCGCTCAACCAAACATTGTGGGAGACCCAAATATTTGTCATACCCACTTGTATGGTTAGCGCCCCAAAAAGCTCGGATTTGTTGTTTTTGTGCTGGCCCCACATTCTAGCTAAAAATTAGTGCTGATTTTTCCCTATTTACTTGTGTCCCAATGCCTTCTTGTAGACTTCCAACAACTTTTGGATGTTGACACAATCCTAGATTGACGCTTTGTTGAACATTACACTGTCATCGACGAACAGAAGATGGTTTAGCCGTGGTGCATTTCTACAGATTTTCAAACCCGATAACATGTTTGATCTTGCTGCACCATTAAGAAATGATATAAAACTCTCAGTGCACATAAGGAATAAATATGGTGATAGGGGGTCACCTTATCGCAAACCTCGTGTTGGAAGAATATGGCCCTTGGGGTCCTGTTATAAGGACTGAATAGGATACGGTTTGAACACATCTCATCACTAGTTACACTCATTTTTCCTCAAAACCCATCCAACATAATCATCTCCAGGAATGGCCATTCGACTCGGTTGTACGCTTTGCTCATGTCTAATATTAGTGACATAAAGCCTGACTTGCCTTGCTGCTTGTGCTTGAGAAAATTGATGACTTCATGTGCCACAAGTATGTTATCGATGATGAGGAGATTTGGGACAAAAGCACTCTGGGACTCGAATATTATTTGTGGGAGGAAGACCTTGAGTCTGTTGGCTAGCACTTTAGCTAAAAGTTTACAGATCACATTGCATAAACTAATGGGGCAGTAATCTACCACACAGACAGGGTTAGACTTTGTGAGAATCAGTGTGATAAAGGTATGGTTGAGAGAATTAGGGAACATACCAGAATTCAAAGCCTTTAAGACTGTTGCTGTGACTGTCTTCCCCACCGTATGCCAATATGTCTGGTAGAAGATCAGGGCCATTTCGTCTGGGCCCGGGGCTTTCGATGGGTTCATTTGTTTTAAGATTGTAAGCATTTCTTGTTCATTGAACTCCTGAGTGAGGGATTGGTTCATTTCCATAGTTACTCATCCCTCAACTGTTGTTGCATATTGATTCCATGATTCCCATGCCTGTTGTTGTGGAAAGGCAGTGAAGATATCATGGAAATAATCTAGTATAACTTGGTCACACAAATCCTTCGTTTGCCATGTGCCCTAATGATCAAACACACCCTAGATTGCGTTCCTTTTGTGCCTTTGGGATGCTTTGTGGTGGAAGAAATGTGTGTTTTGGTCCCCATTAGAAAGCCATAAGGAGCGTGACCGTTGGCGCCACATGATTTCCTCCCTCTCCAACCACCTTTAGAGCTCATATCTAGCTCTTTAATGTTTTTTTGATTTGGATGCCTCTAGGCTCTTGTTGTTGTAAATGGTCCTTCGACTACCTTGCTTTTTTAATCCGCTTTCTTACATGATTGAAGACTTCCCTGTTCTACATTGACAGGGCTTCTTTGTATCGTGTTATCCTTTTCATGACCATGTTAAGGTCTGGCTCTCCTCCCAAATCCCGCCTGGTGTCTTCGATGATCTTCCCACAATAAGCTGACTCGATCCACATTGCTTCAAATCGAAACATGCGTCCTGTTCTCTTTTCATTGCTCTGATTTTGGTGGTGAAAGCCGAAATGGCACTTAGGATAAGTTTATCTTGCTTTACCTAATGGGCTTTTTTGAATAATAGAGATAGAGGAGGAATCATTGTTGTATGGACATGGGTTGTCGCCAGTGATATAATCAAGTAAATTATATCCAAAGAGTAGAGTTTTGAATTGGACATGCCATTGAGCAGAATTTGAGGGTTTGAATTTTTCATTTATTTGGGCAACAATATCGAGGGCAATGAGAGGAATATCAGTTGGAGATGGTGGGGTTGTGATCGGATTATGGATGTTTTCCAAGTTGAGGATGGAGTTCTTGTGGGAGGATGGCTCTCCTAATACCATGACGAGGTTTAAATATAGATTGAATTTTATTGTTCAAGAATCAAATGTATTTTTCACACACTTTGATACACTGACCCATAAAGAAATAAATACAAATTTACAAAATCTATTCTAAGTAAGAAAGCTAGAATTAAGGCTGTAATATTCTAATTGTTAAATAATTAAAGACTTTGTGATTTCCTAGCTGTTATGAATAGGGGTGTAATTTATTTGATTCAATCCGATTTTGGCTATAATCTAGAATTAAAGACTTTAAAACTGATTACTCCCCAAAATCGATTTTAACAATTCTAGTTTGATTTTCTAGTTTTATAAATTGAAAATTTCTAAAAATAATATTATTAATACTTCTTGTGATAAAATATTAGTTCATCAAAATTTAGTAACTATTTAAGCGACTTTCTTTCTTTTTTGGTTCTTACTTTTTGTGATAAAATATTAATAATATATATTATGTTTAAAGCATATGATCAATTAAATTGTCATGTTTAAAGTTAAACTTTTATTTTATAAATATTATAACATTATTTACATATAATTATAAGTTATATTATTATATATAAAAATTATATATAATATAAAAACATATCATATATATAATATTTAAAAAATACTTTTAAATATATAGGTAATAAGACTGGTCCGATTTGGTCCAAATTCGCTCTGAACCGTTTCTGGACCGTTTCTTACTCGCTTTGTATTTCTTGAAACTGGTCTTGGATTGGATTGGAAGGTTCAAGCCAATTTTACGATTTTTTTGTACACCCCTAGTTACAAACAAGATTTGTGTCTAACAATCAACTTGCATGATCTTTCTACTTGATTGAAAGATTCATGATTTATACGCCCTACAAGATGGAGCTGTCATAGACTAATCCAATCTTGTTTCTAAGAATTTCCATGTGTTGGTGTGACAATGGTTTTGTCAGTAAGTTCGCAAGTTGATCTTGAGTGCTTACATGATGAACATTAAGAATTCCATGTCGTTAGAGCTGTAAAAAGACCGGATCGGACCGGTGGACCGGACCGGGCCGGTTGTCCCGGACCGGACCAAATCGAATTTGGTCCGGTCCGGTCCAAATTTTACATGGACCGATTAATTCCGGTCCGGTCCGGTCTAAAGGATTTTTCCGCCCGGACCGGACCGGACCGAACCCCACATATATATATATTTATATATGTATATATAAAAATAGTATATAAATTATAATATTAATATTAATATAAATTAATATATTAATATATAATATATATTAACATATAATATATATTAACATATTAATATATAATCTATACTCTTATAATATTAACATATTATTATTTATAGTGTTATTAGTTATAATTTACTAACATACTTAATATATAATATATACTAACATATTAATATATAACATATACTCTTATAATATTAACATATTATAATTTATAGTAGTTAAATTTGGGCCAAAAAAATATTTGATCATTATAGAATTTTAGATTAAATTTAGCCCATTAAATCATATGGGGCACCCCTGGACCGGACCGGTATGGACCGAACTCCTGTTCGGTCCGATCCAAGGTGAGAGAATTCTTGGACCGAATGGAATCGGTCCACAAATTTTCCGGACCGGACCGGACCATTTACACCCCTACATGTTGTGGATTAAAACTAACATGTATGTACAAAATGAAGGTTAATTTGAATGTGCTTCATTTGAGAATGTTGAACTAGATTAAAACTAAGGTGTGTCGCTCCTAGATTATCACACAACATTTTTGGTGAAGTTGATAGTGGAAACTCAAGTGCTGAAAAGTGATAGGAACCATAATGTTTTAGAAGCTACATTTGCGATTGTTCTATATTTGGTTTCAGTAGACGATCGCGCTACAACCCTCTAATTTTGGAACTCTAAGAAATTGGATTGGACCCAAAAAAGCTTATATAAGCTGAGGTGAATGTACGATCATTGAAGTTGTCAGCTCAATCAGCATCGGAGTATGTTGTGAGATTGAAAATGGAGCTTTTTTTTTATATGAACTCCATAAAAAATTGTTTGCTTCAAGTAGCGAAGGAGTTGCTTTGCATCTGCCCAATGAGTAACTCTGAGTTCATGCATAAACTGTGAAAGTTTATTGACTGAAAAAGAAATATTGGTACATGCGAGAGACAAATATTGAAGAGCACCTATTGATGGGTACTATGGTGGTTTGAGTCTTAAGAATCCCTTGCAAGTTCCAGATGAGTCAATCACAAAGTCTAGAGCTAACAAGATTAAGCAAGCAATGCAAGGACTGGTGCAATCCACTTGGGCCGAACTTGTAAATTCATCGAGTAAGACCCCAATATTCAAGTGAAAGAAGAAGAACAAATTTTAATCCACATGATACAAGGTACAGAGGAGGACGACAAAGCATAGTAGTTTAATAAATACTTTTATTTCAATAAGGATAAGCGTGTGGCCCTATTTTTATGTTTCTATAGTTGTACACATTTGGGCCTCTTCAATTCATTAAATGGACCTCATTTATTAGTTATAGGAATATGATTTAGGAGTTTTGTCCTTAAAAGTGTTCAGCCCATATCTTTAAGTGATGTAGGTCTTATTAGGCCTTAAGGTTTCATTAGGGGCTATAAAAATATATGTCTCGTTATTTTTCTAGCAATTATGAACATGAATTGTAGTTTTTAAGAGAAAATTCTTATTTTCTCTACTTGTTTTTGAATGAACTAAGAACTTATTAAAAACAAACCCTTTTGTGGCGTTCTCTCTACAATCTAAGTTCTTGAAACAAGTTTTCAATGAGTTTAGATAATCTTGACTTGATTCTTGTCTTTTTTGGGTGGATTTCAACTGGTTTGTAGGTTCAAGGGATTTTCAATCCCACGGGTTCACATCAGTTGGCATCAGAGCTCGATTTCTAAATTAGATCTAATTTATTTTTTTAATTCTTGCATTTAGGTTTTGTCTTAGGCATGTTCTAGGGTTCTCTATTCTTATCTCAAATTCATTCTTCATTCTTGTCAATTTCGTGTGCTTGAATTCAAATCTGTGATTTCAATAATTGATTATTCGTATACTTCATTCAAGATCTGTAATATCTTATGTTCTAGGGTTTTCTATTCTGATCTCAAATCCTTACTTCAATTTCCAGATTTGTAATTTCAAATTTGAATTCAAATTCCATATCTGTTTTGATCTATTCTTATCCAAATTTGAATTCAAATTCCAGATCTATTATGATATTTATTTTAAATTTCAGATCCTTGCATTGAATCTGCATAAAATGAAGAGCCAATAGATTCAAAAGGTTGCTGTATAAAAAAAAATAAAAGAATGAAGAAAAAATGAGAAATTTCAGAATTGATTGTTTGATATAGGTTTCAAGTTGAAATCTGATATATCATCTTTAGTAGATTGCTCTCTTGTTTCCTAATTGCTCTTTTTTTCGTATAAATTTCCTAAGTCTTAATTTCTTGTTTCCTAATTGCTATTTTCCTTATTACTTAATTGCTCTTTTTGTGTTTCCTAATTGCTATTTCCCTTGTTTCGTAACATTTTATTTCATTCTCTTCTTCTTTGAATCTATTGTTAGTTAGAATAATACAAGGCAGTGTCTTGATTTAGTTTAACTAGTTCTTAAAGTGTGATGCCCCCAAACTACGTCTGGAATTTAACGTAATCGGAAGCGTCAGGATACATAACACTAGGCTACATGTCCATATGTTCATGTCAAAATTAATGCAAATGCTCCTAAACTTACTAACAGTATGCTAGAAATATCTCAGCGGAAGGGGTTTAAAATACTAAAATGTGCAAAGAATTAAAACTTTGCAAAACATCACATGGTACTCATAAAACTGTATCATATACATAAAGTACCACAGTTAGTACATATCCAGAACTTTTAACATATTACACAACTCCTTCTAGCATAACAAAATACAAAGATCCTTAAATTCATAATAAAGGTTCCTTTTTCACTTTCTTATAATTGGGACTAAACCTAAACCGGCCAACACTTATCTTTTCTCCTTAGCGGCGTCTGACTCCTATAGGGGTAGCATAAATATTATCTAAGGTAAAAGAGCCATCAAGGCTCAAAACCAGACAACACTCTAGAGAGCGTCGCCCTTCTAGCGCCTCAGCTCGCTCTCACCAAGTCTCACTTGTCATATGATCAAAAAACTGTTCCGCCAACTTCTCAAAAGCAACATAGTCTGTAAGACCTTCAGGGCTCCTCAGAGCCTCTTGAGAGATCCCGATCTTCTGATGTGCCATCCTGTCCTGTCAAAGCTTCTATCATTCCCAAATGGAATGATTGTAAAATAAATCATACAGAATGAGATTTCATAAAATCTCAGCAACTGCAAACATAAAAAGAACATTATCAATATACTCATAAAACTGTATCATATACATAAAGTACCACAGTTAGTACATATCCAGAACTTTTAACATATTACACAACTCCTTCTAGCATAACAAAATACAAAGATCCTTAAATTCATAATAAAGGTTCCTTTTTCACTTTCTTATAATTGGGACTAAACCTAAACCGGCCAACACTTATCTTTTCTCCTTAGCGGCGTCTGACCCCTATAAGGGTAGCATAAATATTATCTAAGGTAAAAGAGCCATCAAGGCTCAAAACCAGACAACACTCTAGAGAGCGTCGCCCTTCTAGCGCCTCAGCTCGCTCTCACCAAGTCTCACTTGTCATATGATCAAAAAACTGTTCCGCCAACTTCTCAAAAGCAACATAGTCTGTAAGACCTTCAGGGCTCCTCAGAGCCTCTTGAGAGATCCCGATCTTCTGATGTGCCATCCTGTCCTGTCAAAGCTTCTATCATTCCTAAATGGAATGATAGTAAAATAAATCATACAGAATGAGATTTCATAAAATCTCAGCAACTGCAAACATAAAAAGAACATTATCAATATACATACATCAAGCAATAATTGCATAATCCATGAACATGTGACTCCTAAGTGGAATTATGCACAATGCTCTTCAAATAAAACATCGTGTTTTCAAGAGAGGATTTCCTTTGGCACGTGACCGAACTTTTCATGTATATGACATGTCTTTTCGAACTATTAAAGTTACGTATTTCCGTTCATACTCCTTTTATTCTTAATTGTTCCTTTCTTATTCTTATTCGTAGTGTGACAGCAATTATGTATCGCCTTCACCATTGGGTTCTTGTTCGCATCAGTCATATGAGAGTTGCGTATCACCTTCCCCATTATGACATGAAAACACTTATTATGGTGGCAGTTACGTATCGCCTTCACCGTCACTCATATCAGTCATACGGGAGTTATGTATCACCTTTCCCGTGATGACATGACTTTTTATTATTCGCGAGAGTTACTTTTCGCTTTTCCCGTCGGCATGTTAGTCATACGGGAGTTATGTATCGCCTTCTTCGTGACGACGTAACTTTTCATTATTTTATTCTTTTCTTAATCTTTATTTTAAAATTTTCTTTGTCATTGAAAATGCATGCAACTTAACTCTTTTTCATGCGTAATGCATGACTCTTGTGACGTACGAGGCATGTATTTACTAACTCATGCGTATTCACACTAAAAATGTACTTATCAATTATTTCAAGTGAATCATATATGTCTAACAAAATAAACAATTTAACTAATCAAACTTTAGGCTTAAAATAGCTAGGGCGAACCCATCTAGGTTACACATGTTAATTCATCAATCATTTTCGTCACCTCACCATCCATTTATCTATTTCTTTTAATTATTCACCAAATAATCTAATTATATGATATTATCTTTTGAAAACCTAGTTTTTAGCCATGCCTTTCCGTAGGAATAAACTAATTCTTTTAATTCTTTTCTAGTAAAAGGTTCCATGGCTGAGAACCACTAACCTTCATATATATAAAAAAATATCCTATCTCTTAAACACATTATATTACCACTTGAAACCTCATTCTATGAACACTCATTTTAACCCTTGGATTCACTCTTAAACCATTCCATCATATTTAAAAAAAAAGAATTTTAAACTAGCTCTCAAATCATTTTATCAAGTAAGCATAAGAGATCTAAAATCATATTCACTTATCAACACTTTCCAATCTAAAGAAATAATTCTCATGCCATTTCCCAATCATCAAATGAACGTATATTCATTCCACAATCACCTAGTAAATAAAATCTTCAAAATAACAAATTTACAAATTATTCAAACAACATGCTAAGTTGAGTTATAGTTGCACTTATCACTTCCAAGAAATATTCCAAACTACTTTTTTGTAGGTTAGGATATTCCACTACTTTTTTAAGAAAAGTCACTCAATAATACTACTAGGAATGACTTGGAAGGTGGGGTGAAAAAGAGAAGTGAACGAATAGGAGAAGTGAGAAGTTTTGCCGAGAGCTAATTGTGTTGTGAGATAGATTTGTGGGTATGTTTTTGTGTTGGTCGACCACTCCACTCTTCAAAGACAAATTTCATCTTTCACCCCATAAGGCCATGTTTCCTTCTTAGACCTTAGACCACTCATTTCATCTAAAATTTAGGTGACATAAGCTTAAGTCACAAGCTTATCCAAATCTTGACAAATTTCAAAGAGATAATCCCAATCGGCTAACCTCCTCTTTCATCCCACTGCTTTGCCGAAAATCCTAGCGGAAAAGTCAATTGTTTTTCTTCCAATCACATCTTTTCTCTTGTCCACTCTCTTGCCTATAGAATAAACTAAAGTATGGTGAAAAAAAAAACACAAGCAAAAACACAAACAAAAAGTTGATCCTTGACACCACTATTCAACCAATCCGTAGGTCCCAAATAGCTCCTGCTGTTGCCGAATTTCACCTAAGATAATTCCCCTTTGTTTTTTATCCAATCACTTCATTACACTTGCCTTACACTTAGCCTAAGATGTGAACTAACACATGGTTAAAGAAACACATGTAAGTGTCGATCCCAAGCCTTCTAAATCAGCCAATCCGTTGGCCTAATGTACTTAAGAATATTATGAAATTATACCTTACTTAATCAACTAAAACTCCTCTTGCATTGGTTCTTATTCGTATTTTTTAAAAATAAATATATAATCTAACTCTCTTAGTGTAGATAATAACAAAATTAAGCTAATTTCAAATAATCATATCAATCATGAAAATAAATTAAATAAATAGATAAAATGAAATTCGGGTTATCACGTAAAGAACTTGAAAGGGAAAATAAGTGAGGTAAAAAGCAAGAGTGGTGAGACTAGTATCGAAAAAAAACCATAAGTGTGAACATGAGTGGAGTGCCATTATTTGAGCATAAACACGTAAGGGAGTGTGAGGTTTTATCACTAACATTTTGTTTTGAAGCGCATTAAAAATGTTACATAAAAGTGATTTAAAACCTAAGGAGGAGGCTAATAACTCATCTTTTGTGTTGCAGGCCATGCAATAACAATTTAAGCAGTTGAATTTGGTGTTAGGGGAAGTGAGGAATAAGATGAATCATCAAGATGTAGTGATTAGAAATCTACAAGATGTGCGAAATAGGAGAAGATGTGAGTCTAGTTTTAAAAATGAGTATGAAAATGAAGAAGATGATGACGATAAGGAAGACATCACACTTGAGATTGGATTGGGTGGAAATGGCATACCTAGAGGAGGTAGGCATGAAGGAAGACCTAGAAGAAATCCAAGGGGTCGAGATGGGGTAGATGGGAACTTTGCAAACATTAAAATGAAAATACCATCTTTCTAAAGTAGGATTGGTCCTTAAGCCTATTTATAATAGGAGAAGAAAATAGAGTTGCTTTTCGATTGTGACAATTATTTTGAGGAGAAGAAGTTGAAATTGTCGGTAATTGAGTTTACTGATTATGCAATTATTTGCTGGGATTAATTAATGACCAATAGGAGGAGGAATCGTGAAAGACTTATAGAAACATGGCGTGAGTTGAAAGCTCTCATTAGGCGAAGATTTATACCTAGCCATTACTATAGAGACCTCTACCAAAAACTATAGAATCTTACACAAGAGTTTGGAAGTGTAGAGAATTATCATAAGGAAATGAAGGTGGCTATGATTCGGGCTAATGTAGAGGGGGATCGAGAGGCCATAATGGCTAGATTTTTTAAGTGGTTTGAATATGGATATAGCCAATGTAGTTGAGTTATAGCATTATGTAGAGGTAGAAGACATGGTGCACATGGTTATGAAAGTAGAGAGGTAGTTGAAGAGAAAATGGGGCAAAATGTATACTTCAGTTTCTAGCACTCCTTGGAAACGAAAGTGATATAGAAATAACCGAGTTGTTGTAAAGGAGAAAGCCAAACCACTTAAGGGTAAATATGAGGGAACTAGCAAGAACGAACCCAAGGTAGATTCTCAACCTTCAAGGAATAGAGATATTAAATGTTTCAAATATTTCAGTTAAGGTCATATTGCATCACAATGTCCAAACAAACGGGTAATAATGATAGTGATGAGGTGCTTGAATCGATATATACTAGTGATGATGATGGAGTAGAATACTCCGTAGAAGGTGAGTCTTTTATTGTTAGGCATGCTCACAAACGTAAATTAAGGTAGATGATATGGAGCAGCAGAGAGAGAATATATTTCATAGTAGATGCTATATAAACAACAAGGTGTGTAGCATGATTATAAATGGGAGAAGTTGCACCAATGTAACTAGTACCACCCTAGTTGAGAAGTTGAGCTTATATTTACTGAAATACCCTAGACCTTACAAGTTGCAATAGTTGAATGAATGTGGGGAGGTCAAGGTCAATAAGCAGGTTTTGGTGGCTTTCACCATTAGGTGGTATAGTGATGAAGTGTTTTGTGATGTAGTTCTATGCATGTTGGCCATATTTTGTTGAGGAGGCCATGACAGTATGATAGGAGGGTAATTCATAACGGGTTTAGGAACAAGTAAGTTTTGTAAAGGATGGAAAAACAATCAAACTTACTCCTTTAACCCTAAAACAAGTCTATAAGGACCAACTGAAGCTGAAAAGTGAGATGAGCAAAAAAGAAAGAATGATGGTGAAACACAAGAGAAAAAAATGAGAGAAAAGAAAAACGAGAATGAGATCAAAACCTCAAGAAAAAGAGAGAGTGAAAAAGAAAATAGAGAAGTGGCTGAGAATAAAGAAAAGAGAGTGAAGCCACAAGAGAAAAAAGAAATAGAGTTTAAAGAGAAAAGGAAAAATAAAGTTGAGTTTTTATGCAAAAGTGAGTGGGGATAAGGGGGTTTTTTTTAGCAAATCAGCCTATGATATTTTTTTATTTATAAATAATCTTATTTTAATCTTGATGAAACTTGCCAATCTTTTTCATTTGGCTGTTTCTTTGTTGCAGAAGTTTGAACATATATTTCCAGAGGAGATGTCGGGTGGGTTGCCGCCCATTAGAGGCATTAAGCATCAAATTGAATTCGTACCTGGAGCTGTTATTCCAAACCGACCAGCCTATAGGAGAATATCAGAGGAAACAAAGGAGCTCTAAATGCAAGTTGAAGATTTGACGAGCAAATGGTATGTGAGAGGGAGCTTAAGCCCATGTGTAGTACCAGTACTGCTAGTGCAAAAGAAGGATAGGACTTGAAGAATGTGCATGGCTTATGTATTTTCAATAAAATATATTTTAAAATTGGATACCATCAAATTAGAATGAAAGATGGAGATGAATGGAAAATTGATTTTAAGATCAAATATGGATTTTGTGAATGGTTGGTTATGCCATTTGGACTCACAAATGCACTTTCATAAGATTAATGAACCATGTTTTATGTGAGTTTATAGGCAAATTTGTAGTTGTATACTTTGATGATATCCTAGTGTACAACAAAAATTTGGATGAACATATTGATCATATGAGATGTGTGTTCGATGTGTTGAAGTTATATGCTAATTTTAAGAAATGTATCTCTTGTATAGAAAAAGTTATTTTTCTTGGTTATGTTGTTGGTACAAAAGGTATTGATGTGGATGAAGAGAAAGTCAAGGCCAACAATAAGTGGTCAACGCCTAAAAGTATCATTGAGGTAAGAAGCGTTCATGGTTTAGCTAGTTTTTATAGGCGTTTTGATAAGGATTTTAGCACCATTGATGCACCATTCATTGGGGTACTGATCAAGCGAATGTTTTTGCTACTATTAAAGAAATGTTGTGTTCTATATCGACGCCACAACCTACGCTTGGGATTTAATGTAAACTTGAAGCGTTGGAGATATGTAACACAATGCTACATACCTCTTGTTCATGACAATATAAAATGTATGTACCTAACTTACTAGCAGTATGCAATAAATATCGCAGCGAGTCATTTCTAACCAAATAGGCAAAATAACAAATAATGCCATCAATCACATGGTAGTCATTAGTGCAACTATCCCAAAAGCTTTATAAAGCAATTGCACCTCAAAATAGTTATGTCAAAGTTCAAACTCCCAAAAACATTGAGAACCATTAATCCTCAAACACCTAAACATAAGATAACATTGTCTTATATCAAAAGAGACTTAAACCCATAAAAGGGCTACACTCTGAGTTAGGGGTCTTGCTTAGCCCATCCTTCATGTAAGATTCTCCTAAAATCCTCAAAAAACTTCATAATTTGATCCAAAAACTCATCCACCTCCACCAACTTATCATGCGCAAAGCACACCTAGGGCTATCAGGGCTCTTCAAAGTCTCTAGAGCCTTTTTGGGAGACAGTATCTTACGCTTTCCCATATAATCCTGTAATCACTTCTACCATTCCGAGAAAGGAATGGTGGTTAGAACTATCAAAGAGAGATTTCGAAGAAATTTCAATAAGTACACAAATAACATAACATATGTATCATAGGCATATAAAGGCAAATGCAAACAAATGCATGAATCATAAATAATGAGACTTATGACTTGACTTATGCATCATGCACTTTCATGTAAAAGACTTTCATTCTTCTTTGATTTTTTTTTTAACACTTGTTCGTAACATTTCATATTTTTCATGACGTTCATGTCATTCTTATCTTTTCATTTGTATCATTCATAGGCTCATAGTCTTATTCTTGTCATGACTTTCATATACTTGTATGGATACCTCATGGCTCCCCTATACACTGTGTGTTCCCTGCTAGTTTCCACATTACTCTTCGACTTCTTTTAGTCGATTACATCATGTTCATATTCTTATAAGGCAGTTTGCTTTTTTCACCTTCATTGTCCTTAGCACCTACTAGTTTTAGGTGTAACTTTGCTCCGGAATCCTTCTATAGGAACCATTCGAGCCTCGTCGACTATTCTTCATCGACCTAGGAATTTCACTCGATTTCGAATACTCTTGAGTGAATAGGGAGTTTCACCAGGAAATTTTCCTGTCTTAGCCTTTGAGGTTTTTATAAAACACCTTGACTATTTTCTTTTGAAATCTTCAACCCAAAGATATGAAAACATATGATATGGACTACATGCAAATCCTTGACTCACTTATGCAAGCATAATCATGAACATGTGAAGCATGCATCTTCAAATCATAGTTTGAAAACATTACAATCATGCAAACATAATTCAATTCATAGAAATATTGTCACTCAACCTTAAGAAAACATCAAATACCTTGACCAAGCCCTCAGAAGATTCAAGACTGAACTTTTCATGCCTTACCATACCTCATTTCCTTGCATTACGTCATATCATGCATCCATTTATCATTCATCAAAACACATCTCTAGGCTACAATAAAAGCCTAAGCCGAGATCCTAATGTAACTCATAACATGGTTTCCTTTATCAATCATCATGATTTATTCTCAACCCATTTAAACATGCATATACCTAAATCACATTTTAGGGCAAACAATGAATTAAATCCATGAATCACCCAAGGAATTTAGTAAAATGATTATATCTCAATTCATGAATCAAAAGTATAATTTTTACTTTGAAAATTAGCCAAGGCCGAACCTATAAGTCCCAATAAGTCCACATTTTTCCTCCAAAATTTTTTTTTTTCCCACCCAAATCACATAAGCCAAATTCTCCATAAATCATACCACTTAATGGTTCTTCAAATAACCAACATTAATCCATCCAAATATCCTTGAGTTAAACTTTAGAATATCCTTGAAAAAATATAACAAGCAAACAAACAAATAAATAAATAACGAAGGCAAACAAGTTTACTCATCATATACAAATAATACCAAAATAGGTTAAGATCATACTTACAAAAGTATCCAAGAAAATAATAAGTGTTTGTTTTCCAAAAAAGTCACTACTTTCCTTCAAAAGACTCTAGGGCCAAATCTTTTCCAAGAGATAAATTCTAATTTTTGTTTTCTTTTCAAAAACATAGTTTAATCTATAAAAACTTGAGAAAATCTAGGGTTTCATTGTAGAAATAATTAAAACCCTAGTTTTTACGTGAAAACGTGTGTGTGTGATATTCAAGGCCGAAACATTAGAGGGAAAAAACCTCTAAAAAATGTGCATGATGTTCCAAAAACAAGATCATACGATACTTACCTCTTGTAGAAGATGTTTCTGAAAGATTCGCATAGAAAAATAATCAAAAGGATCACGAATGAAAGTGTTTAGCTAGTGAGAAAATAGAATAAAATAAAAGAACCTGGAGAGAGCTTCTTGGCCAAAATCTCTAAGAGATGAAGAGGCAAAAATGGAAATGGAAAAGCCTCCTCAATTTTGGCTCTCCCCTTTTTATACTCTCTTTCCTTTTAAAACATGATCCAATGCATGTGTGGCACGTGGCATATTTCCTCTTATTCCTTCCAAAATGATGATATTTGCTTTGAAGATTCAAAAGGCATGGGATTTTTGGCTTCCTCTCTCTCATTTTGACCGAAAATCCTCTCCCCCCAAAATTCCTATTTTAGCCTTCAATCTTTACCTAAGAGAAAAATTTAAGAAGGGCTCTTTGGGTATCTCACAAAATCCTAATTTTTATGCTTGCCACTTGCCATGAAATAGGTGAGGGTGAATTGTCATTTCCTAGGTGACCTTTCCACTTCTCGACTCCACTCTCTCTTACACACCTAGCATGCCCTTGACCCCCACAAAATCTAACTTTTGGTCTTCCTCATATAAGAAGTTTCCTTAGAAGGGCAAAAGATGTGTGTCTTACTTTGTCACTTGTCCAAAGGAATTCCAAGGGTCCTTAGGCAACTCCTCCTTTGCATAGCGGGTCATTTAAACTTTTCTTGGGCCTTTGGGCCTTGTTCCAATCTCTTAGGCCAAACCAATATACTTTAAACAAGACAAAAAGGTCCAAATCCACCAATACCTAAGGTTTTCTTTAAAAAGGCTTTTTCTCTCCTCTTTTTTTTAGGCACTAAATATCTCAAAAAAAAAAAAAAAAGAATCACTCATCCAATCGTATCATTGATTGATTTTCTTACGAAAGTCCTGGATGTCACATTCTGCACTTGTGGTAGCATTACCTGACTTTAACAAAACTTTTGAGATTGAATGTGATGCCTCAGGAGTAGGAATTGGAGCTGTCTTGATGCAGGCTAAGTAGCCCATGGGATTTTCGGTGAGAAGCTTACTGGGGCAGTCTTGAATTACCCCACTTATAATAAGGAACTTTATGCTTTTGTTCGCGTTCTAGAGATGTGGCAGTATTACTTTTGGCCTAAGGAGTTTGTGATCCACACCGATTATAAATCATTGAAGCATCTGAAAGGTTAAGGTAAATTAAATAAAAGATATGTTAGATGGATGAAATACATCGAGCCTTTTCCTTATATAATTCATTACAAGCAAGTTAAGGAGAACATTGTTGGTAATACTTTATTCCGGTTGTATGTATTTCCTACTTCTTTAAGTGCCAAAATGCTTGGGTTTGAATATGTGAAAGATGTGCATGTGAAAGATGTGTATATAGTATGTGACAAAATGGCATTTGGTTAGTTTTATAAGTATTATGGATATTTATTTAAAAGAAGCAAGTTGTGTGTGCCAAATTGTTCAATGCGTGAATTATTGGTACATGAGGCACATGATGGGAGATTAATGGAACACTTGTAGGTAGGGCATTACATGTAGAAAGGCCAAATCCAAGGTTTTACCTCTTGGATTGTATACACCTTTACTCATTCCTAGTGAGCCAAGAGTAGATATACCTATAGATTTGGGACTACCAAGGACAAAAAGGGGTAGAGATTGTATTTTGTGGTAGTGGGCAAATTTAGTAAAATGACACATTTCATTCCATGCCATAAAACAAATGATGCCACAAACATAGCTGATTGATTTTTCAAGGAAGTAGTGCCACTCCATGGTGTATCTAGGAGTATTGTTTTTGATAGGGATGTTAGATTCCTTATCTACTTTTGGAAGATTTTGTGTGAAAAATTAGGCACTAAACTTTTATTTTCCACCACTTGTCATCCACAAACTCACGGACAGACTAAAGTAGTTAATAGGACTTTAACTCAACTTCTACGCACTGTCATTCAAAAGAATTTGAAAATTTAGGACAATTGTTTGCCATTTATAGAGTTTGCATATAATAGAAGTATGCATACTACTACTTCTTATTCTCCCTTTGAAATTATTTATGATTTTAATCCATTTTTTCCTTTAGATTTGATGCCTTTACCTATTGATGAAAGGTGTTACTTGGATGGACAAAGGAAGGCCAAATTGTTGAAGTCAATTCATGAGAAGGTACGATTTCAAATTACGCAAAACAATCAAAAGTTTGCTTCTCAAACCAATAAGGGGCAACATCATGTCATCTTCGAACCAGGAGATTAGGTTCATATGCGCAAAAAAAGATTTTCATCCCATAGAAGAACAAAATTGCATCATCGAGGAGATGAGCCTTTCCAAATCCTTGAAAAAATTAATGATAATGCTTATCAAGTGGATCTTCTAGGTGAGTATAATGTCTTTGCTACTTACAATATTTCTAATCTCTCTCTCTTTGATGCAGGTGATAATTCAAAGTCGAATCTTTTTTAGGACAGGGGGAATGATGGGCACCATGGTGCACTTAAAGATCCCTTTCAAGTTTTGGGCCCATCACAAGTTTAAGAGCTAAGAAGATTAAGGAAGTAAGTAATGCAAGGACTTGTGCAATTCATTTGGGCCGAGTTTGCAAATTCATCGAGTATGTTCCCAAAATTCAAGATGGGCTTGAAAGAAAAAGAACCAGTTTTAATCCATGTGATACAAGTTACAGTGGAGGATGGAAAAATCTAGTAGTTTAGTAAAAACTTTTATTTCAGTAAGTATAGGCATGTGGGCTTATTTTTAAGTTTCTATGGTTATAGGCCTATTGAATTCATTAATTGTGCATCTTTTATTAGTTATAGGAATGCGATTTAGGAGTTTCGAGCTTAAAAACGTAAGCCCATGTCTTTAAGTGATGTAGGCCTTTTTAGGCCTTAAAGTTTTATTTGGGGCTGTAAAAACACATGCCTCGTTATTTTTCCAGCAATTATGAATGTGAATAGTATTTTTCAGAGAAAATTCTTATTTTCTCTACTTGTTCGTAAATGAACTAAAAACTTATCAAAGGTGAACCCTTTGTGGCATTTTCTCCGTAATTGAGGTTCTTGAAACAAGTTCTCAACGGGTCTAGATCATCTTGACCTGATTCTTGACTTTCTTGGGTGGAGTTCAATTTGTTCGTGGGTTTAAGAGATTTTCAATCCCACGGGTTCACATCACCTATTACACATCGAAACTCAGTGCTGTCAACAATAGATGCACCATCAATCAATTTGAGAGTTGTGCTTGTGGACAGTGGAGTTTTGTTCGTGGGTTTAAGAGATTTTCAATCCCACGGGTTCACATCACCTATTACACATTGAAACTCAGTGCTGTCAACAATAGATGCACCATCAATCAATTTGAGAGTTGTGCTTGTGGACAGTGGAGTAGAAATGTCCTTAACACCAATCATGTTAGCCTCAGACTGGAGGTCACGAATATATTCCTGTTGTAACAAGAAGAGACCCGATGTAGTAGAAATGACCTACATTCCCAATAAAAAATGAAGTTATCCTATGTCTTTTGGAGAAAATCGAATTCCAAATTTTTCAATGATAGAAGAGACAAAATTAATATCACTTTCTGTGATAACCAAATCATTCACATAAACCAAGAAGTAGCATATAACATAATTGTTTTGATATAATAACAAAGAGGAGTCAGCTTTTGAATTCTTAAAACCAATACCTAGGGCTATAAAATAAACAAGCAACTCGATAGTCAACTCGAATTCGACTCGATTAAACTCGAGATCGGCTCGAATCGTATATTAAATGGGCTGATTGTGAACACAAAATTAGGCTCGATAATTAAACGGTGCAACTCGTATAAAACTCGACCGATTCATTTAATGTTCGCGAACAAACTCGTTTAAAGCTCAACCGACTCGTATAAACGTGTGAACTCGACTCGTATATATTTTTACATATAAAATAATATATATATATATATATATATGTTTTATAACATACATAATGATGTATATCCACTAATATAAACTTATAAGTCAATATATAGTCTTATGGACATAAGTATACATATAGTACTATACAAATATTAAATATATGAAAGAAAGATTGTGATCTTATTAATAGTATTATAATTTAAATAGTCACATACAGTTATACTAAATTACCAATACTATAAAATAGACTATAGAATATAAAGAATATTAGTATTAATACCATATAGTATTAGTATTAGTACTATATAGTAATAGTAAAAGTATAAAAGTATAAGTATTACTACTATAGCCTATATTATATATTATACTATATTAGTAGTATATACTATAGTTATAATATTATATAACATACTTATTAAGTTATGAAGCACTAACTAGTAACTATTAAGTACTAAGTAGTATAGACTCTGTAAGACTTATAGTCTTAACTTATTAGTATTAACTTATTAGTATAGTATATATATACACTTTAATTGTATTGAAAATATACACAATTTAAATATATATATATATATATAGTATTATAAATTTATAAATATATAATAATTATAGTCTAAGTACTAAATAGTAATAGTAAAAGTGTAAAAGTATAACTATTACTACTATAGCCTATATTATATATTATACTATATTAGTAGTATATTAGTATTATATACTATAATATACTAATACACTATAATATATTAATAATAAACTATAATTTATAATTTAAAGAGTCATATACTAATATTATTGTCTATAGACTATAGAATATAAATTTATAATATAGTTTAAATATTATAATATTTATTATACCATATTAATAGTTTTTGAAATTAGTTATAGAATATAGTAATATTATATTATATATGAGTGCTATTAAACTATGTCAATTCTATTAAATTATATATATATAGTATAAAGTATAAACTATTAATATATAAATATAGAAATTTAATTATACATTTATAAAACTAGTATACTGTTAATAACTTAATGTTATTAGTTATATTATGTAATGTAAATTAGTAATATTAGTAATATATTAAATTTATATACATTAGTAGGAAGTTGGGAACCGGTAAATAATATTAGTAATTTAATACTTTATTAAATTTATTATATTTATTAATAAACTATACTATTTTATTGATTTACTTAATAAGTTAATAATAATAAACTATTAATTTATAATACTATATTAGTCTATATATTTATTAATACACCAACATATGTCTATAATATAGATTTATAAAACTAATACTTATAAGTTATATGGTATGTTTTTGAGATTTTTAATATAAGTTATGATACTAATACTAATACCTATAGGTTATAAACTTATAAATTATAATACTAATACATACTAATATAGATATTTTTAACAGTATGAGCTTATTTATTAATAGTAGTAGAAATTAATACTAAAGTTTATATAATCTTACAAAAAAAAAATACTAGAGCTTAGTTATTATTTATTAATTTTGTATAAAGTAATAAGATTAATAATTAGTGATAAATTATTAATAGTAAAATCATACACCATAAATATGATGTAACTTCATAAAATATATAATAATAGAATCTTTAATAATGATATTATGAATCTATGATATAACAATGACAATATTGTAAAACCTTCAATAATAATTCATAGGATCTTAATTCATAAGTGATAAGTGATAAGTTAATAAGTTATGACTATAATTTATCAAACATTGTAATTTATTAATCAAATCAATAGTTTAAACCGTTAGATCTATTTCGGCTGATTTCACCCATTAATTTATAATGTGGAGTCCTAAATCTGCACCGTTGAATCTAAACCCTAGGATTAATCTTGGCCATTCATCTAACTTATATAAATACCACCTTATTCTCATTTCTCATACCCTAATCTCAACTCTTGTACACACTCGTAGTCTCTCACAATCACTATCTTTGCGTCTCACCTTACATTGTGCATCTCGATCTTCCTCCTGAGTCCAAACCGTCACGCATCTTCTCAAATCTTTCTAGGGTTTTACTTTCTATCTCATCCTAGTGAGTGTTTGGACCAGTTTGGTGTGATTTCATAGGTGTTAGCCTATGATTCGTGCGTGTTTGAGTCGAATCCGCGAGGGAAATGGTGTGTGTCAAAATCTAGCCCCTTACAAACAGTGTTGTTCGTCGGATTTTGAAGGGAACCATCACTGGCTCACTGCCATCTCCATCTCAGAGATGGTAGACATGCCTTGACAGGTTGGTTCATTAAATGCTTGCATTTATGAGTCCCAACCAACTGTCTCCCTGATTCGACGTTTTGGGGCTATCTGGTTTGTTGATTTGTCCATCCTAAACTTTCTTTTGACTCGGTTACTAATTTACTCATAAGTCATATGTTATAATGTTAGTTTTGTGCTTTTATTTCGCTTCAGTCTAGGCTTTAAGCCGTATGACTTGATTAATGTTATCTAGTTATAAATTGAACTTTACTCTGAGTATTTTTGAAGATCTGGTTCTGTTCGAAGTTTTCTAGGGTTTTTCTGACTTCTGTAAGTGACTGTCCAAGGTGACAAAGTGACAGGTCGATCACTATTTACTATGATTGTTCTCTTCTGATTATGATTTATATCATATTTTATTTAGTATGAGCACTGAGCAGACAATCATTTCCTGTTACATCTGCATTACATACAACTTTTTCTATTTTTCTATTACAACTTGCCTAGATTTATTTTGCCATATCATTTTACATTTATCTCTTTAGTGGCTTTATATTTGATTTATGTTATCAATTTTATAAAAATTCTCTGAGGATCTTTCTACTATTTGTTGGATCTGAGAACTGAGATTGAGAATCTGAGATCTGTGCTTGAAGTTGAAGTAACATTCAAACCCCTTTGTGAGTTATCTCAGGTTACTTGATATTTATTTTTTTGCCTAAAATGTTTAATGATGCTTTGCTGTTCATGTTTTGGTCGATCACTAATCTGATGATTGATCCTATCATCCTTTATTTTTTTTGGCTTGATAATTTATTGAAAGATGTTTAGGGTTATCTGATACTATCATCCTTTCGATTATAATTTATTCTGTTTTATTGTTTTGATGTTTAGGGTTATAGTTTAAAGGGACATGCTTGATTCAATTTCTTTACAATTTTAATATGTTTACATGTGCTCTCTGATGTTTGTTTTTCATTTTATTTGTGTTCTCTTTAAGGTATATATTTGTTGTGCATACACATCTATTCAGACTGTTTTATTCAGACTTTTGATGTTTGGACAACAGTTTATATATTTGTTTGGCTATTGTCAACAAGTTTTTTGTTCCTGTTTGGACTGCCTTAACATGTTTGGGTGTTTATGTTCCTTGTCTATTTGTGTTCTCATTTTATTTGTATTCTCTTTAATGTATATATTTGTTGTGCATACACATTTGTTCAGACTGTTCTGTTCTAACTTTTGATGTTTGGACACAGTTTATATATTTTTTTGGCTATTTTCAACATACTTTTCATTTCTGTTTGGACTGCCTTAACATGTTTGGGTGCTTATGTTCCTTGTTCATATGGCTTATTTATTTGTGTTCTCATTTTATTGTGTTCTCTTTAATGTATATTGTTGACGCCCCCGTCCACTCTTGGGATTGGATGCAAACCGAGATGTCGGGGATAAACAACACAGGAAAGTTCACCTCTCATTCTTCCTTAAATTTACGCATGTATTAAAATTTAAGAGTGGCGAATAGAAAATTTTGCGGCAAAAAAAGGTCAAGCCAATCTAAAGTTAGGCAAAGACTCATCATTTGCCTTACGTCACATGGTATAACGAAATTATAGATCCCAAATTAAACTTTATATACAACATTATATTGTATTAAGTTCCTCAAAATAGCAATATTCCCAATACAAGAGAATTATCCAAAGTACTCCGAAACTAGCATATCATAATTTGTATTATAACATCGAAAGGATATACTCCGTCGAGCCCTTAGGAATTCGAAGAGTCTCTAAGGGAGTTCGATTCGTGAAATCCGTCGTCACCTACAACCACTCATATCGCCCTGAAGAGGAACGATAGTTGAAAATTAAAGGGATGAGGTTTGGAGAAATCTCGGTAAGTACAAAATTATCGTAAGAAAAGAATTACAGGTATGCGAAAGTAAACACCAAACAAATCATACGTTATGCATATGCGACCAATGACTTTGCAGATACATATGCTCATGCAAACTTATAAAACTTGACTTTTCTTTAGTCTTAATTCACATGCTTGCTTTTCATAAAAAGGGTTTTAACAAAAACTTCTTTCTTCAGACTCATACTTAAAAACTCTTTTTCGAAAAACTTTTCATATTATTTTATTCTTATCTTAGGCGCCACTTAACATATTCATATCATTTTTGGGACTCGAAAGCCGATCTTTCTTATCATGACTTCTTATTGGACACCTTACGGTTCCCCTATGCACCGTGTGTTCCCCGCTAGTTACCGTCTCACCCGACGACTACTCAAGCCTAAGTGAATATGTTACGCGTTACCACATCGCCTGTAGACTACTTAAGTCGTGGCGTTTGCGTTATCCGCTCTTCATCACTCGGTGACCTTTCAAACCGAGCGACTACAACCTTATTCTTATAGCGGTAAGGCAAAAGCCAACACCTTCCTTGGCACTCACTAGTATTCGGTACGACCACGCTTCGGTCACCTTTTGGAGCCATACATGTTCCACCGATTGTTCTTCGTCAACTCAGAGGCTTTTACTTGACTTTAAACACTCCTGAGTGAACAGAGAGTTTTACTGGGACACTACCTCGTCCCAGCCTTTGGGGTTCTTATCAAAACTTTAATTTTTTTTTTTCTTTCGAAAACATTTCAATTTTTCTGGCGTTATGTATCGTCATCCCCGTCATGACACAAAAAATACTTAACATAACGGGCGTTACGTATCGCCATCCCCACTAATCATGTCAATCGTCCGAACATTACGTATTGTCGTCCCCGTCCTAATACGATATTTATCTTATGAAACCATATCAGTCATCCGAGTGTTACATATTGCCATCCTTGTCGTGATATGATTCTTATTTTACGACAGGCGTTATATATTGCCGTCTCTGTCGGTACGTCAGTCATACGGGCATTACGTATTTCCGTCCCTGTCATAACGTGACTAACTTCTTAATTTTTTTACTTGTAAAGTTTTCTTAACGTATTTTCTTATAACAGATGTCATGACTTATGATGACACTTATATGTGACGAAATACAATGTAACATAACCTTAAACTTATGACATGCATATTTCATGTCCTTATAAACCTTATAACATATGAGAATATTTCATAATAGCATACATCACATGTACATGCATTTACATCACATCAATTCGTAACGTCAAAACATAACGAATAATACTTAACAATTAACTAAATTATTAAAATATTCACACATCAAGGCTAACTGAACCCTATGGATAATCAAACCTCATTTTTTCTTATTCAAATCAAGCTAAAATTCACATATACAACTTGTCAAATTTTCCTTAACTTTCATAAATAAACTCAAGCTTAAACTATATTATTTTCTTGATTAATTCTCCAATAATTTCTTGTATGATGATTCTTAAAATTTTTCAAATAAACTAAATTTTCTAAACTTACCATAATTATTAAAATATCATTCAAAATTAGAAATCCAATCACTAAGAATTTTAAAAGAAATTCACCAATAAGATCAATGCCTACTATGATAAGCTCAGTCTGCCACTTCAATCCCAATTTTGTTCTTAATTGAGTTCTTATCTTTTAAAACTCTTAACATAAAAGTTTTATATATTTCTCTTAGATTTCCATAGCCTCTTGAATCATTCAAATCCAACATCAAATGAATAAATTATGCCTGATTTACCAAAATGTGTCAAATCTGCCAATAATAATCCTATTAAGGCCGAAATTCACTAAAGTTATTTCTTCATTTTTTTTCCACATTAAAACCTCATGTTTTCACATAATTCTCTTCATATAATATATTTCTAAGATCTCATAATTTTTCTAGCATTTTTTATTGCAAAAATCACTCTAAAATTCAATATGTTTCAACTTAACACATAAACAAAGGTTAAGGTCAAATAAATATTAAACATAATGCAATCACCAAACCACTTATTCTATGTCAAGACTAAGTTAATATATGCATTTAAAAATTTTCTCCAAGCTTGAATTAATGCTTAGGATAGGTTTTGCACCACTTCTCTTCCAATGCCTTCAATTAGCTCTCTTTTAGTACTTAGGTGATGTAAGGAGATTTTTGTGTATTTTTCTTGGCTTTTTCTCACCATGGCCGTGTGATATCACTAAAAAGAAAAGAATATAAGCTCACACACACACACACACACACACACACACACACACACACACATATATAGGCATAGGAGATGTCCCAATGCATGGCTTTAGGGGTTAAACAAGGCCATCAGTTTTTCCTCCAATATCAGAATGTGTGAGGTGTCCCTTATTACCTAGGTATTATCATCACCCTTAATTTAGACTTAGATGGTCTAATCTTCATCTAAAGGTTAGGATTAAGTCACTTGGCTGCCTCAAGTGATCAAGGGTTGAGAAATAGCCACATGGGGGTATGAGTTGGCATGGGTTGGCTATCTGCCCAGTTACGCGTAATCTGATCTCTTGTCTTCTTCCATCCCAAATAAGTCCCTGATCCAATTAGATTTTCGAAAACAGAATACATAAATGTAGATAATCATCTTAATATTTTATATAATTTTGAATATCCTTATTCCAAGATTAGATGAAAGAGATATGCTTAATTTACCGAAATATGTCAAAACTTACCAGAGAACACCCAATCCGAGTTTACCATTTGTTTCATTGCCAACCAAAGCTTCTAAATGACTTATCTCCATTTGCCACATGCCTCCCCACATATTTTCAAATCAGATAAATGGAAGGAACCAATCAAATTTAAGCACCTAGAGTGAGGTGGTGGCACACTTTGTTTTCGGGTTCCAGTTTTCATCCAATCCAGATCAGTCTACTTTCAATCCAAATAAGTCATTGATACAGTCATAATCGTCGAAAATAAAAAACATAAAAGTTTTAGATCCACCTCTTAAGATTTTATAAAAATTGAAAGAATCTCATTTGGACCTCATATGAGAAATTTATGATCCTTACACCAAAACTCGACGGACCAACCCGAGAACTTGTTTTGGCACACCATGCGTTTGATGTTTTGTTCTATCACATCCCTTGAATTTTTCCCTCAAATTTCAGAAATTTGCCTCTTCCTAATCTCAAATATAATTTCTCTAGTTGATACCTTATTAAAATTCTCAAAGATTTAACCATAATTTATCCTATAATGCATAATTAAATTCATTTCTTGGCTCAAAATTATTATCCAATTCTCAACTTTTATTCCTATGGGAGATTATACTCCAAAATCTCCTTAAAATATAAATATAAATTCTAAAAATAAATATTTTAGCTTAAGGAAAAAATGGACTATTACAGATTTTGTTGGTAGTAAGCTCGACGGAAGCCTGATTTTTCCAGCTCTGGTAGCACCCAAAAGAATGACGAGGAGTGGTGGCGATTGTTTCAAATTTTCAATATTATAGTAATCGGGTAATGTAAGGAGAAGATCTACATTAGTTTTATTTATTTATTACTACTATTTTTAATAAACTATTTTTAGTTATTGATGAGTAGGCTATCGAGAGGTTTCCAGATGCTTCTTGCTACTCATTTTTACTACATTAGTTGTGGTTAAAGTATTTATTACATTAGTTATTTTTAGATATTGGTGATCAATGATTTAGTAGCACTACCAAGAGGTTCCAGAAGCTTGTTTTGAAAAAATTTAAGAAGTCGAGTATCGGATAATTGGTAATGGAAGAAATTGAAATGGGTCATTTTTAGGTCGAGTCGGTGTACAACCCTACACTCAACAGTCCTTGAAGAGTTTCGAAAGTCTAGCAAACTGAAAGAGAAATGATCAACAATGAAGTAAATTACCAATGAAAACTTTCTTGAAATCCAATTGCGATGTAGCTTTGGCTAAAAAAATTAGGAAGATGAGAGTAGGAATCATAATCAGAGATGAGAAATATGAAGTAATGGTTGTAGCGTGTGACTAAAGAAGAAATTTTCAACAACCAGTCATAGCAGAGAGCTATGCTCCATGGAGAACAACAGAATTATCCAAGGTGATCTTAGAAGGGGATGCATTGGTTATTATCAATGCAATGAATAAAGATCATGAAGGTCTTTCATACTATGGAAACATTTTACATCAAATAAAGAACTTTATCTTTGATAGAATTGTTTGGTTTGTGAGGTTAGTATATAGATAGAAATATACAACAATACACACCTTAGCAAAAGCAGTTCTATACTTAGATTCTGATAGAGAGTGGATAGAAAAGATTGGCCAACTCCTTATTTAATTTATGCTGAATTGTTGTCTTTTCTTTTGGCCCGCAACCAATGAGCCAAGCTAATTCTCCACTTGCTCGAGACGGTGGTCGGGCATGCTTGGCGTTGATACCAAGTTGTTACGTGCCAAAGTTCGCGACTTCGTAGTGGGTTTGTGAACAGGTAGAGAATAAGGATTGTCCTTGTGTGCTCTATCTATGATGGTAATTTTGTAGGATACTTTGAGGGATCCTAGGCCTCCTTAGTTGGTTTAATTTGAGAAAAACCACAACTCCCAATCAACCCAAAGTTGAAGATAATACTCATCAGATAATTTTATTCTTGGCCTCAAGCGTTTAAATAGCAGAACAACCATTACAATGAAAGACATTTCTCAATTAAGGAAAGCAATATCTACGTGAATAATCTAGGCCATATTTATTAGAAAGGAAAGACAATAATTCCACAGAAATTAAATAAGGCAACTAGCCAATCTTTTTCCATCATTCGTGGGGTCCCTAACAAAAACGCTCCAGAATTTGTGTTTAGTTGTTTAGAGAAAGATTACAACCATTGTAATGAATGAATTTTCAAAATGAATACGAGAGGCTTCTTAAAAAAATTAGGAGGATTACAAGTGGTTGTATAGAGAAATTAGTAAGGATGAGAGATCTTATAAATCTATTTTTAGTGGACAACCAAGATTCATGCAGACAGACTTTAATATTGAACAACGTAAATCTTTATCAGTTTATTTTCTAGCATTATCGTTAAGTTGGACGTGAATGAATAATTCAAGCATTACACGCATCAAGCAACACCACAACAAAGAAGAGAAGGACACGCAACCATAGGCTCCCAAGACTAAGAAAAGCATCAAGACTACTTAATGGGAATCAACGAAATACACAACAGTACATGTATAAGCCTTTGAGGTATCACCGCTCTTCAGTGGCCTAATTGCCACGCACACAACAAGAAGAAACTGATGTGACACCATATTCATATACATAGATTTCATATCAATTCATAGAGCACTTATAATTAAAGTAGGAGATAAATAGGTAAAAATATTTTTACCTACCAATCCCATTAGTACTCAAGATAAAATAGTGTCACCTCTTTTTGTTTTTCTTTTTTTCTTTGAGAAAAATCCAAGGTCGGTCAGGTTAGATTCTTATTTTTATACCCATCAATACAAATTGGCCACGTAGGAGGTGCAGGAAACAAACAGCTACACCCACACGTAGAATTCCTCTTGACCTCCCTCCCTCTCTCCCATGCATTCCTCTTCTTCCCCCTCCCTTTAGAGAAAAACGACGAAAGCAGTTCTCTTCTCCTCCCTCTCTCTCCACACATTCTTCTGTGAATCATGTAACCTAGAATCATAATCTAGCTTC
The DNA here is from genome assembly GCA_036559045.1 of Platycarya longipes. Classification (NCBI taxonomy): domain Eukaryota; kingdom Viridiplantae; phylum Streptophyta; class Magnoliopsida; order Fagales; family Juglandaceae; genus Platycarya; species Platycarya longipes. The sequence goes on from CM071801.1 coordinate 24,368,503, forward strand.
AACAAAAATGGTCCACATATCACCAAAATTCTATATTCAAATTGATGACTATTTTTTGTACTGAGCATAAGCAAAAATAAAAATCTCTAAACGATTCAGACCACCTCCAATCAAGATCCAAAAATTATACTTGCTATGAAATGAAATATGAAATCAAATGGTTGCATGATTGAACTTAATTATTGCATATTTTATACATTTAAAATTAATATATTTTGATTATTGCATTACATTATTATTTACTTTAGAAGAAAAAAATATAAAAAAGTATAAATCTAAGTTGTGATTTAAATTGATTAATAGAATGGTTTGTTCTTAATTTCGTAACTTGTGATTTAGTTGGACAATATTTTATTTGATTTTATTTTTATTTTTTATTTTATGTATGTTTAGGTTATGCATCATTGTTTGAAGAAAAGAGAAAAAAATAAAAAATAAAAAAAATAAAAGGTAGCCCCACTCGGTCTTGAACACAACAGGAGCTAAACTTCATGAGAGAACAAATCGTAGTGGGCTGCACACTTGACTAGGGATATTCCATTGTTGACCTTACAACTTCATCTCATTAGGCCGCAACTCTCTTCAAGTCAGTTTTGATCACATGAGCCGCACTTGGGAATTAGGGGCTACACTTAACTTCATTCGGCTTGGGCTATGGCACTTCAATTAGGGACTTGCACACCATCACTTAATTAGAGAAGCATATATATATACTTCACCTAGCACCGCAAAGAGAATTTCGGAGAGCTTTACACTTTAGTTTTATGGGGATTTGACACGTTGTATTTGGGTGTTGAAAAATATTGAGAATGTTTGTAAATAATAGTAAAAAGTAGATAAAAAGTAATAATAAAAAATTAAATAATAAAAAAAAAATAATAAATAATAATGAAAGTAGGTGAAAAATAATAAATAGTAATAGAGAATGTTGTAGAGTGTTGAGGAAGCTTTGCTTCCCAAACCCAGCTTAATTCACAAACAGCAGAGAGACCTGCACTTCAACTCTACCTAGACCTCAAAAGGGCAGCCATACTTTTACAAGTTCACAACAGTGCGCACAATAGGAAATTTCGAGAATGCAATAGAGGTATTCTATCTTTATGCAATCTCCGTCCCCATTTATTCAACTTGTTCTTTCCACTTTTTAGTTTTTATTTAATTTCAATTTGCAATTTATATCGGATTCCCTTGAGATTATTAATTTAACATTATTTAATTTTAGTGTTTTATTTTCAGCACATTAAACTTTGGTATTGTTAATTTAATTTCCGTTTCGATTGTTAATTGGTTAATTCTTTTATTAAGCTTTCTTTAGAATTTGATGTTTGGTTAATATCATAAGTTGCAATCTAGAAGAAAGTTGAAATGGAAATTGAGCAATGTGTACATGGCGGTTAGGCCTATAAATAAGCCGAGTTCGAGCGAGTTGAGGTTGTGCGAACTCGGCCTCTTTACTACTCGAGTCGAGATAAGGCTCGGCTCATTTAATTGATGAGCCTAATTCAGTGTGCGAGTTCAACTCGTTTAGGTGTATAGGTAGGTCGAGCTCGACTCCAGGTTGACTTGAGCTCGGGACTATTTGCGAGTCGAGTCTAAACTCGAGTCGAGCTCGACCCGTTTATTGGGCGATCCAAAAACCAAATAAAAACCTATTTCATCCAAATGTTTAAGCTCGGCCTATTATTGTAAGCACAAATCCAAATCCAACAAACTTGTTTCATACAAAAATAATCTATAGACTATAATCTGTAATAGTATACTAATTTCATACAAAAATAATCATTGGGCCTAATTAGATCTACAAATTACAACAAATTAGCCTATTATAACAGATTACAACTTATGAATTACAACAATAATTAAATTACATCTTAATTTTCTAATAAATTATAGCTGAAGCACGCCACTTGCACAACCTGCTAATGGTCCACTGCCATTTGCTGGCCTACCTTTACATACACTAATAAGACTAAAAAATTTAGGCATAATTTTAATCATTTGCTTAGTACTGTTAAGTATTAACTTAGTAGTACTATCAAAGGATGTTTGAGTGGAATTTCAAAACTTAATTTGCCTTAAAAGTGATGAGTTAACATATGCCATAAACATAAAACAAGTGCCAAACAGTCTAAAACAAGTTACAAATAGCAATCAGTTAAAATTATAGTCCAATCACAAATAGATAACAGCTGCCACATAATACAAAACATATATGATATAAATTATGCCATAAATTGTAAAAACTAAACATATAAAATAATTGTGAGTTCCAGATACCAATCAACCCAAATAGATTGCAGAATACCAAGTATACAACATACTTATAGCATAAAATAGACTGCATAAATTAATAAGCCCAAATATAGTTGTTGAAAATAAACTGATAGCAGTCATAATTATAAAACACAAAAGAGAGTTATTTTCCAGATGCCATCACATACCAAACAGTTGCAGTCATAAAACATATAAAACAAGTGCTTTAAAAAATTAGAGGCAAAAGAAAAACAAAACTATTCAATAGGTAACAAATCTTGAAATGCCATAAGTGATGAAAATAATTATCTCATTGCCAATCAATTAAAAGGTACCAATCAGGCCAAACAAATAGTAGATACCAAGCATAATTATAGTTATAAAATAGATACTATCGCATTAGTTAAGAAGGCGAAAAACAGAACAAAATAAAACTATACCATATTTTGTTAAAAACACAAAAATTAAGTTCTGTTACAAATACAGTCATAACGAACAAATTGCCGTCATAAAACATAGAAAACAAGTGCTATAAAAAAATTAGAGGCAAAAAAAAAAAAGGGTATTGACACAGATGACAAATAATAGATGATAACATCTGTGTTGTATTAGTTGATAATGAAACTCGATGAGGATCAATCACTTTATCTTTTGCATTATATGTCGATTCTGAGCTAACTGTGGCAATGGATGTAGCCAATATATCTTGAGCCAATCTTGATAAGGTTCAGAACTTCAACCTATTTGCTTTCCACCATTCTAAAGCATCAAAACTTGCATCTGAACCCTCTTCATAGATAAATATACTCTCCTCTAAATAGTTGTCTAATTTTGATTTTGTAGGTTGCACAATATCTACACTTCTAACAAAGGATTTAAACAATGTCTGGCCACTCTCCATGCTTTTTTCAGCATGTGAGGGAGAATTAGATACATGAAGATGAGCGTTTTCCTGCTCTCTTTATGCCTTAAGAGTCGAGTTGAAATCTTGAACATACTCATCATATAACTCATGCAAAACTTTAGAGACATATTCAGTGTTCTTAGCAGTGTTTGACTCAGAATAGATTAAGGGAAAACAAAACTGGATTAAGACCACCTTGAATCTAGGGTCCAGTACTGCGGCGATTGCCATCAAGAGATTACACTTCCCCAACATTTCTCAAACTTGACATTCATTTTCCTTATCATTGCCTTCATATACTTATTTGGGTCTTTATTTATTTATTTATTTTTATTCAGAATGTCATTCATTCTCCACACTTCAAAAAGAAATAGGTTCACCGTTGGGCAATCACTTCTCGAAACAATTTTAGTTATTTCATTAAAAATACTCAAAAACTGACAAACATTCTCAACCTGTCCCCACTCATCAATCGTTGGAACCCATTCAAAACTGCTATCTCGATCACCATATCTAGGAAATATGTCTCTGAATTGAAGTGTAGTATTTAACATTAAAAATGTGTTGTTCCATCTTGTAGACATATCTAGAATCAATTTCTTTGAAGGCAATCCTAGTTGTTTAGAAAGTTCACTAAACTGTTTCAACCTACTCTCCGACGCTACCAGATATTTGATATCATATCTCACCCAATCAACAATCATTTTTATCTCCAAGTCCTTACTGAACCAGTAAATTTGTTATGTGCGTATAACACCACACATGAAACAATTTTCCTCCAATTGATAGCTTTTTCTTCAAGCTGAAGTTGTCTTTTAAGATCTTAATTGCAACATCATTAGCAGTTGCATTGTCAACCATAACTGACCTTATTTTATTCTCAATCCCCTAATCTTAGAAACACTTTCTTAATGCATTAGTAATTAGAAAAACAGTGTGTGGAGGAGGTACGTTACAAAAGTTCAAAACAAGCCTCTGAATGTGCCAATCAGTATCTATAAAATGACATGTGACTACCATATAGGAAAGTTTTTTACAAGACATCCATATGTCAGTTGTGATATGAACTTTGTTAACAAGTTTAAGCAAAGCTTTTAACTTTGTTTTTTCAGTATCATACATTCTAATGGATTGCTTTTTTGTAGTAGCACAAGACATCTTTTTCCAATATGGAGTGGTCGCACTCATGAATTTATTGAAGACCACATGCTCCTTTATAGAAAATGGATATTCATGGTAAAGTATCATATGAGAGGCAAGCTCTCGAACCATACTCCGATCATTTGCGAAATTGAGACAATGAAGCCACCATTTGCCTCCTTAGATTCAATCGCTAAAGCCTTTTGTTTTTTCTTAGGCCCTATGAATGGCAAACACGTTTGTAAGTGCCTGCATAGTGTGGTTGTAGAACTAGATCAAGATGTCTTAAATACTTGTTTACACCACTTACATTGAGGCTCCTTCTTCCCATCTCATTCAATTTCAACGAAGTCATTCCAAACATCAGATGCCATCTTTCTCTTCTTTCTATCTTAAACAATTGTTTGCACCTCTGTCGGACCCTTAGTAGATTGAGCAATCGTAGTATTCGCAGTCTCTCCATCGTCATCATCAGTTATGGGCTCTATATGACTAATACTGATAGAATTTCCATTCTCATATTCCTCCTCCACGGCCTTTGGGAAAATCACCTAAATACAATTATCCATTTGCTAGAATCTACTAATCTTATATAACAAACCAGCAAACATATTTAGATAAATTCTCGAGACCACAACCTTGTTTTGATGGCTTAAGGTGGCTTCAGAAGCAATAACAAAAAAAATACTAAAGAAATAAACATTTGACTCCATTAGTTATATAAAATATAGCCTTACTTATGTGGCTCAAAGTGCCTTCAGAAGGCAATGCTTTAATGGCTCAATATGCCTCCGATAGCCAAGATTGATATACTTGATTAGTTAGAGTCAAATAATTTTAACTCTAACATTTTTAGCGTACTCTTACATTGGTGGCTCGATATGCCTCCAAAAGCAAGGTACATCAATAACATAAATACACAAACAAATAAATTTAAGGAAGCACATTTACAAATTAAAAAAGGCAACAACATAGAAACATAGAATAATATCTCAAAAATGATGCAAGAACATGTTTGAAATTTTAGGTCTAGCCTGCTTTAAGAAATCTAAGGAAACACATTTACAAATTAAAATGAGGCAGCCACATAAAAAAAAAAAAAAAAATCAATAGCTCATAATAGATTACAAGAACATGTTTGAAATTTTAGGCCAAGCATGCTTTAAGAAATTTAAGGAAGCATATTTACAAATTAAAATGAGGCAGCCACATAAAAACAGGGAACACTAGCTCATAACAGATTACAAGAACAGGTTTGAAATTTCAGGCTAAGCATGCTTTAAGAAATTTAAGGAAATACACTTACAAATTAAAATGAGGCAACCACATAAATAGAAACATAGAATAATAGCTCAAAACAAATGCAAGAACATATTTGAAATTTCAGGCCAAGCATGCTTTGAGAAATTTAAGGAAGTACATTCACAAATTAAAGTGAGGCAGCCACATAAAAACAGGGAACAATAGCTCATAACAGATTACAAGAATATGTTTGAAATTCTAGGCCAAGCATGCTTTAAGAAATTTAGGGAAGCACATTACAAATTAAAATGAGGTAGCCATATAGAAACATAGAATAATAGCTCCAGATAGATGCAATAACATGTTTAAAATTTCAGGCCAAGCATGCTTTAAGAAATTTAAGGAAGCACATTTACAAATTAAAATGAGATGGCCTTATAAACAGAAACAAAAAGGCAATATAAGTATAACAGAACTTAAATCAAGATTTAAGAACATTGCATAGGCGCATGTTAAGTAAACAGAACATAAACCAAGAACCAAATCAATAGTGCCTTAAAGATTCAACAGTTATAAAGCAAAACCAAATCATCAATAGGAAGTAAATAAAGACTTAAACTTACCATGTTGCCTCTATTAGAGTTTTGATTTAACTGATGAGCACAGAAATTAGGGCAACTAGGCAAGTAACTCATGAGAAATGAAAAATGTAACTTGAAACAGATACCAAATAAGCAGTATAATCAATGTTGCAAGTGCAATGGAACCAGAGAACTGAGAAGTATGTAAATCTTAGCAATGTGCAAACAAGATATGAAATAACAAGTAAGTAGTAATAACAGCAAGATCAAGATAGATTAGAGGGATAGACAGAGACTCGGTCATAGATAAGTATGTACATCAGAAGATAAGTTTAAAAGTTACGGCATACACATACTAGGGATTAGGGTTTACAGATTAAAGATACATATAAAAAGAAAATATTACATGAATAATGATTAGATCTACAATATTTTAGAACTAGCTATGAGAGAACCAGAAAATAAAAATACACAAAATAACACTTTTCCAAATCGAGGCCCTTGAAAGGACTCACTACACAAGTTCACCAAATACATTCGACTTACCAACAAAATGGAACCAGAGAAGTAACTCGAGAAGTATGAACCCCAGAATCATAGAAATAGTTGGTTGAGAGTCATATTTGCTAGCACTTAATAACCCATCCATCGAGGTTTGTCTACCATCTCTTAGATGGAGATGGTAGTGACGGCTTCCCTCAAATCCGGTCGATGCCTCTGTCTTTGAGGGTTTCGACATTCAACAAGTCATAGAGCCTAGACAAGTCATAGAGCCTAGACAAGTCATAGAGCCTAGATAGTGTGTGGAGGATGCATGATTCGTGAAGGAAAGAGGCCTCATTCCACTTACCCCCACGGATTCACACCAAATACGATGTAGAATCATGAATTGAGATGGAATCATGGAAACATCGGAAAGTGGAAACCCTAGAAAGAAAGCAGGTGAGGCGTGAGGGGATGCGTGTATCGTAAAGGAGAAGTTCCAAAATTCACCCAAAGGACTAAAGTTTCCAACAAATAGAATTATATTATTTGGATTAAACGGCCAAGATGTAATTGGGGAAGGATCCAATGGCCAGAAGTTTAAGCTGCTACCTTAACACTCAAGAGCTGAGATTAACTCGTTGCGGATCTAACAACAACAAAGTAGGGTTACCACTTTATGACCCAAGGGCTGAGATTAAACACAATATAGATCCAACGGCTACAAATGACTATATTACACAATTACACTTAACTTATTATATATTTATAGATATATATTTTGTTGGTAATGTTATGTTACTATATATATTATATACTAATACTATTAATATCATACATTTATAATACTATTTATATTTAAATTATGTATATTTTTTATACTATTAAATTAGATATATAGTATACTAATAAGTTAAGACTATACTACTTAGTGCTTAATAAATTAATACTAATAAACTATTAATTTATAATACTGTATTAGTGTATATATTTTTAATACACCAACATATGTATATAATATAGATTATAATACTAATAATCTAATAATTAAAAGTTATATGGTATGTTTTCGAGATTTTTAATATAAGTTACGCATATTAAGACTCATGCTTTTACTAATACTAATAATTTATAAACTTATAATGTTATAATACAGTAATACTAATACATACTAATATATTTTTAATTTTTTAATACTATTATACTTTTAAGTTTAGTATTGTAGTCGACTAATGGTATACTATTAATACTAAACATGTATGATGAATATTACTAATTTACTATAGTTTATATAATATAATCTTACGAGTAAAATAATACTAGAGTTTAGTTATTATTGATTAACTACATATGAAGTAGTAACTAGTGATAAATTATAACAATTAGTACTTTATAGTATGATAAAATCATGCATCATAAATATGATGTAACTTCATAAAATATATAATGATAGAATCTTTAATAATGATACTAAGAATCTATGATATATCAATGACAATGTTGTAAAATCTTCAATAGTAATTCATAGGATGAATCAAATGATAGATCATAATTCATAAGTGATGAGTTATAAGTTAATAACTCATGACTATAATTTATCAAACACTATAATTTATTACTCATAATAAAATATTATAAAAATATAATTAAAGTATATTCTATATGGTGTAATTTGTAATTGTAAATATATAAAGTTATATATTTATTATGGGCTCATGTATTCATGAATAATCACAACTTATAGTTCTACTAGATTAGAAGATAATATTATAGTTTATAAATTTATATATAGTATGTTATAAATTATATCTATATACATAATTATGTCTATACTCATGAGCTTATAAATTTGGATTATAAGTCTATATACATCATTATTTATGAATATATATATATATATATATATTGTATTATATGTGTAAAAATATATACGAGTCGAGTTCATACATTTATACAAGTTGATCGAGCTCTATGCGGATTTGTTCACGAACATTAATCGAGCCGGTCAAACTGTATACGAGTTGTATCGTTTAATTATCGAGCCTAGTTTTATGTTTACGATCGGCCCATTTAATATACGATTCGAGCTGATCTCGAGCTTTATCGAGTCAAATTCAAGCTACTTGTCAAGTAACCTATTCGTTTTATAGCCTTAATGACAGTTGTTAGACTATTTTGTATAAAAGAAAGATTGTTGTTTAGATGGTCTTAGACTGCAATGTCAAGTAATACATTTGTATATAGTGATTAATAGAACGATCGTCGTTTAGCTAAGTGATCACATGTATTAGTGAGAATTGGAGATGGCATCGTTTATGTGTAACTCAACAGAATAACATAAATATAAATAGAGGTTTGGAGGGAAGGACTCCATTCTCGAATTTGTGCAAAATAATAATCTTCTTCTGAAGTCTCTTTCTCTCTCTACTATCTCTCTCTCTCTCTCTCTCTCTCTCTCTCTCTCTCTCTCTATTATTGTTCTTGGAGAATGACTCTCTCAAAACAGTCATATGAAGGGCATATTACATTTAGTATCAAGAGCGAGCACTATGGCAGAGGGTACAAGATCGTATGCACAGGTTCTAGATTTTGTGAATCAACTTCGACAACAGCAAGAAAGGCAACATAAACAGTTAGAAGACACCATTTCAATTCTCATTCAACAGAAGAAACTGGTCGTGTGGATAGAGAAAATCAAGAGAAAAGATTTGTAGAAATGGTACAACGAATTTCCAGAATTTCTTTAAATGGTTCTCTGGGTAATACGAATGGAGAACAATAGAATCAAGATCAACAATAGAATCTTAGTGTGGATAAAAATATTATTAAGGGTGTTGGTGAGGTGCATCAACGAGAAGGTGATAGAGGTTTTTTAAAAGGCCTAAAGTTTGATTTTCCAAGATTTGCAGGGAGGAACCTAAATGCTTGGGATTACCAAGCAAAACAATATTTCTTGTATTACCAAATTTGTCCTGGCCAAAGGACTTTTATCGCCTCTTTTCACGTAGATGATGAAGCCTTGGTATTGTACCAAGATGCAAGTGAAGCTGGTACTTTTAACACGTGGGATGAATTTGTCAAAGCTGTACTATAAGGTTTGGATTGATTTTTTATGATGATCTAATGGAGGTTCTCATAAGGCTTAAATAGGTTAGTTCTGTTACTCTTTATAAAGCTGAATTCGAGATTTTATCCAATAGAATTCATGGCATTTCTGAAAGCAATAGACTAAGTTATTTCTTGAATGGTTTGAAAGTTGAAGTTAGATTCCTTGTTAGAATGTTGGCTCCTAAAACTCTAAATGAAGCTTTTGGCTTAGCCAAGATTCAAGAAGAGTGTGTTGAGCTCTAGGAAATCTTTGAAGAATGGACTTTTTGATTTTACACAATAGACCTCGAATACTAGTGGGTTGAGACCTTCTCAATGTTTTTCTATTTTGGGAAACCTAAATCATAGTATAACGCCTCAATGGAAGGCCCAAATCACATAGTCTATACTCCAAAAGAACTAGTCAATGATACAATTGAAGTCTCATTGGAACTTTATAAAAAGTAATAACTCTTTCTTTCCAAGCAATGTGGGATTTCATATACCACTTACCCTTATCCTTCTCATATGAGGTATCACAATCTACCCATCTTAAATGCTCGATGCCCTCGTCAAGCCTGTCAGTGGTAGGTGGCACAGCTCAAGTCCCACATTTCTGGTTGAGATAGACTCTGATATCATTTGTAACGCCCCAATGGAAGGTCCAAACCACATGGTCTATACTCCAAAAGGACTAGTCAATTATACAATTGGAGTTCCATTGGAACCTTATAAAGAGTAGGAACTTCTCATTCCCAAGCAATGTAGGATCTCATACACCACTTACTCTTATCCTTATCATATGAGGTATCACAATCTACCCCCCTTAATTGCCCTTCAATTTATTGTAATACCTCATATGATAAGAATAAGAGTAAGTGGTGTATGAGATTCCACATTACTTGGGAATGAGAAGTTCTTATTCTTTATAAGGTTTCAATAAGGCTTCAATTGTATCATTGACTAGTTCTTCTAAAGTATAGGTCATATAATTTGGGCCTTCCATTGGGGCGTTACACAGAATCTCTGTTAAAGTTGCCTTACCAAACAGTTTCTGATGCATAGATGCAAGGTTGGAGAAAAAGGGTTATGCTATTTTTGTGACGAGAAGTATCATCAAGGGCATAAATGTGTAATATGTTAAGCCCAGGTTGTATTTGCTAGAAGGAATGCAGTTCTCTCAAATTGAAGAAGAGTCGGTATGAGTGCTGATTAAGATAAAGTCTCAGATACAAAGAGGAAGTGTTGGAAATATATGGAGAGATTGCTTCTATCTCCTTTTAGGATATGGTAGGTAGCCCAAGTCTTAAAACCATAAGGGTGAGGGGATAACTTAATAAAAGATTAGTGGTTATTTTGATTGACAGTGGTAGCACTCACAACTTTGTAGATAATATAGAGGCTTCTAAATGTAATTTGGCTATTCAATTCTGATGGAATTCAGATTAAGGTTGCAAATGGTGACTTTTTACAAAGTGGGAATAAATGTGCTTCTGTTGAGTTGTTGATACAAGGCACAACCTTTGATGTTGAGTGCTATACTTTATCTCTAGCAGGCTGTGATGTTGTATTGGGGGCTCAATGGTTATTATCCATTGGACAAGTATTGTTAGGCTTTAAAACTCTGCTTATGAAATTTACACTTGAAGGCAAGAGTTTTTTCTATAAGGGAATTAATTCTACTAGTTATTCTCTAGTTTATGATAAGGAGATGAGTAAACTGTCTTAATTGTAACACAAAGTAGTTTTTCTGCAATTAGTCTCTGCAAAATCTCAACATGAGCAGTCAACTATCAATTTTGAAGCTGTAGCTGAATTAATCACTCAATTCTCTACAACCTAAGGGACTACCACCATCCAGGTCTCATGATCATCAAATCAATTTGAAGCTTTGCATTATTCCAATCCGTGTAAGGCCTAAGGCCTATAAATATCTCTTTTATCAGAAAAGTGAGATGGAAAATATTGTGAAGGAATTTCTAGAAAGGGGGGTGATCAGGCTAAGTTAATCTCTATTTTCTTCACTAGTTTTGTTGGTGAGGAAGGTAGATGGATCATGAGGCATATGTATGGATTATAGGGTATTAAATGATGTCACTGTCAAGGATAAATTCCCAATACTTGTTGTGGATAAATTGTTAGGTGAACTTTTGGTTCAACTGTGTTTTCCAAACTCGACTTAAGATCTAGTTATCATGAACACCATTATGAGTTTCTTGTAATTCCCTTTAGACTCACAAAAGCACTATCAACATTTCAAGATTTAATGAATTATGTCTTTCGGCCATTTCTGAGGAGATTCTTCATTGTATTTTTTGATGACATCCTTGTTTATAGCAAGGATCTGAACTTTCATTTAAGCCATTTACAAACTGTGTTGCAAACATTGGAGAAGCATCGGATTTTTGCTAAGCAATCTAAATACAAGTTTGCATGTGCTAAGATTGAGTACCTTGGGCGTTTGATATCTGAAATGGGTGTGAAAATTGATCCTAAAAAAATTGATTGCATGATCAAGTGGTCAATTCCTAAAAATCTCAAGTCATTAAGTAGTTTTTTAGGCTTCACTAGTTACTATAGAGAATTCATAAAGGATTATGCTCAAAAAGTTGTTCCCTTAATAGCATTACTTAAGAAAGACTCCTTTGTTTGGAGTGAAATAACTACTACTGCCTTTAAAGATTGGATCGAGTCCCCTAATTTTACATCTACCAGATATTTCAAAAGTTTTTGTAATCGAATGTGATGTATTTGGTAATGGTATAGGAGCAATATTAATGCAGAATCAACACCCTATAGCCTTTCTCAGTTGTGATAACCGGGATTCTTAAGTATTATTTAATGTTCATATTTGGCATGATTATATTTTTTTTAAAATTATTTTAGGGAGCCTTTGGGATTTTGGATATATGTATATAGTTTTTATGAGCATTTTATTGGTATTAGAGAAAAAATCATGGGAGACACTAAATATGATGTGAAGATATGATTTTTGAATATTCAAGGAAATATTATATAGAAATTGAATGAAATTTACAAAGGAAGTCAAGTAGTATGAGTAAGGAATATACCCTATGATATTTTTGGATTAGGCAATTTCAGACAGTTTTAATGTCTTTTAGTAATATGGATATAACTTACTCATTTTATGTCGGATTGAGATTATTCAAAATGATTTGGAAAGATAAGAGGAATATATACAATTATTATGTTTTAAGTTTTAAGATATATGGACTTAATCAAATACGAAATTGAAATTGAAGTGGCAGATCTAAATTGGATAGACAGGCATTGACTTGGAGTTGACTAGTGACATTGATTAAGATTAAGCCTTTGATATATTTTCTCAATTATCCTATGATCTGAAAAAGTGTGTAGAAATATGCAAAATGAGAAAATTTTATCTAGGAAGTTTCGTGTGAAATAAGAGAGATTATTTATCAAATACTTGGTGTGCCCGGATTGGTGTTCTCGGATTGATCTATTGACTTTTAGTAGAATAATCATAACTTGGTCATATGAGTTTCGAATGAAGTGATTCTAGTTCCTATAGAACCTTAAGAATAATATATATAACTTTTATGTTTTGAGTGTTTGAAGATAATGAATAAATCAAGGACTAAATCTGGTGTAAAGTGGACGGATAAGAATAGGAGTCAACTAGTAACCAACTTAGATGAGTTGTCTTATGTTCGGCCATATGACGAAAATTGTGATTGGTTACCAAACTTTTTGAGGTCTTGACATGTTTGGAAACATGTGGCAAGTTGATAAGAATTCATCTAGAAGCCTTGGTGGGTAATAAAACAAAGGAAAACAAATGAAGAACTCGGATTGGGTGTTCTCGGGTGGTTTTGACGTGTTTCGGTAAATTAAACATATCTCTCTCAATTGATTTTGGAATACGGTGATTCAAAATCTTATAGAATCTTAAGAGGATTATATAAAACTTTCATGTTGTGAGTTTTTGAAGAATCAAATCATATCAAGGACTTATTTGGGATGGAAGTGGTCGGATACACCCCATTAGAAGATATCATCATGCTATTTTGTTTTTACCCCACATGAGTTGGTTTTCTTTGAGCCATTGATCAAGGTTATATTATAGATGGATTAAGCTTCACCATTAGATTAAAATATCAGCAAATCTCCTTAGGGTTAGAGGTGATCATGAGGCATAAGGGGTAGGGGACACCTCACCTATGCAACCAAATGGAGTTGTCGAATGCCTAAGAAATTCCTCCAAGACTTGGGTCACCTCTTATGGGTATAAATAGGATCATGAGCTTCCCTTCTTTCCCTTTTAGAGATACCACATGGCCACAGTGAGAAATATTCAAAAATATTCTCTCAAAACCCACTCCACCTATACATGCACAATGAGAGGTAGACATTACTGATCTGCTTGTACAATTAATACATATGCAATTTTTTTACCAGATGTTTCACGTGCTTTATTTTTTATTATATGCTACTCATACACCCCTTCTATTCTAGCACAAGGGGGCTCAATGGTTATTGTTGATATATTGTTACTAGATATTAGTGTGTATAAAAAACAAAGACTGCATGTTTTAGAGTTGGAAAACTTCTATACAAAGACATACATGAATCAATAAATGCATACATAGGTTTGGGTGTAGCAGATTCCTGGAATTGAAAAGTAGGGACTAAATTAATAACCTATTCTTGACTTTGTATTGTTGTCAATGTTGCTGGGGTTCACTTTATTATTAAATCTGCATAGGTAAGTATTTATAGTTACCTATATTATTTGTGCAAACTCAACTAGCAGTAGTTCAATTGTTTTGGGTTAGTCTATATATATGTTACTCACAATTTTAAACACTCAATTTATGACTTGCATGTTCAATAATATTCAGTTAGTGGGTCTTACTGAAATAATAGATATGGCATGTTGTTGGATTTGAGAAACCTATCGATATATTGACACATTTATGAACCAATAACTGGTCCCATGTACTGCAATCGGCAGGTTTGTTAAGTTGATATTTAGTGACTAAATATCTAGAACTACATGAGTATATATTGCTGTCAATGCTAATGGGGTTCATGTGAGCATATGAAGCTCCATGTAATTAACAATAAAGCTAGCTATTTTGTTTTTGGGATGCATATTTCCAATATATTTATAGTGTCTATGAATCAATAAAATTGCTCCTCAAAACTTGCAATATTTCCAGAATGTTTGAGCCGCGTAAAATGGTTTCTATTATTTACTATTAACTAGAAAAACAAAGTGGATTTTGTAAGTTTATGTTGGGACACTAATAGACAAGCACATATGCAAATCTGTTAATGCAATTTGTCAAAAATGTGGTTGTCCCAGATTCAGCATTTGTTAAAATTTAGTGTCAAGAATCAGAGTCCATAGGAATGTATCTGCTGTCAATGTTAGGGTGAGTCAAGCCTTGCATAACAAGGCTCACTGTAATTATAGATTAAATTGACTTAGCAAATTGAGTGCTGTCTATTTCCAATATTTCTAGTGTTTAAATTGCAGCAATAAATTTACTCCTCCAAAATATGGCAATTCCAGATTATGTAACAATTGATATGGCTGGTTATTAGATATTAAGTTAAAAAAGAGAGAGAGTAGGGTTAATGCTTGTAATTAATGGTCAATTATAAATTGCTTGTGTTGAAATTTAGTGACTCATGCAACCAAATAGTCCATAGGAATTAGCATTGATTGTCAATGTCATTGGGGTTCATGCTTGCATAACAAAAGTCCTTGTAATTATTTAGATTTAGCTCTATTATTTGTGCTGCAGTACATTTAGTTTATAGTGTTTTTTAATTTCAATAAATATGCTCCTCACAAATGTCCAAATGATTGATTATGTGGCATTATCACGTTGGCTAGTAATTTGATCTAACTGAAAGAACATAGATGGCATATTGTTACATTTAGGAAACTTATATACAAACATATATATGAATGAATAAATGGCCCAAAGCATGGTTGGACCTCATTGCTGGAATTGATTGGTAGTAACTTAATAACTTTATACATCTCTCATCTACTGTGCAGTGCAGTGTGATAATGGGGGTTAGGGGTTCATGATTACATAATAATTATGGTTTTTTTATATCTTAATTTTGTTTAATTACTCAGGGTATTATTACTTGGACTTGCAGATTTGTAACTAGTGGTAAGAGTACTTGATGAGGGGGCAAATAGTGGTAAAGATGTAATGCTTAGAATGGGCGCCAAACCAGTACAATATTGGAGAAGATGTGCATTTTTTAGGCTTCCACCACAACTTGTTTTTCCAGTAACTACAGATATGTCCACCAGAATTTCTGTAGATTAAAAGTGCTCTTAAATGTCTGCACTGATAGTGGAAGTTGCCATATAATTGGAAATGATATGTAGATTCAGTATTCTATTTTGTTACGTTGGTTGCTTGTTGTGTTGGCTACTTGGACACTTAATCTCATGTTATGTGGATAATGAGATGTTTATGAAGTAATTATTGTAGATGTGTGCATATGTTTGTTGATAATGTTCTGAGTGGTTTGTAACCTTGAATGGTAGATGTTTAATGATATATGTATAAATGGACATATACTGAATGAGATTGTATTAATGCAACGTTACTGATATTGGGTTGTTAAGGATATGGAGTGCTTATGAATTCTTATAATTTAGTTGTATTTCATGATGATAGATGTAATAGCTTTGACAAGGGATAGTCCATGAGGACTAGGTTAATACATACTAGTGTGTTAGGCTGCAATGCATAATTTTTATGTAGTTATATATTTTTTACACTAGCCTGGTAATGCTTTAGGGTAGGATTAATATTATTAACTGATGAATTGGGAACTTACAGGATATCTAACGCCATATAATTGTCAAAAATGGACTGATCTACCATATTGATAAATTACAAAAGCCGATAGATTAAATGCATGCAATATAATGGCAGCCAGGTTTGAGATGTTCGAAGAGTACACGTTAAACATCCTACTAGTTTTGTAGGAAAATGTAGTTTTGCTGCAATAATTAATAGCCCCTATTATTCCTTGGAATGAAGTTTTGTCTCAAGTGCAAAAATATTGGCAAAAACAGAATGGTGAAAATAATGTCATTTTCTACAAACACTGAGACCAAGCCAGGACAATTACCGCAACAGTAGTTAGTGGGAACAACACTAAACGTACAAAAGTATTTTGCTTCATAAACTCATTTTCGACAATAAAATTTGTCAGTAATGAATTGTTTTCCACAACTCTATTTGGTGGGTAAACCACTAAACCTACAATTTTTTTTTGCTTCATAAACTCATTTTCAACAATGAGATTTGTCAATAATGAGTTGTTTTCCATAACTCTGTTTGTGGCATATGGAAAGTGGCTACGGACTAATTCCTAAGTAGCAAGTATTATACCACAAGTTTCTTCGTATGATTAATTCTTAAGTAGCAAGTATTATACCACAAGTTTCTTCGTAGGTAAATATGTAAAGATGTCCATGTCTAATTGAAGATAATAATCTTTTACTGGAAGCACAACTTGCCGTAAATAGTAAATTGGCCACATTCAATTGAAGGTAATGAACAATTGTGGCATAACTTGATAATCATCCTTTTGCACCATAAATTTTTGTAGATAATTAATCAATAGTGACAGTTTTGGATGTAAAAACAACTTTTGTGGCAACAAGGTAACGTAATGGAAAGTTATCTAGGTCAATTTAGTATGCAGCCTTGGAGGTCATTTCTGGCCAGCTATTTATGCTTTTGTGGCACCATGTTTTGCCACAAAAAACCAAGTAATTGTGGCAACCTAGTATTTCGTTAATGTATACATATAATTGTCATTTTTTTTAGCTACCACTATGTGACCACCTTGTTTTGCCAATATTAGTAGAGTACCAGCAACAATTTTCACTAATTGCCACCAACCGTTGGGTGGAAATAGGGGGATTTTGTTGTAATGTGTTTATGTGTTAAATTGAATGTTATTGAATTTTGGAACGATTTTTTATGAAAAATACTAGGAAAAATTATAGGACCTTAAAAATACATTCTATGACAATACATCAAGAGGATTATGTGAAAATATGAAGTCTTTGTGACGACCCAAGATTTTCATTCCATGTTATTTTAACTAGGTAATTAATTTAATAATATTGAGAAGTGAGGATGAAGGCTTAGGCTTGAGATTGAAGCCTTGGAAGCCTAACTTGAGTTAGTGGGCCAAGAAAGGCATGACAAGCCCACAAGCCCATGAGATTCACCCATGACCCATCAAGTCCACAAAAGAGACACTTGTCACCTCTAGAGAAATCCTAGTGGGTCATCCAAGACTAGTAGATGAAAGTGAAAAAATTACTAGTAATTGAGAGTTGACTAGTAGGTTGTTGGTAGGATAGATTGAGAAATCACATGATGAGATTTTCCCATCATTGAGATATCTTGGGAAGAACAAAAATATTTCCTATTTTAGTCTTTTTAGGATATACCATATCTAGATGGATGACACTTGTAGATGAAATAGGAAGTGGAAGAGAATAGAAGAAGGGATTCGGTGGAGGCTTCTAGTCGAAACCCTTGGGGCCCTTTTCTTGGCAATCTTTCACACTCCAAGCCAATGATCACAAAGGAGATGATGTAAGATTGAGTGACAAGATGATTGAAAAGTGAAGGGTGGTGTCATGAGAAAGAGAAAAGGAAAAAGGAGAAGAAAACCAAAAGGGAATCTGGGTTTGGCTTGCCGTGAGCCTCATTTGGAGTCTTTCTAGAGATGTTTTCAAATCTAGTTGAGAATACACTTTAGATTGATGTAAGAAGGGAAACGACACATGTGTAAGATGTGTAAAAAGGCATGGTGATGTGCGGAGATGATTGATAGTTGCTTGTAAAAGGAGGAAACTATGGGAGAAGAAGATGAGGTTTCGGTTGAAACCAAGAAAGTGGCATGGCCGAACCATACATGCTCTTTTCCCCAAAAGTATGGTTTTGCAATCCTTTGGAGTTATATCTGAAGTGACTTGAGAGTGTGTGAAAAGCAAAGAAGAGCTTGGAGCTCATACCATGCACCGGCCATAGGAGAGAAATGGGGAAAAAGTTGTCAACCAAATGTCTATCCAAGAAGTAGTGAAATGAGTACCTAGTACTCTATGGAGAGGCATGGCCGAATGGCCTTAGGCATAATCTTTTTCCTTGCTTGTTTCACTTGGTCTCAAAGCATACACAAACTCACTCACTCTCTCTACCTCTCGGCCAACTCTCTCTTTCTCTCTATCTTCTTTTGTTTCACTTCCTTCTATCCTCTCGACACCAAACTAACCTAAGTGTAGAGGAGCTAGAACCAATATTCTTGAAGAGGATTTGCACTTGAAGAGATGAGTTATCTTTTTAAACCAAGATCAAGCATAGAAACCTAGAGAAAAGCACACACTACATCCATGTTCTTGTGTAGATATTTCTTTTAAAAATGTTATGTTCTTAGATTAATCTAATGAAATGCTTAATATGATTTCAGATTTCACCTAAGCTAGCTAGAAATATTGTAAGTATATTCTTATCTTGCCCTTAGCAATTTTAGTATACTTTGGAATGAATTTGTTTGTATTGTGTAAATCCTTGCATGTGTATGCTAAAATGGAACCCTTTAGTAGAAAAAGATGCCATACTTAGTTAGGTAGAAATCCATGCTTAAGTTTATGATTTCTTAAAGTTGAGGATCTCAAATGATGTATGGTTTTAGTTGATTTATTCAACATGAAGGGAATGAGGAAAATGCATGCATGACTTTAGGTCAACTAGTAAGATGTTGGATGATGTTTTCGGTAATGTTTATTTGGTGGAAAAATTCCATGTTTAAGTCTAAATATCTTAGATTAAAGATTTTATCATGTTGTGGATTTTAAATACTTGATACCAAGAAAGAATGTGGTATGATTAATATGATGAGTGATGATGTTATACATGCTTGATTAAAATTTGACTTGGAGTTGAAAAAGTTGGGTTTGTGCTTATATGTATTTCGGATTCAAGGTTTGGGTTGAGTTATCCTTTTAGCTATTATTCTATGTTATGATTAAAATTTGAATATTTGGAGAAATTAGAAGTATAAAAGTTAAAGGAAGATATTAGCATGATATGTGGTTTTCACCTAAGCAATTGAGTGGGCTATCTTGGTGAGAAGAGAAGTGATCAAAATAGTAATCTAAATGTTCTAGGGTTTCGGCCAAGACATGTTTTCGGTGTTAAAAATATTTATTTATTTTATTGGAGTTAAATTGGAGTGTTTAGAGAAGAATAAGAGGAGAAAATGCTAAGAAATATCAAGGGAAGGTCTCGGCCCAACCCTAGTGGGAAGGGGCCGAGCACCCTTAGGTGTGTGAAAGGCCCAATAAGTGTTCTTAGATAGAAAAGAAGTGAAATTACATGGTGTTTAATTTGTGAAAGAGCTTGACATAGAATACAAGTGTGTTCGTCTCACATTTCACCCGTTCAGTGACCTGAGTCTCATGTCTCATGCATGAAGCACGAAAATCATGTTTTAATGCAAACATGTTTTTAAAAGAAAGAAAATAATTAAAATTTTATAAGAACCCCAAAGCTGGGACGGAGTAGTGCCCTAGTGAAACTTCCTGTTCACTCAGGATTGTCTAAAGTCGAGTGAAAGCTCCTAGGTTGACAAAGAACCATCGGGAGACCATGTATGGCTCCAAAAGGTATCCAGAGCGTGATCGCACCTAAAGTTAGTGGGTGTACACAGAACGGTGTTGGCTTTTGCCTTACCGCTATAGAAAAGTTTGTAGTTGCTCGGTGAGTGATCATTCGCCGAGTGATGAAGAGCACGAAAGGGTGCGAAACGTAGCTACTTAGGTTTGATACGGTCGTTGAGTGCTATGGTAACTAGCAGGAACACACGGTGCGAAGGGGAACCTTTAGGTGTCCAACAAGATGTCATGACGAAAAGATGGGCTTTCGGGCCATATATGAGATGATATGATAAGTAGCGCCTAAGATAAGAGAAAATGAAAAGTATTTGCGAAAAGAAAAATTTTGAAAAGAAGTTCAAAGATTTCGTTTTATGAAGTTACAAGCAGACACATGAAAGAATAAAGAAAACGAGTTGAAAGGAAATGGCATGAGCATGAGCATGTGCATAAGTGTAGTCATGAGTCCCATAATGCATAATGAATAGAAGATTGTTTGTTATTCATTTAACTGTATACTTGAAATGCTTTTGTTGAGATATAATTGTACTTACTGAGATTTCCCCCAAAATCTCACCCCCTCTTTATCTCTTCACTATCGCCCCCTTTCGGGATGGTAGAAGTAGTTGCAGGTGATGACGACTCCATCGAGTACGATTCCAGGGATGATGTCACAGACCCCCAAGGGCCTGATTGAGCCAGTTATTTCTGAGCCAGTGACTCTCAGCTTACTAGGCTGATGGGCGGCAGAGTCACTATCCTTAGCGACGTATGTTTTGGTGGACCTACGCCCAACAGGGTGTCGTTTGGTTCTTGACATAGATGATTCCTTCCATGTGAAACGCCTGTATGAGTCATCTTTCAGGATGAGTTGTGAGGTAGGACTGACCTTGGATCTGGACCGTCTTCGTTATGGTCCAAATTTCAAAGAGATAAAGAATGAGCCATTGGATTAGAAAAAAGAGGGCAAGAGAAATTTTCTATGTAACTTTTGTATTTACTTAGTATATCTTAAGCTTCCGTTGTTTTGGATGAAGGAACAACTATGGCTGATCTTTATGTTTATATAAATAGTAATGAAATATTTTGGGATATTATTTTAAGCCATGTGATGTACGCTTAGAAATGTTTGACATTTTCTGCTGCGAAAACCTTTATTCTTTGCTTTAAAAAAAAATGTACATGATAAGACGAGGGGTGAACTTTTCTGTGATGCTCATCTCTGACGTCTCGATTTGCGTACGACTCCAAGCACAAGAAGGGGCGCCGACAATCTTGATTTGAAAAAAAATGATAAACCAATTCTAGCAAATTTCGTTCTTAAAAAGGGTTATTATTGGTAGATTCAACATCATTTGGTAAATAGGATATAACTTATTAGTGTGATGTCAGAATTGAATAATTTCAAAAGCTATAGAAAACTAAAACAAAGATATATATAACTTTTATATTTTCAGTTTTAAGAGATAAGGACTCAAGAGAGGAAAAAAGTGGGATTTAAGTAGAAGAATAGAGTTTATCATAATAGGCATTGACTTCTTTTGTGTATTTTTCATATTCTAAATTCTCAGTGACTTGTTTGTTTATTATTTGAATGAGATTTCAATAAGTATGGTAAGTTTAGAAACTCTAATTTACTTTGAAGATTTTCAAGAATTATTACGCTAAAAATTATTAAAGACATATTCAAGAAAAACGAATAAATATGCTTAAATTGATTATTAAAAATTAAGGAAAGTTTGATAGATTGAATATGTAAATTTTGGTTTGAGTTGAATAAACTAAATAAATAAATAAATAAGATTTCGTCCTCTATGATATTCAACCAACCTTAGTTTAATAATATTATAATATATTATTTAATTGTTTATGTATCTTTCGTTAAGTTTTGATGTTATGAATTTATGTGACGTATATGCATGTATATGTGAGGTATGTTCTTGTGATATGTTTGATATGTTATATGAATTATAAAGACATGAAATATGCATGTCATAAGTCTAAATTTATACGTATGTTGCTTTTCATCACCTATATGTGTCGTCATAAGTCATGACGTCTGTTATAAGAAAATATGTTAAAAAAACTTTACAAGTAAAAATATTAATAAGTCAGTCACGTCATGACGAGAACGGCGATACGTAATACCCGTATGACTAACGTGCCGACATGAATGGCGATATGTAACATCTGTCGCAAAATAAGAATCATGTCATGATGGGGATGGCGATACATAACGCCTAAAAGACTAACATGACCAGCGAGGACGGTGATACGTAACACCCGCTATGATAAGTAATTCCGTGTTAGAACGAGGATGGTGATACGTAACGCCTGAAATATTAACGATTTTATGTATGGCCAAGTTGACGCGCAATGTTAAGAAAATTCGACGGGGATGACAATACGTAACGTCCATCGAAGTTATGAAATAAGTAAGACCCGACAGGGACGGCGATGCATAACGCCTGTCGAGGGTAAGAAATAAGTAAGACCTATAATAAAAGAAAGTAAATAAAAGTTTTAAGTATAAGATGGTGGGTTCATGTAAGAGTATAAGTCTGTATGAAAATTGTGGTCATCCATAAGTTGTTAATATGCTCGGATGATGCATTTGTTAAGTTATTTATGTACTTATTGAGATTTTTTGGAACTCTCACTCTTTTAAATTTTATTTATCATTTTTTATGGAATGACAGATGTTGTTGCAGGATTAAATAAATTGTCATAAGATTCGGACAGCACAGGAGATTCTAAGGTACCTTGAGAGTCTTACAGAATACACCTCTCCGAATAGAGTGATCAGTCATGTACATAATCAAGTGGAATAATAAGATTACCGGATGACGGTAGGATACAATATTTATTTTAAGAAAACTAACTAGGTTATGTATGTCTTGGATATAATATGATTTTGTAAATGTGAAATTATGAAGGTTATAGTTTTACTACGCCATGTGATCTACTTATGCAAGAATTAGATCTCTTTGCATATATTAAAAATTTATCTCTTTCTGCTGCGATCTGCATTGCATTTAATTAGTAAGCTAAGATGCATACATGCTACTCTTTATGTCGGCGCCCCAGCTTGCGCTTGGGTTCGTACGCAAAATGCGACGCCGGGGACGAACGTCACAAGGAAGTCATCCCTCATCTTTACTTATGAGAGCCTTATTTTTTTTTTTATATCGCAGCGGAAAAAGGTCAAGCCATAAATAAACGACAAAACGTTACGCTTGTCGCACATCACATGGTTAACAAAATAAAACCCAAATTAAACATCACAAGCACATATACATATATCAGAATAAAGTCACCAATGTAAACAGTTTTATACAAAAGTACTTCCCAAAACAGCGGGAAGATTTTTCCTTCCAAAAGTACATCGGTGTATACAAAATAAAGGTGCTGCTGATCCACTCCTCCCTCCGCCAACCATACTAATAGGCGGGTTCTTCTTTTATCTTATTATAGTTGGGGCCATAACGAAGGCTGTCCAGACTCAGCCCTGGACCTACGTCACACATCATCCCAGAGGATGACGTAAACAGGCGTCCCATGTGAAGGAGCCCGTCAACTCCCAGCACCATACAGCACCCCGTAGGGCGTAGGTCGTCAAAAAAGTAAGTCGCCATAGGAAGCGACTCTGCCGCCCACTGACCCAACAGGTCTAGGGTCACTGGCCCGGCAGTCTCAGCCTTAGTCGGGCCCATGAGGGTCCGACCCATCTTCTCGAGAGTCGTAATCCGTGGATCCATCCTGTCCTGCAATGACTTCTATTGTTCCCGAGGGAGCAATAGTGAAGATAATAAAAGGGGGGGTGAGATTTCGGGAGAAATCTCAGCAAGTACACTAACACTTAAACCAGAACATATCAGATATACAGATAAGTGAACAAAACATTCTTAGCTAATGCACATGCAATGAATGACTGACTCATGCACATGCTCATGAAAACTCTTTAAACAGGCATACTTCTTTCAGACTTTCTTTCATAAAACTTTCATGCAGACTTCTTCTTTCGAACTTCTTTTCATATCATCGTTACTTTTCAAAACATTTCTTTAAAACATTTCGTATCTTTCTTTCTTTCTTAGGCGCCACTCATCATATACAGATCTTTCTTATGGCTCGAAAGCCCTTCTTGTCATGACTTTTCTTCACATGTATGAGACACAACACGGTTCCCCTAGCACCGCGTGTTCCCTGCTGGTTACCGCATCACCCTAAAGTGAGCGTCATATAACTTTAAAACGGTAGGTCCTTACACCTTATCCGTCTTGGGCACCCACCAGCGTTAGGTGCTACCGCGCTCCGGCCACCTTTTGGTGCCATACACGGTCCGCCGACTGTTCTTCGTCGACCCAGGGGCTACCACTCGACTTTAGACACTCCTGAGTGGACAGGGAGTTCCACTGGGGCACTTCCCCGTCCCAGCCTTTGGGGTTCTTATAAAACTTTACTTCTTTCTTTTCTTTCAAAAATTCCATCTTTTCTTTTCTTTTCTTTTTCTTAAAAACATGCTTGACTTTAAAAACTTTCTTTTCATGACTTATGCATGGGAGATGCATGCTTACTTACTTTCGTGCAAGAACCCGAGACAAGCTCGAGTGCATTCACATTTCATTTTCTTTCTCCCTCTCTTGGGATAATTTCATAATTTTCCTACTTAGTCATCATATTCTATACCCAAAATGGGCCTAGGATTGAAGTGGGGTATTGGGCCCATCTCCAACCCATCATGGCCGAATTCTCCTAAAGAGTTTCTAGGGTTTTTCTTCATCATTTGACTTCAAATTTCCTCCAATAAATTTTAAAGTATCAAATTGAATCAAGTACCCTCCTTAACAAGGGGTAACCGAAACCCTAATGTTTCCCAAGTAACCATTTCACATCAAACTTAGTTATTCCTATTTCCTCCATTCACCTTTTCAACTTAGGGAATTCCTCCCCTTAGTCTATTCAAACTTTCTTTCCTAAAAGTTTCTTCTATGAGTTTAACTAAACAAAATCACCACAACACAATATAATATTAATCTTCCAATCTCAACCTTAAATATTATCAATTTCCAAATAAACATTTCTATACATCATACACAAATGATCATTCCTTCCATATGCAAATATATATATCATTTCCATCCATATCAATCAAATAATTTATTCTCATGTCCATTTTTCATTTTCTTACAACAATATGCTCCTTGAATAAATCAATTCCATCACTAGTTCCTCAAATAAAATCTTTACCTTAGCAACACCACAATTTAATATTTAACACTAAGATCCTTCATGCATCATCTTCATCATTTCATCAATTAATCATGCTTTTTCCCTTCTTTTTGCAACTAACACTTGATTCATCATTTCTACTCACATTTTAATCTTATTCCATCATATGAATTTATCCAAGAATATTCATATCATAAGCAAGGAAAATCATTCCAACTCAAACATGGCAATGGCAACCATTAATCCAACAAACATGATCACTTCACTATATATAAGACTTGTTAAGGAAAAAGTGGGAGTATACTTACTACACTCCTACTAGGCTTTAGCTTAAATCTGAAATTACACATATAAAATCTCCCATTAGTTTAGTCATGAACATAAAACTCAAAGAAAACCCTATTTCCTTCCAACCATAACAAAGTGTTACATGTGTGTGTGTGTTCTTCCTAATCTTGTATAGGTTTAATCACTAACCTTCTCCAATGAATTGATCACCTTCACACTCTTGCTTTTTGGATTTCCTACTATAAGATTCTTCAAAATATGTGGTGAAAAGAGAAGAAACAAAAGTAGGAATGGCTAGGGTGAGTTTGGCCGAGAGGTGGAGAGGAAGTGAGAGTGTTTGCATGTGTCTAAGTGATTTGAGCTCAAGGGGTTTTGCCTAAGGGTCACACGGCCAGCTCCCTTCCCTAGGGTCCTTGGTACTCTTCTCATCATGTTTAGGCATGGCTAAAGATAGATGGGTTGATTGACAACTCTAGGCCACTCCAAGATCAAATCTTGGCCATACCTAGATGATTCTCCTTTCTCCTTTCTTTCCTATGGCCGGCGGCTTCTTGGTGCCTCTAGCCCCCATTTTCTTGTTTTTCACTCAATCATCATTCCCCTATCCCCTCATGTGTCCATCCAAGTGATTCCAAAGCCATGCTTTTTGGAATTTGAGCAAGGCATGACCGGCCAAGCTAGCTCCACCGAAACTCCCTTTTTGCTTCTCTTCCTAGTTTTTGTCATTTCAATCACCTACACATACACCATACCTCTCTTCACATCACCATACTTTCTTACACATGTACCTCATCCACTTACACACTCTTCCCCTTTGTCCTATCACTTGTAGATGGCCATACCCCATGAGATTCCCCAATGAACCCCACGGATTGGCTTCCACCGAAACTCCAAGCTCCCTTCATCCAAGCTTCTCCTCATGCCACTTGTAACTTCCCTACACATCATGACCTCACTTGGCAAGTCAAGGGATGGTGTTTTGTACCTCCAAGATACCATGGTAGGAAAAATCATTCCATTAGATCCTACACTCAATCCTACATGGCATGCATCCAACTACTAGTCAACCTTTACCAAATAAGATTTTCCTACAAGGGTTTGGATAATTTTTCTAGGATTTTTCTCCCATTGACAAGTGTCTCAACTATGGGCTTGATGGGCCATGGGCTCATTCCATGGGCTTTTTGGACTCACCATTGCTCTCTTGGCCCATTCACTTGATGCATTCTCCAAAGGTCTCATTCCTAAGCCCATTTCTTCAAAGCTTATTTTGTTCTTTCACCAATTACCACTAATCTTATGTATTAATCCTTAATTAGTTAGTTAAATCAAGATGGAGATTTTTAGGGCTATTACACTTTACGTTTATGAAGGATAGGTAGCCCTGTACTACTTATTCGGATGCTTCAATTTACATTTTTATCGAGACGAAAAATTGGGGCGTTACATCAGTCAAATACAAGAAGGTAAAAACCTTTTCCTTTCTACTTATGTAAGGGAACTTTTAGCTCTAGTGGTAGCAGTAAAAAAGTGGAGATATTATTTGTTGGGAGCTTAATTTGTAGTAAGAACTGATCATCATAGCTTAAAATAGCTTTTAGAACAAAAGGTTGGCACAATGGCCCAACAGAAATGGCTAACTAAATTACTTGGCTATGGGTTTTCAATTGCGTACATAAAAGGGATTGAAAACAAGGTAGCATATGTCTTGTCAACAGGGGAAGAACTAGGATTTGATGTTCGGGAGGGCGATTGTCAAACTATATGGTATTGTGAATATAAGTAATTTGTATTTTCTATACATAACTATATAAAAAACATTAATCATACGTCATAAAATTGTATATAAAAAATACGTATTTATAAATCCTCTTATGGATTGACTTTATTCATCCATCATGAACTTCTACCGAACCTCTCTGAACTTATTTTAATTATCTCGTCCCTTCTTGGGCTTCCTTCTTGAGCTAATAAGTTCTGCGCCTAGTAGATGCAATAGACCATTACAAAAAGAAAACAATTTGTAATAACCCTTCCTTTTTATAGATATCTTTAGGTTATTGATTTATTTAGAAATTATTTTTTTTAAAGGAATTTTTGGGAATTTATGGCATTTAGAATGAAAGCCTAAATTAGAAACACCGCAAGTAGTAAATGAAATATGAAGGATTATGATTAAATATTTTTTAAAATTTTAAAATGTGTAAATTAGAATATTTTAGTTTTCATCTATAGAAAAATTATATTAAGGAGATTAAGAAGAAAATTGAAAAAATTGGAAGTGGAGTGGAAAAACACTTAGGTAATCTGAAATTGAGTTCTCGGATTAAAGTAACATGTTTCGGTAAAATGGTAATATCTCTCCCATATGACGTCTTATTTAGGTGATTCAAAATCCTATGGATAATAAGAGGATGATATAAAACTTTTATGTTTTGCAGTTTTGTAGAAGCAAAGTGGATCAATGGATTATTTGGGCTGGAAGCGAGCTAATCTGATTTGAGCATAAACTAAAGTCCGAAAATGAATCACACCACCGACTTACTTTAGAAGCTTGAATTTGATTGGTTCTCTATATTTATATCTTCTAGATATGTGTAAAACGTTTTGTACTTTGTGGTGAAAGAGTTTCTAGAAGGAAAATTTGTCTATAACCATGGGAGAAGTATAAACTAATTTGATTGGCCAAAACAACCAACTATCCTTTTGTTTCCAACCAATTGATAACCAAATCTTGAAAAATAAATGATAGGATTTCTTCCCAGCCACCCCAAGTGTACTAATAGGAGTTGGAGCTTGTGACAAGTGGAAGGGAAAGTAGGCAAGAGGCGTGGGACACAAAGGGGATGGAGTGACCAGATTCATATTATCCTAATATATCCTTGCTTCTAGATTGGATTTTCTCCATGTGTTAAAAAAATTTGGGCCATTGATCAAAAAAAGGAGTTTATAAGTGGAGAAAGTAGAACCTTTAGATGAAGATTAGGATCAGGAAAATCTAAGTTGGGGGCATGATTAGGCCTAAAATAGGATGACAACTCACAAGGTAAGGCCAAAGAATGTAGTCGTGTGTCATGGGAAGGAAATTGGGGTGTTCTCTTGCTATGCATGGTGCCTCTTCTATATATATATGTGTGTGAGTGTTCTTTGGTCCCCTTTTAGTCCATTCCCATGGCAACCCAAGAGAGAAACGGAAGAAACACTCAACTAAACTCACTTACCTCACACAAACTTCAAAAGGAAGCTAGTTAGGAGGGTTGGAGAAGAATTAGTTCAAAAGCTACCACAAACATCAAAGCAAGTTTTGAAAAAATTTGTAAGTGTACTATTTAACATAATCTTGGTATATTATAAGTGCCTTAATTTATAGATCTATTTTGATACTTGTTTGATGCTTGTTTAAGCTCATGCATTGTTTATGTAGTAGTTTGAATGCTCTTGACTTATGGAGTAGATTTTATTATGGAAAAATGATAAGAAAAATTTTAGAATCTTAAGAATATGTTTTATGATTATATATTAAGAGGATTATGGGAAAATATGAGGTCATGATGTGGAAAAAAATGATAGATCAACTCTAACAACTTTCGAATTCAAAACGGGTTATGTTGACAACTTTAACATCCCATGGTAAAATAGTCATAACTTGTTAGTATGATGTTTGAATTGAGTGATTCAAGAGGTTATGAAAAACTAAGACAGAGATATACAACTTTTGTGTTTTAAGTTTTCAAAGATCATAACTCTATAAAGGACGAAATTGGAAATCAGTGACAAAACAGAGTAGGTAATACTTCAAAAGAGATATTTTTCTTTGATTTTAAACTTCTAGTGAATTATTTGAGCAAGAATTTTAACAAGTATGGTAAATTTAGAAATTTAAATATACTAGGAGGATTTTCCAGAATTAATATGCTAAAAAGATAGAATAAAATAAAATAATAAAATTATATATAAGAGAGATGTTCAAAAAACAAATAAAAATGTTTAAGCTATGTAATTATGCAAAATCTTGACTTGACTAAAATAAGTTAAATTAATAAATAATTAAAAATAAATTTCCCATGAAAATTCAGCCAGCCATTGATTTAATAAAAATTTAATATTTTATTTAATTGCATATATATTATTTGTTAAATTTTGACGTTACGAATTTAGGTGACGTATGTGCATGTAGGTTTTTGTTATGCTTTTCTATGTCATATGCTTTACAAAAACATGAATCATGTATGCCACAAGTCTAAGTTTGCATGTAGATTGCATTTCGTCACATATGTGTGTCGTTATAAGTCACGACGTATATTTTAAGAAAATACGATACGGAAATGTTAAGAAAACGTGATAAGTTAAGTGTTTTGTCACGACGGGGACGGCGATATGTAACGCCCGGAAGATTGACACGAGGCTCGTTAGGACGGGGACGACGATACGTAACGCCTGGAAGATTGATGAGCTTATGTATGGCCAAGCTGACACGTCATGCTGTGAACACCTGATGGGGACGGCGATACATAACGCCCGTCGAGATTATGAAATAAATATGACCCACAATGTTACGAAAGATAAAATAAGAAATAAGAACTTAAGTATAATAAGAGTGGGTCCATAGGAAATATAAGTTAGTCATTCATTTGTCATTCACATGCATGAGCTACATAAGGCAATTTATATATTATGTGTTATGATCTCGTCATGTGTTTTATGTTGTGCTTTATCTATGCCTTGTTATGTTTTATGTGTACTTACTAAGATTTTCAAGGAATTCTCACTTTTATTTATTTGTATCTTTCCTGGAAAAATTAAATATTGTACATGACTCTATGGTGGACAGGGGAAAAGCCCATATGTCTCAGGGAGCTCAGAGGAGCCCTGAGGGGCCTTCTGACTTGTCCCTTTTTGACTATTTTGACTCTCTTGTTGTTGATATTTATGATCGACCGATGGGGGTACGGAGACACGATGCATCCGCCTTCTCAGCGCAGCAGAAGCGTATTGGTTGTTGTCTGATGTTAGGATTAGATAGTTCATTGTCCGTATGCAGGATTTATATGACACCATATGGACAATACCTTCATCGGAATTTTTGTATTAGTTTAGATATGTTTCTTTATGAGAGAGAGTATCCAAAGATTAAAAAGGAATCGAGGTGGTTCTAATGTGATAGTTGGATAATTATGTATTATTAGATGACTGAGAAAACAAACTGGGTTATGTATAATGGTACAATATGATGTTATGAGTATGATGATGTGAATATTATGGTTATATTTTACCATGTGATCACTAGTTATTCTGCAAAAGTTTTTATTTAGACCATTTTCCGTTGTGAGTCTCATTACACATAATAGTAAGAATAGATGCATGCATTATAAGATCGTTACGTATGGGGTAAGTAGTCTAGTGTTACTTACTCAGACTCTTCAATTTATGTTAAATGCCTTAGCGTAAATTGAGGGCATCACAGAATTAGTGGGTAATTTTTTATTTTTATTTTTTGAGAAATTAGGGGAGAAATTTTAATTATATAAAAAAACCTATATATAAAAATATATTTATCCACCAATTATAAAAATAAAAGAATTGGTGGGTAATTTTTTTTTTTTATAATTTATATATTTTAATTTTATTTATTGCTCCCCAACTTTCCACCTAGGTCCGCCCCTGCTTGTCAAGGAGAGAAGATGTTGAAGGGTCTTTAGTTGCAATCACTTTTCCAAGTCCATCTTGGTTAACAAAATTGAAATTAGCCCATTAAGTAGATCCAGTGGTACAATAGTAGTTCAGATTATTTGAACGGAATGCTCCTTTGCACTCTTCCTTTACCGTGAAATACGTGATTTTGTTTAAGAAATGAAGAATTTATATCCCTAATGTCCTTGAACTGAAGCTGAAGATTCTTACATTTGTGCGTGCCAGTCCTTATGCTGGGCACTTAGGTTTTCATAAGTCATTGCATCATGCTAGAGCCAATTTTTACTGGCCTGGTTTGAGAAGTGAGGTCCAGAAATTCATTAAAGAATGTGAGACTTGCCACAGATACACAACTGAAACTGCACAACCAATAAGGTTATTGCAGTCTCACTCTATTCTTCAACATATATTGGACTTTATAGAAGGGTTGCCCATTTCCAAAAGGTGTTTTGTTATTATGGTGGTGGTAGACAGATTATCGAAATATGCTCATTTTATGGCCCTTAAACACCCTTTTACAACAGCTAAAGTAGCTTCTCTACTCTTAGACAATATTTTCAAATTGCATGGAATGCCACAAAGAATAGTTTAAGATATAGTTCCACTTTCACTAATAGTTTCTGGAGGGAATTGCCTAAGCTACAAGGAGTTGGTTTTTTTTTTCCCTATCTATCATCCTCAAAGTGATGGTCAAAGTGAAGCAGTTAACAAATGATTGGAGCAATTTCTAAGGTGCTTTTCTGGTGATAAATCGAGCCTTTGATTCGAGTGTCATTAGCTGAGTATTGGTATAATACTCTAGTTCATTCTTCTACAAAGTATACTCCTTATGAGGCGGTGTATGGAGTACCTTCACCTAAACTGCAAGATTATTTCCCTCGGTTGGCTTCAAATCAAGTAGTAGAACATTTGTTAAAGACAAGAGCATAGATCATGGAACTGTTGAAGACAAAATTGATGGCTACTCAAGATAGGATGAAGTTGTATTATGACAAGAAAAGAATTGAAAGGGAGTTTTTTGTTGGTGACTGGGTCTTTCTCAAACTTCATCCATATTGTTAACAATCTTTGGAAGCAAGGAATAATTTCAAACTTTCACCACGATAATATGGACCATTTCAGATAGTTCAAAAATTGGTACAGTAGCTTACAAACTAGACCTTCCATTTTCTTCCTCAATGCATCCTGTGGTGCATGTCTCGTGCTCAAAAAGGAAATTGGGATAGTAACAATTGCCTTTGTCAACATTATGACCAGTGGATTTGCAAGGCAAGATGGTGCTCGAGCCAGAGGTGATTTTGTAGCGAAGGTGCATGAAGGTTAATAATCGAGCTATCATTGAGATTCTAGTTCAATGGCATGGTGCAGACCCTGAAAATGCGACTTGGGAATTTTATTACGACTAAGACAAAAATTCTCTCACCTTGTGGGCAAGGTACTTTAAAGGGGAAGGGTATGTCATAAGCTTTAATCTGGAAGATAGTTGAAATAGAAACTGAGGAATGTGTACATGGCAGTTATTAGCTTATTCTGTGTAAAAGGAGGATTATTGTTTAGATGGTCTTAGATTGCAATATTGTTTAATACAATTGTATATATACCGATTAATAGAACGTTGTCGTTTAGTTAAGTGGTCACATGTATTAGTGAGAATTGGAGATGACGTCGTTTATGTGTAACTCAATAGAATAATAGAAATATAAATAGAGGTTTGGAGGGAAGGACTCCATTCTTGAATTGTTGTAGAATAATCTTCTTCTTATTAATTCTCTTTCTGTCTCTACTCTCTCTCTACTTCTTGTTCTTGGAGGCTGACTCTCTCAAAATAGTCATCTGAAGGGTCCATTATAGTTAATTTTAGATTTTAGGTTTAATTTGTTATTAATTAAATTAGTTTAGTGAGTTTATTCTTGGTTAATAAAATTGGTGAGTCTAGTTTAGTTATTAGTTTATTATTTTGCATTTTAATTTTCTAAATTGTCCTTCCAATACAAAAAAAAAATCCAAAAACTTGAATCTGGTTCATGACTAGTGCCTTTTTATTTTCTTTTTATAAATATTTTTATCATTTTTTCATGAGTTTAATTTGAAAAACTTTTCAAGAAGAGATGATCTAGAAATTTATTCCTAATTATTACATGACATACTTCTATATTTGGGATAGTCTTTGTGCTACTAATTTTTTAGTGTAATTATATTTGTGTTTTTAATTATTTTTTAAATAAATCACAAGGTAACACATGGTGATGCTACGTCAAGAGAGCCATTTGAGCCGTAAATATCATATGACCAAAGCTTTATTCGAAATAAAAAGATAAATATGAATCTCCACAACATTTTTTCCTCCTAAAAGGTGGTCGAAATCATGTGGAGGTTTTTGTTCAAGTTTTGAGATTTTTCTTTATCTTAAGTTTTTAAAATGAGTTATTCTATTCTTAATTCAGTACATAAAGCATATCATTTACCTAATTTAAATAGTAAGATTTGATTAATAAGATTCCAATTTTAAAATTTATCTTCCTGATCAAATTATATCAGGTAAGCACTTTATTAAACGTGTCCTACAATCAGCTTGAGAATATAATTTTTAATTTAAAACAATCTGAGATTCACTCATATTTTAAATCAATGACTTTTTTTAAAATATAAATCAATGTATATATTATTGCTAAGCACGTTTTTCTAATTTAGTAAAGCATTTATTTTTAAGAAATGATATGATTTTTAAAAAGAAATAAATTTCAATCAATAATATAATATATAGAGGAAAATTTTAAGTTTTAACAAATATTTGATGGGTAATAAAAAAAAATATTTTAACGAAAGAATTATATAAAAGTAAATTGATATGAAGTGTTGAAGATAATTATTTAATAATTATTATAATTTTATTTATAAAATATTATTATTTAGATTTAATATTTTTGAGAAATAAATAATATTTTATTTAAATAATTATATTCGAAAATATAGTTGGCAAACAGATTTAAATTTAATTATTTACATTTCTTTTTTTTTAATAGAGAATGAATAGAAATTTTAAATCATATCTATAAATTTATATATAATATAAATTATAATTTATATAAATAATTTTATATTATAATTTGTAACATGAAGTAAGTTTTCTAATGTTATAATGTTATATTACAATTTTTATGTTATATAATTTATTACTAAGAAAAGATTAGTAATTTATAATTTGCATATTTATATAATTTGTGCTATTTAATCTGAATCTTGGGTGAAGTTTATAGATGATGAAGGAAGAGTAACGTAGATCATAAGAAAATTAAGTTGAGTTTGAAATTGAGTTTTAATTTTAATCTAAGAATCTATTCAAATTGTAATTGTGGGATAAGCTAAATGGATTCGATTTGAGAAAGAGTTTGAGATAATGATTTTTTGGAGGATAAGAATTTTGAAATTAAAGTATTTGATTTAAAAGTTTAAATCAGGAGACTCAATTTCAAGAATCACATCATTTTAGAATTTAGATAGACGAGCGGATGTAGTTAAATTTAGTATAAAAAAAAGAATATTTAACAAAAAAAATTGTTAAATGATCGTTAAATAACCACTTATTATAATAAAAAGAAATATATATATACTAGGTTGGAGCAATGTGTAAAACATGTTTGCTTAGTTGGGTGAAACAGATTTGTGTAGATTAATAATTTGTATAAACTGGAAAATAATATGATTTTTTACAAAAAAAATTGAATAATGAATAATTTAATGCATAGAAACAAAAAGCAAATTTTAGCAAGTATTTTTGAATAATCATAAGTTTGTGAAGTATAATAATTACATGTTTGGATGGATAGATCATAAAAGGAAAAGATTAGGTCAAAATAGACCATAACTTGATACAAGTTTTTGAAGTAGAGTAATATACACAAATTAAAAAATGCCATATCTAAGAGAAATGAAAAGATTTGGTCAAAATAGACCGTAGCTTAATACAAGTTATTGTAATGACTGACCATAAAAATGTTGTGCTGTTAAAACATACTACTATTTTGTGCTTCAAGAGAAATGAACAAGATCCAGTTTGTACGTATCATGTTCATTCTGGAATTGTCTGAAGCTATACATTTTCTTAGTTGCCTTTATGATCTTTTGATGATCTGAGTAAATGGGAAATATTCCTGGAGGAGATGATTAATATGGCCAGGCCCACTCACATGCTTATTTAAAATCATAATAATTGATATGTTTTCTTTAAGCAAAGTACTCTTTAACTCATCAAAATTCAATCCCTTGGAGCCATAGTTCAATCTCAAATTCTGGAACCTAGGTTCACAATTTCTTCAAACCCAAAGCTTGCACAAGCACATGCAGATAGGTTCTACATCAATATTATAAAGCATACCGACAAACCTCAAGTTCAGCATTGCATAGTTCATCATTTTTCAAAAGTAAAATAAAGTTTTATTGAAACAAGTAAATACGTGTAGCGAAGCATATGAACAAGAATACCTAGTGCAAGTTGGAGCTAGAAAATGATACAATAAAGTCATGAAAGATCCATTGAATACCATTACAGACCCACAAAGAAATACGGTGCAGAAAAGAAACTTCTACACTCATCCAAAAAGCATAGAATATGGAGATAGTGGTGTAAAAGACAATACAGATTTGCAACTCGCCTGAATTGCTCAAACAATGATTTGGGGAAGAAGGTGGCAAGCGTATATTTTGTAGTAATTGCTGCCATAATTGATGGCATTGGCCTCAATGCATTCAGGGTGGTTGCAATATATTATCCTTGAGAAACCAGGACTGCCAATCAGTGAGTGTTCACCTCTTTCTGAAGCCTTCCCTCGTGAAAAGGCATGGATTCTACCAAAATGCTTAAGACCAGCTTTGTAAGAACAAATCCAAAAAGGTACCAACTTTAAAGTTCAGCAGCCAGAAACTTTTAGACAAAAGACAAAATGTAGAAAGAAATAGAGAAACTTCAACTACTAAATCCAAAAGGACGAGGATGAACCAATAAAAAACATTTAACTAACTTTTGGTAGGAATTTAAAAAACAAAAATGTATTTGAGTCTTGGATGTAACATACTCAGATTGAAGACCCTTGAATTTCAAGCTTAATCAGCATAGGCATAAAACTTAATCAGCAAAGGCAAAAAAATATAAAAAACAAAATGTTAATGTCAAGATGGGGAATCGACATCGCTGTGTTCATACACAAAATGACGCAAATCATATCAACGGCAAACCAACAGGAAAAAAAATTTAACCAGTGGTAATCAATAGCATGCTTTGATTAAAAAAAAAGGAAAGAAATATTCTGGAACCATCGAGCCCATCTTTGCTCTGCCGCTGGCCTCTGCATCCTCTCATATTCCTAAAACAGAGATAACTCAAACACATAACAAAAAACAGAGAAAAAAAGAAAGGCAATAATAAGAAGAGAAACCCCTTAATAAAGTAATTTATAGTTAAATAAAAAACCAAAATTCTGGTAATAGACTTTGCAATGTTCTCCGTCCATCGTTTACCTCCTTGTTGTCTATGGTATTGATTTGAATCTGCTTGCAATTTCAAAGGCATGGTTCAAAATAATGCCCAGGAAAAATGGGAGAAACGAAAAGAGAGTGAGTGGAGAGGTACTTACCAGTGTGGAGGTGGTCGCTAGCGATGATAAATGGAATATACAAAGAAATCGCAATAGCCATAGTGCGAAGAACCAAAATTTCGAGATGGAAAGGAAAAAATCTGTGAGAGTGATTTCGGTTAGATAAATGGAGTTTTGATATGGAAGCCCTTATCCCACGAAATCACGCGTCCCTTCCTCTTCCCCAAGCAATGAAAACAAGGAAAACAGACGAAGAATCAAGCGACGTAGAACTCTTCGTCTTCGGGGCCTCACTCCTGAAATCAAGAGACGTAAAATTCTGTCTGCATTGATGGAGTATTCCTGATTTTTGGCATTAATGACGTGATTGATAAAAACAACAAATGCTAACAACCATGTCAACAAAAATTCGCGAACATTTAACTAACAAATTCTGTTAGATAGTTATTTTATATATATAAAGATATATATATATCTTTATACTTAAAAAGTATCTATCTCAATTTAAATAGTAACAAATAGTAATTATTGTTTAACTTTCATAAATCCAAAATTGCCCCTTGAATTTCACACAAGAGCACCCATTTATCACACAAATGTCCTTTGGACCTCCTTTGGCTATACACGCAACCAGCCAGAACTAGGCTTCACCGCCGGCCATATGGCCTCACCGCAGTCTCCGGCATCTCCCCCATGCCCCGACGAACAAGTCCCCACCGTCGAATGCCCTTGTCAGGCCTTCCCTCAGCCGCACGCAAGCAAAACCCGAAACGGTTCTATTCGGATTCATCCACATCGCGCACACAACCAGCCAGAGCTAGGCTTCACTGCCGGCCATCTGGCCTCACCGCTGACTCCAGCATCTCCACCATGCTCTGACGAACAAGTCCCCACCGTCGAATGTTCTTGCCGAGCCCTTCCAATTTTCGAATTCAAAGGGATTTGAAGAAGAAAACTCAAACTTGAGTTGAAAAGGAAAATAGCTCTAAAAAGATGACTTAACACATAATTTTCGAAAGGGAAAAGAGAGCATTTTCGGAGTAGTTTGAAGCAAGGGTCGACCACCCATTTTATAGGCGTGAAACTAGCACAACACAATGATTTTTTGGGTGGGATAAATCACATGAAACACAACCAAACCCGAGCCAAGACAAGCAAGCTGTAAAAGGAAAGATTCTTTAGCTTTTTAGATGAGAAACAAAGGCAAAAACATGGGTTGAAACTCACGATTTTGCTGGAAATTCGGACACGTGACTTACGAATTCGAGTGAAAATAGAGGGTAAATGAATAGCGAGATACTAGGTCTCTGATAATGCAATGCGTGGATGAAATGAAGATGAAAAAGGCTACAAAGATTTGATCTTTGCTCACGGCTTGCAGCAAACAAACAGGGGAACAAAAATGAAAAGAAACGGAAGAAGAAGAAGAAGAAGAAGAAGAAAGAAAGAAGAGAACGCTGGTTGAATACGTAATGGAAAAGGCTTGGAATTTCACTACTTCACTAAATCAAACGTTTTCGTTTGAAACAAAAGAAAGGGCCTAGGTTATGGGCTACAGGCTGACTGCAAAACAAACTTAAACATGGCCCAAAACATAATAAAACTTAAACTCAACACAATTAAACATAAATAGGCCCATCTGAAAATCAATTAAAATCAAATCAAATCAGATACATTAAATCAAATACTAACATAATAAAACAAGGAGATTAAATCCAAGCATTAAAATAAAAGCATCACAATAAATAATATGGGAAAATAAATTTTAACTGAAGATGAAATATCAAATATTTAAACACAAGCACAACAAACTAATATTAATAGCAACTAACTCATAACATCCAATAAATTAAAATATTAAAATATTAAAGTATTAAAATATCAAGGGGATAAAATTATGGGTCTTCACAGTCTAAACTTATAATTAATGCATTCTATTGTTCAAATTTAATTACTTTCCAGAAATATGTACTTGATTTGAACTTTTTCTTTATTGTGTAGTATGTACTTGCTGAATTTGCTGCAAAATATCTATCGAAGAACCAAAAAGTCAAAGTTCAAACATTTGATGATACAAGAGAATGACATGTTATTTGTTCTTACAATAACAGCGATTATTCATCAATGAGAATGATAAAATGATGGAATGTATTTGTAAGAGAAAATAATTTGAAAGAAGGAGATGCTTTTGTTTTTGAGCTCATCAAAAGGAAGCCTATTGTGCTGAAAGTCTATTTGTTTTGCGTAGCTGACTATATATGAAATTTATTTTAGTAAGTTCTTTCCTTTCAGTTTCAAGTGACTTTCTTTTTAATCTAGACAAATTAGTAATCTCCTTCTTTATTCTTCTGGACACATCATTTACTTTTCATATTTTGCGCAATTTAGTATTTTAGAAAACTTAGATAATTTAGTATTTTGGCAATTTCATAACCTATATCTAGCATATCTGATGATAAATATTTGGAATGTTGATTTTATTCACCATCGTGATAAATATTTCTAATCATGCTTTGTGTTCTCAAAATATTTTTCAGTATGCATTACTAAATCGTTTATGTGATTCAATACT
The DNA here is from genome assembly GCA_036559045.1 of Platycarya longipes. Taxonomy (NCBI): domain Eukaryota; kingdom Viridiplantae; phylum Streptophyta; class Magnoliopsida; order Fagales; family Juglandaceae; genus Platycarya; species Platycarya longipes. The sequence goes on from CM071801.1 coordinate 24,408,269, forward strand.
TGTGGAGACAAATTTAATATAATACATTATTGTCGGAATTGATAGAGTTGGATATTTCTTATATAGTTCTTATATTTCTCACTATATTGTGGAGAATTTGGAAATATAAAAATCTTATATTGCTTGAAGATACAAACAGCTAACTTTTGATCCAGATCCTAAACCTGATGAAGATAAATTATTATTCATTATTTTACATTTATTTATTTATTTTGTCTTTGTAACTATCACTACACTTTGGTTTCTATGTATCATTTGGGCTTATTTTTATTTTTCATGTCGATAAGCTCATGTATCATGAGATTCTTTTACTGTGAGGGTTATATTATGTTCTCTTTAAACATTTTTTTGTATTGTTCTTAGCAGCTTCTGATAAACAATAATTTTTGCCCCACTTTTTTTATCTCATCTCTTTGTTCTCCCTATACTCTTTCCCATATCTTTCTTATTTTTCCCCCTATCTTTCTTGCTTCCCTTTGTTCTAAAAATCATTAATTATCTATTTTATTTTACTCTTAAGGTATACTTTTCTATACAGTCTTTGGGTTGGATGAAGACCACCATAAAGATGCAGATGATGCAATCCATGATTTAGATGATATGGTTCACAATTTGAAAGTTCTTTTCATGATTGTGTCTTTTTTACTTTTTAATACAATTTATGATATTTGTAAGAAGTTCTTTCACTAGACAATTACTACCTACGAAATGTTGAATTATTAGCTTGCAACTTGATTGAATTATGTTGTTTTAATTCATTCAAAGTTTCTCTATGCTAGATGTTTATATTATTTTAATTTATTTTATAGTGATACAAGGCAACGTGCCTCGCACGTTGCGCCACTACTAGTATATATATATATCTATGAGTTATCATATTTTTATATTGGTGTTTAGAGTATACAATTTACACTATTTAAATGATAAGATTTGGTCATAAAATTTAAATTTTAAAATTTATTTATTGATTAAATTATATCATTTAATATTTTATTAAGTGTGCTTGCACAAACTTGAGAATATAGTTTTTCTATAGTTATACAGAGAAATGATAGATGCAGTCGTGGAATTGCAAATGGCATGCAGTTGCTTTAAAAAAAAGTGAGGTCTACTATTAAAAAAGTTAAAGTAACTGTACGTCGTTTACAATTCCATGACTGTATGTAACATTGCCCATTTATATATAATATATTACTTTAGACCTCTCGTGAGGCAAGAAAAGAGCTGATGAATATTGTGGGGTCCAAAAAAGTAATGAAGGTGTTAAGAAAAAAAAATAGATACAATGTAATGAAACGGCATCGTTCCCTAATTGCGCAGAGCCCAAACGGCATAGAATAAGCCACGTTGTCTCCCGCCACCACCAAAAGCCAAATACCGGGCATAGCCCGAGAATGAAATTATTATTCCAAGAGTATCCGTATCCCTTAATGGTCATTGGCCTCTGTCTAGCTTGAATTGTGTTCATTTCCCAAAGCAGAAAGGGTCGCTCGCTGACTTCATATTCCAGGGGCATTTCAGTAGTTTAATATTCAATGCCCTTCGGGCGGAATGGTCGGTTTTCTATTTCCTCGTTGCTTGAAATTTCAGTTCTGGGTCTCTTCGTCTCCATTTCTGATTCCTGATTCCTCGTATCAACATCATCGTTGGGTCTTTGTTGGTTTCCAAATATGGCCCCACAAACCAGAAGAACGTCCTTTCCGAAAGTTGTCATAGAGAGAGACTCCGACTCTGAACCCAGCTCGTCAGAAGAAGAAGAAGAAGATGAAGACAACCGAGAAGAAGAAGAAGCGGAAAGAGGGGAAAACGAAGAAGGGGAAGAGGAGGAAGCTTTGGAGAACAAAAACGGAGAGAGAAAGGCAGAAGGTTTGGATGCGAAGAAGAAAGGCAAAACGCCCATTACTCTTAGTCTTAAGAAAGTTTGCAAAGTAAAGGCTTTACCCAACAAGGTGCTCTTATAGTGTTTTGATACCCCATTTCGTTCATTGTTTTGATTTATTCTTTTATTGGTGTGTTTCAGGTTTGCAAAAAGGCGGGTCATGAAGCGGGATTCAAGGGTGCTACATACATAGACTGCCCTATGAAACCTTGCTTTCTCTGCAAAATGCCCGGTATGTTTCAAGTTTATTTATTTTTCTAAAAATTCTTATTCCTGCTTATAAAATCTCAATTAGGATTTTTTTTTTCCTGTCCACTTCGTGTATTATGTTCTTGCTATCACCTTCTAGCATTATAATTTTATAACTTTATATTGCACACATTATTAGCAAAATTGTAATTGGTCTTATTATGATGTTGGTTATGTGTTTGACATGTGGGTTGTGTGAATTGAAGGCCACACTACAATGACATGCCCGCATCGAGTGGCTACTGAGCATGGGGTCATCCCTGCACCCCGCAGAAATACCCGTAACCCATTGGAATATGTCTTTGAGCGCCAGCTCAGACCAGACATTCTTCCAGTAAGCCTTCACTCAACTATCTGCTTGTTTTTTATGAGCATGCCATATAGTATCCAGTGTTTTTTACATATCATATTCTCTTTTAAGCAGCATGAGATTACATTTAGTTCTGAGAGTTTGTTTACTGCATAATAGGGAAGCTTGAGGTGCTAGAACCACTCTGTATTTACTTATTACATGTAATGACCCCCGAGAGGGTGGAGCCACGTTACATGGCATTTTTTTTTCCCAAAACGGTTTTAGAAAAATGGACTAGTTTTGTTCGTTTTTAAAACCTTCCAGTTCATGCCCAGGGCGCCAGACTCCAGGCTATAAAATAAAATATATTTTTACAATAAACAGGTTTACAACATAAACATTTGATTTATAAAACAAAAGGTCTCTCTTTTATGCTTAAACTGTCGCGCTCTTTCCTTAGATTATCTGCTTCCTACTGCACACTTTTATGTGAGGGGGAAGAAAACACACAAAAAGAAAACTAAAATAAGTCAAATACTCAGTAAGTATTACTTCATACCATTTTTAATATATAACAAAGTAGGTTTTTTAATCATGCAACCAACACATAAATATACATATATACGTACAAGACAATACATGCATTCTTTTTCATAACTGTAATCTTATTATGACTTTCTTTTCTATGTGTCTTAGTACACTATCTTCATTACATAAAGAATCTAAAGATTTACCTTATTCTTAATAATTATTTTAAGCTATTAACACAAGGGATCAACAAATAAGCAAGTATCTAACTACCAAACAAGTACAACAATAGCCACCACTACCAAATAGTTATTAGACAAGTAAGTTACTAATTAGCAAACAAGAATAACAACCAACAACTACAAGTCATAAAAAACTAGTTAACAATCACTCATCTAATGCATACATATCATGCATGCAATGCACATCCTACATAATATGACATTCTTTTCAGTTCACTCACTTCATTTGGACCATTACACACTGTTACCCTTGTGTGCTAGGGTTGATGGATCTTTTTTTAGATCCTGCCTTTTCCTTTGGACCATTGGGTCTTTCTTTGTATCCCTCTCGCAATTTCATACATCATAATATAGTATCAGTTCATACAAATCATGCATCATTTTAGAATTGTAGCAAATGATACATTTCATCATACATCCTATCCTAGTATCAGTTCATGGCATTATTCTATAAAATTAATAGACAAAAATATCAAGTTTTATCTTATATTTTTCAGAGAATACATATAATAATTACTATGTATAGGCATTCAATCACATACATATATTTACATATTTGGGGTTTGATAAAATGGGCTATCAAGAATGGTCATACATACGTATATTAGCATTTTCAATTCTATTATCTTTTTTTTACTAGTCTGGTAAATACTAGAGGTGTATGAGCATAACACTTACCTGGTCTCCAATCCTATTTTCATATTATATAGTCCAGTCACAAGTACATCATATAACAATCAATCTACAATCGTACACACAAATAGCATCACTATATATATATATCTAGCACCAAGCAATTAAAATAGGAAAAACCTACACTTTACTAGGACACTCTCCTGCTATCCTCATGTCCTTAGGGTCCTTACTATGTTAAAATCATCGGAGACTTACTATGAACATTGGGACACCTCCCGATATCTCCATGTCCTTGAAGTCTTACTATGCTAAGACCATCGAAGACTCACTTTGGACACTAGGACACATCCTGATATCCTCATGTCCTTGAAATCCTTACTCAGGACAGAGTACCCATTTCATATGGTAATCTTGTCTGGTACATGCGTTACTAGATACACATGTACCTCCATGTCACCGAAGATCAATATAAAATACATTGATCACTTGTTGGTGCAACAAGCACCATACTTTGATAGCAATATGCTCCATTCTGGTTGGTAGGACTAACCCCATGTTCTAGCCCTCTACGAGTTCATCCCGACACTCAACATGATAAAGTCCATCTCTAGTGTACCTCCATCGCGTCATGCAGTTCGAGGCTACTATCGGGCTATCTCTTCATCCACCACTTAACATGGCATTGCACCACATGACGCCTACATCGACTCCTGACATGAGTACGATTCCTTAAGTACCTTGGTTACACTCCCAACACTTCACTGCTATGCGACTTCGTCGTTTCGCACGTACTTCAAGACATAACGCGGTTACATCACTGCTTTGAGACACTCTTCCACAGTTCCCAATACTTCATGGGTCCTACTTTCCTCAATCACGTAATCATCCATCATCGTGACGCGCTTCATGGTGCATCGCGACTACAACTCACATTACTATGTGTGTACTCCCTACGATGCACACCACACGGTGCATCGCTCCACCATATAGAGCACACTCCACATGTACTCCCTTTACAACACTTGCCACAACACTATATTTGCATACAGAGCACCCCCGTACTACACAGCACAACACAGTTCCCAATACTTTATAACATAGCCAACCAATTTCACACAACTACCAAACGGACTTCATAACATCAACAACACAGTTCACAATCAATCAATTAAACATAAATATAAGAGAGAGGGTTATACCATAGCGGGATAAACCTGTACGTTGCTCACTTTCTGGCATGGTTAGTGGTGTCGGAAGCTACTAACTTTAGCATTAACCGCTCCATCAAGGTTAGTGTCGTGACCTCGGAACTAGAATGTCTTGGGGTTTGGGTCTAGGGTTTTGACTACTAAATCTGGATTGTGTGAGGATGGCCATTATGGTGGGGAGTTCGTAGGTGGCAGTGGAAAGGTCATACGTTGCGGCTAATATCGCGTACTATGATGTCAACCATGTAAAGTGACGGTTTGGGTTAGGGTGCTTAGTTTGATACCGAAAGCTAGGGGAATATTCACTGGTAGAAGGAAAATCTCATGATGGTAGTAGTGAGGCGGTGCAACCACCGGAAGGTGGCGGATCTACCTCAAAAGGTATGGAAACTCATTTTCAGGTTTCTGTGTACATGAGAGGTGGGGCTGTGGATGGAAGAGCTAAGCTAGGGGGGAGGTCGCTTGAGGTGGAAAAGGCTTTGAGTGGTGGTGGTGAGACCATACGGTGGCTGGTGGTGGCGCGGTGAAGTGAAACTCATGGGTTTCATACCCATTTCTGGTGGAGGAGAAGTGGAAGAAATGGGGGGCTGCCGGCAGTGGGTTATGTTCACTGGAGTGAGGGGGGTTGCTAGGAGGTTGCTGGCGCCATGGGTGGCGGCGGCGTGGCATGGAAATGCAAGAAAGTTATTTTGGGTTTGGGCTCCCCGGCGGGTAGAAAGAAGGGGGGGGGGTGTTGTTGTCCGAGCTGGGAGAGAAAGAGAGGAGAGAGAAAAGGAGAAAAAGGAAAATGAAGAAAGCGAGGGTTTGGGCCTCCTCTTGGACTATTTATAGACCTAACATTTTGGGGTCTTCAAATTGACAAACGATACGCTTAAAACATTGATCTGAAAATACGTAAAATCAATTTAACTTAAAACACTGAGAATAGTCAAATAAAATATTATTTTAACTTAACTTTAGTTTATAACATAATATTCCTCATCATTAATTAAAATGATGAAGGTTACTAATTATTTAAAATGAATAAAGGCATATATTTAATAAGAGATTTAAAGTATAATTAAAATTTCACAAAATTTTTAAATAACTAAAATCATGGTAATAAAACGATTTTGTACAATTATAATATTTTGTAGCGCTCTAAGATGTCATAATTGCATTTCTTATAAATCTAGCTTAGGTCCAATAACACTGGAAATACCTCATATAATATTTCCAGAACATTTAAAATATTCGATAGCATTAAAACACTAAAATTGACTTTATTTTTTAAAAACACGCCATCGGGGTCGGGCACGTGCTTTAAGACCTAGTACGTGCATCGGGGCTCGTTTCAATCGAAAAAGAGAGGAATGAGTTGTCACGTCATCTCATCGGGATTTGCGAAGCCTTAGTGAAAAGAAGGAGCCGGTGTTTCATTGCTATACTTTAGCTACTGAGTTTGGTCAATTATGCACTGTGATGTTGAGCATGGTTGATCCAGGGAGGACAATCAGTTTAGTGTGAGATATGTTTGTATATCTGCTTTCATTGCTGGTGAAGTCCTTAAGGCTGGCAGTTTAGAGATTAATTTCATTTTTCCTAGGAAGGAGAGTGAAGGTACTGAATTTTTTGAATTAGCTTTGCTGAATCTGTATTTGAAGCAATAACGGCATACTTTAATACTTCAGAGTCCAAATGAGAAAACTGGGCTGCATCACTGTGGGCTTATTCTGAATGCTTTTCTTCTCTGAGCCTTGTTTTATAAATGCAAAGCAGGACTCCTTCCACAGGTTGGAACTTCCAAATTTTTAGCATAGATTTAAGATGGTGTACAAATCATGAAATAATGGTTGTAACTCCTTCGTAACAAAATGTTTTCTGTCATAATTACATGCTTGAAACAGCTTTTACAATTCAACTATTTGGTTCATTTTCTTTCTTGTCATTTGAGCATGTGTTTGAGATATCAGTACATTTCATACTTGAAACCGAGTGATCTAGTGTTGCATTTTGTTTCAAACTTGACTTGTTTCTTGATTTAATAGTCTTCATGGAGCTTATTGTTGAAAAGTTATCTATCAGGGGTAATATGCAGTGTTCACCATAATGAATTTGTTGCATCTTTTATCGTCTGTTCAATAGATCAAACCAACATTCGTAATCCCAGATCAGGTGAATTGTGCGGTTATAAGATATCATAGTAGACGGGTAACATGCTTGGAGTTTCATCCTACCAACAATAACATCCTTTTATCTGGAGATAAGGTCATTCTCACCTCTGTTTATTCCACTAATTGGTTTAAATTTTATCTCCTGTGATTTTTTTAATGATAATTGACACCTGTCCTTTTTCTCTGTATGTTGTTAAAGAAAGGACAAGTTGGAGTCTGGGATTTTGCTAAAGTGCACGAAAAGATGGTTTATGGAAATGTACACTCTTGTATCGTGAATAACATGAGGTTAGTTATCTCTTCGGAGCCTAGCTCATATATATGCGTGTGTGTTAATTAACTCTATGAAGCCATAAACGATGTGCGTGTGTGTTTATATAAATTCAATGTCAGAAGGCTGAATGGTACCTAAACGCTTACAGATTCAACCCTACAAAGGATGATTCAGTATATGCTGTGTCCTCAGATGGAACTGTTAGTTCCATTGACTTGGAGACTGGAATTTCATTCTCTCTGATGAACCTTAATCCTGATGGGTGGCAGGTGATATTTCCCTCCAGTTTCTTTCTGGTGTTTATAGAAGTGACTTTTCTTGTTGCCTTGCAAATCTTGAGTGTGTAAAGTTGTTTCTAATTCTATAACCAAGCTATTGGACTGACCATTAAAGGCTGTATTTCTGATTTTCCAAAGTCTGTGCTAAATGTTTATACTTGGGAATGACAATCTGTGCCACAATTTTTTTTTTTTTGAAGTTCTGTCAATGAGTTTTAGAGTGCAAATCAGTCTCTTTCTACCCTGTGCAGAGTAACATTTTACTATATGGTATATATGTTTTAATTAATAGTGTGTGTACCAAGGCTTTCGGATCGAGGTATATTTAGCCGAAGTAGGCACTGGCAAATTTGGCAAGATACCCTGACTCGGTAGTGTTGATTTGTTCAGTTTTGAATATATGGAACTGCCTACCAATAGAAATCTATGGATTTGATTTAAATGTTGATTTGGTTTCTGAAATCATTTCAAGTTTAAAGGATACTATTTTACGTGAAGATCATTTCTGCTTATTTGTCAACAGTGAATAGGGATAATGATTGGAAAAGGAGAGGTGAGCTGGGGGATTCTCTGCTCCCTCTCCTACCTCTTGTGGGATATTTTATTTTCTTTGGGAGAAGGGGTATGATTAAAAGAGAAAAGGAAAGGTAGTGCTTTGGGACTTATATGGTGAATTAACTCTTCTATTATGTCTTTAGAAGTGGGTTATATATGGTTTACCTGTAGGGTCCAAGCAGTTGGAGGATGCTCTATGGCATGGATATCAACTCAGAGAAAGGCCTTGTGCTTGTTGCTGATAATTTTGGTTTTCTCTACTTGTAAGTATTTTCCTTATTTGGCTGCTTTTGTTACAAAAAAATATTTGTAAGAATATAAAGATGAAATACCATTTGATGGAAAGTGCACCCAACTAGAAAGATGATTTTAGTCACACGGTTGGCAATATGATTTAACATTTTTTCCTGTGTTTGTTAAACTTGTGTTAGAAGTCTCCCTTCTGCTTTGCCTACTATTGGAATGGTTATGTTAAAGTATGATATATATTTGTCCTATTTTATAATAGTAGGTGCTACTTCCTCAAACTGATACTGCATGGTGGTACTAATTATGTAATATTGTTTCTATTTGATTGATGGCAGTAATGATAATCTGGCTCTTTGTTTGTTATAAATTACAATGACATGGTTAGACTATTTAATCAACGTTACTTTTTGTTGCTTAGAAATCTGCTAAGGGCTTATATCTCAGAGTACTATGCTATAATCTTTGAACTAATTGAAGCGATATTGAGGTGAAAACTTGTACGAATGACATGTCTGCTTCTGATCGTATTGTTGAAATTGTCTGAGTAGACTGGGAAACTGAAAAAATGGAAAAAGAAGGGGAGGGGGGGAGAGGGAGGACGAAAGGATGGAGGGCAGGAGAAAAATGCTTGGAATGCTGTGAATGTGAAACGGTCTTCTCAATTCTACTTTCTACCAGTAATATATTTCTATGAGCAGCAGACATACTTACAGTCAGGTTTGATTTTCTCTTATGGCATATACTTAAGAGTGGATACTCGCTCTAACAACAAAATTGGGGAAGCAGTTTTGATCCATAAGAAAGGAAGCAAAGTTGTTGGACTCCACTGCAATCCTGTTCAGCCAGACCTCCTTTTGAGCTGTGGAAATGATCATTTTGTAAGTTTTTAAATGTAATGATATTTTATCAAGAGAAATAACATTTATTTTTGGTTCTTTCCCCTTTGTGCACCTGAGCACTAGTGGGTTTTCTGCTATGCTCTCACAGTTATGAATCAATTATTTTTGAATATCATTATGATGAAAGTTTAGTTATTCTGTTAACGCATCTCAATTGTTCTACAAACTGTAAATATGTGGTCCTATATGAATTTACACTGAAATATTATTCTGGTTGTAGTAGCCTTATATATGGTTTCCGCACTGCAGGCTCGTATATGGGATATGCGTCGAATGGAAGCTGGATCTTCTCTCTATGCTCTTGCACACAAGCGAGTTGTTAACTCAGCATATTTTTCTCCATTGTCGGGCAGCAAAATCCTAACTACATCGCAAGACAATCGCCTTCGTATATGGGATTCTATATTTGGCGATTTGGACTCTCCAAGCCGAGAAATTGTGCATAGTCATGATTTTAATCGACATTTGACTCCTTTTAGAGCTGAATGGGATCCAAAGGTGATATGTTAGTTTATGTTTGTAATATTCTTGTTACGCTTTGAATCTTTCTTTTCTTCTGGAAATCTCATTACCTTTTTGCTGCAGGATCCATCAGAATCCCTGGCAGTTATTGGCCGTTACATTAGTGAAAATTATAATGGAGCTGCCTTACATCCTATTGATTTCATAGACATCAGCACAGGACAGCTAGTTGCTGAGGTCATGGATCCAAACATCACAACTATTAGTCCGGTGAACAAGCTACATCCACGTGATGATGTTTTGGCGACTGGTAGTTCGAGGTTTGAACTTACCTTATCAACTTATAGTCTAATGTGTTGAGGCTTTGTTTTTGTGCCTCCATTATGTTTTGTGATGGGTAGATATTTATAACATTCGGTAACAGAGGAAGGATTTATGCTACTGCTGCTGCTTCTTTTCGAATAAATAAATCTTGTTGTGATAGATTGCTTTAGTTTGTGTTTGCTGCCTTTTGTGGTTAACCACACTACTTTTTAGATCGCTCTTCATATGGAGGCCGAAGGAAAAGTCTGAGCCTGTGGAACAGAAGGATGAACGGAGGATAATTGTTTGTGGAAGAGCTGAGAAGAAGCGGAGTCGAAAGTTTGGGGATGAAAGTGATGATGATTCTGATGATGACAAATTCACCTTCAAGGGCACGAAGCCGAAGTCCAATAAACCCGAACAGAATTTAACCCGCTGTCCGAATAAGTTCAAACGGTAATATAATGCAAAATGTGGACTTTCATGTTCTTTTTTGGTTTCTGTGTTGAGTGTGGATTTTGAAGCATTCATCTTCATCTGCCAACTCGGGAGAACCATCCGAGCTGTTCTTGAAGCTTTCCATAAGCCATCTCTGTACAGAAAGCTATTTTGCCACCTTTTGCTTATAGCCTTCAGCAAAAGTTTTTTTGATTTCTACCAGGTGATGTCTTCAGCATCTTACTTTCTTTTGCTTTACATCATGCAATTCCTTTTGTTTCAGTGTAAAATACTAACTGGGATGCATCCATGCATGCAATGCAGCCTCTTGGATATGTTGTTTCATCATGTTGGATTGTGCATCACTTCTAAACGACATCTGGATCTAAGGGAGGGGTGTAATTAATTCAGTTTGATTTGGTTTTGAGTATATTTTGGAATCAAATTAGTGTAAATCGGTTTTGGAATGATGAAAATCGATGCGGACCGAATCATCTAGGAAAGTAAAACTTTTGAATTTTTCAGTTTCCGTCTGGTTCGGTTTGACGTGTGATTCGATTTTGAGTTTTTTTTTTTTTTAAAAATTTTGGGTAGTCCCTTTTTTGGATCCAAATTAAAATTTGTTTTATCCCAAATATGGTAAGAGTTCAAAACTTTGTTTTCAAAAATGTCATGTATATAACCATAAAAAATGTGCAAAACTGTACTTATAAAAAATATATTTATCCTCAGATATAGTATATGAAAAAGTATACTCTTATACCATATTATATATGTAAGCATATAACTTAATATATAAAGATAAATAATAACATATTAATAACTTAATATTAAAGATCTAAGTTTAAGAGTTGTTGGCGTGAAAATCACAAGATTACAGCAAAATATTTTCTATTTTTTTGATGTACAAATTAAAATGATAATCTAATATGCATAATTTTACAAGTAAGACATTAAGAATTTTTATGTGAAAAAGCCTTCAATACAAATGAAAAATTCTTGAGATCTAGTCTTTACTAATAACAATAATGAGGCTACAGATTTCTTCAAAATAACATCTAAAAATTACCAATGCATTATGATTATCTATATTTCTGGTTCAACACAAAATCATTATCATCATACAAATGGAAAACTACAAGAGTGATAAAATATATTTTACCAAATGAGTATTTGTAGAGAACAGATAAAGATTAATCTCAGCGATGGGTACTAGTCAAAATGAATCTCGACTTTACTAACAACATATTGAAATTTCATTAAATTCGGATCGCTCAAAAATCTGATGAAAATATGAAAAAAGGAAAAATTTCGTACAAGGCACGTACGGCTTCATCTCTTAATCTCCTGTGTCTATTCCTCTTCCCACTTCTTTTTTTTTTTCTTCGCTGTAGGGACGTGTCTATTTCCAGCCGCCACTTTCACTTCATATATTCTTCAAATATTCTCATTGGGATTGAATAAAAGTTATTTTTTTAAAATTATAATTTTATATAAATACTAAAAATTTTAATCATATTTAATTAAATATGATAATAAAATTTGTAAAAAAATAAAAAAAAAAATATTTTTATAAATAGTAAAACTAAAACTTTGTCCAACAATTACCAAATTGTTGAATAGCTTTTTGCAGTATTTTTGGGTGAATATGATAATGCTTTTATAGGTGACGCTGGAGATCGGATGACCTCTAAACATTAAAAAACAGCTCTCTAATAAGGGGTTGACACGGATGCAACTATAGCAAATACAAAGTGGACAATACTACACCAAATCCCACTGAAAAGATTACCTCCCTCCATTGAAACTAACTGTGGGAGTTCCAGATTCGTTTCCTTCGCACAACTGGATAGCCCTCAATCCTTCGCACTCTCGCAATCTCGCATTCATTTCTTGACTTTAAGAACTTTTTTTCTCTCTCGGTGGTTTCTTTCTAAGTTATCCTTCTCGGTATCTTCTCAAGCCCTATTCGAGTTCTCGGTGTAGATCACCAAGGAAATTTTCGGCCATCTCTGTTTTAGTTTCTTGGAATTTTTCCATCGGGGCCCCGGGGGGGGGGGGGGGGGGGGGGGGGGTTCTCATATGATAAACAAGCATGCTAAGAAAAAACAAAATCCCTCAATCCTTTACGAATTTCATCTGTTGTTCACCCATTTGTTATTGGAGATTTCCCAGGAATAATCTTACCAGACAAACACGAAGAACAAACTATAAAATAGAAAATAAATTGAGAAGAATTCCTAATATGAAATTTGAAAAGAAAAAAGAAAGCCTCCAAAAAACAATCACGAGGGCTCAAAGCTTGAAAGTGCTTGAGATTGGCGATAGAAGAAGATGAAGAAGCGAAGCAGTAACAACTAACTACTTGTTTCCTCTTTTGTTTGTGCGATCTCTTCTTCAAGTGTCTGATTGGTCTCACTTTTCTGTTGCTGTCTGTGCGTTTTCGTGGGTCTGTGCTTGAAATGGGAAAAGGGGAAGTGGGGAGAAAGGGAAGGGCTACGTAAGGGAGAAGGTCCGTAGTGATGGGAAGCTGGAATGCGTACGTGTAAATCTCTTATTAGTGGGCTATTATTGTTTAAAAAAGAGCTGGATTGGTCGCCAGTTTTCCTCTATCAGTATATCTATCTATATATATAAAGAGCCTATCTAACAGAAATTCTTGTTTTAACAGAAAGTATCAAACGGAAAAATATTGATTTAACGATTTATGTTATTTTCCCGTTAAAAGTTCACGCCTTTCGTCTATTTCCGTTCGTTTACTGTTCATGAATCTGTTCAACTCACCTAATTAATGCGTAATAAAATCGCAACGTAATTAATACCTAATTAACTCGGAGGCTCGCTTTAATACATCTTTAATACATATCTCCGTAGGAAAGTTATTATGGATCGACCATTATATTTGAATTAATATTCATTAAACACTGCATTTTGATTGATAATTTCAAAACAAAAATTAATAGGTTAGTTTGATTGATAATATTCATTAAATTATGCTTTCAATTTCAAATCCAGATCCAAACCACAAAGGAAAACAAAAAAAAATACATATCTGAAAAAAGACAGCACCTGGAGGCCTTGGCTTCGGGGATCCAAAAGAGCGGGATCCAATTCGTATGGGTAGTGAAAGCGGGGACGACAGAACAGGCGGCGGACGGGTACGGCGTCATTCCGGATGGATTCGAGAAAGGCGTGGCCAAAAGGGGTTTGATAATAAAGGGATGGGCAGCACAGGTAAAGATACTGAGTCACAGAGCAGTGGGAGGGTTTCCGAGTCATTGCGGGTGGAACTCGGTGCTGGAAGGGATAGTTGAGGGGACGATGATCCTGGGATGGCCCATGGAGGCGGACCAGTACGTGAACGTGAGGTTGTTGGTGGAGGACTTGGGAGTGGCGGTGAGGGTATGCGAGGGAGTGGACTTGGTGCCTGACCCGGCCGAGTTAGGAAGGGTGATTGCCGACTCAATGAGCAGGGATAGCACTGAGAAGGCACGGGCTAGAGTGCTGAGGGATAAGGCGTTTAAAGCTGATGGGGATGGAGGGAGCTCTTCCATGGATTTCGATCGTCTTCTCAAAGAGCTAAACCAGCTGTAGCATTACAAAATAAAAACCCACAACCCACAGAGAGTAACAAAATATAAACCATACTGCCAAGAAGATGAAATCCAAGAACGTCAAGGCCTTCAGCAAGCAAAATCTAAAAATAACAATAGGAAAAACCCAGGAAAATAACACCAAATAAAAATTCCTCAAAGCAACGTTTAGATGCACAACCCATGACACAATAGAAAATATATGAACAATCATTATACCCAGAATGCACCGAGACACGGATCGGATATGCACAACGCAAGAAAATAGAGAGAATAAAGCAAACATGGATCCTAAAGTGATGCCCAGATTCATAACCCACAAATTAACTAAAGAAAGCATGTCAGGAGAAGAAAGAAATTCGGAGAGAGAGCCACTTGCGGGAGAGAAAAAAGGGGATGGGGAAGTGCAACAGCTGCTTTGAGGAGCTCAAGAATCAGATGGACGTAAATAATAAATCAGACATTAATTACACGAGAGGAAACTGTCGGATTTGACAGATGCAATTAACGGAAAATAATAAAAATCGTTAAACTAACCATTTTTATTAGATAGATTCTTTTTATACAATATCTTTTATATATATAAAGAATTTTTTGTTTTAACATTTGTCGTTAAAATTTTCAGTCAAAAGTTTAGTCATTTAACGCCGTTAAACTAAATTAAATATCCAGTAAAATTTTTATTTGTATATTTATTATTATGATATTTTCTCTTTAATAACAAAAAATCAATGGCCAAAGACGATACAATTACTACTCACAAAAGTACACATACACCGTAATTATGAATTTATGAGATAGAGATCCGGGTTTAGAAAATCTGGGGTATATTCTGAAACATCTTCTGTTTGTACCAAAAAACAATATTCACTTCTCGTCTGGATTTAATTAATATTTTGCCGCACAAATTTTTAACTG
Organism: Platycarya longipes; assembly: GCA_036559045.1. Classification (NCBI taxonomy): domain Eukaryota; kingdom Viridiplantae; phylum Streptophyta; class Magnoliopsida; order Fagales; family Juglandaceae; genus Platycarya; species Platycarya longipes. Next base: position 24,423,425 of record CM071801.1, read on the forward strand.
GTTATAATATTACTAGGTGGAAATAACGTAAATAAATTTGCTTAGCTTTTTAAAAAAAAAATTATTTTTATTAAGAATTAATTTAAAGGAACAACAAAATAGAAGTTGAAGTTAAAAAAAAATCAAAAAATCAAAAAACAAAACCGGACCGGTCCCATAAATAAACATAAAATATCAGTCTCTTAAATATAATAACAAAATTTTATAAATACAATAACATAAAATAATATAATCTCATAAATAAACATCTCTTATAATTTTATGATACTTGTTGATTCCATTTCAGGAAGAAGTATTTATATATATATATATATATATATATATATTATAATATACATGAGCATTTATCTTGAGAATACGCCTGAATTCTTGATAGGCTGATGAAAACGTCATAACATTTATTATAACATGTGTTTTCCGTTCAACACATAGCATAGAATCTGATGAAAAAAATCCAAACAATGCAGTAAATAATATGAGCTTTAAATCCATTCCTTAACATGAATCCATTCTGATACGAAGGTAGATCACATATATACATATATATCATAATTATATTTATTAATCTGTTTTTTCTTATTACATGTTTTTTTTTAAATAATAATTTTAAGAATATTTCTCTATTTTAACTTTATGTTACAATGTTAATGTTGTTATTAATAACATTACCTGTACTGAAATAAAAATTATTTTATTAATATATAATATAATTACCATAAAATAAGAAAATATATTTTATTCACAATTTAGATATGTCTATCTATTTATTAAATTACATAATATGTTAATCAATATAGTCTTATATAATATAATTTTTTAACAAACAAGTTGAATGGTTAAGAAAATATTATTTACATTAATCATTAATATAAAAGAAACAAAATTAAAACAATAAATTCACATATAATCCCACTGTATGTAATAAAATTAAAATTAAAATTAAATTTTTTTTTGAATTAATTAAAATCCATGTGCCTGGAATATAAAAGAAAACAAAGTTAAAAAATAAACATGATGGGACTAAGTTATTGTGTTTATGGAACTATATTATTAAATTTATGAAACTATGTTATTGGATTTTATGTTATTGGATTATCATTAATCAAAAATTAATTCTTAATAAAAATAATTCTTAAAAAATTAAAAAAAAATTAAGCAAACGTGCTTTGCACGTTACTTCTACCTAGTATATATATAAAGTGGCTATCAAACGGTTTAATATTACATTTTGTTGTTTTCCGTTCAACTCCTTCTGTATTTCCTAATTTTTCTGTTAAGGCCCTATCCCATTTTGTTATACTCACTTCCAACTTTCCAAATTCCAATTTTGCTGGACACCCGAGGAAGGTGGAGGGTCGAGGAAGGCGAAGGGTAAGAAAAGAAAAGGAGAGTAACAATGGAGAGGCAAAGTGTCAAGGTGAGTCTTTATCTTTCTCCTCTTCGCTATCATTTTCAATTCTGTCATTTCCTCATCGATAGATGAACAATTGCACTCTGTTTGTTGTTTGGTTAACCTAGGAAGCTGAAGGATATATATATATAAATTAGATATATATATATATATATATAGATTATTTCCCTCGAAAATGGAGAGACCCACACAACAAGAGTAAATTTATATAGAAGTATAAATAATAAAATTAAAATATCATGTTATATTAATTTTATAATATATGTAATATATATAACATATTATATAATATAAAAAACTCAAATAGATGTAATTTTGTCGGTTTCGATTCGATCCAATTTATCGAAACGAAAGAATCGAAAACGATCGAAGTTCAGAGAGCTAAACAAACAAGGAAATGAAAGGAACTGAACGTGTGTGTGGACTGATGACATACATATCAAGCCAATCTGCATAGTGCATATGTAAGAATTAAACCCACTTTTGTCACGTGATAGCTATGACTACGGGTAAATGTGTTGTGTCTTAATTAATAATATCGACAGCTTAGCCTTAGCGTTTCCAATTTCAATACGCCTCTTTGTTTCTATATAAGCAATACTCCCCCTTTCAGACCCATAATCAGTGTGACCCACGTCGCGCTTCAAATCTTTTAATTAAGGAGGACCTGATCACGAGAGATTTCATATGACAACTGCGTGATCTGAACTTAATTTTTTTCCCCTTTTAAATCAGTGCCTTTTAAACCCTCTTTGGTTAATATAATTCTGAAATTCCTCTATTTCTGGAAAGTTTGTTTCTCTATATATGAGAAGCGCAAAAATCTTGCCAAAACCAGTTTTTTTTTTTAACAAATGCTAAGACCAGTTGAAAAATGTCTTACTACTCTACAAGAAAAGTAATATATAAACTACTATAAATAGTTTTTCACATGGAATCTTATCATATTAAATGAGGAAACAGGCCATTCTTGCTCAAGACTAGTTTAAATGTCCTATAATCCCATAAGTTTATATTAACCCGGCCTGATCTTAATCATCTTTTAAATTTAATTTTATCATATCAACGGGATGATAAAGTTTTATTCGCCTCTATTGAAAAAAGTGCAGATTTAGATTCTTAGAATTTTCTTAATTAATTCTAAAATTTAGAATGAGAGAAAGATAGACACATAAAATAGACTATATAGAATTTAATGTTGCCCGAGAAGCAGTAAATGCTATACAGCTCAATTCATATATCTATTTCTCTTCTAAGAAATATCAATGTGTTATATACAAACATAGACAGATACATAATTGCTCCATATAATATATATATACACACACATAGATGGAAAGATACACACAGCGCCACTTTCTTTTCGTGTTAATCCAAATAGGCAGATATACTTTGCGTCTTTGATTCAAGTCTCGAATCCCACTAAAAACACATAATTGTTTTGAGAGAATACTACTGGTCGTGACGATACTCTTAAAACTATAATGTTAATTCTAGTATAATCATAATTCTAAAATATAAACCCGCGTAATATTATAAGAGCATTATGATTTTATATTTTCCTAATTATATAACTTATTTATTAGAATATAATTAGTTTGATAAAAAAATAAAATAAAATAGTTTCAATATATATAATTAGTTTGATTATAATTATTGTTCTTAAATAGAGGGCATGCAATTTAACTATAAGGAAAAGTACTCTTATAACCACTTGACAACTTATATTCACTATTTTATGGAATTCTCCATTTCTCTTCACTATTTTACAACTTATTTGATGCTTGTTGAGAATAGATGGGAGTGAAGAATAGAAGGGTTTCAATTGTTGAGAAGCGAAGAGAGTGTCTCCACGCAACTGCCAAGTTTTGTCAGCCGGGATACACACTTTGTAGGGGCTTCTTTTTACCGCTTTATCTGGCAAAAAGCTCCTGTTACACAAGGGTAAATTCGGGATTCCATTCGCTTCAAAATTCGCGGGGTCTTGGACGAAAAACTAAAACAAATAACAACTTAACAAACCCGTTCAGCTTCTTTCTCTCGCTGTCAGTGCGTGTTAAGCCTTAAAAGAACCATCCTCGCCTTGATTCAATCACGGCACCAACCCATCCGCATTCTCTCATCCCGTTAAAAGGAGCCGTCCCTATTCAAACTTTCTCCCGAAACACATTCGTCGGGGGGGAGGAGGAGAGAGAGGGAGAGACAGTGAGAGCGAGCGAGCGAGCGAGCGAGAGAGAGAGAGAGAGAGAGAGAGAGAGTGAGAACGAAGTTCAGGCTATGGCGGCATCGAATGGGAGCGAGTACTTCGAGATTGGAGGAGCGGAAGAGTCCTTTGGAAGACCTTCGAATGCAGAATCAGTGGCGGAGGACGAGGAGGAGCTTCGATGGGCGGCTATCGAGAGGTTTCCCCCGCATCAGCGGACGAACTTCGCTTTGTTGAGGCGGACTCCGTCGAAGCAGGGGAAAGAGGACTCTAACACCGAGACGATCGACGTGCGCAAGCTGAACCGTTTCAGCCGTGAGCTTGTTGTAAGGAATGCCTTGGCGACCAATGAACAAGACAACTATAGGTTGCTCTCGGCCATTAAAGAGCGCCTCGATAGGTATACCGCTCAATATTTTAATTCTATGTCTCTGTTTCTCTTTCTATCATTTCTGGATTTCGTTTCTGTTCTTTTGCCATTTTTTTAGTCCTTGCAACTGAATCGGATTCCAGAATATGATTTTATTATTCTATATCATTTAAAATCTTTATTTCAATTAAAATCTTTAAAATATAGTGAAATTGTATATCAGATAGTTTAGACACTCAAATGCAATCTGAATCCAAAAAAACTATTACCAATATTCCTGTTTCTATGTATGGCTTGATCGTGTTTCCGTGTATAACTTGATTTTGTATGGTTGCAGACGATCTGTGCTTTCTATTTATGCAATTGTACAAGATCAAGTAATACACGGAAACACGATCAATCCATACATAGAACGAGGGATGTGCATAATATCTTCTGCAATCATACAAAATCAAGTTAGACATGGTATACATAGAATCAGGGATTTGCGTAATGAGAGCTGTAAACTGTTTGTTTTGTACAGAGTTTGGACTTCTCTAATTAGATTTTGATATCTTCGTTGCTGGATACTTCATTAAGTAAATGATATTCGAACTTCAAAATCGTGTAATTCGTGTTTATTTCTTCGATTATATTAATTACGTATACTCTTTCATCGTTAAAAGAGTCGGATTGGAGGTGCCGACGGTGGAAGTGAGGTACGAGAACTTGAACATTGAGGCCAACGTTCAAACCGGTTCAAGAGCTTTGCCTACTTTGGTTAATGCTTCTCGTGACGTCATTGAGGTCGAGTTTTATTCTACCGTACTGGATTTTAATGCATTATAATTAAATCTTTTGGACCTCACGTTATATCTTTTTTTCTTAATTCTTTGAATGCAGCGAATTTTAACTAGTCTACGGATATTTCGACCAAAGCGACACTCCTTAACCATCTTGAAAAAAATCAATGGTGTCGTGAATCCGGGAAGGTATAACAAGAGTTCGTCCTTTCCCTTGTACAAAGAGCTACTGATTCTAGAAAAGAGGATAAAAACAAAAAACCTCTTCTACTAACTGAACCATGCTCCGTCATGGAACATGAAAGTTCAATTAAAAAAAGTAACATACTCGAGCTTACAAGTAAACCTTGATCTTGCATTTAATTCATACTAGTGATGAGAGCATTTTTTAAACTTACTGAACCGTTGTGTAAAGAAGATTGCGGCCTTATCTCACAGTACTGGCTGCTAATGGGGACAAAGTGAGCTTTAATCTGATATTACATTAATTACTTTTCATCTGAGCAACATAGGCATTCCAAATGTTTCTCCCTTGTTGGTTCTGAAGTTAAAAGTACTTTAATTTTGCGCATAACAAAGTGAAGTACTTTACATTTAAAAAAGCCAAACTATATTGGAAAGCAAGTAGGTCAACCGTTGTAGTTTCCAAAAGAAAAATACTACTCTTTCCGCTACTTTTTTAATAATATTGTAAATTATTTTTTATTTCTTTTAAAATATTTTAAAAAGTATATGAAAAAAATAAAGAAAAAAATAAAAAGAACCCTACGGGAGCTCCGAGTGGGAGGTCCAGACGGTGACTGTGGAGCCCACCCTTTCCAAAAGCAAGAACTGTCACGTTCTAACATTTGGCGTATCCATGATCTTTTCTGGTTGTGTTAGAGGGATTCATTACTTTCATGTGTTTTTGTTTGAATTGACCAAAAAAGCTGGATTCGGCCTTCGTAGGATGACTTTGCTCTTAGGACCTCCAGCTTCTGGCAAATCCACCTTGCTTTTAGCTCTCGCGGGTAAACTTGACAGCAACTTAAAGGTTAGTGCTTCCCTATAACTTGGTGCAATTATATCCACGACATTGAAGGATTCGTCATTTTCATGCGTCAAATGTTTAGAGATTCCTATTGCATGAATATTTCCTTTAGTTATTGCTAGTACTTATAACTTATCATCTAATCGGCCTTGAAAGTTGATTTTTCGTAAATGGCTGTGAGTAAATCCTTATAAAGGGGTATGACGCGCACAAGAACTGCAAATGACCTCGTTATCAGAGTAAATTAGGTGGCAGACTCGGGCAGTGCTCAGGAATAATTAAAGATATTCAATCAGAAATAATAAAAATATTTCATTTTAGATGTTCTAACAATGTACAAAATGTTTAGATTGGTCTTATACTATCTATCGCCAAAAATTAAGAAAAAAGAAGTCCATTTAGAAGAATATTTGTTTTTCGTTATATCCTGAAGTAATGGGTTAGTCCTATCTCTATACTCTTTCTTAAGTTCATCTTTTAATCGATAACTGTACGAGAGTAGATATCATGCGTTAAGCAAAGGCCCCGCCGGCCCATCAATAATTGTTAGCACCAGGATTTTCTTCATTGCTAGATGTTCTAATAATTATTTCTTCTCCTAAGAATTGCCTCAAGTCAATCTACTATACATAAGTTATAATTGACAATCTTTGTAAGTATAACCAAAACTCGACTCAATACTTGACATTTTAATGCTTCAAGTTTTGGTTATACAGTACTACATAACTTGTAAAGATTGAGGAGCATCTCATAGTCATTCTCTAATTGCACTTTTCTTTGGATGCTAGTAAAGGTCCCAGGCCCTTTCTAATTTTACTTGATTTATATTTATATATATCTTTTATTTTATTTTTGGTTTTCAGAGCAGTGGTAATATTACATATAATGGACATAACTTTGACGAATTTTGCGTTCAAAGGACTTCTGCGTACATCAGCCAAACAGATAATCACATTGCAGAGTTGACTGTTAGAGAAACCTTTGATTTTGCTGCTAGGTGTCAAGGTGCAAGCGAAGGATTTGCAGGTTTGCTCTCATTAATTTGTCATTATGACATGTGTAAATCATGATATAACCGTTTGTTACATAAAATATATGAGTAATAGTTTATTTTGACAATGTGGATAGAGTATCTGAAAGATCTGGGTCGTTTAGAGAAGGAAAGGAAAATTCGGCCAAGTCCAGAGATTGATGCATTTATGAAGGTTATCATCTTTATAACTCGCTCGATGCCTGTGCTACGAATGTTTTAATTTTTGTCCTTTTCGGATGAAGATATGCATGTTTTTGCTTTTTACCGATTTAATGGTGAATGATTTGTTGCACAGGCATCATCAGTTGGAGATAAAAAGCATAGTATTTCAACAGATTATGTCTTGAAAGTGCTTGGTCTTGATATATGTTCGGAGACGGTAGTTGGTAATGATATGCTCAGGGGCATCTCAGGTGGCCAAAGAAAAAGAGTCACAACAGGTCCCATTTCTATCTTTCGTAGTACCTAGTAAGACAATCTACGTGTGTTCCTAACATCAGATTCAACGGGAAGTTTCCCAAATTCAAAAAAGAGTGGCACTGAAAATACTGCCGTCAAAGTGGAGAGAACAAAGAGTAATAAACTAAATACTTGCGTAGTTATCGAGTATTATGTTCCTGTTGTGAAACGTGCAGGATTGCTAGTTTTAACTTAAGTAGCAATCACAATGTGCAAAAAACACAATATATGATGTACTTAAGGCTTTGTTGAGTGGCGTGCATATGTTTGTTTTTTTGTTTTTATTTAAGTATGAGAGTTGAAACGTTTGATTATGTATCTGGTTGGTCTGTGTTATTCTTATACAGGAGAAGTGGTCGTTGGGCCCAGAAAAACACTGTTTATGGACGAAATATCTACAGGACTTGATAGTTCTACCACATACCAAATTGTAAAATGCACAAGGAATTTTGTCCATCAAATGCAGGCTACTGTATTGATGGCTCTTCTTCAGCCTGCACCCGAGACTTTTGAGCTGTTTGATGATCTGGTACTGTTATCAGAAGGATATATCGTGTATCAAGGCCCTCGAGCAGAAGTGCTGGAATTCTTTGAGTCATTAGGTTTTGGACTACCACTACGTAAGGGTGTTGCGGATTTCCTTCAAGAGGTATCGAATCCCCTCAAAAGAAAATTTATTTTTTCGATATTCCGAGTTGTCTGACACGGTATATTCCCAGGTCACATCTGGGAAGGACCAAGCTCAGTACTGGGTTAATTCTTCGAAACCATACGTGTTTCTTTCTGTTCCAGAAATTGCAGAAGCCTTTAAAAGTTCCAGATTTGGAAGGTCTCTGGTGTCCTCGGTCTCTGTTCCATATGATAAATCTAAGAGTCATCCTTCGGCTCTGTCCAAGACGAAATTTGCCGTGTCAAAATTTGGGCTTTTTAAAGCTTGTTTTGGACGAGAACTGCTATTAATCAGCAGGCATCGTTTCCTATATACCTTTAGGACATGCCAGGTACTGTTCACATTTTCGCTCACACAAGTTTCATCGTGTAGAAACGTAGGTGTGTGCGTCTAGCTCAATAGCGTATGGCGTCTTGCCATTTACCATTAATGGACGTTCCCTTTATTCTTTTAAGCTCATTTTCCTTTTTTAAAAACCACACAATATAAGTTACCTATATGCTATATAATTATTTGATGATGTATTGTAAATCTTTTAAAAGGAATTACAGTCTTATAATTTGGGATTCAGTTTTCTTTATGAAGTTTTCTTATTTTTTTTAGACTCATTAATCTGTTACATATGAAAGGTTGCATTTGTTGGATTAGTCACATGCACAATGTTCTTACGAACAAGAGTGCACCCCACAGATGAGAAGAATGGCAATCTTTATCTTTCTTGCCTATTTTATGGGCTGGTGCATATGATGTTCAATGGATTCTCCGAACTGTCTCTTATGATATCTCGGCTCCCTGTCTTCTACAAGCAAAGAGATAATTTATTTCATCCTGCATCTGCGTGGTCTCTCACAAGTTGGATTCTGCGCATACCCTACTCCATTCTTGAATCTGTTGTGTGGTCTTGTGTTGTATACTACACTGTTGGTTTTGCCCCTGGTGCGGGAAGGTATCTTCTTTGTTACTTTAGTAGGTGACGTTCTCTCTACTTTTATTTTTATGTACGAGTTACATATAGGTCAAATGTTTCAGGTTTTTCCGTTTCATGTTTCTACTCTTTTCTGTACACCAAATGGCATTGGGTCTTTTTCGAATGATGGCTTCCATTGCTCGAGATATGGTCGTTGCGAATACATTTGCATCAGCAGCACTTCTAGTTGTATTCTTGTTGGGCGGGTTCATCATTCCACATTGTAGGTTTGTTTGTATTTTTTTGTTTAATGACACCCCGATTATGTTGTCAATGATTACATTGTTGTTCCTTCAGCAATGATTAAGCCTTGGTGGATTTGGGCATTTTGGATGTCACCGCTGAGCTATGCACAACGTGCAATTTCTGTGAATGAATTTACGGCCACAAGGTGGATGGAGGTATGCTCTCTGGGCTAATAGATACACATCTGCCAGTTTTCTGCTGCTTCATAGCAGTCCATATTTGAAGACCTCATGATGTCCTGGATGACTTCTGAAGTAGTTTTATTCTTTTGGAAATTGTTTCTTTGCAGAGATCGTCTATTGGGAACAATACAGTTGGATACAACGTTCTCCAATCACATAGCCTACCTACTGGTGATTATTGGTATTGGCTTGGAGTTGGTGTATTACTACTATATGCTTTTCTTTTCAACAACATTGTGACGTGGGCCTTGGCCTACCTTAATCGTAAGTTTGAAAGAAGTTTTTCAGTGTTTATGTACACTTCTAATGGTTATTTAAGTTGTTGATGCCAATTAAAATCTCATACCTCTTAATTTTCTGCTCCAGCCCTTAGGAAAGCACAGACAGTGATCCCACTTGATGCAACAGAGAAGAATTCAGCTGCGGATGGTAGTCAGCGATTTTTACGAACTTTCCCAATGATATTCATCATTCAATTTTTGTAGAATTTATTGGATTGTGCTCCCATCTAGGAACGGATTGTGGCAGTGGTATATTTTAGGAATAACTCGTATTCTACCTCTTTTTATCCAGTGGGTGGTCACGGTTCCGAATCAGTTAGTCCAACATCTGCCACAAACGGCAGCAAAAAGAAGGGCATGATCCTTCCATTTCAACCATTAACAATGACTTTTCATAATGTCAATTACTTTGTTGATATGCCGAAGGTGTGTTTGTCAATTTCTTCCACCAAATATACTTGATGAGTGCTCACTTTCCTATATTTTGAACAATTTAAAACAATAGTTTGCGTCTATCAGGAAATGAGATTGCAAGGTGTATCCGATAAGAAGTTGCAACTCTTGTCCAATGTAAGTGGAGTATTCTCACCTGGTGTTCTTACTGCCTTAGTTGGGTCAAGCGGAGCTGGAAAGACAACTTTGATGGATGTGCTTGCCGGTAGGAAGACTGGGGGATACGTAGAGGGGGATATTAGGATATCGGGTTACCCAAAAGAGCAGCGAACTTTTGCCAGAGTGTCAGGATACGTTGAACAAAATGATATACATTCTCCTCAAGTGACAGTCGAGGAGTCTCTCTGGTTTTCTTCTTCCCTTCGCCTCCCCAAGGAAGTCAGCAAAGAGAAAAGACATGTGAGTTTCCGCAAAAGAATTCATATCATATTGGATTGTTTGCATTCCATTATATCTCTATCATTCATTACAGGAGTTCGTTGAAGAAGTGATGAGATTAGTTGAGCTTGATACACTACGGCATGCTTTAGTTGGCTTGCCAGGTAGTACTGGCCTATCGACAGAGCAGAGAAAACGTTTAACAATGGCAGTGGAGCTTGTAGCAAATCCTTCCATTATTTTCATGGATGAACCTACATCTGGACTGGATGCACGAGCAGCTGCCATCGTCATGCGAACTGTCCGGAATACTGTGGATACTGGGAGAACTGTGGTCTGCACAATACATCAACCGAGCATCGAAATATTTGAAGCGTTTGATGAGGTAAACTATTTTGTTTCACAGACAATAGACAGCTTGTCTGAGAACGTTATTTTGTGTGTTACTTTCTTAAAATTGTCTAACCTTTGGGTTATCTCCACAGCTACTTCTTATGAAACGAGTCGGGCGAGTAATATATGGAGGGAAGCTTGGTGTCAACTCACAAGTAATGGTAGACTATTTTCAGGTAACACTTCGGCTAACCCTTACACCAAATGTTTATTTTATCAATTATCTTTCTACCTTCCACTCCACATCAATTATTTTCCTCTCTTCTAATCCATAATTTAATTAGAATATAATTATTAATTAATATATAATAAGTAAAATAATAAATATGATAAAATTAAATAAATTTATAATTAAAAAAATTAAATATTTTTTAATTATTAATTATTTATTACTTTATAATAATAAATAAATAATCTAATGTGAAGATTTGATATAAATAATTAAAAATAATTCATCTTATATTATTTTATTATTATATAATAATAAATAATTATTTCAACATAAAAACTTATATAAATAAAATAGATAAAATCAAATTTATCTTACATTCATTAAAACTGTCCTTTAAATTTGACTAATACATTCAGGACGCTTAGCCGGTTATGTAAAAATCTTTTCTTTTTCTTTTTAATCTTTCGATGGTCCATTTGGTTCTGTTCTTTTCTCGAGTTGGAATTCATGCTTACTAAATAAAAGTTTTTTAAAAAAATACCTCACCTAATAAAATAAAGTAAAAACTTAAGCCCAATATGGAGGCAGTTTCCCCGAGAAACTAGCAGTGACTACTTTCCTATGCTTTTCTATAATGGCTCGGGAATGCCCTCCTTGTTTCTCCAGCTGGTTGCGTATTGTTTAGTTTACACAAGGAAATAAAAACACTTACTAGAAATAAATTAACTTATTCTTTCCCCACGTAAATTATATTTCATCATGACTAAATTATATCAATACTCATGTTCGTAATGGTTTAATATATATATCTAGCACGTTAGACTAGAGTACTATCATTTATAATAATTGATAAATAGGATAAATTTCAAAACAGACCTTAGATTTTAATAGGAATAAATGTTATTTCATGTGTTTTATATTTTGGAGTTTCAAGTTTGAAGAAAAATTGCCTAAGCTTACTTAAGATTACATGTATATTACTCCTTTTACTAAGTCTTTCTAAAAGACCCTAATTGAATCAATGTCATGTCACCGTGATGGTCACAATATGCGTGCGTAACATATGCATGCCAAAGACATGACATGCCATTTGTAGTTTCTACAAGAAAAAATTCGAAAAGAAGGAAAGGAGGGATCCCCCACCACACATTTTCTCTAATCGTGAAAAAGGAGAGTGTTGATGTCGAGAAAATCGGTCAACAGGCCGAAGCAGGAGAAATAGTCATTCCCAATCCACTAGTACGAGTTGGGCTTTGTTTGGAGTCGTTTGGGGCCATCAACGAGATCCTGGTGCCGTTGATGCGTTTATTGATAGCAGATAAAATAAATATAAATATATACAGGGTTTGCGTGGTTCGGCATAAAGTCTATATCCATGGGTAGTTAGGGAGAGAAATCTGCTATAATGAGTATTTTATAATCTCTCATGACTCACTGTATAAAAAAAAATACCTAAATCTGTAAATAAAATATACTGGGTGAAGCTCTTGAATCCCTTTAAGAAGGCTAAAGAAAACGATGTTAGAGAAGAGGCCGTGTCTTGGTCTGAGAGAACCCGTCCATTTGTTGTCTAAGACCTTTTATAGACCTTTGGTTTGCGTTTGTCAATCAACCTGCTTCCCTTTATTTCCATTGCCCGTGTACCCAATTCCCCTGACACCCTTGGTTTTGGCCCATGCGTCTGTCACTCCATCCCTCGTGTCACCTCCTGCTTTCCTTATTGTCCCATTATGCCTTTCTTCTTTTTCATTCCTGACAATGCCTTAACGACTGGGCCCTATATGTGATTTTTCTCCCTCACAGTACCTCGTGAATTTTTCGCAAAGATACTTTGGTGGGAATTCTAAAACACCTACCACCTAGAAATTGAGAAGGCGGTGGTTTTCACTTCTGAGCTCAAGGTAAGAAAGTAATAAAACATGCAATAAATAATTAAATATTAGGATAATGCCTAATGTGCTGGAAACCCAAAACTTTCGATGGCATAAAGTACAAGTGCGGGGCTTGGTTTAGCGAGAGACAAGCTCGACCTCGAACATGGGAGCGCGGAGCTCAACGGTATTGGGAGATGGGCTCGACTGTAAACGTGGGAGCGCGAAGCCCAATGGTAGTGAGAGATGGGCTCGACTGAGAACGTGGGAGCATGGAGCTCAACGGTGGTGGGAGATATATTCAACCGCGATTGATTGTTCGGCGCCTTTGCTTCATTGTCACCGTCTTCTTTCCATGTATTTGGTACTTCGAACTCTGAGGAGGTGGTGGTTCATTTCCTAAGCCCAAGGTAACGAAAGCCTACAACAAATGATTGTCAGTAAAGCGTTGTTATATGCCAGTATTTCAAACACTCACGATGGCGATCCGATGGCGCTCAGAGCTAGCGATGGAGATGTGCTGGCGGGCGAATCGGCGTGCAAAGATTTACGAGCAAGCAAGGTCCTAGACTCAACCCCACAATTTGCGTGCCTTGCCAATGGAGAGGCCAAGAGGGTTTGCGAGTGTGCTCGGGCTGGGCCCCTAGTCTCAAGTCTTGACCTCTATGCGAATTGTGATACGTGGATTTAAGAGTAGGCGAGGGCCTAGGACTCCACCCCGCGATTTGCATGCCTTCCTAATGGAGAGGCGAATAGGGTTTACGAGTGTTCTCGGGTTGGGGCCTTAGCCTCGAGTCTCGCCCTCTGTGCAAACTATGATGCCTGGGTTTAGAAGTGAGCGAGGGTGTAAGACTCCATCTCGCGATTTGCATGCCTTGCTGATGGAGAGGCAAAGAGGGTTTACGAGTGAGTTTAGGCTGGGGCCCTAATCTCGAGCATCGACCTCTATGAGAACTATGATGTGTGGATTTAAGAGTGGGTGATAGCTCAAAATTTCATCCTGATATTTGTGTGCCTCACTGATGGAGAGACGAAGAGAATTTATGAGTGTGCTCGAACTGGGGCCCTAGCCTCAAGCCTTGACCTCTGTGCAAATTATGATGCGTGGGTTTAGGAGTGGGCAAGTACCCAGGACTCCACCCCGTGATTCGTGTGCCTTGCTGATGAAGAGGCGAAGAGGGTTTACGAGTGTGCTTAGGTTGGAGCCCTAGTCTTGAGCCTCGACCTCTGTGCGAACTATGATGCATGGGTGGTGTGCGGTCGCAGTCAACTAAAACCTATACTCCCAAAAAATATATATGTAGTAGTGCGAGTAATGATCGTTCCCATAGAAAGTATCTAGCCTAGTTTTATACTACGTGAACTAAGATGGAGGTTTTGAATATAACAAAAATAATTTCAAGAAAAATAAAAACAACTAAGGAACAATTCAATTTAAAATATCGAAATCAATAAAAAGAACAAACCTTGGTTTAAGTCAACTTCCACCATCGGAATTTTACAACTGATCATCGATGCAAGTATATATCAATTAATATTTTGAATATTTATCATTGGAACTATTTTCCTATCTTCCCTTAGTCATAGCTAATTAGAAAACAAGCGATCTGATTAACCCTAACTACTAAACAATCTAAAACCAGCGGTAAGGATTTAATCTAGTAGCAGCCTTAAGAATTAGAGAGATCGATGAAACTAAACAATACAAGCATAAGCAGTCGCATTTAATTTAGTCGAGCATTTTTCTTAAGATCTAATAATTTTTAACGCAGCAAATCATTAAATTTTAATTGTTTCACAGATAAGAGGGATCAAACAATTACGAATTCGATATCTAACTTAGCAGTAGATTACAATGAATAATAAACTAGTAGACCTCCTAGTAATTAAACGAAATAATCATGAAAATAGGCACAGAAGAACATTCGATACTCAAAGCATAAATTGAACAACAAAAATAAATTAAATCTCGCAGTCTTATTGATTCCGAGGTTTATGTCTCCTTCAACCAATTAGAAAAGTTTAGCCCAGTAGGGTCATAATAAAAACTCAAGAAAAAAATAGAAAGAGAGAAGAGTGGGATAGGGCTGTGTGTCTGTGAATTCTGGCCAACGACATTGGCTTCTCCATTTTAAATCTCTGACTTGCGACATCCAAGTTAAATAGATGAAAGTGTCATGTCCCACTTGGACTATATCATGTAGCTACTCTCAATTGAATTTCAAATTCAAGTTGCGGCCCATGAAGTAAAGTGAAAATCTACTTTTGAAGTGTTGAAAGCCGAAGTCGTCCAGTGCATTTAACTACCGTGCATTGCCGTGTGTCTTGAATTGAGACGTGGCCATGTCTTGGTGAATATCCAAATAAAGTGCTCCAGGATTCTCATGAGGTGTATTCTCCAAAAAGTGTCGTGTGTTCAAGTGATGAACTGGGCCGATTTTGAATTTGAGTGTGCATGAAATCCTGTCCAAACAAAATGTTGAAATCCCCATGAATTAATGTCGTGCGGGTGCTGGCCTAGTGGCAGTCACATGTGCTGACTTCGAGCCTGATTTCGACCTTTATACAGCTAGTATCTCTCAAAACTCAAAATGCAATATATGAAAGTTGTAAAGCTTTGTCTTGGCATTCCATAGAATTTTGAATAATCTCAATTGGAACTTGGATGAGAGAGTTATATCCAAATTACGAAGCGATGTTAAAATTGTCCAAAATTTTCCAATTAACTTTAGTTACACTTAATGACTCTATTTGCATCCTAAATCAAAAGATAAGAATAATGAGTATATTTAGGCATCAAATAAGTATAAAAGATTAAACATTAAGGGATAAAAATATAATATTTTGCATTCTAATCAGTGGTTTTAGGAGTCGGCGAGAGCCCAAGATTCTATCCTGCAATTTGCCTGTCTTGCTGTTGGAAAGGCGAAAATGATTTACGAGTGTGCTCGGGTTGGGACCCTAGTCTCGAATCTCGACCCCTGTGCAAATTATGATGCGTGGGTTTAGGAGTGGGCAAGGGTCCAGGACTCCACCCCGCGATTTGCTGGTGACGAGAGTTCGGAGCTCATTTCGTCGCGGGAGGTGTGCTGTTGCTTCATGCTGCAAAAAAAAATTTCATTAGTATAAAAATGGATTCACATGTTGTGGGTGATACTAACCGGAGATCTTGAGTTGCCGCAGTTGATTTTAGTGAACTGGTGGGTATTTCTTCCGAGTTTGCGAATGCTGAACCTAAGCTAAGTGCGTTGCTATCCTGAGTCCATGCATGCGTAGTTGGAGTGTGAGGTTTGTCAAAATTGAGCTTGTGGTGTTGTCGATTTTGAGTTCCTACAATTCAAGGGGTGAGTAACCTGTCCAAGCAAATAGGGGAAGAAGCAGACAAGTACCGAAGGTGAGAGACTTGGTCAGCTCACCTTTGAGTGACAAATGCATGCCGTGTATAAGTCCGTGAGGCGAGGGGTTTTTTTTTTTTTTGGGCTCGTGCTTCCCAAGCGTAAGAGAGTTGTTTCAGCTGGGTCCGTGTATGGATGGCGATGGAATGTTTCGAGGGTAAGTATAGTGACCAATGAGGTCCATGTGCAGGGTGGTTTGAGCCCACGTGTGGAGTGGTCCATGTGTACCCCAAGCTTGGGTATGAGATCTTGAGTGTGTGTGCGGCGAGTCCCGAGCCTCATGTCTGAGTCTCATTTCCTGAGCCATGGTACTGAGAGGTGAGTGATTGTGGAGTCGCATGTGAGTGGGTGGGGTGACCTGTGCATGGCTTCCCGAGTGCAAGAGGTGAGGGGGCGAGTGTGAGAGGTGAATCCTGTGGGTGAAGGCAAGTGCCTGAGAGGACATCTGGGCAATCCCAAGAGGTGACCTGAGTAGCCCTCCCATGTGTGTGGCGGAAGGGTTGGGCTAGGTGCCTTTGCCAGGTAAAGGAAGGGTTTGGTGCTTTGGATGGTGACCGCCAGTAAGCCTTCGTCACCAGAGATCGAGCAGTGGCCCGAATAGGAGTTGGGCGTGTATAATGACGTGATAGCGCCGGAGAAGCTCTCGGCGACCTAATCATCTGGCGCTGGTCCCGTCAGAGACAAAAGATGCCGGCATCTTCCTCCCCCTCCGACACGCTGGGTTCGTGCAAGGGTCCCTTGAGGCAGGTTGAGCTGTGTCGGGCACGTTTCCAGTGGAATGACCGGCCAACTGTTTACCCGTCAGAAGCATAAACCGTCAGCGGTCCAGACAGAGACCGCAGATAGGACCACAGGGCCGTGAGCCATAGGGTGCACCACGGTGTGCCCCCCTCCCATTTCGTCGTGCATGCACAGTACATGCATGTGTTGCACTGTGCGTGCACGGCACCGTGCACTTAAGTGCACAGTGTCCACCCCTGCACAGTATGTGGGCAGGTATTGTGCAGTTAAGTGCATAGTGCCTGCCCTTACATCACCGAGCACTAGTTCCTCTGTTTTTGTGCTACTGTGTACAGAAGTTAGGTGCTTAGGAGTGAAGGACCCGATCGTAATACCTAGACGTGAGAAAATAATGTTTTCTCCCCGCCCACTTACTTTTTTTTTTTTTTTTTATGAATATGAACGCTTAAAAATAAAGGCAGAGGATACTCATCTAAGGGGACATTCTTTACTCGTCTGATAAGTTGTTCAGTGTATCGGGAAATAATCCTTCGTCCACCTCCAGCTTAGAATATGCTCAGATCTCACAGATAGTGCCACTGTTGATACCGAGAAAATAGGTCAACAGGCCGGGGCAGGAGAAAGAGTAATTCCTGACCCAATGGTGCGAGTTAGGCTTTGGGGCCCCTGGCAAGATCTCGGTGTGGCTGATGTGTACGTTGGTAGCAGATAAAATAAATAGAAATGCACATAAGATTTACGTAGTTTGGCGTAAGACCTACGTCTACGGGTAGTTGGAAAGGGGAATCCACTATAATGAGTATTTTACAGTCTCTCATAGCTCACTATACAATGAGAATATACATAAATTTGTGAATAAAATCTACTGGGTGGAGCTCTTGAATCCTTCTGAGAAGGCTGAAGAAGATGATGTTGGAGAGTAGGCCGTGTCTTAGTCTGAGAGAACCCATCCATTTGTCTGTCTAAGGCCTTTTATAGACCCTTGGGTTGCGTGTGTCAGTCAACCTGCTTCCCTTTATTTCCTTTGCCTGCGTACCCAATTGCTTGACACCCTTGGTTTTGGCCCATGCACCTGTCACTCCATCCCTCACGTCACCTCCTGCTTTCTTTATTGTCCCATTATGCCTTTCTTCTTTTTCATTCCTGACAATGCCTTAATGGCTAGGCCCTACATGTGATTTTCCTCCATCATAGGGAGCTTTTAAGAGATCATTTCCATCCACCAACCATTCAAAGGAGAAGAGGGAAAGGGAGGAGCTACCCCCACACCCACAAAAGCATTGGTGGGGATACCCAATTTCGTCATATATCCTCCGCTTCCACTTCTGCTTCAGCTTCCAACTTTTTTGTCTTTTATTTACTTACACTAGTGGTATGTTACGTGTGTAGTTCCATGCCATACGTGACACATCCCATGTGACTGTGACCATGAGAAAGTTGTTTAAAATTTTACAACTTCAGTAGTGATTTTTTGTAAGCTAAAAATTCGATGGCTAATTTAGAATGTTTTCTATAAAAATGATAATAATTGAAAGTTATAGGAATTGGATTGTCAGTAATAACTGAATTTGCTTATACGGCTCTACCTAATGTATCGGGCCTACATGCTGCCAAGTTTGAACAGGAACTACAGAACTATTGCCAATTCGTGCTTAATTTAGGTTGATTAGATTAATCTGAGCAGGTTAACTTTTCATTCTTATCTTGTAGCAATATGGTTTCTATTGTTTTTGCCTTTTTGTTAGAAATTGAAGATGATGGCTATGAAAATTATAGCTTGGAAGAGAATGTGTGGAGAAGAAACAGAGTTTTCATTTTCTGTAAACTGTACATGCAACATTGATACAAATATATAGGCTGAGCATCAACCATTAGCTAATAAAAAATAAAAGAATTATTTTATGGACATTAATTTACAGATGTCTACTTTTCTGTACAAGGAAACAATACAAGTAACCTCAAGTAACACTCAACCAACTGTCAAGTTAAAGCTCCTTTTGTCACTGCTTTATCAGATTCTTGGCTACTATAACTGCTTTGGCACATCTCAACTGGGCAGTAGCATGGTTGTTGCTAAAAGTCTGGTTCTCCTTTTGTTGAGACTCTCCCTCAAGATGGGCATATATATTTAGGATGCCCATCTTGGACAATAGAAAGTGAAACTATGCAGTAGACAAAGCCTTTGTGAAAAGATCAACCAACTGGAATTTTGAGCTGACATGAATTGGGACAATTGTACCAGCAGCCACCTTTACTCTAATGAAATGACAATCCATCTCTATGTGCTTTGTTTTTTCATGGAAAATGTGGTTCTTGGTGAGATGAATGGCGGCTTGGTTATCACAATATAGAAGTGCCGGCTGCTTGTGATGTATGTTGAAATCCTTGAAAAGTGTAACCAGCCATACTATTTCACAACATGTGTAGGCAAGTGCTCGATATTCTGCCTCAGCAAATGATCAAGATACTGTGGATTATTTTTTTGATTTTTAACTCACTAAAGAGTCTCCAAGGAAGATAGAAAAGCAGTGACTGATCTTCGAGTTTCAGGGCATGCTGCCCAATCCGAATCACTGTATGCTTTGAGGTGTAAAGAGGAATTAGCTAAAAAGAGTAGACTTTGACCAATTGATCTCTTTAGGTACCTCAAAACTCGATGTGCATGCTGTAAGTGTGTTTGGGTTGGTTTGTTCATGAATTGACTGAGCACACTTACTGCATAAGTGATGTCTGGTCTACTAATGGTTAAGTAGATGAGCCTACCAATTAGCCTTCGATAATTTGTGATATCTGCCAACATGCTAGTGGAAGAATGTGCAAGCTTGTGATTTAATTCCATGGGGGTGCTAACTGGTTTAGAACCAAGTAGGCCTGCATCTTCTAAAAATTCTAAAATGTATTTTCTCTGACACATGTGGAACTCGGCTGCTATTCTTGCCACTTCAATGCCTAGGAAAAACTTCAAGGGCCCGAGATCCTTGATCTTGAAATGGCTGTGCAAAATAGTTGTGATGTTCTTGATGGTGATTGGATTATTGCTCCCCACAATTATGTCATCCACATAAACTAAAAGAGCTTTAAAGCCATGTTTGTCATTCTTGGTGAAGAGTGAATAATCAGACTTTGATTGATGGAATCCAATGGAGAGCAAAACAGTGGTGAATTTGGAGTTCCATTGCCAGGAGGCTTGCTTCAAGTCATATAGTGACTTGTTTAGTTTGCAAACTAGCTTGCCCTATTGTTGAGACTCCCCCTTAGCCATATAACTCGGTGGTAAGTCCATGAATATGTTCTCATTGAGATCCCCATTTAAGAAAGCATTGTGCATATCAAGTTGGGACAAGTGCCAATTGTGAATTGCTGCCAAAGCAAGAAATAGTCTAACTATGGTTAATTTGGCCACTGGACTAAAGGTTTCGTGGTAGTCAAATCATTCCCTTTGTGTGTAGCCATTTGCCACCAATCTAGCCTTGTGCTTGTCAATGCTTCCATCAAAATTTAGTTTGACTTTATACACATACTTGCAGCCCATTGTTTTCTATCCAGGGGGTAAATTGACAATGGTCCATGTGTTGTTTGCCTCAAGGGCTTCAATCTCAGATTTCATGGCAGCTTTCCAATGTTCAGATGTCATAGCTTCCTCATATGATTAGGGTTCATGTGTGAGTGAAAGGGCTAAGGCATATGCTTTATGAGATGTTGATAGATTTTCATATGTGATGTGGTTGGTGAGAGGATAAGGGGTAGAAGTATGAGATGCATCAATGGGGGTCTGAGTTGCAAGATTACAGTGGTAATCTTGTAGATATGAAGGAGAGCGTTTTACTCGATCAGATCTCCTAGCAGGAACAATCTGTGCTAGATTCTGCTCGAGCGAAATGTCGAGCAAGGGTTGAGCGAGATCACTGCATAAACGTCACTCGAGCGAGGGTTGAGCGAGATCATTGTCTGACCTTCGCTTGAGCGAAATGTCGAGTGAGTGTTGAGCGAGTAGAGAAGAGTCAGGTTGTTATGAGGAAATAAATTCAAATGATGATGGAGATTGAAGAGAGGTTGAGAACTGAAAGGAAAGGTGGTCTTAATGAAATTGACATTCTGAGAAATGAGACAGGTATGAGTATTTAGATTGTAGACTTTATATCCTTTGATATTGGCTGGATAGCCAATAAAAATGCCCCTCATGGCTCTAGGATCAAACTTTGTTCTGTTATGCTTGAGTGTGGATACGAAGCAAAGGCACCCAAAGACTTTTAGATGACTATATAAGGGTGGTGAGGAAAAAAAAAAATCTCATATGGTGATTTATTATTAAAGAGTGGAGTTGGAGTTCTATTGATGAGATATGTGGTTGTCAAGATTGCATCACTCTAAAACTTGGTTGGAAGTGAAGTTTGAAAAAGAAGTGCTCGAGCCACATTGAGGAGGTGTTGGTGTTTCTTTTTCACAACACCATTTTGTTGTGGAGTGTAGACACAAGTCTTTTGATGCTGAATGCCATGATCATTGTAAAAAACAGGCATTTGAAATTCTGGTCCATTGTCCTTTCTAATGACCTTAACCTTAGATTTGAATTGAGTTTGTATCATAAGGATGAAATTTTGCAAGAGTTGTCTAGTTTCAGATTTAAACTTTATTAGGAAAACCCAAGTGATTCGACTATGGTCATCCACAATAGTTAGAAAGTAATGATGGCCTTGTAGAGATGGTTGAGAGTAAGGTCTGAGATGCTAAAGCTTGGGATCTCCTTGTGTCACAGCATGGCATGATTGAGTGTTGAAGGAGGGAGGAACTTGGCTGACAATCTTGTTTTGAGGGAAGCCAGGGAGAAGAAAATAAAGGCCATACTTCTTTTTAGCAAGTCCAATCATTATCCATGAAGATACGACCTGTATGAAACAAAAATGACCCAAGAAAACAAGACATAGAGAAGATTCATGAGTGAGTTTGCTTGCTGAGAGAAGATTAAAGGAGAATGAAGGCACACAAAGGACATTATTGAGGATGATGTTATCTGAGAGATGTATAGTGCCAATGTGAGTGATCTCAGCACGAGATCCATTTGGTAGTTGGACAAATGCTTTGGGGAGGGGAGTGTCTAAGCTAAAAAAGGAAGGGGAACAAACCATATGGTCTGAGGCACCCGTATCCACAATCAAAGGTGTTTTGGCAATGTGAGTAGAGTTTTTATGCATATCAAAAAAATTGTTGTGTGAATGAGTGCAAAATTAGGTGCATCATGAGCAAAAGGAATGCTAGGGGGAATGAAAATGATACCAACCATGTTAGAGTATGCAGCAGGGGAATGAGTGCTTTCAGTGGATGCATTTGAGGCCTGAGTGGTGGTTTGAACAGAATTCAAATCATTGGAGTTTAGTTGAGACATCTGTCCATTGATTACGACCATGAGCTTCTGAACTTGACCTTGAGATAAGTTCAAATGAGGATCTTCCTGCAATGCCTTTTATTGAAGTTGAGAGGAAGCTTGGTTTGCTGAGTGAGTGGAAGTGAAGCTTCCACTTCTATGGACTAGCTTGCCTTTGGTAAACTTAAAGTTGGGGGGAAAACCTATGAGCCTATTACATTTTTCCTTAGTGTGTCCAGGTTTTTCACAATGAAAGCAAGTGATATCAGACATTTCCTTCCTTTTGATTTGGTTGCCATAGGCTGCTAGTGCCGAGACCTCATGGGAAAGGGCTACCAGGATCCTAGTTTGTCTCTGCCTCTCTTCTTATAGTACTAAAAAAAAAGTTGTGTCTAGAGAAGGCATGTGACTTATCAAAATTATCTGACCTCTAATGTGTTCATATGACTCATTTAACCCCATGAGAAATTTAAAAACATAGTCTGTCTCTTGGACATCCCCAACTGACTTAAGGGCTTGGCAAGTGCACAGACCACATGAACAACAAGGGATAGGTCGATAGTTATACATTTCATCCCAAATTCTATTGAGTTGAGTGAAATACTCACTTACAGTTTGATTTCCCTGAAGAATGGAGCTGAGTTGTTGCTGGAGTTGATAGATATGAACGTTGTCTGGCTGAGCAAACTTGGTTTTCAGTTTATCCCATACCTCTTTTGCTGAGTTGATGTAGAGCACATTTGATACTATCTCCTTTGAGATTGAGTTGAGCAGCCAAGACAAGATAAGATTGTTACACCTCAACCAAGGAATGTACAAAGGGTCTGTGAGACTAGGAATGGGTATGCTACTATCCAGAAATCCCAACTTATTTTTGATAAAAATGGCTAAGGTGAATGACCTATGCCATGATAGATAGTTTGGACGTGAAAGGGGTGGAACCACTACCATAATATTGGCATTGTCATTGTGGTGCAAGTAGAAATGACTTTTGGGATCCTCGAAAGGTGAAATGGCACCTTGTTCAGCCATTGTGAATGGATGAAATGAAGGTTAATGATGTAAAGGAGAAATGAGTGATGTAGTGAGGCTGTGAAGGAGTGACTGAAAAAAAAAAGAGGGTGAGAAGAAGGTCCTTAGGATTCGAAACCTATGGTCTCTAATACCATGTTAGAAATTGAAGATGATAGTTATGAAAATGATAGCTTGGAAGAGAATGTGTAGAGGAGAAACAGAGTTCTCATTTTCTGTAAACTGTACATGCAACATTGATACAAATATATAGGCTGAGCATCAACCATTAGCTAATCAAAAATAAAAGAATTATCCTATGGAGATTAACCTACAGATGCCTACTTTTCTGTACAAGGAAACAACACATGTAACCTCAAGTAACACTCAACCAACCGTCAAGCTAAAGCTCCTTTTTGTCACTGCTTAATCACTCTTGGCTGCTGCAACTACTTTGGCACATCTCGACTGGGCAGCAGCACGGTTGTTGCTGAAAGTCTGGTTCTCCTTCTGTTGAGACTTTTTACCATTTGGCATCTTTGCAAATCACGCAATGGTTTACTTCGATATGCACATGAAAACTTTATTTTTGCGTATCCTATTTTGTACCATAATGAGGTTTGGGTTGTTATCATAGCTTACTTTCTCTGATGTATTTATTGATCAAGATGAGAGTGTAATATTGGAAAATTAAAAGTTGAACGTAATCCATATTTCGGTTCAGGAATGCGGTTCTTCCCTCGGACATCAGTCCAAATAACCGACAGATTTTTCTAGAACTCTGTTTTTATATAATCCATGAGGCCAGCTGATCAAATTATGTTAATCTGTTGACCCATTCCAAGTTTGTCTCAATTTTCCCCTTTTTTTTTAAAAAAAATCTTATGCAGGGTATTAGTGGAATCCCTCCAATTCCCAGTGCTTACAATCCAGCGACTTGGATGCTTGAGGTAACTACAACAGCTGCTGAAGACAGGATTGGTGAAGACTTCGCAGACATTTACAGGAAATCTGAGCAGTACAGGTGAACTTAATCCTTTGTTGCGTTGATGTTGCGGCAAGATCTTACGAATCTTTGTCTTGGTTCTTTTATTGGTCTTTACTTGTATGCCAATACAATTAACATAACTTGTTTTAATCTTGTTTTAGGGAAGTGGAAACTTCCATTAAGCGTTTCAGTATTCCACCTGCTGGCTCGGATGCGTTGAAGTTTTCTTCCACATATTCACAAGACTTGTTTGCCCAATTTCGGACTTGCATATGGAAACAAAATCTTGTATATTGGAGAACGCCGACATATAATGCCATGAGGTTGTTCTTTACCGCAATTAGCGCACTGATATTGGGTTCGGTGTTCTGGAAAATTGGCTCAAGAAGGTAAATGCTGTCTGGTATCTCTCGGCTCCCTTTTCTTTTACAACCTCTTCTTTTGATTTTTTTCTTATATGACAAATCGTTCGATTTTATTGTCAAGATGTATTGATCTCTCAAGAGTTGATAGGGTGGTTAATTAAAAACCACGAACAATAATCTTAGGCTAGGTTATATCCTTTTGGAGCTTGCTAACGACTTTGGAAGGGAAATGGTTGGTATAAATCCGTACATTTCACAAATTTTGCGGATAGGCTGATAGCAGTCTTGCATTTAACATGAAACCTTGCCTGAGCAAAAAGGTAAAAAGTAAATGTATCTTAGAGTACTGTATTGGACTAGCCAAATATAAGAAAAGTCTAAAATATATCTAAGTTTTATTTTTAAAAAAAGAGCTGTATTGGACTAGCTAAACTCCTCTAAGTGAAACTCAGAGCTACGGTAAATGAAAAGAAAAATCAAAATTTGGCTAGTCAATGTTCACAAATGAAACCCATATTAAATTTCAAACTTTGGATTGCTTGCATTCTAATGTTAACGCTAATCATATGTTAATTAATCATTTAATAATTCTTAAATTGTTAATTAATATATTAGTGTAGTGGTAAAATATAAATTAAAAATTAAAAATTAAAAGCCAAAACTTATTTTAGCCAAATTTTGGCTTCGCTTTGGCTCTAGTTTTACATGCTATTACGGATAAAACCTTTCACTATTAAAAAATTTCGAAGGATTGCTCCATTTTGGTGGACGGTACTTCAACCTGTGGAACTAATATCCTCTGTTGCAGTCTTTTTCCTGGAAATAAAGACAATCTCTAAAGTTGAAGCCCCTTTATCTACCTTGATTGATCTTTATCACTTTTTAAACTATTCAACATATAAATGTTGTTAGGAGTTCAACCCAAGACTTGCTAACGGCTATGGGAGCTCTTTATGCATCGTGCTTGTTTCTTGGAGTCAACAATGCATCTTCAGTACAACCAGTTGTTTCAATTGAAAGGACAGTATTCTATAGAGAGAGAGCAGCTGGAATGTACTCTCCAATTGCTTATGCTGCAGCACAGGTAAGCGTCAATGAGTCATTACGCTCAGAAAATTCTAGCATATTATACTTCTTTCAAGTGGTAATTGCTGATACATATTTTGACTGCACATTACCAGGGCCTTGTGGAGATTCCATACATTTTTGTGCAGACAATACTATATGGCTTCATAACCTACTTCATGATTGATTTTGAACGGACAGCTGGTAAGATCCCTTTTCTTTGTCGTTGCTTCTTGGCCTGTGGATTTGATGTTGTTGTTCTGTTAATAGTGATAGTTTCATAGATTTTCTTCTTTGGTTATTAACAAATAATTCAACTTTCTGTTTTACTCTGGAATATGTCTGAAATTATTTTGAACGGTCTTCTTTTAGATGTTTATTGAACAGACTGTGTGTCTGAATGAGGATAGCCTTTTTTCTTGGGTTCGGTTATGGAATATACATTGAATTCAATTGTGTAATTTGTGCTTTAAAGTGAAAAATAATAGTTATGGTAAAGGGCACCTGACTCGTCATATTGTTTTCTGATGTTCCATGCGCATAATGCTTATTCACATGCTGATACCCAACTGGACGTTTCTCCTTTATTGCAGGAAAGTTTTTTCTCTATCTTCTATTTATGTTTCTTACATTCACCTACTTCACCTTTTACGGCCAAATGGCCGTTGGCCTTACACCTTCTCCACACCTAGCAGCGGTCATTTCTTCTGCATTCTACTCTCTATGGAACCTCCTTTCAGGTTTTCTCGTGCCGAAACCGGTAAGTAAAATATAATATACATATAGCGCAAACTTTTGCTTCATTCATGAAGTCGACCAATTAAGTAAGCAAAATCTGGAACTGGAACAACAATCAGTCAAGCAGTCAAGATGCTGAGAAAATAGCTGGATTAAAATTTCAAAAAAAAAAAAAAAGAACATAGCAAATTATCCTTAGGCGTTGTTTAGAAATGTTTATTTCTTTGTTTGTTCCTCCACTTTTTTTGGAACCATTGTAATGCATTTTACATCTTTTGATACTCTTTCAGAATATCCCTGGATGGTGGATCTGGTTCTATTACATTTGCCCAGTTGCGTGGACCCTACGGGGCATTATCTCGTCTCAGTTTGGTGATGTGGAAAGCACGATTGTTGGAGATGGATTTGAGGGGAGCGTGAAAGAGTATTTGGAAGTTAGTCTTGGCTATGGCCCTGGGATGATAGGAGTTTCGGTAGCTGTGCTTGTTGCTTTCTGTCTCGTCTTTTTCAGCGTTTTTGCATTCTCAGTCAAAGTCCTCAATTTCCAGAGAAGATAAACGGAGCTCCGATTATTAATCTGAATCAACATCACAGCCTGACTGGTCTTGCACCGGACAATCTCAAACGCAGAATTTACCCTCCTTGTTGAGAGTGCTTTATAACAATCAGATCTCTTCACACCATTTTATTTCCATAATCCTAGTTCTTATGATCTTAGGTAGTTGAATTTTTACATCCATCTACAGGCATATAATCAATAATAAGTTTCAAAGTGTAGAATCTTGCTTACCCCGTTATCAACTATTACATTGTATTAGTGTCTATATCACATAGTTTTGAAAATTCAGAGATTTGCTCCAACAAAAGCACTTCATCATCAATTTCATTTTATTATTATTATTATTATTATTAAAAAACAAAATAATAATTATTATTATTCAATTGCACATTGTGCTAAAATTGATGTTCTAGAAACGAGAGATTTGCATGGGTGCACGCACATGCAGTTTATCGGACTTGTATTAATAATAGTGTCTTACTGTTCATCATCACCTCTATGAGTCTGCCAGCATAACATGACACATAGCTCGAGTCAGCATAGTCATTCTTCCATTTTGTCTGATTTATTTATATACCAAGGGATACAAAAATCCAACTCTCTAGGTAATTTATAAGTTCCTGCGCCACAATGTCAAGCTGTCAATAGCATATTAGGAGGAACCAAGAAATTCCTCATCCTCCTCATCCAATCCGGAACCTTTTTTTTTTTTTCTAAAAAAATAAAGTCAAGGATGAAACACGTAAACTCTGCTCAAGCTCCAACATATCATGTAGGGAAAAAAACATATAAAATGTTAGTGGCATGGAGAATTTGCACATATGTACATATATATATATATTATTAGTTGTACAGTCTACAGACAACAAATATATAGAAAGCACACAAAACAAGGAGTAGATTGTGCATTTATATAGAAAATAATAATAAAAAAAAGGAGCATTTTGTGGAGCTCCTCCACATGATGAACTAAAGAAGTAAAAGGGTCCTTGGCTACATGGAACACAGGCTAGGTTTTAGGCAGACTACCCCTCCAAGACATGATGAGGAATAAAAGGGGGGGAAATAAGGCATCCACATTTATTTAATTAGGTAATAAAATCTGTATGCTCATAAAATAGGAAACAACAAGGTGGGCAGTCAACTAGCACATGCAAAAGACAAGCTGCCCCGAAAGTTCTTTTATTTTGATCTGCAATAAACCTGCAGTTTGTGGTGCTCACATCCTGTTTTGCTAATTGATCCAAATGAAGTCAAAGCCTTTTTTTTCTCTCTCAAGGAATGAGTTTCTCTTCCCTCATGAAATCAATCCAATACATGATTGAATTCAATGTTTTGTACCTTACTGTAAAGCCAAGCCTATCAGCTTTGTCTCGAGCCCCCAACAGTTTGAATGGGCATCGGAACAACATGTCCAGGAATTCCCAATTTGCCAAATCTTCCATCTCTGTTTGAACCAGTCCTTCCTTTTTCACAATCTCCTCCCAGACATCTTTCTTGTCAGCCATGCCTGTTGAGAACCGAAACTCCTCCAAAAACATGTCTTGAGCCACATCTACACCAAGCTTCTTTGCAATAGCAGGCCAGATCTCCTTCCATGTGAAACTTAGGCCATTTATTGCATTAAAAGCTTGGCCATCCATGGAATATGTTGCATCATTGGTGGCTGCCCAAATGTGCTGTTCAGCCACCAACCGAGCATCTGAACCATCAATGCATGTCTCTTCCCAAGACTCCTTTGATCCTCCAAACACAAAAGGTAGATTCAGATGTTTACAAATGGCACCATACACACATAAACTCCCCATGAAATTAAACAGACTCCTTTTTGAACTACCCATTAGCAAACCAGGCCGGTGCACAGACCAAGCCACCTTACCCGCCAACTTCTCCTTGAGAAAGTCTTCTAAAACATAGTAAAAGTTGTGGGTTTTGCTCACTCTCGGGCATTCTTCATTGTAGTAACGCAGTTTCATGTCAAAAGGGCCTTGCAATGAGATGTAGTGCTTCATACCCGTCTGGAGTGACACGTGTTTCAATGCCTTTGCTGTGGGGAGAATGGCATTCAAGGCGTTGGAGATCATGCCCTTGTTCTGCTCGCAACACTCTTGGCTATCCAAGGGAAACTGGCTTGCCCAAGTGATCCAGAAAATATGGGTAACATCATGCAACAAAGAGAGTTTCTTTTGGGTTTCCAAAGGGTTCAGCAAATTACATGAAATGAATTGAAAGTTGGGAATGGGATTCTCTATGCAGGGTATGATCTCAGGGTTTCGAGCTATACCATAAATCTTCCAATTGGGTTTTAAGATAAGCCGTCTTGCAAGCTCTTTCCCTGCTAACCCCGTCACCCCAAAGATGACTGCCACATTGTTCATGGCACCTTCAGTGCTGCCAGATTCTTCATGAGCTGCCATTGCCACAACTTGATATCTTTGCCTCAATTACAGATCTGACCCATCTTTATATGTGAAAAAACTGTGTTATATATAGACATCATTATCATAAAAAAGTTAAATCATTTTTATAAAAACTGTTCTTAATTTAATAAAGTTGTAAATATATATATATTTATATATATATATAAAAGAGTACTTGTCACCTTATCATACCCTTATAGTATAAAATAACACGATGATCTGATCTAAACCGTAGTTTAGAAGGGTCCAATGACCAACGAGGCTTCCCTTCTTTTGAGGGAGAATTCCTCCCAGAATTTTCAAAGCCTGCGCTTCAAGTTATTTATTCAATTATCATAAGCTGCTACTTGTAATAAGACAAGCAACAACTCTTTTTTTAAATGGCTATCCTTAGATGACAGATGTTAAGACAAATCCATCACTGATAAAATTACCAACATCCAGTTGGCTGCCATAGATCGGTATATATATACAACCTTGTTGATGAATGGCTAACCTGCCGGCAGATTCTGCATGCCCCTGGCCGTCACTTTGCGGACCTTGCCGCTGCAACAAAGTTTTATATTAATTATAGAGAAATGATAGATACAAACGTGGATTTACAAACGACATGTAGTCGTTTTGAAAAAAAGTAAATATATAAGGTATACTTAAAAAAAGTTAACTTTTTTAATAATAGATTTTACTTTTTATCAAACGATTGCATGCTTTTGCAACTCCACGATTATATATAACATTATCTATAATTATAAGCATACGTGACACAAATACCCCTCTATGCAAATGTTATATGTATTTATATATATGTATATATGATAAATCATATTTACCGTCATAAAATATGTAAATTTTGTACACTTTCTTTTAAAAAAGTAAATATATATAAAATTCATATAAAAAATTAATTTTTTTAACAATAAATTTTACATTTTTTCAAATAGAGTGTTCAAGACTTACATACCCAGACTGTGTTTAATACATATAGTTTGATTGAATTTTTAGGTTTTCCAGTCAAAGGTCGAGGCTTTTTCTGTAGTATTCAACCAAAAAAAAGAAGAGTTCCCTATAAGCATGCAGGTGCAAAGTACCACGTTTCCCCCTAATGGGTACAGCTCAAACACAGTCTAGACAGATTCCATGACATCAACAAATTAAACACATTTTTTTATTTCTTTCATCAACAATAAAGAAATGTTTGTTTATTGGTGGGCCACAATACAGGTGGAACTTGCTAGCCATTGATGCTTACCATGTATGCATTTATTTGTTGACCAGGTTCATACGGGAAGGTAAACTAACAAATCCTCGAGCTTTTTTCCTTCTAATTTTTTCTAATTATAAGTGTTTATGTGGAGGTTAGGCCTGATCACTTATAAATCCTGCACAAGTTTATGTATCTACCTATCACATCCTCCCAAGTTCGAAGAATTCTAATAAAAAATAATTACAAGGAAGAGTAATGTAGAGAGTTTTCTCATACCCTCATATTTGAGAGGTTATTATTTATACTTGAAATCTAGAGGGGATAGATCCTATCTCTATGAGTCTGTCGCCCTTTCCACTAATTATTTGTCAGAGTCTTTTAATACGGTGTAACGGCCTTTGCGATGGCGTTATTAATACGACATGCAATCCGAGTTGTGGTGCCATAAATGAAGTGTGACTTTTTCGTTTATTTTCTTCTGCAACTATCTTTGGTTGTCCATTGATGCTCCTCGTTCAGTGGATCAAGGGTTCTCTTTGTTCCCTGTATTGCTTTGTGCAAGTCCCCATAGGTGAGTTGTCATTGAGTTGCGTCATGCTTCTCTGTCCTATCAAACGTCATTGCTTACTTTTCCCTGGTGGTGAGTTGCTTTATGGGCCAGATCAAGCCTAAGTCGAATAATAGGTGAAACCCACTACTTCTTGGGAGAGACCCGATAGGCATGGGGGAGGAGAAAATCTCCTTACATACATATCATTTAGATGAAGAAAAGTGAAATTAATTAATAAACTTAAAGTATCGTATCTCTTCATTACCTAAAAGAAAACATTGATGAAACTTATCTCACAAAAATGACACTATAACTCGATGTAGTTAGAACTTTAATTAATGATGTTGCTCTATAAGTTCTTATGAACATTTTTGTGAATAATATGAGCATATGAAATGAGTTGTATGAAGACCTCTTGCTACTTGAGTAGGGAAAAGCATTTGACATACTCTTTTTAACTGTTGAGATACAATAATGCGTGAAAATAAACAATATGTGAAAATAAGTAATAATAAGTAGATTAAAAGACAATAATAATAAGTGGTATTATTATTGAGTCCTTCTACAGCCACATATGGCGTTTTCCAATTTCATTCCTGCCAGACGTGTAATAACACGCGTAATGACACATAATTAAAAAATAAATAAACAAAAGAAACAAAAAAAGAAGAAAAACCGTTCGAGAAGGCCATTCACCTTTGCTCTCCTTCAGTGAGTCCATTAACCGACGTTTCGTGACAGTCTGACATCGGCCTACAACATTTTTGGCATCGTCTTTTGGCATGTAGCTCCACTTCTGGAACGTAACTCCATTTTTGACGTCTACTACCACAAATTCAAGCACCTATTTATGTGGGTATATTTTCTATTAAATTCTATGTTTTCCTCTTAGGATTTCTTATCTACGAATTGTGTGGTCTTTTTTATGTGTTCGATCTACAAGTTGTTAAGGTTTTTTAGGTTCTTTTTCTTTCTATTACCAAATGGTATTTTCATTGTTTGGTTTGAAGGTGTGATCTTTCTATTTTATTTCTATTACCAAGAAACTTGAAGATTCTTTTTTCCTTTTTGTTGTAACCAATATGGAAATCAGGAATGTAATCGGTCTGATTTGGTTTAATTTTGGACTAATTTTGAAACCTAACCGGTATGCGCCGATTTTGTATTTTTACGAATCGATCTTGCACTGATTATCCTCTTAAATCGGTACTTTGATTTTATCAGCTCCGGTCTGATTTTTCCGTTTTAATAGAATATCAATTTATCAAAAAGAATATGTTGAAAATTTACTTGACCAAAATATATTATTAATATACTATATATGTTTTATATGTAAAGATATATATAATCAAATAAATTTACATGTTTAAGATTAAATGTATAGGGTATAAATTACAATATTACATTATTTTATATATAATTATAATTTATATTACATATGAACTTTTGTCTGACATAAAAAATATTATATACAATATTAATAATTAAAATATATATATATATATAAATATGTGAATTGGTCTGGGGTCCCAGAAAGTGCAAAATCGATTCTAAACTAAATTTGGTTGATTTTTAAGAGAAAAGAACCAATTCCAGACCGAACCAAATCCACAAATCCGGGCCGATCTTTTAGTTTACCAATTTTTTTTATAGCCCTAATGGCAATTTAAATTTTTTGTCTATTGAATTCTAGTACCCAAGATTCTTTTTGAAAGTTTTGCTGACCCATTATGGAGGAAGATAAGAAGGAAGTGGGTATATTTTGTGGTCATTCATTGTATTTTTTTAACTGTCATACATCTTCTTGCTCGCCCCTAGGGGTGTAAGAAGATCGAATCAGACCGGATGGACGGGACCGGGATTAGACTAGACTGGATGAAATTCGATCCAATTTTTATATGGACTGAACATTTCTGGTCCAGTCTCGGTCCAGGGAATTTCTCCCCCTGGACCGGACCGAATGCACATCAATATATATATATATATATGTATATATAAATAATAGTATATAAATTATAATATTAATATTAATATAGATTAAAAGTAGTAGTATAACATATTAATATATAATATATACTCTTATAATATTAACATATTATAATTTATAATAGTTTACTAGTTGTAATATAAAAATATAAATTATAATATATCTATATAGAGTATTAGTAATAACTTATAAGTAAATGTAACAAATGTATTATTATTATTTAATATATTATTACTAATTTATCACTATTTACTAACATATAAATTTATAATATACTAATATAATAGTATAATAATTAAATTTAGGCTACAAATTATTTTCCATCATTGCAGGATTTTGAGTAAAATTTTAGCCCATCAAATCATATCAAGTGCCCATAAACCGGACTGGACCGCTCCTAGACCGGACCAGTATGGACCGAATAGGAGTTTGGTCCGATCCAGGGTAGGAGAATTCTTGAATCTAATATAATCGGTCCACATTTTTTTCAGACCGAACTGGACCATTTACACCCCTACTCGCCCCTTTCAAAGGTTTAGTAGCATCAAGCAGTAGCTCACCATTTATGGGATTCTTCTTATGTAAATCGGTTTATGCCTTGGTAAACCTACGCAATAGGTTTGGAAATCACGAGACTCACATCTATTTCTAATTTCTTTTTCATTTGCAATATGTTTTTAGAGAATGCTCATCTGGTCTCACGGTTTGCGCATTGTACACACTAATTTACTTACACCAAAATGTTTTAGGTTATTTCATTTACTTAAGAAGCAAGAAAGAAAAATACAACCGGACGATTGAGGGATCCTCACAATTTATACTTTGAGTTGAGAAATAATTAGTAATGAGCTTTTTTAATTATTATTTTTCTTGTTGTAGTAAATACTTTCCATGACTTTGAATCCTATTTGATGGTGAAGTTCATCCCTTTTTGCTTTTAATTGAGTTAGAGCTTTCTAATTGCATTCACTAAAACTTGTGCTATTTTTTTTAAGGGGGGGTGGGGGGAGGTGGTTTGGTTTGAAAAGTTTTTTCGGTTTGTAAGAGTTTTGTTTGTTTTGGTTTGACTTAGAGGATGCTTTGTGTTTAAAATCTGTTTCAATGTTCTGCGTTCTTTATCTACTAAATGAAGCCTCTGTGTTGTAAATTGTGGTTTGGTAAGCTGTAAAAGTAGCTGCCAATTTTGCTTTTTGTTTGACTCACTAGTTTTTCAGGCTTATGTTCTTTCTTTCCTACTTGTTTAGGTGCTTGTAAATTTTGGATTTTCCTATTTTGCTTATCCATGAAAATAAAAAGAATAATTAATATGGTTTCAAATCTGTCAAAACTTGTAGCTGGCAATCTCCTTAACTTCTTCTTAATCTAGAGATGCGTCTTGCATTAAACTTTTTGTGTATGTTATTGTGTGATTAGGAGCTCTCTTTACCTATAAAAGAATAACTAAGAGTTATAGCTAATTTATTTTATAGTTGTAGATTCTTAGATAATTTGAGGGCCAAACTTGCAATGGATGAAAATGAATATGATGAGGTAGGTCATGCAGAATATGAGTATGTAGAGGTAGAACATGCAGATTATGAGTGTGATGAAACCATTGAGTCTCCTA
Organism: Platycarya longipes; assembly: GCA_036559045.1. Classification (NCBI taxonomy): domain Eukaryota; kingdom Viridiplantae; phylum Streptophyta; class Magnoliopsida; order Fagales; family Juglandaceae; genus Platycarya; species Platycarya longipes. The sequence continues at coordinate 24,458,317 of CM071801.1, forward strand.
TTATTGGATGAAATTTTCATCTATATAAGAAGTTTCGTTTTACTATATGAAGTATGGTAAAAGCAAAAGGTTTTGAAGTGTGTAAAAAAAGTTCTAGATGGGGAGACGATGGAATGTCGATGGTTTTGCTTGGCATGTGTGTAATAGTCTACTTTTTTTAAGAAAAAGCATTTGCTTGAGAATATTTTAAAAGAATTTATTGGAAACATATTTTTCCATGGAAATAGAATTTGAGAAAATAATAATTGTGAGCTATGAAAAGCTGAAATTATGCATTCTAGGATAAATTATGGATGGATATTTGGGAATTTTAACAAGGAATCGACTAGAGAAATTCAATTTAGACCTAGAAAGAGGTAAAGTTTCGAAATTTAGGGAGAAATTCAAGTGGAAGTGATAAAACCTGGGGAGAAATTGGGCATGCAGTGGACAACCTGGATTGAGCCCAATTGGTAACTGACTTATAACGAAAATTGTAATTGGCTATCAATTTTTCTGAGATTTTGACATGTGTAGGAGTATGTGACATGTGGAGATGAAGTGATCTAGAAGTTTTTGTTGGCTAAAAACAAAAGGGAAACGTAGGGGACAAGTTTGCTGTTGGTAGACAACTAAGTGAACTAAGTGAGCTAATCTCGAGCTTTCTTCCAACCAGATCCTGGAGTGGGCTTATAGAACATGACCTTTGGTCTCTTGGGGAGGTATGCATGTGGTCCTTTGGGGTGAGAAGGATCTGGAGTGTCGTGGGGCACTAGAATACTTGAAGAGAAATGGTTCGTGCATGTAGGAATACAACTAGCACATTGCCAGCTAATACCCTTCTATATGCTTAAATTTCTTAATCAATGATCTTGCTAAGCTGCCAAGCAACTCAATATGAACCCTTAGATGAAGATTTCTACAGCCACACCTAAGATTTAGAGTGATCATTAGGCTAAGTAAGCTAGACACTACATCACCTATCGGCAAAGGGCTGAACTAGTTTCACCCTTGGTTGTTTACCCTCCCATTTCATGCAAGTGTTGTCCTTCTTCCTATAAATAGCCATCTACAGTTCCTAAGGCCTCTTTTGGATGAGGAAACTCATGCCTAACACAAGGAAAAAGCAAAGAAAATAGCCTCTTAACCCATTAACCTCAAACCAATTTCCAAGTGAGCTAATTGAGTGATTTTGAGAGAATTCTTGCAAGAGCTTAGTTCTATCATCAATTCAAATTTGGAGAAAATTTATAAGTGCATATATTAACTTAATCTTGGCATATAATAATTGATTAGATGATTAATTCATATTTGATATATATTTGATATTAAACTTTACTTATGTGTTGAAATGAAGCCTATTAGATTTTGGATTAGTTTCTATTATGGAAAAATGTTAGGAAAATTTGTAGGGCCATAGAAATATGTTCTATGTTAATATATGAAGAGTATTTAGTGAAAACGTGAGGTCTTGAATTGAAAAAAAATGAGAAACCAACTCCAATAAATTTCATTCTTAATAGGGTTATTATTGGTAAATTTAACACATTTTGGTAAATCGGACATAACTTGTTTGTTTGATGTTGGATTTAAATGATTCAAGAGGAAATGGAAATATAAGATAAAGATATACAACTTTTATGCTTTACATTTTAAGAGATAAGGACTCAATAAAGGATGAAATCGGGATTGAAGTGACAAAACTGAGTTTATCATAGTAGGCATTGACATTATTAGTGAATTTATTTTATTTTAAATTCTTAGGGACGTGGTTTTAATTATTTGAATAATATTTTAATAATTGTGTTAAGTTTAGAAACTCTAATTTACTTAAAAAAATTTCAAGAATTCTTATGTTAGAAATTATTAAGAAAATATTCTAGAAAACAAGGTAAATATACTTAAATTAATTATTGAAAATTAAGAAAAATTTGACAGGTTGTATATGTTGGTTTTGGTTTGACTTGAATAAGAATAAAATAAGGTTTAATCCTTTAGGAGTTTCGGCCGGCTTTGATTTAATGATATTTTAATAGTTTATTTTGTTATTTAAGCATTTTTCGTTATATATTGACGTTATAAATTGATGTAACGTAAATGATTGTACGCGTGATGTGTCTTACTATGATATGAATTCACATGTTATAAAATTCATATGGACATGAAATATGCATATTATAAGTCTAAAGTTATACGTATATTGCATCACGTCACATGTATTTGCTGTCATAATTCATGATGTCTATTTTAAGAGAATACATTAAGAAAATTTCAAGAGAATACAATAAGACTAATGTCATGTCATGACGGGAACAACGATAAGTAACGCTCGTATGCCGGATATGATAAGGCTCGTCACGATGGAGATGACGATATGTAATGCCCAGACAACTGACAAGGATAAGAATCTGGTAGGGACGATGATACATATGCCTGTCAAGGTACAGAAAGTGGATATGACCCAATCAGGGGTAACAATACTGGATATGGTCCAACCAAGAGTAACAATACTGAATATGGCCCTACCATAGGTAATAATAGTGGAGAATTCGACAGTGAAGACGATACGTAACTACTGTCAAATTTAAGAAATAAGTGTGACAGTAAAGGCAATACATAACTGTTGTTACCTTGTGAATAAGATAAAAATATGGAAAAATAAGACTAAGTCTATAAGAAAGAGAAACGAATATGGTATGTTCTAAATGGAAAAAATGACGGGTTTTGATAAATGAATTTATAAGCTAAAAATGAAATTTTAAGACTTGTAAGGGTTTTAAAGGTTTCAAGGTTTTAAATAAAGAAATAAGTATAAATCATGCATGAGTCACATAAAGCATATCATAAATGCATACTTTGGCTGTCTAGCTTATATGTGATTATTTTATGATGTCTATACTTTTATTAAGTTACATATGTACTTACTGAGATTTCCAAGAAAATCTCATTCTTGTATATTTATTTTCTTTTTAAGAAATTTGATTCTCACAATAGGGTTGGATGACGGTCGTGGGCTAGATCTCAGTTGCTCGAGAGACTCGAAGAAACCCTGAGGGGTCCCCAGAGTACTCTCTCTCTCTGTGGAAGTTCTGATTCAGTTAGTAGTAGTAGGGACTAGCGTCAGTATGGAGAAAAAGTTTTCCAAAGTGAAAAATGAGCCTAGGCGGCCCTAAGTCGAAGTTTTGATAATTTTGTATATTAGTTGAAAAAACTAACTAGGTTATGCATATAAAGATACAATGTTATTATAAGAATGGATCATTTAAATATTATGGTTTTATTTCACTATATGATCATTAGAAAATTTTAGTCATAATTTTTCCACTGCGATTTGCATTGCATGTACTAGTAAGTTTATGTGCATGCATTAAATTTCTATGAGTACGAGTGTGAGTAGCCTAGCGTTACTTACCCTGACACTTCAATTTGTGTCAAATTTTAGACGTAAATTGAGGGCGTTACAATGTACTTGAGGAGGTATGTAAAAAAGTAAGGTTATAAATATTATGAAATAAGAGAAATAGAAAAGATAAAGTGTATGACTAATACAATGCAATATTAAATTATGAAGGTGGATACACCTTGTCTAAAAGAGTTATGCTACACAGAAACCTGCATACCCTGCACACCAAAGCTTTTAAGTGTAAAATAAAATAGGGTAAAAAGGTAAAATCACATTTTTAAGTGGGTATGCAAGGTTGTGGCATCCTCAATCTACGTTTGGGATTTAACGAAGTGTCGAAACACATAATGCAAGGTCACATACCCTTTCATTCGCGTCAAAAAAATTTATGCATACGCCTAACTTACTAATAATATGCAAAAAATACAGTAGTGGTATAGGGTTAATTTCAAGGAATTAGCAAAGAAATCTAAATTTTTGCGAATATTACATGATAAGCTAATTTAAAAACCCCTAACTTTACAATTTACATATCATTGTTGAATTTCTCCAAATATAAATATAAAACTACTTTTTTTTTTCAATTGCAGAATTTCTTCATAATTTCACCAAACAGAGGATGGTTCGTATTATCATAAGAGGAACATTCTGAAGGACCCTTAAGGCACTTCAAAATTTCCTATGACGTCGGGTCTCATGCTAGGCTTTTCACTCCTGCAATCATGCTTATCTTCCATAAGGAATTATAGATAAAATTAAAAATGAGATTTTGAGAAATCTCAGTAAGTACTCAGTTAATTAAAACAAAGGCATTGTTAGCACACACAGATAAATAAATGCATACACCATGATCATGAGACTTGAGACATGATTTATGCATGACATTTATACAAGACTTATGCATCATGCTAATTTATAAAAGATTTTCTTACTTTTCAATAAAGAGACTTCCATATTTCTTTGACTTTCGCTGACACGTACTCAAAATTGAACATGAACTTGAAACTTTTCAGAAAATGTTTCATGTAATTTCTTATTCTTCATAGCTTTACGTGTTATTTTTCTTGTTCATATCTTTCTTTAGGTTAGCCATTCTTATCATAACTTGTCATATTGGATACATCACGCTCCCCTATGCACCGTGTCTTCCCTGCTGGTTATCGGATCACACTGAAGTGAATACGTCATAATCATAATTATAATTCGTATGGCAAGTGATAACACATTTGCCATTCTTGGCATTTACCAGTATTAGGTGCGACCACAATCCGTGAACCTTTAAAAATGAACTATTCGTGGCCCGTCAATTGTTATTCGTCAACCCAGGGGCTACTACTCTATTTTTAAACACTCCAGAGTGGACAGAGGAGTTCTACTGTGACAATACCATGTTCTAGCTTTTGGAATTCTTATAAAAATATTTTTTATCTTATTTCTTTGAAAACTATGATGTTTCAAAACATGAGACTTATAACATAAATAAACATACATGCTAACTTGGACTTACTTATGTATAGTATATGATTCATGAGCCATATGACATATGAGACATGCACTTCCAAATCATGACTCCTTGTTAAACATGCAAACATGAACCTTTTGAAATCAATCATGAACATATCTAAATCGTATCTTGGTCATACTATATTATAGAAATTAAACCATTTTTCCAAAAGTAATAAATTCATCCAAGCCAACAAAAGTAGCAAATACAGTAATCCTAACTTGTGTAGGCCGGAACTTAGGGTTCCCAAATACCAATTTATTCATTTCTTAATCCAATCAATTTCAAGAAAATCTTATTCATTCAATTATCAAAAGTTGATCCATTACAATCGTATCCTAAATGACCTAGGCCGAACACCACATGGGTCTTAAACTTAATTCTTTTCTTCTCCTCATATCTTGTTATTAATTCCTAAGATCCTTAAAATAATCCAATTAATATTCAACCATCAAAATGTAAATAAACCTTAAGGAATACTTAGTCTCATCAATCTATTTTCCACTTTCACATTATAACTCCGAACTTAAATTAATATTCCACCTTTAAATCACTTAAGGGTTCAAATCAACATTTTATTCATACTTAAGAGATAATTCTTTTAAAATATTTATTTGTTCATTCTTCAATCTCTATGGCCGAATCATATTCACCCTTAAAGATTACATTTCAACATCTATCATCCCAAAACATGCATGGTTTAATCTAATCTTAACCGAAATCGTCAAGTCCTACTAGTAAGGTTTATTCTTCCCAACATCACCCAACTTCATCAAATATAATTCAAGATAACACCTAGCATACAATCTTATCAAAACATAGAAAATCAAAGCTTATCCATTCAACAAGTACCTCATGTAATCAAATAGAAATGACCAGACACAAATTTACACAAAAAACACTAAGTTAGGTGAAAGGAGTACTTACCACTAATTAAGCAATATACTAGAAAAATCTTGTTATAGTATGATGTCCACCGAATTTTCTTAAGAACCTTCACCCAATCACTAAGGAAAAGTGTTTGAAAGATGAATGAAAGAAAAAAAGGAGATAGAGGAGAAAATGGTGGTCTGGTCGAGAGCTTCAAGGGGGGTGAGGAGAAAATATTTTTTCTTTCTTCTTTGCCTTGGATGACACCTACATATCTTAGCTTAGGATGTTTTAATTTCTTATCATTCAGCCATGTGTCCCTCCTAGAAATAGGTTATATCATTTCTCTCTTTTTAGACTTAACTGTCTTGATAAAGTCATGTGCTTATCTAAATCTTTTGAGGTGAATAAGACAGCATATCACTCCGCTAATCCAGTTCTGTCAACTTCATGCCTAATTTTGTCCATGATCCACTCCGTATCTCTAAAAACTCAAAACATAAAAGTTATATATATTCCTCTTAGTATTCTATAGAATTTTGAATAATCTTATTTGTAAATCGAATGAGAAGGTTATGTCTAAAATACCAAAAGATGTCGAAACTGTCCGAGAGCTATCCAATCCGGTTTTATCATATGGTATATTCCTTTCTTGCTTCCCTTAACTTCCTTTTGCCACCTTGCCTAACTCTTGTTCCTAAGCATTATCTTTTTGGGTTTCCAAATCAAACCTCCCATTTTGCCAAGTGTCCATACACATCTCAAACTATTAGGTTGATTGTATAGATTTTTCAAGATGAGATATGACAAAGTCGATTACTATCTAAATCCAATTCAGATGCATCCATTTTACACCCAATTTTAACCTTAATTGAGTTCATATCTCTTAAAACTCAAAACATAAAAGTTATAAATATTTCTCTTGGATTTCTATAGAATCTTAAATCATCTAATTCGGATATCATATGAGAAAGTTATGCCCAAATTACTAAAATATATTGAGTGTATCATATAGTATTTTCCTTATTTGTGCCATTTGTCTTCCTTTGTAAATTTTTCTAACTCTAATTTCTCTAAAATATCATCCTGAACTTCTAAAAACTATATCTTCCTATCATGATACTAAAGCATGTAAGTATTTCCCAAACATTTTTCCTCCAATACATATATGTTTAATATCAAAACAAATTCTTAGGAAATTTCCAAAAGTTTCAAGAATTTACTAAAATAATCTTAAAGCAACATAACCATGCCAAGCATGAAAATAAAAAATGACACTTAAAAATTTAGGTTATCACAAGGGTGCAGGCTTCTCTTTAGAATTTTTCCTGTCTAAAATAAACTTGGATCACACGCACATTTGTACTTAGGGAAAGTAAGACATTTCAGATGCTTTAAGAAGATTGATGCTCGTGTGACTAAGAGGCTTGAAATGAATGGCGAGGCAGATATAGGAGTGTCAAAAACCTTCAAGGCTATGGTTGTTGAGGCAAGGGGTTATGGGAATGTGTCATTTGAGAAGGAGTGTCGAAACTACATTAACAAAGCATGTCAGTTTTGCCTTGGGGTTGGAGGTGCTGAAGCTCTATTCAACTATTTCAAAAAAGTGAAAAACAAAAAGTCCAAATTTTTATTATCAGATAGACTTGGACCATGAGCTGTAGTTAAAGAATGTATTTTGGGTAGATACCCGAAATATAGTTTTGTAGAATCATTCGGGGATGTAATTGCATTTAATATAACATACTTGACTAATGCTTACAAGATGCCATTTGCACCATTTATTGGTGTGAATCACCATGGTTAATCAATCCTATTTTGGGGCAGATTGATATCCCATGAGGACCCACATATCTTTGAGTGGTTATTTGAGGCATTGAAGTGTATGAATGACTAACCGCTAAATGCAATCATCACAAATCAAGACAAGGCTATGCAAATTGCAATTTCGAGGGTATTTCCGACGTCTAGGCATCACTTCTACTTATGACTTATAATGAAGAAGATTCCTAAGAAATCTGGATCACATTTGATATGAGGAGATCAAGAGTACTCTATAGAAATGCATTTATGACTCTTTAAGTGAGTATGAATATAAAGACCAGTGGTGCAATTTGCTCAATACATATGATCTATATGAGAAAGTATGGTTGGGATCACTATATAATGATTGCATTCTTAGGTGCCCACCTAACGTTAGAGACACATTTTTGGCAGGAATGTCAAAGACACAACGGATTGAAAGTATGAATGCATTCTTCAGTGATTACGTTAATTCTAAGACAATTTAAAACAAGTCGTTGATTAGTATAATCCAGTCATTAGGAGGAAGATAGAAAAACAAGCAATTGCCAACTTTAATTCATTTAATAATGAGATTCTTTGCATTAGTTTATATGCTCTTGAGAAACAGTTCAAAAGGGATACACAATTGCTAAATTTAAAGAAGTACAAGAGGAATTGAGAAAATTTCTATATTTAACTACCTCGTTATTCGATTGTGAGAGTTGTAGATATTCATTCATAGTTGCCGATGAGATTCAAGTGCATGATGACTTATTAGAACTTGCAAACTTAATTGTTAAGGTTGATGAAGATCTCCTTGATGTTAAATGCAATTGCAAGTTGTTCGAGTTTAAGGGCATATGATGCAGACATACTCTTTGTATCTTGACGTAACTAGGCAAGAGTACAATACTACCAAATTACATATTGGATCGAAGGAAAAATGATGTAAAACGAAAATACACATTCATTAAAAGCACTTATGAAAAAATTAGCATGCTTGATGGCTGGAGGTACAATAGGTACAAAATAGCTCCTATGAGTCATGTTCCAATGCTTCAACGCTTGATGGCTTGATGCTCACAGTATGCACTGGCTAAGTATACACTACGACTTATTTTGGTATTAGATTGACTACTTCTCCATCATAGGTAATCCAAACTACATTACAACTTAACGTATCTAAAAAATTCATTGTCTAAACTCTTTTACACAAGCTTCTTAATTGCATCTAGCAAACCAGGATAATGATGTAGATATTCATATATAATTGATGCACTTTGATAGAGTTGGATATTTTTTGATGAGTTGCTAGTTGGATTTTTTTTTTTAATATTAGAAAGTAACTTTTGTAAATGACTATTATTTGGCAAAATATTATTGGTAGAAATTTCAGTTTTTTGGTGGAGATTTGAATATGATAGTTTTTTGAAGTAGTATTGGCAAAAAAAAAAACACTATTTGCTCTCTTTGTCCGATGTACACAATATGTATGGCTGAAGGCATTCCTTTCTGTAATTGACTTGCAATTTCTAGTGGTTGCAAGGATCACAAGTTACATTGACATTTGTTGTAGAATAATATTAAAAGTAGATGATTTATTGGATTCATATACTTAGATTTGTATATGTGTGTGTGTGTGTGTTTTTATGAGATTTTACTTGATTGTCCTTAAGACTCATTGGAGATACTGAGAGATGCAAGTGTTAAGAGTAATTTTGGTTGAGACTAGCAGTTCAAGTACTACTTACATGGGTAATTCTTAAATACATGGGTGCTTACTCATCATACACGTTGAATCAATTTTTTTAAGAGGTTCACAAGTTAAATCAAATTAAGAATGTTTCTTTTCGAATGGAACAATATGTACTCACTCTCAAGATATTCAACAACAACAATAATAGAAACCAAAGTTAGGTGATATTACACTTAGAAAATAATGAGCACACAAACCATAGTCCCTATAAGTTTAAGCACGTCCAAACAAAGTGTAAAAAACATTGATAGCAAAGTGATTGCGGTTACGAAGAGTGTCCTCTAGACCAACCAAAAGAGGTTGAGCTTGTAGGGATCAAATATCGAGATTCATATTTTGACTTCTTGATATCGATTTCTCAACCATTGCAAAATGGGTTGGAAAAAAAAATGATATTCGCCTACATCTTGGATTACCATGACAACACTCACTATGTCAAGTAGTCAATCCGGTTATAGGAGCTGTCATGATGGAATTCGAGGGAGCCCTATCCAAAAGCAACATAACCCATGCATGCACGAGTCTTGAAAATAAAAGTTATGAATGCAACGCTATGTCGAGTGGCCTTCTTCATTGTATGGGCCTTTGATGGTGGGGATCCAACTGTGTTAGTTTTACAATTGGTTATATTCAATATATAAATCATCTGAAGAGAATAAAAGATATTGGAAGTCATACATTTTGGACAAATGCATACCTAGATTACCTGATTTCCAAGGACATTGGAGAAGTCATATGCTTGAGCTATATCCCCAATCGCTGCAAAAATCATCTATGTCGTTTGGGCTTGAGTCACTTGATCAGAGCCAATGCTCATTACAATCAAACTTCCTTTGATCTTTCCATTTTCTAGTAATTATATATGCATAATAAAGCATAAACCATCAAATTAAGTTTACAAAATAAAGTTGGGATTTACGTAAAAGATGATAATAATTATAGTACTTATATAAACCTGCTACTTTAGCAAAAGCAAGGGCAAGACCAATTGGTCAATAAAGTAGGAACAATATAAGACAGAGAATCGTGAGCCACCATTGCTGATGAAAATTGAGAATTTGTGAGAGAAATATTTGAAAGATGCCGAATGGGTGTAATGTAGTTTGTGATAAATATAGCAAGGCTATTCGCCATCACTGCTGCGGCATTTAGAAAACCAATTGGTATCCATGTTCTAGTCAAAACGGCTAAAAGACGCATATATTTTTTTTTTGTTGGAATTGGGTTGCTTCAAAAGCTTTGCCTTTCCACCTACAAAACCCAAAAAATAAGTAATTTCTTTTTCACATATATGCTTTCATCTTCCTCCTAACTAACAAAAAAATAAAAAAACACATGACCTTCCTTGGTCGAACACAGGTGAGGAGACAAGAGAAACAATTGTGTAAAGAAAGCTGGACAAAGAGGCAAAAGACAAAAGGCACCTGATTTTGGAAGAGATGAATGGCGTCTAATTTGGAAAAAATGAAGGCGAAAGGTAATATATGATCTGATTTTGGAAGATATGAGATTCATCTTTTAATTTCAAATTTGCTATCACGTGAGCATGCCACATCGGGCAAGAATTTAAATCAAGAAAATGTAGATGTGGGAGTAACATTTCTCTAATGTGGCATGCTCACGTGGCAGCTAGTTTTAAACTAAAAAAAAAAATATTCTCGTGTCTTCTAAAATTAGATCTCATTTTGTCTTTTACCTTCATCATGTCTTCTAAAAAGAGACCGTCAATGACCTCAAATTATAACCATTACTCCTCTCATTTCCCTCTATAATGGATTAGCAAAAATTCTCAAAAAGAATCTTGGATACTAGTTAACAAAGACTTTAAATTGACATATTGATTACAACAAAAGAAAAAGAAAAAAATTCTTCAAGTTTGTTGGTAATAGAAAGAAAATAGAAAGACCACACCTTCAAACCAAATAATAATAATAACATTCAGTAATAGAAAGAAAAAGAACTTGAAAAACCCTAATAGTTTGCGTATCAAACACACCAAAATAAAAATCACACAATTCGTAGATAAAAATATCCTAAGAGGAAGATATGGAATATTAATTGAAAATATACCCATATAAATAGGTCCTAGAATTTGTGGTAGTAGACGTTGAAAATAGAGTTGCGCGCTAGAAGTGGTGTTGTGTGCATGAAGACGATGCTAGAAATGTTGTGGGCAAGTGTCGGATTGTCATGGAACGTCGATTGATGGACTCACGGAAGGGGAACGAAAATGAATGGCCTTCTCGTACGTTTTCTACTTTTGTTTTGTTTCTTTTGTCTTTTGTTTGATTTTTCTTAATTATGTGTCATTACACATATTATTACACGTCAGGCAAGAAAAAAAATCGAAAAAAGTCTTATGTGGTTGTAGAAGGACTTATATATTATTGTAAGGGGAGGCCTGCCTGTTGAAGATTGAGCCTCAGGCCCAATCTTATGAAGAGAGGCCCGATAGAGAAGAGAAGGCCCTGAACCCAAAGAAGGCCTAGACTCATGGGAGGTCTCATCCTGACCATCCCGGTTGGGACAAGTAGCACGGGACTTGGGACAGGTGGCGAGTTCCCGAGAGACCGGATGAGAGGCTACCAGTACAGAAGGTCAAGTGATGACCAGAGCTGAGTCAAAGGGAAGCAAGCACACCTGTTTCTCATTAAATGCAGGGTGTCTACCACAACCGCATCACATTTAATGTAGGTGCTTGCCACGGCCATGCTGTATTAAATGTTGAACCAGGCAGAGACGTCTGAAGCCCTTGCATGCTGATCCCAGACGAGGTCCCCCTCACCACATTAAATGCAGGTCAGAAGCTCAGCCATGCTTCTATGATAAAGTAGGGGCTGACACGGTACGAAAGGAGTGATAACTCGCTGGGTCAGAATCAAGGTGGCATGGAGATCTGCTCAGACCCAGTAAAGGGAATGATGACCTGAAAAATTGATAGGACAACATCCATGCCGCTCGGGCGGTGCACCCAAAGCACCTCAAGTCCTATAAATAGTCAGAAGTTTCACAGTTCACAGGTGAATTTATCTATTTCTATTGTCATTTCTAGATTCTCTCTATAACCTCACTGACTTTGGCATCGAAATGATTTCAGAACACCACCGTTCCACTCATTCAACCCTTGTGCAGGCCCAATTTATTTGGACGTCGTCTAGTAGCCCAAATCGCGGAATAACAATTATAAATCATAAGATTTTGCGAACGTAGAGATGTAATAAATGCACATTACAAAGAATTAAATTGTATTTTTTTCATATTATAATTTAAACGGACAAAAATGAGACAAGTTATAGATTGTTCTCTTGACTCAAATGGTAACAGATGAGAGTGCTGTACACAATTGGTTTGTTTGGTAAAGAAATGGACCTTAATACTGTAGAAAGCTCAGTCCACAAATAAAGACAAAGCAAGCAAGCAAGCAAGCCGGGCCAACTTGCAGACATGTGAAACCTTCCCTTCACTACAGACAACTCAGGCTTTCTTGGCCCATTTTTAATTCTGACAACAAAAATTAATGCCCAATGTTCTCTCCCCATGTTTTTTTGGGGAATGAATCTTCTCGTACTACATCCTTAATTTTCTTGATGATATTTAATATTATGCAGATTACACATGGGACAATGCTAAGAATAGTATTAAACTACATTTTCTTAATCACGGTCCTATTATTAAACTACACATAGGGCAATGCTAGAACAAAATTAATGGTTCTGTTGTCCAGTTTTGTTAGTGTAGTTTTTCTTCCTTTCTTTTTCTTTGTTTTTTCCTTTTTACATTATTTTTTAATACTTTTAAATATTTAAAAAAAAATACAATATTATTAAACTATACTTTCTTAATTATTAAGCTAAAAAAAATTGAAAAAAAAAAGGATAGCTGGACTGATCAGAATGGGATCCCCAAGAGCCCCGCGCCCGGGGGAGAGGGGGGTTTTCCTATCTTTTTCCTTACACATATTAATATCTTTCTTCTAATTGAAATAAATAATTCTAGAGAATCTTGGTCAATTATTATAACCTTTGTTAATATAATAGTAAAAATATATGGAAGATATATGGTGTACTCATTTCTTCCACTAGAGCAACGTAATATATAGCTCAAATTAAAACATGCAAAAATGATAATCACAATAAAAGTTAAAAAAGAAATAGAAAAAGAAAAAGCACTTTGCCATTTTGCCGGCTGTCCAATTTATAGAGATAGAGCTATATACAAACACATTTTCAACATCATCGAAATCCCATCTTTCTCCAACCATAAACTTTAAGAACTCGCCACCCCCCTTCTGTCTCTCTCTCTTGCAAATTAACCTCTAGCCAGCCATCACTTCCGTTCAGGTTCTCAATTGGCCCAGAACTCTCTATAATTTAAATGGAAATTAAAGTTTATGATCAGTTCTTCACCAAAATGGATCAATAAATTAAGAAATTACAGACTCATACACATGCAGCTTGCAACCATCCTTTTTTTTTTTTTGGATATTAACCCCAAACCACACAATTGCCAGGTCATGTAGTCAAGGGTCCAGATGAATATTTTACTCCTAGGTTGCCAGTTGTTTCATCTGCCAATAAATTATAAAATAATTAGATAATATGAGATAAGATGAGATAAAAGTTAAAAATTAAATAAAATATTATTATAAAATATTTTTTTAATATTAATTTAGTTTTAGAATTTGAAAAAATTGTTTTGAAATTTGAGAAAGTTGAATAATTTATTATATTTATATGGGACTTTTAAAAAAGTAATAATAATAAAATGAAATGAGATTATTTGTAAAAACAAACTAGACTAAAAAATTAAAGTATAGAATAAAAAAGAGATAGACATATAATATGATCAGTCTAGGGTCATTTATAACTATCCGAGTGAATGGCAAAAAGAATATAATTTTTAGTGAATTAAGTACTTACTCAGTGGTATGCTATCAACGAAAAAGCAAGCACCGATAACAAGGTAGCACAGGAAAAGGACTACTCCTTTCATGTAATGTGAAGTTCCATCCTGAAAAATAATTGAATATGTATTGGTTTTATTGATCATTGAAGACTTGTCAAAGATATCATCAGTTTGATGTGATCAAGACATATATATATATAAGAATAGATAAATAATGAACCTGTAGAGTGAAGGCTGTGACAATTATCGAGAAAGCAAGGCAACCGGTTTCAAGGAGACTGAAATCTAGATCCATGCGGATACCCATTATCCAAGCAACAATTACGCTTAAAGGAACCTGAAATTGATAGATCATATCAATTTGGTGAAGGATTTTTCTTCCTAAATGTTCAATTCTTGAGAGATATGTACACATTAATTATCTGGAATTTACATTCATTTAATGTTGTGATTATCTCTCTATGCACTGGATTGTCCTGCAATCCGATTAAGTGCAGAGGATCTCGATGCTTAGTTAATTAAGAGATATTTTTGCATGGGTTAATTCAGAGTGCTCACCACAAACATGGAAATTTGAGTTGCAGACCCCAAAGCCACACCTAGAGATATATCCTGCATTATATTCACAGTATTATGAGAAATAATATTTACAATTGTAAAATACGCAAATGCCACCATTGTTTTGAAAAAAGTAAATTTCAAATGAAAAATATTAATTTTTTAATACTGAACTCCACTTTAGATCTTTCTTAGAGTAATTATGCGGCTATTTGTAAACTCTATGACTGTTTATAGCATTGTTGCAATGTTATATATATATATATATATATATACAAATCAAATAAGGAAAAATCTATATCAGAAATCAAGCATGCATGCATACCAACTTGTTCTTGAATGCAAATATGATTGACCCAGCATGCTCTGCTGCATTTCCAACGATTGGTAGCAATATTATGCTGATGAAGCTAACAGAGATTCCCCAAGAATCTGATGCTGCCTAATATATTGATCACAAATTCAGATGACAAAGTTAAAAGCATGCATGCATGCATGCACTATATACCTCGATCCATGGATATATAGATATATTAATATACCTCGATGGTTCCCACAACATACTCGGATAGCACAGCTATGATAATTGTCATTCCTACCAGCCAACCAAACGCACTCCAAAATCCTATAACTGCCTTTTCTTCTTGATCTTCTTCCTCCTCCTGACCATATTATATTAATCATGTGTCAAAAGTATATAGAAGACATATATGTACGTATGTATTAGCTAGAGAAATGATCTATGCGCGCAGTCTTAGGATGATTATGTGCTGCTCCCGTGTATTCTTTCTGAAAAAAAGTAGATAAATCTATGATCTAGTACATGAAAAAAATTATTTATTTACTGGTAGATTTCAATTTTTTTCCAAGAAAATGTGCTAAGCTTGCAAGTAGCTCAACTCTGGACCATATCTTATATGTACTATATATATGTATGGTAAAGTTTTCAGAATATGGTTACTGGGGAAAAAAATAGTAGATCATGGTCATGAGTGAACTCGTGAAAATAATAGAAATTTATCACAAGGGTAATATGGTACGAAGATAAAGATTCAATATTAATTTACGTAACCGTTAATTAATATCATGATAGTGACTTTCACGTGCATGTTCACGAGAAAGCAACCGTTACAAAGCAACCGTTACATGAGATCTACATAAGAGACTTCTATATATAAATTAGCTTTATTCTAATTTATTTCTACCAAAATTCCTACCCTTCATCTTTAATAATATCAATTATATAAGTCAATAATTATGACTTACACACTACAAAAAATAAAAATATTCTTGATATTTTAATTATAACCAAAGGATTATTTGTGACTAAAACAGTCTGATTAAAATAGACTATTTTAGTTGTACATAGTCATTTTAATTATAATTAAAATATCACAAATCTATATTTTTATTATAGTGACAATTATATAATATATTAGTGATCATGAATAACTAGTATAGTATATATAATAATCGTTGTGGTGATCAGGAATAACAAAATTTAAGATGAAGATAACATTTATCTTCTCTATATGGTCCAGTGGATATAAGATCAGTAGAATAATGATAAATTATTACTCCTACTAAAAGATTAAATAGAAAAAATCTAAAGATTGAATAGAAAAAATGATCTAATCTTTTAATTAATATTCAAATGACCAAAATAATATTTCTTGAAATTAATAAATAAAATAGGGGGAATGAGAAAATGATCAATCAGGTTGAACATTATTAATGTTAATTAGGATATATATATATATATAATCTTTTCTTTATTGAGGCTATAGAATTTTACTAATCACCTCTTGTGAATCAAACAACTCCCGATGGGTTTTTAACTGGAAGAAGATGTATGTAATATACGCTATGAGCATGATAATGCTGCTTGCTCTTGACAGCTGAAGGGTGCAGAGAGATGTGGAATTTCCTATCCCTGAGGCATATTTGAGCATCAATGGCAGCAGGTGGCACAGCAGTCCAAGCAACAGAAGGAGAGAGTTTACATCGGCCTGTTTCTGTTCAACCAAACAGAATTTAATTAAAAGAGAAATTAAGGTACGTTAATATAAATTTGGAAATTTGTTTTCTTAAAAGGGCCCAAAATAAGTTAACAAACAGGATTATTAATAATTGATATCTTACTCTGTCATATGTTTGTTCCTTCCTAATGTTTGCTAAGCCTCCACAGAGGAGAGAGGTCCCAAGAACAAGAAGAAGGTTTGAAAGGATGGAACCCAAGAGGGAGTACTTCACAACATTTACTTTGTTTTGGTGAAGTGCAAATAATGCAATTATCAGCTCTGTTGCATTCCCACATGTTGCATTCAGAAGCCCTCCAACTGCAAATCCAGTGCTTAACATTAATTTTTAGTAGTTTTCTCAATGAATTTGGGTTCAAATCCGAATTAATACTGAGCTATAAGGATTAATGGAGTTCATGATAAAAATAAAAATAAAAATAAAAAAATAAAAATTACCCGTTGGACCAGTGAAGTATGCAATTTGCCTGAGTTTTGTTGAGGGAAAAACAAAAGAAATAAAAATGTTAGAAAAATCTTCCCACATTCTTCATATTAATGAATATGATTAGCTTTTTAAATTATTAACTTACTCAGTGAGGAAGCTGACACGTTCAGCAAGCGGGGCGAGTCCAAGCAAGCTCAAAGCAAATATCCAAGGCTAAAAAATTAAAGAGCTATCATACCAATCAACACCATTTATATTTAATTATATATATATATATAATATGTGTGTATAATTTCATATATAAGATGAAGATTTTCATGAGTTTCTGAAGATCATGAAGATTTTTTGAGTTTCTGAATTAAGTTTGTGGTGAGCATGCATCCACACCTTGACCTTATCCAAAAGTGGGGAACTGCAGTACTTACTCGGCCAAAGTTATAGAAATCTGCAACGATTGCCAGAGGAATGGCAGGGAAGAGCACCGCAAGCTTGGTGCCGAGGACCACCTCTTGCAAATTTGCCAACATCTGTCTCAGCACTCTGAACCTAATTTTCGACACAAGCGCCGGATCCGACTTCTTGCGTAAAATGGAGGACGAAACGTTCTGTGCTGACCTGATCCCGCCATTGCTGATCATGATCGAGCCCTTAATTGGATCATCTCCATTCTCCATGCTGTTCAAGGTCGACTCATGATCATCAGGTTGCAAATCCATGGCGGAATGGTATAATCTCAGAATCGATAGCCACGTGATTCTGAGAAACGTCAAAAGTAATACTACTAATCTCCGTTTGTAGTATTATTCATGGTTGTTATATATATATATTTATTTATATAGGACAAGCTTGTTGTAGGTTGAAAGCTTCGAGGCACTGTATTTTTGTGTATATTATAAGGTAGTTTCCGGGAATTTTCGTAGTCATTGTTTCGGTTCTTGCATGAGGCTCCACGTACTTAACATGATCCTGACGTTGCTACAACATGTATTGCTACGTGCTGAATTAATCGAAAGTTGGCAAACAAATTAATAGACAGCACTTGTTCTAAGTTTTGTGGTATAAATTAAGCATCCTAGAATAAATGTGTAATTAAAGAGGATGAGTTTGTTTGTATTCATTATATATGCAGTAGTACTACTCATGTTCGTACGTGTTGATACCTGAAGGCCGTGGCTGGCTGCAATTCTATCGTAATTTTGTGATGTACCAATCGATCGAGCTTTCACCTAATTAATTGAAGAAAACTATTAATGATTAATTAAGGCCACGCTACTACAAGAAAATGGATATTTATGGTCACTTATTTAAAACGAAAAATATTATTTACGATAAAAACAGATTTATTTTGACTACAAATACTCATTTCATTGGATAAAAATGGTCGCATTTCAAGTGATATATTGGGAGATATATAGAATCTTACATGATGAACATGAGTAAGCATATAATAATGTTTTTTTTTTCCAACTAAGCTAGATCATCCAAATCAACTAGACATATTAATGACAATTGCTTAGAACCGGTCGGGCTGATCTTCCCCCAAAAGCAGTCCTACAATAACCTAATGCCAGGTAGGCTTTCATAAGAAGTACAATGAGACCACATCCAGGAAAAAATTCCAAGAATCACAAACATGCAAGATCTGTTCATCTCTTTCTCGACCAAAATATTTAAAACAGCTTTTTTCCGATGCCGAACATCCTGGACTTCCAAACCTAGAGGTTGTCACGATGGCCCTCTAGCTACGACCAGAGCCAAGCAGCCGGTGGGCCACGCTGCCAAACGTCTCAAGTTGAGTTCTTTAGGTTATGCATGGTATCAAGAGCTCAAAAAAGGGAGAAGCACCTATCCACGAAGAGGGCAATAAGTTCTTCAGCAAAATTTTAAAATGCAGAATTACTGGTTACAAACCCTTTCTGGGTAGATGTCATGGTAAGGTACATATGGAATTAGGTCAAAATGCTTTGTTAATAAGGAATGGTTACTCCTCTTCTAATGATTCAGGGAAGAAAAGTTAATATGTGACACTTTCACCTCCTTGGATTCGGAGGTGGTCCCATCTCCTTTCTTCTCAGCCAAACCTGACTGACTCGTGTTAGACCCCGATCACCACTACCGCCGCCATTACCGAATCCCTTAAAGGGCTTCCTCGCCATTACTAGATCCCATACTAGTTCCTAAGCTATCAAGCATTACAATCTTTAAACTGGATTTTTAGAAGCTATGGAGTTCGACAGGTACTTTTTTCTTCTATTTGTATATGCATACAGCTCAGAAACTCTATTGATTATTTGTTCTGTAGGGGGGTTCTGGGGGAAATTTTTGAGCAAGCGGAGGCTTTTCAGGTTCCGTGAAAGAGAAAGAACTGAACTTGGGACTGGTGGCGGTGGAAGCTGCTTTTCTGTCGTGCGGTTGTGAAACTAGAAGCACAGATCGATCTTCCATGTGTCCTCATCGATTTCCTTTTATTTTTTCTTTCTTTTTTTTCATGTGAACGAGGTATTTAGAATTTGGTGTAATTTCTGAGATGGCATATTTTAAATGGAAGGCTGTTGAACAAGAAAAAATAGCCGGACCGCTTAGAAGCGGTTCTATATATTAATTGGAAAATATATATAGTTAACGGCCAGCTTGGATCACATTATTCAGGGGCGGAGCCATGTTGATGCTTGGGGTTACCGCCCCCAAACTTTTTCAAAAATTTATCTTTAATATAAATATATATAATTTATATATACATAATTAAAATTCTCTCTTAAATTTAAAAAAAAAAATTACCTTTTTCAATTTTTTACTAAAATTATTTATCTAAATCTTTATATACATTTATTTATATTTTAACTTTTATTTTCATTTAAATCTAAATTTTAACTCATATAATCTCACAATTATACTAACAGTCTAATTCTAACAAAAAAATTGATTATAAATTTATATGATTGTAAAATTAATTGATTATACTCACTTATTTAATTTTACTCTAACTTGTATGATTGTGAGATATAGTTTATTAAAAATTTAATAGCGTTACATTATTACTTATTAAAAAGTTCTCAAATTTATTCTTGATCTATAAATTTTTCTTAAATCATAGAAAAATATGAGCAAGTACTTAAAAACAATTGATTTTTTTTTAAATGACGTAGACAATTTGAAGATTAATATATGTTTAGAAAGTTCGATAACAACAAAGAATAATACTTCTATCACTGATGACCATCCTTCTAAAATTTACATGCACCGTACACTTTATCGATCACCCCCCAAATATAAAATTCTAGTTCTGCCCCTGATATTATTAATCTTTAATTTTTCTTGTATATTTTAATCGTACTCATGATACATACTACTTTCCTCTCTTCATTAGTTTTCATTAATTAAAAGAGGAAAGTATTTTTCATTAACTAGTTTCGAAAGGAAAACTCTACGTGAACTAGTTAATTAAGATCAACAGGGCCCATAATTAGATCGACAAACGGCGTGCCTCAGCTGGCTAGGCTTCTGCATTCAATATATTATTATAAGTGTGTGTGTGTATATATATATATATATATATATATTTCTTAATTTGGGAATGGACAAAAAGAATTATAATTTCCCCGGCTAGTTAAGATCACCCCAATTAGTCAAATATAAATGAGAAATATTATGTCTCGAAATTTTTGTTTTGAGGATTTTTCTAGAATTGTAAAAAAAGTTATTGTTTTATTTTTTTAACTTAATAATTAAGAATGTATTTTTAAATAATTTTGTACTTTTTTATTTTATAAATTATTTATGAATACCAAAAGATGCATGAAAACAAATTGACTTAAGAATTGACAGAAAATAAATAAATAGAATACTTGTTTTCACATACAACTTAGTTCGTGCGTTTTCTTCATTTGTCGCTGCTTAAATCTTTAATTATAACAAGTGATCATGTCCAATTACTATTAAAAAAAGGACAAAAATAATTAATTTGATGCATTCAAAATGGGCAGTAACCAATTATTTATGTCCATTTTAAAGTTATTTCTACCCCTTTTAAATGCGTCAGATTGATTATTTCCAACTCTTTTTCTTCTAGTGAATATACAAATAAATCATAATATAAATTACTTGCATATTGTTATTTCTACCCCTTTTAAATGCATTAGATTGATTATTTATGACATTTTATCTTGTAGTGAATATACAAATAAATCATGATATAAATTACTTGCACATTATATAGTTACATAAAATTAGATTATTACTTCATGCTCATACAATATATATATAGGGAATATTTCACACCATGTATATAATATATATATATATATATATATATATATATACCAACTTCACAGATGACCTGTAACAAACAAAGGGACAGTACTAGGGCCCTCAGAGAAATTCAGATTCCAAAATCAAAGAAGTAATATAAGTGTAAATGTATCCAGAAGTGAAGTAAAGTATTTACTACTTCCAAAGGTTATTTATAAATGGACATGGAAGTGCTGGAAATGTTGATAATTATCAATCTCGTATATTTATCCTTCATGATCCCTTAATAAGAGGAGAGAATAACTATCATGTTTTATAGCCGTTATTCTATCCAGGATGACTATCTCAATCTGTAGGCTTGAGTTCATTAAAACTAAAAATACCTCATATTATATTTTCAAGACATTTAAAATATTTGAGAGCATTAAAACACTGAACGTATTTTAAAATTAACTGTTATCTTTTAAAATACGTCATCGAGATTCAGCATATACATCAAGACTCATGCCTATAAAAGAGAAGAGGGGGCGAGCTGTCATATCATCTCCTCAGGATTCGCTAAGTACTAAAGAGAAGAGGGCAGATGTTATTGTCAAGGAGGTTATCCTCGTTGTCCTCCTCCCGCCTCAGCTCCAATCGAAGTGATGGTCAAGTCAATATTTTGAATTTTATTTCAGTGATCGTTTTAATTTAAGTACTAACAGAATATTTTGGTATCAATGTATTTTGGTTTATTGTTTCGGGACTAATTATATATTATGTATAAATATTTATATGTACATATAAACTAACAACTAATAGAATAAATACATATACATATAAGTGTGATCATATATATATGTACATATATGGATGAATTGAAGATTTATAAAATGAATATAGGTTAAAAATATAAAAACTTAAGTTGAGACACAAAAATAAATAATAAATAAATAAAAGAATAGAAAAATTATTAAAACATAATGATATTTTAAAAAAATGAGGGGATATATTTAAAGTTATAAAAAAAAAACTAAACTATATAAGTATATTTTATATTCTAGAATTAATTAAATATCATCTAGATTTGAATTTTTTAAAAATTTCATTCAAACACAAAACATTTACAAAAATAATATGAAATGGAATAGGGACCGAAATGTTAATTATGGCTGGAATGATCGAAATTTGACTAGAATGGTTGAAACATATTGGAATTTGGAGTGAAACGGAACAAAGGGGTATAGTGTACTGAATACTAGATCGAAACAAAAAATTCCAAGGAAAAGGAAACGAAATTCAAAACTATGTGTCAAGCGCCTAAGGAACCCCTCTTTTTAATCATTATGTTTGTGCAAAGTGTGGGCAACTTGGCAACTTGGACTGTGAGTGATAGGGCCCATCAAGAGGAGGAAGTCCCTGAGCAGCGAATATATTGTTTTTTTGCAAAGAAAGAGATAGCTCGCCTACAAGCTGAGAAGGAAGAAGTGGAGTGTTACTTGGAGTAGGTGGATTGGTACATCTGTGCCTTGGAAGCTGACTTTAAGTACCTTCGTGATGAATCTTGCGAGCTGTGCGGTGAACTTCTTCGCACCCAGTCCCTTCACGCTAGTTATAGTTTTATCTTGCAGGTGGTGGAGAAGGAGTGGGCTTATACGAATGATCAAGTGTCCCATTTGACTGGAGCATTAGACTCTTCTCAGTGGTCCTGGGTAGATGCCGAGCAGTAGTGTTAAGAGTCTACCGAAGCCTTGACTACCTCTGAGGAGTGGTGTGAGCAGCTCGCCCGTGAGTTATCATAGACCAAAAAGTCCTTTTAGCGGAGCGTAAGGAAAAGGATACCTGAAAATATGTAACATAAATTCTCTAAGAGGGTTAGGGATGAACTTGTGTGTGTGATGGTGTTTGTAATTTATTTTTGATTCATGTATTTGGTCTTTAAATATTAAAACTCTTTTGTTCTATTATTCTCAATTTATTTGTGATGTTTTTCCTCTTCAAATAATTATAGAATCTATTTCGTTTATAGATTCAGTCATGCTTTTTCTATTGAGTGGATTAGTTCTATAATTATGTTTGGAGCAATTGATTATCTATATTGATTTAATTCTCTGCTGCAATATCGCCTCTTGGGTATATTGTCGTCGTTGGATTTTCTCAATGTCGATAACAATTTATGAGAGTTAAGCGCGAAGAATGATTTTTCAAAGAGTTACATTTGATTTAAACTTTGGTTATTAATGTTATATCTTCCGATTAAGAATTTGGATATAGAATTCTTAATTGAGTTATCAATGAATTAAGAATAAATTTGAATACCACAAATACACAAGGAATTCCCTATGCTCTACTTTTCGTCTCATTTTTATACTATTCAAATTACTCATTTAGTTTTAATTTACGTCACACTCTAAAATTTACTTATCACACTCATTTAATCTTTTTGTTAATTTCATTACTGTTCTTCAATTTCTCAATCCATCTCCCTGTGGAATCGACACCCCAAAGCTATACTGCAAACGACCGCGTTATTCTTTGGGCGTAATCTAAGAGGGTTAGGGATGAACTTGTGTGTGTGATGGTATTTTTAATTTATTTTTGATTCATGTATTTGGTCTTTAAATATTAAAACTCTTTTGTTCTGTTATTCTCAATTTATTTGTGATGTTTTTCGTCTTCAAATAATTATAGAATCTATTTCGTTTATAGATTCAGTCATGCTTTTTCTATTGAGTGGATTAGTTCTATAATTATGTTTGGAGCAATTGATTATCTATATTGATTTAATTCTCTGCTGCAATATCGCCTCTTGGGTATATTGTCGTCGTTGGATTTTCTCAATGTCGATAACAATTTATGAGAGTTAAACGCGAAGAATGATTTTTCAAAGAGTTACATTTGATTTAAACTTTGGTTATTAATGTTATATCTTCCGATTAAGAATTTGGATATAGAATTCTTAATCAAAATTTGATTACGCCCAAAGAATAATGCGGTCGTTTGCAGTATAGCTTTGGGGTGTCGATTCCACAGGGAGATGGATTGAGAAATTGAAGAACAGTAACGAAATTAACAAAAAGATTTAGATGAGTGCGAAAAGTAAATTTTAGAGTTTGACGTAAATTAAAACTAAATGAGTAATTTGAATAGTATAAAAATAAGACGAAAAGTAGAGCATCGGGAATCCTTTGTATATAATCGGTATTTTAATTATTTTCGATTCATTAATAACTCAATTGAAAATTCTATGTCCAAATTTTCAATCGGAAAATAAAACATTAATAACCAGATTTAAATCAAATGTAATCTTTCGAAAAATCATTCGTCGCAATATAAGAACAGGAATTGTTATCGATAATAAGGAAATTCAACGTCGACAATATACTCGTAGAGCAATATTGCAGCAGAGAATTAAATTAAAATAGATAACCAATTGAACCAAACATAATCAAAGGATTATTGCATTCAATAGAAAAAGCATGACTGAATCTATAAATGAAATAAATTCTAAGATTATTTGGTGACGAAAACATTTATAATAAATTTCGAATGATTAAACAAAAGAGTTTAATATTTGAAGAACACATATATGAATAAAAAACAATTATAAATACCATCATATATACAAATTCATCCCTAGCTCTACTAGAAAATTAGTTACACATATTGAAAATATGCAACAAAAATTCTTCAAGGGATAATATGGAAGAGCCAACCATTATTTTCTTCTCTCTTCTTTGGTTTTTCTTTTCTTTTCCCAAGCTCTCAAAAACAATGTCTCTTCCAAAGCATCCAAGCACACTAATTATTGTCTTAGAACACACACCCCTCCCTTCTATTTATAAGCATCCTTCATGCAAGTTGTCATGACAAAATCATCACAATTTCAACTTGTTTTGCCATGTGCCATTCTTGAATCCAAGTGACTTGTGAGTTGTCATTTTGATCATTTGTTTTCCCACTATGCATGAGCTGGATTTTGCTTGTAGGTTGAGTGTTTCAATTTTGCTTCTCTACCCATTAGTTGTCTTGTATGACTTAATATCTTGTAGTCAAATAATTTGTCTTGAAGAAACTTGAGTGCACTTCATCTTGCATATGAATTGATCATTGCATTTCCAAGTTGGTGTAGGAGTGCTTGCTGGAAAATATTATGATGACATTTGGATTTGATGCAAGTGGCTGAAAAATATCCAGGAACGTCAAGTGCAGGTGCGTCCACTTGATGGTCGATTTTGTCTTGGATTGAGTGGATATCTCTTAAAACATAAAACATAAAAGTTATAGATACTTCTCTTGCGGTTCTATATCATCTTGAATCAGCTCAATCGGAGATTGGATGAGAGAGTTATGCCCATATTACGAAAATACGTCAGAACTGTCTAAAATTCCGCAATTATCTTCATTTGCTCCTAATGCCTCTATTTGTGTCCTAAATCAAAATATAAGAATAATGAGTATATTTAGGCATCAAATAAGAATAAAGTATTAAACATTAAGAGAGGAAAATATGGCATTTTATATTCTCATCAATATATTAAATCATGCTTATATCTATCTCAAGATAAATGACCATTAATTTTAATAACATGAGTTATATTCATTATTTTCTCATTTCTTTTAACATTTAAATAGAGTATTTAGAGTGCATTTTTGTACACTCATCACACCCCCCAACTTACTCATTGCTAGTCCCTAGCAATTTTCATGCAAAATGATGAGAAAGACCAAAGAAAATCACACATAGGGGCCATCAAGACACATTTTTCAAATTTACATATCAAAACAATCTTAGAAATTCAATAACCCTTTCACAAGTAATTCAAATATAGCAATCCACAGAGTGTGTATGTGTTCCAAACTATTTTTATCAAATCAGAGGTTTCGACACATGCAACATTAGAATATCTTAAGCAAAAAGGTTCAACTCCATAACTCACGGGTATAGAAGTGTTTCATGTAAGGGTTCTCTCTATGGAGTTGACAAAGGTGTACATTTACTCTCATGGAAATTTAGCCAATTATATATAAGTAACAAGTAAACATTGATCTTATGATAGGAATACTAACAAATGAGATTTCCACCATTCTTTCCACAAGCATACTTAGGATCGGAAAAATCAACACAAAGGGTTGTAATGTGGCTTAGGGTTGGGGTTCATAAAAAGAAAAAGTGAAGAGGTTTCAAAAACTTCCAAGTATACACAAAAGGGAATCTGTTAAATTTTTCAGTAGACTATACTTTCCTTTTGATGTACTTTTCAATTTTTTAGATTTTTGACTAAGTATACTTTTCCATCTTCTTTTGCCACTGGTGTCTTCACAATTTGATGAACTCTTTCATGAATAATTTGATGGACACATCTAGCACCATGCCATTTTTGTCATGGTTTTCCTTTTTTTTTTTTTTTTTAATGATAATTTCACACCTAGTACACACTTGGAAGTAAAATGATAGGAAAATATAGTGTATAAGCTATACTCCAATGTGGAGAGGTATGGATGATGTAGATATGAAAAGAAAAGGCCATATGTGTATATTGGCTCAAAATTGGCTGCTAGGGGTATATGATGAAAATGGTCAGCTTGAAAAGCTCAAACGTTAATCCTAAGTTGACTTTCGTCATATCCCAAGTATATCCACCATCTTACCACAAACCATGTAATGATATTCTCAAAAGAAGTGTCAAATTCAACAGATCAATGGATACTTATCACAATTTCTGTATTTGTAAGCTCTCAATTCTCACAAAATTCACATGAATACTTGAGCAAAATAATTCTTTAGTTACATGTGTCAAATCACCATATTACCACAAAGTTTGGAGAAGTGCATAAATGGTTCTGTGGATGCTTTAGCAAAATGATTTAAGATGGGTTTGTTGAATTCACCAAGATGGTTATGAATGAGCATGAGTATCATGTGTGAAAAGATGCCTGTGTGAAAAAAAATTTGGCTTTTTTTTATATATTGATTGAAATATGCCACAGAGTTTAAATAACAGATTTGTATTCCCACCCCCCAACTTAAATGAAACATTGTCCTCAATGTTTAAGAATTAAAATTGAATGGGGAGTAACTAAAAAGGGTAGGATACACCTGATGTGTGATGTGGATAGCTCGCTAAGCGTCAAAAGTGGTGATCTGAAATGACAAAATGAAACTATCCTGCAAACAAAAATAAAGAAAATAGTAGTAAACAAAAATAAAACAAAACAAACAAGATAATAATAATAATAATTATTGTTGCATGGTGTGGTCAAAGTTGATAGACCAAGTCTACAACCGGACTATCTTATACTTCTTGAACTATTCCTCCTGGGTCAAAAATGAAACACTTATTTGCCCAATAAACTCGGTCCTCGAGCTTCACAGGTAGGTGGCAAGGCTTTAGATTAACTTTTGGTACTTGCCCACTTGAAGGAATCTGTTTTTCATTTTTCTCAAGCAACTCCTTAAACTTCAGTTGCCAAGCCCGTGTGCTATAATCTTGAGTATTGTCAAAAATTGCACAAATATTAGCTACATCAGACGAATCACTGATAGGATTAAACTCAAAATCAACAATAAAATTCTCAAGGGGATCAGAATCATGAGTTGTGAAAACTTCCCTGTCTATGAGTGAGTCAATCATGTATGTCTGATGACACTCGTCATTCTTCACAGTTTCTTGTGCCATATGTTGATCATGAGGTATAGACTGAGCTTGAGAAGGGAACTTACCTTGCTCATTTACACTCAAGAAGCTCGTTATTTTAGACACTTGGCTCTTTATCTCCTTTTGTTCTTCAACAACCTGCATAATTAAATACTCAAATTTTTGGTTAGTCTTATCCTGTACTTCAATAAATGCATGCAAAGTGTCTTCTAAAGAATTTCTAGAAGATTGAGGTGCATGGTATGGTGCAGAATATGATCTAGAAGGCTGTGCAGGCTGTGCAAGCTGTTGATTTTCAGACTTCCAGCTGAAGTTGGGATGATTACGCCATCCTCTCATGTTAGCATGTGTAGGACAGTCTTGGGCATGATGATCTACCCCACCACAGACAACACATGGCCCAAAAGAGTTTGCATGATTAGCCATGTATGTTGGTTTTGAGTTTTTGGTTTTCAATAACTCTAATTCTCTGGTGAGCATTTCAACCTTAGCCTTAAGGTTATCCTCCTCCCTTAGATGGTAAATACCACCACTCAAGTTTCCTGTAGGTCGTGACCTGTTTGTGCTATCAGTAGCACTAGGTCCAGTCCAAGTATGAGCTTTTTCAGCAAGCTCATTGAGGTACTCTATGGCCTCATCGGGATTTTTCTGTAAAAATTCTCCATTGCACATCATTTCCACGAATTGACGTTCCCTGGGCGTAAGCCCTTCATAGAAATAACTCACTAAGCGCCAATTCTCATATCCATGGTGGGGACACATACTCAGTAATTCTTTAAATCTTTCCCAAGACTGGTACAAAGTCTCACTATCCTTTTGTGCAAAGGTAGAGATTTGTCTTTTTAAAGCATTGGTCTTATGTTGGGGAAAGTATTTATTGAAAAACACTTGAGTCATCTCACTCCATGTTCCAATAGACCGTGGTCTTAGTGAGTACAACCAACTCTTAGCTTTATCTTTCAAAGAAAAAGGAAAGAACTTTAGCCTTACCGTTTCGTCAGTGGTATTTTGATTGTGGAATGTTGCAACTACTTCCTCAAATTCCCTAATATGAACATAGGGGTTTTCATTTTCTAGACCATGGAAAGTCGGAAGTAATTGTATCATTCCTGTTTTGAAATCTACATGACGAACATTAGGTGAGAACATAATACAGGATGGTGTGGCTGTTCGTGCGGGATGAAGATAATCTTGGAGGGTTCTAACAGGTTGGTCCACGTGTTCACTCATCGCGTCAGAATTGGAAGAATTATCAAACAAGCGATTAGAAAAATTAGATTCTGAATCTGATTCTAGCACGGGTCTACTAGCAAACCGTCCAAAAGCGTCTCTGTACCGTCTCCCCGGCAACGGCGCCAAAATTTGATTACGCCCAAAGAATAATGCGGTCGTTTGCAGTATAGCTTTGGGGTGTCGATTCCACAGGGAGATGGATTGAGAAATTGAAGAACAGTAACGAAATTAACAAAAAGATTTAGATGAGTGCGAAAAGTAAATTTTAGAGTTTGACGTAAATTAAAACTAAATGAGTAATTTGAATAGTATAAAAATAAGACGAAAAGTAGAGCATCGGGAATCCTTTGTATATAATCGGTATTTTAATTATTTTCGATTCATTAATAACTCAATTGAAAATTCTATGTCCAAATTTTCAATCGGAAAATAAAACATTAATAACCAGATTTAAATCAAATGTAATCTTTCGAAAAATCATTCGTCGCAATATAAGAACAGGAATTGTTATCGATAATAAGGAAATTCAACGTCGACAATATACTCGTAGAGCAATATTGCAGCAGAGAATTAAATTAAAATAGATAACCAATTGAACCAAACATAATCAAAGGATTATTGCATTCAATAGAAAAAGCATGACTGAATCTATAAATGAAATAAATTCTAAGATTATTTGGTGACGAAAACATTTATAATAAATTTCGAATGATTAAACAAAAGAGTTTAATATTTGAAGAACACATATATGAATAAAAAACAATTATAAATACCATCATATATACAAATTCATCCCTAGCTCTACTAGAAAATTAGTTACACATATTGAAAATATGCAACAAAAATTCTTCAAGGGATAATATGGAAGAGCCAACCATTATTTTCTTCTCTCTTCTTTGGTTTTTCTTTTCTTTTCCCAAGCTCTCAAAAACAATGTCTCTTCCAAAGCATCCAAGCACACTAATTATTGTCTTAGAACACACACCCCTCCCTTCTATTTATAAGCATCCTTCATGCAAGTTGTCATGACAAAATCATCACAATTTCAACTTGTTTTGCCATGTGCCATTCTTGAATCCAAGTGACTTGTGAGTTGTCATTTTGATCATTTGTTTTCCCACTATGCATGAGCTGGATTTTGCTTGTAGGTTGAGTGTTTCAATTTTGCTTCTCTACCCATTAGTTGTCTTGTATGACTTAATATCTTGTAGTCAAATAATTTGTCTTGAAGAAACTTGAGTGCACTTCATCTTGCATATGAATTGATCATTGCATTTCCAAGTTGGTGTAGGAGTGCTTGCTGGAAAATATTATGATGACATTTGGATTTGATGCAAGTGGCTGAAAAATATCCAGGAACGTCAAGTGCAGGTGCGTCCACTTGATGGTCGATTTTGTCTTGGATTGAGTGGATATCTCTTAAAACATAAAACATAAAAGTTATAGATACTTCTCTTGCGGTTCTATATCATCTTGAATCAGCTCAATCGGAGATTGGATGAGAGAGTTATGCCCATATTACGAAAATACGTCAGAACTGTCTAAAATTCCGCAATTATCTTCATTTGCTCCTAATGCCTCTATTTGTGTCCTAAATCAAAATATAAGAATAATGAGTATATTTAGGCATCAAATAAGAATAAAGTATTAAACATTAAGAGAGGAAAATATGGCATTTTATATTCTCATCAATATATTAAATCATGCTTATATCTATCTCAAGATAAATGACCATTAATTTTAATAACATGAGTTATATTCATTATTTTCTCATTTCTTTTAACATTTAAATAGAGTATTTAGAGTGCATTTTTGTACACTCATCAATACCCAAATATACAGCTGAAGGGTGAGCTTGACAATGAGCATTAAAAGTTTGCCACTTATCAAAAAGAGCGGGAAAAAGTAGATGCTAGGCAAGACAGATCCTTGAGCTCGTGGCCAAGTTGACTGAGCAAGTAGCAAAATAGAAGAAAGAGAAGGAAAGGCTTGAGTCCTAGTTTACCTCTACCAACGATGAGTTAGTTTGCTTGCACTCTCGGCTGGTCATTGCCAAGGATGTTCAAGACCGAGCCTTTGGGTACAACCATAGAACTAGCGTGGCTCGCTTGAGAGGACTTGCCGGCCAGCACTTGGACTGATCTAAGGAGGTCAAACCTAGACAAATTTAAGCCTGGGGCAACCTCGTGCCAATTTGTAGATGCCTTGGGGGCGCTGTCATGCCCAAAGCCTTCCCGCTCTTTCCCTTTTTTGTTGGGCCGAGTTCTGCTCTGTTGTTGTTGTTGTTGTAGAAATGAGATGCATTTTTTTCTTTGTAATTTCTTCAGCTAGCCACAGATGACTTGGACTATTTCTTTTTTGTTGTTTTTGGCCCTCTGGACTTTTGATATACTTTGGTGTTGTTGATCCTTGGTTTGATCTTGCGATATACTTCGCTACTTTTGGTCATTTGGTCTAGCCATGTGATGTACTTTCATTTTTATGTACACGTTGTGATTTTGTTCTACCTATTGGACTAACTGTTGAGGAAATTGTGGGACCTTCTAACCTCCACATCATTTGTCTACCTATTTGTTTTCAAGCTTGGTAGCTTGTTGTTGGGGCTCGTGGAACCCTTTGGCCTCTACATCCCTTCGTTTGCACCATGAGTTGAACTTGACATTGGTGGCTAACTTTGTGGGGGGTCGTGGGATCTACGACCTCCTCGCCCTTTTGCTTGTACCGCTAGTTGAACTTGACACTTGTGACTAACTTCATGGAAGGTCAAAGGTATTTAACCTCCACACATTTTGGCTTGCATTGTGGGTTGAACTCGACACTGGGGGGGCAGGGGTCATGGAGTCTTTGACCTCCACGCTCTTTGGCTTGCACCATGAGTTGAACTCGACACTAGTGGTTAACTTTGTTCGGAAGTTATGGGGTATTTGACATCTACACCCTTGAACTTGCACCACGAGCTGAATTCAATACTGGTGGCTAACTTTGTGGGGGAGGGAGGGTCGTGGGGTCTTTGACCTCTATGCCCTTTGGCTGGCACTGTAAGTTGAACTCATCACTTATGGCTATTTTTGTTGGGGTCATGGGGTCTTTTGACTTCCACGCCTTTTGGCTTGCACTACGAGTGGAACTTGACATTGGTGACTAACTTTGTGAAGAGGTGTTAAGGTACATCCCAAAAGGAAAAATGCTAATGGAAAAACAAATGCTTAAAATAGATGCTTCAAGATAAAACTTTTAAATGCTCGGTACTCCATGGATGTTGTAGCTCCTTTCCTTGTCTGTCATTGAGTTAGTAAGAACCTAATCGATTGCTGGCAACCACTATGTAGAGCCCCTCTCATCGTGGGTTGAGCTTTCCTCGTCCTGAGTTGTCATGCCCATTTCTCTAAAGACCAAGTCGCCAACCTTGATCTGGGCATGACTCTTTTGTTAAAATAGTGCTCGACCTTCCTTTTTCTATGGACATTCTGGACCTCCGCCTCCTCCTTTGTCTCTCCTCTAGTAAGTGTAAGTGCTCTCTGAGTACTCGGTCATTCTCAACTTGATTGAAATGGCTAGTTCAATGCGTGGGAAAATTGACCTCCACAAGGGTGATTGCCTCGCTTTCGAAAGCTAAGGTGAATGGTGTTGCTCCCATTGGGATCTTTATTCTGGTTCAGTAGGCCCAAAAAGACTCTTGGGATCTCCTCTGTCCATTCACTCTTCTAGTTATCGATCTTCTTCTTCAAAATGTTAAGCAAGGACTTGTTCATCGATTCTACTTATCCATTAGCTTGGTGGTGTCCTGGTGATGAGTAATTTTCTTGAATGTCTAGCTCCTGGCACCATTCTCTATAATTCTTCAAATAAAATTGATTCTCATTGTCCAAGATTATGTTGTTAAGGATGCTGAATCTACACACAATGCTCTTCCATAGGAACCTAGTGATCACCTTGGTTGTTATGGTCATGGGAGCCTCTACTTCTGCCCGTTTTATGAAATAGTCTACTATTACGATTATGTGTTTTACCCAACCCTTTCCTGTTGGAAATAGGCTAACTAGGTCTTACCCTTACTAGGCAAAGAGCCATGGGCAGTGATGGAGGATAGTTTCTCCAGTGGTAGTGTGGAACTGAGACATAAACTTGGCAAGGGCTTTCCTTGCCAAGGCCTTCCTACCCAAATGGTTGCCGCAAATGCCCTCATATATTTTTGCCAGGACATACTGTACTTCCTCAAGCGAGATGCATCTTAGCAAGGGGGTTATAAAGCCCTTCATGTATAGGACCCATCAATTTTGATGAACTGTGGTGCTTTTCTTCTCACTTTGCTTGTCGCCTCCTTCTCTTTAGGGAGTTTGTCGGCTTCCAAGTAATCCAATATCTCCTTGGCCCCCATTCTGACCCTGAGGGGCCCATGTGATTTATCTGGGTCCCAATTGTTGGGACCTCAATCATCCTCATCTGCACTTCCCAAGGAAATTTTGTGTCATCCCTTACTAAGGCGACTTTGGCCAGCCTGTCTACTATTACATTGTCCTCCCTTGGGACTTGTTCTATACTAACATCTGATTAAGATACTAACACTTAATCAAAATACTTTTTTAGCTCTTCTCACTTTGTGGCTTAGACTCTTATCACTTGGTTCACCACTATCTAAGAGTTAGCTTTGGCTCCGATTTGGTGGCACCCAGAGCCTTGGTGATTGAAAGTCCTGCTATTAAGACTTCATTCTCTGCCTCATTGTTAGTAGTCTTGATGGTGAGCGTAGCCACGTAGTGATACTATTGGACTATCTCTCAGATGATATAGATCCCAATACCTCCGCCCACTCGGTAGGCAGATCTATAGACAAAGACTATCTAAGGTCAGCTAGGGTGTGGTGCTATGGTGTCCATTAGAAACTCGATGAACTTGGCGACAAAGTCTGCTAAAGCTTGCACTTTTATTGCACTCTTGGGCACATAGTCAATATCAAACTTGCTAAGCTCCATTGACCACGCGATTAGCCTTCGTGAGGTATCCGTCTTCTACAATAGCCTCCTGATGACCTACAACAAAAAAGGGCTAAACTGGGCGCCATGGAGAAACTCTGATGCCAAAGTCAAAGAAGTAGTAGGATTGTAGCATCCCAACACTTCCCTGTCCCTCTATAAACTATTTATAAAGGGACATGGAAGTGTTGGGATGCTAATAATCATTTATCTCATATGTTTATCCTTCATGATCTCTTAATAAGAGGAGGTGATAATTGTCCTGTTTTATAGGCGTTATCCCACCTAGGATGACTATCTTAATCTGTAGACTTTATCTCAAATTCCCTATGAAGTTATCTGTCACGTGGTTGTGACCGTGGGACTTCAGGCAGTGGGTCTCTCAACTGCAGTTAGCAACTTGGGCTTATCCTCTGGTCATAGGCTTTGCTACTGTGAGGACCTAAATATCCCTTCCAATATATATATATATATATATATATATATATATGTAGTCCACATGGAATTGCTCGAAAAGTAATTAGGGATATATATAATTTGAATTAGTTAAAAGTAAGATTATGTTTGAATGCTAAGGCGATTTGAAATCATTTGTGAATAGTAGAATAGAAATAGTAAATAACAAAAATGCATTCTTAATTTATGAATCTAGATACATATAATATTATTGAAGTAAAAAGAGTGGAACAGGCGAAAGAGTTATCCAGATGGTAGGAAAGGCTTAGTATAACAGAGAAGGAAAAAGAGGGGGTGGTCCTCCCGTCCTCTTCAATCGCCAATACTATTAAACTGAGTCCATTTTGCTTATTGTTATGATTGTTGTTGACAAGAGTGTTAACAAAGATGCCTTCGGAACCACTATGACTAAGGTTTGGAGATGTGAAAGTTGGCTCCAGTTCATTGAGGTAGGCACCTAACCCATTTCTTATTGAATTCCATAATGAGCATGACATTTTAAAGGTGGTTAAGGGCAAACCGTGGTCCTTTGATCAATGGCTTTTGTGCTTACAGTAGTTCAATGGTTCTATGTCCATAAATCAGATCCCTTTCACCAAGGAGATCTTCTAGCTTTAGGTTTATGATCTCCCATTCAGCTGTATAAATAAGGACATTGGTACTTAGTTGAGAAGTAGAGTGGGAAGGGTTGTGGAAGTCCATGCTGATGAGTGTGGCATCAGCTTAGGGAAATTCCTACGCATAAGGGTAGCAGTTGACATCACCAAACCTATTCTTAAGGGTACCTTTCTCATAGTATATGTTAAGAGGTCATGTGTGCACTTCAAATGTGAGAGATTGCCATCTCCATGTTTCAAGTGTGCTATTATAAAACACCTCCAAGGCTTTTGCTCCAATCCCTCACATAGGGCATTGAACTCAAGTACAAGGTAGGCTTAGGGCCCCTGCCACTAGGGAAAGTGGCCTTCTAATCAAGAAGTATGGAGAAGGGGTTCCAAGAAATGAGCAAGAGAGACCTCAACCATGGAAAAAGGAGAGGCAGAATAGGAAAGAAGATGAAAAAGGTAAAGAAAAGTCTCAGGAAGGCTATCAGACAGTTGTCAAGGACCTTGTTGCATGTAAAGAAGAAGCTGCTTCTCAATAAATTCGGCAAAATTTTGGGAACCAATCTACACCAAAGATATTACCTGGAATGGAAAGGGAAGCAAAGCTGGAAATGAAAGTTGTTGTCCCTTTAAAAAAGAGGCACCTACTGATATGATAGGAGTGGAGGTAGCAGTCCTAAACCTGGAGGGTCCTAGCACCAAAAAGTCTTCATCTAAAGTTAGTTACAACCAAACATTGGCTCAGACTTCTACAGATCCGAATGATCTCCTACACCAGGTCAACTCACTAGACCAATTCATCATTGAACAAGTCTCATCTCTGCAACAATCAAAGAAAACTGCCACCTGAAAAAGAACAAATGAATTGTATAAGCCCTTATACTCTTCCTTAAGGATGTCACCCTTCATTTAAAAGAATATTTCTTGTATAGAAAGTCTCAAATTCAAGATCTTTTGTTGCAGTATTTCCTAAGAAATGAAGTCATAGGTGTAAGCCCTCAAATAATTTGTTCAATTACTCTTTTACCCGCAAAGGCAATGTAAGCATTGGGTTCAGTAATAATTATACCTTCAACATACCAAAACTGTTCGGATTCCTTATGATATGCAACTAAAATAAGTTTTTGCTAATGATAAAAAGGGAGATTTGAATGTAGGGATTATTCTTATTTTACTTGAGGGGTTTGAATTAGACAAAGATGTGTTTGATTGGACTTATGATGAGATGCCTGGTTTAAGTACTGAACTAGAATGTCATTCTTTATAATCTGGCATGTACAGAATGAAAAGTTCGTTCTCAATTCTACAAGAGTTTTTATGAAAGCCTTTCATTTGCTTCTCTTCAATGAAATTTCGATTTTTCCAGAATGTAACCTAATTTTTGGCCTAACTCTTCTTCTGATGACACTCAAATTAAAGCACTTCCAGTAAAATAAGAAAGACTCACTTGGGCTCTTATAAGCATTGCAAGGTTCGCTCGAGTATAATCATATCCAATCTTCTTGCTAAGCCAATCTCTAGTACAAACAACTAAATCCAGTTCATTCCGAAGGAAAATGGCTAACTGAATTCCCCTTCTCAAGTGAGAGTTCGATCTGAAAGTTTCATGTTTCCTTCATGCCTTACCTTCATGCTAAAACTCACTTCAAGCGGATATTCAAGAAGCTAGCCGCAACACCTCTAGTAGTTGAAGAAGGAGATAGGTGTCCACCTATTTGTGTGAGAAGGTGATAACAAAGAACCCCATGTTCTAAGATAAGATATATTCTTAAAAGAGTAATCTATGAGTTTCTGGTCTTGACCTCGACCATAAGGCAAGAAGGAGAGACTTCTTGTACCCTGAATTGAGTATATTCTTAGGCTTTCATAGTTTTGGTTTGTAAATTCATAATAATACCATGAGAGCTTTAGGGCGTCCCCAAAATATGTTTTCAGATACCGCTATATAATTACAACTTGTTTTTGCTCAATGAACACAAAACACCCATGCTTTAGCACTCGATGCAACAACCCCTAGTGTATCAACAAGCACTGCTCTCCTGGTTTGGCTCGACAGAACCTCCTTCTCTAGGCCTCTGTTGACCTGCTTCTTCCTTAACTAAAAGCGATGATGACGATGACAAGGTAATTCCTAGCAGGGCTACCAACAACGAATTACAACCAAGCACTCCACCCCATAAAAATACTTATGTTCGATCTCGTTTAATCCATAAGCACGTGCAATTCCATCTCCAACTGAGACCACTTGACTGATCTCATTCACTTGAAAATTTAGGTAAAATTCTGGGCGTAAATCATTATCATCACCATCTGGAACCACATCCTAAAGATCTTATTTTGACTAGGTAGGCTAATGGGGGTCGAATGCGTATTCATTGAGAATTGCAACGAGGTCTCACTTTGCTATTATCAATCATATAGAATCAGAGGTGGCTCAGTCCAAGTGTAGCGAAGTAGTCTCTTTGGTGCGATATGGTCAATATGCTTGGTCTTCTCAAAAGTCTTTTGTTGTGGGCTTCGATCTTAGACTAAAAAATCAAGCACATGAACTACCCCTAATGACCTTTTAGGTCAACCCAATCAGTGTAGTCTCGATCTTTATGATTCAACTTCTCTTTGCAAGCTAGCGCAGTGCCCTGCTCTTCTTAGAACTCGAGGGAGAGTAGTCTCAATTTCACTACAAGATTTGCGAATGAATGTTGGGCTAGGCCACCTCGAATGGCGTGAGCAGTATACTGAGAGACCCACATGTACATTTTTTAGGAGGATCTGGTCGAAAGACTAGAGAACTTTGCTTCTAGTTTGTAAAGGGGATCCTCGAGCTTGCCTAACAGGAATAAGAGAGTAACTAGCCATCTTTTTGTTTGTGACTCTCAACAAAAGCTCAAACTAAACAGGACCATTGGAAATGAATAATGGAGTTTAAGCAATACACTCATGGTGGAGGCTGTTGAACAACTCTGCCAAACTTAATGAATGGCCTAAGTTGGAACTGTCGTGGACTTGTGAACCCCTAGACAGTTCTTGATCTGCAGCAAATGGTACAAAAGAAGATCCCATCCTTTGTTTTCTTAATGGAGACAACATGCAAACAACCAAGAATTGAATCCATCTGAAAAAGACTGAATTTTGAGTACTGTTTTGTGGTAAATTGTAAAAGGCTAAGTGGGGGTTATGACATTTCTATGGAAGGAGGACCTCGAGAAACAATCCACTCCTACACCCAAAATCATATTTCACTAATGGTTAATGGTGTCAATGGAAGCATGGACTAGATGTTAATTGGCTTTTATGGTAGTCCTTTCATAGCAAAGAGGAAGGAGAGTTGGATTTTATTCCAAGCTCTTAAACCAAGGCATCCTATTGGTTGGCTTTGTCTAGGGGACTTGAATGAGATTCTAAACTTTGGTGAGAAATTTAGAGGCCCTATTCGATCACATAGTCAGATTGTGGCTTTTAGAACAACTATAGGTTCATGTGATCTCTGTGACATGGGATATGTGGGCCATAAATTAACCTGGGCAAAATGGAAAGTATGGGGAGTCTTCATTTAAGAAAGATTGGACAGATCTTTGTGCAATTTAACATGGTCTGAAACCTACCCCAATTCGAGAGTTTACACCCTCCCTGCCCTCAGTTCTGATCACTGTCCTATCCAGGTCACTTTGGACTTGTCTCCTCCCTTCATGGCTAAAAAAGATAAATCATTCAGGTATAAGGCAACCTAGGTTATTAGGGAGGAATGTTATAAGGTGGTGGAGGAAGCCTGGTCCCATCCAAGAATGGTTGCCAACAAATTGAGCTATGCTAGTGAGGGTCTCTAGTTGTGAAGGCAGAAATTGCAGTAGTGGAGGAGAGAGGTTTCAGGCAATTCCTAGGAAGATATCTCTACCCAATTATCCCTCTTAGCTAACCTACAAAGAGCTAACAGAGGGCACTTGACTGATACCATTAAGCAAGTGCAAGATAATGGAAGCCGACTCCTTGAATAAGACAATACCAAATGGAAACAATGAGCAAAACATAAATGGATGAGGGAGGGGGATAGAAATACATTTAGTACCCAAGAAGAAGAACCCATCAAAGGTCATTGAATTCAGACTCATTTCCCTTTGCAATGTGTTATAAGTTGGTATCAAAGGTAGTGGCTAACATGTTGAAGTCTATCGTCCCTCACAGACTTTCATGCACTCAATCTGCTTTGATCCCAATAGAATCATCTCAGATAATATCATTGTTACTTTTAAAGCCTTGCATACCATGAAATGTGAGAAGACAGATAAAAGGACTATATGAAATTGAAGCTTGATATGAGTAAACCTTATGACCAAATTGAGTGAAAATTTTTAAGAGCTATCCTAAGTAAACTTGGTTTCTATAAGTAGTGGGTTGAGTTAGTCATGCAATGTATTGAGACAGTCACTTATGAGATTTTAATGAATGGAAAGCCACAATGATCCTTCACTCCCTCGA
Organism: Platycarya longipes; assembly: GCA_036559045.1. NCBI lineage: Eukaryota > Viridiplantae > Streptophyta > Magnoliopsida > Fagales > Juglandaceae > Platycarya > Platycarya longipes. The sequence goes on from CM071801.1 coordinate 24,498,169, forward strand.
GAAGAATACAATGAGGTGAACCCCTCTCCTCCCATCTCTTTATTTTGTGTGTTGAAACTCTAGCAACCTAATCACTCGAGGTGAAGACAGTGGGTTGATTCATGGTGTTTCTATTGCTAAAGGCTAGTTCAAAATATCACACTTGTTTTTTGCTGATGACTCATTCTTGTTTTACAAAAATAATACCTTTAAATGGGGTAGGACTATTAGCTTGCTAAGATCTTATGAGCTTGCCTTTGGCCAAAGGTTTAATTTTGAGAAGACCTCAATTATGTTTAGCAAGAACACTCCCAAGTTGGCTCAGCGGTACATACAATCTCTTGCAAGTATGAGGTCTACCATGTGTTATGAGAAATATCTACGCTTTCCTTCTATGGTTGGAAAGAATCAAATCAAGTCTTTCAAAGGCATCCTAGACAATGTAAGAATGAGACTTAGCAACCACAAAGTCAAGATTCTATCTTAGGCAAGTAAGGAGATCTTTATTAAGTTGTGGTTCAAGCTTTACCCACCTACTCAATGAGTGTATTTTAATTGCCTTACACTTTCCTCAGAGAAATCAGTAATGCTATCCAAAATTTCTGGTGGGGTTAACAAGAGAAAGAGCACAAGATTCATTGGGTTTCCTAGAAATGGATGGGGAAACCTAAGTTTGAAGGGACATGGGGTTCACGGAACTTGAGACTTTTAATAAGGCTATGTTAGCTAAAATATGTTGGAGAGTAATCCAACACCCTAAGTCCCTAGCAATAAGAGTAATGAGGGCCAGATACTATCCAAGTTCACACTTTCAGCAAGCTAAGCGAAACCTTCATTCATTTGGAGGAACTTTCTTTCAACTCGAGCACTTGTGGAAGGACGATATTTTTAGAGGGTGGGAAATGGTGAGGCTATCCACATATGGAAAGACAAATGGATTGCCCTTTCTACTCTTCAACATTGTCTAAGTTCTATCAAGATTTTGGATAGTAATGTTTGTGTATCTGAACTGACCAATTCTAAGTCTAAAACAATGGTATACAGATCTGGTTAAGGAGATGTTCAAACTGGGTGAAGCAGCGACAATCCTCAAAACTCCCATCAGTTTTCTCAATGGTCAAGATAAACTCATTTGACTAGAGACAAATGATTGTTCCTTCTCATTTAGTAGTGCTTATCATATGGAATGTGCTATGACCTTGAATGTTCAAGAACCAGGGTCGAGTAGTAACTCTTTCAAGGAGATTTGGTAGCATCTCTGGCAACACCAAGTCTCCCATGTAGACAAAGCATTCCTTTGGAGGGCTTGCTTAGAATCTTTTCCTACTAGAGACAACTTGCACAAAAGGAAGATTATGGATCACCCCTTCTGCCCATTTTTTTTCCCGAGAACCAGAAAGTTCATACATGCTATATGGAGTTGAGAGGCCTCGAGGGATGTATGGAGTCAATGTTCAAGAAGGTTGCAAAAGTCCTCTCTCCCCTAACAATCTATGTTACACCTTTTTGAAGCCATGCTCAAGACCATGAGTACTCAGGTAATCCAGAAATTTGTTCTGGTGACCCGAAAGTTATGGTGGAGAAGAAATTATTTTGTCTTCAAAGATGAGTTCTCCCCTCTTTCATCATTATTAGGGAAGCTCAAGATACCCTTGCATAACTAGCTGAGCAAGTGAATCAAAGAGCTTATAACTCAAGGCTAGCCTACTCTTCGATGGACACCTGGAAAGCACCCCCTCATAACTTCTCTAAGTTAAATTGGGATAGGGCCATAGACAAGGTCTGAGGCTAGGTGGGTGTGAGAGTTGTTGTGAGGGACCATTCATGCAAGATAATTGCAACTTTGAGAACTAGCAAGCCTCTATTCTTGTATCCTCTACTTGCTAAGGCCTATGGTGCCTTCCACGCTATGCAACTTGGCCACCAGTTGGGTTTATCTCAAGTTATTCTAGAAGGAGATTCCATGCAAGTCATAAAAGCTCTATCTACAAATAAAGGGGTTTGGAATAGTGCCAGCATGTTTATAAGTTAGGCTAGGCATTTACTTCACGATTTTGTTAAATGAGAGATTTTTCGTGTTAGGAGAAATGACAATTCTATAACCTATTTATTAGCAAAAAATTCTCTTTCCTTTTCAGACTTAATAGTAACATTGGAAGAGATTCCACCATGTAACTCTTCTTTGATTCAATAGAATGGAAATGAGTTATCCCTTCTAAAAATATATATATATACATATATATATAACTAGTGTTTTTAAAAAAAATTATACTATACAATACTCAGGTGACATGATTTGATTTATAAGATTCAATTTTTAAAATTTATCATTCAAATCAAATTATGCACCCTATGTAACATAAAAGCCTTCAAATATAATTATTTATATATATATATATAGTACTAATGCTACATATAATCATAGAGTGTACTGCAAGTGACGTGCTATATATATTTATATATATGTTAATATGATAAGCTTTTTGAAAAAATAAGAATGTATTTAAATTTCCATTAATATCCAATGTAATTGAAAAATATACCCTCCAAAGTTATTACCACAATCAAATGAAAAGGGAAAACAATCTTCCGATAGATGAAAAACAAAAATTAATCTCGAGCTGGTACGTAGTATTCTTCCCCTTGACATCGATCCTATGAAATTTACCCCGATCCTCCAAGAGACAAAATAAAAAAGACAATAAATAAACGAAATTAGGACAATGAGGTCGGATAACCAATAAGCTAGGGAGCAGCATATTTAGTACCTTAAACGGCACCCAAAGTTAGAAATTTCGTGGAATTTTCAGGGAATGGTGGAGTATCAAGATCAGAATCAAACGGCTGTGCTATTTTTTCTTTCAGATTAATCATTAAAAAAATGGACAAAGAGGTCTATTGCATGAACTGCGTGCCATATTTCATTCAATGATTTGTATGTCTAGACTGAAGGGCTTGATGATCCAGCTTGACCTTTGAGATAAACAACAAATTAAATGCTGGAGGAAGTTTCCTCAAAACATTCTTTCTCCTATATATACTAGCCGTCCAAACTGGGTGACCCCTATATTACACAAAAAATATATACATATATATATTAGGCTAATATTCCGATCGAGTGGGGTTTTCTGCTTACTGCCGTTTTAACAACGTCGGATCTGTGCCAGCCAGTGGATACACTACGTACGTAGCTTTTACTTTCATTTGTGACGGGGCTTCTTTTTTATACTAAAATCATCTCAATTTATCTTAATTTATCTGATCACATCATTATAATTTTTACAAATTTCTTCATAAAATATAATAAACAATTTATTTTTTCTTTAAATAACATAATAATAATAATATTAACAAATAATATTCTAACAATATTTTATTTAATTTTTTAGTTTCATCTCAAACGATCTTATCTCATCTTATTATTATCTAAACAAACCCTTAATTATTTGTGATTTAGCTCAATTGTTACCACGAATTATACACATCGAAGAATATACAGTTGCTATGGAGTAATTCTAGCTAGGCAAGCTGAAACCCATTTGTGAAAAAGTGGGTCTCACCTAACATTCATTTTATTTGCACCGGCCAGACTAATTATCATGATAACCATCTCAATGATTCTCGATACGAGATTTTTCATATGATCTAAGAGTGTGAATGGAAGAACGTGTGTCCAGTTCGCTAGAGGAGTACCACTACGCCACCCCTAGCTAAATAATTAGAGCTGACTACATGAATTAAGCTAACATATGTAGAGGAAAGATGAACATGAGATTAAACACTGTATTTGTTGGATACCCTTTTAACTAAGAGAGCACTGATCAATTGATCATTTACATGTGATTAATATTGTACGTTGAAATTATCATTGATCCCTTCATGCTAATGAAACGTGTAATTAGCTGCAAATAATCTCCTTTAGACATTATATTTATACTTGTACATGTATATTTTTATAAAAAAAAATACTACTTTGGAGTAATAAAATACCATAGCCCATAGTTGAGTCCAACCCACCAGGCCACCACTAAAGACAAGAGAAGAAACAAATAGAAGACAAGAAAGAACATAAGGGCATGCATGTGTTAGGAGAGGTAAGAGGCCAATGAGAGTAAGTCAGACACGCCAAAGAGTAAGTCACCTCATGCAAGGAGTGGTGCGAGGAAAGATTAGAAAAAAGTGAGGGATCACCAAATGACTTTGAGGGGGCTTCTCCTTCTTCTTCTTCTTCTTCTTCTTCTTCAAATTCGAGAGAATTCCAAAGAGAGTTCTTTCAGTAAGTAAACCACCGGCTTTTCTTGTACATGAGTGAAATATGAGAAGTAATAGGAGACTGTAAACAAATGCTGTGTGTCTATTTCTCTTTATTTTCTCTAAGCCTTATCTACCATGGACGTACGCACCGTCATTATACATCCACATCGGAACATCGTCGGGAGCTCCAAACAACACCAATCAGGACTCAAGTCATTACAACGGACCAAAACTGATTATTTCTTTCTCTCGATCTTGTTGATAGATTTTTTCTGCATCAACAACTACAATAAAGAATTAATATATCATGACGTATTTTGATTGCATGTTTAATGTGATCTTGGATGTTTTTACAAAATTTATAATGATGTGATTTTCATTGCCTTTGAAATTTCATCAAGACAGGAAAACGAACAAAATGTCCCGTGTGATATTTATGTGCCTCATGAGGAGAAGGCATTAATTAACACTTTGGGAGTTTTTAACAGTTATGATATTGGATATTGGAGATTTGTTACAATCCAAATATTGGATATTCCTTTCCAAATTATAAAGTTGTACATTTGAATTAAAAAGGTACAGAAGATGTTAATGATAGCGCTCAACCTAATGGAAGCTAGAAGCATATTACTAATAGTTTGTCATTTTCTGTATATATTTATATTTTATGTCTTACATATAATCTTACGGTAGAAATAAAGTAGATTTAATGTATCACATCAATACACGTTATGAATTTGTGAATTTATTTTTATAAAATATCTTTATAATTAAAGTATTTCTCTATCAAATTATATTATTAACGTTTATCTAAATTCACTTCATTATTATGTGAGACAAGCAACATGTGCAATCCTTTGTAGGCTTCCATACTTCTTTTGTCGGCTTCTCAATTTGTATGTTTGCCTTTTTAAAAACCCCATCAATGTGGATTATGAACACACGTAAACTCGCCATAATTAGATTGTAAAATTTTCATTCAATCAACAAGAAACTTCAACAACAACAACAAATGGCAAGTTCATTTTTTAAATTCTTTTAGCCATTTGATAATGTCCCAAACCTTGAGCATTACTCTTAACACAAAATGAAAATGATAGAGAGTTATTGATTTATCCAATTATCTTAAAGAGAAACTAATTAAAGAAGCATACCACATCTTACGTCTTATTGTAGTACAGATGTGATACTACTCATAGCATAGTCTTTGAGCTAATTTTTAAAACAATAGCATATTTAAGGCTTGATATATATATATATATATATATATAATATATAATATATATATGGACGGTGCTATAGGATCAATGATTCAACTAAACTGATAAGTGCAAATGCATTTTTTTTTTTTGTTCTTTTTTTTATTTAATCATTTTTCTATACATCCTTAAATATTTAAAAAAAATCAACTTATTAATATTCACTTCCTTAACTATTAAGTAAAAAGATAAAAATAAAAAAAAAAAAAAATTTAATCGATCACTTTAATAGGTTAGTTTTTTTATAGCAAAAGATATTGAATTTCATTCTAAACAAATTACATCAAAGCATCATGCCAAATGACTTGAGAGATACAATTCGGAACGGACTCCCACCAAATCATAAGATCATCTAAATTCCATGAATACTTAGCTAAACAATGAGCGGCATTATTAGTGAATCGACTACTATGCCATGTCTCTACCTTTCTAAATATGGCAGCAATATATGGATCTCATTCACAATGTTATCCCATATAGATTGTGATTCTTCCACCTTATTAAGCTCATTAACCACCAACAATGAATCACTCTCTATGTATAACTCATGGATTCCCATAGTTACACAGACTTAAAGACCTCTAAGCATTGCTAGGAGCTCAATCTTCATCAGATTCATGACTGCCTGTTCGGGTTTGCTTCTTGAGGAAATTACCCTCCCATCACTATCCCTCAAGATTATGCCTATTCCGGATTTTCTATACCCTGGGAAAATTACTCCATCTATATTGAGTTTGAGAGCATTTTCTAGAGGTGCCTGCCAATGCAGTTCCGGTTTAATAACTTGCTTCTCTACTATATCAGCCATTTGATATTCATTTATCGTTGACAGTGCATGATTTATAGTAGCTTCAGGTGTAAGTTTATTTTCCTCGAAATATAACTAATTTCGGTGCAACCAGATGCCCCAAATACAAACAACTAGCTTATGTAAATCCTCCATTTTCTTCCTTCGAATCAGCTGCAGAAAAATCTGGGTTACTTTTTTCTGTATTTGATATTCTTCTAAGCAACTCACCTATTGTCTTAAAACTTAAAACACCGTGGGACAATATATAAGGGCATGGTTAATATCTTCGATTCCCTACTAACACCATTTGCACATAGTTGTCAAAACCACCTTCTTCACTTCCAAGTTTTTCAACATGGGTAAACCATTTGTGCAAACACGCCAAGCGAATATTTTTACACGGTTAGGAACCTGTAGCTTCCATATGGTCTTCCATAGCTTGCCATATTCATCTTTGTTTGATGTTTCCACCTAATTTAAATCATTTTCCATTTTCATGAATAGACGATACACACTTCGGACAGAGTATCGCCCATGTGTTTCCTGCTCCCACGCCAATTTATCGGGCCTGCCATCACCAGTCAGCATCAAGTTCAAAATCTCATTTGCTTCAGTTGGGGAGAACACAGTTTGCACCTTCATCATATCCCACTGTCTAGTTTCCTCTTGTATCAAGTCAGAAACGTTCCACTGAAGCTGGTCTACTGTTATGGACACTGAAGGGTGGAAGAGCTTATGGTTGGGTAGCCAATAATCAATCCATATCCATATGGATTTGCCATCCCCCACACGCCATCTGCATCCATGTAAAAGATATTTCCTTGCTTCCCAAATACCCCTCCACACATAAGAAGGATTGTTACCGAGCTTTGCCTCCTAAAAATTTGAGTTTGGAAAATACTTTTACTTTAAATAACTTATGGAGCAAAGAATCCTCCTCCCTCATTATCCGACATCCTTGTTTTGCTAAGAGAGCCATGTTGAACATTTTAAGATTCTTGAAACCCAATCCACCATCAACTTTCATACGGCATAGTCTCTTCCAGCTTTGCCACCTAATCTTCCTCTCTTCCTTCTTTTGCCCCCACCAAAAATTTGCAAGCATCTTCTCCAAATCATTACATAACAAATCCGGCAATTTGAAACATGACATGGTATATGTAGGAATAGAAAGAGCAACAGCTTTTATAAGAATCTCACCTTGAGACAAAAGTTTTTCCTTCCATCCATGTAGTTTTGGCCAAACTTTTGCTTTCAAGTGCGAGAAAGCTTGTTTTTTCCTTCTACCCACCATCGACGGTAAGCCCAAATATTTATCATAATTGTGACATTTAGAAACTCCCCACAAATCCATAAGTTCAACTTGTAGATCAGGCCGCATGTTTTTACTGAGGATCATATTTGTCTTCTCCTTACTAATTTTTTGCTCTGACGCAAGCTCATATTTCTGCAAAAGTTGCATGATTAGTATCTAGATTGGCCCTACAAAAAAGAATAGTATCATCGGCAAACTTGAGGTGATTCACCATTGGAGCTCCTCGACATATCCTTACTTCTTCAATTCTTCCTTGCAAGGCAGCTTGATTAAACAACGCAGTCAACCCCTCCATACATAAAAGAAATAGATAGGGGGAGATTGGACCCCATTGTCTAATTCCTCTAGTAAGGTAATAGGGTCTTTTGGTTGACCATTAATCAAGATAGAAAAAGATACAGTCCGCACACACTTCATAATCAATTTTATCCATTTTTTCGCCAAATCCCATTTTCACCATCACCTTCTTCAAAAATCCGATTCAAGGCAGTCATAAGCCTTACTCATATATAATTTTATGGACATATATCATTTCTTGCCATATTTATTTTTCCTAATGAAATCAACCAATTCATATGCTATAAGAATATCATAAATTAATTTACCTATTACAAAAGCACATTGAGTTGGTGAAATTAAATTAGGGAGAACCTTCTTCAAATGATTGGCTAAAACCTTTGACACAAGCTTATAGATGACATTACAAAGACTTATTGATCTAAAATCCGAGACCATTTCAGGCGTACTCTTCTTCGGAATCAAAGTTACATATGTATGATTTAATTTTTGAGGACCCCCATTTAAAATGGACAGCACAACTTTAGTGACTTCAATACCTACTATGCTCCAATATTTTTGGAAAAAAATCGGTGACATACCATTTAGTCCGGGGGCTTTGGTGGGGTTCATCTCCTTGAGAGCATCATGTACTTCTCGGGCTAAGAAAGTGGACTCAAGTTGATCCTTCATCTCTCAGAAACTTTACTCGAAAGAGACTCCAACAAAACTAGGTTGCCTCTATCCACATTAGACCTTGTAAATAAGGTTTTGAAATAGTTCAGTATTACCTCATCACGTCCTCTATCAGTCTGCCACTCCCCTTTAATATCTTTGATGCCCTTAATGAAATTCTTAGACCGTCTTTGGGAAGCTTTATGATGAAAATAAGCTGTATTTTTGTCACTTGCTATCAACCAAGATACTCTCGACCATTGTCTCCACATCAGCTCATTTCTTTTCAACCATTTATGCACTTCGTTCCTTGCCTTCTTTAAAGCATATTGATAATGGCCTCTTGGATCAACTTTAGAGATAGCCTGCAAAAGTTGCTTGGCTCTCTTCAGTTTAACTTGGACATTACCGAAGCTTGTTTTATTCCACTGCTACAATTGTTCACTGCAAGCCTCTATTTTTTTATCACTGCATTCATCGACCGGTGGTCTTTACACCCATGCCAAGCTCTCTCAATCACTGAATGATAGCCCCTATCCTCGGTCCATATGGCCTTAAACCGAAATGATTTTTTCCTCTGCTTAGAAAGATTAATCTAATCCAGTTGTAAAATCAATGGCACATGATCAGAGTAGGCGACGGTTCCATGTACAACATTAGCTTTTGGATACAGCCCTTTCCATCTTAAATTAGCGAAACAACAATCAAGTTTCTCACTGATGCAGTGTGGTGGTTCCCACTTATTACACCATGTAAAAGGGGATCCCTGAAAACCCAAGTCTTGTAACTGACACCCATCGATGGTGTCTCTGAAATCCTACATTTGTCTCTCAATCCTATCTCGGCCACCATCTTTCTCATTTAAGCAAACGATCTCATTAAAATCTTCCATTATCAAACAAGCTTCATTACTAGGAACAACAATGGATTTCAAAAGGGATCATGTTTCATGCCTGTTATTTGTTTCCGGATGCCCATACACCCCCGTGAAAAACCACGTTTCATCACCTCCTTTCTCTTTTATGGCAGCATGTATATGAGACTTCAAGAAGCTCTTAACATTAACTTGAACATCATTCTTCCAAAACAAAACCAGACCACCACTTCGTCCAATACTACTCACACCCAAACAACCATCAAAACCCAAACGTACCTTCAACTTTTCCACCACTTTTTGATGCAATTTAGTCCCTATAGAAACAAGAGTTGGGGTACTTTTTCTCTAATCAAATTAGAGAGCACTCGAACACTTCATGGGTTTCCAAGCCCACGAATGTTCTAACTAATGAGATTCATGGTGATCGGTAAGGCTGGTCAACAGCACTTGCCGATATAATTTTCTTATTTTTGCCAATCTGTTTTCTGCCACCATTTCGTTTTGGAGCTGCTGTAATAGCAGTTATAATCCCCTTCAGTGTCTTAACATCACTCTCCCACAGCACTATCCTCCTCTTCCTTCTCCATTTGTGCTTGACCCCAGAAGTTTGATAGGGGAACTAGAGGGAGAATGTGCAAGGCGTGCACATTTCTTCTAGGTTGACGTGTTTGCTTCGGCTGCTGATCTTGTTCTTGATAACAGGCCTAAGTCTCAACTTGGGCCACATCAGAAATCATGCAGGCCTGAGTCATAACTTGGGCCACATTAGAAATCATGTAAGCTTGGTCCACCACATTTGCTGCCAACTCATCACCATTTAACAACTTAAAAGGGCCGTTAAGCATCTCACCATTTGAAGAAGTCGAATTTCGCGCCATAGTTTGTAACAGCCCAGGATTATGATCAATCGATATTAATCACTTGATTTTTTTGCACTAAATTCTCATCATCATTGACACCTTTTTCTCCTGGAGTCATGCTAGAATTAATACCCTAGCCTTGACTAACCATTTCTGTTCCAGTGCCACCATTCTCTACCCCCTATTTGTCGGAATTCTGCTCTAAAGCCGAACTACTGCTAAAGGAAGGTAGACTTCTGAACCACCGGTTTCCAATCTCAGCTCGCATCCAACTTCCAACCTGCAAAATCCCTGTATCATCTATCTTCTTCACAGGGCATCTAGACGTTTCATGAATTATGCATCCACACCTATGACAAAATTGGGAAAGTTTCTTATATTGAAAAGGAACCCACGTTTTCACCCCCTGGAGTAGAACCATACGTCCCCTTGCCAGGGGCTTCTTTAGATCCAAATGTATTTTAACTTGCAACACAAAGCCCCATCCCACGTCGTCTGCATCAACTTCAACGTCCTCCACCGTGCCCAGGGAACTTCCGATTTTGTTTCCACATTCTCTTGACATTGCGGTCAATGGGAGATTATGGAACTGAATCCACATTGGTGTATTGTCAAAAGACATCTGACTAATAGGGGCTAAACCATCAAATGAATTAAGGATGAACAGATTGCCATAAAAAAGCCATGGCCTCCCCCCTTCCACTTGGTTCTTATCAGCATGTGTAGCAAACGTTAGGATGAAAACTGCGATCTCCCTTACGTTGTACTTCAGCAATTCCTTCCCCATCAATGGGAATAACTGTTTCTCCACCTTCATCTAGTTGAAAATTCTTCCACATATCATGCAAAGTATCCATGGGAAAAACACTCACTGACTACCTCTATTTAGTGGGAATAGAGGGACTCACACCCTTACTATCGTGATCTCTACAGAGAACAGAGAGCAGTGAACTCGGTATTTACCCAAATCTAAATATACTTTAATCAGTCACTTTTATGAGTTAACTAGTATAAGAAAACTAGGTTAGGATTAACATAAGAATAGTATAACAAACTAGTCAACCTCTTGACTTTAAAAGATGATATGAATATTTTGAAGAAAGAAGAGAAAATAATAAATAAATAAAAGTGCATAGAGTTATGAAATCTAGCCTTCACTAAAAACACGAAGAATTAGTTAAAGTTTGAATGCATTTGACAATTTACAAACCAATGCATTTAGCTATCTCCACAACCTAATACTTGTGAAATATTTTGCTAAAAACAATGCTTATTTTCAAAAAAGAGACTTAGCTAAACAAATTTATCTTTTATTTGCTACAACTCTATATAAAAGATAATTATATTTTCATCACCCGTGATTAACTATGTTTTCACCTTGCATTACTTCCAATTCAATGCACATCCTATGCCATCTATAATTTTAACTAGCATTCTCAATTAGGTTTTGATAATGAAATTAGACGCAAACAAATCAATAGTTTAATTATATCAAATTTTTTTTGTGTAGCTATTTTTGCATATTTTTTTAAGTATTGTCCTACTGTGATTTGTTGCATGATTTTTTAACAAAAAAACAATTAATTTTCGCTAATCACATTAATAGAGTATATAAAAAATACACAAAAATGACTATATATAATAGGACTCTAACTATATGCCTCCAAATGAGAAAATTTATTCATCATCATTTTTCTCATCATCTCCTCCCCATTTCATGATGTATTAAATGATATGTTCACAAGTAAAACATAATAAATCATTTTTAATAATCTAATACCACATTGTGAGATAATAAAAAGGTGATAAAAAAGATATAATAAGTAGATCTCATAAGGAAAAAAAAAAACTAGTATAACCACAAAGAGATCCCACAAAATCAATCCTACAAATTAATATAGTTTTTTATGATCTGTTAGATCTACTTTACAATAAAAGTAATTTTATAATTTGATAAACTACATGAAATCACATTAATTTGTAGAATTTATTTTATAAAATTTCTTTGTGACTAAAAATTTCTAAAAGAAAACGATTATGAATAACATTATTTATCTCCAAATATATTCTAAGAGTATCCTACACTCATTTGGTGTAGAAAGTCTTGATTTATAATTTGTGAAATTTTCAAACAACAAAATGGAATTAGAGAGACAAAAAAGTAAAAAGGCCCACGAAACTTTGGGCCAATTCACAAATATCCAAACTTACGCAATAGAAGCGAAAATCAGGCGAAAAAAGAAATGAGGAAAAAAAAAAGGAGGAAGTAAACCCTAGAAGAATGGCGGAGAAATTGGCACTGGAGAAACACCATAGCTTCGTCCACAATGGTCTCTCTCTCTCTCTCTCTCTCTCTCTCTCTCTCTCTCTCTAATCAATCTCTTGGTTTTGTTTGATTCTAGTATCGACGATTGAAACAGTGTCTGAATTTTGTATAAATTCTCAATTTTGTTTTTTGTTTTTTTCTTTTTCAAATCAGAAGGTGTTCGAGTGGGACCAGACTTTGGATGAGGTGAACTTGTACATAAACCTTCCGCCAATGTTCATCCAAAACGATTCTATTGTAAGATACAATCGAAGCACGTCGAAGTCGGCATCAAAGGCAATCTTCCGTACCTCAATGTCCATTTCCATTTCCGCAAAAGAATTTGTTTCTTTGCTTTGATTTGAATTCTATTTAGTGGGTTTGTGTAGGTTCATAACGTTCATTGATACGTTTTAAAAACTGGGTTTGATGTCTCAGCATGAGCTTATTGTCCGGTGAGAACAAACTCTTCTTTCTGGACCCTAGGTAAAACTTTTTGTTTTTTGTTTTGTTCTATACTCTTTTCCCGAAACTAAAAATAGGAACGTAATCAGAACATAGTTTCTAGAGGATTTTGTTTAGCTCAAGTAAATTGAGTTTTTGTTTTCTCCGAGGTCTCCAATGATAAACAACCTGCATTTGTTTCTATTGCCTTGAAAGATTTCAACAACTGATTATTGTAAATTAGTTTATTTTGACATGTTAAATAGGTTGCTTGGCAGAGGGTGATATACCGCACATAACACTAGATAAGAGGGACAAAGGACAGACTTGATCTTCACCCATATTTGGTCAGGGTCAGCTGGATCCTTATGCCACTGATCTTGAGCAGAATCGTCTCATGCTTCAGAGATTTCAAGAAGAGGTAAATCATGCTTACTAATGATAGATAATGCTTGATGAATATATGTTTGGGTCCATCAGTTGGTTTGTATCTTGTGTGAGTTTCATCTCAAGTCTTGACATTTATTGCTTGTAGTGCCAGTCCAAGAGTGTTGTAGTTACTTTTTCCCATTTTAATGCCATGCCCCTCCTCTCTACCCCCAATGGATACTAGTATGAATGATCCTCCATTAATCTCATTTAACACATTTAAGACTTAGGTGTGACTTTAGCTGTTCAATTATAGGTACCTCAGATTAAGAAGACTTATTTTAAATAGAAATGGAGTTTTTGAAACATCATTGCAATCAATTCAATGTTGGCCAAAGATGAGTTAGAATGCAGGTAAACATGGAACTAAATAAACTTCTGAGGCCTGGTCCACTTACACTATTTTGACAACTAGCAGGAGGCACCTTAGAGTACAAATCCTTTTGGTAACTGGAAGTCCTTGTACACCTTCCTATATTTGAGCTCATTGGGTTAATGTATTTGAATGATTTGCTTTTTTGCCACTTCTGTGAGTTCAATAATGCTGTGAGATTGTTATTATAAAAAAGCAATTACTCTCTTCTTTCTCATGTTATTCGTGGTGAGAATCTTACCCAATGAAGTTGTCTATACAAAAATGAAGCTTTAGGGAGTGCCTTTTGTCTTCAAAGCCTTCTTCACGAAAATGAGTGTCGGGTTTTTGTGTAAGAACCTTAGAGAAAGAGCAAACAGAAAAGACACATTTCCCTTTGGGTGACCACCATAGACCGTCCTCTTGTTGAGGGTTCAGTCTTATGGAGTCGATAAGGCTATAAAAATTTGCAAAGGTGCTCATTTTTCAATCATGTGCTGCCCTACTAAAGGTATTATTCTTATGAGTTTGCCCTCCCGATATTCTCATGACTTCAACCACTATGACATCTTTGGCAGTTGTAATCCGAAAAAGTGAAGGAAATAACTCTTGTAATGCACTATTACCACACCAAACATCTTTCCAAAACTTAATCATGGACCTGATCCCACACCCACCTGAAGTCGAGAGTGTCTAAAGAAAACCCCCCACCCTTTTTGATATGTTTCAACAAACCCACCCCATACGCTCCTCTTACTGCTCTTGTACTCCATCCTCCCCATAAGCCATCATATTTTTTTTTCAATCACCATTTTCCACAAGGCTTCGGGTTCCTTAGTATATCTCTACAACCATTTATCAAATAGTGCTCGAATAAAAAACCTCAGATTTATGATACCCAACCCACCATTAGAAATAGGGTGACACACCATCTCCCACTTGACTAGATGGTATTTAAACTCCTCCCTTATACCTTCCATAAGAAACCAAGTTGGATGCTATGTTGGTCTTCTATACATGGCATGTGACATATCAAAGTTGTATGGAAGATGATCCTTATATGTATCATGTGGTGTCTATGGTAGGAACACAACGACAAGACTTTTGAAGACAATGAAAGATCAAGAGAGAAACTGATTGTTTTATTTTTTAGAACTCTTTGTACATTGTCCATTGCCGTAGACTTTAATGGCGTAGATTTTCATGATTTTCTTGTTTCCAATGTGGCTATTTAATAGGCCATGTGTAATTCGTACTTAGTTGTTGCCCATTGATTGATTATTTAATAGGCTAGCCTGCGATGGGTTGACTCAAGCGAACCTGTCCGTCCAACATTTTGATTTTTTCAAGGCTACAAACTCAGACGAAGACTCAAATGACCTTATGCACTCGGTGGAGGATGAATTATTAGTGTCAGATTCAGTTGGACAGCAAGGCTTGGATGATATTTTCTTGGAAAAAGAGTTTCAAGACTTCCAGTATAATAGAAGGGGGAACCGTATCCCTTTGAACTGTTTCTTTCTAGACCAAGGTTCAGATTGGATAATGAATAAGGTTAGAGTGCATCATTATTTAGGAATTGAATGTAAGGGGTACGAAGATTAATTTATGGCATTACTTACAGCTCTTGAGATGGGACATAAAGAAAAAAGAATAAGGGGCGCGAAACAAAATCGAGAGCTCAAAAAATTGACTTCGTTGTTGAATGAGGGTAGCTTAAGCAAGGGAAGGAAAAAAGGGAAGGGCCGACCGTTCTCCAATGAAACCAAAGATCGTGTCTTGGAAGGTCCGGGGATTGAATGAGGTTAATAAGCATCTTCAAATTTGTCATTTGCTGGAATGGAAAGCAAACATTGTGTGTTTACAGGAAACAAAGTTAAAGACTATCAATAGAAGGATTGTGTGTAGTCTTTGGGGTGGCCCTTATATGGACTGGACATTCATGGCATCTTCAGGAGCTTTGGGGGGAATTGTGGTAATGTGGGATAAATGGGTGGTGGACAAACTGGAAGATTATGTGAGACGGTATATGGTAGTTTGCTCCTTTAAATGCATTTCTGATAATTTTCTGTGAGTTTTTGCAATTGTTTATGGTCCTAATGTAGATGCAGATAGAAGATTACTTTGGGATGAATTAGAGGGATGCACGGTTGGTAGAACATCCCATGGTGCATTGGGGGGGATTTCAATATAGTTCAAATCCAGAGTGAAAATTTCAGGAACAGAAAGAGTGAGGACCACGAGTGTAGAGTTCTTAGAATGTATCAGTGATCTGAATTTGGTGGACCTACCTGCATCTACATTAGGACTACATTTCTAGGGCCCCGCAACTTGTTCAAACAATTAAATTTGGTCTAGGATAGACCGATTCTTAGTTCCTTCTAAATGGGAAAGTCACTTTCTTGATGTCTGGCAAAAGCGGTTGGTACGCGT
Organism: Platycarya longipes; assembly: GCA_036559045.1. Taxonomy (NCBI): domain Eukaryota; kingdom Viridiplantae; phylum Streptophyta; class Magnoliopsida; order Fagales; family Juglandaceae; genus Platycarya; species Platycarya longipes. Next base: position 24,514,417 of record CM071801.1, read on the forward strand.
AACGTCGAATCATTGGCCAATCATGCTCGATTGTGACTCAGTAATGGATGCCACTACTTTAAGTTCGAGAATATGTGGTTGAAGTCAAAAGGCTTTAAGGATATGGTTAAGCAGTGGTGGTCCTCTTACCAGTTTATTGCGACTCCTACCTTCATCTTTGCAAATAAATTAAAAGCCTTAAGAAGTGCCTTGAAGGTGTGAACACTCAGGTATTTAGGAACATCCAAGAGAACAAAGACCGAAAATGGATGGACCTTCAAGCATTGGAAAGCCTTCAAGGGCGGCGACTACTTACTCAAGAAGAACAGCTACAAAAGACCAGGTTGGGTGCAGACTTAGAAAAGATAATTTTGCTAGAGGAAGTGTGTTGGCATCAAAAATCAAGAACTTTGTGGCTCTGAGAAGGGGATCACAATACAAGATTTTTTCATAGAATTGCTAATTCCCATAGAAGAAACAACAATATAAGATGCTTAAGATAGATGGGGAAGACTGTCATGATAGGGGAGTTATTCAAAACCATATCATTGATTTCTATGAGAAGCTCATTTCTGAATAGGTGGGATGGTGGCCCATTCTCGACGGGCTGATTTTTTATAGTATTGAGCCGAATGATGTAGATCGTATGGAAAGGGCCTTTGAGGAAAGCGAAGTGTATGTGTAGCAAGGAAAATGGCTAAAGACAAGGATCCCGGTTTGGATGGTTTTTCTATAGGCTTTTTTCATGATTGTTGGGGAGTGATTAAAGAGGACATCGTTAAGGTTTTTTAGGAATTGCACTAGGTTGGCAAATTCAAGAGAAGCCTCAATAACACCTTCCTTGCCTTCATCCCCAAAAAGGCGGGGGTTATAGAAGTTGTGGATTTTCAGCCTATCAGCCTAGTTAGCAAACTCTACAAGATTATTGCCAAAGTGCTTGTTAACCATTTTAGTGAGGTGATTGAGAAGCTTATCACCAAACCCCAAAATGCATTCATCAAAGGTAGACCAATCCTTGATGCGGTTCTCATTGCCAATGAATGCCCTGATAGTAGACTGAAGAATGGCCTCACATGGATCTTATGCAAGTTAGATATGAAAAAGGCGTATGATCACGTCAATTGGGACTTCCTTCTATATCTGCTTGATAGTGTGGCTATGGGGAAAGGTGGAGGAAATGGATCTTCTGGTGCATTTCTACGGCTAGATTTTCAGTGTTGATTAATGGTTGTCTAAAGGGTTTCTTCTAGAGTTCTTGAGGCTTGAGACAAGAGGATCTGTTATCCCATTTACTCTTCGTCATTGTTATGGAGACGCTGAGTAGAATGGCATTGGCTACGACAGACAATGGTTTTGTAAGTGGATTTCCAATTGGTACATCTATTAGAGGCATTACTAATATTTCTCATTTGTTGTTTGCAGATGACATTCTTATCATTTGTGAAGCTGACCAGGAACAAGTGCGAGCTTTGAAGACCATGCTACTCTGCTTTGAAGTAGTCTCCGCCCTAAAAGTGAATTATGATCTGAAATGGTACCGGTTGGTGATGTTCCTCACATACAGATTTTGGCAAGAGCCTTTGGGGTGCAAGATTGCTTCCCTACCTATGACTTACTTGGGACTTCCACTGAGAAGAGCTTCAAGATCGTCCGCAATATGGGACATGGTGATTGGAGAAATGAAAAGGAAGTTAGTTGGGTGGAAGATGATGTATCTTTCTAGAGGGGACCATACACTTTGATCAAAAGTTTCCTATTCCAACTAGTGTAGTGGGCCGCATCGAGAAGATACAACATGACTTTTTATAGGGGGTATAGGGGAGGAATTTAAATATCACTTTGTCAAGTGGGAGACGATTTGTCGCAATTTGAGGATGTTCAATCGGGCATTATTGGGAAGTGGTTGTGGAGATATCACAAGAAACCTAAAGCCTTATGGAAACTTGTGATAGATAGCAAATATGTGAGTACTTGGGGTGGTTGGTGTTCTAGTAAAGTTAGGGGGTCGTATGGATTAAGGTTGTGGAAGTACATAAGAAGAGGGTGGGGTGGCTTTCAACATCATACTAGACTATAAGTGGGAGAAGGAACCAGGGCTAGATCTTGGACAGATAATTGGTGTGGGAATGGGGCTTTACAATATGTATTTTCGATACACTTCCAGATTTCAAGCGACAAAGATACCATAGTGGCGAAGGCTATGGAATTCATGGGTGGGCGGTTACATTGGAATGTAAATTTCAATTGGGCAGCTCAAGTTTGGGAATTGAGTACCTTTGTCAACTTTTATAGCCGCATTATTCCTTTAGACCAAACACACAACATGCGGATGATTTGTGGTGGTTACCTATATAGAAAGGTGTTTTTAGTGTTCCTTCCTTCTACAAGGTTATTGCACAAGGACCCGACCTTCAGTTCCCGTGGAGGAAGCTTTGGCATCATAAGGCACCCTCCAAAGCGGAGTTTTTTTTTTGTGTGGATAGCTATTAGGCAAGATCCTCACCATGGAAAACTTGAGGAGAAGACAGGTTATTATAACAGATTAGTGTTGCATGTGCTGTAGAGGAGGTGAGACGGTCAACCATCTACATCTGCATTGCGAGACAGCTATGATTCTATGGAATGTAGTTTTTAGCAAATTGAATATAGCATGGGTAATGCCGGAGACTGTGGTGGCTATTGTGACATATTGGACTTCAATTAGAGGTAGATGACAGATTAAAGCAATATGGAAGATGATCCCTACCTGCATCATGTGGTGTTTGTGGCAGGAGCACAACAATCAGACTTTTGAGGACAAAGAGAGATCAACGGAGGAGTTTAAAGTTTTATTGTATCAAACTCTTTGTACTTGATCTATTGTCATAGATTTTAATGGCATGAACATGCATAATTTCCTTATTTCTAATGCTCCTACTCGATAGGACATATAGTCATTGTACTTTGCATTTTGCCTACTCTTTCATCATTAAGACAAGTTTACCTATACAAAAAAATAGTTATAAAAAAAAATCATGTTGGAGCATCTCAATACGAGCTGACACACTTCTCGGTATTGGGAAAAGAGATCAAAAGTAAGTTGGTAGATTAGAAAGTGTACTTTTAATCAGAGTCAACCCACCACCTTTCGACAAGTACATTATCTTCCAACTCGACAACCTTCGCTCTATTTTCTTGACCACGATATTCCCAATAAAACATGCTCTCGAGGCCATCCCCAAAGGCAGTTCCAAGTAAGTCATAGGAAATGAAGCTATCTTGCACCCCAACATTCTAGCCAACTACCTTGAGTTAGGAACATCACCAATTGGCAAAAACTTTGATTTATCAAAGTTCATCTTCAAACCAAATGCAACTTCAAAACAAAGTAGCTAGGCCTTCAAAGCTCACATCTGATTTTGGCCAACTTCATACAAAATAAGTGTATCATCTACAAATAACAAATGGGAAATGTTAATAATATCCGTAGACGGGGTCCCAATCGGGAAACCAGCAACAAAGCCATTTTCCACCAAAGCCAAGGGCATCTTGCTTAATGCCTCCATAACTAAAACGAACAACAAAGATGACAACGAATCCACTTATCTTAAACCACGTAAACTATGAAAGAAACCCTCTGGACGACCATTAATCAACACAGAGAATTTCGCCATAGATATGCACCAATGGATCCACTCACTCAACCACTCCTTAAATCCCAATTGACATGATCATATCCTTCTCCATATCTAGCTTGCACATGATCCCTATATTACTAGACTTTAGTTTACTATCAAGGCATTCATTAATAAGAAGAATTGCATCAAGAATTTGCCTACCTTTTATAAAGGCACTTTGGAGCTTAGTAATAATCTTCCCCACAACCTTGCTAAGTCGGTTTGTAAGAATAAAAATAATCTCATAAACATCATTTATTAAGCTAATGGGCCTAAACTTCATAATTGCATCAAGAATCTGCCTACCTTTTACAAAGGCACTTTGTGGCTTAGTGATAATCCTCCCCACCACCTTACTAAATCTGTTTACAAGAACAGAAATAATCTTATACACACCATTCATTAGGATAATAGGCCTAAGGGTGGTGCTACAGCCACTGTTCTAGTGCACCACCAACATTCACTGTTATTGCAAATTTTTTTTTCCCTTTTTTTGGTATCATTTTTTAAATATTCTAAAACATTTAAAAATAAAAATAAAAATTCAGAATATTATTCAATAATACTTACTAAATCGTTAAGTCTTAAAAAAAAAAGAACGCCACACACAACGGTGCATTTAGTATTTTCCATGGGCCTAAACTCCTTAATTTTCGTAGCTCCCACCTTCATGGGAATCAATGCAAGAGATGTGGTATTAAGACTTTTCTCAAATTTTCCGACCGAGAGAAATTCTTGAGTAAGTCTTCCTTTAGGACTTCCCAACAATCTTGAAAAAATCCCACAGAGAATTCGTCAAGCCCGGGTGCCTTATCTTTGGCCATTTTCCTGACAACATCATATACCTCTACCTCATCAAAAATCCTCTCCAACCGTGTCACGTCGCTCTCTCCAATAGTATCAAAAACCAGTCCATCATGTGTCGGCCTCCATCCCACCTGCTAAGTATGAACATTCTCAAAGAAATAAACTACATGGTTGTGTATTAAATGTTCTTCTCTACATTCAACCCCATCAATTTTCAGCATCTCAATGTTGTTTCTTCTATGAGAGTTTACAATTCTATGAAAGAACTTTGTACTTCAATTCCCTTCGTGTTTCTTCCAGTAGTATCATCCCCTCTAAATTAGCAACCAGCACTGTCTTTTGGGCTTGTTATTCTTGAGTCATTGTCCACCTCACTTAGAGCTTCTCTAACTCTTGAATTTCCAACAACTTATTTTTCTTGTAATCCCTTACATTTCCAAAAGACTATAAATTCCACAACTTCAAATCTCTTTTTGAAGGTTTCAATTTATTCACAAAAATGAAGCTGGGTGTGCCTTGGAACTGATAGAAAGTCCACCACTATTTGACCCTATCCACAAAGCCATTAGATTTCAGCCACATATTCTAAAATTTGAATTTCTATGAAGACCTCCACAATCAAGCAAAAGCGTGGCAGACACTTTTGCCTTTAATCAAGAAAGTGACTTTTCCAATTTGAAGATAATAGGAATTGATCCAACTGAGACCAAGTCTGATTATATTTGACTAAGTGGCAGAACCCTTATTACTGGCAAATCCACCAAGTTCAAGTCGAAAATGCACTCCAAGGACTCCACCATTGCAGGCCTTACCCTCTTACTCTGAAGCATTCACTTGGGAAATGAACTATATTAAAGTCTCCCCCGATACACTAGGGAGCTCCCACCAGCTGTGAACCTCTACTAGTTCTTCCAACAAAAATATTCTATCAGAGTCTAGGTTTGGACCATATATACCTACAAAAGCCTATAAGTTATCGGACACACTTTTAAACTAGCATGCAACCGTGAATTGCCCTATGAATTCCTCCACTTTCTCTACCAACGGCATATCCCACATCACCACTACACCTCCTGAAGACCCATTAAAGACCATAAACACCCAATTCACATAAGGACCACTCCATAAACTTCTCACAATTCTCCTATCAATTATTTTCAACTTTGTCTCTTGTAAATGCACCATGTCCGCCTTCCACTCACGAAGCAAATTTTTAATCTGAAGATACTTATTAACCTTGTTGAGTCTGTGACCATTCCATGATGTTTACTTGGATTTCATCGGGGATAAGCCAGCCTCTTCCCTTTCAACCTGCCCCTCCTGGAGCATACCTTCGAATTCATCGACCACGTTAATCTTTTAAATTCCCGTTGTTTTTTAATTCACCTTTTATTTGTTGATGATGCTCCACTTCAATGGTTGTAAGCAGAGCCACTAACTACTTCTCCCTTCACACTCAATCCCCATAAATACTTTTAATATCTTTTACCTTATGTGTCATCCACTCTGAGGCATGAGAATGGTCAAGGAATAGAAAATTGAAAGGGACAGGGTTGCCATCTAATAGTCTTCTTGCATTTCCTTAACCAGAGAGGGCTCATCTAACCCAAACTGCCCACAAACCTCAGGAATAAATAGTTCATCGTCCACCAAGTGCATAAAGTCATTTGAGCCCTCCCTATCCTCTTCATCCAACTTGACATCAACAAAAGGCAGTGTAGACAGGTTTTTCGGGGGTAGAGATTCGTTGTCCCACCTCATCGGCGTTGTCTGGCCATCGACAAAGAAACACCACCCAGCCCCATCGGATTGCTCATATTAAGCTTAGCCAGAGCATTTTGTTCAACCATCGTCGATGAGGAGTCATTGGCAAGCTCCATCGGCATCGTCGACGATTTCTGTTCAGCCACTGCCTGCACAGACATGCCTCTTGTCCCATGTTAGGGCTCGTAGGAGATGACATTGGAATTAGGGCAAACATGCCTCTTTGAAGGAGAATGGGCTTGGAAGGCCTGAGCCCAAGCCCACTGTTGGAAGAGCCCTCGACATTACCTTTATGTTGAGCCTTAGGCTGGGAAAGCCTAGACCCATCTCCTGCAATTCCGCTTCCACCCAACAAATCCAAAAGCGTCTTGGGTTGAGGCCCATCAATTTTCCTCCAAACCTTCTTAACATTAGGCCTAACCATTTTCTCCTGAAGCCTCAGCCCCTTAGAGCAACCTCCCTCTCTTTTATCCTTTTTAGTCCCAACACCAGCGAGAACTTCCTCCATTTTCGACTGCAACTTCTACATTCGCCTGTGCATATCCCACAACAAAATTCGTTGCACGTCCCCCTCCTCCTTGCTTTCACCCTCCCTGCCATCGCTCATCTTTGCATCTCTCGAGGACCTCGATGCAAGTGCCTACAAAAGAACCACTCCCTATTGTCGTTATTGCCCTGTTTATGGAGTGGCGTCAACTGCACCAAAGCATCCTTATAGGACAAGAACTTCACCCTCCTTCTCTAGGCTCCTCCAAAACTCCTGGCCCTATTTCTACCTTCTGACGACATAAACTCTAACATAGCCCCTTTCATTTGCCTCCATCCCCTCTCCCCCCCCCCCTTCTTTAAGCATTCCTCCAAAGCTCCCCAAGCCATTTCACTATTTTTTATCCCAGCAAACTAGTATTCTCTCAATTCCACCCTTTCTCTGTTATACGCAGCAATCCCCTTTCCTTTACAACTAAGAACAAATTGGACTCTCTGGCAATATCTCATGAAAATCCTGTACCTGCACCACCCCATAAATTCTTACGCCATTAATGACCTACCATCAAAAGATGAAAGCAACATAAAATTTTGCATGTGTACGGAGAGAAAAGTGTTTTGCCGTACATTATTGAAGGCATTCATGCTAACGCTAGTTGTGGTACTTTTACTTGCAGAAATACCCAATTTACAGTTGGGTAATTGGTGTTATATTTTATGACTATTTATGTTGTATATGGTTGTACATGATATTTCCACTTTTGAATCAAATTTGGATCTATGCCGGTTTTTGTTTGGTAGACTAAAACTGTAATGTGTTTGCTTTGGTTAGCATGCTTCATCAAGAATCTTAGTTATGAGCCATGCCATGTGTGTCAAATGACACTCTGACATACAATAAATGATCTTAGAAAGCAGATATGAATGAATTTGCCAAAACATTGTTCTCTTCCATTGTGTGAAACATGATATATTGTTATCTTTTGCTCCCATTCCACTAACGATTATTTATTTCTGTAGAACCCAGGCTTTGACTTCTCACAAGCTCAGTTTTTTGGGGCCTATTCTGATCCAAGGACCTTCATGGATGGAATATGCAATGGTTAACAATCTTGGTATGATGCATTAATTGCTTGGAGTATTGTGCTTGAGATAAATAAACTAGTTCCATGTGCTTATTTTCCACTTGCAAATCTCTGTAACAAGTGAATTAACATCACCAATATTTCTAATTGCTTATATATTTTAATTTCATGTTCCTAATTATAAATGTAACATGAAGCATTCTGATGTGCCATTCGTTATGCGTGTTTGTAGCCCTACGATCCTCACAACTAAAGTTAATTTCCTGTCTACTAGAAGTCATAAGTTCAATCCCATAGAAAGAGTTAGCATTGAGAAGGTAGCAGTTATACTCGAAGGTGAATAAGTACCATGTACCTTTGTGCCGAAACAAGAAAATAAAGAAAATATTGTTAGATACTAAAATGAATGTTGTTTTATTAATTAGTAACTTTAAGTTCTATACTGAATTAAAATAGTTTACTCAAAATAGAGGCAGCTTAACTTCAAGTTACCCAGAGGTTACGAAAGGATCATAATTATAAGATAAGTTGACTCAAATCAGAAGATTGAAAAACAAAATCAGAACTAAAAGATGATCAAGCCAAGAATCATGGACTAATCTCTGCCATCAATAGCTGGGGAAAATCCTGAGAATTATTGTTTGTAATAGTTACCATGTTTTTGTAATTAGTAACTGATGTAACTAAGTGTCTTTAGTATGCATATTTTTAAACTGTCGAGTCCTCTATATATACACTATACAGAATGAATACAATTGTGCTTGAAGTTTTCATTGATCCACTCCTTGGTTAATTTCTTTATATGGTATCAGTAGTTTAATCTCCCACGAAAATCCGATCCAAAATTCAACCATGCCTTTCTTAACAACCCAAACACTCAACCATCCTCAACCAATTCGCCACTTGTTGTTTTCAACATTAGTGCTTAAATCAATGAGAAACTCACACCCTCAACTTTCTTATGGTGGCATGCCCAATTAGTAGCTCTTCTAATTGGGTATGATTTAGTGGACTATGTCAATGGTGACTCCGTATGTCCAACTTTTGTTGGTACCTCATCTTCCAACTCCCACAAAAATCACTAGATCAGACAAGACAAACTTATCCTAAGTGTGGTTCTTGTCTCTACATCTCCCACAATCACCCTTCTAATCATCACTGCCAAGACCTTTATGAGGCATGGAAGAAATTAAATAATTTGTATGCAAACAAATCCCGTACAAGAGTTATGTAACTCAAGGAAGAATTCACCTTGATACAACATGGAAACCATTCGATTCAAGAGTATCTCCACACTATCAAAGCCCTCGCTGATGAAATCACACTGATAGACCATCCAATTTTTTATGATAGCGTTACACTATATGTCCTCAACGGCTTGGGTCCTGAGTTTAAGGAAATTGCAGCCCTTATTCGTGCAAAAGAAATATCACTTGCATTTGAAGAATTACATGATTTGCTAGTGGGGCATGAAAGCTATCTCTGGAGATTGGAAGTTGCAACTCAAAACCTTGTTGCCGTGGCCAACTAGGTTCTTCTGGAAGGCAACAGTCGAAAGGAGCTCAAAGATATCCAACAGGTCTTCAAAGAACCAACCCTTAAACCACAACTTCATAGGCTCATCAAAAGACCAAAGAAATCTCAATTCCAATCAGCGTAGGTACCACCCCAAATGCCAACTTTGTGACTAAGTGGGCCACATAGCAAAACATTTTCCAAAATTGCAGCAATCCAAAGTCACGGTCAGCTGCGCCACTTCATTAATTGGGACTAAGAATAAGGTGGCTAATCGATTCGGCAGCATCTCACAACAATATGGGTGACCTCTAAAACTTATCTGTCCATTCCAAATATGATGGAACAGATGAAGTTGTCGTTGGTAACAATACATAGGTTTGGCAACTACAAAATTAGTTCTCTAGCCTTACACTCACCAAAGAAAACCTTTTACCTACATTACATACTTTGTGTTCCAAATATTCATCAAAATTTAATTTATGTTAATCATTTTAACAAACAAAATAATGTTTTCAATGAATTTCACCCTTTTTTTTATGAATGAACAAAACACGGGGGCGATACTACTCAAAGGTGCATGCGAAAATGGTGTCTATATGTTTTCGACATCAACAGTGGCTTTTTCTTCTTCAAAAATGGTTACCAATGTGCATGATCGAACTTCGATTGATGGATGGCACAAGCATCTTGGGCATCCATCAATTAAAATAGTTTATAGTCTTGTTAATCATTTTCCTCTTACACTTTCAAGCAAAGTGTCATCTTTGTGTACTTCTTGTTCCATTAATAAAGTTCATCAACAATCATTTCGTGCCACGAGTTTTAAGAGTCATGCTCCTATTGATATTACCTATACTGATGTATAGGGTCCCACACATAATATTGGACTTGATAGATCACGGTATTATCTAATTTTTATTGATCACAACAATCACAATCTTTAACCAAAATCAATTACATGTCTGTTTCTTAGATATTCACAAACTCAAAATGCATATAAATGCATGGACCTCACAAACAGGAGGCTTTACTTGTCACGAAATGTTTTACTTGATGAGTCCAAAAGCCCACTATTGGTCCACGACCCATTACAAAGTGAAAGCTTAAGCTCAAATTAGCCATCTTACTTCTTTCTCTCGTAGAACACGCAACAAAGAAACATATCTTCTGCTTCCTCACCTCCAGAAATCAAGTTCATCTCTCCATGTGCATCCTCGCTAGCGGTGATCTCGGAAATGACTATTGCCGCTGTCGCATCACCTACAGGTAATATTCTACCCTCAATTGTTCCAGATCATAATGATTTTCATGTTGCCCTAGAATTGCATGATTTAAATTCGCATTTAACTGCTTCGAATTGCGATTCAATGGTAACTCAAACTATCCATCATCTCTCAATGAATCTTAACCACTCTCTACTCTGATGCATGTGATTCCCATTGAAAATCCACCAAGCTGAGAAAATTTCTCTTCCTAAACTCAAAACATGACCACTAGGTCAATGAACTATGTTCTCAAGCCCAAATAGCTTCACATAGTGACAAAACATTCAATCCCACCCACCCTCGAACCAACGTGTGTGAGCCAAGTGGTATTGGATCCAAAATGGGGTGAAGCCATGTCTAGTGAACTCATTGCTCTCATGAGACATGGCAGTTGGAAACTAGTGCCTTCACCCAAGAATTGTAACCTAATGGGTTGTAAGTGGATGTTTAGAGTCAAAAGGAAAGCAGATGGCATTGTAGATTAATTTAAAGCCCGTCTCGTTACAAAGAGATATAATCAACGTCCTGAACTTGATTATAAAGAAACATTTAGTTTCATGTTCAAACCAACCACTATAAGATCCGTCCTAGGCATTTTCGTTATCAATGGGTGGGAGTTAAGACAAATGGATGTGAACAATACTTTTTTGCATGGATCATTAATTGAGACCATGTATATGATTCAACCTCCAGGATTTAAAGACATGTTCAAACCTGATCATGTTTGTAGGTTGAGAAAAGTAATTTATGGCCTAAACAAGCTTAACTTTAAAGAACGCCCTACTTGCATTTGGATTTTACAAGTCAAAAGTTGATTCTTCTTTGTTCATCTATCGACATAATTCTATTACATGTTATTTCCTAGTTTTTGTCGATAATCTTGGTATTATGGGAAGTGACAAAAAATTTGTGGACTTTGTCATTCATAATCTCAGCAATCAGTTTCCTTGAAAGATATAGGCAATTTTCACTTCTTTTAGGAGTGGAAGTCATTCCAACTTATGCAGGGTCATTTTATCACAACATAAATATGTTTGTGATTTCTTGGAAACACCAAAATTGATTGGTGCTAAGGATGTCTCCACCCTCATTTCCACCACCACATCTCTTCATCTAATGGATGGTACAGATGCCTTTGATAGGCAGCATGCAATATCTTTCTTTGACTCGCCCTGACATCTCATTTGCAATCAACAAGTTATCACAATTCATGCATAAGCCAACTATCACACACTAGACAGCAACCAAGAGACTTCCTTGGTATCTCAAACAAACCATCATCCATGGTGTTCAACTGAAAAAATAGTAGCTCCTTTCTTAACAATGTACAACAATGTGGATTGGGGTGGAAACATTGATGATCGAACCTCCACATCAGCTACATAAGCTTTCTAGACTCCAATCCAATCTCATGGAGTTCAACAAAATAAAAAGCGATTGCACGCTCTTCTACGGAGGCTGAATATCGAGCTGTTGCAAATGCAGCATTAGAAACTATGTGGCTTCTTTCATTATTTCAAGAACCCGGTTTCACACTCAAGGGGCAGCCCTTTCTTCTTTATGACAATCTTGGAGCAACTCACTTAAGTTTCAATCCGGTTCAACACTTATGGATGAAGCATATCCAAATCGATCTCCACTTTGTGATCTCGTTCAAAAAGGAACACTTAATGTAATGGCCCGACCCCCGAAAGGCAAGGACCGTACTTACGTGCCATTTCTTTTTCCTAAAATAGTTTTAGAAAACATGACTGATTTCGTTCATTTTAAAACCTTTCAGTTCATTCTCAGGGGGCCAGACTCCACATTCCTATTTTCTATTTCCTACTCTTTCTAGTTTCATTTTATATTTTTCAAAGAATACATAGAATACTTACTACGTATAGGCATCCAATCACAAACACATACTTACGTATTTGGGGTTCGATAAAAGGGGCTATCAAGAATGTCCATACGTACATAGGTCAGCATTTTCAATCCTCTTGTCTTTCTTTACTAGTCTGGTAAACACTAAAGTGTATGAACATAACACTTACTTAATCTCCATACTATTCTCATACCATGCAGTCCAGTCATTAGCACATCACAAAAATCAACCTACAAGCATACATATAACTAGCATCTATATATATATATATATATATATATAACACAAGCAATTAAACTAGAAAGACCTTACACTTCACTTAAAACACTCTCTGGCTATCCCCATGTCCTGGGGGTCTTACTCCACTTAGACAATCGGGAGACTTACTGGAGACACTAGGACACCTTTCAATATCCCTATGTCCTTGAAGTCCTACTTCACTCAGACTATCGGAAGACTTACGGCAGACACTGGAACACCTTTTAATATCCTTATATCCTTGAAGTCCTACTTCACTATGCTAAGACTGTCGAGAGACTCACTCATGGATAGTCTTCAACTATCCTTATGTTCTTGGAGTCCAAACTTACTACACTAAGACCATCGAGGACTCCTTCACGGACACTCGAATACTTCTCCTTAATCCCTGTGTGCTCACATGACCCTTGCTATATTTCACCTTCAAGGTCAGCTTATGGCAATACTCCTGTCACTCAACCCTATACTGACACATGACTCGGACCGGCTGGGTCACGCATCCCAGCCTTAACAGTGCACCTGACGCTGCAGGTTTCCAAGCCTGCACGTCATCCTTGCCTTCGTCATCCCAACCACGGATCCCGTGTGGCCTTAGGAGAGCTTTGGGGCTTGACGTTGCATACCCTTACTTTGGCTAGAGTATCCTTTACAAATGGTAGCTCGTCTGGTACACATGTCACTAAAATATATATGTACCATACCCCGGACCCTTTTTACGAGTTCATCCCAATACTTAACACGACAAGGTCCACCTTAAAGTACCTCTGTCACATCATGTAGTTTGAGACTACTATCGAGCTTCACCATTATTATCGACCACTTCACCTAGCATTACGTCAGATGACTCCCATATCACCTCCGACTTGACATATGTACGGTTCTTAACCTACTCAGAAACGTAACACGGTCACACACACTGCACAATACATCACTCCGCCATACGGAGTACACTCCACGCATACCCCCAACATAGAATAAATATACTTGCAGGCAAGCTTGTACAGCCCACTCTCACATGAACAGTGAAAGCACTGTTCATGTGAGAGTGGACTGTACAAGCCTGGCTTGTATGTAGCAGTGCTCCCCAACATAACACCTTCCACAACATCATAGTTGCACACAAAGCACCCCCGAACTATACAGCACAGTCCACAATCCTACTTTATGACTCCCAATGACTATATAGCGAACTCCACAATCCTAACAGTATAATCCACAAACAATCAATAAACATAAATACAAGGGAGATAGGGTTATACCATAGCGGGGTAAACATGTACGTCGCTCGTACCCTGGCACAATTAGTGGCGTCGGAAACCACTAACTTGACCTTTAACTGCTCTGTCAAGGTCAGTGTCATGACCTCAGAACGAGGATACATCGAGGTTCGGGTCAAATGTTCCGGTTACTCAAACTAGGTTGTACGAGGGTGGCCAATATGGTGAGGAGTTCAGTGGTGGTGATGGTGAATCAAGGCGGCTGGTGGTGGCGCCGGAAAATGGAAGAGAAGCAAAACAACCCATTTTGGGTTTGATGCTCACACGCCGGTGTAGGGGAGGTCTCCGGCAGCAGTGGGTCCAGGTGGGACTAGTGGTAAGGCGCCACCAAGGGCTGGAAGCCTAACGGTCCAAAAAAGGGGTGCTGTGCAGGGGAGAGAGAGGAGATAGAAAAGAAAAATGAAAATGAAGAAAGTGAGGGATGTGGGCCTCTTTGGGCTATTTATAGGCCCTACACATTGGAGTCTTTAAACGGACAAAGAATGCACTTAAAACACTGCTTTGAAAGCTCATAAAATCAATTTAATTTTAAAACAATTCAAAATAAATAAAATACAATATTATTTTAACTTATTTTAATTTATAATATAATATTCCTCATCATTAATTAAAATGATGAAGTTTACTTCTTATTTAAAAGAAATAAAACTATGTATTTAAATCAGAGATTTAAAGCGTAATTAAAATCTCACAATATCATAAATAACTGAAACCAGGTTAATAAAATGATTTTATACAATTATAATATTTTGGAGCTCTTCAAAATATTATAATTGCAGTTACTTGTAGATCAGGCTTGAGTATAATAATATTAGAAATACCTCATATAATATTTTCGATATATTTAAATATTCGATAGCATTAAAATACTGAGTGTATTTTAAAATTAACTATTATCTTTTAAAATATGCAGTTGGGATCGGGCACGTGCTTACACGTGCATCAAGACTCGTCCCAATCGAACGAGATGAACGAACTGTCACATCATCTCCTCGAGATTCGCTAAGTCTTAAGAAAAAGATGGACGGAATGTTACACTTAATATCCATCATGTTCATACTCAAGATCAACTTGCAGATTTAATGACAAAGCCCCTGTTCAAGCAACGCTCAAAATTTCTAAGAAGCAAGATTGGACCTGCTAATGAAAGCACAATCTTGCATAAATGTATAAAAGAAGTTGACTCAAATCAAAAAACTGAAAGCAAAATCAGAATTGAAAGTCAAGTCGAGAATTATGGACTAATCTTCTATCACCAATAGCTGGTGTAAGTTTTAAGAATTATTCTTTGTAACAATTACTATATTTTTGTAATTAGTAATTGATGTAATTAAATGCCTTTAATATGTATATTTTTGAAAGTGTCAAGTCTTGTATATATACACTGCAGAAAATGAATATAATTGTGTTTAAAGTTTCCATTAATCCACTCCTTTGTTAATTTCTCTTTGAGAAGTACGGCATCAAGTAGGATCAAAATTGTTGATTGTGATAATAAGGTTTTGTTTGAATTTGAAGATGAGTTGAAATGAGTTTAGTTTATTTTTTAATATTATTATTATTTTAGAATTTAAAAAATGTATATTGAGATTTAAAATATATATATATATTAGAATTTTAAAAATGTATATTAAAATTTAAAAATTATATATAAAAAATTATATTTTATATAAAAAATTATAAAAATATAATAATAAAATAAAAGTAAAAGTAAGTTCAACCCTTATAAATTTAAACGGGATTTAAAAATTGTCACGTGAATAAGGTTGTAAAGTATCAGAATCCAATTCCTCGGAAGTGTATCAAATTTAAAGGTTTATAAATAGGTGCTGTTCAAAGTTAAGCAGACAATGAAAGACAGTCGGCCAACTCAATCACATCCCAACCCACTTACCAAAAAAAAAAAATTCTAGACCCCTTGTTACTCATCGTATAAAGAAAGGTCAATTCCTTTAATTTCTTCTACCCGTGAAGTCTATCCTTTACAATGTTATGGCTTATTAATTTTTATCATTGGTATAAATTTTTTGAGATGGGAAACTATAAAGAGAAATCTTGGAGGCAGACGGTCTCCTCCCACACAAGCATCTCTCGCCGTATCTGGTGGCGGTGGGCGACACCGTATGGATTCGAAACGGGTTTAAAGCTGCCGGAGGCACACCGGAGCTCGCTGTCGTAAGGGTGAGGTCGCCTGAGTCCGCTGGTCCCGATGGCTTGGGCGGTGTCGCCCACCGCCACCGGCGGCGGCTCCGTTCGCTCCATGGCCGAATTCCCTTAAATTCATCTTCATTTTATTTTTTTATTGTGTTTTTTATTATGTTTTTATTTTTTTATTGTGTTTTTTATTATATTTTGTTCATTTTATTTTTTTATTATATTTTTAATCTTCATTTTTTTATTTAATCATATTTTTTATTTTATTGTTGGGCTGCTTTAGACACTGGGGACAGCCGGACCGGTCCCCAGCGTCAATGATGTTATATATTCTGAAAGTATTTACTTTCATGATTTCATCCTCTAATATTTAGGCATGATTTCACATTATTATTTTTATATAATTATTATAATTTTTTAAATTTTTTATACAAAATATAATAAATAATTGAATTTTTAAAATTTTAAAATAAAAATAATATTAAAAAATTAAATATTAATAATATTTTATTTAAATTTCTAATTTTTTTATTAAACATTTTTTAATGACATGTTAAAATTATAAAAAAGTTAAACATTGTGAAACACAAAAGATTTTTTTTTTAATGTGAAAACACCAAAGAGTTAGAACATGTTTGAAATTACATTTCGAGACTTGAAAAATATTTTTAAATAGTTAAAAATAATTTTTAAAAAATGATATGTTTGGATAACTTTATTAAAAATTATTTAGTCGATTAAAAAAAAGTTAAAAATCAACTTTTTTAATAAATACTAAATTAAAATTTTTATCAAAAATTTTTTGTAGATAACTTCATATTTTTAAAAATTATTGTAAATAAGTTTAAAAGTATTTTAGAAATATAGATTCTAAATAGTAAATAACTTTTTAATAATAAAATTTATTATATTAAATTTTATACTATAAATTTTAAACTAAAATAATATTTACAATTTTAAATTAAAAATAATATTTACAATTTTAAACATGTACTTACTCTATACAAAACCCCTATGCGGCACGACACATATTCCAAAGTTCCAAACAGACCCGACCACGGCAACACGCAAGCGCGCCATTTTCCGTCTGTTTTCTTTCGTTACATAAAATTTCTTTCATATTTCCTCTGGACTATCATGGTCCCTCACGCCAATGACCCCTAAACTCACCCCCAGATCACACGGCTGAATTACAATCCCAATCAGGCATGGTGAGAGGCCACAAAGACTCGGACATCACGCAGCCAAGCCTTCTCTCTCGCCCTGGTCTGGTTGTGGGCAACTTCTGCCACAACGTTCTCATCCGGGACGGCGTCATCGTAGGCGAGACCCTCGGCGGGGCTGCCTCCATCTCCGCCGTGTTCGACGGGTTATCGGTCCCGCTCTCTCTGGTCTCTAAGGTTGGATCGTACTTTGCCTACATGACCGATTGTAGCCCGATTGTCATACCCACCTCGAGAACTACTCTCTTCCACGTGCATTTCGACTCGGAGGCTAACGGAGACGGGCTCGGGGACCGGGTCTTGAAGTTGAAACTGGTTTCTGCATGTGACCCAATCCAACGGTCAGATCTCCCTCAAACAAGTTTTGATTTTGGGATGGCGGCGAGGTATCGCCCGAGATGCTGGAGCAAATTTGAGATTTGTAGTGTGGTGTTCATGGATATCTAGGCGCTAATTCGTGACTTCAAAGGCGTCGATTGGACCATGAGGCTCTTGGAGTTGAGGGAGAGCGGATTCTTTCGCCTCTTGCCGCGTATTGGGCTCCTGAAGGCTTCAGAGGACGAGGCCAAGTTCATGGACTTGGAGGAGGTGAGGAAGTGGTGTTGTGTGGTGTTGACGTGTGGGAAGGACGGGTGCACGGTGTATTGGAAGGGCGGGGAATTGGAAATTTCCTTGTTTGCCGCGAACCAGGTCGATCCGACGGGAGCTGGGATAGTTTTTTAGGTGGATTTGTGGCAGGGCTTGTTCATGGACTGTCCACTAATGCTGCATTGGTGGGGAACTTGTTTGGGTCGCTGACTGGGGGCCAAATTGGGTTGCCCATATTTGATTCGAGGTTGTTGCAGGTTTGTTTCTGAAAGTCCTTTTTCTTCTTTTTCTTATGTATCCAATGTTTTTTTTGCCGGCATGTGTGTTTGGTTGTTTGCTATCTGATTAATGTTTTGTTTTTTTTCAACTGTGGGGTGACGAATGGAACGGATAGATAATATATATCTGAACGAAGAAATTAATGGATTTTGAGCATATAAGTTGAGCAACATCTGTTAGAAATATTATGACAGTGGAAAGTGTTGGAATAGGTTGTAATATGTATAAAGTTGAAGGGAAGAAATGTGTGGAAATGGTTGAGAATTGAACTTGAGGCCGAGACTTCGCTCGACACTCGCTCAATATGTCGCTCAAGCGAGCGCAAACCCGAGACTTCGCTCGATACTCGCTCGATATACCGCTCGAGCGAGAATCAGGCAGTGATCTCGCTAGATGTTCGCTCGACTCTTCACTCGAGCGTGAATTTGAATGAATGCGTCGTCTGAAAGACAGACGCGTCTCAACCAAAGAGGTATGTGAAGTTACCGTTGCATTCTCGCTCGACTAGTCGCTCGAGCGAGAATCACCCCGAGATAAAGAGGTCAGGCAGTAACTTCGCTCGACCATCGCTCGACACCTCGCTCGAGCGAGAAACGGTAAACTCCCCACAGACGTGATTTTTCACATACACCACCTTACTCTTTATAAATATAGTCGTGAAAGACTTGTAAAATACGAAAAAAGATTAATCTCCCTCTGTTTCCATCATTTTCAATAGTAACTCTAGGAATTCTACAAAATTACTATTTGTAGAATTCAAGACTTTGTTGTATCCTGGAGACGATTTGCTAGAAACCTATTAGCAAACTCTTTGTGAGTAGGGGCAAATATCGTCTTAAAGACAGTATTTTCATACGCCTCAAAGTCTTGATAAATCTTCGGATTCCTTTTCCTTCCTCATATAATTTTCCTAACAATTTTAAGACGATATTTCAATGGAAGGAGGTTCAAAATCCGCTACTTTCAAAGTAATGAATCAAGATTTTGTGAAGTTAGACAGATTCAATGGCTCTAACTTTACTCGTTGGCAAGACAAGATGAAATTTCTTCTGACTGCGCTGAAGATTTTCTATGTTTTGGATCCAAGTTTGGAGCCAATTCCTGCATCAACTCCAGAAGATTCTGAAACTGTCAAGGCATTGAGGAAGAAACGCGAGGAGGATGAGTTGGTCTGCAGAGGTCATATTCTTAACACTCTCTCTGATCGATTATATGATTTATTCACTGCTATGAAATCACCTCTGGAAATATGGAATGCTCTTGAAACGAAGTATAAGACAGAAAAATTGGGTACTGATAAATTTATTATTTTGAAGTACTTTAAATTTAGAATGGTGGATAATCTGTCTGTATTGGATCAAATGCATGAGTTGCAAGTCTTGGTCAACAAACTTCGTGATTTGTCCATTGTCATTCCTGAATCATTTCAAGTGGGAGCAATTATTGCAAAACTCCCACCAAGTTGGAATAATTACAGGAAGAAGCTTCTGCATATGACAGAAGAACTTACTTTAGAACAAATTGGAAAACATCTACGAATTGAAGAGGAGAGTAGAATTCGTGATGATAGCCATTTTGATTCTAAAGTAAATGTGAACAATGTGCAAAAGGGTGAAGAAAAGAAAAAGAATTTTCTTAAGCCTAAGAAGGGAAATACCTTCAAAAAGAATTCTTCTACCGATAAAATGAAGAAAAATAGGCAATGTTTCAACTGTGGAAAGAAAGGCCATTATATTCGTGAGTGCAGATTCTTGAAAAACAAGAAGAAAGATGATGGCAGCAGTTCAAATGTTGCAAATGCAATTGAGGAAATTATTGCGATGGTAGAAGAAATAGAGATTGGCATGATAACAGAAGTACATCTTGCTTCGACTGCAAATAATACTGATTGATGGTTTGATTCCGGTGCTACAGTGCATGTGTGCAATGATAAAGCACAATTCAAGAATTATGTTGAGACTACTGAGAGTGAACAAGTTCTTGTGGGGAATCACAATGCAGTCAAAGTTCATGGAAAAGGAAATGTAGAGATGCAACTTACTTCTGGAAAGAAACTTATACTCACTAACGTTTATCATGTTCCAGAAATTAAGAAGAACCTTTTGTCTGCCAATTTACTATGTAAGAAGGGCATAAAGGCTGTCCTTGAGTCTGACAAATTAATTTTGTCTAAGAATGGTGTATTCATAGGCAAAGGATATTCTTGTGATGGGATATTCAAACTCAGTATTATTATTAATAAAGAAGTCACAAATTCTGCTTATATGCTTGATTCCTTTTCTTTGTGGCATGGTCGTTTAGCACATTTGAATTATAAATACATGAAATACATGTTAAAGCATGGCTTGATAGATTACAAGAATGTAGTTGACTCGAAATGTGAAATTTGTATTCAAGCAAAAATGACCAAGAAACCTTTTCCTACTGCTAACAGAAATTCACAAATATTAGAACTTATTCATTCTGATATTTGTAAGTTAAATGGTATTTTAACTAGAGGAGGAAGAAGATATTTTATTACATTCATAGATGACTTCTCTAGATATACTGTTGTGTATTTAATGAGGAGTAAGGATGAGGCCTATAACATGTTCATTCGGTATAAATCAGAAGTAGAAAATCAAAAGGAAAAGAAGATTAAAATTCTTAGAACAGATAGAGGTGGAGAATATTTCTCACATGAATTTTCTAGATTCTGTGAAGAGCATGGGATTATACATGAAATGACCTCACCTTACACACCACAACAAAATGGTTTGGCAGAACGGAAAAATAGGACTATTGTAGATATGGTGAATGCTATGATTCTAAGTGCAAAATTGCCTTTTAATTTGTGGGGAGAGGCATTATTGACAGCATGCCATATACATAATAGAATACCATCTAAGAAACTACAAGTTTCACCTTATGAACTCTGGAATGGAAGAAAACCAAACTTAAGTTATCTTAAAGTGTGGGGGTGTTTAGCTTTCTACAGAGTTACAGATCCAAAGAGAACTAAATTAGGACCAAGAGCATTAAAAAGTGTGTTTGTTGGATATGCTGAAAATTTCAAAGCATATAGGTTGTTGGACTTGAGTTCAAATATTATAGTAGAATCAAGAGATGTTGAATTTATTGGAAATAAATTTAAAAGTGATTCTGAATTAACATTAGAATCCAATCAAAATAAAAGTTCTAACTCTGACTTGAATAAATCTCTTGATAATATCAAGAGAAAGTCTTTGGATTTGCCAAAAGAGCAAAGGAAAAGTCAGAGAATTAGAAAAGAAAAGAATTTTGGTCCTGATTTTGTATCAACTCTTGCCTTAGTTTTCCTAGTGGAAGGAGACTTAAACACAGTTCTTAACAAAATGCCTATTGTTTTGAACATGGAGGATAATCCAAAAGGTTTTGAAGAAGCTTTGACTTCTAGAGATGCAGCTTTTTGGAAGGAAGCAATAAATGATGAGATGGACTCAATATTATCTAATAATACTTGGGTGCTAGTAGACTTACCTCCAAACTCAAAGGCTATTGGCTGCAAATGGGTATTAAGAAGGAAGTATAATGTTGATGGTACTGTTCATACCTTTAAGGCAAGATTGGTTGCCAAAGGGTTTAGTCAAAAACAAGGTATAGACTATTTTGACACATATGCTCCAGTGGCTAGAATAACATCAATTCGTGTTCTTATTGCTCTTGCATCTATATATGATCTACTTGTGCATCAAATGGATGTAAAAACTGCATTTTTAAATGGTGAACTTGACGAGGAAGTTTACATGGAACAACCTGAGAGATTTGTTCTACCAGGAAATGAAAAGAAAGTATGTAAATTAGTTAAGTCATTATATGGACTAAAACAAGCACCTAAACAATGGCATGAAAAGTTTGATAACGTTATATTGGCTGATGGTTTCAAACACAATAGTGCTGACAAGTGCATTTATTCAAAGTTCACTGGAAAATATGGTGTTATTGTTTGTCTTTATGTTGATGACATGCTAATTTTTGGTACTAATTTGGAAGGCATTTGTGAAACAAAGAAGTACTTGACTTCAAAGTTCAAAATGAAAGATCTTAATGAAGCAAATACCATTTTAGGTATTAAAGTGAAGAAGCATAGCGGTGGTTATGCGTTGTGTCAATCTCACTACATTGAGAAAATGCTTCTTAAGTTCAATCATTTAGAAATAAAAGTAGCAAATACACCTTTTGACTCTAGTGTCAAATTGGATAAGAATAATGGAAGAGCAGTAGCACAACTAGAGTATGCTAGTGCAATTGGTAGTATGATGTATGCTATGCATTGTACTAGACCAGATATTGCTTTTGCTGTGTGCAAACTTTCAAGATATACTAGTTGTCCTGGTGTAACCCACTGGAAAGCAATTGGTAGAGTCCTTGGATATTTAAAAAAGACAATTGGTTTAGGACTCTTTTATTCGAAGTTTCCAGCGGTTCTTGAAGGATATTCTGATGCTAGTTGGATCACTAGCATTAGTGATAATAAATCCACAACAGGTTGGATATTTACCCTTGGTGGGGGTGCTGTTTCTTGGGCATCTAAGAAACAAACATGTATCTCTCATTCCACAATGGAATCAGAGTTTATAGCCTTAGCAGCAGCAGAGAAAGAAGCAGAATGGCTTAGGAATATGTTATTAGAAATAGAGTTGTGGCCACAACCTATGCCAGCTATTTCTCTGCATTGTGATAGTGAAGCTACTATGTCTAGAGCATACAATAAAGTGTATAATGGAAAGTCTAGACATATAAGTCTAAGACATGATTATGTTAGACAATTAGTAGTTGATGGGATCATAACGATTGTTTATGTGAGGTCAAGTTGTAACTTGGCAGATCCTTTTACTAAAAGTTTATCGCGAGAACAAGTAAGGATCACATCCATTGGTATGGGACTAAATCCATTTTAATAGAATCACCAGTAATGGTAACCCAACTCTTAAAATTTACTTAAAAGAGTTTAATGGGTAAAAACAAGTTACTGATTTGTGATTAGTAAAGCACTGCGTTATCAAGGTCTCATTCAGGATGGAAAGTGCTTGACTGTTACGTTGAAGAGGATGAGTTATACTCTTAACGAAGTTCAAATTTAAAAGTGTCTTAGTAACAGAGACTTATGAGGAACTTCGCCTATATGAATATAGAAGTGGTGCCGCTTTGACAAGAGATCAGGATTTGTCTCTTGTAAATGTTCATTAAACCAGGATGTAGCACAAGGCCATAATAGTGCTAAAATAAAAATTGTGAAATTCTATTGGAAAAGATATATTATCTTTTGTGTTTTGGTTCCGATTCTGAACGAAAGAGTATTGGTTTAAGCCTAGGCCACCAATTACTTTTCATAATCTTGAACCAATTACACTAAGGGAATGTTTAAATCGAAAGATACATTCTTTTATGAGAGATAATATCAATAGTGAAACAGAACTTTAATTATATTACAACCTAGTGGGGGATTGTTGGAATAGGTTGTAATATGTATAAAGTTGAAGGGAAGAAATGTGTGGAAATGGTTGAGAATTGAACTTGAGGCCGAGACTTCGCTCGACACTCGCTCAATATGTCGCTCGAGCGAGCGCAAACCCGAGACTTCGCTCGATACTCGCTCGCTATACCGCTCGAGCGAGAATCAGGCAGTGATCTCGCTAGATGTTCGCTCGACTCTTCGCTCGAGCGTGAATTTGAATGAATGCGTCGTCTGAAAGACAGACGCGTCTCAACCAAAGAGGTATGTGAAGTTACCGTTGCATTCTCGCTCGACTAGTCGCTCGAGCGAGAATCACCCCGAGATAAAGAGGTCAGGCAGTAACTTCGCTCGACCCTCGCTCGAGCGAGAAACGGTAAACTCCCCACAGACGTGATTTTTCACATACACCACCTTACTCTTTATAAATATAGTCGTGAAAGACTTGTAAAATACGAAAAAAGATTAATCTCCCTCTGTTTCCATCATTTTCAATAGTAACTCTAGGAATTCTACAAAATTGCTATTTGTAGAATTCAAGACTTTGTTGTATCCTGGAGACGATTTGCTAGAAACCTATTAGCAAACTCTTTATGAGTGGGGGCAAATATCGTCTTAAAGACAGTATTTTCATACGCCTCAAAGTCTTGATAAATCTTCGGATTCCTTTTCCTTCCTCATATAATTTTCCTAACAAAGACATGGAACCTAGGAATGTAATAAAAATCCGCCACCACCATCGTTAAACGACTCAACTTTTGGTCTAACTTCTGGAGAGGCACCTTTAATGAGAGCTGCCATTTTACTTAGAAGTCATCTTCTAGCCAAAAAGCTTTTAAACTATCTGGTTCTTTCGGGCTAGATTCTCATGCCATAGAATTCACTCGAATAGAAACATACCATCTCAGCAGTTTATGGATGGGAATTAGTCTCAGATGTTTGTGATGTGGTAACTTTTGGTATTTGGTATTTAACATGATATTATATAAATGACTTTTACTTGTTTCTTTTCAATTTGGCCGATTTATATAATTGAGGTTGGTGGCTTAGTGTGCAAATTACTACTGTTGCTCATTATCATATATAGGATTGTTGGAACAACACATCGCCTGATTCTAATTACGACGTCTACCATTGAACTTCTACAGAGGCTAGATATGTTTACTCTCATAACTTCTGTCTCTAAGAGGCATAAGATGTTCAATATTAAGCATCACAATTTTCTTATGGGTTCTTTGTTTTTGTTTTTAGGGCCCGTTTGGATATCTCTAACTCATTTCAACTTAACAATTTCATTACTATTTATAAATAATCTCAACTCATCTTATTTTATTATTCAAACGGGCCCTTAAGCTTTGAATAATGGCTTGAGAAATGAGTATGATTCACTCCATAAGCATGGTATAACTCAGCAGTGTGTTTCTTTCTTCCTTCCAGAGAGTTAAGGATGAAGTGCATAGGTGGAAGATGCAGTGTTTCAGCAGCAACGAAAGACACGATGATGAGCGGATGTTCTTGAAGCCAATAGGGCATGAAGAGTTCCACGCATCCCCTGGTGCAGCCAAGGTAATACCCACATGTATGGCTCAGGAATGTGAATGGGATCTTCCAAGCTCTCTTTCCAGAGCAGTAGAACTGTAGAACAGGCTCTTCTTAACTCTATCATGAGGAACACATTAATTGCCTTGATGATAAACCATGACACGGAGATGGAAGAGCCAAAGGGCATAGGACATCTCTCTTTTCTGTATCAGATACTTGAGTTACCTACCCATAGAGTGGTTTTATTGGTTGTTCAATCAGAAATTTTGAAATCCCTTATCACAACTCGAATCTGTAAATAAGTAAATGCCTTTTAAAAATTGAGAAAACCTAGAGACCAGTCCATTTGGTCTCCCCCCATAACCAGCCCCCTAATTGCCTCCCGCAACATCAACATATTATTTTACTGCCCATACACTTGCCTCCCACCCAAACTCATCTCTTATCCAAACTCCTGCCACTTTTTTGATTTCCTTCCAAAACTTACCCAAACTCCCCCCTCATTCTCGGAGAGAAGCAAACCTATGAGAAAAAGAGCATCATCGAAGACGAAACATCCCACACTCATCGCTAGCTTCTTGGCCGTTGTGATTGTGCAGCAATTATGATGAATATACGGAATAATCGAAAAAAAAAGTAAGAGAAAAAATAGCACAAAAATTTACGTAGTTTGACAATGTACCTACATCTACAGTAGCGAGGGGTAGTAATTTCACTATCATCCAAAATATGGTTACATCATATGTATTTATACTAATCCTAGGTATACGGATGTATTTAATAAAATTTATAAAAATATTTCCGTACCATACCACGGGGGTGATGCTGTAGTAGCCTAATTTTTTATAAGATAAAGCATTTACTTGAGAATATTTTAAAGTAATTTATTGGAAATATATTTTATATATTTTTCTATGGAAATAGAAATAAATATTTAGATGATAATTGTGAGTTATGAAAATGTGAAATTATGCATTCTAGGATAAATTATAGATGTATCTTTGGGAATTTTAACAAGGTATCAACTAAAAAAATTCAATTTGGACCTATAAAAAAGTGACATTTTGAAAGTTAGAGAAGAAATTCAAGAGGAAATGATAAAACCAAAAATCAAACACTTGGTACTCGGATTAAGTGTTTTCGGGCTAGTCCGTCGAGTTTTGTTAAAATGAGTATAACTTCTTCATATGAGGTCCGAATGAGATGATTATAATTTGTATATAACCATAAGAGGCAAATCTAAAACTTCCATGTTTTGGATTTTTGAAAATTTTGACAAGATCAAGGACTTAATTGGGCGTGAAGTGGACGGCCCTGGATTGAGCCCAATTAGTAACTGACTTAGATGAGTTGTCTTATGTTTGACCATGTGACGAAAATTTTGATTGGCTATCAATTTTTTTGAGGTCTTGACATGTTTAGGAGTATGTAGCATGTGGAGATGAAGTGATCTAGAAGTTTTTGTTGGCTGAAAATAAAAGGAAACCGTAGGGGGCGAGTTTGCTGCTGGCAGACAACTAAGTAAACTAATTTTGAGTTTCCTTCCAACCAGATCATATAGTGGGCTTCTAGAACATGACCTTTGGTCTCTTGGGGAGGTATACACGTGGTCCTTTAGGTTGAGAAGGGTCTGGAGTGTCGTGAGACACTAGAAAACTTGAAGAGAACCGGTTAATGCATGTAGGAATACAGCCAGCACATTGCCAGCTAATACCCTTCTATATGCTTAAATTTGTCAACCATTGATCTTGCTAAGCTTCCAAGTAACTAAATATGGACACTTAGATGAAGATTTTTACAACCACACCTAAGATTTAGAGTGATCATTAGGCTAAGTAAGCTGGACACTACATCACTTATCGGCAAAGGGTTGAACTGGTTTCACCCTTGGCTGTTTACCCTCCCATTTCATGCAAGTGTCATCCCTATCTCTATAAATAGCCATCTCCAGTTCCTAAGGCTTCTTTTGGATGAGGAAACTCATGCCTAACACAAGGAAAAAGCAAAGAAAATAGTCTCTTAACCCATTAACCTCAAAACAATTCCTAAGTGAGCTAATTGTGTGATCTTGAGGAATTATTGCAAAAGTTTGGTTCTATCATCAATTCAAACTTGGAGAAAATTTTTAAGTGCATATATTAACTTAATCTTGGTATAGAAAAAGTGATTATATGATTAATTCATGTTTGATATTTATTTGATATTAAACTTTGCTTATGTGTTGAAATGAAACCTATTAAACTTTGGATTAATTTTTATTATGGAAAAATGCTAGGAAAATTTGTAGGGCCATAGAAATATGTTCTATGTTAATATATGAATATGATTAAGTGAAAACGTAAGGTCTTGATTTGAAAAAAAATGATAAATTAAATCTAGTAAATTTCGTTCTTAATAGGGTTATTATTGGCAGATTTAACACATTTTTTCGTAAATCGGCCATAATTTGTTCATTTGATGTCATATGTGAATAATTCAAGATTTTATGGAAAGTTAAGAGAAATAACTACAACTTTTATATTTTAAGTTTTAAGAGATAATGACTCAATAAATGATAAAATTGGAATTGAAGTGGAAGAACCGAGTTTATCATAGTAGGCATTGACTTCATTGGTGAATTTCTTTTATTATAAATTCTTAGTGACTTGATTTTAATTATTTGAATAATATTTGAATAATTATGATAAGTTTAGAAACTCTAATTTATTTTTAAAAATCTCAAAAATTATTATGCTAGAAATTAATAAGAAAATATTCAAGAAAACAAGGTAAAAATGCTTAAATTGATTATTGAAAATTAAGGAAGATTTGACAAGTTGTATATATGGAATTTTGGTTTGATTTGAATAAGAAGAAAATAAGATTTAATCCTTTAGGTGTTTTGGCCAGCCTTGATTTAATGATATTTTAATAGTTTGTTTTGTTATTTAAGCATTTTTCGTTATATATTGACATTATGAATTGATGTTATGTAAATGATTGTAAGGTTATGTGACGTAGACGTTATGTGTCTTATTATAAGATGAATTCATATGTTATAAGGTTCATATGGATATGAAATATGCATGTCATAAGTCTAAGGTTATATGTATGTTGCACCACGTCATATGTATGTGTTGTCATAAGTCATGACGTCTGTTTTAAGAGAATATGTTAAGAAACGTTAAGAAAATATAATAAGACTAATGTCACATTATGACGGGGACAGTGATAAGTAACGCCCGTGGAACGGATATGATAAGGTTCGTCATGACGGAGACAGCGATACGTAACGCCTGAATGACTGACGAGGATAAGAACCTGGCAGGGACGGTGATATGTAACACCTGTCGAGATTTAGAATACTGGATATGGCCTAACCAGGGGTAACAATACTGGATATGGCCTCACCACGGGTAATAATAGTGGAAAATTTGATGGTGAATGCGATAAGTAATTACCGTCAAATTTAAGAAATAAGTATGACAGTGAAGGCGATACGTAACTGCTGTCACCCTATGAATAAGATAAAGACATGGAAAGATAAGAGTAAGTCTATAAGGAAGAGGAACGAATATTCTATGTTCTAAAAGGGAAAAATGACAGATTATGATAAATAAATTTGTAAGCTAAAAATGAAATTTTGAGACTTGCAAGGGTTTTAAAGGTTTCAGGGTTTTAAAGAAAGAAATAAATCTAAGTCATGCATGAGTTACATAAAGCATGTCATAAATGTATACTCTGACTGTCTGGATTGTATGTTTCTTTTCTTTCTGGAAATTTGATTTTTGCTGCAGGGTTGGATGACGGTCATGGGCTAGATCCCAATTACTCGAGAGACCTGGAGAAACCCTGAGGGGTCCCCGAAGTACCCTCTCTCTGTAGAAGTTTTGACGCAGTTAGTAGTAGTAGGAACTGGCATCGACAAGAAGAAAGAGTTTCCCAAAGTGAAGAAGGAACATTGGCGGCCTTAAGTCGAAGTCTTGATAAGTTTGCATATTGGCTGAGAAAACTAACTGGGTTATACATGTAAAGATACAATATTATTATAAGAATATGTGATGTGGATATTATGATTTTATTTTACTATGTGATCATTAGAAAAATTTTAGTTAGAACTTTTCCGCTGCAATTTGCATTGCATGTACTAGTAAGTTTAGCTGCATTTATTAAATTTCGATAAGTACGGGGGTGAGTAGCTTAGCATTACTTATCCTGACACTTCAATTTGCGTCAAATTCCAAACGTAAATTAGGGGCGTCACAGTTGCCTCCACACCTCCAACCTAATCAGCCTCCCAACTAAAATAAACATGTCAGGCAGATTTTATCACTTACCCGCTCGCTCCATCATCTGCCACTTTGCAGCTGTGTACACAATAAACACGTAAGGCAGATGTCATCGCTTACCCGCTCGATCCATCCCTTAGGAGAAAAAATGAAGCATAATCGAAAACTCCACCTAGGACACTAGGTTGGGGCACCTCCCATCTAGTAACTAGAGACATTAATCAAGTCCAAGCAGTGCTTGAACTTATCAGTAGTAACAGGCTTTGTCAACATGTCTGATGTATTCTCAGAAATGTAAACTTTCTCAAGTAGTAGTTCACCAAACGAAACCAACTCCATGATCTTGTGAAACCTCATTTTTATGCGTTTGGTTCTTGCATGATATACCTAGTTCTTTGCCAAATAGATATTACTCTGGCTATCACAATGCAACTGAACTCCACCTTGCTAGACACTCAACTCTTTGACTAACCTTGTAAGTCACAAAACTTTCTTGGTAGCCTTAGCCACTGCCATATACTCTAACTCAATAGTAGATAGTGCAACTAAAAATTATACCATGGACCTCTAACAAATTGGCCCTCCCACAAGAGTGAATACATATCCTATGGTAGACCTCCTATCATCCAAGTCCTCTACATAGTCTACATCTACATATCCCACAACTAAAGGATCACATTGTTGTCTGCTGAACATGATGCCATAGCCTGTAGTGTCCCTCAAGTATCTGAAAATCCATTTGACTGCATCCCAATGCTATCAACCTGGATTTGATAGAAACTTGCTCACCACACTGACAGCCTATGCCAAATCTAGTCTTGTGCAAACCATAGCATACATCAAACACCCCACTGCACTTGCATATAGGACCTTTAACATGTTTTGAACCTTTAACATTGAACCTCATAATTTGTCTTTGAGCATTGTGCGGTAGACATTCTAAAGTGATGCACCAACAGTGTACTCATTGGTTTTGTATTACCCATGCTGAACTTGTCCAACACCTTCTCAACACAGCTATGCTAAGATAGCCATAATCTCCTGGAATCTCTATCCCTGCAAATCTCCATCTCAAGAATCTTCTTGGCTACACCCAAATCCTTCATGTCAAATTCTTTACTCAACAAAGTCTTCAACTTGTTGACTTCACTCATACTCTTTGGAGCAATCAACATATCATCCACATAGAGTAATAGAAAAATAATTGAAATCATCAAGGCTTATTATATAAATACAACAATCATACTCGCATTGCTTGTAGTCAATCCAGATCATGTAGGAGTTGAATCGCTTGTACCATTGCCTTGGAGACTGTTTCAGCCCATAAAGTGATTCATTCATTATAGACTAAGTGCTTTTGTCTAAGATGACTGAACCCCTCTGGCTATATCATGTAAAATTGCTCTTCCAAATCACCATGAAGGAAAGTTGTCTATACATCCATTTACTCCAACTCCATGTCTAAATGTGCTACCAAGGCTAACACTGTCCTGATAGAAGTGTGTCTAATTACAGGAAAAAAGATCTTATCATAGTCAATCTCTTTCCTCTGTGAGTAACCCTTTGCTACTAGGCGATCCTTGAACTTTTTTTCCTCTTTTTCTAATACTGCTTATTTCTTCTTATACACCTTTCTGCATCCTATCGCTCTATTCCATTCTGGAAACTCCACCAAATCTCATGTCTGGTTCTTATACAGAGACTCTCATAGCACCCATCCATCTACTTTTCTTTTGGCTAAGTGTTGCCTCCTGGATAGTAATAGGATCTCTGCTAGTAGTAAGTACATAAGAAATCAAATTCTCAAAACCATACTTAGTGGGTGGCCTGATAATGTGTCTAGACCTGTATGTGGCTGTAATGTGATGCTCCTGAATCTTTGAACTAGAACCCTCTAAACAAAAATGCTAGGGACAAATGCCAAGGACAAACGGCGGACAAACGCCAACTGATAACTTGTGGTGTTCGGTGCATGTTGTGTACTGTACAATATTTGTGAGTTAAGAAATGAAGAAATGTATCTGAAATTGAAGGAAATGAAAATGATGCATTTTGTTTATCATACTATATCAGTTGGCATTTGTCCATCATTTGTCCCTGACATTTATCCCTTTCTGAATCATGTGCATTATCATCTCTATCATGAGTCTCTAGCTCCACATGCTCATTGCCGCTGTAATTTTCTGGCATCTGTTTCTCTTCTCCCTGAGTACGTTGTAACATTGATTTTTCATCAAAAATCACATCTCTACTAATCACCACCTTATTTGCCTTCGGATCCCATAGCTTGGAGCCTTTTTTCCCTTTCTGATAACCTAAAAAGATACACTGTCTAGATTTTGCATCAAGTTTCAATCTGTCCTCACTAGAAACATGCATGTAGGTTGGACATCCAAACACTCTCAAGTCAGAGTAGTCTACCACACTGTCTATCCACGCCTCTTCTGATACTTTCTCATCTAGTGCCGCCCTCGGTGATTTGTTAATCAATAAACATGCCATATCCATTGCCTCTGCCTAAAATTTCTTTGCAAGCCCTGCATTTAGCCTGAGACACCAAGCTTTCTCAGCTATTGTTCTGTTCGTCCATTCCGCTACACCGTTTTGCTGTGGTGTCTTGCGAACTGTGTAGTTTCTCTTAATCCCATGTTGCTCTTACAACTCCTGAAATTTTGAATTTGTGTACTCAATACCATTGTCTAATATGAGGCATTTAATCTATTTGGTCATTTACTTTAGCTTTCCACAACTTGAACGTGGCAAACGTTTATGACTTGTGTCGCATGAAGTACACCCAAATCTTTCATGAGAAGTCATCAATAAAACTCACGAAATACATATGTCATCCCCGTAATACTAAGCTGACTGGTCCCCAAAGATTTGTATGAACATATCAAGAATCCTTCGGTCTTATGTGTGGTTGTTCTGAACTGTACCCTATTCTGTTTTTCAAGAATACAATACTTGCAGAAATCGAACTTGCATGTCTTAACACCGTTCAATAGATTTCTCTTATGAAGCTCCATAATCCCATCCTCACCCATATGACCCAACTGCATATGCCACAAGACTATACTATTTGATTTAGAGACTGTAGCAGCAACTCCACCTATAACTGTGGTACCTAACAGTCTATAAATATTTCCTGTTAGTTTTTGTCCTTTCATCATTGTCAGCACACATTTACTCACTTTCATTACTTCACTTACAGACTTATAACTATAGCCATTACATTCTAAAGTGCCCAATGAAATTAGATTCTTCCTTAAAATCGATACATGTTTAACATCACCCAATATTCTAACCACACCATCAAACATATTATGATATTCCCTACTCTAACAACTTTGCAGGATGCATCGTTACCCATCAAAACAGATCCAGAATTTACTAACTGTAGATGTCAAACCAATCTTTGTTGGGTGTCATGTAATAGGAGCATGCTGAATCCATAATCCACGAATTTTTCAGATGATCTGAATCGGATGAAACAGAAAGCATATCACCATCGTCGCTCTCTGAATCTTATTCTTTCACTACATTCGCTGACTTTGATGGACCCTCTTTGTTTTCTACACTCCCTTCTTTTTCTCTGGACAGTCCCGTTTCATGTACCCTTTTTTCCCGCACTTGTAACACATGATGTTCTTCTTCTTCCTAGATTTAGACCGGACTTTGTTGTTAACCAATCCATTTGGAGACTTGCTTCTTCCACGTTCTTGATTACCTCTCACCATAAGTCATTCACCTTGTGAAGTCTCATCATTAGGTTTCTTCCAACTCGAGGGTTTCTTTCCCCCACATCAAAGTCGTAACCAAATTCTCGTACATAGGAGACGCCAGTAGGGAATTCAATAACATCAATGTTTTGTCTTCGTCTTCAAACTTCACATCAACTCATTAGATCACTGATGATCTAATTGAACACGATGATGTGCTAGCTTAAATTCGAGCCCTCTGACATCTTAAGACCATACAAATTTTGCTTAAAATAAACCTTGTTCGTCAACGACTTAGACATATACCGATTTTCCAATTTCAGCCAAACTGCTGTCGGTGATTCCGCATCCATGATGCGATACATCACGTCATTATCCAGACAAAGCTTGATATTTGCCACAGCTTTCGCTTCTAGTTCCTTCTAATATGTCTTCTCCATGCCTTTCGATTTCTTTTTGCATAACGCCTTCACCATGCCTTGGTGCACTAACAGATCCTTAACTCTCCGCTGCCATAATTCAAAATTACCAAATCCATCGAACTTGATGATATCATATTTCGAATATAAAACCCCAGAAAAGGTTTGGATTCCCAACAAAGAAGGTTTTTGGGGAAAAGAGAAGGCATGGTGTGGGATGATTAAGTGTGGGATATCTCTTGAAAAATGTGTGACAAGTGACAAGCGAGATTTTTTGGGATTTGAGAGAGAAGGTTTTGGTTGGAGAGGAAGATAGGGGGAGCTGACTATGCACTTTGAGTTTCCCAAGTAAGCTCTACATCTTGACATATGACAAGTAAGATTTGTGTAAGAAGATCTTTGAGAGAGTGATTGATAAGTGATAGTGTGAGTGACATGCAAGCAAGTGAAGGAACTTTCACTCTTGAGGAGTTTCAGCTAGGCTAGGATTTGGAAGGCAAGACCAAATTTTTGAGTGTGCTTCTCTCAGCACCATCCCATCACTTGAGATAGAAGTCTTTGATGTGTCAATCATGCTTTGTGTCAATTATTTTCTTGTGTCAATCAATCACTAGGTGAGGTGGAGTGCTCTAGGCACCAAGACATCCCATGGCCAACTATTGTAGTACTTTCTCTCTTCACTTGTTTGTCTCAACTCCCTCCAAAGATTTTAGCCAAGGCATTCTCTCTATATCTTCCACTTTTTCTCTACATTTTCTCATCATCCAAACAATATTTTTCTAGCAAACCTAAGTGTTTTCTTCAAAAATTTTTGTGGAGCACCTACTTTGGAAGGTAAATAATCTTTTGAATTTCTTTATACCATTTTTATGCAAAGATTTATGGAGTATGTCTTTCTAAAATTTTAGCCTTTAGGTTTTCTTGCATTTTCTTGAATTTACATGAAAAATCAAAACTTTTTAGTTCTTCTTGAAACAAAGGTGAAAACTAGAGTGCTTTTAAGAAAATGATCATTTTTGTTTTCTCTTGAAAACCAAATGGTTTCCTTCTAGCAAACAAACTTTCGGTTGTGTTGAGTTATGGTTCCCTAGACTTAATATTGTATCCTTGTATGCTTCTTTTCAGAATTTTCTTTTCTTATACTTGGAAGTTTTATAAATACATTCTTAACTTAATCTTAAACATTATTCGTATATGTAGTGTGGACTTCTTGTTGTTGTTGTTTTACCTTATTGTTTGGCATGTTTATTGGATGATCTTATCGTACTTTCTCTATGTTTTACAAGATGATATCTTAGGATTTTAATCTAAGAGATGTTAAAGGAATATAGTGATTGTTTGTTGAAAGAGTGTAAATAATATGCCATGGTGACTTCTGCTAGTGCATGTGAAGTAATGGTATGACATGTTTAAGTGACAAAAATCTATTTTTGGAGTCTATGGATTGCGGCTATGGTAAGATTATAGGGAGAGATTTTAGGCTTTTAAATCTTGGTTGATGCATGATAATGATTTACGACATTGGATGGCTTTTAAGAGCATGAATCCTTGATTTCTTGGATGCATGGTTTTGGGTATGTGCTTGGTTGGAAGTGAGGAATTATGTTATGTCAAGATATGGTGGTAAATAAAATAACTAAGTATATTAAGATTTCAGCTATGTCATGTTTAGACCATGTCATTAAGTTTTTGGTTGGTCCTTAACTAATGCATAAGTGGATGGAAGAAAAAGAGAAGAAAAATCTAGGGTTTAAACCCCTAGGGTAATTCGGCCCTACCCCTTTTCTAGTGTTAAAGTTGTTTGAATGACTCTCTTCTATTTGAATGTACATGATGTGCTTGAAAGATAATTTATGTTTACATGCCATGCTTGTACAAGTTATGGTTTAGAAATGCATGTCTCATATGTCTCATGAACCATATGTCCTACATAAGAGAGTCAAAGTTTTCATGCATGTCCATTTAAGTCATGAGTTCCATGCCTTTTGGGTTGCTATGCTTTTTCAAAAGGAAAATGAGTTGAGATTTTATAAGAACCCCAAAAGCTGGGACGGAGTATTGTCCCAGTGGAACTCCCTGCTCACTTAGGAGTGACTAAAGTTGAATGAAATCCCTAGGTCAACGAATGGTTCCTATTTAAATGATTCCGGAGCGTGGTCACACCTAAAGCTAGTAGGTGCAAAATTGGTGAGTGTGATTCAAACTACCGTTAAGAATATGTTTATGACATAGTCACCTCGACTAAAGTAGTCGTACTGTGATGCAGTAACTAGCAGGGAGTACACGGTGTAT
This sequence comes from Platycarya longipes, assembly GCA_036559045.1. Taxonomy (NCBI): domain Eukaryota; kingdom Viridiplantae; phylum Streptophyta; class Magnoliopsida; order Fagales; family Juglandaceae; genus Platycarya; species Platycarya longipes. The sequence continues at coordinate 24,550,336 of CM071801.1, forward strand.
AGGGAAACTGTGAGGTGTCCAATATGAAAAGTCATGACAAGAATTTATATGAACAAGAAAAATGGCACACAATGATATGAATACTGTGAAAGACACAAAAAGTTTACGAAAAGGTTTTGATTATGAGTCAAAGAAGTTATGATATATAGAAGCCTTTTTATAAAAAAGCACATGCATAAATCATAAGGCATAAGTCTCAAAGAAAACAGTATTATATGAAAGTCTTTTCATGAAAGTGTATGTGCATAAGTCATATCATAAGTCTCATGTTCATGATACATGCATTTGTTTTCGGTGTTTACCTATATATGTCTGTGATGCTTTTATTATGATAATTGGGTACTTACTGAAATTTCTCAAAATCTCACTCTTTTAATTTTCAACTATCATTCCTCTCCTGAATGATTGAAGTGGTTGTAGAAGGGAATGGATTCTAGGAGCTAGAGTCCCCGAGAGACTCCTCGGACCCTTAAGGGCCCGACTGAGTATTCTCTTTTTGACGAGGTGGCCCCATTTTGGTATGACCGTTTTATAGATAAGATGCGGAGGAGCGCTCCTAGGCCATCAGAAGACCAGTGACCCATAGAGTGCTGTCTCATTATAAGGACAAACGGGATAAGTGTTCAAAGGGGACACTGCTTGAGCTTAGGGCATTTTCATTTTGGACCTGGATACAAAGAGGTCAAGATGGAAACCCTAACTTAGGAAAGGGTAATGAGACTATTTTCTTTCTAGTATTGGATTAAGTTATATTTTGTAAACTTGGAGAAGTTTGTATATTTTCCCATGTGTTGGGAATTTGGTCTTTTGCTGGACTTGATACATTATGACGCATGTTTATGAAGTTTTCATTTGGAGTATTTCTAGCTTTACCATATGATGATTGGCAAGTTTTATATTTCTTGCCTATATTAGTCAATTTGACCTTATTCCGTTGTGATAATTATTGCATACTGCTAGTAAGATAGATGCATGCATTTATTTATAACATAAACGAGGGGTATGTAGTCTTGTGTTACGTATCCTTAAAGTTTCCGTTTACGTTCGTTCCCAAAACGTAATCTAGGGGCGTCGACAAGAGTAGTGTAGTTCAATGGTTGGAGCCATGTGAGACTCTTTTGACCAAAAAGCAAAGCACCAAACGAGTCACTCCCCGATATGCAGTAGGAGGATTGAGGGAAACCCATTTGGGTGATAAAACAGCAAAGACTCACGGTTAAGACCCATCAACCCGGTGGTATTGGAGTTCTCTTCAAAGTTGGGGCAATATGAGCGATTTCTGAGCTGCAAAGATAGAAACTGATTTATTATAAAGAAGAATGTGAGCTTAAGAAGAAGAATGAGACGAGATGGATGGGGAGTTTGAAGGTAGGCCATGGAGAAAGAATATGTTAAAGCATAAAAATAAGGAAATGTGACCCAACGATGTGTTTCGAGTTTCACAAGAAGACTAAAAGTAGGGGGAGTCTTGAGTCGTGAAGACTGGAGGCTACACCCAAAAATCTCTCTTTCCCTTTCTAGTTTTTGGTATGAATCTCCTGCATCTTGGTTTATGGTAGCAATTCCACAATTTCTTATGTGTCTAAATATGGTTGGAGGCCTAGTTTTCCAGTAAAATCAGATGGGTTCTCCTGAAGATAAACTAGCAAGAGAGATAAACCAGCAAAAGAGATAAACGACTGGTGAGATAAAGGAGAAAGAAGTGAGAAAAGTTAAGTTGAGTGAGAAATAAGTGTAAAATGCAAGTTTGTAACTTTCTATTTTTATTCTTTTGCTTTATTTTTTATTTTGTACTTATCCACTTGGACAATTTGTGACTTTTGTGCTACATAGGGAGCTTTTCTATGTCACTTCTCATTATACACAGTGCTACACCTAGATAGTTTACCTTTTTTTTTTTTTCTCTGAAGGCAAGTGATATAAATATAGAAAGAAACATCTAGTGTTACATATTACAAATCAAATGAAAATCAAAAAGCATCAAACATGAACAAGTGCCTTAGCATCCTGGGGGATCTTTGCCACTGTGAAATCGCAACAAGCACAGTGGGAGACAGCCATATATTTTGGTAGAGGCTGCCTTTGTGCAACTGAATGCACACATCGATTAAAATCTCGATATATTTTTCTTATCTTCTAATTTTCAAAAGACTGCAAGAAGAAGTGAGTGTCACGAGCAATGGGTTGGATGAACCAATCCATTGCAACTTCTAGATTTTTGGCTGCATCGATGGCAATTTGAGAGTAAGTACAATTACTATGCTCTTAATTGATCTTGCAATAGCTTCTTCGACACCTTCAAGTAGAGCATAAGCTTCCCCTTGGTTGGGGTTGGTATCGCGAATTTCTTTAGTGCAGACAAATAAGATATCACAGCTGTCTGTGGAGCAAACCGTAGCTGTAATGCTTGTATTTCCTCTTGTCATCACATCAAAAGTCAAATAATGGTGATTGCTGGGTAGGACTACCCAGCTAGGAGCTTGAGTGAGCTCAACATTTTTCCATGCTGCTAAGTGTTGATGAAAAGTTTTGTGGACATATTTAATAAACCCATTAATGTTGGGGCAAATGTTTTCATGCACGACTTTATTCCGGAGAAACCAAATACTATCCATGACAATGATTGCGAAAAGCTAAAATTGGTGGTGCTCATTAATGGGTATTTTGAGAAGTTCAGGGGACAAAATACACTCAACCTAGTACCCCACCTCTAGATCATGAAGGTTTTGGATATTCAAAGGCCATTGAGATTGCCACCAAAGTATTCGGGTGATAGGGAAATTTAAGAACAAATGGCTTGTAGTTTCCTCATCCGAGTGGCACAATGGACAATTAAGTTGGTCATGGTCAAGTAAAGAGAATGTTTGAACAAAGACTCAGTAGGAAGAATATTGTGAAGGGTTTTCCAAACAAGCAACTTGAGCCTATCCTGGATCCTAAGTTTCCACATCTTCTTCCAACTTGGAGTTGCCCCATCGGGAGCATTGAGAGTAGCCGAATTTGAAACAATCTCTACATAAGCCTCTTTGACTGTGAATTTCCTTGAAAGTAGGGTGGACAGTGGGTATCCGCACCGGCTGCCCCGCCCGCATTCTGCCTCGTCCTGCATGGCCGGGGCGGGTTAATCCGGCCGACGATGGGGTGGGGTAGAGGTTTGCCACCGTCCCACATTACCCTGCCCCTGCCCCGCATTTATATATATTATATATTAAAAAAAATTAAGATGACTCAAAATGACGTCGTTTTATATAAACAAATTAAGTTGAATTAAACCCCCCGATCGAACTCTCTAGACTCTCTTATTCTTTCCTCACTCTCATCTCTCTCTCGTCTCCCTCTCACATACTCACTCTCTCTGTGAAATCGCCGAACCCTAGTCTCCAAAATCGCACCGCCACGACCTACTGCTTCGCATCGTTGTCGCAGCTGCATGCCACCGTCGCCTTTGACTTCGTCATCGTTGCTGCCAAGTGCCAAGAATCCCTCTCGGTCTTCCTCTATTTCTCCATGAAGGTAATTCCGTTTCACCTAAATCCTAATCTCTCATTTTTTTCATTTTGATTCTTGAAAATATATGGAAATGGAGAATGAAGATGGTTGATGGTTGATGGAGGATGAGTTTGCCATTTGTGAATTGTGTGCTGTGGAGTTGATTGTGCATATATTTGAAGTTTGAACTGTGATGGATTGTGGATTGTCTGATTGTGTTGAATCGTTGTTTGTGAATTTTTTGATTGTGTTGAGTAGTTCTACATTCAGTCCTTAATATTTAAGCATAATTTATGGTACATTGTCTTTAATATTTGAATCATTAAGGTCCAAAAGCGAGAGCTAAAATGTTACTAACTTTATAGGGATGTTTAACCAAAATTACAAAATTCTTGGATATATATTTTTTTATATGAAAAAAATCTTGGATATTAAATAAAAGAAATGTTACTAACTTACTATGTCTTTAATTAAATCAAGTTTGATTTTTTTTGGCCAAAAATAGCTTAGAAATTTGATTTGGGCTAAAAATGGCTGATAAGTGTGAACTGGGCCAAGGCCCAATAGAATGGTGGCGGGGGACGGGCGGATAGACCCTCACCCCCGCTACTTCACTGCGGGACGGGGTATCTTGCCCCCGTGTAAGTGGGGCCGGGGTGCAGGATAAAAAAACCACCCTCTGCCTAGGCGAGGGTGGGGGGCAGTAGTAGGGGGACCTTGCCCCAGTAGGGCAGGGATCACCCCTACCTGAAACACTGTTCTTCTCGACCAATTTGTCTTCAATAACAGTGAGATTCTATTCAGGAAGGGAAATTTTCTGAATTTTCACAACAGAATGCTCATTGAAAAGAGTTTGTAAGAGAAGAGTGTTCCATCTCCTTAGGTTTTCCATAGTCAGCTCCACCACCTTTAAAGTAGGGTCCTAAAGAGTGTTGGCATGTTTGGGGATAGGAAGGAAAGATGGATTGGTGGTTATCCAGGGGTCCCGCCAAACACAGATGATGGTGCCAATTGTTGATTTGGAAACAAGTGTTGTGCTTCACAATTTCTTATTGATTTAGGATTCCTTTCCAGAGCCAAAAAACAACACTTTTTGCATAGAGTTCTAGAAACGGGGTGAATTTTATGTATTTGGAAGTGAGGATAGAAAATCACAGGGACTAATTTCCTAGGACCATATTCCAACTAAGCTTTGCTAAGAAGAGCATGGTAGAAATTTAATGAAAGTTTGAAGCCAAGATCGCAAGCAGCTTTCGGCATACCAATGTTGTTTCAAGTTTTGGGAGTAAAGTTATGCATTTTGTTGGGTAGAATTCAGCTTGAAAGTAGTCATTGAAATGTCATTTGTTAATTATTTTTTAATGTATTTTTTTAGTTCTCTTAAATATTTTTAAAAAAATTTAATTTTAAAATATTATTAAAAAATACTTACTTAATTATTAAATAAAAAAAAACGTGTTCCAGTATTACAAAGTATTCTCCTTTTCTTTACTTCCTATATATTTTTAGGTTTGATTTTTTTTTTAGAAATGAGATGAAATAAATGCTAAAAATAGAATAAAATATTATTGTAATATACATTTTTAATATTAGTTTTATTTTGAAATTTAAAAAAATTGAATTATTTATTTTATTTTATATGAAAATTTTTAAAAATATAATAATAAATTTAAAAAAGATAAAATTAGATAAAATAATCTAGAAAAACAAACAAATTCTAATGAAAGTAGATTTAGATTTGGTTTGGATTGGATTGAAATATGAGATGCGTTTAATTTATTTTTTAATATTATTATTATTTTAAAATTTAAAAAAATTGAATTGAAATTTAAAAAATATGTATTGAAATTTTAAAAAATATGTATTATAATTTATATTTTATTAAAAATTTTAGAAAATATAATTATAAATTTAAAATGAGTTGAATTCTGTGATAAATTTACATTTCAAATAGAATTTGGTGTAGTTGTTCTCGTTAATGTTTTGAATACCGTATCGGAGAACGTACCATTTTGTGTACCGGTACTGTTTTGTGTATCGGAGAACGTATTTTGGTACTAGAATGAAATATTTCAGTATCGGTACCATTTTGTATACCATTTTGAAATAGTTTATATATAAAAAAATTATTTATATATATATATAAAATTTTATTTCAAAATAATAATTAATACATAAATAAATTATATATATAAATACATAGGTAAATAATCTAGTCTAAATTAAGATAAAAAAATAGTAAAAATTAAAAAAAAAAGTGAAGCCCTAAAATTTGGTACAGGCCGATACACATTACTGGTACGGTTAAAATACTGGTCAATACTATTGAAATTTGAACTAATATGAAACGGATCTAATTTTTATATTGATCACTGTTTCGATGTGGTACGTATTAGCTGTACTAACCAATGTGATGCAAAATTTAAAATTATAGTTCTCGTGGCCCTATGGACATGGCGTGTGTGGGTTGTGGCTGACAATGCCAACGTGGCCCACCGATTGCTTGAAACGTGTGTAGTGTGCGAAGGTGAGAACATTGATATTGAATTAATTAAATTTTTTTTAAAAAAGTATAATTTTATATATATATTAAAAAAATTTGATTATATTTAATTAATAATAGATGAAAAAAAATATAAATTATTTATATTTTTTTTCATTCATTAAATATGATTAAAATTTTTTAATATATATATAAAATTATATTTTAAAAAAAAATTTTTAATCAATCCACTCCCAAAAGCCACTTTTTGTTTGATAAATAAAGGAATCTTTTCCCGAGTTGTCTCCCAGACAATGAATCTCTCGCTCAGCTTTCGAGCTCTCCGCGCACTCTCTGACTTCCACCTCCTAGCCGTTATTTATTTCCTGCCATCTTAAGTCTCCGTTTCTATTTGTAATTCATTTTAATTTTATTATTATATTTTTATAATTTTTTATATAAAATATAATTTTTTATATACATATTTTAAATTTTAATATATATTTTTAAAATTTTAAAATAATAATAATATTAAATATAATAATAATATTAAATATAATAAAATTTTTTTAATATATATATAAAATTATATTTTTTTAAAAAAATTTTAATAAATCCAATAATACTCCCAAAAGCCACTTTTTGTTTGATAAATAAAGGAATCTTTTCCCGAGTTGTGTCCCAGACAATGAATCTCTCACTCAGCTTTCGAGCTCTCCGCGCACCCTCTGACTTCCACCTCCTAGCCGTTATTTATTTCCTGCAATCCTAAATTTACCCAAACTTCTCACTTTCCCTTGCCGTTTCACCATCCTCGACTCTCCTATCTGCTCCTAAATAAAGGCTGAAAACAACTAGTCCTCTTTTGGCATGCTCACCACCTTGGTGTTTTGGGCGGTTCCGGTCGTTGAATCTCGGCCGTCGACCTTTCATCAAGTGCGAAGATGAAGAACGCTAAGCAGAAGAAGAGAAGGAGGAGGCATGGAACGTCCAATCCCGTCAGGAACGATGTTGCGGCGAATGATGAAGACGAAGGGGGAAAGGTACCCAAGGCGTTAGTGGAGGCCTTCTTTGGCTTCTTTACACGACACTATTTCTGCCCACCGCCAAGCGAATGGCGATCGGGCCAAAGCTGCACACGTATTCGGAGAGAGATTACCGGATATTGCCGATTACCCGTCCGCCAGTTGGACTTCGGGTGCGAGCTCGTCGGGTTCATCAGAGGGGTTTGTTGAGACAGGCTGTGTTCAGAACGTGGTGAATGGGAACGGCTTCCGAGGGAGTAAGCAGAAGAGAGTGGTTGCGGCGACAGGAACGGTTTCGACGGTGTTGGGGAAAGAGTGCGTGAAGTCGAGGCCTATAAGATGGGACTCGACTAGGTTCAAAGGGCTTAAAAATGGTTTCTTTAAGACGGAAGAGGCTGAGCAGTTTCTGTGCTCGATGCTCGGAGACGAGTGCGAGCTAAGCATGGCTGTTATTAGAGACGTGCTCTGTGAGTACCCGATACGATTTTTTCTTGCAGGACTCCCTTGTTTTTTAAAATCATCTATCTAATTTCAAATTATTTAGTACATTTTTTTAAAATTTTTATATAAAATAATTTAAATAATTCAATTTTTTTAAATTTTAAAATGATTTTTTATTTAAAATAATTTTTTTAATTTTTAAAATAAAATTAATATTAATTCTTATCTCATCTCTTATTATTTTATAATTAAATAAATTCGAATTATTTTATAATTAAATAAATTTCGAATGAATTGCAAGACACGAGTTTAGTTGGGTTGTTGCTAATGATTTAGATTTCCCACGCCATGTGTTGAAAGCTAGTAATGCTATTTATTTTTATTTGGAATTCGAGATTGAGATTTGGATTAACATTTTTAATTTTTTTTACTTCATAATTAAGTAATATATATTTTATATAATTTTTTTAACATTTTAAAATATATTTTAAAAAAATAAAACATTATTTAAAAAGCATTATTTCATAATTTTTTTAACTAGCTTTTGAAAAGGTAGTCTGAGTATTATGAATTAGATTTTGTTTAAGTTCTTTTTCGAAATGACGTTGGAAAATAACTATGCAAGATTTGAATAGCATAGTTAAATAAAGGAGCAAAGGAAATTTGGGTGCTCTTTTATATACTCTCTTATATTTGGACTTTGCCTATTTCTCTCTCGTCAATAAAATTTATCTTTTATTTATCAAAAAAAGAAAAGAAATGATTGGCTGTTTATGTGTTTCCTAGGCCTTGAATTTTCTACTTCCACCCTTTGAGCAGTCCGGGAATGGTAGATACCTTAACGATATCATTAACTATAAGGAAGATATAAGATTTCTTATTGAGCGCAAAGACAGTGTAAGTATGTTACTTGACTGCTTGATGTTTTTTTGGGGGTTCTTGATTAAAGGTTCCTGTGCCAATTTATTAATGAATAATGCTATTAATCATTCTTTTATCTATCATCCTTTTATAATCCTTTCATGTGATATTAAATAACTGACATATAAATAAAAGATAACAAATAGTTTTCCATGTAAAGATTTCTTGTAAAGAGTATATATATATAGAGTAATGTCGGAGAACAATCACACTCAAATACATACATTCATATAAACAGTAATATTTTACTATTTATATAAATATATACGCTTAAATTTAATTGCTCTCCATTATTTTTAATATATATATATATATATATATATTTATATATATACATCACTCAAGGCCAATTCAATTCGGCTATTCACAGAATAGCTTGTTTATTGGTGTGGTATCAAGAGCCGTCTAGATAAAAAGAAAAAAAAAAACCTAGCTTCCTTTATTTTTTTTCAGTTTCAGTGGTTTCTGTGATTTTTCCGGTGCGCACTACTCATTCTCGGTGGCTTCTGTGTCGTTTTTTGGGTGATGCCGACGTGAACTCCTCAGTTTCTTGGTGCGTGCTTCTTGCGTGCTTGCTTATTTTTTGGAGCACCTGACGTATGCTTCTCATTTTTCGGGCCTTCAGTTTCTGGTTTAGAGTGATTCGGCACTCTCTGTTTCGCTTGCTGCCCATTGCGACTTCGTTTGGTGCTTTACAGAAATCTGTCTCGGCTTGTGGCTTGTTTCTGTTTTTCGGCAAGTTCTGTTCTGGTCTGGGCAGTTTCGGTCGTTCCTCAGACTTTCGGTGCAACTTTTCTGGTTGGGTGTTTCGACACCTTTGTTTGTTGGGATATTTGCGGCATATCTTAGTGGCAGTAGCAGAAATTCTTGAGGGATTTTTTTTTTTTTTTTGCTTCTCTGATATTTTCGGTACAAGGTCCTTTATTCATTTTATTTCGGTCTCCTTTATTTTCTCTTTTTTGCTGCGTTTCGGGTTACTTTTTTATTGTAATGGATTCTGCACCAATGTGCGTCAACTTTATGGGACACAATTACTCTACTTGGGCCTTTTAGCTTGAACTTTTCTTTAAGGGAAAAGATCGTTAGGACCATATTGATGGTACCGATGTAGCACCATCATCCATTTTTGACAAATATCAGGATCTTGGGTCTTCTCCTTCATATGGGTTGTGCTTGATGCACGAATCATCTTGGCTTCTTGGTTCAGTGGAACCACATATTGTTACAAACTTGCGGCGTCAGCGCTCGGCTTAATCTATGTGGAATTACTTGAAAAAGGTTTATCATCAAGATAATAGTGTTCGTCGCTTTCAGTTAGAGCATGCGATTGCCACGTTCCAATATGACAGTGTTTTAATCTAAGATTATTACTCAGCATTTTTTACCCTTTGGAACGAATATTCTGATCTAGTTATAGCGGATGTTCCTGTTGTTGCTCTTTCGACTGTTCGAAATCTTCATGCGACTAGTCGGTGTGATCAGTTTTTTATGAAACTACGCCTTGAATTTGAATCTGTTTGCTCCTCTCTGATGAATCGATCTCCGGTTCCATCTCTTGATGTTTGTTTCGATGAATTACTTCGTGAAGAACAACGTCTTAGTACTCAAGCTATTTTGGAACAATTTCATGATAGTTCAGGATCAGCAACTGTAGCTTATGCTACCCAAGGCCGATGACTGCCTAAGAATTAATAACCCTTGCAATGTTTTTGTTGCAAGGAATATGGGCATATCGCTGCTAATTATCCCAATAAATACTGTTCCTATTGCAAGAAAAAAGGCCATATTATCTATCAAAGATTGTCGTATCTGCCTCCAGAATCGTCAACCTCAAGCATTTTAGGCCTCTCTTACTGTACCTCCAGCAGCGACTTCTGCAGTCAATGGCTCTATTTTAGATGCTTCCTCTGCTCTCGCAACTTCTACAGCAAATTACTACATACCCGAGATGGTGCAACAAATGCTTATTTTGGCATTATCAGCCATGACCATGAGATTCCAAGGTAACACTCCTACTAAAATCTGGTCTATGGACTTGGGGGCCTATGATGGAAAATCAGCCATACAAACTGCCAATGGCAGTTCTTTGCCCATAACTGCTGTTGGAGATGCCCCATCTAAATTCATTGATGTGTTACTTGCTCCTTAACTTTCCACGAATCTTATTTTTGTTGGTCAATTAGTTGATAACATTTGTGCTGTTAACTTTTCTGGTGTTGGTTGTGTTGTGCAGAACCAGGTAACGGAGAAGCCGATCACGAAGGGACCTAAAGTGGGTCGCTTGTTTCCACTATTTTTGCTTGTTCCAGCTTGTTCTCCTATTTTTCGTAGTTTTTCTTTTGCTTGTAATAATATTCTAAATCTGAGTATGATGTGATATCGTCGTTTAGGCCATCCCAATACTCAGATCTTATCCTATGTATTGAACTCTAGTTTACTTGGTAATAAAGAAAGTCGTCATTCCTCTCTTGAGTGTTCTTGCAAACTTGGTAAAATCAAAACACTTCCCTTTCCTTTGCATGCAAGTCGAGCTTTCTATTGTTTTGATCTTATCCATAGTGATATTTGGAGACCTTACCTGGTTAGTTCACATGAAAAATTTAAATATTATGTGACGTTCATTGATGATCATAGCATATTTACTTGGGTCTATTTTCTTCGCTCTAAGTTTGAGGTTTTCCGTACTTTCACTGTGTTTTTAGTGTATGTTGAAAATCAATTGTTTACTTCTATCAAATCATTGCGAATAGATTCTGGTGGTGAATATTTGTCTAATAAGTTTCAGGAATTCTTGGTTTCTAAAGGTATTATTCATCAACGTTCGTGTCCAACTACTTCACAACAAAATGGAGTGGCCGAATGCAAAAATCGTCACATTCTGGATGTGGTACGTACTCTCTTATTAGAATCCTCTGTTCCATCCATGTTCTGGGTCAAGGCTCTGAAAACTACTACTCACTTGATAAATTGTTTACCTTCCCAAGTCCTACAAATGTAGTCTCCTTATTTCCGCTTGTTTGGTAAGCAACTTAGTTACGATAATCTCCGTACCTTTGGTTGTGTCTGTTTTGTCCATTTACCTCCTCATGAGCAATATAAATAATCTGCTCAATCTGTTAGATATGTATTGTTGGGATATAATGTGTGTCAAAAGGGATTTGTTTGTTAAGATCCAACATTACATCATACATGCATTTTTAGGAATGTTATTTTTTTTGAAAATCAACATTTCTTTCTTGTATCCTCTGTGTCCTCCTCTACTACTGTAGTCCTCCCCTCCTTTGATCCGGAGTTCTCAGATTCTCCTTCTGTTAGCTCTCGTTTTAAACTAGGCATAGTGTATACGAGACGTTCTCGCCCACAGTCTCTTTCGGTGGCTCATCCGATATTTGATCTTACCACACTCCAGATTCAGTCTGTTGTAGCACCTTTAGTGCCATTGGTATGCTGCTCTTCCCGAGCATCTATACCCCCAGATAGGTATGGGTTTCCTTCTAGTTCTGGTACTTCTATTTCAGCTCTTACTAATGTATTGTCCAATTTTGATATTCCCACATTCTACTCACAAGCTAGCAAGCATGAATGTTGGCGACAAGCTATGCAGAAAGAAATTGCCACTCTACAAGCCAATCACACTTGGGACATTGAGTCTTGTCCGCCCACCATTACTCCTCTGCGTTGCAAATGGGTCTATTCAATCAAGGTTCAATCTGATAGCAATTTGGATCGTTGCAAAGCTCGGCTTGTTGCACTTAGGAATAATCAAGAATATGGTGTCAATTATGAAGAAACTTTTGCTCCTGTGGCTAAGATAACTACTGTTCGTACTATTCTATCTCTAGCTGCTTCTCAGGATTGGCCGCTACATCTGATGGATGTCAAAAATGTTTTTCTTCATGGGGATCTTAAAGAGTGTAATTATATGAAGCCACCCCCAGGATTGTTTTCCTCTTCGACTTCACAGGTGTGTAAATTTTGTCGCTCTCTTTATGGTCTCAAGCAAGCTCCGAGGGCCTAATTTGATAAATTTCGAACCATTTTATCACAATTTTCATTCAAGTAGAGCAAGTATGACACTTCCTTATTTCTTCGAAAATCAGACATGGGTATTGTTGTTCTTTTGGTGTATGTTGATGATATTGTGATTACTGGTTCTGACTCTACTTTACTTGGTCAGCTCAAGACTCATCTCTCAGAATCCCTTCATATAAAAAATCTTCGATCTCTCACTTATTTTCGTGGCCTTGAGGTGTGTCGTAGTTCATCTGGTATTTCACTCAATCAACATAAGTATGCTAGTGACTTGGTGGTTACTGCTGGCCTACAGGAAGCCACTTTTGTTGATACTCCCATGGAATTGAATGTCAAGTTTCTCAAAGAGGGTGACTTACTTGCTAATCCTAGCTTATACCGGAAGTTGGTGGGTAGCCTTATCTATCTCACCATTACTAGATCGGACATTTCTTTTGCTGTATAGCAAGTTAGCCAGTTTCTTCAGACTCCTCGTCATCTTCATTTGGTTGCTGTTTGTAGGATCATATGCTATATTCAAGACACTTCTGCTCGTGGCTTATTCTTTCCTACAAGAAGCTCTCTCTACCTTGTTGTTTACAGTGATGCCGATTGGGTTGGTTATACTGATATCCATCGCTCCATCACTAGTTGGTGTGTGTTATTAGGTGATGCATTGATCTCTTAGAAGAGTAAGAAGCAAAATAGAGTTTCTAAGTCATCCACGGAATCTGAGTACTGGGCAATATCTCTTACTTATTCCGAAATTATTAGGCTTCGAGGTTTGCTTACAGTGTTATTTATTATGAGCGCACAAAGTATATTGAAATCGACTGTCATTCTATCCGTAAAGCCTTTGAAGCTCGTGTTATCATTCTTCTACATAATTCCACCAAAGTACAAATTGCTGATTCTTCACCAAGGCTCTTACTTGCTATTGACATTGCTTCCTAAGTAGCAAAATGATGCTTGTTGATCAACCCGCATCAATTTAAGGGGGGCTGTCAATGGACAGCTTTACTATCCATAAACTTTCCTTACAAATTGCTTCCTTATTTCATGCTCTCTTAATTTACTTAGAGGCTTGTACAATTAGCATATTCTTTCCATGTAAAGATCTCTTGTAAAGGGTATATGTAATATACATCACTCAAGTCCAATTCAATTCGGCTATTCATAGAATACCTTGTTTATTGACATTGTTATCATTTTTTCCCCAATTAGAAGGGCTGCAAAGGGCATGCTATTATGGTTAATGGACTTGGCGTTGACCTTAGAGTGAAATAAGGGAGAAAGTTGATGAGACATACAATATGGCTTGATCATGCATGTACGCTGATGAGACACTTGATCATGCAAGTTTCTTATTTTTCCCCAAATAGAAGGCTGCAGAGAGCAGGCTATTATGGTTAATGGACTTGGGTAAAATAATAGAGAAAGTTGATGAGGGTTTTAGCAATCACAATATGGCTTTGATCATGCATGTTTTCATAGTTTGAGAGGCAAGTAGCTGAAAGTGTCAATTTTATTATTTTGAATTAATTAAAATACAGGTTAATAAAGGAAATTTGAGTTGTGGTCTAAACAGATGTCATTAACTGCAGTTTGTGTGATGTTCTTTTTTGCCATCTAGTTGGTCTCCAGGTTAGGTGATTTTTAGTACTTGGGAACCTATAGACCCTCAAAAATACCTCACTGCAGCTGTTTTGGATCCTCTAAAAGGAGTAAATTCTTTGTATTTGCTGAAGGCTGAGGTTTATATAAAGGTTTTTTTAGAAGAGGTTTATATAACTAGGCACAGATCAAATAAGAATTAAGCTCATAAACAACAGAAAGATGTTTCTTTTAAGGATCTTTGAGATCCGAAATAATTTATGTAGAAAACGAGTGAGTCCTCACATTTGAGTTTTGTATCAAATCCTCAAGATTGTGTGACCCGTCAGGGTGCAATCTAGTGGTCAAAAGGGTGGGCTTGCAATGAGTTACAGACTCAAACACCCTAGGTTCGATTCCCACTAGGAGTCTCACTGGATCACTTGATAGACGGTTCTAGTGGATAAGATCATATATCTGGGGCTTACTCCCCAAGTGTAGGTCCAAAGGGCCCTGCTTTGGTGAGGTTCCATATCACTGGAAAAGAAATCCTCAAGTTTGTGTGGACTGTGGATGTGTTTGGTTAATTGGTAGTCCTCCAATGTTACTCAATGTCATGCACAACTAATGCGTACTTGCTAATCTCAGTGTTCAAATTGGGTTTCATGTAGGATCTACTAGCTTATGCTACTTATTATGATACCAAATTTTTCATGCTTGTGAAATGAGAACATCTTTGCATGGCTCTGTTGAAATAAAAGAACTGCAAATTGATTTGGTGGTCCTCATTAATATCGATCAAAGTGCAATTTCAATTCTCTCCCTTGAGGATATTTGTGATGAGAACCTGATTCTACAAGCTATGTTGTTTTCTTCACTTCAGGAATCATGCCAAGGTTGTTGCCAGTCCTGTAGCTGATTCTACACCAAGTGAAAGAGGTACTGAGTTAGATCTACCTCAAAAGGTGTTGGAAACTTTGTTTCACATCTCCAAGAGTCCTGACCATGAACCGAAGACAATGAATTGGAAAAATGTAGTAAAGAGACTCCAGTCACTGGGTCCTGGGTTTGGTGTTTGTCCTTCTAGTGTTGCAGAACCTCAGCAAGATACTTGTGGTACTCATCATAGCTTCGTAATGCTTTAGTGCACTTGCTATTGTGTCTCCATATCTTTAGTTTTCAAAAATATTTACTCATATCGTTTTATTGTCATTTCACTATTTACTGTTCTTATTTTCTTCAATAAAACCCATCCCTAGTTCTCATCAATAAAATTCTTATTTACTGTAAAAAAGAAAACATTAATATTATCCTTCATTACTTATATTTAGAAAAAAAAACTATCTTATGTTTTATCAGCAGAAGTGATTAGGTACTTTGTATTTTCTGTACATACACTCAGTAGCAGCATGGATGCACAAAGTCACTCCTATTCAAAAGTTCTTCTTTTGTTATAATCTGAATGTTGGTATTCAATAGTTGTTTTGGAAGTTAAAGCACTTCTTTTTGGTTGAAGTTTTAACATTTATTTCTTCACTGAATGCAACCAATTTAATAGCACATTTTTGTGTAATAAGTGCTTGTCAGCCATATCAATCTTTACTATTGGGATTTTCCTGGAATTGTAGCTAAAGGAGACGAATATCATATGTTCAGAAAGACTTCGCAGCAACACTGGGATTTCATGTGGTCTTACAATCAGAAAGTATGGTGTTTTTGGTTTTCATGGCAATTCTGGTTAATTATTGACTTAAAGAATCTTATGAGGACATTCTGCAGGCTGCAGTGGCATTTTCCAAGGGAGAACGACACCATGCAGCCTACCTTTCTGAGCAGGTTTGTTCTACTTCATACATTGTAAATTTAATGTAGCTATGCTTCGGTGTTATTGGAGTTTCATTTTATTTAATTTTTTATGATGGATTTATTGTACACCTAGAAACATTATTATAATGCAATTTCAGACGTTTACAGCTTATCTACACCAAAAATCCAATGGCTGCCTTGAACTCTTGACCTTTTAGATTTGGGTTCCTCTTGGAGCACTCTCGATGCCAGTTAATCTGCAGTTTTGTTAGTTTTGTCTTATATGCTATTGTAATTTTAGTTTTTAGTTGATTTGCTAGTCTAATGGTCGTGAGGACCAATTGTTGCGTATCATGTATTATGGTCGGGCTTTTGGGCAAAAGGTCTTGGTTTGTCATGGCCATAATTGTATGTTTCATTTGTCTCGACACTTAAGTATGTTTCATAATAAAATGTGTGAATGATAAGTCCATGTATCAATCAAATGAATAATATTATGATGGGGAGCCAAGGTATGCTTGCTTGCTGTCTTGTTCTCTGCCTTGAACTTGCCCTTGTTATTAATAGTTCATCTCAGCATTCAGAATGAATATAAATATAGAATAGAACTTCAAGTAAATATATGAATTAATAGACTATGGAATATAATGATTAATACTCTAAAAAGAACTTAATTGTTCTAGTTAGAGTATGAATGGTCTTTTTTGAACATGTTGGCTCATGCCACGAGTGGTGGATTTCTGTGTGTTGGAAAGCGTGGTTTGAGAGTCTTCTAGGCAATATGCTATGGAGAATGATTCTCGTCTTGTTTAATGTGGCGTCTTTGGGAAGAACATAGTGAAAGAGGTTTTGAAAACTGGTCAAAAGCATAGCGTAGGAGTTTGCCTAGATTGCCTGATGCATGGTTCTTATCCGAGGAGTTGTTTTATTTGGGATTTACTTACCACAGGTACCCTCCTAAGGCTACCATGGTGAGATTCCTCAACATTAGACAAAAAAAGGGGGTTTTGAAGAATGGAGATGAAGGTGGTGGAACTCAAGGCTTCCTTCAATTCTAGATTTAAGGATATATTTTATCTTTTTACTTCTTCTAGTTAGATATTTCTTTTGTATACTTCCTGTATACTTTGTTTCACTTTTTTATGAGAATTTTATTCTTTATTAGAAATTACTCATTTCTTATAATCCAGATGTGGATAGATCCTTATTTTTACATTCTAATTTGAAAGAATTTACAGAATTCAAATAATTAGATTTTTTTTTTTAACTTAATAGATTTTTTTTCTATTCATTTTTAGTTCTATCCTAGGTGGTTAACCAGATAAGTTTCATTTGCCTAGGGTAAGGTACAAACAAAATTGGCTCGAGTGGCGGATGAAAGGGCAAGCCATGATATATTTAAAGCTAGGTTGGTGCATTGCTTAAAAGAGCAACATAAAAGTTCTCTTACCATTTTACGTATACCTTTGTTCTATATTTAACTAAGCAATTGCTTCCAATCTGCAGAAACAAGGGCATAGAAAATGTAATTACAATTGATTTACATGGGCAACATGTCAAACAAGCAATGCAGAATTTAAAAGCTCTCCTCCTACTTGGCACATATGTGCCCTGTAAGTGTCTGCTGCTCCATCATTATTTATTGTATTCTCTCCTTGTTTCACACAAAATAAGGCTTGCACTTTCTGATGTTCTATTTATTTGATTACCAGCGGTTCAAACCCTCAGGCTTATTACAGGATGTGGGTCCCATGGTGTAGGGAAGTCAAAGGTGAAACAATCGGTATGGGTTCCCAATTCATCTGACTTTCTTCTATTTTGTTGGATCTTACTCTGCAAAATATTGGCAAAAAAGTTAAGAGGGGCTGCATATTTCGTAATTTGTATGGCTGTTGCATACCGGAATCATGGTTAAACTTAGGTATACATTGTAGCAAAACGACTAAATTGGATATTTTGGAGAATTATATGTGCTCCAGATTATTGTAGTCTTTCAATCCTGGAATACGTTAGATAGTGCCGATAGCAGAATAGTTAGCTTCTTTTGGTGTTACCATCATGCAACCTAGTGTTTTAACACGAATGTACTGGTTAGCAATGCTATAGATAGCCAGCCCAACCCAGCGAGCATGAGCGCTCACGCAAACTTTTAGTTATACAGACGCATACCTCAAGAGCTTAAAATAGTGCCATCTGGGCTCTTGCTATTCATAAGTGAGCTAAACTCCTTTTTCCCATTAATTTTGATTTAATTGGTAAAGAATTTATTGAGTTATGCTGTATGGAATGAGAATTCATTTCCTTTACCCTTGACATATTTTCCTTGATGTTTACTTGAATTAATAAATAAATGAAGCCTATTCCTGATAAGTGGCAGGGGGGATCAACAGTGTAAATTAAGTTTACCATGTTGGCCTTCTGGAGTTGACTTAGTGGTTATAATTTCTTGTTAGTAATCTTTTCATGGTTTGCCCGTTAGATCTTGCTTCATCGTCGGAGAGAAAAGAACTTGCGTTTATATCTTTACTCTTATCTAACCCCGGATGCTGTGGGCGGGTTATCAAACTGATGCAAAAGGAAGGTATCAAATGGAGTGAGGAGAACCAGGGAACGTTGCTAATCAAGCTCAATGGATCCAGAGAATTCACCTTTATGGATTCTGAAAGTGATACCGAGTAAATTTACCAACTTACTTAGCAGTTAGCACTCACCTCTAGTTTTTCCTTTTATTTGCAGAGTTTGTTGTCTAACAGTAGAGAAGCTCATGTCTCATAGTGCTCTTGCTTAGGGTCCAAATTGATTATAATAACATAAATGTAGAAACTCTTTCTTTCCATAAAGTTGTTAAAAGAGAGTTGACAGTTTACTTGTAAATGTGCTGGGAGGTTAAAGCTGCGATCACTGAGTTATTGACCAAAACTCTAGGGCCTAGAGTGATTTCTTCGGCCGGCGTTAAATACTTTATAAATTACGTATGGTTTATTTCATATGTCTATTTTTCTCTTATTCTAAGATGGGATCTAATCCGTCTTTATAGTTAAATTTTGTGTTAATCTTAAAGTTTTTATTGACAGGATACTTGACCCTGATCACTTTTTAAGTTACACTAACCTATTGGCTTTTCCTATCTATTGTTCGTTTTTTTTTATCGAAGTTCCAGACTCCAGTGTGCATTACTTTTGTCACAGTTCCATCTGAAATCCCATATGTTGGAGTTTTTCCACTTCTTTATTTAAATTGATTTTTTGAATCATAAAAAATGATAAGATCTGCACTATTTTTTTTTTTGTAATTAGAACTGAATGGTTTAGTTTGTGTCACCTTGCTTGCCTCAATAATTTGTTAAATTTCTTTATTTTTCTATAAACTAAAGTTGTCTTTTTTAAAAAAAAAAAATGAAAAAAAAGAGGGCCCGAGTGTTAGTATTTTAAAACTCTGTATGCTAAGAAGAATCTGGATATATAAAAAAAACTGAATATTCCATCAAATTCATTAAAAAAAAACTTTAATCTTTCTTGGGCAAAGATTGTTCATATCCTCAAAAATTCTATAAAATCATAAATTGCTTTAAAGTTCAAAAACACTTCAAAAGGAAAAATTTGATTGTAAGCAATTTTGTGTACAAATATGCATATTCAGTAAGTGTGATTAGTCAGAAAATCACATATTAATGGAAATGTTGCGGATTTGAATTTTAGATATGCAGACAGCGATATTGAAAAATGCAAAATTGATGATATTGATTCTAAATTTTGCCCAAAATTAAACTGAGCCGGATTGTTTACCCCCTACTGCTAACCACGCAAAGCTACCAAATCAAAGCCCTTTAAAAACGTAAAAAAGGCAAAAGTGATACTAAATACAAGCAATATTGTGCATATATACACAAACCTGTGCATTCTCATTGGTTGTTTTCGTATTTTTCATTTTAAATTTAAATATTTTATTATGTTCATTTTTTCACTTCAATAATGATGCACATATTGGTGTCCAATGTTGCTTGTATTTAGAGTTTTCTAAAAGAATGCAAGAGTAATGCTATATATAAGTAATATTGTGCACTTAAAAAATGCATACATATATATTATGATTGGTTGTTTTCATATTTTTCATTTTAATATATTATTTTCTCAAGGGCTAGAATCTAGTTGGGCGGTCATCCTGTTAGGGATCTTGATCTAATCCCTAAACAATAGGGTCTTCTAAGTTCATACCTCCTTATAATGATCGATTATGTCTTGTCAATTTGGTTGATTTAGGTCATTTTCTAACTTTCTTGAGTTCCTATGGTTATGGGGTTATGGTGTTTATGAATATATTTGGTATGGATAAGGAGATATGGTAGTCTAAATGATAGATTATAGTGGAAAAGAGTTAAAGGAATGACCTTTGGATAGACTAATGTATTGTGGTTCTTTTTGGTAAGGTATATGGCTTATAAGGTGTAGGGAGGTTAGGGTTTTAGTGGACGCTAAAGGGGATTTCAAGATTTGGAAGATAGGTCTAGGATCATAGTATTTGGATAAGGTTTAGGGTATAAGAAATGTTGACTTTAAGTTGGTTTGGGTCACTTCCTATATTGTGGGAATTGGATAAGGTTGGATGGGGTTATGATTGTAGGATAAGGTTAGGACTCCTCACTTGTAAGAGTCCTAATGGGAAGTAGGGTTGGATAAGAATAAGTGACTAGAGTTATATGGTAAAAAGGATATGACTTAGGAATTTGTATTGGGATATGAATATGGGATAAGGTATTGGAGTTAGGTAAGGATTAGGAGTTGGAGTTAGAGTTGGGTTAGGACTAGGAGTTGGAATTGGGTGAGGTTTAGAAGTTGGAGTTGGATAATGACTAGGAGTTGTAGTTGGACTATGATTTGGTTTAGGGCTTGGTCTAGGGTTTCCAAAATGTAGGAAACTCTAAGGCTAGGCTTATGGAATTCGGTCAATGATTGTTTGGTAAGAGGAAAAAAGTTTTCTTAGTTAAGATTGACAAATGGAAGAAGAAGACTCTTTTTAGTATTTTTGGATTTATGAAAGGAAAACTCATTTTGGTATTTTCGAATATATGAGAAAATAAAAATATATGAAAAATAATATTTATGGTATTTTTGATATAAGAGAAAGTGTAAGAAAATACTAGAACAAAACTAGAAAATAGATGAACAATGAAAGCTAAATGTGGAAAAGAAACTATTCATAAAATTGATGGATAATTCACCACCTATTCACGAATTGTAAGGTGATGAAAAAAAGATAAATGGAATACACCAATTCACGTATTGCATGGTGTAATCCTCTTCGAGGGATTCACGAATTTCATCCTAGAAGCCTAAGTGCAAAGCACTAATAAAAAATATCCCCTAGCATACTAAATCATTCCTCTAGGAAAATATGCCAAAAGATCAAAAGATTCAAAAGATTTAAAAATAACTATCTAAGGTCCTATTTATAAGAAAACAAGTTGGAGACTCCTAATGAATCCCATAAAAGATAGATCAAATCCTACTTGAACTACAAAAAGATAAATTAAATCCTAATTGAACTAGAAAAGATAAATTAAATCCTAATTATATTAAGACTCGACTAGACTTAACTCTTAGATGGCCTAGGATGACCCATGGCATGGGCCATAAGCATGCTGGTACATGGTTGGGCTGGCATGGCCCAGGCATGGTGCCTGGGCGCTAGTCTTGTTGGTCTGGGGTGGCCCATGCATGGGCATGGCCACTAGTGGGCTGGGCGCATGGTACATGCATGAGCTTGAGAACTGGCATGCGCTTGGTGCTTGTTGAGTGCGCGCTGGGCGTGCGCTAGGCATTACCCACATGCATGCATGCAGGCTGTGTGCCTGTTGGGGCTCGCGGCTGGGCTGGGGGCCCGCTGCGTGCATGGGGCTGCTGTTGGGGGCCTTGGGGCCTACTGTTGTGCTGCTGGATTGTCACTAACCTCGTTGGGCTACGAGGCAAGGGCCACCGTGTTGTCAAGGGCTGTCAGCGACAGTGTCAAGGCATGGCCCATGGGGTTGTTAGTGACAGTATTGAGGCATGGCCCGTGAAGCTATCTGGGCTTATCAGCAATGATATCAAGGGAATGTCATGGCATGGCTTTGGGGCTAACATTGGAATGTCATGGCATGAGCCATGGCAAGCTTGTGGGCTGACTTGGGCATGTCATGATAAGGGCCATGCATGCCTGTGGGGTTGTTTGGACTGTGTCATGGCATGGGCCATGGATACAGCTGATGTGCTACTGGTGGCATGTTTCAGGTAGCCTTGGCTGGTCTATGGCAAAGGCCATGGACATGACCAAGTGTTGGTCATGGCTTTGCGGTTGGTGTGCGCATGGTTTGATGGTGCTGCTAGGCTGCACGTGGGCATGTCATTGACAGTGTCAGGAGGCTATTAGGGCTGAGCTGTTACACTGTCATGGTGTTGTCAGGGCCGAGTCGTAGCACAATCAAGTGAGAAAAGGTGAGCCAAGTCCCAATTGACCTTTGAGTCTCTTCCGAACTTCCTAGGGCATACTCTAGACCCCTAGGAGAGTCCTCCAATGCTGTGCTTATCCCCACAAGTGGTGTAATCTCAGATATCCATATGTGTCTAGGACTTTGTCCATGGACGATTTTTGATGGGGTCTTAACACACCCATTTCGGTCACAGTGAATGCACTAAAACAAATAAAAACCTAGATTCGTAGCACAAACCACCACTTCGAGTTGATTGGTTATCTGATCACTGATGCCTCGAGATATAAAACCCCATATCTTTCATTTTCTCTACAAAAGCCACACATTTATTATATGCATGTAGGACGACACTACCACTGTAAAGAAACCTTGGAGCCGCCACCCCTTTGCCAAAACGAACAACAAGGAGCGCTCTGAAGAGAATGAGATGGTCCAGGACGAAGAGGAGGAGGAGTGCGACATGGAGGTCTGGGAAACGTTAAGCCAGGACTTTTTCCAGGTCCAGTCCGCATTGGATCAGAACCGTACCTTGATCCAGCAGGTCAACGAGAACCACCACTCGAGGATTCTGGACAATCTTGCTAAGAATGTTGAACTGATTTGCGAGATCAATGGCAACATCTCCAAGGTCCTTTCTATGTACTCCGATCTATCGATGAATTGCTCTAGCATTGTTCATACGTGGCGTGCGATCATGTTGTCAAGGAACCACACGAACGATAGCATTGAAGGCAAGGAAAAGAGCAAGGAAACCTGAAGACATCTTTTGGAATTTTAGTAATTTCAATTTACCTTTACTCTCTGTTCATGATAGTGTTAGTTGTGTTAGTTATTTTAAATAAACTCTGGTTTTGTGTTCGGTTTAATGTGTCAATGAGTTTCTCTATCCCACGTGGGAAATAATTTGGTGTTTTTGAGTCAGTGCTATTGTGCTATGTTGGGGGGGGGGTGCTAGTAACCAAAAACTGTGGTTAATTGGTGTTTAATATGTGTTTTTTATGTGTTAAGGAAGAAGGCTGCGGGACTACTCATCTACATATACGCGTGCCCGCAGATCTATTGAGATGCTTATTTTCTGTTTACAATTAGATGTTTGCTTGGGATCAACCACTGTATATAGCACACGTTACACACCCTATGTGGCTTCTAGCATTTCGAGCGCCCATAGAACCCATTTCTATTTGATTCCATTTCGCGTCCCCCTCCCTCTCGTTTCCCAGTATAGTAGCACCCTCGAGCATCACCCAACACCCGTGAGCGTCATCATCCCTTTCGTCAGCCAGCACCAGCGACTCATTGGCCAGCCTTTACACATCGCTATCCAGTCTTTTTTCATCACAGTCCATTTCAAACAAGAAGGTTTGTTCACGGGACCACTCGTCGCCCAGCAGCCGCGTCGCCCTCCCTCCACCAGCACCCATGAGCTTTCCACTGTACGGTTCAAATCCTTCCCCTAGTTTTCTTCTCAGCTCATATTTTGGAAGAGTTAAAGCAAAACGAAAGGCTCCTTTCCTTATTTTTTGGGTTTTCTTTCGAGTGAGAAATTGCTCTAAATTTGGTCTTCGTAGCTCCAGCTGGCTTCAAATTCTTTCTAGGTTCTAAATTTGGTTGCTAGGGGTTTTAAGAAAGTAAAATCCCTGATTTCTAATTCTTTAAAAGCCTTCTACTACAGTGAATCTTGTACATATAGCATTTGTGGAAGTTTGCTTATTTGTTTGTATTTGCGTCTTATAAATAATGAGAGAAGAACAACTATCAAAAAAGCAAACAAAAGTGTAGAAGTTTGCCGATCAAAATCAGATTCCAATGCCTCAGAATACCAAAGGAAACAACGACCCTTCAAGGCTCTGATCCGCTTTAAGCCACCTTTAGACGAGTGGTTCATTTTTCAAAATTTATCAACAACGAGTACAAAAATGTTATGTAAAGCTGCTCATCCTCAATTTCAGACTACCTCTGCTTCAATTCGTTTTCCTCCCAAAGTTTAGACCTTGGTGTGCAAACACTTGTTTTGTTGTGGGGATGTGGTGCTGTAATTTTTGTACACTTTGTTGATGCTATAAGTTGGCCCATTTTATTCTGTCAATACTTGCACACATTCTTGACACCAGCAAATTTAGGGTGGTTATACCGTTATGTGGATGGTTTGTCCAGCTAATTATATTTATAATTGTTATATGAGCAAGTTGTTATACATTTCCAAATTGATTGCACAAATTTAGAAGTTATTGTTTTATTTTTCTTTCCTAACGAGTATACAATTTTCATCTGCAATAACTAGTTGGTTCTATTGAAAGTAGACGTTTGTTTCAAATTTCAAGTTGAAAACCGTAACAATCAAGGATGATTAAAGCATTTTGGTAAAAAAAAAAAACATGATTAAAGCATGAGGCATGAGGAAACCGTAAAAATCAAGCAAGGATATTTTATTTTAATACTATTCTAATGTTTCTATTGTTTTGTCAAACTCAAACCAGAAGCACATAAATAAATCAACAATAGCTCTATTAGCTGAGGACTGGTTGACACTACTATATATGAGTAAGGATCATTACATAGTGGGTTGTACATTTAAAACATACAAAGTAGATGCTACCCAGTTAATTACATGTTACAATTTATTCAAACTATGTAAAAACTATTACAATTGATATAACTCAGTATAAATATAATAATTTTCGATTTCGCTTCTAAAGATTTGCCTCTTACTTCATTTTCGTTTTTTCGAACTTCACACGTGCATCGCAACACGTCATCCACCTCTTCCAAATTACATTCTTTCTTGTATGATATCCAACAAGGAACATAGAGTGAATGGGCACAAGAACCTGCTATAAGAATGATGGATAAAATTATAATGGATGTAAATTAAAAACCAGTAAAAGCCACTTCAGAGATTCTTACACTTGAAATGAGTTCAAATGCAGCCTCTTTCACATGTCACTGTGATATTTGATATAAAAGAGCTCTCAAGATTACAAGAAAAAGCAATGCTATATAGGTCAAGGTGCATGCAACCCTAAGACCATAGATAGAGAAACCAACGCTGTAATTGAATGGACATTATGTCAAGAAAATGCATAGACATATGTCATACTTTTGAACCAAAAGCTCCTGATACAATAAAGACACAAACCTAAAGCACCTATTGCAATGAATTTATCATCTAATTATTTTCGTAATGGTGTATAGGTGTACACTAGGCACGGGGGTGGGGGTTTGCTTTCAAGGCAAAGCTGTCTGGTTCTAGAAGGTTATTTCAATTTTCAGATACTTCTTGGCTTCTATCCTAACAACTATTTCTATTTTAACTTCTTTAAAATGTAATAGTAAAGTTCAATAAACAATAGTACAATTTAGGCTAGCAAGAACCACAAGTCACTCATTTCTATTTTTGTTTTCTAATCCATGCCATCATCAACATTTTGATTGGGCCACGAACTCTCGTCACCAAAAAGTTCATTAGCTTATATTCTCTTAAGTCTTGAAGTTTATGAGGATACCCATATGGAAAGTATCCAAATAGAGAAACAATTTCCATATGCAGCATAAGTGTACAGTGCTAGTTAGCTTTCAAGGCAAAGCCGCCTGGTTCTAGATGGTTACTATTTTCATTATAGAATGTCAATGAATTTTAGACAATTATTACTACTCTTTGATGATACCAGTGATGCAGATGATGATGATATAGAATACAACAAAATCCATTTTTTCTAGTTGAAGAAATTAAATACACCATGATGCAATCAAGCCCATTTCATAATTTCATATATAATCCATAGGAACAGCAGTAAAGCGGGAATTAAAATGAGAGAAAAATGACCAAGCTTTTTTAGAAATATCCATATATCAATTCAAACCCATAAGAATATGATGATGGTTGGTATTTCAAGAAAACAAAAAGGCACAAGATTTCCACAAACGCCAACCAAAATCTTTGGGGAAAAATACACAGAACCCATTTGATAAAGAACAAAAATTAGATAGATAAAAAAGAAAAAAAATAGAACTCGGGTTCAAGAACAGAAGCCTTATGCGACGACGAGCCATGCGTTAGATTAGTGAAACATAGAAACAACAGAGAAAGTAAAGGTACAAAGTCATGACCCGGATATTCGTGTAAGACCAAAAAACAGTATGGTTTAGCCAGAACAAACTCTTAATAATAGAATAGAAGAATGAGAGCGCACCCATTACCTCTCTTAGTAGAAAGCAACAATTTTGAATCACCTGCTCAAACACACGAATTCCATTTGGTATGAGCCATATTTGTACACCCAGGTTCTTTCTATTGCACATCCTTGATTCACATTTTGGGAGGGGGTGTTGGGCAGAGGAGAGGCTAACGGCAAAGGTGCAACTTTGTAGAGGATGGGTGACGTCGGGGGTGGGGGAGAGGGGGGAGACCAGGGGGAAAAGTTTGGAATCTGCAGATGGGAAGGGAATCGGTCCATGGTGTGTTTTGGGGGCATTTTCGTCATTTCACAGGCACCATTAATGGTGTGTAACGGGCTGATCCCAAATAATGGCTGATGCCAATCGTTTTCCTTACAATTATTCTCTCTGTTTTCTGTTTCTGTTTTTTGTTTTTGTTTTTGTTTTTGTTTTTTTTTTATGATTTTGTTTGCCTTTGATTTTTTAGTTGTAGATGGTGAATAATTGATTAATGTTTTTGATAAAAGTCTTGCTTAGGTAGGTAGATACATACATACATATACATATACACACACACGAGATGCCCATCTCTCAAGAGATATACTGCATTTAATGTATATTCTTGGGAGGAAGTAGTGATGTTTAGTTTGTTGTATTTTCTTCAGATTTCTCTCAATTTATCTTGTATATTGACTAAATTATGAAATGTATTGATGACGGTTTTTAATTTTTTTTATATATTAATTACCATTATGTGGAGGACCCTGAATTTAGAGTTGAGAAAGATGACAAGGAACAATGAGATGAACTTGCTGTCTTATCTAAAATAAAATAAAATAGAAATTGAGATGGAGAAGGGAGAAGAATGGAGATAGAGTTTGAGGGCTACATCTATTGCTATTCTCAAATGTTAATACATGACGTAAGTCCCTATTTATGAGGAAGATACATTGAGATATAATAAGGTAAGTATCTTAATCATTATGAAAAAGTCAAGATAATTTCAAATCAAAGTGATTTGATCATTACAAAAATCAAATTGAAATAATATTAAATCAATAATTTGATTGATTTTATATTATCCAACATTTCCCCTCAAACTTAAGGTAGAGAATTTTGAAATTGGAGTGTAGTCTTCATATATGTTGGTTGGTCGTTGATGAGATTATGAAAGTGGTGTTGATGATAAGGTGGTTGCAGCTGGAACATCAAAACTAGAGTTGAGCCAACAATAGGTTGATAATGGGCCAAAGCAAATAAAGAGCTAACAATAGGCCGAAAGATTAAGTTGACAATGGGCTATATATGACCTTGGTCAACAATAGGACCAAAATTCAAACGGCAAAAAATGGGGTTAGAGTTTTAAATAATGCTCACAACAAACCAAAACCTAATAAAAAGGCTTACAACTAGTAACAATGCCCTAACTGCATGAAATATGGTTGAATGACAACAATGACAATGATGAAAATTTGTGATAGGTAAAAAACTAGCGGAAGAACTTTAAAAGAGATAATCCATAAGAATGAGCCTCACATAAGCAAAGGCTCTGATACTATGGTAAAAAATAAAATACAATAGAAAATGAGATGGAGAAGGGAGAGGAATGGAGATAGAATTTGAGGGCTACCTCTTTGCCATTCTCAAGTATTACTTTATATAAGGCATACACCCATAATTATAAGGAAATTACATTGAGATAAGATACGGTAAATATCTTAATCATTATGAAAATTAAATCAAGATAATATTAAATCAAAGTGATTTGATCATTATGAAAACCAAATCGAGATAACATCAAATCAAATTCTTGATTTGATGTTATCTCCAACATTAACAAGTTAGCATTAAGTTGTAGGCTATGCTTTACTTTTTATTGTGCTAATTGATATATTTTTCTTCATTTGAAAGTTTCACACTCCATTAGGAGGGCATGAGTGATTTACCGCACTCCCCATCTTGTTCTCATAAAGGGGAGGAGTTGCACTTTTGTGCCAACACTTATTGGCAATTGTTGTTTTTCCTGTTGCACCACAAGTACATACACTTGTTTGCCTTTACTGTCATACAAGGAAATTTTAAGTTTTCATTGTTGAAGCCGTTATCTAATTTTCTGCAAGATGTTGTCACCATCAGTTTTGCATTTCGGCCTTCTTAATTTTCAGTTCCATTTGTATTGGGTAAATAGTTATTTTTATTTTTATTTTTAATTTCTTCACTTGTAGTTGATATGGAATTTTAAATTTGTCCATGCGCAATTCCTGTACGAAATTTCCTGTATGTAGTAGAACTCATAAAAAGCTAGTGGAAGTTGCCAGAGAGAGAACACTTTAAACTAGGTACAAGTGCCCCAGGTGTGATGGTATTCTTTGTCTAATTTTTATTGTTGAAGAAGATAATACTGATTAGCTAGTGGAAGATAATATGAGCAAGTAGCCACAAATCATCTAAGGTATATTAGTCACTTCCAACATGTATTGATCAACTGCTTTCATTGCAACTACTGTTAAATGGTATCTCAGAAATTGTAAGGAATTGCTGATTTAGGAACATGTTTCTGTTATAGCTCAATTTTTGTTAAAACTTGTGTTTTTGGCACGGCTTTGAATAGTTCAGCTGGTTTATAACAGTAAAGAAAATCATTTTCAGTTACATTGCTTAGGCATGGTTTAGGGCCATCATTTAGGACTATATGTTTTCTGGCTGTTAAACACATTTTGGTCCGTTAGAATGGTTGATTATGCTAATTGTACAATTTGAAGTAGGATTCTGAAGTAGAGATTAGGTTATAGGGACCTAAAATTCTTGCTATAAATCTTCAACTAATAAATCTTCTGTATATGTTGCATCTGAAAACCTTAGTAGAGAAATTTCTTGCTCCAAGTAACCTCCCATAGAGAGTTTTCGCATATTTCCACTATCAACTTCACCCATAACGTGTTATGCTTTTGGTTGCTTCCACCACTATCAATAAGATCCATCTAAGCTGTGGTTGAGGTTTATTGTTGCTATTATGTTATTGAGAATCTAGTTTATTCTTGTTAATGCCATGAATATCAACACGGGGACACATTTATTAATTTTTTCTGTTAATTAATGGGGGCAATGGGCGGTAGTGGAAGGAAAGTTCAGTTTTGCATTGTTTTTAGGCAAACTAGACAAGGATAGTGAATGGTCGATTTCCTGAAAATGGAATTGCTCATCTAGTTTGAGCCTAGAGGGTAGTGTTCCTTGGGAGTTGATGAATACAAGTGCTGGTCTCGATTTGATATGACTGTATCATATCGTTATGAGTTTGGTTTCACATGTGGTAAAGCAAAATGGGGCATTTTCCTTTATTTTACAAATTAGAGGATGAGGAAAGTTTGCCATGCAAGATTTTGTTTTACAGTTGTTTTATAGTAGAATATGCAGAGGTGGAATCAATAACTTTAATTTGGAGGAAAGTTTTTTTTTTTTTTTAATCTACGTTATTTAAAAAACCTTCAAAATTAAATTTTTAGGAATTGCTGGGCTGAAGTCAAGGGAGTTCCTTTTTTTCCCTTGAAAGTATGAGGGTGCATATAATAAAAAATAATTTTAAAACATATAAAATATGTAGTGTAGGATGATGAGTAACATTCCTCTATGCAATTTGGTCTTATAAGATTTACTCTACCTAGCCATAGAGACTTCATCTTTTTTCTACTTTCTTGTAGTTATGATTTTTGATATGATTCTGCTATGAACAACTCACCAGTTCTCGATCTTTAATGTAGCAAGAATGTGAAGTAATTCTAGTCTTCTGTTATATTGCATGGTGTGAACAATTCAAATATTTGGAGAATTGTTGCCTTATCTTAAACGCAGGTATAGGCGTGTATTTATAGTGATATAAAATATATTCTATTACAATCAAGTTATGGAAAGATAAAACAGAGGAATACATTTGAATTTAAACTGATTACATATCTAAACAAATGTATCAAAGATCCTACGAAATATTTGAATTGGTCTTCGTGTAACTGCCTTTGTTAGGATCTGTTGGTTGTTGCTATGGATAAGTTTCTGTAACTGCTTTGCGAGGAGCCGCTGGCTGTTGCTGTGGATAAGTCTCTAACATGCCCCCTCAAGCTTAATTGTGCAGAGGCAATGTTTAGCTTGTCACGATGGAGAGAGAACCGAGATGAAGATAGCGACTTGGTGAAGATGTTAGTTACCTGACCTTTGGTAGAAATGAAGCGAATGTCTAATGTCCCACGAGCAACCATATCTCGAACAAAATGAAAATCTATCTCGACATGTTTGGTTTGAGCATGAAAAACTGGATTTGAGGATAAATATGTTGCACCTATTGTCACACCAAAGAATGGTAGTTGGAGAGGGAAGAGACTCAAGCTCAGTTAGAAGAGAGCATAACCATGTGATCTCAGCAGCGGTATTTGCTAAGGCTTTATATTCAGTTTCGGTGCTCGACCAAGCTATAGTAGTTTATTTCTTACAACTCCAAGAAATTAGATTGCCCCCAAGGAAGACACATTAGCCACCTGTGGAGTGTCCATCATCACTATTACCAGCCCAATCCACATGGGAGTAGGCTTGTAGTGAAAGGGAGTGTGACTTGTGAAATCAGAGGCCAAAATCCATGGTTTGCTTGAGGTAGCGCAACAAGTCCTTGGTTGACTGCCAATGGAGTGTTTTCGGCTTGTGAAGAAATTGGGATGGT
This sequence comes from Platycarya longipes, assembly GCA_036559045.1. Classification (NCBI taxonomy): domain Eukaryota; kingdom Viridiplantae; phylum Streptophyta; class Magnoliopsida; order Fagales; family Juglandaceae; genus Platycarya; species Platycarya longipes. The sequence goes on from CM071801.1 coordinate 24,581,430, forward strand.
TTGTTAATCGTGAATGCTATATCTAGTTTGGTGATGCAGAGATATTGAAGAGCACCAATAGTGCTTCTGTAAAGTGTTGGGCCCAAAAATGCTTCACCTTCATAAGCCGAAAGTTTTGTGGATGTGGCCATAGGAGAATGAACTGGTTTTTCTTCTAGTATATTGGTGCATTTCAATATATCCATGATGTATCGATGTTGAGATAAAATGAAGCCTTGGAATTTTGAATCATTTCAACACCAAGAAAGAAATATAGAGGACCCAGATTTTTAACAGCGTATTCATTGTGTAAAGCTGATAGAAAATCATCAATAGCCGACTATTTATTGCTTGTGATGGAATATCGTCCACATATATAAGCATAAATATTTTGACTATGGAAGATGTATAAACAAACAAGGAAGTGTTGGATCGAGTACCTTTAAAACCAAGAGCAAGAAGCTTGTCACTGAGTCTAGCAAACCAAGCACGTGAGACTTGTTTAAGACCATATAAAACTTTTTGTAATTTACATACATGGTTTGGGTACTGGGGATGAAGAAAACCAAGGGGCTAATACATATACATTTCCTCTGATAAAGTCCCATGTAAGAAAGTATTTTGAATATCGATCTAATGAATAGCCCAACTAGTTGAGATGGCTAAGGAAAGAACAGTTCGATAATGCCATTTGCTTGTCGTTTGATGCGAAACACACATTTCGAGCCAATGATGTTAGAAGCTGAATTAGGAGGAACTAGTGTCCATGTTTTAGCAATGCATCAAATTCAACGTTCATTGCTTAACGTCATAGTGGATCTTTGATGGCTGTGGTATAGCAGGTAGGCTCAGTAGGCTATTGGGAGGATTCGGTTAGGAGAGCTCGTGGTATTGGATATCAGATCATGTCTTTATGAAGGTGTTTGGGTTTTTGGATATTGTTTTTGGACATGGTGATCATTGGGTGCACTGATGTTATTTGGGTATCAATGTTGGAAGGAGGAGAATTTTCTGAGTGCAGAGAAGGTTGTGGGGTCGAAGTGGAAGAGGTTGGGTTGGTGAGGGATGGCTCAATAGGGTCAGTTGCACGTGGTGAGGTTAAGGAGAAATCTGGACTAGGCGCATGGGTTCCATTTGTGGGTTGGTTGTGGGGAAGGGTGTCTATATGTTCCAATGAGGGACGACTTTGGGGTGCTGCTACTGTCGAGACCCTTGTATCCGATAGACTTAGAAGATGACCATGATGGAATTGAGATGGAGGAGAGTGGCACGCTGTGATGTTTTTGAAAAGGAATGTAAATTCATCAAATTGCACATCTCGAGAGATATAAACATAGCGAGTGGGAACATGAAGACACTTATATCCTTTGTGTAAAGGGCTATATCCGATAAAAACACATGGGAGAAAACCAGGTTGAAATTTGTTGGCATTGTATGGCCGGAGGTTAGGTCAACAAGTGCAACTGAATACTTCGAGAAAGGTGTAGTCAGGTGGAGATTTGAAAAGGACTTCATATGGATTACAATTTTGAAATGTGTGAGTAGGCATACGATTAATTAAGTAACAAGGCATGAGGAAAGCATTGTCCCAAAATTGTTGAGGAACGTTTACTCGGGATAATAAGACAAGGCTTGTTTCCACTATGTGGCAATGTTTGCGCTCAATCGCACCATTTTGTTGATGCGTATGAGGGAAAGAAATACGATGAACGATACCTTGATCTTGAAATTTTTTATAAAGCGAGCGATATTCACCGCCCTAAACAGATTGCACAGTTTTGATTTTGGTATGATTGACCGTTCCAACATATGATTGAAATTGGAGAAAAATACGGCTAACATCACTTTTTTGAGAAATGGGATAAAGCCATGAATATTTGCTAAATGCATCCAAAAAAGAAACATAATATATAACCAGTGTTTGAAAAAATAGGAGCAGGGCCCCATACATCAGTATAGATTAATGCTAAAGGTTTTGTAACTTGAGTTAAAGAAGTGGAAAAAGGTAATTGCTGATTCTTTGAACTCAAGCAAGCAGAGCATTTTTGAGAGATGGAGTGCCGATGTACTGGGACTTGCATTTGACGAAGGATGCAATGAACCAGTCGAAATGAAGGATGGCCCATGCGAGCATGCCATAAGGAGAGTGGAGTGTTCACTTGAGAAAGCGAATGGAACACATTTATTTTGAGTGGCTGAAATTTGATAGAGTCCTTGGTTACTCGGGCCTTGGAGCAGCAGCTTCCCATAGCTCGATCCTTCAAAAGAAAATAAGATGGGTGGAATTCAAAAAATGTATTAGTATCTTTTGTAAAGTGTTGGATAGAAAGCAAATTTTTGCAAATATGGGGAACATGTAACACATTATTAAGTTGAAGTTTGAGTGGAGTAGTGATTTGGGTGGTTCCAATATGGTGAATAGGGAGACCATTACCATTGCCTACACAAATTGTGTCAGATCTAGAGTATTCTTCAGCTTTAACATTTAGATTGGCAAGCTCGGAAGTGAGGTGGGGTGTAGCACCTGAGTCTGGGTACCAATTTGCATCAGTCGAATTTTGGGGAGCTTATAAATATGCTTGGCCTTGAGAGGAGTCCCATTGGTAAGATTCATCATACCTGTAATAACAATCCAATGCCACATGACCCGTTTTGTTATAAACTTGGCAAACAGGATGAGAGTTATTGGAGGAGGATGAAGACTTCGACCACGCCCCCTGCCTCGGTTGTTTTGAGATGGTGAGTTCTGATAATTTCCTCGTCCATTTTGGCTTGGAGAGCCGCAACGATTGCCAAGGCCACCACGATTTGTGGTGTCGTGGGATATGAAATTAGTATTTGTGATAGTTAGATCAACTGCGGCTTGATGCTGCTCCAATCGCTTTTCATGAGCAAGGAGATGACCGTAAAGGTCTTCAATTGATAGAGGTTCAACTCTAGTGATAACAGAAGTGACAAATGAGTCATAATCTGGTCCAAGTCCGGCAAGAAGAAAAGAAACAAGCTTATAATTGTTTAAGAGTTGATCAACGGCAGCGAGGGTATCGGTGAGGTTGGTGAATTGTGGAACGATCTCAAGGGGAGGTTTGCTCAAAGCAATCGCCCTCACATTTTTCAGATCCGTAAGAGTATTGCTTCTTTAAATCAAGAAGCTTCATCTGTAAGTACTTACTTCACCCGTCTAAAGTGGTCTTGGGAGGAGATGATACATCTCCGCCCTTTACCTACTTGTTCTTGTGGAGCTATCAAGAAAATTGTTGATTTTCAACAAGAAGACTATGTTATTTAGTTTTTGATGGGGCTTAATGAGACCTATGCCCCTTTAAGAAGTCAAATTTTACTTTCTGATCCATTTCCGCCAATTAATAAAGTTTTTTCTCTCGTTCTTCAAGAAGAAAAACAAAGAGAAATTGCATCTGATTCCAATGCTTCTGTTGAACCTGCTGTGCTGTTTTCTCGTCGTGATGGTAATCGTGATGCTAATCGAGATGTTAATTGCGGATCTAGTGCATCTAGACAGAGCAAGCCTACTAGTAATAGGAAGGATCATCCTTTTTGTACACATTGTGGCTTATCTGGTCACACTATTGATAAGTGTTACAAGATCTATGGATATCCTCCGGGATACAAGATTAAATCTCGTAATCCTAATATTAATCAGGCCACTGTTAACCAGTCGGTCTCTGATTTAGTTTTAAATTCATTTCCATTTTCTCAAGAGCAGTGTAACCAGCTCCTTACATTCCTTCAAAATACTCTAATATTTCATCTGTTAATAAAGCTGGTTCTATCTCCACTTTATCTTCTATTCCATCAAATTCAAAATCCTTTTCAGGTAACTCTGTTGTGCTTTCATCTCATCATCACAATATTGTTTCATCTAATTCCTGGATTCTGGATTCTGGTGCAACTGATCATATGATTAGTTCTCTATCTTTTTTTTCCTCTATAAAATCATCTGTTAATATTTCTGTGAAATTACCTAACGGTTCATACACTCAAGTTACACATATTGGCACGGTTAGAATTTCTGATTCCTTCATTCTAACTGATGTTTTATATGTTCCAGCTTTCAGTTTCAATCTCATATCTGTTAGCAAACTTGTTTCACAATTATCCTGTTTTCTATTATTCTTACATGATTTCTGTTACATTCAGGACCTCTCAAATTGGAGGACGATTGGAGTAGCTAAACAGTTACAAGGACTATATCATTTATTACATGTACCAGGCATTTCTTTTATTTCTTGTAAACTTACAAACAATAATAATTTTCCCTTATGTAATTCCGCTAGAAATAACTTTCATATATGGCATTCCTGACTTGGACATATTTCTGATGCTAGAATACATGATCTTACTTCTGAACTCTCTAATTTTGCATATAAACCTCATAATCATTGTGATGTTTGTCCTCTTGCCAAACAGAAACGCTTACCTTTTCCTTTAAGTACTTCTAATTCACTCTCTGTGTTTAAATTAATTCATTGTTATGTATGGGGGCCTTTTGCTATACCTTCTTACAATGGTTTTAAATATTTTTTGATCATTGTAGATGATTTCAGTAGGTGTACTTGGGTCTATCTCCTTAAAACTAAAGCTGAAACCAGACAGTATATCCAATCTTTTTTTGCTTTAGTTGAGACTTAATTTAGTTCCAAAGTTAAAGCTATCCGCACTAATAATGCTTTGGAATTTGACATGAAATTCTTTTTTGCCACCAAAGGTGTTATACATCAACATAGTTGTGTATACACTCCTCAACAAAATTCCATAGTTGAAAGAAAACATCAACATATCCTAAATGTTGCTAGAGCTCTCAGATTTCAATCTCAAATTCCTTTACAATTTTGGAGTGATTGCATTCTAACTGCTGTTTATCTTATAAACAGAATACCAATTCCAATTCTCTCAAACAAATCACCTTATGAGGTTTTATTTTCTTTTAAACCTCATTATAATCATCTTAAAGTTTTTGGATGTCTTTGTTATACATCCATTCTTGGTGGTTCATCCACAAAATTCTCTGTCCGAGCCCAACTTTGTATTTTTTTAGAATATCCAGTTGGTATTAAAGGGTATAAACTTTATGGCAACCATACTCACAAAATTATAATTTCCAGAGATGTGATATTTCATGAAACAATTTTTCCATTCCATTCAAATTCTAGTTTCAGAAATTATGTTTCTGATTTGCCTAATATCTCTCAAATTAATCTAGTTTTACCTACAACCTTATTAGACTCTTCTGATATTCATTTACCATCATTTCCTGTTTCTGACTTACCAAATTCTTTAAAAAATATGACTGTTTCTGGTTCCCAACCAATAAATTCTGCTCCTACTCGAAAATCTACAAAAAATAGGAGATCACCTGCATACTTACAGCAATATCATTGTTCCTTAATTACAAATAATGAAGTTACTCATTCTCCTCTGATTGGTGGTTCTTTAAGTCCAGGTATTGTGTATCCTATTTCTTCCTACTTATCATATTCCAAATTCTCCAATTTCTATAAAAAATTTTGTAATGCTTTTGATTCTCTATATGAACCAAAATTCTTCCATCAAGCCATTAAACATCCTCATTGGAGGGATGCTATGGCAGCTAAAATCAATGCTTTTGAATCTAATAAAACATGGATTTTAACTGAATTACCCCCTGGCAAACAGTGTATTGGTTGTAAATGGGTTTATAAGTGCAAGTTGAAATCTGATGGCACTTTAGAGCATTATAAAGCTCGTTTAGTTGCAAAGGGGTATACTCAACGTGAGGGCATTGATTATTTTTATACTTTTCTCCTGTTGCAAAGCATACAACTGTTCGTTGTTTTCTTGCTTTACCTGCTATTCATAACTGGGAATTACATCAATTAGATGTAAATAATGCTTTTTTACATGGAGAACTTGATGAAGAGGTGTACATGAAATTGCCACCTGGTTTTTCTAAACTAGGAGATTCCCGGGTCTGTAAATTGGTCAAGTCCCTCTATGATTTAAAACAAGCTTCTCGACAATGGTTCTCTAAGTTTTCATCTACTCTGATTTCTTATGGATTTAATCAGTCTAAATCTGATTACAGTCTCTTTACCAAATTTTCTAGGGCATCTTTTATTGCAATATTGGTGTATGTTGATGATATTGTCATTGCCTTAAATAATTCCAAATATGTGGCTGATCTTAAAGCCTTCCTTAATCTGCATTTCAAGTCGAAAGATCTTGGAAATTTAAGGTATTTTTTGGGTCTTAAGGTGGCAAGATCTACTAATGGTATTTCTCTTTCTCAAAGGAAATATGCACTTGAAATTATCTGTGATTGTGGTCTTCTAGCTGGTAAGCCAGCTTCATCTCCTATGGATCAAAATTTGAGGTTATCCAAAACTGATAGTTCTGGTCCTTTAATTAAGGATCCAGCTTCCTATAGAAGATTGGTTGGTAGACTTCTATATTTGACACTTACAAGACCTGATATTTCTTTCTCTGTCAATGCCTTGAGTTAGTTTATGGATCAACCTCGCCAATCTCATTTTGATGCTGCTCTAAGAGTTGTAAGATATCTTAAAGCCACTGCTGGTCAAGGTTTATTTTTCTCTAGTGCCTCCTTGTTGAAACTGAAGGGTTTTTGTGATGCTGATTGGGCTACATGTCCTGATTCCAGAAGATCAATTACTGGTTATTGTTTTTTTCTTGGTGATTCACTTATCTCATGGAAGTCCAAGAAACAAGTAACTGTCTCTAGATCGTCTGTTGAAGCCGAGTATCATTCAATGGCTTCTACTTGTTGTGAATTAAAGTGGCTTCTTGGATTACTTGCTGATTTTAGAATTCTATTTTATGATCCTTCTGTTTTGTACTGTGATAGTCAAGCAGCCATCCATATAGTTCCTAATCCTGTATTTCATGAAAGAACTAAACATATTAAAATAGACTGTCACTTAGTTAGGAATTTGATTCAAAATGGCACTGTAATTATTTTACATGTTTCTAGTGAACATCAATTAGGTGATTTTTCCACTAAAGCTCTTGGAACAGACAGGTTTAAAGTTTTGCTTAGCAAGCTGGGAATGTTGAATTTGTGCATTCCAGCTTGAGGGGGCGTATTAGTGTATATAAAATTTTTATTTTATTACCTGTATACACATGCACATTAGTTTGGATGTTGCCCTTTTTTACTCTACTATATATATACATTTTGATGATTAATAAAATCACGGTTTTACATTTTCCAGAATATCGATTTCGTATTTCTCCATCCTTTGCTCTGCTTACAACAATGTCCCAAATAATTTACACTCTGGTGTAATTGAATTGAAGATTTGAGTTATGCCTGGTATTAATACGCTGGTGATGATGAACCCCAAAAGCAAAATACCAACTTACATGTTCCGGAGGAAGCAGAATGAATAAGTCTATAAAAATTGGAGAATTGATCTGAACATAAACCGCAAACATAACAACAACAGGAGGGAAAGGAGAAAGTAAAATAGAGGATGACCACACTGCCTTTAAAATTTCGCGGCAAGAAGAAAATCTCTTACGAAGTAGTAAAGTGGTCTTATGTGACCCTTTATATAGGGAAATATAATTTCCCTTTGTTTAGATGGGCCATTCTTTCGCCTCCCACTCAGTGCTTTCTCGTGAAGTGGGCTCATTGGGTTAGGCTTATTTACACTAGTCTCATATGGTCCTCAATGATACCCAGTGCATTCTCGTATAACTGATCTTGGTTAGAGTATTATAAACCTCACACCTGTACTCCATATTTTATGTCGTATGGGACACTTCGAATTGTCGTTAACAATATTGCTGTTCCATTCCTCGGACCCTAATTTAAGATTTAAATGATTATTAGTAGAAAGTAAGATGATAGATACCGAACTTTTCCTATATTCCTTGTGACTGTCTTTTGCTTGGTCAAAATACTACTATGGATAATGGATTCTCGGAACATATGCTATAAATCACCATCCGCCATGTCGCTGGAAGTTTAAATTCTTATTTTATTCTTCTACCAGAAAAGTGGGGCGGCTCGTGTGAACGACCTTCCTCTGATTGGCCAGCAGAACCAAACGGAATTTAAAGTGAAAAAAAGATAGGCACCTAACTGTCACGCAACTAACATTCATAGGATCGAAAGAAGAAATATGAGAGAGGACTGCTTGGTGAGTGTCTCAACTTCTCCACCACCGCCCTTGCATTTCCAATATGCCTCGTTCGTTTCGAAAGTTTCATGGTAAGAAACAGGGACATATCCATCTTGGGTTTTGGTTTTTCCGTCGATAACTAAGGTTTTAACTTGCATATCTATCTGTCTTGGTTCTCTGTTTTTATGAATATAGCCATTGACCAAATCTCTGAATCTTTTCAGAATGGAGGAACCAGAACATGGCCAGCATGTGCCTACACTCTCTTCTGCTGCTGCTGCAACCTCCGCCGATGGTCCATCTTCTTCTTCACCGTCTACGTCAGGGGTTCAAGAAGAAGAAGACGAACAAGAAGAGGGAGTAGAAAATGAACGACAAGAGAATGGAGACAGTAGTCTCCGCCGCCATCGCCATTACCACCGCCATCATATCCTTTTTAACCATCATCGACAACAGCAACAGCAGTCTTCTAATTTTTCCTATCGTGTGAACATATCGATATCTGATGTACCGTCGGCTGAGATGAGAGATGATGTATGGTCTTGCCTCGTTGTGCTCGTCACGTTTTGGTTCTTCGGTCAGTTTCATCCCCATTCACGCTTTCCTCTTTTTTCACTTTTCAATACTACCATTTTTGTTTTAGGTATTGATTAGGTATCCTGGCTAGCTAAGCAAATTTTCATAACTTTTGGTGACTTTAGAACGTTTTCTCCGAGAACCCAATGGACCTCTAAGTTGCATCCAGGGAGGAGAATGGGGCCAGCCTACACGAAATCAAAGTTTTTAGAAGAATTTTTTTGCCTTAAACCAAATGAATGGTTTGATTAAGAAAATCTAGTTGTTGTGGGTGTATGGGAACAGGTTTTTTAATTTGCCTGTATCAGAATGACTGGTCTAATATCTAATATTCGCTTGTTTTAATGGTTTTCCCTACATTCTAAGAAAACAAGCAGAGCCTTAAATTCTCAATTTTAACTGCATATTGCATGATTAATTCATTTTCCCTTGACTTAAATCTTTCTAATGTTATTTGGTTTCGGTTTCTGTATTCCTCACCAGCAGCATCAGTGACTCTGATTCTTGGTTTTTTCGGATCTGTGAATACACCATTGGGACCAAATTGCTCACGCCTAATACAAAGTAACCCATTCTTTGTGCAGTCTATTAAGGTAATTTGATTAAGATAATATGTTAGAGTCTCATATCATTCCCATTTAAGATTTTCTTGCTTCAGCTGACACGGCCCCTGTGCACTAAACCCCTTTGTTTACAAACAGGTGGAGGAAGTCGATGAGTCAAAACCTGGGCCAATGTTATATGGGTTTAATAAACCTCCTCCCCTGGACGTTGAGATTGCTTGGACTGAAACACATATGGCATTTGTACCGGCCAATTCCCAAAAGGCACATTTCCACCATCCTAAATTTTCTCTTTTGACTTTTCTCTCAATTGATGTTTTTGAAACTTCATTTATTTGCTCACATTTCGGTTTTGTACTTGCAAGTAATATATATACAAGAGCTCATGCACACCTAGAGCATTCTAGACCTTTGGATTGATGATGTAAATTTGGACTTCTTCTCATGTTGTAGGAGTGGATATACTTCCTAAACAAAGGATCTGTAGTGGATATCTTATACAATGTAAAATCAACAGGTCCCTCGCCTTTATCCCTTGTGATTGCCCAAGGTATTTTCTAAATTCCAACTCCATCCTTAAATTTATTGTTATGTTGACTTTTGTTTTGTTTAGAATGAAATACTTGTTCGGATACCAGTATTTTTAAGTCAGATATTCTTTATTGGAATAAAAAATCTATTCTTAGCAAAACTAAATAGCTGGAAGAAATGGGAGTAGTATTTCTGTAACAGCTTAGAATTTAATTCAGTTTTAAATGTTACCATTTGATCGAGATCCATCTTAGCATCTATCAAAGTTCTGCAGTATATAGCAAGTGCTGTCCAAGTAGTTCACAAGTGGAACATCAAGTAATTTTACATTGCCAAGTACACAATAGGCTAGAAATATATCCTACAATTGGATGATCCATCGAACTTTGGATTTGTCCTTTATGCCTAACTGTTAGTTTTTTTTTTTTTTTTTTGTATTGCAGATTTGAACAGAAACGTTGTTACATAAGTTCTTTGGTTCATGTATCTCGTCATAAATTCGTAATTCTTGTAAAATCTGCAGGTAGAGAAAGCCTCATTGAGTGGATGGAGGACCCATCATATCCCAATACAACTCTGTCTTGGAATATTATTTCTGGTAAATTCCATTCGTTTATCAGTGGAAATTGAGAGGACCCACCATGTTTTGTTCCCACTTTGATGTAAGTACGATGTTTAAAACCCATCTACATTGCAGGAAGTGGTAAGATCCAACAGAAAATTTCACAGCCCTCCAATTACTACATTGCAGTGGGGAACTTGCACTCCGAGGAGGTTGAGGTAATTTTCCTAATGTATATTACACTCTATATCACTTACATGGTCGTTTTATTACTTTTTTGAGTTTTTTTTTTTTTCAAAACCATATACCTAATGAGAAGATCTGCGCCTGTAATTTTCCTTTACAAGATTTTATTATAGGCCACGGCAAGTTATTTGTAGTGTTAGTTCATTGATATATGAGGAGAGATAATAAGTATTGTACTAATTAAACATATTTCTATGAAATTTTAATTACCAAATCTTCGATCTAGTGATAAAAAAGCTAGAGTGATGGATCCTCTGCCACCCTCTCTCCTGCTGTTCTTCACAGGTAAAGGAAAAGGGTCCTTGGTGTGGTCATTAGAAAAGGAATAACTGCTGCTTCTGTCGGTATCATCCCATTAACTTCTCTCAGCTAATTTGGTCATTTCTACCTGTGCCAATTGATATGGTGCGTGGAAGTTTAAAAGTCTTTGTTCAACTGATGATTCCTGGAGAGTTACTTGATTGGTCAACCCAAAGCAGAGAATAGGGTGTTGTGCTTTGTTGTGGACAAAACACGCACATCAAAGATGACAAATAAAAGTAAAACAAATACAATCAATCACACGACACAGGATTTACATGGTTCGAAAAATTGCCTACGTCTACAGAGTTGCAGAAATTTTATTAATCAGAGGAGATTACAGTCACTCAATCTCAACTCACTCTCTCTAGGGCCTTTTTGCTCTCTCACACAATATGCACTCATTAGATAATTGTTCTCTCTCAGAATATGCTAAAAAATGTGTTTAAGCAGTCAAATAACACATATTTATAGAAAAAAGGGCGCTGAAAACCCTAATTCCGAATTTACTGCGAATCTCGCTCGAGCGAGTGTCGAGCAAAATTTCTATCTAAATCTCTTACAGCCAGGGTCGAGCGAGATCTCGCTCGAGCCATATGTCAAGGTCGAGCCAGATTCCTAACACACGATTTCAACTCTTAGACCAGTCTCTACATGCAACCCAACAATCTCCCACTTGGAGACTGGATCTCCACATGCCATCCCTTATTTCGAGCCAAGCCCTATTATCTCTGCCGCTCACAACTCCCGTCTTCAAGCCAGAAAATGGACTAAAGTTGAGCCCGATTTCAGTCTCTTACGCACATCGCCCTTAGTCAGCACATCCATCGGGCGATTCACAACTCCCACTGCACTAGGAGTATCTGGTCTCAAACCGTTCTTGGCAATCTCAGCCAACTTCCTCAAGCTTATATGAGGAACGACAAAACTGACTCCCTTTGGCTTCCTCACAGGTTTCATGCGATCAAGCCTGCCTTTTTGCACTCTTGTATTTCTCAGTACATCACTGAATCCTGATGTTAAATACAAAGAGTTAGATCTCTTACCATGCGCTAAAACCAACGCACCCTTGGTGATCTTTCAAACTCCTTCAGAAACGCTACTGCATAGCTGCTGTCATCAATCTATCCCACAGATATCAGGTTTTTCTTTAAATTTGGAACTTATCTGACTTGCTGTAAAGTCCACACGCCCCTATTTGGAAGTGTGATGCGCACATCACCCACTCCCACTACATCCAATGTCTCTCCATCAGCCACATACTATCATACATCTTCCCAAAATCATCAGAAACATAATTCTGCATGATCTCTCGATGTGAGGTGCTATGAAACGACGCTTCTGAATCTAACACCCAATCATCAATTGGACTGTGCACTGCAAGAAGTAGGGCATCATGAATTTCTTCTGCCACTACATTCACATCATCATCTTCATCACTTTCTTGATTCCTGCAATTTTTCTTGATGTGGCCTGGCTTGCCACAACTCCAACACTTGATCTGCTGCCCAGATCTCGTTTTGCTCTTTCCTATGCTCTTGGAGCCTGACCTATCATGTCCTCTACCCCGACTGTCAGCATTCAAGGCCAATCCCGAACTTGAGAACTCATCGGAATCTTTCCTACGTACCTCTCAACTATTTGGCAATGATGTCGACAGATCAACGCTCTGATCTCGTCATCAAATTCAATCTCCATAGAAGATAATTGATTTGTGATCGTGTTGAATTCATGCAGGTGTTGGGCCACAGACATACCTTCTGATATCTTCAGATTGAACAATTTTTTCATCAAGTGCATTTTGTTATTCGCCAAAGGCTTTTCATACATACATGACAAAGTATTCATGAGACCATCCGTGGTCTTCTCCTTTCTAACATTGTGCGCCACTATTCTGAACAGGGTCAGCCGAACAATCTCTAGAACCTGTCAATCTAACATGGTCTATTCATCATCCTTCATGCTTTCCGGCTTCATTCCTAACAGTGGAAGGTGGAGCCTCTTTCCGTAGAGATAATCATCAATCTGCATCTTCCAGTACTCAAAATCAGTGCCGTCAAACTTTTTAATTCCAGGTGCGTTCACTTGATTTCCAGTCATCATTGTCCTTCAAAACACGCACACCAACTGTGACGCCCCGATTTTTCGCATCGATTACAACGTAAATCGACGTATCCGGACAAGTAACACAAGGCTACTTATCCTACATAAATATAAAAAGTAGCATGCATGCTATGATAACCCAGATTTTTAGATATCCGCTTAATTTTCATATGTGGGATGATTATGTTTCTCCAAAACCATTTTTAGGAATTTTTGGGATATATGTATAGGATTCTTATATTGAAAGGTTAGGAGTAGGGTTGGGTATAAATGTGACTTGTGTTAAGGTGAAAAAGTACCTAGACCCGAGATCTCGCTCGACTCTCGCTTGATTTCTGGCTCGAGCAAGATACAAGGACAGACATACGTCTTTTAGTAGAATGGTCATAACTTGCTCATTTGATGTCGGATTGCAGTGATTCAAGAGGCTATGGAAAGCTAAGAGGAATATCTACAACATTTATGTTTTGAGGTTTAAGAGATATGGACTTAATCAAATAAGAAATAGAGATTGAAGTACCAGGTCTGAATTGGAGATAGATGAGTATTGACTTTGAAGTTGACTAAGAACATTGGATAAGATTAAGCCTTTGGATTATTTTCTCAATTATCCTAAGATCTGGACAAGTATGTAGAGATGTGGAAAATTAGGAGATTTTATTTAGTAAATTTCGTGTGAAATGAGAGGAATCATCTATCCAACATTTGGTGTGCCCGGATTGGTGTTCTCGGGTTCATCTGTCGAGTTTTATTAAAAAAATCATAACTTGGTCATATGAACTCCAAATGAAGTGATTCCAGTTCCTATAGAACCTTAAGACATAGATCTAGAACTTTTATGATTGGAGGTTTTAGAAATCGAAGTGTATCGAGGGATTATTTGGGCTGGAATGGGACTGATCTGTTTTAAGTGCAAACTGGAGTCCGAAAATAAATCACTCCACCACCTCACTTTAGATGTTCGAATTTGATTGGTTTTCCTCATTGTTATCTGCTAGATACACGTATGAAAGTATGTGTTAGGTGGAGGAAGAGCTTCTAGAAGAATAATTAGTTTAAAACCAAGCAAAAGTGAAGAACTAATCTGATTGGCCAAAACAGCCAACTATCCCCCTTGTTTCCAATCAATTGGTAACCAAACCTTGGGAATTAGGTGATGAGATATTTTCCAGCCACTCTAAGGGTACTAAGGGAGTCTTGGACGTGTGGACAAGAGGAAGAAGAGGTTCTAGAAGCTTTGGGGGTGCAAGGAAGACCAATGACCTGTTGAGCATATCTTAGATATTTTAAACCTTTTGGAGTTTACTTTTATGCCTATATTTAGTAATTATTTGGGGCCATTGATCTAAGATGATTTTGGATATGGAAGAAGCATAGCCATGGGATGAAAATCCTTAGAAATCATGAGAGATATGGATGAGGATTAGACTAACCAAGGCTGGACAACACACCACACCTTACACGGTTTGATTTAACCAAGGGTCTTGGTTTGTTTTCCTTCCTTCTTCCCAAACCATCGATCCCTCTATATATATATAACCATCTTCAATCCATAAGGGACCTTTTGGGAGAAGAAACTCACGTCCACTTAGAGAGAAAGCCAAAGAAGAAGTCTCTCTTAACCCTTGAACCTCCAAACATCACCTAAGTGAGCTAAGTGAGTGCTTTGAGGAGAAATATTGCAAGGACTAGTTGGATCATTCAACCAAGCTTTGGAGAAACTTGTAAGTATACAATTTAACTTAATCTTGGCATAGAATAAGTAGATTGTTGATGGAATTAAGTTTGTTGTTAGTTGGAGCTTGAATTAGGCTTATATGATGTGCTTGGAATCTATGGTGTTTTGGATATGATTTTGGTGATGGTAAAATGTTAGGAAAATTATAAGGACATAGATTTATGTTTTAATAAGTAAAAATGAGGTTGATGTGAAAAGATTGCTGGGTTTAGGTTGAAAAACCCCATGAGCCGTGATCTCGCTCGACTGTCGCTCGATAGGTGAGTCGAGCGAAGGCAAAATGTGAACCCTCGCTTGACTGTCGCTTGATACCCCACTCGAGCGAGTTCCAACCCGTGACTTCGCTTGAATTTCGCTCGACACCCCGCTCGAGCGAGATGCCCTGTTTTGCTTAGATTCAGGGTTTTTCCCGGAATAAAATTAATGTCTCAAATGGAATGAGTTCTAGGTGAAAAACTCATAAGAATAAGAAAAGATATAGTATAGCCCAACCACGGGTGATAATAGTGGCATGGCCCGATCTCGGGTAATAATAGTGGCATGGCCCGATCTCGGGTAACAATAGTGATATGGCCCGACCACGGGTGATAATAGTGGATATTAGTAATGACTTGTGAGAACAAGGGTTCTAAGATAAGAATGAAAAGCATATGCATGTATGAATATGTTAGTCACGTCATGACGGGGACGGCGATACGTAACGCCTGTATGACTGACGTGCCGACAGGGACGGCGATACGTAACGCCTGTCGTAAGAATAAGAATTATGTCACTACGGGGACGGCGATACGTAACGCCCATAGGAGTGACATGATTAGCGGGGACGGCGATACGTAACGCCCGCTATGATAAGAATGCTTACGTCATCACGGGGATGGCGATACGTAACGCCCGGATGACTGGTAAGTTGACGGGGACGCTTGTCATATATGTTAAGTATGTTCCGTGTCATTACGGGGACTGCGATACGTAACACCCGGAAGATTGACACGAGACTCATCATTTCGGGGACGGCGATACGTAACGCCCGGATGATTGATGAGTTATATGTGATGGGGACGGCGATACGTAACGCCCATCAAATATAAGAGATAAGTAAGACCCGACATGGACGGCGATACGTAACGCCTGTCGAGGTTATGCAATAAGTAGATCCCGATGGGGACGGCGATACGTAATGCCCATCGAGGATAAGAAATAAGGGAAACGTATAAGGTTATGAAGTAAGGTGAAAAGTATAAATATTAAGTATGTGATAATGGATCTAGATAAGATCTAAGTTTGTATGGGAAGATGGGTAATTGACTTGTGAAGTCCCATAAAGCATTATTATAAGTGATATGTTGGTGAGTATGATTATGTATGATGATAGTTGATGTTATCTATGCCTTATTTCGTTAACTGTGTACTTACTGAGATTTCTTGTAAATCTCACTCTTTTATGTTTTATCTATCATTCCTTATGGAATGATAGATGTTGTTGCAGGGATAGATAAGTTGCATTGAGACCCGATCAGCACTGGAGATTCTGAGGTACCCTGAGGGTCCTATGGAATGCTCCTTTCCGGTTGAGATGATCCCATGTACGTGATCAAGTAAAGAAGTAAGAGTACTGGATGATGGTGGGATATGAGATTATGTTTTGAGAAAACTAACTGGGTTATGTAAGAGTTAATACAGTATGTTTTTTGTAAATACGTTGTTATGAGAAGTGTAATTTTAGTATGCCACGTGATCTATTGATGCAAGAGTTAGATCTCTTTGCATATATTGGGAATTTACTTCTTCCAGCTGCGATCAGCATTGCATTTAATTAGTAAGCTTAGATGCATGCATGCTACTTTTTATATTTATGTAGGATAAGTAGCCTTGTGTTACTTGTCCGGATGCATCGATTTACGTTGTAATCGATGCGAAAAATCGGGGCGTCACACATGCATCTAAGCTTACTTATTAAATGCAATGCTGATCGCAGCTGGAAGAAGTAAATTCCCAATATATGCAAAGAGATCTAACTCTTGCATCAATAGATCACAGGCATACTAAAATTACACTTCTCATAACATCGTATTTACAAAAACATACTGTATTAACTCTTACATAACCCAGTTAGTTTTCTCAAAACATAATCTCATATCCCCCCCATCACCCAGTACTCTTACTTCTTTACTTGATCACGTACATGGGATCATCTCAACCGGAGAGGAGCATTCCATAGGACCCTCAGGGTACCTCAGAATCTCCAGTGCTGATCGGGTCTCAATGCAATTTATCTATCCCTGCAACAACATCTATCATTCCATAAGGAATGATAGATAAAACATAAAAGAGTGAGATTTACAAGAAATCTCAGTAAGTACACAGTTAACGAAATAAAGCATAGATAACATCAACTATCATCATACATAATTATACTCACCAACATATCACTTATAAGAATACTTTATGGAACTTATACACGTCAATTACCCATCTTCCCATACAAACTTAGATCTTAGCTAGACCCATCATCACATACAAACTTATACTTTTCACTTTACTTCTTAACCTTGTAGGTTTCTCTTATTTCTTATCCTCGATGGGCGTTACGTATCGCCGTCCCCATCGGGATCTACTTATTGCATAACCTCGACAGGCGTTACGTATCGCCGTCCCTGTCGGGTCTTACTTATCACATAACCTCGACAGGCGTTACGTATCGCCGTCCCTGTCGGGTCTTACTTATCTCTTATATTTGATGGGCGTTACGTATCGCCGTCCCCATCACATATAACTCATCAATCATTCGGGCGTTACGTATCGCCGTCCCCGAAATGATGAGTCTCGTGTCAATCTTCGGGGCGTTACGTATCGTCGTCCCCGTAATGACACGGAACATACTTAACATATATGACAGGCGTCCCCGTCAACTTATCAGTCCCCGTGATGACGTAAGCATTCTTATCATAGCGAGCGTTACGTATCGCCGTCCTCGCTAATCATGTCAATCCTACGGGCGTTACGTATCGCCGTCCCTGTAGTGACATAATTCTTATTCTTATGACAGGCGTTACGTATCGCCGTCCCTGTCGGCACGTCAGTCATACGGGCGTTACGTATCGCCGTCCTCGTCATGACGTGACTAACATATTCATACATGCATATGCTTTTCATTCTTATCTTAGAACCCTTGTTCTCACAAGTCATTACTAATATCCACTATTATCACCCGTGGTCGGGCCATGCCACTATTATCACCCGTGGTCGGGCCATGCCACTATTATCACTCGAGATCGGGCCATGCCACTATTATCACCCGTGGTTGGGCCATACTATATCTTTTCTTATTCTTATGAGTTTTTTACCTAGAACTCATTCCATTTGAGACACTAATTTTATTCCGGGAAAAACCCTGAATCTAAGCAAAACAGGGCATCTCGCTCGAGCGGGGTGTCGAGCGAAAGTCAAGCGAAGTCACGGGTTGGAACTCGCTCGAGTGGGGTATCAAGCGACAGTCAAGCGAGGGTTCACATTTTGCTTTCGCTCGACTCGCCTGTCGAGCGACAGTCGAGCGAGATCACGGCTCATGGAGTTTTTCAACCTAAACCCAGCAATCTTTTCACATCAACCTTATTTTTACTTATTAAAACATAAATTTATGTCCTTATAATTTTCCTAACATTTTACCATCACCAAAATCATATCCAAAACACCATAGATTCCAAGCACATCATATAAGCCTAATTCAAGCTCCAACTAACAACAAACTTAATTCCATCAACAATCTACTTATTCTATGCCAAGATTAAGTTAAATTGTATACTTACAAGTTTCTCCAAATCTTGGTTGAATGATCCAACTAGTCCTTGCAATATTTCTCCTCAAAGCACTCACTTAGCTCACTTAGGAGATGTTTGGAGGTTCAAGGGTTAAGAGAGACTTCTTCTTTGGCTTTCTCTCCAAGTGGGCGTGAGTTTCTTCTCCCAAAAGGTCCCTTATGGACTGAAGATGGTTATATATATATAGAGGGATCGATGGTTTGGGAAGAAGGAAGGAAAACCAATCAAGGCAATTAGTTAGATCCAACCGTGTATGGGTATGACATGTTATCCAACCTTGGCCTAATCTAATGATCCTCCATATCTCTCATGATCTCTTAAGGATTTTCATCCCATGGCTATGCTTCTTCCTTATCTAAAATCATTTTAGATCAATGGCCCCAAATAATTACCAAATATAGGTATAAAAGTAAACTCTAAAAAGTCTAAAATATCTAAGATATGCTCAACAGGCCATTGCTCTTCCT
Source organism: Platycarya longipes (assembly GCA_036559045.1). Lineage (NCBI taxonomy): Eukaryota > Viridiplantae > Streptophyta > Magnoliopsida > Fagales > Juglandaceae > Platycarya > Platycarya longipes. The sequence continues at coordinate 24,600,457 of CM071801.1, forward strand.
TGCACCCCCAAAGCTTCTAGAACCTCTTCTTCCTCTTTGGCCCCACGTCCAAAACTTCCTTAGTACCCTTAGAGTGGCTGGAAAATATCTCATCACCTAATTCCCAAGGTTTGGTTACCAATTGATTGGAAACAAGGGGGATAGTTGGCTGTTTTGGCCAATCAGATTAGTTCTTAACTTTTGCTTGGTTTTAAACTAATTATTCTTCTAGAAGCTCTTCCTCTACCTAACACATACTTTCATACGTGTATCTAGCAGATAACAATGAGGAAAACCAATCAAATTCGAACATCTAAAGTGAGGTGATGGAGTGATTTATTTTCGGGCTCCAGTTTGCACTTAAAACAGATCAGTCCCATTCCAGCCCAAATAATCCCTCGATACACTTCGATTCTCTAAAACCTTCAATCATAAAAGTTCTATATCTATGTCTTAAGGTTCTATAGGAACTGGAATCACTTCATTTGGAGTTCCTATGACCAAGTTATGATTTTTCTAATAAAACTCGACAGATGAGCCCGAGAACACTAATCCGGGCACACCAAGTGTTGGATAGATGATTCCTCTTATTGCACACGAAATTTACTAAATAAAATCTCCTAATTTTCCACATCTCTACATACTTGTCTAGATCTTAGGATAATTGAGAAAATAATCCAAAGGCTTAATCTTATCCAATGTTCTTAGTCAACTTCAAAGTCAATGCTCATCTATCTCCAATTCAGACCTGGTACTTCAATCTCTATTTCTTATTTGATTAAGTCCATATCTCTTAAACCTCAAAACATAAAAGTTGTAGATATTCCTCTTAGCTTTCCATAGCCTCTTGAATCACTGAAATCCGACATCAAGTGAGCAAGTTATGACCATTCTACTAAAAGACGTATGTCTGTCCCTGTATCTCGCTCGAGCTAGAAATCAAGCGGGAGTCGAGCGAGATCTCGGGTCTAGGCACTTTTTCACCTTAACACAAGTCACATTTATACCCAACCCTACTCCTAACCTTTCAATATAAGAATCCTATACATATATCCCAAAAATTCCTAAAAATGGTTTTGGAGAAACATAATCATCCCACATATGAAAATTAAGCGGATATCTAAAAATCCGGGTTATCATACCAACGATGGCAAATAAAAGTGAAACAAACACAATCAATCACACGACACAGGATTTACGTGGTTCGGAAAATTGCCTACGTCCACAGAGCTGCAGAAATCTTATTAATCAGAGGAAATTACAATCACTCCATCTCTCTAGGGCCTTTTTGCTCTCTCACATAATATACACTCACTAGATAATTCTCTCTTAGAATATGCTGAAAGATGTGTTTAAGCAATCAAATAACACATATTTATAGCAAAAAGGGCACTGAAAACCCTAATTATGAATTTACTGCAAATCTCGCTCGAGCGGGATGTCGAGCGAGTGTCGAAGGAAGTATCTGTCTAAATCTCCCTCGAGCCAAGGTCAAGCGAGATCTCGCTCGAGCCAGATTCCTGACACATGATTTTTAGCTCTCAGACCAGTCTCCACATGCAACCCAATATAGGGAAACTCTATGATATAATATATTCACCGGAACCTTTGCCAAGAGGCCTCAAGTTTGAGATCGGGAATTCTGGCCAAGGTGTTTAGCAATGTTGAAAGCCATGATTTTTATTTTATTTTATTTTGTTAGCTGGATGGTTAGGGCATCTCTAACCATTTGGCCACACCGTAATCCATCCAAAAGGTGTTTACCACATTGCGCAATAACATATAGTATATAATTGGCCAAAGCCATATATCCAAATGATGATTGCACCATACTCCCTAGATGTAAAAAAAAAAGCACTCCCTTGCAGTATTGTATCTTTGTTAAGAAGATTTATAGAAGAACCCTGATCAAAAAGATTTATATAAGAACATGATTAGAGAACTGCAAATCACACCAAAGAAACTCACTACCTGCTGCTGGTAATCTGTCTTGAGTTTAAAACAGAAAAACGATGGATTCTTTCTGCTTCGTTATGCACTTATTGATGGTGATATTTTAATACTTCACATGCACGTACAGATACTATCAGACCATTAGATAATTTATCAGATATGAATGCTCTGCTATATACAGGTAGAGTTGCAGTTGTCCATAAATGCTCTAGTCTATAATACAACTCAGGCATATTACAAGTGCTCGCTGGGTAGCTATATATGTAGTTTGAAGCTTTTTCTTCTTCGAAGAAATGTTGCTGTCTTAACTTCTCCACATCATATGGAGGTAAAAGACTCGCTTTCTGAGTTTTATGAGTACTATTAAGCTTCCATTTCTTTCCAAAAAAATTTCTATTATTTATATCTCAATTATGAAAAGTTATAATTTTTATGCTAATTTTGGCGCATTTTGATTCTGTCAGGGTACTGATGATGGATGGCATGTCAAACTGTCTTTTGGACCACGGTGGATCACATATTTTCTTGGATCTGGTATTTTGGCATGCAGTAATTTCCTTCTCGTGGAATCAAATGGAAATGTCCGTATGCATATTCACCTCTTTCCTGCGTGCAGGTATAATGACCATCCTGATCTTATCCGCCTTCAGATTCTCCAACACGTTCCAAACCACAGATGAAAACCCAACGGGATTTCAAGCAGAGGAGCTGGGAACTGAACGAGCCCCATTGCTCATGCACAAGGATGACGATATTTCAAGTTGGGGTTCCTCTTATGATTCTGTTTCACAAGATGATGAGGATCCGGAGGCTCAGCTTGCAGTCAGTGGTATTGAGGGACAGCAAATAACAGAAGGGGAAAGCATCAATAATCCCCGGCATCTTTGTGTCATTTGCTTTGATGCCCCTAGAGACTGCTTCTTTCTTCCATGTGGGCACTGTGCCGCCTGTTTTACATGCGGAACAAGGTAAAATATACAGCACACTTGCTACTTCAAGAAATCTAGGTTTAAAAACTTATGACTTTGGATTTTGATGCTATTAGAAACGACTTGTAGCCGATTCCAATTGTTTAAAAAAGGTTCATGAAGCCAGCACCAACATATGTTGGGATTAAGGCTTATTAGATTCGATTTCCAGCCATAGAGACTTAATTTGAGTGAAAAGTACTTTTGATCATCTGGTGCTAGACTCCATACCACTTATCACAGCTTCCAACCATAATTCATAGACACTATGAAGCGGTCCAAATAAATTGTTGTGCCCCCGCATTGCTATATTTGTTAAAACATTTCAATTATGAGCTTTGAATCGAGTCTATCTTTATTATCACATTTGATTTTGTTTCCAATCATTTCCAACTTCTCCAAATTGAGCGGAAAGTTAGATGTTCAAATCTGTTAACTCTGCAGGATTGCAGAAGAGGCAGGTACTTGTCCCATATGCCGAAGGAAGATGAAGAAAGTGAGGAAGATTTTTTCAGTTTGAACTATGTGCAAGAGTTATAAGTATCATGGAACGGCTATCTGGAAGTGCAACTAGTATTGGTCCACTGTAGAATATTTTTCACCCTCGACGTGGATGGATTTCATGTGCACTTGTGTTGAAAGCAACAAGAAAAAAGGTCTCAGTAGAGGTTGACTAAAGAATACTTCGTTGTATTCACTGTGATCTCAATGCAACCTCTTTCTTAAAAAGGTATAAATTACTCCCCTTAACTTTCAGTTTGGCTTGCTGTGTGCGTCCATTGTACCTTTGCTTTCATTTAGGTCATGAGATTATGTGCATGGAAAGTGTTCATAACAGAAGCTGAGTTTATATGATTTGAGAAGTTTCATGTGCTCTTCCCTCTATGATTACCACCATGTCTTTGCTATCTGTCCATCATGTCATCAGGTCACAATAACGTAAGCCAAAAAAAAAAAAAAAATTTAGACCCTGAAACTACGCTTAGAGAGAGCGCATATGTGCGTGTATAATACAACTTTTATAAATTCACACAATGAACAATTTAAATTTGAACTTCTAACAATATCATCTAATTTTCTACTTCGGGAAACATATGTCCACCAAACCTCCTAGAGCAATGCGTCACGCAATCCTTATTTGGAGACTATAATACAAGTCTAATTTTAAAAAGTTTCAAAATTATAATAATATTATTTTAAAAATAAAGTTTTTTCTTTGAGCAATGCTATATAGAGTCCATTTATATGAACTTCTTTGTAGTCTAAGCAATAGATAGATAGAAAAATTTTAATTTTAAAATAAAATTGATTAAAATATTCTTATTCTACAAATCAAAAATTCTAATCAAGCGAAAAACTCATTTTATTTATCCATAAAATCGAAGTGTTTCACTTAGGCTTGCAATGCAATCCATAGCTATGGACTGCAAGAAGAATTATTATTTTTCTTTTTTTATCCTTGTTTATTAATGGGACTGTTACAATCCTTTGGTCAATTTTGCAAATAGAATTTTTCTTTACTCAAAAGACCCTCCACACATCCTTCTACAAACAGAACTCCAATTTCAAGTGTATAATTGAGCCTAATGCCTATCGTTAGCGAAGAAAAGGAATATTTTTACAATCTTTTAATAATTGGAGCATTCGAAAAATAAATCAAAAATATATGCGCATTGCATAATGAGCTGCTTCAAATTGTATTTATAAACATATTTCTTCTTTCTATGCCTCCATATCTTTCAGATCTTTTAATAACCATGGTAGCTAAAAGGCTACCGGCTACAATTTCAGTTTCAATGCAATATCTTGGTTTTTTTTTTTTTTGTTTTTTACAAAAAAAGAAACCCCCCTCCACGCATCCTTGAGTGAGGAGATAACGTGGAAAAAAGAAAACTATAGGATAGAGTTGGTAAAAGAAAAGTTGTACGCATCATTTATACAAAAATAATTTTGAGCGCTTACGTAAGAGCAAAAACTTCAATCTTAGACACACCCAATTTGCTTATCAAGGGATGTCATAGGCGTAGGTAAGGTAAATGTGTGACACCACAAAGGCCTTGTTTGAAAGTATGGTTGGGAATCTAAACCTCTCAAATTCTTTTTATCAGGATCTACTTTTGACAGATACCAAGAAAAAATAGAAAAATAAACACAATACAAAAATTTACATAGAAAACTTTTAAAACAGGAGAAAAACCACCAGACCCAGAGAAGAAAATCTACTATGTGATAAATTGTTACAATCACATAATTTTTTTCCTCACCCCAACGATACTCACAAAAACTTTTACACTAGTAAAACTTTAACTTTTACCCATTTTCCTTTTTACATACAAAAATGACAATAGAAGAATTTTACTAAATTCAAAAGTTACTAGATACGTTTCTGACTGGTGTAATTAAACCAATGAGGGTAAGCCTTCTTAAATAGGCTCATGGGTACACTCCTCACTTTTTTCTTTCCCTTGTGGCACTTGGCCAAAGGAGTAATATCAACAATCTCCACCTTGCGGTATTGGCTGATCCCACAGTCACATTCTACCGCAATGAGGATTTTCATAGCTTTCGCTATCATGCTCCACCATAAAAGCATACACACTCAGAATAAACTAATTCCAAACATTTTACTTCGACCTATATCAAAAATAATTTTGTTGAAAAATTATGGTGCAATTTTCACGTTTGACTTTCCTAGAAGTCCATTAGCTATTGACATGAATTTCCACCACACACACACTGCATCAATGCCAAACCAATGCCTGTGTGTAAACTTGTGGAACAACTAACATTAACATATCCTCTATTATGGCAACTTTGAGATTAGCGGCATGCCATAAGGATGTACATGTCTTTTTTTAACAGATATCGTCTTCTAAGGAGAGAGAGACACAATGTTAGCTCCATACCAATATCTCTATTTATTGAATTGGAACCATTTGCCAAACTAGCTCCACCTCTTGTTGACAACTTTTCTTGACGTACCCAGATTGTCCATACCTCCAGCAAATAACAGATTTCATAGGTTGGTCGACGTTTTGTGTAATCTTGATGGAATCAAAATATCCCTGACTTGCACTTGCCACAAGTTAAAATTGATTCTCCCATCAAATTTCTTTATCTTCATTCTTGACATTGCATCAATGAATTTTATCGTAGAAATAAATAGTACCCATTAAATAAATTCCCAGGAAAGACTGATCTTTTCTAGACAGAATTTCAAGATTCCCAAGAAAAATTGGAGGGTCACAACAGACACATTTAAAATTTCTAATCTCTTAGACAGAACCTCCTTAGACCATACGTATACACACTACTACACCAAATCTCCACCTTGTCAAAAGAATCTAATGGCTCTGATATCACTTGTTGAGAATCTAGACCTCCCAAATTCTCCCACCAAGATCTACTTTTGACAGAATACTAAGAAAAAATAGAGAAATAAACACAACATAAGAATTTACGTGAAAAACTCCCAAAACAGGAGAAAAATCACCAGACCCAGAAAAGAAAATTCACTATGTGAAAAATTATTACAATCACACAATTTTTCTCCTCACCCAATGACACCCACAAAAACTTTCTCACTAGTAAAATTTTAACTTCTACCTCTCTTCCTTTTTACATACAAAAAGGACAACAGAGAAATTTTACTAAAATAAAAAGTTACTAGATAAGTTTCTGACAGGTGTAATTAAACCAAGGAGGATAAGCCTCCTTAAATAGGTTCATGGGTACCGTTCTTACTCTTTTCTTTCCGATGTGGGACTTGGCCAAATGAGTAACACTAACAAGTACAAATATTAGTAGATGTTCTAAGATATTCTTAAATATTTTCTTTTCAAATATCACTCAAATACAAAATATAATTTAATTTATGTCTTTCACTTATTTCTAACCATGACTTAATTATTATAACTTTTTCAAGCTAAACAAAATACAGAAATAATACAATTTTTTGAAATTTTAAAATAAAATAAAATTATATTCAAATAGTTTATTAATTTTATAATATTTTTGTTTTATCTTTTTCTCTCATTGTTTAAAACTTAATAAAATATCTTAATTCAAACAAAGAAACTAATTTCCAACATTAAAAATTCAATTCTATTATTTTATTATTATTTACAAATTATTTTATTACTATCCCTATAGATTTGCTTATGTCACGCCCCGATTTTTCGCATTGATTACAACGCAAATCGACGCATCCGGACAAGCAACACAAGGCTACTTATCCTACGTAAATATAAAAAGCAGCATGCATGCATCTAAGCTTACTAATGAAATGCAATGCCGAACGCAGCTGGAAGAAGTAAATTCCCAATATGAGCAAAGAGATCTAACTCTCGCATCAATAGACCACATGGCATACTATAATTACACTACTCATGACATTGTATTTACAACAATATTCTGTATTTACTCTTACATAACCCAGTTAGTTTTCTCTAAACAAAAACTCATATCCTACCATCATCCAGTACTCTTACTTCTTCACTTGATCACGTACATGGGATCATCTCAACCGGAGAGGAGCATTCCATAGGACCCTCAGGGTACCTCAGAATCTCCAGTGCTGATCAGGTCTCAATGCAATTTATCTATCCCTGCAACAACATCTATCATTCCATAAGGAATGATAGATAAAATAGATAAAACATAAAAGAGTGAGATTTACAAGAAATCTCAGTAAGTACACAGTTAACGAAATAAAGCATAGATAACCTCAACTATCATCACACATAGTCATACTCACCAACATATCACTTACAAGAATACCTTATGGAACTTATACACAAGTCAAATACCCATCTTACCATACAAACTTAAATCTTAGCTAGACCCATCATCACACACAACCTTAGATCTTAGCTAGACCCATCATCACATACAAACTTAGATCTTATCTATACCCATCATCACATACTTAATACTTATACTTTCCACTTTACTTATTAACCTCATAAGTTTCTTTTATTTCAAAATCTCGACAGGCGTTACGTATCGCCGTCCCTGTCGGCACGTCAGTCATACGGGCGTTACGTATCGCCGTCCCCGTCATGACGTGACTAACTCATCAATCATACTCATCAATCATCCGAGCGTTACGTATCGCCGTCCCCGTTATGATGAGTCTCGTGTCAATCGTCCGGGCGTTACGTCTTGCCGTCCCCGTCATGACACGGAACATATTATTATATCACGACAGGCGTTACGTATCGCCGTCCCTGTCGGCACGTCAGTCATACGGGCGTTACGTATCGCCGTCCCCGTCATGACGTGACTAACTCATCAATCATACTCATCAATCATCCGGGCGTTACGTATCGCCGTCCCCGTTATGATGAGTCTCGTGTCAATCGTCCAGGCGTTACGTCTCGCCGTCCCCGTCATGACACGGAACATATTATTATATCACGACAGGCGTTACGTATCGCCGTCCCTGTCGGCACGTCAGTCATACGGGCGTTACGTATCGTCGTCCCCGTCATGACGTGACTAACTCATCAATCATACTCATCAATCATCCGGGCGTTACGTATCGCCGTTCCCGTTATGATGAGTCTCGTGTCAATCGTCCAGGCGTTACGTCTCGCCGTCCCCGTCATGACACGGAACATATTATTATATCACGACAGGCGTTACGTATCGCCGTCCCTGTCGGCACGTCAGTCATACGGGCGTTACGTATCGCCGTCCCCGTCATGACGTGACTAACTCATCAATCATACTCATCAATCATCCGGGCGTTACGTATCGCCGTTCCCGTTATGATGAGTCTCGTGTCAATCGTCCAGGCGTTACGTCTCGCCGTCCCCGTCATGACACGGAACATATTATTATATCACGACAGGCGTTACGTATCGCCGTCCCTGTCGGCACGTCAGTCATACGGGCGTTACGTATCGCCGTCCCCGTCATGACGTGACTAACTCATCAATCATACTCATCAATCATCCGGGCGTTACGTATCGCCGTCCCCGTTATGATGAGTCTCGTGTCAATCGTCCGGGCGTTACGTCTCACCGTCCCCGTCATGACACGGAACATATTATTATATCACGACAGGCGTTACGTATCGCCGTCCCTGTCGGCACGTCAGTCATACGGGCGTTACGTATCGCCGTCCCCGTCATGACGTGACTAACTCATCAATCATACTCATCAATCATCCGGGCGTTACGTATCGCCGTCCCCGTTATGATGAGTCTCGTGTCAATCGTCCGGGCGTTACGTATCGCCGTCCCCGTCATGACACGGAACATATTCTTTATATAAATTGTTTTCTTTCTTTTTGTTTCTCTCTTATTCATATGAGTTATCTTCACCTATAACTCTACCCATTTGAAACACCACTGCTATTCTAAGAAAACCCTAAATCTAAGCAAAACAGGGTATCTCGCTCGAGCGGGGGTCGAGCGAGTGTCGAGCGAAGTCACGGGTTGGAACGCGCTCGAGTGGGGTATCAAGCGACAGTCAAGCGAGATCACGGCTCAAGGGGTTTTTCAACCTAAACCAAGCAATCTTTTCACACCAACCTTATTTTTACTCATTAGAACATAATTCTAGGTCCTTACAATTTTCCTAACACTTTACCATCACCAAATCATATCCAAAACACCATAGATTCCAAACACATCATATAAGCCTAATTCAAGCTCCAACCAACAACAAACTTAATTCCATCAATAATCTACCTAATCTATGCTAAGATTAAGTTAAATTGTATACTTACAAGTTTCTCCAAAGCTTGGTTGAATGATCCAACTAGTCCTTGCAACATTCCTCCTCAAAGCACCCACTTAGCTCACTTAGGAGATGTTTGGAGGTTCAAGGGTTAGGGAGGCTTTTTCTTTGGCTTCCTCTCCAAGTGGACGTGAATCTCCTCTCCCAAAAGGTCTCCTATGATCTAAAGATGACTATATATATAGAGGAATAGATGGCTTGGGGAAGAAGAGAAGGAAAACAAACTAAGGCCCTTAGTTAGCTCAAACCGTGTAAGGTGGGTTGTGTTGTCCAGCTTTGGTTAGTTCAATCCTCATCCATATCTTCTATGATCTCCAATGATATTCATCCTATGGCTAAGCTTCTCCCTCATCTAAAATTATCTTAGATCAATGGCCCCAAATAATTACCAATTATAGATATACAAGTAAACTCCAAAAAGTCTAAAATACCCAAGATGAGCTTAGCTGGCTATTGGCCTTCCTTGCATCCTCAAGACTTCTAGAACATTTTCCTCACCCATATCCACACGTCCAAGACTCCCTTAGCACCCTTAGAGTGGCTGGAAAATATCTCATCACCTAATTCCCAAGGTTTGGTTACCAATTGGTTGGAAACAAAGGGGATAGTTGACTGTTTTGGCTAATCAGATTAGTCCTTCACTCTTGTTTGGTTCTAAGCTAATTATTCTTCTAGAAGCTCTTTCTCCACCTAACACATGCTCTCATACATGTATCTAGCAGATAACCATGAGGAGAACCAATCAAATTCGAACATCTAAGGTGAGGTGGTGGAGTGATTTATTTTCGAGCTCCAGTTTGCACTTAAAACAGATCAGTCCCATTCCATCCCAATTAATCCATTGATAAACTTTGATTCTCTAAAAACTTCAGTCATAAAAGTTATAGATATATGTCTTAGGGTTCTATAGGAACTGGAATCACTTCATTTTTAGTTCATATGACCAAGTTATGATTTTTCTAATAAAACTCGACAGATAAACCCGAGAACACTAATCCGGGTACACCAAGTATTGGATAGATGATTCATCTTATTTCACACGAAATTCACTAAATAAAATCTCCTCATTTTCCACATCTCTACACACTTGTCCAGATCTTAGGATAACTAAGAAAATAATCCAAAGGCTTAATCTTATCCAATGTTCTTAGTCAACTTCAAGTCAATGCTCATCTATCTCCAATTCAGACCTGATACTTCAATCTCTAGATTAAGTCCGTATCTCTTAAACCTCAAAACATAAAAGTTGTAGATATTCCTCTTAGCTTTCCATAGCCTCTTGAATCACTCAAATCCGACATCAAATGAGCAAGTTATGACCATTCTACTAAAAGACGTCTGTCTGTCCCTGTATTTCGCTCGAGCCAGACATCAAGCGAGAGTTGAGCGAGATCTCGGTTCTAGGCACTTTTTCACCTTAACACAAGTCACATTTATACCCAACCTTATTCCCAACCTTTCAATATAAGAATCTTATACATATATTCCAAAATTCCTAAAAATAGTCTTGGAGAGACATAATCATCCCACACATGAAAATTAAGCGGATATCTAAAAATCCGGGTTGTCACATTCTCCCCCCCTTAAAAGGAATTTCGTCCTCGAAATTCGAGAGTTCCACCTCAACACTAAAATATATATATATCAGTGTATACTTAGAAAAATTCTACAATCAATAACACCAATATGGCTGCCAACATTACTCTTCTCCTTTGGCACATTCCCTTTAAAAAACTTAAAGCATATGAGTAATTTAGAATCCTAACTTTTCCAAAAATCTCAATATATTCTCCGATAAAATTCCACAATTATAAATATTTAAACTGACTTCAGTCGATTTCTATGCTCTATCAACCAAACGTTCATCCATATTCTGTCTTTTGTAACTTAAAACTCTCTTCCATGGCAATCACAACCAATATTTTCTCCTTAGTAAAACTCAAAATCCCTATTGATTCCTTCAAGTCAGCGTAATTGAAGTCTCTGATCATGATCAACATCAAGTTTGTACTATGTACTCTCAAAATTTACCACGTAAATAACCTCAACACATACCAAATTACATCAAAATGGAACCAAAAGTTACCTTTTCAAGACTGTGTACTTGTAGATATCATGCATTTATAATCAAGATCAACATTTTGCCTATGCATCAATAGTTCATTTATACCATTTTCCTCATCTGAACTTATACCTTCAAAATTTATTTCCTCAATCACCAAAATTTGCCAACCAAATCCACACTCTTCATTCCTGAGGAAGTATTTTCTTAAAACTCTTATATCCACCATTGGACTCCACTCCATCTTATTCTAATTATTGCAAACTCATCAATTTCCAACACAAATCAAACTAGCATGTGAGGTCAGTGCTCCAAAATTCAAATCTTAATTCAGATCAAGTCCCCAAAATTCTAAAACTTTACATACTTTAGGAGTCACTTTCCAAAATTCTATAGGATCGATAAACTTATAATCTTTCACCAATTTGCAATTCTTCCAAAATTTAGAACTCCAGTACCTAAATTTCAAAGAAATCATTCATACTATGACATTTCCTTCTAAACCTCGATATTACAACAACAGTCTAAGTCAATAAAAATTCAAGCCTACTACTCTTAAGCATTTAGGTCCTTCTTGATCGTAACATCCTCATACCAGAACCCAATCTTTAATCTGCTACAACTAAGAAAACTAATTCAAACTCTCTCGACAGAGAACTATCAAGTTGATCGGTTAACCTCAAATTCTCAACTTTGAAAGAGAAATTCTTTACCACTTGATATAATCCAGCAAAGTTTTCATCAAATCTCACCATAAGGACTTTAAGAATCCATGTATACCTTACATCTCCATATACAATCCTACAATAAGCCTCATCACTCCAGAGTCCATGAAATAGTGATCACGTTTCCTTATCAATCTGACCTTGCCACTAATGATTCCAACATCAATCAATTGTCAATTTCTACTCCTATCACGTAATCTATCTTAAAAATTCTGATTCTTGAAATTCCAGACATACACAATTCCATGAGAGAAACCAACTTGGCCCAATCTTATCCAGAAATTAAGCCTTTCTTAATCAAATCAAAACCTATCTTAATGCCATGTGATCATTTTTCCTAGGACATTCAGGGTTTACCCAGAGTCGTATTGCTCTGATACGATTCTGTCACGCCCCGATTTTTCGCATTGATTACAACGCAAATCGACACATCCGGACAAGCAACACAAGGCTACTTATCCTACGTAAATATAAAAAGCAGCATGCATGCATCTAAGCTTACTAATGAAATGCAATGCCGAACGCAGCTGGAAGAAGTAAATTCCCAATATGAGCAAAGAGATCTAACTCTCGCATCAATAGACCACATGGCATACTATAATTACACTACTCATGACATTGTATTTACAACAATATTCTGTATTTACTCTTACATAACCCAGTTAGTTTTCTCTAAACAAAAACTCATATCCTACCATCATCCAGTACTCTTACTTCTTCACTTGATCACGTACATGGGATCATCTCAACCGGAGAGGAGCATTCCATAGGACCCTCAGGGTACCTCAGAATCTCCAGTGCTGATCAGGTCTCAATGCAATTTATCTATCCCTGCAACAACATCTATCATTCCATAAGGAATGATAGATAAAATAGATAAAACATAAAAGAGTGAGATTTACAAGAAATCTCAGTAAGTACACAGTTAACGAAATAAAGCATAGATAACCTCAACTATCATCACACATAGTCATACTCACCAACATATCACTTACAAGAATACCTTATGGAACTTATACACAAGTCAAATACCCATCTTACCATACAAACTTAAATCTTAGCTAGACCTATCATCACACACAACCTTAGATCTTAGCTAGACCCATCATCACATACAAACTTAGATCTTATCTATACCCATCATCACATACTTAATACTTATACTTTCCACTTTACTTATTAACCTCATAAGTTTCTTTTATTTCAAAATCTCGACAGGCGTTACGTATCGCCGTCCCTGTCGGCACGTCAGTCATACGGGCGTTACGTATCGCCGTCCCCGTCATGACGTGACTAACTCATCAATCATACTCATCAATCATCCGAGCGTTACGTATCGCCGTCCCCGTTATGATGAGTCTCGTGTCAATCGTCCGGGCGTTACGTCTCGCCGTCCCCGTCATGACACGGAACATATTATTATATCACGACAGGCGTTACGTATCGCCGTCCCTGTCGGCACGTCAGTCATACGGGCGTTACGTATCGCCGTCCCCGTCATGACGTGACTAACTCATCAATCATACTCATCAATCATCCGAGCGTTACGTATCGCCGTCCCCGTTATGATAAGTCTCGTGTCAATCGTCCGGGCGTTACGTATCGCCGTCCCCGTCATGACACGGAACATATTATTATATCACGACAGGCGTTACGTATCGCCGTCCCTGTCGGCACGTCAGCCATACGGGCGTTACGTATCGCCGTCCCCGTCATGACGTGACTAACTCATCAATCATACTCATCAATCATCCGGCGTTACGTATCGCCGTCCCCGTTATGATGAGTCTCGTGTCAATCGTCCGGGCGTTACGTCTCGCCGTCCCCGTCATGACACGGAACATATTATTATATCACGACAGGCGTTACGTATCGCCGTCCCTGTCGGCACGTCAGTCATACGGGCGTTACGTATCGCCGTCCCCGTCATGACGTGACTAACTCATCAATCATACTCATCAATCATCCGGGCGTTACGTATCGCCGTCCCCGTTATGATGAGTCTCGTGTCAATCGTCCGGGCGTTACGTATCGCCGTCCCCGTCATGACACGGAACATATTCTTTATATAAATTGTTTTCTTTCTTTTTGTTTCTCTCTTATTCATATGAGTTATCTTCACCTATAACTCTACCCATTTGAAACACCACTGCTATTCTAAGAAAACCCTAAATCTAAGCAAAACAGGGTATCTCGCTCGAGCGGGGGTCGAGCGAGTGTCGAGCGAAGTCACGGGTTGGAACTCGCTCGAGTGGGGTATCAAGCGACAGTCAAGCGAGATCACGGCTCAAGGGGTTTTTCAACCTAAACCAAGCAATCTTTTCACACCAACCTTATTTTTACTCATTAGAACATAATTCTAGGTCCTTACAATTTTCCTAACACTTTACCATCACCAAATCATATCCAAAACACCATAGATTCCAAACACATCATATAAGCCTAATTCAAGCTCCAACCAACAACAAACTTAATTCCATCAATAATCTACCTAATCTATGCTAAGATTAAGTTAAATTGTATACTTACAAGTTTCTCCAAAGCTTGGTTGAATGATCCAACTAGTCCTTGCAACATTCCTCCTCAAAGCACCCACTTAACTCACTTAGGAGATGTTTGGAGGTTCAAGGGTTAGGGAGGCTTTTTCTTTGGCTTCCTCTCCAAGTGGACGTGAATCTCCTCTCCCAAAAGGTATCCTATGATCTAAAGATGACTATATATATAGAGGAATAGATGACTTGGGGAAGAAGAGAAGGAAAACAAACTAAGGCCCTTAGTTAGCTCAAACCGTGTAAGGTGGGTTGTGTTGTCCAGCTTTGGTTAGTTCAATCCTCATCCATATCTTCTATGATCTCCAATGATATTCATCCTATGGCTAAGCTTCTCCCTCATCTAAAATTATCTTAGATCAATGGCCCCAAATAATTACCAATTATAGATATACAAGTAAACTCCAAAAAGTCTAAAATACCCAAGATGAGCTTAGCTGGCTATTGGCCTTCCTTGCATCCTCAAGACTTCTAGAACATTTTCCTCACCCATATCCACACGTCCAAGACTCCCTTAGCACCCTTAGAGTGGCTGGAAAATATCTCATCACCTAATTCCCAAGGTTTGGTTACCAATTGGTTGGAAACAAAGGGGATAGTTGACTGTTTTGGCTAATCAGATTAGTCCTTCACTCTTGTTTGGTTCTAAGCTAATTATTCTTCTAGAAGCTCTTTCTCCACCTAACACATGCTCTCATACATGTATCTAGCAGATAACCATGAGGAGAACCAATCAAATTCGAACATCTAAGGTGAGGTGGTGGAGTGATTTATTTTCGAGCTCCAGTTTGCACTTAAAACAGATCAGTCCCATTCCATCCCAATTAATCCATTGATAAACTTCGATTATCTAAAACCTTCAGTCATAAAAGTTATAGATATATTTCTTAGGGTTCTATAGGAACTGGAATCACTTCATTTGGAGTTCATATGACCAAGTTATGATTTTTCTAATAAAACTCGACAGATAAACCCGAGAACACTAATCCGGGTACCCCAAGTATTGGATAGATGATTCATCTTATTTCACACGAAATTCACTAAATAAAATCTCCTCATTTTCCACATCTCTACACACTTGTCCAGATCTTAGGATAACTAAGAAAATAATCCAAAGGCTTAATCTTATCCAATGTTCTTAGTCAACTTCAAGTCAATGCTCATCTATCTCCAATTCAGACCTGATACTTCAATCTCTATTTCTTATTTGATTAAGTCCGTATCTCTTAAACCTCAAAACATAAAAGTTGTATATATTCCTCTTAGCTTTCCATAGCCTCTTGAATCACTCAAATCCGACATCAAATGAGCAAGTTATGACCATTCTACTAAAAGACGTCTGTCTGTCCATGTATTTCGCTCGAGCCAGACATCAAGCGAGAGTTGAGCGAGATCTCGGGTCTAGGCACTTTTTCACCTTAACACAAGTCACATTTATACCCAACCTTATTCCCAACCTTTCAATATAAGAATCTTATACATATATTCCAAAATTCCTAAAAATAGTCTTGGAGAGACATAATCATCCCACACATGAAAATTAAGCGGATATCTAAAAATCCGGGTTGTCACAGCTTAGGTTTGAGTCCATATAGCAAAGATAAGAACGTGGGTAAGTGCAAACAATGTAGTGCAAATGTTGTTTATTTCGAACATGCAATCTTGCAAAGATGGATCTCTTCTCTAATAATATAATTAAAATTATGTTAATACAGATTATTTGAAACAATTCAACACATTTGCATAAACGAGTTGTAATGGTCAAAACAAGTTGAAATTAATCGTTTCGATATATTTTTATTTAATTCATAATGGATTAAAATAAGTCATGTCTTGTCAACCCGTTGATTTAATAAATCGTGTTAGTCTGTTAGGATTTGGAAATCTGATCCATTAACTTTAATGGGTCGTGCTCGAATTAACCTATATCATATAGGTGTAGTTTGGATAGTTAGATAAGAGGAGATTATTTCATATGAAAGTTGAATGTGAAAATTTAAATAAGATATTATTAGAATTTTGTTAATATTATTATTATTTTGACATTTGAAAATTTTAACTATTTATTATGTTTTATATAATAATTTTTAAAAAAATCGTAACGAGATAAAAATAAATAAAATAAAATAAAATACTATTACTAGATAAACGAAATCATAATATACAATATTGGTTTGTCTATATGCATATGCAAAATTATATCTTTTGGAGATTAATTTTGCATATCATGAAAAGCTCCAACATTGAATTATGCATGTTTGAACTAAATAGTAGTGAAATATTAATTTTTTTTTTTTTTACTTTTTCCCTAAAAATTGATCATTTATATATATTTTTCAATTAGAATATTTATATATATATATATATTTTTCAATTGTTGATATCTTGTTTCGCAACCTAAGTTACTCTGCAATAACCCAAACAATCTAGACTTGCAAAAGAGACGAAGAGGAGATCAGAGTCAGTGACCACTCTGATGATAAAGTTAGTCGAAGTTGAAGGTGATAGGAATTAATAGACAATAGTGGAGAGATTTGAAAACGTAACCTCAATTCTGAAAAGTGGCGCATTTATAGGATCACCCGAGTCCTGCTTGCTGACAAAGAATGATGAGAATTCTCTGTCTGCCTGCTCGGTTTTCATTTATTTGGTTGTGTCAAAGTGTGCAGGTCTGCCTTGGGCAGTGTTCCCGAGAGGGGTCAGGGAGTGGATATCTTGTCCGAGTTGCACTGGTCTCTCACTTTTCGCCGCTATGTGATCGAGATCTCCAGCTGGTAGTTAATGCGGCGTGGCTTTAACCTACTTAACATTTAATGCGTCATAGTATTAGCATGACCCCTTATTTAATGTGGTGTTAGGCGTCGTTTCCATCCCCTCACTTCTGACGCGCTTCCCTCTGTGGGTCCCTTCCTTTCTCGGGTCAGACGTTTGTTATTTGGCTGACCCGGTTTACTTTGCTAAGGCTTGGGTATGTCTCCTTCGGGTTGGGTGTCTACCTTCCAAGTGTCTTTTCCTCATACTGGGATTGGATTTTATTCCCATCTTGGGCCCAAGCCCCTCTTATCCAGATGGGTCTCCTTTCACAACACTCTACAAATTTTTAGTGAAGGAACTTCGATGAAAATTTTTACACCGCACTTTTTCTCTATTCCTATTTTTTTACCCTACAAATTCTTACCACAGGGGTTGTGGTGGGAATTTCTCAACTGTCGATTTGCCTCCTGATTTTTTGAACCCGGATGTTCGTCTTTTGAGCCCTGATTTTCTAAACCTGTCTATTCATCTTTCAAGCCCTTATTTTTTTTATTCGTCTGTTCATTTTTCGAGCCTTGATTTTTGAATCCGTCTATTCATCTTTTGGGCCTTGGTGTTAAACACTAGCTGTCTAGCACAATAATTAATGTCGTACCGCCTCCACGCCTGTCAATCTCCTTGGTTCCTACAGCGGGCAGCTAACTGGACAGAAATCATTATCGTGCTCCCACGTCTTGAGGCCCTGATTGGTCATACTCACGACGTGCATGCCATGATCATTACTTCGAAAACTACTGTCCACCCATCCCAGCATGTCGACCTTCACTCGTATTGTGAACTGTCGGACTGTCACATCGCTTTGTTTCCCACGCGCATTTATTCATCATTTAGCCATGAAATCCTGTCCTCTTCTCCCTTCTTTTCCCCTTGCTTTCACTTGGCATTCGCAAAACTCTCGTTTCCTTTTGTCTTTATCACTCTCGTCTGCAGAATTTCTAGGTTCTTTCCTTTTCCTACTTTTGTGCAAGCTTCGAATCTCTTCATTTGTGTCAATGGTTGCCGAAAGTTCTAATCCTTTTGCCTAGGTCCTAACTTTATTGGGCATGGCTGGGTATCTGTCCTCCCTCCCTCCAAACTCTAGATATTGCAAGATCGTTATAGGGTTTCCCATTGTATCACCTTGGAGTTGCCCCGAGGGATAGAGCATGCCTGCAGTTCTCACATGAAGTCGTAAAGGGTATTTCTTTTCCCAACGATGGTTGCTTGTGGTCTCCGGCTCCTCTTTATACGGCTTGTTCGTGAGGTTCTTCATTACCTTGGTCTGGCTCCCATGCAATCTCTTCCGAACGGTTGGCATTTATTGATGGCCAGTTGAGTCATTTTCCAGTAAGTTCTGTCGGGGATGGATGACATCTACCCTAACCTGACCACTAGTGAATTCTTGTTGATTTACCCTTTGAACCGACAACGAGAGAACACAACCAACTTCTATGCCCAAATCCGTAGTCAAAAGCTCGCAATGATTGAAGGCTGATAAATGGATCATAGACTTAGAACGTAGTTTCGAAATTAGTAGTTGCACTAAGACTCAGAAAGTACAGTATGTAGGACACCTGCTTCAGAGAGAGGCTGGTTTATGGTGGGACACAAAAAGGAAATTGTTGAAGTTAGAATTGGGAGAGAATGTAGTGCCTACTTGAGAACAAGGCAACATGATAGTGGAGCAGTACGCAGCCCGATTCATAGAGTTAGCAAGGTTTGCCCCTCATTTAGTAGCTACCAAGAAGATGAGGGCACAAAAATTTCAAGAAGGGTTGTAGCCACGAATTCGTATTCAGGTGGCGTGCCTATGAATTGAGAATTTTCAGGAGCTAGTGAATGTAGCGGCTATAGCAGAAGTTGAACAGAAAAGTTTAATGGCACAAACTCAAGTATCTGGAAAAGGGAGGTTTCCTTACTCTTCGGGAAAAGATGTTGGGAGGAAATGAAATTTCCAGCCCATGGACGGAGGAAAAGGAATGACAAGTAATTCAAGTGTATCAGTTTTGTTTCCCCTATGTGTCAAATGTGGGCGCCGACACAAGGGAGAATGTCAAGTGATCACTGGGGCTTGCTTCAAATGTGGCTAGCCAGGACATTTGATCAAAGATTGTCCTCAGAACATCTCCAGAGGAGTAGTTCCATCAGGAGGAAAGACAAAAACTCCCACAAAAGCTAAAGTCTATATGATCACATCGGGAGAAGTGGACATGGAGGCCGATAAGGCAATGGACGCCAATATTATTACTGGTAACTTTCTAATTCCCCTATTTTAGTTAATGAATGGATTTTTTGGAATATAAAAATAATAGTATGATAACTTCTCTAGGTAAAGTTAAGTTGAAGCAATGCATGGTTTATGCTCTGTTTAATCTTGGAGCAACGAAATCTTTTATTTCATATAATTGTGTCCAAAGGTGTAGAAGTAGAATCTTTAGTTCAAAAAGTTCTAGTAGCCATACCTGATGGGAAGGTAGTTGGATGTCATCGAATCGTAAGAAATTGTTCTTTGGAAGTTGTGGGTCTGCAGCTAGTCGCTAACTTGATAGTATTCCATTTAATGGAATTCGACCTAATTTTAGGTATGGGTTGGTTAGCCAAGTATTATGCTAAACTTGACTGTCGTAAAAATGAGATAATTTTTGATTTGCCGATGAAGGAGAGGCTTAGTTACAGGGTAGAAATAGTTAATCATATTTCCTCCATAGTAACTACCAAACGAATAAAGAGAAGTATTAAGGAAGGGGCAAAGTGTGTTTGGCAGTAATGTTCAAATCTCTAGAAGTTGTTAAGGATGTTAAAGGAATTCCAATCGTGGAGGATTTTTTCCAAGTCTTTTCTGATGATTTGCCGGGATTACCTCCTGACCGGGAGACGAAGTTTACTATTGGATTGGAAATAGCCACGACTCCAGTTAATAAGGCACCGTATAGAATGACACCAATTGAATTAGAAGAGTTAAAAGCACAGATTGAGGAACTTCTAAAGAAAGGATTTATCAAGCCCAGTTCATCTCTGTGGAGAGCACTAGTGCTATTCGTGAAGAAGAAAGATGGAAAAATGCGGACATGTATAGATTATTGAGATCTGAATAAAGTCATGGTTAAGTATAAGTACCTGTTGTCTTGGATAGATGATCTATTGGATCAATTAAGAGGAGCGTTGGTATTCGCTAAAATATACCTCCAATCTGGTTATCATCAGCTGAAGATCAAGGAGCAGGACGTACCTAAGATGGCTTTCCGAACTCAATACGGGTATTTTGAATTTTTGGTTATGTCATTTGGGTTGACGAATGCGCCAGCGGTATTCATGGATTTGATGAACCGGGTATTTCGACCTTACTTGAATAACTTTATGGTAGTCTTTATTGATGATATTCTGATTTACTCTCAGACTAATAAGGATCATAAAGAGCATTTAAGAATTATATTGGAGACTTTACAGAAGCATCAACTGTATGCCAAACTCAATAAGTGTGAGTTCTGGCTACGAGAAGTGAAATTCCTGGGTCACATTATCTCGAATGAAGGAGTTTCAATGGACATAGTGAAAATAGAAGCAGTGATGGATTGACAGCAACCAACCAATGCACACAAAGTACGTAGTTTTCTGGAATTAGCCAGATATTATAGAAGATTTGTCGAAGGATTCCCCAAAATTTTCGCACCTCTGAAAGCACTAACAATAAAGAATGCTAAGTATGTTTGGAGCACAATGTGAGGAGTTTTCAAGAGCTCAAAAGGAAATTAACTACGGCGCCGATCTTAGCCTTACCGGAACCTCACAAACCATATGTGATATATAGTGATACCTCAAAAATGGGACTGGGATGTGTATTAATGTAAGAAGGATGAATAGTTACATACACATCCCGACAACTTAAGGATCATGAACAGAATTATCTCACTCACGATTTGGAGTTAGCAGCTTTGGTGTTTGCACTAAAAATTTGGACGCACTACCTATATGAAGAAAAGTGTGTGATATTTACGGACCCTAAAAGTCTCAAATATCTTTTTAGTCAGGAAACTTTGAATATGAGGCAAAGAAGGTGGATAGAAAGTGACTTTCAATGTGAAATTAAGTATCACCCTAGAAAGGCTAACGTGATAGCCGATGCCTTAAGTAGGAAAACTCAAGTAGAAGAATTGTCGGTGTTAGCAATAATGTGAGAATTCCTTGCAGACAAGTTACCAAAAGAACTCAAGTTAATGATGATTCAAAAGATTGTTCCTTTAACGTATAAGGAAATCAAGGAAGGACAACGAAATGACGCTAAGTTGAAAAAGATGAAACAGCAAATATTGGAAGGAAAAGAGTCCTCACATTTTATGATTTTAGGCAATAGAATGCTATACTTTGGTCATTGAATTTGCTGACAAGTTTCATGATGTCATTCTTGATAAAACACGACTTCAAAGATACATGCCTACCCCGGCCTTCAAATGGGACTTACTGTTTAGCCTGATGTATTCGACTGCGGTGGCACCAGTAGAATAAAGCTAAGAACAAGAAAAGGAAATAGAGTATTTCTGGTAGTTATCAAGATAAACAAGAAGAAAAGATAGAGTTAATCAATTAGCAACCAGAACCAGAAGATGGCTTTGATACCATAAACACAAAAGTAAGTGAAGATAAAAGAGTTACACATGATATGTAGTCGGCAGTGCCAGCCAAATGCAACAATATGAAATATGAATATGAAAATGTAAATTTAAAATAATTAATGAAGACAAAATTTAATCAAACCTCTTGTAAGGAAAGGCATCAATGAATCTATTCTTTTATGTTTGCGTGATGGTAGATTCAACGATTTTGAAGATAGTAAGTTAGGAATTGTACAGACCTCCTAACTCCCAACCTTCTATCTACCTTGTAATTCTTTGTTCTCTGATTAAGTTTTTTAAATATTGTAATTATAATGAAGAACCTTTCGATTCAATTTTATCTTCATTAATTATTTTAAATTTACATTTTCATATTCATATTTCATATTGTTGCATTTGGCAGGCACTGCCGCCTACATATCATGTGTATCTTTCTTTTATCTTCACTTACTTCCGTGTTTATGGTATCAGAGTCATCTTCTGGTTCAGGTTGGTAATTGATTAACTCTATCTTTTCTTCTTGTTTATCTTGATAACTACCAGAAATACTCTGTTTCTTTTTCTTGTTCTTAGCTTTATTCTGCTAGTGCCATCGCAGTCGAATACATCAGGCTGAACAGTAAGTTCCATTTGAAGGCCGAGGTAGGCATGTATCTTTGAAGCTGTATTTTATCAAGAATGACATCAGGAAACTTGTCAGCAAATTCAATGGCCCTTTGGATTGGCCTGATTTTGCCTTCAGAGATGTCATAACCAAAGAATCTAATCTTGATTTGATACAATTTAATCTTTTTAGCTGAAACCGCTAGACCATTGTATCGTATGATATCAAGAAAAGTCGACAAATATTTCTAGTGATCATCAGTGGATTTTGAAAATATGAGAACATCATCTATATAGACGATGATAAAATGGGTGAATAAGTTGAAAATATCATTCATAATATTTTGAAATTCACTAGGATCATTTTTTAGGCCGAACGGCATCACATTCCACTCAGTGTTCGAAAGGAGTAGTGAAAGCAATCTTATATCGATCAAACTCCCTAATTTAGATCTGCCAAAATCTGGACTTAAGGTTAAATTTAGAAAAAATAACCACATTACTCAACCTATGAACCAAGTCGTTTTTATTGGGAATAGGATACCTAATTCACTCTGAAGGCAAAATCAGGCCAATCCAAAGAGCCATTGAATTTGCTGACAAGTTTCCTAATGTCATTCTTGATAAAACACAGCTTCAAAGATTTCTTGGCTCGCTTAATTATATTTTTGATTTCTACAAGGATATGAGAAAACAATGTCGTCCTCTTTTTGAATGACTTCAACTCAATCCTCCCCCTTGGACAGATTTCCACAGCAAACTAATTCAACAAATCAAGGCATATGTCAAAACTCTTTCATGCCTTGGTATTCCTACTTCCCACATTAGATATGGGAGCATTCTGAAATAAATTGTTTCACCAGATTCTTCCGAACAAATCGTTTGATTCCATTCTAGAACCTGGAGTTCTGGTTGCTAATTGATTAACTCTATCTTTTCTTCTTGTTTATCTTGATAACTACTATAAACACTCTGTTTCCTTTTCTTGTTCTTAGCTTTATTCTGCTGGTGCCACCGCAATCGATACATCAAGCTTCTTAATCGTACTTATGATATCACCGTAAGTATACCTATCATAATTAAGAAGTCTCGAGATATCAGTAAGTGAGTCCTTAACCTTAAGAGCAAACAAACGAGGTAGACCATCGATGAATTTATCTTTCTAATAAGGTTTTTCTGAATTATCTCTAAGCATAACTCTGAAAATAAAAATACTTTGATACCAATTATAATCAAACATCTTATGGCATCGTAAATTATTCAAATAATTAAAAATACGATTAGTAATGTTGGAAGGAGTTCCAATAAAATGCTTAATAATCGTATAAATTAAAGTATTGACACTATCAGAGATTCCTCTTCCTATGGTTTCGTCAAATATGGGTAATCCTTCATCATCATACTTGAAAGCATTCTGAATAGTTTGTCTAACTTCAACAGTGAGATGTTTATCCCACCAAGATCAAAGTATACCCGAAAATCCAGAAGTTAAAAGAGTAACAATCTCAGATTGCTGGAGATTGTTGTTAACATAAGCATTAGCTACCATAGACATCTTATGCATAACATTGAGGACTTCTTGTTCAGATTGTCCATCAATGTTCCATTCATAAATCCTATCAGCAGTATCAAAAAATTGAGATTGAAACATCATTTCTTCAAATTGTAAATCAAGAGGAGAAGCCCTAGAAAACAAGTTCTTCATCAGACTCATTGGATTGAGTCCTTTTGAAGTAAGCCTGGCAATTTCAGGTTTCTCAATAGAAATATCTTGAAAACAATTTTGAATGTCGTTGATAACATAATCATCTTCATAAGAAGAGTCCTCAGTGCTATCAGAAAACTTATCAAAATCAACCCCTTGGCTACCTTTGTCCAACATGCTGGTGAAGGGTCGTTCTTGCTTGATATGAGCAAGCATTTGATTAATTTTATCCAAGGTACTGGCATTTTTGTTAAAATCTATTTTGCATGTTCTCTAGTAAAATAATCAAAGGTTTTTCCAAAGTTTTGGAGGATGCAGTTTTTTCTAAAACAGGGTTTTCAACCTTTCCTCTATACGGTCCAATTGCTGATCTATTGTATGGAGGGTCTGGTTGATAAAATTATTTTGTTCAATAATCTTCTTTGTCTCTATAAAAACGATAGAAGACTTAGAATCATCAGGAATTTTAAAAGGTGAAGCTACAACATCAGTTCCTTTTACTGAAACTAAGATAGTTTCAAGAGGGGGATGGCTAGATTTCATAACTGTCTTGTCCTCCTTTGTAAAATTGGTCTTCAAAACATTTAAAGATCGTTTTTTTAAAACATAATGACTTTCAAGAAAATCAAAGAGTATAATATGCTTGTTGGACGCATACATCATTTCTTTCCATTTTCTCTTAACCCTTTACTTTTCAGCAAGTGTAAAATTCATATGATAAGTTTTTCTCTTATCACGGTTTTCAGTAGAATTAAACTCATTGATTAAAGAAATCATATCTATTTCAAAAGCTTTATTCATCATCATTAAATAATGATGAATTGGAGTTACCATATCTGAAGCTGTAGGAGAAGTTGAAGAATCATCTTCTACTTCCACTTCTTCCTTTATGGATTTTCCTTTAGATAATGGAATATTATCTTTGGTTGAATAAGAAGCTAATGTAACTTGTGAATCAGAAAAAACACCTTTCAGATTTAGATTTAAAACATATAGTTTTTCCTTTTTAGGAATTTTTCTTATTAAAACTGGACGAGCAGAATCTTTTAGAAATTATTTGAGATTTGCATCTCTTCTTCCAGAGTCAGAATCACAAGAAGATCTATAGCCGGCGAAAGAATGCCTCCTTTCATTGGCTAGGTGAGGGCGGTCAAAAATGTTTTTTACAGTATTATCAAGATACTGCTTAAAAAATATTATTTATATTCATTGTAAAATTTAAAAAACGCTTAAATTCAATGCAGAATAATTAAAAAATATTGCATAAATAAAAATATAAAATAGGTTCATAACTCGATGAAGACGCGAACACGAACGAACAGTTAACACGTTTTGCCACCCATTGGTGTAAAGTTGAAAAACAGGGGTGCCAGATCAAAGTTTCAAATATCGTACCGTACCGGCCGGGACGACCGGAATTTTCCATACCGGTTGGTCGGCCGGTACAAATAAAATGTTTGGTATAGCCGTACCGGATATTGGCCTTCCAGGTTTTTTTTTTTTTTTTAATTTCTTAATATGTTTTAACCTCAATTTAGACTAAATTAGTTACATGTATATTTATCTATATAATTTATCTATATATTAACTATTATTTTGAAATATAATTTATAATTGTATTTATATATATAATTTAATTATGTATAAATTATTTCGAAACGGTACATAAAACGATATTGATATTGAAATATTTTATTTCAGTAACTTGATCGATACCAATATCAATACTGATACTAATACGGTATTTAAAATATTGTGCCAGATGCCATCCAATTTTAGGGTAGTGGGAGGTAGGCAATGGTTCTTTCTCAGCTAGGAGCCTAGGAGAGGCAACAGTCTCGTCTGCTCAAGGAACACCGTCACTGTCTGATGGTATTGGGACGGGTCCCTTGGATTTCAAACTTCCACGTGAATGCTTTTGTTGTTGGGTCCCAACGGCCAACACAGAGAGTAGAAAGAGAGGAGCTCAAGTTTCAAATGGCAACGCACCACAGCCATGGGATTCTCCCCCAAGAACACAACTCGTACGCCCTCCTATCTTCTCCATAGCGTCTCTGCGTTGGCTGCGTTCTCCATCACCGCCCTCCTCCTTTACAAGGTATCTCTCTCTCTTTCCATTTTCTGCTGCGGCATTTCATCATTCACATCCTCTGTTTTTTTTTTCCCTGTTCGAGAATTATCTTTTCTTGTATGCATTTTGGTAGGATTCTGATTCTCTTTGTGGAATCTTATCAAACAGTTTGACGACTTTGCTTCCCAAACCAACCGTCGCAGGTCACGATTTAGACTCGACCCCGTGGCACCTGTTCTCAGCCAAGACCTTCGGCGAACAAACTCGGCAAGCCCGTGCTTACAAAATCATACATTGCTCTTACCTTGCTTATCAGTCGGGCACCAGCACCATCCCCGAACAGCCCCGAGCTCATCATGCCTCTAAACCGAGTGAGAAATGCCCGGATTTCTTCCGGTGGATACACCACGACCTCAAACCCTGGGCTCGGACCGGGATTTCGTTATCCCATTTGGCGGAAGCCCAGAAATTCGCGGCTTTCCGAGTCGTTATCGTTGCTGGGAAGCTGTACGTGTATTTGTATTATACGTGCGTGTAGAGCCAAATGATGTTCACGATATGGGGGTTGTTGCAGCTTCTCAAGAGGTATCCTGGGAAGGTACCTGATGTGGACATGATGTTTGATTGCATGGATAATCCTCGTATCAACAGGACCGATCACGAGTCTATGCCATTGCCGTTGTTTCGTTATTGCACTACTGAGGATCACTACGACATCCCGTTTCCTGATTGGTCTTTCTGGGGTTTGTAAGTACTGGAGAGGAAAAAGAACCCCCTTTTTTTTGTTTATTTTGTTTAAATCATTCGTTATTTCTGTTGTTATTTATTTACAGGAGTTTTCAAATATTGGCTTAAGTTGAAAATATCACTATTTATCTAAAAAAATTAAATAGATAGAACCAATTAGATTTTTAAAATTTTTTTTTTATATTTTAACACTCATCTCAATACATTTTATTATTTATTTTATATTTTAATATATTTTAATTAATTTTATTATTTATTTTATATTTTAACATCCGCACAAACTCTCGATAGCTCATAGCCCGGAATTTGGGACGCTCTTTCCAGACACTGGGATTAGTCGGGATTAGTTGCGACAAAACCATTATTTTTTCTTCGTTTGTTTAAATCAGTTGTTATTTCTTAATTAAAATGTGATTTTTTTCATGTTGATTGTTAATTGAATATATGATCGTACAACTCTAATTGTTTGAAACAAGTATGGCTACTGGTTTAATTTTCTTGATAAGCGCAAGCCCGAGAGCCTTTTTACATTCATTGTCTCGTGCATTTGGAAATGGCATTACCTTCATATGTAGGCATGGTCGGATTTGTTGTATGAGAAATGGTTCTTGTACATGCCAGAGACAAATTTAAGGCCCTGGGATGAAGACTTCCGGGACGTTAAACGGGGTTTAAAACGTATTAGTTGGTCAGAGAAGTGGCCCCGAGCATATTGAAAAGGAAATCCGGATGTTCAGTCGCCTGTTCGTTTAGAATTACTAAAATGCAATCACTCCAAGATGAGGGGAGCGCAAATCATGCGTCAGGTGAAGTTGGAATTGATGTGTGGACCTCTACTTGAGTTAAAACATATGGAATTGATACTTAGAGGATAAATAAATAAATAAGCAAACAGATAGAAGTGATGGACAAAGTACCTAAAAGTTTGTTTTTTGATGTTGTCATGTTACCATGCATTACAGGATTGGGCAGAAGAAGCAGGAACTGGGTACGAGCAATCTAAACTTTCAAATCAGTGCAATTACCAGGAAGTACTTCTCTTCATGAAGTTACATATATACCCTTGTGCTTTAATGGCCTGTCTTAGAAACTGCATTGGCTGATCCAGGTGGTTGGATAACTTGGGGTTTTCTTCATCTCTTCTTATGGATACCCTTGTACTTTAATGGTTTGCCTGATGTTTATGAAGGATGGCTGATAACATTCCTGGTTTATGAATATGAAAATTGCGTATACAATCTAGACTGGCATCCTAATCAGCCACTGAGCACTGCACATTTTAAAAACCCCTATAAACTTGCAAAGAAAAACTAACTAGTCTTATGTTTCATGTATTCCTTTTATCATGGTATGCCTCAATGATGCTTGGACCTTGACCAGCGTCATCCTAAGATCCATGTTGTTAAGGATGTATTTCATAATTTGACTTGACTTCGGATATTCGGTAGACCTCAACCTGTAGTTCAATAACGGGGGTGGTGTCGTCATATGGAGGGTACCTAGGATTCTTGATCTTCTTAACTTTTTGGCCAATCAGTCGGGCCGAAGAGACTTCAAGTCAAGAGATTCAACATTGAGCGCATGATCTACCACTAGTTCAGCTCCCAACCGTCGCAACCCCTTAGCATAACCATACCCCGGACATAATTACGAACAGCTATGGCTCAAGATGCTTGGACTTCTAGATCAGCCAATCTTTGGTTCGCATCGTCCAAAGCATCCCAAGCCCATGTCAATTTGGCCTCTTGAGCAACCCAAGTAGCTTCTACAGCAACCAACTCTTCTTCCCGAGCAACTGGGGTGCGTTCCGAAGCCTTCAAGGCTTCCTTCTTCAAATCCAGCTCCCTAGCAAAGGTGGCTAACTCCGCTCTACACGCAGCCAACTTTGCCTCCACATAGGCCTGATCCTTCTCAGAAGATTCTTTAGCTTCAAGAAGGCGACTGCACCTCCGATGGACGGAAGATAACAACTCCCGAGCCGTATCCAAGTCTGATTGAAGAGAAACATTGTCCCTCTTCAGACTTTCTTTTTCCTTCTTCAAATCTTCGGCAGTCTGGATCGGAATCTTCACAAGTGCACCTAGAAGCTTCAAGCAGTTGATCTGTCTTCTTCAACTTAAAGCAACTGAATCGACACACCAAACCAAGCTTGCAATTGAACTCCCCAAGCTCTACCAATTCAATGCCAACTGGCCTGGCAACCTCTTCTGCAACCTGAGTCAGAAGGGGTCCCAGCAGTTTGACCACTCGATCGGTAGCTTTTGCCTTGGCCCATTCAAAAATCGAAGAGCCATCCGGAATCACACCATGCTCTCTACCCAGATCACCACCCTTTCGGCCCAATTCCACGTTAAACAATTGCCCGAGAGAGGCCACACCACTACGGAATCAAAAAGGAGGGGGGCGTTGCGAAGATTGGGCAGAAGGGTAAGAGCACTTGAACATTTTAGGCTGGACCTCGGAAGTTGATCCTCTCTTAAAGACTCAAGGTTGTTCTGGAGAAGAGTCGTCGGTGAGCACCACGAGAGGAACCTTGCCCCCACCGCGGACCTTATTTGGATCCTGGTTGTCGCCAGATTCGCTCGGGCGACTAGGGGACCTTGCCACCCGAGTCTCTTCCTCAGCATCCCCTTGCTCACCTTCCCCCTTCTTCTTCTTCTTCTTCTTCTTCTTCTTCTTCTTCTTCGTCACCCTTGGATCCCGCTTCACTTTGGCTATCCCCCTGGCTCTCTTTGGCATCAGTTTTGAGTTCAGTAGAGGAAGAAGGGGGAGAAGGCAAATCTCTAACCCTCGCAGCTTGCTCTTCCAGCTCTTGTCGGAAGATTTGCTCGAAAGTGACAACACTCGGTGAAATGGGCGCTGTGTGCTCCACGACCTGCTCAAAGGCCACATCCATTTCCTCATCATCTGAGGACCTGACTGCAGCCATCCGAGTTGCCTCCATCTGCGCTTCAGTAACCATCATACGAGCCTCAAACCTCGCTTGCTCAGCCTCAGACAATTGTAGCTCGGTCGAGGAAGCGGGAGATGGAGTGCAGACACTGCGAGGGACCCTAGACCCCCCTAAAGATGGCCCCTCCTCATGGCGACCTTTGGTTCTCCGCTCATGACGGCTACCTCCAACCTTAGCGTGTTTGCGAGATTTCTCTCTCTAGGAACTCTCCTCAGGGATTCCTAGAAAATCCTAGCCCTCTGCATAACAATGGTCAGGCTCAATCAGGTACTCCCTAATATTGTCCTTGGTCAGAAGATTGTCTGACCACAGCAAGTCGGAGTCCTATCAACTCCAGGCCAAAGCAGCCTCCACCCTCTCTGCCTCCCTAGGAGTGAGAGTCACGTCCAGATGGAGTGTAGAAGGAAGAAACCGTCAATCGCTCTGGACAGAAAATTCTCCCTCACCCTCAGGAAATTCCCAGCCATGACTCGAGACGAAAAATAATCGCCTGTAGTAATCTTTGGCACTCGAGTGCCTGTCCTCCATCCAGATCAGCTTCCGGTCCTTGCGCCTGATTTGAAAGCCCAAAACATTTTCATCATGGTGCACCAATTGATAGAGAGAGAAAAACTCTCGAGTTGTCAAATTAGGGTAACTCTCATCCCATGCCAAGAGCATGATCGGACAACCCACACAGCTGGCCAACAACAGACGCCAGCCATTCGGAAAAACCTAATGAAGGGAAAACAAAAACCCTTCATGAACATGACGAGGAAACACACAACTTTTGGTGCTTTCCCTGTCGCATCGCACGCCCTTACACCACCCTCAGGTGCATCTAAATCAAGACGCCAAGGAAGTTTGTATTTCCTCCTCAGAGCATTGATATCAGAGGTATGGAGGGTAGACATCCACTCATTGCTGGCAAAGAAAGGGGAAGGAGTGGAAGCAACCATGCGAACATAGATTGAACGAAGGAAAGTGGGACAGAGGAAGAGTAGACAAAAAAAGGAGACACTGGAAATGACTCAAGAGGAGGTATTTATAGACAGGACAGTTTTAAAACCTCGCGGGAAATGAAGAGACGTGATGGCCGACTGCTTGACATGAACCTTGGTAATAGAGTGCGTCTTCAGCACGGCCCAATCACAGACAACATGTGTGCGCGAACCCGTGCAATGATAACGAACTCGTGCCAGGCACTATCCAATCATCGATTGGCTCATGGAATAGAAATGGTTGTGGCAGATTAGAAGTCGAAACGACACGACACAATGACCCAAGGGCATTAAACACTATCAAGGGTTAATTGTGCAGTAATTGTAGTGGAAGCCCAGAAATCGAAATGACAAGAAGCAATGGTTGAACCCACATTAATTGTTAAGGCAACTAGGCAGATGAATCGCCTTCAGGATGGCGAACCAACACCCTAAGAAACGAATGACATCACAAGGTCATCCGAGTCAACATAACTCGAAAGACGAACCTTAACTCAACCCCGACCCCGAGCAAACATAGCTCATACAGAATCCCCATCAAAGTCCCTACGATAAAGATTTGCAAGGTACTGATAAGGGAGGGCCCAATCCCACTCAGGCCATAGGCCCCTATGATGAAAGCCCAAACGGAACCACCAGGGCCCATGGACCCCTGATCGACTAGACCCTAGTTCAAGGGAAGGAAAAAACTTTAAAGATCCTGATCATCCAATGAAATCAAGAAAGCAAGCCCACGCAATCACGAGTGTCCATCCAGATAAAGGAAATATCAAAACCACCAACCCACATTCCCCCGATGTTCACACTTGCACATTAAAGACGATTAGATATAAGTTCATAAAGCAGAGTACCCTACTAAAATAGGATCAAGCCAAGTACATCACAATCGCCTCCAGCTAAGGTTCGGCTCTATAGGCCATTAATGATCAGATCAAACGGATCGCTCCATTGGACATGAGATTAGGCTAAAGATGCCACATTAATTATCACCAGAGATCCACCCCGACAAGCATTTAATCAAGAGGAATTAATGAGGCTGAGCCAAGATATTTATTCCCAGGTAATGATTAGCTGGGTGACGACCGAACGAAGTCATCAAACGTCATCATAACCAGTATAAGGACACCTATAAATAAACATCTGACTCTTCACAAAAGAAGGTAATGACTCTGAAACATCAAGACTTTTGTAATCAATCTTGATCCTTCTCTCAAACTAACTTGACCCCGACACCACCCCTATTATTGAACTGCAAGTTGAGGTCTACCGAATATCCGAAGTCGAGTCGAACCGTAACATACATCCTTAACACATGTAAAATAAATTACGCATTTAAGCTAAGGATGTCCTTTGGGGGCTCCCTTAGGAAATTGGCTTTGTTGTTTAATTTCCCCCTGATAAAATATATGTGCATCCTTTTGTAGTTGATTATTTATGTGCCCCCCTTTCCCTCCCTTCTTCCGCATGTATAAAATTTATGTCGAAGGCTATGCTTGGTCCGTGAGCTTGAAGTATATTCTATCATGTGGTTCTCTAGCATTAATAATATCCCCATATTATGAAGATTTCTTTGGTTGTGGTCTCATTCCAAAGAAAAACTATTGGCCCGTCTCACCTAATAGTTTATGCCCCTCTATAAAGTATGTTGTTGATTGCGGTACTAAATACCCATCTGAGGTATGTTTTCACTTATCTAAGTGGTATCTGAGGGGTATGAGAGGGTGTTTACTTTTTTAATTTCAGTAGATTTCCACCTTATTCTTCCCTTTAGATTAACAGGATTAATAGCAATAGTAGTAGGTATGGGTGGTAGTAATGTTTCAGTAAAACTTTACTTTACCCATAAAGAAAAAAAAATGAATGCTAGTAATAGTAGCAGTAGTGGTTAGTGGTACTTCTTGTAGCTTAAGGATGTCGTCGCTTAAAGATGTTATCATTTATGGCCCATTTGGATTCAGAAGTTTGATAAAATTATCTCTCTTAGCTCAATAATCTTATTACTATTCACAAATTATCTTATCTTATTTCATTTATCTAAACGAATCCTAAAGCTTCATAGTGCACCATGCTTAATCAACTTCTATGAAATGAAAACATTGATATTTTATTAATAATGATGAAATAAATGATAGACTACAAGACAATGACCACTGGCACCTCATTCTTATGTAAGTACAACACTGTTGGCTGTATTGGTGGTCATGCCTAGAAAAAGATATAATAATAATTCCACACATCAGCCACTACAGACACCCCTTCATACAAAGCAATTTATCATTTCACTCTCTCCTAAACTTTTCTCAATCTCATTGGAATTCCTCACTCATCAAGTACTCTCTCTCCTCAAACTCTCTTTCATCTAATCGGACCCCTCACTCTTTCTTTAAATTCGTTTTAATTCTTTTTTCCCTCATCAGACTTCCCTCTCTCACCCATCATTTCACTCTTTCTTTTCTCCTCATCTGTAGGGGTGTAGGTTTGGTTTGATCTAGTTTTGGACAATTTTAGGACCAAATCAATATATACCAATTTTTCATTTTCAAGAACTGATACCACACTAGTTATCTTCCTAAATTGGTATTTTCGGTTTTACCAGTTCCAGTCATTTTTTAATATATATATATTAAATCTCTAATTTCTTATACTTAATACATATATTAATATATATAAATATTATTAATACAATAATACTAATAGTATATATTAATATTATTGGTATAATACTTTTGTTATATGTTACTGATAATATAGTAATTAATATACTTATATATATTATATTATTACTAATATATTTATCAAAAAAGATATGTTGAAAATTTATAAAGCCATAAAATACAAGTAATATAGATTTTATATTTAACACATATGATCAAATAAATGTTCATGTTTAAAATTAAAATCTTATATCATAAAGTATAACATAATATTAGTTCATATATAATTTATATATATATATATATATATATACACTACAAGAGAATAGGTATTTTGAGACAAATTATTTTGTCTCAAAAAGTCTATTTTTTTGTCCCAAAAAATCTTTAGAGACAAAAAACTTTTGTCCCGAATTTTGTCTCAAAAAGCTCGTCTCAAGAAGTTTCTAGGGACAAAAATTGAATTTCGTCCCTAAAAATGATTTTTAGAGACGAAATCTCATTTGCCCTTCCAAATCCGTTTGGATGGATTTTTTTATTTGAGACAAAAAAAAATCGTCTCAGAAACTCGTTTGGACAAAAATTTTAGCTGTCTGAATTGACAGTTTCCGTTCGAACGGATAAATATTTGGTTCGAACAGATTGCCTAGTTCGAACAAGATAAGCGTCCGAACGGATATTATTTATTCGAACGAATAAATTTATTGGAATTAATCTTGTTCGAGCGGACTCTTTTTAGTTTGGACGAATTTTTAAATCGTAATATATAATTCGAACGTGATTTTTTTGTTTGAATAATACCGCTACACAGATTCACATTTAATTAAAAGATGCATTGCTATTATAATAAAAATTTAATTTGCACATCAAATTTGTTCAAATATTGTTATTAAACAGAATAATAAATGTATAATTAATATAAAAAATAAATTTTAAGATCGTGGTGGTGTTATAGCGTTTTGGGACATCCTCTGTCATTCTTCAAACATTGTTCGAGTCCTCAACTCTAGTCTCTCTTCTATTCTGACTCTAATTCCACTGCTTTATCTAATCTGATCAACAACTCTTGTTCTTTGGACCTCAATCGTTCTATCTCAAGTTGTGCTGCTGCTTCTAACTCTTTAGTTTTGTCTTCATTGGATCTAGCCTTAGAAGAGGATGATGAACTGGAGGATGGCTTCACACAACGCCCTAAGCCCCTCAAATATCCAAAACGCGATCCAAGAACTTCAGATAAGATCTGAGCATCGTTGACAGATGATTCATAAGATGGATCTACAGTAGCGCCCTTTAGAGATTTCATCTTTTCCTACAAAAAAAAATAATTAAAGTTAGTATAAATAATAGGAATATTATATTAGACTTGACTTAATATACTTAAACTTACATAATTTGCCTCAGCTTTAGGACTGGTCCAAACACCATCACAATTTTTATGTACTTTAGCATATAAATGGGTTAGATCAAAGTCACCAAAACTTTCAGCTTGCTGCACAAGAAAAACTATATTAGAATTGAAAGAGAAAAGTGCATATTTTAATATGAGATTGGAATTAGTAGTATTGACTATTTTTTTATGCAAACGATGAAAAGATCGAGAACCCACACGATGGTGAATCTTTAAATTTGATCTATTTACTTTGTTCACAGCACTCCGTTGCTAAAAAAAGAAAAAAGATTATAATTTTCAAATTCTAATAGATATATAATTTTCTATTAAAAAAACATAAATGTGATATTACCTTATAAGCAGATCTTCAAACAGAACACAAACCTTCTCCCACTCGGCTGGTGGTATTGCTTGGAATGGATTTTGGTGTGCCTCTGCAGCAGTGCTAAATTTTTCAAAATGTACATGGCACCGACCTTTGTACCTCCGGAATGCACCCGACATTAGTTCCTCAATTGTTTTTCGATGCTTTTGCTGATAAAAATCTAGATCAAACTCATCCTTAAAAAAATTATAAGTAATTAGTATAAATACAATTAGCATTAAATTTGAATTTTCTTGGGATGTAACTCATTACCAAACAACGATTTTTTATATGATCTTTTACACCTTCGGGAATGTTAACCCAGTAGGTTGCTGACATCGGAGCATACATGCGAGTGAGGGCACCAACATAAGTAGAAAGCCATGCTTGTGAATCACTGTACCCACCAATGTGACCCTCTAATATATCAACTTTAATTTTATCCATTTTTCTAACTTTCTCTATGCAAATACCCCTCGTGATGTCTCGCCCTCAGTGCTGGCTTAAAACTACAAGTACAGTAATTAGAATAGATATATATAATTTGGTAAATATATATTAACTCATGTGGTAAATACCATAATTTGACAAAATACCTAGCGCTGGGTCTGGTGATGCTGGTACACTATTGTTGGACAGTGAATCACGTGCATGAGAGTCAATAATGAGTAGGGGTAGGGATGGCGCACGAACTGTTTTACATTTGGGAGGCATATTTATTTGAAATTGTAATGAATTATATATTTAACTAGATAAAAATTGTTGATATTTATCAAATTTATACTTACACAGATATTTTAATTCATTCACTATCAGTTTTGCTGGACGAATCTCCTTCATCTTCACTAGACACGTCAGTAGATTCATGTTTTTGTGACATTTCACCTTCGATCATTTCTGGTGCAACATCTTCTCTACGGAGTGGGATTGTGTCATATTGACCTAGGTCAACAAATAGATTGATCACTGGTTCATTTTCTTGATATGTTTCTTCATTTGTCGAACCATCAAATTCTTCATGTAGTTCATCTGCCTCTAGAATATAATTATATACATTTCTTGGTACAAACTTCTCCACTACTCGCCATGGGTTCCTGTATTCCGGATCGTCTAAATAAAAAAACTTGATTTACTTGGCAGTCGAGAATGAAAGGATCATCCTCGTACCAGGTCCGGAATGTATTCACACTGACAAAACCTCCATCTTTACACACTCCCAATCTAGGATGTGAAACATCCCACCAAGTATATGTAAACAACCAAACAATATAATCTCCCACATACTTTAACCCTATAATATCTTCTATAACTCCATAGAAGTCAATATTATCATCTTCATGGCTCCCTTCAACTGCGACCCCACAATTCTGAGTTTTTCTATATCGTTCTCTATCACGTGTGTGAAATCTATATCCACACACTAAGCAACCCGAATACTGGATAGCCTTCTTGCTTCGACCACATGCCAATGCATAAAGTTCTGATGAGATCTCATCGAGATTTGTAGCATGTTTTAATTGAACCTACATCAATAAATATATTTAGTATAATATTAAATATCAATAGAATCCATATTAATTTTTTAATAATACCGTATGTTCAAACCGCGAGGCGAACTCCTCTACATGCTTCTTTTGTACATCAGCTCTACCACCAGAACTAAGTAATTGTAAATGTTCGCTGCATGTTTTCATGTGAAATATTAATTTATACGAAAATACTAACCTCAATTATTTTAGTTATACGTAAATTCATTACTAACCTCAAGTAATGCTCAATTTCTGCACAGTTAATCAGGACATACCATTGAACTCTATAAAAATCTCGTCCACACAAGTCGTAACCCTCCAATGCGCCCATTAGATGTACAGTTTGTGAAAATACAAAAAATGATGGTGAGACACCCATTTGTTTACCTTCATAATTTCGATCCAGTCTCGTAAATCTGGTATCTACCCCACGAAAATACATTGAACAAAAAGTGTGTAATTAATTATCCATGTAGGACTCTGCAATCGAACCTTCTGGATGAGCCTTATTTCTAACACTTTGCTTAAAGTTTCTTAAAAATCACTCAATTAGATACATCCATCTATATTAAACCGGGCCAGCAACTAAAATCTCATGAGGTAGGTGAACAGCCAAATGAACCATTACATCAAAGAAAGAAGGCGGGTGCAAACCCTCTAGTTTGCACAATATCACTACGATCTCAGCCTCCATTTTTAACAATGCGTCAACTTGTAACGTCCTATTACAAATACCTCTGAAAAATGACCCTAACTCTGTGAGAGTTGTACGAACATCTCGAGTAAGCTTTCCATGCACACCAACTGTCAACAAACATTATAAAAATATATGATAGTCGTGACTTTTAAGACCAGTTATCTTCCAGTCATGTAATCGCACGCATCTTGACATATTCGAAACATACCCATCAGGTAATTTGATTGACAATAACCAATTACAAAATTTCATTTTCTCATCACTTGATAGTGTATACCATTCAAGAGACATGATGGCTTAAGACCCATTATCTTGTAAATATAACTTTGGTCTTATTCTCAACTCCTTCAAATATTTACGGGAGTTAACTGTATCTTTTGTTTTTCCTTCTACTGACATGAGAGTACCCAAAATATTTTTACATATATTTTTCTCATTGTGCGTGACATCTAGATTATGGTGAAATATCAATGTAGACCAGTATGGCAGGTCGAAGAAAATACTTTTTTTTGTCCAATTGAATTCCACTGCATCTCGTTTCCTCTTTTGCGCTTGTGCGTCCTTCCCAAATCTATTTTCTGGAATCTCAAGTAGTTGTGCAAAAATATCATCGCCAAACAGTGTTGGCGATGATGACCTCCGCTCAGTCTTCCCATAAAAAAATTGTCTTGTTCGGATGCCATCTATGATTATTAGGTAGATATCGAAGATGACCCATGAAACATAATTTTCTTCCATTTGTTAACCACTGGAATTGTGTATCTTTGTTGCTTCCAATACAAGCCAATTTACCTTTTGTGGTCCATCCAGACAAGTTTCTGTATGCTGGAAAATCATTTATTGTCCATAAGACTGCGGCATGCATCTTGAATTCTCGCAACAAGGCCGTATCAAATGTACTCACACCCAATTTCCACAACTCTTTCAACTCTGCTCTTAATAGTTGTAGATATATATCTATGTCGTTTCCTAGTGACCTCAGCCCTGGAATCAATAAAGCCATCATGAAATAAGGGTCCTTCATACACTTCCAAAGTGGTAAATTATAAGACATTAATATCACAGGCCACGTACTAGGAGAAGTGCTCATATTGTCAAATGGATTAAAGCCATCAGTTGCTAACCCGATGCGTACGTTCCGAGGCTCTTCGGCAAACCATGGATACTCCCAATCAAATTTCTTCCACTGTAAGAAATCTGTTGAATGCGAGAGAAATTGATCATTTCGAATTCTTTCTACATTATGCCAAGTCATATCCTTCGCAATCACTTGAGAAGTAAACAACCATTGAAGTCGAGGGATCAAGGAAAAATGTCTCAACACTTTAGTCGGTATATTACACTTATCTGATGTCCATCTTGACTCGTGGCACATTGGACATGAATCAAATTCTGCATATTACTTTCGAAAGAGTACACAATCATTTTTACAAGCATGGATAATATTGTAATCAAATCTCAATCCTCGCTTCAATTTTTTCGCCTCACAAAAATTACAAGGTACCACATTATCTTGCGGTAGAACCTCTTTAAATAACTCAACTAGCATGTCAATGGCCATTGCAGAAATCCGGTATATTGACTTGATATGTAGCAACCTCACTGTGAATGACAATTTGCTATGACGGGTACACCCCTCATATAGTTGCCGTTGTACATCCTCCCACAGTCTTGCGAAGTTCTCGTTTCCCTTAAAAGATTGTGAAGATATTCCTTCTCTATCTCGAATCTCAAACATGACTGTGCCAATATTGCCTAACATCTCAGTGATATCCTTTCCATTATCATCACTATCATCCAAAATGACCACATTTGTATCGTCGATATCGATCTCATCACTAGTTTCCTCCATCCGATTGGAATGACTCTCAAATCTAACTCTTATAGGAAATGGTTCGCCATGTAGAATCTAATGCAAGTATTTAAGATCTATCCTATTAATGAACAAATGAGATTCCACTACTACTATATTAAAATAACTCAGGTTCTTGCACTTCTTGCACGAACATCTTATAAAATTCTGACTGTCAGC
Source organism: Platycarya longipes (assembly GCA_036559045.1). Classification (NCBI taxonomy): domain Eukaryota; kingdom Viridiplantae; phylum Streptophyta; class Magnoliopsida; order Fagales; family Juglandaceae; genus Platycarya; species Platycarya longipes. Next base: position 24,640,568 of record CM071801.1, read on the forward strand.
ACTATCTTTCGAAAACTCTATGAAAAATTTCAACCCCCGTACATACTCCTTATAATCTCACCCAAGTCTATCTCCCAATAGCATCCAACTTTTGTCCATTATATTTTCGTTACTCGTCTACCGCCTATTAAAAAAAACCTAAATTATTTCATAAACATCATCAATAATACTGTAATTGATATCCTCATAACACTATTTATTTATTCTGACTACACGAGTTTCGTTTGAACGTATATTTTTATATCGGACGAATCTCAACAAAATTCAACATTCATTTAGACGTGAACAGTTCTGTTCGAACGGAACTCGTGCAAACAGAATACAGAACCAATCCTCAACATCAAGCAAGTGAGGAACAAATGTCCAAATAAACAAATCATACTCGAAATAGGGTATATAATAAAACCCCAAATATCAAAAGAAGTATGCAAACTCTATATAAAATCACCCTAAAATATCAAAACAAATCTCTAATCTTTAAACCCTAATAATTAGAAAACTAACCTCAACTTATGCGCTTCCAACTTCAAATCCAATTCAACTACACTGTCCACAATTAGAAATCATAAGATGAAAAAACTCTCAACCACTTTTAATGTTGAGAAATACACAAAAGAAAGTATTGAGAAATAAGATTTACCTATTCCCTTTCAAGAATATCAAGTTTATTACACTCAAGAATCCTCCTACAATATACAATCATTCTCTGCATCCCTCTCAGTCTCCCTCTCTAAAAAATAGTTCAATCCCGCGTGAAAAATGAATTGAAGAGTCGGTGTTTAAATCATTGAAGTTGCGTTCGGACATAGAATTTATTCGTCCAAGCGCAAAAATTTCAAATTGCCGCCTTGTTTTCCCACGAAAAATTTCAACTTTTAGCGTTCGAACGGGAAATTTTCGCGTCCGGATTCTTTATTCTAAACATATTCTAAGTATTTATCGTTCAAACGAATTAGAGCCCGTTAGGACGTATAACAGTCCTCAGTATTTTGTACAAAGAAAACTTTTCTCCAAATTATTGACACAAACAATGAGATAAAGTACATTCGAATAATAGTAAATTATGATTCAAACAAATATTTCATATTAACATACTAAATAATACAAAAAAATATTATATCATTATTGTAATAGGTTTGTACTACGTAATGTAATGTATTATCTTAGTGTTATATCATCTTATAGATTTACACTAGTATTATAATACTAATATACTAGATAATGTTTAATTATTATTATATATGTATATACAATGATATTACTAATACCATTCTAAATAATATATATTATAAATTATATGTATTGAATAAGTGATGACACTACAAATTATTTATTAAGTAATCTAAGCAACATGTACATAATTATTATAAACTAAGTACTACATTTAAATAGTATAATACTTATATTCTAACTAATATATACTAGTATATACAAAGTACTTGATATATATGAAGTTAAAGTATTTGATATATACTTATTATATATAATATTATCATCTTAGTGTGTATAGTACATGTAAATTATAAAGACTAATTTTAGTATTTTTTTTTTACTAAACACTTTATAATACTATTAGTGTCGTATGGTACATAGTAATAAAGTTATGACTAGCCGAACTGATAGTGAATTGCTTAAACTCCAAACTCTCTTATTTCCGTTCAAACAGATACCCCTCCGTCCGAACATATACCCTTACCATTCGAACTCTTATAAACTCCATTCGGACGCTCAAACTTATTTGAACGATAAATTGCTCGTCCAAACGAGTGTCGGGGTATATATATTCAGCCGTCGTCGAATGCCTCATTTTTGCATCAAATGATAGATTCCAAAAGTCACTCTCATTTGAATGAGAATCACATTATAACTTCCCAAAATTATCATTTATAGTGAGATATATAAAGTATGGTTCCTTTAACCCTTCCTATCGGTTGAAAATGGGTTATGAACACCTATTTTTGTAGAGGTCGAATTTCAAATCGAATCCGACCCATTTTTCATAGTTTTTGTAATTTTTTCCTAGTATTCATTGTTTCGGACCTTTTGGAGTGATATTAGGTTGATTTGGTCCGAATAGATTTGATTTTTGTAGGAAAAAAGTAATGGCTGAGTCAACTCAACCATTTCTCTTCGTAGGGGTTTCCGTTCGGACGGGAATGACCCCCTGTCCAAACGAGATGTATGAGATGATCCTATTTGTTCGAACGAGCATAGAACTCGTTTAGACGTGTTATGTTCCGTCCGAATGAGTTAGTGCCAAACAGAACAGCTTGATATAAGTTTTGGTTTTATTTAAGTATTTTGGATTCCATCAAACCTATCTAACTTCTTTCATCACTTATTTGTTGAACAGTATATGAATGGCGAGCAGAGGTCAAAAGTGTGGGAGGGATCAGATGATTAGAAGTAGCAGCACACCTCCACTAATAAACGCTACTCCAGTTGCCTCCACTCCTGTCCCTCCAGTTGCTGCTCCCAGTGCTCCCAGTGCTCATGTCCGTAGGTCTGTTCTAATAGAGCGGCCTATCACCTTGGATGACTTCAAAGAGTTGGAGTGGAAGGAACACACCATCCACCAGATCTTCATAGAGCGAGGATGGGCTTTGAATGGCACGCAGGAGGGGATCGCATATCCTGATATGTTATGCAAATTCTATCATGCATTGGGAAATCAGCCTGGAGATAATCACCATTACGTGCTAATGGTGCGGTAAGTCAGCATCACCTTCTCTCCTCAGGTGATTGCAAAGTATTTGGACATCCCGTGCGTGATGGACTCATATCCTCATCCCTCCGCAGCAGCAGCGTCTAAATCTACCAGGGCAGACACAGAGGCTGGATCCTCATTACCCTTTGCAACATAGACTGCTGATGAGTTGGCTGCTGGCTCAGACTCTGATGATAGTAATGAGGAGTACGTACTTGATGATGGTTTTACAGACGATCAGATACGTGAGTTACTACGACATCTCGAGGCTCCTGTATATGATGGCGGGTAGGCCATCAAACAGGTCGACTGCACTCCATTCTACAGATTGCTGAATCTGATAGTCGGATACAACGTGGACCCGAAAAATCACAAGACAGATTTCGAGATGGATCGGGCATGACTTCTGGTGCGGGTAGCGAGGGGGGACCCGATTGATCTAATGCTGTATATTTTCTACCGCATCAAATAAGAGTCACGATATAGGAGTGGAGGTTGTCTACTATTTGGACTGTTGATATCTGGCCTCCTACTCTAAGTTGGAGTTACAGAACGGATTGGTGAGAAAAGAGAATTTCAGATGGGGGCTTTCAACAAGATATTTATCAGCAAGAGCAAGGGGCACCCCTATGTAAGGACTCTAGAGTCGACTGATGCTACTACCAGTACTGTTACCCAACCTGCTCAGAACTAGCCTATAGGATTTACACTGAAGCAGTTGGAGGCAATGGTGGAGAGCGTGGTAGATAGAGTGACAACCTGCGTGATAGCAGAGGCTGAGGACCGCATCATGAGGAGGATAGATGATGTAGAGATACGGATCAAATCTATACGGGATGAAATAGATTTGATACCGAAGTAGTAAGAGTATTTTTATTTAGTATTTTATTTTATATGTTGTATCGAACAATATTATATATATTTTGATATGTAATTAGTATTTTCTTTTATTTTTGGTGTTCATAACAATGTTTCTTTTTTATTTTTTTCATTTTACTTACTGCTCATAATAATAAAATAAATAACATTTTAAAAGTAATTACATAAAATTAATTTGTGCATTTATAAATAGTTTAAATGTTCCATAAATCATAATATGTAATATAAACACATTTTTTATATTTTGAAAATGATAAAATGAAATTAATAGAAAACAAATATATATATATATATATATACACAAATGAAGAGTGATGAACAAAAATGAACCATTTCCAACTTGTTTTCCGTCCGAATAGTATACTTTTGGTCTGGACGGACTTGCAATTCTGCCGTCATGTTTCTCTCCAAATATATTCCGTTTGGACAAATAATTATCCATTCGAACGTATTTTTTCGTCTTGTTCGGATGGATTTTTGTCCGTCCGAACGGAGTTTGCAACTCGTCCAACTTTTGGGACGAGCTTTAAAATACGTCTCTAAAAACCACTTTTAGGGATGCAATAAATTTCGTCTCTAACAAATTTCGTCCTTAAAATTAAAATTTGTTGTAGTGATAATATATGTTAAAACTATATACAATATATATAAATATATGAACCGGTCCCTTCCGGTCCTTTGAAAATATAAAACCAATTTTAGATCAGTTATGACCAATTTTTAAATTAGACGAATCAGTTCCGAACCGAACTAGTCGAGAATCGGACTAAACCAACCGGTCTAATCCGATTCGGGCTGGTTTTTTGGTTCATTTTTATACCCTTACTCATTTGACCCCCCTCCCTCTCATCATTTCACTCTCTCTCATCAGCTTTCCTCAATCTCATCGGACGCCCCTCTCTTATCAAGCTTTCTCTTCTCAACTCTTTCATATTATTCGGCCTCTCTCACTTTTGCCAAACCCTTTCTCATTTTTGTTAATGCAAGCTCTCTCTCTTCAAACTCTTTCATATAATTAAACAAATTTATAAAAGAGTTGTGCACGGGCTGACATGGCATTGCCATGTTAGTATATATCGAAAATTGTTGAAATGGCATGTCACGTTAGCCCATGCGGACTCTCGTATAATATATTACCACAATTAGGGGTGGGCTCCGACTTCGACTTTGACTTCAGTCAGAGTTAAAAATCACTTCCGACTCCGACTTCAAAATGGAGTCGGAGTTCAACTCCGATCGGAGCTCGGAACTCCGAACTCCGATCGAAATTCGATCGGAACTCCAAACGGAAGTCGAAACTCCGATTTTCGTTCCGACTTCCGACTGGAATGGGCCAAAATTGGCCCATTTAAAAAAAAAATGGGCCCAATTAGGCTATTTTGATTCTAAATGGACCCAAATGAGCCTTTTTGATGTATTTTATCCATTTCACATATAAATAATAAATTAGTCTTAAGCAGTTAAAGTTGATAAAAAAATAATACAAATTATATTATTATAATTTACAATGCTAATCGCTAACTGCTAAGGCTGATACCAAAAATAGTCCAAATTAAATAATACAAATAATAGTACAAACTACAAAATAAACCATTCGGTATAGTAGCAACTAGCATATAATGCTAATTGTTGTCGAACTAGTCGTACCTGAGAACGTGAGATTAAGATAAAATTAAAAAGTATTATTATCAATAAAAATAAAAATGAACCAAACAAATAACCATAAATTAGAGAAAAAAAATACGCAACCATAATGTGGTTCATCAGTCATCGGCAATTATGTCGGGGTTGATATGTAGATCTGTAAAATTATAGATAGTATAAGTTAAATAGATTTATGAAATCATAAAAATTAGTCACTGAAATAATTAAATAATTATATACACTTTGTTACTTTAATCATAAAAAACAAATAAACAAATAAATTTAATTTTACCTGACTCAAACATATAGTTGACAGCATTGATGCCAATGCTCTGTAGTCTAGAAGGCATATCACTAATCCAATTCTGTGCGCAAATGAGGGCCTCCACAATTGATGGTGCCAATGAACTCTGATAGGTATCCAACACTCAACCTCCGGTGCTAAACGCCGAATCAGATGCAATTGCAGTGATAAGAATAGCTAGTACATCTCGATCAATACGGGAGATGATTGATTACTTGGTGGAATTAGCCCTCCACCAAATCAAGATCTGAAACTCATCACTAGGCTCCTCGACCTCTGCCAATAAATACCGCTCAACTTCATTCATACACTACAGTGAATTTCTTGCTGACTGTGCATGAAATAACGTCATAGTGTTGAAGCCTCGGGATCGATTGACACTGTCTGCATAGGCCTGACGAGTACGGCCATCTGAAGGAGGTCCTGACCTTGAGTTCGAGCGTGAGCTACCTGTAGTTGCTGAGGATAAAGGCTGGCTATTGGCACTGTAGTGGGTGTATAAGTCGTTTAGATCTGTCTTAAGCGCTGTGATAAATGCAGCTGCCTTCACTGTCCCAAGAACTTCAGTTGCTCACCATTCTATCACTGCCAACTTTAATCGGGGGTCGAAGATTTATGCTATGAACGAAAATCGATTTATCTTCTCAACTTTCCCCCAATATTTATCATATGTCAACTACATTTGTAATGCCATACTAGATAACAGTATGCTCGGGTCAACACAATTTTCTTTCAAGTGGTGGTGTACTATTGAGATGTCGCTGAACCACACGTTTCCTGTCGCATATGCGGATCCAGATACCCGTATAGTGATATTGTAGAAAATTTGTAAAAAACTGACAAACTCAGATACATGTTTCCAATCCGTACTGTTTGGTGAACCGAGCCCCGTTCCATCAGGCTCCAGCAGGGCATACTTCAGACCCCCATCCTCAACCTCCAACTGCTCAAATGCCTTCTGGTACTTCCGTTGCACATCCAACATCAGATATGTGGAGTTCTATAGAGTGGAAACATCCAAACACAACATCTTTGAAGACTCAACCCCAACCTTTGCTGCTACTGCCTTGAACTTTCGCAGCCTTTGGGGAGAAGCCCTCGCATATAGCACAATGTTGCTTGCGGACTTTCTTGAAGGGGGCATCCGCATTTTTCATCCCCTCAACTGTTTCATCATTGGAAAATACTCTATTATCATAAAATATAAAAAATATCCTAGTTTTTGAATATTTAATCATAAAAACATTAAAATATAAAATATAAAATCAAAACAAAAAAGGCTCACCAACAATAAGGTTGAGTATGTGAGCAGTGCATCCAATATGGATATATTAGTGGTTTTTAATCACATCTTATTTCGCCCTCGTATTCTGCATAAACTACTCGATGGCGGTCTCATTGGCACCGGCATTATCAATTGTAATGCATAGCAATTTTTGGATGCCCTAGTCTATCAAACAATCATCCATTTCTACCCCCATCGATGCACCCTTATAGTCTACTATTTCTTTAAATCCAATAATCTTCTTTTTAAGATTCCACTCATTGTCCATATAGTGTACTATGATACACATGTACGAGATATTTTGTATAAACGTCCATGTGTCGGTCGTAAATGACACTCTCTACCTAGTGGTGATGAACATCATCTTCATCTCTGCCTTCTCCCTCAAATGCTCATCTCTGCCTTCTCCCTCAGATGCCTCTTCATGCAATTGCACATCACTATATAATAGGATGATAGTGAAAATCTTGGCTCAAGCAGCTTCACAAACTTGCAAAATTCTTTCATGTCAACCGTGGTAAATGGCATTTCATCCTCTATAATCATCTCTGCAAGTGCCTCATGGTACACTTTCTCACTATATTGAGGGACCACCAGATTCCTCATCTGGTTTCCTGTCCCATCAGTGGCTGTAGAGGTCTCGTAGCTAAGATTAGTCTGAGACCCACCTGCGGCTACGTTTAATAGTTTATGGCCCAATATTAGTTTTAAGTTAAAATTAAATGGGATTAAATGAACAAATCAAGTAGCATACATATGGCCCTATGGGATTAATAAAACATTAACATCTTGACGTCATCCCCTTCGCTATTTGGTACCACTGGCAACTGTTGAGATATGATGATAGACAAGCGGTGCCTTAACTTTTTGAATGACACACAACTTGAGCGCCACAATGGTTGCACTCAGTCCGTGACTTCTCGGGATCCCCACCCTCAACCTTTGTAAAATGTTTCCATGTTTACAATCTTTTTTTATTTGATCATGGACGGGGTGATCTCGCATCTGCAGGGTGTACTGGTACATCCGGATCTTGAACCGGATCGTCCCAAAGACCTATCTCCTCCTCCTCCATAAACTGATCGAGATATTCCGCTTTTAATTCTATATTGACTGGAACTAGAAATCCACTACTAGCACACGAGGTCTGTGCTCGAGTGGAGCTAGGTAGTCAACTCCGAGTCCGACTCGAAACTGCTGCTTGGGATGCCGACGGACTTCTGGTATCTGTAGTCTTATATAGAGTTAGAGTCACACTAGTACTATGTAAGAGATCCATCAGTGCTGCTGCTTGGTGAAATAATTTTGCTGACTGTTGTGAAAATTGAGAAGGATAGGAATAGATTTGACTATTGAGACTCACTCAAACCTATCAATTTAAAAGAAAAACAATAAAAAATTGTAATACATATTTAGGATTTTGCATCATGTATTTTGCTTGTCATTCAAGTACCAAAGCAATCTTAAACATATAAATGGAATTTAACAATGCAACAGTTTAAGATCCACAAAGTTTATCATCTTTTAAAACTTAAAGAAAGAAAATTTGAATAAAAGAATGCACACAGCAAGTGCAATAGAAACGAATATATGGGGGTGCGCATGTGGTCTTGGGTCTTTAGATCCATCCAGCTTTCCTTTACTGTCCCATATGTTTTTTTTTTTTTTTTTTATGATTCTAAGCTACTGTCCCTGGTCCCATATGTTTCGTTCCTTAAATGTTAATGTTAAATGGAAGCAGGGTTTCAAAGGTAGAGCATTTTCAGTAGTTTATGTTTCTTATTCTTTAAAATTTATTATTACAATTTTTTTATTTTATTTTATATATTGATTTTTACAATTCCTTTTACGTTATATTTTAGTTTATCTATTTTTTATTTATATCATTTAAAATATTTATTCCTTTCAAATACTTTCTCTAACTATGAATGATCTTATCATATCTTTTGATATTTGTAATATATCTCCATATATAATATCGTAATTATGTTCTATTTTAATTTAATATACATTTATAAGCTCAACCAAAATTTAAATTAATTCAAAAGATAAGAAGAAGAAATTATATAATGAAGATATTCTCAAAGTAGGGCCCAATTGTAATGCCAATTTATCGTTAAGAATCAAAGTTTGTATTACAATATTAATTCGACTTCGGTGCAATATTTAGTATGGCCCAACTTTACGTTAAGTGGGGTCATTGTTTTAGCAAGTGGAATAAAAATAAAATTGGTCCAACTTTCTATAATGCATTTGCTCAGATACTGCTTAATAACTATGTAAAATGGGGGCCAGGGCTTTCTAAATGGCTTTAGAAAATCTCTAGCCTCTAATGGCACCTCTGCAGGGTTCCAAAGTAGCGGACTAAGTCCAAAAGAAACTTGTTTTAGAAAAGTGCCATTATAAGGAGGCTTCAGCTAGGTTAGCCAGTAAAAATTTTTAGTGTCGTAATTTCTTGGGTGTAAGTAATTTCTTTTCTTTTCTTTTTTTATAACTAAATATACCATACTGCAAAGCACATAATAATAAGGTCTACTAATATTTCTATCTGGAGATTAAAGTAGAGCTTTAGAACTAACTAGTTAAGTAGGAGCATCAAACTCTAGATTGCTGTAAATTGACCATTTAATATTGTTAAGTACATAATGACCCACTTGGTATGGTTACAAATTTAAGAAGTTTATTTGGTCTTAAAAATTTTGTTGGATACCTTATCAAATGTAACGTTTTATTAGTTCTTAGATTTTTTTTGTTTGCTACTAGAAACTCTAAGGAGAAACCTGGAACTAGAAGTCCCACCAAATATTCAATATTTGGTGCAGTATCCACTAAATGTCCACTAAATAATAAAGAAAACTAGTTCGAAATTCATAGTGACATTCCTTCAAACACCTTGCACACACTTTCTATTGTCCAAGCACACAAATCTCAACAATCATTCCAAATTTTTCTCACTACAAAAGCAAATATACAAGTTGATACAACCAAAAATTAACACAATCCAACAATAAAAAACAAAAAAAAAAAAAACACTTTTAAATTAAAATCCTTAATTTTAAAACTAAACCCTAAAATGAAAAATCAATTACCGGTCCAAGTTGAGAGGTGCAGTCGGAGTGACCGTGGGCGGTGGGCCGTGAGTCTGTGATAGACGACAATGGAGTGATCGTGGCAGAATCGCAGATGACAAAGGTGGAGATTAATAGGTGCAGCCGCCAGAGATGAGAGAAATAGGAAGAGAGGAGAAATGAAGAAGAAGAAGAAGGAAGAAAGAAGAAGAAGGGAATTAAACAGTGTGGTCACTTGAGGACTTAACAGATGCCATTCCTATTTAAATGGAATGGTGTTGTTTAGACAAATGTTAACAATTTACACATAGTTACATCGTTTTGCATCTTTTTTTTTTTTAATTTGGAGTTTTGAGTCTGAAAAACTCTGACTCCAAAACTCTGGAATTTCGAGTTCGGAGTCGGAACTCGGAACCAAAGTTGGTTCCGGTTCTGACTCCGAACTCCGATTTTGGAGTTGGATAAATTCCAACTTTGAATCCAAATTTTGACTCTGATCGGAGTTGAAATCGGATCAGGCTCCGATCGAAATTTGGGAGTAAGAAAATTTGCCCACCCCTAACTACAATCATTGTAAAAATAGCATGAAGAACACAATGTGAACTTCGATTCACGTCATTTGAAGTTTGGAAAGCTCTGTATCTCCTCTTTATGCGATATAAAGATCTTTGCTCACCATAACAAGACTAATTGTAACAACCTGACCAGTTATTATTAAAAATTAAATATGAATAAATTATTTATTTATTTTTAACATTCTTATAGCATAATATTCGGGTTGTTATTAATAAGGTTTGTTAGACCTATTAGATTCTATGATAGTAATAAGTTATCTATATTTTTAAATATGAATTTTCATTATAACAATAGTTTAAATTATTTTAATAATATCCTTGTCTAATTACGTTCAACTATTTTGGCATCTAGCGTTGAGATGTCATTATATTTTCTTAATTCTTAAGACTTCGCATATGTGATAATTGATTTGCGCCATATCTCTCGAGTTTTAATTTATAAAGACAATTATTTTGGTAACCGATGGACTCACGAATGAAAAACATACATGACTGATGTGCCCACAAGTTGTGCAATTCTTCCTCGTCGTTTTCCTACATTGAAGGGTTTCCTCCTAATCAACTCAACGAATGAACCATTACCCACGAAACCTATGCACATGCACTGCTTTCTTCTTCACTAAGATTTCTACATTGAAGGCTTCCTAATTCGTAACCGACTTAGGGTTATGTAGAAGCATTTCTTCTGGTAACAGACATACTCACACTAACCAAAAACTTGCACGACTACTTTGACACCACGTAGCCCATGCAGTTAAGGCTGTGCACCCGGGTTCTGGATCTGGAAACCCAGGTATCTTGACCCGGATCCGGATTTCAAATCCGGATATTTAGAACCGGATCCGGAATAAGATTCCGGATCCGGATTCCGGATTTGAACCCCCTTTTTTTTTTTGTCTGCTCTAATTTCGTCATTACCGCTTGGAGCCTGTGATCCTAGAAACTTCTTCCATTTTGCTTCCTCCAAAAATAAAAACCAAGCCCTTGAATACACAAATGGGTTTTAATTTTTAATAAATATATCCGTTAACATCTTTTCGGATGTCAAACAATACAAGTGGATTGAGTTTTATTTTATTAATTGGTCAAATGGGATGTGATCAGTTCGTTTTTTCTAAAAACAATTCACAAATAGTCATCGGGTCACATGCCCCAAGATTCATTCGGCCTAAAACGTTTTAAAATTTGTCATTGGGGTCACATGACCAATACTTCATTGGACCAAAATATCTCGAAATCAGTGTATTCATCGCGATCAAGGGAACAAGATCCGCAGGTAGTTTTTAGTTAGAAACAATTAATGTGGTCATGCATGTTGACTCACCTGGAAGAGCATATCTATATTCTCAAAAATTAGAGAAAGTAGACAACTTCAAAAATTACCAAGCAATTCAATGCTGTGTCGCCAAGGAGTAAAACAGCATTGAGTGTATGCATGTTCACAAACATCTGGCACAAATGGAGATAAAGTATGAAGCTACAATCAAACTTACACTAGCAGAGGCATTACCACCATCTTGGGAAGCAAATATAGCTACATCTTACAATCAGTACAGTTAAATTAACTATACTGAATCTTTTCATTGTATTTTCTTGGTCAAACATTTGGGCATAACATGATAAGGTGCTGTCTAAATGAAGCCAGGTGTTTTTAGTTATAGAACTGAGATTGTAATGTCTGGTAGTAAGAAGCAGGAATATGGTGAACCAATAAACAGAGTCTGTGAGCATAACTGTCCCAACATTCATCTGTAACAAATAGTAAAGAATCTTATATAATTTTAGAAAAATACCTAAACATGCATACATCGAGTCTTATATTTCCAGTTTCTTATAGAAAAAACAACGAATAATTCCTACAAATATATGGTTGACACCATCCAAGAACTTGATATAAATTCAATAAATATATTCCATTAGTTAAGTCAAATAAAAATTGAATTAAATAAGACCAAATCTAATATTATATCTTCCTTTAAATGAATACTTTTCAAAATACCAAGGTTTGTTTTACAAAAGTTTGGTGGTCTTATATTATATCGCATTTTGTCGATAAAGAATGGTCAGCTCATGTAGGCATTGAGGGTCTTAAAGTACTGTATTGTTTTGTTGATAAAGAATGGTCATCTCATGTAGGCATTAATGGTCTTAAAGTAATGTTTTGTTTCAACATGTTTACTTGGCTTCTTACTTATCAAAGAAAAAAAATTGTACTTGGTTTGTTTCTGATGTCAACCAGATAAATGTGTTTAATACCATGTAATCATTTATCTGGTTGAAAACTTTTTTTTTATAGTTTTCGTTTAATGGTCAGAAAACTTATGGTCCCAGCAAATTATATGATATGTATTCCTCTTTCTTCAGAACATCTTCTGGAGGATTTTTTGAAGCTAGGAAAATTAATGTAGAAATGGAAAGTGAATTTTGAATAATTAAGAAACTAAAGTAAGCTAAATATCTGTTGATAATAGGGATATGCTTGTCATATTGCAATCAATCTCTTATTTACCTAAATGCCGAATTTACCTATGAGGAGGAGGAGTTTAACTCAAAGGGAGTATTAGATTAGAACAAATCAACAAAATATAAATCTATTTTCAAATGGTAGTAATATTACAACCCAGCAGCTAGTATAAAATTATATTATTGCTACATCAAAGAATCGCATAACAGTTAGTATAAAATCCTGAGAGATTTCATAAAATCTGAGAGATGCGATAGCAACAAAATCTGAGATTTCATGAAATCTACTTCAAACATATGAAATACTGTGATACACGAAACCCATAAAACCCTAGAATCAACTTAGATTTTCCTTCAATAAATCCATTTCTAATCCTCACGCAATTACAAGGAGAGAGAGAGAGAGTATCGAACAATGTTTACGGCGATGGAGACTTGGCAACGAAGATTCGGAGACGGCGATGGAGACTCGGCGACGGATGGGTATGATGACTGAAGAGGTCGCGGATTCAACCCAAAAATAGAGCCACACACAAGTCTCAGCCTCTCCTGCTCCTTGGACAGCCACCATACCTCGAAGAAAAACAACGCACGAATCTCCTGAAACGCCGAAGACCTCAACCCAGCCACCGTGACCCAACTGTTCAGCAACCACTTTCTTTTACTACATCAAAACAGAGCAAATACGTGAACCTGTGTCTTCTCCATGCTGCGCAAACACCGACAAGCCTCCACGCACATCAGCATGCTAGCGCGTCTCCTCCATGTAAGAGCATCGAAGTAACACCTTTGCCACCAGGGCACACCACAGCAGCCACGAACGTGAAGGCCGAAGCTGATGTCGCACGCCGATCTCCTTCTATTTTCTCTTCTCCTAACGGCACCGAGACTATCACGTATGGAAGCTTCCTCCACCGTTGACCCCTGCCCAGCGCTGTTGCGCGTCTTTCTTCCTCGATAAGCCTCTGCCGTTGTCCACTTTTCTCCCGTTTACGTTTTGCTCTTAAGTGGAAGAAGGAAGTTAACCCTATCATTTACATAACGGATGGCTTATTTACCTAATTTCCCTTATTCTGGAAGCATGACAGAATATGTTTCGTGGGTTTCATTTTAGAGAAATACAGACAAATGTCAGTAAAAAAGCAGCAGACAAACGGTTAATCAACTGTTACTTATATTTTTTTTTTATTAAAAAAGTCAAGAACGAAAAAAAGAGGGAAGTTATGTTTCATTTATCCTTTCCTGCTTGCTTGTAGAGTTCTTCTTCATCCCATCGTCGGTCTCATCGTCAACCTCGTCAGTTCCATTTGCAGAGCTCTAGTTCCACAATCGTCGGCTTGCATTTTCTTGGTTCTGTTTACTGGGTTTCTCTCCTTCATTTCTCTCGCTGGTTCATCGCCCAGCTTCACGAAAAATGCTGTCCATGTAGCAGCTTCGGTTTAGCTCCATTGACAAACAAGAGTTTTGTGGTGACGTCGGTGACGTTGTGGCCGAGCGGATTGATGATGCCACTGGTCGGTGAGTATGGGTTTATTTATTGTCCAATTAATTCTGTCTTTCCGAATGTTATTTCATAGATCCTTGCATTCTAGACATGGTTTGCGAAATCGGTATCATCCAGCTTCTTAAACTTGCTCGCTCATGAATAAAGCCACGATAAACAATAGTTTTTAGAACTCAAGATCACACGTTGCAAGAAAAATAGGATTAATTATCTCCAATCCAACTTGCATTTATACATTCCTATGCTGCTAGCGATAATATCTCAATTTTCATGTCTGATTTGTATGTGTGTAAACAATAAATGTCTTGGAAATCAAAGCAAATTTATTATGGGCTAGATCCAGGAACTTGTAAATAAATAGGGCTCTTGAGCCAATGGTACATATAGGCCTGTTCATCCAAACTGAACCGTCCCGATAAGAGCTTTTTCAACCTGACCCGATAAAGGTTCCTATATCGATAGCTGATACTCGATAGGCCGCTTCCGACATGAAATTGTTTTCGGCATTCACAATAATCGCTACTACTAGTGCAATCCAATGCGAAATCGTATCAAACAATTGGAAAAACTCCACTTTTGACCTTTCTGAAAACTCCATCGTGGAATCGTCTCAAACAATTGGGAAAATGTAGCCTATTTTTTTTATCTATTAAAGAGAAAAACATAGCCTACAAAACTCAAGATGAAGATGAGGAAAGTTTGTGAAATCTGTGGCCTAAGGTCCTTGGTTGGAAGACGAAGAAGGGTTTGAAAAAGAGAAAAAAATAATAGAAGAAGAAAAACAAAAACTTTATCACCACTATCATTGGAACTTTAGGCTTGACTTTTCTAAGTTTTGCGTCCTCCAAACCTTTGATTTCCACCACCATAGTCGTCGGAACCTTCACCAAAAATCTGAGCTTGAGTTTTTAGAGCTTTTCCTCTTCCAAACTCTTCCTTTCCACCATCCATTCGCTGGAACTCTTTGCCAGAACTCTAGGCTCTAGAGAGAGAGAGAGCGAGCTAAACGAAATCGATGCAACCTAATGAGTTAAATCGGTAATGGGTGTTGAAGGTTTGATGGCTGTAGCTGTAAACGAAAGAGGAAAGGGATTTAAATCGGTAACAGGTTAACACCTGATTACCCGATTACACTTAACGAGTCGGAATAACGGGTACGGGTCGATTGGGACTGTTGTGTCGGGTCGGGTTTCGACTTTTTAGTTCTCCCCTAGGTACATATCTCCAACAAAGACATTTTTTGTCTTGATTGTTTTCAAGAGTTGAGTGCGTGCGTGGCCTCTGTTTCCAGAGATAGGAATACATGAAAAATGGTAATATATTTGTGCCATACTTTTCTTTTGGTTTGAGACTAAATGGAGCAACTGGGTGACTAACCGAAGTTGAGAGAGATGAAGAGGATTTACAGAAGAGAGAGATTCGGGATCACTGCCAGAAGAGATTCGGGATGAGAGATGGAGAGAGAATAAATCGGGAGAAAGAAGTAAACCAAAAGGCCCATATGGAGTTTCGTGCTTCTCCATTTCGTGCCTTCTAGCATTTTTCAATGAAAAATAACTTCCCCTTTTTTTCGTTCTTGACTTTCTTTTTTTTTGTAATTTAAGTAACGGCTGACGTGGCACTATGCCACATCAGTCGTTTATCTGTCGCTTTTTTATAGACGTTTGTCTGTAGAATTTTTCATCATTTTATTTTAGACTCTTAAAGTTTGCCTTGTTCTTTCTGGGTTTGTTTTAATATTAAAGACTACAGTTGTACCAATTATACTTTTAACTACTATTTTACTATAATTAACTTTAGTAATAAATAGAGCTTAATTTACTTTTAATTTGTTAAATATATTTTATGAGACAAGCTTTCAGTGTTCTTAATATATTTAAATCAAATTTGATTTTCTACTAAATTATATTATATTATTAGTTCATGAAAATTTTAATACTCAGTACTTTTAAGTTCATTTTATGAACTAAATATTCTAACTACTATTTTATGGATCTGAATATATTAATATATACTAGAATATTATACTTTAAAGACTATACGATATTATTGTTTAAATAATATACTCCAAATATTTTACTAAATTCTATTTTAAAGGTACAAATATGTTATTATTATTTAAATAAATTATGATATTAGGATTTATTAATTATCCTATTAAGCAAAAATATTTATTTGATTAAGTCTACAATATGAATTTAATCAAGTGGATTATTAAGACATATTTTCGAGATAGATTAGTTAATTTTTAATACTTCGTATAAGTGATAACTACGAAATGAGATTCAAGAAATAGCGTAGTGACCTAAGTAATTTGATTACAAATTAGGATTATTACCGTTTAGTTTATATTATTAGAACCAGTTCTTTGACAGTCTATTTTTATGAACCATTCATGCAAGTATGTCATTCAGTACAGTACACTATCATGTCATTTCATCATCATATTCAGTTTCAGGAATTCACAGTTATTTATATCAGTATATATATCATGCATCTCATGTCTCATAAGACATGTAAGATATTTAAGTTCTAGTGTAAGATAAAATCAGACTACTTAATTAGTTAATTCAAATATTCAGATGCATGGTACTAATACAATTCAAATTAGGGTGAATGTGCAATCTACAGACTCAAGCGTGGTTCATCATAGTACGCCAGAGTATTCCACAGCCGGCTTCCTTTGCTACAGTTGAGGAAGTTAGTGCACAACCTTACACACATGGTTAAGTGTGTTAGTCAATCAATTTAGTTAAATCAATCAGGTTAGTCCATTAATACAAATATGTCAGTCATTTATAGCATAAGTATTAGCATGAATAGTCCTTACATTCTTAGCATGAAAATTGTATGAAAAGATATTTATTATGTTCATGTTGTGATAGATTTCTTACTGAGTTTTCGACTCATTTTAGTTTATTTCATGTTTTTAACCACCCAGGTCAAGATGATGATCAGTATGAGTAGACGAGTCAAACTTAGGTAGAGCAGTTGAAATGGATTTCAGACATTTATCTTATTTATTAAACCAGAAATCTCTTGTCGGGTTACTTTCATAAAAATTTACATTATACTCCTAACCTAGGAGAATGGGGTGTTACACTAATGCCTTTTGGTTTGAGCACTATTTGAACTAAAAGTAGCATAAAAAAAGAAGAAAGACTCTTGTTAAATATTATTGGGTGGAGAATTGATAAATCCTATAGCAGCTTATGTGCTATCTAAACTCCAATGACTTTTTATTTTTCATCAGTCTTATGTCTAAGTTGGCCTTCCTACTTTTGTTCTATTCAAAGTATTTTTGCTTATGAGTTAAGCTACGATGTGTTAACAACATAGTTTTTAATGCCTTGTTTTTATTTATGATGTGGTAAACACGGTTGATCAGGCTGAGGAAATAGGAAAAGAAGGGCAAAAGTTAATGGAAACCTTGAGTATGGATAGGGTCTATGATTACATGTTTCACCTTGTCACAGAGTACTTGAAGCTGCAAGACTTGAAGCCAATCCCACCATATTCTGCCCAACAACTGTGTTCAGAGTCCCTACTTTGCATTACCTATATCATGCAGAGGCAATTCTTGGAACAATCAACTTCCTTCGCTTCACAAGCACCACCATGCACCCTACAACCTTCCGATACCAATCTCATTAAGAGTTGGATTCAACAGAAAAAGAAAATCGTGGAGGATGTGGAAGATATGAAGAAGGTGAAAACAAAGAAATGCTTGAAGTAGAATGCCTGAAATTGTAGCTACGAAGTAAAATCAAATTTTGTAGTTTTAATATAATCTTTTAGGCTGCTTTTTACTACGAATTTTTTTTTTATAAGTAGTGTCACTTTGATCAAGCAAATCACTTCCATTTTGATTCTATTTTCTTGCTTGTTATTGTGAATTATTATTAATTTTTATGGAGGTAAAATTAAGTTAAAAAACACAAAAATTATTGATTTTCGAATAAACAAAGGGAAACGCCACACCCAATTTCTTCTTCTTCTTTCTAATTTTATTTTTGTATCAACAGGGGAAATGAGTGGCAGCCTAAATGAACAATGAAGTGCTAGAAGATAATGCACATCAGGTGGTTAACAGAATGACAAAAAGAAAATATGAAGTAATCTCCACTCATATATTTCTCAATGAATGTTGTAATTACAACAGTGATCCAATACATATATAGACATTTGAATGGGAGTAAGATAGATTACAAGATCAATCCTATGGTTCACATGAAACTAGTTAGTTATGGGAGAATATTCTGGAATTTGGACCAATATTGTGCTGTGAGTGGTGGTAGATTCCCACAGGTTGGTGGTGCTCATTGTTTCGGCGTGGGCTAGTGCCTTTTGCTGCTATGTGAATTGGTGTGAGGGCTCCTTGCTGCTGCTATGTGAGTGCTTGGTCTTAGTAGCTCTACTTGATTCAAGTCACACCGAAGAGATGGTGAGGCTTGATCAGAGCAAATTAAACCAAGCAATAGAAATTGACTTAGTGATGATGTCAGTAATTTAGTCTTGGTTGAAATGAAGGAGACCTTGAGGGACTTGGCAGCCACACGTTCAGGCACAAAATGGTAATCAAGTTCAACATATTTGGTGTGTGAGTGTCAGATCGGGTTCACAGACAAGTAGGTGGCACCAATATTATCGCACCAAAGTGTAGGAAGGTTCCTCAAGGAAATGCCGATTTCTCCAAGGAAAGATTGCAATCAAATGAGCTCCTATATTGCATTTGCAACGGCCTTGTATTCAGTTTCGGGGGAGGAACGAGCAATGTTTGGTTGCTTCTTAGACCCTTATGAGATAAGATGCGATCCAAGATACACGCAAAATCCATTGGTGGATTTGCAATCATCAGGGCAATTGGCCCAGTCAACATTAGAAAAGGCACTTAAGGAAACATCAGAAGAAACAAAAAAAATGAATACCAAAATGAGTGGTAAGATGCAAATAGTGTAAGATGCATTTAATAGCTTGCCAATGAGAAACCTGAGGGCAATGCATAAACTGGAAAACTTTGTTAATTGCAAATGAGATGTTGGGAGGAGTAAATGAGAGGTATTGCAAGCTGCCCACAATAGATTAGTGAGATGGGTGTGGATCTTCAAAGGAGTATCCATCCACTAAGAGTTTTGTGAACAGTGACATGGGTGTTGAAACAGGCTTAGCATTGTGTATATTAGTGCGTTTCAACAGATCGGTGGAACTACTCCCAATTTCAATCCCTAGAAAATAGTGTAATGATCCTAGATCCTTAATCGAGAAAGAGGAGTTATGGGCAATAACAAATTCAGAAATGAGAGAGGCATTAGAGTAGCAATGATAATATGGTCAACATATATCAAAACATACATGGAAACAGTAGAGTTGCGAAAAATAAAGAACGAGGAATCAAACTTTGAAATAATAAAACCAAGAGACAATAACTTAGTGCTTAATTTTGAAAACCAAGCCTAAGGGACTTGTTTGAGTCCATATAATGACTTACGCAACTTTCACACATGAGTAGGATGATTGGGATTTACAAACCTTGGTGGTTAATTCAAGTAGATAACCTCTTCCAAGTTACTGTGTAGGAAGGCATGGTGGACGTCAAATTGATGAAGCGGCTAGTTATGGGAGACAGTAATGGAGATTAGGGTTCGGACAGTGACAAGTTTTGCTATAAGGCTGTAAGTCTCAATAAAATCAATACCAGCTTGCTGATGCAATCCCTTGGCAACAATCGTGCCTTGCGACGCTCAAGGGACCCATCAACTTGCCGCCTGGTTTTAAAGAACCACTTGGAGCCAAGAACATTAAGGTGAGGGGAGTAAGGAATCAAATTTTAGGTGTGATTTTGAAGGAGAGCTTCGAATTCGAAGGCCATGGTAGCTCTCCATCAGGATATTTGGATGCTTCGGTGAAATAAATGGGTTCTTTTGGAGTTGAATTGGATGCCAGACAATGAGATGAAGGGAAGTTGTCGAGGGTTTTCGGGGTGCCATGGAATCATGCCATCAGTGGAGGAGTGGTTTATGAATGTTGTGTTTGGAATGGATGACCACTAGATAAAAAAAGGTTGAGGGAGCGCATCAGTGGAATGCAACACAGGGGAAGTATCGGGTGGGAGAGACGACCTAGAGGAAGATGATGTTGGAATCGGTTTAGGGATAGGTGCGGATTAGGGTAGAGATGTGTTTGACAGAGTTAAGTGTCTTGAGGTGTTGGGTTGGTGTGGAGAGTGATGGGCCAAGGGAGATAATTGAGGCCCATTAGCGGAACGAGTAGATGAGAAAGGTCTGGGCGGGGAGTTATATGAGGGACTCAAGTGTAGGTGAGGATTTGGTCTAGAAGGATTGGGCCCATGGATGTAAGAGGCTGAGAATGAATCAGAGGGAGAGGAAATGGTGTGTGCGGTCCAGGAGAAGGTGGGGATCTGGTAGTGACCAGTGGGGTCGTGGAGAAGGGAAAGAGCAATTTGTAAAATATAATGTCCTGAGAGATAAATGTGTGTCTAGGAGATATATGGAGACACAAATATCCCTTATGGTATGGGCTATAGCCCATAAAGATACACAGTTTAGATGGAAAGTCGATTTTGTAATGTTTAAAAAGACGTAAGGTTGGCCAACATAAACATTCAAAGGTATGAAGAAATTTATAGTTCGGGGGATGTTTAAGAAGAGACTCAAATGGAGATTCATTTTTAAGTACATGTGTTGGCATTCAGTTTATGAGATAAACGAAAGTGGAAAACGCCTCGGCCCAATACTTGTGAGGAACACACATATGGGCTAAGAGGGAAAGCCTAGTTTCCACTATGTGCCTATGGCGTCTTTCAATGATTCTATTTTAAGCATGGAAGTATGGTCAACTTATGCGATGGATGATTCCCATAGATTGAAAAATATGGTGGAGGGTCAAAATTCCCCTCCCCAATCAGTTTGGACAACCATGATTTTAGAATAAAAGAAGTTATGCACATAGTTTATAAAAAGCTACAAAAATAGTAGGCACATTGGAATTTAGAAGATAATGAAAATAACCATATATTTAGTGCAATCATCAACTATTGATAGATGACACTGACATCCATTAGAGGAGGACACAGGCGTCGGTACCCCCATACATCTAAAAATAAAAGTTAAAAATGGGTGTTGTATGGGAAAAGGAAGATGGGGAAGGGAGTGATACTTGGCTTGAGGGAAAGCTTGACATGTGGAATGACGACTACTAGTAGTATTAGGTAAGTGGTATTTGTTTAAGGCTAAGGTTGTCGTTCGGTTGTCAGGATAGCCAAGATGGGAGTGCCAAACATTGGGAGAGGTTCTTTCACCGATGAGAGCGTGAGTACAGTGGGAAGAAGAAGATGATGGCACGGCAGAAACATCAGTTGAAAAAACATAGAGACCATCCATAACATTGCCCTAGAGGAGAGTTGTTCGGGTGTGCAAATCCTTCACAAAAAAAAAAAAATTAGAGTGAGATTCAAAATAGACGACATTATCAATGCAAAATTGATGAACGGAAAGTAAGTTGCGTGTAATAAAAGACATGCAACAATTTATTAAGCATAAATTTTCCATTAAAAGAGTAGAGATGAGTTGAACTGATATTTTGAATTGGAAGATTGGTGTCATCCCGGATGCTAACTTGCTTAAGGCTATGATAGGAGGTAGCATCTAGGTTTAGATTACTAAATTTAGTTGTGAAGTGGCTTGTGGCTACTAAATCAGGAAACCATGCATCATTGTTTACTGGATAGGGAGGCACATATGTGTAGTTTGCTGAGATGGTGGAGTCGAGGATTGGAGCCGTGATCAAACCAATAGTAGCAACCCATGGCTGTGTGACCAGGCTTTTGACGACCTAGCACACATGCCTTACTGGCATTCGGTTAGAGAACTGTTGAGAGAAGGCTCTTCTGTTGCCACGTCCGCAATAGTTAGACCCCCTGCCTTAGTTTGAAGCTGCACCTTGAGGTGTCTACCGAGTGGTATTGTTAGCTAGAAGTTGAATCCCTAAGAGAAGAGAGTTAGTCTAATGTTGGAGACGAGACTCATGATTTAAAAGGTAACTAAAGACTTGAGGAGTGCTGAGGGGGTTAGGTTTGGTGGTGATAGACGTGACTATGGACTTAAAGTCATTGCCGAATCCTACAAGGAGGTAGATGATGAACTCCGATGACAACAATGGCTGTCCAGCATTTCCAAGAGTGGTGGCAAGAGAGGTGGCCTTATTGAAATACTTTGTAACAAAGTTTGAGCCTATCTTTAATATGGTATGTTGGAATTGAGTCTACATAATGTGTGCAGAACTCTGTGCTGAGAAAAGTGTTTTCCAGGATACCCCACACAGCACGGGATGAGGTGCAAGAGAGGACTAGAATAGCACATTATCAGACAGAGATGCGTTGAGTGCTAAGACAATTAGTTGGTCATGGAGTACCCAGGTGGAGTATTCAGGATTGGGCTCATCATTGAGGGTTGCAGAAAGTTGTGGAATGGAGCCATCGACAAAGCCGAATAGACGATGACCCTTCAAGAATGGCACGACTTGTGCCATCCACAACAGATAATTTTCTAGTACAAGTTTAATAGTTATGAAATGAGTAAAGGAGTTGATAAGTGTAGGGTTAATCGAGGATGGGCGGGTTGAAGAAATAGTAGACAATTCGGGAGTAGACATAGGAATCGAGATAAGCAAAAGGAAATATTGGTTTAAGAATGTTGTTGTTTTGTTGGAGAAAAGGATGCTAGTCCAAATGGGCTCTGAATACCATAAATGAACAATGAAAGGCAAGAAGATAATGAACATTAGGTGCTTGACAGAATGACACAAAGGAAATATGAAGTAACCTCCACTCGGATATTTCTCAATGAATCCTGTAAAACAATGATCCAATACATACATAGACATTTGAATGAGAGTAAGACATATTACAAGATCAATCCTACAATTCACATAAAATTAGTTAGTAATGGGAAGAATATTTTGAAATTTAGATGAGTGTTGTGCTATGAGTGGTGACAGATTCATGCAGGTTGGTGGTGCTCATTGTTTTGACGTGGGCTGGTGCCTCTCGCTGCTATGTCAGCTAGTGTGAGGGCTCCTTGTTGCTGCTGTGTGAGTGCTTGTCCTCTATATAGCCTACCAGACAACGAGTTGAAAGATGAGCAAAGGGCCAATGGGTTTTTTTTTGTCCCTAGTGTTGCAGATTGGGAATCAAGTGTGTGGAAGCCGACGAAAATACTAAACAATTGGCTTTTCTTTCCTCTTTCAGCATCCTGCTTCGTACATTCCCCTCTTTTTTTTCTAATAATTAATTTTTTCATTTTTTCTATTAATAAATTGAAATCTTGTTTTCATAAAATGCGAAGCATCTACTGCGCAATGTTGGCAAGTAAGTCTAAGGTCCGGTTTGAATTTGAAGTTAAGATAAATTTATCTTATTTTATCTTAAATTTATCATTACATTTTGTTAAATTCTTATATAAAATATAATAAATAATTCAAAATTTTTAAACTTCATTTTAACTTAATTCAATTTTTTTAAATTTTAAAATAATAATAATATTAAAAAGTAATATTATAATAATATTTTATTTAATTTTTAAAATTTATTTCATCTTATTTTAATTTATTTCTTAATTTTTATTTTTATGTTTTAAGACTAGTTTGAATTGAGAAATAAAATGAGTTGAAATGAATTTAATTTATTTTTTAATATTATTATTATTTTAAAATTTAAAAAAATTGAATTGAAATTTAAAAAATACATATTAAAATTTTTAAAAATTATATTAAAATTTATATTTTATATAAAAATTTAAAAAAATATAATAATAAATTTAAAATAAATAAAAGCGAACTGTCTGCCAGCCCTTGATGGTCAAATTTTCGAGTATTGCCAAAAGTTTATTCCTCGATAAGCAAAAAAATGAGTATGTGACAATAAAATAAAATAAATAAATCCTCGATAAACAGAAAATTGAGTATATACCGAATACCATCCACCTTCTCTCTCTCCCCACCGCTTAATTCTCAATCTCTCGTCTTCCACACATTCCCACAAATTTCTCTCTTTCGAAATGGCTGACACTGGAGTGATCACCGTTTATGGTAATGCAGCGATCAAGAAATCTCCCTTCTCTGCCGGCACACGCTGAGGAGGCAAGTGCCTGTGCCATCAAGGCTCTGGAGCGTGTGCCGGCGGATATCAGGGCCCAGGGTGGAGTGGCTCGCATGAGTGACCCCCAGCTGATCAAAGAGATCAAGCAGGCTGTGACCATCCCTGTTATGGCCAAAACCCGCATTGGCCACTTCGTGGAGGCCTAGATCCTGGAGGCCGTCGGGATCGACTACGTGGACGAATCTGAGGTGCTCACACCGGCCGACGAGGATAGTCATATCAACAAACACAATTTCCGTATCCCTTTCGTCTATGGCTGCTGGAACCTCGACGAGGCCTTTCGGAGGATCCGCGTGGGCGCGGCGATGATCCGCACCAAGGGTGAGGCCGGAACCGGCAACGTGATCGAGGCCGTTAGGCACGTGCGCTCGGCCATGGGAGACATCAGGGTACTGAGAAACATGGACGATAACGAGGTCTTCACTTTCGCCAAGAAGATCGTCGCGCCTTACGACCTCGTGATGCAGACCAAGCAGCTCGGGAGGCTTCCCGTCGTGCAATTCGCTACGGGTGGGGTCGCGACCCCTGCCGACGCTGTGCTGATGATGTAGCTGGGTTGCGATGGTGTGTTCGTGGGCTCCGGAGTGTTCAAGAGTGGGGACCCGGCGAGGCGAGCGCGGGCCATTGTGCAAGCCGTGACCCATTACAGTGACCCAAATGTGCTTGCGGGGGGTGAGCTGCGGGTTGGGCAAGGCCATGGTAGGGATAAATCTCAATGATGATAAGGTTGAGAAAAAATGGGAAATTAAGGACGAGGAGTATATAGTCTTCTCTGGAAAGATTTACATTATTAATGCCAAATTTTATTAGTTTTGCTTTGAATTAGCTATAGATTTTGGCTTGGAAGATCACGATTAGGGGATCATAGATTTGAGATTGTCTCATTTTAAACAAGTAATAGATTTATCATGTAATCCTTGAAAATTTGTCATATCACCTTTGATAGCTTACTTGTAGTACTAGTTGCTTTCCACCGGTGAGAATGACTGTGTTTTGGTTGGAAATTATTGGAGGGAATCATTCCTTTCATTTTGTTGGGTATGAAATAACAGTACTTTTTCATATGCCTATTTGAATTTGATTTTTAACATGTTGGGTTTTGAGGAAAATAGCTGTGGCAAATTGGAGACATTTGATCATAGTCAATGATGCCTTGCACTAATTGGTTTTGAATACTTTCAATTTGACACTCATAAGTTTTTTTCTTTTGATAAGTAAAAAATAATTATTATTGATGTGATCGAAAAAAGTCTATCCCGTGTACACAAGAAGTATACAACAGAATACCTAAAGACATTCTAAGAGCTAGAAAATAAAGACAAGAAATCAAGAACATTGTTTCTATTTAATACAATGTTTGAAAACCACAACATTAAAGTGTGAAAGAAGAAATTTTGTACCTCTGCCCTTGATCGCTCATTATTTTCAAAGCAACGTTCGTTCTTTTTCGACCAAATGCACCACATAATGCACAATGGGACCATCTTACACGCTGCTGCCACTTAAGGACAGCTTTGCATCTTCCTCCAACCCCCCAACAGGTCCACCAACCTTGCTGGCATAACTCAGGCAACATCAACCCTTTGAAAGATCTCATCCCACAACATCCTTGCGACTTCGCAATGCAATAAGAGGTGATCCACAGATTCTCCACTCTTTTTGCACATGTAGCACCAATCAACACAATGCAACCCCTCTTCCTCAGAATGTTTGTGGTCAAAATTTTACCAAGAGCGGAAGTCCACACAAAAAAAGCTACTTTTGATGGCTCGCGAGACCTCCAAATGTTTTTCCATGGGAAGGGAACATGATCTTGTGTTGATAAAAGTTTATAATAAGCCTTTACTGTACACCTCTTGTGGTTATTGGATCTCCACTTCATTCTATCTCCATGTAGGATAAGAAGCCTTGTGGCATATAATAATCTAAAAAAATCTGTAACCATAGACAATTTCCAATCATGGAGATCCCAATTAAAGAGGATGTTTCATTGATGAGAACCATGAAAGAATAATTGCATATCCGCCACTGAAGCTTCCCTATTAGCTACAATGCGATACAAGGATGTAAAAGCTTTATCTAGTGTGACATCACTACACCACAAATTCCTCCAAAATCTAACTTCAGTGCCCTCTCCGACCACAAAACTAATGTGATTTTCAAGAACTGGCCACTCTATTGTTTTCCAATTAACTAGATGGTACTTCTCCTCCCCCATGCCTCCCCATAAGAAGGCTCTGAAAAGCTTTTCCATCCTACACACCCTCCTTGCAGGCAAAGGAAAAAGTGACAGAAAATAGGTGGATAGATTAGTTGACGTGCTCTTGATAAGAGTAAGTCTCCCCCTTTAGATAAGTACACACGTTTCCACCCAGCCAATCTTCTTTCTATCTTTTCTACAACTCCATCCCAAATGGCTCTAGTTTTAAATGTTGCGCCGAATGGAAGGCCCAAATACTTCATTGGTAAAGAAGAAACCGTACGGTCTAGGAGACTAGCTAACCTGGAAACATGAGGAATCTCTCCCACTGCCACTAACTCGGACTTACCAAGATTCACCTCGAGCCCTGACACTGCCTTAAAACAAAGTAACAGTGCTCGCAAGGTTTGGATTTGGCTCTCCTCTGCTTCACAGAAGAGTAGAGTATCATCTACAAATAATAAGTGTGAGATATTAATAGAACCACTAGTGCCATTACCTATTTGGAAGCCAGACAGAAATCCGCCACCAATAGCAGCCTTCACCATTCGACTCAAAGCCTCCATGACAATAACAAATAAAAGAGGAGAAAGAGGGTCTCCTTGCTTCAAACCCCTGAAACTCTAAAAAAAACCAGCCGATGTGCCGTTAACTAGAATCGAAAAATGAACCGTCGAGATACAATGACGCATTCAAGAAATCCAACTATCCCCAAAGCCACACCTCCCAAGCAAGTATAAAATAAAATTCTCAATTTACATGGTCATAGGCTTTTTCCATGTCCAACTTGCAAAGTATACCCGATCCGCCCTCCTGCAATTTATGATCTATATATTCATTTGCAATGAGAATTGAATCAAGTATTTGTCTTCTACGAATAAAAGCATTTTGAGGCTTGGAGATAATTTGTTACAGAACAAGACTTAACCGGTTAGCAAGCACCTTTGAGATGATCTTGTAGATACTACTAACCAAGCTTATAGGGCGAAACTCCTCAATAACTGAAGCCCCTTGTTTCTTAGAGATGAGAGCAATAAACGTTGCATTGAGGGATTTCTCAAATTTCTGAAAAGAGTGAAGCTCACTAAATACCTCCATAACATCACCTTTTACAATATCCCAGCAAGTTTGGAAAAACCCTATCGTGAAATCGTCTGGTCCTGACGCTTTGTCCTTTGCCATAGCTGAAATAACCTAATAAATTTCCTTTTCATCAAAAGGTCTCTCTAAGGAACTCACATACTGTGAATCGATGGTCTCAAATGCCAAGCCATCAAGCTTCGGTCTCCAACCAACTGGTTCTGATAGGAGGTTCTTATAATAATGTACAATGTGAATTTCTATATGGGGGGGGAGAAGAAAGTATCTGAGGACCCGAATGTAACGACTCAATAGCATTATTTCGTCGATGAGAATTAGCCACTTTATGAAAGAATTTTCTATACTTATTGCCTTCTTTCAACTAAAATGCCCTGTTCATTTATGAAAGAATTTTGTACATTTATTTTGACACTCATAAGTGGTACACTAGCTATCATGTCAATGGTCACATAATGGGGAGATTCTAGGGGTAGGCTTAGATCTTGCTTTTTTTGTTACCTTTTGACCACAACGATGTATTTTTAAGGAAAAATTTTAAAAGGAAAGCTCACATCTTGCACTCTTGCATATCCACTGCAAGGTAATATTACTTTTTTACTCTTTTTAAAAGTCTCACATTTCTTTTCTTCCCCAACAGATGCCAACGTTTATCCACCATTCACACAAAAGCAAGGAACATTTGACCAACTCATTCCTTGTACGCCCAGTGTAAAATTCTCAAGTAATCTGAGTCTCTGAGATACATCATTAGTTTTATTGAGCACTGTAGCATAATCTGAGATACTTGCAACTAAACAAACTCCCAACCCCATCCCACAAAGAAAAATCCAAACAAAAAAACATATAGAAAGCGTCCCAAAATACTGGCCCAAAGATACCAAGGTCTGCATAACAGAAATCCTGGAGTTCAAATGGGGTTTTGGACGAGGCCAGTTGGGTAAAGATTGCTGCTTTGCGGAGTGGAGTAAATTGGAGCAGCTAGGTTGTGAATAAATCCTTATAGCCAAGGGAAATGCTTGACTTTTCTCAAACTGGTATACATCGCAAACACTTCATAAAATACGGCCAAACTTGAGTGTAAAAACCTTGCTATGAATCGAAGTAAAAGAAGAAGAAAAGCTTGACCAAAAAGAAAATGCTAGTAGAAATCTAATGAATAAGAAGACTTTTCGGTTGAAAATACAGCAGTGAGTTCCGTATTCGCATTCCATTCATGTACTGCTTTCTATCGAGTGAGGGTTTTTTTTCACAAGAGAAGCAAAGGGAGGTGAGTCTCATTTGGCTTGTTTTGGATGAGAACGTTGGTATACATTTTCGATGATCGTATTAGTATATATATACAATGTTACCTTAGAGGACGTTGCTGTTGGAGCATTGGGGTTCTGTACGAGAGAAGGAATGATTTGGGGGATTTCAGAGAGAGAGAGAGGAGGGTGTTCTGTCAATTAAGAGAAAGGAGGGGGAATTGAGAGTTGATTCTTTCTTTTAACTCAAGTCAGCATTTTTCGTGCGGTGTGTTTGATTCAAAGGCTTTTGTACAACATGTCTCAAAATGAGACCTATTTTGGATTCTCTTGTGGACCTGTGGTTCCTTTCCTGACTAGTGGGAGATCTGAACCTTGAAGAAAGAGTTGTGCTAGGGGCACACAAGGTTGTGTACACGTTGGAGACCCGGCTGACCTGACATAGTAGATATATTAAAAAAAAACGAAAAGAATAAAAAGAGAGGGAGCCGGAGTTATATATTTTACAAACAAATCCGGCTCGCAGAACCCTGTTCTAACGTCGCTCTTCCAAAAGTTTCCAAATCCAGCCGAATAATGTCCTCGGCAAAGGTTCCAACCCAATTTTCTGGACTAGTGGGGGTCGTTGTGGGTAGCCGGAATGACTGTGTTATTGTATTTGTATTGAAGTTTTCCTTATTTTTGTTCATGTGCTAACAGCTTTTCGACTACTTGCATCAGCTTGTTTGAGTCCACATATGTCCCGTGTCAAAGTGACAACTTCTTGGATATCTTGAGATTTTTCTAATATTTTCTGGATTTGGGTAGCCATTAAGTTGACGGTAACGAAGAAATAAAGCGTACCCATATGAGATTTGGTGTTTTTTCTCATTTGGGTCTGCTTAATTGGTCGATATCTTGTGGAATTAGTCAAACTCGATGATGGAAATTTGAAATTGGATTATTGATGGAAACAGATGGTGTTGATCTACTACTGGGTTAGAGAATTGAAACTACTAAGTGTTTTCATCTACTACTGGCATGTGGCTATTTTGGACGAAAACAGATGGTGGTTGATCTTGTTTGTAATAAGATGCAGCTCTGCCCTCTTTTGGATGGAAACAGATGGTGGTATTCTGGTATTTGCAAGTGTTTGTATCTTCGATTTTGATTGGGGTGTAAATCTTATTTGTAATTATGTGATTTTGTAATAAGATGCAGCTCTGATACTTTAAGTAAAGTCTTTTTTTGTTCTTAAAATAGCTCTGATACCCCGATTAGTTTGTAATTGGGGTGTAATTGATTGTTCTTAAAGCAACTCTGATACCCCCAAAGAGCATCCTTTTGTAGCTCACTAATTTATACGGAACAAGTTGCATCCTTTTGTAGCTCACTAATTTATATAGAAAAAGTTGCAGGTGGATGAATTGCCAAGCGATGAACGGGATATTGATCCCATCTTTTTAATCAGCCTTTTGTTTCATCAACTGGAGCACCCAAATTAATGTTAGAAATCAACACACACACGTAAATGAAGAAGCTGGAGGCTTCTGGAAGGTGAAGGTAGGCACCGAATAGATGCAGCTGGAAGGTCGGCGCCGCCTGAAAATGTCAGCCGCCGCTTGAAAATGTAGGCCGCCGGAATTTCGGTTTTTCACCGTCATTACACGTTCACATTATTTATTTCTCCTATAAATACATGTAAGATTGTAATGAGAAGCTAAGAGCGTGATGTGAGGTCCGTTGGAGGCAGTGAGAGTGAGGGAAACCATTGTAAATAATTGGTTTGTTGTTTAATACAAAATTCTCCTCTCTGTGGGTGTGGACGTAGGCTAAATTGGCCGAACCACGTTAAATTCTGGTCTCCTTATTATTTGTGAGCTTCCGCCGATCCCAACAAGTGGTATCAGAGCCGGTAGGAGGCCGGAATTGTGAATTTTCGTGAGAGGCCCATTTTGAAACTTGATCGAAATCAAGTTTGGAGGATACCATCAGATTCCTCAGGTCAAGACGAAAATTCTGGTGAAAATTTCGTCCCAAACGGACACCGGACGAAGCTACACGCTCTACACGCGCCGACTCGGCGACGGCCACGGGACCCACGCGCCACACGCGCGCGCAGTGAAGAAGACAAGCTCCGACCCGTTAAATCCGGGTGATCCGACCCTAACCGGGTTGACCCGGTTTCCGACCCGCTACAGTAACCCAACGGATAAAGAATATTCCGTCGGTATATTCCGGTGGACGGTGGGGAATATTCCGTCACCGGAAAGAATATTCCGTCACCGGCAAGAATATTCTGGTGCAGGAATATTCCGGTGACTGAGAGAATATTCAGGTCGCCGGAGAGAATATTCCGGTGGACGGTGGGGAATATTCCGGCAGACGAAGGAATATTCCGTTTTTCTTATTTTTCAGGTTTTCGGCGCAATTTTGATCGGTTTGGAACGAGACAAGAGTCGTTTCTAAGGTTTTCCACCGTTCTGGACGCAACGGTGAGCTCCGTTTGTTGAGATTAAACTCCGAACGTTGAGAAACGGTCACTCAAATCAAAGATTAAAGCCGAACTGATGGAGGACTCGGGAGCAGATGCGATGATCAAGCAAATTACGCACTGTGGAGATCCCAGATGAAAGATCTTCTGAATAGTAAAGATCTATTCGAGCTTATTGAAATTTGGATATAGATTATGGGATCCAAAAGCGAAGAAGGTCATCAGAAGCAGGGACGTTGTGTTCCATGAAGACCAGATGTTTGGATCAGAACAAACAACTCCAAGTGCTCCAGAACCAGCTCCGAGTTCACTACCACTTCAGTCTGTTTCAAACACTGAAGATAGACAGGAAGTTTCCCCAGAAGAAGAAGAGGATGCTGACAACAGAGAAACCACTACTGAGCAGGGGGAGCAGTTTCCTTCTCCATCAGAAACTGCAGAGTTTCCACGGTTGTCAGGTGATCAACCTCAGCAGGACAGATCCTCTAGAGGGCGATTGTTGATTCCGTCTCAAAGATATCCGGAATCAGATTATATTCTTCTTACAGATGAGGGGGAGCCAGAAAACTTCCAGGAGGCAATATCTCATCCAGATAGCAAGAGATGGATGCAGGCTATGCAGGATGAGATGAACTCGTTACAGAAGAATCAGACTTATGAGCTGATGGAACTTCCAAAAGACAAGAGAGCACTGAGAAACAAATGGGTGTTCAAGCTGAAAAATGATGGTAAGCAGGTGAAGCACAAAGCTCGCTTGGTCGTCAAAGGATTCCAGCAGAAGAAAGGAATCGACTTTGATGAGGTATTTTTACCTGTTGTGAAAATGACTTCAATTCGAATGGTACTCGGATTGGTGGCAAGTCTTGACTTGGAGCTTGAACAGATGGATGTGAAGACAGCATTTCTTCACGGCAACCATACAAAGGAGAATCCAGCAGACATGTTAACGAAGGTAGTCACATACGAAAAAACTTGAGCTATGTAGAGACATAGCCAGGTTAAGTACCTTGAATTAAAATGTGACAGGATATCCTCCGTTTGGTGTTGAGGGGGAGATTGTTAGAAATCAACACACACACGTAAATGAAGAAGCTGGAGGCTTCTGGAAGGTGAAGGTAGGCACCGAATAGATGCAGCTGGAAGGTCGGCGCCGCCTGAAAATGTCAGCCGCCGCTTGAAAATGTAGGCCGCCGGAATTTCGGTTTTTCACCGTCATTACACGTTCACATTATTTATTTCTCCTATAAATACATGTAAGATTGTAATGAGAAGCTAAGAGCGTGATGTGAGGTCCGTTGGAGGCAGTGAGAGTGAGGGAAACCATTGTAAATAATTGGTTTGTTGTTTAATACAAAATTATCCTCTCTGTGGGTGTGGACGTAGGCTAAATTGGCCGAACCACGTTAAATTCTGGTCTCCTTATTATTTGTGAGCTTCCGCCGATCCCAACAATTAATAACATTCTTTTCATTAAGAACAGATTAGTGTCATCATCATCAATATGCTTATTACAATAATGAACACCAGAATAACTACATCATGCCTTAAAACTAATCACATGCAACAATAGATCGAACTCAAGTACTTTGTTATCAACACTCACATGGACCTTGGGCTGCCGAACCTGCATTGAATTGGAGACTCCTCACCCAATCGAGCTTCTTTCCATTGGAAACCGCCAGAAATGGTTGCATGTTTTCTAATCTAGAAGTCCAAGGCCAACCATTCTCCTGATGATGATCATGATCAGCTTCTTTCTTGGTCTCTTTTATCCTAAAACACTAATGCTATATATTAAAAGAACTAAAATTAGTTTTCTTACAATAATTAGTTACATCTTAAATCAGGAAACTCAACCAAACTAGTAATAGTTCCAAACTTAATCTGAGCACGTCCTACCTCTTAAAGTAAAAAGAGGTCCAAACTTATGCTGGCATTTTCCTCAACACTTTAGATCACTCCCATAAATGGCATTAAAGAAAAGAACCTTGAAAAAAGCTGGCGATCTGAATCTATGTAAGGGAACACAAGTTTTTTTTTTTTTTTTTTTATTGTAGCTTAAGCACCAACTTCATTGGACACTTCATACACCAGCAATCAGAAGTAAAATATCCAACATACCATGCTAAGCATGACAACGAGAAACCCATCCTCAGAGACCTTTTTCTCTGCTATGGTTGTTTCATCTTTCAAGATTACAATAAAAGCACAGATACAATGAAAGCACAAGAAATTTAAAATTTTAAATTAAAAGGGAGAAGAAAGGAAGGAAGGAAAACAGAACACATGGTGTTGGAGGGCTGAACCGCGATTTCGAAATGGCTGCCTTTCAGAGTTTTCACGGTGAGCTTCATTGCGGTGACTTGGCAGCACGAATCGGTCGAAACGACGGCTTTTCGACGGGGAGAAAACCCAAGATATATCGATATTTTCTAGTTTGAAATCGTGGGTTGAAAAAACACTAAAAATGAAAACCAGTAGATGCAAAGAAGAAGATGAGAGGTATTGGACCTTCGTCTTCGTCTTCGTGGTCCTATGTCTTCTTGTTCGTCTTCATCATTCTACAGGTATCCGAAGCATGGTTCTCTGTCTTCGTCGTTCAACCTAGTTTTCATTATCGAAAGAAAATTGTTGGGATCTCTATTTTCGGATTCTTATTTAAAAATTTTTATTTAGAATTTTTTTTTTAGTTTTTTATTTTACATATTTTTTATATAAATATTTTTAAATAATGTTATAATTTTTTTATATTTTTAAAAAATATTTTAAGATTTTTAAAAAATTATAAAAAAAAAAATTAAAAATGTATATTTTATTTACTTGATTTTTTAACATCTTAAATTATTTTAAAAGTAAGAAAAAATCACAATATTATTTTAAAATACTTATATAAATATCATATAAAATTAAAAATAAAAAAAATCCTTAATAGAGATCTCTGAATAAGAATCTAAAAATAGAGATGTTTAATATTACTCTTATCGAAATGCACCGTTTGAGTTTTACACGTGGCCGGACGTGTACATGAGAGGTACCAACCCTGTGTGCGAATAGTATTTTTCTTGAAGAAGAGGCAATCTGCGGTTTCATTTTTGAGCTTCGCAATCCATTATTCTCATACATCAAACTTATTAATTAATTTTATTTTATTTTATTTTAATATTATTTTTGAACTAATTGAATTTTTCTCTTTATCCATACATCAGAGAAATAAATAAATAAAATAAAAAAAGTGTAGTTTGTGATGGATGGAGATGAATAATAGAATTTTTTTTTACGTGTTTTTTCTTGTTCTCAAGGAGTAACTAGTCTTTGCCACTTTTGATAGTCATTGCCTGTTTGCCCTCCTAACTTTTTTTTTTTTTTTTTAAATTTTTTGGCTGCTGGTCTATTTGACGTTCTTGACCCAATGTTCAAAATTTCACATAAACTTTTCAAATCATGTAATTTAGACTTTGTACTGCATGCCTTTCATCGGATTAGAATTTTATTTATCATCTTCACACTATTTTTTCCTCATACTAAATGTGTAGTATATATATGAAAAGTAGAATAATTCAATTAGTTTAAGAAAACCAAAACAAAAATTAAAAAAAAAATAGAAAAGTGGTGTGTACTTGTTGGGATCGGCGGAAGCTCACAAATTTTATGGAGACCAGAATTTAACGTGGTTCGGCCAATTTAGCCTACGTCCACACACACAAAGAGGAGAATTTGTATTAAACAACAAACCAATTATTTACAATGGTTTCCCTCAACTCTCACTGCCTCCAACGGACCTCACCTCAAGCTCTCTTCCTCATTACAATCTTACATGTATTTATAGGAGAAAGAAATAGTGTGAACGTGTAAATGACGGTGGAATTCCGGCGGCCTCCATTCTTGAATTTTCCGGCGGCGCCTACCTTCCAGCTGCTACTGACGGTGCCGTCTTCCAGAAGCCTCCAGCTTCTTCATCACGTTGCGTGTTGATTTCCAACAATCTCCCCCTCAACACCAAACGGAGGATATCCTGGCACATTTTAGTTCAAGGTACTTAACCTGGCTGTGTTTCTACATAGCTCAAGTTTTTCGTATGTGACTACCTTTGTTAGCATGTCCGCTGGATTCTCCTTTGTATGGATCTTTACAAGCTTCAACAGCTGTTGCTCCATTACTTCACGTATCCAGTGATACCGAATATCGATGTGCTTTGTTCGGGAGTGGTACATCGAGTTTTTACTCAGATCAAGAGCACTTTGACTATCACAATAGATTCTGTACTCTTTTTTACTGACTCCCATTTCTTGGAGGAACCGCTTTAGCCACAACATTTCCTTTCCTGCTTCTGCTATAGCAATGTACTCTGCTTCTGTTGTAGATAAAGCCACACATTTCTGCAGTTTGGACTGCCATGATACAGCTCCACCTGCAAATGTGTAAATATATCCTAATGTAGATTTTCTACCATCAAGATCACCTGCCATATCAGCATCTGTATAGCCATCCAAGACTGGGTTAGCTCCCCCGTAGCACAAGCACAACTTTGATGTACCTTTAAGGTACCTGAGAATCCACTGTACTGCTTTCCAGTGTTCTTTCCCTGGATTTGAAAGAAAGCGGCTCACAACTCCAACAGCGTGAGCGATGTCAGGTCTTGTACAAACCATGGCGTACATTAAACTTCCTACTGCTGAGGAGTACGGTACTGTAGCCATTTCTTGAACCTTTTCCGGTGATGACGGACATGAACTCTTGCTCAATTTGAAGTGATTAGCCAGTGGAGTATTGACTGGCTTTGCTTTCTCCATGTTGAACCTTCGTAGTATTTGTTCAACATACTTTTCCTGTGACAGCCATAGCTTCTTTTTCTTCCTGTCACGAGTGATCCTCATGCCCAAAATCTGCTGGGCAGGTCCTAAGTCTTTCATCTCAAAGACTTTGGAGAGATCCGTCTTTAGCTTCCTGATAATGGATGGATCTTTTCCAATAATCAGCATGTCGTCAACATAGAGCAGTAACATCACGAAGTCACCTTCTGAAAATCTTCGGATGTAAACGCACTGATCTGCAGCAGTTTTCTTGTAGTCATGACTCATCATGAATGAGTCAAACTTCTTATACCACTGTCTGGGAGCCTGCTTCAAACCGTAAAGGCTCTTTTCCAACTTGCAGACCAAATGTTCCTTTCCAGGAACTTGGAAGCCTTCTGGCTGCTCCATGTAAATCTCCTCATCAAGGTTGCCGTGAAGAAATGCTGTCTTCACATCCATCTGTTCAAGCTCCAAGTCAAGACTTGCCACCAATCCGAGTACCACTCGAATTGAAGTCATCTTTACAACAGGTGAAAATACCTCATCAAAGTCGATTCCTTTCTTCTGCTGGAATCCTTTGACGACCAAGCGAGCTTTGTGCTTCACCTGCTTGCCATCATTTTTCAGCTTGAACACCCATTTGTTTCTCAGTGCTCTCTTATCGTTTGGAAGTTCCATCAGCTCATAAGTCTGATTCTTCTGTAACGAGTTCATCTCATCCTGCATAGCCTGCATCCATCTCTTGCTATCTGGATGAGATATTGCCTCCTGGAAGTTTTCTGGCTCCCCCTCATCTGTAAGAAGAATATAATCTGATTCCGGATATCTTCGAGACGGAATCAACAATCGCCCTCTAGAGGATCTGTCCTGCTGAGGTTGATCACCTGACAACTGTGGAAACTCTGCAGTTTCTGATGGAGAAGGCAACTGCTCCCCCTGCTCAGTAGTGGTTTCTCTGTTGTCAGCATCCTCTTCTTCTTCTGGGGAAACTTCCTGTCTATCTTCAGTGTTTGAGACAGACTGAAGTGGTAGTGAACTCGGAGCTAGTTCTAGAGCACTTGGAGTTGTTTGTTCTGATCCAAACATCTGGTCTTCATGGAACACTACGTCCCTGCTTCTGATGACCTTCTTTACTTTTGGATCCCATAATCTGTATCCAAATTCTTCATCTCCATAGCCGATGAAAAAACACAGAGTAGACTTTTCATCAAGTTTCTGTCTTTTCTCCTTGGATACATGTGCAAATGTTTTGCACCCAAATACTCTTAGATGAGAGTATGAAATCTTGCGGCCTGACCACACCATCTCTGGAATTTCAAACTGCAGTGGAACTGACGGTGTTCTGTTGATCAGGTAACAGGCTGTTTTTACTGCTTCACCCCAGAATGGCTTAGGCAACTTTGCCATACTCAGCATGCATCTGGTTCGCTCCACAATGGTCCGGTTCATCCGTTCTGCTACACCATTGTGTTGTGGGGTGTAGGGGACAGACTTCTCGTGTCTGATGCCATGTCTGGAACAATATTCTCTGAACTCTCGAGAAGTGTATTCACCTCCATTGTCTGTCCGGAGGCATTTCAGCTTCTTGCCTGTTTCTCTTTCTACCATGGCATGGAAGTTTTTGAATTGCTCAAAAACTTGATCTTTCCTTTTTAGGAAATACATCCACACTTTTCGTGAAGTATCATCAATAAAAGTAACAAAATATTTGTTACCTCCAAGTGATTCAACTTCAAAAGGACCGCAAACATCAGAGTGTACCAAACTCAATAACTCTGATCTTTTTCCAGTAGATGTCTAGAATGAAACTCTATGCTGTTTCCCAAATAAACAGTATTCACAAGGGTTGAGAGCAATACCTTTATTTACTGTAATCAATGCTTTCTTTGCAAGCATAAACACCCATTTTTCTCCCATGTGGCCAAGTCTCCGATGCCACAAGTTTGGTGATGTATCATCTTCAGCTACATTGAGACTGTTTGCACATATCTTAGCACTTGATTTGTACAAAGTGCCACAGACAT
The DNA here is from genome assembly GCA_036559045.1 of Platycarya longipes. Lineage (NCBI taxonomy): Eukaryota > Viridiplantae > Streptophyta > Magnoliopsida > Fagales > Juglandaceae > Platycarya > Platycarya longipes. Next base: position 24,679,006 of record CM071801.1, read on the forward strand.
GTCCCCGTGCAAAGACCATTGCTCCTTTCTTCAATTTCCAGGCATTGTTGCTGAAGATGCTCTCGTAACCCTGTTGATCAAGGGTTCTTATTGAAATCAGGTTGAGTCGGAGATCGGGTACGTGCCGAACGTCATTTAGCACCATAGTACAGCCAACACTGGTTTTTATTTTGACATCTCCAATGCCCACGATCTTTGAGAAACTTGAATTTCCCATCCTGACTGTACCGAAGTCTCCTGCCTTGTAAGTACTGAAGAAATCCTTACAAGGAGTGGCATGATAGGATGCTGCTGTATCTATTACCCACTCGGCTTCCTCGCTTGAAACGTGCAAGCAAGATTCTTCACCAGCGGAAAGGAGTACACAATCTCCAGAAAGTGTCACTGCAGCTTCGCCTTCTTCGTGCTTTGACTGATTGCTTGGCTGATTCTGCTCCTTCTGCAGCTTTCGGCATTCCCTTTTAAAGTGGCCTTCAATACCACAATAAAAGCATTTTCCCTTCTTTCGCTGTTTACCGCGACTTTGGGATCTCCCTTTGCTCTGACTCCTATTCCTTTCTCGACTTCTTCCTCTACTATTTCTTTGATGCCTTCCTTCTGTTACAAAGGCATCTGTCTCGTCTCCTCCAATCTCCTTTCGTCTAGCCTCTTCATTAAACAAGGCGTCTATCACCATTGACATGGCGAGCTTTCCATCTGGAGCTGAATTACTGAGTGAGACCACTAGCGTTTCCCAACTATCTGGTAGGGAACTGAGAAGTAGTAGAGCTTGCTCTTCATCTCCGAGCTTAAAGTCTACGGATGCAAGCTGATTTACAAGATTCTGAAACTCGTTGGTGTGTGCGGCCACGGAGATGCCGCTTTTGAGTTTCAAGTTGACAAGGCGTCTCATTAGTAATGCCTTGTTCCGAGCAGTTTTTGCCTGGTACATGTTTTCCAGCTTTTTCCACAGTTGATAGGCATCCGTTTCCTGTGCAACATGATGAAAAACACTATGGTCAATCCACTGCCGGATCTGACCAATAGTTTTCTTATTCATCTTATGCCAGTCTTTTTCCGCTACATCATCTGGCTTTACGCTTTTCTCTTCAATTGGATCGAAGAGATCTTTACAATTCAGGAGATCTTCCATTCGAGGTCTCCATAGTGCGTAATTTGTAGATGTTAGCTTAATCATCGCACCTGCTCCCGAGTCCTCCATCAGTTCGGCTTTAATCTTTGATTCGATTGACCCTTTTCTCAACGTTCGGAGTTGAATCTCAACAAACGGAGCTCACCGTTGCGTCCAGAACGGTGGAAAACCTTGGAAACGACTCTTGTCTCATTCCAAAACGATCAAAATTGCGCCGAAAACCTGAAAAATAAGAAAAACGGAATATTCCTTCTGAAACGGAATATTCCCTGACGTCGCGGAATATTCTTCGTCTGCCGGAATATTCCCCTCCGACAACCGGAATATTCCCTATTGTACAGGAATATTCGCTTACCGGAACAGTGTAATCGGTCACCGGAAATTTCCCACGGTTGCCGGAATATACTCGTCGGTGACGGAATATTCTTGACGGTGACGGAAGATTCCGCCGGAATATTCTTTTTCCGGTGGGGCACTGTAGCGGGTCGGGAAATGGGTCGGGCGATGGGTCCGGGTCGAATCGCTCGGATCCGGGTCGGAGGTCTTCTTCAACCTCTGTCTGGCGCGTGCAGCGCGTGCCGCGAGTGGCCGGCGCGTGATTGGACGTCCTCGGCGCGTGTGGAGCGTACGGCTTCTTCCGGTGTCCGTTTGAGACGAAATTTTCACCAGAATTTTCGTCTTGACCTGAGGAATCTGATGGTATCCTCCAAACTTGATTTCGATCAAGTTTCAAAATGGGCCTCTCACGAAAATTCACATATCCGACCTCCTACCGGCTCTAATACCACTTGTTGGGATCGGCGGAAGCTCACAAATTTTATGGAGACCAGAATTTAACGTGGTTCGGCCAATTTAGCCTACGTCCACACACACAAAGAGGAGAATTTGTATTAAACAACAAACCAATTATTTACAATGGTTTCCCTCAACTCTCACTGCCTCCAACGGACCTCACCTCAAGCTCTCTTCCTCATTACAATCTTACATGTATTTATAGGAGAAAGAAATAGTGTGAACGTGTAAATGACGGTGGAATTTTGGCGGCCTCCATTCTTGAATTTTCCGGCGGCGCCTACCTTCCAGCTGCTACTGACGGTGCCGTCTTCCAGAAGCCTCCAGCTTCTTCATCACGTTGCGTGTTGATTTCCAACAGTACTTGGAGATGATGAGTAGGCTCTCTAGATTATGGACTGTTCATGGTAAACAACATAACATGCAAATGGGCAAATAGCCTTTGCCAAACTTGTTATTCGTGTTCGGCGCCACCTCAAAATACTATAGGAAACTGCATTTCAATAAGACTAAATCCGAACCAGCGATGTTTACTTCAAATTGCAGGCCTTTCGTTTTAGTGAGCCGTGCCTTTGGGATCCCAGAATCGGGCCCCTTACTCCCTTGTTCATTTAGGCTGAAAAAAGAAATTAATTAACATAATGCAGTAGCGATGCTCCTCTAGCTTTGAGTCGGTAGCAAAGTGACGCCTGGTTTTAATTAGAAAATCAACCCGTCCCCCTGAGTCTAACAATACCCAACTCAAATAAATAGACTTACCATCAAGCAAGAATGCAACCGATTGCACCAAAGTCAAAAGAAGGTTCACATGGCTTGGGTCAAGAAGACTCTAGAATAAAATATGAGAATATCCTTCAAAACAAAATGAGAATTTGTGGTACACGTGTCATAATGATAGCAAAACTGATGTAAATGGCATGATAGAAATGTATGGGAAGAACTTTGAAATAGTAAGAAAGCCCTTTGAGGCATTTCACGACACACCCTATCTACGCTATCTCTTCCTACTTTATAATGATATCAAAGCTCATGACCCCTATCATAGTTTACAGTTCCAACCTAGACGGATTCTTCCATCTCCTTCGAAACTCCACCCTAAATTCAACCTCCATAGTCAACACTTCCCTTCTAAATTCGACTCGTCATTTTATTACTATAAAACTTATAATTGATTACTATCTTTTGTGGAAAGCTCAGATTATGCATTTTGAAGGGAAATCGTTTGTTTCATCTTGTGGATGGCTCATCTGTTGTGCCCCCTCCCATGGTTGATGGTAGCCCTACCCCCGAGTACCTCAAATGAACTCAACTTGATCAATTGATCATTTTGGCACTTAACTTTTTCTTGTCTGAAAATGTTCTTGGACAGCTTCTCGAGTGTAACTCTGCTTATAAAGTATGGACCACGTTGCAGAACCTCTTTATGGCTTAGTCCTCAATGCATATAATGCAAACCTAGCTACAACTCAATATACTTAAGAAGGGCCTTGAGTCAATTACTGACTACTTTCATAAAGCTAAAACCCTTGCTGTCTCCTTGACTGCCGCATGCTAGCCATTGTCACAAACTGAATTTTCAATGTGTCTGTTAGCAAGTTTAGGCATTAATTATGACTCATTGGTAACTTCCCCCACTACTCAATCTGATCCCCCAACCCCTCATCAAATTTACAGTTATTTACTTAATCATGAGTCTAGATTAACTCATCAAACCCATACCCTTCTCTCTGGAAATCCTATGCCTGTACATTTTACCCACACAAAATCCTCTTCTAGTTATACTTTTTCCCTAAGCTTTAGAGGTCGAGGTCGTGGTGGTCGTAGCAATCTCAATACCTTTACCAATAGAAATGACCATCGATCCATTTGTCAAGCGTGTCATAAAACTGGCCACACTACTTTGAGTTGCTACCATCGATTCAATCTAGCTTACCAAACCTCACATCCACCGAGCCTCTCAGCCAATCTTACTACAAACACACCTCATGTACCTTCAATCTAGTCACATCCTGGGTTCCCATATATTGTGACAACAAACCATTTCACTAGTGATTTTCATAATTTCAATTTGGACTCCATATCTTGTCAAGGCACGGATCAAGTTAGTGTTGGAGATGACTCTACCATTCCCATACAACATATTGATTATGCACATCCGCATACTCCTTTTGGAAAATCCTTTTTATCTCAACTTTTGCATGTTCCTTCCATTACAAAAAATCTCTTGTCCATTCGTTAATTTTGTCTTAATAATTCGGTTTATATTCAATTTTATTCCTCTTATTTTTTTGTGAAGGATTTACAAACCCTAGATGTTCTTCTTTAAGCCACTGTTAGGAATGACTTGTATGTTCTTCCTACCACAGTTTCGGCCGCCTCTACCTCCATCCCACCAAGAAACCTCATGCTCTTGTTGGTGAACAAACATCAGCTTTCAATTGGCATATGCGACTTGGTTATCCCTCCTCCCGAGTCACCTATTTCATTATTGGTCATTTTAAGCTTCCCACAAATTCAAGTATCCCAACATCACCATGTTCAACATGTCCACAAGCCAAAATTCATGCCTTACCTCACCCTCCATCTCCTTCTCGCTCTAAGCAACCTTTTGAATTATTATTTATAGGTGTTTAGGGACTGACTCCAGTATTGTCATCTACTGGTTGCCAGTTTTACTTGTCAATTATTGATAGCATTACTAAATATATTTGATTTTTTCTCTTCTAGCTAAATCTAACGTCACATCTATTTTTGTTGACTTTTTACATTACATTAGCATTTTTTTTCAACTAATGTGCTATATGTGCAAATAAGTAGAGGTGGTGAATTTCACCTCTTCACAAAGTACTTAAGTCATATGGCATTGGCCATCACATAATATGTCCCTATTGGGCCTATTCCCATGCATAAAATGGTAGTGTTGAGCGATATCATTGACACATTGTCGAGACATGTCTTTCCTTGCTTGCACATGCATCGACGCCTTTTAAATATCGGTTCGTTACATTTTAGACCGCAATTTTTCTTATTAATCGGATGCCTACTTCAATTTTAAAAACCAATATCCCTTTCAAATGTTTTTTCATTGTTCTCCTAATTATAATTTTTTTCGGACTTTTGGAGCTGTTTGTTGGCCTAGTTACGTCCTTTTAGTAAAAATAAAATTTACTTACGCTCCAAATTGTGTGTTTTTATGGGATATAGTCCTGATCATAAGGGCTTTTTTTGTTTGCATTTACCATTGGGTTGTACTTACATTTCTTGAGATGCATTCTCTTGGTTTTCCAGAGTCTGGGTCTGATTCCCCTCTGTTTATTTTCAAACAATCTAATCATGTTGTTTTTTTGTTATTTTATGTCGATGATATATTCGTTACTGGTTCACTTTCACTATTAATTTTGGATTTTATCACTGCTATGGGTAATAACTTCCTTGTTAAGGACTTTGGTCACTTGCATTTTTTTCTTGGTATTGAGGTTATCCAAAACAGTCATAGTCTTTATTTAAGTGAGTCTAAATACATCAATGACATTCTGCATCGCACTAATATGCACTGTGACGTCTTCAATCTACGTTTAGGATATAACGTAAATTGAAACATCGGGATACATAACGCAAGGTTACGTACCCCTTTATCTGCGTCAAAAAATATGCATGCGCCTAACTTACTAACAGTATGCGAAAAATACTGCAACAGAATAAAGTCAATTTTAAAAAATCCACAAAAATTCTAAATTTTTGCGCATATCACATGGTAAGCAAATTTTAAAACCCTTAATTTTACAAATTACATATCGTTGTTGGATTTCTCAAATATCAATATACAAATACTTTCCTTTCCTTTTGCAGAATTCCTTCTTAATATCACCTAATAGAGGAGGATTTTTCTCATCATAAAAGGAACGTTCTGAAGGACTCTTAAAGTACCTCAAAACTTCCTATGACGTCGAGGTCTCATCCTGTGATTCCTACTCTTGCAATCATGCCTATCATTCCGGAAGGAATGATAGATAAAATTAGAAAAAAAAAGATTTCAAGAAATTTAAGTAAGTACTCATAAACCTTACAATACAAGCATCGTTAGCTTATACGGATACACAAGTGCATATACCATGACTATTAGACGTGAGACATGATTTATGCATGACTTATGTTTGACTTGTGCATGACTTATGCATCATGCCTCTTCATAAAAAACTTTGTTGCTTTTCATAAAAAGAGACTTTCATGTTGCTTTGACTCTTGTTGACACGTATTTAAAACTTATCATGAACTTGAACTTTTCAGAAAACTATTCATGTCTTTTCTTATTATTCATAACTTTACGTGTTATTCATCTGGTTCATATCTTTCTTTAGGCTAGCCTTTCTTGTCATACTTGTCATATTGGATATATCACAGCTCTCCTATACACCGTGTGTTCCCTGCTTGTTACCGCATCACACTGAGGTAAATGCGTCATAATCATAATCATAATCATTACGGCAGGTCATTACACCTTTGCCGTTCTTGGCACCCACCAGCATTATGTACGACCACATTTCGCGAACCTTTAAAAAGGAATCATTCATGGCCCATTGACTGTTCTTCGTCGACTTAAGGGTTACCACTCCATTATTAAATACTCTAGAGTGGGTAAAGGAGTTCCACTAGGATAATACCTCATTCCAACTTTTGGAGTTCTTATAAAATATTTCTTATCTTATTTTCTTTTGAAAAACATAATGATCCAAAAGATATGGAACTCATCACTTCAATGAGCATACATATGACATGTGACTTTCATGTAAAACATATAATTAATGAAACGTATGAGACATATATTTTCGAAACTTATCTTAACCATGCCACATTATGCAAACTTAATTATTTTTCACGTATAACATATTCATTCAAATAAAAAAGGGTAGCAAATCAAACAACCCTAGCTTAAAAACATATGCCGAAATCTAGTGGGGTTCCCAACCCTAATTTGACATTTCATTACATAATATAATCAAGAAAACTATATTTATTCATATATCAAAAAGTAGCTTGGAAACAATAATACCCAAAAAGATTTAGGCCGAGTACTACATGAGTCTAAAAGCTTAAATTTTTCCTTCTTCTTTTTATTTCTTTTTATTAACACATAGAATCCTTAGAAAATAAATCACTAAATCTTCAATCAATAAAAGCTTGAACAAACCTTAAGGGTTCCTTAGTTTCATTACTTCATCTCCAAATTCCACACTAGAAATTCAAACTTAAATTAGTGTTTTACCTTCAAATCCCTTATGAATTCAAATCACCATTCATCCTTAAGAGATGATCTTTTAAAATATTCATTTATCTATTCTCCAATCTCTATGGCCGAACTACATCAACTCTCAAGGATAATATTTCTATTATCCCAAAACATGCATGGTCAAATCTAATTTTAACTAAAATCATCAAATCCCACTAGTATTGTTCATTCTTCCCACCATCATCAAACTCCATCATATATATATATTTCAAGTTAAAACCTAGAGTACCATCTTTAACAAAACATGGAAAACATAGCTTATCATTCAACAGATGTGCTAAATAATCAATTATAATAACTAAGAAAATATCTATACAAATAACACTAAATTTAGTTAAAAAAGTACTTACCACCATCCAAGCAATAAGCTAGGAAAACATTTTTAAAAGAGTACTTACCACCATCTAATTTTCAAACACTTGACTCTTCAAAATTCTAAAAGGTAGCATATTCTTAACATGCCAAGTGTCCACAAAATTCCACTAAGTGCTAGGCGCCACTCACATCTTCCTATAACTTCACTTGGATCTTTTCACTATTTTGAACCTAACTTATCAATATCTTATACAAAAAAAAGGCTAAAGAAATAAAAAATAGATACATCTCCAAATATCTTCAAAGAATTACTTAAAATAAATCATCCATTCCAAGTATGAAAGATCTAATGCAAAAAAAACTGGATTGTCACATACACAATGCTAAAGCAGTCTCAAAACCTATGTCAACTTCCACTAAGCTTACAACACTTGATGGATTATTTTTTAAGGATCCTCATCTTTATAGAAGCGTTGTTAGTAGTTTATAATATTTGGCCTTTACCCAACCAGATGTATCATTGGTTGTTAATAAAGTTTGTTAGTTTATGCATTGTTCAAAAAATTCACACTAGCAAGCTGTAAAGAGAATTTTTTGATATCTGCGTCTAACGACTCATTCGGTCTGCATTTTTCTACTCACTCTTTGTTTGATATTTCAGCCTACTTTAATATTGATTAGGCTGGTTGTCGTGACGATAGATAGTCTATAGGTGGGTTTTGTATATTCTTTGGCTTGCATCTTATTTCGTGGGGATCCAAAAATCAACTAACCATTGCTAGATCTTCGACTAAAGCTGAGTATAAGCCTGTTGCCAATATTACTTGTGAGATTTTATGGATACAATCTCTTTTAAAAGAACTCGGTGTTTTTTTTTACCAAAGCTCCAACATTTTGATGTGATAACTTGGTTGCCACATACTTATTCGTCAATCCAGTACTTCATTCTTGTACAAAACATGTCCGATTGGATTATAATTTTGTTCGTGATCGGATAGCTACCAAGACTCTCACAATTTCATTGTTTCTAGTAATGAACAACTTGCCGTTATTTTAATAAAACCTCTCTCCATGGCTCGATTTTCTTTGTTGCAATCAAGCCTCGCTATTTGTCAAGTGTTGCTTGACTCGATGAGGGTTGATGAGGCATTGCACCATCAGGCAAGAATGCAATAGATTGCACTAAAGGTAAAGTAGGCTCCCATGACATGGGTCAAGAAGACTCTAGAGTAAAATGTGAGAATATCCTTGTTAAAACAGAATGAGAATCTATGGTACATGTGTCACAATGATATAGAATAGGTTCATGTTATGTATTGAGTAGTATAAATTATGTAAATGGCATGACATAAATGTATGGAAGAACTTTGAAATAGTAAGAAAGCCTTTTTTGAGGCATTTCAGCAAACATCTTGTCTACACTATCTCTTCCTACTTTATCACATGCCAAAGATCTTGGTTAAAAAACAATATGATGGTAACATCTTGGTCATAGAATCTCTTTCAAGAGTTTGGTCTTTATCACTGCCCCTACCGCACCATTCCCCAACTTTTTCCCTTCTTCCTTTACAGTTCAAACCAAAGATAAGCAATCTCTTATTAGGACCCACATACAAAAGACATTAGACCATTCTCAAACGTATTTTATATGCCACATCTCAATCATCTAAGAATCACATACATCGCTTGAAACCAAAGATATAGGAAGAAAATGTGCACAATCTCTAGAGATGAGAATGTTATACTAGCAGTATGCTTTCTTGCAGGTATTAAAAAGTAGGGAATGTGGACCGTTTGCCTTCCTTATACAGCTTGCAGTGCATGAGCAAAGATTCTCGCTTTGCCCAGACGCCATTCTTAAGAATGTAGAACCAATCAAGTACCCCGGTTTTCCTTCCATATATATGGCAAAAGGAAACAATAAGCAATATCCCCCTGATCTGTCCCTCCCTCTCTCTCTCTCGCTCTCTCTAAACCCCGACATGGACATGATTTCGGAGAATCATGAGGACGAACATGAAGTTCCATACCTCCCGGAAGTAAGTAGAAAACCGCCAAAGCAACATTTCAAGGTCTGCTTCTGTTTCAGGAGAATATTCAAGCTCCGGAAGTATGAACTACCGGAAGATATCAAGAAACTATTCGAGCAATATTCGGAGAATGGCGTCATGACCGTTGAACACATGCAGAGGTTCCTCATGGAGGTTCAAAAAGAAAGTAATGCCAGCAAGGATAGTGCCCAGGCCATTTTCAACAGCCTCAAACATCATCTCAACATGTTCCATCGGAAGGACCTCAATTTTGAAGCTTTCTGCAAATATCTTCTGGGTGATAGTAATTTCGCTATCCCTCGTGTGGTAATAATTATTGATGATCTTATATCTTTAAGAGAAATACGTCTCCATGATTATAAGCATCCCAATGCGTATATATATCTATATACATAGCATGTACTTCACCTTTTGTTTTGATTGGTTGATACAGGGTAATGTGATCTGCATAATGGTGCAGATTGCATCTGCAATTTTTCTATATATTCACCTCTTGTTCTAAATTGGGTTACCTTATAAGACTTTCTATCACCCCTCCTTAATTAGAAAAAAAAGGCTAATGTTATTAAGCCCACTTTATTTGACTTTTTTATTTTATTTAATGATTAAAAAAATTATTATTAATGTATTGATATCTTTTTCATATTTTTAAAAAATATTTAGATAGATTAAAAAAATATGAAAAGTAAAAAAACAAAAAAAAAGATTTTTTTTCTATTTTTTATCATTTAAAAATACTTTTAAAAAATATTAAAAAATATCAATATACTAATAATCACTTTCTTAATCATTAAGTAAAAAATTAAAAATCAAAAAATAAAAATATATGAGGTGTCAAATAGAGTGAGCATAATACCAGAAAAAAAAAATGCAAAAAGAGCTAGCCATTTTCACGCATACAAACGCACTATATCTAAATAAAGAAATGATTTAGGCATGATGAAATTTTACAAAAGTAAATTTCCAAATTAATATGTTTTAATATTGTATGTTAAATTATAAAACTACATTTATTATAAAATAAATTTAACATATTATATAAAGTCATGTCATTTATGAGTTTCAAAGTCATGTCATTTATGAGTTTCTTTTGCGATGTCTCAATTTTAATGACTATAGCACTACTCATCAAAATAATCTATTAGGGTAACTTAGCTTAGGTACTAGGGAACAAAACTGATGTTTCAAGTAAGTCATCAAATTAGATTTTGTGTTTGAATGTTTGGGCGCAGGTGCACCAGGACATGGAGGCACCACTTGCTCATTATTACATATTCACAGGCCATAATTCCTACCTAACTGGTAATCAACTCAGCAGTGATTGCAGTGAGGTCCCAATCATAGACGCACTGAAAAAAGGTGTCAAAGTAATTGAATTGGATCTGTGGCCAAACGCCCAGGGAGACGGTGTTGAAGTACGCCATGGAGGGTATGAAGTTTCGTTTACATTAATTGTGCCTAACTTTTGCTTGGAATAGGTTCTCTTCATTTTCTTCACACACCCTTTTTGCTTGAGATTAGCGAACCCAAACACGGGTATTAGTTCGCAAATAGAGATCTTTTAGATCACTTTTGAATGGTAGAAGTATTTTAATTTTTATTTTATCTCATTATTATATTTTTTTTTAATTTTTATATAAAATATAATAAAAAAATTATTATTTTCAAAATTTCAAAATAATAATAATACTAAAAAATAATATTTTATTAATATTTTATTAATTTTAAACTTTTATTTAAAATCATCTTATCTTATTTTATTCAAACTGCATCTAAATTCTTGATCACGTGAGGTTCATTTCATACATCTGTATCTTTTGATCTGCTCTAGATCATTTCATTCAATTAAGAACACTAGAATACCCAACCTAAATTTGAAGACAATATTATTAATTGAGTTATTAAAGAAAAAATATCATTTAGATTATTTAAATAATAAACTTTAATTCATATTATTTAAGATTTAAAACTTATATTTAAAATTAAATTATATAATATAAACATTTTATTTCTTAACAATAGCTTGTCAAATCAAATCAATTACGGTATTAATGTTTCATGTACCACACTTGATAAGATAATTATTTATCTTTTGATTATCTCGCGTGCGAGAGTTAATTCATAGGATAAAAAGAATTTCAAAAGTAAGAAATATTTTTCCATACAAGTCATTCTGTCTACTGCTATATTAATATTAAAGAAAACACAAATTTTAAAGTATGTAACTTTTATGATACATTTAATTCAGTTTAATTTTAAATTGAATTTAATATTTAAATATTTAAATTTTAAATTATTAAATTCATCTCAATTCAAAAATTTCCATACACGTGATACCTATAACTCTATTTTACTCAATATTTTTTTATATGCGAGACCCACAAATTTTTTCAACTTTTTATAAATACATTTAGACTCATTTTAGGTGAACCCTACAAAACTTACTTCCCCATCTCAAGTTACTTCTATTTATAAAGAACTCATCATTATAACTCAAAATCCAAATAGAACCTTATTCTTATAAACTAACATTACCTATTTTACAATTGTATAATTTATTAAGATATTATTGAGTTAAATTTATTACGTAAAAAATAACATATCAGATTAAATTAATATTCTCTATTTAAAGATTATTATAAAAAAATTTAAAAATCTCTTACTTTTTTTTTCCCCTCAGCTTATCACTTGTTTGTCAATAATAAAATAGAAATAATAAAATCTTCATCTTTTTATCAATTTAACCTTTTGGGATAATAGTGATCTCACATTATATCAGAGTAGAGATGGTTAAGTTTGAATTTCGAGTCTATACTTTATCGATATAATTAAATATTCTACATTTTTGGCTTACTCATTGAGGAAAATTTGGCACACACAATAAGGAGTGTTAAGAAATAATAAAATCTATCTCTTCCTATTAATTTAAACTTTTGAGATAAATGATGATTTCCAATTGTTGAGTGTTAATGACGTGTTTCGCACACCTATGATCCTAACTCAAGTGGCTCAGGTCTATTGAGTTAGGCTTCTAAAAACAATTCAGAAGATATGGGAGCAGGTAACTTTGAGAGTCGAGGAGTATCCGATACTTAAATTAATAATTGTCTTTGTAAACTTATGAATAAAGAGCAGGACTAGAAAGCCTTCTCATACCTGTAACTTCGCTATTTATACTTGGAATCTGTAGGGGATAGATCAGGTCTATCCTTATGGGGGACCCAACCTTTCCCTCATTCCTCTGTCAAGATCTCTTAAATTCGGAGTGGCCTCCGCGGCACCATAATAAATGCAGTGTGAAGCTTGGGTGGCATATCACTAACGTGGTGTGGTCTCCATCTTGCTTGTCTTTCAAGTCTTGTGGGTCGTCCGTTGATGCTTCTTCGTTAGTGGATCGACGATCCTTCATTCTTTCTATGACACCTCACATAGGTTCCCTTGCCTTGTCAATCATGATTGTTATCTTCCTCTATAGCCAAGTTGTATTGTGGGCCGAGCTATAGGCAAAACCCACTACTTGCTGATCGAAATTGAGTGGGCTGAAGGTGAGGGAAAAATCTCCTTCTAATTACTCCACCAATTCCTCTCAGATTGGTTCGACAGAGATTCTTTACCTCCAACCAGTTGATTCCATTATATGGCTTTCTTGGGCTTCTTCAGTTCTCGAGGTCTATAATGATCTTGTCATTTTCCATGTGTCATGTCGTCGCATGCTGGGTGCACAGGAACACTTTCCTCGTCTTTTGTACATAGTCACAAGGTAAATGTTCTGCTCCCCCAATTAATGTGGTACCTGGTGAAGGGCATCTCCTCAATTTTCCAATAACCAGGTTTTCTTGCCATGCCATTGGATTAGCATCAAATTTCCCTCTAGTGGAACTGGCGGTACCCTCTCCCGACGAGAAGTAGTTGATTAAGAGGGTTTCACCTCTAATGTTGAGGTAAAACCATACCATGTTCTCACATGGTCTATGCCTCCCCTTCTATTGCCCTGTGTGGGAGCTATTGGACTGCCATTTGTCCCCTCTCCAGACTGATTTTGATGACTTTCCCATTCCTCTTGACTACCTTTTTGTGGAAGTTCTGGTGATCTGGTCAGACTAATCCTCCCAACAAAGGCGATGATTCCTGCAAACTTCTCCAGCGGGACATTGCCTGCTCCTACTGTGATTGTGGAGCTTGTCCCCATTACCTTGTCTTCTTTTTGCTAATCCCTGAGCTTTTCTTCTTTTCTCTATCACCTCTCCCTCTATCTTATTTCTTTGACTATCTTCTCCCCCCTTTTAGCGTGCTTGGAAGGATGATAGCCAGAGAGGCTGGGCACCAAATGTTGAAGTGGTGCCTTTCCCTCCTTATTCAGATATGCCCCCTAGTTCTTTATACATCCAGTTACCCAGGCTCGCTAGCAGGCGATGTTCCTCTAGGTGTCCTTGTTGTGAGTAAATGCATTCTAATTCTTCATATGCTTTGTCTCGGGTGATGTTATCCACATGTATATGCCTCTTATACGTATCCCTTAGAGCTCCAAAGGGAGGGAACGAATAACAGTAGTTTCGGCCTCCAGCATTAGGGAGGCCTTGCCTTGCAATTTTCCAACCTTGGCTTTGCGGAGTTATACATTATAACTTGCTACTTTGTATTCCAAAGGATTTAAGTTGTAACTTGTAGCCTTTTGTATCCAAGAGCTTTATGTTGTAAAAAAATTTATTTCATTTTTCATCTCGCGCGTTACTACTTGTTTTGATCTATTCTCTTCCAGTTTACTTGATATCTGTATATGCTTTACGTATTTTTCTTATTTTTTTGGCATTGCTCGGCTTTTATTTTCCTTTTCTTCTCTGTTTTATCATCTCTAGCATTTGGAAACTCCACGTACTTTTTTTTCCTTGTGGTGTAACTCGCTCAACCTTTAGTTTCCTTCTATCATGTTGTGGTTTCCCCGGCCTCCATTTCACTTCTTTTTTTTTTACCTCCTTTATTTGCCAAATTTTTCTTTCATTTGTTTCTCGTCTTCTTTCTTCCTTTCCTCACGGGCTTTTTTCTTTTGTTGCTCGTCGGCTTTTCCTCTTTTTCTTCGTTTGCTTGCTGTTTGGTTTGCTCCTTCTTTTCGTTCCTTTGCATATTGATTCCTTATTTTCCTTATCGACCTTTTTCTTTTTTTGTCGGCTTTTCCTTCCTCGGCTTTTCCTTCCTCGACTTGCTATCTTGTTCTTGGGCTCTTTGGTCTTGCCTTTTTATATTCCTGGCTACTTTATGTATTTTTGCTCCTCTTCAGCCTCTTGTACCTATAGTTTGTTAGCCTTTCCTTTTCGTCCTTTTTGTTTATTTTGTTCCTTTTGGATTTACATACCTTTGTCTTCAAGTTGTTGTTTTCCTTTGGTGAGCCCTATTGGTTGCTTTGTTGTCACTTTGTCAGAGTTCCTTTATCTGCTGATATTGCCTTCAGGAGATCATTTGAACCTAGCCTACTTTCCATCGAGGAGGGGTCGAATTGCCTCATACCAACCCACCCATTTTATTTTCTTAGAAGTTAATTTGGACAATAATGTGGTCCACCCGTTCTTTCGCTGTGATGAAGTCAGGGTAAGCTTTCGGGTTGCTGGATGGGATGGTCTTGCTCTCCACCATGGAAGGACAGGGCGGCTTTTGGCCCACATGATCCACATGGAGTTAGTCTATTCCAGCAGTTTGTTCCTGGACCCATTCCTGCCTGTTAACATCGCAGGAAAGGGTAAGTGTCGGTCAGGCTAGTGTTGGGCCCGCACATCTTCGCTATGGAGGTCAAGTTAAGTATTCGAACTACCAAGGGGATAGTTCTACTCTCCCCCACAGGAGGACCGGACAACCTTGGGCTTGACTGTCTTCCTTACCCATGTGGAGGTAGTCTGTTCGAACAGTTTGTTCTTGGACTTGCTTCTGCCTGTTGATGCTAACAACAAAGGTAACTCCTTGCCACTAAGTAACTGAGGACTACTTGCACTTTGCCTAGAAGGGTTGCAATGCCTCAAGCCACCCCGCCTCTTAGGCCCCCTTGAAGAGGTAATTTGCACCATGATGCGGATGGTTCGCTCTTTCAACACTACGACGGTCGGGATAAGCTTTTGGACTGCTAGAAGAGCTAATCTCGCTCTCCTCTGCAGGAAGGCAAGGCAGCTTCTGGCTCGCCTTCCCCCTCGTTCCACAGGGAGTTAAATGATTATATCATTTTGTGAAACTGCTCTCACCCATTGATGTTGTAGGAAAGGTTAAATCTAGGTCAGGCAGGTGCTTGGCCCACACTTCTTCACTAAGGGGGTATGGGTAATTATTTAGGTTGCCTAAGGGGCTAGTCCCGTTCTCCCCCATGGAGGAAAGGACGGCGTCTAGCTTGCCTATCTCCTTAACCAGCATTGGTGGTAGTTTGTTCACGGACCCGCTCCCACCTATTGATGCTTGCGACGAAGGAAATTCCATGCCTTCAAATAGTTGAAGACTATCTGTACTCCTCTGTTGAAGAGATAATGTAACATTTTGGCATACTTTTCTCTATGGTGCCCTGTAGGGAAGGTAATTTAAACAAAGATATGGTTGGTTTGCTCCTTCGCGCGATGGGAGTTAGGTTAAGTAGTTCAGGCTAGCTAGGTCGCCAATCTTGCTCTCCCTCTATGAGGAGGTGTAGACACATGTTCACCTATCATACTTCACAAGGAACTAGGTTGTTCGGCCAGTTTGGGACTGGACTCGCTCCCACTCATTCACATCACAAAAAAGGGTAGTTTGTTCCCTTGGTGCATGTGGAGGTAGTCTATTCGGACAATCTGTTCTTAGATCTGCTTCCACCCATTGATGCTCACGATGAAGGTAAACGTGTTAGATGGCCTAAGGCCAGCCCATACTCCTCCACAAGAGGGATAGAGCAATCATCGGTGTGACTCATCCCTTTTGCTCTGTGGGATGGTAGGTTGGAGCCAGTGGACTTTTCCTTAATCCATACACCATTTTTATATAGTAGCAAGCTGAAAGGTGCAATGTGCTTTAGTTCCTAAAAAGCATCACCAAAACAGTATGTCCACGTTATTAAATTTTATTGTGCACACGTAGGGAATACAAATTTACAAGGGTCAATTTAGCTCATATTAGCAATAGAATCTTCGTAGGTGCTTGGCGTTCCAAGGATGCAGTAGGTAGTTCCCTTGGGAGTCTCGGAGCTCAAAAAAGCCTAGTTGTCCAGTTGAGGTGACTACATAGGGCCCTTCCCATTGTAGGCCTAGTTCCCTTGATCGGGTGTGGTTGTTCTAGTCTCCTTGAGCACAAGTTTCTCAACCTTAAAGGTTCTCGAGCATACCCTCTTGTTGAAGCAACTTTCGACCTTCCTTTTGTTAAGGATGGTCTTCAGCTTCACCTCTAAATAAATTGTTGCTTGAAGTGCTGCTCAAGGTAGGTAGGAATTTTGATTTCCGCCAGTGGCATTGCATTGCCTCATAGCCATAGCTGAGGGCAAGACATCTCTCTTTTTAGGGATCTTTCTACCCATGCTCTTTTCCTATCATCCATACACCTTTTAAGTACTCCCATTAGCATCTTATTGGTGGCCGTCACTCGTCCATTAGCCTGGAAGTGCCCCAACGACGAGTGTCAAAATTCAATGCCTAGCTCTAGGCATCAATCGTGGTAATTGTCAGAATCAAATTGCCTCTAGAATCTGAGATGATGGTGAGATGAATGCTAAACCTACAAACCATGGCTTTCTATAGAAACCATGTAATGTTGCTAGCCGTGATGGTCACCAACGCTTCAACTTCAACCCATTTGATAAAGTAACCCGCAGCTACCACCACGAGTTTTACTCCACTTTTTTTGGGAGAAGCAAGCCAACTAAGTCAATCCCTCACTATGGGAAGGGCTAGGGTGAGGTTATCGACATCACCTATTGCGGAGAACAGTAAGGCACTCTACATTTTTTTGGCAATTAAGGCATTTCCATTCATACTTTTTAGGATCCCTCAAGGCATGGAACTAGTAATATCATGCCCTCATAACTTTCCCAGCCAGGGCTTTTCCCCCGAATGGTTTCAACAGAGCCCTTCATCAATTTCTACTAGCACACATACTGATCTTCTTTCGGAGAGACGCATCTTAGGAAGGGTGTTGAGTGGCCCCTTATGTATAGGGTCTATTCAATCAAGATCTACCATCCTACTCGGCTCTTTATCTTCCTGGCTTCTTTCCTGTCGTGGGTACCTCACCCGCATCCACGTACCTGATAATGTCCTTCGCCCACTCCAGTACTCCTTGTTGTACCTCCCCAACTTTGACCCCAACAGTCGGCACCTCGACTATTCGTACTATGTTTGCTCTAGTAGGGGGAATCTTCTTGTCTAGACATTGTATGCACCATTTTGTCTACTTTATGGTTTTTCAACCTCAGTATTTGTTGGATTTGGAAGTTTTTTAAGTTGGGGCGGTCATCCTCTACCAACGCCAGGTATTTTTTCGATATTTTTTTTTAACAGCGAATTCTCCCCACACCTGATTGACCACTACCTGGGAGTCGATTTGCACCTCAACTTTCACAGCACTTAAGGACTTAACGATCGCTAGTCCCGACAGTAGCGCCTCAAACATTGCCTTGTTGTTGGTGATTTTGAACGTTAGAGTCAGGGCCTAGTTGTGCTTCTTACCATCAGGTGAAACAATATGCACTCACACTCCCCCTCCAGCCTAGCAAGATGAGCCATTGATAAAGACTTACTAGGGTTTCACAAGAGGTGCATATTTGTTCTTTGTCAAGAAATCGGTGAACTCTACCACAAAATCTGCTAGCACTTGCCTCTTGATGGTGTTGCTGGTGCGTACTCAATATCAAATTCACTCAACTCTATGGCCCAATTCATGAGCTAGCCCGATCCGTCCAATCGTCGTAGGGTCTTTTTCAGGAATTTTTCGTGATGACCTTTACAGAGTGGGACTAGAAGTACAAGCGAAACTTACGAGTATTTACCACCAAGACCAAGGCCAGTTGCTCTATGCAAGGGTATTTTGCTTTTACCCCCTCAAGTATTTACCACCAAGACGAAGGCCAGTTGCTCTATGCAAGGGCACTTGGCATCTACCCCTCAAGTATACCAGCCTTTGGATTCCCTCTTCGTCACGTACCAATGCAGAAGAAACCACTTGGGGAGAGACCACTAGGTAGAGAATTAGCGTCTCTCCGAGCTGAGGTAGGCTAAAGAGCGAGGCTCATGAGATATCTCTTGAGGGTTTTAAACGTTTGATCACACTCGTCATCCCATTTCTACACTAGTCACAAGACATTGAAGAACGGTAGTTACTTGTCGATCGACCTGGATACGAATTTGCTAAAGGGCATTCGCCCTGCAAGCCTTTGGACTTGGATACTATAATAACATGTTGACAGCCATGTTTAGAATATATAAAACATAACGCCTTAAGGTAGATCCAAGGCGCCACATGACTTATACTTTCTAAAAAAATAATTAACGATACAATTAGAGTTCTATTAAATTATTATAAACAGTAAGGACTTTTCCTTTCTAATTAATTAATGTGGGATTTAATACACCACAAACTGATCTTATCTAAGGTTATCATTCAATATGAACTCAATATGGGCTATCTCTCTCCCTCAAGACACACACCACGTGCCCGCACACAAACAGAAAATAGAACTAGATTATGTACAAAGTGTTGTGTAAATAGATAAAAGTCGTGCCTTCTATGGTTGACATTAACTAATATAAATATTTTATTTTGAGTTGTACGTAGGACTCTTACTCGTCCAGTGGAACTCATCAAATGTTTGAGAGCTATTAGGGACCATGCCTTCTCTATTTCTGACTATCCTGTTGTGATTACTTTCGAAGACCACCTAACCCCAGATCTTCAATCTAAAGTTGCCCAGGTTAGTAAGTCAAACAACTTTTCATTAATCATATCAAAGTACCATTAATTTTTATATCCCAAATTAATTAATTCATGACTACACTGAGAATTTTCTTGTAGATGGTCACTACAACATTTGGAAAACTACTATATCAGTCTGAATCAAAATTAAAGGAATTCCCTTCTCCAGAATTGTTGAAGAAAAAAATCTTGATTTCAACCAAACCACCGAAAGAATTCAGTGAAGCTTCTTCTTCTTTAGCCAAGGATGAGACTTGTAACCTAAACGTTGAACATGAGGTACGTATAGAAATTTCATGGATCCATTATTCACTGATCATTATGAATTAAGGTGAAAAATGAATGAGTATACGTAAATTGCATGCATGTTGCAATTTACGTACTATATATATATAGTGGCAAAATCAAAAATTCATTTTAGGGAGGGTCAAGCAAAGTTTAAACTATAACAAAATATTTCTTGTTCTATTTCTATATAATTCAAGTACCGAATCTTACATATATTAAAAATTGTGAGTTATTTTAAATTAATAAATTATGCTTGTCTACATGTTTTGTGCAAGCATATGTTTATTGAAATATAATTTATATTCTAACTGTTGCATTCTTTACTTGAAATTTGTATATACCATTAATCAGTTTTCAGATTTTGTTAATATGTATATACAAAATATCTATGTTTATATTTCTGTGATTCAAATGTCTGAAATCACAATAAACTTTAAGATCTGTTAATTGCAAGTTTTTATATTGAACTTATAAGTAATTAATCTATAAAATTGAAATAATTTTTTAAAGAGAGGGCTAACATAAGATGATATTAGTATCATCTATGTAGTCATAAAAAATCACTATGTATTACTTTTTTTTTTCAAAATTAATATCTATTATGATTAATATCTATTAAATTATAAAAGAAAAATTAAATCATGCTATTAAAGGTCAACGGGCCATGAGTTAATAGCTCCACTACTATATATATATATATGCTTAGTGCATGAAGATCATGAGTTAATTATGTTAAAAACTTGGCTGGATGCAGGAGGTTGCTTCGCTTGATCGGGATGATCGAACTGGTGAAGAAAGTGTTGTTCCTCAATATAAGAATTTAATTGCCATTTATGCAGGAAAGCCAAAAGGTGGAAAAGATATCTGGACCATTGATCCTAATAAAGTTAGACGTCTTAGCTTAAGTGAGCAAGAGCTTGAAAATTCCGTAAAAACACGTGGAAGTGATATCGTCAGGTAATATTACTACTACTACTTCCTTTTTTTTTTTTGAAAATTGACTGGTTTATTGCTCAATTTCAGACTTACAACATCTCACTTACAATAGTATAATGTAAAAACGTTGGATAGTCCTCAAGTACATATAAGTCTTCCCTTAAAGATAGAGCATTTTTGGCTAACTTGTGGGCAGCTTGATTGTCGTCCCTCCTCACGTGCACAGTAGACCAAGATTGCAAGGATTGAAGCGGTTTCTTCATATCTTCCATCAGGATGCCTCCCAAGCTCCAGTCCAATGTGTTCTTGTGGAGGATGTTGATTATCTAGAGTGAGTCACCATCTTAGCAAAACATGGCGGCTGACATAAGACCATATGCTTCAGCTATGAAGGGGTCATTCTGCATTTTCCTTGTAGCTTTCATAGTCGCAGTTACTTGTCCCTACGAGTCCCTAATTAGAGCACCCATCCCAATATGTCATGTCTCCTTACAAGTAGTTGCATCCCAATTTAGCTTATAGAATTCGGAAGGAAGTTTCTCCCATTTGCAAGTATCTTCTTGAGCTGGAGCCTTTGGTGCTTTCTGCAGACTCTAGATAAAGAGTTGGATTTCTTCCTTTGGTTTCTGGTGAATTACACTAGGGTGGGAAAAAACTTTCCCATGAGTGAAACTATTCCTCCTGAATCAAATGAGCTTGGTTGTTGTTACAAATTCTAAAAGTTCCTTTGGTTGCAAGGTCTTAGTGAGGACTTCCCATAGGTCAAGAAAATAGTAGCAGTTTACAGGCATCTTTTGGAGTTTTTTTACTGGCAATGTACCATACATCTTAGGTTAATTCACAATCCCATAAGGCATGAGTCGTTGATTCTGTATGTATAATGTAGATGGGACATATATCAGTGTTGGTTACTCACCTTTTTGCTAGGTTCTCCATGTAGGGTAGTGCATTTTTGCATGCTATAAACATCTTGACTGAGTTGGGCAATGCCAACTTCCATATGGCTCTCCAGGGATTTCCTCATTCCCTTCCTCTTGGATTTTTGCCCTCCTTCCATTTAGTCAGGTCCTGCTGTAGCATATATGCATTTTTTATTGAGTGAATTTCATTCTTAGTGATCTTGTCTTCTTAGTGTGCTGAAAGGGATAGATTGGATCCTAGTGACATCAATGGTTGAGAATAAGAGTGGCAGGGTGTTCTCATCCCAAATTTTGAGCTCAAGGTAGATCAGTTCCTTTACTTTCTTGTACCTTGGTGTAGTAGAAAATGGAGGAATTGGTGTCCTCAGGAGTATCAACATATTGAAGTTAGGGATCCATTTATCATCCCAGATAATTATTTGGTAGCCATCTCCCACTCTCCAAAGCAGGCCTTTCTTAAATAGCTTGTTGCCTTCCATGAGAATGTCTATGTGTGGGAAATATTTGCACTTGAATACCTTAGCTAGCATTGAGTCAGGGCACTTTAAAATCCTCTAGCATTGCATTGATAGCATGGCAATGTTAAAAGCTTTGAATTCTTGAAATTGCATTCTTCCTTGGTCTTTCCCATGCCCCAAAGTACTCCACTTAACCCATTGGATCTTGCATTTATCTTCATTGAAACTCCACCAAAAATCCCTTAGAAGCTGATTAAGCTTGTGTATGATGGTTTTAGGTAGCATGAAGATGCCTATCGTATACATGGAAATGGCTTGTAGCACTGATTTTACTAACACCTCCTTGCCAGCTACTAATAGGAACTTGGGTTTCCAGTTGGTTTTCCACGCCCAAGTTCGATCAATGAGTGAGTGAAATGTCCTTCATTTGTAGCGTCCCACTACTGCTGGTATGCCCAGGTAAGTCTCAAGAGAGCTTTGAGATCTGATGCCTACTAGTTGTAGTATGCCTTGCTAGAATGCCGAGGGTGTGTTCCTACTAAAAAGGATTGAGGTATTCTCCTTGTTAAGCGTTTGACCTGACCCTTGCTCATATATTCCATAAATGTGTAGGATCCGAGACCATTTTAGGGGGTTTTCTTTGCAAAAAAACAAGTTGTCATTCGCAAAAAACAAGTGATTAACATGGACCTGACCCCTCCCTATTGGCATATTTGAGATGATGCCTATATTTTCATCATATTGCAGCTTGTTAATAAAACTTTGGCACAAATAAGAAATAGGTAGGGAGTGAGAGGGACTCCCTACCTAAGGCCATGAGGTAGTTGAAAAGATGGTTGCGGCTAACCATTCACTAAGGTAAAGGAGGTCACTGTGTTGAGGAAGCCTATCACAAGATAAATCGAATCTCTCTGCCTAAGGCTATGAGTTAGTTGGAAAGATGGTTGTGGCTCACCATTCACTAAGGTAGAGTAAGTCACTGTGTTGAGGCAACCGATCACAAGAGAAATCGGGTCTCCCTACCTAAGGCCACAAGTTAGTTGAAAAGATGGTTGTGGCTTACCATTCACTAAGGTAGAGTAAGTCACTGTGTTGAGACAGCCCATCGCAAGAGAAATCCACCTTGAGTTAAAACCCAATTTGCACATCACAACTTCTAGGAATGATCATTCTACTCGGTCATAAGTTTTGCTTATGTCTAACTTGAGTGCCATGAAGCCTTCATTGCCTTACATTTTGAATTTTATGACATGCAATGTTTCATAAGTAATCAAAATATTGTCAGTTATTAACCTGCCAAGAACAAATGCACATTGATTAGAAGAAATAATTTGAGGCAAGATACATTTGAGCGTATTAGCCATCACTTTGGCCACTACTTTGTAAAGAACATTGCACCAACTTATATGCCTAAAATCAACAACACGTTTGGCCTAGGAATAAGGGTAATGAAGGTGTCATTGATCCCTTGTAGAGATCCTCCCTTGTTGAGTAAATGCAGTGCAAAACTGGTGACTTCCTTGGCCTCTTTAACTATGTCCAATGGTTTTGATAGAAATGGGCTAGAATCTATTAAGTCTAGGTGAGCTAAGAGCATTCATTTGGAACATGGCCTCTTTAACTTCTTCCTCTACGTATACCTACATCAAATGATGGTTCATCTCAGGTGCTACTTTGGAGCTCGAGTTGGTTATACAACTTTTAATGGCTATTGGAAAGGATAAAGTGAATAGATTATTGAAATAATTAGTGAACAAGTCCCCAATCTGTTGCTAGATAGTGGCTGTGCTACCCATATCATCTTCAATTTACTTTATTGCTTTCACTTTTTTCCCCTAGGAAGCATTAAGGTGGAAGAAAGTGGTATTTCGGTGTCCAAACTTGAGCCAATGTTGCTTGGCTCATTATTTTTATTTAAGATCATCTTTAGCTAGGTGCCTTTCAATCTAAGCTTCATATTGTTTGATTCTAGCTAAGTGTGAGCCATCATCTTGGTCTTGTAGGTCCTTAAACTCTCTAATCTGTTCCTTTATAGCCTGGGATGTTTTGGTTGGGTGCAGAGTAGGTTGCCTATGAAAAGTCTTCTGGAAATTCTCAAGTCTATTTTTCATTAAACCAGCTACTGAGTTCCCATGACAGCAATGGTTCCAGGCTTGATTGATAGCAGGAGAGCAGTCTTCCCTTAATGACCAAGCTAGCTCATATGGAAAAACAAAATTTTTTCCTTGGATTGTTGGACAACGTTTCTTAGTGAGAGGTGGAGTGGTGCATGATCTGATTTCACAATTGCCAACACATGACAGACACTGTTGAGACACTTTTGCTGTCAGGTTGGGTCTTCAACAGCCCTATCTAATTTTTCCTTAGTGAATGAGGCACTATTTCTATTGTTACACCAAGTGAATCTTGGATCTTTGGTGAACACAACATTCAGAGAATAAAACTCGAGGGCTTCTTTAAAACATTACATCTGCCTAAAGGGTCTGACCCGACCTTCTTTCTTCTCATCTTGGTTAATAAGTTCATTGAAGTCCCTTACACAAACCCAATGGAGGTTTGTGTCCTGTTGAAGCTTCTTCAAAAGTGACCAACTCTTGGAGGTTTCTGGGTGGCCATAAAACCTAATAAACCACCACAGGTTGATGTCATATTGGTCTGCAATATTTGCACTAGTGTGCCACCATGTGTAGTTACAAATTGTGACATTAAAATCAGATTTCCATAAGAATACAAGACCCCTACTGGTTCCTATGATTTATACAGTTAAACAAGCATTAAATTTTAACTTGATTCGAATATATTCCACTTTCTCATTATTGCATTTGATTTCCATAAGAAAAACCAAAGAGGATCGCTTTTCCTTAACCCAAATGTTAAGAACCCTAACTGTCCAAGGGTTTCCAAGCTTTTGGCAGTTCCAACTAAGGCAAATAATTGGGTTTGGCATGACAGGACACCAGCCACTACCAATGGTGAATGAGGGGGCTCATCATTTTGCTTAACCTGTTTTTGTTTCTCGTTCTCAAGTTTGGGGTTAGCCTCGATTGGTTGGATATGCTTAGTAGTTCTCTTTTGTGATCTGAAGGCATAATTATGTTCAGAGATAATTGGTTTAAGGCAGACTTTCCTTTTCCATCTAGTTTCTCTTATGGTGTCTTTACCTAGCAATCCAAT
The DNA here is from genome assembly GCA_036559045.1 of Platycarya longipes. Lineage (NCBI taxonomy): Eukaryota > Viridiplantae > Streptophyta > Magnoliopsida > Fagales > Juglandaceae > Platycarya > Platycarya longipes. Next base: position 24,704,262 of record CM071801.1, read on the forward strand.
GAGGGTTGGGTGAGAGTCTTTTCCCGTGTCTGCTACCTCTCAATGTGCCAGGTCAATGGTGCAGGGGACAACATCCTAGGATGAGAGGGGAAGAGTACATTCCATGTCTCTTGTTAGGTGTTGACTTCCTTCTAAGTTAAGGATTGGTATGTACCCTTCCTTGTTCCCAGCTGTGTTAGAGTTCATACCTTTTGAGAAGTCTACCTACTGGATTGCCTCGAGATGGTCTGAGCTGTTAGGTTGAGTGTATCCTTCTCCTTGAGTGGCCTTTTCCTGATATGGCTTTCGGGTTTTTAAAAAGGTGATTTCCATATTGACGGGTTTCTTTTCTGGTTTCTTCAACTAGACAGTCCTTGGTTTTGGTGACCGGTGGATCCATACCTTATGCAGCATTAGTCACTTCAACTGCTTCATCTTCATCCTCTCGACATGTTTCTTGGTGCTTTCCATGACTTCTATTTCCACTGTGTTTTGGAGGAGACTTAGGTGGCGGTTTTTGGGATGAAGCTGTAAGTCAAGCTCCATACTGGTGGTTGCTAGCACCATATAGTGTCTTCCATTGTGTTGGTTATCACAGCCATTTAGACCATGTTTAATAATGCCACAGCTAAAACATATGTTGGGAAGTCTTTCATATTTGAAGGATATCCAACAAATACTCCCTAAGACATTGATAAGCATGCCACAGTCGAAAGGCTTCGTTATGTCCACTGACACTCTAACCCTCAAGTAGGGACCCCTTCATACTCCATCTTCATCCGTATCCACCTTTTTCTACTTCACCAATTCGGTTGCCTATATCACCTCTTATATCACGGGTCATACCTCCAAGAGTAATGTTATGAAGTTGTACCCACATTGGCTTCGAGGTGAAAGCCAATTTTGTTGGTACTACATGAGACTCATAAGGTGTTAGACATAATAAGCTTCAATCAAAGGTCCAAGGTCTACCTCTTAAGACCTTTTGAAGGTCTTTAGGATGTTGGAACTCAATAAGCTTCAATCATGTGATTCCTTTCGACTTTCACACCAATAGCATAGTGTGCTTGAATGCTTCCCCATTGGTGGTTTTTTCAGCAACTAGAAGACCAACTAGGCAAGATTGACCACGAAGAGAAGCAACGCTATCCTTGGAATGTTCTTTTACCGTAAGGTGAAAATCACCCCCACTTGGTGATCAATTCCTCTGCCATAGCTCTATCAAAAAAATGTCTTGGTAGTTTTGCAAAAAACTCCAAGTTCCTCACATCCCTCTTCTAGGAAGGAAACAACCTTGCCTAGAGCAAACTCTCTTCCTCAGCTTCACTCAACTAGGTGACCTTCCTGTAGAACCAAATAACGGGGTGAAACTAGTCCTCAGTCTATGTTAATAAGAACATTATAAAATGTTACAACTACTACTGGTAGTGCATCCTTTCTCTTACCATTCCCATCGTAGTATCATATGTACTTTGAGTTATGCAGCTAGGTACAATGATGTCCGCTTGTTTATCATTTTTGTATGCAGTCTTGTGATCCACGTCATATATCAAGTACTTCCTCATTATTGGTCCTTTTAAATATGTAGTGTGCAAATCGAGATTCTTTTAAGTGATAAATAGTATAGCTGGCTGATCTACAGCATGAAATGTCGATGGGATCTCCATCAGAATAATTTCTATCAATTTTTTTTATATACTTTCTTAAAATTTTTAAATATTTAAAAAATTCATAAGATCATTAAAAAATATATTTTTAATCACTAAATAAATAAATAAAACACACTGTCAAAATCCCGGACCAGTCGAAATTATCCCCCGTGAGGATTTATCATTTCTCAATAATAAAACAGTACATGATCAAGTGAGTCCTAAATTAAGAACATTTAATGCTATTAGAAAAACTCACGACACAAACGACGTCATTAAATGATATAAGGCTGTATATAAGACTAACTTCATGTATTCATCTCTTCTTTCTATCCCACTTGAAGCATTGTCAAAAGTATTTGAGATCAAATTCATGCAAGAAATTAAGAAACTATAGAAAAGAAGTACATGGAATTTTAGTTGATTCCGGGAATCTAGCTTATATATATATATATATATATATATATATATATATATTGCTCCGCTAGATGGGATTTATCATCACGAAGTTATGATGAAAATTTGTAGAGTGAAGAAACTTTTAATTGGTTCCATTGAATGAACTGAAGACAGGCAAATCTAGCTGACAAATATATATATATTATATATATATGTGTGTGTGTGTGTGTGTGTGTGTGTCTGTGTGTGAATATCCATTATCCTTACAGGGATGGTATAGTAACAATAATAATGATCGGATGATCTAATTATTTTCTTCTCTCTAGGTTTACCCAAAAGAACTTGTTGAGGGTGTACCCTAAAGGTTTGCGCTTGGACTCATCAAATTACGATCCTATGCTGGGATGGATGCATGGAGCTCAAATGGTTGCACTTAATATGCAGGCAAGAGTACATCTTCCATCTTACTTAAGGCAGAAAATATATGTCTTATGCCTTTTTTGTAAATTAATCTAAAAGGAAGTATTGTTAAAACTGGTCCAAATTATCTCCACAACCAACAATATAGCCTAATTATTAAAAGAGGGCCAGTTAGAATATATTATATTATTTTTATTTTAGAATTTGAAAAAATTAATTTTTTTTTTTGTTTTGTTTAGAAGTTTGAGAAAGTTGTAATAATTAAGTAATGATTAGATGAAAAAGTTAAGTATTTGACTTAAAAAAATATTTGGATTTGAATGATGTTTGATGTTGAGATAAAAGAGAGAGACCAAGATGGTTTGAAAGGTTTGTGAAACCAAACTAGGCCAACTACAAAAGACTTTTATAAAATTCAAATTTAACTTGTAATCTGTGCGTATCTAGAATATATAATATATAAGATGGACTCACCCGTAACAATTTAGACTTAAAAGCATCTCAAAAGTGGTATGATTCCATAATAATTCAATGACAACTTATTTTCCCCTACAAATTAATACAATTTGCTCATATATATCAGATGTTTCAATTGACATCTACATGACCCTACTCCCAGACGCTAAAATAATTCCATGCAAGAATTATTGTCTCCATAATGCTTATCTTTTTCCTGCTTTTCGTCGATTATCTATAGGGATATGGGAAGTACCTTTGGATTATGCAAGGAATGTTTAGAGCCAATGGCGGTTGCGGTTACGTGAAAAAACCTCACTTTTTGTTGGAAGTAACTCCAAGTAATGAGGTTTTCGATCCAATGGATATAACACGAGTTCAGAAAATTTTGAAGGTGTGTGGTTTTGGGCATGCAGTACTATTTAAAGCTGTATTCATTTTCCTTCCTTCATTAATTGTCTACTATATAGCTTTACTAATTTGTATGCATGTTATCATAAATATGGTACGAACAGGTAAAAGTCTACTTGGGAGAAGGGTGGCATTCAGATTTTCGCCACACGCACTTTGATCGATTTTCACCACCGGACTTTTTTGTCAGAGTAAGATCAATCGATGCTTAATTGAAACCTCTCTCTCTCTCTCTCTCTCTCTCTCTCTGCTTGGGCCAAAATAAGAAATAACTTCTTGCGCAAGTTAGTGCTTCATGCTCAATAACGTGATCACAATTACCTGATTGTACATCACTATAAAAAAAATAAGTTTATGTGATCAATTAATTTTAACAAAAAGACAATTTATAACTAATTTTGACCATAAATGATTATTTAGTTTGAACTAGCTAGTTGCAAACAAGGTTTTTTTATAGCATGTCTTGATGGATGATGCACATGAAAGATAGATGAAAAAGAAAAAATAATTAATACATGCAACGAGGTGATGAGGATGTAAAGTGTTGACTGCAGGTTGGAATTGCTGGGGTTCCAGATGACAACGTTATGATGCAAACAAAAGCAATCGAGGATGAATGGCTACCAGTGTGGAATGAGGAGTTTGAATTCCCATTGAAGGTCCCCGAATTAGCTGTTCTCAGGATCGAGACCCTTGAGTATGACACATCAGGAAAACATGACTTTGGTGGCCAAACATGCCTACCTGTATCTGAGTTGAGACCAGGAATTCGAGTAATTCCATTGCATGATAAAAGAGGAGACAAATATAAAAATGCAAAGCTTCTCATGCGATTTGAATTTTTATCTGTGGATTATTAATACATCCGTGATCTGGGATATTATATGCATGTGTTGGCCTTATTTCCTATTTGTTTTCGTGATCTCTCTCTCTCTCTCTCTCTCTCTCACTCTCATATGTCGTTTTGTTGTATTGAGTTTTAATTGATAGTATGCATTTAATAGAACAGATAAGCCAATATCAACAGGAGCGAGAGAGAGAGAGGAAAACATTTTACAAATACCTCTGCTTTGATCTTCTCTAGTACTATTACTAGAAGCACAATTGTAATCGAAGTCTTTCTTAAAAAATAATATATGGTTGCAGTTGTAAATATACAAGTGTCGCGTATTCGTTTTAAAAAAAGTGAATAAATATAACATACATATAAAATAAATTAATTTTTAGTTAATAGTGGATGTCACTCTTTTTTAAAGCGATTGAATAATGTTTGCACACTCCACAATCGTATGTAAAATTACTTCCAACAAAATTATTTAAATTAATTTCTATGTTTTGAACCCATAACTTCCTCTATACGTATATAATTTGTATTAACCCAGATATATCTGTTATAATTCTCATAATAGTACTTTGTAAAATAATCTTAGATATTTCCCTTTTTATTCTCTTGTGATATCGTGTCATAACATAAAAGATTTTGTTACTTGTGTATAAAAGCATACCTGCTCATCAATACAAATCAGGATGAAATTCTTGGAAATTACTTCTTCTCACATGGTATGAGAGATGCTCGACTAGCAATCTTCTTGATCCATGGCCGAGAACACAGAATCCTCCCTTTCTTCCTCTTCTTCCTCTATTTTACCCCCTAGGTCCTCTGGTATTTCTTCTTTCTCACATTTTGTTACTACCAAATTACCCACAGATAATTTTCTTCTATGGAAGGTTCAGATCTCAACATACCTTAGAGGACAAGATCTCTATGGCTATGTTGATGGTTCCCTTCCTTCACCACCAAAAACCCTTGCAAATTCCTCCAAACCTAACCCCGAGTATCACGTCTAGTCTTGCACTAATCAATTAGTCCTTGGCATATTTTTCTCCTCACTGTTTGACCTAGTCCTGAATCATGTATTATCTACTACCACTGCTCGAGATCTCTAGTTATCCATTACATCTATGTTTGATTCTCAATCCCATGCTAAAGATTTTCAACTTAGGTTTCAACTTACCAAGATTAGTCGAGGAGAACAATCTATTTCTAAATATTTCGGCAAGGTCAGATCACTAGCTGATACCTTAGCCTCCACTGGAACCATTCTTCCCAATAAAGAAATTATGTCTTACCTCCTCACTGGTCTGGGCCCTCTATAAGTCTTTCGTCACTTCAATTACCACAAGATCTAACCCAGTGACTACTCATGATCTGTATCAAATGTTGCTCATCCATGAAAGCAGACTCAACCATTCCTCCAAAACACTTATAGACCCATATGTGCAGGGGCGGAACCAGGAGTTGATGTTTGGGAGGGCGATCAACTTAAAATTTTCTCTTCAAATTAAGCTCGACGACGATCTTTTATAGAATAAAATTCTTCCATTATCATTTCTGAAGTGAAATTTTTGGCAATTTCTTTTTCGATATAAACTAGTAAATGATCTGCAAGAAATTCATTTTCTATTCGAGTTCTCAATCTAGTTTTTACAAGTTTCATTGCAAAAAATGCTCGTTCAGTAGTAGCAGTAGAAACTGGAAGAGTTAAGACTAAACGAATTAACCTGTCAATCAAATAATAAATTTTTGACTTTTCTGAAATTGCTAGTCCTCTACATAACTCAGATAATGTAGACATATCTTGAAAATCTGGATGCGTCAAGACATCTAGCTCATAGTGCTGCAATTGAATTTTCAAAAGGAATTTTTCTTGCTCAGTAAAATCCTGTGGGTAAAACTTCTCAGCTAATTTGCATACGTCATCAATATTAAATGATTTGTATGAACCTTTAGGGTTTAAAGCAGCACTACGAATAAGAAGTTCCATTACTTGGTTATTAAATCTATGGTTCAATTCTTGCAACTGGAAGTCTATTGTAGCAGTAAATATATCAATCCTCAAATGATGCTCAATTGTTGTCCTTTCAACTTGACGACGAGATTTTCCTCGAGTATATTGGTCATTCATATCAGGAATATCAATTTGGTGTTTTTTACAAAATGATCTAACATCAATAAGCAAAGACTCCCACCCTTCATCTCATAACTTTTGAATGAGTACTTTTGTGGTTGAAACTAGGCTCATGACATTCACAATATCTTGAGAATTTTGTTGTAAAGATTGGCAAAGTGCATTAGTGATTCCCATTATTTTTTTCATCATATGTAATATCAAAATAAATTCAAAAGATGTCAATATCATGTAAGCCGCTTCAGCATCACCACGTTGAGAATAATTTGATCCCTCATTTGAGATAGTATTTATAACTGTGCAAGTAGCATCGAACATCCTCATCAAGCTACATATAGATTGAAAATGTGATCCACATCTAGTATCTCCAGCCCTTTGTAGTGTACCAATTTGATTAATCCCTTTTCCAGTCTCAATCTCATTGGAAGCAATCAAACTTTCAATTACAACGGTTTGAGCAGCTTGTAATTCATCATTACGTTTAGAAGAACCAACAACAATATTAATAATAGATGTCAAATGGACAAAGAATTGATGAATATGTTTGGCTTCTCTAGAGACTGCAACCAAGGCTAATTGTAGTTTATGAGCCCAACAATGTATATAATATGCATAAGGACACTCTTTGAGAAATAAAGCTTGTAGTCCATTCCATTCACCACGCATATTACTTCCTCCATCATATCCTTGACCTCGAATATTCTCAACTTGAAGGTTGTAACAAGAAAGAATAGCACATATCTCATTTTTTAGAGTTAGTGCCATAGTATCCTTGACATGCACAATATGAAAAAATCGTTCTCTAATAAAACCATCTTTATCAACAAATCTCAAAATGATAGCCATTTGTTCTCTTTTAGACTCATCCCGAGCTTCGTCAACAAGAATACAAAATTTGGCATCTCCGATTTCTTCACGAATCACATTTCGCACTTTATTTGCAAATATATGCAAAATTTCCTTCTGAATTTTGGGTGATGTATATTTGTCATTCTGTGGAGCATTTTCCAGGACAACTCCTTTAACTTGATCATTATAATCTGCCAAAAACTTTATCAATTCAATAAAGTTACCTTGATTTTTTGATTCAGAGCTTTCATCATGACCTCTAAATGCACATGCTTGGAATGCCAACCATCGAATACTATCTATCGAAGTTTTGAGTCGCAATTGATTATTCTTCATCTCTTGTGATGATTGTTTTTCAACTAGCTTGTCAATATGTCTTGAATGATTCATTAGATCCTCACAACATTTTACGGCATTTTTATGTGGTGAATTTGGATCTTTTCCCACATGTCCTATTAAAGGACAATTCATTCCATCATTCACTTTTTTCCAATTATCAAAACCTTTATTGGTAAATGCATCTGATCCTGAGCGGCCTATTGATTTTTTAGCAAAAACGTAGCATGGAAGACAAAATACAGCATTCTTCGAAGGTGAGTATTCTAACCAATTTGAATATTTTTGAAACCAAGAAAATTGGAATCGACGACGTTGATTGCCTATTCCTGAAAATGGATATTCTGAAAGTTTAGGTTGATATGGACCAGCTTTAAGATAGGCACGTCGTATCTCATCTTGTATGTTAGTAGGAAATTCCCATATTTGTGGACGTAATCCTGGATCACGTTCCAAACAAGTATCATCCATCTCTTCAGGTTGTATTCTTGGAGTTTTAGAGGGACGCTCATCACGTTCCAAACAGGTATCATCCATCTCCTTAGATTACATTCTTGAAATTTTGAAGGGACTGGGACGCTCACTATTTCTAGAAACATCATGTTCCGTCGTGACAGAGTCCTCTAAATGTATATCTAATTCTATATTACTCTCCGACTTGTCTACGTCTTTTTTTTTTAAAAAGAATCAATTGTTCTTGATTTTTTCATATTTTTTAAATTAAAAAAAAAACATATAAATCAATAATAAATTTGAGAAGTGCCTAATAATATATGCAGTAATGTAAATCTACATATCAAATCATTTCTAAGACATACAAATTTTAATTTTCTTCAAGCTATTAACTATACCCATACATATATATTATATAATATATATTATTATATATATATAGATATTATATATATAATATATGCTGTATCAGTATGCACAAATAACAAATCAATTATATATATATGCTGTATGTAGTATGCTCAAATATTAAAATTTTAACAAAACTATATATAATATATTAATATGAGCACGAATTGATTTGAACAAAACTATATAAAAATTATAATATATTATTTAGGTTTTAGAATGACATTAATCAGTGAATCACTATAGTGACATAGTCTATATATTAAATCTAAAACAGCAGCATAATACAAATCTATTATTCATATATTTATTTCTCTATATGTATTTATTTGCTAGGCTAAATATATTATTAATTAATTTATATATATATTTAATATTATATATAAATAATATATGAGCCCAATAAGAACAATAGAACCTGGAACTTGGAAGTGGAAGCTGGAAGCAGAAATACGGGCCAGTGGCCACGGCTCTGTTTTGTCTGTGTCGTCCCTGTACTCACGTCCAGCCTCCAGGCCTCCGGCGTTTGTCTCGCAACTCGCAAGGGAACCACAACCAGGGGTGAGGCTTGAGGCGACCAGTACCAAAAGGGTCCGGCGCAGCCCACGCAGGCAGCAAGTTGCAAGTTGCAACAAACTTGAACGCAGCGGCAGGGGCTCTGGCTCACGGAGTCACAGACTCACAGAAACAGAATCTGAGTGTTTCAACTCAGCGACACACCGACACGGCAAGTTAGCAAGAAACTTAAAGGCGATTAACTTTAGTCTGAGATGAATGAAGTTTCGGAACTCTGTGATTCGGTAGACTGCACTGTGAAGAGGATGAAACTTGATTGAAAGTTGAACTTGGCCCACTGGAACCGATGCAAATGACAGAGACAGAGTATATATAATATATACGCAACTCACACGTAAATTGCAACGGTACAAAGGGACTCGGAGTTTAGAGGGATAGAAGCATCACTCATCTGTTTAGAGGGATTGAAGCCTCTCAGGTCTGGTACAGCATGCAGTTTTAGAGGGACTGATGAGTGATGTTTGATCTGTGATTCTGTCTCGTGCTGCAACTGGTTCATGGCATGGACCGTTGGTTTGAATTTATAATCTACAGATAAGTACCGTAAGTTGGACATGGACCATTGGTTTGAATTAATTTTGTGAAACTTAACTCGATGGCAAATCGGCGATGACTGAGTGATGTTTGATCGACTGGCTCGTGTGCTCCTGTTGCGACTGTAACAGACTTGGGGGGGCGGTAAAGTCACCGTTTGGGGGGGCTGGGTTGTAGTAGTTTAGTACTAAACTGATGTTTTAAAAAATTTTGGGGGGGCGGTAGCCCCCCTAATGGAATACACAGGTCCGCCCCTGCCTCAGAGCTCTCGGCAGCCGTAGCTCACCGTGAACAAGACCCTATGTTTTACGTCCAAGTAAATCGAGACTGTATAGCCCTTTGTTCCAGCTGCTGCCGACCACCTCAAAGGTCATCGGACCACCCGCCAGCCGCCATAGAAACCGCCTACCAAGCGCCACCCACCAGCCCTGTGATCTTCGGTGAGTTTCCGGCTAGATCTCTCCCCTCCCTCTGTTTTGATTGTTGTTCCAATCCACTAAAAACCTTTGAACCTCTCAGCCGCACCACCCGTTCCGATCATCAGCACCGGTGTGGATCTCGGCCAGCCACCCAGAGCCACCGGACTCAGTTTTCTCTCCCTTCGGTAAGCATCGCACGAACCCATTCCAATATTCTCTCTGTTTTCTCCTTCTCGTCAGTTGCTCCTGCTGCCAACGTTCCAAGTTTTCAACCGTGTGAGTTCTTTCTATGAGCCTCGTTCAATTTCCCATGTAGCTCTCTAACAAAATCTGTAATTACATGTAACACCCTTAAAATTGGGGTGCTTCCCACGTATACGGACGCAAGGCACTCTTTTTCCGCCCTCCACTCCCATGGAGCGGGGGCAGGATACCCCGCTCCGTCAGCTGGGGCGGGATACCCCGCTCTGCCAGCGGGGGCAGATTTGGGAGGCCTTCGTTCAGCCCCTCACCCAGTGCTAGGCTCAATGACCCAGCGGCCTAGCCTGTATTTCTGGGTCCCAAATGGCCCATAAACAGTTGGACCCATTAATTTATTATAAAACAAATGAACAAATCAAAAACTCTAAATTTCAAACACATGCATTGCACACAGCAAATTCCACAGCACATAGTAACCAAATTCCCATCCTCTTTCTCTATTTCATCCCAACCAACCTCCAACCTCCATAAATCAACAAATCAAAAAAATAAAATTACAAAAATAAAAAATGCGGAGGAGAAAATTTGGATTTACCTAGGTTTTATAATACCGACACCAAGTGCTATTGCAGGGGAAAACGGTGGCACAATCTTCGCAAAGAGATGCTGGCGACGACGGAAGCTTTGTTGGAGGTCGAGAGAACACGAGAGCGGCGCCATTAGGGTTGAACACGAGAGAGTGAGAGACTAAGAAGTGAGAGAGGGGGGGTGGCTGATCGCGGGGGGGGGGGGGGGAGGGGGGGTTAAGTTTAGGTATTTAAGACCCAGGTCGTTTTGCCTAGGTCAGTTTAAAAAAAAAAACTCCTAACAAGGCAAAATGACGTCATTTTGCCTTATTAGGTTTTTTTTATATATGTAATTATAATATATATATATATATATATATATATATATATATAGGCGAAGTGGGGTAAATGGAAAATTGGGGTGACCCCAGTCCACCACCCGCATCCGCTTGCCCTCTGGGAGTGGGGCATAGGACCCCGTCCCCCACCATGCAGGGCGGCGAATCTACTCTACCCAAACGGGGGCGGAGCGGACGAAGTGGGGCGGCTCCCCCGCTGCCCAGCCTTACTTAAAACCCTCACAGACCTAGAGCCTTCCTTTTCATATTCTTAATTAAGAACCTCGACTTGTTACGTTTTGAACCTTTAATAGTTGGATGGATTTAATTTTGGTCTAGACCTCTTGGTTTTTCTCTCCTAGGTTTTGCTGTTGAATATAGGAATGTTCCATTGCAGATTGTTTTAAAGTTTCCAGATAAATATGTTACATAAATAGTATCTTATTATATTTAATTATATTTTATAGATAGAAATTTATACTATGTTTCAGGTAAATTAAGTCTTTTTAGATATTTAGTATAGTATAAATGCAGTATTCCTACAACATAACATTTGTTAAGTATTTTCAGAATAGTTACAATAAATCTAACTCTTTTTCAGAATATTTGTTACAATATATCTAACTCTTTTTTTGTTTTTGACTTTTTTTTTTATTTGAAATCGTGAATTAATGCCATATTAATTTGTTTGTAGGTTGAGTGGACCAAGGCTTGGTCGTCAAGACTCCTGATAAAACCATTTAACATTGCTATAATTGTTTTTCTTAAAATGGAATTCTGCTTTGAAAATGCTGTATTCTAATTTGGGTTTGGGTCTGCTAATGGATTTAAGATAGGAAGTTGGTGTATTAGGGCACGGAGAAAGAGGGCAAGTGGGCCCCAATGCCCAGTCATCATTGGGGCACTTTTTTTTCTGTAATTTCTAGGAACTTAGAGCTAAAAAAAACAAAAGTCTCATAAACTTAGAGTTAATAATAGTGTTGGATAAGAAATAATTTGTTTTATTTGTTTTTTCCCCGTCCTATTTAGATTTATTTGATTTCTAGTTTCTTTGGTTAGGTATGTTTAATTCATTAGGCATGTTTTGACTACTTTTTTATAGGTACAATGGCTCTAAAAAAAGGAAGACAAAAACTATCAAATCACATTTGCAAGGATAATCTACTTCAATACCAGTTGCCTATAATGAGACGCAATCGTACCCATCTATTGATAGGGCAGCCCATTTATTACCCTCTATTGATGGGCCACCCCCTTCTGTTGATGGGATAATGGAGTCATTCCCTTCTATAGAAGGTCTTTCCCAAGCGTCATTATCTTCATAGAAAGAGTCCCAACCTTCTATATCGATACAAATGAGTGGCCAACTATCCACATATACAGAGATTAGAGAGACTCAGCACGACACATCTGTACTAATAGCACCACAATTGGAAGCAGAAAATGTCAACTTGTATTCTAAGATTGGAGATCATTTTGTTGTTATTGTTGGTATGTTTTTGCTTTTCTTACTTCTTATTTATTTCAATATGAATGCATATTTACAAAATAGCAACAATGTCACTAAATCTATTTGTGCAGATAGTAATAGAGGTAGAGTAAAGAGACCATTGCACTCGCTTCATGACATTTGGAAATTACCAAAAGGGGAGCGAATTGATATCGAGGTTAACAGTCTTAGTCAACCCATCAAAAAGCAAGACTCAAAAGTGGCAAGGTTTGGTGGCATGATAGCAAAAACTAATAGGTTGGTTCCAATAACTCACAAAGATTGGAGGTCGGTGCCTACAAACATAAAGGAGGATGCGTGGGATATTATAATGGTATAAAATTTGTATTAAAGCATTATTAATTAACTAGCTATAGTTTGAAAATCTTGTTAGAAAGTAAGAGATATATTTTATTTTGACTGTAGAGCAAGTTTAAAGTTCCTAATGACAAATCGCATGCATTCAAAAAATGGCTACTAAAGGACATGGGAAATAAATGGAAAGACTATAAGCACGAATTGAAGAAAAGTTCCTTTGTGAAAAAGACACCTCTACAGCACAAGTTGTGGCAAGGGAAACTCCTAATATCGTTGACATGTCACAACTAGGGGAATTGGATGATCTTTGGTTTGATCTAGAATATAAGGTAACAACTCAAACATTTCTCTTATATATTTAGAAAGTCAACCAACTAGTTATTGTAATCATAATTCTCATAATTTTAGTGTTGTTGTAGTCAAAATGTAATAAAAACAAGGAGTGCCGTAAAAAACAAGTGGTTGTTCACGACGAAGGATCAAAAAGTCTTGCAAGATATGCCCATGATGCGTCTTGCAAGATATGCCCATGATGCGGTAATTATTTATTGTTAAGTATTTGTTAGTTTTTTGTTTTTGACATATCTATTAAATTGTAAGTTATGTGCAAAAAAAATCAACTAGGGTGTTACCAAGTCAAGCCAAGTTATTTACCATGACCCATAAGAGAAAAGCTGGCACCCATTTGAATGATGAGACGAGAAAGAAAGTGATATGTTTATTTTCAAATTTATTACTTTTTAATTTTAATAGATTTATAAATGAAGAATGTGTTTTTTTTTTATCATTTATTACAGGCTGAGATGAAGGAGGTTTTAACACAGGACACAAGTTCCATACAAAGGGGGTATAGAGAAACCATGGCTTGGGCATCAGATGATGTTTATTCTAAAGTTATGGGTCCCGAACGGCCTGGACGTGTGCGTGGTTTGGGGTTTGAGCCAACCCCTGCAAGGCAAGATTGTCAACATTCAATGTGATAACCTGAATTTTTAAATTGTTCATTTTTTGCATGATTATGTTTCTTTAAGATTATTTTAGAGAATCTTTAGAATTTTGGATATATGTATATTTTATTGGTATTGGAGAACAAATCATGGGCGACACTAAATATGATGAGAATATATGTTTTTTGAATATTCAATGAAATATTGTATAGAAATTGAAAAAAATTTACAAAGGAAGTTAAGTGGTATGAGTAAGGGATATACCATATGATATTTTCGGATTAGGCTAATTTAGACAGTTTCAGCTTCCTTTACTAATATGGATATAAATTACTCATTTTATATCGGATTGAGATGAGTCAAGATAAGTCGGAAAGCTAAGAGGATTATCTACAATTCTTATGTTTTGAGTTTTAAGATATATGGATTTAATCAAATATGAAATTGAGATTGAAGTGATAGATCTGAATTGGATATATATAGGAATTGACTTGGAGTTGACTAGTGACTTTAATTAAGATTAAGTTTTTGATATATTTTCTCAATTTTTCTAAGATCTTAACAAGTGTGTAGAAATATGTGAAATAAAAGATTTTATTAAGTTTTGTGTGAAACAAGAGTGATCATTTATCAAACACTTGGTATACTTGGATTGATGCTCTTGGGCTTATTTGTCGACTTTCAGTAGAAAAATTATAACTTGATCATATAAACTTCGAATGAAGTGATTTGAAGTGATTCCAGTTCCTATAAAATCTTAAGAAGGATATCTAAAATTTTTATGTTTTGGGTTTGTGAAGATAAGGAATTTATTAAGAACGAAATATTGTGTGAAGTGGACGGACAGGAATAGGAGTCAACTGGTAACTGATTTAGATGAGTTGTCTTATATTTGGATATGTGATAAAAATTGTGATTGGCTACCAAACTTTCTGAGGTCTGGACATGTGTGAAAACATGTGACAAGCTGATAAGAATTTATCTAGAAGCCTTGGTGGGTAAGAAAACAAAGAAAAAAAAATGGAGAACTCGGATTGGGTGTTCTCGAGTGATTTTGACGTGTTTCAGTAAATTAATCATATCTCTATCATTATATATTTGAATAAGATGATTTAAAATCATATGGATCACTAAGAGGATGATCTAAAACTCTCATGTTTTGAGTTTTTGGATAATCAAAGTGGAGCAATGGGTTATTTGGGCTGGAAGTGAACTGATCGGATTTGAGCGTAAATTGAAGCCCGAAAATGAATCACACCACCGACCTACTTTAGATGCTCGAATTTGATTGTTTCTATACTTTTCTATCTTCTAATTATGTGTAAAAAGTTTTTTGCTTTGTGGTGGAAGAGTTTCTAGAAAGAAAATTTGTCTATAACTATGGGAGAAGTAGGAACAAATCTGATTGGTGTAGAACCAACCAAATCAGCCAAGTTACTCATCTATTCTTAACCAATAGCCAACCAAGCCATTATGGGATTTTTCCAAAATGTTCTAAGGGTGTCAAGGAGAGCTGGAACATGTGGCAAAAGGTGAAGAAATGGTCTAGAAATCATGGGGTGCAAGGGGGAGGCCAAGTGGCCGATTTGATCTTATCTTGGATATGCTAAGATTTTGTTTTATTTTTTTTACCTATGTGTTGTAATTATTTGAACCATTGATCTAGATTATTTTAGAAGTGGATTAAGCTTAACCACGGGATGAAAATCTTGGAAGATCATTAGAGGTAGGGGTGATCATGAGGCCTTGCATTTAGGGGGGGAGCATTTCACGACTCGGCTAATGGGGTTGCCGAGACACCACTCCCTTTATCAAGCCCTCTAGTACATTTTTAACCCTATAAATAGACACAAAAGCTTCCATTTGTTTCCTTTTAGAGAGTTCATACAGTCACCTTGAGAGAAAACTAAGAAAATATAAGAAATCTCACTCACAACACACACATATCAAAAGGAAGCCAAGTAGGAGCTTTTGAGAAAATGGTGGTGAAAAATCAACTCAAGACTAGTAATCTAACTTTGGAAAAATTGGTTAGTATAAGTGGCTTAATTTATAGATTTAGTTTGATACTTGTTTGATGTTTGTTTAAGCTCATGCATTGTTTATGTAGTAGCTTGAATGCTCTTGACTTATGGAGTTGTTTTTATTGTGGAGAAATGCTAAGAAAAAATTTAGAACCTTAAGAATATATGTTATGATTATATATTAAGAGGATTATATGAAAATATGAGGTCTTGATTAAGAAAAAAAAATGATAGATCAATCCTAGTAACTTTCGGATTCAAAAGGGGTAATGTTGACAGATTTAACATCCTATAGTAAATTGGTCATAACTTGTTAGTGTGATATCGAAATTGAATGATTAAAGAGGCTATGAAAATCTAAGACAAAGATATATAACTTTTGTGTTTTAAGTTTTAAGATACAAGAACTCTATAAAGGGCGAAATTGGGATTAAGTGGCAGAACAGAGTAGGTAAGGACTTAAAAATGGTATTTTTTCTTTTATTCTAAATTTTTAGTGAATTATTTGAATGACATTTTTAAAAAGTATGGTAAATTTAGAAATTTCAATATACTAGGAGGATTTTCCAGGATTTTTATGCTAAAAAGATAAAATAAAATAAAAATAATAAAATTATGTATATAAGAGAGATGTTCAAGAAACAAATAAAAATGTTTAAGTTATGTAATTATGCAAAATATTGACTTGAGTTAAATAAGTTAAATGAATAAATAATTAAGAATAAACTTTCCATAAAATTTCGCCCATCCCTTGATTTAATAAAAATTTAATATTTTATTTAATTGTATACATATTATTTGTTAAATTTTGACGTTACGAATTTAGGTGACGTATGTGCATGTAGGTTTTTGTGATATGCTTTTCTATGTCATGTGCTTTACGAAAACCTGAATCATGCATGTCACAAGTCTAAATTTATGCATATGTTACATTGCATTACATATATATGTCGTCATAAGTCATGACATCTGTTTTAAGAAAATATGTTAAGAAGACTTTATAAGATTATGATAAGACTAAAGTCACGTCATGACAGGGACGGCGATACGTAACACCCGTATGACTGACGTGCCGATAGGGATGGCGATACGTAACGCTCATCATAAAAGTAAGAGTTATGTCACGACGGGGACGGCGATACATAACGTCCAAACGACTGAAATGACTGGCATGGACGGCGATACGTAAAGCCCGCTATGTTAAGTATTTTTCTGTTTCACAACAGGGATGGCAATACGTAATGCCCGGAAGACTGACACGAGACTCATCACGACGGGGACGGCGATACGTAATGGCCAGACAATTTATGAGTTATATGTATGGATAAGCTGACGCGTTATGCTAAGTAAACCCAATGGAGATGGCGATACGTAATGCCCATCAAAGATAAGAAATAAGTAAGACTCACAAGATTAAGAAATAAAATGAAAAGTATCAGTTTTAAGTATAAGATGGTGGGTTCAAGTAAAGTCTAAGTTTGTATGGAAAGAGTGGTCATTAATATGCATAAGTCTCATAAAGCATTTTCATAAGGTATAGGTCTGTGATCATTGCTATGTATGAT
Organism: Platycarya longipes; assembly: GCA_036559045.1. Lineage (NCBI taxonomy): Eukaryota > Viridiplantae > Streptophyta > Magnoliopsida > Fagales > Juglandaceae > Platycarya > Platycarya longipes. The sequence continues at coordinate 24,721,568 of CM071801.1, forward strand.
AATTTCTGATGTTATCTACGCCTTATTTTGTTAACTGTGTACTTACTAAGATTTCTTGGAAATCTCATTCTTTTAAGTTTTATCTATCATTCCTTATGGAATGATAGATGTTGTTGAAGGATTAGATAAATTGCAATGAGATTCAGACAGTATAGGAGATTCTGAGGTACCCTGAGGGTCCTACAGAATACTTTTTTCTGGTTGGAATGATCTCTCATGTACATGATCAAGTAGAATAGTAAGATTACTGAATGATGGTGGGAAACGATATTTTGTTTAAAGAAACTGGATTATGTAAGTCTTGGATACAATATATTTTTGCATATATGCAGTTATGAAGGTTATATATAATTTTACCATGTCATGTAATCTATTTATGCAAGAGTTAGATCTCTTTGTATGTACTGGAGATTTACTTCTTTCTGCTGTGTTTCGCATTGCATTTAATTAGTAAATTTGGATGCATGGATGCTATTCCTTACATTTATGTAGGATAAGTAGTCTTGTGTTACTTGTCCGGATACTTCGATTTACATCTTAATCGAGGCGAAAAATCAGAGCGTTACATTCGATACCAGCTTCTAAGCTAGAAGATAGTATATCTATGGAAAATTTTGATAAAATGCAGAACGAATTTGATAAAATGCAGAATGAATTAATTGAATTGCGAAAGTCAGTGAACACATTTGTGCATGCACAAGTGAATACTCACATATATATAGTTAATATCAAGCAATCTTGTTTTTGACTTTTTGGACCCTCATTTGACTTTATATGCAGGATTCAGAGAAAATTCAAATAGAGGGTGAAGAGGAAGAGAAAGAAGTGGAAGAGAATAACGAGGACGGGGATTGAGAGGTTTATAAATGAAGAATCTATAAAAATAATAACATTTTAGTGCAATGATATTTATGGTTAAGACATATGTTGATGCCTCAAAATTTCTTTATAACTTTATTGAGGTTTTATTGTGATATTGGTTTTGTTTACTAAGTAAGAGAGGTGGTGGTAATGGCATATTATAATTGTTTTTACCATTTTGTTGGGTCAAGAACTTAAGTACTTTTTTATTCATATCATCTAAATAGATTTTTTTTATTCTTTTTAATATGTCTTAACTACGAGAAAATTTATAATATTCTTAAATTTTTTATATTTGCGATATATTTTTATATGCAATATGATATAATTTATCTTACACACACATAAAATGAAATAAAAAAAACAACTTTTTTAAATATGAAAATATACATAATATTAAGAAAATATATTTTAATAATATTTTATTTAACTTTTAACTTTTATCTCAACTAATTTTATCTGCAAAAATAAATGAGGCCTAAAGGTACGCTCTTTGAAAATTAACTCTAAGTGATCAAGAAGTTAGATTAAAATAAAAAAAAAAGGAAAATTAATTTTATTTTATATGACCTTTCTTAAAATAAGAAGAAGGAAGTTGATAGACTTTACATTAGCTAGCATCCTAAATCGACCATCAAACGGTATACCATTAAAATTTATACTTTAATTATGGCCTTATGCTAATACGATATTACTATTTATTATATTAGCATAACTATACCATTGATGGTATTGGTATTACTATATCATTATAGCATATCATTCAGTGATATAATATTAATATAATTAATACTATAGTGAGGTTTATATAGTCATTTATATATAGACTTAAAGTATATTAGTTACATATTAAATTAATAAATGTAATGCAGTTTTTCATTTAGTTTTTATATAATGAATTTTTTTTATGACAAATTTGTATTTTATTAAAACCAAAAAATTGGATTGAACTAAACCGGGATTATTTTATTAAAGTTATAAACAAAAATTGCACTTTATTAAAAAAATATGATTATTATTATTTATTAATGAATAAGTAAGGTATTTTTTAATAATGTTGTGAATTTAAAAAAATATGTATATTAAAACTATTTTAAAATTTGAATAAAGAACAAAACCATAAAAAAAAAGAGAAATTTTGCCCGAGATCCCAGTCGCACTAGAGCTACTCAAATAAAGACAAGGGGAGCCAAAAATTGCACTGGAATTTCACTAATTAGCGCCTCTACTGTCCACCCTCAAAATACATTGGGTGCTCTTTTGATTTCAAACCCTAAAAGCCAGTTGAAATGGGAGAAACAGAGGGCATAGATGCCGATTGATGCAAGTGAGACTCGTAGAAGAGGCTCTTTATTGGTTATGGCTACTGCATGATTGTTTATCTCCAGGTGTTCATTGCCTATTTTGTGATTATATTTTCTGATATTTGGCTCTAACAATCACATCCTATTTTATCTCCTTTGTTTTTTTGATGTTTGGTTCTAACAATGGTTTCAAAAAATGGTTAAGCACCTCACTTATTATCGCCCGTGTGATTTGCAGAGTGGAGCGCAGGTGGAGGACCTGAAGTTGGGTTTTGGGTTGTAGAAATGGGGGAGGATTCAGGAGATGCCATTGTGTTGATGTTGAAAACAGAAAACGAAATGAGAAGAAGGGAAAAAAAAAAGATGTCGAAGGTTGAAGGAGACGTAGGTCAATTGGCTTTGGATACCATATTAAGAAGACGTTATTGTTCTTCATGGGTGCACGGTATCGCAAAGAGGTAATGCAATAGATTAGTTCTGTTTTTTTGTTTGTTTAGGCATTTATCTTATTGTTGATTTTGTACCGACGGGGTCGATATGTTGCAGCATCAACAGGCAAGTGGCTATCTAGATGATCGATAGTCTCCCGATGGACAACTGTCATCTTTTTATTCACATATCCTTTTTCTATTGGTTTAGGCATGGGTTATGAGTTCTGCAGCAACACATGTTGATTGCTTATGGTCAAATCTAGATAACACCAGATCATTTAAGAATAAAAAAAATTTCAAAGCCATCGAAATTTATCGAAGTCAATTTATTATTTTTTTGCACCAGGTAAGGCTGACTACTGCGATCTTTAGGTCTGAAAGTTTCTTTCATAAAAGTATGGTTGAAATATCTGTGTATCACTTGTATTAGTTTAAAAGTGCACATTGCTCAGATCACTATTGCCATTATGATATACATTAGATAGCCTTGAATATTGGATATGAAATTAAGAAATTAAATTTAGGCTCTAATTTGAGTTTCAAACAAAGTACTAGGTGATTGGATACATTTTTATTCATCTTGCATTTTTTTGTGTTTATTTATGATTCAGTACTCATTAAAAAATTGTTTCTAATAAAAAGTTGCATAGGAACCATGATTGCATATCTAGAATAGTATTTTTCTTGAGTAAAAAAGAAGAACATTATCTTCTTTCTGTACATGGATTAATTACCCTGAGATTTAATCTTGAAAACCCAGTAAAATTAATTCTTTTTATTTCTACTATTTATCTGCAGATACTTGAAAACGTAAAACTAGCGTATGATATTCCTATAGTGACTGATGTCCATGAAGCTATCCAGGCAAGCTTTTGTTTTCTAGTGGTAGCCTTGTTCCTTCTATTTTATTTCTACCTAGAAATCTCTTTACATATGCAGCAGCCATAATTGTTGATTGGATATATACTCTTATTCAATCAATATTGCATAATAACTAGGCATAATATCCAAATTCATCCTAATTATTTGCTGCTTCCACAATGTTTATATGTATTTTATGCTCTTTCCTAAGCAAATGTAATTGCCATCTTATGACTTTTTGGGGATGATAAGAGTGAATTGCATGTTTATTTATGTATGTTGAAGTCTCAATGAATTGAACAGGGGAAAGAGGAGGGCCAAAATAAAAAGTGTGATTTGTGTGAAAAAAAAAAAAAAAGAGTAAACCTGGAGACCAGCTCAACAGATCTTCCCACAAAATCAGTCCTCCAATATAATGTTGACATATCATCTTATTATATTACTAAATATAAACTTGTCCATACCCGATTATTAATTTCCTAACCAAACTCATCCCAAGGTTTCATCTTCTCCTTCGGTTAGCAACCCCTCTCGTTTTGCCATTTTACTTTTCTACTTTTTGATATTGATATGGATTCTCTGGACCTTCTTTCAAAGTGATCACCTTTTCTTGGCACTTTTGGCTTTTATACAATAACGAAGTATATAACCCTGTGTAACACTTTGAAGTAAAATTTACTTGCAAAGTTGAGTTATGGATGACTTTCGTGTTTAATATAGGATTTATTAGGAATCCATAAGGGTATATTGCTTATTCAAACTTGAGAGCGTTGGGTTGTTCGTTCTCATCCTTGCTTTTGTTGGTCTGTAGAGTAATTTTTTTTTAGATCGGTAATTCGTTCTAATTAGTGTCATGGATATAAGGCTTTTATTTTCTAATAAACTTGCTAGTCATATCTAGTTTTCTGTCTTTTTTTTTTTTTTTTTGGATTATGAACCTGATAGTTGAAACATGCTTCTCGAGCTTTTGTCTCGCATTTGTGAGTTTAACTTTGGGGCGCTAAATCCTTTGTTGCGTGCAAATGCCAAAATGCAGAGGTGAGGAAAAAGCTCTGTTTTCATATTAATACAATCAGCCCATTGAGGCATTTGCTCAAACAGTTTATAGCTGTTATTTTATTTACTTCAACAAGTTTGAAGTTAGATTTCCATTTGTGGCTAATTTTGTAGCTTTGAAGCTCTAAGAAGATCGATAAGGAAGTGAATCTACTTGGGATCGCTTTCTTTTTTGGTAGAGTACTTATATTGGAAGTGTGAATAAAATTTGTGGTTGCTTTTGTTTGTTTGAGGTTTTGGATCAGTTTATTTTATATATATATATCAAAAAGTTAGCAGGTTGAAGCCATTGAGAGGATCTATCATGAGTGCCCAAAGCCAAGTTCTTCACCTACATTTATTTTTTTAGTTTCCAGAATGATACCCTGTCATGCTTTTAGTAACAATTTCTTTCATTCATGTCTTCAGATGCCAGAGAGAAGCAAAGGAAAAAGGCTTTGCGGCATCAGGCTAGGAATAGGAAGCTAACAGCCATGAACAAACTTCTATGGAGGAAGATATACTGAAGGGAAGATGAATATTTCAGAATAGCCAATTGCATCCATTACTATTTTGGAAACTCCTATATTGTTTAGGTGTTACAATTTGGTTGGAGGGCTGTTTTTTACCCAAATACAACTCGGCTGGTCAGCAGCATTTCTTGTTTCAAAATCGTTTGTTAGTTAAGATGTTGAGGTTTTTTCACATATAATGATTTTATATATAATCATTTTTAATAAATCACTTTTAGGTGATTTGATTTGTAATTTTTTTTACTATATGAATAATGGCCCATTATATTTTATTTATTATTAATTTATATATTGATTTTTTTATTGTGGTATCTCATATTATTGGCGCATTCTAAAATGGGTGGAAATAGACTAGTAGCAACGTTTACATAAACGCCGGTAATTTATCAAATACGTCGGCAATGTATTAGTGGCAGTGTTTATATTAACATCATTAATTTATAAAATAGGAGGAAATAGACTAGTAGTGACGTTTATATAAATGTCGTTAATTTGTAAAATGCGCTGGCAATGTACTAGTCGCAGCATTTATATTAACGTCGTTAATTTATGAAATGGGCAAAAATAGACTAATAGCAGCATTTATATTAACGTAGGTAATTTATAAAATACGTTGGCAACGTACCAGTGGCGGCGATTATTGACACCCCACTATTTTATGCACAAGGATGACAACGATCTAGTAGCGGCATTTAGGTAAATGCCATCAATTTTAAGACTTTGGCAGCGTTTAAATAGATGCCAATAACTTATACAAAAATGACACTAATGGGATTTTCAAGTCCCGGCACTTAAACAAATGTCGGGACGTATAAATAACGACCACAATATGTCGACGCTTGCTTGCGCCAAAAAATAAACACCTCTAATTGATTAGTGGCATTTATTTTGATAGTTACCGGCACTTAGCAAACGCCGGCGTACCTTGATTGTGCTCCTCCTTGCCTTTGCTTGGATTCCTTATCTAACATAGCATTTGTTTCTTTATATTCCTGGAACGCTGCCTTGGTATTGATAGTGGACCTTATGGGACATGTTAATTTTTTCTTGAAGACCCATCTATTTCTTCTTAACCAAATTTGTCTAAGACCACTCATAATGGACTCTTTTTTTTTTTTTTAAATACACTATCGAAAACCTATTTTTTTATTTCAACTGCTCACTTTTACATTTTACCATCCATCAGCATCTCTATTTTTTCTCTATATCTTTTAAATATTCATATTTTATTTTAATTATATTTATTTTACAAATTAAAAAAAAATCTGGAAATGGCCGAAACCCCCACGCGTGAACAGTGCTGCCGAATCCTAAAAGCTGCGCATCATGGAAGTCGATATTGCCATTGCTGAAGCTGGGATCTCCGGGAGTTGGTTACCGACGTGAGGGGATGCCAGTAGTGTGGTTAGTGGTGGCCGGCGATGAGTCGAATGAAACCCAGAGTCTGAAACTCATTTTTGGCATTGGAGTAGCGCATGGGAGACAATTGAGGACTTGTTGACGATGGGATCGTCTGGAGTTGGTCACCAGTGTGAGACGATGCCAGCGGTGTGTCGAACCTTGGCCGGCGGTAGGTCGAACCTTGATTTGAACGCCACGGCAGTTGAAAAAAACGTGTAGCGCCACGGAAGTTGAAGAAGAAAAATAATAATATAAAATGATTTGAAGATGAACAATGTTGTGCTACATGTAACGCAAACACTGTTCATGTTTTCATAATATTTTTATTTTAAAAAGTCCAATGGAGTGTGTTTTTTGGCACTTCGAGCTAGATTTTACAAAAATCTCATGTTTAGCTACTCCATTGGGAGTGCTCTAAGAAATACAACCACTTCTTCTAAGTATTCCTTTGAGAATTTTGCCATCAATTGTTCCCAAAGCCACAGGAAATTGGTTTCTATTCTAATCCACTTTCTAACCCGGCTTCCATCTTGCCCCCACACATCATTTGCAACTGGACACTCCCACAAAGCATGCATAATAGATTCCACCTCTGCTGCACAAAGAGGACAGCTTTGTTCATTTGTCATCTTCTGCTTATATAAATTTTCTTTTGTAGGCAACAAGTCATTTGAAACTTTCCATAGGAAGAGCTAACCTTCAAGTCTCACATACACTTCCACCTGTCATCATCTGTTTTTTTCTCTAGAGGTTTCCCTTTTCCATCTCTATTTAAGTTCTAATTGTAGAAAATAAGCACTTTTAATTGTAAAAAGTCCCTTCCGAGAGGGTCCCAAGACTATCTTGTCTCTTGCTCTTCTCTTACTTAAAGGGATGCTTAGTATTTGCTCAGCTTCTTCAATTGAGAAACTTCTTCTAATTTTCAGTTCTTCCCACTCCCATGTTGCTGTAGAAAGCTTTTCCACTTTGGAGTTTGGCTGTAGAATGGAGACTGGGGATTGGACCTCGTATGTACTGGGTCTGGATAGCCATTTAGTTCCTCATATATTTATCATTTTCCATCCCCAACTCTCCATCTAACAAGGTTCTAGCATTCCATATACTCTTCCAAACTAAGGATGGTTGATTCCCTAATTTTGCATCCATGAAATTTTCATTTTTGTAGTATTTCTCTTTTAATAACTTGGCTGCCAGAGAATATGGAAATTTCACAAGCCTCCACTCTTGTTTTGCTAGTAGCGTAGTGTTGAAGCTGTCCAGGTCTTGGAACCCCATCCCCTTTGCTTTTATGAGTTCCCTCCCATCTTCTCCCAGCTCCTCCACACCATGCCCCTGCCTTTCTTTTGACGCCCCCACCAAAACTTAGCGATGAGGACATTTATATCATGGCACAATTTGGTAGGTAATTTGAAAACACTCATCGCATAGGTTGGAATAGCCTGTAACATAGCTTTGATCATCACTTCTTTTCCAGCTTGGGACAAAAAGGTAGCTTTCCAGCTCACCATTTTATGTCATATCCTCTCCTTCAAGGATCTAAAGGTATTAAATTTAGATCTTTCTACCATGGTAGGAAGACCTAAATATTTTTCGTAGGTCCCACATACCAAGGAGCTGTCTACTGCTCTGATCCTTTGTTTGTCACAAAGGTGAGTGTTGCTACTAAAGAAGACCGTCATTTTTTCCTTGTTCAAGCATTGTCCTGAGGCCTTTTGGAAATGTGGAGGACCTCTTGTATCTTCCTCCATTCCTCCATCTTTGCTCTTCCAAAAAGGATACAATCGCTTGCGAAGAGCAAGTGGTTAATTCTGGTACCTCCCCGAGCTACTTGTACCCCTTTAGTGATCTGTTTTGCCTCATAATAATTCAAAAGGCTGCTGAGACCTTCGGCACACACTAAGAAAATATAGGGTGATAAGGGATCTCCTTATCTCAACCCTCTTGAAGGCTTAAATCTGAGACCCGATGCCCCATTAATCAACATTGAGTAAGACACAGTTTTGACACACTTCATTATTAAGTCCACCCAACTTTTGTAGAATCCTAGCTTAGTCAACACAACCCCCAAAAAGTTCCACTCCACTCGGTCATAAGTTTTGGACATGTCTAATTTCAAGGTCATACTCCCCTCTCTCCCTTTCTTTCTACTCTTCATAGAGTGTAACAATTCTTAAGCCACCATAATGTTGTCATTAATTAATCTACCCAAGAGGAATGCACTTTGTGTGGGTGATATTATCTCAGACAAAACCAACTTAAATCTATTAGCAATAGTTTTGGAGATTATTTTATCCATAATATTGTACAAGATAATGGGACAATATTCACAAACTTTTGTAGGAGATTTTGTAATTGCCCGAAATTTTTTAAGATGAAGTTTTTATTTAAGATTATTTTAAATATATTTATTGGAAATATATTTTTCCAAGGTAATAGAATTGGAGATTTATAACAAGTTATCAACTAGATAAATTTAATTTAGACCTAGAAGGGGTTGAATTTTCGAAATTAGGGTAGAAATTCAAGAGGAAGTGATAGAACTAAAAATCAAACACTTGATGCCTGGATTAAGTGTTCTCGTATTAGTCTGTCGAGTTTTAGTGTAATGAGCATAAATTATTCATATGAGGTTCAAATTAGGTGATTATAATTCTTATAAACTCTTAAGAGGCATATCTAAAACTTTCATAATTTGGGGTTTTGAATATTCGAATGTTATCAATGACTTAATTGGGCAAGAAGTAGACAGTTCTGGATTAAGCTCAGTTGGAACTCGACTTAGATGAAATATATCAAATTTGGACATGTGATGAAATATGTGATTGGTTTTGAAAATTTTCAGGTATCTTGACATGTGTAAGAATAAGTGACAAGTGATGAGGAGTTGATCTAGAAGCTTGGTTAGCCTAAATATGTGATGGAAACACGAGAATAAAAATCTGCTGAAAGGTAACTAAGTAAGCCAAAACTAGACTTTATCCTAACTAAACCTGAAAGCTACCTTATAGAACATCTCAAATGGTGTCTTAGGAAAACTAACATGTGACCAATTGGATAAGAAGGGGCTGGAGAGGCGTTAGCCACCAAGAAATCAGGAGAATGGTTTGGTTCATGCATGGTTAGGCGAAATGCCAGCTCATACCTTATGTAAGCCAATCTCTTCTCAACCATTGATCATTTTTTGCTGCTAAAATATCTCAATATTAGCCATTGGATGATGATATTTTCTGAAAAGCCTAAGATCTCAAATGATTAGATTTAATCATTTGATCTTGAGGTATGACACCTCATCCCCCAAGCAAGAGGTAACCGGTCACCCCTTAGTTGCATGTTCTTTTTCTTTCCTTCATATGGATCGACCACCCTCTTATAAATAAGTGTATGAGAATCTTCTAACTCCCTTTGCACACATCCAACTTAAACGAATACAAAGAAAAACCCTCCTTAAGCCTTTAAACTTCCAAACATCACCTAAGTGAGCTCAAGTGAGTGATCTTGAGGAAAATCTTGTAATGACTGATTTGATCATTTCAAGCAAGCTTTGGAGAAGTTTTAAATCCATATTTTAGCTTAACTTTAGCATAGAAATGGCCGATTTGAGTCATTGAACTATGCATGCTAGTATTGGACTCTTAAAGCCATGTTTATATGATGAAATGAAATCTAAGTATGTTTTGATTTGTTTTGTTATGGAAAAATGCTTGAAAAATTATGAAACTTTAGAAATATATTCTATGATGTTATATGAAGAGAATTATGTGAAAATATGGAGTCTTGATTTGAGAAAAAATTGAGAAAGGAAACCTAAAGCAATTCGGCTACAATAGGGTTTTAGTGGAGTTTTTGATTTTAAATTTTATCCAATTAGTTTTAAATTATTTGTATTATATTTTGATGATTTTAATGAAATTAGAAACTTTAGATTACTTAGAAAAATTTTAAGAATCAGTTTGCTAAGAATTATAGAAGAAAACACTAAGAAAAATGATTAAATTTGCATAATTGATTAAGGGAAATTCGACATGTTAAATATGAGAATTTTAGCATGATTTGAATTGAAATAAAATATGGTTTAATCCTCTAGAAGTTTTGGCTAGCCTTGATTTAATAATATTTTAATATTTTATTTTATTATTTAAGTAATTTTCGTTATATATTGATGTTATAAATTGATGTGACGTAAATGATTGTACATTTGGTGTGTCTTACTGTAATATGAATTCACATGTTATAAGATTTATGAGGACATGAAACATGCATGTCATAAGTCTAAATTTATGCGTATGTTGTATTTCATCACATATATGTATCGTCATAAGTCATGACGTCTGTTTTAAGAAAATACATTAAGAAAACCTTAAAAGAACATGATAAGCCTTAAGTCACGTCATGACGGGGATGGCGATATGTAATACCCGAAAGATTGACATGATTTGATAAGTTAAGAGTTGTATCATAACGGGGACGGGGATACGTAACGCCCGTACGACTGACATGGCTAATGGGGATAGTGATATGTAGCGCCCGCTATATTAAGTATGTTTCATGTCATGACAGAGACGGCAATACGTAACGTCCGAAAGATTGATACAAGACTCATCACAACGGGGATGGCGATACGTAACGCCTAGATGACTGATGAGTTATATGAATGGCCAAGATGACGCGTCATGCTAAGAAATTAGATCGGGACGGCGATACGTAATGCCCATCGAGGATAAGAATTAAGTAAGATTTTTTTAAAAAGATAAGAAATTAGGAAAAATGTGATAAGTCCTCATAAGATTGCATATTTGTCTAAGTCAACTTAACCATAAATCATGCATAAGTCACATGGAGTATATTTTAAGTTATGCGCTTTTACTATTTTCTATGAATATAATTGTTTGCCTTTTTTATGCTCTATTAAGCTGATTGTGTACTTACTGAAATTTCTAAGAAAATCTCACTCTTGTGTGTTTCTATATTGTTCCTTGGGAATATAAACTATATTACAGGATTTGATGACCAACAAAGGGAAAGCTCCAATACTATAGGAGACTCCGAGGAGTCCTAAGGGACTTTCTAACTATAGTCCCTATGTTTACTTTTCTTTTACTTCTTTTGGATCTCCCATCTATGACCAGCCAATGGGATTTTTGGACCCACAATGCATCCGCTTTTTCTGAGAAAGAACGACGTACCGAATGTTGCTTGACTTTAGGACTAGACAGTTCCCTGTCCGTTTGTGGGGTGTATACGACACCACATGGACAGTATCTCCACCGTGATTTTTTTCTTAGTCTAGATATATTTCGCTATGGGAGGAAATTTCTTGAAGTGAAGAAGGAACCTAAGTGGTTTTAAGGATGATCTTTTGTAATACTACAAGTATTTTGATGACTGTGATGACTACTTAGGTTATGTATATATAACAGTACAATGCTCAGCTATTAAAGAATTATGTGGATGTGGTAATTATATTTCTCTCAATGTGATCTTTAGAAATTTTTATATTCTTAGACTTGATCCGCTGCTAATCATATGGCATATTAAAGTAAGTGTAGATGCATGCATTAAATCCTTGTTATGTACGGGGGTGAGTAACCTAGTGTTACTTATCCTAACAATTTAGTTTACGTTAAATTTTAGACGTAAATTGGGGGCATCACAGATTTAGTGTTGGGAATTAGAGCTAAATATGTGTAATTGAGTAAGGGATCCAGAGGATTACCATTCAATACTGCCAGAGCTACCTTGCTGACTTCTCTTGATACCACAATCCAGTGGGTTTGGTAGAAATAGGATCCAAATCCGTTGGGACCTAGTGCTTTAAGGAGCACCATCTGCTTCACTGCTGTTTCAATTCCTGCAACTATAAAACTCTTCTTTAGCTTCTCATTCATCTCAGCTGATACTCTCATTTCCATCCCCACTAAGCATTGTTCAATCTTGGCAATGTTAGGCTAAGTTGTCTGGAAGAGGTTGCCAAAATAATTTCTGAAAGAAGTCTCAATCTGTCTATGACCAGCAACCTTCCTTCCAAACTCATCTTCCACTGCTTTGATATAGTTTCTTTTCCTTCTTTGATTTGCACAAGCATGAAAATATTTAGTGTTTCCATACTTGTACCAATTCCTTTTTGCTCTTTGTTTCCACCATAAGTTTTCCATTTCCAGTAACTTGTGTAACTTAGTAGTAATCCTCTTAGGGTGCGTTTAGATGTCGGGCTGAGCTAAGCTGAGTTGAGTTGAATAAAATATTGTTAGAATATTCATTTTTAATATTATGTGTGTTAGAATTTTAAAAAGTTGAATTATTTATTGTATTTTGTATGAAAATTTAAAAAAAATGTATGGAAATTCGAGAAAATTATAATGATGAGATAAAGTGAGTTGATGAGATTTGATAACCAAACTGAGCCTTAAATCTCCTCAATCTTGCTACTATCTTCCACTGCTTGTAATCTTTCCAGGGCTTTAGTTTTCTCTCCTATTTTCTTTCCTCTTTTCTTTATCTTCCCCTAAGACCATTTTTAAAGCATTTCTTTGCTAAAGTTAAGGAAGTCAGCCACCCATTTTCCTTGGAGTCCAGCTCTCTCCCATGCCAGTTTAACCACTTCCTTTCAGTCCTCTTCCAGCGCGCAATTAGCTTCATATTTAAAACCCTTCCAGATCTGTTGCATCTCTTCCCCTTCCTGAGTATTAAATTGCACCAATAGGGATTTATGGTCTGAGGTTCTAGCTGCCAAAACTTCTACCCAAGAATCGCTATAATTTTCCATCCATTTGGGATTAGCCAGTGCCCTATCCAACCTTTCTTTGGTGAAGGTTGAATCGGTATGAGAAATACTCCATGTATATTTTTCACCCATCTAGCCCATGTCAACTAAGTTTCCTTCTCTCAGGACTTCTCGAAAGAGCTCCATTTGGTTTTCAGGTCTTTCATTACCTCCTCATTTTTCATCATTAGTTAGAATTTCATTAAAATCCCCTACAACGAGCCAGCCAACCTCATCACTCAGCTTCATATTTTTCATCAATACCCAGGCATCTTTTCTTCTCGTTGTTTCAAGTGGACCATAGAAACACGTGAGCAGCCATTTTTTATCTCCATCTCCCACCACCCAAGCATTAATATGCCTAGAGAAGTTTAGTATCTCTATTTTCACCTCATCCTTCCAGAAAAGAACTAAACTGCCACCTTTACCCAGAGCATCCACTATTAAACACCCTTCGCAAGATAATCTTCTACTTATTATTTGGCACCATTGACCTCTAGTCTTAGTCTCCATAAGAAAAACTATATTGGGTTTGTATTTTTGTGCCATAGAGCAAAGATCCTGAACTGTCTTAGGGTTTCCCAACCTCCAGCAGTTCTAGCTTAACGTTTTCATGATGATTGGTGGGGCTGAATCACAGCCTCCGCCAATATAATAGGAGTATCCACGTTTCCAGACCCCTTAGTCTTTTTCCTCGACGAGACAGTATCTTCCACACTACTAGCTGCCCCTATTTTCTTCCTTTTTGGACTTTGATTCATGGTTGTTACTACTGTTATCTCTCTTGCTCGAGCTCTTTTCTTCCACACCCCTTTTTCACCGTCTTGAGGTCTTCTACCAGAGCTACTTCCCTTCCAGAGATTGTCTCTTGTAGTCTTTTCTCAGCCTGGGTTTCAAAAACCACCTTAACCTCCTGTAGGGATCCCACCTCAGTAGTAGAGAAAGTATCCTCTTGCCTATTTGTTACTTTCACTCATTTGTCGTTTTCTCCCTCTCCTACAGCCCCTTCATTTTCTTTCTTTTCCTCATTGTCTCCATGAGATAACTCCCTTCCTTGTCTTCGTTGTTTTTCTTCTCTACCTCCTTCCTTTCTCCCTCTTTCACCTCTCTGATCTCTCCTAATGTCTCTGGTAAACATTGGGGATTTTGGGAACTGTGAGGCTCTCATCCACTACCTATACTGCTGAACATTTCCTTCTATCCCCCTTTCTGAGCAACCTTTTTCCCATGGACTATGCATCCATGGAAAAAACATATCCTCGACATTTTTTTATAACTGAAGGAAATCCATAAAGAGTTACCCTTAACCAATGTTGTTCTCCCTCGTGCCAATGGTTTGGTAATATCCATATGGATCTGGACACAAAGGTAGCTCCCACACCCACTTCCATCGTCATGTACATCCACTCTCTCAACTTCCCCTACCATTTTCCCTATTTGTTTCCCTCTTTTCTGGTTCATACATACCAAGGGGAGGTTATGGAATCTGACCCAGAAACTCTTTGAGTCAAACCCTATTTGTTTCAAAAGAGTATAGCCATCAAACGCCCTTAAAACCAGCAGTTGGTTGTCAAACAATCAAGGTCTTCCCGATCACACCTTCTCTTTATTTGCCTCATTAGCGAATCCAATAGCAAAGGTATTAGGGTTTACCTCTGTAAACTGGGCCGCTTTGCTTATCTTCCATATTTTTTCCATCGTTGTTTGCAGGATCTCTTCGCTGATGGTTCGGATTGAGCAAGATCTCTTTTCTTCAAGATCATCCACCAGTCTTGTTAGGGTTCCCTCGCTTCTTAGGATGGATTCAAAAAATCCCGTTATCCGACGATGCTGTCTTGAAGCACTAACACTTGAGAGCTGAGGTTGCCCTAAGATCGTTTCCAAAATTGGCGAGAACCGCCTCAGATATTCCTTCTACCGCGCTCACCACTCCACTCTCTGCCCCATTATCCTGTATTGGTCACATTACACCTCTTTTCCTAAAGGGGAAAAAAGAGAAGACTTTGTATATCTCATTTAGCTCTATTTAATTTGTTGACACTTGTGATGGTACAAGAAATCACTCTCAAATCACGGATTCTTTGAGATCTACTTAATTTGCTGACACTTGTATTTTTCTGTCAACTACTTTAGCTCTATCAGTAGAGTTGCTCCGACAGAGAGTACACAAAATTTTGTATTTCTATTTTTTTATTTTTTTCATTCATGTTAATATTATTAAATCATTTTTTTAGACAAAATTCATAATATTATTGCAAGGAACTTCTTTAATTACTAAATAAAAAAATTTTAAAAATTAAAAAAATTATCAGAATATGTCAGGACAAAACCCTCGAAAAAAATAGATTTCTTCTATCCTCTAATCTTTATAAACTATAATATAATGAAATATATTTGAATTAAAAATTATATTCTCAATTATAAAATACGCAAGTATAACAAATTTTTTTTAGGAAGTGAGTAAATATAATATTTACATAAAAAGCTAACTTTTTAATTATATATCTTATTTTTAAAGAAGAATATGTAGTTCTTGCATAATATATGGCTATATATAGCATTATTTTAAAAATCTATCTATAAAAAAAAAAAAATTGAACTTTTTTTTTCCTTGCTGGACGGCTAGAAAGCAGGAATTAATAGTTAAATTCATTGCCAAAATATAAATTTAAAACGCAATTTTTATTTCCTCTCATTGCGTTGGAGATTAATTCTGTGGTTTTGACGTAAAAAACGGAGTGAACATGTTGCGCATGCCGCTTCCGAGCTTCGTGTCATTATCGTTTTATTGACAATAATTACAAGAAAATTGATTTTTTGTGACAGTAGATTTCATCACAAAAAATCACAAAAAGTATAAAAGAATATCGCAAAAATATATTTTTAACAAAAACAATCATTTTGAGTACAATTAAAATATAATAAATATATGTTTTTCCTATAATAAATGTAACATGATAAGGAGTAGTATTAGAAACTGAAGATGTATTATTGGGTATTTTTTATTAGAATAATGAAGTATATGGTTGCAGAATGTTCAAATATAGTACAATCACTTTATTAAAGTTTATTATTAAAAATTAATTTTTTTCATATAAATCACATATTTATTTACTGTTTTCAGAATAATTATACGACAGTTACATCTATCATTTTGTTTTTATTAATATAAGTGATAATCAGTGTTTATTTACACATGACATACATATTGGAATCGGTTAATTAATAATTTGCAGTTTATATTGCCTTATAACTATGAGAAAACCTTCCAATCGATAGGATTGTTTACACAGCACTCGTTTGAATTCAAAAATATTTTATTTTATCTTATTATTACAATTTTCTTAAATTTTCACATAAAATATAATAAATAATTCAACTTTCTCAAATTTTAAAATAATAATAATATTAAAAAATAATATTATATCTTCAACTTTCATCTGTCATCTAAAATCATCTCATATCATCTCATCTTAACTCATTTCATCTCTTAAACAACAATCCTCCAATAACAACACTCCATGTAAGTGCTTCATTTTTATATTTTTTGCGCCTGCCTAACATTGAACCAAATACTCACAAACTCTACTAACCTGGCTCATCTCCCTTCGAAGTTCCTCTTTGACAATCTCCATCACATTTCAGTGGTGTGCTATGCCATTCTTCTTCAAGCTTCTGGTTGTGAGAGTAGATCATTTCGAGCCTCAAGGACACTCCGGAAATCAATAGGTAGGAGATGTAAGAATTTGGGAGAACATTCTATAATAAAGTAATCGTTAAAATATTTATATCTAGCCATTGTTAATCAAGTATGCGTAGGAACAGATTTCTTTAGGGAGAGTATTTTGTGGGGATTTTTAGTCTATCTATCTTTACGTTGATAGATGTAATTGATGGAGAATCACATGCCCTATTTATAGATAGACCAAGACCCATTTCTACTAAGTATTTTTTCCTTCCATCAAGGAATGTAACTTTTGACTTTAAATGAGTAGTGTCTTCATTTTTAATTACCCAGAGTTTTTAATATAAAAATAAAACTATTAAAATAAATAAATATATATAATATATATTAAGAGGGTGTGACACATAAGCCACCCCTTAAGTCTCCTACAAGGAGACGTGTTCTTTCATTCTCTCATTTGGCTTACGTTACAGTCATTTAAGATCATTTAAGTAACCAAAACCAAATATGGTCATATGTAAACCTACTCAAACCATAACCTTTAGAAGAAAGATATAATACATGAATCATGGCGGTTATGTTATTATATCAACATTTCCTTCCATGTATTATACTATATTAATCTCTCTAAATAATTTTTTATATGTGGTACATCTCTTTATAAATGACTTCTTATAAGTCATTCTGGGTCTACACTTTATAGAATGGGAGTAAATCCTCTATGTGCACAAATAAAAAAATATTAATTATTGACAACAAGTACTGTATACAATGAACAAATCAACCATAAAATGAGCTCATCAACCACATGCTCTCTACATGTTTCAAAAACACCTTTATTGAGAGCCATTTTTTCATGGGATCTGCAATCATAAATAACGTACTTGTATGCTCTATTGAGATTTCTTGATCCTTAACTCTCTCTGACAGCAAGATACTTTATATCAATATGTTTACTTTTGCTCTCAGTCTTGTTTTTCTTAGACAAGAAAACGGCTGCCATATTATCACAATAAACTCTTAAAGGCTTAGATATTGAATCCCCAACTCGACGCCCTATGATAAAACTCCTCAACCATTTGGCCTATAAAGTTGCTTCAAAGCATGCTGTAAATTGTGCCTCCATAATAGATGATGCAATGATTGTCTGTTTGGTGCTCTTCCATGATATGGTACCTCCAGCCAACATGAAGACATAACCTGAAGTGGACTTTCTGGAATTTTGACAACCAGCAAAATCTGAGTTTGAATATCCAACCACTTATAGACAATCAACATGCTTATAAGTAAGCATATGATTCTTGGTTTCTTGTAAATATCTCATAACCTTTTTAGCAGCTTTCCAATGTTCTATTTCAGGATTGCTTTGGTATCTTCCCAACATTCCCACAACATATGCAATATCAGGTCTTATACAAACTTGTGTATGCATTAAACTACCAATTGCAGATGCATATGGAATGTTTTCTACTTCTTTCTTTTCCAAAGCATTTTTCGGACATTGATTTAAATTGAATTGATCAACCTTTAATATGGGTGCTGTATTGGGTGTACATTCATTCATTCTGAATTTTTCCAATAGCTTTTCAATGTAGGCTTTATGAGAAAGTCCTAAAATCCTTTTAGACCTATATCGATGAATCTCTATGCCTAAAATATAAGAGGATTAACCTAGATCCTTCATTTCAAAGCTTTGGAATAGAAAAATCTTGGTGTCATGTAATACATCCAAATCATTAGTTGCAAACAAAATATCATCAACATATAGGACTAAGAAAATAAACTTACTTCCACTAAATTTTTTGTATATGCAGCTATCCACAATGTTCTCTATAAAACCAAATGAGGTAATAACATCATGAAACTTCAAATACCATTGACGGGATGCTTGTTTTAGTCCATAAATTGATTTCTTTAACTTGCAAACTAAATGATTACCTTTATCAGAATGAAACCCTTCAGGTTGCTTCATGTATACTTCTTCTTCAAGAGTCCTATTCAAAAATGTTGTTTTTACATCTATTTGATGTAGCTCTAAATCAAAATCAGTTACTAATGCCATGATCACTCTAAAGGAATCCTTCTTAGAAACTGGAGAGAAAGTATCGTGGTAGTCAATACCTTCTCTTTGTGTAAATCATTTAGCTATAAGTCTAGCTTTATATCTATCGATATTACCTTTTGAGTCTCCTTTGGTTTTATAAACTCATTTATAGCCAATGGCTTTAACTCGTTTAGGCAACTAGACAATTTCTCAAACTTGAATTTTAGCCATAGATTCTATTTCTTCTATTATAGCATCATGCCAAAATTTTGAATGTTCTCCACTCATGACATGTGAAAATGAGATGGAATCATCTTTAGGTCCCACGTCAAAGTCAGACTCTAATAGGTATACATAGTAATCATTAGAAATAGCAGACTTCCTTGTTTTAAAGGATCTTCTTAATTCTATAGTTTCATCCATATTATGTAGATTGTTCGTCTAAAATAATCTGCAAGCGCACAAAGTCGAAACAAGTAGTAAAGTGTTTTGTAGAAAACGAATGTCGAACCCACAGGGATTAACTCTGTTATTGAATACCGAAATTCACTAAATTAATTACTATTTGAAAAATTGAAAATAAATGGAACGTTTCTACTATCTAAATTAAATTAAACTACTTAACAAAAATAAATCTACGAATCAAAATTAACAAAGGCTAAAATCTAAAAGTGTAACAAATATGATGATGATGGATCTAGAGCGGTTGATTTCACCTAGCAAATTCTACACAATTTATTCTTCATAATTATTTAATTTCAATAATCTCCCGTTGATGATTAAATATTCCTTAATTATTCAATATCTTCTCTCGAATAATATCAAAAATATCTCCAAGTAACAACTCCATATCTCTATGTGAATTTCATTAATTGGAGACTCATTACGTACTTTGAATTTTATGAAAAATCACACTAGTCGCAGTAAAACATCTCTACTTTCGCTCAACTAATGGTATTTAATTATAGAACTAAAACTACAAATCATCTCTCGGTCTAATTGTAATTCAATTGATTAAATAATAATTCGTAAAAAAATTGTAAGCATTAAGAACAATAATTAAACACTCAATCATGGAAATATTAAAAATAAAATAACTCAGAATATAAACTATGTATTCAATGCTAGATTACATCAATGCTAGGGGTGTTCATCCGGGTTCCGGATTCCCAAATCCGGAACCCGGATTCGAAATTTCTTTAAACATTTAAAAAAAAAAATTTAAATGTTAAGAAATTAATAAAATTTTAAACCGGGCCGGGTTGTACCCGGCCCGGATGAACATGCCTAATCAACGCCCTAGAAAATAAAATTTAGTTCATAATAAAATTAAAAAGAAAAAAATAAAACAAATAAAATAAAAAATAAAACTTATGTTTTTCATCAGAGTCAGTTGATGAACATGTAGCTCTCGCTTCTGTCTGTCAAATCTTTTTCCTCATAAAAATTTTAAAGAGAATCTCCAATTTTGCTCTAGTGCCACTCTCGTCTCTGGAATGCGGCGCCCGCTTCTCTTCCGTCTAATGCAGTGAAATATATCTATATATATGTGTTTGTGCCCCTTCACTTCCGTGCCCTGCTATGACTTTAATTCCCCATCTAATTGAATTATCTTGGTCCAATTAAACTTGCGTTTATAGCTTCAACTTCCAACTACTAACATCATACATGCGGGCCTCCTAAAGTGAACGTAAGTCAACCCATATCAAATAAATATGTGTGAATTAAAATGCTAATGGGCCATGAAAAATCTGAAGTCAAGTCTGAATTGCATGTTTGGTCTTCCTTATGTCAACGCCAATTGATGGCTTAAAGAATTGGTAGGGCCCAAGTGACTTGTAATCCAAACCGAATGATCCTCGTGCTCTTTTATTATTCTCATCTCTTTTTCTTCTCATCCCTTTAACACAAAGAAAATAAATTAAATTAAATTAAATTAAAAATGAAAATAAAATAAACTAACAATTTTTAACATAAAAAAAAGTAATAAAATCATATAAAAATTTATACTTATCAAATTCCCCCAAACTTAAATTTGCTAGTCCTCGAGCAAAGAAAAAGAAAAACAATTAAAGCAATTTCTTGCCTCAAAGATTGCATAAAACTTATAATTCAAAGGAATCATTCCAAATTAATCAAGTCCAAAAGTTAATTCAAAATTTGACTCTCTTGCATTATCCTTCTCCACATTCATTCATACCCCTTTTTTTTTCTTCATCATTAGCTGCTCGGATGGTTTTATGCAAATAAGTAAACAAAAATGGATTTCTACGAACTCCATATGCTTGCTTTTCAAATCACTCTCTAATAATATAGAACAAAATATTACAAAGGATCAATAGGTCTTTATTAGGCTTGTGATGTATGGCTAGAATGAGGGCTAAAAAAAAACAATAGGATTTATGCAAATAGGGCACTCTCACTTATACACTCTTCTCAATCATTTGAATATTTTAATTCACACCTCTTTTCCCCCCTCTTTTAAAGTTTCAATTTTTTTTTTTTTTTGCTCCAAGTCGTCACTTATCTTTTGACGTGAATGCAAACATTTTTTATGGATGCACCCAATTACTTAACAAGTCACAAACTTGAAGTGCTCCATTTTTTTTTTTCGACTTTGAGGTGTCACTCGTTTTTTGACGTGAATGCAGGCATTTGTGATGGATGTACCCAGTTACTCAACAAGTTAGACACTTAAAGTGTTTTTGCATACTCATATTTCAAGTCACAATTTGACGTAAGAGTAAACATTGGTAATGAATACTCCTAGTTACTAAGCAACTTAAAATATTGAAATAAATGGAACTTTGTACATATTTTTTTTTTTTATATATTGCTTTTTTTTTTTTTTACCTTGTTTAGAAATAAATCAAATGGGTGACAGGTAATAAAGAGGTAGGCTTGAAAGGCTCAATCGAGTCAAAGAATGCCTAAATCACTTCCCAAGTAATATTCTGTATAAGATTTCATCAGGAGAGTAATCAAATAAATTTTTGGAGTAAGTAGAGACCATCGGAATTCACAAAATTCACATAAAACTTCTCTAAGTATGCACAATGATTAATAATCATATCAAATTACACAAGATCAAATAAAGAGTTAACAGCTGGACTTAAGCAATGAGAATAATTTCCAAAAATTATAAGGAATTTCAATCATATTCTTATCATCGGCATTTTGTTTTTTTTTTTTTTTGGAATTATAATTTTTTTTTTTTTTATGAATAAATTCTTTTCCCCCAAACTTAAATATCACATTGTCCTCAATGGGAAAAAGGAAAGAATACTAATGAAAAGAATGAGAGAGGATAAGAGATACTCCCCTGATTTCTAGCTTAATATTTTTCCTTGAGGTGCAGCTGTGTATGCATTAGAGATTTCTTCGGTCTCTTTATTCCTAAAAAAAATTGAAAGCAAAACAATAAGATAAAGAAAAATAAATTAATAATAAAACAGAAATATAAAAACTTGGGTTGCCTCCCAAAAGCGCTTTATTTAACGTCTGTAGCTAGACATTATCATCTCATCTTTTGTTATTGATGAGATCGATGGAGCATTTCTCTGAGTTAAAATCTCCATCCATATAGGGTTTTAATCTTTGTCCATTTACTTTAAATGTCCCTTTTGTCTCATGATGGACTTCAACCGCCCCATAGGGAAAATTTTGGGTTACCACAAATGGTCCCAACCACCGAGAGCGCAACTTTCCTGGAAAGAGTCGAAGTCTTGAGTTAAATAATAGAACTTTTTGCCCGACTTCAAATTGTCTACTCAAAATATGCTTATCATGCCATCTCTTAGTTCTATCTTTGTAAATTCGAGCATTCTCATAAGCATCATTGCGGAACTCATCCATCTCATTTATTTGTAACATTCTCTTTTCGCCAGCTGCTTGTAGATCAAAGTTCAGTGTCCTTGTCACCCAATAAGCTCTGTGTTCTAGCTCCACTGGTAGATGGCATGCTTTTCCATAAACTAGCTTGTAAGGTGACATTCCGATTGGTGTTTTGAATGCTGTTCTATAGGCCCATAGTGCATCATCTAACTTTCTCGCCCAGTTTGTACGAGAGATATTCACGGTCTTCTCCAATATACGCTTCAGCTCCCGATTAGATACCTCAACTTTGCCACTCGTTTGAGGATGGTATGGTGTTGCCACGTGATGGGTAACTCCATACTTAGTCAATAATGCTTCAAATTGGCGATTGCAAAAGTGCTTCCCACCATCACTAATTATAGCCCTTGGAATGCCGAATCAGGAGAAAATGTTTTTCCGTAGAAAATTCACTACAACCCTCGCATCATTAGTCGGCAAAGCAATTGCTTCGACCCATTTGAAAACATAATCTATAGCCACCAAAATAAATTTGTTAGAATATGAGGATGGAAAAGGACCCATGAAATCTATACCCCAAACATCAAATAATTCAATCACCAAAATATTGTTTAAAGGCATCTCATGTTTCCTTGAAATATTTCCAACCCTTTGACAATGATCACACAAAGTAACAAATTTAAATGCATCTCTAAAAATAGATGGCCAATAAAACCCAGATTGCAGAATTTTTGCTGCTGTTTTTGAACCACCAAATTGGCCGCCAACTTCCAATGAATGACAATGTCTGAGTATGTTCTCCATCTCCTCCTCGGGCACACATCTTCTGATTATTTGGTCCGCGCAGTGCCGGTATAAAAAAGGTTCTTCCCAAAAATAATATTTCAAGTCGGAGAAGAACTTCTTCTTTTGTTGATATGTCATCCCAGGAGGTAGGATTTGCGACACCAAGTAGTTGACTATGTCGGCATACCATGGAACAACTTGTATAGCCATCAAATGCTCATCTGGGAATGTTTCATTAATTTGTAATTTTCGCTCATCATCCATACCTTGAAGCTCCATTCGGGATAGGTGATCTACCACCAAATTTTCAATACCTTTCTTATCCTTAATCTCCAAATCAAATTCTTGTAGAAGCAAAATCCAACGAAGCAATCTTGGTTTAGCATCATTTTTTGCAAGCAAGTACTTAAGAGCAGAATGATCGGTGTAGACAACCACTTTTGAACCTATCAAGTAAGAACAAAATTTGTCAAAAGCAAAAACAACTGCTAATAATTCGTTTTCAGTAGTAGCATAATTCAGTTGAGCCTCTGTTAAAGTCCTACTTGCATAATAAATAACATGAAAATTTTTTTCTTTTCTCTGCCCTAAAACAGCTCCTATAGCATAGTCACTGGCATCACACATTAATTCAAATGGTAAATTCCAATCTGGTGATACAATTATAGGTGCTGAAATTAATTTCTTTTTCAGCATTTCAAAAGCATGCAAGCATTCATCAAAAAATTCAAATCGAGTGTCTTTAACCAACAGATTGCAAAGAGGTTTAGTAATTTGGGAAAAATCCTTAATAAACCGTCGATAGAATCCGGCATGTCCCAAGAAACTTCTCACGCCCTTCACATTGGTTGGTGGTGGGAGTTTTTCGATCACTTCTATTTTTGCTCGGTCAACTTCAATTCCCTTAGAGGAAATTCGGTGGCCCAGCACTATTCCCTCCTCGACCATGAAGTTGCATTTTTCCCAGTTCAAGACTAGATTTGTCTCCTTGCATCTCTGCAAAACTGAAGATAAGTTAGACAAACAATTATCAAAAGAATATCTAAAGACAGAGAAGTCATCCATGAAGACTTCTAAAAATTTTTCCACCATGTCCGAGAAGATGGACATCATGCATATTTGAAATGTGGCTGGTGCATTGCAAAGGCCAAAAGGCATTCGCTTATATGCAAATGTTCCATACGGACAAGTAAAAGTGGTCTTCTCTTGATTCTCGGGCGCAATGGCTATTTGATTATAGCCAGAATATCCATCCAGAAAACAGTAGTAAGTATGTCCTGCAAGTCTTTCTAGTATTTGATCAATAAAAGGTAATGGAAAATGGTCTTTCCGAGTTGCATAATTAAGTTTTCTATAATCTATGCATACTCGCCATCCTGTGACCGTCCTTGTTGGTATAAGTTCATTGCTATCATTCTTGATCACAGTTATTCCACCCTTCTTTGGAACGACTTGTACTGGACTTACCCATGCGCTATCTGAGATTGGATAAATAATCACAGCATCTAATAGCTTCAACACTTCTTTATGCACTACTTCTTGCATGGATGGATTCAATCTTCTTTGGGGCTGGACAATAGGCTTATATTTATCCTCCATCAAAATCTTGTGCATGCAAATTGAAGGATTAATTCCTTTGATGTCAACGATGGTCCAACCTAAAGCCATTTTGTGTTCCCGCAAAATTCTCAATAACTTTTCCTCCTCTACATCACTTAAAGAACTGTTAATAATAACAGGAAAAGTAGAGTCTTGGCCTAAGAACGCGTACCTTAAATTTGATGGAAGCGGTTTGAGCTCAAGTTTAGGTGGTTCTTCACTTAGAGATGTCGATCGGGACGAATTTAATTCTTTGACTTTTGGTTGCATTGAAGGGGGAACAAATGGTGTAGCCTCCAAATATCTCTCACACTCTCTAACGTCTTCATCATCAAATTCAACAGATGTAGAGCAAGTAAGACATACCTCAAGTGGTAGCTTTAGAAAATTAGCTGCATAAGTCTCGCCAACCATGATCACGTCTCGATCACTTATTTGAAAACAAGAATATGTCTCGGATGGAAATTTCATAGGCTTAAATACATCAAAGGTGACCTCTTCCTCTCCGACCCTCAAAACGAGTTTTCCTTGTTGAACATCAATTAAGGTTCTCCCCGTTGCAAGAAAAGGTCAGCCTAGTATCAAAGGGATCTCCTTGTCCTCATCCATATCGAGAACAATGAAGTCAGTGGGAAAGATAAACTTATCAACTTTCACTAATACATCTTCAATGACTCCTCTCGGGTACTTAATAGATCTGTCTGCTAATTGTAGAGAGATGGTGGTCGACTTTACTTCTCCAAGACCCAATTTCCTAAAAACAGAGAAAGGCATTAAATTAATACTTGCTCCTAAGTCACATAAAGCTCTATCAAAATAAGAATTTCCTATAGTGCAAGGGATAGTGAAACTCCCCGGATCTTTCAACTTAGGGGGCAGATTCTTTTGTAAAATTGCACTACTCTCCTCTGTCAGCATTACCGTTTCATGCTCCTCTAATTTCCGCTTCTTTGATATAATATCCTTCAAAAATTTAGCATAATTAGGCATTTGCTCTAAAGCTTCAATAAGAGGAATATTAATATGCAATTGCTTAAATATGCTCAAAAATTTAGAGAACTGTTTATCAACATTATTTTTTCTTAATCTTTGAGGAAAAGGGATTGGTGGATCATAAATTGAAGGGAATAAGTTTCAAAAGTAACTTCCCTGGATTTTTCGGATTTTGAAGCTCTTTGATTCTCCTTAGTTGTCTCAGCTTGCTCCACTTGTTTCATCTCTGACTCAGCTTCCTTCATCTTGGACTCCTCATTATTCACAGTTTCATTTTGCTTGGCATTTTCTACTTTGGGCTCCTTATATGTTCGCCCACTTCTCAATATTATTGCCTTGACACGTTCTTTTGGATTGGTCACAGTATTACTCGGTAACGTCCCTGCGGTCCTCTCTGTAAGCATGTTTGAGAGCTGACCAATCTGTACCTCAAGATTGCGAATTAAAGCCGAGTTGTTTTGGATTGTTATATCTGTCTTCTGCATGTACTGCATGAACATGTCCTCAAGTGACGGCTTCTTCTCTTGTTGTGGAGGTTGTTGAGGTAGTCTAGTCGGCTCTTGATTATTGCTCCATGAAAAGTTTGGGTGATTCCTCCATCCAGGATTGTATGTGTTCGAGTATGGATTATTTTAATGTTGAAAATTTGACACGTAATTTGCTTGTCCATAACTCGGTTGGGCAAAAGGATTCCCCACTTGGCAATCTACACTTGAATGATTTCCTGCACAATGATCACAAACAATATTAGTTTGAATAGTATTAACATTCATCTTACCTAGTTGTTGAGACAAAGTTGCCATTTGTGCTGCCAATGTGGTAATAGAATCAAGTTCCAAAACTCCAGCTGTCTTTCTTGGCATTGCTTTCTCCGTAGGCCATTGATAATTGTTGGATGCTAATTCTTCCAAAAGTTCATAGGCTGCTTCATGAGTTTTACTCATTAATGCTCCACCAGCTGCTGCATCAACCATAGACCTATTTGTAGCTCCCAGACCATTGTAGAATGTTTGCACATGAAGCCATGCTGGAAGGTCATGATGAGGACATTTTCGCAATAAATCTTTATACCTCTCCCATGCTTTGTATAATGATTCACCCTCAAATTGGATGAACGTGGTGATATCGTTCCGCAATTTTACTGTCTTCGCGGGAGGAAAATATTTTGCCAAGAATTTCTGTGCTAACTCTTCCCAAGTAGTGATGACGCCAGGCGGTAATGAATTCAACCAAGCTTTTGCTTTATCCCTAAGTGAGAAGGGAAAAAGTCTTAGTCGAATCGCATCATCTGTCACTCCATTGTGTTTAAAAGTATCACAAATTTCTAAAAAATTTGCAATATGGACATTAGGATCCTCATGTGACAGCCCCCCGAACTGGACAGTTTGCTGTATCATTTGAATGATGGCCGGCTTGATCTCAAAATTATTGGCTTGTATGGCCGGCCTCCTTATGCTAGATGTAGCTCCATTGACTGAGGGCATAGCATAGTCTCGTAACGCCTTGTGCTCTTGATCGGCCGTATTAGATAGGGATGTGTTGGCCTCTTCCTTCCTCTTTTTCTTGATCTGACGTAAAGTTCTTTCAATCTCAGGATCAAAGTGTGTATGCTCTAATTGTTTAAATCGGGGCATCCACTTCTAATTCCTGAAAAGAAAGAAAACAACTCAAATGCACCTAAAAGAAAGTTTTTTTTTTTTTAACTAAAATAAAATCCAAAATAGTAAAAATCTAATTAGTATCAATATCAATAACAAAAATTAATCCCCGGCAACGGCGCCAAAAACTTGTTCGTGTAAAATAATCTGCAAGCGCACAGAGTCGTAACAAGTAGTAAAGTGTTTTGTAGAAAACGAATGTCGAACCCACAGGGATTAATTCTGTTATTGAATACCGAAATTCACTAAATTAATTACTATTTGAAAAATCGAAAATAAATGGAACGTTTCTACTATCTAAATTAAATTAAACTACTTAACAAAAATAAATCTACGAATCAAAATTAACAAAGGCTAAAATCTAAAAGTGTAACAAATATGATGATGATGGATCTAGAGCGGTTGATTTCACCTAGCAAATTCCACACAATTTATTCTTCATAATTATTTAATTTCAATAATCTCCCGTTGATGATTAAATATTCCTTAATTATTTAATATCTTCTCTCGAATAATATCAAAAATATCTTCAAGTAACAACTCCATATCTCTATGTGAATTTCATTAATTGGAGACTTATTACGTACTTTGAATTTTATGAAAAATTACACTAGTCGCGGTAAAACATCTCTACTTTCGCTCAACTAATGGTATTTAATTATAGAACTAAAATCACAAATCACCTCTCGCTCTCATTGTAATTCAACGCTAGATTACATCAACGCTCTAGAAAATAAAATTTAGTTCATAATAAAATTAAAAAGAAAACAAATAAAACAAATAAAACAAATAAAATAAAAAATAAAACTTATGTTTTTCATCAGAGTCGGTTGATGAACATGTAACTCTCGCTTCTGTCTTTCAAATCTTTCACCTCATAAAAATTCCAAAGAGAATCTCCAATTTTGCTCTAGTGCCACTCTAGTCTCTGGAATGCGGCGCCCGCTTCTCTTCCGTCTAATGCAGTGAAATATATCTATATATATGTGTTTGTGCCCCTTCACTTCCGTGCCCTGCTATGACTTTAATTCCCCATCTAATTGAATTATCTTGGCCCAATTAAACTTGCGTTTATAGCTTCAACTTCCAACTACTAACATCATACATGCGGGCCTCCTAAAGTGAACGTAAGTTAACCCATATCAAATAAATACGTGTGAATTAAAATGCTAATGGGCCATGAAAAATCTGAAGTCAAGTCTCAATTGCATGTTTGGTCTTCCTTATGTCAACGCCAATTGATGGCTAAAAGAATTGGTGGGGCCCAAGTGACTTGTAATCCAAACCGAATGATCCTCATGCTCTTTTATTATTCTCATATCTTTTTCTTCTCATCCCTTTAACACAAAGAAAATAAATTAAATTAAATTAAATTAAAAATGAAAATAAAATAAACTAACAATTTTTAACATAAAAAAAAGTAATAAAATCATATAAAAATTTATACTTATCATAGATGTTGGACTGTAGAGTCAAAGTTGGCATGTTCCTCATGAGGTGGTAGTGGTTCTTAAATTGATTGAGTTTCAAGATTATCAGATTAATTTTCTTGAATGTCAATCATTTCATTTTTATGCACGGATGTAATATCTGAATTTCGTGTTTCTTCTCATTCTATCTTTCGAGGAATATTACTCCCACTTATTCCAAAATTCTCAATAAATTTTGCATTTCTGGCTTCCACAGTTCTAGGCGTATGTGAGGGGCAATAAAATTTGTAACCCTTAGAATTTTCTGCATAGCCAATGAAATAACCACTGACTGTCCTTGGATCCAATTTCTTTAGTTGTGGATTATAGACCTTAACTTCAACTTAACATCCTCATAAGCGCATATGCCTTAAACTATGTTTCCATTATTTCCATAACTCAAATGGTGTTTTAGGAACAACATTGGATGGAACTCTATTTAAGATATATACTGCAGTTTTTAAGGCCTCACACCACAAATATAAAGGAAGATTACAATTATTTAGCATATTTCATACCATATCCATAAGGGTACGGTTTCACATTTCAGCAACACCATTTTGGTGAGGTGAACCTGGCTTTGTCTATTGAGCAATAATTTCTTCTTCTTTAAGAAAATTTACAAATGGACTCGAATGTTGCCCTGACTCTGTATATCTACCATAATATTCTCCATCCCTGTCAGAGCTTACGATCTTTATTTTCTTTTCTAATTGTTTCTCTACTTCCCTTTTATATATTCTAAAAGCATCTAGTGCTTCAACTTTGTCAAAAATGAGGTAAAGATACATAAACCGTGAATAGTCATCAATAAATGAGATAAAATATCGCTGACCATTCATACAAGGGGTATTAAATAGTCCACAGATGTCAGTGTGTATGATCCCAAGTATTTCCTCACTCCTCTTGGCACCTTTATTGGTTTTGTTGATTTGCTTACCCTTTTATGCAATCCACACAAGTATCAAAATCTTTGACGTCTAAAGTCTTTAAGACCCCATCATTGACTAATCTTTTAATTCTTTGTATGGAGATAAGTCTCAATCTCCTATGCCATAATATAGAGGATGACTCATTAATATTGCTTAATACCAACATCATCATGCGAAGTTAATAGACTATTTTCAAAACAGAATTTAAATTTAATTTGTACAAACTATGAGTGTAAAAAAATTGGAAAACCGGCCCAAACCAGTTCAAACCAAACCGGTTAGACCAGATTTTAATCGGTTCGATCTGTAATCGATTTTTAGAAACACAAAACCGATAACATCCGGTTCAGTTCGGGTTCCTTTCATTTTACAACCGGACCGGACCGATTCCAATAATTATATATTTTGATTTTTTTTAATATTATATATAATATATAATAAAATAATCATATATAAATAATATTTTAATATTTATAAAATAAAAGTTTAATTTTAAATATGGATATTAAAACAATTTTTTATAAGATTAAAACAGTTTTTTATATTACAGTTTTTTTTTTTACATAACAGTTTTTGTATATAATATTTTTTTTATTTTATAGTAGTTTTTAAATTACAGTTTTTTTTATAGCATTTTTTTGTAAATAACAGTTTTTAGGCTACAGATTTTTATAATAAAAAAATTAAACTAGATTTTTAAAAAATAAATATATAGATTTACTTTTAAAAATTTACAATTTATTAGAACCAAAAAACTAGACCGAAACCGGTAAAACTGGTATTACCGGTTTTGGAGAATAATCGAAGCATAATCGGTTTTGCATTTTGCAAAACCGATGGTACTGGTTCGGTTCTACATTTTGGCCAAAACCGGACCGAATCAGATCGGTTACACCCCTATTACAAACCATTAATCAAATTCCCAGAACCTACAAGTGAAATTTTGAAAAATAAATTCAAATTCCAAAGATACTAATCTAGATATAGAGACTAAGTTTTTAGAAAAAGAAGATTCAATATATAAAATGTGTTTTCAAGATTCAATATATAACCATTATTTATAATAAGTCTAAAAGTTCCTACAGCCTTAACGTACGAACGCATCCCATTTCCTGAATAAATGTCTTGTTCACTTCCCATTGGTTTCCTTAAGCTAAGAAAACCCTGCATGATGTTGACAACATGAATTGAAATACCCGAATCAATTCACCATATATTATTATGAGAGTCTGCAAATTTAGACTCGTAATACACAAGAAAATTGAGATTACATTTTTTCTCAAGTCATGCTTTATACTTTATGCAATCTTTCTTTTTGTGCCCTTTCTCTTTATAGAAGAAACATGTATCATTGTCTTTATAGCATTTGAATGTTGCTTTCCCATCCTTCTTCCACTTATTGACACTTTTTCCTTTCTTCCATTGTCCCTTCTTTTGAGTAACAAAATAAACACTCAATATTTTCATGCTTTAATCTATTTTCTTCTTGCACACACATAGTTAAAAGTTCATTTATAGACCACTTTTCCTTATGTGTGTTGTATGAAATTTTGAATGGTCCATATTCTATAGGAAGAGAGTTCGAGTATGAAATGGACAATGAATGACTCTGAGATCTCAATCTCTAAGAACTTAAGTTGGGCTACAATATCTCTCATTTTCATTATGTGCTCACGCATGCTTCTGGATTTGTCATGCTTCATAACTGAAAATTTGTTCATTAGGATACTAGCCAATATTTTATTAGAATTAACAAATTGCTCGTCAAAAACCTTTATGTAATCCTTGATTTTGTCACATTCTAGGATTGAACCTCTAATGCTCTTACTCACATGTGACTTAATGAGTATTAGACTTAATCGGTTAGACCGCTCCCACCTTTCATAAGTAATTTTATCTACCAATGAACTTGACTCAATGAGTATAGGTGGTTCATCCACACGAAATGCTAAGTCCAAATCCATATATGCCAATGTCAAAAGTATTTTTTCTTTCCAGTCCAAAAAATTATCCCCATTCAAAATTAGAACATGAGAAGATTTACTATTTAAAACAGAAGGCATAATAACTATAATAATATAACCAATAACATATATTAATGCTTTAAATCAAACAACAACTATAATTTGAACTGACCAATGTCTAATTCAAAAAGTAAATATAAATTCTTTGTGGGTAAAGATTGCAACATACATAAAACTTCCTTATATGTATTTCTTTATAATAAGATTAATGGTATATGAATATCTAAGAAAAATAAATTCCTCACCTGTGAGTATAGGAAATCTCTTTTCCCCAATATCTTTTCACTATCTTATTCTAATTAAATCATCTTTTATAATAATTACCTCCCTGTGAGGTCAAGTAATTATTATAATGATTTAATTGCAATTAAAAATGCAATTACGAAATCATACAATCAAATATATTAAAGTATTATTATGTTTTGAGATGTTGTGGCCATTCTCAATACACAATAATATTTATTCTAATATGGCATCACAAATAAATTCACTATAACATATCCATACATGAGCATATCAACTAATAATTCAAAATTAAAAAAAAAAAAATGATTCTGAATATTTATATTATTAGTATGGCATCTTGTGGCAGCAAATAGCCGAATGCCACACATATATATTCTTGCAACATCAATACGGATGGGCAAATGCTGA
Organism: Platycarya longipes; assembly: GCA_036559045.1. Taxonomy (NCBI): domain Eukaryota; kingdom Viridiplantae; phylum Streptophyta; class Magnoliopsida; order Fagales; family Juglandaceae; genus Platycarya; species Platycarya longipes. Next base: position 24,754,432 of record CM071801.1, read on the forward strand.
ATGAGATATATATATACTAGATGCACGTTTACCTAATTGCGAAAGAAATTATGAAAAAATCTAGCAGAATGAAGAATCATTAAAGAAGGTTATATAATAGAATGAACAAATAGTACAAATATAAACCATGCACAAAGATAAACTATAGTCTAAAGTCCTTAAAAAAAACCACCACCAAATCAGATCAGTTAAACAATAAAAGCATGCGCAAAAAACAGACTACAATCCAAAGTCTCTAAAAAATAAACTACCATATCAAAAGTAGAACTGGGCACTCTCCCTTCTCATCATATTCTGCATAATCCCCTCTTGACAAGTCAATGATGTGAATTTTAGTTCCTGCAATCTACAAAATGAATAGCGCTGTAAATTGACATCAAGCAACAAGATGCTAACTTTCAAATGGAAGGTATATAGGAATATATAAAATATTATATATAGGTAGTAAATTGCGCAAAAGAAGTGCACTCCAGCAACAGCTGAAATCATTTAGTCATCAAAACAAACATACTGACATAAACATTCAATTTTAGTGCGGAATCAATTATGCAAGGATCTGACACATTACTTGGTTATACAACAACAGGGCACGATCATCCAAACTTTGAAGACATTAAATGCTCAGCCACTGGTAATCATAGCAAGAAGTAACATTTCCAAGAGAAATGTATGTTTAGGAGCAGCATGATAGGATACATTGTAACTTTAGCTTAACATAGTGAAAATCTACATTATTCAACACATTCATTATGTAAGACCAAACATAGATGTGACTTTCTCAAAGAAAAGTTTTCTGCATCTGAGAAAATTCACTATGGTCCATAGGAATCATAGAGAAAAAATTTATTGCATAGAATGAAGAATATCTATAAATTCATGAAATGACTCCTGCAACAGAATTTCTGTTTTCTTAACCATTAGTGACTTACAGATAAATAATCATATCTTTCTTAAAACATCTGGAATGCTTATGAACAAGCAAGGATATCAAGACTTTGAAACCATGCATACAACTTCATAAGGAATCTGTGTGTAGAATATTTAAAAAAAATGTAGATTCAAGAAGTCAACTCGCACACGCATGAACTAATATGAAGTGGAACACATTTATGAAGCCATTTGTGAAAATGTGCCAGAAGTATAGGTTCCCATTCTTATGTAAGAAAAAATGCAAATGCAACAACAATACTGTAACTCCAAATCAAATGTGACACTACAATGAAATATGAAATATGGTAAGAAATGGGAATAATATGCTCAGCATAATAATAGATAGGGGACAAGACGAGAGAACAAGAAGAAGCAATTAGCTCTTAACACTTGCTGGCATCTCTAAATCAAATGCAAGGGAATATTCACCCACTCACATGGGCTCTTTCCAGTTCAATAGGAAAGCATATAACAGTCTTGTATACACCAAAATATTCTCAATTTCTCATGTTCAACAAGAAAAGAATGGAAAAAAATGGAGGCTTAAAGGGGGTGTGGAGAGGGACAAACTTACCGATTCAGCTTTCCAGTCACCGCTGAATATTCAATAGGCTCATAAACCCTGCAGTCAAACAACATCAAGGGGGTATGCTTCCCAGATTCACTTACTTCTTCAGTCAGTGGTTTACGTTGGCCTGGGATCATTGTTACAGTACCATCCCTTCCACAGAACTTGCACTATAGAAAAAAGAAAAAGTAACAATGTAAAATATCTGACTGCCAGATGACAATCACTCTAAATAACAAATAATAAAGAAGAGAGCAACAATCACAAATTGAAGCTCCACAATAAAAGTAATATATAGCCAACAGTTTAGATCCAACCATTGATCTTTCATGACAGAAGCACAAGTCTGACAGTATCAAGTTGGTTTAATTTATGTTATCTCATGTACAAAGTTGATTCCACCAAATCAAAAAGAGTAAAACACGAGGCTGCTAAGGAAAACTACAGTCTCCAAAAGTTCAATGAATCGGATGAATATCCTCTTTCACAATAATAGTTGACTGGTTATAAATGGAATCAATTTGGTTCCCTCTCCAATGCTTTGTTATAATATCAACAAACATACAAACCAACAAAATTTGTTGCATCAAAGGGGTTTGAGAGTAAAATGGAAAAAAAATATATAGAAATAATATTTTTTGGGTATGAAGAAAAGAAAATTAACATTATCGATCTTTGAAACACAACAAAATCTAAAGCACTCCACTCAACAGAGTTCATGATAATTTCAGAATTAAAAAACTAAAGAAATAATAGAGAGATTTTCAGAATTTTAGACCTAGAAATTTCATTTTCTTTCCCTTCATTATCAACAACCAATTGAGAGAAAAATATGCCAAGAATCTCCATAAACCCATTCAACAATATAACCCACCGATTCATTAGAAGAGTGAACAATAAATTGAGAAAGAACACAGTAAAAAAAAAAAAAAAGATAATAATTGTATGATTATCTTTGTTTATAGAATTTTATAATTAACATATTAAGAATACTAACAGATGCAACAAACAAAGTGAATATTTATAAAATCAGAAATTACACAGAATACAATACTGCAGGAAGTGTAATAGAAGGGTGGGATCGGGTGGTACAAATATTAGGTTTTGGATTGAAAAACTTTTCAAAAGCACAAACAACCATAGAACTCATGTTGTGGTTGACTATTCCTTTACAGAAACAATTGCCCCGAGTTTTGGTCAACGTTCCTTATAAGCTTTAGTTCTAGATTTTCAATAAAAAAGAATTAGTTTTGGATCAGGTTTGTAGGTCTTTATGCGTATGATTATATGTTGAAAATAGCATAGCTCAAATGGAACTTTAAAACAGAGCAATTCTACCCATAATTAAATTGAATTGATTACTATTAACAGAAAAGACTGGGAATAATATAACAAATATTTAGTCCTAGTAAAACCAATGTTTGCTTCATATACTTGTAACATTTATCTATATAGTACATCTGAGTGCTTATCAATATACACTTCATGTGGAATTTTTTGAAAGTGGCATTCTTTGATCACTACCTGTAATAAATTAAATATTAAGGTCTCCTAAACTTAATTCTCGGGTTTTTAATATCTATTGTACGACATTTCAAATAATTTTAAACTTAAATGATGAAAACCACAGACATTTAATGCAAAACTGGAAAATGTGACTCAAAAGGAGCAAAGCTACTGCTTTGCAATTAAATGTGTTTATGTATATGTGTTTCTATAGCATAGATAAAGAGGTTTTTTAGACAACCTTTTACGACAACGAAAGATGTAAATGAAATTAATCATAAGTATGGTAAATGCTACCCTAAACTAAAGAATTCAAGCACTTACAGTGTGCCTGCAACTCCAGTGCTGATGTGAGTCTTATCTTCTGGAAGTAACTTAGCAAGTCCAAAATCTGCAATCTTTGCCTCAAAGTTCTCATCAGGTAGGATATTTCCCAATTTAATATCTCTATGAATGATCCTCATCATCGATTCCTCATGAAGATAGGCTAAGCCTTTAGCTGTACCCAGTATGATCTTATACCTCAGCTCCCACCTTAGCAGTTGAACATTCTTTTTACCTGAATCAAAACAAAAGATAAGTAGAAGAGCTTGAATGAGAAAGAGCAATTGTCTTTCATAAACCGGAGTTCAAGTTAGATTACAACCAGAAAAGTAATCGTGAAGGCTTTGATTCGGCACATATTCGTAAACAAGAAGGCTTTCAGGGCCTGTAATGCTGCATCCTAGCAACTTAACAAGGTTTTTGTGATGGATCTCACCGATCAAATTGACTTCATTAAAAAATGATCAACCCATTGCCTTGTATTGATGAAAAGCCTCTTGATGGAAACAACCTTCCATCTGGCAAAACTTCCTACCTTGACACAAATGTATGTAGTTAATTTCATGTGTGAAAAATCCAATTCTCCAAGATGAAAGTTCAATAAAAAAGAAACCAAAAAATTACTTTGTAAACTGAACCAGATCCTCCTTGTCCCAGCTTATTGGAGTTGTGAAAGTAATTTGTGGCCTTTTCAAGAATTTCATATGAAAAATTGAGTTTGGAGTTGTTCACCGTAGCTAAAAGAGCACCTAGTTGCTTTCTCTCTAAAATGCCAGGTCAAAGTAAGCTATTGTTACACTAATGCTCCAATTAGAATAATTCGTAATATCAGATCTTAAACATAGTTACCTCTCCTCTTTTTTAGCACATTCTTCCTCACAATGAAAACAACGGTTGCTATAACCAGCACAAAAGTGAAAATAGAAGATGTTGCAACCAAAGTTACAGCCAAGTGGCGCCTGAAGAAAATAATTATCTCACGATTAATAAAAATTTAATCACATGAAGAAAAAAAATTATCTCACAATTAATAAAAATTCAACACACTACTCAAGATGATTCAGGCAGCACTGAAAAAAATAGTCTTTTATTCCTATGTTCCTCTGATGTTCTAAATCTAGCACATACTGCAAATCAAGTTTGTCACCATCAAATAAACCATCAACAACTTTTTCTAATTGTTGTACAGAGGACCTAGAAGGAATAGGGGATTTTAGATTATCACAAAAAGCAAGCAAGCCACCCTTGAATTAATGAGCTCCAGAAAAATCATTTTAGAGTAAAAACAAAAAAACTTAAAAAAAGTTGTGACTAAGGAGTTACTTGCAAGTATATATTTTGAAGTCGAAAAATAGTTAGCTCAATTTTAATGCGACTAAGGAGTTACCTGTAAGTGTATCTTTTGAGGAATTAAGTGTGGGATTTTTTTTCTTCATATAAAAATCTCTTGGCAAACACTAAGAAGATATTCTCATTGATGTCTTTGTCCTAAAGTAAACAAAAGTAAAAGTTATCAGAATAATTTCCATCTCGCCCAATTGACCATAGAAAATATCTAGCTTTCTTCTCCACTAGTCACAACCAACACACAGTGAACTACAAAGAAATGTGTGAGAATGAAGAAAGCTTCAAAACTGAAGTTTTTTGTTGTTTCCAAAAAATAGTGGCAAGATGCATTAATGGAAAATTTCTCATATAGAAAATCTAATTAATGATATTTTCTAAGTTTGTATGGATTTATTGCTTTTGATTATTCTTACTACAAGTAAAGACTTTTTGACATTCTAGTCTTGTGAAATTTGGGAGTTGCAGTTCTAATGGAAAAACTCTCATATAGAAAATCTAAATAATCATGTTTGTCAAGGATCAGCTCTCTTAACAATGAACACTTTTGACATGATGAAAAACCATTCATTTATTATGAAATGCAGAGAGAGAAAGAGAGAGAGAGGTGCAAAAACTGTTTTTCTTGTAAAGAAATCTTATTTTAAGAGTTTAAAGACAACAATTGTCCAAGTGAACATCCGACATCGAAAGGCAAAAGGGATCCAAGGAAACAAAGAGTTCAGTAAGAGAATTGTCTAAAAACTGAAACATGATTTCAATCCCCATAACAGAAGATGCCCACTTATAAAAATCCTGCTTTAATTAATTTTGCCAAGAATTCATACATAATAAACTGATAACATTATTTAAATAAACAAAAACTCAGAACAATTAAACATGGCTAAGGTAACTGAGACCGTACATACCTTGCAAACCTCCCGACCTTTCAAGAACCCTTCAAAAAACTGTTTTCAACAGAAAGGAAGAGCAAAGTAGAAAAGAGCCTTCTATTTTAATAGCTAAGCATTGCACAATGTACAACCACCATGAAAACACATTTAAATTGAAGTACTCATTTATTAATAGAAAAGGCTAATAAAATACTTAAGAGAAGTTTAAACTCTGAAAAAAAAAAAATCTTTATGCTCCAAAACCAAGCACCAACCTTCAGAAAAGGCATATGTATGTCACTCAAAATATCATTTAGTGTAAACAAAGCTGCCTCAAACTCATTGGCAGAGAAGTACATGGAGATATTCAAAAGAGGCCTAAATGACCAAAAACACAAAATCAAACATAAACCCTAAAGCACAAAAAGACAAAAATAAAATACTTTTATTTTTATGGATTAAACAAAGCTGTCTCAAACTCCTTGGCAGCACAAAATAAGTAGACGACACAGATGAATACCAAGCGGTAAATAGTTTCAGGTATTTTACCATAGACAGAAATATACCAGCTTCCACAAAAATAAGAGATGCAAGTAAAGAATTGGGCAAAACAATATACCTCAATAAGCTGCTTATGAAGTTGTTTCTCACATTCCAGAATCACAAAAAACAATCAGAAAACATGAAAGCTAACCTGAGCAGTTCAAATATCAACAATCCTGGTAGTGATCGATTCAGATTCCTTCTGAAATCAAATGTCTAAAACAAAATAAAATAAATAAATATTTAATTGATAAAAAAAAAAAAATCAAAGACATTAAACCCAAAAACGCAAAACTATCTAAACAAACCCAAATGCCCGAAACACAAGTCCAGCAAAACTCACAAAAATCCAAGATAGGGAGAACCAAAATCAGGATTTTGTAAAAAGTCTGAAGACAGAAGAAAGAAAAAATACAAATTCGCAAACAACGAAAACAATAGACATAAGTCACAATATGCAAATCCACAAGAAACAAATAATTAACATACAAAAGGAAAAAAAAAAAACTATTTTTTTAAGAAAATTGTAAACCACAAAACTAAATAAAAGCTTCATCACAAATTGAACATACTAAGACACTAAATCATACAAACCTATTTAAAAAAACAAAAACCGCAGATCTACAAAAAAATCCATCTAATTTGTTAAAGAAATTAAGGGAAAAAAAGGGTACCTGCTTCCCCCGCCGGCGACCTGTTCTGCCGTTGACCACCGCACCAACTTCCCCCTGCCGGCAAGCAACCCCAACCACCATTAGCAGCCTCTCCGTCAGCCACACACAGCCAACCCGAAATGGGTGTCCCGTGTAGCCTTCAATGCGAACGGAGCCCAGCGCCGACCATCACGAGCCACCACCTCACGCCGGCCACCTCCTTGGACCACCTCCCTTCACCAGCGACCCCTAGCCACCAGACCCAGCCACTGCCGAGCATCCACATAGCCCCCAACTCACAAACCCGAAAATGGGTATCCAGATTCGTTTCAACCCGTAGCCCGCCGTACATCGCCACCCACGACCTCCAGTCACCACCATCGTCTCCTCCACTCACTGGCGACATTTCCATGCTCAGCCATGGCCCAGCCGAAGCCCCTCCCTCTCCCACTGTCCCTTGCTCTCTCGCGCACTCCCGGTGTCGCCCTCTTGCCCGAGCACATCGAAATCCTTCAGGAAAATATAACAAGTGAAGCAAATGAAGTAAAAACAAAAAGCACGTAGTCAGGAGCAAAAGTGGAAGTCAAAAATGCCGAAAATCAACTATTTATATCCTATTCATTGCTATCAACACTTATATTATAGTAGTTAGATATATATATATAATAAATCATCGATGCCATGAATGCACTGGTATCATCATCGATGCCATAAATGCACTCTTAGCATTGTCCCCAATCAAAATTGTTACTTTTCTACCAACATCTACTTTCTATGAGACTAAATACCCAGTAATCATAAATCCGAAATCTTATATGCATAACAAGACACATGAATCAGAAACGAAAAGGTAAAAATAATCATAGTAAAAGTTGCACCCCTTGAGATGCGTTTAGTGAAAAACCACTTTACAAAAAGATGAAAACCGCTTCATTTAAGATACCTTTTCATATCAGAAAACCAATTTTTCGAATCAAAATATGAAGATTTTTCACCGGCCGGTTTCAAACAAGAGTTTTTTCGTAAAAACTTCGTATATGCAGATTTAAAAACTCCGCATACGTTAGTGTTCATATTTCAATTAAAACGAACAGTAACGTATTTTCAATCCGTGTTTTTCTACATATGCATATACTTGTATTTTCTTGTAAAAACCTAGAAATGAAATCTTACAAAAACCTAGATTGACATAAATTCAGATATACATCTATGAATCTATCAACAAACGATGCACATAACAATTGAAATTTATACTAAATAACACAGTACAAGAATATGATCTAATACCACTATTATAAGAATATGAAAAAATATTTTATAATAAAATAATCGTTAAAATATTTATCTTTAACTATTATTGATCAAGTATACGTAAAAATTGATTGCTTATTAATTGTGAACCCTCATAGATGAGAATATTTGATAGGAATTTTCAATCTATTTATCTTTACGTTAATGAATGTAACTGATAGAGAATTACAGATCCTATTTATAGATAGACTAATACTTATTTTCACTAAGTATTATTTCTTTTCATCAAATAATGTAATTTTTAACTTTAAATGAATAGTATTTTATTTTTAATATTTAAAATTTTTAATATAAATATAAAATTATTAAAATAAATAAATATATATAATATATATTAAAAGATAATGACACGTAAATAACCCTAAATCTCCTACATGAAAACGTGTTCTTTAAGCAGAAAACACAGTAGGACACAGATGTAGCATTGTTTACCTAGAACTAAGCCCCTTGATCTGGTTACCCACTTCCATCTCTCTCTGATTCTTGCTGGGTTTGCAGAAGGTAGGTAAAGGAGATTGGAGAGGGATTTCAACAAACTTCTTGAAAACAAGAACTCCTACTCAAGTGGCCAACCATGCTCAGAAGCACTTCCTTTGCCAGACTAACTAGAATCGGAGAGGAGAGACAGAGAAATGGGCTCGAGGGAGAGAGGGAGTGGTCTCGGAGAGGAAACAAAGATAAATGAGCTCAATGGAGAGAGGGAGTGGTCTCCGCACACGGAGTTCCTTTCTCATTTTCATCCTTTACTCTGTTCATGTGCGTCTGAAAGAGATCGGAACGAGAAGAAGCGAAGGAGGTGGATTCGTGGGTTGACTGACTAGATCCAAGTACGCATTTGCCATTACCAGCTCACATCTTAAAATTATCACATAAAAATACAACTATTTTTATAGTTTTATTCACCCCTTCTAAAAATTTCATGTACAGAGTTAATTTCTAGGCTCTGTTTTTCTTTTTCCATCGTTTTGAAGCAGCCCAGTTCAAGTGGTCGACGGAAACAAAGTGCCCAGAAAAGATGGACGAATCTTGGTCACACGATGGAGCTTGGGGGCGGTGACGTCCGACGTTTCTAACGGTTGCCGAAGCTGTGATCTAGGGGAGGAGTTTGGTAGGGGGAGGGTAATTTCCGGCTTTTCGCAGGAAACTAAATTCATCTGTGATGAGTTTTGATACGGTGTGTGCTTCTATATTGTGTATTTAGAGCATGTTTGAGATTATGTTTTGAAATTTTAAAAGTGTTTTTAAGCCATTAAAATTATTTTTTTTTAAAAATATAAAATAACATATTTGAGTAACTTTATTAAAAACACTTTAGTTAATTAAAAAAGTTAAAAATTAAATTTTTCAATAAGCACATAATTAAAGTTTTTATCACAATTGTAAATATCGTACCGTATTGATCGATACGGCCAAAATTTTCCATACCAGTCGATCGGTTGGTACAAAAAAAAAAAAGTAGTTTCGTATCAGTCGGTACGACCAGTTTCGGCCAAAAAATCGGCCTATACGACCGATTTATCGAATTTCAGCCCATGTGTTTTTTTTTTATTATTATATTTTAACTTCAATTTAGATTAAATTAATTACATATATATATTTATCTATATAATTTATTTATATATTGATTATTATTTTGAAATATAATTTATATATATATATATTTATATATAAATTATTTCGAAACGGTACACGAAACGGTATCGGTATCGAAATATTTCGTTTCAGTGAGTTGATCGATACCGGTACTGATACGGTATTCAAAACATTGGTTTTTATCAAAAAGCTCATGCAGATAACTATCTATTTTTAAAAAATTACTGTAACTAACTCTAAAAATATTTTAGATATATGGATTCCAAACAGTAAATGACTTTTTAGTAGTAGAACTTATTACATTAAACTTTAAATTATAAGTCTTCAGTTAAAAGTAATATTTTTCGTCGCAATCTCAAATATGCACTTAGACCATTGAAGTTGTTATTTCACTAATAGTAGATGGGATGTTCCAATGAAGCTCTTTATAACTATTAACTTGAAGATCAACTATCTACTAAAAATTAGAAGAAATATTAACTTTACTTTAAAAAATTTTAAAAAAATTAATTCTCCTTTTGTTCCTATTGATATGTTAAATAATATAAAATTTGAAACTACAAATTTGAATTTAAAAAAAAAAATTGATAAAATAAATCTTTACGTAAAATTGTATATACATTTAAGACTACTCATAAAGTATTATGTCAAGATATTAATTCGACTGTATTGAATTACTTGGACTTCTCTTTGGCCTTCAATTACAAGAAAATATATATATATATATATATATATAATGGCTATTTAACAAAAATTCTTATTTTAATAGAAATTTTTGTTTCTTCGTTAAAATTAACATTTTTTGTCAATTTCTGTTAAAATTAATACTGCGTCTAATGAGAATTACCATTTTAAACATAATTTATTAAATTTATTAATAATGTTTTTGGCATTAAAATTAATTCCACCTCTTCAACTTTCTACAATAATAAACTTTCCATTTAAAACTCATTTAACATCTATTTAATACTACTTAATACTTTAAACACAATTCATTAAACCCATAAATAATGCTAAAAATTTCTATTTTAGAATTCCTACTTAGGACATATTTTTTAATTTTATTTTATGTAAAATAAATATAGAATAATAATAATAGTATAGAATATATAAATATAACAATATATATAGAAATAAACTATTTATAACAATTTATATGTTAGAGAGTTTAATTTTATTCATGAAAATTTTATTCCTATTCTATGACTAATAATTTAATTTTTTTTAAAATAATTTATAATTTTAAAATAAATGCATTATTTATTAAATTAACTATATATATGGTATATATAATTAATATAAGGTATATACAATTTATTATAATTATATTAAATTGGTTATAATAAGCAATAAATATAATTAATATTATATGTTTGATATTTAATTGAAATATATATGATTAAATAAATTTATATAAATTATAAATTATAAATTATAATATAACATTCTTATATAATTTACAAACTATATAATTTATTTTTTCAAAAAACTCATATTATTTCTTAAAAATAATCACATAATTAGAAAAACATATATATTTTAATGTCCTCTGTTTTGAGGCCGTACAAAATAATACAAATATTAAATTATTATTTTGGAATTAAAAAAATATCATATCTTGAACTAACCTTTTATTAAAATTTTAATCAAAATTATCTCAAATAAGTTTGATAAAACTATATGTTATGTTTATTTATGAGACTATCTTATTATTTTTATTAATTTTTTTATAATATATAAAAACGTATAATTATTTATCATCTACTTAATTATGAATAATAATTAAATTTTTATTAAAAATTAAATTAAATAAACGTTTATTCATAAATTTACTTTAAAAATTAAAAAAAATAATAATTCTTCTTTTGTTCCTATTGATATGTTAAATATTATAAAATTTGAAACTACAAATTTGAATTTAAAAAAAATTGATAAAATCAATCTTTACGTAAAATTGTATATACATTTAAGACTAATCAAAAAGTATTATGTCAATATATTAATTCGACTGTATTGAATTACTTGGACTTCTCTTTGGCCTTCAATTACAAGAATATATTGCTTTAAAAGAAAGTAGGTGTTTGGATATCATATTCTTTCCGAGTTTTTCTTCAGATTTTCAAGTATCTTTAAACCTCTTGTAACTATGCACTTGAGAATGTATTCAAATATTCTCATAATTATATTTTTAAACATCACTCAAAGTCTCAAATATAAAATATTTTTTAATTTTTAATTTTTAATTTCTAATTTTTCATTTTTAATTTTTAGTTTTTAGCTTTCAACCTTTTCATCTATTATTACCTAATCATTATTTAAACACAAAGATTTAAGTATACGTTTAGATGTTGAGAGTGTTTAAAAGTATTTGTGAATAATAATAAAAAGTAAGTAAAAAATAATAATAAAATATTAAATAATAATGAAAAAAATAATAAATAGTAATAAAAATATGTGAAAAGTAATAATAAAATAATAAATAATAATAAAAAAATATTTGAAAGTATTTAAAATATTTTTGTTTTCAAACTTGCCTAATATAACTTTTACAAACTTCAAAAAAAAATATTATAATCACGCTATTTTTTCACTTAACTTTTTTTTTTTTATCTTTTTTTCAAAATTCAATAAAACGTCTTCACTTAAATTATGATTTTAATTTTATTCATGAAATTTTAAGATAATTTAAATGTCCAAATATGCTCTAAATCTTTAAAAAAATAAAAAATAAAAAGGGGGGAAAATCTTTTGCATCTAATCATTTGCTGCAATTTTCACTAAAAAAACAAAAATGAAAATAAAAAAAACTTGAAAAATGGTCCTAAAATTTGCAAGTATTGTGCATTCAGCCATTTAAAAAATAAAGTAGAGTTTGTTATTAAAAAATTAATTTTTTTTTAGATAGATTTGTCCACTTTTCAAAATTGGTACATGTAGTTTGCACCTCCTAAAAATATCATTTTTTGATTTGTTTATATATATCTAGATTATACTGCAATAAAACAACTACAATAAAATATATATATATATATATATATATATATAGAATATTCACCGATACATTTTTTTATTTGTTAAGAAGATCCTCCAAATTAATTATTTCCTCAACTAGTAGGCTTAGTATTTAATTTTTCTAATTTCGTAAGAGTAGATTTGGATATAAAAAAACATTTTAATTTTATTTTATCTCATTTAATCTAATCATTATAATTTTTTTAAATATTTTAAAAAATATAATAAATAATTCAACTTTTTTAAATTTTAAAATAACAATATTAATAATATTTTATTTAACTTATCTTTCAACTTATCCCATCTCAATTCAATACTTAAATCTCCTTCGATTTTAAAACTCTCATGCACGTTCATCAACAGAGAGTTGACAATCGCACAGGCCTTAATTGACCCACTAATTTCAAACTCTCAACCCTCCAAGGCCATTTTCAAAATCATGATCCTCCACGCGTTATGAATGTACGCAAACCTAGGTCAGATCGATCTTTGATCCAGTTTAGTTTAACTCAGTACTATTAACGAGCTACCGCAGCGAATGTGCTTGGAATCTCTGAGAAATCTTCATGGCCCCGGCCCCAAGGTCTCCCACGCCAACAAACAAGATATTACATTACCTTCTAGGTGCAAAAGAAGAACGCCTTTTAACGCCAAAACAACATAATCAGGACAACGAATATGTCAGTCAGGACTGACCTGCACCAAGGTTCCAATACACATTAACAACTCCTGCAACTTTGATTACACTTTACATATATTATTGTATAGAAGATCGAAAATCTGCTACGAATCAAGTTGGATATTATAGTTAAAACAAATTATCATTAAAGAAAGATTACATAAGAGTGGTTCTTTGGGTTAGAAATTTCAGTCTGAATGAATGGACCATGCAGTAGAAGAGAGGCTACAGTCATAAGTTACGCATATACAAAATTATACAAAATTATCCAAAATTACATAAGACGATATTTAAGTAGTTCAACAATTTACCTAGATTCACTGGTGTCAAATTCAATATATTTATATGAGATTACAAACACTCAACAAATCTCACATCCACTCTCTCTAAGTTGCATACACTGATTTCACCTACTAGAACTCTCTTTTTATAGGAGAAATTTTACAAAATACAGTAGCTTAATATGACTTTGTACAGCATGGTAGGTGAAGAGTAGGAATGAACGGTGCAGCTAGTTAAGCTTGGACGGTGCAGCTATTCACTCTTAGGTGTTCACACTTAGGTGGCCTATTTCAACAATTACCCCCTCCACCGAAGTGTGCCATACTAGATTGCAACAGATAAATTTATTTTTCAAATGAATGCATCTCCTTCTTTGACATGAGAGACTTCTGCTATCAAATGCGCCATAAGACGCCAATGCACCCAAAAATGTCAATGCACCCAAAGGTGCTCAGCAACTTGCAATATTGATCAAGTCCAAACAGTGTTGGAACTTGACCCCTGTGACGACTTTCGTCAACATATCTGTTGGATTATCTTCAGTCAATCTTTTAAAGTATGATGTCATATTCTTCTAATATTTCACGTACAAAGTGAAATCGGACATCAATGTGTTTTGTTCGAAAGTGATACATTTGATTCTTGGCCAAATGAATTGCACTTTGACTGTCACAGTAAACGGTAACCTCCTGCTTTTTAAAGCCCAAATCTGTTATCAGTCCCTGTAACCAAATGGCTTCTTTCATGACTTCTGTTACAGCTATGCAATCGTAGATTGCAAATTCGATCGCCAAATAGCTGGTGCTCCAGACATAGTGAACACATATCTAGTTGTCGATCGCCGTTTGTCAAGATCACCTGCATAGTTTGAGTCCCAGTTACTAGACTATCTTCACTCTTCTCGAACTTCAAACCAATATCTACGGTTCCTAAAATATACCATAGAATCCATTTAGCCGCATGCTAGTATTTCTTTCCAGGATTATGCATATAGCGACTATGTCAAAACCCCTAAGAGAGTCACCTAGGGTCGAGCCCTAACTCAGGCCTTAGAGAGCCAGGACACTCCTTGGCTAACCTGCAGGCATGCCTTGACTTAGGCCTTGACACGCAGAAGGTGCCTAGCGAGGCTACTGGCGATGCACAGTGCATGCACACAGCCTGGCCTGTGCATAGGCGCGCCCCACAGTGCATTCACTTGCGCGCACGCGTGCGCGTTCATCTGGGCGCATCCCCGCGCACCACCAGACGCCATGCAACAAGACAGCACGAGACAAACCTGACCGTGGATGTTGCAGCACGCCAGCCCACCTTGGGCCACTCGTACCCCACGTCCACTCCATGCATTAGGCGCCTTCCTCATTTATTTTTATGTTATTTTATTATTTTATTGTATTGGATATTTTAGTAATTAGTTATTTTTAATAAGGGACCTAATGGGGGTTTCCAAGTGGTAAGGCACTTTAAATAGGTTTTCTAGGTTTCATTCTAGGAACCTTTGGACATTTTGAGAATTAGACTTTTGCTCTTGAGAAAGAGTTAGGACGGCCACACTCATTGTGGTTTGGATTCGGTGCTTAGCACTTGGCATTCCCTAGGGTGCAATTCGTGAATCCCTTTGAAAGAGGATCATCTTTGCAATTCGTAAACTGGTGATCCACATCTATCCTTTATTTGTTTTCAGTTTATTTATAAAAATCTTGAGGTTATTCATAAAGAGTGTTTCGGTATTGAGTGTGTTCTTGTTGGTTGATTTTATTTTTTTGTGTTCTTGAATCGTTTGTTTGATTGTTGTGTGAGTTTTGTGTTTGTGAGGCAAAATCCACACCACTTGTGGAACACCACTTGTGGATTTAAGAACTTGTGTGTATGTTCCCTAGAGAATTCAAAATTCTCTTACATGGGAGATTCGGATTGCTCAAGAGAGTGAGTATTGAGTGTGTGTGAGTGATTGAAGAAGAAAGAAGAATTGAGGGAAGGGCATTGTCGAAAACCATTTGGTGCCGTGAAGGATGTTGTGAGTTCTTCCATGGTCTTTTGCTCAATCATTATTTGATTGTTCAATTGATCAATTAAGTGTTCCTTTTGCCCCAAAGCAGCCCACGGCAAAACCCTAAACCCTACCCACACCACACGGCCAAAGGCCATCAAACCCTAGCCAACACATTTGCCAACTTTGCCCCCTAGCCGGCCACCTATTCTCTCCCACTCCTATAATTTCTCACTTAAATCCACCTCATCCCTCATCCAAATCTAGACAATTTCATGCCCCCCTAACCCTTGCATGACCGGCCACCACAAGTGAAATTGAATTCAAATTGATTCAAATTCAAATTCTACCAAAATTCCTACTTTATCTCATTCGGCCATCATCATTTTGCCCTAACCGAAACCTCACTTGCCACCTCATTAAACTATCACATCATTCTCTTATTTGATTGGTCATCAATTGAAGAAGAGAACCAATCAAATCCAACCCCATCATCAAGCACCCAACCGGCCACACAAATCCTAGTGTTGCCGCCCACCTCCCTTGGCTATAAGTCATACTCCTACTATTTAGGACTTATCCAAAACCACTCAAAACCCTAGATCCCTAACCCTAATTGACTTGGCCGAAAACCCTAGAGAAACTCTAAGCCATATTCGGCCATCACATGCCCTAACCAAAACCCATCTAGCCTAAACACAAGTAACCTAGCCGAACACCCCAAAATTCCCCTTAGTCGTGCATCACTTTGCACCTAACCTAGCCAATTAACCTCTCATTCACCTCTAGCTCCACTAAATCTTAACCTCACTTAACCTTTTCCCTCATCCATATTTCCCTTACCAAGCATTGAAGTCTAACTCGGTTGTTGGAGGGAACAAACCGTGCAAAGAGGAACTCTTAAGTGATCGGGACAAGACCGAGGTCCCTATCAGTACCTAAACTGGTGCTTTCATTGAGAGTCAAACTCAAGAGACTCTTGCTTGGTGATATTTGAGAAGTTTTCACTTTTCCACGAGGTAAACGACGCGTTAACTTGAACTTTGTGAATTTGTTGGGAGGACCACTGAGGTCCTCGACATTGTTTACATTACTTGCACAATATATTGTTGATCTTGTTGAAGTTTGGAGGTTGAGGAAGAGAACGGGTTGGTTCTTGAAGGGGTCGGCTACCATCCAAAGGTAGAGGACCCAAGGTCGGAAGGTGCAAGAGGGGTTGTCCATCCTTGAAGATGGGCAACTCAAGGTTGGATTTGAGAAGTCGAGCAAGCTCCTAAACCCAACACACCATTGCCGAACACCAAGCTTCCCCAAACCGTGATTTGTGTTGCAACACCGAGTCCAAGCTAGTTGCAAGACAGTGTCAAGCATGAGCCGTGTAGGACCTAGCCACGAGGGTCAAGAGAGTTCCAACTGGGAACGAATTGATGCTTTAGATGATCAAGCCGAGAAGATAAACAAGACCCTTGATGAAATGAACACAAACATTGCCAACTTGGTCATGGCAATGAATACTCAAACCCGTGAATCTTTAGAGCACCGAAGAAGTATCGAAGTTTTGCAAAGAGAGACACAAGCACCCCATGAGAGAGTTGCAAGAAAAGAAGCCTCAAGACATGGAGATGAGTACTACGTAGAGGACACCGACCCAAGTGTGTATGAGAGTATGCATGATCTTCCAAGACGCATATACCGACAAGGAGGTCGTGTGGAGAATTCCCATGTGGTTGTTGAAAAATGGCTACGAGATGGTGGTGATAAACCAAAAAGCCCTAGCAACTTGAGGGAGCCTCAAGATGCAAGGATGGAGCCACTTAGGTATGAACCACCTCAAAATGAGAGGCAGGACATACCCTACTATGGATAGCATAATAAGGGCGAGCCAGAAGTGAACCAAGGTGGAGCAAATATCCAAAATAACCGAGCATCAATAGGGCGCCATCAACATGGAGAAAGAGGCCAAGAAGGGGGAAACCGGGCTTATGACCGGGGACTCCGAAGACCGAAGGTAGAATTCCCAAGATTCAACGGGAGAGATCCTTACTAGTGGTTGGATAAAGTGGATCACTTTTTCCACACATATGATGTCCCGAGGAATGAGATGGTGCCAACCGCTTGCTATTATCTTGATGGCAAGGCGAGTAAGTGGTGGAGATGGATCCGTGACTAATATGACAAGGAGAGAAGAAGAATGGGATGGACGGCATTTGAGAGGGAATTCATTCTCCAATTCGGCTGCTCACTCACTATCAACCACCATGGCCAACTTGCTAAGCTCAAGCAAGAAGGCAAAGTGAAGACGTATGTAGAAGATTTTAGACAACTCCAAACTATGGTTCGGGGTTGGTCTGAGGAGGCACTAGTGGGAATCTTTGTAGAGGGATTGAAGCATGGTTAGCTAAGGAAGTGAAGCTAAGGCAGCCCACAAGAATCCAAGAGGCCATGAGGATGGCCGAGATCTATGAAGAAAGTTTCTCTTTAGAGAAACGCCCAACCAAGGATGTGGGGAGCAAAACCATCAATTATTTGCAAACCAAATCACCTTGGAAGGGTAAAAAGAGCAATGAATGGACCTCAAAACCAAAGCCCAATAAAGTGAAGAGATTGTCAAGGGAATAGGTCCAAGAAAGAATCAAGAAAGGCCTATGTTTCAAGTGTGGTGAAAAATGGGACCGTGAGCACAAGTGTAGTTCGGCCTAAGCATTTGTGATGATTGATGAAGATGCATTTGAAGAAGCAACAAACCATGAGGAAGAAATGGAAGAGGCCGAATCCCTTGAGGAGGAGGAGGAGGCCGAAATCTCTCTTCATGCCATATCCGGGATCTCAACACCCACTTTCATGAGGGTTATGGCATGGATAGGGAAAAATGAAGTTTCCTTGTTGGTGGATAATGAGTCTACTCACAATTTCATCAACACAAATTTGGTGCACAAAATAGGGCTAAGGCCGAACCCCATTCCACCCTTTGAAGTGAAGGTAGCCAATGGCGACAAGTTCAAGTGTGAAGCCATTGTGAAGGATGCTAAGATAAATGTTCAAGGAGTAAGATTAATAGTTGATTTGCATGTCTTAGCACTTGCCAGCCTTGACATAGTGCTTGGCAATGCATGGCTCAAAAGTGTTGGGAGAGTGATCAATGATTATGAGAAGATGACCATGGAGTTCAAGATGGGAACTAAGAAACACATGTGGACCGCATTGCCCTCAAAAGAGATGAAGACATGTTCGGCCATAGTGGTGGAAGACACCCCTTTGGTGTGGACCGTGTATTATGAGGATGATCCTAGCATTATGACTTTGAGTGGAGTCGAATGGAGGATATGAGACAAGATCAGAGATGCTACACGCATAGATGCCCGTGCCTTAGAGATCATTGAGTTTGTTGAGGCTCAAGGTAGCGAGGTAATAAACTACAAGGTGAATGAGGGATTGATCTACTACAAGAGCTATGTGTATGTTCCAGATGTGCCTAATTTGAGAAGGGAAATCCTAGATCACTTTCACAGTAGCAACGAAGGAGGTCATTCAAGTTGGTTGAGGACCTATGTGAGGTTGAAGAATTTTTTCTATTGGGAAGGTCTCAAGAAAGCAGTAAAGACAAGAGTAGCTGAGTGTGACATTTGTCAGAAGGTCAAGTATGACACCCAACCACGGACCAGATTGATGCAACCATTGACAATTCCAAACAAAATTTGGGAGGATTTGTCAATGAACTTCATAGAGGGATGTCCGATCAGTGGAGGACATGATGTGATCTTTGTAGTGGTTGACCGTTTGAGCAAGTATGCCCATTTCATTCCACTCAGACACCCGTATTCAACCAAGAGTGTAGCTAAGGCTTTTGTGCACAACGTTGTGAAGCTACACGGATTTCCCAAGACCATTGTATCAGACAAAGACAGAGTGTTCATGAGCACATTTTGGAAGGAACTATTTGAGTTATAGGGAAGCAAGTTGAGAGCCAGCTCTTCTTACCACTCACAAACCAATGGGCAGATTGAGGTGGTTAACAGGACACTAGAGTAGTATCTAAGGTGCTATTGCCATGAAGAACAGACGAGGTGGGAAGAGTACCTAGCCTGGGCCGAGTACTGGTACAACACCGCCCTCCATGCATCCACGCAGAGAAGCCCGTTTGAGATAGTTTATGGGAGGTCACCACCTATGCTAGTGACATATGAGCAGGGGACAGCCCGGAACAATGAAATGGAGCAGGAATTGATGAATCGAGATGAGATCCTAGCTAAGGTCAAGAAGGAGCTCAAGAGAGGATGAAGAAGTATTATGATCAAGGCAGAAGAGTTGTAGAATTTGAGATTGGTGATTATATCTACCTGAACCTACAACCATTTGGCCAGAAGACCTTAAGGAAAAAGATGAGTCTGAAACTTTCCAAAAGGTATTATGGGCCTTTCAAAGTATTGGAAAGGTTAGGAGACGTGGCCTACAAACTAGAGCTTCCACCATCAGTAAAGCTGTACCCAGTATTCCATGTGAGTCTGTTGAAGAAGAGGATCGGGGATCCAAGCTTGATAGTCCAGGACCTTCCTAGCTTCGATGAAAAAGGAAGGATGCTTCTATAGCCTAGAGAGGTACTTGAGTACCGGGTAGTGACAA
The DNA here is from genome assembly GCA_036559045.1 of Platycarya longipes. NCBI lineage: Eukaryota > Viridiplantae > Streptophyta > Magnoliopsida > Fagales > Juglandaceae > Platycarya > Platycarya longipes. The sequence goes on from CM071801.1 coordinate 24,774,659, forward strand.
GGGGGAGACGTAGGAGGAAAGTGTGGCAGGTACTGATTTCATGGTAGGGGTTGCCAAAGGAAGAGTCCTCTTGGGAGGATTATGATGACATGGAGACGAGGTATCCTCATTTGATCCTTGAGGGCAAGAATGTGCTCGAAGGGAGAGGAATGTCAGAATCCCTAGGAGAGTCGCCCAGGGTCGAGCCTTGACTCAGGTCTTGAAGGGCCAAGACAGTTACCTGGCTAGCCTACAGGCATGCCTTGGCTTAGGCCTTGACACGCAGCAGGTGCCCAGTGAGGCTACTGGCGATGCACAATGCATGCGCACAGCCTGGCATGTGCATAGGCGCGCCCCACAACGCATTCACCTACGCACATGCATGCGCATGCATCTGCGCGCATCACAGCGCACCACCAGACGCCATGCAGCGAGACAGCATGAGACAAGCTTGACCGTAGATGTAGCAGCACGCCAGCCCACCTTGGGCCACTTGTACCCCATGGCCACACCATACATTAGGCGCCTCCCTCATTTATTTTTATGTTATTTTATTATTTTATTACATTTGATATTTTAGTAATTAGTTATTTTTAATAAGGGACCTAATGGGGGTTTCCAAGTTGTAAGACATTTTAAATAGGTTTTCTAGGTTTCATTCTAGGGACCTTTGGACATTTTGAAAATTAGACTTTTGCTCTTGAAAAAGAGTTAGGCCAGCCACACTCATTGTGGTTTGGATTTGGTGCTTAGCACTTGGGCTTCCCTAGGGTGCAATTCGTGAATCCATTTGGAAGAGGATCATCTGTGCAATTCGTGAATCGGTGATCCACATCTATCCTTTATTTGTTTTCAGTTTATTTATAAAAATCTTAAGGTTATTCATAAAGAGTGTTTCGGTGTTGAGTGTGTTCTTGTTGGTTGATTTTATGTTTTTGTGTTCTTGAGTCGTTTGTTTGATTGTTGTGTGAGTTTTGTGTTTATGAGGCCAAATCCACACAACTTGTGGATTTGAGAACTTGTGTGTGTGTTCCCTAGAGGAATTTGAAATTCTCCTCCATTGGGAGATTCGGATTGCTCAAGAGAGTGAGTGTTGAATGTGTGTGAGTTATTGAAGAAGAAAGAAGAATTGAAGGAAGGGCATTGCCGAAAACCCTTTGGTGTCGTGACGGGTGTTCTAAGTTCTTCCATGGTCTTTTGCTCAATCATTATTTGATTGTTCAATTGATCAATTAAGTGTTCCTTTTGCCCCAAAGTAGCCCACGGCAAAACCCTAAACCCTACTCACACCACACGGCCAAAGGCCATCTTGGGCATTTGTTGCCTGTGCAAATAGTGTAAGGTAGAAGACCGAGACTTAGGAAATACCTGAGTCTTTTTAGTTGATATCAACTTCCCTCCAGGAAGTTGATATATCAGTATCTTCCCTCCAGGAAGATACTGTCTTCTAGTGCTGACTGGCTCAAAAGAGTGTCGGCAGTGGGGACATGATGTCTTCATCTGCTGACCGATCTTCTGTTGATCTTCGCAATCCTTCCTGGGCGAAAAAGAATGAAGTCTTCTATTGGAGAAGTCTTCGTCTTCAACAGGAAGGTTGACTTTGGTTGTGTTGTGGAACACATGATCTGAGTTCTTGGTTGGAATAAGAAACCAATAAGGCTTAATATCAGAATAATTTTTATGAAATCGGAATATGGGTGTTGTTCCGATTCCCGTACGATTAAAAGAAAGAAAAACCATTTTAGGAGAATAGTATTTCTGAATCAAGTCTGCATGGGATGCAGAGATTAATTTTGAATTTGTTAAAATAAAATATTTCAACAAATTAATCAAAGAAAAAGGAAATTTTGCCAAGACCAAAGGTATTGACAAGGGAATCTGATCATCTTCCGTTTATCATCTTCCAGTGGGGAAGATGATTCAATAGTATCTTCCAGTGGGGAAGATACATCTGTGTCAACTTCCAGTGGGGAAGTTGACTTTGAATTTAATTCCGTAGTTAAAACATTAACTGTCTTAACTCTGGAATTACAACAATGACCACTACAAGAGCAGTCATGCTCAAATTCATCAAGATCTGATGATTCAGTTTCTGAATGGAATTCAGAAGAACTAAATTCATTTTGATCTGATGAATACAAAAGATCTGATGATTCGGACTCTTCGTGATTGTTGGAATCACTAGAACCAAACTCACTTTGATCTATAGAACTAGACGAATCCGTCTCTAAGTGTTCATCAGAAGCACTCGGGATGTATCCATCTATTTCCTCAGAGGAGGAATGATCAGAAAAAGAATCTAATAAAATATCCTTAGAGATGATTGCAAAAATACTGGGTTTTTCAGGTTTAGGGCATTTAATTCCCTTGTGACCCTTTTTTCCACAGTTATAACATCTCTTCAGGGACGATTTAAAAGATTTTTTAAAAATTCTTTTGTTAGAAGAACTTTTATCACGGGTTTTTGAGAAATTCTTTTCTCCGTGAATTTTCTTTTTCAAATGCTTCCTTTTGGGAGGAGCACTGAAAGACATTAAAGAATCTGTAGATTTATCCGAAGATTTATCTGCAAAATCTGGAATAAAATCCTTTCTACTTTTATCAGAGATACTAGTAGAAGGTTTTTGTATTTCTTTTTCTAGCTGTATACCAGCTAGCATCTGATCAATCTTTTCCAGGAAACTTACAGGTTTTAAAATCTGTTTGTTTTCTGGTAAAGGTTTTTCTAAAATAATTTTCTCAGCAACAGGTTTATGAAAACTTGCTGAGGCTTTTGAAGATTTTGTTTCCAAGGGAAACTTGTCTTCGATTTTCTTTGAAAAGGTTTTTAATTCATTTAAAAACTTTTCTTTAAAATTAAAGTTTTTAAAATCATAATAATCATAATGATTTTCAAGAAAATCAAAGAATAGAATATGCCTTTGTTGGGCATTCATCCATTCTGTCCATTTATGTCTGACCCTTTGTTTCTGGGGTAGACTAAAATCTCGTGCATAAGCTTTACGCTTAGGCCGGTTTTCTTTACTATCAAAATCTTCGTATAAAAATACGAGATCAATTTTAAAGGGTTTTTCAGAAGGTTTGGAAATCTTCTGAGGCTCAACTATTTTAGGATGATCAACACTTGGTCTTATAAAAGACTTAATATTGATCGGAATAGAAGGAATGAAAGAGGATGGAAGAATTGTATCATAATGATACAGATGATCAGAATCAGACTTATCAACTAAGTCTGGAGAATATTTAAAATGATTTTGACTTTCAAAATCATGCTCATGCTCATAATCATCCTCATCATCATATTTATTCTCATATCTATTTTCATAATCTATTTCTTCATACTCAAACGTATCAGGTGGTTCACCTGATCCGAAGCTATCTGATGAATAGGATCTATACATCCTGTTCATCTTGACAAAGACTAAAAAGACTCAGGTATTTCCTAAGTCTCGGTCTTCTACCTTACACTATTTGCACAGGCAACAAATGCCCAAGACAACAAATCAGAAATTTCTTTTAAGAATTGATTGCAAGAGTGCCAAATTTGTTTTAGAAAAAGATGTTGAAAACATTGCATCAAAACAGATTTTTGCACGTTGGCAAGCTATTTTAAGCATTTTTGATTTTGATATTGAATATATTAAAGGATCGGATACTCCATCCCTGATTTCCTTACCCGTGAATTCTTGCAGAAAACATGAGCAAGAAAAAGAAACCAGAGAAGCCTGAGTGTTCCCAGAAGCCCCCGCTTCTTCCAGCACCTCCAGCCTCCCTTTTGTTACCCACTTCCCCACTGGAAGTGATAAATAGATACACTGTTCTAGGCACAATGCCTAGACCAGTAACTCCAAGTTCTTTTGCTATGGCAGTTACCTTGTCTGTGCCTTACATGGTCGGCCTTGCCGCCTGTTAAGTTATTTTCTTATATTTTCTCATGTAATGCATGCATTGGTCGGCTTTGCCGCCTCTTAACTGTTGCATGTTTATTTTCTGTTTTCCATCTCTGTCTCCTACTCGCTCCTGTTCCTTTCTCTCTCTTTGGCCTTGTGCTTCTTTCTATTATTCCTCTACTCTTTGTTTTCATATTTCTCTGTATCTATTTTCCTTTTGTGCTTCCGCGTACCTAAATGAGAAGGCTTAATATCAGAATAATTTTTATGAAATCGGAATATGGGTGTTGTTCCGATTCCCGTACGATTAAAAGAAAGAAAAACCATTTTAGGAGAATAGTATTTCTGAATCAAGTCTGCATGGGATGCAGAGATTAATTTTGAATTTGTTAAAATAAAATATTTCAACAAATTAATCAAAGAAAAAGGAAATTTTGCCAAGACCAAAGGTATTGACAAGGGAATCTGATCAAGTCTTCTATTGGAGAAGTCTTCGTCTTCAACAGGAAGGTTGACTTTGGTTGTGTTGTGGAACACATGATCTGAGTTCTTGGTTGGAATAAGAAAGCCTTCTTGGTTTCTTATTCCAACCAAGAACTCAGATCATGTGTTCCACAACAAGTGAAATTGAATTCAAATTGATTCAAATTCAAATTCCACCAAAATTCCTACTTTATCTCATTCGGCCATCATCCTTTTGCCCTAGCCGAAACCTCACTTGCCACCTCATTAAATTGACACATCATTCTCTTATTTGATTAGTCATCAATTGAAAAAGAGAACCAATCAAATCAAGCCACATCATCAAGCACCCAACTGGCCACACAAACCCTAGTGTTGCCGCCCACCTCCCTTGGCTATAAGCCACACTCCTACTTTTTAAGACTTATCCAAAACTACTCAAAACCCTAGATCCCTAACCCTAATTAACTTGGCCGAAAACCCTAGAGAAATCCTAAGCCATATTCGGCCATCACATGCCCTAACCTAAACCCATCTAGCCTAAACACAAGTGACCTAGCCGAACACCCCAAAATTCCCCTTAGCCGTGCATCACTTTGCACCTAACCTAGCCAATTAACCTCTCATTCACCTCTAGCTCTACTAAATCTTAACCTCACTTAACATTTTCCCTCATCCACATTTCCTTTACCAAGCATTGGAGTCAAACTCGGTCGTTGGAGGGAACAAACCATGCAATGAGGAACTCTTAGGTGATCGGGACAAGACCGAGGTCCCTATCACACTGACTACGTTGACGGCCTGGGAGATATCAGGTCGTGTACATACCATGGCATACATTAGGCTACCAACAACACTTGCATACGGGACATTCTTCATGTAGTCTCGCTCTTCGTCATCTTTAAGAAACTACAATGCACTGAGCTTAAAATATAGAGCCATTATAGTACTCACTGGTTTCGACTTTGAATACATGTTGAAACATTGCAATACTCTCTTCAGATAATGTTTCTGAGTAAGGTGAACTGTACTTTTCATCCTATCTCTATAGATCTCCATCTCTAATATTCTTCGTGCTTCTCCTAGATCTTTCATTTCAAACTTATGACTCAACTGAGTTTTCAAATGATTTATCTCCACCTTGCTTTTACATTCTATCAATATATCATCTACATATAAAAGCAAATAAATGAAAAATCCATCTGCAAGTGTTTAGAAATACACACAATGATCATATTGGCAACGAGTGTATTTCAAGTCCATCATAAAATGGTCAAACCGCTTGTACTATTGCCGAGGTGACCGCTTCAATCCCTAAATAGGCTTCTTCAGCCTGCAGACCCAATTTTCTTTACTAGTTTCTTTAAAACCTTCTGGTTAAGACAGATATATCTCCTCTTCCAAATTACCATGTAAGAAAGATGTCTTCACATCAAGTTGTGCTAACTCAATATCATTTTGTGCAACCAAAACTAGCAATATCCAAATGGATGAATGCTTTACAACAGGAGAGAATACTTCATTGTAGTCAGTTCCCTCTGTTTGAGCATAGGCCTTGACTACCAATTTAGCTTTGTATCGCAATCTATTTTTAGCAACTTGATCAACTTTATGATTAAAGATCCACTTACAGCCAATTGACTTCTTTCCTTGGGAAAGTGGCACAAGTTCCCAAGTCTAGTTCTTATGAAGAGACTGCATCTTCTCCTTCATCACCTTTATCCATTCATCTCGTTTACTGGATTGTATGGCTTCTCTATAAGTGGTTGGAATCTCACCCCCTTCAATTGGTAATGCATATGTCACGAAGTTTGCATAATGTGTCAGTACACGTTTCTCTCGTCTTGGCTTGTTGGTTGCTATTGATCCAATTTGACTTGGAGGTATTGTGACTGGACTATTAACCTCCTCTTGTCTGTCTTCTCTTGAATCAGTTGGAGTAGTAAACTCCACCTTCTTCGAATCACCGGGTGTTTCATTATCATAACTGCCTTCATTGAAATCTTTATGTTTATGTAACTTAAGCATCTCAGATTCGTTAAATGTAACATCTCTACTAATGATTACCTTCTTAGACTCAATACACCAAAGTCTATACCCTTTTACACCAGTACTAAAGCCTAAGAATTTTGCTTTCTTACCTCTAAGATCAAGCTTACTTTCTTTAGTATGATAGTAAGCAGGATATCCGAAAATGTGTAAAGAGTCGTAATCAGCATGTGTACATTTCCACATTTCAATGAGTGTCTTCCCGTCATTGGCAACTGCAGGTACTCTGTTGACAAGGTGGCAAGTATATGTCACAGCTTCAGCCCAAAATTGTTTACTGAATCCAGTATCTAGTAACATACACCGTACTTTCTCTAGCAAAGTACGATTCATCCTTTCTGCCACACTATTTTGCTGTGGTGTTCCTCGTACTGTGAAGTGTCTGACAATTCTCTATTTCCTACATACTTCCATGAAAGGGGTCTAAAGTGTACTCCCCTCCATTATCTGATCTGACCCGCTTAATTTTTCTGCCAGTCTGAGTCTCAATCATCTTCTTCCATATAAGGAAGATGTTCAACACTTCATCTTTATTCTTCATTGTATACACCCACACACGATGAGAATAATCATCTACAAAAATTGCAAACCAATGCTTACTTCCCAAATATACAACTTTGGTAGGTCCCCAAACATCGGAGTGTACATAGTCAAGTATCTCTTGTGTATTGTGAGTAGTAGTTTCGAACTTGATCCGCATCTGCTTCCCCAGTACACAGTACTTACAAAAAGACAATTTTCCAGTTTTGGCACCTTTGAGTAAGTCTTGCTTTACAAGTGTTTCCAAAATTTTTTCTCCAACATGTCCCATACACATATGCCAAAGACTGGTTGTATCAGCATCAGTCTTATCTAGCTTCTTACAACATGTAAAAGCTCTTCCATCAACAGTACTTCCTTGCAAGAAGTACAAGTTTCCTCGCCTCAAACCCTTCATAGCCACCTGAATTCTCATTACCACTTTGAGAGTTTCATCTTCAATAGTGATTCTGAATCCCTTAAATCCAGAGATCCTAGTGAGATAAGATTTTTCTGCAAGTCCAAAACGAACCGAACTTTGGTCAAAGTCCTGACGGTTCCATTGTGCAGTTTCAACCGAATATTCCCTATTCCCCGAGTCTTACAAGTACTGTCGTTGCCCATAAGTACTACTCCACCTTCAATCTTTGTGAAGTCAGTAAACCAGTCCCGATTGGGACACATATAATAGGTACATCTGGAATCCAAAATCCATTCATCGGAATGACAAATGAATGATGAACCTATTAAGGCAATGTCTAGATCTTTATCTCTGTCTGCGACATTGGCTGTGGTGGGTTAATTCTTCTGTTGTCTCTTCAATTTGGGACAATTCTTCTTACAGTGTCCTTTGTTGTGACAATAGGAACACTCATCTTTGGCGAGTTTTCTGCCGATTGATGAACCACGTGATGTGTCCCGAGTTTTCGACTGAAAACTTTTCTTTTTTTTTGAATACCTTGACTGTGGTCTCCCTCTTATTGTCAATGCTTCACTTGATATATCTAGATACGATACTCATTACTAATCAAAGAACTAGATACATCATCAAAACTGATTTTTTTCTTTTCATATAATAATGTGGTAACTAAATATTCATATGTACCGGGTCAGGAATTTAACAACAGTAAAGCCTTATCTTCATCTTGGATTTCAACATCCAAATTTAGTAGATCAGCAAGAATCTGATTGTAACTATTAAGGTGTTCGGACATAGAAATACCTTCACAAAATTGGAATCTGAAGAGCCTTTTTTTTCAATTGTAAGCGACTCTCAATACTCTTCTTCATGAACTTATCTTCAAATTTCTTCCAAAGATCCTTTGCATTTGTCTCTCTCATGACAAAATACTTCCAATCTTTGGTAAGGCACAAACGAATTGTACTATAAGCTTGGGTATTAAGCTTCCTCCAATATTTTTCGTCATTTCGTTAGGTTTTTCTTCCACCGCCATATCCAACTCTTGTTGAATCAAAACGTCCATTACTTCACATTGTCACATGCCAAAGTTGGAAGTTCCATCAAATTTCCCAATTTCAAACTTGGCATTTGAAACTGTGGACTTACGTCCTAAACTGTTAGCATTTCTAGAGTTTCTATCTTCTCCAACACCTTCCATATTAATTTAGAAATTTTAGAAGACAAATTTTGAAATTCTGTACGGATGAGTTTGGAATAATCCAAATAGTTGAAAACCACTATTTGATCATCGAAATCGGACTCCAAATGGCTTAGATCAAAGCCAAAAAATGGATTTGAAATTGAACGGTCCAGATCGTCAGGCGCGTGTGATACACGCGTAGGAGTAGGGAGACTGTAATGCGTGAGGCGCGTGTCTGTCACGCACGAACAATAAGTAATGCACGTGAGGCGCATGAGCGCGTGGGACACACGCGCAGAAGCTCTGCAGGGCGAGTGGGCTTCACGCATCTTCAACCTTTCGAGCGTGTGGCGGTGCGTGGGTCGTGATCTTCAGTCGTTTTCAACTTCTAGTTGTGAGTGGAGCGCGTGGGTACACGCTCCGATCTTCTACTGGTGCATGCGGGCTTCTCCGACGTCCGTTTTAAATTCCGTTTGCGCCTACGGATTCGTCTCGACGCAAGGAACAACCTGAAGTTGTCAAAAGTTGATTTCAATCAACTTGATTTCTAGACAGTGCGAACCAAAGATCTGATACCAATTGTTGTGCATATACAAAACTATCCAAAATCACACAAGACGATATTTAAGTGGTTTAGCAATTTGCCTACATCCATTAGTGTCAAATTCAATATGTTTGTCTGAGATTACAAACACTCAACAGATCTCACGTCCATTCTCTCTAATTTGCACACACTAATTTCACCCAACAGAGCTCTCCTTTTATAGGAAAGGTTTTACAAAATGCATTAACTAAATATGACTTTATACAGAGATGGTAGGTGAAGAGTAGGAATGGACGGTGCAGCTAATTAAACTTGGACGGTGCAACTATTCAAACTTGGACGGTGCAACTATTCACTCTTAGATGTTCACACTTAGGTGGCCTATTTTCAACATCATGGTCTTCACAAAGTGCCATTGCCCTCTCCAAATGGGCAACAATGTCACTCATGCTAGGTCTTTCCTTTCCCTCCAAGTTCACACAAGAAGTAGCAATGTCAGCCACCAGCTGAACTGCCTCAAACTCGTTCATTTCCGGCGGCCCGACCCTTCTGTCCAACAACTTTTGCATCTCTCCCTCCAATATAAGTGGTCCAGCATGCTCCACCACGCTCATGGGACTCACCCCTGCATTGTCTTGATCATTCCTGAACACTGCTTTCTTCCCTGTCAAAAGCTCAAACAAGACCACCCCAAAACCATAGACATCACTCTTTGCTGTCAAAACGTTTAAGACATAGTACTCAGGATCGATGTAGCCAACTGTTCCAACAGCCTTGGTTGACATGGGTTCATGACGTTCAGATTCTGGCTCCAATATTAATGACAATCCAAAATCGGACACTCTGGCAGTCCAATTCGCATCTAAAAGTATATTTGAAGACTTGATGTCTCTATGAATTATGGGTGGAACGGCATAATTGTGTAGATACTCAATTCCCCTAGCGGCATCTAAGGCAATTTTGATCCTCATTTTCCAAGAATTCAAAATGCTGCTAGTAGTTTCAACATTTTTCTCGTCGTGCAAATGGTCACGCAATGCACCATTGATCATGTACTCATAAACCAAAAGCCTCTCGTTCTTTTCCTCACAGAATCCAACTAACCCTACTAAATGTTTGTGGTGGAGCCGAGACAACAATGCCAATTCAGAGTCGAATGCGATTTCTTTTTGGTGAAATTTCTTGATTTTGACACAAGTTTCTGCCCTTTTGATGGCCACTTCTCGGCCATCTGAGAGCTTACCTTTGTAAACATTGCCAAAGCTGCCTGCACCAATTTTGTTCTCCAATGAGAAATCGTTGGTGGCAGTGGAAAGCTCTGAGAAAGAAAATGTCTGGGTCCTGTCCGCATTTCTGGATGATATAGATGACCCACTTCTCTGCCTCCTCAAAGTGACGGAGGTTTGGCGCTTGATGGAATATGATCTTGAAGTTGAGACACTAGAACCAAAGTGAGGTATAGCAGCAGCATTATCCGCATTGGCCTCAGCACTCGTGGGTTGCACAGAATTAGACACATTCATGCGCAAGATCAAACCGCATAGGGAAGCCCGTAAACAAAAGATAATTGAGCAAATGCCCGCAAAAATGCCAACTGATCCAACAACCAAAGACGCTAATGAGACCTTGTTCCTGGCTTTGGTTGGTGGAGAAGCTGGCCATGATGCTACAGGCGGCATAGGCACTGCAACTGGGAGTTCAATCTCGCAAGACTTGCATATATTCCCAGACCCATTACACAAAGCTTCAGAGTCTGGATAGGTTCCACATGTGCTACAAGAAGCCTGAACACATGGACCCGGAATCATTCTTCTCAATGGAATCTCATTTGGGAGATTAGACCACCCTGGTCCCCAACAAATAATCGACAGATTTCTCGTTGTCAACCCGCATACGAAGTCCAAACCTGCAACAATAGATTCAAATGAAGTATTTTCAATCGCATTGCTCTCAAATTCGTTTCCATTTTTTCCTCCCCAGCATACCACCATTCCATTTCTTACCCTAATAGCGCATGTAAAGTTTGCTCCCAACGCCAGACCAGAAAACTGATAAGCAGAACTAAAAGGAACATTCAGTTTATTCGAATCATTGTGCCCTTTACAAACCAACCTCCCAGTCGTTGTCAAACCACAGGCATGAGACTCTCCAGCAACTAAGCTCGACATTGAGAAATTGGCAAACTGTAGCTCAATCTCGTATCCAAGATTACCACTTCCCCAACATAGAAGTACTCTGCTGTTGTTCTTCAAAATCCCACATGAAAACCCACACCCAGATGTGATTGCACGAAACCTCAATGCTTCCCCTTGTGCTGGGAATTTAGAACTACCATTGTTACTTCCTCTCCAGCACTTGACCACTCCAGAGTTGACCTCTCGGGCACAAACTTGAGCATCACCCACCGTTAGGTCCGTGAGTTTGAGCGTGTCGCTGTTATATATACGTTTTGGTTTAAAGCTGGAGTTGGATGAGATAGTGTCCCAACAGAGGAGGCTGAGGCCACCGGACCTGAGGCCGCAGAAGAAGCTGCCGCCACCTGAGATGGCTTCAAAGGAGATATTGGGTTGGACTGAAATGATTTGGCCATTTTGGTAGCATTGGATTTTCTGGGTGGTCTCAGCGGCCACGATGCCACAGACTGTTGTAGTGCCGTAGACGACTGCGATGGTGGAACCCGTGCCAAGGCCGTAAACGACAGTCGGTGGCAAAAGAGATACGTGGATGAGAGTGATGGTGATGATGGCGAGGAAGGCGGGCGGAATTGTCATTCGAAAGATTGTGACAGATGCGGTTTTTTCTTCTTCATTGAGAGAGAGAGATGAGGAATTAGAAGATCTCTCAATTGTAGAAGAAGAAGATGAAGATGAAGATGAAGATCGGAAATGATAAAAGTGACGGCCTGATTTTTATCGAAGTTAATAAACGTTTATGTATAATAATAATAAAGCTTATTGGTGTTGCTGGCTTTATACTTTATGAACCTTTTTTTAGAGCTTAAATGGGTATTGGAGTTCTCTAGTGTTGGCCAGCAAAATCCCAGTGGCAATAGTCAATGCTCTCTCACAAGAGTTATGAAGTAGCTAGCTGCATGAAAAATGCAGAAAACTAGTTTGGATTGGATAAATTGTTTGACACTTGAAAGTTTCTAATTAGGGTACGTAGGCTATATGCTTCAAATGCTCTTACCTGGATTTCTTTTCTTTGGTCCAGAACAGAGACGCTTCTCTTGCAGTACTCGTAAACCCTTTTTTTTTTTTTTTTTTGTCAATTTGAAATTAAAATCAGTGAATCAAACATGGTAGAGTTGGCTAAAAATTGCAAACTACAACTAACTATGGTTCCTCCTGGCTCTCGAGGTTCGGGAAGGCTATTGTGGGTGCATTTTTTCTTTGGTCTGTGAAATCACGGGAAACGTTTTTTTCCTTTTTTTGTTTTGTTGGGTTTGAACTTTTAAACTAATAATTTGGAATCGTGTAGACTTTTGTGGAGGTGTTTTTTATGATTTTCGTAACCACTTTGATTAGATACTTGCCCGTTGATATTGACTCATTAACAATATATTGCAATACTTTATAATTAATTAATTAACTGGGGGAACTCTTGCAAACGAGAACCCTACTATAAAGTTTTCGAGAAATATTATGTACAGCTGTGACATATATAAATATAATATAGTTACTTTGAAAAATAATAAAATATATTATTAAAAAATAATTTTTTTATATAAATTTTATATATTTTTTTTTAAATTATTTACGTCATATACATTTCACAACTATAAATATCGTTTTTAAAAAATTTTAAGGGAAAAACTCTTTAGTAGAAGAGGAGAAACAACGTTGCTTATCATGACATAAAGCCTCGACGTGACAACCTGGAATTTGGTTTCATGACATAAATCCTCGACAAATTTGATTGAAATTTGAAATTGGGCCAATTTTTTTTTTTATGGGAAGAAATTGGACCAAAATTTAATTACAAGAAAAAGGTGTTATGTATAAGGAAAAAGCTCCAGGCCAGATGGATGCCAAAATTAGTTTTTCATCTGTCAATAAAAGCATGCCACATAGGCCTTTTATGTAAGAGTGAAATAAACCCTATTGTAGATAATCATCTGAGCCAATGACTATCCCTCTCCTTCTGCCTTCTGCATCTTTGTTCTTTTCAAGTTCATGCGACGAAACCGTTTAGAAAAAGACCCAGAATCCCAAATCCAGGCCAGCCGAAATATAAAGGATCACCGAAATCGTTTCCCACTCCTTCGCTCCAACCTCCAATACCTCTGCCACCAAGTCCATTGCAACGGTATTGTTTAAAGTTTCCTAACTTCCCAGAAATTTCCAATATGGTCTGCGTTTGGTCACTAGCGCCATGGTGTAGACCAAGCTTTAAAAGAGAGAGACCCCATGACTTTTGTTTATCATAACTGCCTCATACGATGCATTACCACACAAGATCTACTCCTCTCAAGCTATCTTACCTCTTTCAAACTAATAGAGATTATGAAGAATGAGAACGAACCGCCAATACTTTCAAAATTGATTGAGAAAAAAAAGCTATCTTCCATCGAACAAAAGCCACCAATCTTTTCTTTATCCAAATTATTTATGATAAGTGAAAAGAAAAATAAATCATAAGTAAAGAACAAAATTAGCATTCAAAATGTACTGCACATGTACCACAACTAACTGGGAAATCAACAATTTTATCAAGTTCCCAATTCACAACTAACAAGGTGTGGTATATCACTAGTCAATAATCAGGAAACAAAGTCCTTGAAAGTTTAAACTTCCCACCCAAGCTGCCACTCCCATTACTACCTCTGCAAAAGAGAAGGATTGGAGTTTAAGCTCATCAAAAGGGCAATTGAAACACAAAATTTACCGCTCAATAGAGCCCCCAGGCGGCCAAAATTGGCTCAAGAGAGGCGAATGTCGCTTTCGCAGATCCAAAGAAAAAAAAAATGAATTGCTCATAATTTTCCGGCAACCAAATAAGATCCAGAACTGACAAAGAAGAGATGCGGGAGGGACAAGCGAGGGAGAGGGAAGGGGATTCGTAGTCATTGAAAATGAGATTCTCTACAATAAGATTCATTTTACTCTTGCATAGAATGCCTACGTGGCATATTTCTATTGACTAGTGGGAAACCAATTTTTGCATCCATCCGGCCTGAAATGCCACTCTAAATATAAATACAATGGCAAGGGATAAAGGATGACATATTAAAAACTGCTTGTTTTCTCTTTCTTTTTTATCTTGTTTAGCATTGTTGTTTTGAGTCTCTCCATCTTATGAGCTTCACAGGATTTCACAGGATAGGCATGGCAGTCGGAGCACTGCCCGGTCGGCATCCCTTTCTCTTTGCAAATGGAGACACATGCAGGACGCTTTGGATTCACTTCTAAATCCTATGTACTAATTACACACAAAAATAAAAAAGAATGAAATGATTTATCTTAGAATTAAGATTATTTCATTTGAAAATTGTTACTTCCTTTTTTGTAAGGTTGATAAAATTGGTCTTTGTGTCAAAATCTCATGAGCGGCCCTTGTTTTATTTATAAATAATTTTTTCTTTATTATTATTTACTATTTTTTTTTTTTTAAAAAAGGTTGTCTTTTAACACTGAAATGGCCGAGCTAGTTGCGAGCGTTCTCGCAGACACTGTTCGCTAGTAGCATCCGTTCACTCAAATCAACCAAAACAACAAATAATCAATGAAGTTCGTTTGCATGATGGATGGGTCAATAGCAAATAGAATATCTAGAAAGGCATTATTTGATTGCTACTCCAGTGAATTTGTGAACTAACAAATAGAACATCTCCTAACAGCCATAAACGATGTTTGAAGCATTCAACACAATCAATCATCCAGATATCTTTTTCCATCTTCTCTTTTTTCTTCCCCAATAAAGGATGTTCAATAATGCTGTCAAACAACAAGAACATAGAAATTTAACATTCACCTTGTGGTCTCGGCTCAAAGAGGGTCTGCACCATCTGCATCTGCACCTATACGGCCATTATATGATTCGTACTCAAAATCCTTATCAAGACTTTCCATAGTTTGTCCAAACACAAACGATTTCGTCCCCATGGTTGTGAAAGGCATCAAACCAAAAGCTCTGGCTGTTTTGATCTCCCTAGCAACCTTCCTCTGGGCCTTGGCACTGATGCCAGTCTGCACAACGAACAAGGAAAACATGATAAAGATGCGCAAGTCAACAAAAGTTCAATCAAAATTTAGTACAAGGAAGCCAAATGATTTTCTTAATACTTGAATTTTACCTTGCTCCTCTTAATAATAATTCCAGCCTCTGTTATGAAGTTTGCAAGGAATCTTACATTCTGCGTAGAACAGACAAGGAAGAAAACAAAAGATAGACTCAGCTGAATTTAACGTTAAGAATACACTGCAGCAAGCACTATGGTTTGAAACAAAAACGTGCCAACCATGATTATAAAAATAACCTCATTTCAAAAGGCAATATGGAAAAACCTCAATAGCCACTTGGAGGACCCAATGAAATGCCAAAACCTTGTCTTGAATAGTCTTTGGAAAAGATGAGAAAAACCATAGCTTTCAAATCGGATATAACCATGCCATGATGATATTAGAACCACCTCCCATTATGTTTTACCGTTCTACAATATGAGTTCTCCAAGATTATAGTAAATCGAACTCAGAAATCTTCTTAAAGTCAATAAAACTCACGCCAATATGTAATTCAAAAACTCAAATAAAGTATGCTCCATTTTTTTATGACAAGGAACTCTAGAGACTGCAAACACAACATGTCTTTTACCCAGTTATACCCCGGCTCTATGTAGGTACAATACAAATATGATGACTTGATTCCAGGAAAAAAAGCTAAAACATGATACACTACAGACAAGAATATATATATATATGTTTTACAATCTTTTATATTATTTAAAGGTTTCAAAATAATTACATTCAAACACATCCAACGTGTGAAATTTTATATGTAAATCCCAAACAAGCAGGTGCTTGTGATCCCAGAGTTTCTAGTAGCAACTGCAAGGATATGTGTATTTTTTCTTTTATTTTCTTCAGTGTGGCTTATTCACTTATATTTCCACTAATTTCTAGGTTCATTGCGCTCAATGGAAAATGACCACTATTATTTATTTTGTTGCTTCAATATCAAAGGGATAAGATTTTGTGAGCTTAATCAGCTTGATACCATCTAACTTTACTTCATTCTTCTTGGTGGATCCCTTTCAACATGACATAACTCCAAAACAATGATAGTATGGAATAAAAGGAAGGGTTGAGGCAATGAAGGATAGTGCGGGAGAATGAATCTATCACTGATAGTAATTGAAATCAATAGAAGAAAGAGATGGGGAAAAAACAATGTTATGGACATAAGACAGAGAAATGCACTGTCCATCTAAATCAGTGATCAGAGCTGCTAATGAGGCAGCTGCTACAAAATCAATAATGGAAAGCCCTAATAATTACAAAATTCACTTGTGATTTGGATATTGATCAATACCAGTCAGAAGCAAGGAATATAATTACACCTAGCAATGTAAAACAAAAGTAATCCTACTTCCATGATCGCATTTGAAAGAGAGTAAATACTTTATAATGCATTTGTATACACATCATAAGAGATGGAATTTATTAAACTGAGAAAAGCTCACCCTGAAATCAGCTTTTTTAAGAACTTCCTTTGTAGTAACTTGAAACTCGGGCCTTTTGGCAGGTTTCCATACTCCTGGCTTTCTAAGATCAAGATCCTGCATAAACACGTGGTGCTTAAATGAGACAAATGGCAGAAAGAAAACCAGCATAGCAACACTAACAGCATTGCTTTTTTTTATCAGAGGTTGAATCACTCATCAGGAGAAGGATTAGGCCAAATATTGGGATACATTCTGGGAAAAGAGAATTTTCACCAAAGAGAAGCAAATTAAAGGCTTTCATATAAAGATATGTACAATGTATATAATGGTCATATCTAGTAGCAAATAGCAAAGGAAACTATAGAAATGGCCAAAGGATTGACACCCTTTAACATTTATTCTTAATAGGTAAAGTTCAGCAATTACAGCTTCATAATTTGACACCCTTTAATTTATGCTGTTTCTGCATTAATAAATGTTTTTGGAGAAAGAACTACTATCAAGGCAAGAACCTAGATATATAACAAGTGTCGACTAATGAAGAAAGAAAGCAAGAGGAACAAGAAGTGGATTTGATGTTTTTCTCCCTTAACTAATCATCTAAAAGCTCAGAATTATCTGTTTAACTTCACAAAAGAAAGCAACATGGGATCTTGTATAACAAGCATCATACTGCGTATCAAGAATCAGCACATACAACCATTTGATTCAATTTGTAACAAATGAGAGAAAAATATCAACACACGAATTATTTGTGTTCACAAGATTTTTGGGTAAAATATATAAAACAGGTGAACAAACAGGATCGGCTCAAGAGAAAGCTTTGACATTTCCAAAACATAGTAAAACCATATGAAATATGGCCGAATAACAGAGGCCAGAGGCTGGGTATATTAGATTACCTTGGTTTCATAAGTCATTCCCTCTTTAAAATTCATATCTGGTCTAAACTTATAATCATCTTTCTCTATTTCATCCGTATCAAACGAAAAATATGTGGCTGCCTTCTTCAACTTCCCATCCATTCCATCAGATAATGTGTTGAAGCTCTCATCCAGGCCATCCAATGTCTGAAAATTACTTCCTTCGCGCACTCTGTAACCCGATCTGTCGCGACCCTTTCCAAGTCTATCAAGCTTTTCAAAAAAGGCATTGGATTTAGCATCGCCCCCAGAAAAGTCGTCGAAAATGCGCCGCCCAAACTCATCGGGCGACTCAATTGAGTCGGATTGATTATTATCATGAATCCCACTGCCTGTTCAAAAGGGTCAAAGACACCAAAAAAAAAATTTGAGAAGCTCAGAAGGATGTACGAAGAAAAATATGGAATCACAGAACAAAACCTGTGAGGGTATAGCTCAGAAGAAAAATAAATCAGTAACAAGCCATACGCTAATAGGAAATGGAAAAAAATGGGAACAAGTTACTGTACACCTCGCAAGAACATGACCCAATGAAAAAATTCGATTAATTTTCTCGCCAACACACATTAATTTCATACAAATTTGCACCCAGAAGGTAAGGAGATACTACCTCCTGAAGTCGCATTTGTAGAGAGAGTTCGTACTGTATATGGTCGTGGAAATCGGCTCAAAAACCCAGTTCGACAGGAATGAACAGCGAAACGAACGGCTTTCATTTCCAGATTTCGAGCTTTTCGCTCTCTCTCTCACTCTCAGAGTTCCCAGGGTTTTGGGTATTTCGGGGTTTTGTGTGGAGATGGGAACGGGAAGCACTCAGCAGAGGTAGTTAATTGGGCTTAAGGCAGTTTTCAGGGCCTTACTCTTGTGGGTCAAGACGAGTCTTCCACAGCCCAAAATATAAGAATAATGTATATATACCGCCTCTACCTTTTATGAAATCGATAAGATGATAATAATATCACGTCATTTAAAATTTTAAAATAATATTAAAATAATATGATAAAGAAAAAATAAATATAAAAAAATGTGAATAATTAAATTAAATAATGCGTAAAACTAATATTTATAATTATAAAAAAAATAATATTTATATACGACGTGTATGTAAAAGATACACAAATTATATATAAATAGAATTTTTAAAAATATAACGAGTACTAAATTTGATCCCAAAAAATTAACACAAAATCCTCATACAAAATAAAATAAAAATAATTTTTTAAATCTCAAAAAAAAAAATTTAAATCTTAAAATAAAATTAATATTAAAAAAATATACTATAATAATATTTTTTTTAATTTTTAATTTTTATCTTATCTTATATATAAAAACAAATCGGACCTTGGTTACAAAAGTATCCCTCATTAATGATTAACTAATAGATTATTCACTTTACATGGAATATCTTAATTTCTTGAATCATTTTTAGAAATATTATGAAAATATTTTGAAACTCCTAATGTGCTCTACCATAAGGTTTCATTTGTTTTTACTTATGAGATTAAATTAATTGAGATAAAAATTAAAAGTTAAATATATTTTTTTAAATATATTTTTTAATATTTATTTTATTTTAAAATTTAAAAAAATTGAATTATTTATTTTATTTTGTGTAAAAATTTAAATATATTATAATAATAAAATAAAATGAGATAAAAAAAAATTATGAAACTGAACGAGCCCTTAGAATTCATTGAATCCTAGCCAAGAATCAGGTAAAATGGTCGAATATTAACCCCTCCTCGTAGAACAAATGGTTGGTATTTTGTCACATCAATATGACAACATTCATCATTTCTTCAACATAGAAAAGTGAAGTAGATAGTGAGATTGCATGCTAAAGTCTGGATTAGTAAATGAAATAAAAATATGATTTGAGACATGGTTATATGATAGGTGACATGGTTAAATATCAATTGTATAATATAAATACGACGATTGATATCTAAAGATTTTATACGATAGACAGGATAGGTTATAGGTTTGGAGAAGGCAAGTTGGGGAAGTAGTTTTCAGAAATAGAGTGAGTGGAAGGTTGAATATGTTCACAAAGAATCTTCACAAAATCCAGAAGGGACTTAAATTTCATCCTCAAAGGAAAAATATGGAGAGATCGGTCCCCCCACATTCCGACCCATTTTCATTTTGGTGGATTTCTCTCTCACTTTTTATGTCAACATTGAAGTCCACTTTTTATAGGGAAAACGGGGTCATATCATTATCAAGTGCCCTATCTTATCGATCAAAGTCTCTCAAAACTTTTAATGGAATAAAACCTTTAAATCCCAAAAAGAGAAAAAAGAATTGCTTTTTCTTTAATGGTTAATACCAAAAACTTACCCCTGGTTTAGGGGAAGACCGTACATCCTATTTCCCACTTAAGAGTAAGATTGTAAAAAGATCGAATCGGATCAGTGGATCGGATCGGACCAGACCGGTTGTCTCAGACCGAGACTGGACCGGATCGAATGGATCGGTCCGGTCAGGTCCAAATTTTACATGGACCAATTAATTTCGGTCCAGTCCCGGTCCAAAAGATTTCTCCCCCTGGACCGGACCAGACTAGACTAAACCCCACATATATATATATTTATATATGTATATATAAAAATAGTATATAAATTATAATATTAATATTAATATAAATTAATATAGTAATATATAATATATAATATATACTCTTATAATATTAACATATTATAATTTATTAGTTGACTAGTTGTAGTATAAAAATATAAATTATAATATATCTATATAGAATATTAGTAATAACTTATAAGTAATAAGTGTATTATTATTATTTAATATATTATTACTAATTTATCACTATTTACTAACATATAAATATATAATATATTAATGTAATAGTGTTATTAGTTATAATTCACTAACATACTTAATATATAATATATACTAACATATTAATATATAATATATACTCTTATAATATTAACATATTATAATTTATAGTAGTTAAATTTGGGCCAAAAAAATATTTGATCATTGTAGAATTTTAGATTAAATTTAGCCCATTAAATCATACGGGGCACCCCTGGACCGGACCGGACCGCCCCTGGACCGAATTGGACCGAACCGGTATGGACCGAACTCCTGTTCGATCCGGTCCAGAGTGAGACAATTATTGGACCGAATGAAATTGGTTCACAAATTTTCAGGACCAGACCATTTACACCCCGACTCAAGAGGATGAGATGAGGCCAATAATACACTCTTTGGTTGAAGTTGACACTTTTGAATACAAGAGTTTTTGTTCCTTACTTGTCAACGGCAACAAACTGGTAATTTAAACAACAATTTATTTCGCTCAAATAAAATAGAGTCGCACTACAACTACCCGTAAGTGTCTCGAGAAAATGTCTTGATAAGAGTATTTCTCTCTGTCTGTTTTTTTTTTTTTTTTTGGAGATTAAAATAAATTTCATTCATTCATAAAGGGACATTATAATTATGATCTGAGATATATAGAATACAAGTCAACTATTGCTTTTAAGGCTTTCCAATATACAAATTTTTTTGTGACTGACATAGTCTAGTTCATTGCTGTAACTCTCTACAGATAAACCGTCTGAGAGACAATACTTTGTTCTAAGACAGATGTCAAAATTTTGTCTAAAAACATAATTAAACAACCCCACCTTAGACCTAAAACAAAGAAAATAATAGAAAAAATAAAAGATACATGGAAAAATAGCAAATTACATTGTGAAAAGTTGTAGATCTGCATTCTCAATGTTAGAGGAAATAAAAAATAACACAGAAACTACGGTGGCAGGTGAGGGACACACGCCACCTTGGAAACATGACGGACAATCTATTCTGAAGAAACTGATAGCCTTGGTCCCAGAAATGCCGCGCGTGGCAGCGGTAGAACTCCCCTTACAGTGGCGCGTGGAAGACGCACACACTTGAACCACGCGTGTGGCTCATGTGCCGCTCCATTCGACAAGTTGATGTCAGCCTCTGGAGAACAATATATCCGCATTTCGCCATACTTTGAACAAAAATACAAACAAAACCAAAAAAATAAAAGACAAAACTAGAAAGAAGAGAAAAGGTATGAGGGACAAAAGGAGAAGGGAGGGAGGAGCCAAAGCTCCAACACCTCTTCTCAGGTCTAGGTTTTTTAGGGGGGCGGCTGGTTAAGTTTTTTCCTAGAGAGAGAAGCTTTTGTTGAGGGAACTTACGCCTCTGAGTATTTTTTTTTTTTCCTTTTCTTTTTTATGTGATTTCTTAATCGTCATAAATATTTAAACATCACATTAAAACATTCTTCTTTAATTATTAAATAAAAAAATTTGTCGAAATCCATGTCAAGATCCAAGTCTCGATTAGAATAGCATTTTCGAACAATATATTCATCATAAAATATTCTTGTTGACACACCAAATAAGTCAATGAATGTGGATATAGTGTTCTATCAAGAAATATATCTATTTTAGTATCTTTATGATAAATTAATTTCATAGTATTTTGATCTTTAAAAAATTGATTTCTTATGGTCTAATGGTCCATAGGGTAAGGATCATATTTCAAAATGATATATTTGCCAGTACTACACTAAATGCTTTTTTGGACGTTTGGAATATCTCATAATTTCATAAATAGTGTTAAATGATTTGAGTTAAAATATTTTATTGAGTTTTGAGAAATAAGAGATAAAAAGTTGAATAAAAGTATTAGAAAATTAAAAAACTATTTGAATACTATTTTCAACCCTTCCTACATTGGTGATGTTAGGTGACTCTTTGCCTTCACATCGTTTCGTAATACATATCTTTCAAAATTTGAGATGTATCATGTCCCTTATGTCTATCACATGGCATGGGAGATTAATCGTCGTTTCCCTCATTAATAAATGGCATAGGGTCGTCTTTTTTCTCTCTTTCACAATATCCTTACCCTCTGTTCTTTCCTTCAACAAACTTGCAACATTTCCTTCTTAGACTTTTCCTTTCCTTCTGCATTATTCTTCTTTCTTGATCTTATAGCCCCTAAGAAGCCAGTTCACCCCAAGGTTCCTGGTGAGTCAGAAGTGCCAGAATTAAACACCATTGGGCATTTCTACCAGGGCAGCATTTGGTGCTTGTGTGCCTAATCTTCAAAGTTGGTGTCTTTGGTGCGAACCTTCCATTTCCCTGAATCAGTTGCTTTTGAGGTTCTTGGTCCTCATGAAGATGTCGTCTATGTCGAGGCTCGTGCCTCCAAGGTCACTCCTTATCCTAGCAAGTCCTCATATGGGCTAAGGCTACCCTTCGCTCGTCCTATCTGTGATTTGCTAGATCACTTTGGTCTAGCTCCGTCCCAACTTCATTCGAATGTATGGAGGCTTTTGGTTTTCTGTTGTATCATCTGGTGGCAAGACTTACTAGAGTTAGATACCGCAAGTTTAAAGATTGGTTTACCAAATTCTTCTTCATTTACGACCGTGGATGGGAGTATCCTATCGGAGAAATGAGTTGCCGTAAGTTTCCAAACCAGGCCAACTGGGGCTGATCTCCATATATAAGGCGGTTTGCAAGACGGCCACTTCTAAGGAGTTGTGGTGCGTTGGCGTTGTCAATGAGTTGGTAAAGAAGAACTCCAATAGCATATTTTTGAATATTATACTTTTTGAGGAGAATAAATATTAGGGCCTCTCCCCCCGCCCCCCTCCCCCCTCCCTCAACCATGTTTTTCTTAATGTCATTAAGTATGATAATATTTTGCAGGAAGCATACATATTAGCCAAGACTCATTTTCAGTTATAGGAGCGATAGACTTGCAAATATGTGACGTTTGGCCTGTGAAGTGACATTCTTTTTGTTTGGTGCTTTGTTATTGAAGATGGTTGTTCATATCGGGTAGTAAAAAAATTAGGCCTGCACTCCATCGAAGAGGTAACTCCTTTGGACGATCATGGGCCAGCTTTCACTTCATAACGATGGGAGTAGGAATAAAAGTTCAAGCAGCCCAGAGGCTGGACCGAGAGGCATTTGGCACGACTCATCCCTATCGCCTTATGGGAAGATGGGCTTTTCAAATAGTTTGGGACTGTACTCGCTCTCTCTCATTGGCATCGCTGGGAAGGTGAAATTTTGGTCAAGTTGGCACTAAGCCCACTCTTCATCTCAGCAGAGGTCAAAATAAGTTTTCTAACCATCGAAAGGGGGCAGAACCCCCGCACTGCACTGGGAGAGGGGTAAAGCAGCCTCTGGCATGATTCACGTCTTTTAATCCTAAGAGTAGATAACTTTTTGGATAGTTTATAACTAGATCAGCTCCTGCCTGTTTATGCTTACGAGGAAGGTAAGTCTTCTTCTTCAAGTAGTTGAGGAAAGTCTCGCACTCCACCATGGGAATTAGGACTATACAAGAATCAAAAAAATGGCCAAAAACCAATCAGACCAGCCATTGGAGCAAGGAACCTGTCGGCCGATAACAAAATTTAAGCAAAATCGACGTCAACTGGTTCAATCGTTATTCAACCCAACAAAAAATTGTTGAATCAACCAATGTCAGCTTATGTACATTTTTTTCGAATATACTTATGAAACGACGTCATTTTGGGATGGTGTGTAATATGTATTTATATATATATATATATACACAACAGGTCATCGTTCTGAATAAGGGTAAATATATCCTCTAACCACTTTGTCGTCTTCTATGTGCAAACCCATCAGCCTCTCCCTCTTAGTCTCTGATTCTATCCTCCCCCGTAGCAGCCACCCCAACCTCTCCCTCTCCAAGTCTCCGTCATTCCCCAGGCACTGCATCCGACGTCATTCTACAACCTATCGACCGTATCCCTCTCTGTTGCTCTCCACCCCAAGTAAAAAGCCTCATTCTCATAACCTCTTTCCTCTCTCACTCCTATCTCCCAATCGGCAACCTTTATCAATTATTTGTATTTAATAACCTAGTTAATTTGTTAGTTGTGAGGATATGATTGGAAATCATGATGGTATGCTTATTTAGGTTTTCCTTTCCATTGGAATTTTGGGACCAACATATTTGCTAAACTTGCTGATTTGAAACATAGTTTATTATCATGCTATCAACTTTAGTTGTGGAGATGGACTTTTAGTACTTCTTGTGAATTGGTTTAACAAAAAATAAGAACCTCTTTCTAAATTTTTAAAATGTGAGTTGAAACATATATACGATCCATTCTTTGTTTCCTTTTGAATTAATTCGTACCTATAAAGAAGGGAATAACTTGATTGACGCTCTAGTAAATTTGGGACTTACTCATTTTCACTTATCAAAACATTAATACAGTATATATAATCAGTCATGATGTCACTATATAATTGTTGTATTTCTTATCTCTATTGATTTTGTTCCAAAGTGTTATGGATCAATTTTGGTAATGTATATATTTGTCATTTGATTTATTTTATGTGTATGTGTAGGGATTGGAAAAGTTTGAATCAAATTATTAGACTGTGAAGTTGTGAACAATATTCCTACTGTGAGTTTTCTTGACTTCTTGTTATATCAAATTATTTTCTCGTTTTGATTCTTATAATAAATTGTGAGATTATAACTATTGAGGGAACTAAAATGTAAATTAGAGTCTTGCTTGTGATATTTTCCATGTTGCAAACTAATGTAATTGTGTTGATATGTGTTTCATTTTTTTTTTAGTGTGTGGTACTTTTATAATTAATTGTGAATTTAACTTTTCACATGTTAGATGGATTCTTCGTCAACTCCAAATTGATCTTGATTCTAATTAACAAACCGTTAATTTGAGAGAAACATAAACACCAAAACCTCCAAGTACTCCTAATAGTAGTAGTTGTTGTCCATTTCCTAAGAAACAAAAAGGAAAGACCAGTCAATTGGGACCATTTTACAAACGTTGAGGGTTGTCCCATAGATGATCTTAAGGCTAAATGTAATTATTACGGCAAGACATACACTTGCCACTCAAAGAGGAATGAGACTTAACTATGCAAAACCACCTATCTTCATCAAATCCTCATAAATATGAGCCTCTAAATATATAAAAGAATATTGGTGGGCAAGGCACCACCCGAGAAGGAAATTGGAGAGAGTGATTGTAGTGTGGTAAAGAATCTTGTAACTCACAAATAGTAAAGAGGCTTGAGGTTGGTCATAAAGATTGTAATTATTGATGATTGTCATTTCGAATTGTTGAAGAACAAAGATTTAGGAAGATGATTTGGCTTCTTGAACCAAGATTTAAAGTGCCATATCATGTCACAATTGCAAAAGACTATATAAAGTTGTTTGCATCTAAAAAATGAAACTTAAGAAATTGTTCAAAGATTGGAGAATGAGAGGTTAATTGACTACAGTTATAGGCATCAGTACAAAATCTAAATGATATGTGCCTAACTGCTCATTTCATTGATAGTGATTGGAAATTGCAAAAAAAATTCATTAATTTTTGTTTAGTCCCTAATCATTGTAGGGAAACTATTGGGAGATACATTGAATCGCGCCTCCTTGATTGGAACATTGATAAGATATTTACTATTATTGTTAATAATGCTAGCTCAAATGATATTACAATGTCATATTTGAAACTTTTTTATGGAGAATGTGTTGGGGAAGTATATGCACATGAGTTGTGCTCATATTTTAAATCTTATCATGAATGAAGGTCTAAATAAGTGTAATGACGTCATCGCCATGGTTAAAAATACGATTAGATATTTGTACTCCTCCCTTGCAAAATTAGACAAGTATAAGAAACTTCCAGAGAAAGAAAAATTGATTGTAAGAAAATATTATTTCTTAATATGCAAACCCGATGGAATTAAATTTACATGATGTTGGAGGCAACTGATAAATTGGATAAAACTTTTAGACAAATAAAGAGTGAGGACTACAATTTTCTCTCTTATTTTAATGAGGGACACATGGAGCCTTCTAGAGTTAATGAGTGGAAGACTACGGATTTTTGTGACATTTTTAAAATACTTTATAATGTCACTTGTCAACTTTTTGGATCCATTCATGTCACAACAAATACCAATTTTTTAGAGATTTGTATGCTCCAAAAAAAGTTGCTTAAATTAAGTAAGTGTGACAAAAATTGTTTGATGAATGTGAGTATAAGCATGAGAATGAGATATGATAAATATTAGAATTCATTGGATAGGATGAACTTATTTTCGTTGATTGCAGTTATGCCTGATCCTCGAAATAAGTTAGAGTTTCTTACTTTCAACCTGAAAAAAAATTCATGATGAAACTTGGGTTGAAGTGTTGGTGTATGGTGTGAGATAGTTATTATCACACTTATACGCAGAGTATAATGCTACATTCAATTCTAATTCGAGTAGCCGATAACATGTGCCCTTTCTGACATCTGCACCCGTGAGAGATGATAAAACAATAATGAATCACAATTATTCTATAAGTGGTATATCAGGCATATTCTACCATTGGATCTATAGTTTCTAAAACAGACGTGGACAGATACTACTCAGATGATTCTGAGGCACTTAATCCATCTTTTGACTTATTGATCTGGTGGAGAATTAATAAGGTTAATTATCCTATATTTGCAAAGATTGTACGAGACTTATTAGTCATGCTTGTTTCTACAATTACATCAAAGTCAGCATTTAGTACAAGAGGTCGTATACTTGGTCCTTTTTGGAGTTCATTGGCTTTAAGAACCGTTGAGGTATTTCTTTGTACTCAAAATTGATTGCGATATTTGTGAATGCCAATTAATATTAGAGAGTCCATGGATAATGTGAAGAGTTTTGTAGTAGAATCTAGTATTTTTTTCTCATTTAATATTCATTTATTTTTATTTACTTTATTTCTCATTATCCAAATTTATTAATAATTTATGTTTAATCTTATTAATGTTTTTCATATCTATATACAATTAGAAGCACAATCAGACGTCCCAACTATTGAAAATTGAAGGTTGTTTTGGAAAGGGAATCAAGAACTGAAGATCTAGGCTTTTAGCATAATTTAATTGTAATTTAAGAACAATTGTTGGTTATTACTTACTTGCTTATTGCTTTAAACAATTTATGTTGGTTTGTATTTGCAGTTCTATAATGTATATTAAACATCTACTTATCTAGTGGACATTTTTATTGTTTTAAGTTATGTAGTAATTAGTATATATATACTTAGTAGTTAGTAGTTACTAATTAGCAATTAGTTTTATTATTTTAGTAATGAATTTTAAAAGTTCAACAAGAAAAATTCAAAATATTGTGAATATTGAATAATAGCTTGAATAAAAAATTCAAAAAGATGTTGAAGTGGATAAACATAAAGGCCTAAAAGGGGCCCAAAAGGATAGGCCTAAACTGGCCCAAATCGAGGAGGAATCGACCTTAAATCGGTTGGAATTGGTTTTGGCCGATTTCATCCCTTTACACGATCGATTTAGAGCAATTTATAGAGTGTTTGGATATATTCGGTCAGTCTTATTTTTTGACAAAACTGAACCACCGAGATCCGTTTCCAGGCCTAGTGGGAATAATAAAGTAGCATCTGGCTTACCCATCCATTTCGTATCTAATAGGAGAGGTAAATATGGACAACGATGTAGCTAGTCTGCTTTTTGTGCGATAGGACTTAGTGTAAATTGTTTAGACCACTAGGGAACATGACCCACTTTCCATTGTGGGAGAAGTAAAGCGGATTTCAGCCTAGCTCTCCCCTTTGATCTCGCAAGAAATACATTATTCGAACAATTTAAGACTGGACCTGCTCCCGCCTGTTAACATTCGCAAGAAAAGTAAGTTTTTATCTTCATGTGGCCAATGGCCGACTCCAAGAAAGAAAAAGCAGTCTCTTACGCATTCATCTTTTTAGTGCCCTGTGTGAGAGTAACTTTTTTGGACAACAATGTGACTGGTCTACTCTTCACTACGATGAGGGTTAAGATAAGTTATTTGGCTCATCGAGGGGAAAGATCCACTCTCCATCTCGAGAGGGGCCGAGTGGCCTTCGACCTAGCTCTCCCTTTTGTCCTACAAGAGGTACAATTTTTGGGTAATTTGAGTTGAACCCGCTCCCACTCGTTGGCATTGTAGTGAAGGTAGGCAATGATCGACGACGATCTTGTTGTTGGTGATACTTATGCTAGTGGGAAGTTGTTTTTGTTTGTGGTACAAAGATTGGAGTAGGTGATATGCATTGTCTTGAAAAATCATGTTTTTCATTAAATACGAGAAATTTTACAATGTTCAAGTAGTGAATTACAAAATAAAGGATGAATGAGCCTTTAACTGGGAAGATTTTGCCTACTTTGACTTCATCTTTGGGAAAATGCACCCTCACTCCCCCTCGAGCCTTGTAGGACAACTTATAAACAATGTCTACTAAGGCTTCTCGTGCGGTGCAAGTCCTATTCTCTTTTAAAGGTGTTACTTATAAAGACCTTGTCATCCTTTTGTTTCAACTCTTGGACATAACACCACAAGACCTACTAATCTTGGATTTCACCCACTCCTTGGGAAGCAAAAAACTCATCTTGAGATGGTAGGTCGACATCATCGCACACAAGCTGTTGAGGGTAGGCATACCGATGATGGCGTTGTAAAAGAATGGAGCCTTTACCATCAGGAAGTATACCATGATTGAGGCCGTGTA
This sequence comes from Platycarya longipes, assembly GCA_036559045.1. Classification (NCBI taxonomy): domain Eukaryota; kingdom Viridiplantae; phylum Streptophyta; class Magnoliopsida; order Fagales; family Juglandaceae; genus Platycarya; species Platycarya longipes. The sequence continues at coordinate 24,803,896 of CM071801.1, forward strand.
GGGGGCATTGCTTGCGCGGACTGACAACGTGCTGGTTTCCACAAAATGAACCATATCCTTGGAGAAAGCCTTCAGTAACATGGGGGTTAGTTGCAACCAGGTAACGTTTATTCCTATCTTGGTAAAGACTTCCTAGAAAAGAATGTATGTTGAACTCCCATTGTCGATGAGCATCCATTGGTGGTGAAATTAGCAACCAGCATGGTCACCACTAACTCATCCACGTGGGGTACAAGACCCCTTCTTTGTCAGCCTCTCCGAACGAGACGATGGGAACTGACTCGAATCTCTAGTGCTTGGCGGGGTGGTTCTCTCCCAAGTACATCTCATGGTACGAGCATGCCAAGCATTCACCCTTCTGCTTGAGGAGGTAGCGCCCCGCCAACAAGCTCTCCAACTATGGTCCCTGATGCACCGAGTGGGGGCCTTCCTTGTGATGGAGAGTGAGGAGATCTTGTTGTTTTCCTTGTATCGACAGTGGTCGTCACGAGCTCTCATTCCTCATGTGTCAGTCAGCCCAATCCGTACTTCTTTTCCTGGATCTCCCCCACCTCTTTCGTTCCAACCCACGAGTGGACAGGTAAAACTGTGTTGTCTACTCCTCGTGTTCTCTCTCCTTCGACTGAGAGAAACAATCCTCGATGTTATGTGAGGTGGACTTGTGAAGTGTAATAGCGGCGAGTGATACCTTGGTCATTTTATTCTCAAACAGTTTGGGAGTCGGCCTCTTGAATGGTAAGGGATGGTCAATCAAAGCGAGCTTATGGGCCCCTCGCTGGGCTTCTTCTTTTTGTTCTCTCGTAGGAGCTCTTCTCCCCTTTCTCTTGGGGCTTAACCTTTACCTGAGCTTTTGGCCTTCCTCTCTGCCTGCTCTAGGTCCTTCCTCTTCAAATCAATTAGAGTTCAAAGAGTGTCCTCGATGTTGATAAAGTTGTTAGCTTGGTCCATGAACTACCTCAGGTGGCAGGAGTCCTTCTCATATGCTCGACCATAAATTGGGATCACAACCAGACCTCTCTCAGAAGTGCCATCAAGGTTATCTTCTCATCCTATTCATCAGTCGTCATGGACTGCTTCTTGAACAGAACAAGAATGCATTTGAGCTTTCCTCCTCTCCTTGTTTGATGGTGAGGAGGTATGTTTATGGTGTTACCTTCTTTGGCTAGACATAAACTAGGTCAGAATTTAGAAGCGCCAGTTCATCAAAACTGTTTATGGAACTAGGTGCCAGATAACCGAACCATACTCATGCCGGCCTTTTTAGGGTCAACAAAAGGCCCTGCACGCCACCTCTCCCAAGAATCCATATAGGGTCATGTGAGCTCTGAAGGTTTCTAGATGCTCGAGAGTATCCTTCCCTCGTCATACATCTACATTGTGGAGACTCTAAGTTTTGGTGGCAGGGGCACAACTATCACTTTCTTAATGTAGGGCAGACCATTGTTTATGAGTAATTGGTCTATCATAGACGATGTGCCTATCTTCTTTGCCATCTCTTTATACTTTTCTTTGAGATTGCAAAGTTCTTCTAGTATGTTTTTCCTTTTCTCTTCCTTGTTCGCTCCGACTCCTACATTTCAAGAGCTCTCATGCTCACTGTGGCTAGGCTTGGCATCTTCATTTCGCTCTTGGTGATGTGTCTTGAGCTCTTCATTCTCCTTGCAAAGTCTCTTCACCTCTTGGGTTAGCCTTGCTACCCAATCCTCATAGCTTTTAGTCTTACCTCCATAGTAACTTTCACTTATTCCCAAGTCATCTATGAACGGACCATTGTAGATATATAAGTACACGTAAGACCTATAAAGATTTCACAGACATCGTCATTGTTAACATTGTGTTTCGTATACATTTGGACTAGGTTCTAGCAACTCAAGTCTTTTATGTTGAGCCTGCAAAAATGAAGAAGAAGAACATTGGGAAATGGCGACCTGAGAAGTCAAGGAGTCTCTGATGTCTAAATTAATAAATTCTTTTAGAAGCTTATGAATAATGTGAGTTCATAGAGTTTTCTCGTACTAGGAGGTTGCTATTTGTACCTGGAGGCTGGGGGGACACATCATGTTTGTCCATGTCGAGTCCTCATCCTTTCCACTGCTCATCTGTCAAAGTCATTTAATGTGAAGTGGTCTCTGAGAGAATGTCATATGTCAATGCCCATTGTCAAAGGATCAAAAGATCTCCTTGCTTCACACTAGTCCAATTGGACAAATACTCGAGCGCCTAGTGCAGTTCGAGAGAGCTCCAAAGTGGTAAGTCTCATCTCCCATCTCGTCTGTTCTCACATGAGGGTGCATCAAGGAATATCCCTCTGTAGGTATAGACTCTTTGTGTGCTGGCTCTAACAGCGCTTATATGGGCTAGGCCAATGGGTTTGTTAGCTCCGAATCGGGCCTTCTCTTAGTCTTAACATTTGGGACGCAGTGGAAGAAAATCTACTTACACTAATAGTTGTAGTTATTAGTACTAATAATCATGATGAAAATAATAATCATGAAAAATACTGCATTTCTCTAAAAAAAAAAATTAATATACTAGTGCTCCCAGTAGTGCTCCGCATGTTTACACATAGAGAAAATATTGGGAGCATCCAACACTCATTGCACACACTCACATGAACAGTACATATGTACTGTTCATATGCACTGTTCATGTGAGTGTGTGTAATGAGTGTTGGATGCTCCCTAGCATTACTCTTACACATAATGTGGCAATTACCAGGAATCAAACCATTTTATTTGTATAGAAAACCAGAGTCAAAATGACAATCGACTTAGATCTCTATCAATTCATTTTGACAATCGACTTAGATCTCTATCAATTCATTTTAAAAACATAAAGAGTAGGCCCGCCACCTTATTCTCTAAATTCTTTTTCACTACAGTACGTATTAGACAGCAAAGAGATGACAACAAACACTGTCCCAAAGCGTGAGATGTTTGGTCTGGGCTTTAAAGGAGAAGCAGCAGAACTACTGTAGACTCACTCTTGAGGCCTGGGAGCGTCTGGGAAATCCCAGTGTATACCAAAATAAGAAATATATATATATATATATATATATATATATATGAAAAATGCTATCTTTTCTTTAAAAATCTTCCCGTTTGTATCTTGTTTTAGGATTTATTTTTTTTTCAATTTTTTTATATGATTTTAAAGTAGATTTTTTAAATAATATTGTGATTTTTTTTTTATATTTTTAGAAAATATTTCAAGATATTAAAAAATCATGTAAAATATAATTTTTTACATGATTTTTAAATAATATATTTTAAGATATTTTACATGATTTTTTTAATATCTTAAAATATTTTTTAAAAATATAAAAAAATCATAATATTATTTAAAAACATCTACTTTAAAATAATGTAAAAAAAAACTGAAAAAATAAAAAATAAACCCAAAACGAGATACAAATGGAAAAGTTTTTAAAAGGATGTGTAGCATCTCCCATATATATATATATATATATATATATATAGACCACTTTTTGTAGAAAGGGAGAGTCATGATCTCTTCCAACGTACGTAGCCATATTCATCTCCATTATTGGGTGCTCGGTTTGCAAGTTGATTCGTGTAAGTCCAAAACAAGCTGTCACAAGCAAAGAGCTTTTTGGAGGGTCTGAGTTTGACACTTTTAGGGCATTCAGAAGGTAATCTTTGTATGAAAGCGACCGAAGATTATATCCAACTTCCATCAATACCCATGCAAACTTCCGAACTTACCATTATAGGAGAGAGAAAGATATATATATATATATATTTTTTTTATGGAGAAAGAGAGATATTCGGATGGGTGCGGTCAACTTTTTTTTCTTCTTCCTTTTTATATTCACCACATGACATTGTTTTCGACAAATTATCATAATTAGCCTTGCATTTTTTTATTACTAGTTTTTAAAATTTATATATAACTAAAAGAAGATAAAATAAAACCGTTACAAATTAAAAAAAAAAACATAAATGTTTTAATTAGAAAAATATTTTATAAAAATTAACTCAAAAATTAACATAATTTAATATAATATGTTAGATGCTAAAATTATTTTTATTATAAAATAAGTTTAACGTATCATATGAAATTATATTATTTTGAAAATATATTTTTCTAAAATCTTTTTATAATAATAGCAATTATCAATAAAAAAAACATATGAAATATTTTAAATTTTTTTAAAAAATTATCACATATTATAAACTTAAAGAACTAATAACTAATGGTTGCATCATGCATGTTAAAAAGGATAATAAGTAATTGTAAAGAATGAAATTGATTTACATATATAAGCTATATTGGTGAAGAGTTCAATTTGCAAGCTGAGATGTGTAACATATATACCGTTCACATTACTAATTAGAGCATCCACATCTCATCGATAAAATTCTCTTCAAATTTAACTAAAAACTCAATTTCTTATAATTTTTTTATTAAATTTTACTCATATTTAAAAAATTTCCTATATCTTATTTCCTATACTTTCTCACATATATTAAAATAATATTTTAATATTATTTCTTTATTACTTTCTTCCCTCACCTTCATTTTTGTTCTTAACCACCAACTTTTTTTTTTGGTTTTTAGTATTTCCAACTTTCATTAAACTCTAAAAATTCAATATAATTATTTTTAATCACGATACCTGATTACTTAAAAATTTAACTCACTTATAAAATAATCATTTTCTCCAATGAAATTCTTGGATGTAAAGGACGAACAATAATCACAAAAGAAATAAATACATTGAAAAGAAATCAAATCCAAATAAATAATAATTACATTTGAGACCTTGCAGTGGTTAGAATTTTCTAAAATACATTATAATTACGAGTAACCATGACATTGGAATACAAATAAAAAAAAGTAGATTTCTCTTTTTTTTGCTTACGTCTGTCTAGATCAATTTCTAGACGATGTCTACTCGTTTAGATGTGTATTGAGATTTGTATCTTATGAAACTCAATTTTTAATTAGTTAATCCTCTTCTGCCTATACACTGGTATTTTCGAATCATACCAACTAAAAAACCCACAAGCCTGCCCAGCCCAGACAGTTGACAAGTAATCCAAAAACAAATAGATCACATGACCCCAAAATTTAAATACATGCAAGAAAAGTATTAATTACATTAAAACTAAATTTCGGTTATATTATAATTTTGGCAACCGAAAAATCGTCGTTCATCATTGTCCTCAGTATGAGCAGTTTCTCAGTATACTTAATACCACAGTAACATATTGGGCATTTATTGCGACGATTGTTTCTTGAGCGTGAGAGACTGATAGTGCTACTACTAAACCTAGCATTGGATAGTATTTTCTTTTGTTGTTCAAATTTGTAGACAAACATAAACAACAAAAGTAAGAAAATACCTAACATTTTAAAGTATGTACTTAAATAACCGAGGCTTAAGAATGTTTTTTCAATATCACATAATGCGAAAACAAGAGACTCTCATGAACGGCTACAAAATCGTGAACCCTAGTTGCCACATACTGGCCTTCCGAGGTTCACGGATTACCTTACCATATCAATGGGGCTCCATGCCTAAACACTATAAATTATTACCCTACTCATCACAGTCTTACATTAAACTACTAGCTACAAACCAATCCTGACAGAAAAACAATGGATCACAGCTCAGAGGCATAATAAATTGGGATTCGAATGTGGGGATGTTTAATGGTATAAAGATGGAGATTGAATTAAAACAAGGCATCACGGGGGCGAAACAAAGGCATCACGGGGGCGAAACAAGGGCATCAACATTTTAATCACAGCTCAATATATAAACATCTTAGCAAATAACACATAAATCATAGTAGAATCCAACAATGAGTCAATGGATGCTCAGTAAGTAAACATCACAGCAAATAAGCACAAATAACACAGCAAATTCAACAATGAGAAGCTCGGTTAATAAGAAAAGAAGGCTCAAACTCGAAACTCAATCAAAATAAGGGTCCACAATGAGTCAGTGGATGCTCAGTATATAAACATTACAATCAAATAATCACAAAACACCATGACAGCAAATTCAACAATGAGAAGCTCAATTAATAAGCAAAAGAAGCCTCAAACCCGAAGCTCAATCACAAAACAGGGATCTCGATGAGTCAATGGATGCTCAGTATGTAAACCTGAATTACAAATGCAAAACAGAGATCTCAACGAAAATATAAAAGCAAGTAGGTTGTAAACATAACAATAAGTACCACTTCAATTCCACAAACTTTCCACAAATCCATCATCACTCTCGGGTATCACAACTAATTTTACAAATAAGAAAAGAAAACCACAAAATCAGGCCAGAAAATTCGAAACCCTAACTTCAAGCATTCAGGATTTATCAAAGAGCTCTTAAACCGAGATACACAGTACAATGCAATAAACGTTATAGCACAAAATATCAAAAGTTGGAACCCTAATGAGAAGCATTTGGGATTCAGCATAGGGGTGTTAAATTGAGATACATAGCACAATAAATCGCAGATATCATTAATAAAAAAAATATTAAGATAACTCACAGAAATGCAATAAGCATTGGAGAGAAAAATGGGGGAGCCAAGAAGGCACAAAATCGCAGATATCGATAGGGATAGAGAGAGACACAAAGGGAAGTGACGAACGAAGCCACAAAAAATTAGAGTTCGAAGACCTTACCGATCATGAAATGTGGAGGGCAGTACCATGAGCGTGATGGAAAAAGAGGACGAGGAACATGCTTTCAAATGAGAAGGGATGCAGTTGAAGAAAATTGCACGTAGACAAATGAAATGGAGGTTTGGAATTGAGGGTTACAGTAATCCCCCTATAGGTTCTCCTAAAATGGGGGGTTATTATAGCGGCTCTTAAAGAATCTCTTAAAATAGAAATTTAAATATGAGAATGTTTTGAGCCTAAATTTCAAAGTACTCTTAAAATATGAAGAGTGCTTCTTTTTAGGAAGTTCAATTTAGGTGCATATATTGTATTATTTGATTTAAAAAGTTTAAAATTTTATTTTTAAACTAAATTATGACATAGAAATTGAGATGTGCAATCAATATCCGCTCGTAAATAAAAAAAAAAAATTATAGATAAAAGGAATCAAACAACGAGATGTGACAAAATAGGATATTATTCTTTTTCGTAATCTTGCCCATAAAATTACTTATTTTTTTATATATTTGGAGTCAATGTTAGAGTACATTTATAGATTCGCAAATCTAATGTCATTGTTCCAAACGATATATTCGTTCATTATTCCACAATATCTAACATTGTTAACTTTCTGATTGAGGATGCAAAAATCAAAGAGAAAATAAATTGAAATAATGAGTGTTGAGGGAATAATAGACAGAACAAAAATGCAGGTCAAATCAAAATACCTTTTTTTCTGAACGGTGAGAGAGAAGCCAAATTGGCTTTGAACCTCTACGGACAATGTTAGTTTTAGGCCCGATTTGAATTTCAGATTGAATTCGTTTCATTTTAATTTTTTTTAAATTTATTATTATATTTTTTAAATTTTCATATAAAATAAAATAAATCATTTAATTTTTTTAATATTTTAATTCAATTTTTTTAAAATTTAATACAATAATAATATTAAAAAATAATATTTTATTTAATTTCAAAACTCATTTCAATTTATCTCATTCTATCTTTTAATTTAAACTATTCCTTAAATTATTTTGAAGGCAAAATAAAACTTCACTTTTAGTTAATAGGAGATAAATTTAACTTTTTTTATTTGAAAAATGATAAATTCATATCAAATTTTTATCTTGAAAGAGTTATTTATTCATTTTTAATAATAAAATAATATAAAATAAATTTAAATTTAATTATTCTATTTACATTAAATCTCTATATTAAATTATATGTTATTTTATATAATAATAAAACAATATTAATTTAAATTTTCAATTATTAATTTATTTAATTTTATCATATTTTACTATTTGACCTATTATATATCAACTAATAATTATATTCTTATTAAATTATTGTTTAAGAAATCATTTTTTTGATTAATGTGGAGAAGAACGGAGAAAAAACTAATAAAGTGAATTTAGCTAATGAAAATTACCCATCAAATTTGATCTTATTTTTGAAGTTATTGTAGTTAAAGTCAATTTTTTTATTATTATTTTGCCTAATCTATTACAACTACTTTTTCTTCTATAATAGTTAATATAGGATGAATTTAACTTTTAGTTAATTTATTGAGAATGCTCTTAATAATAGTTTTTACATATTTAAAAAATTATAAATATATTATTAATAATTATAAGAATAATATTAGACATGCAAAATTTATAATTTTTTAATAAAAATTAATTTATAAATTAATATATTTTATGTGATATGTTAAATTTATTTCTCATAAAAATAACATTATAACTACACGTGAGACATCAAATTATATCTATTTATAAATTATCTTAATTAAATTACTTTACTATTAAAATATTTTCTCATCATTCAAGAAAGTCGGAGCAAGTCCAAACTATTATTTTTATATTAAATGGTCAATACTTTTCATTTTTTAAAGTTTGCTAAATATAATAAATTAATTAATTAATTAAATATTCAAGGATTATGCTTAATAGGTTGTTCGGACTCTAAGATTATCCCAAACTTATTATTTTTAGCCCCGCTTGGATTCAGAGGTGAGCTCAGCTCATCTCAACTCATCTCAACTCATCTTCATTTCATTATTATATTTTTATAATTTTTTATATAAAACACAAATTCCTATACACCTTTTTCAATTCCCAATACACATTTTTCAATTCCCAACATACCTTTTTCAAATCCCAAAATAATAATAATATTAAAAAATAAACTAAACTTATCTAAACTCATCTCAACTCATCTCATCTCTGAATCCAAGCGGGGCTAGTGAAGATAAGGATTCAGGATCATAATTCATGGAAGTTTCTCATAAGTTTTGTCGTTTCGTGGCTCATCAGTTCATGACAGCTTGGTCAAATCAAAATAAGAAGGCATCAACCACATTGTCGAGTGGACCACCTTTAGGTTAAAAAAAAAAAAAAAGAGTGGACCACCTTTGAGAAACAGTCTTGGTTGTTGCAATATGGCCGTTCATACTTCTTGTTTCTCTTTCTTTTTTTTTTTTTTTTTTCACTCTTTCTAGTTTTTGTACTGTGATATATTTTATTCTCTTATCCTTTCCCTTTAGATTCTTAATAAAAATTAAGCGAAAGTTAACTTTTAAAAAGTAGTTTTATAATTACTATATTTTTTAAATGGATGTAGTTTGGTAAAAATAAAATTATTTTAAAAAACTAGTACGATTACCTTATTTTAATTACTTGTAAACAAATATAAAATAGTTATAAAAAAACTAGAAGTACATCATTAACAAAATTAAAATGTATGAAATAATATTATAGTAATGTGTTAAGACAAGTGTTTTATGGTATTTGCAAAAATGGTAGTTTCACTTAAAATATATATTTTTTTAAATGAATGCAAAGCCTTGGCTCATTTTACTTTTTTGAAGCCTTTTCAGCCTAAATCAATTTTCAAGACTATTATTTGTCTAGAAACAACATCAAATTTAATTTAAATACATAATTACACATTCAACCATATTAGTCTATTAAATACTAAATAATAGCCATCAATAAAGTTGCTTAAAAAAAATATCACTAAACTCTAAAGTACTATGACCAAGGATATAAACAGTAAGTTATTACAAATTTATAATAATACAAATTAGAACTTAGAGTCTTAGACAACTAATATAGTTTAAACTATTACAAAAATACAAAATTATCAATACATCTGAAAATAATAAGTCCTACAAATTGTATTATTAACTATAAATATTACAATTTACAACCACTACTTTTAAAGTTCTAAACTAACAAAATCATAATTCATATCAATGAAGTTTTGAATTTAAAAGTTGTTGAGTTATTGACACTTGACAATGACTTAACTGCTGTGAGAATAAAGATAATAATACCTGCAATAATAAAGTTATAACTTATAAACATGAAAAAAAACTAAAATACAAAATATTAAAAATAAAATACTAACTAATATTAGATTGGGTTATTCGGTTGGACAATGTTAGATGAGCATAAAAAGATTTGAGTCTTGACATACGCAATGGCCAATGAGAATATAAAAGGCTAAAAGCTACAAAATATCAAAACCCCTAAACAAAAGTTAGAAAATAATTAGATACTAAAATTGCAAATATTATAAAATTATAAATGGAAACAACAATTAAGAAACAAATTGTGTAAAGTGCAAACTATGATGATGGTGGATCATACTACAATGGAGGTAGTCGTAGATGATGTCCCCGGTGTTGGTACCGTAGTCGCTACATCAATTAAAGTGAAATTAACACCAATTAATATTTAATTAAATAAATTAAAATAATATAATTTGATTTCAAGTGATAATTTACCAGATTCAGGCTGATCAGCACCCTTCTCCTTGGCCACTACTGGATCATAATCAACAACTTCTAGAATATGAATTGGACTCCCTATATCCAATTCTAGATACAAATCAGTGACTCGATAGTGGTAGGATTTAATGAGTTCTAGAACGGATCCAATACATGTCCTTCAGTACTGAAGGCCGATTCTAAGACTACTGTACTGATCGGAATGACAAAAATACTAAGGGCTATCTGTGCAAGTATAGGATATTTTGGGATATTCATCTTTCACCAAACTAAGATATCAAAATCCCATACATATGTATGAAGATCAAGTGCCAAACATCTGTCTATCTTTGACTGGACATATGTAGATGAACATGTCAAGCGATTCGTTCCATCATGTCACCCAATCCAATCTACATTTTTTTAAAGCTCAGCGCCTGCAACTGGTGGGGGGTAGGTGTAAGTGCTGCAATACTACCACTTCGCATGATAGTAAACTCCCTAAATAATATATCAGGAATTTTCCAAACCTAAGATGCAATATGATCTGCCCACACTTGTCTGTAGGCAATACTTAACCCATATAACATATCATTCACCTTAAATCGGGAGTCAAGGAAAACGGCTACATATAACAATATATTAGCCCTATCAAATTCTCCCTCCAATACTTGTTGTATTTCGCCCTCAATAAAGCCATCTCCCACAGTTTGGTTACGACTCATGACAATCTCATCCAATTCTTTTTTCACATCACATATTTGTTGACAAAAATGATGTGTTGTGGGATACAAATAACCAGATAGAATAGTTGTAACCTCGTAAAAAAGCCTCTAAAACTCTATAAAAGTAAATATAACTTCCCAATCATCAGACATAGATTTCTCCAATATTTCAGCAAAATACTTGACATATTGTATATCTTTATCACCCAATGCATTAAATGCCAACTTATACTCTTGGATCGCCTCTAATGTTAAAAAATTTGAGTTTCACCTCGAAGACAAATCAATACAAAGACCATTTTTACATGTTATGCCCACAATCTTTGCAGCAACTTTGAACCTCTTCAAACTAGCAGGAAAAGATCTCACCCATCTCACAGTAGTCCTGACTCGAGCAATCGAGTCATCAAGATTTTTCAAATCATCACCCACAATCAAATTAAGAATATGTGTTGCACTGCACATGCAAAAAATCATAACACAAAACTGATCTATTTGAAGTATTAAGGAAAGTCTTAAGATGTTTCATTGCGACATCATTAGTCCCGGCGTTATTAACCGTGTATGTTAGAACCCGTGTCAAACTCCACTTTTTTATAGCGACTTCCAAGACCTTCGACTTCCAAGACCTTCTCTATCATCTTATCTTATAGTGGTTTGACAAAATCTGAAGATCTTCTTATTCAATGTCCAATTCCTATCAATCCAATGCACAGTCAAAAACATGTAATTAATATTCTGACAGGAAGTCCAACAATCAGTAGTGAGACAAACAAACTCTCATGCCAATAAACCCCTTAACTCCTCTTTTTTTGAGCAGTAAATTTTTTTTACATCCTTTGCCACCATATGGCAATAATTAATGTTGAATCTTAGTTCCAAGTACCTAAAATAGGCTTGGAATCTTTTTCCATCCACCACTTGGAAATGTATCTCATTCATAACAACCATGCAAGCTAAGTGTGTCCTAATCTCGTTTGGACCGTATTTTGTGTACCCCTTTAATGTCAATCCACCACTACTCCACTCATTCATTTTTTTCGATTCAACTTTAAGTCTAGATTGATTCTTCTCTATCAATGATTTCAAACTTTGATTTTTCTTGCATTGCTCCTCCAAGTGCAACTTCATTTGTGAGATGCTATATATCTTGTAGTGACACCCATAAATTTTGTTACAATAGTTGCACTTGACTTTTGAGTCATTTGGATCACCACTGTCTATCTTTGTGACATGAGTCTAAATTATGGATGAGACTTTCTTGTTTGGCTTGGAAGCGGGGCAAAGTGTTGGGTTAGAAGTAGGAGTAGTGGTAGGATTAAGAGTAGGGTCCAAGTTAGGGTTAAGGGTAGTGGTAGAGTTAAGGATAGGGTTCGGAATAGTGGTAGGGTTAGGGATAGTTGGGATACCATGTATATGAGAACTTGCAATAGAATTTGCTAGAGTGTCTGTTTATTGTAACAAACAACAAATTTACAAAACTGTAGCAAACAATCAAGTATTAACATCCAAGTTTTCAACCAAGTATAATGAATGACAGAGTACAAAGTAGAAACAGTTCCTGTATGAAGTAATTACACAAAATGAAATAATTGCATGCTATAAGTTCACAAATATTGTTCAGATGTAGCATGCGCCCACTTGAATAACATTCATTCATGTATTGAATGAAAATAACTTAAAATTATATAATTTTATACTAATTTTATAAAACAAGTCAATAAATATTTAGTAATTTAAATTTTCATAAATTTATAACACTTGTCTTGTTTTTTTCTCTATAACATGTCTTCTTTCCATTAAATCTAGTTTATTATAGTTACTGTTAGACTACATAATAATACAAGAGATCCAATTCAAGCAACTTCATAAAAAACAAAATATAATTAATTAATTAATATTATTTCACGCACACTAAAGTGGATGCACGAAAAAACTTGTATTACTCAGAATAAATATTAATTAATATTATTCATTTGGAGATGCATACTTGACAGTAGCATGACAAAAAAAAAGGGACAAACCAAACCAAACCACTAAACCTTAGTATCAATAACAGAACAAGAGATTATAGATTTAAATTTTGGGACAAAGCAAATCAAGATGAAACAACTAAATTACAAGAAAATATAGCACATGCATCAATTTTAGGATTCAATCCCAAATTCTAAAAAATTTCATACAACACATCCACATGCATAATCAAATCCTCCACAACACACAATTCACAATTTCATTCTCATTTAATCCCATCCTCCAATATCCATCCATATTCAACAACTAATTAAAAAAAATAAAAAATTAGGGCAAATGAGAATCGGACTTAGGGACTTACATTCGACGGTTTTGGAGTGGAGAGACTACACGACAGTAGAGGAGCTTGTTGGGGCGACGTTGGGGCGACGATTACTGAACTAAGTCATCAGAGAAGCTGACTAGAGGCACGATGATGACAAGAAGAGGGGGGGGGGAGTGGCTGGCTGTTTTGATTATAGGTTAATAACCTTTTAAAGAAATGACGTTGTGCCTCACTGCTTGGAGTTTTTTTTTTAAATACACAAGCACAAAACAAAACCTGGGTTTTTTTTAATATACATTATTACATATAATATATTAATATATATTAAATTAATTAATTATATGCAGGGGTAGGGCAGGTATTTGCGAGACGAGGATTCACCCCTTCTTGCTTCTGCCCCCGCCTTCCACTCTCAAAGCGGGCAGGATACCCCGCCTCCCGCCCCCTGCCTATTGGGCGGGTTAAGCCGCCTCCACATAACAGGACGAGGCAGAATCTAAGTGGGACAGTAGGTGCGGATACTCGCTGTCCACCCCTAAACTTGAGTATAGTTGTTTGACCAAATAAAAAGATGTGGCTTTATTTAGATAGTGAGATAAGATAAAATGCTTTTAGGTCAAATTTAAATTTTGAATAAAATATTGTTATAATATTATTTTTTAATATTATTAGTATTATTTTGAGATTTAAAAAAAGTTGAATTGAGATTTAAAAAAATTAAATTATTTATTGTATTTTATGTGAAAATTTGAAAAAATTATAATAATAAGATAAGATGATTTCTTATTACTAACGGGGCTGTAATTTTATTTTTTTTAAGCATCTCTAATCGAACTAAAAAAATATAGAATACCAGCTTATATGTGAATTGTGATCCAAAAATCATTTCAACAAAAGTATTATTTAAGAATTATTTATAAAATATATCTTCTATGCAAGATTCTAGAAGTTTTAGATTCACATATCTATATTTTTTGAAAGGATTCAAGCTTCAGTCAAATACTCCCGAAAGAGTGATAGGACATATGTTCTGGATAAATTACCAGATCAGATACATTCTCATCAAGAGACAAGGTCTCTTTTGCTAAATTATGAGTCAAACTATTAGCTTCTCTATATATAAACGAAATTTGCCATTGAGAGAAGTAGGTAAGTAGTTTCTTAATGTCATTGAGAACCAGTCCCACTTGATCCTATTTGTCTGTTGGCTACGCGAGACCCTTAATAATCTGATAGGATTCACCTTCCAAAATGACCGAATTATACCCCAGTTCCAGTGCCATTTCAATAGCATAATATGCCCCTTGAGCTTCAGCTAACAGAGGATCATTGAAAAAAAGCTTGGAAACTTTTTTAGAAGCCGTGAATTTTCCCTCACAATCTTGAGCCACTAATCCATACCCAACTCTCCCTTTTATACTTGTGAAGACTAGCATCCCAATTAATCTTTATAACATCCAGTTGTGGAGAAAACTAGGTAGCATATATCACATTTTCCATTCGTGCAGTCCCTCTATGTTGTTGATTCACTACTTTTAATTTATGTAATTGCATCAGCCTGTTTTGAGATAAGGTCTTACGATGAATAAAAGATTGTTCAAAGATAAGTTGATTCCTCCTAGCACAAATGCTTTTTGCTATAAATGCAAAGATTTCCATAGTTTCCTTATCATGGATTCGAAAGAGCTTTTCTACTAATTCCCTGAATATAGTAGTTCTAATAGAGCTTTTCTGTAGACTGTGTGGTGCTAAACTCCATACATAGTTGATGGGCAGTCCCAGATGATGTGAGTAGCTGTTTCGACTTCTTGCATGCAGATTGGACAAAATGTTGACTCACAAATTTTCCTTCTATGGAGGTTATATCATGTAGGTAATGACTCAAGACAGGCCCTTCAAAGAAAATTCTTCACTGTATTATGAACTTGCAGCTGCCATAGTTTGGTCCACTCGATTCTGGTCCCAGTTACTGAGGATGATTGCCCATTTTTTCTACAGTCAGTTGCATTTGAAGATGGTAGGCTTTTGACAATAAAGACTCCATCCTTGGTACACCTCCAAAGTAGATGATCTTCTAATCCTGCAGAACTAATAGGAGTCTTGAGAATTGTATCAGCTTCTGCTTTCTAGAAAGTAACGCTAATTAGGATAGAATAGAAATCTTTGCCTCCCTTGGAAGAATTTGTGGTGGAGTTTGAATTTTAAAGCTGGAGGGAATTGGTACCCATCTGTTTTGCCATATGAAAGTGTGATGACCAATACCTATTCTCCATATGGTCCCCTCCTAAATGAGAGAACTTGCTAAACAAATACTCCTCCAAATTAAGGAGGACCTTGTATTGATTTTGGCTTTCTAGAAAATCTATCTTAGGGAAGTATTTCATTTTCAAGACTTGTGAAGCTAGAGAATATGGTTGTTGAATTATCATCCATGCTTGTTTTGCTAACAAAGCAGTGTTAAAAATTTCAAAATCTCTAAAGCCTAGTCCTCCCACACTCCTTGATTTGCCCATTTGCTGCCATGAAACCCAGTGTATCTTGTTCTTCTCCTCTTGCTGTCCCCACCAATAGGTGTGCATAACTTTGTTCAATTCTTTTAAGAGCACCTTTGGCAGCTTAAAGACCCCTCATACAATCTGTAGGTAGAGCTTGTACAATGGCTTTAAGTAGAACCTCTTTCCTAGCAAAGGATAGAAACTTATTTTTCCAAGAGCTTACTATACTACGCACCCTATCCAAAATGCTTTAAAAAGCTTGTGACCTTGACTTACCAATGAGGGCAGGTAAGCCTAGGTATTTCTCATAAGTTGTAATAGCTCTTAAACCAGCCATGATTTGAATATATTCTCTAGTTTCCTTTTTGGTATTTGAGCTAAAAAAAATTGAAGTTTTTATCTTGTTTAACTTTTGACCCGAGCCTTTTTCATAAAGATCTAGCAAGTCCGAGATATTAGCCCACTCAAAAGCATTTTCTTGACAAGAAAGTAAGCTATCATCTACAAAAAGTAAATGAATGATACTCAATCTGCTCCTCCCAACACGAAATCCATGAGTCTTCTTGTCGGTTGCTGCTTGGTGTAATAAAGAACTTAAAACTTCAAAAAACAAGGATGAAAAGGTAGGGAGATAGTGGGTCTCCCTGCCTTAAACCCTTTGATGGGTGAAACTAGCTCTCTGCTAGGTAGAATTGAATAAGATACACTTGTCACACACTTCATAACCAGATCTAACCACCTTTGACAAAAACCCATTTTATACATAGCTGCTCTTAAGAAGCTTCATTCCACTTTATCGTAAGCTTTACTCATATTAAGTTTTAAGGACATAAAACCTTGTTGTCTCTTCATTTTGGATCTCATAGAATACATTGCTTCAAATGCAACTATCACATTATCTAGGATCAATGTATCGGGTACAAAGGCACTTTGTGTAGGGGATATGATTTGGGGTAGAACAACCTTCAGTCTATTGGCCTAAGACCTTTGAGACTATTTTATAAATGACATTACACAGTGAAACTAGTCTAAAGTTAGTTACTATTTGAGGTTTGCTTACTTTGGGTGTGAGGACTATAAAAGTCTCATTAATGTTGGATAAGTCCTCTCGGGAGTTAAGGATAGATACCACTACCCTAGTCACATCTCCACCTACAATTTCCTAATGGGTTTGATAGTAAGTAGCTGAGAAGCCATCAGATCCAAGAGACCCCAATGGATTTATCTGAAACAACACAGTTTTTACCTCACTTGCTGTGAACTCTTGTTGCAGATGCTAGTTCATTTGGTCATCCATATTCTTTTCCACATGCTCCAAGCATTCATGAATCCTACCAGGGTGAGAAGTTGCAAACATATTCTTGAAATGTAAAGAGAAAATATTTGCTATTTCCTCCCTGTTGCAAGTTGCAGTGCCATCTTCCTTTTAGATCGATCGTATTACATTTATTTTCCTTCGTTGATTTGATGATATATGAAAAAACTTAGTATTTTTATCTCCATTCTTAAGCCAATTTTGCTTGGTTCTTTGTCTCCACTTCATGTTATCAGCTTTAAGCCCATCTGCTATATCCTCTTTTAATTTCTTAACTTCTGCTGACTTGTCACCAGCATTAGCCTCTTGCATCTTAGAAAGTTCTTTGTATTGCCTCTTCACTTCTTCTTTGTTCTTGTCCACTACCTGCTTTTTTCAGTTCAATAAAGAGTCTTTGCACTTGTGTAAATTATGGAGTATACCCCTTAGGAAGGATTCCTAATATACAACTTTAGTGTTCCAATTATCTCTGATTATGCCACTATAGTTAGCCCTCAGATCCCAGCTAGCTTCATATCAAAAGGTTTGTGCTCGTATCCCATCCTACTATTATTTCCTGCTCCACCAATTCCCATGTTAAGCAACAAAGGCCTGTTGTCTGAAGATTGAGCCTCTAAAATATGAATCATGGTTTTTGAGATTGAGTTGATCCATGCATAATGACCCAATACATGGTCAAGCCTTTCCTTTATAAAATGAGGACCTTCTCTACCATTGTGCCAACTGAATTTTGGACCTTCATAGCCGAGATCCCTAACCCACATAAATTCATTGCCTCCCTAAATCTTTCCATGTGGGAATAGGGTCTCATTATAGCACATTGTTTCTCATGTTGGTAAAAGATTTCATTGATGCCCTCCAACTTTTAAATTCAGACTCCACCATAAATTCTTCCAAGGGAGGCAAAGGTTTCTAGCCTGATAAACCAAGAAAGTCACAAGTGGAAAACTGAACTAATTAGAGCTACTTTCTAGAGAATGGAAGTTAATACAATTCCTATTAGTTCTACATGATTATAAGATCGTTTGATCTGGAGGTGTATCAAGGATGGAGGCTTTACTGTCAAAAGTGCCTACCATATTCAAATGCAATTGACTACAGAAAAAAAAGGGCAATTATCCTTAGTATTTGGGACCAGAATTGAGTGGACCAAACTATGGTAGCTGCAAGTTCATAATACAATGAAGAATTTTCTTTGGAGGGCCTGTCTTGAGTCATTACCTACACGATATAATCTCTATAAAAGGAAAGTCTGTGAGTCACCATTATGTCCAATCTGCATGCAAGAGGTCGAAACAGTTACTCATATCATCGAGGACTACCAATCAGCCATGGATGTATGGAGTTTAGCACCACACAGTCTACAGAAAAGCTCTATTAGAACTACTATATTTAGTGAATTAGTAGAAAAGCTCTTTCAAGTCCATGATAGGAAACTATGGAATCTTTATAATTATAGTAAAAAAAAATATTTGGGCTAGGTGGAACCAGCTTATCTTTGGACATTTTTTTATTCGTCCCAAGACCCTCTCTAAAAACAGGCTGATACAATTACATGAATTCAAAGTAGTGAATCAACAACACAGAGGGACTGCTCAAGTGGAAAATGGGATACCTGCTGCCTGGGGTCCTCCACCATTGGATGCCATAAAGATTAATTGGGATGTTGGTCTTCACAAGCAGAAAGTGAGAGCTGGGTATGGATTAGTGGCTCGAGATTGTGAGGGCAAAGTCACGGCTATTAAAAAACTTTCAAAGCTTTCTTTTAATGATCCTCTGTTAGTTGAAGCTCAAGGGGCATGTTATGCTGTTGAAATGGCACTGAAACTGGGATACAACTCGGTCATTTTGGAAGGTGATTCCTCTACTTACATGTATCCTCGTGTTAAATTGTATTTTTGTTGATATAAGAGTAGGCTATGTTTGAGTAGTGAGCTAATTTTACATCACTCTATTGCTCAAATATAGTCTAGGGCTGTGTTTAGAATCTTAGATGGTGAGATAATTTTAAATACTTTGTAAAAAGTATTAAAAATAATAAAAAATAATGATAGATATTAAATAATGATAAATACTAACAAAAAAGTAGATAAAAAAATAATAAATAATAATAAATAATACTACTCCATTATCCAAACTAACTCTAAATTTCAAATAAACAAATTTTTATTTAAATAAAATAAAAAAAAGTAAGTAATGGAGCAACACACGGGAGAGAAAATAGAAGTAAGTAATATTCCCATTTGCCAATATTTAAAAAAAGTCTACTCTTATCTATTCTATTTTTTTTTTTGTCGGTATGATAAGATGAGATAAAAATTAAAATTGAATAAAATATTATTAGAATATGTTTTTTAATATTATTTTTATATATTTTCATTTTATATAAAAATTACAAAAAATATAATAATGAGATAAAAATATTTATAAAAATATTAGATCTAATTTAAAAAAAAAAAAATCTAATTCAATTTACAACATGATGGAACATATGAAGAAGACATTCTCCCGTTAATATGAAAAGAATTTTTTTTTTTCTGAACCATTGGATTATGAATTTATGTGGACAAGAAGGTTGCTTGCCACGAACATTAGCTGCAACTTGCATTTCGCGAGGGAAGAATTTTTTCAACGACAGTGACATTTTTTAACTTAAATATGATACCATTCTTGGAAACAAAAGCCATCCCATAAATGAGTACTAATGACACGAACTTATGGGTATTAAACCCTGGACATTGAAATTTAATAAGATTCAAATTTCTATATAATTAAAATTAAATACAATAAAAAAAAATTGATCTAAAATATCTCTGTGTTCAAAATTCACAGGCGTATCTGTGGACACCGATCCCGAGTACCACCAGTTTGGTTGGCGGTTGGCCCATTTGCTTCAGTGGACACGGCATCTCTCTCGGGGAAAAAAGGTGTTAGCACAGAAGCAGGTACTTATACCTCGGGAGATTAGACAGAAGCTATGCTTGCTCGCCACGTGTATGTTCTTCTGCCAACGAGACTGGACCCACACGCAAACAATGCAAACCAAAGCAACAACGAAAATATGCACAACAGGAACATTAAACAACCTCTCTTTTCTCTATTTTTTTGGAAATGTTTTTGGGAGGTTTTTTGGTTTTTGTTTTTTTTTTATGTTAACTGCCTTTTATCTTTGTCTTGGCTTGCCTGCATAAACTGTACCCAAAAGTTTCTGAAGTAAACCCCTCTTTGAAAATTCTTTATTGAAGCTTTGTAGTCATAAATATTCATTCGTATGCTCACGCGTACATATAGATTTATAAATAGGGTGCGAAATATAGTATATGCTCGCCGGCGATGCCGACGCCGGTTAGCGCAGCCAGGCAATGCTTAACGGAGGAGGCCGCGCGCGTTCTGGATGATGCGATGGCTGTGGCGCGTCGGCGCAGCCACGCGCAGACGACGTCGCTCCACGCCATCTCGGCCTTGCTGGCTCTGCCCTCCTCGGTTCTCCGGAACGCCTGCGCACGAGCACGCAATGGCGCGTACTCGCCACGGTTTCAGTTTCGGACACTTGAGTTCTCCGTGGGGGTCTCCCTGGACCGCTTGCCCTCCTCCTCTTCCAGAGCCCTCGAAGAGCCTCCGGTCTCGAACTCCCTCATGGCCGCGATCAAGCGGTCCCAGGCGAACCAGAGGCGCCACCCCGAGAGCTGCCACCTGCACCACCAAATCAGTCAAGGCCAGCAGCAAACGACATCGCTTCTAAAAGTCGAGCTCAAGCACTTTATCCTCTCCATTCTTGACGACCCGATTGTCAGTCGGGTTTTAGGGGAGGCGGGTTTCCGGAGCTGGGACATAAAGATAGCAATTATCCACCCGCCGGTATCCCGATTCCCGCCAGTTTTCCTCTGTAACCTGACGGATTCGGACCCGGTACAACGTAGTTTCAGCTTGGAGGTTTCTGGGGATGAGAATTCCAGAAGAATCGCTCAGGTTTTACTCAACAAGACTGGGAAAAACCCGTTGCTAGTCGGAGCTTGGGCTATCGACGCCCTTCGGAGCTTCACCGACTGTATAAACAAAGGTAAAGGGAGTTCTTTGCCAGCTGAGCTAGCTGGGTTGAGTGTAAGCAGCGCAGAGAATGATATTTCCGAGTTTGTTAATGGAGACGGGAGCGAGGAGAAGTTGGGATTGAAGTTTAAGGAGTTGGGTAGTGCTGCTGAGCAATGCTCGGGGCCCGGAATTGTCATCAACTTCGGCGATTTGAAGGCGTTGATCGAAGACAGTGTGTCGGGCGTGGCTGTCAGCTTTGTGGTTTTGCAGTTGACGAGGTTGTTGGAGCTTCACGGTGAGAAATTGTGGCTGATGGGTGCGGCGGGGACTAACGAGACGTACTTAAAGCTTCTTGGTCGGTTTCCAAGCATACAGAAAGACTGGAATTTGCATCCCTTGCCCATCACTTCTCTGCCTTTCAACGATGGATTTGGCTCCAAGTCTAGGTGCGTAGTCATTCTTTGTTCCTCTATATTTTTTCTTTCCTCACTTGTCTGTTGTTTCGAGGATTCACGAGTTTTTAAATACGAGGGAAGGGTTCTGCCTAATTGGATGTTTATCGTGAAAATACATTTTTTTTTTTGGGAACGTGATACTGACTACTAGTGCACGTTTTCTTTCTAACTTGCTTTTGTTGGATTCACGAGTGGGAATTGGAATCATAGATGGAGGCTTTCTAGTGTGTCATGCAAGGAAATAAAGAGTCGAAGACTTTATGTTCTGGCTCCTTCCTTACTCTTCTGGATTGTTTTTCTTTTATGCATTTATGGTTGTTTATCTTCTTATTGCTTTTTGGATCATTATTTATATATCTTGTAAATTATAAGGCGGATAGTGAGAAATGAGATGAGATGAAATAATTTGTAAATAATAGTAAAATAGTTTGGTTTAAAATGTCTTATAGAGTAAATTTGAGAAATGAAAGAAAAATTGAGTAAAAATATTATGAAATTAAAATGTTGTTAGAATATGATTTTAAATATAAATTTTATTCTGAGATTTGAAAAAGTTGAATTATTTTTTATGTTTTGTTTAGAAGTTTGGAAAAGTTGTAACGATTAAAAAATTTTGAAGATTTGAAATTGAAAAGTATTTGTGTTTGTGGTGTTTAAATATTGAAATAAGATGGGATGATAGGATGGGATGGGTCCATGGGATTTTAAGCTGTCCAAACCAGGCCTAAATCTTTCTTTGTATTCAACGTCTTTTTAAGATGAAATCCACGCCTTCTTGTATATTTCAGATCAGTAGGCTTGCTTCTCTCTCTCTCTCTCTTAGTTTTTTTTTTTTTTCTTGGAGCTCAAAACAATGCCTGAGGCAATAAATATATAAATTCGTTCAAGGACAGGGATGCACTACCTTTCCGTTCATCCCAACCAAAATGGTGAAGAAGAAGAAGATAGAAAAGCATGATATCATGCTATGCTTTCATGAGTCGTTAATTTGGATGGAATCCCTCTCTAACCAAGTATCAAATCTCAACCATACTTTGATAAGTGTTCCTCCTTGCTTCAAGATAACTGTGTTCTTCTTTTTCAGCCTCCAAAGGGGGTTCAGTCAAATTTTATGAAAAATATCAGAAAAGGTTGCACTTGTTTTAACTACAGCCAATAAGATTTTGTCGTGGTATCTTTTTTTTTGGTCTTCTGCTCTAGCGAGTGTGGTTTCCAAGCCAAAGCAACAGCTAGTTGGGGTCATCTTACAATGTGTGAAAGGCAAAAATAATAAAGTTTTTGTTGCTGACTCCTCTTTGTGAAGACAATATAAGTTTTACAATGTGTGTGTCTTAGTTCATATATAATCTAGCTTCTGACTTTTCTGTGCTCATTGGATCTCACAGTTTCATGTTCATAATACACTTGCAGCTTAATGGGTTCCTTTGTTCCATTTGGTGGGTTCTTCTCTACAACATCCGATTTCCGAATTCCATTAAGCCGCACAAATCAATCCTTTACACGTTGTAAGCTATGCACTGAAAAGTATGAGCGAGAAGCTGCTCTCATTCAGAAGGGAGGATCAACTAGTTCTGTTGCTGATCAGTACTCAGAAAGTCTTCCTTCTTGGTTGAGAATGGCTGAACTTGATGCGGAGAAGGTAGTAGATGTGGCAAAGGTGTGTAACTCTTTGAATTTTTATTTCTAACACAGGTACATGCACATATGTGGTCACTTATGAACACTGAAAGACATGCACACGCACACAGAGTTTAGCACTTTTGTTGCAACAGTTAAATTAAGAGTTTTTAATCGGTGCAGATCACATATGTGGTCACACATGAACACTGAAAGACATGCACACGCACACAGAGTTTAGCACTTTTGTTGCAACAGTTAAATTAAGAGTTTTTAATCAGTGCAGATCACAGATGATCCAGCAACATTGAATGCCAAAATTTCGCAGCTGCAAAAGAAATGGAATGATATCTGCTCGAGAATCCATCAAGTACAGCCTAAATTAGATATTTCCCATTCCAGGTTCCAAGTCCCATCTGCTGACGACTTCCATTTGAGTGCAAATCGGAAGGAAGGTAGCAGTAAAGATTCATCTGTAATCAAAAGCCAATATGCAAACGAAAGCTCCAGTATGCCAACAGAACTCCAAAAAGTTATCCCATTTGAACAGGACATTCAAATACCGGTGGCTTCTGCTGAAAATCATAATTTCCAATCTGAGCTATTGGATAAGGTTTCAAAGAGTCAACAAATTGAGATGAAGAGTCCCTGGTTTGCTAGGTATCCTACCCCCAATTTGAGTCTACCCCCGGACTGTGCATCATCTTCTCCTGTCACTTCTGTGACCACAGATTTGGGGCTGGGAACACTCTATGCATCGGCCAGTCAGGAGCCTGACAGTTCGAAAATATCAGGTGACAAAGAATGTCTTCAGAACTTTTCAGGTTCTGTTTGTGCTGAGGTTGATGCAGTGAGTGAAAATACTTTGCCCCAAGTTGCTCGGTCCTCTTCCTGCTCTGGTCCAAATATGGGAGGTCAGTCTAATTTTAGAGATTTTAAGTCACTTAGGAGATCTCTTGAAGAAAAGGTTTGCTGGCAAGATGAAGCCATATGTTCTATCAGTAAAGCTATATCCTGTTGCCGATCTGGTAATGGAAGGCACCGTGGCTCAAGTCTCAGAGGAGATATTTGGCTTACTTTCCTTGGACCTGACAAAGTTGGAAAGAAGAGAATTGCTTCAGCACTAGCTGAGCTGATGTTTGGCACCAAGGAAAGCCTAGTCTCTGTTGATTTGGGCTTCCAAGACAGGGTTTACCAATCAAACACGATATTTGAACACCATGAATTTGAATGTTCTGTCATGAACTTTAGAGGAAAGACTGTTATTGATTACATTGCTGGGGAGTTGAGAAAGAAGCCCCATTCAGTTATCTTCCTTCAAAATGTAGATGAGGCTGATAATTTGGCCCAAAGGAGCTTGTCCCAGGCGATTAGGATGGGCAAATTTGCAGACTCCTACGGGAGAGAAATCAGCATCAACAATACGATCTTCGTGATAGCTTCAATGATCACAAAGGGAGACAGAACGTTCCTTTCAAGTAAGAAGCCCAAGGAATTCCCTGAGGAAATAATACTCAAAGCCAGGAGATATCAGATGCAAATCTTGATGGAATGCATTGCTGGGGATAGCAACAGAAGCAATGGAATGAATGTGAGAGTAACTCCAAGAAAAGGAACTTTGAATCCCAAGTCTGTAAATAAAAGGAGGCTGAGCGAGACCTGTGATTCTATAGTTCAGGGAGAAATGTTTGAGATGCCAAAACGGGCGCACAAGTTGTCCAGGTCCTATTTGGATTTGAATCTACCTGTAGACGATCTGGAGGACATCGATTATGGAGACTGTGACAGTGACTCTATCTCTGAAAACTCGGAAGCTTGGTTAGAGGAGTTGTTTGATCAAGTGAATGAAAATGTGGAATTTAAATCATTTAATTTTGATGCACTTGCTGGAAAAATAGTTAAGGATATTAGCCAAAAATTCCAGAGTCTTGGGACTAAGGTTATACTGGAGATTGATTATGAGGTTATGGTGCAAATGCTTGCATCTGCTTGGTTATCAGACAGAAATAGAGCAGTGGAGGAATGGGTTGAGCAGGTTCTCTGCAGGAGCTTAGCTGAAGCCCGGCAGAAGTACCACCTCACTGCTCAGTCTGTTCTGAAACTAGTTACTTGTGAAGACACTTTTGTAGAAGAGCAAGCTCCTGGACCATGTCTTCCTTCAAGAATTCATTTGAATTAATTTTTTGATCACCATGCCTCATGTAAGTATGTGTATACTGTAGCTCTTAGCATATAGCTTTAGGCCTTGGAAAAGCCTTTGTTTGGCTATGATCAAAATCCAAATTAAAATTTTCAGGCAACCACTGTGCTGTACACTATCATCATATATATGCCAGCAGTAAAGGGAATGTAAAACTTCTTTCTTGTTCTACAAACAATCCAGTTGGTCTATATTCTTTTTTGTTACATATAGTTGTGGAGTGGGTAAGTGATTTGAAAAAAAATGGGATTTGCTATTAAAAAATTATTTTTTTATATGGTCTTCTATTTATTCAATTTTTTTAAGTGATTGTGAGAAGTTTGTGAATATTCATGACTAAATATTATTTTTCTGTTTTTTATGTCTTGAAATTCAGTAAAGCAGCACTCCACAGTCCTGACGTTACAAAGGCAGATTGCTTTTTATAGATTCCAAGAGGCAGAATCACTCCCTCGGTGGTGGGGACTAGATAGGGATATATGAATATCATATGCTCATAACACCAGACCAGTGGAAAATCTCCTAAATGCTTTCTCCACTGCCTCTTGCGGGCAGCAGTAGCTGGCCAACTTTCCATCAAGTTTCCCCCAACCCATCCCTTAAATGCTTTCTCCACTGCCTCTTCTTCTCTTCTACATTAATGGTCCTACTCCTCGCCATTGTGTTTGCTTGACCCTAGATCAGTATTATTTTATCCTCCTTTGGCTCCTGGGATAGATTAGGACCAATATCCATTATTCCACTTAAAACACCTTATGTTTCCTTCTCTCAATTAACGAGTCAAACATTTGAAATTCTGTCACCTAGCTTTCTAAAAATCCAATCCACTTTTGGCGTGATTTGGATTGGAGCTCATCTTAAATCTACTCACTTTTCAAAATGAGTGCCCATATTAAAGTTGCAAATATCATTTCGAAATCATTTCTAAGATTTTATTTATTTATTTAAATATTTTTATTTTATCTCATCTCATATAAATTAAATAATTTAATTTTTTAAAATATTAAAATAAAATAATATTTTAAAAATATATTTTAATAATATTTTATTTAATTTTTAATTTTTATCTCAGTTCATTTTATCTTATTTTATTTTTAAAAATAAAGTAGGCCTAAATATTGTGTTGATGCAGTAGTTACAACTACAATCTACCTATTGACGTCATCGTTTGTGCTAGAAAAACATATTTACATATTTATTTTCTTACATACTCAAGGATGAAAGCATTTTACATCAATTACTATAAAAAAAAATAGAGTTTTGCTATTTATTATCTTCATACATTATGCTTATTTTAATTATTTTTATATTTATTTTGTAATTTTTTTCTTAAATTAATTGAATTTTTCTATTTACCATCCATACACCACCCATTCAGTAAGAGAAAAAAAATTAAAATTTAAAAAATTATATTTAATATGTGGAGTGAGGATGATAAGTAAATTTTTTCTAAAATATAGTAAGATGTTGCGACTCGTTCGCCCAACATATATCGCTAGACATGTCTCTAGTGCAATTGATTTTTTTTTTCTTTTTATTGCAAATATTATACAATCCAATTTTATGGATTTCTCTGCAGTCCACTTTAAAAATAAATAAAAATATCTTTATTTTATTAAGGGTAATGTTACATACAGTCTAAAAAGTTGGACTTCTTTACAGTTCAAGCAATAAATAAATAAATAAATCTCTATTTTAGAATAAAATTGATTAAAACACCCTTATTTACAAATAAGAAATTTTAAAAATTTAAAAATTTCATTTCATTTAGTTATAAAAATGGAGCATTTTCATGTGGACTGCAATACAGTCCATATTTAATCCATCAAATATGGACTACAAAAAAAAATTATCCTTTTATTAATAACTTGACCAAAACATTCGTAAATTGAAATACCCTAAAATCAGAAGACTCCCAAATCAATCTCCGGCGGCTGCTCTGCACTCCTACATCCTCAAGACCCCTATTTTGGGCTCCCATCGAAAGTTTTTTTTTTTTTTTTTAGAGAATATAGACATCCTGCTTCTTCGAAGACGATTTTATGAAAAAACACTGTTTTGTTTGTACGTACGCAGCATAGAAATATGAAAATAAAATATTCTATTTTTTTTGTTCGGTAGCTAGAAATCCATAACTATTGGTTTGTTTGTACTTGTATTGATTTGTTTGTTTGTGCACAGTAAATAATTTGATGCAGGTT
The DNA here is from genome assembly GCA_036559045.1 of Platycarya longipes. Taxonomy (NCBI): domain Eukaryota; kingdom Viridiplantae; phylum Streptophyta; class Magnoliopsida; order Fagales; family Juglandaceae; genus Platycarya; species Platycarya longipes. Next base: position 24,831,646 of record CM071801.1, read on the forward strand.
TAAGAGAATAAAACACCTCGTTTAATTACTGGTAAGGGACGACGCAGCTTTAAGAGAATAAAACACCTCGTTTAATTAATGGACTGTATTGTAAATAAAATTATTCTAAAAAAATTAAAATGCATGAAAAATCAACCAGAGAACAAAATAAGGGGGCAATCTAGAGTTTTTCAAAATAATGGTGATGCTAGATGCTCTCTGTTAATGTCGTGTTTCGCGGTCCGAATAGTTTTACGACAATCCAAATCGTTAGAACCTGCAACAAAGAGATGGGGGTGGACCTTAGCGGTCGGTGAAACTTCTTCGATGCCAAAATCAAATAATAATTATGGAGATAAGAGTAGTGGTGTAGTGGAGAAGAGTGAGAAAATTAACTTGTGTTCTTATGGAGTGTGATCCTATTTATACATTATCTGAATCTTGCTTGTTGGGAGAGAATGATGACGACGTTACATTCGTGTCAGCTTAGCCATGATTTATTTGACTGTATCAGAACACAAGTTTGACTCAGGAAGGATTACCGAGGGAAGTGTCAGAGGATGAATATCTTGTTCGAGCAGATCCCATAACTTGATTTTTGTAGCTGAGTGCTCAGGATTTTCGGCCCACATTAAATGCGGCATGCCTATGGCCTAATCAATATTAAATACGGCGTACTTTCTCGTTTGACCCATAATTAATGCGGTATGCGGGAGTTGTTTCTGTTCTCTCAACTCTGAGATGTCTCTATCCCTCAATGCTAACCACCTGGGTCGGGTGTTCAATTCTCTGACTGGTTCAGTACACTTAGCAACGGGGCTGGTATGTCATATTTGGGTTGGGGCCTCAGTCTTTTTTATGGCTCTTTTCTTGTGGATGGCCTGGGCCCATCTCTTTTCAGGCTTGACCCTCATTTCATCTTACACTCTCAAAATATACCCTCCAAAATGTCTCGAGTGTATATTAATATTTTTTTACTTTTTTTTGGTATAATATCAAGAAATATACAACTTATTAGTGGTAACTTATTTAAATATACAAAAGAGAAAACACAAGCACCTTTGAGAATATAGTTGAAGGGCATCCAAGTATTTTTAAACTAATGATATTGTGATAAATTTTTGTAATTATATCTAGTCTCGTAACAAATTATATATTTATACCGTGCTTAGAAGTATCAGAACACCGTGCTTTCTTTTTTGATTGTCCAAATTGTTGAATCCAACATGCTTAGAGTAGGTAATGATCTTCTCTCGACGGCTGTAAGAATTCCAGCAAAGACTGCATTTCTTTTGTTTTTTAGTTTTTAATATTCCCATAATGATGGCACTATGGCTGTAAGACTTTTAGAAAATGCAATTGTAGCCATGGAAGATTGCTAGTTTAACTTATCAGAATGCTAGCAATGATTTAACTATTGTTAAGTTTAAAATAAAGCTTAAATTTCTTTTTTTTTTTTTTTTGACTATAATATATATGGTTTAACTAAATAGTCCACGTTGATTAGCTATTTCAAAGTTCAAATAATAATATAATATCATATAATTTTTTTTTAAAATTTTGTAAATACACTTAATATATTAAATATTAATTATAGTAAATAATAAATTATTTTTTTAGTTTTGCAAATACACGTAATATATCAAATATTAATTTTAGTAAACAATAATTTTTTTTTTAATTATTTCTTTTCTCAAATACTAGCACAACTTGGAGCTACACCAATTACATCAACACACAACAAAATTTTATAGCTATATCAATTTTGGAGCTATGTCCAAAATTCAATTACATCAACACAAGACAGTCCATACATCCAAGTACAATGTCTAGTTCCGAAAACTACAATATCCAGTCCCAAAAAATACAAAACAGTCCATAAAACTATCCAAGTATAATGTCCACAAAATAGTCTATAAAACTATCTTTTTTGTCTACATCCAGTCCAAAAAGCAGTCCATTTAGTTGCTACCCAGCAACATTTTTCTTTATGGACTCTAGGTGAAGGTATGAGTGATGTTCATAGAACAAATATCCAATGGTACCTTCTTGAGTGGTAGAAAGTGAAAAATCATGAGACCAAAAGATGGGCTGGGTGAACATAAAATGCTCAAAATATGATACAACAAAAACCCTAAGGAAGAAGGAATTATGTTAATGCAGTACTTAGCAATATAAAGGCAGTACAAGCAACTTAGAGCAAAGAGAAGCCGACTGGGTCACTTGGGTCACTAAAAATGTCAAAGGCAACAGTCAGCATTTCTTAAAGCATAAGAAAAAGACTACTGAAAAGAGTTAATTCAAATACAAGAAATAGTAGGTGAAAACACAAGCCACAAATTTCAACTACCTGATGTCCAAGAAATAGTACTCACATAGCAATATAAAGGCAGTACAGGAAATAGTATTTTTCTTTTAGTTCAAAACAAAGTCCTACTCTAATTTCACCATTATTAGTCTTTCATATGACATAATGACAAAACCCTTAAAAGCAAAAGTCTGAATGGAAGCAACAAATATAAATACAAAGGTGGATGACAAGTTGAAAGATAATATCATTATAGGCAGGTCAAATGAAATAAACAGGCAGGCCCCTTAAATAAATGGGAACAAAACTTACACAAAAGCAAAAGAAACAAACAAGCAAATGAAATAAACAAGTTGAAGCTTTGCATGGAGTTACAAACAACTCAGAATAACATTATAACTCATAATCTACAGAGTTACAAACACCTCATAAACAGAGTTACAAACAACTCAGATTCCAGACAAAAGATTCAATTGAATAGATATCCAGTCCATAAAACCAACAACTCAGAATAACATTATAACTCATCCTCCACAATGTTACAAACCCAACTCAGAATATTACAACTCATAATAAGATCAACAACTCATCATCTACAATGTAACTGAAATGCTTTTTAATCTACCTACAAAAGGTTGGTGTAGTTTTCATGTGATGTAATTGGTCTACTAAGGCTACCCAACAAGCAAAATCATGTGATGTAATCCATGTCTTAATAATGAATCAAATTGGAGATAGGAAAGAGGTTTATAAGGAGTCACATAAGTGAATCTAGTATATCAGAAGCATGCATCTGACTTACTGGGTTAACACTACTCTTCCAGGAATTTACTTGGTTCAAAGAAGAAACTCTTAACTGGATAACTCCATAGTAATTTAAAGCAGAAGTTGGACAGTAAACAAAAGTATAATTAAACATTCTAAAGCAGCATGCTGCCAACATTTTCCAAACAAGCAAGTATAACATTTTCCAAAAAGAGAATCTACATAAATATAACTCTCATTCAAGCAAGTATAAACTAAAATTCAAGCAAGTATATAACAAAAATCTGCATAAACTATATTTAATCACTGATTCTGGGTCAGAGGAAGGTAATCGCACAAAATAATTATATACCAAAGCAATTACTCAAATCACACAAGTGACGGATTTGTTCCCACTAGACACCACAAAAAAGACCATCAAATTTCTATGAAAATCCAAAACCCACGAAAACCCAGATCGCACAAGGGGAAGATTTGTTTTATACAATACGTAGCTCAAGCCAACAGTATTAATCTCACCCATCAACCTATAACTATAGCCTAGTAATGTGTAAATCACGATCCTTTTCTTTTTATGATATGTTTCTCATTTTTTGAGGGCTGGATAGGAGCTGTCACAAATGTAGGATAGGAGTAAATTTTCTCACGATCCAAAAATTCGAAAGAAATAACTTCACAATCCAAAAACCAACACCAACTAGCTAGTAATTGACGATTCCCCGTAAATCATATCATGTTTAATACAATATATGAAACCCTAGACCAAAAATTAATTCATAATCTCGATTTGGAAGGGGAAAAATCCCTAACAAAAACAATTGAGGCACAAAAGTAAGAAACCCCAAATTAAAGCATGTTCTTTCAAAACTAAACCCCAGGTGATTCGAAGAAACCCTAGAGAGAAAGGAAATCTGAGGAAAAAAATTGAGTTCTTTGAGGAGAAAGAAACAAAAAAATGATTGGAGAAAATAGAAAGAGAAACAGAAAAAAGATTACATTTGACCTGGAGAAAACCCTAGATGCCAAGCTTCAATCGATGGAGAGAACTAGCCAAAGGAATGAGGCAGCTTGTAGGTTGAAGATGATGCAATCCGAGTCGAGTGGCACACTAGTGAAGATCCATGAATAAAGTCAGGAGATTCCGTTTGCAAGAAGCACGAAAGGAAAGGAAAATGACAAGAAAATTTCAAGGGAACGATTTTTACTTTCTTTCGCGCATTCACAGATAATATAAAATAAAATATTATGATGAAGGTTCTACAGTGCCCCATCAAGTTTGGCGAGTTTGACAAACTTACTATAGAAGAAGTTTAAGATAGAAGTTGGATAGCCAGACTAATGTAGATGATATTTTAATACAATATATGAAACTCTAGACCAAAAATTAATTCATAATCTCAATTTGGAAGGGAAAAATATCTCTAATAAAAACAATTGAGGCACGAAAGCAAGAAACCCAAAATTAAAGCATGTTCTTTCAAAACTAAACCCCAGGTGATTCGAAGATACCTTAGAAATAAGGAAATTCGAGCAAAAAAATTGAGTTTTTTGAGGAGAAAGAAACAAGAAAATGATTGGAGAAAATAGAAAGATAAACAGAAGAGAGATTACATTTGACCTGGAGAAAACCCTAGATGCCAAGCTTCGATCAACAGAGAGAACTAGTCGAAGGAATGAGGCAGCTTGCATGTTGAAGATGATGTAATCCAAGTCAAGTTGCACACTGGTGAAGATTCATGAATAAAGTCAGGAGGTTTCGTTTGCGAGAAGCACAAAAGGAAATGGAAGGAAAATGGAAAGAAAATTTCGAGGGAACGTTTTTTACCTTCTTTCGCGCATTCACAGATAATTTAAAATATTATGATGAAAGTTCTACAGTGCCTTGCCAAGTTTGGCGAGTTTGACAATTTACTATAGTAGAAGTTTAATATATAAGTTGGATAACTAGACTAATGTAGATGACATTTTAATACAATATACGAAACCCTAGACCAAAAATTAATTCATAATCTCGATTTGGAAGGGGAAAAAAATCCCTAATAAAAATAGTTGAGGCACGAAAGTAAGAAATCCCAAATTAAAGCATATTCTTTCAAAACTAAACCATAGGTGATTTGAAGAAACCCTAGAGAGAAAAGAAATCTGAGGAAAAAAAGTGAGTTCTTTGAGGAGAAATAACGAAAAAATGATTGGGGAAAATATAAAAAATAAAAGAGAGATTACATTTGACCTGGAGAAAACCCTAGACGCCAAGCTTCGATTGACAGAGAGAACTAGCTGAAGGAATGAGGCAGCTTGCAGGTTGAAGATGATGCAATCCAAGTCGAGTTGCACGTTGGTGAAAATTAATGAATAAAGCAGGAGGTTCCATTTGCGAGAAGCACGAAAGAAAAGGAAAATGGAAAGAAAATTTCAAGGGAACGATTTTTACCTTATTTCGCACGTTCACAGATAATATAAAATATTATGATGAAGGTTCTACAGTATCTCGCTAAATTTGTCGAGTTTGACAAACTTACTGTAGTAGAAGTTTAAGATAGAAGTTGGATAGCCAGACTAATGTAGATGATATTTTAATACAATATACGAAACCCTAAACCAAAAATTAATTCGTAATCTCAATTTGGAACGGGAAAAAACTCCTAATAAAAACAGTTGAGACACAAAAGTAAGAAACTCCTAATTAAAGCATATTCTTTCAAAACTAAATCCCAAGTAATTTGAAGAAACCCTTGAGAGAAAAGAAATTTGAGTAAAAAATTTGAGTTCTTTGAGGAGAAAGAAATGAAAAGATGATTGGAGAAAATAGAAAGAGAAACACTAGAGAGATTACATTTGATTGGAGAAAATCCTAGGTGCCAAGCTTCGATTGACGGAGAGAACTAGCCGAAGGAATGAGGCAGCTTACAGGTTGAAGATGATGCGATCCACGTCGAGTTGCACGTTGGTGAAGATCAAGGAATAAAGACAGGAGGTTCCGTTTGTGAGAAGCACGAAACGAAAGGAAAATTGCAAGAAAATTTCGAGGGAATGATTTTTACCTTCTTTCGCGCGTTCATAGATATCATAAAATATTATGATGAAAGTTCTACAGTGCCTTGCCAAGTTTGGCGAGTTTGCCAAACTTGCTGTAGTAGAAGTTTAAGATAGAAGTTGGATAGCCAGACTAATGTAGATGATATTTTAAGCTAAGTCCAAATATTGGATTTGCAGTAGGCTATAGCTAGCCCACTGTTAGCGCTCTAGCACTCTAGCACTCCCTACTGTAAGTGTATTTTATTCTTTAAAATATATTATTAAAATATTTTTTTATATACTTATTTCTACAATATACCATCCATCAATTAAGAGCACTTTTATTGGATTATTCCAAACTAAAGAACAATTTTAGCCATTGTGAAGAGGAATTTAGCTTTTAACCATTCTATTGACATAAATCTCTATATTGGATAGCTATTTTTTCATTATATAATAATAAAATCATATAACAATAATTTAACTTTGACTATTCATATCAAATCTTATATTGAATTATTTATTTCTTTAATTTTCTATAATTATTATTTTATTTTATTTTATCATATTTTACTATTCTACCTATCATATTTTAATTAATAATCATATTCTAATAATATTATGGATTAAAAAATTGATTAGTAATCATATTCTATTTAAATTAAATTACTAACTAATAATTTTAAAAAAAAATCTACTTATTCACTTATTCACATTAAAAAATGCTAATTATTTACATTAAATCTACTTATTTACATTAAAAAAGAGAGAGTTTGAGAAAGTCAAGAGAGATAAAAAATAAAAAAATAAAATAAGATGATAGAGGAGAAATAGTGACCTCCATCTTTAGAGGAATGTTTAGCTATCCATCCAAAATCTTAGAATTTAGTTATTTTAATGTGGGCTTATTTTAAATTTCATTATCCTAATTTTTATTCGATTTGACTTTTAACATTATTTACATTAAATCTACTTATTTATATTAAAAAAAAGAGAGTTTGAGAAAGCAAAGAAAGAGAAAATAAAATAAAATAAGAGGATAGAGGAAAAATAGTGACCTCTATCTTTAAAAAAATGTTTAGTCTTACCATAGTTATCCATCTAAAATTTTAAAGTTTAGCCATTTTAATATGAGCTTATTTTAAATTTTATTGATCAAATTCTCATTTATTTATTTTTAAAAAGGAAGAATAACCAAACACTTTCTAATTTCTATTACCCAATATTTAAGGAAGTGTTTGGTTTACATTTAATAAAAGAATTATTAGATGTGTTTTGTGACGTAAATGAATGGACATCAATCGTGATAAATAAATAATAGTAATTTATTTTTTACATTTTTATGGGACTTCAGATAACTCTTCTATTGAGATCGGATAGGGAGAAAACGTGCAATGAATCCATGGACATAAAATAATAAAATCTCTAAAACGAAGACTAGTATCATTTTTACATTTATTAATAATATAAAGTTAATGATCCTGACAAATTAGTACGACCGAGTCGACGACACAACGTTTGAAGTTTGAACATCGGCCATTTTTTTCTATAGATGAACATTGATGATTGAATACGACATAAAAAAAAATGTACATATAAAAACGCATGTGATGTTTTCATGGGTCCCACTGCTCAGGATCTTATATGCCATATTCAATGTCGTTTAGGTAGTTTGGTGGGGTTGGATTTGATGGCACGCCGTGGACAATTCTCAAAGCTTGACGGGTTCAGAGTCAATCGGCCTTTTGTGTGGTGAATAATGATAGATATTCAATTATTTTTATAATTATATAGACAATCCTGTATTAAAATGAGAATATTTATATAAATTTATTATATATGGGACAGTGACAGCTGAGCTGAGCTGAGCCTTGTTATCCATAATGTTTTGTCTGAGACCGAGAGCTAGACAATTCAAACCCGTCTCTCCTATGTGTGAGGAGTCAGGACTAGGATTGGTTTAAGATTCAAATATATCGGCTGGGTGCAGGTTTCATTCTATTTATCAATTAAGATCGTCTTGGTCAAGTGCGTCACCTCCTTCTCTGGCTATCAATGGATTGCATAAAAGAATCTTTGATAATTATTATTTTTTCTAACAAGAAAGCTTACACAGATGTAGAGTATACAGTTTTAGTATTTTTTCATTTTAAAAAATATAGTCATTATTAAAATATAATTCTATGATCTATCATATAAATTTATAGATCGATGATTGATCCAAATTTCAAATTCTAAATTTAAAAAAAAAATAACGCAAAGACTATAATTCCAAGACGGTAAATATTATTAATTTTTTTTGCCATATAGTAATGCTAGATTTAGTCTTAGATATGCAATGACGCACACAATTATTTTAAAAAATGGTAAAATTCATCATTAAAATTTAAATTTTTGCATAAATTCTATACTTATTATAATTTTTAATATAAATTTTTATATATAAAAAAATTATGCAAATTTAAACACTCTATTACTATAAATATTATTTTTCTTCACCATGTTCTTGCTCTCGGTCAACGTTTTCTTACATTCCCCTTATACTCGGGCCCTACCACACAACTCCGGCCACCTACCCCTATTCCCCTCGCCATCCGGCCGCCTTCCACCACCCAATTCTTGTAATTTTCCAAGTGACATGTTATGTTCACTCTCTACAATCAACTCCATGCTCCTTTAGTCCACTCCAATCATCTCAATAATATCTAAATAGTGGACTTGTTGGTCTTTTTGTTTATTTATTATTCTTGTGTAAATACTTGGAAGTAAAGTTTTGAATATCGTATTAGTGAGCGTACCGGTTAAGACATTAGAATGAAATATTTTGATATTGATATCGTTTTGTGTATAATTTTGAAATAGTTTATATATAAAAAAAATTATACATCAAAATTTTATATAATAATTTTATATTAAAATTTGGTATGGTCGATACAGGCCGGTACGATTAAAATACAGGTCAATACATGCTATATCGACTGATATTTGAGTCGATACAAAACAGGCAATATATTTATATCGTTCAATTAACTAGTATGATATGTACTAGTCGTATCAACAGGTAGAATACATATCTAAAATAATGCTTGGAAACTTATATATCGAGAATCATGTTGGAATTGTCTAGCCCTCCAACCACTTTACAAGTGTCTGTTGGCAATTCAATTTGTCAGGGAGTGACTTTTCCACCTATCTTTATCTAATAATGCAAAGGCGGAAGATAATTTTGAGATTGTCAATCACCATTTTAACATGGTCGATCGGATTCAATTCATGATAGCTTCCTATTAGTTTAGATGCAATCTATATAACCAAAATAATCATATGATACCTTCTAATTGTCTGTTGTTTTAATTTCTACAATGTCTTTGCTTTTTTTGGCATTTTAATTATTTATTGGGGACAATTAGTAATTTATTTAATTTAAATAAAGTTTCCCCCAAATAAAGTTAATAAGAATCAAAGTCCCTGTTTAAAGTATTGTTAGTATATTTTATTTGAAAAATGATATTTGTAGGGGCTGTTTGGATTGGGAAGTGGGTTGAGCTCATCTCAACTCACTTCCATTTCATCATTATATTTTTATAATTTTTTATACAAAACACAAATTTCTATACACCTTTTTCAAATCCCAATACACCTTTTTCAAATCCCAATACACCTTTTTCAAATTCCAACATACCTTTTTCAAATCCCAAAATAATAATAATATTAAAAAATAAACCAAACTCATCTCAACTCATCTCATCTCCGAATCCAAGCAGGGCCTAGTCACAAATTTACAAGTGACATGCAAATGCTCTAAAAATAAGGAAATAAATATGGAGCCTACATGAAAAAAATTATTTTTTTAATAGTAAATTCTATTCTTTTTCAAAATGATTGTACTACACTTATGTACTTCATAATTATATGTAATATTATTTATTTTATTTTATTTTAATTTCAGATTTACAAAAAATTACTATATATGAATTTGTGTATATATATATATTTTTTTTAATATTTAAAAAAGAAGAAGATTGAACTACCAGTTACGCCCACCTGTAAAAGAGTTGGGCGGCCGACTGGCAAGAAAACCAGCTAGTCGTTTATTGCCAACATGAGTTACATTGGATTTGTCTAACCAAATACTTTTATATTTTAGATTTTATTTAGATTGAGAAAATATCTTAACTATTTTTTTATTATTATTATAATTTTTTGAAAAATTTTACATAAAATTTAATAAATAAGTATTTTTAAAAAAATTCCAATTCAATCTTTTAAAAATTTAAAATAATAATAATATTAAAAAATAATATTCTATTCAACTTTTAATTTTTATATAATAAAATAATATTCTACCTTACTATTTAAATGGGACCTTAATGAAATACAAGATAAAGCACAATTATAAAAGGAATGATAAACAAAACCTAGGTTATCAAGATGATTGCAAAGAGTGGTGGAGTTAGAAATTTGGATTAGGAGACTAAATAAAGTTAAAATAAAATTTATAATAAAAATATGTCATTATGTTATTATATTATATTATTTTATATGATATCTATTTTATTTTTAAATTATATTAATTTTATAGAAGAAGACCAAGTTAATTTTTAGAAAAGGGATTAATATAAGATAAAATTAATATTATCTTATAAAATTAAAATTTGTCTTTAAAAAAAAAAATATTTTTTTAATTTTTTTTTAAGAATAGAGATGAGGCCGTGGGGAGGGAGGGCCAAGGCCCCCCTGCTCCAAGATTACAAAAACCTTGCTTACAAATAAAATGAACGAATTAAAGATGTCAATGGTTGTTTCTCGGCCACCACATAAATAAATGGAGCGACTACTGAAAATGAAAATCTCTCTCCAACAATGATAAATCAATATGCACGGGCTTGGATTAAAACGATAAAATAAAATAAGATAAATTATGAGGCAGAAATACACAGACGGCAAGAATGAAGAAACGTAGCACAACAATTCTAGAAATCATCGCAGGCTGTCTTGTTAGGTCGATGGCTACAAGAATTCCTCGGTCCCCGTTGCCCAAACATATCCTATTCATAACTCATCCTAACTGGCCATAAACTTTCCCGACAGACAAATATTTTATTATGACCTGTTTGGGGTTGAGTTTAAAATTTTAAAAAAAAATGTTTTTAACAGTTTAATAAAATAAAAAATATATTTAATACATTTATAAAAAATAATTTAATTATTTAAAAAATAAATTTTTTTAAAAAAAATTATTAAATTGAAATTCTTATAGAAAAATTCCTACAAATGACTGCATATTTTAAAAAATTTATCATAATTAATTTTAAAATTACTTTAAATATATATTTATCAAATAATCAACAACTTTTAAAATATAAAACTTTATAATAAAATTCGATAATTGAAAGTACTATTATAAAAAACTATATATATATTATTTTATTTTATTTTATGACAATCCCGGACAAACACTTAAACTAACATTAATATAATGCATAATATTTTTATTATAATAAAAAATATTTTATAATATGCCATATTGTAATAAGTTATTAACCACGTGGATTTATAAACTATCTTATCAAATATTAATTACATAGATAGCATGGTTATTTTTATTAAGTTCTTGAACATTGTTTTAATTTTATAATATTTTTTAAAACTTTAATTTATTCATAAAATTGTTATCTCCCAAGCATCCCTTAAATTGTTATACTTGAATTACTTAAATTTAAATATGACCATTCAGCATAAATCTCGTTTAGTTGCACTTAATAACATGATAAATGTCATATAATAAAATCTCATATGAAAAGCCATGACAAAGGTTTAAAACAGATATACTGATATAAAAAATAAATATTAAAATTATTTTAGAAAGATACATATTCCTACACGATATTACCACTGGTGTTTTGCTTTGCTTAGTTTAATTTATGAACTGATTTTTACACCCACATGTTTTTTTTTTTTTTTAATTCTTTTTAAATCTTGAAAAGTTTTAAAAAAGTTATTTCTATAAAGGCTTTAAAAATAAAAAGACGCAGGTGCGTGACAACCGAGTGATGATAGAAGAAGCACTTAGTAAAGAAAAAGGATCCACTTTTAAAATTTTAATCAATTAGAATTTTAAAAAATAAAAAATTGACAAACATGCCGACGATGCAGGTGCGTCCACGTCATCCACCAAGCAAGATCAACGAGAAAAGCGTGACAATTCCGGAATCTACCCTTCGGCCGTTTCTACTGAACTACCGGCACGTGGACGTTCTTCAATGGCTGGCCTATGAAGATATTAAATCCATCGGGTGGGGCCCTCCACCGGCCATGAACCTCGCTTGGGTTTCCGTTCGCATTTCGGTTTCATTTGGAATTGCATTTGAGTTTTATTTTCCTGGGCAGGAAGGAAAATGGCAATGGGAAGTAGGTAGCTTCGTAGACTCAACTTTTTGACCCAACACCATAAAAGAGAGAGTGTTGTGGGGGAGAGAGGGGAAAAGTCTTTTCCCCCCGTTCGTTCTTTCTTTCTCTCAACTTTTATCTGGCTCTGGCTGGGTTCGTGTAGTTTAAAAGGGGAGAAGGAAAAGCTCTAGTCTTAAACTGGTTTGGGTTTTCAGCTCTTTGATCCTTCTGCCATTTCTGGATTATAAAGGTACTATCTCTCTCAACTTTCTTTTGTTTTGTGGGTTTTTTTTGGTAACTTTCTGTTTGGTTGATATGGAAACTGTGAAGGAAATGGCGTAATCTGAATTTTGGGTTTTTGATTTTGTTGGGCGTAGTGGGTTTTGAGTTTCATGAGAAAATGTTTAACTGTCTCGGTTGGGATTGCAACAGATTTTTGTTTAAATCGGCCCTGAATTTGGGTAATAGTTTTCTGACATATGGCTATGAGAATAAGAAATTGAAAATCTGGTAATGTACTGATTATCTGGTACGGCTTATTGGTGCATCTTTTAAGCGAAAGATTGAAGATCTCTCTCTCTCTCTCTCTCTCCCCGTTGTGTTTATGTTTATATGAGTGCTTTCTCTTTTCAATCTTAGTCTTCTTTCTTTCTTTTCTTTTTTTGTAATTCTGGAATAAACATTTATGAGAACTATCTCTGCTCTTAATCTTGTAGGAAGAGACTGTCGAGGTCTGAGGAGCGGGGCGACTTCCATGTGCACTGGTTCCGAAAGGAAACCTTCCCAAACGGGTTTCGTCATGGAGGGTGAATTTGAGAGGAAAGAAGGCCTTCCACCTAGATTTTCGGTTTTGCTTGAATTATCCGCCTCCGACGATTTAATCGGTTTCAAAAGGGCCGTGGAAGAAGAAGGTTATGATGTTGATGAGGCAAGCTTGTGGTATGGGAGGAGAATCGGGTCAAAGATGATGGGGTTTGAAGAGAGAACACCCCTCATGATTGCTGCCATGTTTGGAAGCAAGGGTGTGTTGAATTATATAATTGGGACTGGTCTTGTTGATATTAATAGGGCTTCTCGTTCGGATAGGGCTACAGTGCTTCATTGTGCTGCTGCCGGTGGCTCCGATGCTTCAGCTGAGGTTGTTAAGCTCTTGCTTGATGCTTCTGCTGATCTTAATGCTCTCAATGCTAATGGGAAACGCCCCAGTGACTTGATCGCCCTGGGTTTGAATTCAGCCTCTAATCTTATGAAGAAAAAATTGGAGGTTATGCTGAAGGGCTTTAGTGGTATTGATGATCCCTTTGGGTTGTATGATCAAATGGGAACTGAAATGGAAGGACAAGAACAACACGAGGCTTCAACACCACGGGTCTTTAAGGATGGAACAGAGAAGAAAGAGTATCCTGTTGATCTCTCTCTTCCGGATATCAAGAATGGAATTTATAGCACAGATGAGTTTAGAATGTATACTTTCAAGGTCAAGCCATGCTCAAGGGCTTACTCGCATGACTGGACAGAGTGCCCGTTTGTTCATCCTGGGGAAAATGCTAGGCGGCGTGATCCAAGGAAATACCATTATAGTTGTGTCCCTTGTCCAGAGTTCAGAAAGGGCACGTGCAGGCAAGGAGATGCTTGTGAGTATGCACATGGTATTTTTGAGTGTTGGCTTCACCCTGCTCAGTATCGAACCCGACTCTGCAAGGATGAGACAGGATGCACCAGAAGGGTCTGTTTCTTCGCTCACAAACCCGAAGAGCTTCGCCCTTTGTATGCTTCCACAGGTTCTGCAGTGCCTTCTCCAAGATCTTTTTCGGCCAATAATCCTGGTCTGGACATGGGGTCAATCAGTCCACGTGCCCTCGGATCTCCATCGGTGTTGATAGCATCAAGCTCAACACCACCCATGACTCCCTCTGTAGCCACTTCCCCAATGGGTGGTGGAACTATGTGGCAGAACCAGTCTAGTATCGTACCCCCTTCCTTGCAGCTTCCTGGTAGTCGATTGAAAACAACGCTAAGTGCTAGAGACCTTGATCTAGACATTGAACTTCTTGGCCTTGAAAATCATCGTCGCAGGCAACAGTTGTTGGATGAATTATCTGGTCTCTCATCACCATCTGGCTGGAAGAGTTCCTTGGCTGTGAGTGATCGAATTGTGGAACTGAATAGGCTTGGACTAATGAAGCCTACTAACCTTGATGATTTTTTTGGATCTCTGGATCCTGCCCTTTCGCCTCAATTCCAGGGACTTGCACTGGATGTCTCGCAAGTTCCTACTGGGATGAAGGTTCGCCAGAACATGAACCAGCAGCTCCGGTCAAGCTACGGTACTGGTCTTTCATCCTCTCCTGTGAGGGCATCATCACCATTTGCTGTTGACCCAAATGGTGCAGCTGCGGCCACTGCTGTGAAGTCAAGGTCAGCTGCTTTTGCTATGCGGAGCCAGAGCTTCATTGAGCGAAGTGCTGGAAAATCTCATTCTGGCCTTTCTTCACCTGGTGGTTCTGCTTCTGTCATGCCTTCTACTCTTTCAGATTGGGGTTCCCCAGATGGAAAATTGGACTGGCGGCTACACGGAGAAGAGTTGAACAAGCTTAGGAAATCTGCTTCTTTTGGGTTCCGAAGCAATGGCAGCACTTATGCAACAAGTGCAGCCTTGATGCCGGCTACTCTCAATGAGCCGGATGTCTCTTGGGTTCAGTCCCTGGTGAAGGATGCCCCTCCTGTGAAACATGGACAATTAGGTTATGAGAAGGAGCAGCAGCAGTGTCATCTTGACTCTGGAGGCTCAGAGATGCTCCCGGCTTGGGTGGAGCAATTGTATATGGAACAGGAGCAGATGGTGGCATAAAGCATGTTCAACCCCAGAAGTGCTTCTATTTTAACCTTTTAACTAGTTTATTTCCTATTTTTTAAATCTTTATTGAGATTTATCGTGTTTACTTAGTGAAAACTGGAGAGAGAGAAGGGGGGGGGGGGGGGGGAGGGGAAGGGGAAGAGGAAAAGAGGAATATACCCCAGGGAAGAAAACAAAGAAGTTGGGCAGGGAAAGTTTTCTGCTCATACAATCATTAGGTTATTCGAAATAATAGGGGCTTTAGTTCCATTTTTTCTTGATTTGGTACTTGTCTTCATTTTAGTTTCTATTTTCATCCTAAATAGGAAGATGCCTTTGAGTGGTATGGTCTTTCCTGGGTGAAAGTGGAGATGCTGATCAATTTAAACTTCAGATTTTGTCTTTGGTATTGGAATTTGTAGTCATACCAATTTATTGAGCTATAATGCTATATTCTGTGACTCGGTTTTTATTCATAATATGTATCTCAACTATATTCTCAAGTAATTACTTTGATCAATTAGTCACGTTTCTCCTATCAATTTGATTATAATGCATTCTCTCTCTCTTTCTCCACAATGCTTTCACATTCTTGACACCAGTGAGTTAACCTTTTGTATTGTTATGCGGATGGCTCACGCGGCTCATTATATGAGTAGGTTGTGATGGATTTCCGGCTTGATTGCACAAATCTATAATTTTTATTTTTTCTACAAGTACACAATTCTCATATGCAATAACTAGTTGGAACTAATTGAAAGTGGACGTTGGTTTCCTCTAAAGTTTCTAGCTGGAAGAGCTTGAGATGTTTCAACCTCTACTTTCTATCCTTTCTGTTATCTGTGTATTTGTTGCCCATATATTAGTTGTACTGCTTGTGGCTGCTAAAAGGTGAGATTCAGAGCTTTTGGAACTTTTTATAGTGGTGATTAGGGCTGTTAAGCCAGATTTCCTAGTCGCCCGAATTTCTGACTCGATCCGACCTAAAACCCGAGCCGTTTCATATACAAGTGGATATGGTCAACTGACAGATACCCACTTTCATGTAATTTTCCTAAATCTGATGGTCTTCTCAATTCTCCTTCATCATCATCTTCAGCTTTAGGCTCTTTCAGGCTCGCTCCGTAGGAACAATCTTTCCTTAAATTCATTGTCGCTCTTCAATCTAAAGTTTAAATAATAATATTGAGTTATAAAATTTAGAATTTAGACATTTTAGAATTGATTATAATTTAAATTTTTGAGAATTAGAATGAAGTATAATTGTAGTGGTAATTTAAACTTAGGAAGAGATAATTTTCAAAATTTAAGAGAGATATTCTAGAATAAGTGATGTTATAAAAACCAAATACTTGGTGTGTTCGAATTGGTGTCCTCTGGCTGATCCGTTGATTTTTAGTAAAATAATCATAACTTTTTCATAAGAGTTTCAAATGAAGTGATTCTAGTTCCTATAAAACCTTAAGAGATAGATATAAAACTTTCATATTTTGAGTTTTTGAAGATTCGGGCTGGATCAAGAACTTAATCAGTCAAGAAGTGAACTTTTCTAGATAGAGCGCAATTGGTAATCGACTTAGAAAAAGTATCCTAATTTCGGCCATGTGACGAAAAATGTGATTGGTTCTCAATTTTTCTTATATCTTGATATGTGTAGGGATATATGGCAAGTGGAGATAAATCATCTAGAAGCCTTGGTTAGCAAGGAAACAAAAGGAAACCATAGGGGGGTAAGATATCTGTTGACAACCAACCAAGTGAACTAATTCCAAGTCTTATTCCAACCAAGTTTTAGAGTGACCTTCTAGAATGTCACAAATGACTTTTTGGAGAGATGGACAAGTAGTCAATTTGGGTGGAAGGGGCTGAAAACGTTGGCCGGCTTTTGGAGAAGCCAAGTGACCGAATGCACTTTACTTGAGATTTATTTAGGTTTTTGTTTGTTTTTACTTCCATGTGTTGGAAGTCTTTGAGCCATTGATCAAAATGATTTTTAGGCAGCTCAAAAACTAACCATCGAATGAAAATATGACTCACAAAGCCTATGATTTAGGTGTAATTATAAGCTACGAAAGTGAGATGCAACTACACGACACCAAGGTGAAATCCGGCCGTTCCATGCAGTCTATCCCCTTTCTTTTTGCCTAAAATGTCGCCCATCATGTGTGTGTGTGTGTGTGTGTGTGTGTGTGTGTAGTGGCTCATTTTAATCCCCTTTAGCAATACCACACGGCATTGCTTAAGAAAATAGGAAGAAAAACCTTCTCCAAACATTTGAATTTCCAAACACTAACAAAGTGAGTTATTGAGTAATTTTGAGGAGAAATCTTGCAAGAGGTTGGGATAATCACTAGTTCAAGTTTTGGAGAAACTAGTAAGTATACAACTTAACTTAATTTTAGTATAGAATGAGTGATTTGATGATTAGATCATGTTTGATATTAAACTTTGCTTATATGTTGAAATGAAACCTATTAAATTTTGAATTAGTTCTTGTTATGAAAAAATATTAATAAAAATTACAAGAACTTAAGAATATATTCGATTTTGATATATGAAAAGATTTATATGAAAATAAGAGGTTTTGGTTTGACAAAACAAATGAGAAACCAATCCTAGTATATTTTGGCCTTAGGTTTTTGATGAAATTTTAATTCTAAATTTTATACAATTGATTTTTAATTATTTAGATGATATTTTAAGGATTATGATGAGTTTATAAACTCTAGTTTACTTGAAAAATTTTCAAGAATTATCATGCTAAGAAAATTATTGAAGAACTAATCAAGAAAACTATATAATTATGCTTGAAATTATTTTGGAAAGTTAAGAAAATTTTGGTATTTTGTAAATGAGAAAATTAACTTGATTTAAATAAAAGAAAAATATGGTGGCAATTTCTATAGGATTCGGCCAGCCATAGTTTGGGAATACTTTATTATTATTTTAATTATTTAAGCACCGTTTGTTATGTCTTGATGTTATGACATGATGCGACGTAAATGCATGTGCACATGACGTATGTTATTGTGACATATTTCTACATGTTATAAGATTCGTAAGGAAATAAAATGTGCATGATAAAAGTCTACGGTTATGATCATGTTACATTTTATCACATACGTGTTGTCATAAGTCATGACGTTTATTTTTAGAAAAGTCTACGTTATATGTCGTCGTGTAAGTGTTGTCATAAGTCATGACAAGCATTTAAAAAATAAGATAAGAAAACTTTATAATGAAAAGATTAAGACATTAGTCACGACATGATGGAGACAACGATATGTAATGCTCAGATGACTGACAAAAATAAGAACCCGATAGGGACGGCGATACGAAATACCTGTCGAGGTTCGAAAATGGATATGGCCTAACCACGGGTAATAATAATAGATATGACCCAACCACGAGTAATAATAGTGGATATAACCCAACCACAAATAATAATAGTGGATATGGCCAAACCGTGAGTAATAACAGTGGAAAACCCGACGGGAACGGCGCTCGTCGAGGTTAAAGTTTTAAGAATGGCTCATATAAGTAAGACTTATAAAAATAAGAACCTTAAGACAAGAATGAAAGTCCATGCATGGTATGAGTCTGTCTAGAAAAGAGGGACATTGGTGCAAGTCCGCATAAGATATAAGTCTGTCAAGTAAGTGAGACATAAATAATGCATGGGGTACATGAAGCATATTATAAGATGTATATTCTTTCTGTTTATCCTGTATATTGATATTTTGTTGCACTTATGTCTTTATTAAGTTGAGTTTGTACTTACTGAGATTTTCGAGAAAATCTCATTCTTGTATGTCTCTTTCTTTTTATAAATCTAAATTTCATTGCAGGATTTGATAATAGACATGGGCAAGGCCCCAGTCGCTTGAGAGACCCAGAGGAACCCTGAGGGGCCCTCCGAGTACTCTCCCTAAAAGTTTTGAGCAGTTAATAGTAGTAAGGATCGGTGTTGATACGGGAGGAAATTTCAGGAAATAAAGGAGTCGAGGTGGCCTTAAGAAGATATTTGAGAAGTCTTGTAAATATTATATTTAAGAAAACTAATTGGGTTATGATATGTAATGGTATAATGAATGGGATGATGTGGATATTGTGGTTGTATGTTATCATGTGATCATTAGACTTCTGTGATTAAATAATTTTTTTTATCTATACCTTCTTCACTGCAATTTGCATTGTATACACTAATAAGTTTAGATGCATGTATTAATTTTTGATACGTACGGGGTTGAATAGACTAGTATTATTTACCTAACGCTTCAGTTTACGTTAAATTTCGAACGTAAGTTGGGATCGTTACAGCGAGGACTCTAATGGTTTTGCCGGCACTGTTAATGATCTGCACGTCATCGATCTCCCTCACCTGGGTGCGTTCCTCCTCTGGAACTTGTACACTTCCAACTCCTCGTTGTCCATGGCATTCATGGCCCCTCTGACCGAGACAAGCAGCTGGGTTGCGTGCGCCAAGACAGACTGGAATCAAGAGTATTGGAATACCAATTTTATTTCGAAAACGTTATCAATCGGGCTATCGTGTATTGGAAAAACAAAAAATAGGTTGAGAATCGGAAGTGATCTTATTGGATCGGATCCGATTGGGTGAACAGTCCTAGAGTGATCGTTAAGCACTAAGATAAAGGTAACTCCGGAACCTAACTTTGTATCAATAAATCAATTCTTATGCTTGTGCTTAAGTAGTATACGATGGAGGAGCATAAGCAAAGGACGAACATAGACACAAGTAAATTGTCATCTGAACATCCCATCTTTCACAAAATTCTTATTTCTTCCAACCAAATCACGTCACCTATAAGGTTTCTACTTTCTTCCGGTTTTGCCAATACTATTATTAGTTGAGCGCAATGCTTGTCATTTTACAATATTGATGTGTCATCGAATATTTTATACATAAGCGAAACATAATAAATAAAATAATAGTAATTTGCGTAATGGTGGTAGAATAGTAATGGTGGTCGTAAAAAGAAAACCGACAATAGTGTTGATATTTTGACTTGAGAAATACTTTTAGATTTAAAAAGATTTGATAATAATAAATTTATAAGCTAATATGTCTTTATATGATATATTAAATTATAAAATTATTTTTATTATAAAATAAATTTATAATTTAAAATCATGTCAATTTATTTATTTATTTATTTTTGTAAAATTTAGTTGATATAATATTTGATTTTATTCGGATGTAGGTTGGATTCTTGTCCAGGCCCCGAAAGTAACGTTTTGAAAAATATTAGATAAAATAGCTCACTCCTATTTGGTTTCCTCCAGACAAACTACCCGGCACGCATAACCAATAGTAACATTGATTCCATTATTATTATTTTTAACTTTAATGAAAAATATAAATCTAATAAAAATAAATTATAAAAAAATTTTCGTTATATATGATCAAAAAAAAAAAAAAGTAAAGAAAATAAAGTAAAATACTTTTAATTTGACTTTTAAATAGTTGATTCTTCATTAAATTTTAGTATTTCATTTTTATTAAATTTATACTTTTCATCAAATTTTGAAAGAAAATTTTAATAAAATCAATGTTAGTTCTCTAAGAATATTGGTATTGATTTCATCAAAATTTAGTAAGAAATATAAATTTGATGAAAAATTAATATCAAAATAATTTCACATTGGGTGACATGGCAGTAGCAGACAAAAACCAAGGGGGCCACATGCTATGTAATGAGCTGGAAAGTGAGGAAAAGTACTTTGAAATACATGAGCAACATCCACACGTGGTGTATACCAAGAGTACCCGGGTCATGTAGGTGGTGAAACTAAGATTGGCACGTGAAAAAGGAAAGCGAGAGTAAAAGCTAAACTTAACACTGTCCTGACAGACATCTCCAACTCATTGGGTTCTGTGGCGATCAAAAGGGGTGGACAACAACAGGGACAAGAGGTGGATGAAAATACAAAAATGTTCAAAGCAACGAAGATGATTCAGAGGAGCTTGAAAATGTGGCAAGCGCTGGTTTCCAGTACTGCCATCATCAATGAATCTTCTCTGGAAAGAGACTTGGAATGCTAAGATTGTCAACTACACCAGGTGGCACATAAATGTTGTGATTCAAGAGACAAGCAGCAGTAAAAGTGGCAATTCACTGGCTTCTATGGTCATCCAGAACAAGGGAAAAGAAGTTCTAGCTGGGAACTACTAAAGGATCTCAAACCAGATTCGAATATCCCTTGGCTGTGTAGGAGATTATAATGAGGTACTACACCAATATGAGAAGGTTGGAGGGGCCAAGCGCTGCTATAAACAGATAGAAAACTTTAGGGGTGCCTTAGAATTCTATGAACTCAAGGATCTGAGGTACAAATGGGGTATATTTACTTGGTCAAACAACAGAAAAGGTAGGGCTTTCACAAAAGAAAAGATTGACAGGGCAGTGGCCAATCTGAAGTGGTTTGACCTTTTCACTTCAGCCCAGTGTGACATCCTAGAGGCGGTAAGGTCAGATCATTCCCCCTCCTCATCTCTACCACAAAGGCAACATCTGTCAGGCAAAAGAGGCAATCCATCTACTAATATGAAGCAGCTTGGGAGCTCAGGGAGGGCTGTGAGGAAGCAGTGGCATAGGCCTGGAACACAAATGCACCGAGTACAACAAATGCTGGCTGCCTGAGATTAAAACTAGAAGAGTGTCAAAGAGGATTGGTCACGTGGTAAAAAAAAAAAACAAAGCAGCAGGAAACTCAAGTGAATCAATGAGACATGGCCATGATCAGACAACTTCAAGACAGCGGGGATGGATCACACATAACTCAGCTGAAACAACTCCAACAGAAAGTGGAACTCTCGCTGCCAGAACAAGATCTTAAATGGCGGCAAAGGGCCAAAATGCACTGGCTCAAGAAAGGGGATAAAAACACCTAGTACTTCCACAAGCAAGCTTCACAGAGGAGAAGAACCAACACCATAAGCTCCATCACTTCCCAAAGTAATCAAGTGGCAGATATCCAAGAGAAAATCGAAGAGGTTTTCATAGGTTTTTTCTCCTCCCTTTTCACTACTTCCTTTCCTAGTAATATTTAAAACTTTTTATCTCATATTGAGCCGAAGATAACACCTGAGATGATAGCTATACTGAATAAGCCTTTCAATGATGGGGATGTGAAACAAGCGATATTTCAGATTCACGAATCACGGGCAACGCTCACGTACCAAAGGGAGGTGCAATATGGCATGAGAAATGTTTTATCTTGGCAGAAATTTTACACCAACAAATTTATACATTAATGTGTTTTAGGGGTGATTTGGGATAATTACTTAAGATGATATGAAAATTAAAAAATAAATAAATCATCTCGAGTCTCCTGGACCCGATGGATTCCCTTCCCAATTCTATCAAAAGAATTGGGCAACGGTGGGTAAGGATGTCACAGCACTGGTGCTACACGTGATTAATGAATGGGGATCAGTCAAAGATATCAATGACACCTTTATATCTCTCATACCAAAAGTGGAAAACCCGATAAAGTCACAGACTTCAGGCCAATCAGTTTGTGTAATGTTAGTTACAAAATAGTCTCCAAAACAGTGGCCAATAGGATGAAGTTCATACTTCCCTAACTCATCTCAGAAAACCAAAGTGCTTTCGTACCCGGCAGGCTCATCTTTGACAACACTCTTGTTGCATACGAGATTATGCACTCTATGGCAACAAAATTTAAAAGGTCAGAAGGGTTATGTGACTTTTAAACTGGACATGAGTAAGGCCTACGACAAAGTGGAGTATGCGTTTGTGCAAGCAGTTACGTTCAAACTTGGTTTTCCACCATGGTGGATTGATCTAATCCAAAGGTGCCTTGATTTGGTGACTTACTCTATCCTTGTTAATGGCCAACCTCAAGCCCCTTTTAGGCCATCAAGGGGTATCAGACAAGGAGACCCCCTGTCTCCATACATCTTTATTCTGTGAGCTAAAATACTCACTGGCCTATTGACTAATGCCGAGCAGTTGGGGGAGCTTACCAGTGTCCCAATAGGACGGGACTAAGTTACCTATTCTTCGCCGACGACAGCTTGTTATTTTGCAAAGCTTCAATGCATGAAATCTCCAAGATGATGGATATTCTAAAGATCTATGAACAAGCATCGGGCCAGCTTTTAAATAAGGAAAAATCTTCAGTACTGTTCAGCAAGAACGTCAAGACACACACTCAGCTATAACTTTTCCAAATTGTAGGGACTAAAGCAATAGGGACCTTGGAGAAGTACCTAGGACTACCGGCAATGATTGGTAGGGGTAAGGTGGCTGCCTTTCACTCACTCATAGATAGGACTTGTTCTAGGGTAGTGAATTGGAACACAAAACAGCTCTCAGTAGCTAGTAAAGAGATATTACTCAAGACAGTCCTCCAAGCAGTCCCTACGTGTACTCTATGAGTATCTTCCTACTCCCCCAATCCATAACCAACAAGCTCAATCAACTCCTAAGGAAGTTTTGGTGGAGATTCAATGAGGACCACTCTAAGATCCAATGGATTCCTTGGGAACAACTCAGCGCCAATAAAGACTTTGGGGCTCTCGATTTTAGAAATTTCAGAGCATTTAATTTAGCCATCCTAGCAAAACAAGAGTGTATAATGTTACAAGATCTCTCCTCACTTGTGGCTAAAGTCATAAAACAAAAATATTTCCCTGGCACTGGTATAGTGGACGCCAAAGTGGGATTGGCCCCATCTTTTGCTTGGAGAAGCATCCATGCGAGGTTAGCACTCTTAAACATAGTTCTTGCTTAGAGAGTTGGTAATGGCCAACGTATAAATATTTGGATTGAAAAATGGGTCCCAAAACTGATCTCACAACTAATTTCCTCACTAAGGGACCCTGCTTGTTGGTGTGAAACGGTGCATGACCTTATTGATCCTAACACAAGGGGATGGAAATAGGGGCTGCTAGATGAACTATTCTCGAAGTTGGAAAGAAGAGCCATTAACATGATCCTAATTGGCCACAGCAATAGGGAAGATAAAAGGGTATGGCAGTTTACTAACACTGGACAATACACAGTCAGGAGCGGATACCATCATCAAAGGGAAATGGAGGATGAGCTGGAAGGTGAAACATCAAGGAAGAGAGAAAACAGCCACCTGTGGAAGAACATCTGGAGTATGAAAATTATCCCGACTGTGAAAACATTTATCTGGAAAGCGTGCAATGACGCCATCCCCACCATGGCAAACCTTAAAAAAAGGAAGATAGTCGAGGAGAATCTATGCCCCCTCTGTTCTATAGAACCGGAAACCTCTAGCCATGTTTTATGGGGCTAGTCAACAGCCAAAGACGTCTGGAACTATAGTTGTATCAAAATCCAAAAGATGGC
This sequence comes from Platycarya longipes, assembly GCA_036559045.1. Classification (NCBI taxonomy): domain Eukaryota; kingdom Viridiplantae; phylum Streptophyta; class Magnoliopsida; order Fagales; family Juglandaceae; genus Platycarya; species Platycarya longipes. Next base: position 24,856,307 of record CM071801.1, read on the forward strand.
TATCTCTAGTGACTTTTTTATGCATGTTTGGGTAGGTTTTATGGCCAAGCTCGACACCAAAGAATTGGAGGAAGCTACTATCATAACTAGAGGGATTTGGTACAAACGAAACCAAGTCACACGTGGCAAAGAATTTACCACCCCCAACATCCTGTTTTATAGAGCAAGATCGGAATTGCAAGCTTATAAAGAAGCAAACACAGTGCTGACAAAAATCACCATACCTGCTCGAAGAGACCAACCATGGAGACCACTTGCAGAAAACGTCTAAAAAGTCAACTAGGACGCAGCTGTGAATCTCAAACTAGGGAGAATAGGTATGGGTGTCATCATTAGGGATTATAGAGGTGCGGTAATGGGTGCACTAAGGGCTAACCGACCTTTTCCAAGTTGTATTTTTGACGCCAAAGCTCTAAGCCTCCTCATAGCAGCCACGTTTTGAATCTACCACAACTAATTTTTGAAGGAGACTCCAGGCAAGTTGTTGATCTGTTAGTGAAGAAATCCTCCAATTGGAGTCTAGGTGGGATGCTAATAGAAGATGTTAAAGAAGGTTTTGTAAGTCACTGCTTTTGGGAAGCTTCACATGCTTTTCGGGAGACAAATCAAGCAGTCCACATACTTGCTAAGTTTGCTCTTTGTATTTCAAAGGATATTTATGATGTAGAAGAATGTCATTTTGTGCATTCAAGATATTGTAAACTCTGAATCTTCTTAATGAATTATGGGCTTCATACCCTTTTCAAAAAAATAAAAAATAATTTCACATTAAATTTATCAAAATTATTTTTATCATATTTAACCAAAAAAATTAAATTAATTTTTAAAAAATTTCCCATCAAATTTTATCAAATTAACAAGTTGAAAGTGATTGATCTCCAGACAAAGTACACGCGGAATTTTATTTGAATCTTGCGAGGAGTTGCGTGCAAGGCGGGAGAAAACGAAAAGAGATTTCATTCTCTCTAAGGGGCTGCTTGGATTCGAAAGTGGGTTGAGCTCATCTCAACTCACTTCCATTTCATCATTATATTTTTATAATTTTTTATACAAAACACAAATTCCTATACACCTTTTTCAAATTTCAATACACCTTTTTCAAATTCCAACACACCTTTTTCAAATTTCAAAATAATATTAAAAAATAAATCAAACTCATCTCAACTCATCTCATCTCCGAATCCAAGCGGGGCCTAATTATAGTTATCAATATTTTTAATTAATTTGATGTACCTAAAACTAAAATAATTAAGACGAAAAAAAATATTTATAATTGCAATTGGGTAAAAGAGTCGTTACTCGTAAATCGTAATTCATTAATAGCCGTTTATTTTTACAATTCATCTTATTTAATTATTTTAAGATTTTTATATAAAATAAAATAAAATAAATAATTTTTTTAATAATTAAAATAAAAATAATATCAAAAAATACATTCTAATAATATTTTATTCAATTTTTAACTTCTATATAATTTATTTTATTTCATCTCTTTTACAATAACAAATGAGGCTAAGTCGGTGAGTCGAGTCCTAGTAATGATAGGTTTGGTGAAACATTCCTTTATAATTTGGTGGACTTCTAAGGCTCAAATGTAAAATTATTTTATCTTAATTCATTTTATCATTATAATTTTTTAAATTCACACACATTAAACAAGTCAATTTTTTCAAATAAATAATAATAATAATTTAAAAAATAATAATCTAATAATAATTTATTCAATTTTAAATTTTATCTAAAACCAAGTTATCTTTTTCTCATTATCCAAACCCAGGCATAAATGTACATAAAAACTAAAAAGCTTTCAAATGAGTTGTAGTTTGCTGGTGGAAAGATGAGGCCCCTACCAATTATTTTGTACTCCCTAAGTTTGTCACACTTTTAATTGCCCCCATTCCATGTTGGTTAAAGTATTTCTGCACAATTATAAAAGAAAAAAAAAAACATTCTTTGTAAAGTTTATTGTAAATGAGAATTTACAGAGGTTGTTAGTCTTACAAAGTTCAAAATTTCAAGCAAGTCCAGCTAACTGAGCAACCACCTCATCTAGCAATTGATCAAGAATGCCCATCTCAAAATTTACACCAATACCTTCCAAATCTTCATGCTTACATATTCCCCTGCATGCCCAATTTGATCCGACCAACTCTGCTTCTGTCAACCTGAGAATTTCACCCCACACATCCTCGTAGTTTAGACTCTGACACTCTTTCTGCTTTGTTCCATCAAATTGGCCTTCGATTTTCCGTGTCTTCAGCTCATCACCGATCAAATTATTGTCTTTTCGTGGAGATTTCTGTCTGTAATTCTCGAGCTCCGACGACAACTTCCTTCGTGACTTTGATTCAGCCAGGCTAGAATCTTCTTCTGTCGATCGATAATTAATGTCTGTCAGCAATTAATATTATTAAAGTTCTTAAGTTGCTAGATTTGATCAAACAAAAAAGGTTTGTAAATTAAACAAGACCAGATTACGAACCTGATGTTGGAATTACACGATCAATTAGGAAATGACCAAAATCAAGGACAGAAACCGGGCTCGAATCTTCGGAGCTACATTCAGGTTCCGCCTTTTGAACTACACAGGGACTTGGTTTCTTCTTCTTCTTCTTCTTCTTCCTTAGTTTCCCTCCATTGATGACTTCCCCGTGGTTACTGGATATGGACGTTTTGACTGTTTCAATGGCAATTTGTCGTTTTTCATTGGTTCTTTTTGAAGGAGGAATAATAGTTGAGCCTTCAGCTTTGCCAGTATTCCCTGCCTTCTCAATAGCCTTATCAGAAATTCTCTTACTTCTCTTTTTCTGTTCATTCGAATTATCTAAGACCTTCTGGTCTTCTTGATCTTCTTTCTTGTTGTCGATCTTCTTCTTCGTCTTCTTCTTTTCTGACACCTCCTCTGTTTTATTTCCCACTTTTTTAGATCTTTCTGCTCTTCTTTGCTTCGATTCTCCAAAACCCAGATCGGATTTCCTCCCTCTTGATCTTAACTCTGTACTTGTACCTCCATTTTCGAAACTGAATATAAGAAAGTTTTCGTTTTCCAGCTCGAGGAAGGTCGGCATCTCTCTGAAGGACAATGTGGATTTGACCCGTCGATGCTGCCCCTGCATTGGATCAAATCCGGCCAAGTGATCGGCAGAATTCATGGATCGGCTACGCAAAATTGAATCTGGGTTTGAACGTGAATTTATCCAGTTGATCTCTGGCATCGACTCCAAACCCATCAGCCTTGCCACTATACCAGGCGTGGCAGCAGTCTCAATTTTATCCTTGTTCTTGAATTCTCGATCCTTTTCGTATTCCACTGATTCAGCTTCTACGATCTGATCTGAAGGGTGTGTGGGAAGATTACCAGAGCAGAGAATTCGGCGCAAGATGCCGGCTAGACACCCGGCAGTGGCACTCTTTGAATTGCACATGGTTGCATCAAAAGTTGTGGTGGATGAAGATGATGAGTAGGAAGGAGAATAAGATAACAACCTCATGTCGGAGCAACAAATAAGAAAGAATTTTGAAAGGCAACAGAGAGTATGGGTCTGGAATTTCAACTTTCAACTTGCAAAAGGAACATGATGTTCACATGAATAAAAGGAAAAAAAGAAAAAGTTAATGGGGGAAAAAGAGAGAGTAGCCTAAAAAGAGTGTTGAGAGGTGGCGGGCTTTGCATTTGAATATGGAGAGTCGAGAGTGGCCAAATAGTCATAGGCAGTGTTCGTTCAGGAATATGTTTCCACGCCGCGCTGTAAAGTCAATTTTGAACAAATTTGTTTTTTTGTGCCTGATGGCTCGACATGCAGCATCAACAAGGTCTCGGGGCGCTTTTATCATCTTAAAAGTTAAAAGGATAAGACTGCTCTGTACATTTTGTTTTGCCTCCTTCTATATGCAGTAGGAGTTAGGACTACTTGTTTGTGAGAGATGGAGAATGGACGGTCACATTACCCAATGAAACTCCAACAGTCCTTTTTTTTTTTTTTTTTTTGAAGTGACCAACAGTCCATTTGAAGAAAAAGAAGTAGAGCATTCTGAAGCCTTATTACAATTTTCACAGGTAAGACTACCCTACATTTTGATCTTTGAATAAGTTCAATTTATTTCAATTGAATTTTGTTTTAGAGCCATCCCAACATTTATATATACAATTCTCATATTTTTAAATATAATTTAATTTAAAATCTCTTGATTTATAAAATTTACACTCATTTTTAACTTAATATTTTTTTTATTACGTGATATTTACAAACTTTTTTAATTTTTTTATAAATATATATACCTAAACATATTTTAATTAAATTTTATAAAATTTATTCGTTTATTTTAATTTTTAACTTTTTATAAATAATTGAAAACATTTCAATTCAGTTCAACGTATAAACGAAGTCTGAATTATGAGTTTAAAATAAGTAGTTTTTACACCTAGATGTATTTAGAATTCCTCCACTTCCATGTGGTACGGGGAAGAGACAATGATGGAGATGTCAATGAAGTGTTTCCAGACAGGCACAGAGGAATTGGTACGGCCGGTGGCATTGGCAGGTTGAATTTTTTTGGGGTTTGGCTCTTTTTGGCATTTGTATTTTTGCAGCCGAAGAAACTGACTCTTTGGTGGGGCTGTTCACACTTCTGAGGCTGGATCATTTAGGTTACAATAATGCTATATTTCTTCTTAATGTCTTTTTTAATTTTTTTACTAAATGATTAAATTTTTTTAAATAATAATATGATTTTTTTATTTTTAAAAATTATTTTAAATTATCAAAAAAATGATTAAAAATAAATCAAAAACTAATAAAAAAAAATCTGATCATTCGAGTTACATCCCCTCGTTAGATTAGTTGAAATGAATAGCCAAAGAGTAAAGTTGCCCCCCTCGGTAGGTTATGCATTGCTCCCCTCCGACCAACTATGCCATCATCTGACTTACAGTGGAGTATTAAAAGGAGGGGCTGTGCTAGGTACAGCGGTTTTGTGCAACAACGGTGTACCAATGCTGAGGTGGGTCTGACAATCAGATGTCATTTAAATAAATAAATAAATAAACAGAAAACACGAAAGAATAGAAGAAAAAAACAAAAGACTTCGGTTCCGTTTGGAAGATTTTAATTCATTTTTATTTTATTATTATATTTTTATAATTTTTTATATAAAATATAATTTTTTATATATTTTTTTAAAATTTTTATAGATAATTTTTAAATCTTAATATATTTTTTTAAAATTTTAATACACTTTTTTAAATTTTAAAATAATAATAATATTAAAAAAAAACTAAACTCATCTCAACTCATCTCATATCTAAATTCAAAAGAAGCATCTCAGTCTACCCAAATAATCTCTCTACTCTCTGTTTTGCTTCGCGAGCTCACAATCCCTCCTTTCGTTGCTGACCAGTTTTTATCCGGTATACAAACGTAAACAACCCCTCCTTTGGTTTACGTTTATATATCCAAATACTTTGGTCTCTGTTTTGCTCCACGAATTTTAGTTTTTCTCCCTTTGAATACGTCGAAATCTCTCTATTTTATCAAATTGGAAATCTAAAAGTTCTGCAAAACAGTTTCGTAGAAAATTGATTGCTGAGAAAAGAAAAATGGGAAACTCTTTTTGTAACAATTTTGTTTGGTTGCTGAAAACAAAAAAGAAAAGAAAATCCAATTTTGCAGTATTTGCTAAGAAGAGAAAAGAAAAAAAAAAGGTTTAAAAAACAAAAACAAAAACAAAAAGGATGGAACAGATAAAAGAGGTGAACAAGAACTTAGAAAAAATGGAGCAAGAAAATTTTTAAAAATGCAATCCTTGTTTTCAAATTTTGAACTCATTTTGGAGTAGGAAACCAATTAATTTTGGTTTTCATTTTAACTCTAGAAATTTTTTGATTCTCGAATTAAAATGTCAGGTTGATTCTGAAGTTAGAAAGAAAAGAAGAAGAAGAAGAAGAGGAGGAGGAGAATGAGGAGGATAAAAGAGATGAGAGAGGTGAATTTGAACAATCTAGAAAGAAAAACATGAACTTAGAAAATTGTGTTTCATTTGTGGGTCGCATATTTGATGGGTGTGCAATGAGTACTCATAGTTACTTGTAATTAGAATTTTTTTAAAAGGAGTGAAGTTGCGTCTCTTTTGTGCAGAGTTTGTTAGTTATTGTGTTTTGAGTTGTGACGACATGCACCTTTTGGTACTCTATATTATTATCTGGTATTGAGGTTGTTTTTTATTTTCCAAATCTGGTATTGGGTTTTGGGTATTAAACTATTTCATTATTTTTGAGTTTTTAAGAGCTTTTTTCTTAGAATAGGTAAAAATTAAATTCAATGAAAATTTAGGTAATAAAATTATTTTAAATTTATATTGAATTATTTAAAAATTAAATAATTTAGTTGAAATATATAATAAAATTAAAATATTTGCCAAATATATAGCCTATCTGGTAGAAAAATCAAAATTTTATTTTATTCATTTTTGTCTACTATCTTTCCTACTTTATTTTTTCTTTTCTTTCTTAGTTTAATTTTTTAAACTCATAATTTAATTAAAATATGATTATTAATTAACATATAATAAATAGAATAGTCAAATATAAAAAAATTGATAGAATATTCAAATATGATAAAATTAATCAATTTAATAATTACAAATATTTAAATATTTTTAATTATTAATTACTTATTGTTATGTATCTTCATAACTAGATAATCCAATTTAGAAATTTGATGTGAATAATTAAAGTCAATTGTTAAATATATTATTTTATTATTATATTTTGAAAAAATAGCTATTTCAATGTAAGGGTGTCAAATCGTGTCAATGAATTGTGTTCGTGTCGTGTCAAAACATGTATATTATACTATATAGGTCAACCCTAACTCGACCCGTTAAGCTTATCGTGTCAAAATCGCAAACCCTAACACGACCCGTTAACATAACGTGTCGTGTCGTGTCAACCCATTATGACCCATTAGTGAATATTACGAAATAAATTAACATAACAAAATATGATACGTTTCAACCTGTTTATGTAAATGTGTTGAATATGCCCGAAATTAACCTGTTTGACTTAATTAAACTTAGCATAATTTTATACAAATGTTAAAACCATAATATTAATAAAAATTATAATACTAACTACAAGTATGAATTATAATCTAAACAAAGAAAATATCAAAATTAATATTCTAACAATTTTACTTTTAAATGTAAAGGTATACTTGTAATTTTAACTTTCTTAACGTGTCATAGCGGATTAAAACAGGTTGACCCACTATCAACCCGTTAAACAATCGTGTCTTAATGTGTCAACCCGTTTTGACCTAAAATTCATTAAGACTAAACGCTAACCCGCTATTATCGTGCCGTGTTCGTGTTGGGTTAACGGATCGTGTAACATATTGCCACCCCTATTTCAATGTGGGGATTTATGTGAATGAAATGACCAAAAGGCAAAATCTAGATTACATAGGCTAAAATTGTACTTTAACAATGATTAATTAAATGAGAATGCTCTAAAAGAAGGAAAAACTTTTACTTGGATAAGTTCTTCCTACACTTTTTTATGTTCAAGATGACTGCAACAACTACTGTTCCTTAGATGCCCAATACATATGCTGTTATTTTTTTAAGGCAAGTTAAAGTATTTCATAGATAAATTATGCGGTTACAACGACATAATATTCAGTGGAGTAGGAGTTCCCAATAGTCATCCCAAAACAAACAAAAACAACAGCACTAAAACTAAAAATAAAAATAAAAAATGGACTATATTGCCAATAAATTGACTCCAGCCCAATTTTCATAAGGGGAAACCGCTCAAAAGCGATTTTGACATAATCTGATAAACAGATTATAAACCTACAACTAAAAGTCATAATTAAGGAGGGTGTGTTGCATTTTGTTGATTTGTTCCGACCGAATGAGGCTATCACTTCACTTCGACATCATCTTGATCGCTGGTTAGGAAAAACAAAAATATATGAGAGAAGAAAGTTGTGAGAGATTTGATACACCGGCGAAGAATCACCGCTAATGGTGGTGGTGTGTGTAGGACGCACGCCACACTAAATCAAAAATGAGCATGTGACCCCAAATTGCCGCATGTGGCGACTGAAGACTTCTTATGGTTTGGTAGCGTGTGAGGCCCATGTGCATTATAAGAAGCGTGTGATACACACACGTAACACTCTTGGACAAAAAGCTTACACCGCTCGACGGATTGGCAGCAGGGGAGTTTGACAGAGGGGTGTGTGGAAGTCGAAGAAGGCCGGCAAACAGTAGATCAAAAACCCAAAGTTCTATCTCTATTAAAGAAAAAATTGGAAAAATAAAGAAGAAACGGAGAAAAAACTTAGTAAAGGGTCTGGATAGGCGGAGGGGGGAAGGGGACGAAGCACCACCTGCCTGGACAGAGACGCGATAATGGGTTTGAGAAGAAAAAGGAGCTCGATAGAGAAAAAAAAAATGAAAACAAAACCAACTAATTAATATTTTGTTTTCAATACATATGTTGTTCGTCCTTTCTTGGTGGTTGAATGTATACGATCTATTGTTGGGCATCTCGAAAGAAGAAATAGAGGAACAAAAGAAAGGTTTATCCTTTTGTGTTTCGCATCATCTTAGTGCCCAAAATGTATATAAAAGGAACATGAAATAGAGAAAGAGAGAGATTTGTATTTTTAGTTTCACATCAGCAATTCATCTATTGTGTTGGCTTTGACTTGGGAACAAAACTGAAACCAAATTCAGTCTGCTCCTTTACCCTTTCTTTCATCCACAAGTGTAGTCTATGTTTGTCTCTAGAGCAGGAGAGGGATTGCGAAGTATGCTTCTTTTAAGCCAATCTATTTTTGCAGATTGTTGATGTTGTGTTCCGCAGTCTGGGCTACTTGACAATGTCCAGTCCACTAATGCGAGTTGGGTTTCGTTTGGAGTTGTTTGGAGCACCCCGGCAAGATTTCGATCCAGCTGGTGCATACATTGATAGAAAATAAACTAAATAGATATAGATAAAGTATTTACGTTATTCGGCTTAAAGCCTATGTCCACGCGTGTTTGGAGAGGGGATTCCACTATAATGAGTATTTTACAATTTCTTATAACTCATTGTACAAGGAAAAATATACATAAATCTAAAAATAAGATCTACTGGTTGGGGCTCTCAAGTCCCTTTAAGAAGATGATACTAGAGAGAAGATCGTGGGCTGGTTTGAGAGAGAGAGAGTCCTTGTTTGCCATCTAATCACTGCGTTTATATAGGCTCTTGGATTGCATGTGCTAGTCCCCTTAGTGTGCCTATTCCTCTTGTCACGTTCCCATGTCTTAGCTCCCATCAAGCCTCCCATTAGTCAACTTTTAGCTGCACCCCTATGCCTTGCTACACTTCCTTCATGCCATCTCATGCCTTTCCTTTAATTCCTGCACCTGCCATCATTCCTTTTTTCTTGATCACCTCTCTCCCTATTCTTGTCCTTTAGTGCAATAAATGGTTGGCCTAGGCCCACTGGCAGATTTCTTCCTCACAGAACCCTGTAAATTCTTAGCAAATATACTTTTATGGAAATTTTCTTAAGACACCTATTGTCCGTGCTCCGAGAAGGCGATGGTTTAACTCTTGAGCTCATGGTAAGAAATAAATAAAAACATGCAACAGATAACTAACACAAGAGGGGCTCCAAGAGAATGTTTGTGATGTACTGGTATTCCAAGACTTTTGATGGCATAGAGTGCAAGCGCGGGGCTCCAAGGTGGCGGAAGATTGGCTTGACTGCGAATGTGGGAACGTGAGGTTCTGCGGTAGTGGGAGATAGGCTCAACCGCGAATGTGGGTGTTGCCCAGATGACTAACACAAGAGGAGGGTTTGAATTGAGTTATATTAAAATTATTAACACTTATAAACCAAGTACAAAGTATACAATATAAACAGAATATGAAGTAACAGGAAATATAAAGAGTAAGGGTAAGAAGAAGCAAACTCAATATTTTAAAGAGGTTCAATCTCACTGCCTACGACCTTACCTCAAGCTACCTTTTGAGGATTCCCAAATTCACTATTCAATCTCCTTCTGGTGGAGATAGAAACCTATTACACCTTTGAGCAACACCGCTACAAAGAATCCGTATAGAATACCCTCTACACTTACAATCACCTTACACTTGGTGATTCACTATTTCATGTGTAGAACACTTTTTACACAAACAAGAGTTATACGCACTCTCTTACTGATATAAGAGTTGATAGTGGACGGATTATCAGAATAAACTCCTTAATGAGTAGAACAAGAGTAATACATCGCAACCTATATATCTCTAAAAATGAATAAGGATTAAGGCTCAATGCTTAGAAAAAAGAGAGTGAGGGCTTTGAATGAATGATGTAAAACTTAGCAATTGATGTGTAAACTCTTGTTATGATTTCTCAAAACTCAAGTGAGCTATTTATAGACAAATGAGTTTTCATTTTAAAATTTAAAAAGATTCACACGTCAAAAATGAGCACTATTCACTTTTCAAAAGAATTCAAATAAAAACATTTCTTTTTTACAATTGTCAAAGATAACCTCATCCATTTTTCAAAATATTCAAATCTAATGTTTTACTTTTCGCATATGACAAAATGAATATGATTTATTTTTCAAACCACATCATTTTCTTTTTGCATATGTCAAAAGAGCACCAACCATTTATCAAAATTTTCAAACTAAATCATCTATTTTTTACATTTATCAAAAGTACATTAATCAAAATTTTAAACAAAATATACACATATCAAATATTACAACTAATCATCTTACAAATTTTAAAAATTCAAAATTTTAATGATATCATGCATATGTAAAAATTATAATTTTCAAAATTAAAGATTTTAATGTTATTATGCACATGTGAAAAATATAATTTTTAAAATTAAGACTTTTAATTATGTCATGCACATGTAAAAATTATAATTTTTAAAACTAGAACGTATAATGATGTCATGCACATGTGAAAATTATAATTTATAAAATTAAAGTTTATAATGATGTCATGCACATGTGAAAATTGCAATTTGATGCTTTATGAGTAAAGATCAATTTTGAACTTTAATCCGGTTTTGAATTTTACTAAGAGATATACAAAATTACTCCACGAGCTTTTTATAAATTTGTTCTCTTTCTCGCTCATGCTTAATTTGTTGATGTGTTTGGCTCCATTGCGTAGATAATTTAAGTTTAAGACTTAAATTCATTTGTTATCATCAAAATCTATATGTAGATACGAAAATTGAAACCTTGAGTTCAACAATGGGAACTTGGGGTTCCGAGATGACGGGAGATATGCTCGACCGCAAACGTGGGAACGTGGGATTATGAGGTGGCGGGAGATAGGCTCGACCGCGAACGTGGGAGCATGGAGCTCAAGCGAAGTGAGATATAGACTGGACCGCAAACAATGGTTTGGCGTCTTTGTTTTATTCTTCAATGTGAAGGATTGCTGAGGCCTGGGGATGGTGCCTAGTTTTAACCTCACGAGACCAGCTGACATCGCGGGAATGAGCGGAGGCTTGAGGATTGTGCTTGGCCGTCACCCCGTAAAAGTTGACACCTGCGCCAGTACCCTATGTGCGGGAGATGTGTTGGTGACTGCGTATGATGAGAGTGCAGAGCTTGTACCGTTGCAAGAGATGGCCGACAAATCATTGAGCAGGAGAGTGGACCGGATCCAAGACTTGACCCCGCGATTCGCAAGCAACCATCGTGGAGACGCAAGTGGTGGACGAATGGTTGGTTGAGGGAGTGGACCAAATCCACGACTTGACCCGCGATTTTCAAGTAGCCACTGGGGAGACGTCGGTGGCGGATGAATCATTGGGCGAGGGAGTGAACCGAATCTAGGACTCGACCCCACGATTCGCAAGTAGCCACTGGGGTTACCTGCGTATGATGAGAACATGGAACCCGTATCATTCACAAAGATGTAGAAAATTTGCCTATTGAGATATTTCGTTAATGTTTGAGAGCGATTAATGAATAAATTAGAGAAACCTAATTATCAACAATATGAGCAGATATTTTTAATTCAATGAGGGAAATTGCATAGGATTAGTTATGGTGAATCGAAAACACTAGATTATTGCTTTCTTGATAAAACTTACCTATTTGATTTTGTTAGTTTACTATCCTAATTTAGTAATTAATTCATTTTATTCGAGTTATCAGATAGATCTTAATTGAATACATTTCGGTACTTAGTAGAAATTTTTCAATCCTCGTGGGACGATAGTCTTACTCATCTACTTTCTTACCTGTTACAATTCGTGCACTTGCGAAATCGATGAACAGTATGAGCTCCGCTTTCTCGTCACTCGCGGTCAAGCCCTCTTTCGCAACGGTACTAGCTCCATGCTCTCGTCATACGCTGTCAAGCCTTCGTTCGCGAAGTACTAGCTCCGGGCTCTCATCATAAGCGAGTCACCCCAGTGGCTACTTGCAAATCGCGGGGTCGGGTTCTGGATCCGGTCCACTCCCCCGCCCAACTATTCGTCCACCCCTGGCGTCTCCACGGTGGTTGCTTGCGAATCGCGGTTTGCGACAATTCTGAACCTATCAAAATTCATTAAGAACAAAAAAACTTTATACAGATTACACAGATCTATAGATATTTCTATCCTACGGCATTCTATAGTATCTCAAACAAAGGCTGAAACAATTATCACTTCTCACTCTCAAATTGAATCCCAAATTATGTAAATGGTGATCAAGCATTTACAAACATTAAATCCAGAATGAAATATTCAACAATAAGAAACAAATATTAAATTAATTCAACTACAAAAATTTACATAATCAAAATTAGGCTACATCGTAAATCTAGAAAAATAAATTAGTTTTTGAGAAAACTAAATAAAATAATAAAAAAAAAAGAAACTTGAAAAAATCTCCAAATTCAAGCGCGCTGCCTTCCTTTCCTTTTTTCCTTCTTTCCTTTTTTTTTTTTTTTTTTTTCCAGAGCTCCGATCGCTCATCATCTATTTATATTGATGTCCAGTTGTCAAAATAAAACTAGTGCCGTGCCCCGATTGAATCCAAAGTGTAAATTAATTCTCAATCTAACTCTAGTTGCTGCCCATTGAAGTACCGTCTCCTATGAGGAGTTATCATCCGGCCCTTTTTCAACTCCCTTCATGCATCAATTCAATAAATTTCAAAAGCAGGTTGTGGGCCAAGCCAAGTCTTGCTCTAGATGGTCATGTGGCCCAGGTCTTAGGAATTAAAGTGACATTGCTGCTTGTGTCTTATGGTGCGTGGGCCCAATTTAAGTCTCCATAAGACTTTGTTTCATTGAAGACGTGCAGCTCATGTAATTCCAATGCTTGTAAATTGTAACACAAGCAAATAATCATGCAGTGTCCTCCAAACTGAAAAATGGCTTGAAGTCCAATTTTCTTTTTCAATAATCATTCTTATTCCTTCAAATACAAATAAATAAATCAAATAAAATAAAATCAAAATAAATATAGAAAAACTAACAATTTTAATAAGTAAAAAGGTAATAAAATTCATGTAAAAATTACACTTATCAAATTCCTCCAAACTAAACTTTGCTGGTCCTCGAGCAAAAAACAAAAAAGAAAAAAACAATTAAAACATTTATTGTTTCAAAGATTGCATAAAGTTTATAATTCAAAAGAATCATTCCAATTCAATCAAGTCCAAAAGTTCATTCAAAACTAAACTTCACTGCATTATTTATCTCCACATTCATGCACACATATCATTCTCACTTCATCATTAGTTCCCCAGATAGTTTTATGCAAACAAGTAAATACATAATGGATCTCTAAAAACTCTATAGACTTGTTTTTCAAATCACTTTCTGTTTATAGAACAAAATATTACCAGGGATTAATAGGTTTTTATTAAAATTGTAATGTATGGTTAAGATAAGTGCCATAAAGACATGGTAATATTTAAGCAAATGGATCACTCTCACTTCAAAAATATACACTCTTTTCAGTCATTTGAATATCTCAACATACTTCTTTTCATCGTTTTTTTTTTGAAGTTCTTTTTTTTTTTCTTTTTTTTTTTCTTTGTTTCTACTTCAAGTTGTCACTCATCGTTTGATGTGAATGTAAGCATGTCATGGATGCACCCATTTACTCAACAAATTACATACTTAAAGTGCTTTTTGCATACTCATATTTCAAGTTGTAGTTTGACGTAAGAGTAAGCATTGTTAATGAATACCCCTAATTCCTAAGCAATTCAAAACATTGGAGTGAATGAAACTTTGTAAATTATTAGTTTTTGAACACTCTTATATCACTCTTTTTTCTTCAACCCTGTTTAGGAATAGATCAAATGGGTGACTAGAGATAAAAATATTATATAGGTAAGTTTGAAAGGCTTAATCGATTCAAAGAATACCTAAATCACTTCCTAAGTAATATTTTGTATACGATTTTGCCTCGAGAGTAATTAAACAAGTTTTAGAGTAAGTAGAGACCATCCATATTCATAAAGTTCACATAAAATTTCTCTAGGTATGCATAATAATTAAAAATCATATCAAATTAAACAAGATCAAGTAAAGAATTAACAGCTAGACTTGAGCAATGAGAATGTTTCTTAAAAATTATAATCAACTTCAACCATATTCTTATCATAGGCAATTTTTTTTTTTTTCAAAACCAATCATAACGATAAACAATAATTTTTTTTTTAAGAATAAAATGAATAAATTTCCTTCCCCCAAACTTAAATATCACATTGTCCTCAATGAAAAAAAAAGGGAAGAAAAATCGAATAAAAGTGTAAGAGAGGATAAAAAATGCTCCCCTAATTTTTTAACTAGTGTTTCTTAAGGTGTAGCCGTGTACTCATTGGAGATTTCTTCGGTCTTTTTATTCCTACAAAATAAAAGCAAAATAATAAGATAAGGAAATAGATAAAATATAAAAAAAATTAAAAATTTGAGTTGCCTCCCAAAAGCGCTTTATTTATAGTTAGTAACTTGACTGTTGCTTATCTTCTAAGCCAGATGTAGGACAATGGTGGTCTTCTGGCTATCAAATCCACCATTTATATAAGGCTTCAGGCGTTGTCCATTTACTTTGAATGTCCCATTCTCATCACGAGTGATTTCAACTGCTCCATGGGGAAAAACTTTGACGATTGTGAATAGGCCTGGCCATTGCGACTTGAGCTTTCCTAGAAAGAGGCGAAGCCGTGAATTGTAAAGCAAAACTTATTGTCCGGGTAGGAACTTCTTCTTTGAGATATGCTTATCATGCCAAGCCTTGGTCTGTTCCTTGTGGATTTTTGCATTCTCATAGGCTTCATTGCAAAATTCATCAATCTCGTTAAGTTGCAACAAATGCTTTTCACTTGCTGCTTGGAGATCCATGTTTAGGCGCTTCATCGCCCAATAAGCTTTATGCTCGAGCTCTACAGGAAGATGACATGTTTTCCCAAAAACCAACCTATAAGGAGACATCCCCCAAAGGTGTTTTGAATGCAGTTCGATAAGCCTATAGCGCATCATTTAGCTTTTTACTCCAATCTTTTCTAGAGATGCTGACTGTTTTCTCAAGAATCTGCTTCACTTCCCTATTTGATATCTCTGCTTATCCATTTGTCTGAGGGTGATAAGCCAATGCCTTTCAGTGTCGAACTCCATATTTCAATAATAGTGCTTCAAACTGCTTATTGCAAAAGTGAGTTCCTTCCTCGCTAATAATGGCCTTGGGAATCCCAAATCTTATAAAGATATTCTTCTTGAGAAAATTAAACACCACTTTTCCGTCATTAGTAGGAGTTGCAATTGCCTCTACCCACTTGGATACATAATCCACTGCTAAAAGAATATATCTGTTGTTGTAGGAAGAAGGAAAGGGTCCCATGAAGTCAATACCCCAGACGTCAAATAGTTTCACCTCCAAAATATTCTGCAAAGGCATTTCATTCCGTCTCGATATATTCCCAGAGCGCTGGCATCTATCACAAGCAACAATAAAAGTATGAGCATCCTTAAACAAGGTTGGCCAATAAAATCCGGATTGGAGAACTTTAACTGCAGTTCTATGAGCTCCAAAATGCCCTCCACATTCTAGCGTATGATAATGCATCAAAATGTCTGTCATCTCCTCTTTTGGAACACAGCGCCTAATGATTTGATCCATACAATGCCGATAAAGTATTGGTTCTTCCCAAAATAATGTTTTACTTCGGAGAAAAATTGCTTCTTTTGCTGGTAGGAGAGATCTGGAGGAATGATTTTTCCTGCAAGAAAATTGACATAATTGGCATACCAAGGTAGAGGTCTGTTAGAGGAAATAGCTAGAAGTTGCTTAGCAGGGAAATTATCATCGATGGTTGGTTGTTGGGACTTAAGTTGCTCTTGTAACTATAGCTGGGAGAGATGATCAGCCACCATATTTTCAGTTCCCTTCTTGTTTCTAATCTCAATATCAAACTCTTGCAGTAGGAGAATCCAACGGATGAGTCTTGGCTTGGCTTCCTTATTGACAATAAGGTACTTAATTGTAGAATGGTCGGTGTAGACAATTATCTTATTTCCAATGAGATACAGTCAGAACTTGTCGAAAGTAAAGATTATAACAAGTAGCTCATTCTCTATTGTGGCGTAATTGAGTTGGGCATCATTAAGGGTCCAGCTAGCATAATATATCGTGTGAAATTGCTTGTTCTTTCTCTATCCCAATACTGCGCCGACTACAAAATCACTTGCATCACACATAAATTCAAATGGTAGATCCCAATCCGGTGCTATAACAATAGGAGCTGACACAAGCTTCTCTTTAAGTAGCAAGAACACCTTCTCACATTTTTCATCAAAGATAAACAAGTTTTCCTTCACAAGCAAACTACAAAGTGGTTTGGAAATTTTAGAGAAGTCCTTAATAAATCTTCTATAAAATCCTGCATGTCCAAGAAAACTCCGAACTCTCTTTATTGTTGTTGGTGGTGGAAGATTCTCCATTGTCTCGATTTTTGCTCTATCTACTTCAATCCCCTTAGAAGAGATCCGATGACCCAAGACAATTCCCTCTTTTACCATGAAGTAGCACTTCTCTCAATTAAGCACAAGGTTAGTTTATTCATATCTCTCCAAAACTAACGCCAAATTGCCAAGGCAATCATCAAAAGAGGATCCAAAAATAGAAAAATCATCCATAAAGATTTCAATAATCTGCTCTACTATATTAGAAAATATTGCCATCATACACCGTTGGAAAGTAGTAGGTGCATTACAGAGTCCAAAGGGCATTCGATGAAAAGCAAACGTACCATAGGGGTATGTGAAGGTAGTCTTCTCTTGATCTTCTGGTGCTATGGCAATTTGATTATATCCTGAATAGCCATCTAGGAAGCAATAGTACTCATGCCCGACTAGTCTATCCAGCATTTGATCAATGAATGGTAAGGGAAAATGATCATTCCTAGTTGCCTTGTTTAATTTTCGATAATCCATGCAAATTCTCCACCTAGTGACAGTTCTTGTAGGGATCAACTCTTTATTAGCATTTGCCACCACTGCCATTCCTTCTTTCTATGGTACCACTTGCACAGGAATGACCCATGAGCTATCAGAAATAGGGTAAGTCACTCCGGCATCTAACCATTTTAATATCTCTTTATGTACCACTTCCTTCATTGTCGGATTGAGTCTTCTTTAGTGCTCCACTGTAGGCTTGCAATCATCTTCCAATAAAATTCGGTATCCGCAAGTGTCCACACAATAGCTGCTTTATATTTTCGAAGAACTCTCAACAACTTTTCTTCTTCTTCACTGAAAAGCATAGATGAAATAATTACCGGAAAGGTAAATGATTCCCCAAGATAAGCATATCGAAGATGTTCCAGTAAAGGCTTGAGCTCCAAAACAGGTGGCTTCTCAATAGATGGAAGTGGTCGGGAAATGACTTGTCCCAGGTCCTCAAAATATTTCCTGTTGTTAGGACTAAAATAATCCATCCAAGAGACATACTCTAACACTTCAAGATCCTTTGTCATAGGCGGATTGGGACCAACCAAACAAACTTCCAACAATTCTTTTTGTTCATTCAGCATTTCAGTGACCAAAGAGTTAATCACTTGAATGTTAAAACAACTTTTAGTTGTATCTAGATACTTGATAGCATTGAAAACATTAAATGTGACCTCCTCCTTTTGTACTCTTAACTGCAATTCTCCCATTTGAACATCAATAAGTGCTCGTCCAATAGCTAAGAATGGTCTGCTAAGAATGATGGAGATTTCTCTATCTTCCTCCATGTCAAGAACAATGAAGTCAGCCAGAAAAATGAACTTGTTTACCTTGACTAGCACATCTTCAATAACTCCTCTTGGGTGCTTTATTGAGCGATCCACTAATTGCAATGAAACCATTGTGGGTCTCACTTCACCTAGTCCAAGTTTCCTGAAAATAGCCAAAGGCATGAGATTAATACTAGCACCTAAGTCACATAAAACTTTTTCAAAAACTGAATTTCCAATAGAACATGGGATAGTGAAACTCCATAGATCCTTAAGTTTAGGAGGCAGTTTCTTTTGTAGAATTGCACTACACTCCTTAGTAAGAGCCACTGTTTCGTATTCCTCTAACTTCCTCTTATTTGACAAGATGTCCTTCATAAATTTTACATAACTCGGCATTTATTCGAAGGCATCTTCAAAAGGAATGTTAATATGCAATTTTTTTAAACACTTCAAGAAATTTAGAAAATTGCTTATCGAGCTTATTCTTTTTGAGTCGTTGAGGGAGTGGAACTCTTGGAGTTGGATTCTGTGGTGGAATTGGCTAATTTTCAGAGATCTCTTCATTGTCTGGTGGTTTGGTACTTTTCATCTCTTGATCTTCTTCCTTTGACTTCTTACCTCCAGTTGGAGGTTCCAACTCTTTCCCCACTTCTCGAAGTGATTGTCTTGCACTGCTCCTTTGGGTTCACTTTAGTTGTACTAGGCAAGTTACCCTGTTGTCTCTCTGTGAGCATATTGGCCACTTGACCTACTTGGACTTCCAAATTTCGAATTGAAGCTGCTTGATTCTGAAAGTTGATCTTAGTCTCAGTCATGAATCGATTGGTGTTGTGAGCCAATTGTGTCATTGCTTCTTCAAGTGCTGACTTCTCTTTAGGTGGTTCACTAGATGATGGACCAGGTGGTAGTTTCAATACATTCTAATTATTTCATGAAAAATTGGGATGATTCCTCTACCCAGGATTATTTGTTGCACTATATGGATTGTTCTGCTTGTTATAATTTGTAACAAAATTTGCTTGCTTCGCTTGGGCTTGAGAAAATGGATTTCCCACATGACATTCTTCGCTCGCATGATTTCCCTGACAAAAATCAAATCAGTTGTCTAAATTGAATGGCATTTGCGGGCAATTGATTTGCCTTCAGTTGTTCAGTAAGCTTGTGGACTTGTGCTGTCAAGGTAACAATAGCTTCAATCTCATGTACTCTGGCTTCTTTCTTTGGTAAAACCCTTACACTCGACCATTGATAATTGTTCATGGCCATCTCTTCCAATAGCTCATATGCATCATCTTGTGTTTTGCCCATAAATGCTCTTCCTGAAGCTGCATCTATCAGAATTCTTGTAGCAGAAGCAAGTTCATTATAGAAGTTTTGAACTTGCATCCACTTCGGCAATCCATGATGGGGGCAACGCCTAAGTAGATCTTTGCATCGCTTCCAAGCTTCATAAAGTGATTCGCTCTCCATTTGAGCAAAATTTGAAATCTCATTGTGCATCTTCGTTGTCTTGGCAGGTGGAAAAAATTTAGGAAGAAACTTCTGAGATAAATCTTCTCAAGTAGTGTTTGAGTCTGCAGACAATGAATTTAACCAACTCTTGGCTCGGTCTCGAAGAGAGAACGGAAATAACCTGAGGCGAATGGCATCATCAGTAACGCCATTGTGCTTAAAGTGTCGCAAATTTTCAAGAAACTTGCAATATGGGCATTAGGGTCATCACTCGACAGTCCATGGAACTGAATCGATGTCTAGATCATTAGCAGGATAGCCGACTTAATCTCAAAGTTGTTGGCCTCAATAGTAGGTTTTCAGATAATTGAGTGAATCCCTGTGACCTGTGGTAGTGCAAATTTCCTCAATGCCTGTGTATCCCGTATAGGATTTTCATTTTCTGCCATAGTGACTGAACGTTTCTGAGCTTCTCACATCTTCTTCCTTAATCCCTTTGCTGTTTTCTCGATTTCAGGATCGAAAAGTAGTATCTCCAAGCTCTTGCTTCGTCTCATGCACTAAGCAAATCTGAAAATAAAAGACAGAACAAATCAAATTAGATCGGATTTGAAGTGGTATCGATATTATTAGTAATTTTATCTAAATCTCTAGCAACGGAGCCAAAACTTGATCGTCGATTTCGCAAGTTCACGAATCGTAACAGGTAATAAAGTGGATGAGTAAGAGTATCGTCTCACGAGGATTGAAAACTTACTACTAAGTACCGAAATGTATTCAATTAAGATCTATCTGATAACTCGAATAAAAGGAATTAATTACTAAATTAGGATAGTAAACTAACTAAATCAAAGAGACAAGTTTTATCAAGAAAGCAAGAATCTAGGATTTTCGATTCATCATAACTAATCCTATGCAATTTCTTTCATTGAATTAAAAATATCTGATCATATTATTGATAATCAGGTTTCTCTAATTTATTCATTAATCTCTCTCAAGTATTAACGAAATATTTCAACAGGCAAATTCCCTACATCTCTATAACAATTCTGAACCTATCAAAATTCATTAAGAACATCTCTGTAACAATTTTGAACCTATCAAAATCATTAAGAGTAAGAAACTCTATAAAGATTACACAAACCTATAGATATCTCTATCCTACGATATCCTATGGTATCTCAAACAAAAGCTGAAATAATTATCACTTCACAGTTTCAAATTGAATCCCAAATCATGTAAATGGTGATCAAGTATTCACAAGCATTAAATCCAAAATGAAATATTCAACAATAAGAAACAAATATTAAATTAATTCAATTACCAAAAATTCACATAATCAAAATTAGGCTACATCGTAACCCTAGAAAAATAAATTAGTTTATTAGAAAACTAAATAAAAATCTAATAAAAAAATCAACATTAAAACAACTAAGAAAAAAAAACATGCATAATAAATTATCTGCATGATTGAAAAACAAGCCATGCGTGGTGAGCCACCACGGACCCAGGGATTGCCAGCGACTTGCCGTCTGGGATGGACGATACTGGCAACTCACTAGTGGTGGCACATCGCCTCCCATGCTGCGGAGATGTTGGGCCGTACGGCTTTTGTTGTTTAGGAGCCAAGGAAGCGGCGAGGGTGTTCTAGGCGGGAGGACCGGCCGGTGTTGGGTTTGGCAAAGGCAAAAGCCGCCGGCGGTTAAGGGGATGGCTGCCGATTGGCCCCTATGGCCATGGCACGACGAGTCGAGCTTCAAAAAAAAGGGGGGGTGCTTTGGTGTAACTCCGGAGCATTGTTCACGACCCCCAGAAAAGGGGTTGTGGTTTCTAATGAGACAAAAACTACCGGAGGTCATGGAGGTGATCGCCGGCTGTTGTCCCAAGCTCGGAACGCTAAGTTACGGGGCTCATGTGCCCCTTCGACACGTTCCCAAGCTCTGTGCATGCGCTGCGTGCATGCACAGTTTGACTTGCACTATGCATGCACAATGCTATCCCAGGTGCAATTTTCCCAACTTTGGCCATACTGTGTTTGTGTGCTCGCCTCATGCGTTTAAGTACCATGTGTGCGCTCTAATGGACAGACTCGATTTTGACAGTGCTAAAAATAATAATACTGGGAGCACTATGAATTTATGTGATTAAATATCTTAAGGGGAAGCAATTATTGTGACCAAAAAGTGTCTTGTGCAATTTTCATGTGGTCAAGTAAATTAAATACTGAGATGAGGCGTTCGGCGGGTCCTTGCCAAATAAAGGAAAAATAATCAACTAAGAATACTCATCTGGGAGGCGCTCTTTGCTTATCTGGTGACTGGTCCAGTGCACCGAGAAATGATTCTTTGCCCATCTTTGGCTTAGAACGGGTAGTTTGGGATCGCATTGCGGTCGGCATACGGAGTGCAATCCCACAGACGGCGCCATTATTGATGTTTTGTTCTACAGCCTGCGTACTCGACAATGTCCAAACCACCTGGTCTGTGCAACGGTTAAATAAATGGGTGATGGAACCCTAACCCGACCCATTGATGCGAATTGAGTTTAGTTCGGAATTGTTTGGGGCCCTCGATAAAATTTCGGTATGTTTGGTGTGTATGTTGATAACAAATAAAAGAAGTAAACATAGACACAATATTTACGTGGTTCAATGTAAGGCTTACGTCCGCGGACTTGGAGAGAATAATCCATTATAATTAGTATTTTATAGTTTCTCATAACTTATTGTACAAAAAAAAATTATACATAAATTTAAGAATAAGATATATTGGTTGGAGCTCTCGAGTCTCTTTTGAGAAGACAAAGAAGATGATATTTGAGAGAAGACCGTGGTCTGGTCTGAGAAAGAGAGTCCCCATTTGCCATCTGATCACTACCTTTATATAAGCTCATGGGTTGCGCGTGCCAGTCCCCTTAGTTTGCCTCTTCCTCTTGTCATGTTCCCATACCGGGACTTCTATCAAGCCTCCCATTAGTCAACTTTTAGCTACACCCTATGCCCTGCTATCCCTCCTTTATGTCACCTAATGTTTTTCTTTTAATTCCTGCACCTGTCATCCTTCCCTTCATCTCGATTACCTCTCTTCTTATTCTTGTCATTTAGTGCAATAAATGGTTGGCCTGGGCTCATTGACAGATTTTTCCCTCACACAGATGATATAAGACAAGAATGAGTTGAGATGAAAGTTAACTATTTAATAAAATGTTATTAAAATATATTTTTAATAATATTTTTATTTTAAGATTTAAAAAAGTCGAATTGTTTATTTTATTTCGTGTGAAGATTTGATAATATTATAATAGTTAGATGAGATGAGGCAAATTTCCCCCTCACATAGATGATATAAGACAAAAATGAGTTGAGATGAAAGTTAAAAATTAAATAAAATATTAATAAAATATATTTTTAATAATATTTTTATTTTAAGATTTAAAAAAATCAAATTGTTTATTTTATTTCGTGTAAAAATTTGAAAATATTATAATAATTAGATAAGATAAAATGAAATGAGTTCAGAAGTTTATTATCATTCTCTTGGATTTGCTCCCTTTCGATTCATAATTAAATACATAGAAAGGAAAATAATTTATGTAGTCCTAAAATGTGCTATCCTCGCGTGTATTGATTACTACAGTTTCAATACAAGGAATTCTTTATATGCGGTCTGGAAAAATAAAAAATTGAAGGCATATTTCAAATATTAGACTTGGGTTAAACACAGCATGTCAAGTTTATTCTTTTAATGTACTCAATGGTTTAGTTACTCAAGTTAATTGCCAAATACGCTTATAGTCATAAAGATTCATGATTTTGTTCCTCACACCCACAATTTGGCACCATTTAAATAATTTCCATTCTTGATTTGGATTAGGAGATAAGATGAGATGAGTTGAGTTGAGATGAATTTTAAAAAATTAAATAAAATATTATTTTTTTAATATTATTATTATTTTGAGATTTGAAAAAGTTCTATTAAAATTTAAAAAAATTGTATTGAAATTTATATTTTGTATAAAAATTTAAAAAAATATAATGATAAATTTGAGATGAAATTTCCAAATCCGAACTGGACGTTAGAGTTCTGAACTAGAGAAGGGGAAGTTGGCATATGCGTAATTGGGACTAAATGGGCTTCGTGTTGGAGGTATTTTAAATTTTAATCCCCTTAGGTGGAAACTTGGGCTTCTGTTCATGTGGGTCCATGGTTCCATATGAGATATTTGTTGAGCTAGCCTGCCTAGAAGAATTTGTGGGTTGGGCTTGCAAGTCTAGAGACTCCAATTAAACTACAATAGCTTGTAGTTGAAATAACAATAAGACTAGAAACACAAAACAAATCATTTAAAAAAAATGGAGATATTTCAAAATGTGAACAAAGATTGAGATGCTCTTAATTTCTTTATTTAAATTGGATGGATTCCACTATAAATAGTATGTTAACGTATTGGCTTATGTGTAGCAAAACTTTTAATAAAAATCAACCGTTGCTGGGATGTCCCTCTAACAATAATGACATGGATGATTTGAGGTTAGAACTTAGAATGGTACGAACAATGCTAGTACTCTTCTTGCTTAATGTTTTCGAGCCATAATTATAAATACTAAATAGAGCCAACTTGAGCATAATTCCAAAATGGGAAAACATCAAATAGTTTTTATATAAATATCATGTCTATGTCCTTCTGAATTCGACTACCTAATTCGAGAAATATTTCAAATCATTTTTATTTGCTTAATTATTATCATGTATATCTGGTTGCATTAATTGGAATGACTACTGTAGAAAGGTCCAATTAGTTGAGTCCTTCGTTTCAAGAGAGAGATTAGTAATATATTGTTATCGCATTAACTTAAATTATAAATCCACCATTTCCATATTTTTGTCAATAATGTTAAGGTTCTACCGTTTTCCATTTAGAGAAAGAAAAGAAACAAAACCCAAAGAGAAAAAGGAAATTGAATTACAATGATCCCATCTGTCAGATATCCTTACTAGGAAAGTTATTAAGATGGCTAAGTCATAGCCCTATTGAGTAAGTAAATATATTCTTGTAATGATTTTATACACTGTTTGAGACTTAACCTTTTTGGGTAAGCCCTTTGAAGAATTACAACGCTGTATATATAGGAGGAGGATGGGCTAAAGTTGGGACAAGTTGGGTTCGCTTAATGATTTCACAAACCAATCAACAACCACAATCTCTCTCTCTCTCTCTCTCTCTCTCTCTCTCTTTTAAACTTGGTTCTCCATTTAGAGACCAATCCTTATGTCATCTGATTTAAAGGACCTTGGCATCAACAACCATAATCTAAATAGAGAGAATATGCCAAAAAAATTGAACAAGATTGAACCAAAGTTTTGAGTAGCCCATTCACGCATTAACATTATTCAGAAAGCTAAGCCTTAAGCCTTTTACAAAAAGTTTAGATTACATCATAACACTACTACCACATCCATCCTTCTTCCCTTGTTCTAAAAAGGATAAAGGATTTTGGAAGCGAGAAAGAAAGAAAGAAAACATAAGCGCCCCCCCGCCCCCAGCTATATCATTATCATAGACAGCAATTGAGCAGTTCTTTATGATCAGAAAGAGAGTTTAAGATGATACAAGTACTAAAGCCACATCCCCTGTTGGATTGAAACCCTGAGATTAGGATCAGATGGCCTTGCTCTTCAAAGATTTATACAACTCAGGGTCAGTCTGATAGTAGACGATCTCTCCACTGTCATTGACATAGTGGTCTTCAGTAATGCTTCTTATTAGACTCTCGATTAAGTGAAAGGGAATTGGCCCTGATTTCTTCGGCTCCCTGTAGTACTTTCCCAGTACTGGTTTTGCTGCCTCAGTCTGCAGGATTTAAGTGTTAAAAGTTAAAAACCATTTACAAACTGCTCTTATAATTTGTTACTCAATTCAATTTGCCCAAGAGATTGAGAAAAACTACCGCTTCAACTAGATGGTAGTGTGGGATTTGAGGGAAGAGATGGTGTATAACATGGGTGCCGATATCGTGGTGAATGTTATTAAAAATTCCATAATCACGATCAACTGTTGTAAGCCCTCCTCGTAGATAACTCCATTCCTGTTAAAAAATACACACATCAACAGGATAGTAAATTATATAATTCAGCTTAAAATGCTTTGACATAAACAACATATCTTGTGTTTTACACTAAATAGATACAGGGATTCAAAGGTTTTTGATAACTAGGACCTTGCCGCGGTACCAAGGAAGTTTCTGCTCATAACCATGGTGATGTAAATAGGTCACAAAGTCCAGCCACATCACGAAAACCTGCAAATAAAAGTGGATTCAGAGAAATAAATAACGATATATTGATAAGTTTTACAAGGAAAAGAAAATTAACTCACCAAGTGAGGAACACCGTAAAGCTTTAGCATTTGGATAGGACCTACTGCAAAGGATAGATAGATAAGCAGAGCAGCCATTAGAGCCCAGCACAGAGTTGAAGTTATCACATCTTTCCTCTCATTCGGGGCGAACAAGTTGCTGTATGGGTTGAAGTGAGAGCCTTCCTTTCCTGGACTTCTGCTCCACTGCAATCAATCCATCAGAAAATCAAAAATCAGCTTCTTTTAGACCCATCACATGCAACATGGTTTGAATTTACAGAATCATAAGGTGAGTAAAAAATAATCTCCCTCACCAGATAAAAAGGATATGCAAACAGGGGGAAAGGCACTGTGAATCTTAGCTTTCGGGTATTCTGATCCAAACTCTTGTACAACTTCTCCGTTAACTGGTAAAGATGAAACAAGACTAATTGCTAAAAGTTGGAAGGATGGAGATTTTAGCTTCATAAATTGGTGATTTTCGTATTGTTCAAGGTTAATTAACAAGCGTAATTCCTTAAAAATAAAAGAACAGGCATAATACCGGAACCCATGACTCGTCATTCTCAACATTTCCATGGTTCTGGTGGTGTGTTCTGTGGCTGATTCTCCTGTAACATTCAAGTGCTGTGTTATTCATTTAAAATCATGAACATGTCTGAATTATAAAACAACATTATCAAAACAAACCCACCATCCATTGTAGGGTACGAGAATTGCAGAATGTAAGAGATGCCCCATCAAACTAT
The DNA here is from genome assembly GCA_036559045.1 of Platycarya longipes. Lineage (NCBI taxonomy): Eukaryota > Viridiplantae > Streptophyta > Magnoliopsida > Fagales > Juglandaceae > Platycarya > Platycarya longipes. Next base: position 24,883,123 of record CM071801.1, read on the forward strand.
TCAACAGGGTACTGTTGGAAAAGCTTCCATGGCCACTGTTCAATCCAAAATACAAAACAAAAAAAAGAAAGAAAAAAAAAAAACTAAAAATCCCTAAAATATAATACGAATCTAAGTCCAATGCCAAGCAATAAGTTATGAAAGAGAATGCAGAAGAATGAGATTACCAATCATGTCCAAGGACAAAGATAGCCCAGAACATTGTCCCCTGAGCAGCCCAGTAAAGCGGCCAAAAGATCCAAATATTGAGGTAGATTGCAGCCGCTGCCAAAGCAAAGACCATAAAGACATCCCTGAGAACGTAACTCAAGGACCTCCATGGATTTTTGATCCAGCAATGCTTGGGAATGGCAGCTCGGATCTCAGCTATCCTAAATGGAGGCGGCGCACTTGGGTCGAAATCATCGTCCTTGTGGCCAACACCATGACCAAAACCATTTGCATTCTCTCCTCCTTTCTCCATTTCCTTATCAGGCTTAGCTTTGATTCCAAATCTCTTTCTGCAAACACAGTAGAGAAATGGACAGGAGGCCTGGCCTGCTGAACTCTATTGAGGTGAAGAGTTAGAGGGGTTTATGCCCATTATTAACCTATATAGGCAAGCAAACGATACGCGCTTGTAAAGACTAGAGACACATGTTTTGGGGAAATAAAAATAAGAAGAAAAGGAAAATGAAAAAGAGAGAAAACCATAGACAAAGACTAAAGGGTCATAGAACTAAAGAAGAATCTATCTCTGGATGCGCCCTAGTTGCCGTATAAGTTGTGACACGAAGAACCGGATGCACACATGACTAGCACGCAAGGCAGGTTTTTTCGGATATTTTTAAGGAGCGTCACGCACCACCATTCAGCCTCTGAGCCATTCACGTAGTTTCGTATTCTTGGGTTGGTTTTGTGTCCAGTCAATTTTTTAAGGTATAGAATTATTTACATCCATTTCGACTGTAATTCTTTTGATTTAAATGAGTTATATTTCTCATTCACTACAAAAAAAAGTATATATATTTATAATATTTTAATTATAATTAGAATAATTATTTATAATAAAAATAAATTATTTATTTTTCTTGTAATGATAATAATAACAGTTGACATGACACGATTCTTATACTTGTTTCAAAACAAATCTTATAAACCCCACCTAAAAATATTTCAAATCAACATTTATAACTATAATCATTAAATATATAAATCTATCGGACTATTACGACGGTTAGCATTACAATATCAAAACGACCGAATTTACAATTAGATTTATATTGCAAAAAATATTAACTAAATTTCCTTAATGATGGTCATTTCCGAGTTATTTGATCTGACTTAATCCCAGGATTGTTTTGTTGGTAAAGTCGTCAATGGACGGTTTAAGATTCGAATTCTTTTAGATGAAAATAATGTCTAGAAGCTGTTGAAATGACAATTTTTTTTTTTGAATTATTCGATGTATATTTGCAAAAATTACTTTATTGAATATCTGTACATTTTCGAAATTAGTTGTCACGATATTTTTGGACACCTCTATGCCAAAAAAAAAGGGTTACTTGATATGACTTGATCGACACAAATTTATATAGTTAATATACAAATTATATGGATTATGCATATTGCCATATGAATTCAAGATAAAATTAACATTTACATTCATAACCAATAAATATAACCTAACTTCTGCAGAGAACCTTTCTTGTAAAATGTAAGTCGTGTCATGTCCTCATCCTCGCGAAGATATAAGAACCATGCAAATGTGAGCTAAAGTCTTAGGTTCTGTTTGGATTCGAAGTTCAGATGAGATGAGTTGAGTTGAGATCATAATTTTAAATTTCGTACTGTACCGGCCGGTACGTACCGTACCGTACCGTAACAGTGGTCGATACAGAAATTGAGTCTGTTTCGTACTGGCCTAGATTTCGGCCATACCGACTTGTACCGGTCGTACCAACCATGTGTATCAGTCTGTACCGAATTTCGAGATTTTTTTTTTTTTTTTTTTATGTTTTGTTATTTTTTTTATCTTAATTTAGATTAGATTATTTACATATATATTTATATATATAATTTATTCATACATTGACTATTATTTTGAAATATAATTTATATATGTATTTATATATATATATATATAATTTTTTTTTATATATAGACTATTTCGAAATGGTACACGAAATGATATTGATACCGAAATATTTCTTCCAGTACCTTGACTAGTACGCTCATCGGTATGGTATTTAAAACATTGCTTGAGATAAATTTTGAAACTTGAATTCAATATTATTATTATTGTTTTCAGATTTTAAAAAATTGAATTAGGATTTGAAAGAAAGCAGTGCTAGGTATAAGTAGACTTGTGTGTACACCTACTCACATGAATAGTATTTTTATTGTTTATGTGAACAGTAAAAATATTGTTTTAAAGTAGTGCTAAGTACAAGCAGATTTGTGCGCATAAGTCTGCTTATACATAGATTTTTTTATTGATAATTGAGAAAATTATATTAAATTTAAAAAAATTATATTAAAATTTATGTTTTATATAATAATTTAAAAAAATATAATAATAAATTTGAGGTCTCAGTAGTTAGCACGCTAACATCAAAACAACAAAATTTTCGAATTAGCTTATCAGGTATCACATGGGCTATCAACTTATTTTTCACACCCCTGTGCTTTCCCTTCAGTGCTTTAGGGAGTGGTTAGGCTTTCGGTGCTTTTCTGAAGTGGATTGATTCATGGGCACAAGAGTGAAAATTTTAAAGCTTGTTATATTAATATTTTCCTACATTTTCTTATGTTTATTTGATTTATTATGCCTTATTTTTATCAATTTAAATTAATGTTATAAAAAGTATATTCTTTAAGAAGTGAAATAACAAAAAATCGTCGCAGATGCATAGTACAGTGACATGTCAAGAAAAATAAAGGAAAAGAAAAATCTTTAAAGTAAAAGATTTTTGAATCCGCATGGCTATCATTGCATTTGCAGCCTTTATCTCATAGGCTACAAACCATCACGGAGTCCAAAGTTACAAAAGAGTGCACCATGTTAAAGCAAGAAATTGAAATAATAATAATAATAATAATAATAATAATAATAATAATAATAAAGGATATTTTTTGAACGAAATTATATTTAAATTTGTTTTCCTACTTCTACCTGTATTTACGTTTGAAAAAAAAAAAATTCATATTATGTGTGTGTTTAAAGGTTGCATGGAGAATATTGAGAAGTGTTAAAAATATTTATAAAAAATAAAAAATAATAAAAAATAAAAAATAATAATAATAAATAATAGAGATTATTAAGAAAATTTTATCTTCCAAATCTTTATTCTGTCTCTTGAAATTGCTCTGAGCAGCTACAGGCCTACAGCCCATTTGTTTTGTATTTTTGAACAGTAGTATCAGGACAGATAAACAACAGCGAAATTCTATAAATTTAATTTTATAAATTAGTATGAGTTTTTGTGATTGTTAAAATCATTTTATGATTAAAACTATTTTATAATTTAATGTATATTAAATTATATTAATTTATGATTTTTTTTTATAAAATTTCTTTATGATTAAAGTATTTTTATTACAAAATATATTCAACCTAGAGTAAGAATTAACTACTGAGTGCAATATTGCGATAGATAATGAATAGAAGAATTTAAACAAATAAACAAACACAAAAATCTATAAATTTAATCTTATAAATTAGTAGGACTTTTCATGATGTGTTAGAATATTTTATGATAAAAATAATTTTATAATTTAATACATCACATCAAATTATGTAAATTTATAAATTTTTTTTTTTATAAAATATTCTTATCGTGAAATATCCACAACCTAGGCTAAAGAGTTATGTACTCAGTGCAATATCTAATAGAATAATTTATATACTCATAGTTTCTACACCACATCCTACTTTTAATTTTTATATTTTAATATTTTTAATAAATGTGTGGTATAGAGATAATAAATAGAAGAATTTAAACAAATAAACAACAACGAAATTCTATAAATTTAATCTTATAAATTAGTATGATTTCTCATAATCAGTTAAAATCATTTTACGATAAAAGTAATTTTATAATCTAATATATCATGTCGAACTATGATAATTTATGAATTTTTTTTTCATAAAATCTCTTCTATCCAATATAATAATTTATATACTTATCGTTCCTACACCACATCTTATTTTTATTTTTTATTTTTTTATTTTTTTAATAAATATATGATTTAAAAATAATAAATTGAAGAATTTAATTAATTTAGGCAGAATTAAAGAAAAAAGTCAAACAATAATAACGTGCGATGTAGGTAGCTGAAGAAAATGACTCTATACAAGTACAACATGTAATAGGACAACAAAAACTCCAAAAGAAAAAAAAAAAAAAAAAAAGTGACCCTGTGTATTAATAATATATTAGTCTTACAAACAATTATGGTAACTTTGACATTTGCTCCTCTCCGAAAAAATTAAAGAAAAATAATATATGCAGTTATAAAATTATAAGTAATATATAATTATTTTGAAAAAAAATGAATATATATAAAAAATAATAATTTTTTATTAAAATGACTGTATATCATTTATAATTTCACAATTATACGTAACATTAGGTAGAGTACTGAAAGTTACTTTGGTAATTTGCGTTTTTTGGCAAATCTGCTGCTCCTGAGAAAAGAAAACCTTAACCCAACAAAAATAGTGAAAAAAAAAAAAAGAGAGAGAAAGGTGTCTTATAATTATAATTAATAATAGTGCCTGTCACTGCGAAAAAGTTGTGTAAAATAAAGTTCCACGACAACCATTTCCGATTAACTAGAAAGTGCCATATATATATATTATTGTACAGAACAGGATCGAAACCATGTGCATTATGCTATTTCTAAATTTGGGATTTTAACCCGCCCTATTGGCTGTACTCAGTACTGTATGTAGTACTAATTAATATAATTGTTTAAACTTATATTTTATAAACTTATATATGTCGTTAGTATGATACGTCAATTTTATTTACTTTATAATAAATATTATTTTACAATCTGACGTACTTATTATATATATATATATATATATATATATATTAAGGCACTCGGGTTTACGTCCCCGCGCATGTGAGAGACGTCAATTTCGCTGATCAAACATGTACTCAGGGAAGGATCTATATGGGGGCCACGCCACCCAAAGATTTGGAAAAAAAATATAATATATACTAACTTTTTTATATTAATAAAATAATATTAATTTTATGTTATATTGATCCCTTTAAAAAATTATATTCTCCTTCTAGACATTTTTATTTTATTTTATTTTGATTTAATTTAAAAATAAAATAAATAAAATACATCTCGATAAAATAAAATGATATAATAATATAATGAATTAGAACAAAAAAATATTTCAAAGCAAAAAAAAAATTATGACTACGTCACTGAGTATAGAAATAGAACAAAAAATATTTTATGTATATTGCTTTAGCTTTGCTTGGCCCCCGGTGTTTCTTAAAACAAATTTATGATTCTGTCATCCATACATTAATCTCTTTCCATACAGAAATGCAAGGACAAATAAATAAATGGAGTTTAGGAGACATTATAATATGCATAAAGGTATCTATTTAATATAGTTTTTAAATAAGATAACCCATTTTGAACCCAAAAAGAAAAAGGATAGTCCATATAGTTGGGAGTATTGGGTGTCTCAATATAGAATATGGACAAAGGAAAATGTCAAACGAATTTCAAATTAGTGATATCAAAGAATAGATGATAATTAATGTAGATCTCAAGACAATGGGAACGTAGTGAACAATAATAGAACTGTTGTATTGCCTTAATAAAAATAAAGATCGACAATAAAAAAAAAAATGAAGATTATATTAATTTATATGTTGGAATGTTGTAAACAGGAAACCTCGATGCAAGAATAACTTTATTGTTTTGATGTTGGTATTTACTAGTTTATTCATTACATTTATATATAATTGTATAATTTTAATTATGTTAATCTTGCAAACTAGATGTGAGGGGAGGCCCTCCTACTGTAGAATAGACTTCAAGCTCATTCTCGATTAGCAAGAACAAAAGGAAGAAGGGCCCGATCCCATGATAAGTAACTTACAAATAGACGAGAGGGCAGCGACTACGAATGGGTGAAATGGTGATGACCATCGTGGGATGCAATAGGAGATTTATGGGAAACTCGGCAGGAGATGGCCAACACAAAAAACCAAGTTGTTATCCAGACAATCAAGAATGCAGATGCTCCAATTCCGTATTAAATGCGATACGCAGCAGGAATGCTTAAAGTCTTTGGCATGCCAATTTTAGGTAAGCCTTCCCTCATCGCATTAAATATGGGTCAAGAGCGCAGCATGTCTCTGCGATGGAAGGAAAGTTGGTACGGTACAAGAAAATGTACAATATGCCGAAACAGAATCTCAGACGTAGGGAGATCTGCTCGAACTCAGCAAAAGGAATATTGGCCTGACAGATGAAAAGGACGGCTACCATACTGCCCGGACTACTGAGTTTGGGGTTTGCCAAGCTTTATAAATAGCCAAGGATTTCCCTGTACGCAAGTGAACTGATCTATCTCCCTGATCTACTCTTACATCCTTACTATTTTCTCATACACAAACTAACTTAAGTATCGGAGCTGCCTCAGGATGTCGCAACCCCCACTCATCAATTCTTTGCAGAAGCGGGAATCACTTGGGCCTTGCTTAAGAGCTCAGGCCATGGAACACGACAACAACATTGAATAAAGTTGACAGCCAAGCTTCGAAAAGAAAGAAATAGAGAAAAAATAATATATATATATATATATATCTATTTAATCATATAAAAATCATGTTTTAATTGTTGACTTGGCATCCATACTTCAATGTTAAAACAAAAGGCGCAGAAAGTCGACACAAAACACTCTAAACAAGTGTCATTTCACTCTAAACAAGTGTCATTTTTGTTTGAAGCCAGTGCCATTTTGTTGTGAACAAGACATAGAGACGCTATTGCTCCCTATAAATCGAATTTTATCATCTTCCTCTCTCTCTCTCTCTCTCTCTCTCTCTCTCTCTCCTAAATGAATTATAAAACAATCGGTAAGCATTTTGTCCATCCATTCTTGTTTGTTAAAATGTAAATTTCCTTTTTACGTGAGGAAAGTGGCAGTGGGCCTGTGGTGCGGGTCTCGGCTAAGATTGTTTCGTGGCGGAAGAACACCTATATTGGAGCAGGAAGTCGCAGTGGAAAGAGTGCTGGCAATAAGGACAGTGGTACAAGATTGCAGTGATGACAAGAATTCAGTGCGGGAATACTCGCTTTTTTCTACGACAAGAGGCAACACCATTTTCATGCCGTCATGGACGTCAATTTTGGCCACAATTAGGTAAACTAAATAAAAACAATTGGTTCACTATTTGGTAGATGCCATAATTCTGGTTATAGGTATATTTCACGCATCGGGGTCCGCCACCTACATGGTGGATCAACTAGAAAAAAAGTAAACTAAAACAAACTTACCTTGAGAGGAATAGAGACGGAGAAAGATTGAGGCTTTGCCCTTTGTGGGACTTTCTAGTTGATTGGGGTTGAGAGTTTCTGTTATGATCCTAGACCGAGAGAGTCAAGAGGAGGGAGTGGGGCGCTCGACGACATGAGAGAGAACGACAATCAACAGTGTTCTAATAGGCTATAGAGAAGAGGTTGCGCTCCTCCAGGGTGAGTTCATTGGAACCAGAAAGAAAAACGAGACTCTTCGTGAAGTCCACCATTTTATCGTAGCACTCGACCTGCTCGACGAGTTTTATCAAATACATGATTTGCTCACGGGATGGGGAAGTTGCCATTTGGGTGAAAACTAGGTCAGATTCAGGATTATTTGATTTGGGAATAAGAGTTTTGTGAAATTTGACTTTTATAGATAAGAGATTCTCTATTATCCAATCATCAATTGTGACCCAATGGTTTTCATGTAAGATGCAATGGAAATGAATTTATAAATTATTTTATTTAATTCTTCGACTTGAAGACTGTTTTCAGAACACACTAATTTTCAAGTAAATTTTACTTTTTATTATATAAATCAGATATGTGATTTTTTCTAGTAATATAAGAAAAATATTAAACCAAATAAGGAAGATTTCTTTTTCTTTTTTTTTGTAATATTGGCATTTTCACATTTTTTCTTATTTATTTATCCATTTTTCTTGCTATGTTTCATTTCTTTCTGTATGTTAGCGCATGCGATTTACCTACGGCTTGACGTAGACGGTGTAGTTGAAGCCAACCACACCAAAATGAGTAATAGTTTCTATGATGCTCTTATTTTAGTTTTTGTTAGTGTGAACAATAAGTTTGGAATGTCATTTGTTGATTAGGTGTTGAACCACTTTTTTTTTTGTTGACTTTTTTATGGTTCATAGGTTTGCAAAAAGAAAATTGGACGAGTTTATTTTCCTCAAAAATTGGCTACAGGTTTCGTATGCTCCATAGTATGAGAATCTTTCTGATATGGAAGATAAGCTAGAAGGAAGGATATATATCTATTTAATAGTTGTAATAGTGATTACGTATAACGAACCATTGAGATTTATAAAATTCAGTATAAATAATAGTTTGCACATTGCGTAAGTTATAGGCTTATATACATAGGGATCACACAATTAATTTTTTCAAATAACAAATATACAATTTACGAAAATGCATGGGTATAGTTTTTCTCGAAAATCTATACCTTTCTTTGTTGTAAAAAATAATGCTTTTATGATTTTGAATAGCGACAAACACAAGACATGGATGTCATTATACATAATCAATTGCGCAGTCTTTTTCTTAAATCAAGTAGTTGACTGTTATTGACATCTAACTAACAAAAGCTGTATTAATACTTATAATGATCATAAAGTGTTGTGTGGAGGGAAATGTTGAGCCCCCTGGGCTGAACTTAATTGGTCCAACACAATTGTCAGAATGCAGATGAGACCTCGGCCTCACCCCTAACCAACCTGTCCTAAGGCTTGGAGTCTAAACCACTAGCCAAGATCTAGGTAGAGGGTCCATTGGGGATGTTAGATGCATATAGAGCTCGGCTACACAGGGTTGTCCAATCCCTTAAGTGCCAATGGACAAAAGGCCCCAAGTAGTACGACCATGTTAGGAAGAACCATGCCGCATTCAATGAGCACCATGCCACATTTAATGTGTAGCTATAGGAACATGGCACGACAAGGCCAGGGGAACTCCCATCAAGCAAGGGACTGACAAAGGGCGTGGCCTGGGGTACAGACTACATCCCTGAGCCCCTTGTTAGAAGATCTCTCACAGGTATGTAAAATTGTAAATACACCACAGGTGCTCTCACTAATCTTTTACTCTCTAACATTCTATTACTCGAAATTACTCGAACTCTCACTCTCACCTAGACTAACTTTGGCATCAAATTAATCATGACTCCTTAAGTCACTCATTCACCCTTAGTGTACACAGGTTGACGATGAAGCCCTTATGATACAGAGTTGCCTAGGCTCGCGGAACACGACATCAATAGTTGGACACTGTTTGTGGGATCCATTTTCATATGGTAAGGTGTACTTTGCATGCCGACAAGGATGCGACCCCAAGCCTCTTGTTTGGAAGAAGAACAGTTAAAAGCCATGGATGCAGCAAGTACCAATGAAATAATAGAAATGATGCAAAAGTTGATTGAGGAAGTTGAAGTGCTTCACCAGGAAAATGCCGCTTTACAAGGCAGTAGAGACAACCTCGAGGGTGGCGAACATAGTAGCCAATTGGAGTCTAGGCACAACTGAGGAAGAGAGGTGCCAAATGCACCTCGAAATTTGCAAACTCAAAGACATGAAGATGGCCAAGCGCATGAACACCTCATCCTACATGGACCATTTACTTAGCAGCACCAACTTACTATACAACACGGAGGTCATGGTGGCCCATCTTCCTCTGAGGTTCAAAGTTATACAGATTGAGGCCTATGGTGAAACCAAAGACCCGGTTGACCACTTGGGCATGTTCAAGTCCCACATGATCTTGCACAGCATCTTGGGACACGTGGCATGTAGGACTTTCTCCCTCACCCTAAGGGGGCTATTAGGACGTGGTTTGGCTCCCTTTCCTCGGGCACTATAGATAGTTTTGGCGAATCGGCATGCATCTTCTTGACCCAGTTTATGGCTAGCCAAAAGAGGAGGCGACCTGCTGCCTACCTTTTAACAGTCAAGCAACAGGCCGAGGAGAGCCTGAAGTCATACTTGAGGTGCTTCAACAAAGAGCGCATGACGACGGACGACCAAAATGAAAAAGTCACTTTAGTGGCCTTACTAGGGGGTCTGGCCGTGAAGCCCTTTCGTGATTAAAATGGCTTGCAAAATGCCAACTATGCTTAGGAAATTCATGGATTGGGCCAATGACTTTATCAACACTGAGTACACTGTGTAGGCCCTCAGCGCCCCCCGCCAATTTGAAATCCAACGGGCAGACAAAAAAGGCATAAGAATGAGCGACCACCCCAACCGGGGGGGGGGGGGGGGGGCGAGGGGAGGGACAAGAAGAGAGTTGTTAAGACAAGATGTGGGGTGTAGGCACCTCGGAGTCAATTCGGTGTACACACACACACACTTTAGCATGGCTGGACAACGAGCGGAGAACAAGTCTGCACCAGGAGCATCAACGCTCCGCCAAATATTGCACCTATCACCACACCAACAACCACAGGACCAAAGAATACTTACCTAGAAAGCGATGGCTCGGAGAGCTAGCAGCCCAGGTGGACCATTGGGAAAATGAGAGGTAACCTCGAGTGTCCGACGGTTGTGATCGGTGTAGAAGTAGCAGGAGCTCGAATGGGTGTTGAAGTTATGGACGACCCCTACGAAGCCCTCTTAGTAGAAACCCACTTAGAGGAGATGATCCCATTGGTGAGATACGGACCATAGTGGGAGGGTACGCTAGCGACGGGACTTCTTTTTCTGCCTGGAAAGCTTATGCTTGACGGGCAAGGTATAAGGAGGTGTTCACGTGAGGAGAGCCCCCCCGCTTGAGGGTCGGCTCGTGGACCAGCCCATCACTTTCAATGAAAGGGATGAAAAATGTGTTATATGCCCCCATGATGATGCCCTTGTAATCTCAGCGTAGATCACTAACTACGTCACTCGAAGGGTCTTAATCGACAACGGTAGTTCTGCAGACATCTTATACTGGGAGACCTTCATCTAAATGGGATCATCCTAGACCGACTATGCTTGGTCCCGACACCACTCAGCTTCACTAGAGACATGCTCCAGCTGATTGGGGCCATCACCCTACCAATCTTATTTGGGATGTCCCCGTAGATGGCATCCATGATGGTAAAGTTCTTGGTATTCAAGACCTCCTGCTCTTACAAAACCATCCTGGGCCAGCTAACCTTGAACTACCTCAGGACGCTGACTTCGACCGTCCACCTAAAGATGAGGTTTTCAACCCTTGTGGGAGTAGGAGAAGTCTGGGGCAAACAAAACATAACAAGGGAGTGCTACGCAAGGAAGCTGAAGCTTGAGGCCTAAGAGTTTTGCATCTTGGAAATGGAACAAGATGTGACCGACCTGCCCCATTCCTTGCCTCTAACCGAGCTAGATAGAGAAGTCAGAAATTAGGAAACCCTACCCCAAGTTAAGACCAACGAACCTCACGGCTTGGTGATTGTGGATCAAACAAAGCCTAACCAGACCACCTGGCTCAAATCTCGAATGTCCTCAAACCTGAAAGAGACCATGAGACAACTGCTAATAAAGCACTACGATGTTTTTGCATGGAGCCTTGATGAAATGACAGGAATCGACAACTCTATCATGGAACATTGTCTATGTGTCAATCCCAAGGTCAGGCAGAGATCGCGATTTTTCAGTGCAAAAAAATACATCGCCATCGCAAAAGAGAAAGATCGGCTTCTCACTATGGGACTAATTCGGGAGGCTTACTACCTCATGTGGCTCTCCAACATCGTATTAGTAAAGAGGACGAGTGAAAAATAGCGGATGTATACGAACTTTACCGACCTGAACAAGACTTCCCAAAAATAGTTTCTAATTGCCACAAATTGACCTCATATTGGACTCGATAGAAGGACACCCCTTCCTTAACTTCATGGATGCCTACTCATAAATCAGGATACAGCTAGATCTAGATGAACTCGGATGATGAAGGAAAGATGACCTTCATCGCCGACCGGAGGCTGTATTGTTATAAGACTATGCCCTTTGGGTTAAAGAACATGGAGGCCACCTACCAACGCCTTGTCAATCGGGTGTTTAAGGAGCAAATGGGTCGAACGATGGAGGTCTATGTCAACGAACTCTTAGACGAAAGCAAGAGGTTGGAACAGTATGTCAAGGACCTCAGGAAAGCCTTTGGGGTATTGCGAAAATACTAGATGAAGCTGAACCCACTGAAGTGTGCCTTCAGTGTTGAGTCAGGGAGGTTTTTTGGGTTTCATGGTCTCTGAACGAGGGATCGAGGTTAACCCAGAGAAGATAAGAGAGATAAATGGCATGCCTTTGCCTCGAGCACACCACGAAGTCTAGTGACTAGCTAGAGGGTGATGGCCCTGAACAAGTCCATCGCATGATCGACTAACTGCTACCTTCCTTTCTTCAAAGTCCTCAATAAGGTAAAGGAATGGGACACTGAATGCGATGAATCGTTCAAGGAACTCAAAGAATACTTGGCACACCTACCTCTCCGCAGCCACACCAAGTTTGGGGAAAGCCTGACGATCTACCTCAAAGTGACTTTGAATGCGATCTCCGCAGTCATCATCCACAATGAAGAAATAGAACAATGTCCCATTACTATACCAGAAGAGCCCACAAGGGTGCTGAAGGAAGAACCCTCAGACAGAGATCCTAGCATTCGCCTTGGTTGTGGCCGCTCAGTGACTTCAACCCTACTTCCAGGATCACCACATAAAAGTTCTCACTGACGTCCCTCTTCGGCAAGTGTTGCAGAAACTAGAAGCATCCAGACGGATGATGAAATTAGGCATCTAGTTTAGCGAGTTTGATATCGAGCTCTTACCTCAGCCGATGGTTAAGGGGCATGTCCTATCTAATTTTGTCGTCGAATTTGCCAACTTTCAAAGGAGATACCTAGTGCGCTCCCAAGACAAACCCTGACAATTTTACATTGATGGCTCATCCTGCCGGGTTGGGGTGGGGGTGCACATTCACACGAAATTCAGAGAGGAACAAAACTTCATCATTAAACTCGATTTCAAGAAAATCAACAACAAGGCCGACTACAAGGCACTTTTGGCCAGGATTTCTATGGCCAGATCCTTGGGAGCCACTGAGATCAAGATTCAAGCTAACTCGCAAGTTATGGTTGGGCAAGTGACATGAAAACTCACCATTAAGGGGGAATAAGTAAAGAAGTACCTTTGATAAGTTGAGGAGACTCAAGACTTGTTTACCTATTTCAACGTCCAGCAAATCCATAGAGCTGAAAACGATAAGACCATTCTGTGGCATCGCCTATTTTATGTTATAGAATGAAATCTGTCATTTTATTAAATCTGTCAACTACCACAAAAATAGAATCTCCACCCTTTTTTGTCTTAGGAAGCCCCAAAATAAAATCCATAGATATGTCAACCCATGATTTACTAGGAATTAGTAAAGGTGTATACAACTCATGGGGTAAAACCTTGGATTTGACCTTTCTACATGCAATGCACCTACCACATATTCGAATGATGTTTCTTCTCATCTTAGGCCAAAAGAAATATTCATGCAAAATTTTCAAAATTTTCTTGTCACCAAAGTGTCCCATTAATCCTCTACCATGTGCCCCACGCACCAATAATTCAAGCATTGAACAATTTGGCACACACAACTTGCTTTCTTTAAACAAATATCTATCATGCTTATAAAACTTATCAAATGCCGCTTTGTCACATGCCATATACACATCAGAAAAATCAGTGTCATTGGCATACACGTCTTTTACATATTCAAATCCGAGCATTTTGGCACTCAAAGAAGTAAGAAGTACATACCTCCGAGATAATAGTATTAACATTAATGTTCTCCTTACCTTATTTGTAATTGATGATATAAAGAAAAGTCTTGATGTATTCCATCCACTTAGCATGTATTTTATTTAATTTACCTTGACCCTTGAGATGCTTCAATGATTTATGATTGGTGTAGATCACAAACTCTTTAGGCCAAAAGTAGTGCTGCCACATCTCTAGAGCACAAACAAGAGCATAATTTTTTTTTTTTTATCATAAGTGGGGTAATTCAATGCCGCTTCACTTAGCTTATCATTGAAGAAGGCTATAGGTTGTTTAGCTTGCATCAAAATGGCTATAATTTCTATTCTTGTGGCATCAAATTCAATTTCAAAAGTTTTGTTAAAGTCAGGTAATGCTAACATAGGTGCAAAACATAACCTTTTTTTAATAGTAACAAATGCATTTGATAGATCAGCCCTCCATTGAAATATAGCATTCTTTTTTATTATTTCAGTGAGTGGTGCAACAATGATGCTAAATTCTTTAACAAAATGCCTTTAAAAGCTAGATAAACGATAAAAACTTCTTAACTCAGTGATACTTTCAGGCGTTGGCCACTCCTTGATGGTCTTTGATTTTCTCTTCATCTAGTTCAATACCTTTTGTACCAACAACATAACCAAGAAAATAATTTTTTTTTATACAAAAGGTACATTTCTTAAAATTAGCATACAACTTTTCACCTTTCAACATATTGAACACACATCTTAAATGCTCAATATATTCATCTAAGTACTTGTTGTACACGAGGATATAATCAAAATACACAACTACAAATTTGCCTATGAATGCACGTAGAACATGATTCATTAATCTTATGATAGTACTAGGTGCATTTGTGAGTCCAAATGGCATAACTAACCATTCATAAAGTTCATATTTATTCTTAAAAGTAGTTTTCCATTCATCTTCATCTTTCATTTAATTTGATAGTATCCATTTTTAAGATTTATTTTACTGATAATACATAAGCCATGCAATTCATCAAGTATATCATCTAATTTAAGAATGTGATGACGATATTTTATCGTAATATTGTTGACCACTCTGCAATCAATGCACATCCTCTAAGTCCCATCCTTCTTTGGCACTAGTAATATTGGTACTGCATATGGGCTCATGCTCTCTCTCACGTACCCCTTGCTCATCAAATCTTCAACTTACCTTTGAAGCTCATTTGTTTCCTCAGAATTACTCTTATAGGCTAGTTGGTTTGGAATAAGGGCTCTAGGTACGAAATCAATTTGATGCACAATGCTTCTAACACTTGGCATCTCCTCCAGAAATGCATTCTCGAACTCCTGCAACAAAAAAAAATCAAACTAGGAAGAAATTGGTTAGTGTTCTCAAGATTAATATAAGATTGTTTATAAACAAGAAAAATCCTAAACAGATATATTAAGAAGGCCCCCTTAACCTCACTCACTTTTGCAGAATTTGTTATCCATGTATACTCTCTTTCTTTTTTCTCTTGTAGCTCTACTATATTTTCTTTATTTTCAGCCAACTCTTTATTTTCTTTCTCACTCTCTCTTTTTCTTGAGGTTTCGGACTCCCTCTCATTTGTATTCTTTCATTTTTCTCTCTTGTGTTTCAGCCTCACTCTTTTTTTTTTTTTGCTCAATCTCACTTCTTAGTTTTAGTTGGTCCTCATAAACCTGTTTTGGCATCCAAGGAGCAAGCTGGATTGTTTTTTCATCCTTTATAAAGTTGTACATGTTCCTAAACCTGTCATGAATCACCCTCCTATCATATTGCTATGGCATCCCCAACAAAATATGGCCAGCATGTATAGGAACTACATCACAAAGTATCTCATCACTATACCTCCCAATGGTGAAAACCACCGAAATCTGCTTATTGACCTTGACTTCCCCACAATCATTTAACCACTGCAACTTATAAGATCTAGGGTGCTTCTGTAAATGTAAGTTCAACTTCTCAACTATGATGGTACTAGCTACATTAGTGCAACTTTTCCATCTATAATCATACTACAAATCTTGTTGTTTATATAGCATCTAGTATGAAATATGTTTTTCCTATTGTTCCATATCATCTACCTTAATTTACGTATTGAGAGCATGTCTAACAACAAGAGACTCACCTTCTACGAGATATTTCACTCCATCATCATCACTAGTATCGACCAACTCGGATATCTCATCACTATCATCCTCATTCTTAGTTATCACCTCCCCTTGTCATGCCCATCATCCACTTTTTTGGACGTTGAGACATAATATGCCCTAAACCCAACATTTAAAACATTTAATATCTCTATTTCTTGAATGTTGGAAATTTACATTGAGTTTGTTCTTGCTAGTTCCCCCATCTTTCACCTTAGGTGGTCTGGCCTTTCCCTTTACCACAACTCGATCATTTCTATTCTACTTTGGTTTTCAATGAGTGCTAGAAATCGAAGTATACATTGCTGCCCATTTCTCTCTAACTGTCTCTCCACCTTCATAGCCACGTGTACCATATCTTCTATCTCCATGTAATGCTGCAATTCAACTATCTGGGCTATGTCCCTATTCAAACCACTTAAAAATCTAGCATTGTGGCCTCTCGATCCTTTTCTACATTAGCCCAAATTATAACCAACTTTATCTCCTTATGGTAATCCTCTATACTCCTGGACCCTCGTGCAAGATTTTGTAATTTTTGGTAGAGATCTCTATAGTAATGGCTATATATAAATCTCCACCTCATGAGAGTTTTCAACTGAAGACACGTTTCTATAGGTTTCTCACTATTCCTCCTCCTATTAGTCATTAATTGATCATACCGAATAATTACATAATCAATTAACTCATTTTTTTTCCAATTTCACCTTCTTCTCCTCTAAATAATTATGATCATAAAAAACTAACTATATTTTCTTGTTCCATTCTAAATAGGCTTCACGATCACTCCTATCTTGGAAATATTGTATTTTCATTTTAATACTCCCAAGGTTCCCATTTAACCCATCTTGACCTCTTGGATTTTTCTTAGGTCCTCTTCCACGCCTACCTCCTCTAGGTCTATCATTTTCACCCATTCTATCTTCAGATGCTATGTCTTTCTCATTCTTATCACTTTCTTCGTTCTCGTACTCATTTTCAATGCTAGGCTCACGCTTTTTCCTATTTCATTTACCTTGTAGAATTCTAATCACTATATCTTGTTGATCTATTCTATCCCTCACTTCCCCCAATACTAAATTCAACCATTCAAATTGTTGTTGCATGGCTTGCAACACAAAGAATGAGTTATCCACATCCTCCTTAGGTGTTGAGTCACTTTTATGAGACATTTTTAGTGTATTGCAAAACAAAAATGTTAGTGATAAAACCTTACATACTCCCTTACGTGTTTATGCTCGAATAATGTCACTCCACTTGTGTTTCACTCTTTTGGCTTTTTCAATACTAGTCTTACTACTTTTGCATTTTACCTCACTTGTTTTCCCTTTCAAGTTCTTTAAGAATTAGTTGAATTAAATTAGGACACAACCTTATATTATTCTAACCAGCAATAGATTTAAGGAACCAGAAAATAGAATAAAATGTTACAAAAAAAATAGTAATTTATAAAACAAAATAAAGAGCAATTAGAAAATAAGGAAAACAGCAATTAGGAAGCAAGAGATTCAGATTCAAGGAGTTTATACGAGGACAAGAGCAATTAGGAAACAAGAGAGCAAGATATTAAGGATGATATTAGGGCTGTAAAAAGACCAGATCGGACCGGTGGACCGAACCGGACTGATTGTCCCGGACCGGTCCAAATTTTACATGGACCGATTAATTCCGGTCCGGTCCCGGTCCAAAAGATTTCTCCCCCTAGACCGGACCAGACCGGACCGAACCCCACTTATATATATATATATATGTATATATAAAAATAGTATATAAATTATAATATTAATATTAATATATATTAATATATAATATATAATATATATTAACATATTAATATATAATATATACTCTTATAATATTAACATATTATTATTTATTGGTTGACTAGTTGTAGTATAAAAATATAAATTATAATATATCTATATAGAATATTAGTAATAACTTATAAATAATAAGTATATTATTATTATTTAATATATTATTACTAATTTATCACTATTTACTAACATATAAATATATAATATACTAATGTAATAGTGTTATTAGTTATAATTTACTAACATACTTAATATATAATATATGCTAATCTATTAATATATAATATATACTCTTATAATATTAACATATTATAATTTATAGTAGTTAAATTTGGACCAAAAAAATATTTGATAATTGTAGAATTTTAGATTAAATTTAGCCTATTAAATCATATAGGGCACCCCTGGACCGAATTGGACCGGACCAGTATGGACCGAACTCCTGTTTGGTCCGGTCCAGGGTGAGAGAATTTTTGGACCGATTGAAATCGGTCCACAAATTTTTCGGACCGGACTGGACCGAACAATTTACACCCCTAGATGATATATCAAGTTTCAACTTGCAAATTATATCTAACAACCAATTCCAAAACTTCTTTTTTATTTTTTCATTTCTTTATTGTTTATTTTTTATTTTTAAGCAACAACCTTTTGAATTTGTTGGCTTTTCCTTTTTGCAAATTCAGTACAAGGATCTGGGATTTAAAATAAAGATTAGAATAGATCTAAAATCTGAATTTTATTTTGGATCGAAATAGATCTGGAATTTGTATTCAAATTTGAAATTACAGATTTGAAAATTAAAGTAAGAATTTGAGATCAGAATAGAAAACTCTAGAACACACAAAATTACAAATCTTGAATCAAGAATACGAATAATCAATTTTGGAAATCACAGATCTGAATTCAAACACACGAAATTAACAAGAATGAAGAAGAAATTTGAGATAAGAATAGAAAATCCCAGAACATGCCTAAAACAAAACCTCAATGCAAGAATTAAAATGATAAATTAAACCTAAATTTGGAAACCGAGCTCTGATGCTAATTGATGTGAACCGTGGGACTTAAAATCTTTTGAACCCATGAACAAAAACAAATCCACCCAAGAAAACCAAAAATAAAGTCAAGATGATCTAAACCTGTTGAAAACTTATTTTAAGAACCTAAATTTTGAAAAGAATGCCACAAAAGGTTTGCCTTTGATAAATTCTTAGCTCATTCAAGTACAAATAAAGAAAACAATAACTCTCTCTAAAAAAATACTATTAACGTTCATAATAATATAAAATAAAGAAGCATGTGTTTTTATAGTCTTCCAATGAAACCTTAGGGCCTAATAAGGCCTACATTACTTAAAAAACATGGGCTGAACACTTTCAAACCTAAAAATCTTAAAGTACACTCCTATATCTAATAAAAGAAGTTTAAAAAATGGCTTAATTAGACCCAAATGCCTACAACTATAGAAATATCAAAATAGGCTCACACGCCTATGCTAATCGAAATAAAAGTCTTCACTAAACCACTAGGTTATGCCGCCCTCCTTTGTAGCTTGTATAATTTGGATTAAAGTTGGTTCTTCTTCTTTTAAGCCTATCTTGAATGTTGGAGTTTGTCTCGATGAATTTGCAAACTCAGCCCAAGTGGATTGCACCAGTTTTTGCATTACTTCATTGATCTTCTTAGCTCTTGATCTTGTGATTGACCCATTTGAAACTTGCAAGGGATCTTTAAGACTTGGTCCACTATGGTGCCCATCAGGCAGTTATAGCGTTTAAATTTGAATACTAGCATGGGCCAGGCCCACCTAGGTTGCTTGGCCCACCGACCCAAAAAGGAACTTGTACCAATTTGCGAACCCATAGTTGAATTGCCACTATACCTATATGCTATGAATTCGCGAGGTATTGCATAGGAGGCAGTATTCATGAACCTCAAGTGGGGCCCACTTGAGGCAAAAAATAAAACATAAAAGGAAGGGAAAGAGGGGTTGCAAGCTAGGAAGTTGAATTCCCACCATACTCGTATGCTAAAGCTTGGAGTATTGTGTGAAAGGAAATCCCGAGCCCTTTAGGCCTAGCCTAGAGGACACGAGCATGAAAGCTGAATTCCCACCATATGTTAGGAATTTGAAGGGTCCAATGTGGAGGAAAATTCCAAGCCCTAGGTCGGACCTAGTTGGCCAAACACGATTGTGAGAATTCAGACAGGACCCAGGCCTCCGCCTAGGCCTACTTGTCTGAAGGCTTGGAGTCCAGACCACTAGCCAAGGCCTGGGTCTAGTGCCCATCGAGGACATCAAATGCACGCGGTGCGTGGGAATCAGTAGCCGCGCAGAGCCATGCTACATAGGACTATCTAGGCACTCAAGTGCTAAAGGACAAGAAGCCCCGAGCGATATGGCGACGTTAGCAAGAACCACACCATATTAAATGGGGACCATGCTGCATTAAATGGATATCACGTCGCATTTAATGATCAACCATAGGAACACAGCACAACACGACAAGGGGAACTTCCATTAGGCAACAGACTAACAAAGGGTGCAACCCAGGCTATGGATGGCATCCCCAAGACCCTCGATCAGAAGATCTCCTGTAGGTATATAAAAATCCCACATACCCCATAGGTTCTCTCTCTGATCTTTTACTTTTTAGCATTCTATTTCTCGAACTCTCACTCACACCTTGACTAACTTTGGCATCGAAGGAACCACGACTGCTCGAGTCACCCTTTCACCCTTCGTGTATGCAGTTTGACGATATAGTCCTTGTGATATAGAGTTACCCAAGCCCGCAAAACACGACTTCAATATATGTATGAATTTGTTTTATTTTGTTTATATATTTGATATTATGAGCTTAGTTCTTTGAATATATGTATTATTTATATGAATAATGATATATCCCAAACTTATAAATATATATATGTGTGTGTGGTGGCTAAAAGGGAGGGGCCTACTGCAACAACCTTCCGACCTCTCACGGTGGAACAACATATACCGCACGATTTTTCTTAATTGTTATTTATTTTTTCCTTTCAAAGAAGTGATAGATTTAAATAGATCTTATGAAAAATAAGTTAACAAATTAACGTGATATAATATGGTATGTTATTTATATTCTAAATAAATTTTTTTTTATAATAATAGCTTGTACATGAACTTAGTTTTATAAAATTTTTATATAAACAAAGCATTTCTTTTTCTTTGGAATAAGCATTTATTATACAAGCAAAGTACGTACTTGCAAAGGTCAGCATCCATGTATTGAGGAAGTAATGACTCTTGGCAAATTTTGAGGAGTAAGTTTGTTGGACCTATAATCGGTTACGTACGTGTAGAGTTCATGCAGCAACTTAAATAAAGTTGGCGACTTTTCATAGTATTGTTGAGAGTATCGATTTCCTTGATCATAAAAGAAGCACTCACTCTTGGCAATATTTCTGTAGATCCTTTGTACGACGTTGTAACGGCAATCTCGTGTCTCAATAAATGTACAAGCTTTCAGTTTTCATAATATTTAATGCCATTCCTTGGATTGATTCTTTTAGCTTTCGATGAAGATCATTGGCTTTATTTCAGTTAAGGCTGCGACACTTAAAAAGAAGGGAAAAAAAGAAGACGACCAAGCTTCGTTAACGTAGGAGGAAGCCCTTTTTTTTTTTCCAATGCATACACGTGTGCATCTCTGTGTACTGTACACGTGCGCACATGCGAAGACCATGTGTTGAGCATGCGCGCAGTCATGATTCGATAAAAAAGCGATGACTCTTGGCAATATTTGCATGTACACATCATCCGTTGGGACTTTCATCGTGGCAGGTGTTTATATATATATATATATATAGGAAAATGATATGATAGCCTTATAATCTCTTTACAATTTTTTTTTTTTATAATTTTTATAATTTTATAATTATTTTTAAAAAATTTCTTTTATTTAATGAGTAAGTAAATGATTATTAATAAAAATATATATTTTTTAATTTCTTTTTTTAATAATTAAAGATGTTAAAAGGGTATTTAAAAAAAAAAAAATACACATAAAATAATAAACAAATAATAGTTAAATTATAAGAACATCACTACCCTTATAATATATATGTAAAGCAATTACGAATATCTTGCGTGAACATAAGAATTCATATTATTCAATTTCAATTGTGAAGGGTGAAAAAAGAAGAAGCTTAATTAATCTCGTTTAAATTGAGAAATTATCTCATCTCATTATTATAATTTTTTTTTTATAATTTTATACAAAATATAATTAACAATATAGTTTTTTCAAAAATTCAATTTTTTTTTTAAATTTAAAAAAAAAAAATATTTTTATAATATTTTATTCAACTTTTAACTTTTATCTAAATATTGTTAAAATCTTATTTTTTAATATTATTATTATTTTAAGATTTTAAAAAATTAAATTAATTATTATATTTTATATAAAAATTTAAAAAAGTTGAAATAATAGATAGGATGAGATAAAACGTTTTCTGAATCCAAATATACCATAATATATTTATCTCACTCCATAATGTAAATTATACAATACGATTTCTATAGTATTAAGATCACGTTTGTATGTTAAAAATATCTCAAATCATCTATAAATAATAATAAAATAGTTTATAAATAATAATGAAGTAATTTAGGAGTTGTGTGAGAGCAAGATTAGGGCCCGTTTGTATTCAAAACTCATCTAAACTCATTTTAACTCATTTTCATTTCATCATTATATTTTTATAATTTTTCATACAAAACATAAATTCTTATACACATTTTTCAAATCCCAATACACATTTTTTAAATTCTAATACACATTTTTTAAATCTTAAAATAATAATAATATTAAAAAATAAACTAAACTCTCACAACTCATCTCATCTCCGAATCTAAACTAGACATATTATTGTGTTTTCAAACAGACCTAATAAGAAATACGGTACAAAGATAAAGTAAAATAAAACTCTCAGAATTATTTGAAAGAGAGCATAAACCAATTATATATATATATAAAGAAGTTAATTATTTTGGAAGTTGCTGAAAATTTAGCATATAATTGCATGATCAGTTTGGTCGCTTAGCTTTTGGAATCAGTGGGGGTATTACCGCATTAGGCAGTGACTTTAATGCGGGAAGCAGGGGGGGGAAGCTACATTCTTCTTTTTTGGGTGGCCGTCCTGAAAACCTAATATTCCTTGCTTTAGTTATTATTACTGGAGCCATTATTGATAATTACGGAGGTGTGATTCTGCTCTTTTTACTAGAGGTAATATGGCCTAGCTAGCAAAATCAAGTACTGAAGAATTGCAAAATATGCTTAATTTTACATTAAACATCCTGCATTGAGCTACCTAAAAAAGTAGAGATAAAATGTGAAAATTTAAGTTACAGTAAAGTAAATGAAAGGTGCTGGGTTGGGACGACAAATCCAATTCAGTCCATTTCACTTTAAACTTTTTCAACCATCCAATTACCCTGACATAGCTCACTTCATACCGAATTTACTTGGTTTGGTTACTGCACAATGCACATAAACATGACTAGAGGGACATGGTTGCACTGGGTCCCACTACTCTTTCGTACAAAAGCTGCTGTCAACTTTCTCTCTTTCTGTTTACGATAAAAAAGGGCCCGACAGAATTTTTTCATTTATTTATTTTTTCCAATAAATGCTCTGCTGCTTAGCAGTTAGCAGCATGGTGGGGGGCAAAAGTTGCAGTTAACAGTAATATGTCTCATAAATTTTAAATATTTTTAAATATTTATTTATATTCAAAAATAAAATTAGAATTAGATATTTAAAAAATAATTGATAAAATATATTATATTAATAAATATAAATAATATATAATTTTTATATATAATTATATAAAAATAATAATCATATATTATAAAATTATATAAAAAAATATGTCTATTAATTATCTTATAGGATGATTTTTTTAAAAAATCTTCTTAGTTTACTAGAAAACATTTTAAAAAGAAAAAAAAAGGAAATTTCAATTTAAGATTTTTTCTATAAATTAAATTCGGCGATAATTTTTCATAAAATAAAATTAATTTATATATCATTTTTAAAATGAAATGTTTTATCATTTCTTTTTTATTATAAATTAGCAAATTATTTTTTTTTTTTTCGGGGATTAGAGTGGGTTTATGTGAGTATTGAAATTTGAGGAAACAATTTCAATAAAATTTTGAAAATCTGAATATTGGAGGGCAATTTTAATTATATAAGAAAATTTAATTATTTACATACTAAATTATTATTATTATTATTATTGTTTTTTTAAAAAATTGGGGGGACAAATTATTTTTAGATTAAGATATTTTTATAAAAAAATACATACTAAAATGAGTTTTTGAAAAATAATTTTATTTTTTTTTGGGTGGGGGGAGAAGGGGGTGATAGCCCCCCAAAGACTAACTTGGGTCTTACTTTATCTAAACTTATTTAAACATTTAAATATATATTAAACTCATCTAAGTAGATTCTAAAAAAATTTAATCAATCATTTTAATTCACTACTACTTATATAAAACGCAGACAAGTTCAACTCATTTCCACATTTAAACGTAGTTTTAAAAAGTCATATTTAGCATTTACTATTTGGGAGACAAATATATATTTTATTCAACTAAAATCATTCATGTTTCTCTATTTTGCCTCGGCTAATCCATTTTTGGTCCTTTCTCACTTTCTCTTTCCCTTTCCCACTTTGATCTCTCGTTTTACCTTCCTTTCTTTCATTTAAAAATTAAATTATAAATTAATATATAATTAGAATAGAGAATAATTGTTAAATGTAAAAAATAGAAAAAAATTATTATTATTAAAAAACAATATTTATTATTATTTTAATTAATAGATAAATAATTCAATATAAAAATCTCTCTTTAATGACTAAGGCAAAATACAAAATATGTGATGGAAAGAAGTAGATTTTATAATTTATTATTTAGTTTATATCTTAGTACTCATTACTCATGTGTGAGCCAGACTCTTTTTTAATATATGGCCCAACACTATATATAGAAAAAACTTAGATAATCCAATACATAAAATATTTAATTAAATAAAATAGATTGTACAGTCATAATTCAAACTCAAAACTTAACTCAGATGCCATGTGAAATACTATTTATCTCAAAAGCTTAAATTTAAGGAAAAATTCATATTTAATTATTAATATTTTTAACAGTTAAATTTTAATTTATTTATTAATATTGATTAAAAATAGATAATATTTCTGTCTCATTCCTGCATTATATATTTTGTTTAAAATATTTTTAATTAAAAAAATATCAAAAAAACTTTGAAGATGTAGCATGAATCGATCCAATGGGAACATTTTTTTTTTAATTTTTTAATTTTAAAAAAATTAAATATTTTTAGAAAAAAAATTACATCATCATTAAAAAATAATTTCTTAATTACTAGATATTTCTTTAATATTTGGATATATTATAGGATGATTTAGTATTAGATAAAAAAAAAGTACGAAATGAGATGATTTAGCATTAGATTAAAAAAAAGTACGAAATGAGATGATTTAGCATCAGAGATAAAATGATATGACTTATAAATAGTAATAAAATAAGTGGTTGGAATGATTTGAAATTTGAAATAAGTGATTGAGATGAGTTAAAAGTACGAAATGAGTTGTGAATAATAAAACTGAGTTTTAAAAACAAACGGGCTCGACAGCATGCGTATGACACATCCTTGTCCTTGCTCAGCTTTTCCCTCTTTAAATTATATTCTTTTAAAAATATATTTTTAACTAATAATACAATAAAAAAAGAAAATTTTTTATTGTAAAACATTTTTATGTAGCAATATGATTAATAATACAATAAAATATTTTTTATTGTCCTTGCTCACCGTATTTATGTAACGTGATTAGTTAAATTGATCTATAAATTGAAGACAATCAATAAACATATAGTAGTATGCAAATTGATGCACAAAATTACTTATATATAATATTATTCATTAAAAAAGAACATAAATTCATCTAATGAATAATGCTAGTTGTATTCCTATTGACAATGGTTTCGATACAATTCCTTTATTCGGTGATTAAAAAATATTTTTTAATAATATCATATTTTTATTTTTCAGTTTTAAGAATATAAAAAAAAAAATGAAAAAAAGTGACAAAATAACCTTGAATTTGGAGTGTAGCGACTCTTCATCTGATTGGATAGTGATTTTCTTTATAATTAATTAACTTTATAGGGCTATTATTTTTATTTTTGAACTTAAAATTGTGAAATACCTTTTATACCCCTATTTGAAAAAGAAAAAGAAAAAGGAAAAGAAAAAGAAGAAAAGAAGAATAAATAACTGGCTATTATTACAGCCAGGATGGGGGAAGACATTGACAAGGATCTCCTCTGCTGATTGACCTACTCAGTGACAGGGAGGTAGGGTCTTATTGGTGGTAAAAGGGAGAAGAAGTGTAATAGTGGGCTGGCTATAAGGAGAGGGTGGAAAGTTCTCCATGTGGCCCACAATGGGTTGCGCTCAGTGGGCCACCCAAATCCACCACACCAGACGGCCCACCACATGCCAAGGGAGAAGATTCATCATTCTTTTCCAAATGGCACGTGGGATCTCTCCGACCCCACTTTAAGTTAGAAATGGGGAGCTTCAGCTCGAGATGGGGTGGGTTGCTAGAGATAGGGAGCACTCTTTTTATTGGACTCATCACAACCTGAACCCATTGATGGCTATGCAAAAGGCTCCTCCTCGCACTTCGATTGCAAACAATAATAAAATCCCATTAAAGTTGATAATTACGTACAAATATTTTTGAATATATTTTGTACACTTCGTTAATGTAATTAATTAAAATAATTATTTTATATTAAAAAATAATGCAACCAATCATATTAATAAAATATACAAAAATGTATGCAAAAATAACTAAGTAATACTATATATCACACTATCATCGCACTTGCATTTCATTAAATATAATGTGGAATATTTATTATTATTAAATAATAAAAAAGTATACAATAAATAATCTTTCAATAATAATAAATATATTACATCTTATTTAATCAAAAATAAATAGAATAATAATATGATGTATAATTTTTTTTTTTTGTACAAATTTTAAAAGCATTAATTACCTTCCCACCCACCGTCTGGAATAGACCGTCAGCAAGAATCCCGCAGGCTGTAATCTTGTAAATCTAGCTCATATAAAGCACTTTTTTTAAAAAATTAGATTTTTTGCACAATTTCTTAAAAAATTTAGTCATATTTGATTAAAAATTATTAAAAAAATTATATAGAAAGATAAAAAAGTACACTTTATTTAAAAAAATGAATAATAAAATTAAATTTTTTTCTACATTTAAAGAACATTTTAATTTTACTATTCATTTTAAAAAATAAAGTGTACTTTTTGACTATTCTTTATAATTTTTTTAGTAATTTTTTATTAAATATGACTAAAATTTTTGAGAAATTGTACAAAAAGTATAATTTAAAATTTTTTTTTAACTATTTTGTTGAGAGTGATATAAAGAAGTTAAAAAAAAAAAAAACCCCCAAAATCACTGGTGATTTCACACGTAGCACAATGATTGTGATAATTCGTAGTTGTTGAGCAGAGAGGGACAACCTTGCATTGGATTGAAAAGTTTGCTGCTTCTTTAACTACAGCAAGAAAACCAGAATGCTGTCTTGTCCTCGTCCTTATTTAGCACATAATACACACTCAACTAAAGCCACCGCATTCTTCGGCTTGCCAAGTTTCATTACTCCACAAAGTGAATACATTTTGAAGCCAAGTTGTCAAAAATGTTCGCCAAGTGTTTGGTTTAAGAGAACATATAAGAAGGGAAAAAAAGGGGGGGAACGGACAACATAATTATGATCTGCCGCCTTCTTTGGATTGCCAAGTTTGCACGACTTTGGCAAAGTGGGCAATACAATTTCATGCCAACTGGTCGGAAAAGTTTGCCAAGTGTTCGGTTTCAGAGAACATGCGAGAGAAAGAGAAGGGACAAAGCCAAGATCGAATCGTGAAACTGACAGTAAAAAAACTATTTTTTTTTTTTCCAACCAGAACTGTCAAAAGTTCTTGTCTTTCATTCTGCCGACTCACCATTTTAGTAAGTATGTTCAGAATTGTCATGCAAATTGAGATGAGATTTGCATGAAGAAATGCCAAGTCTTCAACATTTCTGTGACTGTCAGTCTGTCATCGCAGCACACGCGTCCCGCTGTGTACTCCAGCCTCTTCCTCCTCTTCAAACCTGCACGTTTACCTCCTCTAACTGTAACTTCAGGCCGTCCCTTTCATATGAGAGATCGAAAATAACGACGTGGGTCGGGCAGATAGATGTGATGACAGCTCTCTGGTTTTTTTTTTTTTTAAATTTTATTTTTAAATTATCGATTCTTTATTTGTATAAGTAAAAAATTAAGGTGTAATTAGAGCACTCATATCTCGCCCGTCATATTATTATGCTGGTTAAATTAAAGGAACTCATTTTTGGCTCCACATCCAATTTCTTATAATAAGAGTAGATTTGATATAATGAATAGTCCTCTCCCATGTTCATGAGAGAGCACTATTCATTCCAATCTTATATTTTATTAATTGTTTATTAAGAATAGTATTATGATGTGAAATAAAATAATATAAAAAGTAATAAAAAAGATAATAGAATAATGTTGTTTGAATAAATTAGAAAAAATATAGAGAATGAGATATGAGAGATTTTTTAAAAGTGATTAAAATTTAAAAAAATTTATAAAGAGTGAAATTCTTAGTTAACATTTGAAAAGAATTATAAGTAATGGGATATGAATACTCTTAAAAGCACTAATATTGGGCGCATCAAATGTTATTAATCCCTAAATTATAGGATTTGATTTAAAATTTTACCATAAAACTAACCCATATCTGAATATCCATAATAGAGGATGTAGTGGCAGAGCTAAAGATTTATTTTTTTGGGGGGGGGGGGGGGGGTCAAACATAATTACTACAAAATATATAAAACATTTTTTTTATTCTATTTCTATTTTTTTAAGCAGTATAGAACAATCTAATATTAAAATCTACAACAAAAATAAAATACGTTTAATACAATTTATATATTAAAAAAATATATAATATGTCAAGAACATGTAATCATAATAAAAAAAAAATATTAAAAATATGTTAGAACTCATCCAAATTCTTTTTTATTTTTATTTTTATCTATAATAAAAACATATCATCATGTTATTATATTATTTTATTTTATATGACATGTATTTTATTTTTAAATTAAATTAAATTTTATAGAGGAGGGCCAAGATAATTTTTAGAAAATGGGTCAACACAAGATAAAATTAAAATTTATTCTACTAAATTATAAAAAAATAACCTCTATTATTTTTTCCTTTTAAAAAATATTTTTTTAATTTTTTTTTTAAAAAAAGGGGTGGAGCCCGGGGATAGGAAGGCCATGGGCCATGGCCCCCCTCGCCCCAACGTGGCTCTACGACTAAGAGGATGTGTTTAGGAGGTGCTATAATAACCCCCTATATTTGAGGAGTTACTATCCATTCTTATATTAAAATTTCAGTATATTTAATTAGGAATAGTTAAAGATGTGAAATAAAATAGTGAAAAAGTAATAAAAAAAGAATACAACAATATTATTTTAATAGAATAGAGAAATGATATAGAATATAAACTAGAAGATTTTTTGAAGATAAGTAAAATTTAAGAAAAAATTATAAGGAGTAAGATTTTTAGTTAAAATTTGAGAAAAATCTTGAGAGATAAGATGTAGATGCTTTAATTGATCTAAAGGATCTTGAAAAAAAAAAAATATACTAATTTGAATAAAAAAGAATGGTACTTTTTATAATAAGTGAAATATTTTAACAACCTACAAAGCAATCAAATAATATAGTATGATGTGATAAATGAGATTATAAAATAATTTTTAATTTAAAATAAATTTAATATCATATAAAATTTTATAAATTTGTTTTTATATATAAATTTTTGTATTTATAGCATTTCTCTAACAGTAATGTTTAGCGTCCTTTGTTGGGCAATTTGGACTTTGGTAGCTGCTGTATCTTGACTTTTTTATAAGTTTAAAGGTTGAAAAATGTTGAAAAGAGTTGTGAATAGTATTAAAAAGTAGGTAAAAAATAATAATAAAATATTAAATAGTAATAAAAAAATAATAAATAGTAATAAAAATAAGTAAAACATAATATTAAAATAATAAATAATACTAAAATATTTTAAAAATACTTTAAAAACTCCCACTTACCAAACGTTCTGTCTTTTTATCTTTTTTTTTTATTTGGGCCCTTGACCACCAATCTCCCTTTCTCTTGGCTCTGTTTCATTATCGAGAGAAGAAGTCTTTACTATAGGAAAAGCATGTCCCTAGGCCCGTTACCCACTCGTCTCCTGGGCATTTTGGGCCCCTCTCTAATGGGCTCTCGAGTCTATCCCAACATTGAGATGAGATAAAAATTATATAAAATATTATTAAAATATAATTTTATTTTAAGATTTGAAAAGTCAAATTATTTATTATATTTTACTTATGAGTTTATAAAAGTTGTAATGATTAAATGGATTGAGAAAAAATGATTTGTGTAATCAAATAAGATCTAGAGCTTAATTCAATAAGAAAAGAATTTCCCATTTAGTTACAGCACTAGAAACACTGTTCTTCATCAACCGAATTAATGAACATATCCAGAATTTCCATTTATGTCAAAGATAGGCGAAACATATCCAATGATGAAAAATTATTTTCATTATCCTTATATCACACAATATAATATATATTTTTTAATATTTTTATTTTTGTTTTCACTTAACAAGTATGTGGTGTATGGATGATGAGAAGAACTCAATTAGTTTAACAAGAATAAAACAATGATAAAAATAAAAATAAATCTGGTGTGTTGTGTAGGATGAGTAGTGGCAAAGCTCATCCAATGATATATCACAGGATAGGAAGCTACCCATCTGTAGAGAGTGTAGCCTTAGAATTTGAGTCCATCCTATCTTAGGTAATTGTAACTAATCTCAGATTAGAATAATCTAGGCTGATGGATCAAGCTATTGATTGAGAAAGAATTCAAAACACCAAACAGATTTATTGCAACAATGAATGGAGTTAAGCCAGTTTTAACGGTGAGATCATCGTATAATAATAAATATCCACAAGATAAGTGTATAACCGCCCTTTCCATTGGCAACTACCGCCCTGCCTCAGTTTGAGTAGCGGCCTTTCCACTAATTGCAGATATTTGCTTTAGGTTGGTAAGCGCATTTTGAGCATGCCTCTTTGTGTTGGCACCACCATGTTTAAAGGCTTCCACCAATGCCCTAAACAGGGACTGATTGAACGCGAGCCGCTGACTCTGGCTTTCCACTCTCGATATCCTCTCTATCATCCAAATTGCTCTCTCTTGAAGATCTCCGGGTCGAGCTTCATTGAAAAGATTGATCAGGGCATTGACCGCGCCCTGGTGTTCAAGCTCATCAACTACTCTCTTGAAATTGTTAGAGGTGCCTAAAACAAGTGTGGAAAGTGCCTCTACTGCAGCAATTTGAACACCAGTGTCCTCCTCATCTGTGAGAAGATCAACCAGGGGTTTGATGCAGTTGCTCTTGAGCAAGCACAGCTGAGTATCCTCTTCACATACAGCATTATGAATGGGACATGTAGAAGGTTTATTAGCAGCCCTCCCACACATGAAAACTAAGGAAGAGCAGAATCCATTGTAAGGGATTGGTCGTGAGTCCCCAGCAGAAACTGACATTCCACATTCTGACAAATTCCTCAATCCAAGGGCAGCAAGTTGCTTCACTCTTGGTTTTGAAGGAAATCGAAGCTGCTCACAGAAAATGGTCATAAGGTTATGCTCTCTGACAATACTAAGAGTCTGCAAATCATGGATCCTTGTAAAGTGAAGTAAAAGCCCAAGGAGACCCTCTGCCATGCTTGATGCAGGATTAGAGTTACACCTCTGGAATTTGAGAGTTGTTACGGTCCATCTCACGAAACTGGCTCCGAGGTGCGTTTTCACTTCTTCTTCTGATAGGGAAAGGTTAGCAAGTATACATGCAGCATCAGATTGCTCACCTTCCGTAGATTGGCTGCCTAAAAGTTTATCTTTGAACAAGTGAAGCTTGTCAGGTCTTAGCTCACTTGTTAGA
Organism: Platycarya longipes; assembly: GCA_036559045.1. Lineage (NCBI taxonomy): Eukaryota > Viridiplantae > Streptophyta > Magnoliopsida > Fagales > Juglandaceae > Platycarya > Platycarya longipes. Next base: position 24,915,360 of record CM071801.1, read on the forward strand.
TCTTCACCAAACCTTTCTGAGAGTATTCTTGTGAGCCTGAAAGCATAAATTCTGTGTTCATCTTCTGAATGTTCAAGAAAGGATGTAATTGTTTTGATGCCATCCCCAGATTTTATATGAGAAGTCACCGACTCTGCAAAACATAAGCCATGGCTTACTGTTATTATGCTTTAAGATATTGTAATCTCCATTCTTTAAGCTATTGTTATCACAAGTAATGAGACAGTCAATTTCCCCCAACTATGATTACGACAGAATCGTTTCCATTTTATGGTTATATTCAACAAGCCCCATGGTAATTATCATGTAAATAAGAAACCGAGTTTACAAAAAGTTAACCTAAGTACCTGCTTATGTTTGGCCTACTATGCATTCCAAATTCTTGGACCTTCTGTTTTGCAATTTTAGGCACATATAAACAGCTAACCCACAATATGATTAGTACTAAGATGTAGGAATCACAATAGTAAGTTAATAACGAAGTAAATTATAGGATTTAAGAAAAGGAATCCCAGCTCCAAAGCCTACAAGAACATCCGAGAAAAAAAAATAGAACACCGATTTTGTACTGGTTACACTGGAGGTCTTGAGTGTTTTAGTTAAATTCTCTACTTTTAAAATGGACAGTGGTCATTATGGAAGGACACTTTTGAGGAGGTATCACAGCAGCTTTATTCATATAACACATATGGACAATGTTCAGATCCTAGTATATGATCATCACACTGACGTAATGCCCTTCTGACAGCATCAGCTACATCTTTACCCAAGTCTGATTTCCTATAAATGGAAGCCAAAGAAATAGAAGTCTGAAAATTCTAGGCAGCCGCAGGTATCACATAAACAAATTAACCACATGAAGATTTAGTAAGATATATATACAGAAAGGGATGCATGGTGACAAAAATATAATAATTTTAAACATAATTTTTTCAACGAGGACACACCTGATGCCTGGGGAGACAATGCAACTCCATACAGGATATGGAGAATAGAGACTTGGCATCGAGGGGATACAATAGATAGAAGGCCCAAAAGACTACATATAAATGACTCCGACTGCATTAAATGTCCTCTCTTGTCAACAGAAGCCAATTCCCAGTTCCCTGGTTTTGAAACAATCTTGGCAATTGTTGATGCCGCCAATTCCTTCAAATCAGGTGAAGTGTCCTGAATAAGCAGAATATCTGTAAGAGCTGGAAGCACAGCAGAGTCAACAAGGATGATTGCATTGTCATCCAGCCCAGACAAGTTATACAAAGCTTGCAAGCTTGATGCCCTTCCTTCTGGCTTATATAGCAGTTTAACTAGTATCTTAGCACTTTGCCTAGCAATTTGTTCTTTACTGCTATTTGTCAAGGTCATCCTTCCCACAATAGATGCCATCTCTATTTTAACATCATCAGAACCTGTTCGATTGAAAGGCCCATATAAATCTATGATCATGAAAATGTGCTACTGATATAATGAAGACAAATATCTCAGAAGATTCCTGTTTCCTGCCTACTATGCTACAACTCTACGGAGAAACAAATAGTAGTTAAAAGTAACATTGTGCTCTCTTATAAACTGACTTACGTGGCGAGACATTTGAAAAATCACCACATATGAAATGTCACAAAATAACTTATGGATGATGGAAACAGAAACCTCAGAAGGCATACCTCCACAGAGCCGACTAATTAAGGGTTCAAATCTTCCAGCTTCTGCCAAAGGTTGAACATTATCCTCAACCCTCTCCATCTGCTTAAAGACCTCCTCAGCTAGATTGGATAGTGTAGGATGCTCCAGATTTCCTGCCATACTCGAGAGAAGAACTAATGCACCTTTTTCAGATGCAATTTTTATGCAACAAGCTTCATCACTAGAGAACTCAAGTAATAATTTCACAGCAAACTCTCTCTCTTTCTCGGAGCTCCCAATAAGACTACGGATTGCCAGTCTAGCAGCACCGTCTTCAAGCATTCTTTTCTGAAATATTTCATACATATCCTCAGAAACTAGAAAGAGCAATGATACTCATCATCCCACAATCAATAAAGAATATATATGGAAAGAAAACAGATTTTTTGGAAGAGTACCCAATGAAAGAAAGAGGAAAAGAAATGCCTCAATAGGAAAATTGTTGAGGAAAGAACAGAGTTAAAAATTAATAAATAAGAATTGCACCTCTGTTAATATAACAGCCTTGCTACTCAAAGTTTTCCATTTTGACCCAAGATCGTGCTAAAAAATTAATTAGCAACATTTTAAAGTTATTTCCTTCGCATATTTGTCGTGGTTGTAACTTGTGCACTTCGTTGGAGGTGACTGATGTATGTTAAGATCTAACATAGTTTTAAATCCTTGACGTGGACCTTCGACCGGATTACACAGTTAGACGGCTGTGCCTTCAAGGTCAAACTAGTCCTTATCGTCGACTCCATGTTTTTTTATTCATACATATCACATATGTAAGCACCTCGACATGCAATTTGATACAACCAACCCAGTTCAACAAATTCTCAATCACCTTGAACCCATAGATTTTGAAGTGTGCTACACATGTAATGTTGCAAAAACACAAAGCTTAGATCGACAAAAACTGTGTCACTCACCTTGCTTTCTTCATCTTTGGCCATGCTAAGTAAAGCCATGAGTGCCTTGCTTCTCAACTGCGTTCCGACACTCTTGGAGCTATTTCTGAGCAACTTAACAAGGAGTTCAACAATGCCAGCATTCCTCACTCTATATCTACTAGTGGGATACTCCTCGGAAATCTTGTAAAGAAAATCAAGCACCTTCTCAATACTATGGTTATCAACCGAAATAGGCGCCTCACTTAGCCACTTCGCTGCAGAGTTAATCTGAACCTCGATATTCCGATTAACCCACTCCTCGATTGCCCCGGCCAACCCAATATTCGGTTTCAGCTCCAGCGATTTGAGCACCTGCCCGGTCACCGGGCAAGTCGGGTCGCGAGCGTCCTCTATGCACCGCTCGAACCAATATTCAATGGCGGTGCGCTCATAATTCTGAGACGTCTCCAGCACCACAGGTTCCTTCATGACCTCCTTTGTCAGCGGACAGAGGAAGTTCTTGAACGGCGAGGACATCTGCGGTGCTGCCGATTCGGCGTCGTACTCTTCGAAATCCACATGCAGTTTCTGTGTGAAGATGTCGGGTTGGACGAGGAGGTTGCTGAGAATACTCTGCAGAGAGACCAAAATCCGCCTCTCCGACAGCGAATTGGAGTGCGTTAAATCGGTCTGGAAGAGATTGACCTGTTCGGATAACTCGGAAAGGTTATCGGGATCGATTCCTAGAGCTCGCGCTAAGTCCATGATTATAGCACTCTGTACTGCTTTAGTCGTTCGTCTCCCTTGTCCCTCTTTATCTAGCGTACAATGCACTCTCTCTTCGTTCTCTGTTACCTGCGAAAAACCGAATCGAGCCGCCATAACGGCAATAAATTAGAGAAAATGCCAAGTGTATGGAGTTATATATCTAGAAAGGGAAGTGAAAGAGAAAAGTACGATGAATTGAGCTTGCTTCATGTCTCGGGTGAGATCGGAGATCTTTTTGCGGAGCTCGGGGAGGTCGTGGAGAGCGGAGTCGAGCAAGGCAAGCCAAGCAGCGATTGCCAAGGTGCGTTCCTGGAGGGAGGAGCGGAGGGACTGGCAGTGGACGAGCACGAAGATCTTGCTGCGCTTGGTGTAGACCGACACCGTTTCGGAGGCCACGGAGAGATCGGTGGCCACGCCCTTGATGGCGGTGACAGCAGCGGCTGGGAGGGAATCCGGCGAGGGGAATGAGCGGAGGAGCTGGTGGAGAAGGAGCTGGAGTCGGTTCGCAAAGGCGGAGAAGCGGCGTGGGTTCTCGAACGAGAAGCGCTGCCGCTGGTGGTGGGGGTCGTCGGAGACAACGCATAGGTCGGAGAGTGAACTCTGGATGGATTCTATAGCCGCAGACGCCGCCGAAGAAGACACCGGCGTTGCTGACGCCATCTCACCGCGAGTTTGGCATGTGGGAAGTCAATCCACCGGGCAGTTAGAGTCGATTAAAGCTTTCGGTAGTTTGTTAGCTCTGTAGTGAATCCGGTTATTGGAAATTTCGGAGAAGGAAGAGTCAGACGTTTGACCCAGAAGCCCGAAGAGCACACTTTCCAGGAGAGAGGAGGAGTTGATAACTTGATTGAACGGTTGATTTTTCGAAGACAGGAGGTAACAAACACAAACGATTACGAACCTACAGATCCGCAGATACCAACGGATTCTGATCTAATTATGTTTTGGAAAAGAGAATTCACATAGACAGAGAAATTATAGAAAATAAAATTTATAAATTGATGTAATTTTATAATATTTATTAAATATTAAATTTATTTTATAATAGAATTAAATTTATTATATATTAAATTATATTAATTTGTAAAATTATTTTTATGTAATTTTTTATAGTTAATATATATATATTTTAAAAATAGAAAATACTTGGGGATCGGACGGATCGATCATCTTGAAAAACAAACGTCGGTGGCTCTGACGGCGATGGGCGACACTGCCCACCCCATCGTGACTGTCTGCCTCTGGCAACCTTATCGTTGCGATGGCGACCCTTGGTGATTTTCGATGTGCTCCACACAGCTTTAAATTTGTTTCGGATTGTCGTTGGAGGCCAGCAATCATGATGGAGGAGGCGGTGTTGCGCACTACCGTCGACGTCGACTCCGTCTATTGAGGTCGAATATCTTTTAAATTCATTTTCATTTTTTTATTGTGTTTTTTATTGTATTTTTATTTTTTTATTATATTTTTTTCATTATATTTTTTTAATTATATTTTTTATTGTGTTATTTTATTTTATTATATTTCTTATTGTATTAAAAATTTTTTTTTATTGTGTTTTAATAATAGACTGACTAGGGCAACTTGACCAGCTCTCAGTGTCTTTCTTGAAAATATTAACTTTCTATTGGGGGCTCCTGCTGATTTTTTTTAAATAAGTATTTTTTAATAGTATAATTAATTTAAAAAAGTTTTAAAAATATTAAAAAATTATTTTAAAGAAAAAAAACTTCAAATGCATTAGTGGGAGCTTGTAACAATGCACCTAGCAGCACCCTTATATTTTATATGCATATATATATATAGATATATATATATATATATATATTATATTCTTATTTATCTTTTATATTATATTATTTAATATTTGTTAATTATTATATCAAATAGCATTAGTTGAATTATAAATTTAATAACTATAAAATCGTTTAAAACAGAAAAATTCTACCATAATTTTTATACCACATATTACATATAATTTTTTAATTTAATTTTATTCTTATTAAATGTGCGATATATGACTAATGAGTAAAAGAACTCAATTAATTTAGAAAGAATAAAATAAAAAATAAATAAATATAAAAATACTTATAGTGTGTAATGCGTTGAAATGATAAATAGCAAGACTTTTAAAATGAGAGCAAAAAATGATTTTAATATGAAAATCGATAACAACTTAACCCATTTCACAATTATTTTTACAATCATATATTAAATAATTTTTTATAAAATAATTATAAAATAATTATTATTTTATAAAAATTTATTGTTCGAGAAAGTTGACTCAGTCAAATAGCTTCAGGTCAGATAAGTTATTTCAGAATCTCTCTCCAAATAATTATTTTATTCTGAAGTCAATATATAGAGTGTATAGTATTATCAATGTTATTTAATTGATACAATTTAGATTATAAAAAAGTTAGGTCCAAACCTTGATCGGTAGTTGAAGAAGTCAACCAATAAGGAAAAATCTAAACCCCCGAAAAGGAGGAAAGCTAGGAAATTCCGATTGACCCAAGTTAGACTATATTTTTTATTTTTTGAGAGGACCCAACTATATTTATTTAAGCATAGTTGTCGTTACAAGTATATTTAAAGAGAAGAAATATAAGAAAAGTCGAGGAAGAAGATAAGTGGCGAAAGTGAACGCCAAATTCGTCTCCATTTTGTCCAGCTTCTCAATCCTCTTAGTGTACAAACAAGAGAGAAAAGTTTATTTTCAAGTGAATCGAGATTCATAATAGTGAACCTGAATATATCTTTTGATTTCTATTTAACAATTGCTGGCAACCTTTTTTTTTCTTTTTTCCTTTTTAATGGGAACTGCTTGCAATTTGATTTCGAGATTCTGTCAATATTTTATATGGGGTTTGTTGTAACAATTACTTTGCCATTATGTCATGTTTGATTGAAACTAGAAGTATTTCTCTTTTGGCATGTAAATGAATGCCTTTTGAATTCCAAGAACCTGGTCTTTTCTTGTCGACGCTCCAGCTTGCGCTTGGGATCGTATGCAAACCGTGACATCGGGGATGAGCATTACAGGGAAGTTCACGCCTCATCTATGTTTTTTTTTTTTTTTTATAGAAATAATGTTTTCACAGCGAAAAAGGTAAAACCTTTCTAAGCATACATCACATGGCTTAACAAAATAATATATCAAAATATTGCATTACCATTAACATAAACATAAAGATTATCTATTAGTGTTCATTCTTCCAAAACAACTAAAAACCAAAATACATGCAATAAATACAAAAGCTGCATAAAGATCCCCTGCCATCTCTTCTTAAACTATGGGTTCCTTCTTAATTTCCTTGAAATTTGGGCCATAACGAAGACGGTCCAAATCGAAAGTCGGTCCCACCTCACAACTCATCCTAAATGATGACTCATACAGGCGGTCCATGTGGAGGGAATCGTCTATGCCAAGGACTAGACAACACCCAGTAAGGCGTATGTTACCCAAAACGTAAGCAGCTAAGGGTAGTGACTCCGCCGCCCATCGACCCAAGTAGTCGAGAGACACTAGCTCAGAGGTGACGGATTCAGTCGGGCCCGTGGGGATTCGAGACTCCGTCCCTGGGACTATATTCTTCAGAGTCGTCATCACCTGCAACTACTTTTATCGTCCAAAAAGGCGATAGTTGAGAGATAAAAATGGGTGAGATTTCAGGAGAAATCTCAGTAAGTACATTTATATCATAACAAAAGCATTTCAAACATACAATTAAATGAATATCAAACAATCAGCTATAATTTATGCATTGTGAGACTTATGACTTTATTTTATGCACATGCTCATGCTCATGCCGTTTATTTTTCAATTCATTTTTCTTTTCTTATTCACTTCATATGCTTGCTTGTAATCTCGAAAAACAAAACGTTAGAGCTTCTTTTCAAAATTCATCTTTTCGCAAAATGCTTTTCATTTTTCTTATCTTAGGCACTACTTATCATATCATATATGGCCTGAAAGTCCATCTTTTTATCATGACCTCTGTTGGACACCTCACGGTTCCCCTACGTACCGTATGTTCCTGCTAGTTACCGTAGCACCCGATGACCGTATCAAACCTAAGTAGCTACATTTCATGCCCTTTCGCGTTCTTCATCACTCGGTGATTGATCACTCACCTAGCGACTACAAACTTTTCTATAGCGGGAAGGCAAAAACCAATACCGTCCTGTATGCACCCACTAGTTTTAGGTGCGACCACGCTCCAGACACCTTCTGGAGCCATACATGGTCTGCTTACGATTCTTTATCGACCCAAGGGTTTTCACTCGACTTTAGACACTCTTGAGTGAACAGAGAGTTCCACTGGAGCACTACCCCATCCTAGCTTTTGAGATTTTTATAAAACTTTAATTATTTTCTTCTCTTTTAAAAACATGTTTAAAACACGATTTTCGTGCTGTATGCATGAGACATGAGACTCATATCACTGAATATGTGAAATGTAAGACGAATATAACGCGTATTCTACGTCAAGCTCTTTCAAAATTTTTGCACCCCCATAATTCCACTTCTTTCCTATCCAAAAACACATATTGGGCCTCTAACACACCTAGGGGTGCTTGGTCCCTTTCCATTAGGGTTGGGCTGAGACCCTCTCTTAGTGATTCCTAACTTTTTCTTCTCCTATTCTTCTCCAAGCACTTCAATTTAATTTCAACCACTTAGATATATTTTTCTAACCCTAAAACATAGCCTGGCCGAAACCCTATGTCCTTTAAGTTATTATTTTATTCACCTCTTTTTTTTTTCTTCCAAGATAGCTCACCTAATTTTTTAGGTGAAAACCACCAATCATGCTAGTATGATCTTTTAGTTCTTATACTTCTAATTTCTCCAAATATTTAAGTATTTGATCATAACATAAACACAACAATCGAATCAATGATTTAACCCAAAAATCCTTAAGTCTGAAATACATATATGCACAAACCCAACATTTTTCACCTCCAAGTCAAAATCTAACAAATATATTTTCATCTTCACTCATCATGTTGATTACACCACATTCTTCCTTTATATCAAATATTCAAATTCACGACATGAAATAATCTTTACTCTTAGTGAGATATTTAAACTTAAACATGGATTTTTACCACCAAATAAATAACACTAAAGGCATCATCCAATATCATACTAGTTAACCTAAGATCATGCATACATCTCCTTCATTCCACCCCATGTTGAGTAAACTAACTAAAAACCATATATCATTTAGCTCCTCAACTTAGAAAATATCATAACTTAAGCATCAATTTCTACTTAACTAAGCATGGCAATTTTTCTTTCTAATGAGTTTCATTTTAGCATACATAAGTAAAGATTCAAACAACACAACCAAATTCATCCAAAAGTATACTAACATTGCTAAGGGTAAGATAAGAATATACTTACAACACTCCTACCTAACTTAAATGAAAATCTCTTCAAGAGCAACTCCTCTTCAAGAATATTTGTTTTAACTCTTTTCTACTTAGGATAATTTGATGTTTAGAGGTTAGGAGAAAGTGAAACAAAAGAAAATTGAGAGAGAAATGGAGTTGGCCGAGAGGTAGAGAAAATGAGAGAGCTTGTGAGAATGTGAGATGGCCAAGTAAGGTATGAGTTTTCTCAAGGTCATTCGGCCATACCCATTTTCCTATAGCTTAAGGATACTCCACCATACCTTGGGTTGAAAGACACATGATTAGATAAGGGTGGTTACATGGAAAAATAAAGCAAATGATGAAAGTGTGAGGAAGTAAGAAACCGGTTTTGTGTTTCCTTAGGGTAGTCGAATTCCTCATGAGAGATGGACTAAAATGGAAAGGTCTCATCCCATCCCAAGGATATTCCTAAGATCTAACATCACATCAAGGCCATTCGTCTAGAAGATCTTCTCATTTTAGAATGAAATCCTCAAAGAGCAACAAGATCCAAGGCATTCGGTTTCATTGCCTTCCTAGTTGTCTCCACTGAAATTCCTTTCCCTCTTGTCCCGTTCTCTTGTCATTTCAATCCTATTACACACTCATCTAACCATTCTCATGTCAATCCACAAGATCCTAAGACCATGCTTTTGGAAAAATGAGCATGCATGGTTTGGCCATGCCATTTCCTTGGTGTCATCTGAAACCTCACCTCCTTCTCCCTAGTTTCCTTCCATTACAAGCAATCCTCAATCATTTCCTTGCACCACCATACCTCTTACACATCTTACACCTTGTATTTCATCCTCTTACACATGTCTAAAGTGTCCCTTCAACTAGATTTGAATATACATCTAGAAAAACTTTCAAGGTAGCTCATGGCATGCTTCACTTGAATCCCTTGGCTTTCTTTTCTTTTCTTTTTCCTTTTCTCTTTCTCATGATACTTCTCCTCACTTGTCAATCACCTTGTCACATTCTTTCTCACATGATCCTATGTGTGATCATTGGTTTCGATTGTGGAAGATTGCATAGGAAAAACCCCTAAGGAAGTTTCGGCTACATGCGCAACCGAATTCCTTCCTTGTCTTATCTTCCACTTCCTATTTCAATCTACAAGTGTCACTTTTCTAAATATGGCATATATTAAATAGACTAAAATAGACAATATCTTAGTATCTTCAAAGATATCTTAATGATGGAAAAATCTTATCATAAGATTTCACAATCTATCCTACCATCCACTCACTAGTCAAATTCCTACCTACTAGTAATTTTTCATTTTCACCTACTAGTCTTAGGTGATTTACTAGAGTTTCTCTATGGGTGACAAGTGTCTCATGTGTGGGCTTGGTGAGTTATGGGTCAATCTCATAGGCTTGTGGTTTTGTTATCCCTTTCTAGGCCCAATGACTCACTCTAGACTTTCAAGGCTTAAATCTTAAGCCCATACCTTCACCTTCACCTCTCAATATTATTAATTAAATTAATTAATTACTTAATCAAAATAATTACTTAGTTAAAATAATATGAAATAAAAATCTCGGGTCATCACATTTCTGAAACGATTTTTTTTCTTACATTTTCTCATCATCCAAACGAGACACAATAAACTATCCTCTATTCTCCAAGCTGTAAATTCGAACGATAATAGCTAATCAGCTAAAAGACCAAAATCAGATTAAAAAGACGAGTTAGAGATAATATAAGCAATTTGGAGGAAGAAGAAGATGAATAGTAGAGTGAGAAAGAAGATGAAAGAGGAAGAGGAACAATAAGAGCTACATATTGTCATTCGAATTGTCTAAGATACCCCCACATGTCAGTATTGGCGTGCGGTTGTTATCCATATTCACTTGCAAGAAGAATTTCCCTTCACTATTAATAGTAGGTTCTATCGCTTTTGGCTGTAATTCCATAATTTTGGTGAATTGCTAACTATCATTGAAGTCATCACTCTTTTTCTAGGACATAGATAGAAATTAAAAAATTAGTCTCAATATATATATAGATATACTTTTTGTTTTCCCCATTACTTTTACATTGTGATTATTATATTGAGACGTTTGTTGAAAAATCCCACTCTCTCATATATTCCTTTTCGTTTCTAATAATAATTTACTTGCTTAAAAAAAATATCTTAGGACGTTTGAATTTGTGATTGATAATTCCATAAACTATTTAAAATTTTTTTATTAGTAATTTATACATGTATCTCATGTCAATTTTGTCTTTCTCATTTCACAAAGTGCATTTATTCTAAAAAGATTAATCTCAGATAACATCATTGTTGCTTATGAAGCTATGCATTTCATGAAAAATAGAATGAGAGGGAAGAAAGAAGGTTATATGGCCATCAAATTAGATATGAGCAAAACTTATGACCGTATTGAATGAAAGTTCTTGAGATCAGTTTTGAGAAAATTAGGCTTTAGAGAGTTCTGGTTAGACTTAACCATGCAATGTGTGGAGACAGTTAGCTACTCTCTTCTTATCAATGGTGTTGCTTAAAAAGTGTTCCATCCTTCAACAGGATTAAAGCAAGGGGGCCCATTATCCCCTTACCTTTTCATCATTTGTTCTGCAGTGCTATGGAACTTACTTGACAAAGTTGAAGGGAAGGGTTTAATTTTAGGTTTTTCTTTTGCAAGGGGATCTTTGCTTGTTAACCACTTTTTTATTTTGTGTGTGTAGATGATAGCTTGATCTTTTGTAAGGCTAATGTACTTGAATGGTGTCGAATGTCCAACTTGCTGAAATCCTATGAAGACGCCTTGGGTCAGAGATTAAATTTGGAGAAGTTTGCTATTTACTTCAACAAGAACACCAACTCAGACTTGAAGTCAACAATCCTAACTACTGCTCATGTAAGTGAAGCCAAAGTGTTTGAGAAATACTTGGGTCTATCTTCGTATATGGGGAAGAACAAGGTTGCCACTTTCAGAACACTTTTGGATTCCATCAGCAATCGAATTTAGAATTGGAAAGTTAAGATTATTTCACATGAGGCAAAGAGGTTCTTTTGAAATCTATTTCTCAAGCGGTGCCTACTTATTGCATGAGTATGTTTAAGCTTCCTATGACAATTCTAAATACTATCAACAAGATTTTACAAAAAATTTGGTGGGGTAGACAAGGAGATAGAACTAAAGCATAGTGCTGTCTGGAATATGCTAGGCAAGGCAAAGAAAGATGGTAGACTTGGTTACCGAGATTTTGAACAATTCAATGTTGTTTTACTAGCTAAATAGGGACGAAGAATCATGCAATCTAATCACTTGCTTCTAGAGTGTTGGAGGCTAAATACTTTTTTAGAATAGTTTTTCTAAAGAGTAAACTTGGAAGTAATGCTTCATACCTTTGGATAAGTTTTTTGGTGGCCAAACCATTATTGCTTGAAGTTCTTTTTTGGAGAATAGGCAATTGGGAATCAGTGCTCATAGGGAAAGATAAATAGAATCCTCAGCCATTGACATTTAAGGTGCATACTCTTTTAAGTGACATCATTGCTAATAGTCGAGTTACTACACTTATTCAGCAATAGACTAGATCATGGAACCTAACAAAATTGAGGGAGATTTTCTCTGATGATGAAGCTCTCATGATAAGCAAGATTCCAATCAGTTGAATTAGAAAACCTGACCAACTTACCTAGCGGTGTACAAGGGATGAAATTTTTTTTGTGAGAAGTGCATACCACCTTCTTTGTGAACTAAACTTGGCATCTAAAGGTCAATCATCACACAGTGCGGGGAAAGGTGAAAATTGGGCTAAGATGTGGAAGCCTCATATCCCAAATGCTAGTAAGATGCTTCTATTGAAAGCTACTCATAAATCCATGCCTACAAACCAGAATATGTTCGGAAGGAAGATAAGGGAGTCACCTCTTTGTCTTGTCTGCTCTATGGAGTTTGAGTTTGTTGCACATGCCCTATATAATTGTTCTTTAGCACAAGATGTATGGGGGATAAGTACAAGAAAACTTCAGAATAAAAAGGTGTTGGGCCACCGCTTTAATGATTTAGTAGATTACATTTTTTCCACACTACTAGTAGAATATATGGAGATTTTTGCAGCCACTGTGCGACAAATATGAAAGAGAAAGAATCAATTTGTGTTTGAAGACAAGTTTTTGGTACTAGACAGATTAGTGCAAGCAGCTACACACCTAGTCCACGAGTACAAGGATGCAAAAATAAAGCAAGAGCAAAACAACACTCCCGAAAGCTCTCAGACTCATCAATGGAAAGCTATACCTCTCAACACATTCAAGGTAAGTTGGGATGCTGTTGTGGACATGATAAATTACCAAATTAGTATTGGGGTAGTGGTAAGTGACTGGAATGGGGATGTGAAAGCAACTTTGAAGTCATAAGAGATTTGTTCCCTGATGTTTTACTAGCTAAATCTTTAGCTGCACTAAAGGCTATTCTACTTTCCTCTCACCTCAACCTGTAGAGTATTATATTAGAATTTGATCCGATGAATATGGTGAAAGGTATTAAGGTAAATGATGGAAATAGGAGCATGGCAGGCATGATGATTCAAGACATTAAGATCATGCTTCAAAAGATCCCAAACTAGTCTGTGAGACATCTAGGGAATTTATTTCTATTGGTCATTGTTTAGTTAAGGATGCAATCAAATTCTCTAAAGAGAGCATTATGTTGGAGGGAGTCCTTTCATGTATCCATCATTTGCTAAATTCAATTGAATAAAGTATGTTATTCATTTCGATATATATATATATATATATATAATATCAGTAATATATAATCGAAAAAGAATTTGCTTTGAAAGATGGGAGTGAAGTGAGAATTAAGCTAAACTCTCATAGTTAATCAAAAGTGAAATATTTTAGCCAGTACATCATAATTTTATAAAAATAAACTCAAACTTATAGGACTTGGTCTGATACATTGTAAAGTTACTTTTATAAGTATTACATAAATCACATCAGTTTGTGATTTTACTTTTGTAAATTCTCTTTGGAATCAAGCACTGCTCTAATCAAAGTTTTGGTGATAGAACTATTAATTATATATGTTGTCTTCATTATATTGCTTTGCAAAGTGCATAAAAAATCCTGGGCTAATTAGCTTGTCTTGAAATATTGAACTCGAACAGTCAGCTATGTATCACTATGTAACCCTTTTCTTCACATAAGATTGATCTATTCATGTTAAGAGGAGTTTCTTTTAGGAAGAGGAATAGTACCTCCAAACTTATTAATAGCTTTTGGCAGATCAATACAATATACAAAGCAGCAGGATAAACCACAAAGCTACAGAACAGCGAAACATAAATGCATCCAAGCAACAGGCAATATACAGCTTGAAGAATCCCTGCATACTTGCTAGAATGGGAAAGAGCAGCAAGCACAATAGATACAGAGAAGTGTGGCAACACAATAGAGATCGAATGCAATGGATCAAAGAGCAAACAACAGCAACAAAAGAGAATAAGAAATGGCAGCACATAGAAAAATGCAACAGGACCCAAAGACTGCAGAAACCTTCAGAGACGCCTACATCTATACTAAAATATATCACTTCAAAGATCTCACTGTTTATCGCAACATCAAGTTTTGAGACTTTATGATTTACACCAGTACTAGAATCAACATACTCACTCAATTGCACTTCCATACTCATCTGTTTCTTTTGGTTCTTCAACCACTAAATGAACTCCACACCTCTTCACTTCAGCGAAGTTGTTTTCAAGTTCAAAGGACACCTTGATTTCCTCTCCATTTCCAATCTTCAAAATAAGTACTTCTTCAGGAAATTCGTGCACCATCACTTGGTTACTTACAACATGCCATTGAAATAAAAGGATATTATCTGAACTATCTCCTGGTAGAAGAAATCCTTTGGCTAGGAAAACAGCCTCTCGATAGCCTTTTGTCTTATTATCAATAATCACGTTTACCAAAGGTATCAAAGAAGGGGATCTTTGTAAGCCTAAATAGCACATATAATAAATATGCAAATCTTACCCTCCAAAAGTGAAGGTGTACGAAAGGATATCAAAGACCCAATTCCCTAGTGGTTGACCCAATTTGGAACCTCATTGCCAGTTAGGTAAGTAAAGCGATTATATCGAGTGGAGTTGGCTGCTGGACACTGTCAATAAAAAATAAATGGCCAGACCATTGTTAGGAAGAGAGACAGATAGGGGGAGAGAGAAAGAGAGAAATGGAGAATGAACCTGGACAAGACTTTCCCTAAGATCAAATGATATATTGCTACACCCAACCATATTAACGATCAAATTAGAATCCTAATTTAGTCCGTGAATCTCAACTAGTTTGCTACAATTACTAAGGCCAACAAAAACTAATTGTGAACATGAAAAAATTGAGATTCTTTCCAATGATGAGCAGTCATCTCCAAATAGGACCACCATATTTGCAAGGAGTTTGGAAATTGAGTTAAAAGACCTACACTGAGCAACATATAAAAATTGTAATTTAGAAAGCCGACCAATTGAATGTGCGAGTTCACGTTAATTATTTTGTGATAAATCCAAATATGGAGTGAAAATAAACTCCCAACATTTAAGGGAATCTGAACTTTAGACAGATTGCAGTTGTTGAGAACTAGTCTTCCCAAAGCTTGTAGCATATTAATGGGGTTCAAGCTCTTCGATAATACACGTGATGATAAGCCAGATTCTGAGGATTGTCCATTGCTTGAAGAAGATGATTCAACATTCATAGGACCATATGAGGATGGTAATTGCTTAATAGCAGTTCTCTCTATATGCAGTTCTTTTAAAGCCTTCATATATCCTAATTTCTTAGGTAACTTGTCTAGTATTGAACAACTGAACAAGTTGAGAGTTTTGAGAGTCACCTACAAATGTTTTCTGGAAGATTCTTTAGGCTTTTGCATCCTTTCAAACTCAGCAAAATAAGTCCTTTCAAATATCCAAAAAATTGTCAAGCTCATCCAAGCTTATGCAACCCTCAACTATCAGTCTCTAGATTTGGGACTTGTACGAAATCTGGTAACTTGAGGAGATTTTTAGATTGGTTGAGATTAAGAACTTTCAACTTGTTGAGTACCTGCCAAAGCAAGATCATATTAAAATAAAATGAAACTTGTGTGAGTTCTGAAATTAACATCAAAAGGAGCAACTGGATTTAGATTAGCCATACTTTATTCTCTTTCCAAACTTGTTTGATATTACTACATTGCATGTCAAGTACAACAAGGATATCTAGATCAAACGTTGGTGGCAGAAGTTTCAGGGGACACTTATGCCAACTAAGCCATCTCAACTCCTTGGAAAGATGCTCAAAGCATCTTGTGAGATGTAGGTTATTGATCTGTAGCAACCTCGAATTTTTCATATTTGCAAATGCTTTGGTTTTGAAACATACAACTTCAGGTAGTTGTAAATTTATGATGAGACCCTCCACTGCATCCGATCCCTGAAAAAATAGAAAGTTAGATTAGCAACACACAACCTCAATCTATGTAAGGAGAAGTAATTCTCAAGCATAAAAATAACTTTCTTTCCCGGCTCATGTGATCAATTTGTGCACATGGTTATACAAATGTAAATGTCTCTTACCAACTGCTTTTTTAGTACGCCTAGCACATCCTTGTGAAACCATAGCCTATTATGTCTTCCAGGATTCTTGGGCGATGCTTCACGAATAATCTCCCTTCCCATATCTCAAATCAAATCATGCATTCTCAACTTATTTATGTAATCAACAACCATAAGGGACCTCTCGATGAGGATGTTAAGGTCAATATCTAGAAAAAAAGCCACAACCATGGAATATTTTGGTGGCATATTCTTTGTCCATACCAATGAAGAAACATGCGATATCAAGAAATATATCCTTGATACTATCATCGCCCAAGGAATCAAAGCTTATTTTGAGTTTTTGTTGTATCTCGTTGTGAGGAATTTTTTCTAAATTCTCCCATGTGCTTCTCCATTCAATATTACTTCTATTAAATAGATGAGCTCCCAATACTTCAAGGGCTAATGGAATCCCTCCAGCATAACTTGCTATATTAGTGGAAAGTTCATCATAATTTTCTTTCAAATGAGGCATGTTGAAGGCATGCCAACTAAGAAGTTCAAGAAAGTCTGAATGAGTTAGTTCTTCAACTTTATACTTTTCATGCACTGTTGATTTTCCTAGCAAATGCTCATCTCGGATCGTTATAATGACTCTAGTTCCAGAACCAAACCATTCACAATTCCCCACGAATGTATGTATTTGTTCCAACTGATTCACATCATCAAGTATGATAAGAACTTGTTTTTCTATCAAGTCTTCCCTTAATCAAATTGATTCCTCTATCAACATTGCTAAACTCCAAATCCTTTCGATATTTTAAGATATCAAGAAGAAGCTGTTTTTGTAAATCGACTAAACCCGTTAGAGCAGCATACATAACATGCCACTCCAGCTCCAGATCATGAAGAAGAAAATGCTGGTGAACAATCCAATGGTTCCAACATGCAAGTTCAGATATGCTCCAATGCGCAAGATACATGTCATAGTGCCTTAGTTCGTTTACCAGAAGGACCTTCATTGTTATGATGTGCCATGTACCCTTATGTAATTTTATAGTTTGTTATGCCTTTGTACAAATTGCTCTGATTGGATTAATTCTTTAAGTCTGTTACGAGTTAGTTTTTCCCTTCGTGTTTAAAGTTGCAAGGCGGTGTGTAAATGAATACGATACAATATATATAAGTCATCTTTGTTCATTCTCTCAATTCTTTACTTTCTTGCCTGCTTTTATAATCCTTACATGGTATCAAGAGCCTAAGCATAAGCATACTCTGCAATGGTTGCTAATCCAAAACCTTACCCCTTTCTGGACTTCAATAACGTCACTAACCAATATCAACTTGACCATGAAGACAACCCTTCTATTCCTCTGGTCCCTGACCTCCTCAACTCTGAAAATTATACCACTTGGTCGAGAGCTATGTGCTGAGCTCTTTGTGCTAAGAACATACTTGGCTTCATTAATGGCAGCCTAACCAAACCAACAAATCGTAAAGACTCTCTTTCTGAAGTCTGGGAGAGATATAACGACCTTGCCCTGAAATCTAGTATTGCATTGGTGGATAATGCCCAACAGATCTGGTCTGAACTCAAAGAGTGGTTCACTCAACAAAATGGACATAGAATTTTCCAATATAAGATAGCCCTCACAAGCTTACATCAAGACTCTGACTCCGTGAACACTTAGTTTGGTAAGTTTAAAACTATTTGGGATGAACTCCTTATATATGATCCTATGCTTGACTGTACATGTGGGAAGCTATCTATTTTGCTTGATCGTTACCAAAGGAATTGTGTGATACAATTCCTTATGGGTTCCAATGACTCATACAATGTCACCTGTGATCAGATCATGTTACTTGACCTTTACCTCCCATCAACAAAATTTTTTCAATGATACAGCAGCAAGAAATGTAGCATATTGTGCTTAATGGCCTTCCAACACTTGAACCCATGGCCCTTGTAGTCAAACAACCCTTTTACAAAACCTTTCCCAAGCCATCCCTGCAATCCAAACGTGATCGACCATTTTATACTCATTGCAAGATACAAAAACACACCTTGAATGTCTGTTTCAAAGCTATAAATGCTCAAGCACCCATTTGCACTCATTGTCATATGATTGGGTACATTGCCAACAAGTGTTATAAATTGCATGGTTACCCACATGGCCATAAGATTCATGGCAAAAACCCACCCCATGTTACTCTCTCTGTCCATATGACTACTTTTGAACCAATAAACTCACCCAATGATATGCCTACCTTCACCAAAACTCAATACAAGCAGCTCCTCTCTCTACTGCAATCAAAGGAAGCTCTAATTGCTAAACACTTGATAAGTACTGTCCATACAGCTTGTTCTTCTGTACCCTACATGACTGGTAACTGCTTCTCACTCACCTCTTTCACTCCATCACATAACACACTCACACACCTACCTTAGATAATTGACACAGGTGCTACAGATCATATAATTTGTAACACCTTCTATTTTTCTTTCATCACTTCTTCAGTTTCATTCATGGTTAAATTACCCAATGACTAGTCTGTTCTAGTTACCCATAACGGTATTGTCCATATTGCTCCCACTTTAATTATGCATAATGCACTCTGTGTCCAACCTTTAATTTCAATTTAATTTCAGCCAAACAGCTAACATCTTCTTGTTCTTGTTGTTTCCTTTTCTTTTCACAAAATTGTTTTCTCCAAGACCTTTTAACATGGATAATGATTGACATGGGTGAGATGAAGAATAGTTTATACCACCTGCTTACAGCACCAACTCTTCCCCATCAGTTCTCCTTGACTATTTCTCACTTTCATTACACAAGACAATTTTTGTTTCTGCTGTTTCTCATTCTCTTGATTAGGTTTCTGATCTTTGGCATTGTAGAATGGGCCATATTCCTGTCTCCAATTTACATGTAATAGCAAATCCATCTATCAAACATCATGTTTCTACAATTTCTGTTACCAATCCATGCCATGTCTGTCCTATTGCTAAACATTAGAAATTACCATTTCCTCTCAGCACACACAGAAAGTAATACTCTATTCGAGCTCATTCATTGTGATAAATGGGGTGTGATTAATGGATATTCATATTGTTTTAATACTCTTAATATAGTGAAAGTGAGCTTTACATGCTAAATAAGAGTATTAATTTAACATTATGAATTAACTGATTTTGTAATCTGGAATGACATTTTACCCCTAATTAATTATAAATGGGCTTTTGTTACTGGGTTGGTTAATGTTTAATTGAACTCACCAATTTTTCTTGGCCCATTCATTGAGGTCAAGGAATTGACTTGATTAAAACCCATATGCAGAAACATGAGAACCCATAACGTGCTTGAGGCCATCAGAACTAACGCCCATGTTGCATATGTGTGAAGATTCAAAATGAAAACCAATAAATAAAGGGAAGCATACGGATAGAAGCTTGGCTTGTAAGGATAAGCCCATGAAGAAATAAAAAAGGGAAGCTGTGATCTGCTATTATTGAGGTCGTGACTTAATTAAAGCATAACATATGAAGCCCACGCCCAAAAGAGCCTAAATTTCCAATGGATGAAAGGCGACACTTAGAGAAAAATGAAGGAGTCGTGCAATTAAGGAAGATTCGGGAAACACAGTAGCCAAACGACGTGATAGAGAGAAACGGTTACACGATGCAGTCTACGGCTTGGTGAGAGAAGAAGTTGGAGGAATCTAGGTATAAAGGGAAGAGAAGATTTCGGGTTCGGGTTAGCTAGTGTTACTTTTTATTTCCTTTGTTATTTCCTTTATTCTAAGACGATTTTTTGCATTCTAGGGTTTACTCTTTTTTGGGTATTTTCTCAGATTCTATTATGGCTTTATTTAGGTTTATTTTCCTTGCTAGAAATACTATGTGTAGCTAAATCTGAAGATTGGGTTGTGGAATGAGACTCATTTTGTCTCAGATTCTAGTGTAATGTAATATTTTGTTGTTAAATGTTAGGTTTACTTTTTTGCTAGTTGGATTTGGTTTGATGATAAATTGAAGCTTTTGTTCTTGATTTGTTGTTGACGTTAGGCACAACAAATGCTTGGGAAATATCAAGGCTTTCTCTCTTTGCTTGTTAAAGTGTTTCAGCTAGTATGGAAGTAAATCTTTTTAAGAAATTATTGCAAAACTCATTTATTATTTTTCTATCTTCCGATTATCAATTACTTGATTGGATTGTTAGTTGGAAAATTAGCTAGAAAATGAGACAAGAGAGCCTTGTATCCAACCCAAGTGCTTATTATTTTTCTCCTTTAATAGTTACATTAATTTCATCTCTGATTTAAATTACTTAAACTAATTTCTTACTTTTCCTATTTCATCCTTTGGATTTCAGTTTAAGTTTAGTTTTGAATAGAATTAGTTTTGTAAGTAAACTTAAGAAATCTTTTCATTTCATTTGACATCACTTACTCAGTTTTATACAAATATAAAAAAGTACAAAAACATTTCTCACATTTTATTTTATTTTATATTTTTACTTTCATAGTTAACACATACTTTTTACAATAGAATTTTATAGATGCTTTGATAACCCTTGGTCTCTATGGAAGACGATCCTAGACTTATCGTTGAATACAACTTGACACTTCTACACTTGGAAGCACTTTTGAGAACACGTCAGGGGCCAAATTCTATAGAAAACTACGATGGAACAAGATACTTTCTTACCATTGTAGATGATTTTTCAAGAAGCGCTTGGATTTATCTCCTTAGAAATAAATCCAATACCATACCTTGCATAAAAGCCTTTTATAACTTAGCTGAAACTCAATTTCACACTAAAATCAAAGTCTTAAGAAGTGACAATGGTCTTGAGTTTCAAATGACTGAGTTTTTCAATAAGAAAGGAATTCTTCATTAGAAAATTGTGTGGCAACCCCTCCACAAAATGGGGTTGCCAAAAGGAAACACAAACATCTTTTGAACATAGCAAGGGCATTGAAAATTCAATATAATCTTCCAAATCTCTATTGGAATGACTGTATTCTAACAACAGCATACATTATCAATCAAGTTCCTAGTCCTTTGCTTTCCAATAAAACACCATATGAACTTTTTTTCAACTCTCCTCCAACATATTCTCATATGAGAATTCTCGGTTGCCTTTGCTTTGCTTCAACCCTTTCTCATAACAGAACCAAAGTTGAACCTCGAGGAAGAACATGTGTATTTCTTGGATATCCATTTGGTGTCAAAGGTTATAAACTTTTTGACATTAATTTCAAAACAGTCTTCATTTCTAGAGATGTCACATTCCATGAATATGTATTTCCCTTCCATCAAACAAATCTGACTTCTCCACCTATACAGTCATCCAACCCACCACAGACACCAACTCCTTTCCATCCAACCATCTAGTCACCCTCATATCATCCTCGATCGTTCCTAGACTCTTCCATTCTAACTCCATCCAACCCCACTTCACCTCCATCTTCTCTTACACCAACTCCAAAACCTTCAATTACCCCTTCCATTAACGTTTTTTCACCTCCATCTCTTCCCACCATACCTCCAGATCAAGAAGTTGAAACTATTCCCTCTTCCTGTTGCCACTCTACCTACACCACCTTCCCAAACCTTCCCTCCTCTCAGAAGATCCACTCAAACTAGAAATGCTCCCCAATACCTTCAAGACTACCACTGCCAGTAGGTCTCTTCCATCTCATCCCCTCCATCAGTGGACATGTCAACTCCTTCAGGTATTCATTTTCCTTTGTCTTCCTTTATTTCTTATCATAGGTTGTCACCCACACTTTCTCATTTTTTTGCTACCATCTCCTCACACACTGATCCACACACATTCAAATAAGCTGTTTAAGGACCCAAATAGGTGTCGTGCAATTGAGGCTGAATTTGATGCTCTAGAACTCAATCATACATGGACCATTACTGACCTACCCCTGGCAAAACTCCCATTGATTGCAAGTTTGTGTTTAAAACCAAATATCATTCCGATGGCACAGTTGAAAGGAAGAAAGCTAGGTTCGTAGCCAAAGATTTTACTCAGCAACTTGAAGTGGATTTTTATGAAACCTTTTCCCTTGTAGTGAAAACTATGATAGTAAGAACTATTCTTGCCTTGGCTTCCATCAAATGTTGATATCTCTATCAGTTTGATGTCAACAATGCATTCCTCAATAGGGAACTCAAAGAGAAAATGTACGTGAGGAAATCGCCTAGATACAACAAGGGTTTGCCCAATCAAGTCTGTAAACTGTCAATAAGTGTTTATGGCCTCAAACAGGCCTTGAGACAGTGATATGACAAGTTTTCATCCTCCCTTGTTCAATTTGGTTTTACTTAGTCGAAATCTGGCTATAGCCTCTTCACTTGTCACACTACCACTTCCTTCACAACATTACTTGCCAATGTGGATGACATAGTAGTTGCTAGTAATTCAGTTAACTCTATTTATTTGCTTAAGGATTATTTGAAAAAGCATTTCCGAATCAAAGATCTGGGAACCTTGAGGTACTTTTTAGGCACCGAAGTTGCTCGCAATCCTGATGGCATTCACCTCTGTTAGCATAAGAACACTCTTGATATTTTGGCTGATTCAGGGATGCTTGCTTCGAAACCACTCAAAATTCCTATGGACCAGAACCACAAACTCAGCAAGTCTAGTGGCACCCCTTTGTCTGATCCCACTCCCTATCGACAACTCATTGGTAAACTCTTGTACCTCACCCTCACAAGACCTGATATCAATCAGTCCACCTATGTTCCCAGCCAGTTCATGGATCACCCTACAAACTCCCATCTTGTTGCCGCCTACAAAGTCCCAAGTTACCTCAAAAATTCATATGGACAAGGCATACATTTTTCCTCCAAGTTTGAAATTCAACTCCAAGGATATTGTGATTCCGATTTGGCTACATGCCCTGATACAAGTAAATCTATCAACTTTTGATATTGTGTTTTTCTCGGCCAGTCCCTTAACTTTTGACAATCCAAGAAGCAAACTGTTGTTTCCAAATCATCTGCTGAAGTAGAATACAGAGCCATTGCCTCTCTCACCACTGAGCTAGCTTGGTTAAGACAATTGTTTGCAGACCTCCACATCTCACAACCCCAAGCTGCTCAATTATACTGTGACAATCAAGTAGCATTGTACATTGCCACCAACATTGTCTTTCACTAGAGGACCAAACATATTGAGGTAGATTGCCACTTAATTCGAGATAAACTCTTGGAAGGTAGCATTCAAACAACACTATGTTTCTACCACCTCACAGCTTGCCAATATCTTACTAAATCCCTCCCCTCTCATCTGCTTTATTTACACCTCTCTAAGATGGGAATAACCAACATCTATTCTCCATTTTGGGGGGGGAGTGTTATTAGAGTAGCATACACAGCATGCTACTCCGCTCCAGGTCATGAAGAAGAAATGCTCGTGGACAATCCAATGGTTCCAACATGCAATCTCCAATATGCTCCAATGCGCAAGATACATGTCATAGTGCCTTAATTCATTTTTCAGAAGGACCCTCATTGTTATGATGTCTCATGTACCTTTATGTAATTTTATAGTTTGTTACGCCTCTGTATAGAAATGCTCTAATTGGATTAATTTTTTTAGTATGTTACCAATTAGTTTTTCCCTTGTGTATAAAGTTGCAAGGCAGTGTGTAAATGAATACGATACAATATACAGAAGTCATCTGTGCTCATTCTCTCCATTCTTTACTTTCTTGCCTGCTTTTGTAATTCTTACAAAACTATTGCTTGAGAATTCTTTAATGTTTGAAAGAAACCAACTTCTTTTGAATTCCTCATATATTTGATTATAGACAGCTTTTGCAACTGTTGTTATACCGACTCCCCCATTCCATAGATGCCCATAGCTCAAATGTGATCACTTGTTCCAAGATTTAATAAAGCTTTCATTTTTTCAACACAAGGAATGATCCCCCACTGGGTGTTTGGCAACGCAAAAATGTGTAACATTCAATTTTCTCATAACTTCTTCAATAATTTTCTCAATGAACTTTGCCTCATACTTGATGATCAATACAATTAAAATGGAACTAGAGTGAAACTTTGTAGTTTTTCCCCCCATAATCCAGCCTTTCCTTTTCTTTTTGTTGGGGGTGTCTAAGATAAAAAATAATGTCGGAATGTTTTAGAAGAAAGAAATGAATCGAGAGAGATGAACGTAGAATAGTATCCATTTGCGAAATTGTCGAGATTCCAGCCGGCATAGTTGGCAGCTTTAGTAAGAGTTGCTCTCCACCTTTGTATTCTCTCCATATCTTTTGAAAATCGCTTTTTATGCCTTGCAAACGCTTCAGTAAAAGTCCCGGTTTGATTTCTAACATTTGAGGGGTCAACAAGATAAAATATAGGTAAAATTGTGTGGCCCCTAATTTTCGTACAGTGCAACATCTCAACAAGCTCATCGAGACACCATCAAGAAGAGGCATAGCATTTGGAGAAAACCACAATCGAAATACTTGATCCATGAATCGCATTTAGAAGTTTAGTAGATATGTTTTCTTTTTTATGAAGTGCGTCTTCGTCTCGAAAAGTGTGAATTCCAGCTTTAATTAAGGTAGAGTACAGATGATCGGTGAAGGTTTTGAGAGTGTCCTCGCCTCTAAAACTCAAGACGACCTTGTGATTCTAATGTTTCGTAGGATCTTTGGAAGATGATGGAAGGGTTTGAGCTGCCGTTGAAAAGGATGTGTTTGATTGCACTAAGGAGCAACCATTGATAGCTCTATGTGGGGGAATCGAGATTTTTTTAAAGTACATAAGCATTTGCCATAGGAGAATTGTTATAAACACAAATAAATTATATAAAAAAATTTATAAATTAAAATATTTTTATAATATTTATTAAATTATTTTTATAATAAAAATAATTTTATAATCTAACATACTATATTAAACTATATTAATTTATAAATTTATTTTTATATAGGATCAACACGCATCTAAAAGCACTTCAAAATGGATCAAATCCCCCAAGATTGAAGAAACCCGGCGTGTGATAAAATTGCATAATCGAGGAGAGCACATAAATGAAGAGGCCACATAATTCTTGAATTTAACATAAGCTCAAGAAATACCCAATAAAATGAACAGATATATACATAATCCAGCCACAACGTACACAAAATTGCACATACGCACTCGTTTTTTTTTTAAAACACGCAATTAATCACACACATATATACGTATAGAAAAATACTTAGATAAAAAGAGATTTCACGAAAATAAATTCATAAACTAATATTGTATGATATGATATATTATATTATAAATTATCTTTATTGTAAAATAAATCTAATAGATTTTATAAAATTATATTAATTTATAATTTTTTTTTGTATAATTTCTTTGATGAGCGAGACAGTACCGTTGTTGTTTGTGTCTTGGACAACGAGATGCTCGCAATCTTCGAATTCCGGTTCCAGCCTCAGCTTCAAGCTTGGTCTCGCAATGGTGGTTTGGACCTCTTCACTTCTTGGTGATCCAAGTGGTGCTAGTTTGTAAAAGAGTGGTTTGGGTAATGACGATGGAAGCAGAAGTGAGAAATGAGGAGACGTTAAGGAAAAATGGTAGATTTTAATGCTTAATTTCTGGGTTTATATATGGCTGAGTCATAAATTGAATTAGAGTTTCTGGGTAACGAAAGAGACAGAGCTTGAGAGAGATGGGTTCCACAAGGAGTTCAATTTGAGCAAGTTGGTGGCTGTTTCTCATAGCTACTTGCAAGTTCAATTTGAGCAAGTTGGTTGCTGTTTCTTATAGCTACTTGCAGTTGCTATATTTTAGCGTCAACGCAGTTTAATTTGACTTTCCTTCTTTAATTCTCATACAAAATGTTGTATCTATATTGTCAATGTGCCTGTGTAAATTGCACATTATTAAGTGTAGGCTGTGACAGACTTAGAAATTGGTTGACTTTTGAGGGTTGAATTAATACGACGGTAATAATAAAATCATAAGCATGAATGTGAGTTTATTTAGTTTTGGATAGATTTTTGTTTCCCGCCCTCCACTCCAGCATCCAGGGGCGGGATACCTGACTCGCTGGGCAAGTTAAAAGACAGATTTTTAATTTATCTCATCTCATATCTACTTAAAAGTTAGATTATATTTTACTAGGTCTAAAATTATTATTAAATTTAAAAATAATAAAAAAAACACATTTTAGATTTTAAATTCGTAAATATGACCATAAATTGAAATCTAATAAGAGATCAATTTATAGATTGTTTTTATAATACAAGTCTCACACTTAAGCAATATGAAACTCTTGTATCGGCTTGCCAAGGAGGTAGGACGATAATAAGTTTCATGTTGCTCAAGTAAGACTCTTGCATTGCCTTGACCTTCTATATAAAAGTTAATCTAAAAAGTCAATGTAATAGATGCACAATTTTGTTCACAAGTCTAATACTTTGTACAAAGGTCTAACATATTGTAATATATATTATATTTATATATACACAAGTTGTAATATATATTTGTATATATATATATGTGTGTGTGTGTGTGTGTGTGTGTGTGTGTGTGTGTGTGTGTGTGTGTGTGTATAAACATGTTAGTGGAACGTGGGGCGAGAGAAACGTGCGTGGGGTTAGACCCTTCCTACTCCTACGGCCTATCCCGCTAGGGAGCCAGATGTACGGCGGGACGGACGGGATAGGACAACGGGGTGTAGGGTCGCACTGCCCATCCCTGTTTTCAACACGAGAACAAAACGTCGACTTTCACTTGCCGATAAGTACTACACTTTATTTCCTTCAAACATCCCCTTTTATTGGATTACTAATTAATCAAAATTTCTTTCCCAGAAAGCCATTAATAAAGCAAACGAAACCTCAATTTCTTTTTTCAGGTCTTACTGAGTTTTAGAGGCGAGATCACCCTCAAAATTTGAAGAAGAAACCGCTCCTTGTAGCATTTAACTATATCCATTGTGAATTTGATTCCAAATTCCCCTGATTTCGACCGAGCTGTAGTAGTGAGGAAATGTAAGAGACTTCAATTGTGAGTCTAGATAATTGAGATTCTCTTCATTGACGTGCAGCCATATAGACATAGTACTACAATTTGTGGGGAGCCCTAAAATGGACCGAAGACAACAACAATAAGGAAGACGAATGATACAATAAGGAAGAATACAAAAATTATTTTTTGATAAATCCAGAAAATGGAGAGAAGGTTAACTCCCAATATCAATTAGAAAAAAAATATCTTCAGATAAATTGCGATTACTTAGAACTAGTTTTGCCAAAGAACAAATCTAAAAAGGGAAGCTCGTATCAAGCTTATGGTTCAAGCTTTTTGGGATATCCCAGATGAAGGCTCGAGTGATTTTAACCCAAACATGCTTTGTGACAGATTCCTAAGGCTCTTGCATCCTTTAAAATTCAGCAAAAACAAGTCTTTTCAGATGCTAAATAGATTCATGAAGCTCCCCCAAGCTTGTACAACCATCAAGTATTAGTATCTCCAGATGTGGGACTAGAAAGAAGTCTGGTGATTTGATGAGATTTTCCCAATTGCTAAGATTAAGAACTTCTAGGTTGTTGAGAGAGTCAAATTTTATTAAAAATAAAGTTATTGTGAGTTATGAATTGAATATTGATAGAGGAACAGAGGACATGGCAAAGCTGGCTATACTCTGTTTTCTTCCCACCCTTTTCTGAAATCACCATGCTGCAACTCTAGCAAAGCCATCTTAACTCTTTGGAAATATGCTGGAAACTTCCTGTGAGATGAACATCATTGATTTCAAACAATCTCAAGTTCTTCATGTTTGAAAATGCTTCAGTTTTCAAATGTGTATCTTCATGTGCCGGCAAATTTAAAATGATACCCTCCACTGTTTCCAATCCCTGGCAACATGGAAAATTGGATTAGTAATGCATCTCCTCAGCTTGTGTAATCATAATCTGCTCTGTTTTCCTAGATCCTTAGATGACTATTTATAAACAATATTTCTTCCCATATCATATAAAATAATGCATTGTCAACTTATTTGAGAATCAATTGTCACAAGAGATCTCTTTATGAGATTACTGATACCAGTAGCCCGAAAACAATCATCAGGAATGAGAAGAATTCTTTTCCTCTGAACTTTTTTATTAATCCTAATAACTTCCTTTTTAAAGAGAGAATGTGAGGTCGTCGCTTCTCCCTATGCTGTGGTCAGTGATCGAGATTCATCAGAATGAAATTGTTGTTTAAAAAGTTACAAGTAGTTCTTCTTCATACTTTAAGTTACTCATATATTCAATTGAAAAAAGGTTCAAGTCAAAGATGTTAACAAAAGATGATGTTTCTAAGAATTCTGAATATGAAACTTATTATTATGTCGCGTTTATAAATTTTTTTAATTTTAATCCCGTTTGGATAGTCAATTCGTCTCATTACATCTCAAAATCCAAACACTTCTCAAACACAAATACTTTTCAATTTTTCTCTCATACTTCTTCATCTAATCATTATTAATCATTAGAGCTTTCTCAAACTTCCATATTAAAAATAAATTCAACTTCTTCAAATACCGAAATAAAAATTATATTCTAATAATATTTAAACTTTATAATATTCTTATTCAACTTTTTTTTCTCATTTCTCAAAATTTAATACATATCTTAGTTCAAATTATTTCATTACTGCTCACTATTATTCATGTCTTATATCATCTCATCAGATTATTCAAATGTGCCTTAGGCACCATTTGGTTATCAAACTTTACTTAATACACTTTATTTAAACTTATTTTATCATCCAAACATATCAATTTAACTCACCTAAATGAGAACTTAATATACTGTAGCTACAGTAGGGACAAAGCCATATTTTGGTTTTGGGTTTGATAGTTTATTTTTTTTTAAACTTTTTTTAATGCCAACTCTCTCTCTCTCTCTCAGCGTCACTGTCAGTCAGCCTAGGGGGCCAAAATTATTATTTTTTTCTACAAGTTTTCTGCAATGCAAATTCTTATAAAAGTGAGTCTCACAAATTCACATATTCTCATAAATATATCTAAACTTATCTAAACATTCAAACAGATTTTAAACTCGTCTAAATAGGTCCTCCAAAACTCACTCAACCATCTCAACTCACTACTATTCATAAAAAACTCAGATCAACTCAGCTCAGTTCGACATCCAAACACAACCTTAATCTTCTGTCAAAACTAATTAGAAAAAGGGTTTTGCATAATTTGCTTTATTGACTACTTTATATCTCTTCATTGATTTATCTAATTGAAACAAAGCTAAGGGCATGCTTGGCAAACAAAAAAATAAATCCTCAATATTCTAAAAATTTCTACAATTTTGATCCCAACATCATTCAAACATAAACACTTTTCAATTTCAAATTTTCAACATTTTAATCTAATTATTACTCAAACACAAAAATTAATACAACTTTTAAAAACTTCAAAACAAATATAATATTAAGTAATTACATTTAAATAATTCTCTCACAATACTCCAACATAATACTTATTTTAAAATCTATTTTTATTTAATTTCTTTTTCTTTTCGAAAACTCAATATAACATATTTACTCAAACTATTTTACTACTATTCAGAAAATTTTGAGATACTTTAAGCATCCAAACATGCCCTAAATACCCATTGAGTTTCGAAAGCAGTTCAAGTATCGCTTGCAAAGAAAATTTTTAAACAATGTATGATATTTTTTCAAATAACATATTCAAGAATGGATGGAAGGAAATGACCCCAACATTAAGCTTTCAACGGCAAAAAATAGAAATAAAAGGAAAATCAAGAACATGGGGAAAATATACTCCGTTTAAAATTCACTTGATACATGAAACTCTATAAACTAGCAAAATAATTTACTGTAAATCCAAACAGAGGCACAACATGTGAATATAAGCCTTTGGATGAGTAACATGAATGCACATTGTTTATGAATTGCTAGATTTTGGACTTTAGACCATACTAGAAAGCACTAAGAAGTAAGGAATACCTTACCACCATTGCCGCATCAGCATACATACATTGAGAGGATTGCACCCTCACGTTTCAGATGGATAACTGCAATTGTCAATCCTCAAAATCATTTACAGATTTCACCAGCCTTGTCATCTGTATCGGCATTAAAATCAACATATGGCTGGCCAGCGGACTCTTTAATAGACAAATTTGATTTCGTCCATTGATGTGTGACCAACTGCACGCACTTGCCCTAGAGAGGCAGGGAGAGAAACTGATTGAAGACTTGTACAATAATCCAAATATAACCAAAGAGACGAAGGTTTACTACTGATACAATCAGGAAGGTTCCTAAGGGATTTGCACGCTCTTAGATTCAGAAAACAAAGATGTAGACTTCCAATGGACTTGGGAACCTTAACCAAACTTGTACAACCTTCGAGTATCAGCTCCCTTAGTTTCTTCGAAAGACCAAAGGAGGATGGTACTTGCTTAATAGCAGTTCCGTCTGCAATTAGCTGTGTTAAAGCGATCATATTTCCCATTTTCTCTGGTAATTCTTCAAGTTTTGAACAACCAGACAAGCAAAGAATTCTAACAGAAATTAAGTTAGAAAAATTTCTTGGAAGACTCTCAAGGTTCTCACATCCTTTTTAAGTCCAGGAGAGCTAGCACTTTCAGATGTTTAATACCTTCAGGAAGCTCAACAAAGCTTGTGCAACCTTCGAGTATCAGTTTCTCTAGATTCCTCAAAAGACCAAAAGATGATGGTAGTTTCTTAATGGCAGTTCTGTCTGCAATCAGTTCCTTTAAAGCAATCATATCTCCAAATTCCTCTGGCAAATTTTTAAGTTTTAAGCAGCGAGACAAGTGAAGAATTTCAAGAGATTTTATGTTAGAAATGCTTCTTGGAAGATGATTCAGGTTCTTGCATCCTTTTAAATTCAAGAAAGCAAGTCCTGTCAAATGTCCAATAGACTCGGGAAGCTCAACCAAACTTGTTCAACCTTTAAGTATCAGTTCCTTTAGATTCTTCAAAAGCAAAGGGAGGATGGTAGTTAAAGCAGTTCTGTGTAAAGACAACTAAGCCCTCATCTTTCCAAAATTCTTTGGGAAGTTGTCAAGTTTTAATCAACCAGACAAGCAAAGATTTTCAAGATGTTAGTTAGACATGCTTGTTGGAAGATTTCTAAGATTCTCGCATCCTTTTAAATCCAGCAAAATAAGGCTTTTCAGGCATTCAATGGACTCGTGTATCTCAACCAAACTTTGCAACCTTCAAGTATTAGGTTCTCTAGATGTGTAGCTTATAAGAATTTCGGCGATTGGCTGAAATATTTGGAATGGCTAAGATTAAGGACTTTCAGCTTATTGAATATCTGTGAAAACAGCGATATAAACAAACAAAAAAAAAATCATGTGAGGCATACACATCTAACAATAATAGAGGAATGAAAGGTAATATAGAATGTGATTGTACTTTATACTCCTCCCAGGCTTGTTTGACTTTGCCATGTTGCATGTCAAGAATAACAAGGTTCTCTAGATCAAAATCAGGAGGCATAAATTCAAGGGGACACTTATGCCAACATAGCCATCTTAGCATCCTGTGAGATGTACATCATTGAGTTGGAGCAATCTCAAATTCTTCATATTTGCGAATGCTTTTGTTTTCAAACCCTCATCTTTAAGTACAGGCCCATTTAAGATGATACCCTCTACTGCTTCTGATCCCTGGCAAGACAGAAAGTTGGATTAACAATGCACATCATCTTTTGTAAAACTAGAAGACCCATGGAATCAGATTAGGCCAAGTATTCTCACTGTAATCCAAACAAACAAACAAACATGGGATTTATGCTAGATATGAACATTTATAACTAGAACTGAAAGAATGTAACTTTGAGTTCAGATTCCATACCAAAGTTGGACTGACTAAAGATGAAGATTTACTAAGACGAATAACAGATCGTAGCTTTGGGTATAGGTTCCATACTGAGGTCAGACTACAAAGGATGGGAGAAGCAAACCTCCATCCAAGAGGCAAAGATTACATGTCTATATATAAGGTTCAAAAAACGAGTCCTTCAAAGTCTTTTCAACTTTTTTGTTGGCATGCCTTCAAGATGCCCTATCCACCAAGAGATTATTATAATCTTTCCAGTAATGTAGTGAGTTATGCTTGTGGGGTTCCCTTAGTTCTTGAAGTTGTGGGTTCTTATCTATTAGGAAGAAGCATTATTGAGTAGAGAAGTGCATTGGAAAAATTGGAAAAAATTCCTCATCCCCAGATTCTGAAAAAACTTAGAATAAGCTTTGACTCACTTGATGATGATGGTACAACAGACATATTTCTTGATACTGCATGTTTCTTTATTGGTATGGACAAAGACTATGTAAGCAAAATATTTTGTGGGTGTGGTTTCTTTCCAGATATTGGTATAAGCATTCTTGTTCAAAGGTCCCTTCTGATAATTGATTACAAAAATAAGCTGAGGATGCATGATTTGATTCGAGATATGGCAAGGGTGGTTGTTCGTGAAAAGTCACCTCGTGATCTCGAAAAACGTAGTAGGTTATATTCTCATAAATATGTGTTATATGTACTAAAGAAACATACGGTAAGAAACATTTACATTTATTTTTGTAACCATGTGCATATAC
Organism: Platycarya longipes; assembly: GCA_036559045.1. Lineage (NCBI taxonomy): Eukaryota > Viridiplantae > Streptophyta > Magnoliopsida > Fagales > Juglandaceae > Platycarya > Platycarya longipes. Next base: position 24,948,296 of record CM071801.1, read on the forward strand.
GTAGACACAATCTACATGATGTGTAGGTATGCATGAGAATTTTGCCTTTTCTGCAAAGCATGCATCATAATTTGAATGGTGTTTTTAACATATTTTATTATCTTACTATCCAGAACTGTAATTGAATTCAAATAATTGAAAACATTTACAGATATGCAGTTGAGTTTTGACCGCTTCTAATCATATTTCCATAATCAAATTGATTCCTCTATCAATGTTCCCTATCTTCAAATTCTTCATTCTCGAGATATCAGTAAGGAGTTGCTCTTGTAACTGAACTAGACCATTGGGTTGGTCTGAAATTTCTTTAATGTTCAGTAGAAAACTACTTCCATCAAATCTGCCACATATTTGGTTGTAGACAACTTTTGCTAGGGTAGTTCTTTCCATGCCACCAATCCCATGGATGCCCACAATATGAAAACCATTTGTTCCAGATAAAATATCTCTAATCTTCCCAGCACCATGTTCAACTCCTACTAGTTGTTCAACAACATATAGTCCAGCAGGCTTCACCTTACATGAAACTTCTTCAACAATCTTCTCGATGAAGTTTGCTTCATACCTTATCATTATATCAAAAGGAAATGTAAAAAAGCCACAATGAAAGAAAACAAGCTAAAATATTGTTATCAGCACCAGAAATATTTATCTCGTCATTTGAGACTAATATGTCATGACAAGCATTAAGTGGTATCAAATTTATTAAGACTAACATTTAATATGTTTCTATATAACTTGGCTTTTTATTTCTTTTTCGAGGACAAGGCCTTCATACGGTTCATATCATTCCCCAAGTGTACGATATTTTATCGAGAAAAGCCATCCTAGACATTCCATTTCAAGAACTAAAATCTCCCCCGAGTGGCATGATTATCATACCCGGTAGAGTGGGCATCGAGGAGAAAACTACCAACTAATTATAATTCAGAATTTAACTTAAAAAAATAATAATCAGAATTTACTTTTTTGACCCAATTCACATCTAAAATCTCGAAGAAAATAAAAGCACAAAAATAATTTAAGAAACATGAAAAAGAAAAGGGGAAAGTATAATACCCATTTGCAACACTGTTGATATCCCATCCGGAACCGTCAGCAGCTTCTGTAAGAGCTACTCCACCGCTGTACCCTCTGCATATATGCCTGAAACAGCTCTCCATGCCTAACAAATGCTTCAAAAAAAATTCCTTTCTGATTTCGAACATCTAAGGGGCTCACGTGATGAAATATCAGAAGATGAGTGTGGCCAATGGTTTTCTTATAGTTTAGGATCGCTACAAGCTCATCAAGGCACCGCCTGGAAGATACGTAACCTTTAGAGAAGACCACAATGAAAATCCTTGATCTACAAATCGCATTTACTAGTTCAACAGAGATGTTCTCTCCTCTTGAGAGCTCCTCTTCATCTTGAAAGGTTCGAATCCCGACTCGCGTCAAGGCAGAGTAGAGGTGATCAGTGAAGGTCTTGCGGGTGTCTTCACCTCTGAAACTCAGGAATACGTCATGTTGACGTGTGTTCTACATTCACGAAGAACGTCTCGATTTTTAAATAATGAATCTGCAAAAGAAAAAATAGAGGATTGGGTTCTTCAACCCTTAGAACTCTATGATGTCTTTGTTAGCGAGAATTTTTATAAATCAAAGATAATTTGATAGAAAATCAATAATAGTTATTCGTACCTCTTCTAAGTGACGCATTCTTTCTTTTATATGGGCTGAAATATCGATCGGGCACACGTGTATTTATCCAGGATTATTGGGGAGCAAATTATTTCCCTCTACATCTTGGATTTTCCGGGATCATTTATTGATCTTGTTTCTTCTCAATAATATCTCATTTAATATGATTACTTCCGGGTAATCAGTAGGTATTTCTGGATATTTATATCAAATCGCATTTAATGTGATATGTTATCGTGCCAGACATTAAATGTTTATAGGACTCCTGATCATCACGCTGCCAATGCGTCAGGGATAATCCTGACGAATCTATCAAACCCATCGTATTTATCTAGTAGAAACTAATATAGAAGAAATACAGTTCGAGTAAGGAGGGATTAGAATCTAACTTTCCGTTTTATACATATTACAATTCTTTCTAAGACACCGAAAGAGGAATAGTAGGCGGGCGCCACTACGGCGGGCGACACTACGGCGGGCGTTCATCACCGTATTCCTTATTATAATTGTCCCCTCACAGTATCCCGCGAATTCTAATGGAAGACGATTTGATTGAGATTTATTCAACTCTTATTGCCCAAATTCGTGAAATTTTATCCCGCGACAAAATTAAATTTGAATGGGCGGAGTAGGGGCATAATAGTCATGTAGGAGTTTGCTGGCTCTCTAACCGCGACGATTTGGCTTCTACTCACTGGGCATGGGAAAATGAGGCAGTTTTCTGACCATAATGACTTGAAATATCGTGCGCTGCATTTATGGATCATTTCCATCATTGTCCGTCTGGCTTTGCAGTTTCTCGAATATTTGTTGTCAGTTACTCTTCATTAATTGAGACGTGATATCCGTGCGCTAAGTAGCAGTTTCGCATTTGCTCTCCATTTATCAGTCGTGCCATTTCATTTCCCGAAGATTGTGCTAATTATATCGTTTCCCTTCCCCATGGTGGTAACCATCTATAATATAAATACCTATTTTCCATAATGGTTCACTTTTTACTACCGTTTTGCTGCTTGAAATTTTACCTCCTTTTTCTTCACAAATTCATCTTCAACCCGACCTTTCTCTACATTTCTTTTAAGCTTCAATGGGGGCTGGTTCTATTTATGCTGGACACCAATGGGTATCATCTTATGCCCCTTCATCCATCCAGCATCTTCGGGATCTGGGTTGCGTCTTCCGTTTATCAGATCAGTACGCGAAGTTCTACACTACCTGGGCTTGGCTCTGGCTCAGTTACTACCGAATGCTTGGCGAATACTATTAGCTTCCTGCATAGTATTTCGTTCGTCACTGCTAGAGGCAAGGGAGTTGTACCTTGACCTAACGGCTCGAGAGTTTCTTTCTCTCTACCGTTTAATTAGAAAACCTTCTCTAAGTTTGGTTGGTAATCAGTCTCGGGATAGCGAGACTAAGTTATGTACCCTTGAGAGCCGATATTCCAACGTCGAAGACTATCACAAGAGAATATTTTACGTAAAGGGTGATAATTGGTAATTCCCTGAGGATGAGACCAGAGGGAAATTTCCCATTCAGGTGAACTGGGGCGAGTTGCCTCCTGCCTCCCTCTTGGACATAGATCTAAACCAGAGGGAGCGTGCTTAGGTGGAGATCGTCATAAGGTGGGCGCAACGCCACTTTCATCGGTTGGAATCTGACCTCATCCTGACCGACCACAACATCAATACATATCTGGTCGAGCCAAGGTGAGGTTATGCAGAGTTCCAAGATTTTTCCAGCATACCCGTTGCTAAGACAGCTGATCGCCCTGTGGTAGCTTGTAAACGTGCTGCCCCTCCCCCAAATCAAGAAAAGCGTGCAAAGTCTCGCCGTGAGGGAGGTGGGCGAGCAGCTGTGGAGACGCCTGAGCCTCCTGTCCTTACTTTCGCTCAAGAAAGGCGAATTAAAGCTCGCCACAATATAAGGGTTACTCGTCCTTTACTTGGGGAGGGTCGAGTTCAACCCTTTCAAGTTCAATCCCCTCCTCCATCCTCGCCTATAATTGTGGCGTCGGCCAATGAAGGGAGCGGTCAGCTTACGAGATCCACCCCACTGGAAGGGCAAGGGGCCAGAACGCCAGAGCCATTGGCTGTGTCTCTCCCTTCAGATCGCCAGCCCCATCTGAATGACCAGCCTTTGCCTTTAACCGCGGGATATAGATGAGGTCGAGCTAGCATTCTTAGCTACCTTATCTAATCCTCCTGTGTACGTTGCGGGGACTCCTTATTTTCAGGAGTCCGTGTCATCATCTGCACAGGCTCCAGATCCGGAGGATGTCCCCCGACCCGCTCGCCCGCCTGAGCTTAGGGAAGATCGCCCTGAAATGGGCGAGGGAGACGAACCTCCTGTTTTGGAGGTTGGCGAGCGAGAGGTGGCCATACATGATCATTTAGAGACAGACCATCTTTCGGCATCGAGGCTATCTATTCCAGACTCTACTAACGCCGAAACCAATGAGAATATAAGGCGGGAGTCTCTTCGGTCTCCTGACGATGATGCCAGATCAACGATGGGGTCTTCTTTCGAACCGGCTATTCAACACTCTGCACATCCTTCACCTCCAGCAACTTTTATTCCTGATTGTATAGAGCAGACGGGAATTGTGGTTGACCTTCTTCAGTCACTTTTGGCGCAGGTATTTATTCAAGTTTCTATTTTAATCTTGACTTATTCCGTTTCTCTAACTGTTTGTTGTTGGTCAGGCCTCCAACCAAATTATCGGGTCAGTTGGCTCCGAGGTGACAAGGCTATTAAATGGAAGTGCGCAACGGCCTTGGGAACAGCTTTTAGAAGCTGAGGAGAAATATCGAGAGCTTGGCGCTTCTGTTTGCCAACTTACAGAAGATAGAGATCTTCTGAAAGCCACGGTTATGGAGTTAGAGGAGGAGCATGATTACTATATAGAAACTCACGAAGCCATGCTAGAAGAAGTGGCAACATTAAAAGAGAAGAACTGGTTCCTAGAGGCGAGTAGGGATGACCTTCTGCGGGGTCAAGAGTCTATTGGACAGACGCTCGCCCTCAAAGAGAATGAACTCTCCCTCGCCAATCAAGAATTGAAATGCTTGAAGTCGAACTTGACTGTCCTTGAGCATTTGTGCGCCACTCGAGAAAAGGAGTTAGAGACCCTTCGAGCCAAGGTCGATACTACCGAGCTCGAACGTGACACTCTCTCGGGAGTTAGGCGAGGCGAATGCTGAGCTTGAAATTCTTAGGCGTCAAGCGACTCAGCATCATTCCCTCTGCATAGCTGTCTGGAGTCAAGGTTATGTAGAGGGCTTGAGGCGGCTAAAGGAGGAAGTCGTTCGGAACCCTAACTTCGACGTGGCTAGCATGGATCCTCGACAGCTCGCTCCCGACCCTATAGCGAAGGCAGAGGTCGCAAAGATCGGTACACCAGAGTGCCGTATACGTTTGCCTCCTTAATGGTCTACCATTGTATATGTACTTTTAACATTTTTTATGTTGTACAGATTTGTATAGATTTTTAAATGTATATTCAGTTATTTGTCAATAAATCATTCCTTCCGATGTGTTTTTATCTTCTTGTTGTGTGGTGGATCAACTCGCAGCTTTCATACGAGTTCTTACACGATGGGTACAAACAAAGATTATAGACGTAAATCTACATATAGGGACCGCCTTTCAGATATCCATGCACTATGTTCCCGTAATCAGATTGAAGACACCATAATCTAAATTTTTAAACATTTTTAAACAACTGGATATAATCATTTTATACGGTGATTGTACTATCCTGCGAATCTTTATCAATGAAACTAAAGGATTAGTTGATAAAGATTTATAAGGAAACACGAGAGCTTATGCTATCGACTGGACGTCAGAAAGATTAGGGCGAGTATAGTGTTAATATAGTTGTGAAATGTAACTTAGGCGAGCGTGTACCTTATTTAGCGATTTGTGGGTGCGGTGATCCGTGGGCGAGTCATGAATAATATCACATGGAAAGGGTAACATATCAGTCTGAATTCCTTTTTCTCAGCGAATGAATTGCGGCGACATTTAGAGTCCAGGCGACCCTGCTATTCAAAAGGCGCCGACTTGATGGCAAGGCCGAAGGAACTGGTTCCTTCCCTTCGGCGACTGAATCGAGTGGCGAGGCTTAGAGCCCAGGCGATCCCGTGGCCCATGAGACACCGGCGTGATGGCGAAGGAGAAGGAATATGTTCCTTCCCTTTGGCGAGCGCACTGAGGGGTGAAGCTTAGAGCCCAGGCGACCTCGTGGTCTGTGAGGTGCTGATGCTATGGCGAAGGAGAAGGAACAGGTTCCTTCCCTTTGGCGAGCGAACCGAGGGGCGAGGTTTAGAGCTCAGGCGACTCAGTGGTCTGTGAGGCGCCAGCGCGATGGCGAAGAAGAAGGAACAGGTTCCTTCTCTTTGGCGAGCGAACTGAGGGGCGAGACTTAGAGCCCAGGCGACCCCGCGGTCCGTGAGGCGCCTGCGCAATGGCGAAGGAGAAGGAACAGGTTCCTTCTCTTTGGCGAGCGAATCGAAGGGCGAGGCTTAGAGCCTAGGCGACCCCACGGTCCGTGAGGCACCGGCGTGATGGCGAAGGATAAGGAACAGGTTCCTTCCTTTTGGCGAGCGAATCGAGGGGTGAGGCTTAGAGCCCAGGCGATCCTGTGGTATGTGAGGCGCCGACGTGATGGCGAAGGAGAAGGAACAGGTTCCTTCCTTTTGGCGAGCGAACCGAGGGGCGAGACTTAGAGCCCAGGCGACCCCGCGGTCCGTGAGGCGCCTCCGCAATGGCGAAGGAGAAGGAACGGGTTCCTTCTCTTTGGCGAGCCAACCGAAGGGCGAGGCTTAGAGCCCAGGCGACCCCGCAGTCTGTGAGGCGCCGGCGCGATGACGAAAGAGAAGGAACAAGTTTCTTCTCTTTGGCAAGTGAACTGAAGGGCTAGACTTAGAGCTCAGGTGACCCCGCGGTCCGTGAGGCGCCGGCGCGATGGCGAAGGAGAAGGAACAGGTTCCTTCCTTTTGGTGAGTGAACAGAGGGGCGAGACTTAGAGCCTAAGCGACCCCGCGATCCGTGAGGCGCCAATGTGATGGCGAAGGAGAAGGAACAGGTTCCTTCTCTTTGGCGAGCGAACCGAAGGGCGAGACTTAGAGCCCAGGTGATCCCGCGGTCCGTGAGGCGCCGGCGTGATGGCGATGGAAAAGGAACATGTTCCTTCTCTTTGGCGAGTGAGTCGAAGGGCGAGACTTAGAGCCCAGGCAACCAGGCGTTCTGTGAGGAGCCGGCGCGATGGCGAAGGAGAAGGAACAGGTTCCTTCTCTTTGGCGAGCGAACCGAAGGGCGAGGCTTAGAGCCCAGGCGACCCCGTGGTTCGTGAGGCGCCACTGCAATGACGAAGGAGAAGGAACAGAAGGTTCCTTCCCTTTGGCGAGTGAACCGAGGGGCGAGGCTTAGAGCCCAGGCGACCCCGCGGTCCGTGAGGTGGCGGCGTGTTGGCGAAGGAGAAGGAACAAGTTCCTTCCCTTTGGCGAGCGAACCGAAGGGCGAGGCTTAGAGTCCAGGCGACCCCGCGGTCCGTGAGACGCCGGCGTGCTGATTGAACATATTTGCCATATCATATAATTCCAGCGAAGGAAAACTGAACTATACTTAATATTTTTTCAAATGTTCCGCATTCCATGGATGGGAGAAAGCATTGCCTTCGCTGTTTGTAAGCTTGTATGATCCTGGTCGGGTACTCTTGGCAACAACGTAGGGTCCCTCCTATTTAGGTCCTAGCTTGCGTTCTTCGGTGGTGGTCACTCCTATATGCTTCAAAACCAGGTCCCCAGGTTTAAAAGATCTGGGTTTGACTCGCTTGTTGAAAAACTTTTCAGCCATGTGTTTATGATGTTCTATCTTATAGCCATTTCTGCTCGCCTTTCTTCAAGGAGGTCCAATTGTTGTAGTAGTTTTATTTCGTTGTCTTCTGGATGAAAGTTTTGTACTCTTGAAGTAGGGACACCTATCTCCGCCGGGATGGCAACCTCGTTGCCATATGTAAGAGCAAAGGGGGTCTCTCCCGTAGGAGTTTGGACAATAGTACGGTAGGACCATAATACTCCGAGGAGTTCGTCTGCCCATGCTCCCTTATAGTTGCCTAGCTTCTTTTTGAGGATGGACAAAATAGTCTTGTTAGTTGCCTTTGCCTAACCATTTGCTTGTGGTTGCCCGGGTGATGAATACGGTACTTCGATATTCAGCTTGGCGCACCACTGTCGGTAGTGCAAAGAGTTGAATTGACCTCCATTGTCAGATATAAAGCTTTGTGGTATTCCAAATCGGCATACAATGAACTTCTAGAGGAACTTGGTAATGGCTTGGGTGGTTATTGTAGACAAGGCTTCTGCCTCCACCTACTGTGTAAAATAATCAACCGCCACCATAATAAATTTAACTCCTCCACGTCCCATAGGAAGAAGATTTATGAGATCTAACCCCCACTGTGCAAAAGGCCAGTGCGCTATTACGGATGACAACTCTGTAGTTGGGAGGTGCAAAATATTGGCGTGTATTTGACATTGCAGACACCTTTGGGTAAACTCTTTCGAATCTCTAAGAATGTTTGGCTAGTAATACCCCGCTCGATCTAACTTGTTTACTAGAACTTTTCCTCCAGAGTGACTCCCGCAAATACCTTATTGGATCTCTGCTAATACATACTGAGACTCCTCTGTCGACAAACATCTGAGCAACGGTTTTGAGAATCCCTTTCTGTATAATATCCCTTCTAAGATAGTGAACCCAGCGGCCTGATTTTTGATCTTTTTCACTTCATTTGCGTCAGGGGGTAGCTTATTATCTTGCAAAAATTCTATTATATCTTTAGCCCATCCGGGCTGGTCTGTCTCTGCTTGGAACATTTCTTTTCCAATAGAAGAGATATCTGTTTGCCTTACTTCAGTGTTTTCGGGGAAAGGGGTATCCATTTGCCCAGAGGCAATTCTAGCTAGGCGGTCAACTTGGCAATTATTGCCTCTTGGGATTTGCTGAATGGAAGAATACTGAAAATAATCTCGTGCTTTGCAAACTAACTGAAAATATTTCTTTAGTCGTTCTCCTTTAGCAGCAAAGGTACCGGTTACTTGGTGAACTACCACTTGCGAGTCGGCATGCACCTTCACTTCTTTAGCTCCCAAAAGGCGAGCAACATTCAAGCCGATTAAGAGTGCCTCATACTATGCTTCGTTGTTGGTAACTTTGAAAGTAATTTTAACGGCGTACTTGTACTATCTACCATCTTCAGAGATGACATGGATTCCTGCTCCTCCTTCCACTTTACATGTTGATCCGTCCACATATACTATCCAAGGTTTGTTGGGGGGTGTCTGGGCAATCTCTTCTGGAAAGCCAGTGAGCTCGACTATAAAATCAGCGAGTACTTGCCCTTTGATCGCTTTTCTAGGGGCGTACTGGATGTTGAATTTGCTAAGCTCTATAGTCCACTTTTCTAATCTTCCCGAAGTCTCTGGTCGTTGTAAAACAGCTTTCAAGGGTTGGTTCGTAAGTACTTGTACGGTATGAGCTTGGAAGTACGGCCTGAGTCGTCTAGTAGCTACCACTAGGGTAAGAGTCATCATTTCCAGTTTAGGATACCTGGCCTCTGCCCCCCGAAATGCTCGACTTATATAATATACCAGTTTCTGCCCGGTCGCCGTGTCTTTTACTAGAACAGCATTGGGCGAGATGGCTAAATAAGCAGTTAACATTTCACCGGGCTTGGTTTGGCTAAGCAATGGCGGGTGAGTTAAATATTCTCTTAGCTCATCCAGGGCTTTGTCACAAGAAGAGTTCCATTCATGTGCTTTCTTTAACACTTGAAAGAAAGGTAAGCATTTGTCGGTAGATCGAGCTATGAAGTGATTCAAGGCGGCTACTCGGCCCGCCAATTGCTGCACCTCGTGATGATTCCGGGGTGCCACCATGTGAGATATGGCTTTCACCTTTCCAAGGTTGGCTTCGATTCCCCTCTCGGAGACCATATAGCCTAATAATTTCCCTGACCCTACTCCAAAAGAACATTTATATGGGTTAAGCTTCATCTTATATTGACGTAAGACTTCAAAAGATTCTCGCAAGTCCTCCATATGTTGCCCCGGTGTTTTACTCTTGACTAGCATATCATCGATGTATACTTCCACATTCCTCCCAATCTGTTGTTTAAACATCCCGTTGACCAGGCGTTGATATGTAGCTCCCGCATTTTTTAACCTAAAGGGCATCACCTTGTAGCAATATAATCCCCGATCTGTAATGAAAGCTGTTTTGTCCTCATCGTCTGCATTCATCCTGATCTGATTATACCTTGAATACGCATCCATGAAGCTAAGTAACGGATGACCAGCCGTTGAGTCCACGATCAGATCGATGCGAGGGAGTGGAAAGCTATCTTTCGGTCATGCTTTGTTAAGATTGGTGAAGTCCACACACATCCTCCATTTACCGCTTGTCTTTTTCACCAATACTACATTAGACAGCCATTCTGGATATTGGGCCTCTCTGATAAACCCCGCTGCTAGGAGGCGGTCTACTTCCTCAGATATGGCAGCATATTTCTCGGCGCAAAAGCTACGTCTTTTTTGCTCAACTTTTCGAGCTTCTTGATTGACACATAAATGATGTTCAATAACACTATTGTCTATACCTAGCATATCTGGATGAGTCCAGGCGAAGACGTCTTGGTGTTCAGCCAAGAGTTGTTTGAGTCCCCGTTTCAGGCTAGGGTCCAGGTTGGAACCTATCTGAATCTTCCGCTTGGGCTTCGCCTGGTCGAAGGCGATCGGCTCTAATGGCTCTCCGGGTTTGGCTAGTTTGATGGTTTGTTCATCTCGAAAATCTTCATCCCATCGCGTTAAGGGCGGTGGAGGCGGCAACTTAGCAGCCATTTCATTATATCATCCTCTTTGGCGATGCCGATCATCATTTAGCTTAGGGGTTTTAACTCACGAGAATAACATTCGTGGGCTAAGTGTTGCTCACCTTTGACTTCTCCTATACCATTTTGAGTTGGGAGCTTCATTTTTAGATGATATGTAGAAGTCACAGCTTTTAGGCGATTTAAAGCAGGACGCCCCAATATGGCATTGTATGAGGAAGGGGCTCTGACCACTAAAAAGTCAACCATGATCATTGAAGTTCGAGGTGCCTCGCCGGCCATAAGAGGTAGAGTTATGACTCCTTCGGGCTATATAATCTCCCCGGTGAATCCTCTAAGGGATGTTGGGACCCATTGTAGCCTGTCTTGCCCGATCTTCATTTTGTCAAACGCATCCCAATAAAGGATATTTGCCAAGCTTTCATTATCAATAAGGATCCTTTTAGTTATGAAATTGGCGATTAGGATGGTGACTACCAGCGCGTCATCGTGAGGTTGCATCACTCCCTCATCCTGTCTTTCAAAGACGATCGGGACATCTTCAGAAGACTGTTTGTCTTGGGTCGATTCTGACGTGGTGAATACTTCTGCATAGCGTGTTTCTCTTGCATACGCCTTTCTTGAAGCTGAGGTTTCACCCCCTTTTGGTACTCCTCCAGCAATAGTTTATATTTTGCCCAGGGGTCCCCCCCTTTGAGACAGGTCTTTGGCGCTTCTTTCTTTACGAGGGCTCAGACTACGTTTCCTGTTAGAATACTCCCCCCTCTTGTGTGACTCTTCCCTCTCCCTTTCATTTCTTCTCTTCAAAGTTCTACAGTCCCGAGTATTATGCCCAGTAGATTTATGAAATTCGCAGTACATATTTCCTGGTCGACGCTGATTCTGGATCTGGTTGCGATATTGCCTTTCCTCGATTTCTTTATCCACCGTCAAATTGTTGCGCAGGCATGGCCTGTATTGCCCACTCCCTTCAGGCTGTGGGCCTCCTTGGGCATTTCGTCTTTTCGGGTCGTTGGTATCTCTTCTCCTTGCTAGCAAGTTGTCTTCAGTTTGAGTAGTACGCTCTACTTCTTCCCGCCTTGGTCCTATGAGCGCTTGCAGAGTGTCTTCAGCATTTATATATCCATCTGCCTTCTCCATGAATTCAGCCAAGGTGGCTGGAGTTTGTCTAGCTATTTTTACCAAGAAAGGACTTCCAGGCCATATTCCACTTAGGAAAGCAGCTAAAGTAATTTTCTCATCCTGATCTCCTATCTTCATTAACTCCTTGTTGAATTGGAAAATGTTGCCCAGATGACTAATACAAGAGGGTGTGAATTGGGTTATATTATAAAAATTAACACTTATAAATCAAATACACAATATAAAATATAAACAGAATATAAAGCAGTAAGAAATGTAAAGAGTAGGGTAAGAAAAAGCAAACTCAGTATTTTTACGAGGTTCAGCCCCACTGTCTACGTCCTCGCCTCAAGCTACTACCCCTTGAGGATCTCGAATTCACTAGTCAATCTCCTTTAGGTGGAGATAGAAACCTATTATACTTTTGAGCAGCACCGCTCCAAAGAATCCATGTAGAACACCCTCTACACTTCCAATCACCTCACACTTGGTGATTTAACTATTCCCCGTGTAAAACACTTTCTACACACACAAGGGTTATACGTACCCTCTTACAAATACAAGAGTTGATAGTGGGTAGACTATCAAAGTACACTCCTCAATGAGTGAGATAGAAACAATACAGCTCAACCTATATCTCTCTCAAAAAGAACAAGAATTAAGTCTCAAAACTTTAGAAAAGAGAGAATGAGAGATTTGAAAGAATGATGCAAAACTTAACAATAGATGTGTAAGCTCTTGTTGTTATTTTTGCAACACTCAAGTGAGCTATTTATAGGCAAATGAGTTTTCAATTTCAAATTTGAAAAGATTCACATGTCAAATAAGAGTACTATTCACTTTTCAAAAAATTCAAATAAAAGCATTTCTTTTTTGCATTTGTCAAAGACAACTCCATTTATTTTTCAAAAAAATCAAATCAAATCTTTTGCTTTTCATATATGACAAAATGAGCATGATTTATTTTTTAAACCAAATCATCTTCTTTTTGCATATGTCAAAAAAACACACAACCACCCTTTAATATTTTCAAACAAAATCATCTATATTTTACATTTATCAAAAAAACACACAACTACCTTTTAAGATTTTCAAACAAAATCATCTACCTTTTACATTTGTCAAAAAAAAAAAACACCACCCCTCTTAAAGACTTTTAAACAAAATATGCACATGTCAAATATGATAATCAATCATCTTATAAATTCAAATTTTTATATAAAAAAATATAATTTTCAAAATTATTTTGTTTGATGATGTTATGCACATGTGAAAAACATAATTTTCAAAACTAAGACATTTGAAAATGTCTTGCATATGTGAAAAAAGTAATTTGATGTTTTATGAGAAAAAGAGTAATTTGGAGTCTTAATCTAATTTTAAATTTTATCAAGAGATGTACAAAATAATCTATGAGCTTCATTTGTAGACTTGTACTTTTATACTTGATGTGCGCTTCGCTCTATTGCGTAAATAATTTGAGTTTAAGACTTGAATTTATTTGTTATCATCAAAATCTACACGTAGATACGAAATTTGAAATCTTGGATTCAACAATCTCCTCCTTTTTGATGATGAGAAATACTTAGTAGAATTTTGAGACTTGCAGTGATGCTTAAGCTCCCTCTGAGAATATGCGCTAGTTTTTCAAACAATAGATAAACATAATTCCAGCATATATAACAGAGATAAAAATCTAAATATTTACGTCTAAAACTTCTCCTCCTTTTGGCAACATTAAAAAGGAACTGCAATTAGCTTTAGTAAGATTTTTTTTTCCGCAATAAGCGATAACCAAATAAAACGGTGCGGGAACCACCCGTGCCCGACAAAAACTGCAAAGGTTGGAGCCGAACTTTATTGTCTCGGTGCGGAAGAAGATTTAAATCTGCTTGATGTTATTGACGAATTAGATGTTGCAGAGATTTGAAATTGAATAAGTGAAGTTATCCGTGTCCGACAAAGGAAACAAAAGTTAGAGGTCTAACTCTGGCAATTCGGTGCGGAGCCACGCGTGTCCGACAAAACCTGCAAAGGTTGAGGCCTAGCTCTAGCAGTCGGTGCGGAAGTAGATTCAAATCCACGTGATGTTGTTGAAAAATTAAATATTATCGAGATTTGAAAGTTGCTGTTTAAAAGACCATTTTCACCTATCGGATACTCAAATAAACTTTTACACCACTCATTGATCCAGTTTCTGTTTATTCAAAACGATAGAATGGCGGAGAAAATTTCATCTAATATTCTGGATTTAAATCAGGAACCGTCTCAACCAGTCATTTTATCTTATGAGGTTGTCAACACCATGATAGAAGCAGAGATGCATTTTTCTGGTATGATTGATTCTGAGGTTGTTGCAACATCAAAAACTCTCAATGCTCAATATGTTGCCTCTGTTACGACCATGCCTCGGAGATTACTAGCGAGGGCGAATGAGATTGATCGACTTAACAATCAAATATCTATTTTGCATCAAAAGCTTTCAAATAAAGGTAGAAAAAATAAGAGGTTAAAGCAAGAAAATAAAGATTTGACGAAATTAGCTCGTGTTCTGAAACTTCGAATAGAGGAATCGGAACGAGTAAGAGTTCAAGCACAGAGTCAACATCAGCAGATAATAGCAACGTTTCACGAGAGAAACATGGACAATTATAATTAATCTCGCTGGCTTAGTTCGGTAACTTTTGACAATATGCATTCGGCATATCTTATAAGCTTGACTAAGTAAGATTTGAAGAGATGACAGTTTGTCTTCTACTTATTTCCATATTAATAAAAGCAATCCTTAGTTTTATCTAATCTGCATCAAATCTTCTTCTCATTGTTGTAGTTCATCTTCATTCTCATTTTACAAAATTGTAATGGCTCATCAATTTTCCTTCAGTGCTTCTCGTGATCAAGATATGAGGTATTCTTCACCTCAAACTATTTCTGCATCTGTTGTAGGCTCCATGAAACAACAAAACATTGATTTGGCTAATAAATCAGATCATGATGCCATTTATGAACTTGTGAGTCTCGGAACTCGATACTCATCGTCCATTGTCGCATTTTCCGCTCAGTTGCAGTCCAAAACCGCTTTCATCTTTATCAAGTTTGGTGGTTGGACTCATTGGTGTTCCAATTACCTTCGCACCTTCCATCTCAAACTTTTTAAGCAACTTTTTGATATATTTTGACTGATTAATGAATGTTTCACTTTTTGCTTGCTTGATTTGCAATCCAAGAAAGAAATTAAGTTCTCCCATCATGCTCATTTCAAATTCTTTCTGCATGCTCTTAGCAAAATCTTGGCACATATTTTCATTAGTAGTACCAAATATTATATCATCAACATAAATTTGAACTAGAAGAATATCATCCTATTCGTATTTAATAAAAAGAGTTGTATCGATTTTTCTTCTAGAAAAACCTTTCTCAATCAAGAAACCATTAAGCCTCTCATACCAAGTTCTAGGAGTTTATTTGAGTTCATATAATGCTTTTGCGAGCTTAAAACATGATTAGGAGAAATATGATTTTCAAAACCTGGAGGTTGCTCAACATATACCTCTTCATTTATAAAACCATTTAAGAAAGCACTTTTAATATCCATTTGAAAACGTTTGAAATTTTTATAACATGCATATGCAAGTAACATTTGAATAGCTTCTAATCTTGTGACAAATGCATACGTTTCATCATAATCGATTCTTTCCTCTTGATTGAAACCTTGAGCTACAAGTTGAGCCTTGTTTCTAGTGATGATTCCAGACTCATCTTTTTTATTTCTAAAAACCCATTTTGTTCCAATAACAGCATAATTTTTGGGTCTAGGAACAAGTGTTCATACATTATTTCTATCAAATTGATTTAGCTCTTCTTGCATAGCTAGAATCCATAATTCATCAATAAGTGCTTCATCAATATTTTTGGGTTCAATTTGAGATAAAAAAGTAGTGTGATTACAAATATTTCTAAGAGATGATTGAGTACTTACACCTCGTGAAGGTTCTCCTAGAATTTGTTACACTGGATGATTTTTCACATGTTTCCACTGTTTGGTTGCATCTTGTACTAAATCTTGATGATCTTTCTTGATGTCTCCATATTGGACTTTTTTCATAGTAGTCTCTTTGTCGAGATTGAGATTATTTGTGTTATTTATACCTTCTGATTCTTCATCAATAGATTTCTTAGAGAGTAGAGGGTTAGATTCATCAAATACTACATGCATAGATTCTTGTATAGTCAAAGTCTTTTTATTGAATACTATATAAACTTTACTATTTGTTGAATACCCAAGAAAAATACCTTCATCAGATTTTGCATCAAACTTTCCTAAATTATCTCTGTCATTGAGTATAAAATATTTGCATCCAAATACATGAAAGTAACCAATTTTGGGCTTTTTCTCATTCCAAAGCTCATAAGGAGTTTTATCTAATTTAGACCTTAACATAACTCTATTTATAACATAACATGCAGTACTTACCGCTTCGGCTAAAAAATAACTAGATAAACTATTTTCATTAAGCATTGTTCATGCCATTTCTTGAAGAGATCTATTCTTCCTCTCTACTACCCCATTTTGTTGAGGAGTTCGAGGAGTAGAGAAATTATGCAGAAAACCATTTTCATCACAAAAAGACTCAATATCTTTATTGACAAACTCTTTCCCACTGTCACTTCGGAGGTTTGAAATAGTATAGCCCTTTTCATTTTGAATTCTCTTGCTTAGCTTGGTAAATGCATTGTGTACCTCATCTTTATAAGCGAAAAAGATGACCCAAGTATATCTAGAGAAATCATCAACAATAACAAATGCATAACATTTTCCTCCCAGACTTGCAATTCTGTTTGGTCCAAAAAGGTTCATGTGTATTAGTTACAAAGGTCTAGTAGTGGAAATATGTTTCTTAATTTTGAAAGAAGTTTTTGTTTGTTTACCAAACTGGCATGCATCATAGATTTTGTCTTTAAAAAAGTTTGCTTTTGGCAAACGTTTCACAAGATCATTTTTTGAAAGTTTGGAAATAAGTTTCATGTTTGCATGACCTAACCTTCTATGCTATAACCAACTATTTTCATGTTGAGCTGATAAACAAATAGTATCTTGTGAGGTAATTTCTTCAAATTCAATTGTATAAACATTATTGTTTCAAAAAGCAATAAAACAAACATTGCAATCATGATTATTCAAAATAATGCACTTATCCTTTTGAAGGTAACTGTAAATCCTTTATCACATAATTGACTTATACTTAAAAGATTATGTTTTAGACCTTCAACAAGTAGAACATCTTCAATTATGAGAGAAAACTTATTACCAACTTTACCTATTCCCATGATCTTCTCTTTTGAATTGTCTCTAAATGTCACGTGTCCTTCTTCTTTAAGAGTGAGATCAATGAACTTAGTTTTATCTCCTGTCATGTGTCTTGAGCATCTGCTATCTAAAAACCATCTTGTTTTACTTACGGAAGATTTCATGCATACCTACAAAAACAATTAAAATAATTTTTCTTAGTACTCATGTTCTTTGGGTCCTTTATTTATTACTATTAGAAAAAATAAGATTCTTTAGTACCCATATGTCCCTAATAGTCATTGTATATTTTCTTATAATAGGACAAGCATGATAGTTATGATCATTTCTATTGCAAAAATTACAAATAACATATAACATACTTGAAGAACTTGAGTGATTGTAATAATGTCTTTCTTTGACAAATCTTTTTTTAGGAAAAGAATTTTGAAAATCTAGTTTTGATTTAATGGGTTTATCAAAGAAATTTTTATAGGGTTTGAGTTTTTCTTTTGGCATGTATCCCAAGTCTACCTTATGAAAAACACATATTTGATTACCAAGAAATTTTTTGAAATTTCTTTTTTCATTTGTAAAATTTTCAACAATCTTTTCTAAATCAGTTACTTTCTTTTTCAGTTCATCATTTTCATCTTTTGAAACTATATTTTTTTTTCTTAAAACATCAATTTCATTTATTAAAGAAGAATTTTTCTATTTCAAAGCGGTATACTTAATACCCAATTTTTCAAATTCCTCATATACCTCTTCCAAAGCATTTTGCAATTCTTCATAAGAGGAATTTTCAAGATTTGTTACCTCAAGATCATCTTCAGCCATGAGACAAAGATTTGCAGATTCTTCATTGCTTGCGTCACTGTCTGAGCTACTTAAATCATCATCCTATGTAGTTTTCAATGCTTTCTTACCTTTGTATCGATCTTTCTTTAGCAAGGGACAATCTACCTTGATATGTCCTGACTTTTTACATTTATAACAAATTAATGAATCATTTTTACCTATATCTTTGTTGGAAGATTTTTTGAAAGGTTTCCTTGAAGGAGCTTTATTTTTGAAGAATCTCTTAAATCTTCTAGTGATCATTGCAATCTCTTCGTCATCGCTTTGTTCATCTTCATCGCTTTCACTTTCATGAAGAACGGCTTTGAGTGCCAAGCTCTTCTTTTGCTTTCCTTCTTCTTCTCCTCTTTTCAATGTGTACTCATGGGTAATGAGTGACCCGATGAGTTTATTTACTTCGAGTTTTTTAAGATCTCTAACTTCAAGAATCGCCGTTACTTTTGATTCCCAATGTTTTGGCAAGGAGTTGAGAATTTTTTTTACTATCTTCAAGCTGGAATAAACTTTACCAAGAGATGTTAAACTATTTATAATATTAGTAAAATGAGTATACATAGAAGAAATAGATTCATCATCATTCATTTTGAACATTTCATATTCATGCGTAAGAACATAAATTTTTGATTCTTTGACTTGCGAAGTTCCTTCATGGGTTACTTCCAAGTTATCCCAAATTTCCTTTGCTGTCTTGCAAGTCATTATTCTGTTAAATTCATTACCATTGAGAGCATTATATAGAAAATTCATAGCCATTACATTCACAGTATAAAGCCTATTGTCTTTGCGACCAAACTTTTCCTCTTCCTTTTTGATCTTTACTCCATCAACAGTTTTTGTTGGAATATAAGGCCCATTTACAATACATTTCCATATTTCACGACCTTGAGACTGAAAAAATATTCTTATTTTAGCTTTCCAGAAAGTATAATTGTCTCCACAAAATAGCGGAGGCCGACTACTGGATTGACCTTCAGCGAATGCAGCTGCAATGTTAGCCATATAATCTTAATTCAATAGATAATTAATCTTATAATAGAGCCCTTGCTCTGATACCAATTGTTGCCCAAATGACTAACACAAGAGGAGGGTGAATTGAGTTATATTATAAAAATTAACACTTATAAATTAAATACACAATATAAAATATAAACAGAATATAAAGCAGTAAGAAATGTAAAGAGCAGGGTAAGAAAAAGCAAACTTAGTATTTTTACGAGGTTCAGCTCCACTGCCTACGTCCTTGCCTCAAGCTACCCGTTGAGGATCCCGAATTCACTAGTCAATCTCCTTTAGGTGGAGATAGAAACCTATTACACTTTTGAGCAGCACCGCTCCAAAGAATCTGTGTAGAACACCCTCTACACTTCCAATCACCTCACACTTGGTGATTTAACTATTTCCTGTGTAGAACACCTTCTACATACACAAGAGTTATACGTACCCTCTTACAAATACAAGAGTTGATAGTGGGTAGACTATCAAAGTACACTTCTCAATGAGTGAGATAGAAACAATTCAGCTCAACCTATATCTTTCTAAAAAAGAACGAGAATTAAGACTCAAAACTTTAGAAAAGAGAGAATGAGAGATTTGAAAGAATGATGCAGAACTTAACAATAGATGTGTAAGCTCTTGTTGTTATTTTTGCAAAACTCAAGTGAGCTATTTATAGGCAAATGAGTTTTCAATTTCAAATTTGAAAAAATTCACATGTCAAATAAGAGTACTATTCACTTTTCAAAAAATTCAAATAAAAGTATTTCTTTTTTGCATTTGTCAAAGACAACTCCATTCATTTTTCAAAGAAATCATATCTAATTTT
This sequence comes from Platycarya longipes, assembly GCA_036559045.1. Taxonomy (NCBI): domain Eukaryota; kingdom Viridiplantae; phylum Streptophyta; class Magnoliopsida; order Fagales; family Juglandaceae; genus Platycarya; species Platycarya longipes. The sequence goes on from CM071801.1 coordinate 24,967,961, forward strand.
TTGCTTTTCATACATGACAAAATGAGCATGATTTTTTTTTCAAACCAAATCATTTTCTTTTTGCATATGTCAAAAAAGCACACAACCACCCTTTAATATTTTCAAACAAAATCATCTACATTTTACATTTGTCAAAAAAACACACAACCACCCTTTAAGATTTACAAACAAAATTATTTACCTTTTGCATTTGTCAAAAAAAAAAAAAACACCACCCCTCTTCAAGACTTTCAAACAAAATATGCACATGTCAAATATGATAATCAATCATCTTATAAATTCAAATTTTTATATAAAAAAATATAATTTTCGAAATTATTTTGTTTGATGATGTTATACACATGTGAAAAACATAATTTTCGAAACTAAGACATTTAAAAATGTCTTACATATGTGAAAAAAGTAATTGATGTTTTATGAGAAAAAGAGTAATTTGGAGCTTTAATCCAATTTTAAATTTTATCAAGAGATGTACAAAATAATCTATGAGTTTCATTTGTAGATTTGTACTTTTATACTTGATGTGCGCTTCGCTCCCTTGCGTAAATAATTTGAGTTTGAGACTTGAATTTATTTGTTATCATCAAAATCTACACGTAAATACGAAACTTGAAACCTTGGATTCAACAGGAAAGATAGTTCTTGAGGCTTTCCGGACTATTCTGTTTAATCGTGAGGAGATACGCAGCTGGTCGTTTCCTTTTTCGACTTCCTAAGAACTGGGTGATAAACAGGCGAGCGAGACAGTCAAAGCTATCTACTGTGCCAGTAGGGACCATTCTGAACCATGTTCGAGCTACTCCTTTCAGGGTAAGTGGGAACGCTCGGCATGCCACCTCATTTAGATAGCCATGCAAACTCATGTGCGTCCTAAACGTCTCTATATATTCATATGGATTAGCACCTCCATCGTACAACTCCATCTGAGGTGCTCGAAACTTCAGAGGTAATGGCACTACCATAACACTTGCACTGTAAGGGGTACCGAGGTGGTTGCGTAATTGCCCAGTAATAGAAGGGGCCTCTATACGCTTGGCTATGTTTTCATACTTGTCTTCCAATTCTTTGAGTTCCAGTTGCATTTTACGCATCTCTTCCTCTACTTCTTCATGATTAGGTTCATTGACTCGGTGAGATTCCGCGCATCTACTCACGGAAGGTTCCTCACGAGCAGTCAATTCTTCATTATTCTTCTGCAGCTTCTCATTCTCTCTAGTGAGCTCCCTGATCGTTGCTTCCAAGGTGGCTAGTCGTTCTTCCATCGGGATGTATTTTAAGTTGCAGTTATTACTTCGTAATCGCAACGCGACTAATTTGCAGAGAACACCAAAAGAGTGCTATCCCACAGACGACGCGAAATGTTGATGTGTGTTCTACACTCCTGAGTAATGTCTCGATTCCCAGATAACGAATCGGCAAAAGAAAAAATGGAGGATTGGGTTCTTCAACCCTTAGAACTCTTCGATGCCTTTGTTAGTGAGAATATTTATAGATCAAAGATAATTTGAGAGAAAATCAATGATAGTTGTTCGTTCCTCTTCTAAGTGACGCATTCTTTCCTTTATATGGGCTGAAATATCGATCGGGCACATGTGTACTTATCCAGGACTATTGCGGAGCAGATTATTTCCCTCTACATCCTAGGTTTTCCGGGATCATTTATTGATTTTGTTTCTTCTCAATAATATCTCCTTTAATATGATTACCTCCAGGCAATTAGTAGGTATTTCTGGATATTTATATCAAACCGCATTTAATGTGATATGTTGTCCTGCCATACATTAAATGTTCATAGGACTCCTGATCATCACACTGCCAATGTGTCAGGGATAATCTTGACGAATCTACCAAACCCATCGTATTTATCTAGTATGAACTAATATAGGAGAAATACAGTTCGAGTAAAGAGGGATTAGAATCCAACTTTCCGTTTTGTACATATTACAATTCCTTCTAAGATACCAAAAGAGGAATAGTAGGTGGGCGCCACTACGGCAGGCGTTCATCACCTTATTCCTTATTATAATTGTCCCCTCACACGTCGTGATCCCAACAGCTCAATTTTGAAGATGATGGAGAGGTTTTAGTAGCCATGGAAGAAGAGGCGCCTGTTGTGGTTGAGCTTGAAGGGACTGAAAAAGGAGAGAAATTCTGCGAGTTGGTAGAAGGGATAGAGCTAGAAAACACCAAAACTCCGGTTTATTTTTTTAAAACTAAATTTAATGATGAGAAATACTTATCAAACATATTTTGAGGCAAAAACTCATAGTAAGGGGCAATCCATTCGGATCACATAGCCAAAGTGCTTAAAATTTATGGGTGAGTGCGGAGAATTTATACCATATTCGTTTAAGTCTTTAAGAAAGCGTAGCTTGCGAGGGTCGTCTTGGTCTTCAAATTCCAGGTCCAACTTCCGCTTCAAGCTTTGTGTCGCAGTGATGGTTTGGCCCTCGTCGTGATCCATATGGGTAGAGTGGTTGTGGGCAGGTGGGATTTCTCTGGTAAAAAAATGTGAAGAACCAAGATGCTTGAAGGAATGGGTTGAACGCTCAGGGAGTTTCTAGATTTCATGGCACTTGTTGGATTGCATAGCATTCTGAAAATAAAAATGTCGTGAGTGGAGAAAGTAAGTGGGAAGAGAGACGATGGGAAGCTTCCAGAGGGTTTTTCGGAGTTGAAGAAGCTTTCCTTGGTACGCTTTTTTCTTCTATTTTCGACCTAGTGGATGACGGCTGGTAGGTGCGTTAATGATTGGCGTAATCAATCTTGAGCACGATTCGTTAACTCTGGTTTGGATTGAGAATTGGCACATTATTATATATTTTTAAATTTTTATATAAAATATAATAAATAATTTTAATAATAATATTAAAAAATAATTTTAATAATATTATATTCAACTTTTAAAACTCATCTCCTTTCATCTTTCAATCCAAACAAATCCTAAGAAAAAATTTTGATATCAACCAAACACACTCCTTATATGGCCTAAATAATTTTCTTTTTTCTCCCGACATAGTTGTATGTTTCTCTCTTTGGTTTCACTCATTTGAAATCTAAAACACACACCCTTATCCCCGTGTCTTGCGCATCCTCTCCCCCACCCCCAATATTGCTCCTCTCCCTCAACCTTCCCTCTACCTAATACCCCCTTCATTCTTTTACATCTCTCCCAAAATGTAAATTAGCAACTTATAATTGTTTGAATTTGGAATATTTTTGTTGAAGAGAGTTGTAGCCAATAGGGTATAAGATATCGAGAGCTTTTTTGTTTTTTTGAAGAGTTGGAAATCACATGTCCAATAGTGACCCTCCCAAATTTATTAGAATCCCTTACTTATAGCGGAGGAAAGTGTGATAACAATATGACCTAACAAAACCAATTAAACCAATCAACCAATAAAGCAATAATAAAAATAAAAAATCAAAGAAATTAAAATCTAATACAAGGGAACCATTTTTCTCAATCCTCAGAATTCCCTTTAAAAGTCTAGGAACTAAATTATCATCTTCATATCTGCATGTCAAACATTTGCCTTGCCTAGCCAATAAATCCACTGCTTGATTTGCTTCCATATATTGATGCCGAACAATAAAATGAACACCCTATAAAGCCTTTAGAGTTTCCTCCTAAAAATTCTAGAGATACCAGATTGTATATCTACCAGAGGAAATCCAATCAACTACAACCTTTGAGCCACACTCAATTTCTAAATTAAGAAATCCCAGCTATTTACAAAGGATCACTCTAGCATGTAGAGTCCGAAGTTCAGTCTCATTATTAGCTCATTGGCCAAAAGAAAGTGAGAAAGTTCCTTTAAACAGTCCATGCTCATCTCGGGTTACATCATCACCTCTACAAGAACCCGGATTTACCCCTACAACTTCCATCCACGTTAAGCTTGACAAAGGCAGTGGCCAGCCTTTGCCAAGACACTAAACATGGTGCCCTTATGTGATGCACTGGTGCAAGAGATATGGCAAACGATTCCAATATTTGACTGTCCAGCGGTGATACCGAACCCATCTTAGCTTGTTCTATAACCAGCCTCCTAAGCCATTTTTAATGCTCTCCACACCTCATCAACCGATTCATTGATGCCCTCCATTCACAATCCTCAGTGTCGCTACCAAAGTCTCCAAGTAATGAGAGTTAGTAAGAGCTCAATCAACAAACCTCTATAAGACGATTTTTTTTTTGGCAAATGAAAACCAATATAACATACGACCCCACCATGTTCCTGCATACATGACTAGAAGTCCCACTATCACCGCTACTCTTGACCAAATTTCATAAGCAAACTCACCCAAACAAAGAATACGATCAATAGTTTAGACTTTTTTGGCCATAAAACAGTCACATCTGGAAGCTAAATGCACCCCACATCCTTGCACTCTAGAATCAATAGATGAAAATGAGCTTTCCACATGCAGATGAAATTTCTTTTTGGCAAAAACCAGCAATAGGTAGATGCTTTACCCGAATTACCTCTCATGCTGTAACATCCCAAACCAGATGTTTTTAGAGATTACATGCAAATATTTTAACCTTGTAACTTTTAATAATATTTTAGAATTATTTTATGTTATTATTAATGTTAGCAATTTTTTTTTTTCCGAATTACATGGGATCAATAGGTAATGTGTATTTTATTTGTGATTTTTTATAGAATCTTATTATTGTTATTATTATTATTACTATTTTAATCATTATTTTTTATTATTTTTATTATTAGTATTCTTTTGAAAATGTATTGAGGTGATAATTTATTTTTTTATTAAGTTTTAAAATTTGTAACGGATCAGATTAGTAAATTGTATAGTTGTTTTCCTTATCTGTTTTTATATGTTTATCCCTCTCTATCCCAGTTGAATCACGTTTCTACCCCGACATCAACTCTTCCTACTTCATTGATCAGGAATTTAAAACCCAATCTCATTTCGAATCCGTCAACAATTTCACATCCTCACCAATTAGAAACTCTCTCAAATTAGTTATTCTTTTTCTTTCCATTTTCAGTTTTTAGATGTACAAGCAACTATTTCAAACTCCAATTCCAAACTTTAATTCTAATTCAAACTCAAATTTCACTTTCCATGCACGCTCCTTCCTCTAAGGTTCCTTTAAGTTTTCAATCATCTATAAATAGTGACGTTTACCAGCTCTACATGCATGAAGAAAAACTTTAGCTGATGCCCCTCTTCACCGTGAAAACCACTCACTATGTAACCACAAACCACCACACAAGCAACCACTTCCTCTCACGCTGCACAGACCGAAACCACCCACGAAGTGCAACCTCATGGCCTCTTCAAAGCCACTACACAAGACCAGCCACTGCACTGCACCATGAAAACTTGAAAGTTTCATCGTAGCAAGCTGCCATGTCAATCAAGAAGTCCTCCACCGTGAAATTGTAGCAACCCAACCTGTGCGCACCAAAGGGAGGGTTTTCCTCCACACCTCCGTGTCCAACCATCATTTTCGACGTGAAGTGGTGCCCTGTTTTCAGCCACCCAAAATAGAGGAATATTTTTCCTCCACATCGATCACTATAGGGGCTTCGGACCACCCCTTAGCCACCATAGACAATGCTGTCAGGCACTCCGAACCACTCCTAGTCCATTGTGACCACCTCTCAGTAAACTAAGTATGCCATGCTTCATCTTCTTCTCTCTCCCTGATTCTCACCATTCTCAAACTCTCTCTCGGCTTACTCTCTCTCTCTTTCTTATCAGTTCTCAGCCACCCATTTTGTTAGATAGTCACCTTGAGCCACCGCCGCCAAGCTCAATCATCTCTACCATCGCAGTTGCAGTTGGCCTTCTCTCTTGGTGAGTATCAACTTCTCGTAAGCTACTGTGGATCCCTTTTAAATTCCTGGGTTTTTGTTTACTAGATTATACTTGAAAGGCTATATATGATATTATTGCTTAAATATTTATATGATATCTATATTTATTAGATTTATTATAAAATCGAATAAGTACGTCAATTATAAGAAAGTAAACATATTTTACGAATTTAAGCTTTTACAACTTATTGAATATGGTTTCAAGTATTTTACTAAAAATATATTTTTTAAAGTGAAATATGTTAATAATATTTATTAGTTTTGTGATATTAGTATTTACTATTTTTTTTATACGAAGCAGAATATGTATTAAATTAATCTCCGCGATATGTATTAATTCAGTAGAATGTTTCAGCACGTTATTCTAGAAACATTAGTGACGATTCATATTTCGTATAAGTAAAAAGTCATATATGAAGGAGAATTTAGAAAGCGGCATTGTGAGGTAAGTGAATTTGATCACAAAATTAGAATTCTCACATATAGCTTATATTATTAGTTAAACTAGTTCTTTGATAGCTTTTTCCATATACCCCTCACGTCATGCAAGCATATCATCTAGCACAGCATAACACACAATCATATCATTTAACATCATGTTTAGATTCAGCGAGTTTTAGTTATTTATATTAGTATGTAATTATACATCTCATGTCGCATAAGTCGCATAAGTTAAGTTAAATTCAAGTATAAAGTTAAGTCAGATTATAGATAAATTAATCAGTTATTCAGTTAATTCAGATGGTCATTCAGATGCATGGTACTAATGCATATTAGATTAGGGTGGATGTACAAGTCACGAACTTAAGCGTGGTCTACCATAGTACCCTAGAGTACTATCAGCGGCTCCTCTTGTTGTAGCGGGACGTGGGGTTGGTGCACAACCTTGCACATAGGATTAAGTGTGTTGGCCAATCAGTTTATCTAAATCAGTTTAGCTAAATTAGTTTAACTAAATCAGTTAGTAAGTTTAGTCAGATCAGTTATTAATTCAAGACCAGTCAATTTAAGTCAGTTAGTCAGTTAAATCAAATAGTTCAGTCATGCATAGCATGAATATTAGCATGTACAATCATATTTTCAGATTTCAGCATAAATTTTATGAAAATTTCCTTTAGTATTATCTTACGTTATGGTGGATTCCTTACAAAGACATTGACTTATTTTAATTTATTTCCTATTTTAAAACCACCTAGGTGAGAAAGTTGACCAGTGCGAGCAGGCAGGTTAGGAGTCAATTGAGCAGTTAATTAAATTTTCAATTTTTCTAGAAAATAAGTGTCTTTACGACACAAGCTACTTTCAATTATTTCAGTTAATATTTTTTGTGAAAGACATTTTATTAGAACTTTATTTCTATGAATTAAATGTTATTTTATTTATTATTAAACCAAAAATCTTGTGTCGGATTATAAGTTTTTAGAAATTTTAAGTGACATCCCTTAGCCTGCGGGAAAGTGAGTGTTACAATTTGGTATTAGAGCCGATCAAGATTCTTTGGACTTTTGTTTTTTTAAAAGAAAAAGAAAAAGAAAAAATGTTATCTAGGATGCTCCTGGCCTGCTCGAGAGTTCATGTGATACTTAGATTTAAATAAGTTGCTTATTAGTTTTTAGTAGGTAGCACTATGATGTTTGTGTTTTCATAGTTATTGTTATTTATTTATTTGTTTTTTGTTTTAATTTTTTTCAAAATACTAGTTATTGGTAGTGTAGAATATGACACCTAGCACTGGATAATTTCATTTAGCATGTACATTGGAGATCACTTGTACTGCGAGTTATGTGTTATTTGGTTACGATAGGGTGATCGATTGAAGGAATGAAAGCTAGGGGACTTTACTTTTACGATCGATAGTGTATCAAGTTGATCATGAAAATGGATGGAAATTTGTAGTATATTCAGTGAAGTTGCTTGAGTAGAGTAAGGATCTAGCTAGTTGATTTTAGAGTTATGGCGTAAATTGCATATTGTTGGTATTTCAAGACAATTGATTAAAGGTATATTATGTTCTTTAGGTAATGTGATTCTCTTGCGTGGTATGAATGGTGAAAAAAAAATCACATATCTGGGAGACTTTTAGTATTGAGAGTTATTGAAAAAAGTTGTGGTGTCAATATTTTTGAGGTTATTAATTATGAGAAGAATTATATATTTCATTCAGGAAAGTCTAATTATGATTTATGAGGAGAGTTACAGTTAGTATGATTACAGGGAGATTATTAGGGGTTAAACATGAAAGATTTTGGGAGAAGATAGTATTGTGTTATTAATCAAACCTATGGTTAAGGTTTATACGTTTAAATCCTGAAGTGTGTGATGGATGACAGTAGATGTTCGAACATATACAAGGATTACAACGAGAAAAATGATTGATTTATGTGCATAGACATACACGTGAAAGGTTTGAGATTTTGTATGCATATTAGAAATGCCAAGAAATCTTTGGAGTTGATTGATGTTACTAAGTGTATAATTGAGGTACTTGTTAATGGACTAGACTTTGATGCTAGACAAACATTTTAGAGAAGCACATTGGAGATGTGGATTCTCACTTTTGAAGATTTTAAGATTGAGATATTTGAGACCTTGATCTTTAGAAATTTTATGATATTATTATTTAAGGTTATTATTTTAAGTGAATAACTTGTTTTAGTATAGTATAGGGAGAATCTATTTGTTATTTTGAGGTAGAGGTTTTTAGTTACCATGGAGACTTTTACTTATTATTTTATATGGAGATTTTTACTTACTATTTATCTGGATTAGAGATAATTGTTTGGGTGATAATTATTAGGCTTTTAATCAATCCAGATATTATTAAGGTTTGCATTTTTAGGCTTGAATTGTTTTGCCAAGAATGATATCATGGTTGATACTAAATGCGGAAATTCATACCTGATTAAAAAAAATAATCCATGCGAGGTTTAAGAGTGAATAATTGAGGACTAAACTCTTATCATTAATTTTTAGGTCGTTAATTCCGTTACTACTTCGTTGCACATCGTTTCACTAAATTGCCAACACATCGTTTTGCTACTTATTTCTTCACAATACAAGCCTCTCAATTTCCATACTTAATCAATTTTAATTGCTACAACACACAATGCTCTTAGCCACATTGCAGTCCTTCAAACCTTTTGGACCATACATTCTCCACCCATTTAAGGACTTTGTCCACAAGGCCCTAATACTTTCCCCCCTAAAGAATCTTGCCCATAAGATGTGGATAAAAGTTCCTCAATTCCCATAGAATTTCCTACGAATTGTCTTCAATGGGAGCACCATTCCATTTAACCAAGACTTCAGTTATTGGGATAGAACTAGTAAAGGAGATCTCCATCCAGATGCCTCTGGTTCAAACCTTCAATGGAATGATCTCCATCCAGATGCTTCTGTCCTAAACCTTCCTTGGCACACATCTGATCACTCTCCCACTATGCTCAACACTATTAGTCAAGGTCATAACAAAAAACCTTTCAAATTTGAGGAATTTTGGTTCAGAGACCTCACTTGCTTTGACACCATCAACTGAGCCTTGAATAACCAAGTTTTTGGTAACCCCCTTTTTCAGTTGGTTAAAAAACTCAATGTCACCAAAATAGCCCTTAAGCTCTGGAACAAAACTACATTTGGCCACATACAAACAAAAATTATGACCCTCAACGAAGCCCTCACTAGAATTCAATCTAAAAACCCAACCACAAACTCAATCACCATGGAAAACGCCCTCAAGGAAAACCTTAATGAACAACTCAAGCGCGAGGAATCCCTCTGGCGACAAAAATCCCATGTCACCTGGCTCAGCACCATCGACCTAAACACAAAATTTTTCCGTATACCTCTACAACAACTCGTAGATGAAGAAATTCCATTGACACTCTCAAGCTTGCAAATGGGACCTGGACTACAGATCCCTCGGAAATCTCCACCCTTTTCCAAACTCACTTCAAAAACATTTTCAACACTACAAACCCCAACACACCCCCAAATATTGAAAATCTTTTACCCACAAAAATCACTCACCAAAGACAATGAAAACCTTTGCAAAATTCCTAATGTTATGGAAATCCTGGAAACCATAAAACAAATCCCTTCCTCTAAAGCTCGAGACCGGATGGTTTTACGGGTTTGTTCTACAAGACCTACTCGCCAATCATCAAAGACAACCTCATTGCCGCCATCCAAAACTTTTTCCTTCAAGGAAAACTTCTCAAGGAGATGAACCATACGAACATTGCCCTCATCCCAAAAATAGACAGTCCCATCTCTATAAATCATTTTCGCCCCATAAGCCTTGCCAATGTCAGTTATAAAATAATTGCAAAAATCCTGTCTAATAGGCTCTGTATGGTTCTCCCAAAACTCATCTCCCCAAATGAATCTGTGTTTATCCATGGCCAGCTCATCCAGGACAACACTATATTTACCCAAGAAATCTTTCACCACCTCAAGAACAAAAGAGGCAAGAATGGTCTTATGGCCATCAAAATAGACATGGAAAAACCTTTGATTGCATGGAGTGGCCATTCCTCTTTCACATTCTTAACAGTCTCGACTTCAGTAGAACCTACTCTATCATTCTTAATGGTATGCCCACAGGCTTAATCCATCCCTCCCGAGGCCTTAGGCAAGGAGACTCTCTCTCTCATTTCCTTTTCATTGTTGGTAGCAAAATTCTCTCCAGACACATCCACAGAGAGGAACTTCAAAAAAATTTGAAGGAATAAGTATCTCTAAAATTGGCCCTTAGATATCCCACCTCCTATTTGCAGACGATCTCATCTTCTTCGGAAAGACCAACACTACCATTGCAAATGCCTTTGCGTGTTGCCTGAACACCTACACAAAATGGTCGAGTCAAAAAATTAATCACAACAAATAAACCATCCATTTCAGCAACAATACCTCCATCATTGCCAAACGTAGTGTTCCAGATATTCTCAACTTCAAAATTGGCCCACAAAATGGTCGACTCAGATATTTGGGTCTCCCCCTCTTCACTAGCCACTCAAAAAAAGACATCTTCTGTGATAACCCAGATTTTTAAATATCTGTTTAATTTTCATATGTGGCATAATCATTGAAGGTTGATTAAATAAGAAATAAGTATAATAAAGAAAAGACTTATAAATGTATGTTGGAAGGTTAGGAATAGGATTGGGTACAAAGGTGGCTTGTTTTATGTGGAAAAAGTGCCTAACCCGAGATCTCGCTTGATTTCTAGCTCGAGCGAGATTGAGGCTGAGACTTGGCTCGACTCTCGCTTGACGTCTAGCTCGAGCGAGGTATAGAGAGAGATTTGACGTCTTTTGATAGAACAGCCATAACGTGCTTATTTGATATCGGATTTGAGTGATTCAAGAGGCTATGGAAAGCTAAGAGGAATATATACAACTTTTATGTTTTGAGTTTTAAGAGATATGAATTTATCAAATACAAAATATAGATTGAAGTGGCAGATCTGAATTGGAGATAGATAGGCATTGACTTTGAAGTTGACTAAGGACTTTGAATAAGATTAAGTCTTTGAATTATTTTCTCAATTACCCTAACATATTGAAAAGTGTGTGGAAATATGTCAAATGAGAAGATTTTATTTAATAAATTTTGTGTGAAACAAGAGAGATCATTTATCAAACACTTGGTGTGCCCGGATTGGTACTCTCAGGCTTATTTGTCGACGTTTAGTAGAAAAATTATAACTTGGTCATATGAGTTCAAAATTAAGTAATTTAAGTTTCTATAAAACCTTAAGAAGTATATATAGAACTTTTATGTTTTGAGTTTTTGAATATAAGGATCGAATCAAGGAAGAAATCTAGTGTGAAGGAGATGGCCTTGGGTTGAGTCCAATTGGTTGCTGACTTCGAGGAATTGTATTATATTCAGCCATGTGATGAAAATTATGACTGACTATCAAACTTTATAAAGTCTTGACACATGTGGGAATATGTGGCAAGTTGATAAGAATTGATCTAAAAGTTTTAGTTGGCCCAAAGACATGGATCGACATGAGAGGCAGAAATCTGCCTGAATATGTCCAAGTCTAACTAAGTGATTTACAAACCAAAATTATCTCAACCAAATCCTGAAGTGGCCTTCTAGAACATCACATATTGTATCTTGGGGAGGTATACACGTGGTCAACTGAGGGTAAGAAGGGGTTGGAATGTGGCTAACATTTGGAGAAGCCAAGAGATAAGATTAAGCATGGCTGGGCAGACAGCCAGCCCATGCCAACTCATACCCCCATGTGGTCTATTTTCAAGCCATGGATCATGTGAGGCTGCCAAATGACTCAATCTCAGCGATTGGATGAAGATATTTGCAACCTACCTTAGGAATTAGATGTAATTATAAGGGTTAGGCATGACACCTCATCCTCCAAAGCCTTAGGTAGCCGGTTGCCTTTAGCTACCTCTTCTTCTCCTTTTCTTCTAATGGGTCGACCACACTCCTATAAATAGGTGTTGGAAAGTTTTCTAACTCCCTTTGGAGAGGGTAGCATATGCTCAAGTAGAGAGGAAATCAAAGAAGAATCCTTCCCAAACCTTTGAATCTCCAAGCATCACCTAAGTGAGTTAAGTGAGTGATCTTGAGGGAAATATTGCAAGGACTGGTTTGATCATTTCTAGTAAGATTTGGAGAACTAGTAAGTATACAATTTAACCTAGTCTTGGCATAGAATAAGTAAATTGAGGATTAAATCATGTTTGTTGTTAATTTGAGTTTAAACATTGCTGATATGATTAAATTGAAATCCAATGTGTTTTGGATGAAATCTTATTATGGTAAAATGCTAAGAAAATTATAAGAACATAGATTTATATATTAATAAGTGAAAATAAGGTTTATGTGAAAAGATTGCATGTTTTAGATTAAAAAATCCTATAAACCGTGACGTCCCTCAACCTTCACTCGACCTAGGGATCGAGCGAAGAACAATCAAAATCCTCTGCTTGACCATCGCTCGATATCCTGCTTGAGCGGAGTGCAACCCCCAGACTTTGCTCGATAACTTGCTCGAGCGAGAGACAACCCGAGATTTCACTTGATGCTCGCTCGATACCTTACTCGAGCGAGATACCCTATTTGCTTAAATTCAGGGTTTTTCTTGGATAGAAGTGGATGGTTCAAATAGGAAGAGTTATCTGTGAAATATAAGTATACTCTATATGATATATGTTGCATTAGAGGTGCATACAACACAAAGTTTAAGATTTCATGCATGTTCCAGTATGTGATGAGTTTTAATAAAAATTGGTATGACACATGTATTTGTGAAATACTCATGAGAATAAGAAAGGAACAACTAAGAATACGAACTATGAATAAGTTAGTCACATCATGACGGGGACGGTGAGATGTAACGCCCGTATGACTGACGTATTGACGGGGATGATGATACGTAACGCCCGTCAATGATAAGTAAGAGTCGTGTCATGACGGGGACGGCGAGACGTAACGTCCGGACGACTAATATGACTAGCGGGGACGGCAATACGTAACGCCTGCTATGTTAAGTATGTTCCGTGTCATGATGGGGATGGCAATACGTAACGCTAAAAAGATTGAAACGAGACTCATCATAACGGGGACAGCGAGACGTAACGCCCGGATGACTGATGAGTTATATGCGATGGATATGTCGATATGTAATGCCCATCGAAGATAAGAGATAAGTATGACCCGACAGGGATGACGATACATAATGCCTGTCGATAATATGCAATAAGTAAGACCCCGATGGAGACGGTAATACGTAACGCTCATCAAGAATAAGAAATATGTAAGGCCCACAAGATTAAGAAATAAGATAAAAAGTATAAGTTTTAAATATATGATGGTGGGTCTAAGTAAGGTCTAAGTTTGTATGGAAAAAATGGTCATGGACATGCACAAGTCCCATTAAGTATTCTCATAAGTTATATGTATGTGATCATTGCTATGTATGATAATGTCTGATGTAATCTATGCTTTATTTTGTTAACTGTGTACTTATTGACATTTCTTGAAAATCTCACTCTTTTAAGTTTTATCTATTATTCTTTATGGAATGATAGATGCTGTTGCAGGATTGGATAAATCACAATGAGACTTAGACAGCACAGGAGATTCTGAGGTGCCATGAGGGTCTTACAGAATATTCCTCTCTAGTTTGAATGATCTTTTATGTAAGTGATCAAGTGAAATAGTAAGACTACTGGATGAAGATGGGATACGATATTTTGTTTTAAGAAAACTAACTAGGTTATGTAAGTCTTGGATATAATATGTTTTTGTAAATGTGAATTATGAAGGTTATAGTTTTACTATAACATGTGATCTATTTATGCAAGAGTTAAATCTTTTTGCATATATTGGAGATTTACCTTTTTTTGTTGTGTTTCGCATTGCATTTAATTAGTAAACTTAGATGCATGCATGCTATTCTTTACGTTTATGTAGGATGAGTAGCTTTGTGTTACTTGTCTGGATGCTTCGATTTACGTTTTAATCGAAGCGAAAAATTGGGGCGTTATATCTTCAAAGGGGTCATTGGAAAAATTGAGATGAAACTCCAAGCCTGGAAATCAAAAATCCTTTCCCAAGCCAGTAAAACTACTCTCATCCAGACTGTAGCCACTTCCATCCCCACTTACATCACGTCCACCTGCAAAATGCCAAAAACTATTGCCGAGTCCATCGATGTTAAACTCAGAAAATCTTGGTGGGGGAAAAGACACCTTGGCTTCCACTGGTCTTTACACAAAATCCTGGGAAGCTATATGCACTCCCAAATCATCCGAAGGCCTTGGTCTAAAGAAAATGGGTCCCTTTAGCACGACTTTCCACCTAAAACATGCTTGGACTTTCATAAATGACACTGACACTCTCTAAAAAATTTTGCTAAAGGAGAAATACCTGAAGAACAACGATTTCTTTAACTTAAATCCAAAATCAAAAGACTTTTGGTACTGGAAAAGCCTTCTAAAGCACTGAGAATTTCTTCAAAATAGCTTCTACTTCCAGATCAATAATGGGGTTGCAACTAGAGCCTGACAGGATCCTTAGATCCCATCTCTTCCTTTTCGTATCCCTATAGCTAACCCTAACACTATCTAGAATGACCCCAACATGAAAGTGGCTGTGCTCACCTTAGAAGAACCTAGACGTTGGAATATACTTCAAGCTCTCTTCACTTTTGATTCCGTTAATGAAATCTCAAAAATTCCCCTTTCTAATTACAACTTCCGCTCCACTATAAACAAAATCAAATGGACCCACCATTGCTCGGGGAACTTCTCAATTAAAACAGCTTACAATGCTCTTCTTCCATTGCACGATAACTCTGACATCCCCTGGAAAAAAGTTATGGAAGCTCAGAGCACAAGACCATCTAAAATTGCTCCTTTGGAAAGTTGCCCAAAACATTCTCCCCACAAAATTGGTTATCAATCGTGTCCTGACACTCAGTGATGAACAAGTCTTTTGCCCTTTTTGCCATTCCAAAAATGAAACAATCACACACCTCACTCTCAACTACTGCTACACAAGAAGTCATTGAAGACACTCACCATGGCCGCTTGACACTACCAAGTTTGCAAATGAACACATTTCAAATTGGATCAAAATCATCTTAACTCCTTCAGAAATCCAAAATATCTCCGAGGAGGATACCCAATCTTTCCAACTATTTGCTCTTCTTGCCACTGATAACATTTGGTACTTGCAAAACCTTGTCATCCATCAATCCCTTACACCCGATCCCCTTTGGCTCATTTCAAAAGTATCCAAAGCTCATTCCGACCACATCCTAGCCTAGCAAGAGAAAGAACAAGTTGTGACTACCCATAATTATTATTCAGATCACTTTCTCATTCAGTTTGATGTAGCTATTCGAAAAGAGAATGCAATAGTAGCTAGCATCTGCTTCTCAGAAAATGGAACTCCAAACATTGTGGTTTCTAGTTCTACCCGTAACAACAACCCAAATGTGGGGGATCTCTAGCTGCACTAACAGGGATCCAAGAAGCAAAAAATAGGAAAATCAGGAAAATCCACATCGAAGGTGATTCAAACCAAGCCATCCAAGCTTTGCTACATTTGAAAGTAGCATCTTGTTGGGAAATGGAAGCAGTGGTTCATGATCTTAGATACACACTCCCTAGTTTCGAAGCTTGGACAGTAGCAAAACATCATCGATTTAAGAATCGATGTGCGCACATGATTGCGCAATGGGCAGCCTCCAACCACCTTGTTGGTAGCATACCCCTCTCTTCTATCTCGCCCTGCATCCTTCCGTTCCATAGCGGAAAGGACCCCCCTTGTCCTCCTTAATTTGCTTTCCTTTACTTCTTTTGTGTTTATTTTACTTCCTTTACTCTTTGTAATGACTCTTGTTTCAGATATTATATGTCTTCACTTGGCTGAGGAAAAAAAAAGATGTTGATTTTATTATTTCTCCTACTATAAAGAAATATGATGGAATGTGCTTTTAAAATTTTGAGTTATTTACAGTGGGATTCAACTCTTCTTTATAGGAGAATGATGATGAGAAGAATGGTGGTTGGAAGATGGTTGGTGAAATGCCTAGAAAGCGGCCACACAAAAGAACTTCATAATTAGCTGACTTTTTTCTGTGAGCCTTGGTTAATGACCTACTGACACCTCGGTTATGACCAATTTTATATAATATATAATATATATATATATATATATATATATAAAACATAAATAGACATGAAAATTGATAATAAAATATATATTACAAGTTTACTATAATATTAATAGCTCTTCAATACATAAAAGTGATTGACATAGTCTACCCCTTACTGCAAATCTCTACATACTAATGTTTGAGAAATAGCACAACTCTATCCAAAACAAAACTGAAAAAAACCTCATACATATTCTATGAAGGAGTAAAGGACACATTCCATGGAGAAAGTCCAAGAGAGTCACTCTAATATAGACCAAGGTCCAAGAGGCTGTGTATTATTATTATTATTATTATTCTAAAACAAGACACTATAAAAATTAAAAAAAATATGGAAAAACGTGATTTACACCTTAGAAAGATATAAATTAGTGTTTTCAACCTTGGAGGAAAGAAAAAAACACTGGCAAAGTACTATGGTGGCTCGTGAGGGACACGCGCTACCCTTATAGTATGGCAGACAATCTGAAGTGTCGGAGATCCTAAACCCAGATAAGCCACGTGTGGCAGTAGAAAAACTTCCCTAGAGGTGGCACATGGATTTCTTGCTTTCATTTCAGACTGCACGTGTGGCTTACATACCACTCTGTTCGGCAAAACTCCTCCCTTGTCTGAAGGATTGGCGTCTTGGAAGTTTTGCAGTGGGGCACGTGGAGGTCACAGGACGCCAAAGAGCTATAGATCTGAGAGTCACCATAACTAACTAAGAGACAACCCACTTTCAACAGTGCTTCTTGCAAAAACAAATAGAAGAAGAAAGGAGAAAAAACTGGATGGAAGGGGAAGGGATGAGAGAAGGGAGGGAGGGAGGGAGGGAGGGAGAAGCTCTTCCTTCTCTATGCAAGATTTTCTAGTTGAAGGTTTTTAATCACGTAATAAAAATAAATAACTAAATAAATAAAATTTGTTCTTCAAGCCAAACATAATTCTATAAAATAATGAAGTCCTATTATGATTACAGTATGTTTAATCATGTAATAAAAATAAATAATTAAATAAAATTCAATCCTTGAGCCTAGCTTAATTCTATAAAATAATGAAGTCATATTATAATTAAGGACATGTGTGCTATGATGTTGCCCTTTAATGGTTGGCTGAAAACTCAAACTCCCAATGGGACCTGTTTAGAGGAAAACTAACCATTTGTAAGGAATCAATCCAAGATACCAATCTGCTCCTCACGAACATAGGAAAATAACTCAGGAAACACAACTCACATAAGAACGGAATTGAAACCAAGAACCCACTTTTATTGATTCTTGAATACAGTTTTTGACGAACCTTGAACCTCCTTACAAAGAAACAATTTATCTATGTTGAACCCAATATTTCAAGTCTCGTATCTACGTATAGATTTTGATGATAACAAATAATATTTAAGATCAAGCTCAAGTTGTCTACGCATGAAGGGAGTTAAACACATTAAGAAATCAAGCATGAGTAAGAAAGAGATCAAGTCTACAAATGATGCTCATAGAGTAATTTTGTACATCTCTTGATAAAATTCAAAATTGAATTAAGGCTCAAAATTAATATTTTCTTATAAAACATCAAATTGCATTTTTTACATATGCATGACATCATTAAAAAATTTAATTTCAAAAAGTTATATTTTACATGTACATGGCATATGCATGATGTCATTAAAAGCTTTAATTTCGAAAAATATTTTTTGCAAATGCATGACATATACAATGACTTCATCAAAACGTATGACATATGCAATGACTTCATCAAAATTTGAATTTTGAATTTGAAAGATGATTGAGTGGGACTCATTTGCTTATAAATAGCTTACTTGTATTTTACAAAAATCACAACAACAAGAGCCGTTGCATCTTTCTTTCAAAACGCTCATTCTCTCTTCTCTAAGTTTTGTGCCTTAATCCTTGTTTATTTTGAGATATATATAGGTTGCGCTGTATTATTTTTATCTCACTCATTGATGAGTATATTCTGATAACCTATCCATTATCAACTTTTGTATTCGTAAGAGGGTGCGTATAACCCTTGTGTGTGTAGAAGATATTCTATACAGGGAATAGTTGAATCACTAAATGTGAGGTGATTGGAAGTGTAGATGGTATTCTATACGGATTCTTTAGAGCGGTGTTGCTCAAATGTGTAGTAGGTTTCTATCTCTACCTGAAGGAGATTGAATAGCGAATTTAGGATCCTCAAGGGGTAGCTTGAGGCGAGGACGTAGGCAGTGGGGCTGAACCTCGTTAAAATATTGAGTTTGCTTCTTCTTGCCCTTACTCTTTATATTTCCTGCTGCTTCGTATTTTATTTATATTTTATATTGTACATTTAGTTTATAATTGTTAATTTTTTTATATAACTCAATTCACCCCCCTCTTGTGTTAGTCATATGTGCAACAATCTATATGCCCAAAGTTCAATGAATACAATCTGCTAAGTACAACTCTATTTATAGAATGAAGAAGATGAACAAAATGATGACGTAATGAGATAGAAGTTGAGTCTCTTAAGTCCTAGAATAAACGTAGTGTTTCATTAATCTTTAGGTTGTTAATTCCGTTACTACTTCGTTGCACACCGTGTCACTAAATTTCCAACGCATTGTGTCGCTACTTATTTCTTCACGATACAGGCCTCTCAATTTCCATACTTGGTCAATTTCAACTGCTGCAACACACAATGCTCTCAGCCACATTGCAACCCTTCAAACCTTTTGGATCTTACATTCTCCACCCCTTTAACGAATTTGTCCACAAGGCCCTAATACTTTCCCCCTTAAAGAATCTTGCCCAAAAGATATGGATACAAGTTCCTCAATTCCCACAAAATTTCCTACGAATTGTCTTCAATGGAAGCACCATTCCATTTAACCAAGACTTCAGTTATTGCTTGGTTGCCGAGCTTTTTCATTTTTCTCTTCAGAATTATCTCTGGTACAGGTTGCACTCGATCTTAGATGTCAACTAGGGTAGAACTGGTAAAGGAGAAACACCCTGGCCTAGTTTCTTTTTAAGGCAAGAGACATGAAAAACAAGATAAATTTTTGATGAACTTGGAAAATCCAACCAATAAGCCATAAATCCAATTCGTTCAAGCACTGAAATGGACCATAGAATCTTGGAGATAGCTTTAAGTTGTCTCTTAAAGCCACTATTTTCTATCTATAGGGTTGAAGTCTAAGGAAGACCCATTCCCCTACCTATAACTCCATCTCACTTCTCTTCAACTTAGCAAAAAACTTCATTATGTGTTGAGCTTTCTGAATGTATTCATTTAACAAGGACAACAACTAATCTTTGGACCTTAACTGCTGATCTATAGCTGCTTAGATGTGGTTACAAGTACATAGGTCAGCAACTTGGGAGGGGCATAACCATAGAGTGCTTCAAAAGAAGATATTCCATTTGAAGAATAACAAGTGGTGTTGTACCACCATTCTATCATAGTTAACCAACTACTCCATTCTCTTAGTTTGTCATTGGCATAGCATCTCAAATAACCTTCCACATTCTTGTTTAAATTCTCAGTTTTTCCATCATAATGTAGGTGACAGGCTG
Organism: Platycarya longipes; assembly: GCA_036559045.1. Classification (NCBI taxonomy): domain Eukaryota; kingdom Viridiplantae; phylum Streptophyta; class Magnoliopsida; order Fagales; family Juglandaceae; genus Platycarya; species Platycarya longipes. The sequence continues at coordinate 24,988,057 of CM071801.1, forward strand.
AAGTATAATGAAGTGAGACCCCTTGTAGCTTAAACACCTCTTTCCAAAGAGAACTTGTGAACAAAGGATCCCTGTCAGAAACAGTAGACTTAAGCATGCCATGAAGCTTGACAACACTTGAGAAGAAAATCTAAGCCATTTTATCTATTGTGATTAGATGAGATGAAGAAAAAAAAAAGAGTAAATATAGTTAATTTGTGAATCACATAAAGAATGATAGAAAAACCATCAAAATTGGGAAGGCCTTCTACAAAATTCATGGCTATATCCAACCATGGGGACTAGGGGATTGGCAAGGGCATCAAAAATCCTACTGGCTTCACTGTTTCATGCTTTCTAGTTTGGCATATTACACATTTTTTTTTACCAAAGTTCAAATATCATTCCTTATGTCATGCCAGTAGAACTCTCTTCTAGCATTCTGTAGTGTCCACATGTAACCAACATACCTAGCCTGAGGATTGTTATGAATGTAGTCAAGGACAATTATTTTGAAAGGAGAGCTAGGAAACAGAACTAATCTCTCTTTTTTTAACAATAACTGTTGTTGCAAACTGTAATTGTTAGGCCCTCATAGACCAGCATTGAGTTTCTGTACAGCCTCATCTATCTCAAGAGATAGTTTATAACTATATTTCAATTCCTGAATCCATAAAGGAGCAGGAAAAGTTATTAAAGCCAACATAGTAGAATCTTCTTCATTCTTCATAGATAACCCCTTAGCAGCCACATTGTTCTTGCCCTTTTTGTAGTTAGTAGTAAAGTCATATCCAAGTAACTTGGATAACTACTTCTGCTAGAATTCAGTGCCAATTCTTTGCTCAAGAAGATATTTCAAAGCCTGTAGATTTATTTTAATCTTAAAAAATTGCTGTAACAGATAAGGCATGTATTTACTCACTATAGAGACAAGACCTAGAAGCTCCTTTTCATAGGTAGATAATAATAGTGCTTTACATTTTAACCCTTTGTTATAAAAAACAATAGATTGCCCCTCCTGCATGAGTACAACTCCAAGACCAATACCTAGGGCATCACACTATAGTAAAGATTTTTGAAAAATCAAGTAGCCTCATGACAAGAGGCTAAGTCACTACCTCCTTCAATTTCTGAAAGGTTTGAGTTGTAGAATCTAACCAACGACATTCTTCTTAAGCAAGTCTGTCAAAGGGGTTGCTATTGTACCGTAGTTCCTTATTAACTTCTTATACTACCTAGTAAAACCTAGGAAACCTCTTAATGCTTTAAAGGAACCAGGTATAGGCCAACCAACCATTGATGCCAACATAGAAGGGTCTACTCTCACACCTTTAGCTGAAATCAAGTAAGTAGCCTAAAAAATCTCTTTCGCAAGCCAAACTTGCACTTAGATCTTTTTGCAAACAAAGTGCTGTCGCAAAACACCCAATACCACCTTCAAGTGCTTTGTGACAACCTGATATTTTTCCCATTTGATTTATCATAATAGAATTATTATTGAAATTTTATTGAAACTTTTTGAAAATATAATTTGCTAGAGACACTTAAGCCCACAAAGGTAGGAAATATTTTATTCTTTTAAGGTAATACATGGAAATTGGAGAAAGGAGATGAAAACATAAACAATGGAGTTTTTTATTGAAAATTTCTGCCATGAGAGACGTGTTAGAAATATCTATAGACAAATAGGGACACATGGCATAAAACTAAGCAATTATTTAGGAAATTTGAGATAGGCAACATGGGAAGAAAAGTTAGGAAAAATGGTAGTTTGTCTTTAGCCCAAGGGAGGCTGCAGTTTGGACTTGGGAGACAAGGATCTCATCCTTTTTACTTTACCTTACTTGGAAGACAAGAATTCATAGGTGGCAAGTGGTGACTGGAAGGAAATGAAGAACCAAAAACATACTCTTGGATGGATTTCGGCTATGATGATTCTAATGGAATTTCCAATTAGTTCAAAGTCAAGGGAGGACACTTGGCTTTTGGTAAATTTGTCTAGAACTACAAGGTAGGTAGGAAAATGTTTTGTCACCTAGCTAGAAGTGGTCAACGAAAAGGAGATGGGAAAGAACAAGTGAGCACCGACTTAGGCCTATAGTAACCGACTTAGTGTTTTGTTTTGTTTGAAATATATTTGTAACACATATGATAATTTGACATGTGTAGAGACAAGTGACACAATTAGCTTAAGATAAGCTCTAGTTATCTTAAATGCCAACCAAGCCTATAAGGAAGTAAAATGAGTATAATAAGGCCTAAATGGGGGGTATGTGGCACGACAAGGAGAAATCCAAGTGTTTTTGGATTTTTCTTCCATCCTTTTTGCTTAGAGATTTCGACCAACATATATAGTGATATCTCCCCTCCATTTCTTTCTTCGGAACTCATCGCCAAACTCACTTGGAATACCCTTCCTCTTAGTTTCCATACACTTAGCCCTATAACCACTTTTCAAGGTATTGTGGTGATCTTTTAAAGGATTTTCCACACACTTAGTCTTACAACCCTTAGAGAGATTTGTAAGTGCACTTATAACTTACTCTTAGTATGTATTTATGTATATAGAGTTAACATGTTGAAGGATGTTCATTTGAATGCTTAATATGTTCATAAAATATGTTAAGTTTGTGCTAAGTTGATTTTAAAAGAGAGTAGTGTGATAAATGGAGAAAAATATTCTAAGGAGCAATGATTCATTTTAGTAAATTGTGGATTGAAGATTGGATGATGATATGTGATGTTGACATGATAAAAGAGCTAAGTTAAGGACTCATATGTTTTTGGCTTTGGTGGAATACCTTATGGTATTTTGAGTTGTTATTATTTTATATGAATGATATGATGACCAATTTAAATTAGTGAGTGTTTGAGAAATTGTTTTTGATTAGTTCTTTGAAGAGTAGTGGAAGAATTATGGATATTTTGTGGTAGAATGGATATTTTGCTAAAAGAAGAACTGAAGAAAATAGTTTGTCATGTGGAGGAGCGTTTTGGCTATGAGATTATTTTAGCTTATTCATGAAATTTTCAAAATATGATAATAAGAGATCAAGTTGATTCTAAGGAATTGAAGAGAAATTTTGAGTTTATTAGATCATGGTATTCAGTCCTATACCTACTAGGGTTAAGGTTAAATGATTTTCTTTCAAATGAATTTCTTATGTTTTAATTAATGAAAAAAAAATGTTTACTATAAGTTGATATGTGTATGTCATGTATTGATAATGTATGTTCTATATGTTATATGACCCATAAAAACATGTAGCATATATAAAAAAGTCTAATAGTAAATGCATGTCTAATTATGTCACAAGATTTTCTGTATTGAGTCATACTATTTTTTTTAAGAAATAAGTTCATGAAATTTTACAAGAACAAGAAATGAATAAGAAAAGAATAAGAATATGAAAGTCACATCCTGACGTTGAAAGCGATTCGATCTACTAGATGACTGATGTGCCAATAGTAAAGACGATTCGATCTGCCGTCGTAAAATTAAAGTCGTGTCATGATGGTGAAGGCGATTCGATCTGCCGTATGACTGACATAACTTGGTGGTGAAGGCGATTCGATCTGCCTTCATGCTAAGAAACCGACGGTGAAGGCGATTCAATCTGCCGTTGAGGTTAAGGCGATTCAATCTGCCGTTGAGGTTAAGGCTAAGATTTGCATAAATAAGATTGAAAACATGAAAATTAAGAATTTCATGAAAAGATATGTCACATCATAAAAAGTTGTGCACTTGTATGATAAACTAAGTCCTTTTTTTCTGGAAAAATGCAAGTTTTTATAAAGATGTGCGCAAGTCATGTTTAAATCATGCATAAATTATGCATAAGTCATAATTAATAAGTTCCATGTTCATATCATGGAAAATTTTGTTTTATCTGTATATACTATTAATACTTTTATTATGTTATTTGTGCACTTATTGAGATTTTTCAGAATCTCATTATTTGAATTTTATTTATCATTCATATTTGAATGATAGACTTGATTGTAGGAAAATATGACAGATAGGGAGACCCAAACCTATCAAGAGATTCAAGCGAGCTCTGAGGGGCCCATTGAATACTCTCTTTTTGATGACTATGCTCCTTCTATGTATGATCATATGTTGGAGGTCATGAGACAACATGCGTCCACCTCATCCGAAGAGCAGCTTCGCGTTGGATGTTGCCTGTCCTAGAGTCCTAATGGCTCTTCATCCCTGAGCGGTATCTATGTGACGCCAATAGGAAAATACTTCAAACAAGATTTTGAAATTAGTATGAATATGTTACATTACGGAAATGAGTATAAAGAAGTTAAGAAGGAGCTTTTGTAGTGAGGAGGCCTAGTAGTATGATGAGCTATGTACGTATTTGGAGAACCGGTTTCTGTAAAATTTGGTACTCTTTGTTATTGTAAATATTAAGCTATGAGTATATGATTATGTTTTGCCATGTGATCACTTTGCAAAGTTAGATTTCTTTGCATACCTCAGGAACTAACCTTATTCTGCTGCAATACTCTTGCATATTGCTAGTAAGTTAAGTGCATGTATATTATTTTTTGACATGTATGAAGGATATGTAACCTAGTGTTACATGTTCTGATGCTTCAATTTACGTTAGATCCCAAATGTAAATTAGGGACGTCACATGCTTCAAATGATCAACCAGAGAAGAACTGTACATGAGGATGTCATCAAAAAATACCAAGACAAACTTTCTGAGAAAAGGTTTGAATATGTCAACATCAAACCTTGGAAAGTTGCAAGTGCATTAGTAAGCCCAAAATGAATTACTCAAAACTCATAGTGGCACTCATGAGTTCTAAAAGTTATTTTTTTTAATGTCTCCCTCTTTAACTCTAATCTTATGGTAATTAGATCTGAGGTCCAACTTTGAAACAAATTGGCACCAAATAATTCATCAAGTAACTCGTCAATGCTTGGTATGGAAAATTTGTCCTTGATAGTTACTTGATTACATGCATGATAATCAATGCACATTTTCCATGAACTATCAGCCTTTTCACCAAAACGGCAAGTGAAAAGAAAGGACTTTGACTAGGCCTCACAACTCCAGATTTTAGTAATCTTTAACAATATTTTCTATTTTATTTTTTGATAATGAGGGTTTTATAAGGTCGAACTAAGATAGGTGTAGTGTTGTCCTTCAAGAGAATCTAGTGATCAACTGGCCCAGCAAAAATGTCTGCAAATTCATCAACAATTGCAATCACTTCTTCCACACAACTACTCACCACCTGATCAAAATCTTGTACCATCAATTGTAAAACGAACCCTATTGGTTAACTAGAGGAGACTTAAAATAGCATGTCCCTTAACACAGCTTAAATTCTACATTGAGCATACCACTTAAATTCACTTCAACTGACCATCAGTAAAACTCATTGACATAGTGGAAAAGTCCCAAATAATGTGGTTGTTTGTGTCACAATCTCTAGGTAGAATGCATTGTGCCATAATAGGTTTCTTTCATTCGCTTGATGTAGTTGAAACCATAGTAGGCAACCATCTAAGACTAAAGTCTTATCATGAAGTTGTACTAAAGCCATAGTCAGTTTTTGAAAGCATTCCGTATGTACCGGATTTACATTTCTACACTTTGTTGACAAAGTACTACTTTAGTCTACAATTGTATTCCTATGCCTAGAAAACTCAATTATTAGAACAATCTAATATAAGAATCTCGATCAACATTCAATGGGATGCATGGAAGGAAAGACCATGTTGTGGCAGTTAAGCTGGTTTATTTGGACAAGGAAAATTATAACGATGTTCTTATTAAAATTGTCCCAATTTGGTTGGAGTATATCTTCTAGACCTGACTTCCAACCCATTAAAAAAAGAAAAAACTCACAAATTTTCTTCTTTGTTTGTCATTATAATTTATTACAACTACATACACTTAGCTCTACTCTTAGTTGGGGCAAGGTGCACCAAGCTACTTAGATTCCAGTTCCTATTTCTTTCATGCTAAGGAAACTCGACTAAGATCTATCTAAGATGGGAATTTTAGTAGTATTTTACCCAATTTTTTTAAAATTCTACCCGTTTTAATGGTAGATGTACTAATTAGGATTTCCGTTTTTCAATCTCTGAGTATGAATATAAGACAAGTTGTTGGATTATGATGCAAGGCCATTCTTTATCCACTCCCACGTAGGCCCTCATCAAGAGGCACATGCAATTTTGAGGATTAGCCATTCTAGAACAATCATTTGGTAAGAAATCGAGTGTCGACTGCTTCATGAGTGTTTTAAACAGTCTAAGTTGAAGGAATTTGTCGTTTGATTGCACAAACTAGACAGTCTAATTGCATAGATGATTTGCCTACTCCCTTACTTGAAGAACATGATTTCCAAATGCAAGTTAACTGGAAGCAAGAACTCTTAGGCAATGAGGAGCGTAGTCTCTTTCAAGATTCAAAGAATACTATATAAAAGAATAAGGGGGCAAATAAACATATTCTAGTGAGGTTTGAGTGGACGACTGTGCATAAGATAGTATGGCAAAGGCAAATAATGCTTTTGCACATTTTAAGGTATGCCAATCAATTTTGAAGTTGGATTGGCATAAGATAGTTTTTTATATTTTCAAATCGTTTCTTAAACCATTAGTAGTGACCTTGTCTTTAGCAGTACCCTTGTGCTTAATGATTTCTTCTACTAGAAATGAATGGGAAGACTGGAGTAGTCTCTTCATTAGCTGGAAGAAATTTGTCTCCACTAGCGTCATTTGCAGAACGAAAAAAGTACTGGGGAAATGAAAGCAAAATTCGTTCGTCATACTTTTCATTTTCTTTTCCGAAATAGTATAAAATAAGTGCTTTGAATCATTGCTATATGCTCTAAAAAAGTCTCAACCTTCGATAGGATACATGAGAAGAATGACCATGCTAATGGCAGTTCTAAACTCTACATCTAAAAGTCTTTTGATTTAGCTGAGTGCACCTCATAGGACCATGATGAATGATGCAGGTTAAGACTTCGTTTTCAATATTTCGTCCTTTGGACAACCACATTGACATTTAATTGTCCATCTCAACATTTTCAAAGAATGGAAAAGCCAATGCCTATAAACCGTACCATATTCATATGTAAGAACAAAACTTCAGAGTCATGATCCATTTTCAGGCGACCAACCATAAAAATTTGAAAAAAGAAAATGTGATGCTTTGTAAGTCTCCTTCTATGGAGGAAGTGAAAGAAGCTATTTTCTCCATTCCGAAACATAGTTCACTAGACCCAGATGGCTTTGAATTAGGTTTCTATATGTCTTGTTGGGATATTGTTAAAAATGATGTTGTGGGGGCTGCTATAGATATTTCCAATAGTACAAACTTACAAAGGTTTTATTCCCCCTCTTACATTGTTTTGATTCCTAAAGTCCCGGGTACTAAAAGCTTTGATAAATTTAGGCCTATAAGCCTATGCTCTGTGCCTTATAAAAAAATTTCTAAGATTTTGGTTCAAAGAATGACTAAGTTGTTGCATAAGGTGGTTTTGAAGGAACAAGGTGCTTTCATTTTTGGGCATAATATTTTTGAAAATATTACGCTCACCTAGGAGATGGTCCAATCTTTAAACAAGAAAAATCAGGGTGGAAATATTATGATGAAAATTGACATGGCTAAGGTGTATGATTGAGGTCATTGGGATTTTCTTTTGGAGATCCTTAGGGGCTTTGGTTTTGATGAAAGGTTTTGCAGGTTGATAGCGAAATGTATTCAGACCCCTTGGTTTTCTATTATGCTTAATAGAACTTATATTGGTTTCTTCAAACCTTCTAAAGGATTAAGATAGGGCGATCTTCTTTCGCCTTCTCTCTTTATTATTATGGAGGAAGTTAAGTCGCGGCTCTTATCGCATAATTTTAAGGACGAAATTATTGGTAAGTTTTATCACCCTATTGGTGCCCTTTTAATTTCACATTTACTTTATACAGATAATTTGTTGGTTTTTACAAATAGGGATGCCGATCTTTTTTAAGACTTTTGAGAACATTGAAAAAATATGAAAATTGGTCAGGCCAAAATATTAGCAAAGAAAAATCAACCATTTTTTTCTCAAAGTATATCAGTTTGATACGACGGAAGGATTTGTTGAGAAGTTCAAGTTTTGTTGAAGGTTTGTTTCTAACAATGTACCTGAGAGTGCCTCTAGTGTCTGGTCGACTTACAGCTAGATCACTTGAACCACTGGTTAATAAAATCCATAATAAAGTGGCAGGGTGGAATATGAAGTTGCTTTCGCAAGGGGGCATTTAATTATTTTGAAGCATATGCTTTCTTGTATGGAAACTCACTTAGTCGTGCTGAGTGTTTTGATGATTACTCTAAAAAAAGTAATTCTATCTTGTCAACTTTCTTCTCAAGTGAAAAAAATGGCAGGTCGAAAAAAAAAAAACACCTCAATCTATGTTTCAGCAACAGAAAGAGCAAAGGATGTCTTTAGGGAAGTTGCCAATGAGGAAACGACAACCAGAGTCTGGCTAAAGCTAGAGAGTTTGTACATGACAAAGTCTCTAGCAAAGAGGTTTTATGATCCTTCTCACCCTATCTCTTGTAAGAAGGTAAGTTTTACTAGGTCCAGAGGTTTCAGGTTCTGAGATTTGAACCTCAGAATCTCCAATCTCTGTTTCAAGACAACTGTGAGAGATGAAGGGATGCTCCACCTCAAACTGTGTGGGTTTAAATACCTCAGTTAAGTCATTTGATTTTTCTGGCTTTCCCTACATAATAGTTTCATGGAACACTACATCTCTACTAATCATGCATTTTTTTTTTCTGGGTTCAGGAACCCAGAGTTTATAATTTTTAACCCCTTCTGGATAGCCTACAAAAATACATTTTATAGCTCTAGATTCCAACTTATCTGTTTTAGTCTGAGCATAGGTTGTGCACCCAAACACCTTTAGATGTTGGTAGCTAGGGGGTTTACCAGACCAAACCTATTGGGAAGTTTTAAAATTCAAGATAGATGAGGGGCACCTATTTATGAGATACACTGCTGTTGCCACAGCCTTTGCCTAGAAAGTTCTGGGTAGACCTGAGGTGGACAGCATGCATCTCATACGTTCAAGGATGATTCTATTCATCCTTTCTGCCAACCCATTCTGTTGGAAAGTTTCCTTAACAATTTTATGTCTAGTTATTCCTTCAGTTTTGCAAAAGTCAGAAAATTCAATAGACAAATATTCTAAACCATTATCTATTCTTAAAGTTTTGACTTTTCTGCCAACCTAAGTTTCAACCAGTGTTTTCCATTGTTTAAATCTCTCAAAAGTATCATTTTTATGTTTTAAAACATAGACCCATACTTTCCTTGAGAAGTCATCTATTATAGACAGAAAATACCATGAACTACCATGGGAATTAATCCTGGCAGATCCCCATAAATCAGAATGTATGTAGTCAAGGGTCTGTTTTGTGGTGTGTATGGACCTCTTAAAACTTACTCTAATAGACTTACTCAAGACACAATTCACACAAAAAGGGAGTTCCTTAAGTTTCCTATCCCCAAGAAGCCCCTGTTTTTCCAGTTCTTTTAGGCCTTGTTGGCTGACATGTCCTAGCCTTTTGTGCCACAAAGAAACTTGATCTACCACCTTGTGATTGATAGGTGAAGCATCACTTATCACTTTCTTTCCTACCAGAGTGTACAACCCATTCTTTATGACCCCTTTCATCACAACCATTGACCCTTTGCTCACTCTAAGGCTGCCCCCTTCAGATTTGAAAGAAAACCCAATCTTATCTAAAGTACCTAGAGATATCAGATTTCTCTTTAGTTCAGGTATGTACCTTACATCCCTCAACACTCTCTCTGATCCATCGTGCATTAATAGTCTCACAGTCCTTATACCTTGTATCTTACAAGGCTTGTTGTTTCCTAGGATAACATGGCTTCCATCTATACATGTAAAGGATTCGAACCAATTTTTTAAAGGACACATATGGAATGAACAACCCGAGTCTAGTATCCAGTCTTTCCCTGAGTCTGTCGCAGATACATTCAAGACTTCAGCACTCTCATATCCATCTAAAACTACATCTGCCTTACGAGCAGATTCTTTAATGGTAGTAGTAACTGTCTGTTTCCTATCAGGGCAGTCCCTTTTAAAGTGTCATTCCTTGTGACAAGCAAAGCACTTTAAAGATTTACCCTTAGATTTAGATCTAGACTTCTTACTCTTTCCTTTCTTGTCCCTCTTTTCAGTCCTACCTCTAACATTTAGACCCTCCTCTGCCCCTTGTTTGAACTCAGACTTGGTGTACAATTCTCTTGAGTGCAATACAGATTGCACCTCTTCTAGGGTTAGACTCTCCCTCCCATACATCATTGTTTCTTTTAGGTTATTGTAGGTAGAGTCTAAAGAACTTAATAAAAGAATTGTTTGGTCCTCATCATCTATACTAATATCAATATTAGCAAGATCCAAAAGATTATTATTAAATTCATCCAAATGTTCATCAATAGGTGTACCAGGGTTCATTTTAAAAGTATAGAGTTTTGTTTTCTTAATGAGTCTATTTGCTAGAGACTTTGTCATGTACAAACTCTCTAGCTTTAGCTAGACTCCAGCTGCCATTTCCTCATTGGTAACTTCCCTGAGGACTTTATCTCCTAAGAACAAGATAATGGCATTATGTGCCTTTTGAAGGATCTCGGGCTTCACCTTCTCAGAGGAGGGAGAGGTTACTTTCCCTTCCTGAGAAGTGACAATGCCCTTCTTATCTCCAAGAAGGGCATCCTGAAACCCTTGTTGGACCAAGATGGCACGCATCTTAATCCTCCATAAGCCAAAATCGTTTTTACCCGTGAACTTTTCCAACTCAAACTTAGCAGTCCTCATCGAAACCTAGCTCTAGATACCACTTGTTACAAAACTTGCCTTTTACCGAAAGATATTAGTAGATTTTACACAACGGTTATTCTAGGGTTTAAAAACCTTTTGTAGAGCTTGATCAAAAAAGCTTTAAACAAACAGAAAAACAATTAACAAGAAAATAAAGATAAAAAATAAGAGAAATTAAACACAAAAGATTTAACATGGTTCGGCCCTAATAGCCTACATCACAGCCGGAACAACCCTATGAGAACCTTTATTAAAGATGATAAAGCGTTACAAAATAGAAATCAAACCTCAGCTTTCACAATAACATCATCGAAAAAGACCAAGAAAAGCAAAACCCTAACCCTAGCAATTGCCAGAGCTCCATTAGCTCGTCTCTCTCTCTCTCTCTCTCTCTCTTCGATATTAAAATGAAAACTGACTAAAACAGTAGCCATAGCAAAGTATTTATACAAGCCAAGATACAACAACATAAATGCCCTTAATGGAACTCTAATACATCCGGCTTATTACACAATCTTCACCATTGGATCTGAATAAATAATAGATGCATCATTGGCTGGATCTCTTAACATGTGTCACTATCTTAGCTTGACACTTGAAACAGAAAAGAAAATCAACTTTTATGTATGACTAAGCAAGGTCTAAGAGATTTCATTTTTAATTAGAAACAAGAAAGTAAGATTGATTATAAAAACGGTTAGTTCTATTTTTTTTCTTTTTCAAAAGTCAGAGATATTACAAAAATAAATTTATAGATTAATGTAATCTGATCTCAGACAATAGAATTAAAAACATGAACTTTTCAACATGAACTTTTCAATTTGAAGTACAACGTTAAAGTACATTAAAATTTTATAAATAAAACCATATATATATATATATATATATATTTCTTAACTAAAGTCATTATCGGGCAAAGATTATGATCCAGAAGATGCGTCTTCCAATTACTAGAGAGAGCCATCAGCCATGCATCAAGCCATCATCTGGAGATTGAAACATAAAGTTCTCACTGCTTATAGCAAAGTGGACCGCAATCTCTGATGCTGTAGTCACAAAACATTGAAAAAGAAATCAGAAAAAGAAAACTGTGGCCTCAAATGACATTAATTTGTTGGTCATGAGAATGATTTCTAGGACATTGAAAAAGAAAAAACAAGTTGCTGAAGGTACTGTGACTCTGTTTATTTTAAACTAATTTGAACGAGATTCTTGAGCAGTCCTACCTATACACTGATCATGAGAATTATCTGAACGGGTCTTGACTCTTGAGCTTCAGATTTGGATAGAAAAAGGCGCGCGTTTAGTTATTTTCTTGCATGTGTTTTGAGTTGTACTCTTTGAACCACAGGAAAATTAGGAAGAATTGACCTCCGTGTTAAAAACACTACAACGTACGAAGAATATATGCTTTGAAAAAAACTACAACGTTTCAGAGGAACTTCTCTTCTGTTTTTTCAAATAAGATGAGATAAATTAATATAAAAATTAAGAATTAAATAAAATATTATTAAAATATATTTTTATAATATTATTTTTATTTTGAGATTTAAAAAAATTGAATTATTTATTTTATTTAATGTAAAGATTTTAAAAAATATTACACTATAAGAAAATAAGATTTTTGTGGTATCAAATCTTGTCACAAAAGTAGCAAAGGACACAGCAAAAAATTATTTCTAGCGAAAACAATCATTTTGGTTACATCAGATTGATTATTTCTGTCTACTTTTCTTATAGTCATAATTAGATAAAATGAAATTAGATGAGATAAAAATAATTATAAAAACAAACCATGAGACAACTTGAAAATTTTTTAAAGAGGATGAAGATTTAAAAGCATCCCTAATTAGATTCCTAATTGGATCTATTAAAATTTTCTTCAAAATTTGATGGAACGAACAAGTTTGAAGGAAAACTAACACCTCCACATCCATAACTCCATATTGAATACATTATTTGATTCATTAAAATAACAATATAATAATATTTGTTTAATAAAATGGGAAAATAAAAAGAAGGAAAAAAATGGGAAGAATAAAATATATTAAATAATTAGTTTAGAATATGAATAGTACGTTGACTATTCAAAGATGAAGTATGAACTTAAATTACTATAACTCAAAGTTTGAAATGATGGAGTTTGCTGGGTCTAATGTGATATTATTTTAGGTAAAATCATCAAATTTATATTTGATAGATCCTTTAGTACATTCAATATCAATGCTCTAAGAGTCATACTGAATTAAGAGGATCCGACATGTGAGAAAACTTGAGGAGTGCTGATCTACACTTCTAGCCCACACTTACATAATATATATATATATATATATATATATATATATATTAAGGAGGAGGTAATACGTAAAGCACATTTTCTTAATTTAGTGAAATTGTTATTTTTAAGAAATGATATGATTTTCATAGATGAGTTTTAAGAAACAAAATTTTCAATTTGAAGTACAACGTCAAAGTACATTCAATGTGACGTCTCCAATTTACGTTTGGATTTTAATGTAAATTGAAGCGTCAGGATAAGTAGCACTAAGCTACATATCCTCATACGTGTCGAGAGTTTTATACATGCACCTAAGCTTACTAATATATGCAATACATTGTGTAGCGGAATAGAGTCTATATCCGTAGTTATGCAAAGAGATTTAGCTTTTGTATAAGTAAATCATATGGTAGAAGTAAAACCATAACTTTATTAGTTTCGAATTTACAATATCATATTGTATCAAATATTTATATAACCTAGTTAGTTTTTCTAAACATATAATATAATCATCTGCCATTTTGAAATCTTGTTATCTCACTTGGTCACGTACATGAGAGATTATCCCATCAAGAGAAGAGTATTCTACAGAACTCTCAGGATATCTCAGAATCTCCTGTAATGTCTGGGTCTCATGACATTTTACCGATTCCTGCAACATCGTCTATTATCCCATACAGAATGATAGTTAAGATTAAAAGAGTAAGATTTTTAAGTAATCTCAGTAAGTACATAAATAACTTAATAAGAACATTATCAGAACATATTAATAACATAAAATAGCATATATCATGATGAATTAACTTAACACATGATTCATAAATGCCTTATGCATGTCTTATACGTCTTACACAACCTAAATCACAAATACTCGTGATTGGGCCATATTCACTATGATTACCCGTGATTAGGCCATATCTATTATTATTACCCGTGGTTTGACCATATTATATCCACTATTATTACCTGTGGTTGGGTCATATCCACTATTATTACCTGTGGTTGGGCCATATCATATCATTGTCAGTTATACTGACATTATTTATCGCCGTTTCCGTAATGACGTAAACATTCTTATCATACGACAAGCGTTACGCATCGTCGTCCCTATCGACATATCAGTCATCTAGGTGTTACGTATCATCGTTTCCGTGATGACGTAAACATTATTATCATACGACAAGCGTTACGTATCACCATCTCTGTCAACATATCAGTCATCCGAGCGTTACGTATTGCTGTCCCCGTAATGACGTAAACATTCTTATCATACGACAGGCATTAGATATTGCCGTCTCTATCATGATGTGACTTTTAAGTTTTCTTATTCTTAGTTGTTCATTTCTTATTTTCATGAAATATTTCTCATTTGATACAAAACTTTCTATTCTATGCCATTTGATGTAAAACTAATGAAGTAATGGGACATGCATGTATTCTTCAACTCTTTTATATGCTACATATCTCATGAGACACATGATATATATATATATATATATATTATGCACTTGTATTCAATATGTAATTCATAAAATTCTTCTTTACTTGAATCACATACATTTCAACAAAAGGAAATTTCAGAATTAACCTAACAGAGGATCTCGCTCAAGCTAGACGTCGAATGAGGGTTGAGTGTAGTTTTTGCCTGTATCTTGTTCGAGCTAGAAATCGAACGAGAGTCGAGCGGAATCTTGGGTTTTGTGTTTTTCCAATATAAAATAAACCACATTTCTACACAAATCATATTCTTACTTATTAGAATATAATTCTAAATTCTTCCAATTTTTCATAGCATTTTTCCATAACAAAACTAATCCAAACTAATAGATTTCATTTCAACACATAAGCAAGGTTTAAGTCCAACCAAGTAACAAACATGATCTAATAATTACATCACTTATTCTATTCCAAGACTAAGTTAAATAGTGTACTTACAATTTCTCCAAAACTTAAACTGGCAAGTGAATCAAGCTTTAGCTAACTTCCTCCTCAAAGTATCCAAAGTATTCTATTTTAAGGTATTTGGAAGGTGGAGAGATTGAGAGATAATTTTTTTGGTCTTCCTACTTGAAATAGCCATGGGTTTTCAAAGGAGAAAATGAAGTGTGTTCCTTCCTCTATATATATATATATATATATATATATATATATATATAAGGTGACACACTCAACCAAATGTGCAAATGGCTTAAGACCTCCGGATTTGTTTCCTTTGCCGTGTGTATGTTTCTAGTTTGTTTAGATGAAATGATTTGGTCTAAGTTTATGCTTGGGTGGCAAGATTCTCATCCAAAGGCTCTACTTGAGCCACGCATAACCATTAGATTAGCTAAATCTGATCACAATGAGAAAAACAACCTCACGTGCATGCTTCGGTCCCCAATTCTTCTTAAGTGTTATCCGACACTTTCTAGAGGATCTACCCTCTTGTGCAACATACCCCTTCCACTCAATATTTTGAATACTATACCAGTGAGTGTACCGGTTAAGCCATTAGAACGAAATATTTCGGTACCGGTACCGTTTCGTATACTGTTTCGGAATACTCTATATATAAATAAATTATATATGCTATATAAATATTTAAATTATATTTCAAAATAATAGTCAAGATATGAATAATATATATATAAATATATATGTAATTAGTGTAGTGTGAATCGAAGTAAAAAAATAGCAAAAAATGAAAAAAGAAAAGAAAAGTGAATGACCGAAATCCGGTACGGCCGCAATTCTGACAGGTACGAAACAACACTTTGAACTATACCGGATAACCGGCCAGTATGACATATTTTGGCTATACCGGCTGGTACGATACAGTATTAAAAACACTGCTTCCATTTGTCACATTGTCAAGTCATTTGAGAAGGTAATCCTAATCTTTTTACTGTGCAAAGTCGGTGGCAAGGGCTAACCAAAGCTTATTTGCCTAAGTCGGTTACCAGTTGAATTCTTTTCCTGTTCGTCCACTTCACACTAGATTAAGTCCTTAATCCGGCTAATATCTCTTACAACTTAAAACATGAAAGTTCTATATCTTCCTCTTAGTGTTCTATAGAATTTTGAATCACCTCATTCAGATATCATGTGAGAAAGTTATGCTAAAGTTACCAAAACATGTTGTAACTGGCCAAAAGTAGCCAATTTGGGCACACCATATGTTTCCTTTTGATTTAGGTGTTTGGTTGACAAGAAATCTATCTAATAGCTTATCAAGCATCACTTGTCCTTACACTTGGGATGATGCCATTTGTAGTGGAAAGATATTTCGAAGGGAGAAGATACTAAGTCAATTTTCAAGGGTCAAAGTCGGTGCTCTTTGCCCAACTAAGCCCGATTTTGTCTATGATCTAGTTCGTATATATTAACACTCAAAACATGAAAATTGTATATATATATCTCGTATTGTTCTATAGCCTTTTGAAACATCTCATTTGGAGATAGGATGAGAAATTTATGCTCAAATTACTAAGATACATCAAGACTGTCCGAGAATCATCTAATCCGAATTGTCTAGGAATATTCCTTCAAAAATAACTTGCTTATACAACTAAAACTCTTTTATCATTGGCTTTCCTTGTTTGGTTTTCTAGAAGTATACATGTCATCTAGCCTCCTTTGTGTGACGTCCCCAACTCCTTCATACGAAAGCACAAGAATCGGGACGTCGGGATGCTGAAAACTCGAGTCACATACCCCAACGACAAGTGCTAAGTGTGTGTACAAAGTGACAGTGTAAAAAAGGCATGGTGGACAAGTTAAGTCAATTACTAAGTACTAAAATTTTAAAATAAGACAAATCAGTTTTCTCAAATTCTCCAACAGGAGATTTAATACAGTAATTCAAAAGTCAAATCATAAAAATACATATTTATCAAAAGGGAAAAACATTCCCAAGATAGCAAATTATAACAAAATTATTTTAATGGCGAAGTCGTCTTCTCAGACTCAGCCTCCTCAGCCTCTGCATCCAAAATCTATGACGCCAAAAATGACATTGCAGGTAAGTAAAATCCAAACAAACCACAAGATATAAATATATTCATGCTACAAAAAAATGCATGAACATAGAACTATATGCACAAAACTCAAAATCATTCTTTCTCCAAATAAATAAATAAACCACGCATGCCAAAATCTCATTTTGGCCCAAGATAAAACTTCAATAAAAACTTCCATCATTTTTGCAGAAAATGATACACATAAATCCAATAAAACCACTATCATTTTTTCAAAAAATGGTTCTCAAATCAATTATCAAAACCCGCCATTTTTCTAGAAAATGGCCTGCAAATCCAATCGACATCGCGGGAATCGCAGGCGAGACTCTACCACCATTCCTGCTTACCACCATCCCTATAGTATCACTCATACAAAATCATTGATCCACAAATCCATTTTATTAACCGTATACACCACCTAGGGACCATCCGCACACCCTGACTCTCTTCGCCACACCGTAGATAATGACAACGCATGTGACTTCGGAACAAGCGATGCCTAGCTAACTGCGCTTAGCACGTACCATGACCAGGTATCCCCTAGCCCCCACCAGCAGAGGGGCCACAGAGTCGGCGTGAGAGTGTTACCATCCCGTTCGATCCCGCTGTCGCCCAGTGACAACCCAGGGGACATCACTCAGTATATTTTGCTTCCGAGTGACCAGAGGAGCTCCACTGGGATAATGCCCCATCTTGGCTTGGGGTCGTAATAAACACGCACCCGAAAATCATTAACACATGAAAATCCAGTTTTCATTTACAACACATGAACATGCATGCAATTATACGAAAACTCAGTTTTCCTTTACAGACATGAACATGCGTGCACAATGCAATGCATACGACAATACACAAAATATCCAACAACCAACTAATACACAAAATATCCAACAACCAACCAATATCTAATATTTATTATTGCAAAATATATTTAAATCTCAAAATTTATTTGAAAAATACTTACAGCGCTAAAATATAATTTTCAAAGGATCTCGGAGCTGCAAGCGACAGCGACAAAACAACGTAACAGTGCAAAATGGACAACTGTTGTGGGTCTAAAAAATACAACTTTTGAACGGCGACAAATGAAGACTTGAGATGGCTAGGGTAAGGGTTAGGGGTGCTGATGAAGTGATTGGTGGTGGTGGTTGGCCGTGGGTGGTGGCGTGGGCGGCAGTTGGAGGCCAAAACGCTTAAAATGGAGATATAGCTCAATAGGCTTCAAGGGTGGCGGATCAGGACTGAAGAAGGATAAGTTAGGTAGCTGGAAGACTGGTGGTGAAGTGGCGAAGAGGTGGTGGCCGGTGGTAGAGCGACGGCGGTGCTGGAGCATTTAAAGACCGCGGCATTGGAGGTGTGCGTGGGGGTACACGGCTGCATAGGATGGGCTGAGGTGGTGGGGGTTGGTCGTCGGCCTGTGGGGGTGGGTTTGGGCTGGGCGGTGTTGCCAGACGGCAGCGCACGGCGGTGCTGGGTGGAGAGGGGAAGAACGGCGAAGAAGAGAATTACATATGGGGGGGGAGGGGTCGCGCGGGCTGGGAGGAAAAAGCAGGGGAAAGAAGAAAAAAAGGAAAAAGAAAAAGAGGGAAAAAGAAATGCAGACTAACTAGAAATAGAGCACAATAAAATAAATTAAAGGCCAAAAGAAACCACTTCAATATAATATATATAAAATAAAATATTTAAAACCAAACAATAAACTAATTTAAATTAAGAAGCAATTTAAATACGAAATATTAATTAATATAAAGAAAGCACATCAATTTAAATTCTACAACTTCAAATAAAACATAAACAAAACAATGAAAAACACATTTAATATAAAAAAATAGAACCATTAATTATAATAATTTAAATAATCATTCAATAAAAATACACGTAAATACGGGTTATCATATCCTCCACCCCTTAAAATAAATTTCGACCTCGAAATTTGCTCAGATGTAACAATAAGAACTCTAATAAATCACTTACCACACAGTTCAACACATACTCCAAACAAAATACACAATCACTCAATCCTTGAAATATATACATATGTTGTTCCATCATCACATTCACTAGGTACTTTCGTCGCAATCATATTTGTCTCCAAATGGCGCATCATGCCTAAAACTCCTAGGGTAGCCATGTAGTCCAAAGTCTCAATATGTACAAGACTTTAATACAATCTCTCGAAATCTCAATGTTCAATAACTTCATACAACAAATTGTGCCACCCTCAAATAACTCCCAAGTTTAACTTCCCAACTAAACCATCAATAAACCTAATTTACCCAACCAAATGCTAAATCTCCACTTACAAGTACCATCCCAAATTTCAAGTCATCACTAATTCCTCAAAACCAACACAAAACTTGAACCTCCAACTACATTGCAAAGTATCACGCTTTCAGGCGCACTCTGATAATTCGCTAAATGCATAAAAATTAAGTCTTCATAAATTATCACCATTAAGTACAAGCTAGCTCAACACCTATTAACAAGAAATCTTATACCACATTTTGGTAGAAGATACTTTGCCCCTCAAAAACATAAATTCCACACCCATTCCTCAATTAGCTCTCGTTGCCTTAATCCAAATCAATGTTTCACAAAATACAACCATGATCGCTAACAGACAACCATTACCAACCAACCACATCATACCAAAATATTTCCATCCAGTCTAAGGGCAAGGAACATACCCTAAAAGGCTTGAATCCATCACTTAATAAAACAATTTCTCTCAAGTTAACCACAAAACAAAGACACACCCTCACAATTCCACACATCGATCATCAAACATCCACAAACAAAACTAAGACCCTACCAACCAAATAAATGATCAACTACCTCCACAAGCAATAAAAGTGACAAAACAACAACAACAACACACCCAAGGATAAGGATCCAATACTTATAAGAGCCTACCTAGAGCATCATTCTAACAATCTCCTCCAAATGATATCACAACTTAAATACCCCGAATACTACGTGAGACCCAAGCAATGCATGATAGATAGCATATAAAAACACCAACGAAGAAATATAAAGAATTAAATAAATACCAATAAATTACCAAAATAAATCCGCCTTGAAACGATATTAAAACATACCCTACCACTAAATGAAACTCAGGTAATTCACATAAATATCATATAAAAACACAAAAGGGAAAAATATTTAATAAACAACTAAATAAATACCAACAATTCAACAAAAAGAGCCCACCTCACTTATCAAAAACAAAGTCACCAAAAGCTTTCACTAAAAAGAACAAGAAAGTTGAATTAAAAAGGAGAGAGAGAGAAAGTGAAATGGCGAATAGAAATTTGAAATTCTCCTCAAAGTCAACTCTAAAAGGTTTATTATAGAAATCTCAAGGATTTAGAAACTTTTAAAAGAAAGAACCATAGTAAATAAATAAACAAATTTCAACAACTCATTAAAACAAACCCACTCTTGGCAAGGGCCATGCCAACAAAAACTTATCATTAGAAGGATAAAGAAATTAAATTAAAATAAATAAGTAAGAGAGTAAAATGACAAATAGAATCATAAACTCATCTCAAAATGCATCTCTAGAAAGGTTTACGAAAATAATAATGTCCTTTAAATCCTTTCCTCAAAGAAATCCAAATATTCAAAAACATTCAATAGAAAAGGGATGTAGTAAAGATAATTAAACAAGAAAATAAACAAATCAAATCAAGGTCATCTTGTAAGGAATTCATGAAATGAAATTTCAACCAAGGTAAATACAATAAGATGTCCATTGAAACCAAATAAAACACAACCATTGCATAACGCTAAAATATAATAATTAAAACCAACCCGCCAAAATTAAGATAAATCCGAAAATAATAATCAAAAAGCACATTAAGCTAAAAAGCACAACACCATGAAATAAATGTTTAAAACCTTAAAATATAACTTGGTAGAAATAAACTAGGGAACAATTAAAATAATAAAATAAAATAAAATAACCAAACATTAAAACAAACAAACCAATTTTAAACAACAAATTTTTCTGGTACCGTTCTTAGGTAACGTGCGGATTTAACCAGAACCGAACTGCTCTAATACCACCTGTGACGCCCCCAACTCTCTCATACGAAAGCACGGGAATCGAGGCATCGTGATGCTGACAACTCGAGTCACACACTTAGCATTTGTCGTTGGGGTGTGTGACCCGAGTTGTCAACATCCCGATACTCCAATTCTTGTGCTTTTGTATAAGGGAGTTAGGGGCGTCACACTTTGTGTGCAATTCACGTCCTCATCTACAAAATGAAAACAAATCCAAATTCGGTCATTTGGATCCATTTTCAAACGTGTTGGATTCATGCTTGATTTTGTCCTTGGTTAAGTCCATATCTCTAAAAACTCAAAACATAAAAATTGTATATCTTTCTTTTGGATTTTCATAACATCTTGAATTATCTCATTTGGTAATCAAATGAGAGAGTTATGTCCAAATTACCAAAAGACGTCAAAACTGTCTAGAATTACCCAATCCGAAAATGTCATGTGGTATATTCCTTATTTATGTCACTTAATTTCCTTTCTTAATTTTCCTTCAATTTCAATACAATATTTTTTTGAATTTTCAAAAGCCATATATATATTCTCATCATGCCAAGTATCTCCAATAATTTTTCAATCGTCTAAGTATTTTTCAAACATTTTTCCTCCAATAATATAGATTTATTATCGATAAAAGGTTCATAAGAATATATATATATATATATATATATATATATATTCAAAAGTCTCAAAGATTCACTAAAATAATTTTAAAGAAACATAATCATATCAAATATGAAAATTAAAAAATATTTAAAAAGACACTTAAAAAATCTTGGTTATCACATTCAATTTGAAGTATAATGTTTTTTAATGTTTTGTTTTTTGTTTTTTTTATTTTATTTTAATGTACTTTGACGTTGTAAAATAACATCGTTGTCACTGCAGCTAGCATAGCGGACCGCAATCTCTGATGATGTAGTCACAAAACAATGAAAAATAAAAAAGAAAAAAGAAAATTGTGGCCTCAAATGATATATTGTTAGTCATGAGAATGATTTCTAGGACGTTGGAAAAGAAAAAACAAGTTGCTAAAAGGTGTGACTGCGTTTTTTTTAAACTTTGAACGAATGGTCTTGAGCAGTCCTACGTATATTTTACGCAAGTGATAATAATTATTTGAACGGGTCTTACGCTTGAGCTTCAGATTTGAATAGAAAAACGCGTTTGGTTATTTTCTTGCATGCGTTTTGACTTGTACTCTTTCAGCCACCGGAAAATTAGGAAGAATTGACCTCCGTGGAAAAAATACTACAACGTACGAAGAATATATGCTTTGCAAAAAACTACAACGCTTAAGAGGAACTTCTCTTCTTTGAGTTTTTAAATAATATGAGATAAATTAATATAAAAATTTAAAATTAAAACTTTTTATAATATTTTTTATTTTAAAATTTAAAAAAAGTAAATTATTCATTTTATTTCATGTAAAAATTTAAAAAAATTATAATAATTAAACAAAATAAAATAAAATGAGATGAAAATAATTATAAAAACAAACCCTGAGACAACTTGAGATTTTCTTAAGAGGACGAAGTTAAAGCATCGATCCCTAAGAGTCGTACTAAATTAAGAGGATTTGACTTTTGAGAAAACATGAGGAGTGCTAATTACCCTTTTAGCCCGCACTCACATAAATTATAAAATAATTTAAACTTAATTATTTTATATTGTTTAATAAATAATGGATAGAAATTTTAAAATAATGTTATAATATTATATTATAATTTGCATGTTAAATAATTTATTATTAATAAAAAAGTAATAATTTATAAATTACATGTTATAAAAATTATAAATAATTTATATAATTTATACATTTTAATTTAACTTTTGAATGAATTTTATAGATTATGAAGAATTATAACGTTAATCATAAAGAGATTAAGTTAAGTTAGAAATGGAGTGTTGCTTTCAATCTATAAATCTATTCAAACTGTAACTGAGGGATAGTATAAACTAATTTAAGTTTAGGAAGAGTTTCAGATAATAATTCTTAAGAAGATAAGAGTTTTGAATTTGGCTAGATTTGAATTTAAAATATTTGACTTAAAAGTTTGAATCAAAAGACTAAATTTTAAAAATCACATCATTTTAAAATTTAGATTGACAGATGATCAATAGAGTTAAATTTAACAGAAAACAAGAAAATTCATTAAATGGCAGTTAAATAACCATTAATTATAATAAATAAAAACAAAATAGATGTATGTATTTATTGATTGTTCAACCCGGAAACTCATGAGCATTTTATTCGGTCTACGTACTTTCTTTTTGATTACCAAAATGACTACGATTTCTCGCCCTTAAAAACCCCAACAGATCTCCCTTTCTGCCAGTACTCTAACTACGTACCAACCATGGAGGGCCAAACCACCCCTGCGAGAGGAAGCTTGAAGCGTAAGCTGGATCCAGGATTCCAAGGCCAAAACAACCATCGAAAGGTTCTCCTTGTCGGAGACCAATATATGAACAAAGACGGTACCATTTCCGGCCCCCGCGCCTCTCTCTAGTACTGATCACAATAGATACGATATTGTTGCGTCAATTTACTTTTATTTTTGTGATTTATGGACTTTGTGTTAGGTTCGATCGAGAATCATATGCTAGCTTTCTTTAATTCATATTATTCCTCTAATAATCCGATTTTACAGATGATTAATTATCTTTATGTGCGATTTCTGTATATGAGCATGTCTTCAATGATATATATACTTAATTGCAACGATTTTCTAACTATAAATTAGTGGTAAAGGAGTGATAATGATAGGCTTATCACTATTTTATCATTATTACTTTATTACTTTCTTAATTATTAAGTAACAGAAAAAAACAAAAATTTTAATTAATTTAAAATTTTAATAACTATTACAAGAAATATCAACTTTTATGACCAATAAATAGTGAAAAAAATATTATTTACGATTAATTTTAACTGTAAATAATTATTCTGCTGAAATTAACTGGCTATAAAAGATAATTTTTCTTGTAATAAAATATGTGAAAGATGATGAATTTTAATAATTTGTAGAAAAATTTAATTAATTTAAAAGAATAAAACAAAAAATGAAAAATAAATATAATAAATATGTGAGAGATGATGAATAGCATATACTCTTTCATTTAACCCAAGCTCTTTTAAATATTAATGTGTCCATCCCATCATCTCTGTCATGTTTTAGTGTGAAATCATAATTTGCTTTCGGATATATTTTTTTCCCTCATTTCTGGATTTACTGATCAGAGCTGGTTTTATGTAATTTTTTTAGTACGATCGTCTACCAAACCTTGTTCGAACCATTGGGATTACGAAGTTTTCCTAAGTTTTAGAGGTGCAGACACCCGTAAGAATTTTACTGATCACCTCCATTCCGCCTTAGTGCGAATCGGAATCCGAACATTCTGTGATGATAATGAGCTTCCAAGAGGGGAGAATATATCCAAGGAACTAATCAATGCGATCCATAGGTCAAGGATTTCCCTCGTAATTTTCTCCAAAGGTTATGCCTCTTCTAGTTGGTGCCTCGATGAGCTTGTTCAGATTCTTCATTGTAAAAGTACCATGAACCACATTTTTATCCCGATATTTTACCATGTGAATCCCTCCGATATGAGAAAGCAAACTGGGATTTTTGCCGAAACATTTGCTAGACATGAAGAGAGATTTCAGGAAGACATTGAAAGGGTGCAACAATGGAGAGCAGCTTTCACTGAAGCTGCAGATTGTTCTGGCTTCGATCCCCAAAGCGATGCAAATGGGTATATATTATTGTTCTGGCTTGTGTTTTCTCATGCAGTTTTTTTAGTAGACTCTTGTCCTTAAGTTTTCTTTGAGATCTTAAATGAAAATAATTAATTTGACAAACTTTTTTAAGAAAATTTTTTTGCATGTTATTTTGGAGCAGCTAACAATTAATTTCCATGCAAACTGATCTATGAAAACTTATTTGCGTGGCATTCCTAGCTAATGAATTAGCTAGAACATACTTTCTTGCCATGACATATCAATGATTTAATTTTTTTTTCCTATTCCTAATAAATTGAGATTGCAACTCATAAATTTTTACACTATTCTTTTCCTATTTGAACATGATACGATCAGGTATGAATCAAGGTTCATTGAGAAGATTGTTGAACAAGTTTTGTATAAATTGAACACCATTCATTTGAATGTTGTCCAACACCCAATAGGAATAGATTTTCGTGTCGAAGAGTTGAAAAATTTGTTGCAACTTGGAACAAGTACTACTGAACTTCTCACCATGGGTATTTATGGGATGGGTGGAATTGGTAAGACGACCTTGGCAAAAGCTGTCTATAACCATATATGTGATGAGTTTGAAGGAAGCAGTTGTCTTTTAAATATTAGAGAAGTTTCAGAACAATCCTGCAATGGTTTAATTCAGCTACAGGAACAACTTCTTTTTGATATCTTGAAAGTGAAAATCTTGCCGATTGGTAATGTTGACAAAGGAATAAGTTTGATTAAAGAAAGACTTCACCAAAAAAGAGTTCTTGTTGTTCTTGATGATGTGGATCGGCTCGATCAAATATATGCGTTAGCTAGAAATGGTGAATGGTTTTTTGGTCTTGGAAGTAGAGTCATTGTAACAACCAGAGATGAACATTTGCTGGTTAAACTAGGAGTAAATTACTCCTACGAAATTGAAAAAATGAATCATTCGGATTCTCTTCAGCTTTTTAGTTGGCATGCCTTCAACATGCCCCATCCAAAAGAAGAGTTTCGTGAGATTGCCATTGCTGTAGTGGATTATGCCGGAGGGCTTCCATTAGCACTAGAAGTTTTGGGTACTGATTTGCGGGGAAGAAGCATTATTCAATGGAAAACTAGATTAGAAAGATTTAAAAAGAGTCCAGATGCCCAAATTCAGAAGATACTTAGAATAAGTTTCGAGTCCCTAGACCATACTACAAGGGAGGTGTTTCTAGATCTTGCATGTTTCTTTACGGGTGTCAACATAGAATACATCTTCAAAATACTGGAGGAATGTGGATTTCTCCCAGATAGTGCTATCAATATTCTTGTTCAAAGGTCTCTCGTAAAAATTGATTATCCAAACTTGAGGATGCATGATCTTATTCGAGATATGGGAAGGGAGATTGTTCGTCAAGAGTCACATCATCCAGGAAAACGTAGTAGATTGTGGACTCATGAAGACGTGTTAAAAGTACTAAAAAATCATACGGTAAGATATATTTCTCCTATTGTGTCATATGATAAGAATGTCCAAGCTGTAGAACAGAACCAAATGATTATACGTGTTATGTATGCATGCATTTGAATTTTAGTCATTTTGCAAGCAAGCATCATTGGCCTAGTCCATTCCAAAGGTGTCATATTCTTTTGAAAAGATACGGTTAAATAAAATTCCTAATCGAAAATTTTATTCTATTAGGGATCGGAAGTAGTGGAGGGTCTCAGCCTAAATCTGCCCATACATGAAGATCGTGTCATATCTTTGGGATCTGAAGCATTTGCAAACATGAAGAATTTGAGATTGCTTCAAATCAAGGGTGTAAAAAATTTAAAACTCGAAGGATGCGCTGAGTATCTTTCTAAAGAGCTCAGATGGATTTGTTGGCATAGTTGTCCCCTAAGATTTCTTCCGCCAAGACTTCATGATCTTGAAAATCTTGTTGTGCTTGACATGCAGTACAGCAAAATCAAACAAGTCTGGAAGCTGGAGAATAATGTTCGTATGCAAAACTTTACCATGCCCAACTTTATGTACTCTTTTATTCAATAGTACTTGATTTCGCGGTTTTTTTTTTTTCACTCATTTTCCGAATTTTGGTTTGGCAGATACTGAACAAGTTGAAAGTTATAAATCTCAGTTTTTGTGAAGATCTTACCAAATCACCGAACTTCTTACAAGTCCCAAATCTAGAGGAACTAATACTTGAAGGTTGCACAGGCTTGGTAGAGCTGCACGAGTCTATTAGACATCTGAAAAGACTTGTTTTGCTGAATTTGAATGGATGCAAGAGCCTTATGAGCCTTCCAGACAGCATTTCTAACTTAAAATCTCTCAAAATCTTTCACATGGGTCGCTGCTTCAACATGCGGAACTTCGCAGACAGAACTACTATTAACCTACCAAATAGATCATGGAATCCCACAAGGTTCATAAGGGCTTCCCTTCATGTTTTTAGGTCTTTGGTAAAACTAGGTCTCGGTAACAGCAATTTATTGGAAGGTGACTTTCCCATTGACTTTGGGGGCTTATCTTCACTCCAAGATTTGGATTTATCTGTCAACAACTTTCGTGAACTCCCTCACAGCATCTGTCACCTTCCTAAATTAACCCGTTTAAATTTAGCCGAGTCTAGATCCATTCGCTCAATTTCAACTCTCCCTACAAATTTACGGATCTTATTTGCATTTAGCTGCGAATCACTGGAAAGAATCTCAATTTCGGGGTCACGATTGGATGCACTTGTACTTAGGGACTGCCACAAACTAGTTGACATTCAAGGCTTTGAGAATTTGAAATCTACAATAGCAATTTGCCTGGAAGGGATCCTAGAACAAGAAAAATATATTGATTTTGTGAAGACTCTACTCGAGCTCCAGGTTCTTTCTTTTTCTTTCTGGCTCTCGCTTTCTCATTCATCACTCTCTTTTATCTCTTCTCTGATCTAATATGATCTGAACATTTCCCCAAATGGCAGAAGTGGAAGTGGCCGTCTATGATTGAGAGGCGTCAAATATCCTTTTATGGTGACGTGATTCCAAGTTGGTTCTGTCATAAAAGAAAAGGGTCTTGCATATCCTTTTATATACCTTCACTTTCAGATCAAGGAGTGATTAGTGGATTAGTATTTGGAGTTGTTTGTGGAAATAAGAACAGTCTGCATGCATGGCACGGAGAAATTAGCGTGGTATTCCATAATAAAACAAGAGGCCACATACAAGTTATTGATCGAATATTCTATCACACGATAGGGTCTCTGGATTTTTTATTTTTGCTTCAGGTGGGAGTGGGTGGAGGTAGTAAAATCCGGCCATACATTCAGGAGATGATAAATGGGGAGGATATCGAGGTGTCCTTCGAGTTCGAGTCTCCACGGGGGGCGTACATTGGAGTGAAGGAATGCGGAGTTCATTTCCTGATCATTCAGCGTGGTAATACTTATTATGTATTGGCAACTTTCTGAGTCCTTTTGCAACACATGAATTTTTTCAAGTATTTTTGTAAATTTAGTTTTCAAATATTGCTAAAATATGAAATATTTTTTAAATTTTAATTTAACTTTTTCATAAAATTCGAATTGACATCTCTTTAATATTATATAAAATTATCACTTATTTAGTTCAAATTGATGAGAAAATATAAATTTTTTTTTTCTTGATATGTACTCTCAAATAAAATACAAAAAATAATACTATATTTTAAAATTTTAAAACAATAATAATTTTTAAAAATTATATTCAATCAGTTTTTAATATTAATTTTAAAATACTTGTATTCAACTTTTCCTAGCTTCTTATTCAAAACTCAAAAGAAATCTTAGCACAAACTATTTTATTACTAATTTATATATTTACTAATTATATGCTGTATACAAATGGCCGGCATTATAGAGCTACGTACGCACTCTCTGTATATCCTGATTTACTGTAAATAAATTTGTTTATTGAAACTTTTTTTTTTCTTTCCTGTAGAGGAGGAGTACTGTTCAATTATGTACAGTGCTGAAAAGAAAAACAAAAATATGATAGAAGAAGATATGATCGATAGTCTGCCTGTCATAAGAGACAGAACGTCTCATAATCAGCCGATGCACTGGGATTACGACGGGCTCGTTAGTTATGTATCCTATTTAGAGCGTGTGAAATCAACATTGATTTCAGAATCTTAGTTATGTTAATGAAAGAAATAGACTTATTATTTAATATATATCGAATCTCTGTTTTATACCATGTATATATATATATATATATGTATTTATGTATGTGAAATCAGCAGTTATCTCTGAATTTGTTTTTAAGAAAACAATTAGCTCAAAAACTTAATTAAACTAATAGAAAAATATAAATTTTATTATATAATTTATATTTTAGCAGAATGTAAAAATAAATATGTAGGAAAGTTACTAGAGATAGATCGGATTATATTATATATATACAATCTTGACCTTCTGTAACACATGAATTTTTGTAGAGCTTATAATTGTATTGATTTGTAATAAAAGTCAAATTAACAATATGTTTTTTTAATTATGATCACACTTATCATATTCATAAAAAAAGATAAACATGACTGAATACAATCCCATAATATCCCGCAATACTAAGAACCGATTAATTAGGACCACAAAGTCATGTTTTGATTAGTAGAAAAAATGAAAAATTCTGGATGCATATTGTAGGTAAGTTCGTGCACACTTTGCCCTTGAAGAAGATCTAGCGTGATCAGCTAGAAAATGTTACAGGGAATTTTGAAAATTTTGGAAAATGTGCTGCCGCTCGTCAACAGCCTGCGCAATTTCGTACGCAACCGTATGTAGCAGGATTGATTAAAAATTGGCATCCGATGATTGTAGATCACCATGCATCACAAAAGATTACCATGGGAATTTCAAATTTTTTTTTTTTCCTTCCAAGCGCTGAAACCTTTCATTACAGAAAATATCTCATAACAAAATATTATACGTAAAGTTTCGTTTGAGGAAGATCCAAAGTAGAATAGTAATAAAACTATTACATGGAGAAAAACTTAGGATGGGTCTTTAACATTAGGTCTGTTCAACCGACCCGACCTGATAATCCGACTCAACCCGACAAGTTCTGCATTCCGAATTACTGATACCTGCTTGACCGATTACCCGATTTCAACAGATTCTTCAAACTTGAACAGAAGTATAAGAGAAATCTTGTTCCCTTCAACCCTAAAAAACTGTAGTGCAATGAAAGATAAAAGAAAGATAAAAAATGTGCTCTCTCAAATAGGAAATCAAGACAAGGAAACCAAATCTCAAGAAAAATAAAAGACAAGCAAATCAACGAAGCACGATTTAAACCATGGTCCATCGCTAGAGGCTCTTGTACGATTCGTACTCGGTCCTTATAGAACGGCGAGCTCATCCTCTGTTGCCCGCTTCGACGAAGACCCAGAAACATCGAGGAAGATGAGAACCTAGATCTGACGCTGTTCAACCTGTTCAAGACTCGAGTTACGCTTAAGACGGAGAAGTCCGGCCAAATTTGTTTAGAGACCGGCGTAAGAGGTACTGTTGTTCCTGAAAATAAGATGGTAGGTGGCGTAGTCAACGACAATGGTGCCCATACACCAGATCGGGATGCCAAGAGAGAAAGTGTGGGATTGGCCCACAACATAAACCATTTATTAAATGCACACCATGATCTCCTCTCAGAATCATCTGTACATCCTGACTCTCTTTGTCATACACACACACAAGTGACAACCATGCAAGTGACTTCGGAATGAACAATACCCAACTCCACGCCCAGCACATACTATGACCAAACATCCTCTAACCTCCACTAGCAGAGGTGCCACATAGTCAACAAGAGAGTGTTACCATCTTGTCCGATCTCGTTGTCGCCCAGCGACAACCTAGAGGATGTCACATCAGCTTATTACGCTCCCGAATGACTAGAGGAGCTCCATCGAAATAATGCTCAATCTCAGCTTGGGATCGTGATCCACACATAATCCATACAATTAAATTATTACACATGCGTCATGGTCTCCCCTAGGGACCATCCGCATACCCTCGTTCCCTTTGTCACACCTCGAGTAACGACCGTGCATATGATTTTGTAACGAGCGGTGCCTAGCTCCGCACCCATGCGTACCATGATTGGGCATCCTCTAGCCCCTGCCAGCAGAGGGGTCATGAAGTCGGCAAGAAAGTGTCACAGTATCGTCTGATCCCGTTGTCACCCAACGACAACCTAGAGGACATCACATGGCCCCTTTGCTGGGAGGAGTTAGAGTATGCATGGGCATGGTACGCACTGGGGGCAGAGTTAGGTATCGCTCGTTACAAAATCATATGCACGGTCGTTACCCGATTTCCTTCTCTTCGAGCTCTCACTTCATCAAGGTTTGCGTCTTGCCTCTTGTTGTCTAAACGTCGTGGGGGTGAAGCATTTTCGACGACAATTCATTTGAACTCTCCATTATCCCTTATCTCCTCATTCTTCTACTTCAATGTGTGACAGTCCTTGGTTTTGTGACCATCACCTTGTGGTACGTACAAGATTTTTGGGTCCGCTTCTTGCAGTTCTCATCACACTTGGTCCTTTCCCCATGTCTTGATCATGTACACTGGAAGAGTGCACATGCTTGCTTCTATATCACCGTACATGTGTATCTCGTCTCCCCTTGTAATGGCCTCTCCTCGCCTTATGGCCAGCCTCTCAATCCTTTTTGAAACCTCCTTTTGATGTGCTCCCCTCCTCTAGCCTTGGTATGGCAGTTAGCGCAATTAGCATATCTTTTGCATTGTTGAAATCATTTGCTTGTTCCATAAACTCTCGCAAAGTGAAGGGGGTATTTCTTGTCAAATCAGCCATAAAGGGACTTCTTAGCCAAATTTTGCCTAGCAAAAGCGGCTAACATAATCTTCTCATCTTAGTCATTAGTGGCCATTCTCTCTTTATTGAACCGTGCCAAATGCAATCTCAAGCTCTCGTCTTCTCTCTGTTTTACAGTCAACATGTATGCTACTGGTCTTCTTCGTCATCAAATATCCATAAACTGGGTAATGAACTGCCTTCCCAGTTCCTCAAAACATTTATAGAGTCTGGCTGCAATGCTGGAAACCACCTAGTTATTCCCTTCAATGTAAAAGGAAAACCCACATGCAATCTCTCCCAAGAATCCATGGTGAGTCATGTGAGTTTTAAAATTTTCTAAATGTTTCATCGTGTCCTTGGACCGTCTTACATGTCTGTTCACAAGACCTTGAACTTTGGTGGTAGTAGTACTGTCATGATCTCTATGTTTTATGGTAGGATGGTGTTGGTCAACAGATAATCCACTGAGGAAGAGTTTCCTATCTTCTTGGCCATCTTCTTGTATTTGTCCATTAGGCTACGCACGTGGTGATGCATTTTCTTTGTCTCCTCATTTTTCTAAAATGCTTTGCCTGCACCAGCACTATGGCCCTTCATCTCCACTCTATTAACCTGACTAAGTGCCATATCTCCTCTTAACAGCCCATTCTTCGCCTTGAGAATCTCGTTCTCCTTTTGTAAGGACTCCACCTCGATGGTGAGCTACCTTACCACTTCCTCCATCTCTACAACTCTTCCCTCCATCCTTTGCAACATTTCTCTTCGTTTCTAGTAGCTTGAGATTGAGTTGTGTGCCCCCCTTTAAGGCAAATCTGACAAAATTGACAAGAAGGGGCAAAGGAGTTTGTTGGGGAAGAAGTGGAGTTGGAGCAACCATGGCCTTGACCATGATTACGTCCACCAAGGCCACAGGAGTTTGAATAATTGCAACCATGACCATTTTATGAAAAATTTCGATTAGCCATATTAGTAGATAGAAGGCTAACATCGGAGTTGTTGCAATTTGCTCTAGTCGAAGTTCACGTGTGATCAAATGGCCATAAAGTTCATCACGCAGCATGGCCTCGAAATGAGCGTTAACTGTGGTGGTAAGATGATCATATTTGGTAGGTACTCCAGCAAGAATATAAGAGACGAGTTCAGAGTCCCCAAGTGGTTGACCAAGAACAAATAATACATTAGCAATGCTATTAGTTTTTTAAAAATAATATTGGATTGAGAGATTACATTTCTTTAACGTGCTAAGTTGGTATAAGGTATTCATTTGTTGGGCACGAGATGTAGTTGAAAACATCTTCTCAAGAGTCTTCCATATATATCATGGGAGGTTTCAAGATCAACGAACTGTGTAAGAATAGACTTTGAAAGATAGGAGATTAGGGTGCTCAAGATCATTTGATCTTGTTCAAACCATAACACATACTCGGGATTTGGGAGAGGAGCTTTGGAGGGAGAGGAGAGGGTAAGAACTTTGGAGGGGTAGGATGATTGCCATTAACAAAGAAATAAAGTTTTTGGTGATGTAGGTAAGGAAGGATTTTGGTCTTCCAAGAGAGCTAGTTGTCACGATTTAGTTTAATGGTGATTTTATGGGTAGAATGAATAGGAGAGGTTGAAGGGCGAAACATGAAGGAGGAGGTGGTGGAGGAGGACATAGCAACAAGTTGGGATCAATTGGCTCTTGATACATATAAAGATTTTGGAGTGTGATTTTCATAATCATTTTGGGAGCAAGAAGTGTACTATTTATAGATAAATATACATGTGATTTATTACAACATTCAAATTCAAAAACAAAAATTCAAATAAAAAACAAAGATAAATATTATATAATCTTTTCATCATCTATTGATAAAGAAGATGAAAGAATAAGCTTGTGTTGTTGGAGTTACTTTCAGAGTCCTTATTTGATTTTGAATTTGAATTTGTTGTAGATGAGGATGACTTGGGTTGTATTTGGGTAGTAAGATAATCTCAAATATCCTAGAAATAGTAGAGAAAAGGAATGATAAAATATTAAATAGTAATAAAAAATAATTAAAAGTAAATAAAAAATAATGATAAAATAATTAATAGTAAGAAAATTTTCTCAAAAACTTGAATACCCAAATCTAACCTTAATATCTCAATAGCTTTGATGTAAGTTTATGTTAGACATTAAAAAAAAAAAAAGCGTTTCGTATAGGGCTGTAAAATAAACAAGCTACTTGATAGGTAGCTCGAATTCGACTCGATAAAACTCGATATTGGCTCGAATCGTATATTAAATGGGCCGATCGTGAACACAAACTTAGGCTCGTTAAACGATACAATTTGTATAAAACTCGACTGATTCGTTTAATGTTAGCGAACAAACTCGTATATAGCTCGTTCGACTTGACTCGATTAATATTCATGAACAAACTCGTATAAAATTCAATCGACTCGTATAAACACGTAAACTGGACTCGTATATATTTTTACACACATAATATAATATATAATCCAAATTTATAAGTCAATATATAGACATAATTATGTAAATAGACATAATTTATAACATACTATGTATAAATTGATTAATTATAATATTATCTTCTAGTACTTTGTGATGATTGATGAATACATAGAAACAAATTCCAATAAATGTATAATATTATATATTTACAAATTACACTATATAACAATGTAACATTAATAGTCTAATACTATTAGTCTATTAGGCTATTACTATTTACTAATATATGGTGGTGTATACCATAGGTCTGTACTTTATTAGCATAATATTAACATATATTAATATACTAATATATGAAAAAAAAGATGGCGATCTACTAATAGTATTATAATTTAAAGAGTCATATTGTAATACTTATAGACTATAAAATATAAATTTATAATATAATCATAACATTATAATTAAAATTATATAATTATATAATTATATAATTAAAATTTGTAATACTATAGACTATTAATAATTTATCGCTAGTTATTAATCTTATTACTTTATATATAATTACTCAAATCTCAATAATAATTAAAGTTTAGTATTATTTTATTCGTAAGATTATATCAACTATAATAAATTATTGAATTAGCAATATACATCATACATGTTTAATGTTAATACATACTATTATTAATAAAAAAAAGCTCATACTAGTATACTATTACAATACTAAACTTAATAGTACATTAGTATTAAAAATAAATAAAATATTAAAAATAGGACTTTGTATGTATACTAACTTACTAAGTATAGCACTATATTGTATACTACTACAATACTAAACTCAGTAGTATATTAAAAAAAAATTAAAATATATTTTATGTATTAATATTTTAAGTTATAAGCTTATAACTTATTAGTATAAGTATTAATATTAGTAAAAGTATTAGTATTACTTATTAGTATCATAACTTATAATAAAAGTCTCAAAAACTTATCATATATCTTATAAGTATTAGTATTATAAATTATAATCTATATTATATACATATAACAATTAACATATGTTAGTGTATTAATAAATATATAGACTAATATAGCTTGGTACTACTTAAAAGTTAATATACTATTTACTACTACTATGCTAATTAATCATACTATAAAGTATTAATTGTTATAATTTATCACTAGTTATTAATCTTATTACTTTTTATATAGTTAATCAATAATAACTAAACTCTAGTATTATTTTATTCGTGAGATTATATAAATTATAGTAAATTAGTAATATACACCATACATGATTAGTGTTAATATCTACTATTATTAATAAATAAGTTCATACTATTATACTACTACAAAACTAAACTTAGTAGTACATTAGTATTAAAAAAAAACTTAGTATGTATTAGTATTATAACTTATAGTTATAGTTATAAGTTTATAAATTATTAGTATAAATATTACTATTAGTAAAAACATTAGCCTTAATATGCTTAACTTATATTAAAAATCTCGAAAACATATCATATAAGTATAACTTATAGTTATTAGACTATTAATAAGGTAATCTATAT
Organism: Platycarya longipes; assembly: GCA_036559045.1. NCBI lineage: Eukaryota > Viridiplantae > Streptophyta > Magnoliopsida > Fagales > Juglandaceae > Platycarya > Platycarya longipes. The sequence goes on from CM071801.1 coordinate 25,023,834, forward strand.
TACATACATATGTTGGTATAATGTGTATTAAAAATATTATAGAATAATATTGTATTATAAATTAATATTTTATTAGTATTAACTTATTAAGCATTAAGTAGAATAGACTATAGTCTTAAGATTCTTAACTTATTAGTATACTATATATATAATTTAATAGTATTGAAATATACAATTTAAATATATATATATATATATAGTATCATAAATTTCTAAATATATAATATATATAGTAACATAGTATAAATTAAATATATAATAAGTTAAGTGTAATATATTAAACTATAGCCATTGGATCCTCATCAAATTAATCTTATCCATTGATTTATAAAATAGCAGCTTCAACTTGTAGCCATTGGATTATTCGTAGATTAATCTTGGCCGTTGATCATTCATATCACAGCCTTCATTTTATAGCCATTAGATTTATATAGTTTGATCTCATCCGTTGATTCAAAAAGTTGAAGCCCTAAATATAAACCATTGGATTCGTTTCTAATTAATCTCAGCCATTTATTAAAATCATATAAAGTTCATTCAGTTAGTTGAAGACCTAATTTCTTCTTCCCTTTCATGCCGACATGCCTCAGCCCTCAGTTCTTCGTCTTCCCCTTCACCTTCCCAAAATCCTAGTTGCCTTCCACGGTTTGACCCTTCCCCACTCCCCCCATCGATGTCTCGGCTGGAATCATAAATGGAAAGAAGAAATAGTCCATCTAAAATAAGGATTTAGTTCGGATGGAATGGAGAGATACAAAGATGAACGGTGCACCATCCATGATCCAACACCTCGCATCATCACCACTGTAATCGGCGAGCTCAGTTCTCTCTCTTATCAAAACTCCTCTCGCCATCTCGCAATCTTGCATCTTGGTAACGGTATAGGTCAAGGTACTAGTACGAAATATTTCAATACGAATACCATTTTGTGTATCGTTCTGGGATAATATTTCAATATTGATATCGTTTCGGTACTGGTACCATTTCGTATACCGTTTCGAAATAGCTCACATCTAGATAAATCATATATATACAAGCATTAACTGTACTCCAAAATAACAACAAAATAAGTCATAAACTCAATCGGTGAGCGTTTCAGTGAAGTCATTGAAATGAAATATTTTGATACTGATATCATTTCGTATATTGTTTCGGAATAGTTTATATATGAATAAATTATATATACATATACCCACATAAAATACAAATAATAAAATTGGTATTCATTCATATAAATAGAATATATATTTCATATCTACAAAAGGAAAAAAAAACACACATTTAAAAAATAATAATTAAATCTTTTCATTCAAACAAAATAGAGAAAATTTTTATGAATATTTAGTTGATACAAATAGTTCTTAAATTAGTTAAAAATTAAAGAAAAATATTATTTTTTTGTTTTAAATTTTAGTATCTTTAATTATAGTGATATATTATTAAATAAAGTTAAATGGTAAAATATTAAATTATTTTATAAATTGGATAGAGTTAAAAAGGAGAATAAAATAATGAGAGAGTAACTTCATGTCAAATATGGTTGCTTCGGAACTCCAAACAATACAAAATATAAATATCAATCATCAATCTTTGTCTTAATCCATAGCAATTCCCGATAGCATCTCTAGGATACGTTACAACCATTCCCACCATTTGATCTCTTTCCCTCACACCTTCACATATAAAAAAGCAAATTTTGCAGAAGATTTTCTCGATGTTTACAAGTTAATGGGGGGTTGGGTAGCAGTCGGGCTGCTACAACAGCCCTTCACATGAATAATGATTTTACTGTTTATATGAATGGGCTATTGCAGCAGCCCCCGACTGTTGCTTAAATTTTTTCTTACAAGTTTACAGGCTATCAGTCTATCATCGTCCCCATTACGTCTTGTCTCTATCTCTATTTTTCTTCTACCCATGTTTATCTCCTTCCCATCGCTTCTCTCTCATGATTTTGTTCTATTTTCTGCTTTTTTCTTCTTTGCACCTAGCACGCAAACATTTCTCTCTTCAGTTCTCTATGAGTGTCGGCAAGAAACTACCACTTCAGGCCGCAGGTCATTCCTTCTCAAACTATACTTGGCCATAACGACCATGGAGTAAGATCCACACCTCCCTCTCCTCCTCCCTCCAATCTCATACATCAGTTCCTCTCTCTTGCAAAACGATATTTAAAACTATGACGGTAATATCTGCTTTGCTTTTTTCTATCTTTATTTTTTTTCTGCTTTGTTTGGAGTCTTGGAAAATTTCTCTGCATTTTGGAGTACCCTTAATTTCCATTCTCCCAAGCTCGAGCTTGAGCTGAGCTCGAGTTTGTATTTCCTCCAAACGAGCCAAGCTCGGACGTCCTCCTAGGCTCGGCTATAAACGAGTCAAGCCCAAGCTCGACTCGACTAGTAAACGAGCTGAGTTTGCCTAACTCGTTCGAACTCGGCTCGTTTATAGTCTTATTCCTACGTTTATTGCTTTAGAGTGGTGGTAGTACCGTTAGTGAGAATGATTTCTCGGATGTTGAAAAAGAAAAAGAGTAGTTATTAAGAAAAAATAAAAATATATATATAACTTTATTAATATCTACATTCTTAATTATTAAGTAAAATTAAAAATTAAAAAAAATCAAATATAAAAAAATTATAAAAGAGTTGTAAAATATCTGTAGATCTATCATTTTTCAAAGAAAAAACAAGTTGGTAACTTGGGGGACTGCATTTATTTGAACGGGTCTTGAGGTTAAAAGAATATATGCTCTGAAGTCTGAAATGACTTTAAGAAAAAAACGAAGAATATATGCTAAATCTTAAGTCGTATATCTACAGCTGAGAATTTGAACGATTCTTTACTTTGAGGTTCATTTTAATTTGGGAAATTATAATTCTACAACACTGCTTTTTACAACATTTTATATAATATGTTATAAAATAAAGATATTTTTATAAAATAATGTTAATTATAATATACTGTTTATAAAAATACTTTTTATAATTTATGTTATATAAGTGTTATAAAATGTGCTGTGTCACTTTTTGTTTTGAATTTCTTTTATTGTTAATTTCTTCTTTGATCGTAGTAATATGAATTTACTGTCAACTACTGCCAAGTTTTTTTACGACCACTGATCCATCCATTGAAAGTCCAAATCTGTAGTATACATCATTAAAGTATAAACTACGAACGACTACTTCCATTTTATTCCTAATTTGCTTGCTTTCATAGATCAGATTAGAATAGAAAACTGAAACGCATTTAATTATTTTATTGTTTTTTGACTTCTATTCTCTGAGAATTAAAGCCCCTTGGCCTCTTAAGTACTGCCAAGTTTTTACAACTACTTATCCGTCCATTGAAATTCCAAGTTTTTACAATATAAAACTAAAACACGTTTAATTATTTTCTTGCTTTTTGACTTGTACTCTTTGAACCACCTGAAAATTTGGAGTCGCGCTGAATTAAATGATTAAGAATTGACCTCCGAGGAAAAAAAACTACAACGCACGAAGATATATATATATATATATATATATATATATATATATATATGACTATTTAACGAAAATTTTTATTTTTTTATTAAAATTAATACTTTCCATCCATTTTTATTAAAATAAATACTGCATTTAATACGAAATATTATTTTAAATACAATCCATTAATTTCATTAATCATCGAAGTAATGTTCTTGACATTAAATTTAATTACACTACTTTAATTTTCTATAACGATAAACTTTTTATTTAAAACTTTTTTTTTTTGTAAAATAAATATAGAATAATAATAATAGTATAGAATGACATAATAATAGTATAGAATATATAACAATATATATAAATAAACCATTTATAATAATATAACAATGCAATCCTCACTTAGAGATGTTAATTTATACGTTGGAGAGTTTAATTTTATTCATGAAAATTTATTCCTATTATATGATTAATAATTTCATTATTTAAAAATAAAATGAATGTATTATTTATTTATTTTTTGAGATGATAAATATACGGTATATACAATTAACAGATTTTGTTTTTCTAGATGGAGCTGGGATATGGTGGTGCTTGGCCATTGCACAAGCATTACAAAAATGCATTGAAAACATTTCATCAAATGGTAAGCCATGTTGGAGGAGGAATTGTTGCACAATCTTAAGTGATGGGTGTCCAAGACGTGAATGCCAAAGGGAGATGGAGTTCCGTGCGCTAGAATATGCTTGTGGAGGTGGAGTGGAGAAGGTGTAAAGGTCCTTATTTGTTTTCCCTTGAAGTAGAAGTTACCCCGTGTTGCATTCCTTTACATGAAAATTATTAGAGAAAAATTCAAAGTAGACGTTATTATTAGTGCAGAACTGTTGGACGTTTTTGTTGAATGAAAGGACACAAAGCATTTTAGTCAAAATGAAAGGAGATGACGGTGAAGGGAAGCGGGCAGAACCAGATCGTGTGATGGGAACCAGAGATCCATCACCAACTTGAAGTTGGTCATTTCCTTGATAGTATGTGGCGTGGAGGTTCAAGTTTGCAAGCTCACTAGTGATGTTGTTTGTTGCAGCTGTGTCGAGATACCAGGCACCATCCATGGCATAGTTAGAAGCTATGTAATGGGCTGAGATAGGTGCAGATGTGGTGTAGGACTGGTTGAACTAATACTGGCATGTAAGGGCTATGTGGCCAGCTCTGTTGCAAACTTGACAAACAGGGCGATGGTTAGTAGAAGGAGGAAATGAACCACTTGGTGGGTTACCTGAATAAGGAGAAGGGCCACGGCCATGGTTGTTTGATCTTCCTCCGCGATTTAGACCACGACCACCACGAAATCCTCTTCCTCGGCCAAAGTTTTGATTGCGGGTAGAGAACTGAGCTGAGGGGTCTGCAAATATAGTCGTGTTTGTGGCATGGTGTTGCATTCGAGCTTTATGGGCTAAGAGTGTTGATGTATGTTCTGCACTCCTGAGTTGAATTGCAATTTCCAGTCCTAAACTGCAACAGAAAAGATGGAGGGTTGGGTTCCTCGACCCTTAGAACTCTCCGAAACTTTAGTTAGAGATGAATGTGGATAGCTCAAAGACAATAACTAGAGAGAGAGCTTTAGATAGATGTTCATACCTTTTTTGAGTGATCTATTCTTTCCTTTATATGGGATGAAGTATCGATCAGATACACGTGTAATTATCCAGGAGTATCGGGGAGCAGATTAATCCCCTCTACATCCTGGGTTTCCTGATATCATTTATTAGTTTTGTTTCTTCTCAATAATATCTCTATTAATATGATTACCTCTGAGCAATCAGTAGGTATCTTTGGATATTTATATCAATCCGCATTTAATGTGATATGCTATCTTGCCAGGCATTAAATGTTTATAGGATCTCTGATTATCACACTGTCAATGTGTCAGGGACATCTATGACGAGCTAACTAAATTTATCGTCTTTGTATAGTGAAAATTCACGTGGGAGGAATTTAGTTTGAGTAGGAAGGACTCAGAATCCAACTGAAAGAATCATACATAATACAATTCCTTCTAAGTTTTCGAAAGAGGTGTAATAGGCGGGCCCCACCTCGAAGGGTGTCCACCATCTTATCCTCTATCGCAATTACCCCCTCACAGTACCCCACGAATCTTAATCGAATACGATTCGATTGGGATTCATTTCATTCTTGTTGCTTAAATTCACGAATTTTATCCCGCGTAAAATCAAATTTGAATGGGCAGAATAGGGGCATAATAGTCATGTAAGCATCTGCTGGCTTTCAGACAGGGACGGTTTGACTTCTGCTCACTGAGCGTGGGAAAAGGAGGCAGTTTTCTGGCCATGATGACACGACATATCGTGCGCTGCATTTATGGATCATTTACATCATTATTCGCCTGGCTTTGCAATTTTCCCGATACTTAATTGTCAGTTATTTCTTCATTAATTAAGGCGTGCCCTCCACGTGATAAATAGTCGTTTCACAGTTACTCTCCATTTATCAGTCGTGTCGTTTCACTTCCCGAAGATTGTGCTAATTATATCATTTACTTTCCCCATGACGGTTACCATTTGTAATATAAATACCTGTTTTCCGTAATGGTTCACTCTTTACTATCGTTTTGCTGCTGGAAAATTTGCCTATTCTCTCTTTACCATCTCGTCTTTAACCCGACCTTTCTTCGCATCTTTATCAAGCTTCAATGGGGGCTGGTTCTATCTATGCTGGGCATCAATGGGTACCATTTTACCCTCCTTCAACCATTCAACACCTTCGAGATCTGGGTTACATTCCAGCTTCAGCCAGTTTCGGAGTCATTTGAGAACGTCCTTGTGACGCAGAAGGGCGGGCTCAGCATGTGCTTCTGTATGAAGCCACGTTCAAGAATGGGCTGCGTCTTCCTTTCATTCGACCAGTGCGTGAAGTCCTTCATTATCTAGGCTTGGCCTCGGCTCAGTTGCTACCGAATGCTTGGCGAATACTATTAGCTTCATGTATAGTATTCCATTCGTCGCTGTTAGAGGCAGGAGAGGTGTATCCTGACCTAACGGCTCGAGAATTCCTCTCTCTATACCGTCTGATTAGGAAACCTGCCTTAAGCTTGGTTGGTTTTCAGTCTCGGGACAGTGAGACTAAATTATGCACTCTCGAGAGTAGGTACTCTAATGTAAAAGACTACCACACAAAAAGATATTCTATGTGAAGGGGGACAAATGGCAATTCCCCTAGGACGAGACCAGAGGGGAATTCCCCATTGAGGTAAATTGGGGCCAGCTGCCCCCAACCTCCCTTCTGGATATTGATTTAAACAGAAGGGAGAGAGCTCGGGTGGAAATAGTGATACGTTGGGTGGAGCGCCACTTTTATCGACTGGAATCCGACCTCATCCTGACCGACCAAAATATCAACACTTACTTGGTCGAGCCACGACGGGGTTATGCTGAATTTCAGGATTTCTCAAGCATACTGGCTGCTAAAGCGCCTGATCGCCCAGTTGTAGCTCGCAAACGCACAACCCCTCCACTCAAAGAAAAGCATACCAAATCTCGCTGTGAGGGTGGCGAGTGAGTCGCTGTGGAGACTTCTGAGCCTCTGGCTCTTACTTTTGCTCAAGAAAGGCGAATTAAGGCTCGCCATGACACAAGGATTACTCGCCCTTCACATGAGGGTCGAGCTCAATCCTCGCCATCACGGCCTCGATCTTTCCCAACACCAGTGGCGCCTGCTAGTGAAGAGAGTAGCCATCATACAAGATCCCCTTCACCGGTAGGGCAGAGGGCCGAAACTCCAGACCCGCTGGCGTTGTGTTTGCCTTCAGATCGCCAACCTCATCCAAGTGACGGGCCTCTGCCTTCGACCTCTGGACAACACATAGATGAGGTCGAGTTGGCTTTTTTGAACGCTCTATCGAATCCTCCTGCCTACGCTGCAGGAACTCCGTATTTCCAGGCGTCTGCGTTGTCGTCTGCACAGGCACCTGTTCGGGGGGATGTTCCCCAATCAACGCACCCTTCTTCGTCTAGAGAGGGTCGCTCTGAAATGGGTGGGGAACATCCTCCCGAGGAGGAAGATACATCCACTCGGGATTCTGGTGGGCGAGAGGTGGCGACAATCGAGCACAAGTAAACAGACCATCAGTCTGGATTAAGGTCGCCTGCCGATGTCACGCCTGCAGCTTTCGGCTCCACACGTACCCAGTAGATCCAGACAAGCTCCGGGTCTGTTGCAGCTGCAGCAGATGTCCCGCCCGCTGAAATTAACGAGAATGTAGGGCGGGAATCTCTTCGTTCTGGCGATGATGACGCCAGATCAATGATGGGATCTTCTCCCCACCGGGTGATACAACATTCCATCCATCCCTCATCACCCACTATCTCTGTTCCCGAAGGTCTCGAGCAGGCGGGAACGGTAGTCGATCTGCTTCAGTCACTGTTGGCGCAGGTAATCATTCAACATTCTGTTTTTATTCAAACTTCTTTCGTTTCTCTAACTGCTTGTTATTGTCCAAGCCTCCGACCAGATTATTGGGTCAGTCGGTTTCGAAGTGACGAGATTACTAAAAGGGAGTGCAAAGAGGACTCGGGAACAGCTTCTAGAGGCAGAAGCTAAATACCGAGAGCTTGGTAATACGGTCTGCCAGCTTACAGAAGATAAAGATCTTCTTAAAGCCAATGTTATGGAGCTAGAGGAGAAGCGAGATCACTATTCAGAGATCCATGAATCCATGCTAGAGGAGGTGGCGACATTAAAAGAGAGGAACCGGTTCCTAGAGGCGAGCAGGGATGACCTCCTTCGAGGTCAAGAGTCCATTGGACAGACACTTGCCATTAAGGAGAACGAACTCTCCCTCACCACTCAAGAGATGAGTAGCTTGAAGTCAAATTTGTTTATCCTAGAGCACTCGTGCCCCACTCAAGAAGAAGAGCTAGAGACCCTCCGAGCCAAAATAGATACAGCTGAGCTCAAACGTGACTCTCTTTTTTGAGAATTAGGTGAGGCAAACACGGAGCTTGAGTTTTTCAGGTGTCAGGTGACTCTAGCTGCCTGGAGTCAAGGTTATGTGGAGGGTTTGAGGCGGCTGAGGCAAGAAATTGTTCGGAACCCAACTTTTGATGTGGCCGACATGGATCCTCGGCACCTCGCTCCCGATCCCATAGCAAAGGTAGAGGTCGCCAAGATTGGCACACCAGAGTACCACATACATTTGCCTCCCTAATAGTCAATTATACTGTATAGACTTGTATTAAATTTTAGCTGTAAAGAGTATTTAGCTAATACATCATTTTTTTCACTGTATGTATACCTTCTTTGTATTTGTGGCTAGATCAACTCACCATACCTTAATAAAGATTGATGTATTTATACATGTTGATGTAGCGTTTCCCCGATATCTCTATTTTTGTGATTGATTTGAACATTGTTATTTAAATCATTAAGCAACCGAGTATGATTGTATGTTGGAGATCGTACTACCCTGCGAATCTTTATCAGTATGTGTAAAGGAGCTTGCGATAAAAACTTATAATAATAAACAAGTCCTTACTATTATCCGGTCGCCAGGAAGATTAACCGAGTAAGGTTTAAGCGAACATGTACCTTGTTAACTAGTGTGTGATGATGAGTGGGCGGCTCGTGGTAGCATCATCTTGCCTCGTTATTGAGAACTCTCGTTCAGATGATTTGGCGAGTAGTGATGGAGTCATTTTGTCTTTTGATATCGACTCAAAGGGGTGAGGTGAAAGTGAAGAAGGGTTTCCTTCTTTTGCCGTGCGACCCCGAGGTCTGAAGGATGGCGAAAGCGAAGGAACAGGTTCCTTCCCTTCGGCAAGCGAACCGAGGGGCGAGGTTTGGAGCCTAGGCGACCTCATGGTTTGAAGATGGCAAAGGCGAAGGAACAGGTTCCTTCCCTTCGGTGAGCGAACCGAGGGGAAAGGCTTGGAGCCCAGGCGACCCCGCAGTTTGAAGATGGCGAAGGTGAAGGAACAGGTTCCTTCCCTTCGGCGAGCGAACCAAGGGGCGAGGCTTAGAGCCCAGGCGACCCCGCGGTTCATGAGGCGCCTGTATAATGAGTGAACATGTTTGCCATAAAATAGTAATTCACAATCATCATATTATATATAATTCTAGTAAGACAAAATCGACCTATACATAATACTTCTTCAAATGTTCCGCATTCCATGGGTGAGAGAGGGCGTTGCCTTCACTGTCTGTAAGTTTGTATGACCCTGGTCGAGTACTCCTAATAACAACGTAGGGTCCCTCCCACTTAGGTCCTAACTTGCGTTCTTCAGTTATGGTTACTCCTGTGTGCTTTAACACTAGGTCTCCAGGTTTAAAAGATCTGGGGTTGACTCGCCTGTTGAACCACTTTTCAGCCATGCATTTATGATGTTCTACTTTTACAGCCGCTTCTGCTCGCCTTTCTTCTATAAGGTCCAATTGTTGTAGTAGCTTTATTTCATTGTTATCTGGATGGAAATTCTTTACTCTGGAAATAGGGACTCCTATCTCTGCTGGGATGACAGCTTCGTTGCCATATGTAAGGGCGAAAAGGGTCTCTCCTGTGGGGGTTCAAACAGTAGTACAGTAAGACCATAACACTCCAGGGAGTTCGTCTGCCCATATTCCTTTACAGCTTCCCAGCTTCTTGTTAAGGATAGATAGAATAGTCTTGTTAGTTGCCTCTGCTTGCCCATTTGATTGCGGATGTCCAGGCGATGAGTAACGTACTTCGATTTTCAACTCGACACACCACTGCCAATAGTGTGAAGAGTCAAACTGACCTCCATTGTCAGTTATGAAACACTGGGGTATGCCAAATCGGCACACAATAAATTTCCAGAGGAACTTAGTAATGGCTTGGGAGGTTACAGTAGATAATGCTTCCGCCTCTACCCACTTTGTGAAATAATCAACTGCTACCATAATGAACTTAACTCCTCCTCGTCCCACGTAGAGGGGACCTATAAGATCTAGCCCCCACTGAGCAAAAGGCCAGGCTGCCACTATAGATGTCAAATCTGTAGGCGGGAGGTGCAAGATATTAGCATGTATTTGGCATTGCGGACACTTTTGGGTGAACTCTTTTGAATCCCTGAGAAGGTTCGGCTAGTAATACCCCGCTCGACCTACTTTGTTAGTCAACACTCTTCCTCCAGAATGACTTTCGCAAATACCTTCATCGATTTCTGCTAATACATACTGAGACTCCTCAACCGATAAACATCTGAGTAATGGTTCTGAGAATCCTCTTCTGTACAATATCTCCCCCAAGATAACAAATCTGGCGGCCCAGTTCTTCATCCTTTTGGCTTCATTTGCGTCATTGGGTAGCTTACCCTCTCGTAGAAATTCTATTATCTCCTTAGCCCATCCGGGCTGGCTTGTCTCTACTTGGAACATTTCTTTCCCGATAGAAGGGATATCTGCTTGTCTTACTTCTATATTCTTGGGAAGAGGGACATCCATTTGTCCGGAAGCAATTCTAGCTAGGCGGTCGGCTTGGCAATTATCGACTCTGGGGATTTGCTGAATGGAAGAGTACTAAAAGTAATCTCTCGCTTCACAAACCAACTGAAAATACTTCTTGAGTCGTTCTCCCTTAGCAGCGAAGGTGCCAGTCACTTGTTGAACCACCACTTGCGAATTGGCATGCACTATCACTTCCTTAGCCCCCAAAATGCGAGCAACATTCAAGCCGATTAGCAGCGCTTCATATTCTGCCTCATTGTTGGTAACCTTGAAAGTGATCTTAAAGGCATACTTGTATTCTCTACCATCATCAGAGATGACATGGATACCTGCTCCTCCTCCCGCTTTACATGCCGATCCGTCCACATATACCATCCAAGGTTTGCTGGGGGGTGTTTGAACAATATCTTCCTATAAACCAATGAGCTCGACTACAAAGTCAGCGAGTACTTGCCCTTTGATTGCCTTTCTAGGAGCGTATTGGATGTCGAATTCGCTAAGTTCTATGGCCCAGTTTGCTAATCTTCCCGAGGTCTCTGGTCATTGTAAAACAGCTTTCAAGGGCTGGTTGGTAAGTACTTGTATGGTGTGAGCTTGAAAGTATGGCCTAAGTCGTCTAGTAGCTACCACTATGGCGAGAGCCATCATTTCCAGCTTAGGGTATCTGGCTTCTGCCCGCCGAAATGCTCGACTTATATAGTATATTGGCTTCTGCCCGGTCGCTGTGTCTCTCACTAGAACAGTTGAGGTTGCATTGGGCGAGATGGCCAGGTATGCAGTCAATGTTTCACCGGGCTCGGTTTCACTGAGCAATGGCGGGTGGGTTAAATATTCTCTTAGCTCATCCAGGGCTTTGTCACAAGAATGGTTCCATTCCTGTGCTTTCCTCATTACTTAAAAGAAAGGTAAGCATTTGTCAGTGGATCGAGCTATGAGCGATTCAAGGCAGCCACTCGGCCCGCCAATTGCTGTACCTCGTGGTGATTTCGAGGTGCTACCATGCAAGATATGACTTTCACCTTCTCAGGGTTGGCTTTGATTCCCCTCTCAGAAACCATGTAACCTAAGAACTTCCCTGACCCCACTCCAAAAGAACATTTACTTGGGTTAAGCTTCATCTTGTATTGACGTAAGACTTCAAAAGCTTCCCGCAAGTCCTCCACATGTTGCCCGGGCGTTTTACTCTTGACCAGCAGATCATCAACATATACTTCTACATTCTCCCAATCTGCTGTTTAAACATCCGGTTGACTAGACGTTGATATGTAGCTCCTGCATTTTTCAACCCAAAGGGCATTATCTTGTAGTAATATAACCCCCAGTCGGTAATGAAAGCTGTTTTGTCCTCATCATCTGGGTTCATCCTGATCTGATTATACCCCGAGTATGCATTCATGAAGCTAAGCAATGGATGACCGGCCGTTGAGTCTACAATCAGATCGATACGAGGGAGTGGGAAGCTATCCTTCGGACATGCCTTGTTTAGATCGGTGAAGTCCACACACATCCTCCATTTACCGCTTGCCTTCTTTGCCAGCACTATATTAGATAGACATTCTGGATACTGGACTTCTTTGATAAACCCCGCTGCTAATAGGCAGTCTACTTCCTTGGCTATAGCAGTATATTTCTCGACGCAAAAGCTATGTCTTTTTATTTAACCTTCCGAGCTTCCTGATTGACACATAAATGATGCTCAATAACACTATTATCTATACCTAGCATATCTTGATGGGTCCAGGCGAATATGTCTTGATGATCAACCAGGAGTTGTTTGAGTTCTTACTTCAGGGTAAGCTCCAAATTGGAACCTATCCGAACCTTCCGCTCGAGCTTCGCCTGGTCGAAGGCGATCAGCTCCAATGGCTCTCCAGGTTCAGCTTGCTTGATGGTTTCTTCATCTCGAAAATCTTCATCCCATCTTGTCAGAGGTGGTGGAGGTGGCAATTCAGCTGCTCTTTCGCTATGTCTCGGATCTTCTTTGGCGACACCGATCATCATTTGGATTAGAGGCTTTAGCTCGCGAGAGTAATATTCACGAGCCACGGATTGCTCGCCTTTGACTTCCCCTATACCATTTTGAGTTGGAACTCCCCCTTGTATGTTTCTTTTCTTCGGGTCGGTTGTACCTCTTCTTTTTGCGGTCAGGTTGGCTTCAGTTTGATTGGCACGCTCTATTTCTTCCCGCCTTGGTCCTATAAGCGCTTTCAAGGTGTCTTCAGCGTTTATATATCCGTCTGCACTGTCCATGAATTCAGCCTTTATATATCCGTCTGCACTGTCCATGAACTCCTGCCAAGATGGCAGGAGTTCGTCTAGCAATCTCTGTTAAGAAAGGACTTCCAGGCCATATTCCGCTTAGGAGGGCAGCCAGAGTGATCTTCTCATCCTGATCCCCTACCGTCATCAGTTCCTTGTTGAATCGGGATAGATAGCTTTTGAGGCTTTCCTGACCGTCTTGTTTAACCGTGAGGAGATACGCAGCTGGTCGTTTCCTCTTCCGACTTCCTAGGAACTGGGTTATAAATAGGCGAGCCAGACAGTCAAAGCTGTCTATCGTGCCAGTAAGAACCGTTCCGAACTAGGTACAGGCTACCCCTTTCAAGGTGAGAGGGAACACTCGGCATGCTACTTCATTAGGATAGCCATGCAGACTCATGTGCATCCTAAATGTCTCTATATGCTCATAGGGGTCAGTACCCCCATCATATAGCTCCATCTGAGGTGCTCGAAATTTAGGAGGCAGTGGTACTGCCATGACACTTGCACTGTAAGGAGTGCCAAGGAGGTTGCGTAATTGCCCGGTAATGGAAGGGGCTTCTATACGCCGGGCTATGTCTACATACTTGTCCTCCAATTCTTTGAGTTTCAGCTACATCTTATGTCTCTCCTCATCTACTCCTTCATGACTAGGTTCATTGACTCGATGAGACTCCACTCACTTACTAACGGAAGGTTCTTCACGAGTTGTCAGTTCTTCATTATTCTTGTGTAACTTCTCATTCTCTCTAGTGAGCTCCCTTATCGTTGCTTCCAAGGTGGCTAGTCGTTCTTCCATCGAGATGTACTTTGAGTTGCAGTTATTACTTAGTAATCACAACACAACTGGTTTGCAGAGAACACCAAAAATGAATCCCACAGACGACACCAATGTTGATGTGTGTTTAGCACTCGTGAGTTGAATTGCAATTTCCAGTCCTAATCTGCAACAGAAAAGATGGAGGGTTGGATTCCTCGACCCTTAGAACTCTCCGAAGCTTTAGTTAGAGATGAATGTGGATAACTCAAAGACAATAACCAGAGAGAGAGCTTTACATAGATGTTCATACCTTTTTTGAGTGATCTATTCTTTCCTTTATATGAGATGAAGTATCGATCAGATATACGTGTAATTATCTAGGAGTATCGGGGAGCAGATTAATCTCCTCTACATCCTGGGTTTCCTGAGATCATTTATTAGTTTTGTTTCTTCTCAATAATATCTCTATTAATATGATTACCTCCGAGCAATCAGTGGGTATCTTTGGATATTTATATCAATCCGGATTTAATGTGATATGCTATCCTGCCAGGTATTAAATGTTTATAGGATCTCTGATTATCACACTGTCAATGTGTCAGGGACATCTATGACGAGCTAACTAAATTTCTCGTCTTTGTATAGTGGGAATCCACGTGGGAGGAATTTAGTTTGAGTAGGAAGGACTCAGAATCCAACTGAAGGAATCATATATAATATAATTCCTTCTAAGTTTCCGAAAGAGGTGTAATAGGCGGGCGCCACCTCGAAGGGTGTCCATCATCTTATCCTCTATCGCAATTACTTCCTCACAAAAAGGTGTCCAAGAAGAGCATTAGTAGAGATGAGGTATACTCTGGTTGTAACAGAGGTCACTAGGGCATCATATTCAGGACCAAGTCCTGCTAGCAAATAAAGGATAAACTCTGCATATGGTAATGGGCGACCAGCAGTAGCCATTGTATCGGCTAATGTTTTTGCACGATGAAAATATATAGAAATAGAGTCACTGCCTTTCTTAAGAGAGGCGAGAAGAAGCTGCATCTGCATAAGACGAGCTTGAGAGGAAGAAGAATAGGAGGACTCTAGTGATAGCCAGACACATGAGTAGTTGTACAACCAACTACTTGGGCCATAATGGGTTTAGACAGAGAGGATATTAGTGCTGACATAACGGACTGATCCTGCTGGAACCAAGACTCATATTCTGGGTTTGGGATGGAGTCAGGAAGAAGAGAATGAGGGGGTGGGCAAGATCCATCCACAAATTTGAAGAGTCGTTGACCTGGAAGGTAAGGGAGGAGCTACACCTTCAATAGAAGGTAGTTTTCCGGCATTAACTTGACAGAGAATATATGAGACAGATTGGGTGAGGGAAAGGATGAGGAAGAAGAGATATTAGAAGGAGACTCGGTGCCGGAGGAGCTAGACATCATGGACGGTTAGTCCTTAGGTAGCTTTGATACCATGAAAAGGTAAAAGAAAGACACTAAGGAGACGACAACTTTGTCTTGTATTTCATGAATATTTATCACTTGACAATGGGGCAATCCCTCGAGGTATATATATACACAGAGCATAAATAATAAAATATTCAGATATTATTCCAGCTAATACAAGAGACTATAAGAAATGACTTGTTGAAAGGACTCTGGAGAAGTTAGTCATGGAGTTTGTCTTGGAGTGCAGCAGAGGTGTTTTGGTGGAGTCTACAATATGTTGTCCGCCTTGGCTAGTTGCATGACTTGCGTGTGGTACGTAAGGTAAAGTAGAATCATTTATGAGTGATGGTCCCGATTTCTTGCCTGCATGGTTTCTGCAAAACCATGGAAATCTTTATCATGGAGCATATTAGGGTCACGATGGGCCACCAGGGCAGTTGTGTTGTTGACTAGGGTGCGCCCCATTTCAATCAATTGGATAATGTCTTATCTCATGGCATGCATCCTTTCCTCCTGCATATGGATCTCTCCTTCTAAGCATCTTGGAGTTGCAATATTTCCTGGTGCTTAGATCTGGTGTTGTCAGCCATTTAGGATCTTGTGTTGTCAGTGTTGCATAACGTTGTTATGAACTTGTGAATTTCATAGAGTAATCTATAACTTGTAATGGAAATTCCATAGTTGTATTCAAATGATAAACATGGTATATTCGAGTTATACCCAACCTCCATAGACAAAAGAAAAGGTTTGAAAATATTCTTCAAGATAATTAAAACGGCTCTCATACCTCCCTTTTCTAGATTCCCTTTTCTACAAGTAACTAGCCATGCCAATCAATGGCTTACATTTGGAATTCTAACAACTGGAAACAAGGTAAAATAGTAGAAGTACTGGACTAAAAATAACAACCTAACTTCTAAAACATGATAACATGACCCACGCCTTTATTCCTCTTCACTCTGTGATCTGTTGCTGATTTGCCTTGCCAAACACACCATTTTGCTCATTAGTTATGTGTCACTTTAATTGTTTGTGCTTTATAGCCCATCTCGCCTTCTCAATTCATGCCCAAGTTTGTTGACTTTGTAACATTCGATCTATGCATTTTCTTGTTGTTTACCTAAACCAACATTTCTCGTTATTACTATATAACCTCGACATCTCATCCTTTCTAGCACTCTTAATTGTGAACCATATAGGGATCACCACCAGGGGTGCCAAACCATCCTTGCAAGAGGAATGTGGAAGTCGAAGCTGGAATGGCTAGATCCAAAACTCGTGGCCGAGACGAGCATATCTCAAAGTTCTCATAGTTGGAGATGAGAACAAAGACAGTACCACTTCGTCATTTTCACCACGCACGATCAAAATAAATACGATATATTATGTGTCCATTATTACTTTTGTTTGTGTGATTTTATCGAATTTATGTGAGATTCAATAATTATATTGTCTCTTTGGTTTATGTAATTTCGCTGATAATTGAATTTTCTAGATTAATATCTTGGAGTAATATATACCATATGCAATTTTTGTACGAGCGCTAACCACGTATGTCACTAGTGTTTTTTGGATACCTCCAAATTAAGATTATTCTTATCAATTAGTTGGTGCCTTGATGATCTTGTGCAAATCCTTCACCCGCGTCAAATATCTGCCAAGTTAATTTGGTGATTTCTTTTATGCTTAATGGTTTATATATTTTACATCATGCAATAGTCACATTTTTTTCATTTTTTGTATATAAGAAGAAAAATTGTAGACGACCAATCAAATAAGTATTGTGCTTATATATACATATTTTTTTTCTTCAAGGGATGCTTAATTACACATCTAAAGTAATTCCAAACTAAACCCAATCCTCGCCTAGGAGAAGTTAGCTTTTTGCATTAAAAAAAAATTGTAATTATAAGCCCAATTTTTATTACAAAAGAGTATTTGCAACGAACATTTGTTATTGCCCTATTCTCGCAAAAGGAACGTTGGGAAAGTGGATCTATTCTCCCCTAACCAACAATAATTTTCCTTGGGAAAAAGCTAAGGAACCGAATGAGTGCAATTAGACTCTTACACTGGACTAATGAGAGCACGCTACGTCAGCATTTACACATTGCAAATAATAGAGCCAACCACACCAGATGAATCTGGTAAATAGCTTTCTCTCCATCTTTCAAATCCCTCTCTCTCCCTCTCCCTCTCCCTCTACCTTTCTCTTAAATCCATCTCTCTCCCTCTCCCTCTCCCTCTACGATTTCGATTGAGCTCGATCCGGACAAAATTTCATCGCGCATGATTTCGAGGGTTTGAAGAACACCTGTTGTTTCATTCCTCTCCATCGTGTCGTAGACGAACCTCTCTAGTAAATTCCACTTCTACTTTCTTTTTAGAGTTTGCTCTTATTTTCGGTTCCTAACCTTTCTCTGTTCAGGTTCATGAGATTTTGCAACTCTGGTGGATTGATCCACAGCAAATGGTTCCCTTTCGGGTTCATGAGATCGATAGTTCGTTTCCCCTCTAGTTCATGAGATTTTGATTCCCTTTCCTAAGACCCATTACTAAGGAGTCTTGTTGTAGTTACTGGAATTTATGTAAAGAATTTGGTAGAAACTTCGAGGGGTCTAGTCCTCCACTATATAACACAAATTTGTTGAAAATGACAATTGATTCCATTCAAGGGTGCGAGGCGCATAACAAGTCTCAACCATATATGTTTTTGGGTTTGTGGGTGTGATTTATACGTAGCCGTTTCACATTCATTCTGAACATTAGGATGCGTCCAATTTGAAAACCACTTCAATGTCTAAAGATTCAAGCTTCACAGATTCTTTGGGCTTTCAATCAAAATCACAAAGGGAGAGAGGGAGAGAGGGAGAGGGAGAGTGAGAGAGATGGGACCAAAATTTACAAAGGGAGAGTGAGAGAAATGAATTTGAGAGAGGGAGAGGGAGAGAAAGGGATACAAGAAGAGGGAGTTGTTTATCAGATTTATCTGGTGTGGCCAGCTCCATTATTTGCAATGTATAATAGTCACTATTTTTCAGATTTATTTGATTGGTCTAGTGTAAGAGTCCTATTGCACTCATCCGGTTCCTAGCTTTTCTCCTTTTCTTGTTGTAAATAGTCACTTTTAACCACGTAATTTTGTCATTGCAAATGCACATATTGTCAAATAATTCGCCTTTTACCAACAAAAGCTAGCATGGCAAATATATTTTTTGCAAAGGGAGGCTAGCGTTGCACATACATAGACTTTCAACTTGAAAGTGGCATATAACTAAGGATTGAGACCTTAAAATTGACCTCCTTATAAGCGAATTATAACCTTAATTATTGTAATTTGTATTCATATGCGCCATCAACCGTTAATCATACATATTGCAAACAAATATACATACTATCCATATAATTGTCTTCTTTTGCATTCTACAACCCAACAAACACTTGGAAGGCAAAAATTGGTATATGTTACTCATGAGAAGTGATACATTTAACTTAGAAAAAGTTGAATTGAATAAAATGACAAAAATGGTACAACCTAACAAACACTAAGGTCCGGTTTAGATTGAGAGATGAGTTGAAAAAATTGCATAAAATATTATTGGAATATTATTTTTTAATATTTTAATGTTTTGATATTTGAAAAATGTTTAATTTTTTATTATATTTTATATGAGAATTTAAAAAAATTATAATGATAATTTTAAGATCAGATGAGATGAACTACATCTCCCAATCCAAAACCGGGCCTTAAACACGCCACAATCAATTTACATTCAAATATAACTTAATGGAACTCACAAAATATTAATATTTACAAATTAACTCATATCATCCATTATCATCCAAATGCAGCCTTAGTGAGATAAATGGTTTAAAATTATCTTGGAAAAATGAGAAAGAAATGATTTAATATTAATATGGTTTTTGTTTTGATGTTTGAAAAAAAATTGTATTAATTTTTATGTTTATTTTGAAGTTTGTAAAAATTATAATTATTAGATAAAAAAAAAATTGAATATTTTTTAAATTAAAAAATATTCTATATTTGAGTGATGTTTCACAATAAATAATATTGTAAAAAATTTGTAAAATCTTTATCTTACCTCATCTACCAAATGTTGCCAACTTTTCACAACGTCGTCTATCAACATTAGTTCAACACTTGGCTAAAAAGAGAAAAAAGAGAATTACGAAAAAGAACCACTTTATAGGGTACTGGAACAAGAGTCACACACGCGCGCGCGCGCACACACATATATACATATAGATAATCCATTGGAATAGCTGCAATCATGAGTTAAGTGCTCATCATCCATACCGAATATGTTGGTCAGAAAAAATGGCATTTCGAATCAACATTAAAGGTCATTGTACAGAGAATCTTCCAATCTGATGTCTTTCTATGTTGAATATTTTATTCTACTTGCAATCTTTGATACTTCTCATATATGCAGTACTTAGCGGTGTTACTGATTGGAACTCAATCTTCGGACAGAAAATGTTTTATCCGGGTAGAAATGTACGGGCATCAGTATGCACAGAGGGCTTGACCCTCATGTTTTGCTTCTTTTTTCTTATATATTTTCTTTTAAAGAGAGGACCTTTGAGAACAAAACGGTTTGGTGATATCAGAAGTACACAAGCTTTCTTAAAATCTATTTGAGGTTACATTTCAAAATTAAAAAAATAATTTTAAATAGTTAAAAATACTCTTAAAGAAAAATTGACATGTTTGATAATTTTATAAAAAATATTTTAATCGATAAAAAAAATTGATAATCAACTTTTTTTAAATGCACTAAATTAAAACTTTTATTAAAAAGCTCATACGAATAACTATATATTTTGAAAAATTATTGTAACTAATTTTAAAAGTGCTTTAGATACATGTTTATCAACCAATAAACAATTTTTAAAATATAAAACTTATTATTTAAGTTATAAACTATAAATACTAAAATTTTAAATTATATTTTACATTTCAATCTCAAATATGCATTTAATATGCAAAACAACATATTATGCACGTTATTTATGACGACATTCATTTCAATTGAGGAAATACAAGCATCATGGAGTAGCTATGTCCTTCTGAACCATACCGCCGTTACTCTTTTTGGGTGCATGAGAAAGATGATTCTGGTTCTTCATATTTTTCACTGCAAACATAACACCTACTTTTTCACGTTTAGACTTTGTCTGAATCTAGAGATAAAATAAGATGAGTTGATATAAATTTTAAAAATTAAATAAAATATTATTTTTTAATATTATTTTTATTTTAAAATTTAAAAAAGTTGAATTGAAATTTAAAAAAGTTGATAATCTATTATATTTTATGTGAGAATTTAAAAAAAAATGTAATGATGAGTTCGAGATGAACTCAACTCATCTTCTAATCCAAATCACGCCTTAATCTAGGCGTAATTATGAATGCAATCTTGACGAGAAGAGCAAAAAATAAAAATAAAAATTGAGAGGTCAGGTTTGCGTTAACAAACAGAAAGATTGTAAATGTGCAAACGTCATGAAATCACTTTGAATGATCCACATGGAAGATTAATTTTATAATTATAAATTTATTCTTTTTCAAAACGACTACACGGTATTTGTGCGACTATTTGTAGCATTACTCAACCGTACACATGGCATTACGTATGTAGCCTTACTAGACTGCAAATCATAGGGCCATGACATACACACTTTTGTCATGCACCAGTTCTAAAATTTATAGGTTCTCTCTACCATCTGTATAAGACATGAGAGAGAGAGAGAGTATGACAAAAGTATATACTTGGAAGTGAAGTGGGAACTGGAATTGCAGGAGGAGGGTGAGGATTGTGTCTCGGGTTGGCTCTAGGGCCATCGTGCAATTCCCATTTCCACTTCACCCTCCTCCTGCAATTCGCATTTCCACTTCACTTCCAAGTATATACGTTTGTCATACTCTCTCTATAATATCTCAATTTTTTTAAGATAAAACATTTACTTGAGAATATTTTAAAGGGATTTATTGAAAGTATATTTTTTCATGAAAATAGAATTTGAGACTTAGATGCATTCTAAGATAAATTTTGGATGAACCTTTGAGATTTGTGACAAGGTATCAACTAGAGAAAATTAATTGGACCTAGAAAGAGGTAAATTTTTGAAATTTGAGGAAGAAATTTAAGAGGAAGTGATAGAAAAAAAAATCAAACACTTGGTGTGCAAAAACGAGTTCTCGGACTAATCCGTCGAGTTTTGGTATAATAAGCATAACTCCTTTATATTAGGTTAGAATGAGCTGATTCCAATTTGTAAATAACCTTAAGAGGCAGATCTAGAGCTTTCATGTTTTGGATTTTGAAGATAAGGATCGGATAAAAAACTAATTCTGGTGTGAAGTGGACGAATAGGAATAGCAGTCAGCTGGTAACCGACTTAAGCAAAGTGCATTGATCTTGGCAATGTGACAAAAATTGTGATTGGCTATCAATTTTTCTAAGGTCTTGACATGTGTGGAAACATGTGGCAAGTTGATAAGAATTGATCTAGAAGCCTTGGTGGATAAGAAAATAAAGAAAACAAATGGAGAACTTGAATTGGATGTTCCCAAGTGAGTTTTGATGTGTTTTGGTAAAATTAAGCATATCTCTCTCATATGATTTCGAAACAAGGTCATTCAAAATCCTATAAATTACTAAGAGAATGATCTAAAACTTTTATGTTTTGAGTTTTCAAAGAATCGAATGGTATCAAGGACTTATTTAAGATGGAATGTGGCTGATCACAAGGAGAGGCCAAGTGGTTAAATACACCTCATTAGAAGATACCAGCATGATATTTTCACTACAAGGAATATGACTTATGCAGCATTTTCTGAACTGCCGCAATAAGTTTTGACGCATAAGGGTTGCTTTCTGCGGCATTATCACACATTCGCTGCCTAATTTCATCCATATCCTCATTTTGCGTGCGCGAACAGTGTTTGCAATTTTTAGCAATGTTTATATCATTTTTAATGGCGATTTTAGGTGCTGCAATAATTTGATATGTGTTGCGGCATTACCTTACAACGCAAATAGTATGTTTAACGGCGGTTTTTATTTAGCCGCCGCAATAGCTTTTAGATTTAGGTATTGCGTATTCTCCTTCCTGCGACACAGCTTTCTATAACGTCTGAGATGCTTCCCACGTTTATGGTCTTCTTCCAATTTTCCTTGCCATTTTCCAGTCCCCCAAATACAATTGTGTGGTGAGTTTGTGCGTCGAGTCATGTTCCAGTAGTGTTCATCTTCGTTATAAATTTCAATTTAGTTTGATCCTTCCATGGTCATCCGCAGTCGCCCCTTTCCATTTCTCCTATTGCTTCCCACGATTTCCCCCTCTAATATATATTTTCCTTTCAATTTTCCATTTCCCAAACAAATTACGTGGTGATACTAAAATTTTGATTTCCCATTTCGATTTTCAATTTTTGATTTAATTCTTTTAGTGTGGGAAGAAGTTATCACTGAGGTAGGTGAGGGTCCGACGTATTGTATGGGTTTACTTAAGGTTTGTGGAGCAGCAATTTTTGTTTCAGGCCGAGGAGCTAAGGCATCATCGGGAATGGGTCGAGGGATCTTGGCTTCCACCTAGGGTAAGATTTTTTAACTAATTGGTCTGTAATAGTTATGCAAGATTTCCTTTTGTTATGTTACTTCTATTTTATTTTTGTGCGTACCTCTTTCTTGGTTCGATGTTCTCAAATCCTAGATTGTAGGAATGGTCGATCAATAAAGACGCAAATTGTGATAAGGCAAGGTTGAAAAAGTTTGAGAAAGGAACACCAGTGGAGGTAAGCAGTTTGGCAGAGATGGCTGTTTATTTCTTATGATCCTTCAATTTTGATTTCCCATTTCGATTTTCTATAAGTGAGTGTAGATTTCACTTTCGAAAGGAGCTTCGCTCTCGCAGGATCCTTCCATGGGTACCCACCAAACCGTTTTCTTCATAATGTTAGGTTTACCCAATGAGTGTCTATCACTCTATTTCTTTTGATAGTGTGTGTGCTTGTGTAGATATAAAGATAACCAAATTTTTTAACTCCGTGACTTTCAATTATGGTTATCGATTTTATTGCATTGAAGTTGAATTTTTCAGTCTCTTTTTGGTATTCTATATGGAGTGATGGAAAGCTACAGCTTATTATGTATCCATACCAAATTCTTATCTGGTACATGCCTTCTTCTGTTTGTGTTAGCCTCTCATGCTCATGGTATGTGGGTGGCCATAGTATTTTATTACATAGAGTAGTCCTGTTTTTCTGAATTATTATTTTCTGTATGACTAAAACATTATAGAGATTCAAAAATTCTAGAGTTGGCAACATGTATTTATCAGGTGTCTGAATGTTCGTTGACCAACATGGTGTTTTTGCATATTTACTTGTTTTCTAGGTTTATTTTGCTTCACCTTTTATAAGTAAGATTACACATTTTAATTAAGTGATGACTTTCATAAATTAACGATTTGATAAAAAAAAAATCATAAAATTCTTTAACTAAAATAATAAATAATACTTCTCTTTTAATATTTAATAAGCTTGACCTGGTTTTAAAATAAAATCACGCAAGAGAAAAAATTTTATAATTTCCATTTATATAATAATGACTGAAATAAATACTAATTTAGCCTGGCACCAATGATTGATCATCATTGACGTTATTTGTTTTAAAAATGGCTTATGGAAGTTATGTTTATGCCAAAGATCTTATCAATGTTTTGGTCAGGAAGTATCCTGCAAATACATACAAAAGCATGGTAATATAATATGTTTTTCAAAATTCTAGCTAGCTAGATCTATAATTAATTCATGATGTAGCCTATTTAATACTAATGATTTTTTTTTTCCTGGGTGGAAAAAATTAATTAATGTTTTCCATATAAATATGAGAAATAAAGGTATTTTAACATGAAGCTCGTGAATTCGAAAGTATTCACAGGGGCCTACTTCCCATAAATATAAATGGGGAACTTATTGTCCTAGTGATTATCGTAGTCCTGCTCAAGAATATGACACCTGTTTAGGTGATTTGTATAGCATTTTTTTTTTTTTGAGGATTGTGATGCTGACACATGATAAATTTGATCATTAAAACTTTGCAGCATTTTTATGGGCTGTTTTGATAACTATTGGTGTTTTAATGGAATTTGAATTTGGATTGATGTCATTTCATATACGGATTGATGTAATTTCATATAGCTTCTGCACATATCATCAATAAAAATGAACATTGCATTCAATTTAATTGCATGTATCTTTTCTCTTCTCTGCTTTATTCTGTCTCAATTGTTTTCCAAAGAGTCTATGGTGTTGATCTTCGTGCATGGAAGACAAGAACATGATTCTCTGAGCTAAACTATAGAAATTAATTCTAACGTCATTGTTTCAATTCCAAAAATATTGTTCAGGTTTTTGTGGCGCAAAAATGCTAATCTTGTCCCTGCCTTCTCACTTTAAGCTCTATGACTTTTTTTTTTGGGGGGGGGGGGGGAGCTAATAAAGCTGCTGGAAAATACGAAAAATCCATCTATTGACAATATAATTTGCTAAGGTCAATTTGCTAATTTACTAGAAGGGACTTGCCTGCTTGATCAATGCAAACTGGACACTGATCTTTTGCTGGTATATATCTATTCTTCGTATTTTATTGCTTGGATTCAATTCTCCATAAAAAATCAGTACTTATTCATCTAATTAGCATTAGTGAATTGATTGAGTTGGTCACCATATTACTTCGCTGCATTTATATTATTAGTGGATCTTCTTACTTATAAAAACCAAATAGTAGTTCTTCTTGGTTGGGCTGTTGGTCCTCATTGTAGTTTGTTTATTTTGGTTGTTTTTTTCATTGGAAGTTCCTTAAGTGTTTTGGTTTATTACTTCTAGAATGCGTCGGATTACTTGATAGAGCAGTTGAGTATTTTGGATGGTTTGGTGCATTTGCATGGTTATTGGGCCCGTTTTGAGCTAAGTTTGGGTCCCTAATCTAGTTGCACCTCGTGGGGTGTGGGAGACCATCTTAGAATTTATTTTGGATTATATATAAAATTAAAAAATCTTGGATGAAGTATTGGTGAAATGGATTTTTGAGTTCTTTAGGATTTCAATTGTGATAGATCTGAGCTCTACAAGAATATATGGCTACTTCAGCATTTTTTATGTGCCGCAAAAAAAAAAAAAAAGATGGAAATGTGATGTTAACCATGAATATGAAACAAGGTATAAAGCTCCTTAGGATCTCAACAACTGTTCCACTATAACCATGAATAT
Source organism: Platycarya longipes (assembly GCA_036559045.1). Lineage (NCBI taxonomy): Eukaryota > Viridiplantae > Streptophyta > Magnoliopsida > Fagales > Juglandaceae > Platycarya > Platycarya longipes. Next base: position 25,049,538 of record CM071801.1, read on the forward strand.
GAAACAAGGAACTGCTTTCTCCAACAGCAGACTGAATAATTTTATTCTTCAAGGCATAAAGCTCCTTACCCCCCAGGCCCTTACCCACAAACGATTTCGTTGGAGAAACAGATGATTTTATGCATTACACATGTTGGATAAAAAACCCATTAGAGGAGCTATTTGACATCCCCTGTTTTACAGAGGAACTGTTCCTACGATCAGTTTATCTCCACATTTTACATTATAAGCGCGCGTGTATGCCATTATATAAAGTATGTTCATGTACAAAAATGAACTTTATTGTTCCTAACCACCACACCATGGCAGGTTAGATGAGATTCTCCATCTAACCATGGTTAATGGTGGAAGGTTTAAAAATGTTAGATAATATAAATTAAAGGTGCTTTAACTATGACTGTTATTATGAGACACGATTAGTATTGAAACTTTTGATACTATATAAATATTTAGTTTATTAGTATCCTAATTGAATGGCACAATTTATAAATATATATTTATATATAGTTTGTAAATATATATATAAACCTAATTGACTTAATTCAATTCTGATTTCTAATGTTATAAATATAACTATGACTTAATTCAACTTTTTGAGGTCATAGTTTTAACACACTTTAAACTTGAAATGGTACTAATTGAAAGTATTAAAAGCTTATATAGTAGAGCATGGGCTGTGTACTTTCTGAGTAGAATGTAGTGCTTGCAACAAGATTGTTTGGATTTGGGACGTACAACGGAGAAATAAACATTGTTAAGCTTCACATAATTATGATTTACATGAATTCTTTTGACATCTCTCTTTGTTATATTTCACAACTCTCTTTCTTTTAATACATGTGCATTCAAATAACGGTGCATGTTATGATAAATTTCATAAGCATCAACCACTTGAAACTATGTATGCTTTGCTTTTCAAGTTTTTTAGGTCCATCTACCTTAGCCCGCTATCCATATTCTGATTAATAGAGTTAATAGGAACAAAGTCTTCAGTTCCTTCCCAAAAAGGGTAACATTCCACACATGTTTTAGTTACACCAATAGAATCTTAATACCTACAAAGCTTAGTGTGTCCTACAAGTTATAACTTCCGAAGGATGCTTTCTGCCATATTTGTTGTTTGCTAATATGCCTTAACTAGTGAGATGTCAACCACTTTTTATTTCTGTACTTCCATGACGGCTAAATTGCATGGAATAAACATCATCAAACATTGAAGCCCATTCTTTTGATCACCTCTATATTATCTAGTCACTACGAACATGGGTTTGTCCATGTAATCAGGTTCCATATGCAACTGTTTTGTGCACACTCTGCGTATTCGTGCTTGTTTGAATTGCGAGATAACTAACATTACCCTATTTCTAACCCTTTATAGATGGACAAAAGTTGGATGAATCTGAGCGATAGGGTGATGTCAACTGCATATGCCGAGGGAGTTATTAGCATGGGAGAAGATAGAGAATAGTATGTTGATGATCAGTTGCACAGTGCAGTGAGGGATGCAAATCTCACCCTCAACACCTTCTTCCACATGAGGTATAAGGACTTAAGCTTTCAATGAAGTTTGTGTCAAAAGACAGCTGGTGATTAAAGTAAATGGCAAGTGATCTGTAATTTCCTAGTTAAGATTAATTAGCATACAACTTGATAGAATGTTGGTGTATTGACACAGCATGCATGAATGCACCAGAGGTTATAATTTTATAAACTATGTAATCAGGTGATTTGGCTGGCCATCCAATGAGAAAAGTTGTGTGTTAATTCCCCAAGGTGTTTTAATGTTTCCTTTACATTTTGGAGTAAAATTCAACAAATATGCATTGGGATATCTTTCATGTTTAGAGGATGCTAGAAAGATCATGTTTATATTTAGATCATGGAAAGTATATATAATAAGGAATTTAATGATGATCTCTAATAGATTTTATAAAAATTACTAAAGTTGTAACAAATATTTACTTGTGTCCATCATCACACAAGGGGTTAATTAGATTTTGGCAAAAGATTTTGGAGTTAGTTATTTGCACGTTATGTAAAGTATTTGTTTCTAGGTGTTGGTATTTAATCAAGGAAATATTATTTATGTGCATATAATAATTTATACATAAAGTGCATTATTATAAGATACATAATTAATATTGTATATATATAAAAATAAAAAAAAAACAACAAAAACAAAACCTTTATCAGCGTTAATATACAATGATGAAACCGTTGGAATGCAAATTATTGTGCAGCTACCCTTATTACGGCATTATACAGTACAACCATCGTTAACCAAGAAATGATGTAAATAATGGAAAAAAAAAACCTTTATCAGCTTATTGCGACAACACAGATGTCTTCTTAGGGCGATGGGTTAATGCTGCAAATAAGCTATTGCGACGAAAAGCATTAATTATTGCATCGTTTGTAACTGCTGCCATTGAAAACATCTACCGTCACTTTGAAATAACGAAGGTAAGTAAAACTCTTTTTGCGTCGAAATATTCAGGTATTACCCACATTTGAGACCGCAGGAAATATGTTTTTACGGCATTGGATAAAGACATTGTAACAGTCGTTTGCGGCATTGAAAAACATCATCTACAGCATTTTAGTGGTGCCGAAATAATCTATCTTATGCGTTGTTTTCTGTAAAACGACGGAGCTGTGCAAAAGGGGCATTTCTATGGCGTCTAGCATGCTTCATCCATAAACATGTCGCATCCACATATTGGCGGCATTTTTGGAGACTTTATGCGACAAAAAAAAACGCTGCAATTACCATGATTCCTTGTAGTGTTTGTTTCTACCCCATGTGCTGGAATCATTTGAGCCCTTGATCAAGATAAGATGGCATCTGGAACAAACATGACCATTGGATGAGGGATTAGGAGCAGCTAAGCCTAGATTAAAATCAAGATGATGCCTAAAGGGAGGAGAGACACCTTACCTATTCAACTAAGACAAACACCCGAGTGCTTCATGCACTCTTACTCCTAATATCTGCATATGCCACTCATTTTACACATATATAAGTGTAAGAAGTACCTCAAGGTCCTTTTTAGTGGAGATAGACGGCAACTTAAGGGAAAGGAGCAAGAAAAACCTTATCCTAACCATACTAGTTTCACCTTAAACCTAAAAGAGAATGGTTGAGAGTTTTCAAGGAGATTTTCACAAAGCCTACTCCAAACACTCCATCAAGCTTAGAAGAAATTTGTAAGTGCATATATTAATTTAATCTTGGTATAGAATAAGTGGTTTGATGATTGAATCATGTTTGATATTTATATGAGATTAATCTTTGTTCATGGGTTAAATTGAAACATATTGGATTTTGGAGTGGTTTTTACTATGAAAAAATGTTAGGAAAATTATGAGATTTTAGAATATATTCTATGATATTATATTAAGAGGATTATGTGAAAATATGATTTTTTTATATGGAAAAGAATGAAGAAACAACTCTAATAACTTTCAGACTTCAAGAGAGTTAAGTTGGCAAATTTAACTTGTTAGTAAAATGGTCATAACTTGTTAGTGTGATGTCGAAATTGAGTGACTCAAATGGCTATAGAAAGCTAAGACATAGATCTAAAACTTTTGTGTTTTAAGATTTAAGAGATAAAAACTTTATGAAGGACGAAACAGGAAATAATGCACAAAATAGAGTAGATAAACTCTTAAAAAGTGATGTTTTCCTTCATTTTAAAACTTCTAGTGAATTATTTGAATACGATTTTTAACAAATATAATAAGTTTAGAAATTTTAATATATTAAAATAATTTTTAAGAATTATTATGCTAAAAAGGTAAAATAAAATAATAATATCTTATATATATAAGAAAAGTGCAACATACACTTAAAAATATTTAAGTTATGAAATTATGCAAACTTTTGAGTTTGGGTTGAATAAGTTAAAAGGAATAAATAATTAAGAATAAATTTTCCATGAAAATTTGGCCAGCCATTGATTTAATAAAAATTTAATATTTTATTTAATTCCATACGTACTATTTGTTAAGTTTTGACGTTACGAATTTAGGTGACATATGTGTATGTAGGCTTTTGTGACATGCTTTTCTATGTCGTATGCTTTACGAAAACATGAAACATGCATGTCGCAAGTCTAAGTTTGCATGTATATTGCATTTCGTCACATATAAGTGTTGTCATAAGTCATGACGTCTATTTTAAGAAAAATCCATATTACATGTCGTCATGTAAGTATCGTCATAAGTCATGAAATCTGTTTTAAGAAAAATACGTTAAGAAAACTTAACAAGTGGAAAAATTAATAAGTCAGTCACGTCATGATGGGGACTAACGATACGCCCATATGATTGACGTGCTGGCAGGGATCTAAGTCTGCCGAGTATTTGAAAACCGGCAGGGACCTAAACCTGTCAAGGATATGAAAACCGGCAAGGACCTAAGTCTGTCGAGGATATGAAAACCTTTAAGGACCTAAGTCTGTCGAGGATATGAAAGTCGGCAGGGACCTAAGCCTATCAATGATAAAAAATAAGTAATATTCGATGGGGATGTCTGTCGATGATACGAAACAAGTAAGACTCACAATAATATGAAAGAAAATAAATAAGAGTAAGACTCACATAAAGCATGCCATAAATGCATACTCTGACTTTTTGGCTTGTATGTGATTATTCACGATAACTATATTTTTATTAAATTACGTGCGTACTTACTGAGATTTTCCTAGAAATCTCATTCTTGTATGTCTCATTTCTTTTAGAATTTAATTTTCGTTGCAGGATTGGTTAACGGTCATGGGCTAGGTCCAAATTGCTAGAGAGACCCGAAGAAATCCTGAGGGGTCCCCGGAGTACTCTCTCTCTAGATGTTTTAACACAGTTAGTAGTAGGGACCGACATCGGCATGGAGAAAGAGTTTCCTAAAGTGAAAAACGAGCCTAGGCGATCCTAAGTCGAAGTTTTGATAAGTTTGTATTTTGGCTAAAAAATATAACTAGATTATGTATGTAAAGATAAAATATTATTTTTAAAAATGGACGATGTGGATATTATAGTTTTATTTCACCATGTGATCATTAGTAAATATTTTAGTCAGAACTTTTTCGCTGCGATTTGTATTAAATTTTGATAAGTACGGGAGTGAATAGCCAAGTGTTACTTATCCTGACACTTCGATTTACATTAAATTTCAGACGTAAATTAGAGATGTCAAACACACTCTCTCTCTCTCTCTTTCTCTCTCTCTCATGTCTTATACAGATAGTAGAGAGAACCTATAAATTTTAATACTTGTGCATAACAAAAGTGTGTATGTCATGGCTTTGAACCCTATGATTTGCAGTCCAGTAAGGCTACATACGTAATGCCATGTCAAATGGTTTCATCTTCTGCGCTATGCATGTGGGGCAACATCAACAGTTACAGATGCTTTTGCCAAATCACTTCTTATATTAAGTGAAACTGTGAAATCTATTCATGACTCATCTACTATATAATTTTTATTGCATAAGAAAAAACAAAAAGGACAAACGGCACTCTGCTGGTAATGACAAATGGCCAACCTTTTTTGCCGGATGGACAGATCGATACTCTCGACCATGAACGCCACTTCAGAAGGAAATGATACGTTGTAAGTCCATTTGTAGCATTTATTAAGAGTACCGTGGGGCCAATACCCAATTCAAACCACTTAAGATAAGGGATTTTTTTTTTCTATTTCAAGTTAAATAAATTAATTCAAGATGCTAGGATAAATCAAAACGTCAGGACGCGGTAAAAACATAAGAACTGAACTTGTACACTTTTTTTTATACGCTTCTAGAAGCAAAATTTCCCTTATTTAAAACATAAGGGTATAAATATTTGTAAAAATATTATATGTCTATTATTTTCTTTATTTTATTACCTCCGATCTCACTTTCATTTGGCTTCTAATCGTGTAATATTATCTTATATGATGTCTCATTTAGTTTTTGGATAAATAGGGGCAAAAGGTCAAAACAATCTAGGAGCATTAGTATTGATCTCGTCAAAACATATCATTAAAATTTGATAAAAAGTACAAATTTAATAAGAAGTCAACACTAAAATAATCCAACATTGCATTCATCGATGAATCTTTCGTCATATTTGATTAAAAATAAGGAAAAAAAGTGGGAATAATAAAATAAAAATACCTTTGATTTGATTTTTGAATAGTAATTCTTCAAATTTGAAAGATTATTATTCAAAAACCAAACCAAAAGTATTCTCTCCATTTGTTTTTCCTTATTTTTGATTAAATATGACAAAAATATTTTTGATGAGTCTAATATAGAATTATTTTAATACTAGTTTCTTAATAAATTTGTACTTTTCATTAAATTTTAATAATTTATTTTAATAAAATCAATAATAACGCTCTAACTTTTTGAAAGTAATAATTTCATAGAGATTACAGGTCAGTCTCATTTTGGCGGTGGCATTGTAAGTAATCTGATTAAAATTATTTGACTTATGGTAACATCAAATGAGTTATGATCTTTGTCCACAATTAAGGAAATCTCTTAAAAATCTGGAATTTATTATTTCAACAAGGTAAAGAACAAGTCATATATCAACTTATATATATACTTTCCTAACACAAAATGAATCAATATCAGCTTGATAAACATTTAAAGGTTTTCCTTTAAGAGCCCCATCTCCAAACTACAAATCATGCAAGAATTTAATCTTGAATCCGTTTTCCGTTTCAAATCATGTCTAATATGGTTGCAAATTTCTCCCACCTGATTCCACAAAAATACACACTTATTTTAGTAGAAATAGCCTGGGGTAGAACCAAGTGGTGCCTTGAGGGGCATTTTTTTTAAAACTCAATATATATAGTATATAGGTTAGTAGAGGTTTTTCTCCTACAGCCCCCTAATACTGAAATATTTAGCCCCCTACGACGCAGACATCTTTCTTAAGTCCAAGGGTCCAACGTATAAACTATAAGTTGTGTTGCCATTGGTGACTATGAGGGTTGATGCAGACTTGTACGTGACTGTACAGCTGCTGTTGTGTGTTGGTGTTGCCCAATGCTATAGATTGCGCATTTGTAACATTTCTGTAAGAGTCGAGACTGTGAGTTTGTGAACTAAACCCCTTCTTCAAGTTTCAACTTCTCATTTCTATATGTTCGACTTCTGTGAGTCTTCGATTTCTCATTTCTCAAATCACTTCTCATTTTTTAGTGTTCCTCTTTCAAGTTTTGACCATTGCTTTCGGCGTTGCTTGGGTAGTTAGATTTCCTAAACTCTTTTGGGCCTGTGGCGTTGGGCTCGGATGTTGGAGCCAGTGAGTCGGTGACGTTGTCGATGACTCGACACCATCTCTGCAGATTGCTTTCAATAGGTTCTACCGTTTTAATTCCATTTTTTAACTTATCTCTAGACTAGAAATCAACTAGTCGATCAGGATTCAAAACCAATAGTAGGGCAAAAACATTACTCAAACACTCTATCACTCACAAACTCTCCAAACTACAAAAAAGGATAAATTCTAGATAAAGACAAAAACTCAACCAGCACGATGACATAGACGCTATAAGTTAATTTTAGTGCTGATTCTAACTTCTCTCTAGTCTCTAGACTCTTCTATTTTCGTATAATTTATAATTTATATGCTGATTTAGCATTGATTTATTCTCATATTCTGGTTAATTCTTTGTTTGTTACGGCCCACGAGCCTTGGGCCTTGGCCCTTAGTCTCATATATGTTTGTTTGTTGCGGGCCTTGGCCCTTACTCTCATAAATTTATATGTTGATTTTGTTATGGGTCTACAATTAACGTATATTTGTAGACTTTTAGACTTTTAGTTGCTTCATGCTTATTTGTTATTTTGGAAATTGGGTTCATTATAAATTTATGTGAATGTCAAAATTTGTATGTCTTGAGTTTTAAGTTGGGTATTAGAGGTTTGTAGATTAATTGAGAATATTCATTAATTGACAAATTATACAAAAAATATATAATAATTTTATATCATTACTTTTTTAGTACTTCTTAAGTTTATTCTTGCTTGATCTATAATTTTTTCTTAAAGTATAGAAATTATGAGCAAGCCAAGAACAATTGTATCTTTTTTTAAAAAGAAAGACGTGGAAAAGTCGGAGAGTAATATACATTAGAGAGTTCGGTAACAATGGAACCGAAACGTGATGCTTTTATCATCAATAAGCATCTCTCCAAAATTTCAAGAATGCAACCTGAATGGATGGATGCTATCTCTTTGGAACGTGATTTAGGATTACATCCATAGATATGGGAATTTCCTGATTCTAATCTATAGGATAAGATCCAATGTGCCTATCTTGAAGTTGGTCCATATCAATCTAAACTTTTAGAATATCCAATTTCAATAATAGACAATCAGCGTTATCGATTTCTTGGTTTCAAAGATATTCAAATTGGTTGGAGTACTTACCTTCGAAAAATTTTGTATTTTGTCTTTCATGTTATGTCTTTGCTAAGAAATTAACGGGTCATCCAAGATCAAATACATTTACCAATAAAGGTTTTGACAATTGAAAAAAAGTGAATGATGGAATGAAATATTGTCCTTTAATGAGACATGTAGGGAGTGATCCAAATTTACCACATAAATCATTCAAAACAACAAGTTAGTTGAAAAAAAAAAGTATCACAAGAGATGGAAAATAATCGGTTAAAGCTCAAAACTTCGATAGATAATGTTCGATAGCTGACATTCCAAGCTTATGCCTGTAGAGGTCATGATGAAAGTTCTGACTCAAAAAACGAAGGTAACTTCATTGAACTAATAAATTTTTTGACAATTTATAATGATCAAATTCATGGAGTTGTCATGAAAAATGATCCACAAAATGACAAATATACATCACCAAAAATTCAAAAGGAAATCTTGTATATATTTGAAAATAAAGTGCGAAATATGATTTGGGAAGAAATTGGGGATGCCAAATTTTGTATTCTTGTTGACGAAGTTCAAGATAAGTCTAAAAGAGAACAAATGACTATCATTTTGAAATTTGTTGATAATGATGATTTTATTATAGAGTGATTTTTTCATATTATTCATGTCAAAGATACTTTTGCACTAACTCTAAAAAATGATATATGGGTTCTTATTTTTTGTTACGACCTTCAAATTGAGAATATTTAAGGCCAGAGATATCATGGAAGAAGTAATATGTATGGTGAATGGAATGGATTACAACTTTTATTTCTTAAAAATTGTCCCTATGCATATTATGTGTAATGTTGGGCTCATAAACTACAATTAACTTTGGTTGCAGAATCTAGAAAAGTCAAACATGTTTATCAGTTCTTTTGAATTACAATCTATTGAAGATGCTAAAATTGAAAGTTTGATCGCTTCCAATGAGAATGAGACTGGAAAAAAGGCAAATCAAATTGGTACGCTACAACGAGCTTGAGATACAAGATGGGGATCTCATTTTCAATTTGTTTATGGCTTAATGAGGATGTTCAGTGCTACTTGCTCCGTCATCAATACTATCTCAAATGAGGGATCAAATTATTCTCAACGTGGAGATGTTGCAGTGGCTTACATGGTATTAACATCTTTTGAATTTATTCTGATATTGCATATGCTGAAAAAAACCATCGGAATCACTAATACACTTTTCCAATCTTTGAAACAAAATTTCCAAGATATTGTGAATGTCATGAGCCTAGTTTCAACTACAAAAGTACTCATTCAAAAGCTAAGAAATGATGGATGGGAGTCTTTGCTTACTAATGTTAAATCATTTTGTGAAAAATAGATTTACAGCTACAATAGACTTCCAGTAGCAAAAATTGAACAATAAATTTAACAACTAAGTAATGAAACTTCTTATTCTGAGTGCTGCTTTAAATCCTAAAGGTGCATATAAATCATTTAAAATTGATGGTATATACAAATTGGTTGAGAAGCTTTATCTACAGGACTTTACTGAGCAAGAAAGATTTGTTTTGAGAATTCAGTTGCAGTAGTATGAGCTTAATGTGCTAATGCATCTAGATTTTTAAAATATGTCTACATTATCTAAATTATGCAGAGGACTAGCAATTTCATAAAAGTTAAAGATTTTGTTATATAATTGACAACTTAATTCATCCAGTATTAACTTTTCCTATTACTACTATAACTACTGAGCGAGCACTTTCTCCCATAAAAACTAGATTGTGTACTCGAATGAAATATAAGTTTCTTGCAAATCATTTGCTACTTTATATTGAGAAAGAAATTTCCAAGAATTTTATTCCATGAAAAATATGCGTCGAGCTTAATTTGAAAGAAAAATTCTAAGTTGATATTTCATTTTTTTCTTTTTACCACACACTTTGTCACTCATCCGTAAATACCAAATCCTAATTCCACCCCTACAAATAGCCCTTCAATAACTTCGATGATATTTTAGTGCATAAAGGCTATTTTAAAAAAGCAACATATTTATGTTTCATCATCTAGAGGTTTTACTCGTAAAAGGAAAATTAGGAAATTATTTGGAGGTTCCAACATATCAAGAGTACCTTTTCTTAAAACCAAAAAACAAAAAGGCAGTTTAAAAGCACTAGATATTTTCTATCCACTACGCATCATCTTTTCTTAAAACCATACTGCTTGCTAGGGGGTGTTTCTAGACCGAATGTTTTTCAGTCTATTCTGAAACCTAGAAATTCAAGTAATTTGGGCGGTTATCCGCCGGGGCTCGATTACGAATCCAGTTAGATAACTAATTATTTGTAACCGGATGCTTTTCTATAAAAAAAAATTATATCTAACTCTTGAATGATCGAATCTCATTTCTCACACAGACTCTTAAGCTCCTCTCCCTTTCTCTTGAAACTGTAGCATCCCTAAACGAGATCTATCGTCGCTGTGAGTAGCAAGGACCATTGCTCAATCTATAAGTTATCAATGGTAGTACAAGGTTTCCCTCTCATTCTCTCTCTTTCTCTCAATTTAGTTCGTTCCTATTTGGTTACTAAGAAAATTTGGGAGAATAGACGAAAGAAGCATTTCGATGCTGAGATGGCTGAGCTCGTTGAGTATAATCAGGAGGTTATATCGACATTCCGCCTTAGCCGTTTTTTGCTGAAGAGGTCCAAGGCGTTGTGTAAGGACCTCAAGAAGAAGCATTAGGATCTGGGCGAGGTTACTGTTGCCTTGACGGACGAGAAGGTTGCCTTGATAAAGGAAAATGCGGCCCTCGAGGGGGAGAATGTTGCCTTGGAGGCGAGGAACGCGGACCTAGTAGAGAGTAACGCCACATTGTGGCATGAGGCGGCGGCTCTGCGAGCGAGGGCTTGATCCCTGGAGGTTGCCCGAAATGAGGCCAATCGGAGCCAGGAGCTCACCTTCTGTGAAGTCAATCTCACTACAGCCACCCAGGATGTTAGGTCCCTGCGGGCCAATTTGGCAACTTTTGAGCAGGAACGGTTTGCAAGGGAGGCCGAGCTTGAGACCTTCCAGATTAATCTGGAAGCGTCGGACCATAGGCATAAGGCCCTTCAGGGTGAGTTGAACGACGCTCAGGTTGCTTTGGGCGAGGCCAATGCCCAGCTAGAGGCTCTTAAGCCTCAAGTTGTCCAATCCCATGACATTAGCGTCTCAACATAGGGTTACGGCTATGCGGGGAGTCTGAGGAGATTGAGGGAGGAGGTCTTGGGTAATCCTTCTTTCGACCTGAAAGGGTATGGATCCCAATGATCTTGCTCCTAACACCATCGCTCGATCTTTCATCAAGTTGATCTGGACCACGGGTTATCCTCACACTAGGGATCGCGACCCTTGTGAACCTGTCAGAACCCCTAGGAGGATTGCCCAGGATCATGCCTTGACTCAGCCACCTGAGGGCTAGGATAGTTCCTTGGCTAGATTGCATGCATGCATTGGCTTAGGCCTTGACACACAGTAGGCGCCCAGCAACGCTACTGGCCATGCGCATACAGTGCGCACAACCATGCGCGCCCCACTGCGTATCCACCTGCGCGCACACTTGCGTGGGTGCATGTGCTCTATCACCTGCACACCCCTGCGCGCCCTATCACACCACAGCAAGGCTTGTGGCGTGTCTTCATAAGCACGCCATCCAATGTACGGCACCAGCCCGCGCCTTGCAGAGCTGGCTAGTGGCATGCACACCATGCATGCCATCCAGCGTATGGCTCCAGCCCATGCCTTGTAGAGCAGGCCAGTGGCATGCACACCATGCATGCCATCCAGCGCAAAGCACCAACCCGGGCCATGCAGTCGGTGCCCAGACCGCCAGCTTGGGCCATGCATGCACATCCTCCGGCACCCAGCTCGGGCCATGCAGGATCACCGCCCGAGCACCTTGACTGGGCCACCCCCGAGCGACGTGGCTTGATCTTGTGCTTACCACCAAGACCATGCATGGCACACTGCCATGACCACCATCAGTTGGCCCAGTACAGAGCCATGCCTGCGCACCACCGCACCATGCAAACATGCCCACCCGTGGACATTGCAGCACCATAGCCCACCATGGGTACATGCAACCCACGACCACACCACCAAATGGACGCCTATCATGCTTTCTTATTATTTATTTATTTTATTTATTTATTTAAATTTCATTAAGACGTATTAGTCATTTACTTATTTTGATGATGGACCTATTGGGGGTTTCCAACTTGTTAGCTCTATAAATAGGACCATTAGATTTTCATTTAACAATATTTGGACAATTGAGAAAACTAGGAATTTGCTCTGAAAAGGGTTAGGCCAGCCACTCCATAGTGGTTAGGATTTCATTTGGTGCTTTGAGCACTTGGGCTTCTTAAGAGTGCAAGTCGTAAATCCCTTTTGAAGAGAATCAAACCGTGCAATTCGTGAATCGGTTTGTTCCACATCTATCTTGTTTTTCATTTGATTAATAAAAGTATTTTGAGGTTTATTCATTTTGGTGTTTCGGTTTTGAAGTGTTCTTGGTGTTCTTGAGTTTTGTGTTTATGTTCTTGGAGTTGTGTTGTGTTCTTTTGTTTGTGTTCTTGGTGAGGCCAAATCCACACCACTTGTGGATTTGAGAAAGAGTGTGTGAGTGTTCAAGAGGATTTCTTAATTCACAACCATTGTGAATTTTGAAATTCTCTAGAGAGTTGAGTGAGAAAGTGTTCTTGAAAACAAGTGAAGAAAAAGTGAAGTGTTGTGTGAGTTGTGTTAGCCAACCCACTTGGACCTTGGAGTGGTTGGCGTGTTCTTCTTCTCCCTTGAGTGTTCATCCATTTTTTTGGGTGTTCATCCTATTTTTTTGAAGATTCATTTGCCCTAAACACGAAATCAAGCAGCCCCCAAACAACCCACACAAGCCATGGCAACAAGCACCAAACCTAGTTGGTGTGTTGCCCAATTTCGCCCCTCCAGCTTTCCCACCAACCAGCCACTAAACCCTAACCCTACTTACCATATTTCCATCATAATATCATACCTAAATCACCTTAAAACACCCCTGGTCAAGCTCTGGTTAGCTCCCACAAAGCAGCCCCAAACTTTCCTTCCAAACCCACAAGACTTTCCAAAACAGTTTTCCTAGTTTCCAGATTTGAACTATTTTGTGTAAGGCAACTTGCCTACCACGAAATTTCCTTATTTCCTTCACCAAACCAGATCTTAATGTTCCTTATACATCCCTAGACGTGGTCTGCAAGTGCCACCCGATGAGTGTGTGTAGGGTGGAAGTAATCCTGAAGAGTCATAGTGGGTTGATCCTCGTATTCACTAATATTTTCAGAAGCAGAATGACTATCAAACAAAGGATTAGAAAAATTAGACACTGAATTTGACTCTATCACAGGCCTACAAGCAAATCGACCTAATGTGTCTCTATACCTATTATGCATGCAAAAATAAAAAAATAAAAAAATGCAACACAAAAAAATAAAAACAAAAACTATGAAAGAGAAAAATAAAAAGAAAATAATGCAGCATGTAAAAAGAGGGAACGAAGTTACCGCCTTTACAAACTGCTGAAAAAAAAACTATCTAACAATTCGTCTACCGTCTCCCTGGCAACGGCGCCAAAATTTGATAGCGCCCAAAAAATAACGCTGTAATTGTAGTTCAGCTTTGGGGTGTCGATTCCACAGGGAGACAATTAAAAGAATAGTAAAATAGCAAATAAATTAAAAAATTAAATGATTAACGAGGAAATAAAAATTGATTTTAAATTAAAATTAAAATTAAACAAAGTAATTAATGGAAAAGTAATCAAAGTTAACGAACAGTAGAGTGTCAGGAATCTCTTGCACATATCCAATATTTTAATTATTTTTAATTCACTGATAACTCAATTGAGAATTCAATTTCGTAATTCTTAATCGGAAGATATAAAATTATAAACCAAAAATTAAATCAAATGTAACTCTTTGAAAAATCATTCATCACTTTAAATCACATAAATTGTTATTCATATTGAGAAAATCGAACAGCGACAACATACCCAGGGAGTAATATTGTAGCAGATAATTAAATCAATATAAATAATTAATGGATCCAACAATAATCAAAGAACAACTCTATTCAATAGGAAAAGCATGACTGAATCCATAAACAGAATAAACTCTAAAATTATTCGGAAACGAAAACATCAATAATATATTGAAAATGATAAAACAAAGAGTTTTAATAAATTAAAATCCAAATACATGAATTACAAATAAATTAAAAATACCATCTAGTGTGCAAGTTCATCCCTAACCCTACATGAAAATTTAGTTATCCATGAATAAAATAGACAACAAAAATCTCAAGAAGAAAATAATCCAAACAGTGGCCATCCTGCTTATTTCCGTTCGTTCGTGTATGTCTGCGTCTTCATTCGTCTCCAGCCTTCCTTCCCCCCAGCGCTAGGTGAAATCCATATATATATATATATATATATATGCATTACTATGTCCTACTGCCCCTAGGTCTCTAGTAAATTTCGTGTTGTTATTTGAATTGAAGTTGAGCTGACATGCAAATACCGGTGATAACATGAAGAACAAGGCTTGTGTGTCAAAAGAGTGGTGGGCCACATCCACATGAGCATCAAAAGAGTGGGTCAAAGCTTTGAAGGCCCATGTATGAATTAATCCTGCTGTGCGTTCCTCAAAGTGATGTTGCCATGTGCTTGGATTGTGGGCCAGCCAAATTGATGAGTAAACCTGGGCACAAGTCTTGTGGCTTGTGAAATTAAAACCATGCAACGTGTGGTGGCTTTCTTGAGAGTAATACCGTTGACCCATGTGATTTTTTTTTTCACTCCATCAAACACCAATAAAAAAAAATTAAAATTAAAAATTAAAATAAAAAATTAAAATAAAAAATTAAAATAAAAAATTAAAATTAAAATTAAAAATTAAAATAAAAATTAAATTAAATTAAATAAAGAATAAACATAAAAAAAAAGACAAATAATGCTTAAAAATATCTCAATGTAAATAGAAATCTAGATTAATAAAATAATTGAAATCCAATTATTTCTATTCTCATTTTTTACAATTTAATCAAATATTAGGATATTTAAAGTACATTTTCGCGCACTCATCACCACCCAAGGCAACCACCTCAAACCCCTCCAAACTTGCCAAACCGATCACCCCACTTTCCAAATTAAAGTCCATTCGGCTAAGGCAACTTGCCTAGCTCGAAATCTACCTCTTCCACCTCATTAAATCTGAATATTCTCTCCTTATTTGATTAATCAATACTTCCCTAATTTATTTAATCAAATCCCCAATTCCCCAAGTCAAACCAAATCAAATCCCTTCACTCACCAAAACTGGCCACATATATTTCCATCAGATTTTCCAGATTTCATTCTCCAAATACCTTCCATTTAATTCTCAAACCCTAATCCACTTTCCTAAACCCTCACTTGGCCAAAACCCTCACTTACACTAGCCCCATATTCGGCCATTCAAACCCCAAGGCAAGTAATTTTCATGCAACCCCTTTAGCCCTCATTGCCGTGACACTCATTCACTCATAGCCAAACCAATTCATCACCTAAAGACTTAGCCCTTTGCTCCATATACCTTAACCCCACTTCAACTCTACCACCATCCACGTGATCGACATTAAGCTAGGAGTCCTTCTCGGTCATTGTGGAGCAACCCAAGGCAAAGAGGAACCCTTAGGTGTATGGAGTCTTAACCGAGGACCCCATCAACCTAAATTGGTGCTTTCATTGAGAGCCTACATCAAGAGGCTTCATCATTTCATTGAAAGTCTCATCTAAGAGATTCCTGCTTGGTGTTTTCTTGAGAAGTTTTCACTTCTCCACGAGGTAAACGACGCGTTAACCCAAAACCTTTGTGAATTTGTTGGGAGAACCACGGAGGTCCTTGACGTTGTTTACTTTCTTGCACAATTATTATTGGAACTTGTTGATTAATTGTGAAAGAAGTTTGGAGGTTTGGGGAGTTCGGAGTAGATAGGTTTGTAGGGGTCGGCCACCATTGTTGTGGAAGACCCGAGGTTGGACTCTTGTGTGTGCAAGAGGGGTTGTTCATCCTAGAAGGTGGACAACTCAAGGTTGGACTTGGAAGCCGAACCCATAAGCCCATTGTTGCCGCCAAAAGCTTCACCAAACTGTGATAAACCGAGTCCAAGTTTGTGCAAGAGTTGATATACAGTGTCCAAGCTCAGTGTGCAAGATGAGCCGAGAGGACCAAGTGCTAAGGGTCATGACGGTTCCAATCGAAAACGTCTTGATGCCTTAGAAGTTCATTCCGAGAGAGTTGGTCATGTTCTTGATGAGATCAATACCAACATGGCTAAGTTGACGATGGCTATCAATGATGCTATTCGTCAAAGCGAGGGGAATAGAAGAGGCTTAGAGACCACGAGGCATGCCACAAGTGCAAGTCTTGAGAGGCTTGAGAAGAGGATAGCCGAGCAACACAATGCTCGACCACAACAACCACCACCACCACCAAGGCCGAATTCTCCTAGAGATGAGTACTATGTGGAGGACACCGACCCTAGCGTGTATGAGAGCATGCTTGATCCACCAAGACGAGTGTATCGACGAGGGGGTCGTGTGAATACTGGCACCACTAACAAATGGTGGCAACCGCTCTAGAAGTCCAAACAACTTGAGAGAACCTCAAGGTGTGAGGATTGAGCCACCAAGATATGAGCCACCCCATGAACTCGAAAATGTGATGAATCAAGGATTCCATGGGCAAGATGACCGAGCATCTTTAGGGCACAATCATCAGGAAAGGCGAGGCCATAATGAGAGAAGAAACAATGATGATCATGTTAGTGAGAGAGGGGGAAACCGGGCTCATTATCGGGGACCCCAAAGGCCTAAAGTGGAGTTTTCAAGATTTAGTGGAGGTGATCCTTATAAGTGGTTGGACAAAGTGGACCACTACTTCCACACATATGACGTGTCTAGAGACAAGCAAGTGTCTACCACTTGCTACTACTTGGAAGGCAAGGCTAGCAAGTGGTGGAGATTGCTTCGAGACCAATATGACAAGGATAGAAGAAGACTTGGTTGGACGGCCTTTGAGAAGGAATTTCTCCTTCAATTTGGTCCTTCACCAACTATTAACCACCATGGACAACTGGCAAAATTGAAACAAGAAGGAAAAGTGAAGAACTACATTGAGGAGTTTTGCCAATTGCAAACCATGGTGAGAGGATGGTCCGAGGAAGCTCTTGTTGAGACCTTTGTTGATGGTCTCAAATCTTGGTTAGCCAAGGAGGTGAAGTTGAAGCAACCCACACGCATCCAAGAGGCCATGAGAGTGGCCGAGATACTTGAGGAGAGCTACTCTTTGGAGAAGCGCCTAACTAAGGAAATGGGGAGCAAAACCAACAATACTTTGTAAACCAAAATTCCTTGGAAGGGTAAGGGAATGGATGAGAGCACTTCCAAGCCTAAGCCGAATAAAGTCAAGAAGTTATCTAGAGAGGAAGTGCAAGAGAGAATCAAGAATGGGTTATGCTTCCAATGTGGAGAAAAATGGTCTAGGGAACACAAGTGTGGTTCGGCCAAGATGTTTGTGTTGCTTGAAGATGATGAGCATGAGGAAGCTTCAAGCCATGAGGAAGAGGAAGTAGAGGCCGAACACAGCGAGGAAGACCAAGAGGCCGAGATCTCCATCAATGCCATGACCTGTGTGCAAACACCTACATCTATGAATTTAATGGCATGGGTGGGGAAACATGAGGTGACTATGTTAGTGGATAGTGGATCCACTCATAGTTTCATTAACACCAACATTGTGCACAAGATTGGGCTAAAGTCGAGCCCTATTGATTCCTTTGAAGTGAAAGTGGCTAATGAAGACAAGCTAGTGTGTGAAGCCATGGTTCAAGATGTGAAGATGAATGTACAAGGGGTAAGGATCAAAGCCGACTTGCATGTATTATCTTTGGTTGGCCTAGACCTTGTCTTGGGCAATTCTTGGCTCAAAAGCATTGGAAAGGTCTTGAATGATTATGAGAAGATGACAATGGAGTTCAAGATTGGGACCAAGAAACATACATGAAAGGCCGTAACTCCTAAAGTAGTAAAGCCGTATGAAGCCTTAGTGTTTAAAAAGTTGTGCAAAGGAGGAGCTGATTGCTTTGCCATTGTATTGGCTAAGAATGGGTCGGTTTGTGACATAGAGAAGGAGGATGATGGAAGTCATCAGGAGGAAATCTCGTTGCTGCTCGAAGAGGTCCAAGAGGTTCTAAGGGACTATAAGGGAGTCTTGGAGGTACCTACTACATTGCCAACTACTAGACCCTTTGATCACCGGATTGTACTAGTAGATGAGAACAAGCCAGTCAATGTCCCACCATACCGGTATGCACACTTTCAGAAGGAAGAGATTGAGAGGCAAGTTGAAGAGATGATAAGTGGAGGTTTGATCCGACTTAGCACTAGCCCTTTCTCTTCACTTGTCTTATTGGTGAAAAAGAAAGATGGTACATGGAGATTTTGCATAGATTACTAGGCTTTGAATGAAACCACAGTGAAAGACAGATTTCCTATACCCACTGTAGATGAGATGCTAGATGAGTTATATGGGACTTGCATCTTTTCTAAACTTGACTTGAGAGCAGGATATCATCAGATCGGGATGAAGGAAGAAGATGTTGATAAGACAGCTTTTAGGACGCATTCAGGGCATTATGAGTACTTAGTGATGCCATTTGGGCTATGTAATGTGCCCTCTACATTTCAGACGGCTATGAACACAGTGTTCAGACCATTGTTGAGGAAATATGTGTTGGCATTTTTCGATGACATTTTGGTCTACACAAAATCCATAGAGGCGCATAAGGATCAGTTGAGGGTTGTGTTGAAAATTCTAGAGGAACATCACTTTTTCATCAAACTATCTAAGTGTACGTTCATGGAGAAGGAATTGGAGTATTTGGGTCACATTATTTCAAGGGAAGGAGTGAAGGTTGATCAGAGAAAAATAGAGGCCATGGTTGATTGGCCACTACCCAAAGATATGTCAGCTTTAAGAGGGTTCTTGGGGCTCACAGGATACTATAGAAGATTTGTGAAGAATTATGGGCTCATTGCCAAGTTACTTACTTCCCTCCTAAAGAAAGACAACTTTGAGTGGACCCAAGACGCCAGAGTAGCATTTGAGAACTTGAAGAGGGCAATGACTCAAACACCGGTGCTAGCCCTACCAAACTTTGAGAAGCCATTTGAGGTGTATACAGATGCCAGTAGTGATGGCATAGGGGCGGTGTTGGTACAGGATAAAAGACCCTTAGCTTTTATCTCCAAAGCTTTAGGGCCTATGAAAAAGACTTGGAGCACATATGCCAAGGAGATGCTAGCCATCGTGCATGCAGTGAAGATATGGTGACCCTACCTTCTGGGCCGCAAGTTCACCATAGTGACAAACCAGCAAGCCCTAAGACACTTGATGAAACAGAAGATAATGACACCCGAGCAGCAGAAGTTTTTAGTGAAACTTCTTGGTTTTGAGTATTAGATCATTTATCAACCGGGTAAGGAGAACAAGGTGGTAGATGCACTAAATAGGCGTGAGGGGAGCTCACTACTAGAGATGAGTCAGGGGATTGATGTTGATGACTCAGAGTCGAGGGTTCCACAGTTGATCCTTGAAGGCAAGGATGTGCTTGAAATGAGGGAGAATGTCAGAACCCCTAAGAGGATTGCCCAGGATCATGCCTTGACTCAGCCACATGAGGGTCAGGACAGTCCCTTGGCAAGCCTACATGCATGCCTTGGCTTAGACCTTAACACGCAGCAGGTGCCTAGCGAGGCTATTCGCCGTGCGCATGCAGTCCGCACAGTCATGCACGCACCTTTGCGCGCCCCACAGTGCATCCACCTGCGCGCGCCCTTGCGTATGCGCATGCGGTCCATCACCCGCTCGCTCCTAATCGCCCCATCACACCACGGCAAGGCTAGTGGCGTGTCTTCACAGACAAGCCATCCAGCGAGTGGCACCAGCCCCGCCTTGCGGAGCAGGCTAGTGGCATGCACACCATGCATGCCATCCAGCACATGGCTCCAGCCCATGCCTTTCTGAGCAGGCCAGTGGCATGCACACCATGCATGCCCTCTAGCACACGGCACCAGCCCGCGCCATGCAGCGTGTACCCAGACTGCCAGCTTGGGCCATGCATGCACATCACCCCAGCACCCAGCCCAAGCCATGCAGGACCACCGCCCGAGCACCTTGACTAGGCCACCCCCGAGCGACGTGACTCGACCCTATGCCTACCACCAGGACCACATGCATGGCAGACTGCCATGACCACCATCAGTTGGCCCTGCACAGAGCCATGCCGGCGCACCACCGCACCATCTAGACATGCCCACCCGTGGACATTGCAGCACCATAGCCCACCATGGGCACATGCAACCCACGGCCACACCACCACATGGGCGCCTATCATGCTCGCTTATTATTTATTTATTTAAATTGCATTAGGACGTGTTAGTCATTTACTTATTTTGATTAGGGACTTATTGTGGGTTTCCAACTTGTTAGCTCTATAAATAGGACCATTAGGCTTTCATTTAACAATCTTTGGACAATTGAGAAAACTAGGAATTTGCTCTAAAAAGGGTTAGGCCGGCCACTCCATGGTGGTTAGGATTTCATTCGGTGCTTTGCGAACTTGGACTTCTTAAGGGTGCAATTCGTTAATCCCTTTTGAAGAGGATCAAACCGTACAATTCGTGAATTAGTTTGTTCCATATCTATCTTGTCTTTCATTTGATTAATAAAAGTATTTTGAGGTTTATTCATTTTGGTGTTTCGGTTTTGGAGTGTTCTTGGAGTTCTTGAGTTTGTGTGTTTGTGTTCTTGGAGTTGTGTTGTGTTCTTGTATTTGTGTTCTTGGTGAGGCCAAATCCATACTACTTGTGGATTTGAGAAAGAGTGTGTGAGTGTTCAAGAGGATTTCTTAATTCACAACCATTGTGAATTTCGAAATTCCCTAGAGAGTTGAGTGAGAAAGTGCTCTTGAAAACAAGTGAAGAAAAAGTGAAGTGTTGTGTGAGTTGTGTTGGCCGAAACACTTGGAGCTTGGAGTGGTTGGTGTGTTCTTCTTCTCCCTTGAGTGTTCATCCATTTTCTTCGGTGTTCACCCTATTTTCTTGAAGATTCATTTGCCCTAAACACGAAATCAAGCAGCCCCCAAACAGCCCACACAAGCCACGGCAACAAGCACCAAACCTAGTTGGTGTGTTGCCCAATTTCGCCCCTCCAGCTTTCCCACCAACCAGCCACTAAACCCTAATCGTACTTACCATATTTCCATCATAATATCATACCTAAATCACCCTAAAACACCCCTAGTCGAGCTTTGGTCAGTTCCCACAAAGCGGCCCCAAACTTTCCTTCCAAACCCACAAGACTTTCCAAAACAGTTTTCCTAGTTTCCAGATTTGAACTATTTCGTGTAAGGCAACTTGCCTACTACAAAATTGACTTATTTCCTTCACCAAACCATACCTTAACCTTCCTTATACATCCCTAGACGTGGTCTGCAAGTGCCACCCAAGGCAGCCACCTCAACCCCTCCAAACTTGCTAAATCGATCACCCCACTTTCCAAATTAAAGCCATTCGGCTAAGGCAACTTCCCTAACTCGAAATCCACCTCTTCCACCTCATTAAATCTGAATATTCTCTCCTTATTTGATTAATCAATACTTCTCTAATTTATTTAATCAAATCCCCAATTCCCCAAGTCAAACCAAATCAAATCCCTTCATTCACCAAAACCGGCCACATATATTCCCATCAGATTTTCCAAATTTCATTTTCCAAATACCTTCCATTTAATTCCCAAACCCTAATCCACTTTCCTAAACCCTCACTTGGCCAAAACACCCTAGTCCCATATTCGGCCATTCAAACCCCAAGGCAAGTCATTTTAGTGCAATCTCTTTAGCCCCCATTGCTGTGACACTCATTAACCCATAGCCAAACCAATTCATCACCTAAACACTTAGCCCTTTGCTCTATATACCTTAACCCCACTTCAACCCTACCACCATCCACGTGATCAACACCAAGCTAGGAGTCCTTCTCGATCATTGAGGAGTAACCCAAGGCAAGGAGGAACCCTTAGGTGTATGGAGTCTTGACCGAGTACTCCATCAGAACCCTTACCTCCCGAATGATGATCCTCCTTCCCCTTTTTTTTCTTGTAATGTACCCTTAGTATTAACGAAATGCTTTGTTCTCTTTTTATCTGTGTTGTCTTGTCGTCATTGTTCTTTTAATGTTCCCTTAGTACCTCGTGAATCTTTATCGAAGGTACTTCGATAAGGATTTTGTCAAGGGTCTAGGTTTTGCCAATTTCTGCCCATTCGGCCTATTGCATCCTCCGATAGGGATTTTGACAAGGGTCTGGGTTTTGCCGATTCTCTTAGTCTGAGGTCTCAACCTCCGAGCGAATTCGGGGTGCGAAGGTTTAGAAGTGGGAGAGAGCCCCAGACTCGATCCCGCGATTCGAACGTTCTGCTGGTGAAGAGGGAAAGAGAGTTTACGAGTGTGCTCAGACTAAGGCCTTAGCCTTGAGCCTCGACCACTGGGCGAATCATGGTGTGAGGGTTTAGATGTGGGATAGAGCCCAGGACTCAACCCCGTGATTCGAACGTTCTGTTGGTGAGGAGGCGAAGAGGGTTTATGAGTGTGCTCGGGCTAGGACCCTAGCCTTGAGTCTCAACCTCTGAGCAAATCATGGTGCGAGGGTTTAGGAGGGGACGAGAGCTCTGGACTTGACCCCACAGTTTGCACGCTTTGTTGGTGAAGAGGCAAAAAGAGTTTACAAGTGTGCTTGGGTTAAGGCCCTAGCCTCGAGACTCAACCTTTGAGCGAATCGTGGTACGAGGGTTTAGGAGTGAGTGGGAGCCCAAGACTTAACCTTGCGATTCAAACATTTTGTTGGTGGAGACATAAATAAGGTTTTTTAGTGTGCTTGGGTTGGGGCCCTAGTCTCAAGTCTCGGCCTCTAAGCAAATCATGATACAAGGGTTTAGGAGTGGGTGAGAGCCCAGGACTCAACTCTGTGATTTAAACATTTTGCTTGTGAGGAGGTGAAGAGGGTTTATGAGTGTGCTCGGTCTGGGGCTCTAGTCTCAAGCCTCGACATCTGGGCAAATCGTGGTGCGAGGGTTCAGGAGTGGGCGAGATTTTAGGACTCAACCCTGCAATTCAAACCTTCTATTGGACTTAACATAGGTCAGAGAATTAAAAAATTCCCCATCCTAATGTCATTGATAGAGCAACAAGGCTACATTTAACGCAAAGTCACTCTATTACACGTAGTACCTTTTCAAGTATTCCACGTTCCATGGGTGGGGGATTTCTCTTCCTTGGCTATCCTTAAGTCGGTACGAGCCTAGTCAGTTGTTGGAGGTCATGACATAAGAGTCTTCACATCGTGGCCCCAGCTCTCATTCCTTGATTGTGGTTACTCCCTTCTATCTTAAGACTAAATCACCAGGTTTGAATGCCCGTGACCTGACTCGCCTATTGAAATATTACTCAGTCTTTCGCTTGTGGTATGCTTGTTAAGGACCTCGATCTATTCCCTAAACAAAACGGTCCTCTCCACGCACGTCTCCTTCTAATGAAGGAAGGTTGCTTGTCAAAGGTCTTAGATTAAGCTTGTTTCTACCTTTCGTGAGTTCCTATGGTTATGGGGTTTGGTATGGGTAGGAGATATAGTAATCTAAGTGGTAGGTTATGGTAGAAAAGGGTTAAAGGAGTGTCCTTTGGGTAGGCTTATAGGTTGAGATCTTTTTGGTAAGATGTATGACTTATAAGGTGTAAGGAGGTTAGGGTTTATGTGAAGGCTAAAAGGGATTTCGGGATTTGTAAGATGGGTCTAGGGTTTTTTATTTTGTATAGGATTACGTTGTAAAAAGGTTGTCTTTGGATGGGTTATGTTCTCTACTGTTTGGATGTAAGATGGATTGGTCTATGAATTTAAATTTGAATTTTAGATTTGAATTTTGAATTTGAATAAGATGGTAGAATAAGGAGATGAAGTTGAGAATTATTTAGAAGTTGTAGTTGGGTTAGGACTAGGAATTAGAGTTAGGTTAGATTTAGGTTTAAGTTTAGGGTTTCCAAAGTGTAGGAAACCCAAAAGTTTTGCTATGGGTTTTGGCCAAAGGGTGTTTGGAGGGATGGAAAGTGTTTTCTAGGGTAGTCTATGGGTAATTTTCGAATAAATGGTGGATGGAAAAATTGGAAGTGTTTGATGGAAGAGAAATTGGAGGAAAATATGAAGAACACAAAAATAAGTTAAAGTAATTGACACAAAGAAGTGAGAAAAACCTCTACTCATAAGATTAAACAAAATAGAAAGATAGGTTGAATTACACCTATTCACGAATTGCAAGGTATAATCCTCTCTAGGGGATTCACGAATTGCATCCCTAAAATCTAAGTGCAAAAGCACCAACAAAAATGTCTCTTGACACATTAAACCCCCCTCTAGGGAAAATATGCCAAAAGATATCTAAACTCAATTCCTAATGACCTATTTATAGAAAGAAATAACAAGTTGGAGACTTCTAATGAAACTCATAAAAGGTTAAGTAAACCTAATCAAATATAAAAACTTGAAGACTCATAATGAGACCTATAAAAAGGATAAACAAAACCTAATTAAATTATGACTCAACTAGACTTGGCCCTTAGTGGGTTTAGGATGGCCCATGACATGGGCCATGCGCAAGCTGGTGTACTGGTCGGCTGGCCTGGGTGCATGTCTGACAGGACCCATGGGTGGGCATGGGCTAAGGGGCATTAGGCATGGCCTGGCTAGTGCTAGTCACCTGGCTTGGGCACTGGCATGCACCTGGGGCGTCCATAGGGCACGCTGACATGCTGCTGGTGGGCCTAGAGGCCTTCCACTAACCTTACTCGGCTGCTGGGCTTGTCGCTAACCCTGATGGCTGTCAAGACAAAGACCATGGGGCTATTAAGAGTTGTC
This sequence comes from Platycarya longipes, assembly GCA_036559045.1. NCBI lineage: Eukaryota > Viridiplantae > Streptophyta > Magnoliopsida > Fagales > Juglandaceae > Platycarya > Platycarya longipes. The sequence goes on from CM071801.1 coordinate 25,075,006, forward strand.
CCCGACAGTGTCAAGGCATGGCCCGTGGGGCTCTCCGGATATGTCAAGGCATGGTCCTTGGTCTTGGCTTGTCTAGCCATGTTGCATGGCTTGTTTTTGGGTGGCATTTGGAGGGGTTCTAACAAGGATGTTCGTTGCACCGCGTCTGCCCTCTTTTCGTCAAGAAGGTCGAGTTGCTCTGCCAGCCTGTTGTCGTTGGCGATTGGCTCAAAGTGCTAGATTCAGAGAGTGGGCGCCCCTACCTCCGCGGGTATCACTGCCTTGCTCCCATAGGTAAGGGTGAATGGTGTTTCTCCGGTCGGGTTCAGATCGTCGTCCTGTACACCCATAGGATGCTTGGGAGCTCGTCTGCCCACCCTCTTTTGTGCGATCCTAGCATTTTTTTGAGTATGGACAAGATGCATTCCTCCCATATTGTTTGTTGCTTGTGCCTATCCATTGGCTTGGGGTTGGCCAGCTGAGGAATATATTACTTTGATCTCCAGCTCTGCGCACCACTCTTGATAGTGAGAGCAGTTGAACTACTTCCCGTTGTCTAATATGAAGATTTAGGGAATTCCAAATTGGCACATTATCGATTTCCACAAGAACTTGGTGATTGCATGGGAGGAGATGCCCATTAAGGCCTCTGCTTCGACCCACCTAGTAAAGTAGTCGACTGCAACCATGACCAACTTGGCTCCCCCTCGAGCGGTCGGAAAGGGGCCTATGAGGTCTAGCCTCGTTTGGGCGAAGGGCCATGGTGTCGTAAGGGAGGTCAGCACTTCTGGTGGGCAGTGGGGCACGAGGGCGTGTTCCTAGCATCAAGGGCATTTTCTGGCAAATTCTTTTGCGTCTTTGAGTGTGCCCAACCAGTATTAGCCCGCCCAGGTCACCTTCGCGGCCAAGGCTCGCCCTACTAAGTGGCTCCTGCAGATTCCCTCATGTATCTCGTCCAGCACGTATTGGAATTCCTTGGTAAACAAGCATCTGAGGAGAGGTTCGGAAAAGCCTCTCTTGTACAGCACTTCTTCGAGCAGCGCGAACCTTGCGGCCCTATTTTTTTATCTTCTGTGCCTCGCTTAGGTCTGCAGGAAGCTTTCCGTCTTGCAAGTATTCCACGATTTCTAGGTCCCATTGGGGAAGGGAGACCGCCACATTTAACACTTCTGCTCCTATTGTTGACGTGTCAACCACTTTTGCTTCAGCCTGCTCTAGGAAGGGAACGCTCTCTTGTCTCGAGGCGGCCCTCGCCAACTGGTTAGCTTGCTGGTTTTCTGCCCTCAGAATTTGTTGGATGTTGAAGTATCGGAAGTGATCGCAGGCTTCGCACACCAGCTGGAGGTATTTCTTCAATCGCTCTCCTTTAGTGGTGAAAACTCTTAGAACTTGGTTGACTACGACTTGGGAGTCAGCACGCGCCTACACCTCCTCCGCTTCTAGGAGCCATGCCATTATTCACCTGGCCAGCAAGGCCTCGTACTCGACTTCTTTGTTAGTAACTTTGAAGGTGAGCTTGATCACGTAATTGTGTTGCATCGCATCACTAGTCAAGATATGCATCCCCACGCCCTCACCAGTTTTGCACGCCGACCCATCCATATAGATCGTCCAAGGTTTACCTTGGGGCGCGAGGGGGGGTTCCTCTGAGAAGCCTGTGAATTTCACGACGAAGTCTGCCAATGCTTGCCCCTTGTATGCTATCCTCGAGACGTATCTTAAGTCGAACTCGTTGAGCTCTATTGCCCACTTAGCCAACCTTCCCGAAGCATCTGGTTTCTGCAATATGGATATAAGGGGCTGATTTGTGAGCACTTGAATGTTGTGGGACTAGAAGAAGGGTCGGAGTCACCTCGCCATGATGACTAGGGCAAAAACCAGCATTTCTATTTGTGGATATTTGGATTCGGTTCCGTGAAAAGCTCAACTGACATAGTACATGGGTTTCTAGCCTTCGGCGGTGTCTTGGACCAGGACTGTCGAGATTGTGCTAGGGTAGAGTGCTAAGTAGGCCGTTAGTATATCACCCAGCTCCATTTGTCTGAGTAACAGGGGATGTGTCACCGGTCGGTTAACCAGACGATGAAATGATTCAAGGCGGCTACCCTGCTCGCCACCTGTTGTACCTCATGGTGGCTGTGCGATGCGACCATGAGGGTAATGGCCTTTATATTTTCTGGGTTTGCCTCAATTCCTCTCTCAGACACTATGTATCCCAAGAACTTGCCTAACTTCATGCCGAAAGCACACGTGACCGGATTGAGCTTCATCTTGTATTGTCAGAGGACGAAGGCTTCTCATAAGTCATCCAAGTGCCGCTCAGGCAAACTGCTTTTGACCAAGAGGTCGTCGACATAGACTTCTACGTTTCACCCAAATTGTTGTTTGAACATGCAGATCACCAACTGCTAGTAAGTCGCCCCTCCATTCTTGAGCCCGAAGGGCATCACCTTGTAGCAGTAGAGTCCTTTGTCAGTGATGAAAGCCATGTTCTTCTCGTCATCTGGACTTATCCTTATTTGGTTATACCCTGAGTAGACGTCCATGAAGCGGAGGAGAGGGTGGCCTGCAGTTGAGTCGACAATTAAGTCGATGTAGAGAAGGGGGAAGTTGTCCTTTGGGCATGCCTTGTTGAGGTTGATAAAGTCGACGCACATCTGCCACTTCCTGTTCACCTTTTTTTACAAGCACTACTACATTGGAGATCTACTCAAGGTAATGGACTTCCATGATGAATCTAGCCTCCAAAAGGCGGTCAACCTCCTATGCTATGGCTGCACCCTTTTCTACGCAAATGCTCTGTCTCTTCTGCTTGACTCTTCGAGCATTGGGATCGACGCTCAGTCTGTGCTCGGCCACGGAGTTGTCTATACCGGGCATGTTCTCATAGGCGCGTCTGCTTTTCTGACTATCCTGATTATGGCATGATCCTCTGCGTTGGTCACCTCTTGCCCGGCCTCTTGTGCTCTCGCCTCCTATATTAGTTACCTCTCGCCCGGCCTTTTGAGCTCTCCTCCTACGGGCTTGGGTTTCTCTTTCCTTCCGGTCCCTATTACCTAAGATTGGGCCCGAGGCTCGAGGACTAGTCTCTAGTAGAAGGGCCTCCCCTCACAAAGAAAAATGCTACTAAACTTCACTTGTAATTATGTGTTTGACAAATACCCATTTGGTTATTTTTCGAAAGATTGTCTGATTCTCTATTTTTTTTATTTTTTTGCTTCCATATGGAAGCTCTGTGAAATACGTACGTGTTCGTGTGTATAAATTAAACTTGAATGTTTATATAAGCAATATACGATCCATTGCCTTAGTACCCTTATTTAATTACGGCGCATGTTTCTCTCACAGAGGTGATTAGAGTAGCGGACTCTGTTTATGAAGCATCATCTGAACTCTATGCTCCCTTAGTTCTCTCTGCTCTTGCTTGATGGCAATATGCTTTGCCCCGTCAGTTATTGCCACTGATGAATGGGACACCTCAAAAGTGACAAATAAAATCTTTAGGACTAGTCATTCAAGGAGTGGATATTAAATTATTAATAGATTGAGGTTTGCATTTCTTTTCAACGATATATTAGCTTTTGCAGCAGACTTGTACAACTCTTACAGAGCTTCTGTTTTTGGAATTAATTGTTTTATATTGTGTTTCCAGAATATGGCAAGTACGTACATCGATCTCCATGAAACTCTATATATGCCATGCTTTCTGGAATAGCATTTCTTTCTAGTGTTATATATTGTGTTTCCAGAATATGGCAAGTATATATGCCATGCTTTCTTCTTATGTATTCTCCTTTCTTTGTGAGAATTAGGAAACTGAAATTTTATCTATTTTATCTCTTGCAGGACTGAAAGTGGCACGAGCTTTGAATGGTTTTTTATTTTTTTATGCAGTCAACTTGTGTGTTTCTTCCTTAGTTTTTCATTCAATTTGAGGATTGAAAGATATGTAATTTCTGATTACAGGTCCACATTGGCTTCAAAGGAAAATCTTTCACGTATGTTCTTTTCAAAGGGATTGGTCATAACCACTGACCAGAAGGAGGCATCACACAACAACAAAATAGCTTTGGTGGACAAACATTAAAATATGCCAATGGCTTGTATTTTGTTCTTGCATGTATTTTTTCAACATTATTTATATCATTATTTGTAAAAATTTGAATTGGCTATAAAGTTTTAAAAAAAATTAAAACCTAGAAAAAATTACACGAAAGCATTATGAAAAGGCTATTTTGAAAAAAGTGTTTAAAAACCTTTAAAAAAAGTTTGTACATAAAAGAAGGCCCAGAATATTGAATTTTTCACCTTTTTTTTTTTAAATAATTAACATAAAAGACTAAAAAACGTCTTTTAGAAAGAGTTAATAAGGTTTGAAAAAAAAAAAAATCCAGATAACGGGATTATATATATGGTTCAATCCGGATTACAGTGTACAATAGAAATACAATATGTTTGGGTAAATATTTAGATGAAAAGTAGATATACAATACGTTTTTTTAGATTTAAAGATGTTTGACTTGATTTTATAATATTCTTTGAGTAATTGTCAGCTTTTATGCGTAACTAAACAAGGTTTAGATTTTTTTTTTTTTTATCAGAATGAAGAAAGTAAGATTGATTATGAAAAGTGTTAGGTCTACAAAGCGGTGTTTTTATTTATTTATTTTTTTTCCTTTTTCAAAAGTCTATAAAAAAATATTATAAAAATAAATTTATACATTGATAAAACTTGATGTCAAACATTATAAGCTAAGACTTCGTTTGAATAATAAAGTATTCTCACAACACTCTAATTCTATTTATTATTTTATCAATATTTTTTATTATTTTTTATTATTACTCACTATTATTTAATATTTACTCTTTTTATTTTTTTTTAATCACTATTATTTATAAAATATATGAGATCATCACCATTTCACTATCCATATTTAACCTAAATAATGTACTTGAGTAAACATTAACAACCTTTCAATTTGAACTACAACGCCAAAGTAAGGTAAAGATTTTATAAATCATTTTTTTTTCTATCCTAATTATAGTCATCATCGGGCAAAGAATATTATCCAGAAGATGCCTCTTCCAACTAGAGAGAGCCACGCATCAAGCTAACTCATCATCTGGAGATTGAAAAATAACGTTGTCACACAACTAGCATAGTGGACCACAATCCCGATCTACAGAGATATTAAAATTGGAAATTTAATTAAAGCATCAGACAGAATAACCACAAAACGAGTACCATATCCAAAAATTTCAAGCTCATTTGGAAGCGGATTAGGAGTTGAATCGAGTCATGTTCACAGTTAACAGCAAGCTTGACGTTGAAATAAAGGAGTGTGGAGCTCGTCTACTGATCAATTGAGTATAGAACTCGCCGCAAATATCAAAATTAGTATGCGCCCCAAAAATTTATTTTTGGCAGCACCATAATTGTTTTGTGAAGAAAACAAGTCCGAAATAGTTTTTATTTGCGGCGACTTCATGCTGCCACAAATAGTCTAATTATTTGCCGGAGATAAGGCTTTGAACCTCTTGGCATGTGATTTGACCTTTGGCGAGGACAATTGGTCGCTGCAAAAGGTTTTTCTCTCTAATTTCCCTATTGCAATTGCACCGGAATCAACTTTGTGGCCAAAAAGGTACTCGCCGCAGATAGTTTGTTCTTTTTTCTTCCCCTGATTTCATATATTTACCATCAGAGACATTAACATATGTAATAGTTCAATATATTTCCTAATAAGTATACAATATCATGAATTAATCGTTTACATGATATAAATGTTTCAAATACCCCCAACATGCATCGATATATCATTCATTCATTATAAAAAGTGCCATTTAAAATTCATCCCAACATCCCATATTAATAGATCAATATAAAACAAGTGTACTCTCACCTCTATATACAGTATAACAAGGGTTTTCTAAACAAATCTTGATCATTATTGAAATTAAAATTGCCAACTTCATCTGAAAACTAGAAGCCTAGCTCTTTCATTGATCTCAAAATTGTAATAATTTAGAATCACAAATTTTATTAAATAAGAATAAAATTAAGAATTTATAATCTTTCTATATGATGTAAACATACTCATAGTATTTATATTTTGTACTTGTTTGCAAACCAAATGTATTGCTGGCAACAAAGAGTTGCATACAGCTTAGTCTCTAGTTTTTTAGGCAAAATCTCAACAAACAATGCACCTACTAGATCTTTAAAAAACAATTTCGAATTCGGTTTTTTGGGATGCAATTCTCAACTGAATTTAAAGTTGGTTTGTTGTACTGATAAGTATGCGAAAGTATACTCTAAATATCTTAATATTGAACTAAAATACTAGAGTGTGAATAAAAATGATGAAATATATTTCTTTTATTGAATTTAATTTTTATTTATATTGAGATGTCTTTAAGCACTATCTCTTTTCTATTATTTATTTTATTTTATTTTATTTTTATTATTTATTTTCTTTGTTAGTATAAAGGAATGAAAAAGATCAATGAGCTCCATGGCAATCCAATTTGTCTTACACTTTAATTAGGCTCACGTTTCTCCATTTGGTCCTTTCAACTCAAAGCATTCTCAATGGAGTAATTAATTTTCATCTATTTTAAAGAGTCAAAGATTCAATTTTTTTATTTTAGTTATTCACTTTTATATTTTAACATCCATCAGCATGTTTATATTTTCTCTATTTTTTTTTAAAATACTCATATTTTATTTTAATTAAATTTATTTTACAAATTAAAATAAAATAAACAGACGGTTGCAACAGTGGCCGGAGCCAACCAATGGTGCGTGGAAGACGACGAGGGTGTTGCCGGAGATAGAATCTTGTGGGGTCGATCGCCGGCGTGAGGCGATGCCAGTGATGTTGGCGTTGTAGTTCATGGTGGACGGTAGTGGGTCAAACGAAGCCATGAAGTTCAAAATTTATGTTCGGACTTTCAACTGCGCATGGAGAATGACGGCTCTGTCGCTAAAGCTCATCGTAGACTTGTCGCCGACTGCGACTGATGCCAATGATACCGGCGATGCCAACGGTGTACCTGTTGGTGGCAAGCGGTGGGTCAGAGTTGGAAGGAGGGACAGCGACCATCTGGTACCTGAAATCTAAAAATAATAAAATAAGTTTTGAAAGATGAACAACATTGAGCTACATGTAGCACAATCACAATTTATTTTCAAATTTTTTTTTTTAATTTTAAAGAGTCTATTGGAGCAATTTTTTTAGTTTTTTTTTGTATTTTTAAGCTAAATTTTATAATAGAATAGTGTTAACTACTCCGTTAAGAATACTCTCCTAGAAATTAAGGCTGCTTTCTTCAACTCCCGCACAAGTAATCAGCACACATGGGTCCTACTCAACATGTCCTTAATGAAGTCATGCATAGCCCGTCCACTTGGAATTTCACTTGGGCTGAAGGCTTTTAATTACACACGGCAACATGAATTCTGCTTTACTCTCATAGGCCCATTAAATTTTTAATTAAACACGGCACTTCATATGAGAACGAGGGGGCTGCATTATATATATATATAAGTCAAGAGACGAGTGCCGTATATATATATATATATATAAGTCAAGAGACGAGCGCCGCGGACGTGAACGGGAACGAGGAAGTCTGAACGCGGACGTGAACGCAGAGCAGACGAAATTTACTTTTCATTGCCGCCGTTTATATGATTTTTCTACGAAGATTTATGTTGTTTGTCATATTTATGGATAATTAAATTTTTAAATAAGATTAGAAATAAACTTATATTTTAGATGATGTTTTTAATTTATTTTAAATTTATATATTTGATTTTTAATTTATTAAAACTCTTTATTTTATCATTCTTAATATATTATTAATATTTTCTTCTTCAAATAATCATAAAATTTATTATGTTTATAAATTTAGTCATACTTTTTCTATTAAATGATTCAGATCTTTAATTATGTTTGGAGCTATTAATTATCTATATTGATTTAATTTTTTATTGTAATATCGCTTATTGAGTGTATTGTCGTCGTTGGATTTTCTCAATGTAGATAATAATTTACGTGATTTAAGAGTGATGAATGATTTTTTAAAGAGTTACATTTGATTATTTTGGTTTATAACTCTATATCTTTCGATTGAGAATTTTATAATTAAGTTCTCAATTAAGTTATTAATAAATTAAGAATAATTAAAATACTATATATGTGCAAGGGATTTTCGACACTCTACTGTTTATCAATTTGATTACTTTTTCCATTAATCACTTTTTTAATTTTAATTTGCATTCAAATTCAATTTTTATTTTCTCATTAATCATTTAATATTTTCTTTAATTTATTTATTATTCTACTATTATTTTAATTTGTCTTCCTGTATAATCGACATCCTAAAGCTACACTATAATTATTGTGTTATTCTTTAAACATAATCATGTACTATTACACATAAAAGTTTAAAAAAAAAAATTGCTAGCACAAAGGAATTAGCTTGAAAGCTTGCATATATATATTTCAGTTAGCACCTGTGATCCAATGTTATTGCTGATCTTTATATAGAGTACTTAGAGAGTTTCCAACTACATTATGATAATATATCTTAATTCTAGTTTACACATATGATCAATTTCATATATAGCACCTATGTTTACTGATTCAATTCATGCTTATTTCTGAATTAATTACTTTCAAAGTTTTTCGATCATAGTCTTTTTTGTGGGTAGATAAGTTGATGACTCTATCTTGATCAATTGGAGAAATGTTATCCAAAATAGAGAGAAATTTTAAATAAAACACTGAAGTCAATGAAAATAGATTTTTATAGAATATTTTATAGCCAACCATGAGCATATGAAATGAGAAAAGCTTCTCTTTCAGGTTAGCTAGTCATCAATACCTCCTTGTTTGGCGTTGCTTCCTTGTAATTATTAGCTCAAATCCAACTAAATGATATATTGAGACTTTTTAAAGCGAGCAATTTGGCAGTACATTGAATTGAATATGCTATGATGATTCTGCAGCACGCATATATGCAGTCTTTATTAATGAAACAATTAACATTAATTACGTGACAATCCATCTTATCATTCTGTTGGTTTATGATTCTGTTGGAAATTGTGAAGAACTTAATACACTAAACAACAGAAAAAACAAAGAAAACCATCCTCTATTTTGACCCAGAAAATAAAAAATACCACCTCCACAGCACAACCTCTCTGCATGTTCTCTCTGCACGTTGTCAGTAATTTTACTGACAAACACACACAAACATAGATATCATACATATATATATATATATATATATATATATACCCCATCATGCAACAATGGAATGACTTCTTCCTTCATGAAATGTTCTCACCAACAGAGGCGGAGGGCATCAAAGCCATCCTCCTAAGCATAGAATGGAGAGAGGATATATAGGAGGGTGTGGCTTCCCTAAGCTAATGGCCAATCTGAGTTAAAAGTAGATACCACCTCTACCAGGATATGTTCAGGGAGGAGCAAGGAGAATCCTCCAATAGAGAGCAAGCAAGCAAGGTATGGAAATCCATCTGGCGATTAAAGATCAACCTGGCGACCAAAATGTTTATCTGGAGGGTGTGCAATGATGCCCTGCCCACTCTAACCAACCTAAAGAGGAGGAAAATCATGAAAGATAGTAGATGCATGTTTTGCAAACAATGCAATGAAAGTCAAGGTAAGGCTGCCCTTCTGCCCAAGATGTGTGGTCTCAGGGTTATAAAAAAGTGTAGAAACTTATCGTTCATAGTGACATCTTCCTTAACATCTGGTTAGTGTTAGTGGACAAGTTTAACCCCATGGCGCTAGAAGTCATGTGCCTCATTCTCAAATGAATCTAGACTAGGAGGAACAACAAGCCTGTTTGAGGCATTCCTTCATGTAACACCCTGTACTCGCAGGGGTCGGGGAGTCAAACCTGTTTAATATAACCTGTTTTCATCTAGAAACAAAATGTCTCCAAAATCCTTCATATGATAATAATTTTCACACTCAAAAAGATCCATCACTGCTAGTCCAAATTAAACCTGTCTCATCACCAATACCATCCCCAAAGATTTTCTAAAGTCCATGAATAACATAAATAAATTTTCCAATTCCGTACGTAAAATAATTATCCGCCAAGGTAGTAATAAGGGAAAAAAAAGGTTATAACTAAAACAAGCAAAATCTCCCCAAACAAAATTAACATAAAGAATAAATAATATTCTAAATCCAATAAACTATAAACATAGCATCTAGAAGTAAATAAATTCTCTTTCCAACTACAAGGTGACTCTAACGGCTTAGTTTCACTCACAACCTCTATTCTTGGTTCTCTACTGGAACATCCACAGCATCAAAAATGTATTTGAAATAAGGGGTGAGTTTATCCACAACTCAGTAAACAAAAAACATATACTAGAGTGCGAACATGAGTATTTTTCAATTGATCAACATGTAGAGCAAAACATTTTCAAGTTTTATATGCAGAACAAAACACATTTTCAAACGTAATAGAGTGATGGTTTTTAAAATCATATAAAATACAGTACTTTGGCATAACAAAATTGAGCATCATCACCATATCAAACAGAACATCACACAAAGTAAAGACCATGTTTAACCCCCGTGGTAGGATTATGCTAACCCTGGTGGCCAAACCAGGCAGAAACAGAAGTGAAAACTTTTCCTTACTCATTCTCGGAGTCCTGAGTGTGCACACAAGAAAGTCCACAATAAACTACTTTGTTTTCAAAATGGGTGCAGTCAGAGACAGAGAAGTTGGTACCAACCCAAATAGAGCAGAGTATAGCAAAACAGAAATAGAGTCAGATACAACTAGTATACCATGCCAAAAGTTTTCAGAGCTACATCAGAATATTACAGAATTCCAAAACATTTTCAGAAACATTCTTACCAAACAAAACAGAGTTCAGAACATCTTTATAAATCAATGCACAAATATTTCAGATAATCAATATCACTCTTTTTCACATTTCAGAAATAACATGACAAAAACTAAACTCATGTCTGCACAATGCATGATAGAAATATTTTTCTTTCTTTCATATAACTTCATGAGTAATGCAAAGAAATGACTGAGGTTGATTTTTCTCAAGTTCTCATTTAATAACGAAACATACATAAATTTTTAAAAAGTCAACTTCAGTCTACATTTGGTACAAAGCCAAACATAAGAACCCCGCTTACTGGACTTCTAAAGTGTATAATCAAAGCTTTGAGTCCAACCTATAGAAGTCTCGTCACCCATTTATAAAAAAATATTCTCTAATGTTAATGATCACCCCAAATGGCTTTAATCTAAAAAAAAAAAAAATTATAAGCTAAACTACGCTGCTTGCCTATATTCATAATCTCTAGCAAACAAATACTAAGCAACCAACCACCAAAATCTGGAAAATTTCCCCAAGGTGCATGTAAAACCATTACTATAGTCATCTCCAATGACTACATTGAAATAAACCCCTTAGTAACCCCATCAGCCACCCGAAAAGTCTTCCTTTCAACCACTCATAAACTTAGAACATCCAAGAGATAAAATTCAAGCAACTCCATTAAGAACTTGTAAGAGTTTTCTCAAAAGATCCAAGACATTTTCATATATAACAACCCCATCAACTACCCCCAAAGAGTCATCTAACACTCTCTTGCGATCACACGACTTCTACAAAAATAATTCAGCAAAACTCAGCCAGACATTATGCATCGTTCGTCATTTTCAAAAGAAACCATCTTTATCGAATTAATAAGAAGCTACCCAAACTAAGGTAGTCTTTACGCTCAACAAAACCTTTACACACCCACAAAAATTTTCAGCAGCCACTCATCATTTCCATCTGTCATGAACCAACCCCAAACTATCTCCATTCCATAATTAAAACAGTACCAGACAGCAAAGAAAAAGGAAACGTTACTATGAAAATTCCACCAAGTATATCCTTCGAAATTATACCCAGTAATTAGAGGAATCATCTAAAAAAAATCACGCAAGAGGAGCATCTATCCGAAATCCATGAATCTTACCTAAAAGGAAAGGAGAATGGCTCGAAGAGGAAGAGACTAAGAATCTTGATTCCAGAATCTGCTATGCCCGATTACACCCACCGAGATTAACACACAAGATCATTAATGATTATATAAAAAGAAGTCCAAAATCGCATCCATAAAAAGATGTAGAAACCGAACGAAAATGAGAGGTTTAGAAAGCTTACCGGTGAGCTCTGTAGATGAACGAATCGGAGGGAGAACAGAGGAGAAAAAGACCGAAACAGGAAAATAGATGCCAAAGGGAGAGAGAGAGATCAATTTCATTTGAAACAAGAAACTGCCGAAGACGTGGAGGTTGGCGAGAGAAAGGAGGCAGCAAAACAAGGGGGGTAAACCGTCGGGGCAGGGGAAGGAGAAAGAAAAGGAAGAGAACGAGACAGTTATACATACCTGTCGAGAAACAGCGTCGTTTTGGGTCTTAAGGGCTGGGTAATTCGATTCGGGCTTGGGCTTGGGTCTGAAACGGAACCGGGTGTTACACTTCATGGATAGGAGTTCCTTCACCTAGCCACTTTGAGGCAACAAGCAACGACCAATTGAACTCGCCAGAAAGAGGCTAATTTCCAGTAGCAAGTGAGGACTCCGCAATCGACATAGGCAATACGAGCAACATGGGCAGGGCCAGCCCAACAAGTTACAGGCCTAAGGCGAAAATTTTAATTAAGACTTTTTAAATTAAAATAAAATAAAATAAAATAATTTTAGCATTTACTTTAAATTTTTATTGAAAAATAATGGCTATCGTTTGCCAAGTAAAATTATTAATTTTGATCTATATTACATTTTCAACTAATAATCAACTTAATCTTTATTAAAAAAAATTAATTTAGAGAAGATTTTATCAAACTTAGTTTTATATGACATGCTCTTGAGTTTTAAGAGTCATTTGGGAATACAATTATTTTATGTATTCTCAGATATTTTTAAATATAATTTTTTTTTTCTCACCCAAAATCCAATAAAATATTTTGACTCAAACTATTTTACTACCATTTTAGATATTCTAAAGTATTATTAGTATCTAAAATAGATATAGAAACAATTATAATAATTATCGTCAATAAAATTCTATAAAAAAGTGATTGTCTTTTCAAATGATCATACAAAAACTTTTTATGAATACTCAAAAATTAAATTTTTCTATTTATAATTCTCATATTATATATTAAACTAATAATGATAAAAGAGAAGTATATTCTTATAAAGAGAGTATTTGAAATAATTATTATGTAGAATACTTCTAAAATTAATAACGACATATATAATATCTATTTAATAATTTTATTTTAATTTATTGAATTAATTAATTTTTTTAATTGATTTTTTTAAAATTACTTTAGATTTTTTTATAGGAATTTTAGGCAATTGCCTAATTTGTTAAAGGCAAGAGCCGACCCAGAGCATGGGTGAAGCCAGTAGAAAATCAACACAAGGTTAACTAGGATGCGGCGGTTAGATCCACAGAGGGCATCATTGGAGTGTGGACTATCATCAGAGACCACAGTGGCAAAGTCATTGGTGCTCTGTGTGCAAATAAATAGACCCCTTAGGGAGAATTCATTATGACGCTGAATCCTACGCCCTCGTTATCTCCGCCATCTTCTGCAGAGAATAGGGTTACACTCACTATGCCTTGAGGGTGATTCATTGTAGGTGGTAAATTTACTGCAAGGCCACCACCAAAACTGGAGCCTAGGAAGGTGTCTCGTGGAGGATGCAAAAAATGTGCTAGACTCTTGCGGCACCTGGACAGCCATGCCTGTTAAACGCGAAGCCAACATGGCAGCCCACTGTCCCGCTCAAGATAGCTTAAGTTGTTTAGAGGAACTTTTTTATATTAAAGATTGTCCTTCTTGTATTTCCTCAATTGTGAATTATCACTAAAGAAAGTTGTAACACGTAGCTCTATGCCAAATGGCATAGAGTAGAAGTTGTAATCTCTGTTGATTCTTAATGAGATTTGCATATTCTCTTCAAAAAAGAAAAAAAACCTAGCTATTGGATGTCTCACTAGAGCAAATTGGCTGGTAGAGTTTAAGGCTTTTTGTTTGATATCTAGACAATCTCTAAATAAAAATGAAATAGGGAGTGAATAGTAATAAATAGTTTATAATAATAATAACAATAATAATAAAATAATTTAACAATATTTAAAAACAACTGCGTTACCAAACCAATTTAGCAACAAAGTGTTTCATACGGTTTTATTGCTTCAGACTCTCGTTCATGTAACTGCATTTATTTGAACGGGTCTTGAGGTTCAAAGTGATCAGTCGGGCCGGCTCAAGCAATAGGCCACTTAGGTCATTGCTTAAGACCTCACCTTGTCTAAAGCTTTTAAAATTAAAAATAAAGATATTTTTTTTAATAATTTTTTAAAAAAATATAAAATTAACCATTATATTAAATAATTTTAATTTTTTAATACATTGCAATAGTCTGAATTTTTTTAATTTTTTTGTTTTTATCTCTTCCTCTTAATTAGGTTTAAACTCTTCTACACCTCTTGTGTATTTAGACTATGCCTATTCTCATTAATAAAATTCTTTACTTATAAAAAGAAGGTGGAAGCTGGCTCCATGATACTAAAATTTAATATTTAATTTAGTGAATAATTTTTATTTTTAAATAAGTTTTTTCTATGATCTTGCTAATTAAATTGAGGTACAAAATTTATAATGATAAATTGTTGTATTAAATATAAAGTCAAAAACTTTTCTTTAAATATTTTAAATAAAGCCTCATTTTTTGAGAATTTAAAAAATATTTAATATAATAATTTATATTTTATGTATCATAAATAAAATTAGCTCACACAAAACAATATTTAAGTAGTTCAGCAATTTGTCTCCATCCACTAGAGCCAAAATTCTTTATGTTTGAATGAAATTAGAAACACTCAACAAATCTCACGTACAGTCTCTCTCTATTATTGCACACACACTTATTCACACATCAGAGCTCTCCTTTTATAAGAGAAGCTTTACTAAATATCTACTAAATATCAACCAGCATTGATGATCATTTAGAGAGTTGTACCACTATATATATAGGACGGTGCAGTGCATTAAACCGAACTATGCAGAGCAACCATTCACACTTAGGTGGCTTTGTCAAAAGTCACCACCTCCACTCAAGTGTGCCATACTAGGCTGCTTACAAATCGATTCATTCTTCAAATGAATGCACATCCATCTTTGAAATGAGAGTCTTTCACTATCAAATGCACCATAAGGCGCCAAAACACCTGAAAGTGTTCAACAATGTGCAATATTGATCAAGTACAAGCAGTGTTGGAATTTGATCTCAGTGATGACTTTCGTCAACATATCTGCTGGATTATCTTCAGTGTCAATCTTCTAACAACATTATGCTTCATCTCTTCATCGGGTCGTATACACACTATGGCATACATTAGGCTTCCAACAACAATTGCATACGGGACATTCCTCATGTAGTATCGATCTTCATCATCTTTAAGAGACTGTAATGCACTGAGCTTGAAATATGAGGCCATTGGAATATTCACCGGCTTCATCTTTAAGTCCATATTGAAGCGTTGTAATACTCTCTTCAGATACTACTTCTGAATAAGGTGAACTGTACATTTCACCATATCTCTGTTGATCTCCATCCCCAATATTTTTCGTGCTTCTCCTGAATCTTTCATTTTAAACTCATGACTCAACTGAGTTTTCAAATGATTTCTTTCCACCTTGCTTTTACATGTAATTGACATATTATCTACATATAAAAGCAAATAAACTAAAGATTCAGTTGCAAGTTTTCTAAAATACATATAGTGACCGTATTGGCAACAAGTGTATTTCAGGTCCATCATAAAGTGGTCAAACTGCTTGTACCATTGTCGAGGTTACTGTTTCAATCTATAGAGAGACTTCTTCAGACTGCAGACCCATTTTTCATTACCAGATTCTTTAAAATCTTCTGGTTAAGACAGATGGATCTCTTCTTCTAGATCACCATGTAAGAAGGCTATCTTCATATCAAACTGTGCTAACTCAAGATCATTTTGTGCAACCAAAACTAGCAATATCAGAATGGATGAACGTTTTACAACAGAAGAGAATACTTCACTGTAGTCAATTCTCTCATTCTGAGCATAGCCCTTGGATATCAATCTAGCTTTGTATCGTATTCTATTTTTAGCAACTTGATTATCTTTCTGATTAAAAACCTACTTACAGCCAATTGATTTCTTTCCTTGTTGAAGTGGCACAAGTTTCCAAGTCTGATTCTTATGAAGAGACTGCATCTCTTTCTTTATCGCCTTTGTCCATTCATCCTATTCATTGGATTGTATGGCTTATCTGTAAGTGGTTGGGATCCCACCCCCTTCAAATGGTAGTGCATATGTCACGAAGTTTGCATAACGTGTCGGTACACCTTTCTCTCGTCTCGGCCTATTGGTTGCTATTGATTCTATTTGACTTGGAAGTACTGTGACTGGATTATCAACCTCTTCTTGTTTATGCTCACTTGAATTATTTGGAATAGTAAACTCCACATTCTGCGAATCACCAGGTGTCTCGCCAACATGGCTGCCTTTATTAAAATCTTTATGCTTATGTAACTTAAGCATCTCGGATTCGTTGAATGTAACATTTGATTACCTTCTTAGGCTCTATACACCAGAGTCTATACCCTTATACACCAGTATTTAAGTCTAAGAATTTCGCTTTCTTAGTTCTAGGATCAAGTTTACTTTCTTTAGCATGATAGCAAGTAAGACATCCAAAAATGTGTAAAGAATCATAATCATTAGCATGTATACATTTCCACATTTCAATAGGTGTCTTCCCGTCATTGGCAGCTATGGGTAATCTGTTGATGAGGTGTCAAGCATATGTCACAGCTTCAACCCAAAATTTTTTACTGAATCCAGTATCCAGTAACATACACCGTACTTTCTCCAATAAAGTACGATTCATCCATTCTGCCACACTTTTTTGTTGTGGTGTTCTTTGTACCGTGAAGTGTCTAACAATTTCCTCTTTTCAACATAGTTCCATGAAAGGGTCTAGAGTCTACTCCCTTCTATTATCTGATCTAAGCTGTTTGATTTTTCTGTCGGTCTGAGTTTCAATCATTTTCTTCCAAACAAGAAAGATGCTTAGTACTTTATCTTTATTCTTCATCATATACACCCACACACGACGAGAATAATCATCTACAAAAGTTACAAACCAATGCTTACCTCTCAAAAATGCAATTTTGATAGGTTCCCAAACATCGGAGTAGACATAGTCAAGTATCCCTTGCGTGTTGTGTACAACGGTTTCGAACTTGATGTGCATCTACTTCCCCAATACACAGTACTCACAGAAAGATAATTTGTTAATCTTAGCATCTTTGAGTAAACCTTGCTCCACTAGTATTTGCAAAACTTTTTCTCCGATGTGTCCCATTGCATATGTCAAAGACTGGTGATGTCAATATCAGTCTCATCTAGCTTCTCACAGCCTGTGGAAGCTCTTCCATTAACAGTACTTTCTTGTAAGAAGTACAAGTTTTCTCGCTCTTCATAGCCATCTGAACTCCTATTACTATTTTGAAAGTTTCATCTTCAATAATGATTTTGAATCCCTTTGAATCTAGAGATCCAAGTGAGATGAGATTTTGTCACAGGTCTGAAACAAATCTAACTTCTATCAGAGTCTTGACAGTTCCATTGTGCAGCTTCAACTGAATGCTCCTTATTCCCTGAGTCTTATAGGCACTGTCGTTGCCCATAAGTACTACTCTACTATCAATCTTTGTGAACTCAGTAAACCAGTCCTGATTGGGACACATGTGATAGGTACATCCATAATTCATTCATTAGAATGACAAATGAATGATGAACCTGTTAAGGCAATGTCTGGATCTTCATCTCTATCTACAACATTGGTTGTGGTGGGTTGATTCTTTTGTTATCCCTTCAGTTTGGGATAATTATTCTTTTAGTGTCCTTTGTTGTGACAAAAGAAACACTCGTCTTTTGCGAGTTTTCTCCTGTCTGATGAACCACGTGATGCGACCTGAGTTTTTTTATTGAAAAACCTTTCTTCTTTCTTGGATACTTTAACTTTGGTCTCCCTCTTGCTAGTAATGCTTCACTTGATGTGTCTAACTGTACCTGCTTATCTTTTATGCGATACTCATTGCTAATCAAAGAACTAGATACATTGTCAAAATTGATTTTTTCCTTCCCATACAATAGTGTGGTAATTAAATGTTCATATATATTAGGCAAGGAATTTAATAATAGTAAAGCCTTATCTTCATCTTTGATTTCAACATCCAAGTTTAGTAGGTCAGCAAGAATTTGATTGTAACTATTGGGGTGTTCGGACATAGAAATACATTCACGAAATTAGAACCTGAAGAGTTTTTTTCTTCAAGTACAAGAGACTCTCGATGCTCTTCTTCACGAACTTATCTCCAATTTCTGTCAAAGTTCACTTGCAGTTGTCTCTCTCATGACAAAGCACTTATGATCTTTGGTAAGGTACAAACGGATTGTATTACAAGTTTGGGTATTAAGCTTCCTCTAATTATTTTCCGTCAATTCATCAGGTTTTTCTTCTAACGTTATATCCAACTCTTATTGAATCAAAACATCCATCACTTCACATTGCCATATGCCAAAGTTGCAAGTTCTATCAAACTTCTTAACTTCAAATTTGACATTTGAAATTGTAGACCTGCGCTCAGAACTGTTAGCACTTCTAGAGCTCTTATCTCCTCCAGAACGTTCCATATGAATTTAGAAAAATTTAGAAAATAAATTTTAAAATTCTAATCGTATAGATGAGTCTGGAATGATCCAAATAGTTGAAAATCACTATTTGATTGTTGAAATCGGACTCCAAAAGGCTTAGACAAAGCCCAAAACGGATTTGAAATTTGAACGGTCCAGATCGTCTGGTGCGTATGTGTAACGCCCCGTATTCGTAGGGGGTCACGAAGTCCAACCTGTTTGGTATAATCCATCCTCAATAAATAGGTCTCCGACCATGTTCAAATAAAAATATTTTTCCACATCTCAATCCATATAACAATGTCCACCAAGTCATAAATAAAAGAATAAGAATAAATCATAAATGAGAGGGTTCACATTCTCCCAAAAAGTTTAACAATAAAGAATTTAACAATAAAGAAAAACTAACATTTTAAAATCCAATGAACTAGAAACCCAACATCTAAAATAAAAATTAATCGTTTTTCCCCATCTAGCCTGAGGCTCTAACTGCCTAAACTTGGTCAGAACTCTACTCTTAGTCCTCTAAAGGAACATCCAAATTATCTGAAAAATATATGAGATAAGGGGGTGAGTTTTTTCACAACTCAGTAAGCGAAGAACTTATACAAGCGTGTAAACATGAGCATTTACCAAGTAATAAAGTACGGAACAAAACATGATTATGCATAAAAGAAATAAATGATTTTCAAATCAATTAAATCATAAAGTACTTTGGCATAACAAAACTGAGTATTATCACTATATCAAACGGAGCATCCCACAAAGCAAAAACCATGTTTAACCCCCGTGATAGGGTTGTGCAAATCCCGATGGCCAAATCAGGCAGAGACAGAGGTGGAACTTTCCCTTATTCATTCTCGGAGCCCCGAGTGTGCACATAGGAAAGCCCACAATAGACCACTTTGTTTCCAAAGTGGGTGCACTCAGAGATAGGAAATTGGTACCAATCCAAACAGAGCAAATACAGAGCAGAGCAGAGCCAAGCAGAGATAGAGTCAAATACCAACCAGAATACTATGCCAAAGGTTTTCAGAGTTATTAAAGACACATAGTTCCAAACTATTTTCAGAATAAAGCTTATGTAAATAAAACATAGTCAACACAATCAAGGTATAATTTTTCTCAGATAGACAAAAATGTTCTTTCCACATTTCAGAAAATAACATGACAAAAAGCAAGCTCATGTCTACACAATACATGACAGAAATATTTTTCCTTCTTTTATATAAGCTTCATGAATAATGCAAACAATCGACTGAGGTTGGTTTTTCTCAGGTTTTCATTTCATAACTAACACAAGCACAAATTTTCAAAAGTCAACCTCAGTCCTCTTTTGGTATAAAACCGAGCATACGAACCCCGCTTACCTGACTGCTGTAGCAAAAAATCAAAACTTTGAGTCTAACCGCTAAGAGTTTCGTCACCTATACATGAAAATAATTTCCTTTATGTTAATGACCACCCCAAAGGCCTAAATCTGAAAAATTATAAGTTAACTACATTGCCTGCCTAAATTCATAATTTCTAGCAACCCATTGCCCAAACAATAAGCCACGCAAAACTATTTAATAGCATTAAATACGCCTCCAACTAAAACAATCATTCTGGCCACCACTACATCATCTCAAGTATCACTCTGATAAAACCAACCCAATCATAGGAACATCATTCGTCCCCTTCCAAAAACTTTCACGCTCCCGAAAACAAAATAGCAACCCAACAAAAATAGTATCAAATACGCTCAACAACTATTTTCCATACCCACAAATTTTCAGCAACTATTCATCATTCCAGCTTACCATGTATGTATCTCAAATACTCCAAAATACCATAAAAAAAATGATTTCTTCATTACATACTGTTAGGCACCAAACAGAGTATTATTATATGCGTTTCAACAGAACTTCACAAACTACAAAATTTCAACACCAAAAATCATGTTCCTTCATCCTGTATCAACCCAAAAAAAAAACCAACACTCCAAACAACTCATCAACAGCACCAAAACGGCAAAAGAATTTAAACAACAAACCCTTAAACACCCACAAAAAAAAAAACACTTCGAAACTGGATTCGGAAATTAGAGACAAAATCCATAAAATATTATGGAGAGAAATCTATTCATAGTGTCCTTAATTTCTTACCTGAACAGCACCAATCGTGCGAAAATTAGGCAATAAACCGCACGAAAAAACAGAGGCCACGAAGCCGGATTTTCGCCTCTCCTATGCTCTGCTTCACCCATCGGAAAGACCCACAAAAATAACAGTGATTAAAACCCATAACCATACCTTGCATGGATAGTAAAACGCAAGAGAAGAGAGGGGGGATTTAGATGGACTTACCGGCGCGAAATAGGGGTGAACGAAAACAAAAGAGCCGGTGATGAGGAGACCCAAAACTAAGCTGCAAATGCCGAAAGAAGAGAGGGAGAGAAAATAAATCTTCCGTTGAACCTTCTAGTGGATTCGGAACTGCCAAGAACGTGGGGAGTGGGCGCGAGAAAGAGGCAACGAAGGCAGAGGAGAAACCGTCGCCCAGGGGAAAGAGAAGGAAAAGAGAAGAAAGAAAGAAAAAGAAAGAAAGAAGGAAAGAAAGGGACGGAGGGTTAATTACCTGGGGAGAGAAACGACGTCGTTTTTGGGGGGCTGGGCCGGGTCTCTTTAAACCGGCTTGGGCTGGCTGCGGGCCTTACAATATGATACACACGCTGAGGTAGGGCGTCTAGGGCTCATGAGGCCCATGTGGTACACGCGCAGAGAGCAACTAGGGCTCGTGGTGGCACGTGGCGCATGGTATTCAAGCGTCTTCAACCTCCAGCCGCGCGTGGGGCCTCATAAGTGCGTGTTGCTCAGTTGTCTTCAACCTCCAACTGCGAGTGAGACACGTGGATGCATGCAGCAATGGATTCTTCTTGATGCAAGGAGCAGCCTGGAGTTATCGAAAGTTGATTTCGATCAACTTAATTTCTGAACAGTGCGAACCAACGACTCTGATACCAATTGTTATGCGCAAAACTATCAAAACTCACACAAAACGATATTTAAGTGATTCAGCAATTTGCCCACGCCCATTGGAACCAAAATTCTTTATGTTTATATGAGATTACAAATAGTCAACAAATCTCACATACACTCTCTCTGTTTCTGTACACACAATTTTCACACATCAAAACTCTCCTTTTATAGCAAAAGCTTTACTAAATATCTAATAAATATCAACAAGCATTAATGATCATTTAGAGTGCTGTAGCACTATATATAGGACGGTGCAGTGCATTAAACCAGACGATGCAGAGCAGCCAAGTTGGAAACTTCTGCATCCACACTTAGGTGGCTTTGTCAACACGCACTTAATTAATTATGGTGATTTTCAGTAAGAAAAAGTAATCTTCACATTGAACATGCATCACACACCACGCATAAATCACAAATTTTATTAATTTATTTTCTTATCAAATATGTGATATATGAATGATGAGTAAAAAAATTCAATTAGTATAAAAGAATAAAATAAAATAAAAATAATATATATGTACTATAGGATGATGAGTAATACATCAACTCTTTCATTAAACTCATGCTCTTTTAAATATTAGTCTGTCCATCCCAATGCATCATATCTGTCATGTTTTAGTGTGAAATTAGAACTTGCCAACAAATATGTTTTTTTTCCCTCATTTCATAATTTTTCAGTGCGATCATCTACCAAACCTTGTTCGAACCATTGGGATTACGAGGTTTTCCTAAGTTTTAGAGGTGCAGACACCCGTAAGAATTTTACTGATCACCTCTATTCCGCCTTGGTGCGAACCGGAATTCGAACATTCTGCGATGATAATGAGCTTCCAAGAGGGGAGAATATATCCAAGGAACTAATAAATGCGATCCATAGGTCAAGGATTTCCCTCGTAATTTTCTCCAAAGATTACGCCTCCTCTAGTTGGTGCCTCGATGAGCTTGTTCAGATCCTTCATTGTAAAAGTACCATGAACCACATTTTTATACCGATATTTTACCATGTGAATCCCTCCGATATGCGAAAGCAGACAGGAACTTTTGCCGAAACATTTGCTAGACATGAAGTGAGATTTCAAGAAGACATGGAAAGGGTGCAACGATGGAGAAAAACTTTCATTGAAGCTGCAGATTGTTCTGGCTTCGACCTTCAGAGCGATGCAAACGGGTATATCTTATTCGAAGCACTTGTGTTTTTTCATGCAGTTTTTGTAGTTGACTTTTGTCCTTAGATTTTCTTTGAGATCTTAAATGAAAATAATTAGCTTGACAAACTTTTTCAAGAATAAATTATTGCATGTTATTTAGGAGTAGCTAACAATTAATTTCCATGCAAACTGATATTTGAAAACTTATTTGATTGGTATTCCTGATAAATTAGATAGAACTTACTTTCTCGCCATGACGTATCAATGATTCAATTTTTTTCTACTCCTAATAAATTGAGATTGTAACTTATATATTTTTATTCTTCTTTCTCTCCCCTCATACTTAATTCATTGTTCTTTTTCCCATTTGAATTGATATGATCAGGTATGAAGCAAGGTTCGTCAGGAAGATTGTTGAACAAGTTTTGTATAAATTGAACCCCATTCGCTTGAATGTTGTCCCACACCCAATAGGAATAGATTTTCATGTCGAAGAGATGAAAACCTTATTACAACTTGGAACAAGTACTACTGAACTTCTCATCATCGGTTTGTATGGGATGGGTGGAATTGGTAAGACAACCTTAGCAAAAGCTGTCTATAACCATATATGTGATGGGTTTGAAGGAAGCAGTTGTCTTTTAAGAGTTAGAGAAGTTTCAGAACAACCTAATGGTCTAATTCAGTTACAAGAACAACTTCTTTTTGATATATTGAAAGTAAAAATCTTGGTGATTGGTAATGTTGGGAATCTGGGCTTCCAAATTCCCCCCCACCAGGATCTACTTTTAACAGAATAATAAGAAAAATAGAGAAATAAACACAACACAAGAATTTACGTGGAAAACTCCCAAACCAGGAGAAAACCCACCAGACCCAGAGAAGAAAATACACTATGTGAAAAATTGTTACAATCACACAATTTTTCTCCTCACCCTAACGACACCCACAAAACTTTTCCCACTAGTAAAACTCTAACTTTTACCTCTCTTCCTTTTACATACAAAAAGGACAACAGAGGAATTTTACTAAAGTCAAAAGTTACTAGATAAGTTTCTGACTGGTGTGTTTAAACCAAGGAGCCCAAGCCTTATTTTATAAGGCTTGGGGCTGCCTCCTCTCCCACTCCTTTCCCATGTGGGATTAAGGAGCAAAACCCAACAATCTCCACCTTGCGACTTTGACTGATCCCACAGCCACGCTCCACCGCAATGAGGATCTTCATAGCTTCCGCTATTATGCTCCACCATAAAAGCATACTCACTCAGAATAAACCAATTCCAAGCATTTCACTTCGGCCCATGTCGAAAATAATCTTGCTGAAAAATTATGGTGCAACTCCCACGTTTGGCTTTCCTGGAAGTTCATCAGCCATCGACATGAATTTCCACCACACACCTTGCATCAATGCCAAACCAATGCCCGTGTGCAAACTTGTGGAACAACTAACATTAACACATCCTCTATCATGGCAACTTTGGGATTAGCGACATGCCATGAGGATGTACATGTCTCTTTTTAAGAGACATCGTCTTCTGTAAAGAGAGATACAATGTTAGTTTCATTGTCAGTATCTCCATTTACTGACTTGGAGCCTCTTGCCGAACCTGCTCTACTTCTTGGACAATTTCTTCTGACGTGCCCAGATTGTCCACACACCCAGCAGACTACTTTCTTCTTCATGGAGTTCTTCCTCTTCCAATCACCAGCTGTCACCACTGCTAAGTTCTCAAGTGAACCATTACTTCCACCACTTAGCCTTCTTTCTTCAGAAAAAAGTTTACTGGTAACCTCTGAAAAAATTATTTTCTCATTCCCATGTATCAAAATAGGCTTCATATGCTCATAGGAAGATGGAAGAGACCAGATCAGCCTCAAGGCTTGATCCTCATCATCAATTTTAACTCCAATAGATTCCAGCTCAGAGACAATGCCATTGAGAACACTTAAATGGTCTGAAATAGTCGTACCTTCACTTATCCGCAGTGTATGAAACTGCTCCTTCAGGTACACTCGATTCGAGACACCCTTCGTCTGATACAACTCTTCGAGCTTTTCCCAGAGTCCCTTTGCCGTGAATATTCCATGCACATTTGCAAGAACATTCGTAGCCAGGCACAGACGAATTGCACTTGCTGCTCTCAAATCCAAATCCTCCCAATCTTCATTGCTCATTCCAGATCTGCTCTTTGTTTCACCAGTAGTGCTTGAACCGCTACTGACTTCAGGGATTGGTCTACTTTTCAACGCCTTGTGTAATCCTGATTGAATCAAGATATCCTTGACTTGCACTTGCCACAAGCCAAAATTGATTCTCCCATCAAATTTCTCCACATCAAATCTGATAGGATTTGAAACTCTACCTCCTGACATAACTTCGATGAATTTTACCGTAGAAATAAATAGTACCCACTAAGTAAGTTCCCAGGAAAGATTGATCTTTCCTAGACAGAACTTCAAGGTTCCCAGGAAAGATTGGAGGGTCACAACGGACACACTTAAAATTTCCAATCTCCTAGACAGAACCTCCTTAGACCGTACGTATTCACACTACTACATCAAAGCTCCACCCTGCAAAAAGAACCTAGTGGCTCTGATACCACTGTTGGGAATCTGGGCTTCTAAATTCCCCCCCACCAGGATCTACTTTTAACAGAATAATAAGAAAAATAGAGAAATAAACACAACACAAGAATTTACGTGGAAAACTCCCAAACCAGGAGAAAACCCACCAGACCCAGAGAAGAAAATACACTATGTGAAAAACTGTTACAATCACACAATTTTTCTCATCACCCTAACGACACCCACAAAACTTTTCCCACTAGTAAAACTCTAACTTTCACCTCTCTTCCTTTTACATACAAAAAGGACAACAGAGGAATTTTACTAAAGTCAAAAGTTACTAGATAAGTTTCTGACTGGTGTGTTTAAACCAAGGAGCCCAAGCCTTATTTTATAAGGCTTGGGGCTGCCTCCTCTCCCACTCCTTTCCCATGTGGGATTAAGGAGCAAAACCCAACAGGTAATGTTGACAAAGGAATAAGTTTGATTAAGGAAAGACTTCTCCAAAAAAGAGTTCTTGTTGTTCTTGATGATGTGGATCGGCTCGATCAAATATATGCGTTAGCTAGAAATGGTGAATGGTTTTTTGGTCCTGGAAGTAGAGTCATTATAACAACCAGAGATAAACATTTGCTGGTTAAACTAGGAGTAAATTACTCCTACGAAGTTGAAAAAATGAATCATTCGGATTCTATTCAGCTATTTAGTTGGCATGCCTTCAACATGCCCCATCCAGAAGAAGACTTTCGTGAGATTTCCAATGCTGTAGTGGATTATGCTGGAGGGCTCCCATTAGCACTAGAAGTTTTGGGTACTGATCTTCGGGGAAGAAGCATTATTCAATGGAAAACTACATTAGGAAGACTTAAAAAGAGTCCAGATGCCCAAATTCAAAAGATACTTGGAATAAGTTTCGAGTCACTAGACCATATTACAAAGGAGGTGTTTCTAGATATTGCATGTTTCCTTACGGGAGTCA
The DNA here is from genome assembly GCA_036559045.1 of Platycarya longipes. Classification (NCBI taxonomy): domain Eukaryota; kingdom Viridiplantae; phylum Streptophyta; class Magnoliopsida; order Fagales; family Juglandaceae; genus Platycarya; species Platycarya longipes. Next base: position 25,101,525 of record CM071801.1, read on the forward strand.
AAATTGAATACGTCTTCAAAATACTAGAGGAATGTGGATTTTTTCCAGATATTGCAATCAATATTCTCATTCAAAGATCTCTCGTGAAAATTGATTATCCGAATTTGAGGATGCATGATCTTATTCGAGATATGGGAAGGGAGATTGTTCGTCAAGAGTCACGGCATCCAGAAAAACGTAGTAGATTGTGGTGTTATGAAGACGTGTTGAAAGTACTAAAAAACCATACGGTAAGAGATATTTCACCTGTTATATCATATAAGAATGTCCAAGCTATAGTACAGAACCAATATTATTATACGTGTTATCTAGGCATGGCGCATCATTTTGCAAGCATGCATCATGTGACCCAAATCAAGCATGCAACATTGGCCTAGTCCATTCCAAAGGTGTTATATTCTTTTGTAAAAGAAAAAAAAAATGATTAAATACATTCCTAATCGAACATTTTTATTCTGTTAGGGATCGGAAGCTGTCACGCCCCGATTTTTCGCATTGAAAACAACGCAAATCGACGCCTCCGGACAAGCAACACAAGGCTACTTATCCTACGTAAACATAAAAAGCAGCATGCATGCATCTAAGCTTACTAATGAAATGCAATGCCGAACGCAGCTGGAAGAAGTAAATTCCCAATAGGAGCAAAGAGATCTAACTCTTGCATCAATAGATCACATGGCATACTATAATTACACTACTCATAACATTGTATTTACAACAATATTCTGTATTTACTCTTACATAACCCAATTAGTTTTCTCTAAACAAAACTCGTATCCTACCATCATCCAATATTCTTACTTCTTCACTTGATTACGTACGCGGGGTCATCTCAACCGGAGAGGAGCATTCCATAGGACCCTCAGGGTACCTCAGAATCTCCCGTGCTGATCGGGTCTCAATGCAATTATCTATCCCTGCAACAACATCTATCATTCCATAAGGAATGATAGATAAAAATATAAAACAACAAAGAGTGAGATTTACAAGAAATCTCAGTAAGTACACAGTTAACGAAATAAAGCATAGACAACCTCAACTATCACCATGCATAATCACACTCATCAACATATCACTTATAAGCATACCTAATGGAACTCATACACATCAATTATTCATCTTACCATACAAACTTAGATCTTGGCTAGACCCATCATCACATACAAACTTAGATCTTAGCTAGACCCATCATCACATACAACCTTAGATCCTGGCTAGACCCATCATCACATACAAACTTCTACTTCTCACTTATACTTATACTTATACTTATACTTTTCACTTTATTTCTTAACCCCATAGGTTTCTTTTATTTCTTATTCTCGATGGGCGTTACGTATCGCCGTCCCCATCGGCACGTCAGTCATACGGGCGTTACGTATCGCCGTCCCCGTCATGACGTGACTAACTCATCTCGACAGGCGTTACGTATCGCCGTCCCTGCCGGCACGTCAGTCATACGGGCGTCACGTATCGCCGTCCCCGTCATGACGTGGCTAACTCATTAATCATACACTCATCAATCATCCGGGCGTTACGTATCGCCGTCCCCGTTATGATGAGTCTAGTGTCAATCATCCGGGCGTTACGTCTCGCCGTCCCCGTTATGACACAAAACATATTATTATATCACGACAGGCGTTACGTATCGCCGTCCCTGCCGGCACGTCAGTCATACGGGCGTTACGTATCGCCGTCCCCGTCATGACGTGGCTAACTCATTAATCATGCACTCATCAATCATCCGGGCGTTACGTATCGCCGTCCCCGTTATGATGAGTCTAGTGTCAATCATCCGGGCGTTACGTCTCGCCGTCCCCGTTATGACACAAAACATATTATTATATCACGACAGGCGTTACGTATCGCCGTCCCTGCCGGCACGTCAGTCATACGGGCGTTACGTATCGCCGTCCCCGTCATGACGTGGCTAACTCATTAATCATACTCATCAATCATCCGGGCGTTACGTATCGCCGTCCCCGTTATGATGAGTCTCGTGTCAATCATCCGGGCGTTACGTCTCGCCGTCCCCGTTATGACACGGAACATATTCTTTATATAAATTGTTTTCTTTCTTTTTGTTTCTCTCTCCTATACACATGAGTTATTTCCACCTATAACTCTACCCATTTGAAACACCACTGTTATTCTAAGAAAACCCTAAATCTAAGCAAAACAGGGTATCTCGCTCGAGCGGGTGTCGAGCGAGTGTCGAGCGAAGTCACGGGTTGGAGCTCGCTCGAGTGGGGTATCAAGCGACAGTCGAGCGAGATCACGGCTCATGGGGTTTTTCAACCCAAACAAAGCAATCTTTTCACACCAACCTTATTTTTACTCATTAGAACATAATTCTAGGTCCTTATAATTTTCCTAGCATTTTACAATCACCAAATCATATCCAAAACACCATAGATTCCAAACACATCATCATTCAAGCCTAATTCAAGCTCCAACCAACAACAAACTAAATTCCATCAATAATCTACTTATTCTATGCTAAGATTAAGTTAAATTGTATACTTACAAGTTCCTCCAAAGCTTGGTTGAATGATCCAACTAGTCCTTGCAACCTTCCTCCTCAAAGCACCCACTTAGCTCACTTAGGAGAAGTTTGGAGGTTCAAGGGTTGAGGAGGCTTTTTCTTTGGCTTCCTCTCCAAGTGTACGTGATTTCCTCCTCCCAAAAGGCCTCCAATGGACTGGAGATGGTTATATATATATAGAAATAGATGGCTTGGAGAAGAAGAGAAGGAAAACTAACTAAGGCCATGGGTTAACCCAAACCGTGTGAGGTGTGGTGAGTTGTCCAACTTTGGTTAGTGCAATCCTCATCCAAATCTCCCATAATCTCCAATGATATTCATCCTATGGCTAAGCTTCTTCCTCATCTAAAATTATCTTAGATCAATGGCCCCAAATAATTACCAAATATAGATATAAAAGTAAACTTCCAAAAAGTCCAAAATGCCCAAGATGAGCTTAATCTGGCCATTGGCTTTCCTTGCATCCTCAAGACTTCTAGAACACTTTCTCCCTCTTTGGCCACACGTCCAAGACCTCCTTAGCACCCTTAGAGTGGCTGGAAAATATCTCATCACCTAATTCCCAAGGTTTGGTTACCAATTGGTTGGAAACAAAGGGGATAGTTGACTGTTTTGGCTAATCAGATTAGTCCTTCACTCTTGTTTGGTTCTAAGCTAATTATTCTTCTAGAAGCTCTTCCTCCACCTAACACATGCTCTCATACATGTATCTAGCAGATAACCATGAGGAGAACCAATCAAATTCGGACATCTAAGGTGAGGTGGTGAAGTGATTCATTTTCGAGCTCCAGTTTGCACTTAAAACAGATCAGTCCCATTACAGCCAGATTAATCCATTGATACACTTCGATTCTATAAAACCTCCAATCATAAAAGTTATAGATCTATGTCTTAGGGTTCTATAGGAACTGGAATCACTTCATTTGGAGTTCATATGACCAAATTATGATTTTTCTAATAAAACTCGACAGATAAACCCGAGAACACCAATCCGGGTATACCAATTGTTGGATAGATGATTCATCTTATTTCACACGAAATTCACCAAATAAAATCTCCTCATTTTCCATATCTCTACACATTTGTCCAGATCTTAGGATAACTAAGAAAATAATCCAATGGCTTAATCTTATCCAATGTTCTTAGTCAACTTCAAGTCAATACTTATCCATCTCCAATTCAGACCTGATGCTTCAATCTCCATTTCTTATTTGATTAAGTCCATATCTGTTAAACCTCAAAACATAAAAGTTGTAGATAATCCTCTTAGCTTTCCATAGCCTCTTGAATCACTCAAATCCGACATCAAATGAGCAAGTTATGACCATTCTACTAAAAGACGTCTGTCTGTCCCTGTATCTCGCTCGAGCCAGACATCAAGCGAGAGTTGAGCGAAGTCTCGGGTCTAGGCACTTTTCCACCTTAAACAATTCACATTTATACCCAACCTTATTCCCAACCTTTCAATATAAGAATCTTATACATATATTCCAAAATTCCTAAAAATAGTCTTGGAGAGACATAATCATCCCACACATGAAATTTAAGCGGATATCTAAAAATCCGGGTCGTCACAGAAGCAGTGGAGGGTCTCAGCCTAAATCCGCCCATACATGAAGATCATGTCATATCTTTGGAATCTAAAGCATTTGCAAACATGAAGAATTTGAGGCTGCTTCAAATCAAGGGTGTGAAAAATTTAAAACTCGAAGGATGCCCTCATCAGCATTTTTCCAAAGAGCTAAGGTGGATTTGTTGGCATGGCTGTCCCCTGAGATTTCTTTCGCCAAGACTTCATCTTGAAAATCTTGTTGTGCTTGACTTGCAGTATAGCAAGATCAAACAAGTCTGGAAGCTAGAGAATAATGTATGCAAAATATTTCTTACCATGCCCAGCCTTTATGTCTTTTATTCAATGGTACTTGATGTTAAATGCAGAACTCACGAGATTTTTTTGCTCATTTTTCGAATTTTGTTTTGGCAGATACTCAGCAAGTTGAAAGTTCTAAATCTCAGTTTTTGCGAAGATCTCACCAAATCACCGAACTTCTTACAAGTCCCAAATCTAGAAGAATTAATACTTGAAGGTTGCACAGGCTTGGTAGAGCTGCACGAGTCTATTAGATATCTAAAGGGACTTGTTTTGCTAAATCTGAATGGATGCAAGAGCCTTCTGAGTCTTCCAGAAAGCATTTCTTGCTTAAAATCTCTCAAAATCTTTTACATGGGTCGCTGCTTCAATATGCAGAACTTTGCAGACAAAACTACTATTAACCTACCAAATAGATCATGGAATCCCACAAGGTTCCTAAGGGCTTCCCTTCATGTTTTTAGGTCTTTGGTAAAACTATGTCTCGGAAACAGCAATTTATTGGAAGGTGACTTTCCCATTGATTTTGGGGGCTTATCTTCAATCCAAGATTTGGATTTATCTGTCAACAACTTTCGGGAACTCCCCCACAGCATCTCCCACCTTCCTAAATTAACCTGTTTAAATTTAGCCGAGTCTAGATCCATTCGCTCAATTTCAGCTCTCCCTGCAAATTTACGGATCTTATTTGCATTTAGCTGCAAATCACTGGAAAAAATCTCAATTTCAGAGTACTCACGATTGGATGCACTTGTACTCAGGGACTGCCACAAGCTAGTTGACATTCAAGGCTTTGAGAATTTGGCATTTACAAGGGCGGTTTGCCTGGAAGGGATCCTCAAACAAGAAAAATATATGGATTTTGTGAAGAGTCTACTTATGCTCCAGGTTTTTTCTTTTGTCTTTTTGGGTGACTCTTTATCATTCATCACTCTCTATTATTCTCTAATCTGATCTAAACGTTCCCCCAAATGGCAGAAGTGGAAGTGGCCATATATGATTGAGAGGCGTCAGATATCTTTTTATGGTGATGAGATTCCAAGTTGGTTCAGTCATAAGAGAAAAGGGTCTTCCATATCCTTTTATATACCTTCACTTTCAGATCAAGGAGTGATTAATGGATTAGTATTTGGAGTTGTTTGTAGAAATAAGAACAGTCTGCATGCATGGTACGGTGAAATTAGTGTGGTATTCCATAATAAAACAAGAGGCCAAATACAAGTTATTGATCGAATATTCTATTACACGATACGGTCTCTCGATTATTTACTTATGCTTCAGGTGGGAGTCGGTGGAGGTAGTAAAATCCGGCCATACGATCAGGAGATGATAAGTGGGGAGGAAATCGAGGTGTCCTTCGAGTTTGAGTCTTCACAAGCAGCGTACGTTGGAGTGAAGGAATGTGGAGTTCATCTCCTGATCGTTGAGCATGGTAATATTTATTGTGTGCTAGCTGGTTAATTAAAATTACAGTATTGTGGCAACTTTACGGTTCCGTTTGCAACACACGAATTGTTGTCAAGTATTTTTATATATTTTATTTTCAAGTATTGCTAAATTAAGGAAAAGGAGTTTTGGCAAGAAATTGCTTGTGGAAAGACGGAAACAGTTGAGTATGCATGTGATGTTGATGGAAGTTCGTTTTCATCTTCTGCCAGTGACCAGCTTGGAAATAGCAAATGGAATTTGAAGGTTTGAGTTCCTTTAATTTTTTATAATTTTTGCATGGAGGAATGGTTGTCTACCTACTACTGGCAAGTGTCAATAGCATATTTGATCTCTTTCTTAATATAAATCGATTTTGTTTAGTTGGAGGATGATCTGTCTGTTGTTTTCAGAAGCTAGCAGATTTTAATGATTCCATGTTTGATAGGATTCGATGATCATACCACATTATTCGTATGTGATTTATGAAATCCCTGTTGGTGCCTGATTAACTAATTTTGTCATTAGTTCATGAGTTTATTACCCTCTAGTTAAGTCTCTTAATTTTCTCATGACCATGCTGTTTTTTATGGGAACAAGATTTTCTCTAAGCATTTGGGGAAAAATTCAGAAAAAGAACCTGTAAGCGAGAGCATAAGTAGTCATTCTCCATAGGCATGCGTGATATCTTTCTGCTGCCACTATCCAAATGTGCTGCTATTTAGAGCTTTGTTTAGCGTTTGCGGCGACATGTGGTTGCATTATATATTTTGTTTACATCTATAAGTTATTTCTGGCAGCAATATTTGGTAGGAAATAGGTGTGTTTGACCATTTTGTTCATAGCATAAATTTTGGCAGGAAATAACATTTTCAATTGTTTAAGCATCGCGTGATATGAGTTTTCGACCAAAACAATAACTTATTTGTGACCATCTTATTCATAGCAAATAACCATTTGCTACAGTAATTTTTTGTTGCAAATAACATTCTTTGACCATTTAATCATCACGTGAGATGTGTATTTGCAACCAAGGATAGATGCTAAGAAGCTCAATTGAGAGTTTATTTTTTGTGTCTACTTAGTCTCGTTTGTATTCGTAATTCATCTCAACTCATCTTATCTCATCTTTATTTTATCATTATATTTTTATAATTTTTTATATAAAACATAAATTCTTATACACTTTTTTCAAATTCCAATATACCTTTTTTAAATTTTAAGATAATAATAATATTAAAAAATAAACTAAACTCATTTCAATTCATCTCATCTCCGAATTCAAACGAAACCTTTTAATGTATTTTTTTTTATACTTTTATATCATTTTCTAAACACTCTAAAATATTTTTAAAAAAATAAAAAAGAATCACAATATTCTTAAATAATTTTATCTTATTTAATAAATAAATAAAAATGTTGCACGGGCCCCAAAACGGGACCTTAGAACGTGCATTTATCATTTCCCTTATTGAAGATACTTATGCAACTCATGCACCTGGAATCACGGCAACCGACTCAACAAATCCTGGAGAGAAATCCTCACACAAAGCCACGGCAACAACTCCAACAGATAATGATGAAGATTCAAATACTTGGGGCCCGTGCAACATTGAAATGTAATTCAAATGTAAAGATAGGCTGCGTCAGCTACGTCTATATATATATATATATATATATATATATATATATCGATCAAACATAATGCAATCAAGTTAAGAAAAAAAAAACATAATGCAATCAAAATTACGTACAGACTATCCATGTAATTGTCTTCTTTTACGTTCTACAAACTGTACTTAACAAACACTTGGAAGGCAAAAATTGGTATATGTTACTGATCAAAATTAACAAAAGTGTGATATATTTAAATGCACATCACAACCTATTTATATTTAAATATATCTCAATGGAACTGACCATATCATTTTGAGATCATCTCAGCGTCCACATGCAGCTTTAGAAAACTCAAAATTTTATAAATAAAAGTAGGATAATTTAAGTTAAGTTGTTTGATTGAATTTTACAAAATGAAAGAGAAAAAGTTAGAATGAGAGATAAATGGTTAAAAATTATTTTCGAAAAAAGAGAAAGAAATGATTTAGTATTATTTGTTTTGATGTTTGAAAAAAAATTGTATTAATTTTATGTTTTATTTTGAAGTTTTTAAAAATTATAATTATTAGACAAAAAAAAAATTGCATATTCTTTAAATTATAAAGTATTTTATATTTGAATGATATTTGATAAAAAAAAAATTGTAAAAAAAAGATTCTCTCTCATCTCTTCTACCCAATTTTGCCGGCTTTTAACAAGGATGAACAGTTCAACAGTTGGTGTAAAAAGATTATAATTTTTTTTAATAAAAAAGACCCGAAAAAAACCACTTAATAGGGTGGAACAAGAATCATTTCTATATGTAGATAATCCGTTGGACCATCTGCATTCATATGAGTTAAATGATCATCATCCATGCCGAATAAGTTGGTCAGAAAAAATGAAATTTCTCAACATTAAAGGTCATTGTAGAGAGTCTTCCAATCTGATCAAGTCTTTCTCTGTTGGAATTTTCATTCTACTTGCATTAATCTTTGATACTTCCCATGCAGTCAGCGATCTCGGTGTTACTGATTGGAACTCAAAACCGTTGGATAGAAAATGTTTTATATATACAGGTAGAAATGTACGGGCATCAGTATGCACAGAGGGATTTGACCCTGTTTTGCTTCTTTTTTCTTATATAAATATATATATATATATATATATATATTTTCTTTTAAAGAGAGGACCTTAGAACATAACGCTTTGGTGAGATCATAAGATACGGTACACAAGCTTTCTTAACGTGCAAAACGACATGTTATGCACGTTATTTATGCCGACATTCATCAATTGCTTCAATTGATGAAACAAAACCATCATGGAGTAGCTGTGTCTTTCTAAACCATGTCCCCGCTACTCTTTTTGGCTGCAGGAAGATGATTCTGGGTCTTTATTTCTTTCCCTGCAAACATGACACCATCTTTCCACGTTTAACCAAGGCATCAGCTTTATGAATGCAGACTTGATTCGAAGAAGAACAAAAAATAAAAAATAAAAAGTGAGATCTGGGTCTGCTAATTTGCATCCAAAAACAGAGAGATAATTGGTTGCAAATAGTAGGGTTCTAAGCCATGGCACACTCTTTTTGTCATATTAGGCATGCGCAGTGAGAGAGAGAGAGAGAGAGAGAGAGTATGAAAAACGAATATACTTGGAAGTGAAGTAGAAACGGGAATTGCAGGAGGAGGGTGAGGATCGTGTCTCGGGTTGGCTCCAGGGCCATCGTAGTCGTCGGTGCCCCAAATGGTTTCATCTCCTGCGCCATGCATATTGTGGAGCAACATCAACATGAGTTTACAAATGCTTTTGCCAAATCACTTCTTATATTAAGTGGATAGTGACCGTTTAAGTTAATCTGGTTTTTTGTAGAGAAAAAAAAAGTTAAATCTGGTTTTAACAAAAATGCTTCCATTCGTTAAGATTTTTGGGTTTTGTCTGATCCATAAATCGTATATTTCAAGATGATCTTAACGATATATGTTACATACCTGCAGGGATTTTGCGAGCAGAGCACAGTATGGCAAAGGTGACCAAGGAGAAGATGCAGAGGCGAGCTTCAAAACCCATCTCTCTCTCTCTCTCTCTCTCTAGCTGAAACTGTGAAATCTGTTCATTAGTCATGACCCATCTACTATATATTTTGTATTGCATAAGAAAAAAAAAAGGGAAAAACGGCTATCTGCTGGTAATGACAAATGGCCAACCTTTTTTGCCGGATGGACAGATATTGATCTCGACCATGAACGGCCACGACTTCATCAGAAGGAAAATAGTACGTTGTAAGCTGTCCATTTATAGCTTGCATTTATTAAGAGTGTGGAGTTAATACCCAATCCAAACCACTAATTAAGATAAGGGATTTTTTTCTAATTTTTTCAGGTTTTTCTATTTGAAATGAAATAAATTGATTTTATTTAATTTAAGATGCTAGGATAAAATCAAAATGTCAGGACGGTAAAACGTAAATAAGAACTGAACTTGTTCAGTACTATTTTATTAGTTAAACGCTTCTAGAAGCAAAATTTCCCTTATTTAAAGCATAAGGGTATAAATATTTGTAAAAATATTATATGTCTATTATTTTCTTTATTTTATTACGTCCGATCTCACTTTCATTAGGCTTCTAATTGTGTAACATTATCTATGATGTTTTATTTAGGTCTTGTTTATATTCAAAACTAATTTCAACTTATTTCAACTTATCTTTATTTTATTATTATATTTTTATAATTTTTATACAAAATATAAATTCTTATATATTTTTTAAAAATTTCAATACATATTTTTTAAATTTTAAAATAATAATAATATTAAAAAATAAATTAAACTCATCTTAATTTATCCTTATCTCTAAATCTAAACCGACCTAAGATTTTTAGATAAATAGAGACAAAAAGTCAAAGCAATCCATAACTTTCTGAATGTTATAATTTCATAGAAATTACAGGTTTGAGTCATTTCAGCGGTGGCATTGTAAGCAATCTGGTCAAAAATAAATGATTTGTCTTATGGTAAGATCAAATCAGCTAGTGATCATCTTTGTCCACAGTTAAGGAAATCTCTTACAAATCCGTTTTTATTATTTCAACACGTACGGTAAAGAACAAGTCATACATCAACTTACAATTTACAAATATACTTTTCTAACACAAAATGAATAAATATCAGCTTGATACACATTTAAAGGTTTTCTTAAAGCTGAGCCCCATCTCCAAACTACAAATCATGCAACAATTTAATTCTGAATCTGTTTTCCGTTTCAAATCATATCTAACATGGTTGGACATTTGATAATATATATGGGAGTCGTCTCTCAACAGCTTTCGCTTTCTGGAAAAGCGAATTGAGGAGAAGTGAGTTTGTTTGCTTTCTCAACTAAGGAATGATGGTTTTCTTTGCTGCGATTGTGGACAAAGTAGTGCGTTGGAGGAAATGGAGGAGGTATAGAAGAATCTGAGGTTGAGTGATGAAGAGAATAGTCCGATAATTAAGATTCATAAGACGACTATGCTGTACTGAAATTAAAGGAGGAAAGGAGTCTGATTGGAAAGGTGATTGCAGAGAGACGAATTGGAAAAGAGGTTGTCAGATCTATGATGGAAAAGGTGTGGAAGATTTGTAAACCTCTTGAATTTTAGGAAATCGGAAGTAACTATTTTGTGATTACGTTTGTTAATCGACATGATAAGATGAAGGTTCTGGATGGATGCCCCTAGTTGTTTGACAATTATCTTTTTGTTTTGCTTGAATTCAATGGTGAAACAAAATCTAATTTGCTTGATTTTGATCATTCATGCTTATGGCTGCATATGTTATATCTGCCTCTGAGTTACATGAAACAGAAGATGGCAGAGATGATTGGAAGTTATGTGGGAGGGGTTAAGGAGGTTGATGTATTGGAGGATGGCTCAACATGGGGGAGGTGCCCAAGGGTGAAATTAGAATGTCATTTGAAGAGACCTATGGCTAGAGGTAGGAATGCTGTATTGGATGGTAAGAAAAGCTGGGTACCTTTTCAATATGAGAAGCTGCCTCAACTTTGATTTAAATGTGGAAGGATTTTACATGAAAAAAATGGGTGTAAGGGTGTGTGGCTTAGGGCTATACCTCACGCTCTAAAAGAATGTGCTAAGGTAGAGGAAAGGAGGAAGAAAAAAGTGAGGGGAGGGGTGAGAACTTAGAATCATCTTATGGTGATCTTAATAAACAAACGGAGAATTGTGAGGTGGTAAGGGCAGAGGTAGGAAGGAAGGAAATGAGAGCTAAGTATTCAAATGATTGAAAAATAGAAAGTGATTGCAAAGTCTCAGTCAATTGTTTGCATTGTTAATTCTGAATGTGTAGAGAATGATACTCCAATGGTGAAAAAGATTAAAGCTAGACCTGGTGTTAGCATGGGTGATGTGCAAGTAGTGGTTCAAGAAAGCAATTTGTTGATAGAAAGATTGAAGTCTAATGATGTTGTGCAGTCTCAAGTTTGTACAAGATCATCAAAGTGGAAAAGGGGGCTAGGGCTAAGCCTGAGTCAGGTAAGTTTTTTAGCACGACTTTTAGTTTGAAAAAAGTATTGAATCTATGGGAGAAGACTGTGAAATGTTGGTGGAGGGAAAGAAAATGAGAAATGATGATGAATTGGCTTGTGATGATAGGATGGGGATGGTGTCTGTTGTGCAGCACCACCTGGCATTATGAATCTGTTATTGTTGAGAGGTGCCTTGAATTAAAGCCACTATCAGTATACTTGCTCAAGTCTCGCTTGACATCCAGCTCAAGCGAGACTCAACTTGTAAGTTCGCTCGACTCTCGCTCGACATCTAACTCGAGCGAGAATCCAACCCGAGAGTTTGCTCGACCCTTACTCGACATCTAACTCGAGCGAGAATCTAAGCAATGACTTCGCTCGACCCTCGCTCGAGGGCTCGCTCGAGCGAGCCCTCAAGCGAGATGCAACCCTGAACGTTCGCTCGAGCTCTCGCTTCGAGCAAATGTTCTTTTGCTAGGGTTTGCGCCGTTTACAAAACTGTCTCGCTCAAGCAAGATACTCTCACTCAAGCAAGTGTCACTTATATAAAAGGAACGGCGTTCATTAGAACGCCCTTCACTTGAGCTGCTTTTAGTTTCCTTTGTATTTTTGAGATAACAAATAACGCATGAGGTTTAGTGATTTCTTTGTAGAATCTTGTAATTCAATCTCTGTACTCCATCTTTATTCAATAGTGAAAGTTTGAAACCGACCCCACAGTGGACATAAACTTATTTTGAGCCGAACCACTTATATGTATATTTTGTGTTGTTAGTAGATTTTCTCCTTGTTACTTTTTACTTCCTATTTTATTATTTGTTATCGGCCTATTCCCAACAAACTGGTATCAGAGCATCTACTCTGTGAAGATCTGAAAGGATGGTCAAAGCAAGATTTAAAGTGGAGAAGTTTGACGGACAAAATAGTTTCATTTTATGGCGCATCAAGATGAAGACTTTGTTGTGATAGCAGGGGTTGTTCAAAATTCTTGAAGAAAATGTGTCTACTGATTCTCCTATACTGTCTAAAGATGATGATAAGGTACACAACACTATTCTTTTATCATTATCTGATAGAGTCTTAAGAGAGGTTGTTGAGGAAGAGACCGTTGTTGGTCTCTTGGAAAAGTTTGAGAGCTTGTATATGAAGAAATCTCTCACAAACCGTTTATATTTAAAACAACGGTTGTATACTCTCAAAAGCATGAAGGAATTTCTATTTCTAAACATCTAGATGAATTTAATAAGATTATTATGGATCTTATAAATATAGATATTAAGATTGAAAATGAAGATCAAGCTTTAATTGTTTTGTGTTCATTACCAATGCCATTTGAAAATTTTATGAATCCCATGCTGTATGGAAGAGACACCATTTCATTAGTAGATGTTAAATCTATTTTGAATTCTAAGGAATTAAGAAGTAAATTGGGTGATAAGGATAGTAAAAATCAAGCCAGTGGTTTGTTTGTCAAAGATTCCTCTAACCGAGTAAGATCTAGTGAGAAGAGTTCAGAGAAAAGCAAAAACAAGTCTAGGAGTAAGTCACAGTCGAAGTCTAACAAGAATAATGTTAAATATTACTACTGTCACAAGCTCGAACATTACAAGAATGAGTATACGAAACTAAAGAATGAGAAATCCAATAGTTCTTCTAATGCCATTAGTGTTGCAGATGAAAGTTTTGATAGCTCAAATACTGTCCTAGCAATTAATGACTTGAGTAGTCGCTTTAGTGATAAGTGGGTCATGGACTCAACTTGCACTTTTCATATGTACTCCAAGAAGAATTGGTTCACGACGTATGAATCAGTCAACAGTGATTCCGTTTTATTAGGAAACGATATGGCTTGTAAGATTGCAAGACTCGGCTCAGTTCAGATAAGAATGTTTGATGGGATTGTTAGGACATTGTCTAATATCCGGCATATTCCATATTTGAAGAAAAATCTTATATCGATAGAGGCACTTGATTCTTTAGGCTTTAGGTACACGAGATAAGGTGGAGTTATGAAAGTCAGCAAAGGCTCCACGATTGTAATGAAAGGAAATAAGATCGATGGTCTCTATTTCCTTCAGCGCAATACAATGACAAGTGCGGCTGCAGTTTCTGTATCAGTTGATCTAGACTTAGATATCATTCGTTTATGGCATATGCGCTTGGGCCATTTGAGTGAGAATGGTATATCTATCATCAGTAAGCAATGGTTGTTAGGGAATCAGAAGATAGGCAAATTAGACCTATGCGAACATTGTGTATTTGGGAAACAGTGTAGAATTCAGTTTGCTGCAAGAGTTCACACTACCAAAAGTATTATGGAATATATTCATTTCAACATTTGGGATCCATCTTCTGTTCCATCAAAAAATGGAGCTAACTATCTACTTACTTTGATTGATGATTACTCACGGAAGGTGTGGGTATATTTTCTCAAGCAGAAAAGTGATGTTTTCACCAACTTCAAGCAGTGAAAAACTTTGATAAAGAATCAGACAAGCAAGAAAGTGAAACGACTTCAGACTGACAATGGTATGGAGTTTTGCGGAAGTAAATTTGATGAATTCTGCAAAAACGAAGGCATTTCCAAGCATTGTACAGTTAGATACACTCTACAGTAAAATGGGGTAGCTGAACGGATGAACTAGATTCTGTTGGAGAGAGCACGCAGTATGTTCTCTAATGCAAGCTTGTCTAAAGACTTTTGGGCGGAAGCAGTCAACACAGCCTACTTTCTGGTTAACCGCTTTCCAGCCACAACTATTGGTTTGAAGACACCAAATCATGTATGGTCTGATACTCTTGTTGATTATTCAGATTTGAGAATTTTTGGTTCTCCTGCTTATTTTCATGTCAATAAGGCTAAACTTGAACCAAGGGCAAAGAAATGCATATTCATAAGATGTGCTAGTGGGGTGAAGTGATATAGGTTGTAGTGTACTGATCCCAAATCACCCAAATTTGTGATTAGTAGAAATGTTGTATTTGATGACAGTCTATGCTTAATTTAAGAAAGAAGTTTACCGTGTTGTTAGGTACAGACCAGAGAACAGACAAACAGGTGGAGCCATAGTAGGCTCCACAAAGGATGCCAGTTGATACCCAGGATCATGCTACTGTTGATAAGCATGATTCTGATTTTCAGACTGATGCACGTGATGAGTAGGAACACAATATAGCTACTGGTAGACAAAGGAAACAAATTAGAACACCTCAGAAATATGCTCATGCAAACATGGTAATGTACGCCCTTACTATAGGAGATGCTATTGTTGATCAGGAGCCTTTTAGTTATTCAAAAGTTGTTAGGAGTACAGAGTCTGTACAATGGTGCTCAACGATGAGTGAAGAAATTGAGTCTCTTCATAAGAACCAAATATAGGATTTAGTTAAGTTGCCAATGAAGATGGAGACTGTTGGCTGCAAATGGGTCTTTAAGAGAAAAGAGGGAATCCAGAATGATACAGATGCAAGATACAAGGCATTATTGGTTGCTAAGGGCTACAGTCAGAGAGAAGGGATCGACTTCAATGGAGTTTTCTCCCCAGTTGTAAAACACAGTTTCGATCAGAGTTTTACATGCCATCACGGCACTATATGAATTGGAGCTACAATAGCTTAATGTTAAAATAGCATTTTTACATGGTGAGCTTGATGAGACTATCTATATGTATCAGCCAAAGGGATTCATTGTTACAGGCAAGGAGAACCGAGTATGCAGATTGAAGAAATCATTATATAGTTTGAAGTAGTCTCTGAGGCAATGGTATAAGCATTTTGATTCGTTTATGATTAATCATAGTTATTTGAGAAGTAGCTATGATAGTTGTATTTATCACAGACAATTGCCTAATAAATCTTTCATTCACTTATTGCTTTATATTAATAACATGCGTATAGCTGCTAAGAGCATATATGATGTTGATTTGATGAAAACTCAACTTAGAAATAAGTTTGAGATGAAAGATTTACGTATGGTAAGGAAATTTTTGGGGATGGAGACCATAAGGATAGAAAAAGTGGAAAGTTGTACTTGTCTCAGAAAAAGTACATTGAGAAAGTACTTAACAGATTTGAAATGTCTACTTCCAAACCTGTAAGTACACCGCTTGTCTTGTATTTCAAGTTTTTATCTTCCCTATCTACCCAGACAAACTAGGAGGAACGGTCATTGGCAAGTGTTCCCTATTCCTGTGCAGTTGGCAGTGTTATGTATGCAATAGTTTGTACCCGTTCAGACATTTCAAAAGTAGTGAGCGTTGTTAGCAGATACGTGGCTAATCCAAGTAAAACTCATTGGCAGACAGTGAAATAGATACTCAAGCATTTGAAGAAAATTTTACATGTTGGTTTAATCTTTGATAAAGATGTTGATCTCAATTCAAGTGTTGTTGGATATATCGACTCTGATTATGATGGGGGTTTAGATAAATGAAAATCATTGACAGGTTATGTGTTTACATTGTGTGATTATGCTATTAGTTGGAAAGTAGTACTACAGTCAACTGTTGATTTATCAACTACAGAGGCAAAATACATGGCAGTAGCTAAGACTGTTAAGGAGGTCATTTGGCTAAAAGGCCTGATCAGTGACCTAGGGTCTACAGCATGAAGGATTGTCAGTTTTTTGTGATGGTCAAAGTGCAACACATTTTACCAAAAATCAAATGTATCATGTGAGAATAAATCACATTGATGTCGGGTATCATTTCCTCAGAGATATCGTTACACATGGTATTGTAATAATTCAGAAAGATTGTTATTACAAAGAATCCAGCAAGCATGATGATTAAATCAGTTCCAGTACACAAGTTCAAACTCTGTTTGGACTTAATTGGTGTTTGAGGTTTACAAATTCCTTAGGGAATTTTTGATAGGGTTGGTCTTCTATGAAGAATGATTTCAGTGTAACTTGTAAGAATTCAAGCCAAAGTGGAGATTTGTTGAGAGGTAGCTTGAATTAAAGTCACTGTCAGTATGCTTACTCAAGTCCCGCTCGACATCTAGCTCGAGCGAGACTCAACCCGTAAGTTCACTTAACTCTCGCTCGACTTCTAGCTCGAACGAGACTTCAACCCGAGAGTTCACTCGACTCTCGCTCGACATCTAACTCGAGCGAGAATCCAGGTAGTGACTTCGCTCGTCCCTCGCTCGAGGGCCCGCTCGAGTGAGATGCAACTCTGAACATTCGCTTGAGCTCTCACTTCAAGCTAATGTTCTTTTACTAGGGTTTGCGCCAGTTACAACAGTGTCCCGCTCGAGCGAGTGTCACTTATATAAAAGAAACGGCGTTATTAGAACATCGTTCACTTGAGCTACTTTCAGTTTCCTTTGTATTTTTGAAAGCTTTGAGAGTAAACACGTGAGGTTGAGTGATTTCTTTGTAGAATCTTGTGATTCAATATCTATACTCCATTTTTGTTTAATAGTGAAAGTTTGAGATTGACCCTACAGTGAGCGTAGGCTTATTTTGAGTTGAACCACTTACATTTATGTGTTCTGTGTTGTTGGTATATTTTCTCCTTGTTGCATCTGATGCGTTAGTTTCTATTTTGTTGTTTGTTAATCGGTCTATTCCCAACCGTTATATTAGAATTTCCGAGGGCTTGCGAATCCTAAGACAATTCAAGATCTTTACCTTTTAGTAAAGGATAAGAAACCCAAAGTAGTTTTTTTTATTGAAACACTTTTTAAAGTCGTTGATGTTGAAAAATTGAAAGGGAGATTAGGGATTGAAGGGTGTTTGACAATTAATCCATTAGGGAGAAAAATGGGACTGGCTCTATTTTGGGAGATAGAGGATGATGTTGCTATTGAAAATTATTCACAATGGCATATTAGTGCTTATTGAAAAACAGGGGGATATGGAAGCTAGTTATTTATTGGGTTCTATGGACATCCTGATGCAAGTAGAAGATGGTAGTCATGGGAACTTCTTAAGCAGCTAAATCCTCCTAGGGAGTGTGCATGGTGTGTTACTGGGTAGATGAATGTTGTTCCTTTCAATTTCCTTTGTAAGTAAAAGATGAACGTCGTTCCTTTCACTTATATAAAAATTAGAACGTCATTCACTTGAGCTGCTTTCAGTTTCTTTGTATTTTTGAGAGCAAACACGTGAGGCTGAGTGATTTTTTTGTAGAATCTTGTGATTCAATATCTATACTCCATTTTTGTTCAATAGTGAAAGTTTAAGACTGACCCTACAGTGAGCATAGACTTATTTTGAGTTGAACCACTTACATTTATGTGTTCTGTATTGTTGGTATATTTTCTCCTTGTTGCATCCGATTCGTTAGTTTCTATTTTGTTGTTTGTTAACCGGTTTATTCCCAACAGTTATTTTAGAATTTTCGAGAGCTTGCGAATCCTAAGACAATTCAAGATCTTTACCTTTTAGTAAAGGATAAGAGATCTAAAGTAGTTTTTCTTTTTGAAACACTTATTAAAGTTGTTGATGTTGAAAAATTGAAAAGGAGATTAGGGATTGAAAGGTGTTTGACAATTAATCTATTAGGGAAAAAAATGGAACTGGCTCTATTTTGGGAGAACAGGGGGATATGGAAGCTAGTTATTTACTGGGTTCTATGGACATCCTGATGCAAGTAAAAGATGGTAGTCGTGGGAACTTCTCAAGCAGATAAATCCTCCTAGGGAGTGTGCATGGTGTGTTGCTGGGTATTTCAATGTAGTGTTGTCTCAGGAGGAGAAATGGGGACATACCTAGCTAATGTGTTAATTGGGAATACTCAAAATCTGAATTTTCACACCTCTAATTAGGACTCCACGACATGTACATTAGCAATTTATATGACAAAAACCATGACTTCCATAATCGCATAACATGTAATTATATAATATCGATCTTAAACAAGTCATTTATCAAGACCATGATAAAATATCAAACTAAGACTCAAGTCTACATTCATCAAGTCCATGATAAAATATCAAACTAAGACTCAAGTCTGCATTCATCAAGTCCATGATAAAATTACATGGACACCAAGTTTACACACACATTGCAAATGTTCTAGTGATGCTCATATCTACTAGCACAATATAATTAACATATTACATGAGCCATTTTGCAACATACACCATATAGTAGCTAGCAGGAATATAGCCTGCACCCACTAATTTAACAATTTTTTGGTTGGGTACTAATTTTTTGGAACAGGCAGTATAGGCAAAACAATAACCCTTCCATTGGTGAACTTTCACTTTCATGTAGATCAACATATGTATCTAGCTAGAGAAGCATGCTACAATTTGAGGTCATTCATCCATTGAATCAGAAAGTTCCTTGATGAAAGGCAACCTATCACTGAACATCAACAACCCAAACAAACAAGTCAAGTGGGTTTAACATAAACACAATCAGAAATATAGTAGGTATATGATGTAAATTTTGATATCAACCATATCCTTTTTATATCAGACATATGTACATAAGCAGTACATGAATACATGGTTTTAAAGAAACTTATAGCTAAACATAGGTACCATAATTATACAAGTTATGTCATATAGTCCTATCCCACACTCAAGCAAGTAACTGTGCAGCCATATGTCTAAATTGCTTAACATATCCCATTTATATCATAACCAAATAACAATCAGAATTTATGTCTATTTTCATCAAGCTGCACTCACTTAGAGAAGCAATTTACAAAATATTCTAAGAATTATCCAGACACCCATTTTTATCTAGTAAATGCAGACTGTATGTGTATATCTAACAGTGCCATCAGCATGCAGTACATTCAGCATGGTTTTAGTTATGGCTATAGCTAAACATAGGTAATACAATTATAAAAGTTATGCCATGTAGTCCCATCTCACACTCAAACAAGTAACTATCCAGGCACATGTCTAAATTGCATAATATAACCAATTTTTTTAATTGCTTAATATATCCAATTTATTTGATAACCAAACAACATTCAGAAATCTAAGTATATTTTCATCAAACTGCACTCACATGTTTAGCAATTTAGAAAATAGTCTAACTAATTCTGTAGTGGTTGATATAAAGGTGAGATGGTAACCCCTATGCATGGTCCCCCAAATTTTGTTCAAAATTCAAAATAGCCCCTAAATTTTATTCATAGTTTCATATCTATAGAAACTTCCCCCCCCCCCCCCCCCCCCCCCCTTTTTCTCTCAAAAAATAAAATATTTATAATTTCCTTATTCCTATATACTTTTTAAAATTTTATAAAATCTCAATAGACATAAAATTTCTTTCTCTAATTCTTTTTCCTATAACCCTTAGATTTTGTATAAGTTTCATATATTATCTATTTTCTAGGACGTGGCCATAGTAAAATTAAATTAAATGACAAGCTATTATCATTTATCCCAATTTGATGATTTATGATTTTTATGAAAATAGAGAATCCAAAATGAAAATACCAAAAAAGTCATTCAAGATTAATGATTTATATGAAAAAAGTAGAGATGAATATTTATCATCTAAACTACATTGAGCAAGAAAAAATTTATGTAAGATCTCATTTGTAGTATTCTATGCTTAATGTGACACCAAAATAAATAAATTTTACATTAAATTTGATCAACTAGTTTAGATATTAGAATGAAAAATGGTATTTTAAAAGATCATTTGATAATTTTCATGAAGAAAACAATTTCTAAATATTTCATATTTACAAAAATAATAATAAATGAATATTATTCTCTAAAATAAACATTAAATGTGTTTTTACGTTATTTGGAAAATTAACGAAATTTAATTTTATATATGTTTTATGATTTTGTAATATTATTTATATTTTACATAAACATCTCATGTGAAAGAAAAATTGACTCCTAAAAAAAAATTGTTCGTTCCACCACTAGCTCTACTGTACAGGCAGATGGTAGATTAAATTCTATTTGGAGCACAACAATATTCCTAAAAAAATGAAATGTTTGGCCTTATCATTAATGCGTTGAAGTTACACTTTGACTTGTTCTTAGCTACTAGGTATTGCCTTCTGTTTGCTTTTTTGCTTGTTTTCATTGGAAGAGAATCATTCTCCAACTCTGTATTCCTGCTTCTTACTTTACACAACTTTTAGTTTTTTATTTTTTGTTTTTTCTGCTTTCTGCTTTCTGCTTGAGCTTTCTCCTTTTTCGGTCCAGGAAGATGTGCTCCAATATTTTGATGTAACTTGTTTCAGATTACATTTTATGTTTAAATAAAATAAAATAAAATAAAAATTTGTTTCTGAACAGATCCCAGAAAATGGAGGAATGCTTACAGCACTCTCTATATTTACTTTTTCAACCATTTAGATTTCAGTGATTGCTTCTATTGTTAATGTTATTTTCTTCAGTTTTGTGGTTCAAACTCACAAATATAATTTTGCTTTTCGTTAGATTGGATGGTAACCTGTTTCCATTATTTTCCTCTATTTCTTAAGGCTACTTTAATGGCAGTGTGTTCTCAGATATTCAAAGAAACCATCATAATCTTCATGATCATCAACACCAATAGGGCCTCAATAAGTTATGGAGCTTAAGGTAAAAATTTTGATTGAGGTTTTTTTTAATTAAAATATAATTAAATCAATTAAATTTAGTTTTTACATAACATTTTTATTTAAAATTAATGTTTATCGTTTGCCAAGTAAAATTACTAATTAAGATTTAAACTATCTTTCCAACTAATAACTGACTTAATCTTTATTAAAAAAAATTCAATTTAGAGAAAATTTTATCGAACCTAATTTTATAAGACGTACTCTTAAGTTTTAGGAGTTATTTGAGAATACAACTATTTGATGTATTCTCAGATATTTTCAAATTCAACTCTTCTTCTCATTCGAAACCAATAAAATATTTTAACTCAAACTATTTCATTATCATTCTAGATATTTTGAGATATTCTTAGTATCTAAAAGAGACCTAAAAGTAATTATAATAATTATTGTCAATAAAATTCTATAAAAAAAAGTGGGTCATTGCCTCTATAAAGGATCCTACAAAATTACTTATAAATACTCGAAAATTAGATTTTGTTATTTATAATTCTCACATTATATATTAAACTAATAATGATAAAAAAAGAAGTATATTCTTATAAGAAAAATATTTACAATAATTATTATGTGGAATACTTCTAAAACTAATGATGACATATATATATATATATATATATAATATCTATTTCTTATTGAGCTAATTACTTTTTTTTAATTGAATTTTTTTTCTTTTTAAGAAATTCTACTTTAAACTTTTTTTTATGAATTTTTTACTATTAAAGACTTTAAGCAATTGCCTAATTTGTCTTAAAAAAAAATAGTCAGTCCTAAACACCAGCATCCCCAGAACCCAATAAACAAATAGCACAGTGAATTATTTCTACTTGAGTTTAAGTTGCGTTTAGTTCAATATGAATTATAAAAGTTTATTGCTTATTGCTGGAATTCAATCAATACTATTTGTTGAAATAATATACTGTTTTTCTTTTGTTTTTTATTTGACAAGACTTAATGTTGTCAGGAAAGGAGATTTCAGGCCTGCACTCAATATAGAAGAAATTTATGTTATTGCATGTAATTTTGATATCTAATTTTTTACAATCGACTTTTGATGATATGTAATTTTTATATGTTGTAATTTTGTATTTTGTAACGTAATGTATAAATATCAAATGATTTAATATGTAATGAATTGCGTTATTGCATACATGATTTCATATTATAAATATTGAATTTATATTTCTAGATACATTTAGTTAATTAGGTAATTAATTTTGTGTATACAAGAAAATATGCTTCTCAATATTTTTTGTTTAAAAAAATGTAATACAATATTGTTATAAAATTGCCGGCCGCCGCTCCCCTTGGCCCACCAAATTATATAAATGACCTCACCACTATTATTTTAAATTTTGCATAGTGACTTGCATAATAACTTCCATAATAACTTATATAGTAATTTCAAGACCTATAAATATGAGTTTCAGTTGTTATGAAATTCATAAGAGTTTCTAATAAAAAGAAGAAAGTTTCAGTTCTTAAGAGTTTTTTTTATATTTTTTTTATAATAGGAGTAGTTTCCTTTTTTAGTTTTGTAACACGTTATCAGCACGAGATTCTACCGATACTAAAGCTAGTGGTCTTCTACTTCAAGTAAGTTTTTCAATATATTATTTTCAGTTCTCGAGATAAATATTAAAGGTAATATTACTGAATATTACTTGATAAAATTCTATTTTTATTCTTATGATTATATGAATATATTTCTTAAATCTACAAATTTATTTTTGTGATTTATATATAACGTCAAATATTGAGATTTATTACTATTGACATTTCTGAAAAAAAGTTATTTATCCAGAATCCTTGATGAGATCTATTTGGATATGATGAAATTGAGAGATACAATTAAAAAAGAAAATCACGTGTCCCTGTAGGACCGTGTTGTGTATCTCATGGTGAAAAATCCTCTTACTGTGTGAAATGATTTAAGGGAGAGATATGAGTACCAGAAGATGTAATCCTCCCAAAAGTTTATTATGACTTATTCAACCTGAAGTTGCAAAATTTTAAGAGTGATATTAAATATTATGCACTCTTTAAAATCAACTCAATATTAAAATTATGCAGTGAGAAGGTCACTCATGATGATATATTAAAGAAAACATATACTATTTTTCATACTTCGAATATGCTCCTGCAGTAGCAGTATCGAGAGTGAAAGTTCAACAAATATTCTGAACTTTTATTTTGTCTTCCAGTGATTGAGCTAAATAATAAGTTTTTGTTAATAAATTATCAGTTACGTCTTATTATTGATATTGAATTTACACCATTTCCAGAAGTGAACGGTGCATCATTTCAAAGGAATCAAGGGCATAGACGTGGTAAAAAAACTATAGAAGTATTGGTTCCAAAAGAGACAACACTAAAGATGATAATAATATACCGTATCACCAGAAGTGATCCAACTCAAAAAATGGTAAAGGCTTTCAGAATAATTATTCATAGAAAGATGAAGATGTTTGTTATAGATGTGGTATGACTAAACAGTGATCACGTACCTGTTGTATGGCCAAGCACTTGATTTACTTATACTAAATTTTTATACATTATAGTAAAGTTTTATTATATTTTGAAATAATAAAAAGTCGGTGCCTGAAGTACGACAAAAAATTACTTGGGATAATAAAACCCTGTCTAAATTTGATTCTCTTACAAATGAATGTAAACTAGAAGTTCAGAGGATTACCTATTTGCAAAGTGTTACAAATCAATTACTGGATGTATTTACTGACACTAAAGGTGTTATAAAATCATATAATACTGCTGTTAATGCTTAAGTAAAAATTTAAGTTCCTGAACGACAAATTATTAAAACAACAATAGATAAGTCTAAGACAAATCTGAAGTGTTGAAGACTTCTTGGTGCAAAAGAAAAAAATCAGTACTCCTATAGAGACCGTACCCACAAAACAAGCAATAAGATTTATCCAAACTTTCTGTATAGGAAAAGAAACTCCTGAAGAGTATAACTCCTAAAAAAAAAAACTCCTGAAGAGTACAAACCTCCTGAAGAGGTGTTTCATGAAATGTTTTCCCCTGGAGATAAACAATGAGATCTCAATACATTTCATAAGTACTGGAAAAATTATGGATAAAAATAAAACTGTTGTCGACAATATATATGATAACCCTTGACATTACCAGAAGTAATGAAAAAAGTGAGTCAAAAATCGTCGAAGAATGTCGACGTAGAAATGATTGGCCAAAATGAAAAGCAACTATTGAAGCTGAATTAAAATTACTAGCAAAGCGAGAGGTATTTGGACCTGTTGTCCATACAGTAAATGATGTAATGCGTATGAGATATAAGTGAGTATTTATACGATAGCGTAATGAGAAATGAAATTATGCGGTACAATTTGTCGTACAAGATTTTCTGCAGAAACCCGAGATTAGTTATGAGGAAACATATTTCCTTGCTATGAATGAAATCACATTCAAATTTTTAATCGGCTTGATTATTACAAAAGGATTAGATATGCGGTTGATGAATGTGGTCACTGTATATTTATAAGGATCATTAGATTATTACATATATAAAGATATACAATACTTGAAGCATCTAATCCAAGTACATTTAGGAGTATGTACTTTATAAAGTTTCAAAGATCTTTATATGGGTTAAAACAATCCGAATGCATGTGGTATAATTGAATCAGCGAATATCTATTGAAAGAAGGATTTAAAAATATTCCTATATGCTCATGTGTTTTATCAGAACCCGGATTTGCCATTATTTTATTTTACGCTGATGATTTACCTTGTTAGAACTTTTGAAAAGATCACAAGGGCTGCTATAAATTCAAAAAATGCATTTGAAAATGAAAGATCTTATTATTCAAATGCTAGATAAATTACAAAAATTTGAGACTTCTAGCCTCATCCCTCAAATGCATTTGCTCTTTATAAAGCAACATACCAGCCTAATCTTGTGTTTTATCAAAACTCGGATTTGCCATTATTATATTTTACGCTGATGATTTACCTTGTTAGAACTCCTGAAGAGATCACAAGGGCTGCTATAAATTTAAAAAATACATCTGAAAATGAAAGATCTTATTATTCAAATACTAGATAAATTACAGAAATTTGAGACTTCTAGCCTCATCCCTCAAATGCATTTGCTCTTTATAAAAAAACATATCATCCTTATCTAAAGGATTAGGCAGTCGAAATAAAGAGGCAAATAAGGATTTTAAATCCTTATTCTCTTACTTTAAGTCTGCTATTTTTTTTGTCAGACTCTTGAACGAGTCGTTGAAGTACGGAAACCTTCTCGTTAAGCTTCTCAATCTCACGATTTTTGGATTGTAACCGGTTGAAAAATCCAACAATAGAGGAGGAGTATCGAGTGCCGAGAGTCACCAGCTTATAAACAGTTTCACGATCTGACCTAGTAGCCAGATTATTTACTTGCTGCAACATAGTACCTATAGAAGATGCATGAACAACTTGTAACTGAGGTGAAGGACACCTCATAGATTGATCGTGAGAATATTGAAAGGAAATTGATGAGTCACTGAAAATTTGTAGAATAAGAATGCAAATACAGATGAATTATAGATATGAGAAGAAGATTTGATGCGTACTAAATGAAACTAAAGATGATTCTTATAGAAATGAAAATAAGAACAAGACAAACCATCATCTCTTCAAATCTCACTTAGTCAAGATTATAAGATATGCTAGATGCATAATTTCAAAAGTCAGCGAGATTAATTGCAGCTATCCTGATTTTTTTGTAAATGCTGAACCTCTGCCATTAGCTGCTGTTGTTGATTTTGTATTTGAGCTATCTCTCGTTCCAGCTCTTCTATTTGTGTTTTCAGGTTACGAGAATTCCAGTTTACAAATTTTTTCAGCTCCTTGTTTTCTTATCTTAAATTTTTATTTTTTCTATCTTTTGTTGCAAGCATTTGATGCAACTCAGATATTTGATTTTTAAGATGATCAACCTTACTCGTTCTCGCTAGTAGCCTCTGAGACATGGTTGTAAGAGAAGCAGCATACTGAGCACTGAGGGTTCTTGATGCTACAACAATTTTGGGATCAGTTTTATTAGAAAGATATATCTTTGCTCCTATCATGGTGTTTACAGCCTCAGGAAAAAATATGAGTGGTTGAGGTATAAAAGATTCATGATTCAAATCTGGGACATTAACAAAAGAATTTCTATCAGACATAATATCGTTCTGGATGAACAATAACTAAATCTATGAAGAATGTGAGATCTTTTTGTTGGAGTAAACCAATGGTAAAACTGGTTATATTTAAATAACAATCTAAAGCCTTCAAGTCTCTTTAAGATCTCGTTTGTCAACAATGTTAAGCGGATTTGATTTTCCGCCAAACTGATAATATTAAACCCCAAACTTCTACAACTTTTATCATACATGGATGGTTTCCAATGCTATTTCTGCCGTATATAAACAAGTTCTCCCTAATAATGCCGAATGAAGGAGAGAAAATTTTAGATGAAAATATTATCATGTTCTCTCTAATACATTATTTAGATGTAAATCATGTTTGAATTCTTAACTTGTTATATATGCTGAAATCGTGTTTGCTTATTACTTGAAACACTAACGCATATTATCAGTGGGAGTTTAAGTATTACTGTAGGTATCAGATTTCTACTAAGTCTGTCAAGCGCCATATATGTAGGATTCCCTCTATCTTGTCCGACGTATTTTAAACCCATAAGACCCTGAAGTGCCAAAGCGGATAATATCGGATAGAAATATGGAGCTGCTTGTATATGCCATATTTTCAAATCACTCAAAGATTATTGCAATTCATAAAGCAAGTCGAGAGTGTATTTAGCTGAGATCAGTAATTCAACATATCCAAGAAAGTGTGGTCTTTCATAATCAATAATAGCCCAACAATTTTATATGAAGATAATACTGCTTATATTAGAAGAGTATATATCAAAGATACGATCAAGTGATAATCTGACAGATTTATTCACAAAAGTATTATCAACTACGACATTCAAGAAAATTGTGTAAAACATTGAAATGTGAAGATTTAAAGATCTATTGTCATACACTTTTCAATGGGAGTAAATGTCCTGAAAACTTATGCTGATTATACTTTTTTTCCTTCACTGAGGTTTTATCCTACTGGATTTTCCTTTACAAGATTATAATGAGGCAATCTTAAAACACTTTGCGGTACATAAGAATACTGTACTCTTTTTCTTTCGCTATTGTTTTTCTTCCCACTGAGTTTTTCTTTAGCAAGGTTTTAATGAAGCAGATTTTTTATGGGTATTTATTCAAGAGGAAGTGTTATGAAATTGTCGGCCGCCGCCTCCCTTGGCCCATCAAATTATGTGAATGATTCCACCACTATTATTTTAAATTTTATATAGTAACTTGCATAATAACTTCCATAGTAACTTGCATAATAACTTCAAGGTTTATAAATATAGGTTTCAATTGTTATGAAATTCATAAGAAAAATATATAAAAAGAAGAAAGTTTTAATTCTTAAAAGTTTCTTTTATATTTCTCTTACAATAATAGTAGTTTTAATTTTTAGTTTTATAATAAATATAGACTTTTAGACGGAAGAAAAAAAAAAGTTTTTTGGCATTACCTTCTTTTTGAAGAAAATTATAAAACCAACTTTTATTAACTGGTACAACCAGGTACCCATATTCCGGGTTCAACAACCGGACCGGGTCCATAATCGGATAAACTCAGGCCAAAATCCGACCTAGATTTAAAACCTGTTTTTCATGCCAGGTGTACTCCGATAGTCGATCCAGTACCCGTGAACAGTCCTACCTGTTTTATTTCTTTTTCCTCATATATATATATATATATATATATATATATTTTAAGGAGAGGACCTAAGAGAACATAAGGCTCTGGTGATATCATAAGATACGGTACACAAGTTTTCTTAATACATGTGCAAAACAACATGATGTTATGCACGTTATTTATGCAGATATTCACTTCAATTGATGAAACAAAAGCATCATGGAGTAACTGTGTCTTTCTCAATAATACCGCCGCTACTGATCTTTTTGGGTACTGCAGGAAGATGATTCTGGGTCTTCATTTCTTGCCCTGCAAACATAAGTACACCAACTTTACACGTCTAATCAAGGCGCCTTATGAGTGCAAACTTGATTCGAAGAACAAATAAATAAAAATAAAAATAAAAAGTCATGAGAACTGGGTCGGCTTTGCCTTCAAAAAGTGATAGATTTATAGATGTTACTAAATGTCATTATAAGAAAATTAGACTATTGTGATATTTTTATATCTCACATAATCTATTTAATTATTATAAAAATATTATAACAGATCTATTTTCTTTTAGAATGTGCAAGCGCCATCACCATGCAATTATCCACATAAAAGATTAATTTTTTAGTTGTAAATTCACCTTCTTTTTTTAAGTGACTGTATCATATTTATTCGACTGTACGTAATAGTAGTCAAAATATGTAGCATTAAGTATGTATCCTTACTGGACTGCAAATGATCATAGGGTTCTAAGCCATGACATACACTTTTTGTCAAGCAAAAAACTACAAATTGCAGGTTCTCTCTACTACATATATATAAGACGTGCAGAGAAAGAGAGAGGAAGAGAGAGAGAGTATGAAAAACGTATATACTTGGAAGTGAAGTAGAAACGGGAATTGCAGGAGGAGGGTGAGGATTGTGTCTCGGGTTGGCTCCAGGGCCATCGTAGTCGTCGGTGCCCCAAATGGTTTCATCTCCTGCGCCATGCATATTGTGGAGCAACATCAACATGAGTTTACAAATGCTTTTGCCAAATCACTTCTTATATTAAGTGGATAGTGACCGTTTAAGTTAATCTGGTTTTAACAAAAATGCTTCCATTCCTTAAGATTTTTGGGTTTCGTCTGATCCATAAATCGTATATTTCAAGATGATCTTAACGATATATGTTACATACCTGCAGGGATTTTGCGAGCTGAGCACAGTATGGCAAAGGTGACCAAGAAGAAGATGCAGAGGCGAGCTTCAAAACCCATCTCTCTCTCTCTCTCTTTCACTGTTTCTCTCTCTCTCTACCTGAAACTGTGAAATCTGTTCATGTCTCATCACGCATGACCCATCTACTATATATTTTGTATTGCATAAGAAAAAAAAAAAAAAGGAAAAACGGCTATCCGCTAGTGCCTAGTGGTAATGACAAATGGCCAACCTTTTTTGCCGGATGGGACAGATGCTCTCGACCATGAACGCCACGACTTCAGAAGGAAAATGATACGTATTTGTAGTATTTATTAAGAGTGTGCGTTAATACCCAATCCAAAGCACTTACGATACGGGATTTTTTTTCTATTTTTATCAGAGTTTTCTATTTGAAGTGAAATAAATTGAATTTATTTAATTTAAGATGCTAGGATAAAATCAAAATATCAAGACGGTAAAACATAAATAAGAACTGAACTTGTACACTCTTTTTACACGCTTCTAGAAGCAAAATTTCCCTTATTTTAAACATAAGGGTATAAATATTAGTAAAAAGTTCATCAAGAATATTATTTATAAACCGTTTGTGTATTTTTTTTTTTTTACGTACACACATATATAAATATAACTTTTGTATATTCTCTAATTTAATTATTTGTATTTTTTTATTCTTATTTTTATTTTTCTTTCATCATATTTTTATCTTTTTTTAATAAATTCTTTTAATATTTTGACTAATATGACATTATCAATTCCATAAAAGATATTCGAGACAGTATACCTAACATTACTCAAAGATTATGTCTATTATTTTCTTTATCTTAATCGGTCCGATCTCACTTTCATTTGGCTTCTAGTCGTGTAATTTGGTTTTTGGAAAGATAGGGGCAAAAAGTCGAAACAATCCATAACTTCCTAAAGTTATAATTTCAAAGAGATTACATGTTGGAGTCATTTTAGCGGTGGCATTATAAGCAATCTGGTCAAAATGATTTGCTTATGGTAACATCAAATGAGCTAATGATCATCTTTGTCCACAATTAAGGAAATCTCTTACAAATCTGGTATTATCATTTCACCACGGTAAAGAACATGTCATAAATCACATTAATATAACAATTCTAACACAAAATGAATAAATATAACATTTTCCTTCAAGAGCCCCATCTCAAAACTACAAATCATGCAAGAATTTAATCCTGAATCCGTTTTCCGTTTCAAATCATATCTAATATGGTTGGAAAATGTCTCCCAACCTGATTTCACAAAAATACTCACTTACCTTAGTCACAAATAGCACTTCAATATCATAGTTGATATTTTAGTGCATAAAGGCTATTTATAAAAGCAGCATATATATGTTTATGCCATGCTCATCATCAAGAGGTTCTACTCGTAAAAGGAAAATTAGGAAATCATCCGGTGGTTTCAACATATCAAGAGTTGTCATCTCAAACAGAGCAACCAAAAACCAAAATGGCAGGTCAAAAGCACCAGATATTTTTCTATCCACTGCTCATCATCTTTTCTTAAAACCATACTTCTTGCGTTCATAAAATAGGTCAGTTTTTGCACTACCTAAATTAACAATTTTCGGGCATCCATCCCTATCTTTCTCCTGCTGCGTACACTCCTTGCAGTAGTAGGCATCAGAAATCCCTACTCCTCCACAGATAACACAGCGACCCTGAAAGGACCCATAGTTGCATTCATCACAAACCCGCACAAGCGTGCAAGGGCGCACATAGGAGTCACAGATTACACACTTCCCATCACATTTCTCACAAAGTCTTCCAATGGCAATTCCCGGCTGCTTCCGGCACATAATCAGATCTGGATGATGCTTGGCCATGCTTTCTGAAACAAGCTAGTTCCTTAATGAGAGGTAAAGAACACAAAATCCCTGCATGGCATTTTTTTTATCAGAGATTTTATTATCAAGAAGACAGAAAAGCTCAACCAAAAACAGAAAGAATATTAACAGCATCTCAGTTTCTAATTTCTATACTGGATGAGTAAATAATATGTCCTCCAAAGAACAAATGACAATGCATGGCATATCAACATCAAGCAAAATCAACTGCTTGGTTTAGACAACCGACTACCATCTGATGACATAAAAAGAAAATTTCCAACTTCCCCATAATCATCCAATAACGGATTCTAGGCAATTGAAAGGCTCTTCTGATCAATCCAGAGATCATTTAGATTCCATTAGTTATGAGGATTTGGAATATCACATATTGATCAATCAACGATTCTTTGGGACCCTTCCTTTCTTCAAACAGAACAAACAGAGATAGAATCAGGCGCCCTTCTCCTAGCAATTTGCCATGTTTCTTCAAGTAAAATGGATTTTTTCTTTTAATTTCAACATTACCTCCTCCATTCGTTGGACGCATACAACTAGACAAGCAATCAAAATGTACAAAATTTGCGTATAATATGTAAGCATTAAAAATCCAGATAAATGTCACACAATCATATATATTTCCACGTTCTTCAGAATTCTACAACAGTTCAGCAGTCAACTCAGAGAAAAAGGAATATGGGTGGGGTCCGGATAGATAATATTTTTTTACGGACAAATGAATGTGAGGGGACAATAAGAAAAAAACCATTGCAGTGCCTGAGGTAAAAACAATTTCAAACATTTGTCCATGATGAGGAATTCAACACTGAGTTTAAAAGTATGCTTCTGTTCGAGTTTTGAGCCATATTCAAGAATGGCCAAAACTTTGCTCCTCACAATATGAACTTAACTGATCGATCAAGTTTCTCCCATCTCTAGTAATTAAGTGTCAGTTTATCATCACACTACAGCAGCTACTATTTCATTCTAGCACCATGGTCCAAGAGACAATCCATACAATACAAAACCCATGTGAAATGGAGGAAAAAACAATTCTTTTCTTTTCTTTTCTTTTCTTTTCTTTTCTTTTTCTTATCAGATCCAACTGAATTTAGTCACTGATGGCAAACCAGAATATCTTAGGTCATCAACTTCCAAGCAAGGTATAAGTTCTACGGACCTACCTAAAATTTGACCAAACAACAGTAAGTCCAGTGTATTGTTTGTCACTATGTCCAATATATAGATAATCATTGTCAAAAATAAACTGAAATATACCATTGTAACAATACATGAATGACATGCAGATTATTTCCTTTCAAATTGTGTTACAAAATGGTCCTTTAAACCTAACTTGTTCCAAGAAAAAGTAATTGCACCACTAAATCCTACAAAAGCTCCAATCAACCCTCAAGATTTCCTTAACTGCTTCTTCCCCTACTCTTTTTCTTAACAATAATTAATAAGCACAGTCCAGTTACTTATATTTTGTCCCAAAATAACCCACCCAACTATATTTTAACCCAAACATTCTCAATCGCACTTCATCAAACACTTATTTCCTATAATACAGCTATCAGTTTAGGAACAATGCATGACCTATCAAGAACCAAGATGCAATCAAGTACAGTCCATTTTTTAAAAAAGAATTGATAATAATGACATAGCACTTAAATCAAACTTTGATGAGAATATTTCGTAAACATACATTAACAAAATGCCTGTAAAATATAACAAAACCATGTATGTGTCTGCATGGCGTGCACAGCTGACAGCGCTACAGCAGGCAATACATACTCAAACAATGCATCCCAGTGTTTTTTCTAAATTTGATGTTCTTTGACTAGCTTCTTTGTATCCAATTTCAATGCAAAATTTCTAGTTTTATGGTCTTCAAACCCCCAATATTTTAGGTATGTGCACTAACTCCACAGGATTGCCCACCTCCGAATTAATTGGAGGTTGAGTCTGAAATCCACCTTCACCTCCAGAGTCCCTAAATATCCACTTCAGTAGTGCTCCCCCTACCTGATCTATGCCTCCTACAGGTGTAATAGAGTCTGACAAAGTGACACAAAAAGGGTCATTGGGAGGTGGAGCACCTACAAGAAATGTTCTCATTGATGGAATGACAACACCTATATTGGAGGTGAAGGTGAAGGAACCTCTAATGGTGACGGTAACAGTGAATAGAAACAATATAGCTACCGAGGAGGTTCAGGATTAGAATGCAGGATACTGCAGGGAGGAAAGTATGGGTTTATCGTTGGTGCCTTATGAGGAGGAATGTCTCAGGGTCAAGACAGCAGTTGGGAACTATGTATGGGGATAATGTTGTTCTTGGTTTCTCTTCCTCCGACAAACAACATAACGGGTTCACCATCATATCAGATTCGGAATAGATTAAAAAGATTTTACATATCGTAGGGCTTTCATAGGGAGGATGTGAAGACCAATTTAAAGCACTACTCACTACGATAGAGGCGGGCCACTCACTTGAAATCAAATCAAGTTTTAATAAAAGCAGGGAGTTAAAGCGTTTTTCTTGGACAATCAACTACGACGCTAAGGGAGGTAGCTCAAGTCAAGTGAAGACAAAGGAATAGTATTATGAAGACATCCTTGGTTACTCCTATTGATATATTTAATATTTTTTGCTTATAAAAAAAATTATCCACTTCACTCCACTCTCACCCCAACTTCACAAAGACCAAGCAAAAGAAGGATTGGTGTGTCGGAATTTAACTCGCACAAAAACGCCAAAATGCAAACTACATGTTGGACATAAGATCCGTTTATGTAACATTCACGCCAACATGCACAAAGCAATACAAATGAAATAAATCTTGTAGACACAATCCTACGTTCCAACAGGCAAATTTTCGAGAAAGGAAAAAAAATGCCATATATGAACGCAGGATTTTGTAGATCTGCATTCCAACTCCAGGAAAACCATCTTCGAGAGTAATCTTGAAATAATCCAAGCTAAAAGCATCGTAGAGTCATCCTGAGCTATGACTCATACACAATGACATGAGTTAGAAACAATTCAGTGTATTTAGAGAAATGAGTTAAAACAAATTCACCATATGAGAAAGAAAAAGTACAAGCCAGTGCCAAAAGAAGAACAAAAGAGCTACAACAACCAAAAGAGGAAAACAAGGTAAGATACTAAGATTGGAAAGCACATGGATGCCAGTCGGGACCCGAACAACGTCGAGTACCATTACCAAACAATAAGGAAAAACAAGAAAAAACCCTAGATTAAAATTGAAACCTCGCTGTAAGATGGGAAGGAAGGGCGAAGTTCTGCCTCTGTTTGACTTCTAAGAAAACCGAGAGGGGTAGGCAGGTGCGTGGGCGAGGGTGTGTTGCCGGATACAAGTCTGCTACAGTGAAGCGAGAGAGAGAAAATCAGACAGAGAGAGAGAGAAACAAACGGAAGAGAGGGGGTGTTTAACCAGAAAACATAACAAACAGCCATAGTAACAAACTTAAAACAACGAAATAATACTTGAAAACGCAAGAAACATACCCACAGCTAACCCGCGCCGAGGAGGTTCTAACGTGCGCCGAGGGCGAAGGGTGATGCTCTGCTGACTGCTCCCTTGGTGTAAATGTTGAAGAGACTACTCGGAGGGAAAGTGGAAATCTCGAAAACGATCGAACCATCGCTATTTGGGCCAGGCCTTTTAAGGACAGACCTAATAATTTTATCTCCTGCTTCAATAATATGGTCTAACTACACGTGGAATGAGGCCCACATGGCCCAACCCATTTAGAAGAACGAAAGAACGTTCTCATTTTTATTCCGTTTCATTAAAGCCGAAAGTTAATTAAAAAACAAAAGGAGTGTGCCTTCTAATGAAAAAGAGTGTCGAGAAGAAATGTATTACTGTTAATGAGATGTAGAAGTGCTCTAATGAGATTGGGTCGAATTGTAATACACTCGTTTGGGCTTTTTTTTTTTTTTGAATAGGAAACTGATGTCATTCATTCATTCATTCATCAAAATATAATTAAGAAGTTATAATAACATGAATATACAAAGGAAATTCTTCTATATCATAAGTATCCTCTAATCAAGGGTGTGCTCCGACTTTGACAGTGTTGGAATTCAGAGTTTCCGACTCCATGACAACCGTCGGAGTTGACTTTTCATTTCGACTCTGACTCTGAAATAGTCTGATCGGAGTTTGAACAGAATTCCGATCCGAACTCCGATTTCGAAATTGGCCTAATTAGGTCCATTCCAAAATCAAATGACCTCAATTGGGTCATTTCAATTCTAAATGAGCTCAATTGAGCTTATTTTCTAATGTAAGCTGTCACAACTTTTTATCTATTGAGGTTTCACTACTAATTAATCTTAAATAGTTAAACAAATAATACAAATTAATAATTACAATGCTAATTGTTAAGCCAATAAGCCTAATAGCATAATACAAAAAATAGTCCAAGACTCCAAACTGAATAATACAAAATACAAATTAAATTATTAAATCATTTTCTACCACTGATTCAATAGGACCCGAGATTACTAAAAACAAATCTGTCGCAGCAAAATAATTTGTCGTTGGAACTTATACGGACTCATACCTGAGAATTGAGATTAAGATAAAATTAAAATGTATTATTATCAATAAAAATTAAAATTAACCAGACATGAAACAAGTAACTGTAAATTAGAAAAAAAAAATATACGCCGCCGTCAATTGCTTCATTAGTCATTGACAAGTATGTTGGGGTTGATAGCTAGATCTGTGAAATCATAAACTGTATAAATTTAAATTTAAATAGATTTATGAAATTATAGAAAAATTAAAAAAATCATTGAAATAATTGAGTAATTATATAAATTTTGTTACTTTAATCATTAAAAAATAAGTAAATAAATTAATTTAATTTTACCTGACTCAAGCTTGTAGCTCATAACATCGATGCCAATGCTTTCTAGTCCAGTAGGTACATCACTGATCTAGTTTTGTGTGCAAATGAGGGCATCCATGGTTGACGGTGACAATGAACTCCGGTAGACATCCAACACTTAACCTCTAGTGCTAAATACTGACTCAAATACAACTGTAGTGATAAGAACGGCTAGTACATCTCGAGCAATACGAGAAAGGATCGGGTACTTGATGGAATTAGTCATCCACCAAATCAATATCTGAAACTCCTCACTAGGTTTCTCGACCTTTGCCAGTATATACCACTCAGTCTCATTCATACACTGTAGTGGATTTCTCGTCAACCGTGCATGAAACAACGTCATAACGTTGAAGTCTCGGGATCGAGTGGTTGCACTGGCCTAACTCGAACGGCCATCTATGGCTGGTCTTGAACTCGAGCTCGAATGTGAGGTACCTGTGGCTGCTAAGGATGAAGTAGGGCTACTAGCACTGTAGTGGGTGTATAAATCGTTCAAATCTGCCTTAAGCGCTGTGATAAACGTCGATGCCTTCACTATCCCAAGAACCTCAGTTGCTCACCATTCTACCACCCCAACTTCAATCGAGGGTCGAGAATCGATGCTATAAATAATAATATATTTATCTTCTCAACTTACCCCCAATATTTATTATATTTAGACTGTATCTGTGATGTTATACCAGATAATAGTCCGCTCGTGTCAGCACAACCTTCTTTCAAGTGGTGGTATAGGATGGATATCTCGTTGAACCACATGTTTGTCGTTGCATATGTAGATCCAAAAACCTGTATCGTGATATCATAAAAGATCTGTAAAAAGCTGACAAACTTGGATACATGTGTTGTCTAGCAGACCAAGCACCCTTCTATCAGGCTCCAACAGGGCATACCTCAAAACCTCCATCCTCAATTTCCAACCACTCAAATGCCTTCTGGTACTTTAGTGCCACATTCAACATCAGATAAATGAAGTTCCATCGAGTGAAAACATCCAGGCACAACATTTTTGAAAACTCAAGCCCAACATGTTTTGCTATTGCCTTGAACTTCCACAGCGTTTGGAGAAAAACTCTCTCATACCGCACAATGCTACAGACTTTCTTAATGGAGTCATCCACATCTTCCATCCACACCTTCCATTCCCTTAACTGTTTCATCATTGAAAAATATCCAATTATCATAATTTATAAAAATATAAAAACAGTACTATTTTCGCAGACTTTAATCATAAAATATTAAAATATAAAATACAAAATTAAAACCAGAAAGACTCACTAACAATAAGGTTGATTATGTGAGCAATACATCGAATATGGATATACTAGTAATTTTTAATCAAATCTTCTATCACCCTCATATTCCGCATAAACCACTTGATGGCAGTCTCTTTGTCACCAGCATTGTCAACTGTAATGCATAAAATTTTTTGGATGCCCCAATTCATTATACAATCATCTAACTCTACCCCAATTGATGCACTCTTATGGTCAACTATTTTTTTAAATCTAATAATCCTCTTTTTAATATTCCACTCACTGTCAATATAGTGTGTTGTGATACACATGTATGAGGTATTCTATACAGACGCCATATGTCGATCGTAAATGACATTCTCTAGCGAATGGTGATGAACATCTTCTTCATCTCTGCCTTTTCCCTCAGATGCAACTCCATACAATCGCGCATCACTGTATAATGGACTGAGAGTGAAAATCTTGGATCAAACAGTTTCACAAAATAGCAGAACCCTTTATTCTCAACCATGGTAAAAGGCATCTTATCCTGTATAATCATCATCGCAAGCGCCTCACGAAACATCTTCTCACTGTATTGAGGGACCACCAGGTTCCTTGCTTGTGTCTCTGTTTCATCAATGACTGTAGAAGCCTCATAACTAAAATTAGTCTAAAACCCACCTGGGGCTGCATTTAATAATTTATTATCAACATTAGTTTTAAGTGAAAATTAAATGGGATTAATATTAAATGAATGAATCAAGTAGTATACATATGGCCCTATAGGAATAGTCTGAGTGTTTGACACTAATCTCTTGATGTCATCCCCTTTGCTATTTGGTACCGCTAGCAATTGTTCAGATGTGATGATAGACAAGATGTGCCTTGCCTTTTTTAATGACACCCAACTTGAGCACCACAATGGTTGCACTCAGCCCATGGCTTTTTGGGATCCCCATCCTAAACCTTCGTGAAATGTTTCCATGTCCACGATTTTTTTTATTTGATCGTGGATGGGGTGGTGTCGCAGCTGCTAGGTGTACTGGTACATCCAAATCCTAAACCGGATCGTCCCCAAGACCCATCTCCTCCTCCTCAATAAACTAATCGAGACCTTCTGCTTCTAATTCTATGTTGACTAGAAGTGGAAATCCACTGCTAGCACACGAGGTTCGTGCTCGAGTGGTGCTGGGTAGTCGACTCTAAGTTTGACTCGATACTGCTGCTTGGGACACCGATGGAGTCCTGGCATCCAGAGTCTCATATGGAGTCGGAGTCCCACTAGCACTAAATAAACTTATATATAAGTTTATATATAAACTTATAAAGCATTAGCCAACTCATCTTTGCACAACCAATATAATCCGCTTCTTAAAACTTATTTAAGATGAGAAGTGAGGACTGAGTGCAACTTCTTTCTTTAAGATTTTAAAATCTAAAACTTCATTCGTACACTGTTGTAAAAATGATTCACTCAAACCTGTCAATTTAAAAGAAAAGCAATAAAATACAATATTAGGAAAAGTTCCATATGAAGTTGAAAAGGTTTGATATAAGCTAATCAAAGTGGGAAAAATAGAAAAAGTACTGTTCTTAATCATCTATAAATGCTTTTTTTAGTTGGATGATCCTTTTGGCTATCATTTATCAATATCTACAGATCATCCTAAACCAAACAATCATTAACACTTCATTTTCTTTCTGATTTGTTTCCATCATGTGACAACCAGCTAGCTATATATGTTTGATGAAAGAATATCAATCAGAAATCATGTAAAAGACCATACTAGTTTATCATTTTTTTATAACTTGTAGCCTTATATAATTATATAAATTATAATTTATATATAGGACCGAACAACTCATTATCCACCAGTTTTTATACCAATAGTAACTCTTTAAATATTAGGTGTTTGGTTTGGTAGATGTCATGTAAGCCCATAAATATATTATGTGCTCTTTAATAGTATTATAATACAAAGGTTCAGTTGACAATTAAATCACACTAGCAATCCAAAAGTCAACATATCTCTGCATTATTTATCTAAAATATTACGCAAATTGTTTTGTTTAAAGCAACAAGTTTTTGGACTAAAATAATGCCCCCAAGAGGGCAACGTTATAATAACAGCATCATTATTGGGATTGACTTTAGTAAGACATTAGTATACATTCAAATGGTTGAAAAATATGATTGAATTTTTAGAGAATTATTTGAATTCTTGGCTGAAAATGAAAGATTATGAGAAAAACTTCCAAAATTTGCAAGGTGAAACAGAAGGAAATTGAAAAGAACAACCTGAAGAAGTTTGTGAATGCAATCATAGCTATTAGCTAAGATTATAGGATATATATATATATATATATATATATTTTCAGCTGTAGGGATAATAAGAGCAACAAATAATTGATTGAAATTACTAATTTCGATGTCATATAATTATCTTTTATTAAATGTCATATAATTATCTCATGAAAGACCATACTAGTTTTAAGTTTATCATTTTTTTTATAGCTTTTTTATTCTTTTTTGATAAGTTCAATAACACAAATCATACAGTGATACAATATACATACATCTTATATTACTGTGATACACCATAAGGCATAAAATTCAACCCATGTGATCATAAGCATGATCTAATTCAAACCTATTAGCTTATACCAAACCTAATAAGGGTAGAGATCCACTTAAATACAACATTAATAAAATTTCACTTTATTAAGACATTTCCACAAACACCTCGCATACACTTAAATACAACATGAAATCCAACCTATAAAATAGTGGCTTATTTCCTCCATACAAAATTAACACAATAGAAAACAATTAACACAATCCAACCTCAATTTTGCAGATTAAAATTAAAAAAAAAATTCCTATTTTGAAGCCCTAAAATTTAGGACCATTACCAATTAAAAAGGCCACTGTTCTCCTAGGCAATGGCAGAGCAAGGTATAACTCGAAGACGGCGCGTCACGGCTATAAAAGTGGGGAGCTGGTTGCTTGAAGACGAGAGAAGATGAAGTGGAGCTGGGCTGCTGGAGCAGGAGAACAGAGAAACTAAAGCGAAAGAAAGAAGAAAGAAGAGGAGAAAGAGAAGAGAAAGAAGGGAATCGAGAGGGGGGCAAGTGATAACAAGATGGCGTTGTTCCTAATTAATTGGAACGACGTCGTTTCATTAAAAAAAAAAAGATACAAAACGAATTTTTTTTTGAAAAAAATCAGAATTCGGAGGCAAAAATTGGAGCAATCGTATCCTCCGACTCCAATTTCGAACTCTGACTTCAGAGTCGGAAATGTTCTGACTCCGATTTCAACTTTCGACTCCAATCAGAGTTGGAACCGGAGCGGAAGTCGGTCAAAAATCAAAAGTCAAAATTTTTTTCCCACCCCTACCTCTAACACACAGAGAGCTGACTTAAAGTTTCCCAATTACAATGAACTACTAAACACTCATTTGCATCTTCAATTAACATTCCTCCTAAACTCCAGTTAGGGACTTGTCGATTAAGTTGGTCTATGACAAGCTTGGCATCTCCCTCAATAATGACTTGCTTGATGCCAAGTTCTTTGCAAAAAATGGTTGTAATTAGTAGCCCATAGGACTCGGCATCAAAAGTGTTGCCTGTAAACTCCCTATTGGCCCTTAAAGTTCTAGTAACAAGGCCTTGTTGGTCTCAGATAATCACCCCCACACCTATTCTCCCCATTTCTGGTTGTCTGGCTGCATCCTAATTGGCCTTATATGAGCCAACTTTCGGTAGCTTCCATGTTGTCTGCCGTTGGTCTATCTGATGGGAGTTAGTGGTGATAGTGGTTGCCTCTTTAAAATCGTGAAGATCTGCCTTAGCATTTTTAAGGATTGAAGAAGGGGGACCAAATACCTAGTTGTGAACAAAATCATTTTTGCATGACCAAATGCCTTCGAAAATCATAGCAGCATCCTCAAGGTCGCTCTGCTTCAATTTCTGGACAAGGTTAGACCAAATATTGATAAAAAGATCATTATGTAAATGCATTTTTTGAGTTTTATCACAACATTGGATCCAGACATCTTTAGAAGCTTCACACCCCTAAAG
The DNA here is from genome assembly GCA_036559045.1 of Platycarya longipes. Taxonomy (NCBI): domain Eukaryota; kingdom Viridiplantae; phylum Streptophyta; class Magnoliopsida; order Fagales; family Juglandaceae; genus Platycarya; species Platycarya longipes. The sequence goes on from CM071801.1 coordinate 25,143,103, forward strand.
AATGTGGCCTGAGGTCTCGGTTTCTATGTTGCAAGTTGAGCATACGCTCTTCTCTAAGATTTTCCTTCTCTTTAAATTGGCTCGGGTGGGTAAAGTTTCGCTACAAGCCCTCCATAAAATAATTTTATTGTCGGTGCCATGTTGAGTTTCCAAATGCTCTTCCATGTGGCTGTATCCCCCTTTCTGTTTGAATATTCACCCTCGAAATCTTTTTCTAACTGCCTCTGATGATGGTAGCCACTCTTGACTGAATATTGGCCATTAAAGGTGGAGATCCATACTAGCTTGTCTCCTCGGCCTCCAATGCTGATGGAAATCGACTTAATGGCCTTGATCTCTAATTTCAAGAATAACTCTTGGAGCAAACAGTTATCCCATCTCCTAGAGACAGGGTCTATAATATCACAAAGTTTCTCACACTAACAACTAGGATCATTTTGTGAGAAAACTTGAAAAGATGGTAGGCTTGGAATCCATTTCTCCGACCATATATTTATACTCTTGCCATCGCCAACTATCCATACTAAGCCTGATTTGAGAAGGAAAATACATGCATGTATACTTCTACTTGCAAAGGAAGGACTTGATCCCACTTTAGCTTCCTTTAAATCTATTGAAGGGAAGTACTTTTGTTTGATAACCATGGCAGCCAATGAAAAGGGGTTCTAAAGCATCCTCCACTTTTATTTGGCCAAGATGGCCAGGTTGAATCCCCTAAAATCTTGAAAACCCAGGCCTCTTGAGTCCTTAGCTAGACTAAGTTGGTCCCAAGAAACCCATTGTATCTTAGATGAGTCCTCATTGTAGCCCCACCAATTTGATGAGCCAACTGCCTTTATTCCCACAATTTGAAGTAATTGAGACTGAAGATCTGGCCAAGTATTTTTACTTAAGTAAATTGCCGATTTCTACTTATTAAGGGTCTGACCTAAAGCTTGCTCATAGAGTTCTAGGATGGAAAGTATGTTTGTAAGCTCAGGAGGTGAGGCATGGCAGAAGAGAAGACTATTATCTACAAAGAATAAATGGCTAACTTTAATGGGTCCTTGTCCTAGGGGAACACTTAAGATTTCACCTTTTAAGTCCTCCTCTATCAAGAGGGCTAATAATGCCTCAACAACCGGGATAAAAATATAAGGGGAGAGTGGATCCCCCTAGCAAATACCTCTAGAGGGAAGGAAAGCCTACTGGGGTTCACCATTAACTAATATAGAGTAGGACACTAAACTAAGGCATCTTTGAATCAGTTCTATCCATTGACTTGGAAAACTAATTTTCTCCATTACTTATTGGACAAGCCCATATTCCATTCTGTTGTAGGCCTTGCTCATGTCCAATTTAAGCATCATAAACCTCTTTTTTCTTTTCATTTTGGTTTTTATAAAATGGATGACCTCATAGGCGACAAGAGTATTGTTTGAAATAAGCCTTCTCGGCATAAATGCACTTTGGTTGATGGAGATAAGGTTCGGGATGATAATCTTGAGTTTGTTTGCCAGAGTTTTAGACATCATGTTATACAGCACGTTACACAAACTAATGAGTCTAAAATCTCCCACTCTTTTTGGATTCTTGATCTTAGGGATTAGGGAGATGAATGTATCATTAACTTCTCTAAGGGATGCCCCTTTGTTAAGGACTTGTAAAACAAAACTCATAACTTTGACCCTTACGATATCCTAATTTTTCTAATAAAATTGGGTTGGGAACCCATTAGGTCTAGGGAACCCTAAAGGGTTCATCTGAAAAACTGCCACCTTCACTTCTTCTATAGTAAACGGTCTTAACAAAATATCCAACATGTCCAAAGTAATCTTAAGCTTTAACAGAACCAGGCATTTAGAGATATTAAAAGGAATAGAATTCATGAATAAGGAAGAGAAGGCACCTGATATAATGTCGCCAATGTCCTCTTGTTCCGTGGCTTCAAGACCATTTGAGTCGGCTATTGAATTAATAGCATTAGTCTTCCTCCTTTGGCTCGCTTGATTGTGAAAAACTGAGTGTTCTTGTCCCCTTTTTTTAACCAATTCCGCTTCACCCTCTGTCTCCACTTCAAATCTTCCTTAGCTAATCAACCTTCCACCTTTTTTTGAATATGGATTAGGTGATGAAGAAGATTGTCCTCTTCCTTGTCTTGTAGGTGACAGATCCATTCAAGGTCCCGAGTGGAGTGATTATGAGCCTACATTCTCAACAATTTATTCCACTTGATGAGGTCACGTTGGCAGTGTTCTAGCTTTGATCTCATAGTTCCAGCCATAATGTAGTTCCTCAAGCCATTGTTCCATGTCTGCTGAATAACTCCAGTACATTCCTCTCGAAGCTCCCAGGAAGCTTTATATCGAAAATTGGGTCCCTTCTCTACCTCTTATTACTACTAATCTGGTAATAAATATGAAGGGGGCATGGTCAGACTTCACAACAACTAACACCTTACATGGAGCTGAACTGAACTTCTTGAAAAATTCCTCATTCGCCAAGGCTTTGTCTAATTTTTCTTTTGTGAAGTCTCTACCGTTTCTATTGTTCAACCATGTGAATTCTGGGCCACTATATTGAAGATCATGGAGGCCACAGTGTTCAAGTGCCCTTCTAAACCTTTCTATCTGCTTATAAGGTCCTCTAGCGCCTATAAATTTCTCCTTGTGATGTAAGATCTCGTTAAAGTCGCCAGCGCATAACCATTGGGTCTTGGAAAAGAGAGGGGGGGGGGGGGCTTTATAAATTCCAACAAATCCCAGCTATTATTCCTCTTAACAGTTTCGGATGTCCATAGTATCCGCTAAATTGCCAAGGGGTAGTGCCACGTCCATCATCAACCATAGTAGTAACATGCCATTGGGTGAAATTAATCAAGCTGACCTTCCATGCGTTTTTCCACAAGAGGGATAAATCCCCACTCAAACCAACACTATCGACCGCAAAACACCCATCAAATTGAAGCTTCCTTCTCACTTCTTCCATACGACTCTTGTTACACTTAGTTTCCACAAGGAACACTAAGTGGGGTTGCTTTGGAACACTAAGTGGGGATGCTTTTCCTAAGTAATTTTTCTAAGGATCCTAATTGCCCAAGGGTTCTCAAACCTTCAGCAATTCTAGGTAATGGTATTCATAGATGGTGGCAGTGCTAGCTACTTGCACTTGCCGTATGTTCTTGGCTTGGGAGCAAGTCTCCATCTAGTTTAGTTCTCTCTAAAAAACACACATCCTTTTACTTCCTTCAATATTCCCTTTTTATATCTAGGTTTTAACTGTAGATTAGTGATGTCAGCTAAACCAACTCCAAGGTCATTTTTCACACATGCATTTCTTTTTCATTTTCCTGCTTTTGTCGTTCTAGGGGCTTCACCTATCTTACACTGCATATTAGTACTCAGGGGGTATGTATATGGGGCTTTTGGGCATCCTTCTGTCAATTTGTTATCCAGCTTGTCTTTATCCCCATTAAATTCAGTGATTACCGGTCCCTCTAAAATGGTGTGCCTATAGTCTTGTAGTGAGCTTGTATCCAGCTCCATAAAGCTACAATTTTGCTTAAAGTTCAAAAGGGTATGTTCAAACCTGGGTAGGTTGGCTCCTTTAAAGCTTTGAGGGAGAGAGGCTCCCAAGTCAAGATTCTTTGGAAAGGCCTTCTAGAAACTTCAGTAGAGGACACTTTTGGTGTAGTAATCAATTCTTTTGGAAGTTTTGCGGACTTGTCACTATTGCTTTCACCATGGCTTCCACCCTCCATGGGCACGAGTATATCCCCATTTCCCCCTGTTTGTTTTAACCTCTATCTTCCTTCATTAATTCCTGTTTTCTTCCAGTTTCCTCACCCTGCTCTTTCTGGCTCCTGTTCTGTTCCGTAGTCTCTGATTTGCCCCATATTTGCGCCAATCAAACAGAGATGTGTTTCTTAGTTGACCTTGTAGCCAAGCTCCAAAGGAGAGTTCCACCTTTCCCCCATAGTTTTGGTCATATTTAGATCTCAGGCAATACTTCCTTTTATGAAATATTATTCCACAATGGAAACATAGATTTTGAAGTCGTTCATATTTTAGGGATATCTGGTATTTCTTTTGATTGAACTCGAGACATTTCCCCCTCAATAAAGGTTTATGTAGGTTGATAGCAATCCTGATTCTAAGGCACATTCCCTAGGAGGAGCCATCCGATTCGGCATCAACCCTAAGCACATGCCCAATGGAAGTCCCAAAATCCCCTCCTATCTTCTCGTCCATGGCACCAAGGGGGAAATTTTGGCATTGAACCCAAAATGGTTCAAAACAGAATTGGAGAGTGTTTATTGAAACTATTTCATCAATTTCTTAAAGGGTAAGGAGATTTCTATCAAAACTCCAGGATTGTTCGCTCAAGACCTTTTCCTTATCCTTTAGCATATGAAATTCTATAATGAAACATTGTTCATTCAGATCTTTGAAATGAACCCAACCCATAAGCCTCCATATCTAGGCCATAGTCGAGCAAAATGCTTCGTTGTTGATCTCTTTCTTCGTTAGGACTCTGCCCATGATTCTGTATTTGCCTTTTAGAGATGCGTCCTTTGAGCCTTTGTCTTTAATATGGAAAATGTTGGTTTTCTCCTTAGAAAGGTGTAAGCGCTTCCATCGATTGGTTAGATCTTCTTCCATATGGACGAAAATTGAGTTAATACTGAGACTCACAACTTGCGAGACCACTCTGTTTGTCAAAAAACAACGGCACTCAAATCCTAACCCTACTCAAGAGAGAAAAAAGGGACTTCTCCACTCATTTGGCCCTTGAGTAATGATACATGCACTATCATTTTTATGATCTTTATATAATTATATTTTAAAATGAAGGTATTTATTTAAATTAATATTATTTTTATAAATTGCATTATTAAGATCAATGTCACTATAGTCATGTTCAATACCTTTCTATGTACCAATATAAAAGTGTGATTGAATTTAATAAAAAAAAAAATTGTTTTTGTCAAGCAAAAATTCTTGAAATAGTTTCAAACTTCAAATAGGAATTGATCAATATTGTTACTCATATGTTTAACTGAAGTAAAAGAAAATAAGAAAATAAGTTCAACTTTACAAGAATCTTTCATTCATGGTTAGTGAACATGTTCGGCAATACGAGATAGATATTTGTCATCACATTTTTTATTAGAAAAATGACACTTGACTTTTTGAGTTTACCTCCATTCAAATATTTATTTTATATTTTTTAATAGTTAAAAAATGATTATCAATAAGGTGATGCACTTTTTATTTTTAAAAAATATTTGAAAGAAATACAACCAATAATAAATTTAAGAGGACAAACCCATAGGTTGGAATCACCCTTTTTGCTATCCTTAACAAAGTTTTGAATACAATTTCAATTAAGGCACTAAAATAAAATATCTTAATACCAATATCGTTTCGAGTACTATTTTGAAAAAATTTATATATAGATAAATTAATTATATGTGTATAAATTATAGTATCATGAAAGGAGAATAGGGATTTGATTATCAATTTTCGAGAAAATAAGATTAAAAAAATTAAGAAAATATTCTTTAGATGTGAGAATTGGAAAAAAAATTATAGAGAAGTCGTATTTTTTACATTAATTACAAAAATACATTAATTTCGGCCAGTAGATTGAAAACTTGCAGGCATTGACTAAGACCTTATTTATTTTCTAAAAATATCTCATCTCATCTCAAATTCATCATTACATTTTTTCAAATTTTCATACAAAATAAAATAAACAATTCAACTTTTTCAAATCCCAAAAAAACTTTTTCAAATTTCAAAATAAACGTAATATTAAAAAAATATATTATAATAATATATTATTCTTTTTTTAACTTTTATCTCATCTCATCTAATCTATGGAAACAAACAATGCCTAAAATTCATTTGATATAGCCTTTTTTTCTAAGCTTTTTTTTTTCTAAGCTAAAATAGCCATTATTTGATCCAATGTGAAACACTTATCTCTCACATACTATTTACTGTTTTAGCCCCATACTCGCTGGTGCAATAGTGTATTCAAAACATTTATCCGCAATCTATTGTCATTGTGTTAGTTAGTAAGAGTTCAAGCAAGTTTTCATTATAAAAAGAAAATCTGAGAGAACTTTTGTACTTAGGAGCCCGTTATTTATACCCTGTGCCCATAAGAACGGTCCTTATATGTCCTGTGAGATCCCTGTCTTTTCCATTATTCTTCTGTAATAGTCTCTTAAATGTGGGGCGTCTTCAACAGCGGTGTAATTAATGCAATGTGAGACCCGGGTGGCATACCATTGATGTGATTCAACCTACAGTCTTGTTTCCCTACTATAGCAGCCTCGCCTTGGAAATGGTGGAATTACTACTTACATGACCTATCCTTTTAGAAAATGATTTTAGAAAAGGAAGAAGAATTTCATTCGTTTTAAAACCTTTAATTCATATTCAGAATACAAGACTCTACATGATAAAATAAAATGTTCTTTTACAATAAAACAGGTTTAGAGCAGAAAAACATTTGACCTATAAAATAAAAAAGCTTCTCATACATTTTCTCTTTCATGCCCAGATTATTGTGCTCTTCCCCTTAGGCCATATCCATCCAGATGTGTTCTGCTCATTTAGCTCCTATTGGAGGCATATATAAAAATTAAAATAAGTCGAATACTTAGTAAGTATTATTTCATACCATAAAAATATAACAACATAGGTTTCCAGTCATGTATTCATCAATCATACATACATATATACATACAATACAATACATATGTTCATTTTCTAAAATATCACTAGGTGTGATTTTTCATTAAAAGGGACGGTTTTCTTTTCGTAAAATGTTTTGTCCCACTTAGTGCAGTGCCTTCATTTCCTGAAGAGTCTAAAGACTTTTCTATTCTCTTATCGTTTTCTATTGGCCGTTACACACTATTATGCATTGTGTGCTACGGGTTGGAAATCTATCAGTTTGGGGGCAGTATTGGGTGCACTACCAGCACTACGTCTCGGCATTGTAATCAGTCATTTCTTTAATACTCTTATCGTTCATTCGTTCGTCATGTTCGTTACTTATTTTCATATGGGATAGCATACATTCATTCAGATCTTTCTTTCATTCTTTTCTTAGTCAGTTCATTCATAGAAAAACACCATTTTAAAAGCATAAGTATAAACTTAAACATTGTCAGGGCATAAGCACCGTCGTCGGGACATCGCATAACATTAGTTCATGGCATTCATAAAGCATCAATTCATGGGGACATCTTAAAAACATTTTATTTACATCGGTAAAAGCATCAGTGTACAAAAGCATGAGACAAAAGTATCAAGTTTTCATTTTATTTTTAAAAGGTTATATCCAATAGCTACTACATATAGATATCCATCACATACATACAATTACATACTTAGGGTGCAATAAAAGGAGCTGCATACAAAGGCTCGTACGTGCATATACTTGAAAACTTATACTTAGCATCTTTTCTTAAAGCGTGACTCATTTTCATAAGCATCGTCAAGAGAAATATTTTCTTTTTCATTTCTTTTGTATTTTTAGAAAACTCTAGAAGGCGTATAAACATAATACTTACATGAACTCCTTGCTATTCTCATACCATGCAATCTAGTCATGTGCGTGTCAGATGGCAACCGACCTACATATATACACATAACTTACCGTCATTCTCTTTCTAGTACATAAGCAACTAAACTAGAAAGAATCTACCATCCACTTAGGACACTCTCCATCTATCCTTGAGCTCTCACGTAACCTTTACTATGCTAAAACCTTTGGGGATCCTGTTATAGACAATAGCTCTTCCAAACTCAACGTCCGACCTTGAGTGCTTATCTACTGAAGTGAACCCCTATTAATCTCGTTTCGATACATGACATAGATCGATCAAGTCATGCATCCCAATCCTAGTCGATACACATGACACTACTGCATCCAAGCCTACTCTTCATCATCATCTTCATCCTTATTCATGAATACCACACGGCTTTAAGCCGCCAACTCTAAAACCTAAACACATGTAACCATGCTTAGGACAGATTACCCATTACATATGGTAAATCCGTTTGACATGCGTGTATCATCAGATACACATGTATCCTATCCCTTATTACCTAAAAGCAACATATAACATGTTGATCACCTGCCTGTGTGAACAAACACCATAGTTCAATGACAACCTTCTCTGTATTGGTTGGCAGGATTTTTCCTACTTCATAGTCCTTTACGAGTTCATCTTAACACTTGATACGATAAGGTACTTCTCAACTACACCTCCATCACATTATGTATTTCAATACTACTATCGAGCTATATCATTACCCACCATTTCACATAATATTACGCCATGTGACTTTTACACCAACACTTAACTCGACATGAGTACGGTTCCTCACATACTCTTATCACACACATTCCCGTTATGTCACTGTAACATGACTCTGGCACTCGCATGTACTCCAAGACATAATACGGCTACACATTAACACTCGTTACTGAGACTACCAATAACATCATAACAACTCGAGGATGCTGTTTTACAGTTCCTGACATTTCACACGCATAATAGTTATAACATTGTTATATGGTGACTCCCGTCACTGTGACCACATGGTCACATGACAAGTACTTTGGGACACTATTCTACAATTCCTGACACTTTATCACGCTCTATGCTCTTCAATTATGCAACCACTCAATCTTCGTGACATGTCTTACGGTGCATCACAACTACATCACATGGAACACTCCACATGTACTCCCTTCCATCCACACTATGCCACATAGAGTACACTTCACGTATACTCTCTTCACAATATATTATGTCACATCACCGTTATGATACACATTACATGGTTCATCATTCCACCATATGTAGTACACTCCACGTGTACTCCCTACAAATCACACTACGCCATATCACCATAGGATACACGCCACATGGTGCATCGCTTTATCTCACGAAGTACACTCTACTTGTACTCCCTACAAACAACACCTGTCCACATCATTGCTTTGATACACCTTACACAATATATCACTCCACCATGTAGAGTAGACTCCATGTGTATTACCTACAAACCACACTACGTCGCATCACCATTATAGCACATGCCACAACCACACTTCACAGCACAATCCACAACACTACTACACAGCACATTACACAACTACACCCTTCAGTACACAGCGAACTCCACAACTACCACAATACAGTCAATCGACTTCACCTCACAACTACACAACAAACTCCACAACCCAACAGCACAATCCACAACCAATTAACTAACTAACATTATAATAACGAGGAAAATAAGGTTATACCATTCTCGAGGTAAACTTGTGCATTGCTCACTTCCCATCACAGGCAGTGGCGTCGGAAGCCACTAGCTTAAGCGGTAACCACTCTGTTGTGATCACTGTCGTAAGCACTGAACGAGATTATCTCAAGACCAAATCTTGGGCTTTAGTAGGTAGATCTAAGTTATGCAAGGATGGCCAATTATGGTGGGTAGTTTGTGGGTGGCGGTGGAAGGATCATCCTTGGCGATTAACACCGTGCACTGTGGCGATCAACCACGTACATGGGAGTTTGGGCTACTAGAGGACTATTTGGGCATTAAGCTAGGCTATGGGTGGTCTTGGGTAGCTTGTGATGGTCTCGGGATAATGGTCTCACGATGGTTGAAGGTGGAGCATAGTGGCATCTAGTCGTGTATAGTGCCTTTGAGAGAGTGAATGAGAGTGTGACAACTAGAATGCTCGATTAGGTGCGGGGTTGGCCATGAAGGAGCTTGGGAGATCAGTGGAGCTAATGGTAGCAGCGGTGAGGCCATACGATGGTGGATCTAAGCTACAAGATAGAGGAAACTCATGAGAGATAAGTGCAAGATGGGTCAGTGCATGGGGGAGAGTGGAGGAGATAAGGGTTGCCTGAGGCAAAGGGGAGGTGCAAGAAGGCTAGAGAAGGTCATTGGTAGCAGCAGTCTGGTAGTGTGACTGCCGGAAGGCAATGGATCTAGCTCAAAGGGGTGAACCCGTGCTTGAGAGAGAAAGAGGTGGTGGGGGTTTGGCTAGGTATGTGGGAGGTCGCCAGTGGAAAGGGAAGTGGAAGTGAGGCCATGGCTAGCAGCGTACAACGGCAAGGGGGGTTACAAGGCTAGGTCTTGGTTCTCTAGTGTGGAAATGATGAGGGGTGCTTGGAGGAGGTATGGCTGACCATGGAGGGCTTGAGGGAGGTCGGTGGAGGCATGTGGTGGTGCTAAGGTGGTGTGTGGTGGCGCCGTGGCGGCAGATCTGAGCTAAATGGATGGAGAAACTCATTTGAAGAATGAGAGAGAGTAGGGGAAGGTGGAGGTTTAGTTGGGCATGAGGAGCTAGGGGAGGTCGCCGGTGAATAGGAGAGCTCATAGTGGCGGCAATGAGGCCACATGGTGGTGCACAACGGTGCTAGGTGAAGGAATTCATGGGTCAAGACTCATTTTTAAGTTTGTGAGATGGAGGCTGCATGGGGGCTTGACGGTGGCTGGGTCTAATGGCTAGGGGTCGCCAATGAATAGGGTGGTGCTAGGAGATAGTTGGCGTGAGGCAGTAGTTCATGGTGGTCAGCGGTGGCACGATTGAAGGAGAAGAAACCCATTTCGAATTTAAGAGAATTTGTGCATGGAGGGGCTGCTGTTGGAGTTGGGTTTGTCAAAAGTGGGTCACCGGCATGAGGGGGTTATATTGGTGCGGCAATGTGGCCAGTAATGGCCAATGGTGGGCTGGTTGAAGGAGGCAACGGCTAAGGGAGAAGGGGTTGGACGCATGGGAGCTGAGGGGAAAGAGGAGAGAGAGGGGAAAGGAAAGGTGGGGAAAAATTTAAGGACATTTAATGTTAAGTCCAACCATTTACCTTGGAGTCTTTAAAATGATCTAACGATGGAATTTAAATACTGATTTGAAAATATGTATACGCTAACTTAACTTAAAACGTTGAAATGGATGAACATAGAATGTTATTTTAATTTAAGTTTAGTTTATAAAGTAATATTTCTTCATCATTATTTAAATGATGAAACTTTATTAATTATTTTTAAGAGAATAAAGTTATCCATTTAAATTAAAGTTTTAAACCTAATTTAAATCTCATAATATTTTAAATAACTAAAATCATATTAATAAAATGATATTTTCACAATTATAATATTTTGGAGCTTTTCAAAATATTATAATTATCTTTCATTAAAATTGGGTTTGGTCCAATAACACTATAAATACCCTTATAAAATATTTATAAGACATTTAAAATATTCGAGAGCATTAAAATATTGGACATACTTTAAAATCAATTGCTATATTTTAAAACACACCATTGTGGCTTCGACACGTACGTCGAGACTCGTGATCATTTGAGAGAAGAATGAGTGGGATGTTACATCCTCCCCTCCTTATAATAAATTTCATTTTTGAATTTGCTCAACATTAAAGAGAATAAGGGCATGTGATTTACACCTACCAAGCTTTATGGGTCATCTATCAATGCTTCCTAGTTAGTGCATCTACGACCCATATTTCTTCATGTAGCATCGTACATAGATTATTGGAGACATGTTTGGGTCAGATGATGTCAGGTTCTCTCACCTTTGTCAGTCACACTTGTTTTCTTCCTTGGTAGCTGGATGTTTTGTGTGCTGGGCTTTAGTCAAGACCCATCATGTTGATTGAGATTGAGTGATCGAAAGGGAAAAAATCTCCTTACAAACATCGTTTCGGTTAACGCACTGAAATGAGATATTTCATTATCAGTATTGTTTCAGATACTATTTTGAAATAATCTCTATGTAGATAAATTAATTATATTTGTAGAAATTATAATCTCTCTCAAGTGACAAACTTGAGTTAGCTTTCAAAATAACATTAATGCAAGTCTAAAAAGTTAAAATATATTTATAAAACTTAATAATAGTTTTCGGATATGAGAACTGAAAAAAATTACAAAAAAGTAAGATAATTTACATTGATTAAAAAGTACATTAATTATGATCAGTGCACTATAAATCGGCCGGTGTTGGTCGAGATGCATCCATATAACTAGTATTTGATACGATACGAAATACTTATTCCACACCATTTACTATTTTAGCACCATACCAGCATGTAGGCACGATATTCAAAACTTGGTCCTCAATTTGTTGTCTCTTCTATTGTCCTATCTTCGTTAGTACTCGAATCGATTCCCTAATTCCAACAGCATCGACAAAAGACTATAACTGACTTCGATGTATTTTTTTCTTCTTGTTAGGCTTTTGATCCATTCTAGCCAATCTAAACCGTTTCATGAAGTGTACTCAAATTTCATCCAACTTCTATAAACTAATAAACCTATTGACCATTCTATCAAGTAAGAAACTTTAGGCTGCCCTTTTCAATGGAGAATAAATTTATACATAAGTTTACACACTATATATCATATATTTTTTAGATTTTTTTTTTATAAAATATTTAGTATATAAATAATGGATAAAAAATTCAATTAGTTTTTAAAAAATTAATTCAGATAAAATTTGTAAAAAATAAAAAATAAAAAAATAAAATTATATGATATGTAATGTGTTAACTTATAAATAAGATTCCTCTTCAATATACGGCTATTCATATTCTTCACGCAACTATATCGGCAAGACCATCAAATTTAGCAAACTAATCAGAACCAGCTTTAGGAACTGTTCAAAGACAGTTCTCAAAAGTTGCAGAGAGCCGGGTGTTGGATCTATAAGCCAAGGCAGGGCAGGACGGAGGGACCCCGGAGGCATGTGTCGCGATATGGGCCAAAGTGGACCCTCTTCTACATTAAACTAAGCTTTCCATAACTTTTTCTTTTTGTACGTTTCTTCTTTGAATTTTAGCATTACCATATTCTGGGTCGAAGTGCAGGATTGAAAACATGTCTGAATCTGAAGTGAACTATGATTCCTACCCTCCTGTCTTTCGCGGCCAGTTGAATCACCAGACCCATAACTTTGACACAGATGGTGCTATAAACCAGGTCCCAGATTCAGATCCTATACCTGTAATAGATCTCCAATGCTTAGACCTTGACCAGCTTGGGGAGGTTTGTAGAGATTGGGGTCTTTTTCGTTTGGTCAATCATGGGGTTCCTTCAACCCTTCTAAGCAACCTTCAAGACCATGCCAAGAAGCTTTTTTCTCTTCCCTTTGAATCCAAGCAGACCATATTTAGCAGCCCTTTGTCATACTTTTGGGGCACCCCTGTCCTCACTCCTGCTGGTGCAGCCATACAGATAGGTGCCCAGAATGTCAATTGGGTTGAAGGGATCAATGCTCCTCTTCTTCAACTCTCGCAATTGCAAGCTGAAGATCCTGTACTTGCATCTTTCAGGTACACGTTTCATTCGCTACTTCTTTTTTTCTTCCTTTTGGTTGTGGATTGTTGATGCAATTAAAGGAAATATATCTCTAAAATCGCTTGTTTAATCGGATAATTAAACTCGTTTCATATTTGATATTAGTCAAAACTCTTATTTTTAGGGACACATATATGAAATATACCAATAGTTTTTTGTTCTATATGTTTGACAAGACTGCTACTAGAAGAATATGGAAAGCAGCTGTCGAGACTTGCTACAACGATATTCGAAGCTATGGTGATGAAACTCAATCTAAATTCAGAAGAATCCAAGTTTTCCAATATTCTATCAGAATCCACAGGATTTGTTCGTGTTTATCGCTACCCACACTCCTTTTTGGCTAACTCTGCCTGGGGCATGGACGTGCACACGGACAGCTCGATTCTGTCCATATTGAACCAACACGACGTGGGTGGCCTCGAAGTCCTCAAGGACAAGGAATGGATCCAAGTTAGACCTGTTTCCAACACACTAATCGTCAATCTTGGAGATATGATGCAGGTCCCTACAAATTAAAGAACTTCTTCTCATTCATAAATATTTTAATTACAAATAAATTATATAAAATTAATTTCACAAATTAATATGATAGGATGTACTTCATTAGATTATAAAATTAATTTTATTATAAAATAAAATCAATTTATAAGATTACTTTTGTATATTTTTTTTACCATTGGAATAGAACTCATCATAGTAATCTATTCGTTCATGAATTGATTTTTTTGGGATTTTTCGTTGATAAAAGCTCTTTGAATATTTGCAGGCAATTAGCAATGACGAGTACAAGAGTGTGGAGCACAGAGTGAAGGCAAGCAAGCATAAAGAGAGGATCTCAATCTGCTACTTTGTGTTCCCAGGTGAAGGCACAGTGATTCGAAGCTCCAAGTACAGGCCATTTACTTACAGTGACTTCCGAGCACAAGTGCAAGAAGACGTTAAGAGCGTTGGGTTTAAGGTTGGGCTTGAAAGATTCAAGCTTACTGAGACCTCTTGAGCATGATGGGCTTTAACGATGTATTGAAGAAACATTATATTTTCGAACTGTTCTTTATGCTTTGTTGATGTAATAGCGTTTAATTTGTAAGAATATTTAATTTTGTATTTCTTATAAATCAAATTTAGATATTTAATTTTGTATTTTTTATAAATCAAATTTAGATATGTTATTATATGCATCAAAATAATTTTTCAAGTCGATAAACAAAGTCGCTTTCATAACAACGATTCACCACTGATAATACCTTCAAAGATTTTTAGTCCAATATATCGAAAGTCTATATATATTGATAAAACAAAGTGATTCATTATTTCTTAGACGTGACGTAAACGATTGTTGAAAATATTTTTAAGATTTTCATCTCCATTTATTTAATTTCATCTCAAATTTATTATTACATTTTTCTAAATTTTCACACATAATATAACAAATTTATCAAATTTTTTAAATTTCAATTTAACTTTTTCAAATCTTCAAATAATAATAATAATAATATTAAAATATAATATTTTATTCAACTTTTAAAACTCATTTTAACTCATTTCATATAATCTCTAAATCCAAACCTGATTTATTTGAACGCCCTGCATGAGTATGCTACCTTCATAAGGATTTCTGGCATTGGCAATTTTTGTTTAACAAAATAAAGATGTATTGTAATTGCAATAGTTAATTTTTTAAAAGTTCGCACGGTATTTGTATATTTCAGAATAAATTTGCATAAAAGTTTTTTTAAAATGTAATTTTATATATAATCGTGAAGTGGGTAAATATCGCATAATTATTTAAAAAAAAAACATAAAATTAACTAATAAAAAATTAATTTCTTTTATGTGGGTTTTATATATTTTTTTTTTTTACTTTTTTCAAAATTACTTTGCTACAGGTGCATAATTTATAATTGCACATATATTTTCTGTTATGAAAAAATAAAAATCTTTGGAATAAATTTGGGACCTCTTTCCTTTTGCAGCAGAGGATCTTTTCCTCTGCAGGTTTCTTGCCGTCATGTGTGTGAAGAAATAAGGCGGTTGGGGACTACTTTGCTTGTCTACTATACACAAAGAAGTCGCTCTTCGTCAGAAGGGAAAGGGGTGAAAAGTTTCATGCTTTATCTAATATTCGAATATTTTAGCATTACCATATTCACCTTCATGCTTAAGTGATGTATAACATCTCAAGAATAATCCTTATAATATTACAAACTTCAAATAATAAAATTTGTCTCCTTTATTATTAATTCTCGTGTATTTTACTTAGAAGAAAATACTGCATGCAGCATAAGAAAATACATTGAATAATATTAGACATAGGCCTCAAGTGTATAAGTTATTTACGCTCTTTTTAAAAAAATAAAATTTATTATTAAGAATAATTTTTTTATATAAATCTTATATTTATCTAATTTTTTTAAATAAATGCGTGAGATTTATACAAATTAAGAATGCAAAATTATCAATGTTAATTCCATTTATTTTCAGGAAAACGTATATAATTTCTTGTACACTAAGATTCTATTTGAATATAAAAATCATTTTATTTTATCTTATTTTATCTAATCTTATCATTATAATTTTTTTGAACTTTTATATAAAATATAATAAATAATTTAATTTTTTAATTTTTAAAATAATAATAATATTAAAAAAATATTATTTTATTTGATTTTCATTTTCATTTAAAGATTCTCATATCATTTTACTATTTAAATGGAATCTATTTATCAATTTTAGTGTAAAAAATTTGATAATCTAATGACATTTGATCCGATTCTTCAAATAAAAAATATGCTTCAAAATCCCCAATCCCTTTTATGAAAAGAAAAAGTCATATAATACCTAAAATATAATAAAGGGAATTTTAAGACCATCTAGAACTTTGTTGTTGTCTTGGTTGCATGTTGTGATGTGGAGGGGTCTGGCAATCTTGAAGTCCTTTAATTGTTGTTGGGCAAAGTATCTAACTTGGTTTGGGTGGATGGAAATATCTTTAAAGATAAACTTATTTCTCCTTATTCATATCCCTCGAGCTACCATAGCAAACTGTTCTACTATGTCTTCATTGTAAGATGTACGAATGTCATTAAACAGTTTGGCAAAACTACCTTTAGAGGTCGTTTTCTTTTGCAAACTTGGATGGCTTGGACTCCAAATATCATTGGCAATACTATAGTTCCATAAAATAAGGGATGTGGATTCTTCCTCCTGTCTGCAAATAGGACAAATTAAAGAATTAATCATTTTCCTCTAAACAAATTAACCTTTGTAGCTAGAGCATCTAAACAAGCCCTCCTCATGAATACTTTTGTGACACATGGTACTTACATTTTCCAGATATTAGTCCATTCAAAATTAATGATGTTCTGCCTAGAAGATTGCCCTTTTTCACTTTCAATAAGTTCTAATGCTTATGGTAGACACTCTTATAGAAAAGTTACCACTTTTGTTACCCAACCATATGAGTTTATCAGGCACCTACTAGTTGCTAATTGGAATTCTAAGTATAAATACTCTATTCTCTTTCTGGAATGTAGTGTTTAGCAACTTATAATTCCACTTTTTGTTTTCCAATCTATAAGTTCATAAACTCGGGCCTCTTCATTTAGTTCTTGCACATGGGTTTGCACTTTATAGCTAATAGGTTTTGGAATCCACCTATTCTTCCATACTTGAGTGTCCCTTCCATCCCTTATTCTCCATATAGTCCCTTTGTATATCAGATTTCTAGTAGCACAAATACTTCTCCATATCATGGAAAGCCTTGACCCCAATTTAGTATTAAGAAAATCTGTGTTTTGGAAATACTCTGATTTTAAAATTTGAGAAACCAAGGATTTAGGATGATGAATAATGTTCCACTCTTGTTTAGCTAGCAATGACAGGTTAAAGCTCTCAAATTCCTTAAAATCGAGAGCCCCTAGTTTCTTGGACTGACTCATTTTCTCCCATGCAATCTAATTAATTTTCTTTTCTTTGCTCATGAAACTCCACCAGAAATCTCTCATGAGATTATTCATCTTCTTAAGCAAGGTTTTTGGTAATTTAAACACCCATATAGTGTATGTGGGGATGGATTGCACTACTGCCTTAAGAAGAATTTCTTTCATTGCCTAGGTGAGGAATTTAGCCTTCCAGTTACTGATTTTCCCCCTTATTCTATCCAGTATACTCTTGAAAGCTTTTTTCCCTAGTTCTACCTATCAGAGCAAGCAGTCCTAGGTAGTTTTCATATGAGGCATTAATCTTGGAACTCGAAAGATTTTGAATATACAACCTGGTTTCTTTTTCTAGTGTTTGCACTGAAAAAGATAGAAATTGTAGTTTTGTTCACTTGCTGTCCTGAGGCACTCTCATAAATATATAGAATTTGATTGATGTTGGCACATTCTCTTGCTATGGCTCTACAGAATAACAGACTATCGTCTATAAAAAAATAAATGGCTGATACTTGTGCTGTCTCTACTAATTCCATAGCCATGTATAAGTTGAGAAGTCTTTGCATGCTTGATCATGTTATTAAGAATATTAGCCACCAACAATAATAAGTAGGGGGATAGGAGATCCCCCTGCCTAATGCTTTTAGAGGGTGTCAAAAATTCATGTGAGCATCTATTAATCAACAATGAATATCTAGTGGTAGACACACATCTCATAACCAGGTTTATCCATGAAAGGTTAAAACCCATTTTTTCCATTACTCTCCTAAGAAAAATGCACTCTACCTTGTTATAGGCCTTCCTCATGTCTAATTTAACTACTATGTGACCTTGCTTCCCCTTGTTTTTCACATTTATCGAGTGAAGAGTCTCAAAAGCTAGGATCACATTGTCTTGAATATATCTACCTGTGATAAAAGCACATTGTGTTGGGGAAATGATATGGGGAAGTATGTTCTTGAGTCTATTAGCAATGGTCTTGGAAAATATTTTATAGAGCACATTACATAAGAAAATGAGCCTATAATCTAAAACTGGTCTGGGATTTTTAATCTTGGAATGAGGACAATGTAAGTTTCATTGAGTTTATTCAACTCTCCCCCATGGTTCAGTATCTTAGAAATTGTTTTAGTAACATCTTTACCTATTATGTCCCATTGATTGAGATAAAAAACAGGAGATAACTTGTCAAGCCTTGGAGTCCCCAAGGGTTCATTTGAAACATTGCTTCTTTAATCTCTTCTTCAGTGTAAGGACAAGTCAGGTTCTGTTTATCTCATCATTAACTTTACTAGGCATATGATTAATGTATTCATCAATGTTAACAGGCAGCTGCGAAGTAAATAGATCAAAATAAAAGGAATTAAATACCGCAATCACTTCCTGGTTGTTCAGAATTTTAGAGCCATCTTCTTTTAGAATCTTCTTGATTTCATTAGTCTTTCTTCTTTGGTTGGCAACATTATGATAGTATCTGGTATTTCTATTTCCCTACTTCAACCAAGTTAGGTTAGCTCTCTATTTCCATCTCATATTCTCTTTAGCCATGTTTCAGTCAATTGCCACTTTCAAAGTCTTAATCTCTCCATTTTTATCACCTCTATTTTTCTTTTGTAGGTTTGCTTGTCTGAGGATGTGTTTCTGGATCTCTTTGTTACTCTTATTCCTAGTTTCCCCATTCCATGATTCCAGTGATGCTTTACAAATGCTTAGTTTTCTTTGAACAACCACTAAACTGGACCCTTGGTATCCTTGCTGTCCATTCCAACTTCTATTGATAATGTGTTTACAATTATCTTGCATATTCCAATTAGCCCCATAACGAAAAATCTTTATTCTAGTCCATGTGTCTTCCTCATTCTCTGCCATACTTCTTCTCGACTGCCACTTCATTAAAATTGGACCATGATCTGATGTTAGAGCTGCCATATTGAAAAAATTATAAAACATGAATATATTCATCCACCTGCCATTGCCTAGGACTCGATTAAGCCTTTCTGTAGTGAAAAGTGCCAATTCCCTATTGTTACACCAGGTATATTTTACTCTCTCATAACCCAGGTCACTTAGTTCACATTCTTCCAGACATTTCTTGAAAGATTCCATTTGTTGATATGGTCTTTGGGCAGCTCCATATTTTTTTTTTATCTTGACACAAAATTCAATTAAAGTCTCCAAAACATATCCATGGAGATTCATCTTTAGGTTTCAACTTTTTTAGAAGGTTCCAACTTAGGAACTTATTTGTAGAGTCTACATAACCATAGAAACCTGTCATCAAAATTCTCTGATTATCCACCTCATCCTCATACCATAAGAATATGTGGTGCTATGAATATGATTTTAGGGTGCACTTCAACTTACTATGTCACAAAAATGCAATTCCACCACTGTAGCCATTGCTATCTATAATAAAACTAGTATCCATGCCAAACTTGTTTCTAATACATTCAATTTTATTCTGGCCACTTTTGTTTCATACAAAAAAATAAAATCGAGGAATTTAGATTTAATCATCATCCTGTAGAGAGATTCTCAATTCTCCTACAGTTTCAAATTATGCTCAACATTGATCTTGGTAGGACTGTCAAGCAGCCTTCACCATATCTTCTTCATTATCTAGGCTTAAAGCTTTGGCCTATATTTTAACTTTTTTATTTGTCCCATACTTGGAGTCCTCTCCATCATCTTATCTTTTCCTATTTTCATTTAAATAAGCCTCTTGATATATAATGTCTTGTCTAATCACCTTCCGTGCTTTCTTTTACAAGAATACCATAACACCTTATTATAATAGCGATTGACCTTGTGATAAAAAACTAAGAAGAGTAGAAAAATATTCGGTTTCGTTTGTTAGCCGAAACAAATCTTTGTCTCTTCAAACAAAAAAAAAAAGAGGAAACAAATCTTTGTGGACCAACTTTTGGCCAGTCATCCTTTGCCTGCAACCTGGCTACTCTAGGAAAAATGCGAGTTCTATTTTTCGCTTTTTAACTCCAATTTTGCAGTTTGTATTACTCCTCGTGACGAGAATATAAAAAATAAAATTAGATTCAGTTTGTTTTAAGAGATAAAATCAAAATTTTTCAAATTTTTTAAAATTTATTATTATATTTTTTAAATTTTTTATACAAAATATAATAAAAAAATTTAATTTTTTCAAATTTCAAAATTACTTTTTCAAATTTTAAAATTATTTTTTAAAATTTTCATACAAAATTAATATTATAATATATATATATATTTTAAAACTTTTATCTCATCTCAACTCTAAAATTAAATAAAGCCGTTTAAATTTTAATAGTGCGATAACATAAAATAAGTTGAAATAATTTATAAATAATAAAAAAAGTATTAACT
Source organism: Platycarya longipes (assembly GCA_036559045.1). Classification (NCBI taxonomy): domain Eukaryota; kingdom Viridiplantae; phylum Streptophyta; class Magnoliopsida; order Fagales; family Juglandaceae; genus Platycarya; species Platycarya longipes. Next base: position 25,163,800 of record CM071801.1, read on the forward strand.
AAAATAAAATGAGGTAAGATATTCCTCTACAATTTTTTTTAAGAGGAAAGTTGGGGTTCGGTCGACCGAATCCTCCACCGTTGCAGTCCCCGCCATTCTCGACGGCGGTGGGCGACACCGCCCACTCCATCGGGACCGGAGGGAGCCAACGATCTCACCCCTATGACGGCGAGTCCCGACAACCTCTGGTGTGCCCTGGCTGTCTTAAACCCGTTTCGGACCCGGTACGCCGGCTCTCTCAGGTCCTGATGGAGTGGGCGGTGTCGCCCACTGCCTCCAACAGTGTCGGGGGCTGGGTGAGGCCGAAATTTTTTTAAAAATTCATCTTCATTTTATTTTTTTATTGTGTTTTTTATTATGTTTTTTTATAATTTTTATTATTAATTTTATTATGTTTTTTAAATTTAAATTTTATTTTATTTTTTGTATTTTTTATTATATTTTTTAATATTTTTTAATATATTTTTATATTAATTATAAAAATTTAAAAAGTAGAAAGAGAAGGGATGTAAAACGCTGAGTGCAACCGCATCTCAAAATCACTCATTTTTTTTAATTATTTTGATGAAAGAGAGGAATTTCAAAGGCCCCACGATATCCTTCTACACGCACCGCACACAATGCCTGTGAAAAATAGGGGATTCAGTGCGTGTTACTTGGTGAGCAAGCTACATTTCTCTGTCATTCCTTCTAGTGCTGTAGTCCCGGTTTACTCCTCAATGGCAACGCCCGCGATCACATCAAAATCTGGGAAAAGGAGAAAGCGAAAGAGGTCAGCCGCGGAAAGAAAGCTGGGCATAGGTGAAAGAGTGGAGGTGATACAATGCCGCTTTTGTTAGAAACATCTTTTCTTTTCTTGATTGTTTTCCGTTTATAATTCACGGGTTGCGATTTTTCTGTCTTAAACAAAACTTTTGGGTTCTGAGCGCGCATGCATGTGTTTTTTTCTCTTTTAAACTTTTTTGGATACCCAGTTGAGTTTTCAATCTTAGTTTATTATATATTTTTTCATTTGTATATTAATTATTTGCTTTCTTCCTCCGGCCCTTTAGTTGTGTGTTGATCATTTGGGTTCCATTTCAGTGAATGCTATCTATTTTTATTTAGGCCACATTGTGCATTGCAGTAGTTTCTCTTACTGTTGTTGTCCATATATGTTCTAGTTTGTCTTCTGTTTGGTATTCCTTCAAGCCTTGAGGTGGGTTTTTTTGGTGGTACGAAGGCGTGGACTTGGGGAATTTTGCTAAATACTTTCATTTTTTGTTTCCACATCTAGCGTTGCTTAGCCACTCACTTATCGAAATTTGCTACATGTTAATTGGGATTCCAAGTATTAATTTCTTTATAAGGTGTAAACTTTTGCAGGTAAGGAGCGAGGAAGATGGGTTTCAAGGCTCATGGCATCCTGCGACTGTTATCGCATGTTATAACCAAGGTCGTCGTGTTAAATACGACCATATCCTATGCAACGACGGGTCTGATCTTCTTGAGGATGCTGTGCACGTTTCGCATTTATTGGATGGCATTGATTTTGCCAATGCGAACAGCCACAATTATCGTGGGTCTATAAGGCCTTTGCCACCACGTGTGGAGTTTAATAAATGGGGTCTTCCCTATGGTCTGTGTGTGGATGTGTATTACCAGGACGCTTGGTGGGAAGGTGTGATTTTTGATCGTAATGAAGGTTCAGATGAGAGAAGGATTTTCTTTCCTGATTTAGGTGACGAATTAAAGACAGGAATTCATATGTTTAGAATAACTCAGGACTGGAGTGAAGTTACAGAGAATTGGCAGCCTCGTGGGACCTGGTTATTTCTCCAATTGATTGATGAATATGAACAAGAGGCATATCTTGGCGTTTCTGTGAAGCAAATGTGGTATGACTTGCGGGGAACAAAAGGTTTTGGGGAGATTAAGGTGTGGACCTGTACCAGGAAAGACTTATGGAAAGAGTTAATGTTGGAGGTCATTGATGAGAACTTGAGTATCATCCTAAAAGATGTATTTCGGGTTTTCAATCCCTGGGGCTTGTTACAAGAAACCAGTGAAGGATTGATGTCAGCTAGAACTACCGTTGAAGTTGATATGAGCCCTGAAGCAAATTTGGCTAACTCTCTTGCTATTGTCCCCATTGAGAATGAGTTGTGTGGTGATTCATTTATTGATCAAGAGAAACCTGTGGATGGATTATTTTCTACTTTGGATGTTGGTGAGTCGGATATAAAACTTTTAGCCGACTCAAATGTACCTTGCCATAATAAAGCAGTGTGTCTGCTAGCTGAGAATTTGCCGGTATTGCCTTCCAATCCAGATGGAATTGCTAGCACCAACACACTGACGATTGGTGAAGAGCTCTCTAGTACTAATTCTCATAAGATCAATTGGAATCCCAAATGTTTGACACTAAGGAAAAGTAAATATTGGCTGCCTGCTGGCCCTGATTTAGTTCCTGGAGCTGCATTCTGCCCAATTTCTGTTACTGATTATGCACATTTAAGTATGAATAACAGAAAGCCTGGGAATTCTTTAACCACAAATGTGCGGAAGCATCTATCATACCTGGGTTGGGAAATTGAGTTTATGAGAGATGGGGGCATGAATAGACTACGCTATACCTCACCTGATGGGAAATGTTACTATTCACTTCGTCAGGTCTGTGGTGATATGCGGGAATCCAGCACAGAGATGGTCTCTTTAATCTCAGACAGCCAGAGTAGTTTGCATATTTCACCTGATCATAAGACTCGTACATTGAGGTTAAAAGCCAGCATCCGAAAGTTAAAGAGAAGAAAGGTGTTTGGAAGATTGCCAAATTTAAGAAATGGTCTGCGAAGTCATTCTCCAACCCGAATCCTATTATCAAGCAAAAGAGTGCAGCAGGTGGTTACTCCTAGATCCTCACACCACAATCCTCGAACTGTACTCTCTTGGCTGATAGACAACAACGTGGTGTTGCCAAGAGCAAAAGTATATTACTGTAGCAGAGATAGCCACCATTCAATGGCAGAAGGGCGGATAACTCGTGATGGAATAAAGTGCAGCTGTTGTGAGATGGTGTTTACTCTTCATAATTTTGAAGTTCATGCTGGCAGCAAAAACCACAGACCAGCTGCTAATATTTTTCTGGAAGATGGCAGGTCTCTGTTAGATTGTCAAATGCAAATGATGCGTGCTCAGAAGATAGGAAGCTTCATGAGAAAACCGGAAGATAGGATGGAGGAAAATTCTGATCAAGGCAGGAATGACAACATTTGTTCTGTTTGTCACTATGGCGGTGAATTGATTTTATGTGATAACTGCCCATCTGCATTTCATACAGGCTGCCTCAATTTGAAGGTAGATCTTTTTCCTGAATTCTGATCTCATAACTCAATAGTTATCAGATTCCTTGGACTTTAGTCTCAGTCCTCATGACCTTTCCTTAGGAATTATATGATTGAGGCCATTGGTTTTATTTATTTGGACTGCAAATCTTTTTTTATCACAGGATGTTCCAGATGGTGATTGGTTCTGCCCATCATGTTGTTGTGGAATTTGTGGGCAAAAGAAATTTGGAAGCAACTGTGAACATCTGGTTGATGACACTGTTCTCACATGCAATCAGTGTGGGCGTAAATGTGAGTTAGCTATAATATGCCTGGAGCTTAACTGCCTATTATTTAAGGTTATGCAAATCCATATCCTGACATTCTTCTAATAACATTTTTGTCTATTTTTTGTAGATCACATTGGCTGCTTAAGGAATAGAGGAGCTCATAAGCTGGAAATATATCCTAAAGACAAATGGTTTTGCTGCAAAAAGTGTGAACAGGTATTTTATATCCACTGTTTTTCCAATATTAATTACTTATGTCAACAACTGTTGGTTTTGGAATTTATTATGTTAAGGTTTTTTGCTGTTTCTCTTAATTCACATTAAAAAAAAAAAAAAAAAGATAACATTGCTGCAACCAGGCCTTGAATGTTAAACTTCATGTAAAAGATATGTTGTTAGGGTATCCTTCTCTCATGATTTTTGCTTTTCATGTCAACTTTTAAGTTTGAAATTCACATTTGGGAGGTACTGTTTGAAGACCAGAAAATATAGGGAATTGGATCATTCCATGCTTAAATGCCTAAAGTATATTACGAGGGCAAGAACTCTCTTTTAATAGTTTGAAGAATAAATGCAAAAGCAAAAATGCTGAGCTAGAACTAAATTATCTTGGGAAATATTAAAAGCATATCCAAATTGATTTTGCTCTCTATAGAATTTATCATTCTTCCTATTATGATGTGGTTCATGGAACACAGTGGGGGATTAGATTTCTTGGTTCCTTTGTAATTAATTGTGTGCAATCTTTATATTTAGGTTCCACCTTTATGATGTCATTAATGCAATCCGAGTTTGCAGAAATAATTATTACAGAAATATTTACAACTAATAAAAATATGAAAAGAGTAAATTGAGTGACCAGAAGTGCAAATTGAGCGAGCAGAAGTGGCTGTCATCTTCCATTTTCTATTGGTAATAGGATGCAAATGTGTATCATTTTAATTTCAGATGTATTATATTCATTTTGTTTTTGCAGATATTTTTGGGCCTCCAAGAGTCTTTAGGCAAACCAATTCCAGTGGGTGAGGGTACTCTGTCTTGGACATTATTAAAGCCAATGATGCCTGATTGTCATGATGTTGAGGCCTTGTCAGAGAATTATAGCAAGCTTAGTGTTGCTCTTGGTGTGCTACATGAGTGTTTTGAACCTATTAAGGAACCTCGCACTTGCACAGATCTTGTTGAAGATGTTATTTTTAGCAGAGGGTAAGAAATTATTTGTTTTGGCTGTGTTCATTAGAATCATTACTTCATTATATTCCTTTATTGTTAGCACGGTACATCATTTTTTATTTCATGGCACATAATAATCTACTCAATCCATGATCTCTTCCAGCATTGTTTTCATTTACTCTTACTGGTCTTGAAAATACAAATGAAAATGGAATCATGGTCTAAAAAACAATATATAACCATGATCTATAAATAGAACTGCGATCTGAAGGAAAAGTATTCATTAAACATAGTTTAAGGAAAAAAGGGATCGATTAATTCATTATAAATCATTGATTTAATCTGGCATAAAATTGATTTTATTTGCTATACCAACGAAATCTGAAAAACTCTTATGTTTGTGGCAGCCACCTGTGCCTCTGCAATTTACTAATTTTCAGCACTAAACCATGATTTCTGTGCTTTGAAATATTTTAGGTCTGAGCTTAACCGTTTGAATTTTCGAGGGTTCTACACAGTGCTTTTGGAGAGAGATGATGAAATGATTGCTGTGGCTACTGTAAGGTGAGTCTATAAAATCCCTCAGTTTTTTGCTTTTCCAAAGTGTGCTATTCTGAATTGTTGTCCTGATCTAGGATCTATGGAGGGAAGGTGGCAGAAATACCGCTTGTTGGGACTAGACTCCGATATCGTCGACGTGGAATGTGTCGCATCTTGATGAATGAGCTGGAAAAGGTAACTACGTTGCAAAAATGACTAAAGACATGTTTGGTTCTCGAAATGACATTCCTATTGCTTTAGGAATTGAAGGACTCATTCATTTTCTTTTGTTTGGTGTTAAATGATGTATATCTCAATGTAATTAAAGTGAAATTTCTATAATATCCAAATTTCACCATTGTTTTTACAAAAATGACATTTTTTTTTTTTTAAATTTAAAGGTAAAATAGAAAAGAAAAAAGTTTCAATTAAAAATATTACTATAAAAAGAATAAATAAGATGGTGGTCTGCCACCTATCAAAACGTAGGAGTTGGCTGGACTGCCGATTGACCATGGGGTTGGACCCCATTGTGGCCATAGGGGTGGCTTGGTGGGGTGGGCTGTTGGGGATGCCAACGGCCACCAACTAGATTTTTTAAAAGAAAAAATGGGTTTCTATAAATTTTACATTGATGCCACCAGAATACCCATTCCTCTCATATTTGGATTCCTCATATTCAAGTATAGTTATTCCCATGGAATAGCCATCTCCATTCCAGCTGCCTATTCCACCACCAAATGCACCAAAAAAATTTTAAGTTTTTTTTTTTTTAATCATTCCAATCCTCTAGGACTGCTAACCCATATTTTTAGTTTTATACAAATTCAGTGCAACTTTAAACAGTATTTTCTCAAAATTGAAATCTTCAAAACGATATTCTCTCCTATTGTAAGTGGACATCAGCCCTTATACCACTTTCTTTTACAAAAAAAAAATGAAAAAGAGAAAAAAGTGTTTTGTTTTCTGTAGTCTTTTGAAGTCTTGTTTAAAACATTTGATGATTAGTATTAATTCGCTTATGGTGGTTTGTTGTTGATATCCCATGTACCTGGCCATAATGTACTATAGATCTTTGTTTTCTCGGCTCTGTTTACCTTTTTTTTTTAATAAATTGAAAATTAAATGGTTGGATAAATTTTTGAAGTTGAATTTTGAAAAAAAATGGAAGGGCAGGGTCCTCTGCCCCTCAAATTTTTTCTTGTGTTGTTAAATAAGTATGGAATACTAACTTAGGCTCCATTTGGATAGTAAGATGAGATGAAAGTTGAAAGTTGAATAGAATATTATTAAAATATTATTTTTAATATTATTATTATTTTGAGATTTGAAAAAAATTGAATTGTTTATTATATTTTGCATAAGAATTTAGAAAATTTGTAATGATGAGATGAGATAAAATGATTTTTGTATTTAAATGGGGGGTCTTATAATAATTTCTCACCATGATTTTCACTCCATTTCTTTTTTCTTAAATGCAGAAGCTCATGGAACTTGAAGTTGAGAGGCTTTTTTTGCCTGCAACTGCTAGTGTGCTGAACACGTGGACTACTTCTTTTGGGTTTACAAAGATGACAAGTTTGGAGAGATTTCCATTTTTGGATTATACTTTCTTGGATTTCCCAGATACTGTTACATGCCAGAAACTCCTAAGAAAGAACCCTTCAATTGATTCAATCCCAGGTATCCTCTTTACCCTCCAAGTATGTTATACAAAGGGAAGTAAATAACTAAATTAATGTAAATGCTCCATATGGCAGGAAAACAGCATGATCCTGTCTGTGGAACAAGGGACGATACTGATTTGGATGTGTCCAGTGCTGTCTCTGAAGTATATCAATCAGAACAAGTGGATGAGAGCACGTTTATCAAACAGGGATTGTATGTCTAACCTCTCACTTCCTCTATGTATGAAATGAAAAAATATAGTATTCTTTTTTTGATTGGCATTGGGTGTTTCAGAGTGTCCTGACTAATCCTGGGGGTGCACAGCTCTCGACAAGGAGTTCTTCATAAGTGCACTTCGATTAATTCAAGTGGAAAATCTCCCAGTCCGATGGCCCCTAGAGATTGTTTGTATCTAAGGGGATTTAAACCTTAGACCTAGGGGGAGAATCTCCCTAAACCCAAGGCCTTTACCACTTGAGCCAACCTGGGGGACACTAGGATTGAATGTGATTGTGAAGATAGAATCCTTAATATAGGATTCTACCTATATAAAATAAATAAATCCTTAATATAGGATTCTATCTTCATGGACAATCACAGTCAATCCTCGTGTCCAAATCTGTGCTACATTAACAGTATGAATTGAAATATTTTGTTGTGAATGTTGTTATAATATATAATAATTCATATTCCAATAATAAAACGAGTCAATGCTCTGGGTTGAATACATTTATGGACTGCCATAGCCCAAATGTAGAGGTCTAATTCCCCATCGAAGCAGTGTTCTTATTCCGTTCTCTGTTTCTGTTTTTTATTTTCATCTAAAATTTGTACCAACCATACAGAAATACTGTAATTCATCTCAACTTGCAAGACTTTGGCTGATATGAAGACTGATTCACTTCATAATTCAAGAGTTTTGAACAAATAAATAAATTTCAACCATTCTAAAAATAACAATTCTTGCTGCCACCCAAAATAGGACTCTCTGCTTGTGTGTGTAGTCATGGAAACCTTTAAATTGGGTACACAGAGAATATGACTATGCAGCCTGCTCCAAAATTTTAACTATGCTTTGCAGGTAAAGCTTCTACTGCTCCACATCAGAATAATATTAATATGAGTCGTTGATATTTATAACTAATGCCTTTCTTTTAAGTAATCTACACGCATGAAAAAAGAGAAGTTAAGAATATGTGGGAATTCCTTCTTTAAGTTCTTAATCCCATCTTATGCTGAATTTGCTCTCATTGCTGCTATTAACGGAAGTCCATCTTCTAAGAAGCTTACGGTTATAATTAATGTACATTCAGGCTCTAGTGGGGTACTTATGTCTAAGTCTGATTTGACAACCTTATTTGGTTACATAAATAAGATGAGATAAAAGTTGAAAATTGAGTAAAATATTATTAGAATATAATTTTTAATATTATTTTGGTTTTAAAATTTGAAAAATGTTGAATTGATTATTATATTTTATGTGGAGTTTGAAAAAGTTGTAATGATTATATGAGTTGAGATGAGATGAGATGAGATGGTTTGATTTGTGTAACCAAACCAGGAAATTCTATCATTTATTCGAAGTTTTATGTGCAATGTGTCTCATAGATTAAACTTTCTGTTTTCTTAAAAACACGCTGGTCTCATTAACCCTAAACTCCACCCATATCACTTAGTGCTTAACCCTTACTGACAAACCAGGTTGTCGGTGAGCACAGATGTGTTATCCTTTCCTTCTTTATTCCTTCCTTTCCCCTATTCTCTTGTCTAGTTGGTGGGTGTAGTTTCTTTTGTTATCAAGTCCATTCTAAAAACATTTTTCTTCGGGTGCTTTCTACTCCTTTCCTTGTGCATTTCTTGCTTGAAAAATAAATCTTGTTTTTATAATCCTGTTTTGTATTCATATATGTGGAGGTGTAGGTTATGTTGCTGACCATGGGGAGTTTTTGCAGGACTGCAGGCACCAAAGGAGGTGATAGCATCAGCCCAGTTGATATGGTTGTCATGTTATTTTACCTTGTGAACAAATCTTTTCTTCCATCATTCTGTCTTTGTCCTTCTCCCTTCCCCATTTTGGTATATGCCTATTTTCTTCTAAAATAAGATTTTTTGACTGAATCTTTGTCCAAAGGTGGAGCAACAGTGTCTCAGCGAAACCAGTAGAGAGTGCTCGTTAGAATCTGCTCATTTTGACAAGACAGGCAAAAAAAAGAGTGATTCTGATTTGAAGTGCTACAAGCGGAGGAGATTACCATCCCACAGAAAGCTGTGAGCTTGGTTCTATTGCCCCAGAAAAATGGATAGATCGATCTAAATGCGATCACAGATTCACAGCGCAGCGAAGTGAAAATTGATCTAGCCTGTCAGGGTGAGGCTAGAAGAATTATGAGGTAGTTGTTTTGATCACTTGGAGTACTTCAAGTTTTGCTCTGCGAGATGATTGCACAGAATACATTAGCAAGGAGCTTCGAGGTTCTAGAGATGTGACTATAGAGCTAAATTTTATTTTTCTTGGATGCATAGTATTGGTGTAGAAATGTAGTCGTACAAACATCTCCAGCACAAATACGATGCATATCTAGGACTTACAATCTTAAAGGGAAGAAACAAAAGAGATTTTTACAACAGCATCCCAGAGAAATGTCTAAAATTTGGCAGGTTGCAAATCAATATTGCTTTCACAAGCTGCGTGGAGTGTGGACTATGCTCTAAAGGTCAGTTGCCTCTTTCATACGGCCTTGTTTGTTTTTTATTCAGAGATTTGAGAAATTTACATTTTTTTATTTTATTTTATATAAATTAAAAAAAAAATAATTAGATAAAATGAGATAAAAATAAATTAAACAAAATGGATTCAAAGATTCAAAATATTTGAGCATTACACTCTCCAGATCATGTAAATTAATTTGTTAGCGCCGCTATGTTTGACCGGTGCTTTGGGGAGGGCCCACCCTTCACTTGTAAAGTTTGGATGACAACTTTAGCCGAAACCATTTTTGGCAATGGGATCATATGCTTATCAAGAAAATGCTTAAATCCAAGCCCTTTGCCTATTAGTTTTGAAATTCAGTCCAAAAAGGTACTGACCTTTTATGTTGGGGCACGTGATTTTAAATTTCCTCTATAAGTGTTTGCCATAATCACCCTTGGATCTCTCATTTGGACGCTCCTTTAAGAGTAATAATATACTTATCATTCTTTCATAAGTATATTTATTTAAAGAAAAATGTTATTATGCCATTTGTCTACTTATTTTAACTGCTTATGTATTTAATTTTTTTTTTGGCTTAATGGTTAAGGAAGTGACTATTGGTATATTGATATTTTTTTTATATATATTTTTAAAAAAATGTTAAAAAAAATGTTTGAAATAACTCGAAAAAAAAAAAAAAAAACAAATGTACAAATTGTACAAAGAGGCACACTAAGTGAGGAAATTAAGGAGGTAAAATAGCATCACTCAATATTTTATTGATTCGAAGTATATATATATATATTATATATATATATATATATATAAACTAATTTTAAGCATTTGTGATTCTTTCGTAAAACATTTGCTTATTAGGGAGTACGCCCATTACGGACCAAGTCATGCAAGTAGTAAAAACTAAAGAAAAGTTCCAAAATCCAAACATTCATCGGCAGGGCTTCGGCGTGATGGGCCGATCGCACTGTATGGGACGGAGAGTTAATTTTAGAGTATGTTAATCTTTTGCATTATCTTTGAAAAAAGAGTTGAATAAAATTATAAATTTGAAATTTACAACAAAATTATTTTTTAAATAATGAGTTTTAATTTAATTTAATTTTTTTAACCGCAAGCATGTCATAAATAAAATAAAATGTTATAATATATAAGTTTTAGTGAGGTAATAGTCTCAAACAACCATTCCAAAACATATAAAGACACTCTCACAAATCCCACGGAAGGGATGTCGCCTGAAGTGGTAGTTTGATGAACGTATTATTTAGCTGTGACAAAAAGTCGCAGCAAAGGGAGGTGTAGTGCATCCTGTTGAATTGGTCTAGTTGAAAGAGATTCTTACATCTATTGGATCTTGAACTGCGTTAGGGAAACAAAAAAATAGCAACCAAAAATATGTTCGATACACTGGTAGACGGTAGCCTATTGTGGCGGCGCGTGAAGGGCACGCGCCATACTAAGAAGAAAACTGGTAGTGCAGACCGATATAGCTGAAGATGTCGAATCCATCAGTGCCAGGTGTGACGGCATAAAATGCCTTTTGGTGTGGTGGCATGTGGCTATTGTGCAAATTGACACGCATGTGTGTGGCACATGTGCCGCACGTTTCAGCAGTCTTTTTTGTCCATCTAATAGATCGGCAGCTGGACATTTACAAAGGTCTAGTGTGTGACAGTTGTCGACGTCCAGCAAATAGCAAATCGAAACTTTTGGGTGCTATAGATAAAAAAAGTTAACAAAAATAGTAGAAAAGCATGATAAAAAAAGTACTAAAAAAAAGCTTACTTAAGCCTAACGGGAGGAGGAGAGAAGTTGGACAGAGCGCTATATAGAGCATTGATTAGAGCGGCACATGTTTTACATGCGCGCCCTGAAACCTAGAATCTATGTTGCCACGCGCTTCTCCGGTAGTATTTTTTAGTGGCCATGAGTGGTGCCGTTGGGTTCGAGACCCCTGGCCGCTTCGACCCTGACCGTCGGCCACCTTCCAAAGGTGGCACGTGCTCCCTATGCGCCACCCTCCACCATTGTCCTGTGTTAATTTGAATTCCTCTAAGGTTAAAAATCGAATCTTTGTATTTTGATTTTTTCATTTGTTCTTTACTTTCTGTTTAGTAGCTTTCCTTTTAATAAAAACAAAAAATATTGTCTTTAGGATTTCTGGTCTGTAGAGTGTTTCTCTCTTAGACTTTTGTTTGAAGGGTTTTCCTCTCGCGTCATCTTAGAATGGGCTGGGAGCTTTTGATTTGTTGGATAACTCTTAACTTGAATAGAATTTGGTTGTTTCTTAAATGGTGGATTGAAAGAGTTTTTACATTTTAGAGTTAGACAAGATCAGTTACATTTAGTATACTGAGAAATTACAGATATTTATTTAGTTAATTTGTTATGTATATTTTAAGTTCAGTTATAATGCTTAATTATTAATAAATATAGTTTGTTTTCTTTTAAAAAAAAAATAGAAGAGATGGTAACAAAATGGGTAGAGAGAACACTGGGTAGGAGAGAGATTTAATTGAATTTTATTTTCTTTTAACTATATGCTATAGAATTAGTATTACTCGCATTCATATGAATCCAAAGAAAACTGCCTAGAAGAAAACAAATATATATTATCTACTGATGAATGAGCAACTGACAGTCTGACACGGCACCTTTACTCCTCGAATGTGCAGTAATAATTGTAAGGTCAATATGCAGAATAAGAAAAACAACAGCAGATCTTCTGCAATATTGGTCCAAAAAACTTCATATCCGACACACGAAACCTATATGTCACTCAACTCGGTAGGCTTGAGAAGAATGCTACTGACAAAGTTTGATATCCAATTCCACACCCCACAGATAACGAAGTGTTAATTCTATCAGCCAAAAAAAAAAAAAAAAAATTATAAAATAATTGTAAAGCATATATCATTCTTTTGTAAAATATTTAACTAAATAATAATTAAGAAATATTAAAAATAAGTTGCAACAACTTCAACAACTTTAGAATAGATTTACCAAACAGGACCTTAACTTTTTTTTTTTTGTTTTCTAGCTCTCTAAATATAGTTAATCCTTTACATTAGTCAAATTATTTTTTAGGATCAAAATATTCATTCATTATTTATTTATTTATTTTATTTTTATCTCAAAGTCATATCTACATTTAGAATTATTGCAACGTCATATCAATACTAGTTTTTTTTTTTTATCTTATTTTTTCACATGCAATACTTTTCATTTTTAGCTAGTGTTAATGTTCATTACTTAGACATCTCAATTGCAGACTCTTAAATATATTTAGGTTTTTATTTTTAAAAAATATAACTGTTAAAAAATATAATTGTTAAAAAATTTTATCCATTAAGAATAATTTGAACGTCAAAAAATTAATATATATTTTATAATAATAAATCAATATTTAAATTAAAATTAAAATTAAAATAAATAAAAAGTTAGAAAATAATATTTTAATAAAATAGTTATTAATTTGTTAAATTTGATATTTGGTATAGTAAAAAATAATTATCTAAAATTTGTAAAACTAAAATTTTTATCTAAAATTTAATTAAATAATAATTAAACTATTATGAATGCCCTCGACCAAGTCTTGTAAGTAGTGGAAAAAAAAAAATCCAAAATTCAAGCCTTCATTAACGCTTGATGGGACAGTATGGAATGCAGAATCTTGACGTGGGTTCAATTATTAAAGAGAAATTATATTTATGATTAATTTTAGAGATGTAAGCCCCTTACATTATCTTTAAAAAATTTGAGTAAATTTGAAATTTGCATTAAAAAGTATTTTTTAAATAATAAATGTTCTTTGAACTATATTTAATATTACACACATGCCATATACTTTTTAAAGAAAAATGCTCAGAAGAAAACAAATGTATATTATTGAATGAGCAAACGACACGTCATCATTCCTCCTCTTTTTTTTTTTTTTTTTTTATGGAGTCACCTTTCCTCCTTCAATGTGCATATAAGGTCAAATTGCAGGAGAAGGACAGCAGCTGATCTTTTGCCATATTGGTCCAAAAACTTCACATCTGACACACGAATACTATATGCCACTCTACTGACAAAGTTTGATATAAACTTCCACACCCCTCACATAATGAAGTGGCATTCGAATTCATCTCTAAGTAGGGGCGGACCTGTATAATCCGTTGGGAGCTACCGTCCTCCAAAATTTTTTAAAACATGGTTTTAGTATTAGGCAAGTGTTACACAGCACCCCCAAATGGTGACTTTACCGCCCGGCGCCCCCCCAAGTCTGTTACAGTCGCACCAGCCAGCACACGAGCAGTCAGTAGATCAAACATCACTCACAATCATCGCTGATTCGCCATCGAGTTAAGGTTCATAAAAATGCCATGAAGTTAAGAACCAATGGTCCAACTTACCGTTTACGGTACTTATCTGTAGAGTATAAATTCAAACCAATGGTCCATGCCATGAACCAGTTACAGCCCGAGACCAAATCACAGATCAAACATCACCTATCATGATCAGTTCCTCTAAAACTGCATGTTGTACACTGTAATACTCTACACACTGTGTCACTCATCAGTCAGTCTGCGCAGTTGATTGTTGTGTGGACCGTTGGCTGTAGCCTGTTGCCATATATTATATACTCTGTCAAGCTTCAAATTCAAGGTTCAACTTTCAAGCTTCAAGTTTCATCCTCTTCACAGTGCAGTCTGCTGAATTAGTGTTCTGAAACTTCATTTATCTCAGACTAAAGTTAATCGCCTTTAAGTTTGTTGCTAACTTGTCGTGTCGCTGAGTTGCAAGTCTCAGACTCTGTTTTTGTGAGTTTGTGAGTTTGTGACTCTGTGAGACAGAGCTGCCTGCGTGGTCGCAACTCGCTGCCTGCGTAGGCTGCGCCCAACCCTACTACCTGCTGCCTGCTGGTACTGGTAGCCTCAAGCCTGGTTAGTAGTTGTTGTTCCCTTGCGAATTGCGAGACAGACGTCGGAGGCCTGGAGGCTGGACGTGAGTACAGGGACACCGGACACCGGACATTTCAAAACAGAGCCCTATTTCGCTTCCAGGTTCTATCGTTTACTTGGTAGTTGATTATATATTATTTATATATATAAATAAATTAATAATAGATTTAGCCTAGCAAATATATATATAGAGAGAAATAAATATATAAATAATAGATTTGTAGTGGACTGCTGTTGTGCATTAAATAGAGAATTATCTATTACATAGATTTATGTTGCTGTGCATTATTGCATATATTATAATTTATATATAATAATATATATATTAATATGTATATAGATTTAATTTATAAACTATAGTGATTAATGTCATTCTAAAACCTGAATAAATTGAATAATATATTACATATAGTTTTGTTCAAATCAATTCGTGCAGCGTGCTCATATTAATATATTATATATAGTTTTGTTAAAATTTTAATATTTGAGCATATATATTGATTTGTCATTTGTGCATACAACATTTATTATATATATAATATCTATATATATATTATATAATATATATGTATAGGTATAGCTTGAAGAAAAATAAAATTTGTATGTCTTAGAAATGATTTAATATTGTAGATTTGTATTACTGCGTATATTATTAGGCACTTTTCAAATTTATTATTGATTTATAAGTTTTTTTTTTAAATTTAAAAAATATGAACAAATTAAGAACAATTGATTTTTTTTTTTAAAAAGAAAGACGTAGACAAGTCGGAGAGTAATATAGAATTAGATATACATTTAGAGAACTCCGTCACGACGAAACATGATGTTTCTAGAAATGGTGAGCGTCCCGGTCCCTTTAAAACTTCAAAAATGCAATCTAAGGAGATGAATGATACCTGTTTGGAACGTGATGAGCGTTCCTCTAAAACTCAAAGAATACAACCTGAAGAGATGGATGATACTTGTTTGGAATGTAATCCAGGATTACGTCCACAAATATGAAAATTTCCTACTAACATACAAGATGAGATATGACGTGCCTATCTTAAAACTAGTCCATATCAACCTAAATTTTCAGAATATCCATTTTCAGGAATAGGCAATCAACGTCGTCGATTCCAATTTTCTTGGTTTCAAAGATATTCAAACTGGTTAGAATACTCACCTTCGAAGAATGCTGTATTTTGTCTTCCATGCTACGTTTTTGCTAAAAAATCAACAGGTCGTTCAGGATGAGATGCATTTACCAATAATGATTTTGATAATTGGAAAAAAGTGAATAATGGAATGAATTGTCCTTTAATAGGACATGTGAGAAAAGATCCAAATTCATCACATAAAAATGCCGTGAAATGTTGTGAAGATCTAATGAATCATTCAAGACATATTGACAAGCTAGTTGAAAAACAAACATCACAAGAGATGAAGAATAATCAATTGCGACTCAAAACTTCGATAGATAGTGTTCGATGGTTGGAATTCCAAACATGTGCATTTAGAGGTCATGATGAAAGCTCTGAATCAAAAAATCAAGGTAACTTTATTGAATTGATAAAGTTTTTGGCAAATTATAATGATCAAGTTAAAAGAGTTGTCCTGGAAAATGCTCCACAAAATGTCAAATATACATCACCTAAAATTCAGAAGGAAATTTTGCATATATTTGTAAATAAAGTGCGAAATGTGATTCGCGAAGAAATTAGGGATGTCAAATTTTGTAATCTTGTTGACGAAGCTCGGGATGAGTCTAAAAGAAAACAAATGGCTATCATTTTGAGATTTGTTGATAAAAATGGTTTTATTAGAGAACGATTTTTTCATATTGTGCATGTCAAGGATACTATGGCACTAACTCTAAAAAATGAGATATGTGCTCTTCTTTCTTGTTACAACCTTCAAGTTGAGAATATTCGAGGTCAAAGATATGATGGAGGAAGTAATATGCGTGGTGAATGGAATGGACTATAAGCTTTATTTCTCAAAGATTGTCTTTATGCATATTATATACATTGTTGGGCTCATAAACTACAATTAGCCTTGGTTGCAGCCTCTAGAGAAGCCAAACATGTTCATCAATTTTTTATCCATTTGACATCTATTATTAATATTGTTATTGGTTCTTCTAAACATGATGATGAATTACAAACTGCTCAAACTATTGTAATTGAAAGTTTGATTGCTTCTAATGAGATTGAGACTGGAAAATGGATTAATCAAATTGGTACACTACAAAGGGCTGGAGATACTAGATAGGGATCACATTTTCAATCTATATGTAGCTTGATGAGGATGTTCGATGCTACTTGTACAGTTATAAATACTATCTCAAATGAGGGATCAAATTATTCTCAACGTGGTGATGCTGAAGCGGCTTACATGATATTGACATCTTTTGAATTTATTTTGATATTACAGATGATTAAAAAAAATAATGGGAATCACTAATGCACTTTGCCAATCTTTACAACAAAATTCTCAAGATATTGTGAATGTCATGAGCCTAGTTTCAACCACAAAAGTACTCATTCAAAAGTTAAGAGATGAGGGGTGGGGGTCTTTGCTAATAGATGTTAGATCATTTTGTAAAAAACACCAAATTGATATTCCTGATATGAATGACCAATATACTCGAGAAAAATCTCGTCGTCAAGTTGAAAGGACAACAATTGAGCATCATTTTAGGATTGATATATTTACTGCTACAATAGACTTCCAGTTGCAAGAATTGAACAATAGATTTAATGACCAAGCAATGAAACCTTTTATTCGTAGTGCTGCTTTAAACCCTAAAGGTTCATATAAATTATTTAATATTGATGACGTATGCAAATTAGTTGAGAAGTTTTACCCACAGGATTTTACTGAGTACGAAAAATTCCTTTTGAAAATTCAATTACAGCACTATGAGCTTGATGTCTTGACGCATCCAGATTTTCAAGATATGTCTACATTATCTGAGTTATGTAGAGGATTAGCAATTTCAGAAAAGTCAAAAATTTATTATTTGATTGACAGGTTAATTCGTCTAGTCTTAACTCTTCCAGTTTCTACTGCTACAACTGAACGAACATTTTCTGCAATGAAACTTATAAAAACAAGATTGAGAATTCGAATGGAAGATGAATTTCTTGCAGATCATTTGTTAATTTATATTAAAAAAGAAATTGTCAAGAATTTCACTTCAGAAATGATAATGGAAGAATTTTATTCTATAAAAGATCGTCGTCGAGCTTAATTTGAAGAGAAAATTTTAAGTTGATCGCCCCCCAAACATCAACTCCTGATTTCGCCTTGTCTCTAAAGAAAATAAAAAATATTCCAAGAATGACAAAAATACCGTATTTTATATAAGGAGATAAAAGTATC
This sequence comes from Platycarya longipes, assembly GCA_036559045.1. Classification (NCBI taxonomy): domain Eukaryota; kingdom Viridiplantae; phylum Streptophyta; class Magnoliopsida; order Fagales; family Juglandaceae; genus Platycarya; species Platycarya longipes. The sequence continues at coordinate 25,181,795 of CM071801.1, forward strand.
ACGTAGCATTTTTCATTATTTATTTTTTTATGACTTCTATAAAAAAGATTAAAAAAACATTATTTAGGACTCCTTTGGGTGGCAAAGGACAGACAGATTGCCGTTCGATGTTATATGTCTACTGCTGACATACCATTCCTTCAACGCCAGAGGCCCAGACCCCATGCAATGTTTGTCAGATAATTATTTGAGAAAACTTAAGAGTCCGGTCCAGCTTGTTGAGTATGTTTGTTGTCGGGATAAAATTAGATAAAAATTAAATATAAAATAAAATATTATTATAAAATATTTTTTTAATATTAATTTTATATTAGAATTTAAAAAATTGTGTTGAAATTTAAAAAAAAGTAAATTATTTATTTTATTTTATATGTAAATTTGAAAAAATGTAATAATGAGTTTAAGATAAGATAAGATGAAATAAGTTGAAAAAAACCTAAAAAAAACAGTCATTCAATCACATAACGACACTTAATAATTTTAAGGAGCAAAATTGATGCTGCAATTCATTTTATTTCTCCATTTATGTTTCCGTTTCTGTCTCCTTCTCAATTTCTTCTTTCTTTCTCTTCTTCTCTCCGTCTCACACCCACACAACCATGACACACAAAATGGCCTCGAAAGAACCCTACAACATGGGGATCGAAGATGAGACCATCGCCCTCAAGAAGAAACGTGCCAATCAACACGTGAGCTTTGCTGATGTCGAGATCATCTCCATCCACATTTTTAACTGCAACAAATACTTTTTTGAGGACCATCCTGCCACCTCTAATGCCGCTCATTCTGAGCAAGACATTCTAGGGGTTTTCAAGGACCTCGTCGACGAAAATTCCTTTTTACCCCCCAATCGACTCTCCCTCTCTCGGAAGCAGAACTGTTGGCTTAATCTCAGCCACTTCAAATGAAGATGGAAAGTTTCCACCTAATTTTATTTCTTAGCCTTCCATATGGTTCTTAGGAAAACGGAATTTTTTTTTTTCATATTTTATTTCAATCAATTTTGCTTATATTTTACCAATTTATCTTGTGTTTATTAATTCGCAAAAGAAAAATTCTTTGGACCTGTAGCGATTATCATTAGACCTTAAAAAATGAGCGATGAAGAAAGTGTACAAGGCAATTGATGAGGACCTTGGGATTGAGGCAGCGTGGAACCAAGTAAAGTTGAACGAGGTGCTTCTCTCACCAAAGGATTTGCAGCGGCTGTATTCAGAGTTTCACCTCCTCAACACCCTTAATCGTGACTTCATCATTCGATTCCACTCATCTTGGATTGATGTTGATCGCAAGACATTCAACTTCATTACCGAAATGTTTACCTCAGGATCATTCAGAATTTCTTTTCAACTCTAATTTTGCTATTGGTGAAGCCGAAGGATGGATTACGAACAGGCTGGTGTGATGAAGCCAAATGATGGGTTACGAGGGGAGACCAAAATTTGATGATTGATTTAGTGACGCGCGACTTCAATTTGCTTACATGAAACTGGTTATGTGTTAGTTAGTCATTGGAGGGCTGTATTTTGACCTTTTAAACCCCGATCGGACCATAGGGGCTTTCTAATGATTACTGTTTTTCCTGATTGTCTAATCACATGGCAGTAGGTAACATGCACCAAATTATAAAGATTTGAATTCTCTTTCCCATTTTTGGAAGATGAGTGTTATGACAATAAAAAGATTATACAAAAATAATTTTATAAATTAACATGAATTTATGTGATTTATTAAATTTGTTTTACAATAAAATAATTTTATAATTTAATAAATTATTTAAAAATATACCAATTTGTAAAATTATTGTTATGAACTCCATTTTGAAATAGACGAGGTGATGTTGTGCCTTTAACATCCATCAATGTAAAGATGCCACATTAGTGCATTACACTTAAAAAAAAATAGGACCGGTTGCATTTGATTCTCCGTGAAAAATCGAACGAAAGATTGCATCTCACTTTCCCTTCACCCATTGCACACGGAGATCCATTCCGCTGTCAGATTTCATCTCTCTCTCTCATTTTCTAGTTTGGATTAAAGTTTAGAATTTTTGGGTTTCCAAATGACGAGTTGGCCAAGAGTATTGAAGTCCGTACAAGCCATGGCAGCCCATGGCGTCCTCTTGTGCTTCACGCTTTTGCTTGTCTTTAGGCTCGACCATGTCGTCTCCTACAACTGGTGATCAATTTCCCTATATTTATAAAGAATAAATATTGAAATTTTATTTATACATATATACATATTTCTTTGTGGTGTTTGGTTTTGATTTCTTTGCTAGGCAGTGGAACGGAGCAGTGTTACAATTTTGTAGGTTTTGATTGACCCTAGTAAACTAGTATGGTAGCTAAGTGCACGAAGCTGGAATCGGGTTTCAAACTGGTAGCAAACTGGTAACCAAATGCAGAGTGTTACAAAATTGCTTGACCTTAGTAATGTTGTGGGATTTGATTTCAGAATGTTTTAGATTTTTTTTCCTTTCACGGTGAAAATCTGGTAGCGAAAGTGCACGAAGATGGTGACGAGTTTCGGTGGAGAAGGATTTTGAAGTTGCCGTCGGAGATGAAGGATTGGGGATCACTGGGGTTGTCTCGCCATTGATGGGTGGTACTGGGAGCGTGGAAGAGAGCTCTCGAGTGCTGCAGTGCATATGAATTCCATCGACAAGGTGGATTCTTTGTGTTCTGTTCTGATGAATAGTCACATGAGTGGCCCACATGTCAAGATATCATTGGTGTGTGTTATTTAGCCTATACTACTATCTCCGTTTAGAAGATTTTCTCTATTTTTATATAATCATTTTATTGTGGTTATCCTATTTCTCTTTCTAGAAACATGTGTGGTCAAAAACTAGGATGAGATCAAGGTTAGGTTCGTTCTCTCTACTTAACCCGATTACGAAATGGCTTCCTTCTTTTTTTGTTTTATTTATTTATTTTATTATTTATCAAATGCTATTGATAATTCCGTCCACGTAAGTTGTAATTATAAGCTGTAATGCGATATAGTTGTGTTCTATAAAATGAATGCCATCATTGGTTCCTGTAGGGAATGCTATCTTTGAATTTCAACCCATAAAGTTTAGAGGCAATATATAAATCTCTCGATCATGGCAGTATCTTTGCCAGACCATAGGGGATTTGAATTTCAAATTGTATGTTGCTTTACAACCCTGACATGATTTACATGCATGGATTCAAACTCGTGTAATTGGAGGTTGGTAAAAGATGATGATTCCAAGATTTCCTTGGAGTTTATTTAAAAGAAGAGTGAAAGAGAATGACGTTCCATGTATGTATGTGGGAGAAGGAAAGCAAAAAACATTTGCTTTGAGCAATTCTCTACTTTGATAGAAAGTAGGTCTGTTCATCTGTCTCGGTCTAGCTCTATCTTATTTTTTAAGCATTTTGATATTTTTATTTAAAATATTTAAAAAAATTATTTATCTTTTAAACTCGAATTCTTAAATCTGAAATTTGGATGAATAGGCTTAATATTAAGAGGATAAAAAAAAAATGCTGCTGCAAGCATTCTTCTTCTTCTACCTCCTTTTCGTGATCGAGAGTTGGGGAATCAAACTTGGAGGCGCAAACGAGGGAGGGCCAGGGGCATATATAGATCCAAGTGGGATGACTTCAGCCAACCCTAGCTTTAACAATGGTCAATATCCTTGTCCCCATCTCCCAACTGGCTTCCTCTTGGTTATCTACTCTCTTTGACATTTTTGTTAAATACTATTTTGCCTTTTCAAGAAGATCTATCATGTAGCATTCAAAATGAAATGATATTTGTAATTTTAAAGTATACAAGTTCAGTATATTGCTTTTATAAAGGTAAATCTGAAATGCATGCTTCATTTTTAATAGTAGAATCTATTTTTTTTAAAGAAAAATGATAAGGAGCCTGTTTTGGTACTCCATTTTGGTGCTTGCTTTTTTTTTTTTTTACTTAATGATTTAAAAAATATTATTTAATAATATTGTGACTTTTTAAAAAAAAAATAGGAGTGTTTAAAAATAATATAAAAGTTAAAAAAAAAAAAAGCAAAAGAAAAAAAAAAGTACCAAGTGGAAACAAGAAGTGGACCCTCCATTAAATTTCCTAACATCTCTCTTTTCTAAAAATAAATGTGAGGACTTACATATTTAGAACTATATCTAACATTACTCATTCAAAATTGACGTGAATAAAACCAGATTTAACTGGCTGGGTTTCTGTCTTTTACTAATGTTCTAGCTAATCTTGCTAAGGGATCCAATAATCACTGTTATGTTTGGTTGCTTCTCAAACAGTAATCAAGATGAAAGTAAAAATCATACTAATTTTGTTTAATATAATGTCAGAAAACATAGACTGACAAAATCAGATGGAAAAATCTAAAAAGCCCAAGCCGCAAAATCACGAGTCTTTCTGATCTGTTTGAAGTTCCAAATCAACTTCACAGGCACACCGCCATCAATACATTTAACTCACGTGAACCCATCTTAGATACTTTCACATGCATAATACAACAATACATACAACAACAAAACAAAACAAGACCGACCCACCCCTCCATTTTCTCTTATAAAACCCCATTGCACAGAACCAAACACCCCGTAGCAGCTCTCCCTCCCTTTTTGCTTTTGCTTTTGCTTTTGCTTTTTCTTTTTTCACTCCTCCCTAATACCCTCTGCCTCTACAATGGTTCTTCTTTCCTCTGAATCTTCTCGCTTTATTTTTGGGTCTTGTTTAACAATTCTCTGTCTACTTCTGGTTCAACCCCACAGAGCCTCCTCAGCTCTCCTATTCGGCTTAAAAAGCCACCATAAAAACCACCAACACAGACGTCCCATGATTCAGGCCAACCAAAGCACTTGTGCATTGTTTGCTGGCACTTGGGTTCGTGATGACACATATCCACTCTACCAATCTTCCAACTGCCCAATCATAGACCCCGAGTTCAACTGCCAAATGTACGGCCGTCCAGACTCCGATTACCTCAGGTATCGATGGCAGCCCCTCAATTGTGAGCTCCCAAGGTAAAAAAAAAAAAAAAAAAATTGCAGCTTTTTTCTTGCAACAGCAGGATTATTTGTGTTTCTGTTGTACAATTTTTGTGACTTTTGTTGTAGCATATTCATGGTATTGGTAGGTTCAATGGGCTTGAATTTCTAGTGAGAATGAGAGGGAAGACAGTGATGTTTGTGGGTGACTCGCTTGGACGGAATCAATGGGAATCTTTGATCTGCATGATTTCAGCTGCAGTTCCTACAACCCCAACAAAAATCTTCAGAGGCGACCCTCTCTCAACCTTTAAGTTCTTGGTCAGTCTCAGTATTGATCAACCCTTCGCCCTATCTATCTATCTTTCTTTCAATAATTTTACAAGTTCGCACCTACTTTTTCCAACTTTTACGAATTCGAAGAGAGAAAAAGCTAAAAATAACGCATGGTTTTCTGGTAGCCACGCCCCACAAGTCATTTGACTCATCTACGTCACGATTCATGAATCCTTGAATTAATGCTAGAGCCTAGAGGGCTAGGATATGGTTTCTATTCTATAGTATAAAAACCACTTGGAAAATTTGTTGAACGACCCAACAAAAGCTGTCAGTATTATCTTCTACTCGTTGGCTATCTGCAACACGCTAACCACCTTTTTATAATCTTTTTTTTTTTTTTTTTGGGGGCCCAGAATTATATTCTAAACAAACAAGCCATTAACTGTATTTTATTACAATATTATTGCAGGATTATAGTCTGACCATATCATTTTACCGAGCTCCATATCTGGTTGACATAGAAATGGTGCAAGGAAAGAGAGTTCTGAAGCTGGAAGCAATGTCCAGCAATGGCAATGCTTGGCGGGCCGCCGATGTGCTCTCCTTTAACACCGGTCACTGGTGGAGCCACAAAGGATCCCTTCAGGGGTTGACAAATTAAATTCTTGCCCTTGTTTTTTTTAACTTAAAAAACATACGTCTGCAATTCTTTTTTTGTATGATATGGATGTTTAAGAGGTTGACCAGTTTGATTAAAGGTTTAGAGGTCATCATTTTCAGGTGGGATTACATGGAATCAGAAGGGAAATTTTACAAAGACATGGATCGGTTGGCTGCTTTGAACAAGGGACTTAGAACATGGGCCAATTGGGTAGACACCAACATTGACGGCACCACAACCAAAGTGTACTTTATGTCCATCTCTCCCACACACTACAAGTGGGTTTCCCTCTTACCTCTCTCTCTCATAATTGCGTTTGGTGAAAATCTAGGCTTCATTATTGTGCGTTGGGACTAAGTGCTAGACTGCAATTTTCATATGCTAAAAATTTGCTCCAACATGAGCTGTTTATAAAATTATAAGTTGAGAGTTGGGCTGTACTGGGCCCAACTTGTTGAATACTAGGCTTAAATCCTTAGAATTTTATGTGGTCTACGATACTCCCGAGTCCCGTGAAGTTTCTTTATCAAAGAAATAACAAAAAACAGAGAACAAGATTAGTGTTGGGAGGCATTCAATCCTAGGGAATCAGATCTTTTAAATATTTCTGGATATATAATATTTTTAGATGCTTGCAAAGGATAAATGATATTCATATAATAACAAGAAAGAAACATGACAACAATAAATGATAGTGATCTTGTACAGGTAAAGAAAATAAATAAATAAATAACCAGTAAAAGAAAGTTTCTGTCGGTAGCACTTGGCACATGCAATGCCGTCGGCGGACAAACTAGCAGCTGTGCTTCACTCGAAATCACAGTGGCCCACCTTGTGTTTCCGACGCTTTAGTACCATATGAATTACGTTTGGATATAGAGGTGAATTTAGATATTTTATAAATTATAATAAAATATTAAATAATAATAAATAAAATAAATAAATAATAATAATAAAATTCTCACTATCCAAACTAACCACCCCTGTGTTCTGATTACCCAACATCTTCAAGCTCAGTTACCAGATCAAAATGTCAGATTGCTGTGTTATGTTCCATAATGTTCATGCTTTAGCCAGATTAGAGACCTAAAATGTGTTTGTGGATGAGTTTTGGCAGCCCAAGTGAATGGAATGTTGGCGCAACAGCAGCATCAACAACAAAGAATTGTTATGGAGAAACAGTACCAATAACAGGAACAACATATCCAGGGACATACCCAGATCAAATGAGGGTGGTGGACAGTGTGATTAGGGACATGCGTAGACCTGCATACATGTTGGACATAACCATGCTATCTGAGCTGAGGAAAGACGGTCACCCTTCCATCTACAGTGGAGATTTGAGCCCCAAGCAGCGAGCCAACCCTGCAAGGTCTGCCGATTGTAGCCATTGGTGCCTTCCTGGATTGCCTGATACTTGGAACCAATTATTCTATTTTACTATGTTTTCCTGAACTTAGCGTGTTTGTTACTTGTTATTAGTCCATGGTTTTTAATTGTTGTGATCAATTTAGCGAGAGAGTGCAAAAGTGCAACGCTCTCTTGTAAAATTAATGCATGTTGATATTACTGGGGAAATAAGACTACATATATATATATATATATATATATAGTTGTTAGAAATATTTAATGAAGGACTGAATGCTTGTATATTCATTGTCTTAAAATATTGGTTGCACGGTGTGCCATTTAAAGGTAGAGTATACCCCAGACTATTCAGCCATTCTAACAAACAGGTGGTATGCATTGGCGTTCTAGACCCAGCTATATGAAACGGTTACAATAGAATAATCCCTAAATACAATACAAAATCAAAAACAAGTTATTTCACAAGATTCTGCTGATTGGAGTTGCCGAGTGTCCTTGTGTGGAGCCGAGCTAGAGCAATTTGTAATTTTGGTGCTTTCACCCTCTCAACAAGAAAACCATGGTGAAACTCGTCCGGAGTGTCAAAAATCAAGAGGAGACTAAGGAATTTGTAAAGACATCCGCAAGCTAATCACGAGAGGTGATAAAGGCTACATACTATCGTGGATGAAACACGATCACGAACGAAATAAAAATCAATATTCATGTGCTTTGTTCGTGAGCGTAAAACAAGATTTACAAGGAGATATGTGGCTCCTAGGTTATTATACCATAAAGTGGGAGGCGTGGAGAGAAAAATACCAAAGTCCTTTAAATTGAAGCCATAAGAGCTCGGTAGTGGTGTTTACAAGAGCTTTGTATTCAGCCTCAATACTAGAGTGGGGAATAATATGTTGCTTCTTGGACCCCACCAAAGAAATGATGTTTGAACCAAGGAAAATATCAAAACCCCTTATGGAGCGACAATCATCTAGGCATCCTGCCTAGCTAGCATCAGTAAAAGCATGTAGAGAGCGGCTAGGAGATAGTCGAATGTGTGAAGACCAAGATGGCACTGTACTTGAGATACAGTATAATTCTCTTTATAACTTGCCAATGGAGAAGCTTGGGTGCATGCATAAACTAGTAAACCTTATTGACGGTGAAATTTCTCAAGTACCCCTGGATACATACGTGAATGCTAAGCCAACATGATTAGCACAGATTAGTAATCAATATAAAATATTTAAATAAAATCAACACAATATTTGGTTACGAAGGAAAATCTTTTGAAGAATTTCTCAAAAGTAAAACTTTACGAGACAACCAAACTTAGGAAAATCAATTTTATTGACTAAGAGTTTTGCAAATAACTGTTTACAAAATCTTTGTAACCCGACACGTTTATCCAAGACATGTGACCCGCTTGTCTTCTATTGTAGTAGGTAGTTAGAACTTCTGACGATCTCAAATCCTTATCTTTCCAATTAGAACCTCCAATGGTTGACACGAAAATAGCAACTCACCCTTGGAGTGTGCTCTCACTCAATTCCACAGATTGAGCCTTATGGAAATTCCTTCACTCAAAGTATTTTTCACTCACACCGTCACTTGAAGTTCTACTCAGATCTTCAAGCTCTCAACTCTTATGATTGTGCTCTTGAAGTGTTCAATGAATCCCTCAGCTGACTCATCTATTTATAGGTAATGCAGTAGTGCAATACTTGTGTTAGAGTAGAAGTCTACCGTTAGGCTTATCCAGAATTCCAATCTGTTACGTTGCTGATAGTTTGCGAACAACCCAGACTGGATCACTTCAACTGGATAATTTTGAGTTTGAATCAACTTCGGTTTCTTCATTTGAATCTAGAATTTTTATCACTCTAGCTAACTATATGACTTGAAACTAATATAGGACTCTTGTAGACTCTTACTTATAATTTAAACAAGCTTGGATAAGAGTTACAATTCAAAATACTATCCTTATCAAATAACTCAAATTTAAATACATCATCCTTATCAGATTAACTTCTAGAGTTCTATTTAATAATTACATTCATTCTTAATTTGAATGTAAATACAACCTCATCTAATCCTAGCCAAACTCAAATTACATTTTCAATCTCTCTCTTTGGCTGATTTGTTGACAAAGCATATATTGGATGAATGTGATTAACCTGCAAACACAACTAACCAACCAGCAGCAAAGATCTCATGTCACAAGTCATACTTCATAAAACATTTATCACAAAAATTTATAAGTATCACTAAGCATATAAAAAATCTTTGCAATCCACACATATCAATTCAAAAGTAGCAAGAATAAGAAAACAAACACATAATTGTTCAAATTACATATCGAACTAAACTTAAAAAAAAAAAAAAATTTAAAAAGTGGTTGGAAGTGGTTGGTGGTGACTGTCAGCATGTTGTCTGCATTGCTCCTACTTATGCTCCATCCTGCTCCTCTTCACTCTCATGCTAATAGTTTGCTTTCATCCTTATACTCCCCCTATGTCTTGTCAGCAACTTAGTCAGAGGCTGAATTCTCTACATCTTCAAGTGGATTGACAGTTTTCAACACTTGATCCATGTCCAACACTACTTGTTGTAACCTGTCATTGACTTTCCCGATTTCTTCAGCAAGGAATTTCTCCATTCTTCCTATTCTTTCTTCCCATTTTTTCACAAAGGAGTCAAACGTTGATTGAAATACTTGAAGCAGTTCAATCAATTCCAATGAGTGGGCAGGGGTTTGATGGGAGGAGGCGGGTTCTCTTTTTTCCACTCATTGCTGTTTCTAACTTAGTCACTATCTTGGAGGAAATTTTTCCATACATCTTCACCATGACCTTAGTATTCCTTAAAGGAACCTTTGCAATTCAGGCCAATTTAGATATAAGTCCACCAAATGGCAAACTTTCTTTGTTAATAAGATCAAGTCTGGCCTTTGATATCATTTCAATGATATGTACAGAAAGATCAATAGGTATCCCTTGACCAACGCATACATAAAGTGAGCATTTTCAAGTGTAAGTTCAGTATGCCTTGATATTGGCCAAAGGTTTGTCAGTATGATACTATATAACTCTCTAACAGTTTCAGGAGTCATTACCAGATCAACTCCCCTAATAATAGACGTGAGAATGTTATCTTCAACACTTACAATTGCATTGGCATAAAACTCTCTCACAATCTCAATGAAGAGGGTAGGAGCACCCTTGGTTATTTTTTTCCCACTTCCTATAAGCAAACACATGGGAAAGAAACTCAAACCCAGGTTCATGTATGTCATTTAAAGTTATCTCTCTTTCTCCAAGAACTGTTCTCTTGGAGAACACAGTCTTGTAAGCCTGTTTTGCCTCTTCACTCACAAATTTAGAGACTTTGAAACCTTTGGAAATAGATTTGAAGGTACTCCCAACTTTTGAAAGCATAGAGCCTTTATCTGGTGCCAGAGACTTTTTGGGATAATTTTTTGGAGTCCTCAACTCTGCATCCTCGTCACTCGAGGAGATTTTAGGGGGGGCTTTTCTATTGAACTTGGCCTTTTCTGCTATTGATTTATATTTCATTTGCAAGAAGGCAAGAACAACGCTATTAACATGATAAATACACAATATATCAAGATAGACAGATTCCTATTTTTCCCAAAACCAAAACAGTACCAATGAGCATGAAAAACAATTCCAACCAACCAATCACCATATGGGTTTGGAAAACATCATAAATCACATAATCACTCATGGATCCTTTTCAATTGAGGAAAATAGCTAGTTCTTAGTACAGGAAAATCATGTGAGGAAGAAGACGACAACAGTGCAAGAAAAACCAAGAAAATCCAGCCAAACAGATGCACATAAATTGCTCGTGTCACCTTTTCAAAAAGAAGCATTTTCATAGTTATTTATATACTTCATCAAGATTAATACTTCCTATTCCAACTATCTTTCCGAAAATTTCAAATTCAAGAGATTTTTAAACATAATTGGAAACAAAATAAACCCTAACTAGAGTCCTCATCTGACTCAAAGACATAAAGGAAAGAACCACTTACCTTGATTATTTGGAAAACAAACCTGATTTCTTTTCACTTAAGGGAGGGTTTGATTCTTCTCCAAGAAGGTATCAGGGAAGATGGAAAACCAGAGAGAGAGGAGTTGTGAACGTGAAGGGTCGTGAGGGAGGTGATGGGTGGTGATTGACATGCGGAGTTAATGTAGCAAATATGCAGCTTTTCAGTTTCCCGCCCAGCCCTAGAATTTGCCATGCACTCCGGCCCACCATTTTGACACAAGGATGAGGTGAATTTCATGCCTCATTGGATTTGCGTGCCCTTCTTTCTTTGTTTTTAAGGTTTTCTTAGAAAACAGTTAAGTTTTGAAAAAAAAAATCTTAAAGAATCAAAGGAAAAATTTTAAAGAACACAAAATTCATGTCCTTTTCATCCACAAAGCCTGGGCTTTTTTGAGTGATTCCATATCTAAGTTTTGTTACACTCAACACGTTTCTACTTATTTAGGAGATGCAATCCTTATTGGCCAGTCTTCACAATTGAACAAGTATCTTTATTGATGACCTGCCAAGAATTCGTGTGTGTGTGAGTGAGGAGAAAAAAAAAACTTTCCAATTTTTTTTTCCCCTTTTTTTTTTTCTTTTTTTTTCGTTACTCCTCGTTTCTTTTAGATTTTTTTTTTTTAAATTTTGCTTTAAGAAGGGTGATATTTTCTTGAAAGTCAAACTTTATACTAAAACCTAGCTACCGGAAAAGGCAACTTGCTTTTAGCATAAAGCTAGATTCACTCTAGTTGTCCATTTTGTATTTTCCATTCTTTTCCACAATGATTGGGTCAACGATTTTTTCTATAAGGACGTTTAGCGCTTAGATCCATGCATAAATGTTCATTTTTTTTCCCAATGATTTGTGAACACCCGAATTTATTAATAAGGATCGACATTAATGCAAGGAAAGAAGGAGACATTTTCATTTTAGTACTAGGTTCAACTAGTTTTAGTCAATTTAAGGCATAGACTTCCTCCTACTTTGAGCATTTTATGCATATATGTATGTTGTCAGCAGTTTGTTAAAAGGTCAGAATGTAACTCCTCATAGTGCAAAAAATAGAATTCTTGTGTGATCTTTTAATTCAGATTTGTGCACCAAATATAAAGTCACATATCAGACAAGATCTACTTCAATCCTAACAAGTTGAGTTTGTGGAGTCACAAGGCTCAAAGACCTAGTATACGCACATGGCTCGTTGTTTGCAAGATGTTAGTAACATGAATGTTTTAAAGCAACAAATATATAGACACACCATTTTTTTAAAGAAACAAATAAATCAGGGCATATCACACACACCAATGACCTTTTTAAGAAACTCAAACCGTAGACCATCTAAAGGTTTGGTGAACAAATCTGCCAATTGGTGTTCGATGTCAACATGTTCTAGTGACACAACCATAGTTTCGACCAAATCTCTTATAAAGTGATGCCTTATGTCTATGTGCTTGATTCGATAATGTTGCACAAGATTCTTCGAGATACTAATGGCACTAGAACTATCATAGTAGATCGTCATAATATCTTGAGAGAACCCATAATCCTAAAGCATCTTTTTCATCCAAAGAAGCTGAGTGCAACACCTACCAGCCACAAAGTATTCAGCTTTTGCAGTATACAGAGAGATGGAATTTTGCTTTTTGCTCATCTAAGTTATCAAATTGCTGCCAACATAAAAGCAACCACCAGTGGTGCTTTTTTTGTCATCAACATTCCTTGCCTAATCAGCATCAGAATAGCCAATTAGATTCAGAGTTGAATATTTTATATACCATATGCCATAATTGACTATAGCACTCGGCTATTTTAAAATTCTTTTTACTATCGTGAGGTGTGACTCTTTGGGATTTGTTTGAAACCGTGCACAAACACTGACACTAAATGCAATATCAGGTCTACTAACAGTAATATAAAGGAGACTACCGATCATGCTTTTATATAGAGTGAGATCAATACTCTTACCTAAAACATCCAAGCATATTTTAATAGAGGTGCTCATCGAAGTGCGAGCATGTGTCTTCCCTTCCATACCGAACTTCTTAACAAGGTCTTTGGCATACTTTGATTGAAAAATAAATATTCCTTTTTCAGTTTGTTTAATTTGGATTCTAAGAAAGAAACTTAGTTCTCCAATCATACTCATTTCAAACTCTTTTTTCATTTCTTTTGAAAAGTCATGTGAGAGTTTGTCAAGAGTAGATCCAAACACTATGTCATCTATATAAATTTGAGCAATAAGTAGATGCTTACCAGTTTTTCTTAGGAAGAGTGCTCGGTTGGCTTAACCTCTTATGAAATAATTTTCAAGCAAGTATTTAGTAAGTCTTTCATACCATGCCCGAGGAGTTTGCTTTAATTCATAAAATATTTTCTTCAACCTGAAAACATAATCAAGAAACAAGTGATTAGTGAGCCCTTTTGGTTGTTCAACATATACTTTTTCATTTAGTATGTCATTTAAAAAAACACTCTTAACATCCATTTAATAGAGTTTAAAATTTAAATGGCTAGAAATTGCTCATAGAATGCGAACAAATTCCAAATGGGCAACTGGTGTAAAGGTCTCGTCAAAGTCAATCCCTTCAATTTGGGTGTTACCTTATGCTACCAGCCAGGCCTTGTTCTGGATGATGGTTTCGTGTTCATAAGACTTGTTTTTAAATATCCATTTTGTACCAATAATGTTGTGATTTTCAAGTTTTGGAACAAGTTCTCATACTTGATTTTGAGTAAATTGGTGTAATTCCTCATACATGGTATTTACCCAGCTTTCATCTCATAAGGCTTCTTCCACCTTCTTAGGTTCAACCTGAGACAAATAGCAAACATATGAGACTTGATTTAAAACTCGCTTTCTCAATCTCATACCTTCATCCAGATCTCCAAGGATGTTCTCTATTGGATGATTACGATTGACCCCTTGTGGAGGGCTCTTTTTCATATTGTGAAACTGAGTTTGGTGTAGCAGGTTCCACTGGTTTTGAAACCTTTTGATCAGTTGTGTTCTCTTCGGATTCGTTGACGAGTTTTCTCAGTTCCTTCTTGGTCATCTCCTTCGAGTTGTCATCCACGACTATGTTGACTAACTTCATCACAATCTTAGTTCATAAATTGTAAACTCTGTAGGCTTTGCTATTTGATGAGTATCTCAAAAATATTCATTCGTCACTCTTGTTGTTGAATTTGTGAGTGTTGTTTCTATCTCTCAAAATGTAAAAAGTACTACTGAACATCTTGAAGTATTTTACCATGGGTTTCTTTTCATTCCACAACTCGTAGGGTGTGAGTTTGGTCCCTAGATAAAAAACCACACGGTTTAGTATGTGTCCGACAATAATGACTGCTTCTCCCGAGAAATGTAGAGCCATCTTCTTGCTGCTTATCATGGTACGAGCCATCTCTTGTATTGCTCTGTTTTTTCTCTCCATAATTCTCTTTTTTTGTGATGTGATTGGGGCTAAAAACTCCTGGTGGATTCCTTGTTCATCACAAAGAGAAGAAAAGTTAGTGTTTTCAAATTCTCTACCGTGATCACTACGAATACGAGAGATAGTAGAATTCTTCTTTGTTTGAATTCATCTAAACAATTTCTTAGCAAGCTCGAAGGTCTTGGATTTTTCTCTCAACAAGATAATCCAAGTATATCTTGAGTAATTATTAATAATAACCATTATATATTTCTTTCCACCAAGACTCTTATTCTGTGTGGGACCCATAAGATCTATATGTAGTAATTCAAGTGGTCTTTCGGTCAGAATATCAATTACTTTTTTGTGCTAAGACCTGGTCTACTTTCCTTTCTGACAAGCTCCCCACACTATCTTTTTGTTTTTTAACATTTTGGACAATCCATGGATAGCTTCCTTCTTGGAGATCTTTTGCATGTCCCTGTAGTTGATGTGGCCTAACCGAGGGTGCCATAGCTCGGTTTCATCCACTTCTACCTTGTGACAATGCAATGAGTTCATGGAAGAAACTCCATAGCAGTTGTCATCATTTCTAGTGCCCGTTAAGATCCATTTTCCTGTGCTGTCATAGACTTTGCATCCATCATTTGAAAACTACAAAAAAAGATGATCGTTACAAAATTGACTAATACTTAACAAGTTGGCTTTCAGGCCATTAACAAACAACACATTATGAAGAGTTGGCAAATCCGTAATATTAACACTTATCTTTCCTTCCACAGTTGTTGTACTCCCATCATCAAAGGTTATGGATCTTCCACTTGTGGACTCAATTTTTGAAACAACCCTTTGTCTCCTATACATGTCTAAAACATGCATTATCTATGTGACGCCCCGATTTTTCGCATCGATTACAACGTAAAACGACGCATCTGGACAAGTAACACAAGGCTACTTATCCTACGTAAATGTAAAAAGCAGCATGCATGCATCTAAGCTTACTAATTAAATGCAATGTCGATCGCAGCTGGAAGAAGTAAATTCCCAATATATGCAAAGAGATCTAACTCTTACATCAATAGATCACATGGCATACTATAATTACACTTCTCATAACATCGTATTTACATAAAACATACTGTATTAACTCTTACATAACCCAGTTAGTTTTCTTAAAACATAATCTCATATCCCACCATCATTCAGTACTCTTACTTCTTCACTTGATTACGTACATGGGATCATCTCAACCGGAGAGGAGCATTCCATAGGACCCTCAGGGTACCTCAGAATCTCCAGTGCTGATCGGTCTCAATGCAATTTATCTATCCCTGCAACAACATCTATCATTCCATAAGGAATGATAGATAAAACATATAAAACATAAAAGAATGAGATTTACAAGAAATCTCAGTAAGTACACAGTTAACGAAATAAAGCATAGATAACATCAACTATCATCATACATAATCATACTCACCAACATATCACTTATAAGCATACTTTATGGAATTCATACACGTCAATTACCCATCTTACCATACAAACTTAGATCTTAGCTAGACCCATCATCACATACAACCTTAGATCTTAGCTAGACTCATCATCACATACAAACTTATACTTTTCACTTTACTTCTTAACCTCATAGTTTTCTTTTATTTCTTATCCTCGATGGGCGTTACGTCTCGCCGTCCCCATCGGGATCTGCTTATTGCATAACCTCGACAGGCGTTACGTCTCGCCGTCCCTATCGGGTCTTACTTATCACATAACCTCGACAGGCGTTACGTCTCGCCGTCCCTGTCGGGTCTTACTTATCTCTTATATATGATGGGCGTTACGCATCGCCGTCCCCATCACATATAACTCATCAATCTTCCGGGCGTTACGCACCGCCGTCCCCGTCATGACACGGAACATACATAACATATACACATATTACTGCGGGCGTTACGTCTCGCCGTCCCCGCTATGCAGATCAATTTCACGGGCGTTACGTCTCGCCGTCCCCGTGAAGATCACATACACTCATCAATCATCCGGGCGTTACGTCTCGCCGTCCCCGTTATGATGAGTCTGGTGTCAATCATCCGAGCGTTACGTCTCGCCGTCCCCGTCTTGACACAAAACATATACACATATTACTGCGGGCGTTACGTCTCGCCGTCCCCGCTATTCAGATCAATTTCACGGGCGTTACGTCTCGCCGTCCGCGTGAAGATCACATATTCTTATATCACGACAAGCATTACGCATCGCCGTCCCTGTCGGCACGTCAGTCATCCGGGCATTACGTCTCGCCGTCCCCGTCACGACGTGACTAACTTAATCTTACAAATATTCTTTTCTTTCTTTTTATTCCTCTCTTATTCATGTGAGTTATTTTCACCTATAACTCTTCCCATTTGAAACACCACTGCTATTTTAAGAAAACCTTGAATCTAAGCAAAACAGGGTATCTCGCTCGAGCGGGTTGTCGAGCAAGTATCGAGCGAAGTCTCGGGTTGGAACTCGCTCGAGCAGGGTATCGAGCGAAACTCTAGCGAGGGTTCACATTTTGCCTTCGCTCGACTCGTCTGTCGAGCAACAGTCGAGCGAGATCACGGCTCATGGGGTTTTTCAACCTAAACCAAGCAATCTTCTCACATAAACCTTATTTTTACCTATTAAAACATAAATCTATGTCCTTATAATTTTCCTAACATTTTACCATCACAAGATCATATCCAAAACACCATAGATTCCAAGCACATCATATAAGCCTAATTTAAGCTCCAACTAACAACAAACTTAATTCCATCAACACTCTACCTATTCTATGCCAAGATTAAGTTAAATTGTATACTTACAAGTTTCTCCAAAGCTTGGTTGAATGATCCAACTAGCCCTTGCAATATTTCTCCTCAAAGCACTCACTTAGCTCACTTAGGAGATGTTTGGAGGTTCAAGGGTTAGGGAGGCTTCTTCTTTGGCTTTCTCTCTAAGTGGACGTGACTTCCTCCTCCCAAAAGGTCTCTTATGGACTTAAGATGGTTATATATATATATAGGAATAGATGGCTTGGGGAAGAAGAGAAGGAAAACAAACCAAGGCAATGGGTTAACTCAAACCGTGTATGGTGTGGTGTGTTGTCCAGCTTTGGTTAGTTTAATCCTCATCCATATCTCCCATGATCTCCAAGGATATTCATCCTATGGCTATGCTTCTTCATCATCTAAAATTATCTTAGATCAATGGCCCCAAATAATTACTAAATATAGATATAAAAGTAAATTCCAAAAAGTCTAAAATATCCAAGATGAGCTTAGCTGGCTATTGGCCTTCCTTGCATCCCCAAGGCTTCTAGAACTTTTTCTTCCTCTTTGGCCACACGTCCCAGACCTCCTTAGTACCCTTAGAGTGGCTGGAAAATATCTCATCATCTGATTCCCAAGGTTTGGTTACCAATTGGTTGGAAACAAAGGGGATAGTTGGCTGTTTTGGCCAATCAGATTAGTTCTTCACTCTTGCTTGGTTTTAAACTAATTATTCTTCTAGAAGCTCTTCCCCCACCTAACACATGCTCTCATACGTGTATCTAGTAGATAACCATGAGGAAAACCAATCAAATTCGAACATCTAAGGTGAGGTGGTGGAGTGATTTATTTTCGGGCTCCAGTTTGCACTTAAAACATATCAGTCCCATTCCAGCCCAAGTAATCCATCGATACACTTAGATTCTCTGAAACCTCTAATCATAAAAGTTATAGATCTATGTCTTAGGGTTCTATAGGAACTGGAATAACTTCATTTGGAGTTCATATGACCAAGTTATGATTTTTCTAATAAAACTCGACAGATAAGCCCGAGAACACCAATCCGGGCACACCAAGTGTTGGATAGATGGTTCCTCTTATTTCACACGAAATTTACTAAATAAAATCTCCTAATTTCCACATCTCTACATACTTGTCCAGATCTTAGGATAACTAAGAAAATAATCCAAAGGCTTAATCTTATCCAATGTTCTTAGTCAACTTCAAGTCAATGCTCCTCTATCTCCAATTCAGATCTGGTACTTCAATCTCTATTTCTCATTTGATTAAGTTCATATATCTTACACCTCAAAACATAATAGTTGTAGATATTCCTCTTAGCTTTCCATAGCCTCTTGAATCACTCAAATCCGATATCAAATGAGCAAGTTATGACCATTCTACTAAAAGACGTTTGTCTGTCCCTGTATCTCGCTCGAGCTAGACATCAAGCGAGAGTTGAGCGAGATCTCGGGTCTAGGCACTTTTTCACCTTATCACAAGTCACATTTATACCCAACCTTATTCCCAACCTTTCAATATAAGAATCCTATACATATATCCCAAAAATTCCTAAAAATGGTTTTGGAGAAACATAATCATCCCACACATGAAAATTAAGCGAACATCTAAAAATCCGGGTTATCACAATCTAGGTACCATATACTAGTGTCCATAGCCTTGAGTGTTGTTTGTGCAACTTGACATACAACTTTTTCTTTCACTACCCACTTGGTTTTACCATTTTTCTTGTTTTTGGAAAAACATAATTTGGAGAGTTCACCCAGTTTTTTAACTAGGGAGTTTATCTAATTGGTCAAATTGTCCACTTTGGTCTCTAAATTCATTCCATTGCTTGTAGGCTTATTTCGGTTTCATTTTTCTTTTCTAAGTCTAAAGTAATTTTTCTTGGTGTGTCCAATTATTCCACAGAAGTGACATGTTGGGACAGACATACCTTTGGACTTACTTGAATGAGTCATTGTAGACTTGCCTATATCCACAAATTTATTTGGGATACTTTCTACATTGTTTCCTTTTACAAAGGTAATACCTTTGGATCTAGAGGCAGTGGATGCTTTGAGATGTGAATATTTGGAAGCATTATATCCCAATCCTGTGCGATTAGAACTATTTCTTTGAACCTTCAGCATATCATTGAGTTTTCGAGTGGAGGTCTTTTCCTGACAAGTTGCTAACATATTTTCAAGTTCTTCATTCTGTACTTGTAACCTTGTCACCTCCAATTCCATCACCTTCAATGCCTCCACCAGGTTGTTCTTCTCGTTTTTCATGGTGGTCAAGTTTTTGTAGAGCTTCTTGTTCACTTTTTGGATCTTCACAAATTCTTCACATAAATCCTCATAAGCTTCCTGCACACTTAACTCATGATTAGCAATTTCAGTAGCAATCAAAATCAGTATCACACGCTGGCATATTGTTGTCAACATATTGTTGGCTTATGTCAGCACCATCAGTAGCAGATGCAGAAAAAGTAATAAAGTCAGCTTCATTTTCAAAGGATGTGTCTGAACTATCAGAGTCAAAATCATCACTCAGAGTAGTATTTAAAGCTTTTGTCTTCCATTCTAATATGTCCAAATCCAGAGCACTCATAACATTGCATTTTTTCTTTAGGCTCAGTTTTATCTTTATTCCAATTTTCAGATTCATTCTTTTTAGTGAAATTTTTACCTTTTTTCATCTTGCCAGAACTCTTTTTATTTAACATAAAATTTCTTAACTTTCTGGCTACCAATGCTAAGTCATCATTGCACAGATCTTCATCATCATATTGATTTTCATCCTTAGCAGATTTGAAAGTGATGGACTTACCTTTCTTTTGTTGAGGAAGAGTAAATTCATAAGTTTGTAGAGAACCTACCAATTCTTCTACCCAAATTTTATCCAAATTCTTACTTTCTTTTATGGCTGTCACATTTGGTCGAAACTTTTTAGGTAGGGGTCTCAGGATTTTTCTCACTACTCGTGACTTCTCCACATTCTCACTGAGATTGTACCTGGAATTAACAATATCATTTAGTTTAGCATAAAAATCATTAAAAGTCTCACCATCAAGTATTTTTATTTCCTCAAATTTTGAGGTTAATAATTGTAATTTAAAATTTTTTACAGTTCTAGTCCCTTTATGGGTAGTTTTCAAAATATCCCAAGCATACTTGGGATTCTCACGCATGGAGATTCTCTAGAATACTAGGAGAAACTGCCATGAAGATAGTATTAAGACCTCGATTATTCCAATTACAGATGCTTGACTGTGCTAATGTCTATTCTTCTATCGGTGTTGTAGGCCTTGTCCATCCTGACTCCACAGTTAACCAAACTCTTTCATCAAGCAACTTTAGGGATGCTCTCATCCTTACCTTCCAAGGCATAGTTATCACCATTAAATTGTGGTAGTGATGACAAAGTCACCATAGTCTATCAGGGGAACGGATCACACTCAGATGAGTGAATCACGTTCTGATGCCAGTTGAAATTACTTAATTACCCTTGAATACACACGTAAATGCTAAACCAACACTATTAGCACATATTAATAACCAATATAAAATATTTAAATAAAATCAACATAACATTTGGTTACGAAGGAAAACCCTTTGAAGAACTTTTTAAAGGTAAAACCCTATGGGTGAACCAAATTCAAAAAAGTCAATTTTATTGATTAAGAGTTTTATAAGTAAACTGTTTACAAAAATTTTGTAACACGACACGTTTACCCAAGATACACAACTCACTTGTCTTCTATCACAGCAGGTAGTCAGAACCTCTAATGCTCTCTAATCCTTGCCTTTCTAGTTGAAACCTCTAGTGGTTGACATGAACACAGCAACTCACCCTTGAAGTGTGCTCTCACTCAATCCCATGGATTGAGCCTCATGGAAAATCCTTCACTCAAAGTATCTTTCACTCACACCGTCACTTGAAGTTCTACTCAGATTTTTAAGCTCTTAACTCTTATGATTGTGCTCTTGAAGTGTTCAATGAATTCCTCAGCTGACTCTTCTATTTATAGGCAATGTAGTAGTACAATACTTGTGTTGGAATTGAAGTCTGTCGTTGAGCTTATCCAAAATTCTAGTCTGTTGTGTTGCTGACAGTTTGCAAACAATTTAGACTGGATCACTTCAACTGGATAATTCTGAGTTTGAATTAGTTTCAGTTTCTTCATTTGAATCTTGAATCTTTATCACTCCAATTGATTATATGACTCGAAACTAACATAGGACTCTTGTAGACTCTTATCTTATAATTTAAACAAGCTTGGACAAGAGTTACCATTCAAAATATTATCCTTATCGGATAACTCAAGTTTAAATACATCATCCTTTTTAGATTAACTCCTAAAGTCCTATTTAATAATTACATTCATTCTTAATTTGAATTTAAATACAACCTCATCTAATCCTAACCAAACTCAAATTACATTTACAGACGGCAAATGCAACATTAGGTCATGTAAGAGATAGGTATTGAAGACTACCGACAATACTTTGATAGATAGTAGGATCAGAGAAGGTAGGGCCATCGGTAAGAGATATATGAGTAGAGGTTGCTATAGGCAATGTAACAGGCTTGACAAGGTCCATATTGGTGCAATTTAATTTTAGAAGGTCATAAATGTATTTTTTCTGAAATAGGTAAAGACCAGTTGGAAGGGAACTGATTTCTTGGCCAAGGAAAAATTGAAGAGGCCCAAGGTCGTTAAGAGAGTGAAGAATAAAGAAAATTGCATCAAAGTGTGAACCATTGAGAATGATAAGATCCATGTAAACAAGAAAAAATTGAGTAACAAATTCAAGTTTGTAAATGAAAAGAGAGGGATCAGCAAATGAAAAGGTAAAACTGAGCTCAAAAAGTCGAGTGCTTAGCTTGGAGAACCAAGCCAATGGTGCTTGCTTGAGGCCATAGATGGCCTTGTTCAAGTGAAAGACATGGGTCAAAAAATCTGGATTGATAAAACCAATCAATTTTGTCATGTAGACTTTTGTTCTTAGAGGTCCCTGTAAAGAAAAGCATTGTGTATATCCAGTTGTTGAATAAACCATCATTCGGTGATAACAATGGAAAGAATAGCCCAAATAGTTATTGGTTTTACAACTAAACTAAATGTCTCAAAGTAGTCCACACGTGCTTGTTGATGAAAACCTTTGGCCACCAAACGAGCCTTGTGGTGCTCGACGGAACAATCAAAGAGATGTTTGGTCCTAAAAATTCATCGACAACCAACCAAGTTAGTAATACCAGAGGAAGGTACAAATGTCCATGTTTTGGTTTGTAAGAGAGCCTGAAATTCGTTGGACATGGCAGTGCACCATTCCTGATGTTTGGCTACCTCAGTGTAGGAGTTTGGTTCCTCAGGAATGGAGATGGTAGTGGTGAGGTAGCTACGAGGTGGTGGCCAGAGCAATTTTCTATCAGTGAACCATCGAGGTCGAAGGGAATTAGTTTTGGACCAAGTGAGAATGGGAGTCGGAGGTGGAGGTTCAGTAGATGAGTCGACAAAAAATAAAGGAAATGTAGTGAGAGAGGGTAAAGGGAAGAAGATGTAGGTGATCCGTCGGGTGATAAGTATAACTTTTACATGATTTTTATTAATATTTTACTTATTAAAATGATTAGTTCTCCTTTATATCTTTTAATTTAATTTAATTTATATTTCTTTATTTGTGTCTTGAAAAGAACAAGAAGGATTATTGATAAGAATTCAATTTTGTTTCTGACTTCAAACATAAGAGGAGGCTCCACTTAATTTATTTCTCTTTTGATTTTTCACAAACAACATATATAAATGTAGTTTCTTTAAAAGGTGCAGAAATTCATTTTCAGATCGCACTTCACATAGGTTGCAAAGGACTTGGAGCGAAATTGCGTTTCCACCGCACTTTACACTTGGGTGGACCTGCACTTCAACACTAAGCAACTACATAAGAGGAGGCCCCACTTTATTTATTTCTCACTCGATTTTTCACAAACAACATATATAAATGTAGTTTCTTCAAAAGGTATAACAATTCATTTTCATATTTCACTTCACATGGGCCGCAAAAGACTTAAGCTGGATTTGTGTTTCAGCCGCACTTTACACTTGGTTGGACTTGCACTTTAGCACTAAGCAATTGCATCTCAATATACTTCAAAAGTTGCAATTCACTTGGACTTGAAAACATGTGGGCCCCAACATCACTTTAATGCTTGTGACCTGCAACCACATTCACTTCGGGACTCATTCAGTTTTTACAACAAAAAGGAGCCATAACATGCACGTAATAGAGAGCCAGATTTAGTTCTTCATGCATGGGCCCACACTTGCACGGCAATTGGCTTGAGCACTTCAATTTGATTTTCAATCAGACTTTCACTCGAAAACAAAAGGGCGTGTCATACTTAAATTCGGGCGGGTGAGTTAGACTTTCACAAAGCGTTGCAAGAGGGGAGAGCCGAACGCAATAGGCAAGAAAATTGAGGGAAAAAATAATAAAGAAGGCCAAGAGATCTAGAGGAGTGAATTGAGGGTTTTTATTCAGAGTTTGTCTAAAGAGGAGGATTTAGAGGACAGAGACGAGAGTTGCATATTTCATCAACTGACGAAGAATACTAGTTTAATTCTGTTTCTTTTCAATTTCATTATGAATTAAATTTTATTTTCTAGAGTTTTGATGTAATCTAGCATTGAACATACAATTTATATTTCAAGTTATTTTATTTTTAATATTTTCATGATTGAGTATTTTATTCTTGTCCTTAATGTTTGCAATTTATAGACCAATTATTACTTGATTTATTGAATTTCAATAAGACTGAGAGGTGATTTGTAACTTTAGCTCTAGAATTAAACACCATTAATTGAACAAAAGTAAATATATTTTACTGTGACTAGTGTGATTTTCTAAGAAAAATCTAAAAAACTTAATGAGTCTCCAATTAACTAAATTCACAGAGATATGTAGTTATTAATTGGAGATATTTTTAATTTTATTCGAGAGAAAATATTGAATAATTAAGGAGTTTTTATCCTCAATATGTGATTATTAGAATTTAATAACTAGAAAGAATAAATCGTGTTGAATTTGTTAGGTGAGATCAAACGCTTTAGATCCATTCATAATATTAACAATTTTAAACTTTATACTCTTTTATTTTTAAATTTTTTTTTTGAGTATTTCAATTCAATTTAGATATTAAAAAGCTCTCAATTTGTTTTTTTTTTTTAGTTTTCTAAATAGTAATTAATTTAGTGAATTTTAGCACTCAATAGCATCATTAATTCATGTGGGTTCAACATCCTTTTTATTTAAAATACTTTACTACTTGTTATGATTATGTATACATGCAGTTATTTTTACGTGAATATCGAGTGAAGATAAAAAAAAAAAAAAAAAAAGGAGATAGGCTAGGAGATCTGAGTATGTAAGGAAGATGAGTGGGAAATGTTAGAAGAAAGGGTGGGAGTTGAGCTCAAAATAGACGGAAGAGAAGAATGAGTGCGCTTGGAAGAGAGAGGTGCCAAAGTAAAGGGAAAAATGTGTTCATAAAAAATAACATTCCTAAAAAAATAAAGACTTCCAAAAGGGATGTGGAGACATTAATATCCCTAGTGATGGTTATATGGTTTGAGATGAGGCCAACATATAGTCCCAAAAACTTTAAGAAAGGTATAATCAAGAGGGTTTAAAAAAAAGTTTCTCATAGAGAGATTGATTTTGAAGGATAGGAGTAGGGGACGATTGATTTAAGTGGACCATTGTGTGAAATGCATCAACCCAAAATAAATGAGGTAAAAAGGCATGAGCAATTAATGCTAGACCAATTTTGATGATGTGATATTGTTTTCTTCCACATCCCCATTTTGTTAATGGGTATGGGAATAAGAAAATCTATGAAAAATGCCATTGTTTTTAAGAAGAGTGTGAAGTGAACGACATTTGCCACCCCAATCACTCTATAGAGAGATGATTTTGGAACTGAAAAATAATTCAATATGCTTCTGGAAAGTGATAAAAGCATAGATAATATCAAACTTTTGCATTAATGGATACGACCATGTATATATTAAATCATCTAAAAAAAAAACATAGTATTTAAAACTATCTCTTGAAATAACAGGGGCAGGGCCCTATACATCAAAGTAAATAAGTTGAATGGGTTTTGTAAAATGTTGATGAGAGGAACGAAAGGGGAGTTAGTTGCTTTTGGCTTGGTAGCAAGTGGATAAACTTTGGAAATGTCATGCTGGTAAATAGGAAGGGAATTTGCCTTGATGATACGATGCACCAACTGAAGAGAGGGATGTCCAAGTCGCAAGTGCCACTTTGTGGAGGATATGCACTCACCAATAATAGCTTGAGGTGGAGAGGAAGAAACTAACTGTGGAAAGGAATAGAGTCCATCGTGCATAGGGCCACAAAGAAAAGGAATCCCGTCTTTGAGTTCTTCACTATAAAATGAGAACTATGAACTCAAAATAGGTAGAGTTATCAAAACAAAATTGTCAAACATAAACCAAAACTTTTGGTGATATTAGGAACATGCAAGAGATTTTTTTAGAAGAAACGAACGAGAAAAAGTAGAAAGAGCAGAATCACCAATATTGGAAATCGGGAGCGCAAAGCCATCACCAACACATATCTGATTAGTACCACCATAGGGAGCTGAATAATGGTTGAGGTTGGATAACTCAAAGGTGAGGTGATTAGTAGTAGCAGCATCAAGATACCAAGTCATATAAGGGGAAAAGGTAGAGGTGGTATAATGGGTGGTGAGGAAGCGAGGAAGCTCACTTTGATATACTTGATTAAAGAGATGGTAGCACCATAATGCAACATGACCCACCTTTCCATGAACTTGGCAAGTTGGCTTGGAATAGGGAAGAGATGAAGGCAACTGGGTAGATAGGTTTGGAGAATATGTATTTGGGGAGAAAGAGATAGTTCAACCCCTTCCACAACCACAATAGTTATTGTGATAATTTCCTCTGTAGGAACACAACCTCAAGAAGGGGAGGTAGTGATTATTTTGGCCAAGAGGTCGATGGAGGCAGAGCCAAACGACCTCATGAGTTTAAAAAAAGTTATAGACTTCTTTAGGAGACAAAGGTTCAATTCTAGTAGTTAGGGGTGTGCAAAAATTTCGACTTTCGATTTTCGATCGACTTCCACTCCGATCTTGACTCCAATCGAAGTCGAAAGTCAGAAATCAGAATTGGAGTCGAAAATGTTTCGAATCCAAAGTCGGAGTTCGGAGTCGGAGTCGGAGTCGGGACATAGGATTGCTCCAATTTCAGACTCTGAACTCTGATTTAAAAAAAAAAAAAATCTAGATGCAAAATGACGTTGTTCCAATTAATTATGAACGACGCCATTTTATTATTACTCAACCCCCCCCCCCCCCCCGGCGGCGCGATTCCATTATTTCTCTTCTCTTTCTCATCTTCTTTCTTTTTTGTTCCGCTTTGGTTTCTCCATTCTCCTGCTCTAGCAGCCCTGCTCCACTTCATCTTCTTCCGTCTTCGAGCAACTAGCTTCCCACTTCTCCAATAGCGACGCCGCCGTCTTTGAGTCACACCGCCGTCTTCGAGGCACGCCTTGCTCCGGCATTGCCTAGGAGAACAGTGACCTTTTTAATTGGTAATAAATTTTAGGGTTTTAAAATAGGAATTTTATTTTTAATTTTAATTTGTGAAATTGAGGTTGGATTGTGTTCACTGTTAATTGGGTTCTATAATGTTAATTTTGTATGGAGGAAATAGGCCACTGTTTTATGGGTTAGATTTCATATTGTATTTAAGTGTATGCAAAGTGTTTGTGGAAATGTCTTAATGAAGTGAAATTTTATTAATGTTGTATTTAAATTGTTTACTATTTGTCAAGCTAACAATTGAAGAGCAATTGTAAATTTTTCCCAACCTTATGGATTATTTAAGGCAGTGAAATGGGCACTTTTTTCGCATAGTGCTTGGGATAATGAGATCAACATTTTCTTCTATGGTTTGTGTTTGGGACTTGGAAAAAATATAACGAATAGTTAATTTCAAGTTTGTGCTAATTCGACTATCATTGATGTGGGGCATTTGTTCTAGTCATTCCTATCACTATGATTGCATTTGAGTCGGCATTTAGCACTAGAGGTCGAGTGTTAGTTGCCTACTGGAGTTTATTGTCACTGTCAACCGTGGAGGCTCTCATTTGCACACAAAACTGCATTAGTGATGTACCTACTAGACTAGAGAGCATTGGTATCGATGCTGTGAGCTACAGGCTTGAGTCAGGTAAAATTAAATTAATTTATTTACTTATTTTTTATGATTAAAGTAACAAAGTTTATATAATTATCCAATTATTTCAATGATAATTTAATTTTTTTTAATTTTAAAAATCTATTTAAATTTAAATTTATACTATTTATGATTTCACAGATCTAATTATCAACCCCTGCATATTTGTCGATGACTAATGAAACAATTGATGGTTGCGTACATTTTTTCTCTGATTTATGGCTATTTGTTTAATGTTTGGTTAATTTTTATTTTTATTGATAATAATATATTTTAATTTTATCTTAATCTTAGGTATGAGTCCGTCTAAGTTCCAACGACAAATTACTTTGCTGCAATGGTTTTATTTTAGTAACCTCAGGTCCTATTGAATCAATGATAGTAAATGGTTTAATAATTTAATGTGTATTTTGTACTATTTTTTGTATTATTCAATTTGAAGTCCTGAACTATTTTTTGTATTATGCTATTGCTATTAAGCTTACTGGCTTAGCAATTGCCAATTAGTATTGTAATTACTAATTTGTATTATTTATTTAATTGTTTAAGACTAATTAACAGTGAAACCTCAATAGATAAATAGTTGTAGCAGCTTACATTAAAAAATTAGCTCAATTGAGCCTATTTAGAATTGGAATGGCCTAATTGAGACCATTTGGTTTCGGTGGGCCTAATTTGGCCCATTTTGAAGTCAAAGTTTAGATCAGAATTCGAAGTTTCGAATTTCGATTAGAACTTCGTTCGAACTCCAATCAGAGTTCAGAGTTCAGAGTTCCGAACTTCGATCGAAGTCAAACTCTAACTCCATTTTGGAGTGGGAGTCGGAACAGAAATTTAACTCCGATCTAAGTCGGAGTCAGAGTCAGAAACTCCGAATTTTGACACAGTCAGAGTCAGAGTACACCCCTAATGGTAGCTACAAACATGACGATAGCATCGTAGTCACTATTGAGACCTACGAGCAAATAAGAGATGAACTTAACAGAGGATAATGGGGTTTGACCTTCTGAAAATAACTTGAGATAGAAGTGACACTCTTAAAAATAGTGGCCAGCTAATAACAAAGTTGAATTAACGCATGAGATTGAGAGGTAAAAGAGGTAAAAAGAGTTTTCAGAGCATATTAGACATCACAAGCAGTAGAGTATCCAACAATCTAAGCAATAAGGTTGTCCGATAGAGAAGAAATGAGGGCACTCAAAATGAGTTGGTTAGTCTGAGTCCAAGTTAAGAAAGCTGGGTTGGGTGTGGTGATATTAGGAAGGAAACGCGAATGGGGTACATCGGAGCCATCAACAAAATGAAAAAGTTGCTAATCCCAAAGAAAATTATGGGCAAGCTTGACTGTAACTAAAAGAGAATTCTCATGGGTAAGCTTGAATGTAGATAGGTGAGAAAGACGAGGAACAAGCAGAGTGGAGGGTGGTGGCTTTTGATTTGGAACTTTTTGCAAAGAAGATTCTTCCACCGTGGTATTAAACGTTTGTCTTAGAATAGCTCTGATGCTATGAAGGAATGAATGCTTGTCTATTCATTGTCTTAAAATATTGATTGTATAGTGATCTATTTAAAGGTGGAGTATGCCCTAGAGTATTCAGGCCTTCTAATAGACAGGTGGTATGCGCTAGTATTATAAGCCCAGCCATATGAAACGATTACAACATAATAATCTTTAAATACAATACAAAATCACAATCAAGTTATTCCAGAAGATTCTGTTGACCAGAGTTGTTGAGTGTCTTTGTGTGGAGTGGAGTTGGAGCAATTTGTATTTTTGGTGCTCTGATTCAAGATTCTTGGGCCAATCTCATTCAATAGGTTACCTAGACAAATTTGTAATTAGCACAATGAAACTTACCATCACTTTCTTTGCGTACTTCAAACTTAACATTTACCATTTCAACAACATTTATACCATTGCCAAGGTTCAGATATTACAATATTCTTGTGTTAAATTTGTCTCATACTACACATGATAAATGCTGAGGTGACAAGATCTTAGCCATATAATTTATCTCGAAACCTTGACAACCACGTTAATCTAAACTGACATGGGATATACAAGAAGTCTATAATGTCTACACGACATTTCACACATGAGTGGCTGTAGTTTAGTGGTAAGAATTCCACGTTGTGGCCGTGGAGACCTGGGCTCGAATCCCAGCAGCCACACCCCATCGTTATATATTTTTATGGTAAAAAAAGCATAGCTCCAGAAGATGGTTGCATTTATAAGCCCAACTCCGGCCCTTTGTTGACAAATGGTTGTAATTATTTTGAGCTTTTGAAACGAGGTCCACTTTCAAAAGCGGCCTTCGCCTTCTTTAACGAGATGTGCTTGGAGTTAACCGTGCAGTGAGGTTGCGCTAGTTTGCAATGAAAGACGCTCAATATAGAATGTCTCCGAATTATTTTCCTGTCGTTTCGGAAGCTTTTGGGATAGATCAAAGAGACCGAATTGGACTGGTATCAATCAGTCCGTTGGGTCTAATTTAATTATTTTTTTCATTTTTTAAAATAAATTTAATTAAAAAAAGATTTAAATTACTAAAATTAAAATTATGTGAATTATTAATAAGAATTATGTAATTCAATAAAGAAATATTTAAATATAATTATATTTATGATGTTGATAGTTTTTTTTTTTTTTGAATAATATGATGTTGATAGTTATTACTTACTAACTTAGACTTTGCTATTTAATAGACATAATTATTTATGATGTCATTCATTTTATATATGGCTAATGAATATCAAATAATTTTATTGTATATAGATTACTCATGCTTCCTTGCAACTTAAGTATTAAAAAAAAAAAAAAGCACTTAGTTACTTTTAAGTGTAAATAGCAAAGTATGTATGAATATATGATGTATTAACTATTTACATAAAATGACATAAATTATCACATGATTTATGATTTCTTATTAATTGATAGCATACATTATTGTATATTTTATATGATCAATGATAAAATAAATAAATAAATAAATAAAAATTGCACTATTAACTTATATAATTACTATACAAAAATAATATATTAAATAACTAAAAATATTTTTAATATATAATATATATATATATATGGGGGACTGGACCTGTCCAAAATTTATAGACCTAGACTGGATTGAATTTCTTTGGTCCACAATTTTTGGAAGCAAGACCAACCGGTCTCAACTTCGGGCTGACCAAACCGGTCCAAACCATTTGATCCAGTCGGTTTTCCAGTCCGGAGCGAACTTCTTACACCCCTAAATAGATTTTTCTGCTTAAACTTGACTGAGTTCTACACTCTAGACTTTGTCAAAACCAAAACAAGAAAGATGCTAACAAAAATATATAGGTCATTAATTAGGTACATATAAGAATCATTCTTTATACGCCTAAGGTCATGTTCAGGAGGATTGCTTCGCCTCTTACATAAGAAAAAAACAAAAACAAAAAAATCATTCTCTATAGAATTTTGGATCTGCTTATTGGTTATTAGTATTGCTAATAATATCAGACTTCAGTAATTTTGAAGTTGGAGATAAAGAAGGAAGATTTCCTGTTTTGTCTTAAAAACAGATGAAATATATTCATAGCACACTTCAAAAACTACGTATAAGGAAAAGTAGATTACATTGATCACACATTATCCTTACAACACCATAATAGTTCTTAATTAACATCAAGTATCCCTTTCAATATAGCAGGGCTTGCAAAGTGACTCAAATGGTTCAAGTCACAAATAATTATGCCTCCATGGTCACACTAACTTTGGATTGCAACTCCTGGAGTGCTAAGTTCTATCTTCAGATGTACATTATCAAGAATCTCTGGTATGCCAGGGCTGACAGAGGGGACCTGCTTGTCATAAGCAGAAAGATGTACTCCTAAAGCAGCCCTCCCAGAAGGATCAAGATTGTTGGACCATGCATCATCCCACTCGACAGCTTTAGCCGTGCTGCAGGCTATACTCGCTCCCCCGGGGACGGTAAGCGTGGCCGAGTTCTGAAAGACCAAACAGAAAATGAAGGCAAGCATAACCGAGTTAGTTCTCGATGTTATTCACATTGAAGACTAAGTTAAGTTGGTTTCATCACCTGTGGGAAGAACCTCTCAAAAATGGTCCTGTAGTAGTAGGCTTCTTTTGTGGTGGGAGTGTTTTGTGGGAAAATGTGTGCAGCATTAAGCATCATCTTATCAGTGACCTGAAAGTATGAGTTGAGCCCTAATCATCAGCCACGACAGTCATATAAGATCATAATGGCTCGTTTAGATGTTGAAATGAGATGAGTTGAAATGATTTATGAATAATAATGAGATTGTTAGTTGAAATGAGATGAGATGAGATGGTTTCATCTCTCTTCTGTATCCAAACGGCCTGGCTTCTAATAGAAGTGTAAAGTTAACAAGCTAAAAAACGGTTCCAAAAAGCAGAAAGCAGGTGATATGGGTTATTACATGCTGAGCAGCATGGGCTTTGAGCCCATCAATCCAGCTATAGCCAACTCCATCACTGAATTGTTCTTTTTGCCTGTACAGAATGTGCTGCAGGGCATTGAGGAGGGACATGTTAGCTATGCAGTTACCATGCTGACAAGTAAGGTTGATTTCTAAACTTATTGTTCAATTTACAATACCTTTGGCAGATAAGGACGCTCCTCATCATCGAAAGCCTTCCTTAGAACCCATTTCTCAATGCGTCCCTCATCTCTTTTTATCTGAAATTGATTGAAAAAGATGGTAAACCCACCTGTGTGATTGAAAAAGATGGAAAAGATCAAGGAAACTCAATTTAGGGAATGTTAATTCTGTACCATTTTCCACTGGGGATCAATATCCATGGCAACATTAATGAATTCCTTGTCTAAAAAGGGAACTCGAGCTTCCAAGCCCCATGCAGATGTTGATTTATTTGCTCTAAGGCAATCATACTGGTGAAGTGCCTTAATCTGCATACAAGAACAGAATGTGACATATAATCTTTCATGCTACCAGCCCATATATAAGTGATCTTTGTGCTTCAAAAGATTATAGTACCTTTCGGCATGTTTCATGGTGGAACTCTTCCTTGTTGGGTGCCTTGTGGAAGTACAAATATCCACCAAAAATCTCATCAGAACCTTCACCAGAAATCACCATTTTCACTCCTAGAGATTTAATTTTACGTGACATAAGAAACATAGGGGTGCTTGCTCTTATCGTTGTAACATCATAGGTTTCAACATGGTAGATAACATCTTCTATGGCATCAATCCCATCCTGTCACAACACAGACAAAAGTTTGTTTTAGTTTTTGGATGGTCATGAAAACGAAGCTAAACTTGAGATTTAAATACTAATTTTGTCTTAATACCTGAACAGTAAAGTGAAATTCATGATGAACTGTACCCAAATAATCTGCAACTTCTTTTGCGGCCTTCAGATCGGGGGAACCCTGCATATAAAACTGGTCTTAAAACAAAAAGAAGCTTCACTAAGCTGCTGCAATATAATTTGTGATAGTGAAAATTTACAACAAACCTCTAACCCAACACAAAACGAATGGAGTTGTGCTCCCCATTGCTTGGCAGCCTTTGTCCCAGCCAAGTGGCGGGCAGTGATGGAGGCAACCAAAGATGAATCAAGGCCCCCAGACAGCAGAACCCCAAATGGCACATCAGTCATCAGCCGTTTGATCACAGCCTGCACATAAAATGGGCAAAAATGAGCCCAAGTCACAAGATTTCTCTTTATCTTTGTTTTTACCAAATCTCCTTTGGCAAATCACATTTTCTTTCGAGAAACTCGGGTTATTGTAGAATTATAAGAACTGATGAAATAACTTTTTTGAGTCCCCTCTTGGGAAACTGTATAGGAATCTCACATTTTCAAAAGCACGTCTCAGCACAAGTGGATCATATGGAGTTGAGGGAATAGACTCAGAGAACCACGGCGGATTGTACCAACGCCTTAGTCCGCCTTCTCTGCTCGAGTACAAGTGGCCAGGAGGAAAGCTCTCAAAATGCTCACAGTCATCATTTAAACCTTTGAGTTCAGATGACACCCAAATCGAGCCTGAACATAATAGAATAAGGTTAAGTTTCTAACACCAATTTTATTTCAAAATTGGAGAAAAAACGTATATATTGGCATGGCTGCAGTAAAAATAAATAAAAAACAGGATCCCCTGTAACATTACTTACCATCAAGGCTCCAACCGATGTAGAGGGAGGTGATTCCAATAGCATCACGGGCAACAATGAAGCTATTGTCGCGGGTATCCAATAGAACAAAAGAAAACATGCCGTCCAACATGTCAATAAAACTTTCCCCATACTCCTCGTACTGCACAAACATTTAGCAAGACTGTTATTGCTTAAACAACAACTTAAATGTCCTCTATATATGTTCTTAGTTCCACAAGAAATTTATCATATGTCAAAACGCTAAAAGCTTCTTTAAAATTATGAATCAAGTTTGATATCATTAGTACAAATTAAGACGTCCCAAAAGACCCACCAGGTGGGCAATAACATCGCAATCACTGCCAGTTCGAAACTTGTGATTCGGCAGACGCTTCCTCAGATCTTCATGGTTGTAAATCTCTCCATTTACCTGATGTTCAACACAAACTTCTCAATCAATTTTGCAATTATGATAACAAAAAATTCAAAAAAATAAATAAATAAACCAATCTAACTGCAGGGCAACTAACAAGAACAAGAACAAAATCTTAAAAAGTACTGAAAGTGAAAGATAGATAGCTAAAACTTGATGAATGAATATCAGTATCATGAATTATTAAGGAACATGACCTACCGTGACAACGATTGACTTGTCCTCATTAAAGAGAGGTTGATCACCGGAAGCGGGATCAATAATGGCCAACCTCTGATGGGCCAGATAACAATCCCCATGCTGATATAGCCCGCTCCAGTCAGGACCACGGTGCTTCAATCTGTAACAAATATAATGGAAACCATTTCAGAGTTGCAGGTTCTTGGTTCCTCGTACAATCATGGACCCACATCCCATATGTTTACCATGATTAAATTCTTATCCTTTCCATATTTTAATATCACTTATCCCCCATAAGTTTGTCCATTTTCTTCTCCACAGGACCACATGGTCATATGGCGACAATGTTTCTTTCCTTTTTTCTCATCCACATACCAACAATTTGGATGCAGCAAGCATTTTGGTCATTAAAAACAATTAATTTTACTGATGTATCAGACTTTCAACATGGTCAAGATCATTAATGGCCAAGAGTTCAGATAATGATAGTTTTTTCTCTCATATTTTAAACCTATGCAATATATACTCGCCGATATACAAAACTGTTCGATCTCTAGGAGGCTTGAGAAAAGGAAAATGGAGACTTTCTCCATGGCAACAAAAGAAATTTTTGTTATTTGTTGAACCTCCAAAGACGTTGAAAAAACCAACTATTTTTCTGTTATGCCTACCTTACAAGAAACAGCTTAGAATGGGGCAAATTAAGGAAACATGAACGGATAAGATAAACAACTATAGCGAGAGAGAGAGAGAGAGAGAGAGAGAGAGAGAGAGAAATTGCCTCCGGGAAAGCTCAAGTACGCGAACCCTTTTGGCCTGAGAATCATCAGAGCAGCCAAGAAGAGCAAGTATTCCACACATTGTGAATTGCGGAACGAACCTAAGACCAAGAACAAGAACGTTTTTGCTAATAAAAATATGGATAGAGAGAGAGTTTCGATCTTTTCGACCACTCGATTTAAAACTAAAAAAGTACTTGGAAACTACGAACAAGAAAAGAAGGTGGTGGAGCGTATATAGGAGGGAACAACACGTACTCTGGTTTGAAGGAGTAAGTACGTCCCGTCTCGGCCACGTCTATTTATAGCGCAGGAGCTCCGAGTCCGAGCATATGGACCTTAACGACGCCGTTTCAATTATGCTCTCTTTCGGGTCCCGCTGCCCATGTTGTCCTTGTCTTCGCCACGAGTTGTCAAGAATTTTACTGTTCATTGCGGTTTTTTTTTTTTTTTGAAAAAAAGATGGAAAATGATGGGGTTTAAAGTTGGACTTGTTAAAATTTTTTTAAAAAAAATATAAATTTGCACATCTTTTAAAAAAATTAGTTTAATAATAAAGAAAAAAAAATCAGAAAAAGAAAAGATTTATATTTTTATTTATTTATGAATAATAATTTGTTAAAACTCTTATGAATAATAATTTTTTAAATATGATTATTATTCATAAATAAATAAAAATATAAATCTTTTCTTTTTCTGATTTTTTTTATTAATTAAATATGATTTAATTTTTTAAAAAGAATACAACTTTATATTTAAAAAAAAATTTAATAAAATTATTGCTAATGCTGTTATCCGTTTGGAAAGTCAGTTCTGAGTCAGCAGTGCTCTTTTCTTCAGCTTACGTACGGTACGACCGTAAAAAGTCATAAGAATTATTAGAAAAATAGTTTTCCCTACCGTTTTTTCAACCGCCTACGTGTCAGTTACTAGGATGATAGGGCACAAATTTAGATTTATTCAATTTTATTATTTATAATTTATTTTGTACTTCAATTTATTTTAATTATTCATTTTAAATTTTAATTCATTTCAATTATTTATTTTATTATTATTCATAACTCATTCTATCTTATATCTAAATTTAAATATGCTCTTAGTCAACTTTATGACGTGGCACCGATTACAAAAATATAGAATAAAACAACGAATATGTGAAGAATTTAAGATCCGGTTAGCGGGAATAAAATTAAAAACTCAAAATTTATTTTAAACTTATTGTTATATATTTTTTAAAATTTTTATATAAAATATAATAAAATATTTAATTTTTAAAAATTTTAAATTATTTTATTATATCTTAAAATAAAACTAATATTAAAAATATATATTATAATAATATTATATATTTTTTAAAATTTTTATTTTATCTTATCTCATCTTTAAATATAAACAGAAAATAATTACCGAATATGAGATATGTGAACAGAAAATAATTACCGAATATGAGATATGTGATTGGTAATTGGTACGTGGCGAAGACAAGGACAACATGGCCAAAACCATTTTTTCTTTTTTCTTTTATATGAGGTATGTGGTTGGTAATTCATGACATCGTTTGATTATTATTTAGGGAGTAATGTTAGGAGTAAATTTTTAATAAACAAGTCTATATAATTTTTCATAAAAAAATAATTTTTTACATTTTTTTTTAAATGGGATTTATTTTTTAAAAGAGCTTATATTAGTCCCATCTATTTAGAATTTGCACAAATTATTTCTACTAAAAAAATCAAGTGATCCATCCTTTTCTATTAAAAAATAAATCGAGTGGATAGATATAACCATCAGAATTTGGTGGCCAAGAGGCTAAATTTTCTCTCAGTGCAATTACTATACTTGATTTCTTAATATATATAAATATATATATATATATATATATATTTATATAATGGTAGGATATATTTGAACCATCTAATTTTGGTGGTTTTGAATGCAATTATTTTGTTCGCTAAGCATCTAGCATTAATGCCAATAAAAAAAAAAAATTAGTTACGAATGAATTATACGTAATTAAATCGACAAATTAATATGATTTTATGTAATATATCAAATTATAAAATTATTTTTATTATAGAGTAGATCTAACAGATGTTATAAATCTACATCAATTTGTAATTTTGTTTATATATAATATCTATATATTTATAACAGTTCTAAAAAAAATGGTAGAATACATATGCACCATCTAGTTTTGGTGGTTCTGAATGCAATTATTTTGTTAGCTAAGCATCAACCATTAATGCCAATAACAGTTCCAACATTTTTTTAAATCAAAAGATACTGGTCGTAGCTAAGAAGATTCATTAGAATCGAAACAATCAATTAATTAGCTAATGAACAGCCGGCCACTACATTCCAATTTGGTGGCATGATACTCTCTCAATAAATATTTTAATCCCTTGATTACTTCCTTAATTAATTTCCATAATGGAAACATCTTCCACTAGTTTAATTATATGATATAAGATTTTAAAAAAGAAAAAATCGGGAGACCGGTTAGACTAACCACCCATAAAAAACAGTAATTCAATAATAAATTGCCACATAGGCTTTACATATTAGTTTTTGTGTGAGTGCACTTCATAGTTCATACGGATTTCTCCTTTATTCTTCTTCTTCGATTAATCTTTTAATTGTGCATCCCTCAAGTGTTGTCTCTTGAATGGGTTTTGAGTAAAGTTTGATTTGGTTTGAAATGATTCTTGAATGTGGACTTCTTTTGGGGCAGAACTTCTCGGTTTGGACACTTTTTTATGCTCTTGTCCAATGATGGTAGATTGAGTGTCGGTGTTTTAGAATTTTGCAATGGGTGGTAGCGGCACATCGACGGAACCAAAGAGGAAGAAGGATGCCTAGAGCTACGATTTCACAATTTTTTTTTCCATTTTAGACAATGCTCAATGTTTTCTTACAATTTCTTATAATTTTTGGATATAAAGAAAATAAGATTCCCTTTTATCTGAGGTGATGTTATTTCTAATTTAAATTTGTGCAATAATGAATCTGCTTTCGTTTTGTCATTTGAACTGGATTTGTAATAATTAATTTTTTGATGCTTTGGTTTTTGATACTCTGGTTTTGCGATGGGGGTTTCGTGAGTTAAGGGTCTCGAGAGCGAGTTGGGAGGTCGACGCCCTTGCGAGCTAGTGGGGGGTGATGGAATCATGGAACTGCCTTTGCCTATTGTGATTCTGTGTGATAAAGCCTACAGAAATGATTGTTTTTTTCGTACGCGGTGATGTCTAAATGGAGGGTTGTTATTCCCTTATTAAAAGCTCGAACGGTCTACACCGTCTCCCTTCAAAACAAAAAATGTTACGTAATAAAGTCTACATGAATATTATTCTATGCGCTTCTATATCATTTGTCATGCTTTTTAAAAAGAAATATAAAGCAGGATAATGCTTTATATAGTTTTGGAGTGTGTAATTATAATATACCCCTTGTTTGGATTTGGAAAGTGTTTCACCTTATCTTATTTTATCTTATTATTACAATTTTTTTGAATTTTCACACAATATAATAAACAATTCAACTTTTAAAAGCTCAAAATAATAATAATATTAAAAAATAATATTCTAATAATATTTTATTTAACTTTTATTTTTTTATCTAAAACTATCTCATCTCATTTCTAAATCCAAGTTGGGTCATAATCTCTTTAAAAAAGTGAAATTTTTCTGTAAATTCCTGCATTATCCACTCTTTTTAAAAAGACTAATGTATGAGACTTGCAAATATTTTGATCAATGGAGTCCATTTCCAAACAAATTCTTTGAAAATAAAGCGGGGAGATATAAATCATGATTGCCTATTGTTTTTTACCCCCTAACTTGCTTCTCACTCTTTTAAGACAAATTATTTGAAAATACAAAGTTAATTATGCATTGTGTTTTAAAATAATGTTACATATTGTCTCATTGCTTATTAAAAATGTAGTACGTGCTACATTTTTAAAGGAAGCTCTACAGTGCCCTTGAAAGTCTTGGAATCACCTTATTCATTATATATATTATAGATTAATGTTAGTTATAAGTATCAAATAAACAAACTTCATATAAATTTTTTATTAAAATATAATTCTTACTAATGAAAAATACTTTTTTACATTTTTTTAAGTAAAATTTATTTTTTTACAAAGATTTGAATGGGAGTTATGTACATACATATGTTAATTATTATATACATATAAAGGTGTTCATCCGAATTCTGGATTTTCAGATTTAAAAATTTCTTAAATATTTTTTAAAAACAAAAGTCAAAAATAATATAAAATAAATAAAATTTTATCTGACCTAGATCAACAGGCCTATTAATATATACGTCGTAATATTCAAATCAATTTTTTGTAATATTATATACATACGTTATTATACGTAGGTGTTTCGACCAATTTCCAAACCGTAAGCCTTATGTCACGTTCGCGTTTGCATGCATGGTTCAGATCACTCATGGTTTAGGGTTTAGCTAGCCAGCTATGTAGCTATTAAGTTGAATTAACGTACAATATTCTGTAAGAAAGTAATATAAGAAAAATGAATATTATTTTTTACGATTTATTTACATTATTTATAAAATAAACTCATTTTAATAAAAAATAATTATTTTAATAAAAAGTATCTAATAATAAATAACTAATTTTTTTATAATAATATAATTTGCAATGTAACTAACAATGACGGAGGCACGTTGGGGTAAGAGAGCCACAGCCTCCCTTATCCCTTGCCCACCCCCTTTTTTAAAAAAAAATATTCTTTTAAAGAAAAAATAATATAGGTTAGTTTTTTTTTATATATATAATTTAGTAGAATAAATATTAATGTTATCTTGTGTTGGTCTCCTCTCTAAAAATTATCTTAGTCATCTTCTACAAAATTTAGTCTAATTCAATCTCATATAAAATAAAATAATATAAAAACATAATGACATATTTTTATTATAGATAAAAATAAAAATAAAAAAGAATTTAGATAATTTCTAATGTATTTTTAATATTTTTTTTATTATGATGACATGTTCTTGATATATTATATATATTTTTAATATATAAGTTGTATTAAACGTATTTTATTTTTATTATAGATTTTAATATCAGATTGTTCTATACTACATAAAAAATGTATAAAAATAGAATAAAAATATTTTATATATTTTGTATTAATTTTGCTTGGTCTCCCTAAAATAAATTTCTAATTCCGCCACCGGTAACTAGCTAGTTAGGAATCAAAGTTTTCTAATTTTTTTTTTTTTGGCATTATTATTTTTTATTTTATCATTTTTAATTATATTTAATGATGTGAATAAATGTGATTGGAAAACAATATATATATCATTTATTTCTCTTCCTCTCATAATTTTGGTTCGATCCCCGGCCATTTGCTTGCATGGAAAGAGTTCATCTACCCGCAAAATTGGTTGAAGTTCATCACGTGCTACTCTTGACATATTATACATAGATAAGAGGGTCCCAGATTTGGTTCAGAAACGAAAAATTAACTAATAGTAATTATATTATTATTTTCGTCACAAATAATTATTTTAATTATAATTAAAATATCAAAAATACTTATTTTTTGTTTTTATCCCAACCATTTGCTTGCATGCCAAGAGTTCATCTATCTGCAAAATTGGGTGAAGTTCATCACGTGCTGCTCTTGACATATTATATATAGATATGTAGAGGGTTTCAGTTTTGGTTCGGAAATGAAAAATTAATTAATAATAAATATATTATTATTTTCATTGTAAATAGTTCTTCTGATTATAATTAAAATATCATAAATACCTATCGCAAATACCTATATCATTATAAAGAATAGATTCTTATGATATTTTAATTATAATTAGAAGGACTATTTGTGATAAAAAATAATAATATATTTATTATTAATTAATTTTTAATTTCCAAACCAAAGCTGACCGAACCCTCTACACATCTATATATAATATGTCAAGAGTAGCACGTGATGAACTTCAACCAATTTTGCGGATAGATGAACTCTTGGCATGCAAGTAATTCAACTGATCTTGGTTGAAAGTTCAAACTCTCATTGTCTACAATCGAAGGCGTGGGTTTCGTTAAACATCAATCCCGCATAGAAGTTGATGGTTGTCAATATATAAATATCCTACTCTTTGAATAATATTATTGCATATTAAACAATATGGCCGCATAGAGCTAGGCCTCTTGTGCATGACGTGATCAGATAATGATGATCAGGACTAATTAAATCTTTTTAAGTTTTATTATTTATTTATTTATTATTTATTTTTATAGCCAAAAGTTTCTTTAATTGATAGGCCATGTTTAATATTTTATTTTTAATTTCATTTTCTAATTTTTAACTCGATCGATGAAATATATAATAGTCAAAAACAAAACTATAATAAGCTAGCGATGATCAAGAAACTGCCAAAAACCAAAAGGAATATCCTTTTTCTT
The DNA here is from genome assembly GCA_036559045.1 of Platycarya longipes. Taxonomy (NCBI): domain Eukaryota; kingdom Viridiplantae; phylum Streptophyta; class Magnoliopsida; order Fagales; family Juglandaceae; genus Platycarya; species Platycarya longipes. The sequence goes on from CM071801.1 coordinate 25,223,615, forward strand.
ATTTAAGCTAATTTCCAACTTGCTGATAGTTACAAGGCAACCCCCAAAATCTAATTTCTTTTACATGAACGGCTTCGGTTTTAGACGCATCGTCTTCGACTTTTGGCTGCATATTGGATGGTCATGTTTGGAATTTTCACTCTCTTACGTGACCCAAGAATAAAATGTTGGAAAACATAATTAGGCTTCGTTTAGATTTGAATATAAGATAAATTGAAATAAATTTAGTTTATTTTTTAATATTTTTATTATTTTAGAATTTAAATAATATGTATTGAAATTTAAAATATATATATATATATATGAATTATATTTTATATGTAAAATTAAAAAAAATATAATAATAAAATAAAAATAAGTTGAGATAGATTTGAAATTCAAACCAGAACTTAGTTTACACGGACTAGAATAAGAATATTAAATCTCTCCTATATATTTTGTTTTTGGGGTGGGACGATATTGACAACGACCTCAGAATACGTACAAGACATTATTGGAGTATATACGATTTCATCCTTCCAAGATTTTGGATATTATAATTGAGTAGTACTGGGTGGTTGCACATGGGTACACGACCTGCCACATATAATGCTTTCTTGGCTGATTAATTAAATATCAAACTTCATTAATTAATTATAAATGAGAATATATATATATATATATATGTGTGTGTGTGTGGCATATCATGACGTTTCATAATTAAGATAATTTATTTATTTTATTTATTATTTATTTATTATTAATAAGCGACTAATAATTAAAATGAATTTTATATTAGAAATCATATCAAGTATGACGATTTAGGGTGATGCTAATATTGCTATATTATAATAATGCTAATAATGCAAATCTGTTAATTGTTAGCCAAACTTCCAGCATAACCTGAAAAGAAGAGACGAGGGGCACCCACAGCAGACGACCAATTGATCAAGGCAGGCAGCTGGATTTTTATCAAATAATTGAGCTATAACGTCCTAACGATCAGATCAGATCAGAGTAGTTACGTTAGAAAAGCAAGGAAATCTGATATGATCATATATGGTCTCATGAATAGGAAAATGTTGTCGAGGATAATGTATATACAACTCCTGCTGGTGAGTCACATAAATATTTTCACAAACTGTTGAATTTGTGGAGCTTGATTTATTGTTGCAGTGGCCCGACTTGATAATCTAACTCGATAATGATTCATATGATCTTTGAGTGAAATTTCAATGAGCTTGGTCGGTTTTTGAGTAGTTTATTGGCATTATATTTTACTTAAAATATAATATAAGACGTTCGCTAAAGCAAAAATGAGATAGAAATTTTGATCAATCTCGCTCGATAGTAGATTTGAGTGAACTAATTTAGACATAGAATTCGCTCAATAATTATTCGAAAGTAGATTCCAGCAAAGGTCAAATAAAAAGTTTGCATAATACACGCTCGACACTTCACTCGAGTGAATATTATAAAAAAATCAAAATCAAAGATTTATATCGTGTATCTTATAAATATCTTATAAATATACTTATTTTTACATTAAGACCAATTTGATTAATGAAAATCGTCCCAAAAATATACCTTATAATTTCTGATCAATATAATAAAATCCATTTTGAATCCAAACCACGTAAACTTGATTGATTGTTTGATTATTTTTTGTTTTCTTTTTGCTTTATTATCATCGTGTTTCGCAACACAAACAGCATAAAGCCATAAAGATAAGATTAAAAACTTAAAAGAACTGAAAAAACCCTGATAATTTGCTCACCAGATCAAGGCCTTATCCTGACCATAGTTCATGAGAAAGTGAAGGTAGAGATGGCACAGGTTGATTGGTGGTCCGGTGGACCATGTTGTCAGACATATCGTTTATTTATGCGTCAGGCTAAGCATGACAGCAGAGAAATAGATGAGAGGCATATCTCGGCTACAAATTATTGTAGCTCGTTCTTTTCTTTTCCACTGGGAGTATAGTACTACTGCATGTATGCATATAGAAACTCCAACTTTTGGATATTCTTAAAGAAACTTATATATCATTTTTTAAAAAAATTTATTAAAAAGTGGTGAAAATATTTCATATAAAATTTAAGATAAGTTTCTTTCAAAGTAATGTTATGACATATTTTTACTCTCTCTCACTTTTAAGTTGATTTTTTTTCGCACTCTTAAGTAAATTTTATTGAATCAATAAGTAGAGCACATTATTAAAAGATTTGACTCTGATACTATAAAGAATTTTATGCATCTTATTTTAAAAAATCTTTTTAAGAATGGAAAATAATATTTCATATAAAATTCAGTTGAAGCTACTTTTAAACTAATGTGAAATTTCCTTCACCCCCAACACACAAAGGATTCTAGAAAAACCTTTACTAGTTTATTAACAGATCCAATACACTGCTAAAAGTTTGTACTTATAATAAATAGCATATTTGCATGTGAAACGTCAAGATAGCAAATTTGCAATTTGGTTTGGTAAAAAAAAGTTAAATTTTGGTTAAAAAATAATTAAGAAGCATAAAAAGAGATTGTAATAAACTTAACAAAGTTATAGTAATTTTAGTATTTATTAACTCCATTAACCAAATTTATTGAATCCCAACCTCTAGCCAAATATTAGTTTGGCATAAAAAATTCTCTCCTCTTCTTTTTTCGATTCTTCTTCTGATTTTTTTTATTCGTATTTGCTGCATTTCATAGTTTCTATTTTTTAAATATATTTAATCTTTTGTGTAGTTTTTTATTTTAATTTACATCTATACTACTAGAAAATATGACCGTTAAAAAAATATATCAGTTAAAAAATATAATCATTATAAAAAATATATATATATTGAAAAAAAATTTCCATTAGAATGATAAGAACGGTAAAAAGTAAATGTGTAATCTTTTAATAATGAATAAATATTTAAATTATAATTAAAATTAAATTAATAAAAATGTCAAATTTAATATTTTATTAAAATAATAATAGACCTATGGAGTTTATTATTAAGTGTTGTTAAAAAGTAATTAATTAAATTTGTAAAAATAATTTTTAATCAAATTTTAATTAAATGTTATATATTAAGATCACTGTAAATGCTCTAACATGATCGGTTATTATATTTGGACCAAATGTTTCGTTTCTGCAACCTACTGATCTTTTGCCAGAAGTTTCTGCATTAGTACGAGTTCATTACAGATTCACATGGTCACAGGCTAGGTTACAGCAAGTATAGCTCTTTCTACCCAATTATTGAGTCCATTTTAGGCGTTATCTAGTAAAATAAGAAACCGTAGTACTGATTCTGCTAGAATTTTAAATATTTACCCAGAAATTATTTCACGTGTAAAGCCTGGCCCCCCCCGAATGAATACGTCTACGACTTGACAACAGCTGCATCTTTTTTTTTTTTTTTCATAAAAAAGATATGGAACCAACGCAAAACCCATCGAATCTAGTCTGACAAAACCATACTTAAATGACAGGTTGATGCAATATCTTTCAATTATATGACTTCCAACTCTTTAATTGTGCGTAGATTGATATTTTTTGGCATGATTAGTATGCTCATGTCATGATATGTGGGGCAAGACTTGAAAAATCTCTCTCTCTCTCTCTCTCTCTCTCTCTCTCTCTCTCTCTCTCTCTATATATATATAAGCATCCGGACGGTCACCTGCACGCTCTTTATAAGTTGCAGTTGATAAAAAAAATGTTTTTGAGATTCCTTTATTATTAATTCACTAAGAGGGAATCAGTACATATATTGGAAACAAATAAACAAGATCTTAGCCTTGCTTATATTATATCATTGTATTAAAGAATTTATGTTCAATATCATGCATGTCACACCAGCTGGTAATTCATAGAAACATTATTTTATGTTACAAAGTCAAGTGTCCTTAATTATTATGGCCGGAAAATCCTATCACTTGTTATATATAGGTAGGTCCCATCCGAGTAATTTATAGTCGACGTATATGTATGTCGATACATTATTTCAAGTGAAATTGAAATAATTCTTTTTAATTATAGTTTAAGGCTCGGTTTAGATTGAAAGATGAAATGAGTTGAGATGAATTTAGTTTATTTTTTATAATTATTATTGTTTTAAAATTTGAAAAAATTGAATTGAGTTTTAAAAAATATGTATTGAAATTTAAAAAATCTATATTGAGATTTGTGTTTTATATAAAAATTTGAAAAAATATAATGATGAATTTAAGATGAATTAAAATAAATTCATCTCATCTACGAATCCAAACCAGCCCTAAATAAATCGTTTGTGGCTACAATATAAATGCTTTTAAAAGACCAGATATTTTGTTGCAAAGTAGTTGCAAATGAGTCGAGTATTCATTCATCAACTAATGCAAGGCAAAAATTAAATAGACATATCTTTAACGAGTTGTATTCGTATTGATTCTTTAAATGTAATGTACATATCTTGACACGATACGAATATGATCTGTTGACATATTTTGATATCCAAAAATACTACTTCACGCAAATTAAGAATGCAAATTGATAACGTGGTACATGAGATTGACTCGAACTAATCATGATAATCAGTCAATACCACAACTAATTCTTAGTATGTGCCGGATGTAATTAGGCAAACTCTTCTCATCACAGTATTAATACATGGGAGACGCTGGAGGTCGGTCGGGCTGTCCCTAGCCAAAAACAATCCCAAGCCAAGATATAATAAAAAAAATTTAAAAATACATTAAAAAATATAATAAAATAAAAAATATAATGAAAAATAAAAATATAATAAAAACACAATAAAAAAATAAAATGAATATGAATTTAAGAGAGGATTTAGTCTCAATCCAGATGGCGTCTCCGGCGGCGGCGGTGGGCGACACCGCCCACCCCATCGTGATCGCCAGACGCTGACGGTCATGATGGGGTGGGTGGTGTCACCCACAGCCGACAAAGACGCCAGCATCTATTTTTTAAGGAGATTGGACGGACCGATCTTCATTATATCTCTTAATACATTAGTAGGGGTGTAAATGGTCCGGTCCGGTCCGGTCCGGTTCGGAAAATTTGTGGACCGGTTCCATTCGGTCCAAGAATTCTCTCACCCTGGACCGAACCGAACAGGAGTTCGGTCCATACTGGTCCGGTCCAATTCGGTCTAGGAGCGGTCTGGTCCGGTCTAGAGGTGTCCCATATGATTTAATGAACTAAATTTAATCAAAAATTCTACAATGATCAAATATTTTTTCGACTCAAATTTAATTACTATGAATTATAATATGTTAATATTATAAGAGTATATATTATATATTAATATATTAGTATATATTGTATATTAAGTATGTTAGTAAATTATAACTAATAACACTATTACGTTAGTATATATATATTTATATGTTCGTAAATAGTGATAAATTAGTAATAATATATTATATAATAATAATATACTTATTACTTATCAGTTATTACTAATATTCTATATAGATATATTATAATTTATATTTTTATACTACAACTAGTCAACCAATAAATTATAATATGTTAATATTATAAGAGTATATATATTATATATTATATGTTAATATATTAATATATTAATTTATATTAATATTATAATTTATATACTATTTTTATATATACATATATAAATATATATGTGTGGGGTTCAGTCCGGTCCGGTCCGATCCGGTTTAGGGGGAGAAATCATTTAGACTGGACCGGACTGGAATTAATCGGTCTATGTAAAATTTAGATCGGATCGAATTGATTGTTCCAGACTGAAATCAGACCGGACCGAATAGAATTCCATGACCTCTTTTAATTTGTCACTGCATGCATTTTAATTTGTCACTGCATGCATTCTCAGACGACCATCAGCACAATATTATGAGACATAGGGTGGCGTGAGAAATGCGCTCATGTTGGGGCTTGAAACCCATTTTTTTTCTGATAATGACAATGAGGCCAAGTTTGTCTGGCAGCTTATAATCGAGCGTGACTTTTTTTTTTTCTAATCCGAGTGCGACTTTAGAAGATCAATAACTTAGATAATATTGATAGCTGGATCAGAATTAGGCCAAGATAAAAGGGTGTGCAATGATACTAATTAGGGGAAGTAATTTGGAAAATGTTTTTTAACTCATTTTTTCTCATTTCATCTAATTTAATTATTATAATTTTTTTAATTTTCCCACAATTTTTTTTAAAGAAAAACGCTATTCCCACTTATAAAACTTATTGGCAAAACCTACCGATTATTTTTTTTTAACTTAATAGTTAAGGAATTGTTTTTATATTTTTCTAAAATGTTTAAAGTGTTTAAAAAATGGTTGAGAAAAAAAATTATCTTTTTATGAGGATTTTTAGATCCTTTGTTGGTATAGCATCACTCTTTTTTAAATTTTAAAATAATATTAATATTAAAAATAAATATTTTAATAATAGTTTATTCAACTCATAACTTTTATCTCAACTATTATTCTTATCTCTCAATCTAGGAGACTTAAACTTAAGTTAAGAGATAAACTAATTAATAATTTTTTAAAATTATCCCACAGCATTATCCTATATCACATATTTTATATATTTCAAAATTATTTTTTCTATTTTCTATTTTATATTTTGCATTTTTATTTATTTTTGTTATTATTAAATAATTTAGTTATTCTACTTATCAATCATACATTATATATTTGTGTGGTGTTTGTAGATGATAAATAGATTATTTTATATAGAATAAGTAAAATTTCAGGGTTAAAAAAATGTAAAATTATTCTATATATAGTATTTATATATATATATATTATATTGCGAATTTCTTGCAAATTCGATGCCACCATATTATATATTATGGTGGCATGGCGTGCGGCAACGCGATGCAGTTGCGTGTGCGGCAACCGGTCATTGACATGGAACGTACGTACTACCGTGCCGACCGCCGCGTATAGTCGATCGGCCCATCGATTTTCTCATCTTTCTGAAAGAGACGTATTGAGTTATTTATTTGTTTGTGCTCAATCACGCGTGGTTGTGATGCTAATTTGGCCTGGTCAAACTTTCATATTTTCCATACTTATCCACATTTTGGATGCTATATGGACGGCTAGCTGTCTTTCTTGGAATTTTGTTTCCCATAAATGAGCATAATTTCGGGGTCTTTTTCTTTTAGTTTTCATGGCCTGAGTGTCATGAAATAAAATAGTCCCATTAAAAGGATATAATTGTCCAATATCGCTACGTACAAGCGTAGATGTGGAGCCTCTGTCATGTAACTTACATTAAAAAAATAAAATAAAAGACCAACGACTATCCACATAGAAGAAGGCCAACGCACGTAACTACTCTTTGCAATACTCCGTTATCTAATATTACTATTTTAAAAATATTTTGAAGAAGTCTTACTAAAACTTTTTTTATTAATAACGATGAGTCATCTATAAAAGTTTTTATAAATAAAATAAATTTTATTAAATTCTTAAAATTAAAAAAGAGTCAGCGAAATCATTTATATAAAATATTAAAATCCCATGCTTGTCAAAAAATAATTTAACATAACGAAATATCATAAAACTACAGCTAACATAAATTGTTTAGGCCTCTGCATTGCCTCCCTAAGTCAAGTCATGTTCCGTCTAGGGCTCGACGAGTCCAAGACGATTCCTCTCTCTTATGGAACTTTCAAGAGTGGAGGCTCTCTCTTATCATGTGCAAGATTTTCTTTGCTTTATTTGTCTGAACACTATAAGAAAAATAAGTATTTATCATACTTTAATTACAACGAAAATAGACCATTTTCATCGCAAATAGTCATTCTGAATGCAATTAAAGTGTCACAAATACTTGTAGTGAAATCTCCTTGGTGCATGCTTTTTACAGCATGGATCCGAGTATTGAGTCTTTATGATCTCGTCTCTCACTTACAAACCAGGAGAAAGATGTCCTGGTTGTGGAGGAAAAATCTCTGGGAGGTGCCTTGGCTAGGGGCGAAAAATGTCTGATTTTCAAGTTACTAACTACAAAGCACTTCAATAAAGAAGCTTTTAAGGGTACTATAAAGAAACTATTCTGTCCTGTTCATCCTTTAAAAGTAAGCGAACTGAATTTCCAACTATTTATTACTGAGTTTGATGATAAAAAGGATAAGGAACGTGTGAAACGAAATGGCCCTTGGTGCTTTGACAAACAGCTTATCATGACATGCGATGTTGAAGGTTTGAAGCTGAAACATCAAGTTCCCCTTAATGATGATCTGTTTTGGATTTGTATCCATGATTTGTCTGTGATGGCTAGAAATGAAAAGGTGGGCATTGTTATTGGCCAATCTCTTGGAAAGGTAATGGAAGTTGATCTACAACCAGAGGAAATGGCATGGGGAGAATTTATGCATATCAGGGTTTGCATGGATGTCAGGAAGCCACTTCTACATAGGAAGAAGATCAGTGTGTGTTCTTCTCCTCCAATTTGGGCACGATTCATTTATGAAAGGCTACCTATATTTTGTTATCTCTAAAGTATTATGTTCTATAATCACAAAGATTGCGATCTCTGGAGTGATGCCATAAGTTCAAGTAAAACTATGGGCTTTCCCTATATCCCTTGGTTGTGTGCAGGTGTTTCAGGGAGTTCTTTCTCAAGTCATTTTCTTCAACAACATGATCTACAAACTTCATTGGCGCAGACTGATTCTTCGGTGACTGGCAATTCTGAGAATAACTGTCACATGGCAGTTAGTGTCAAAAACTCAAATTCTAAGTCTAATTTGGGACAGTTACCATCTAGGGCCAATGAGAATCAAATAGATCCAGTTGGACAGTTAATGATGGTTATTTATGTTGAAGGTACTATGGTTTCTAATGCCAAATAAGTGTCTATTCCCAACCCAAAGGTGATCCAAGATAACAGCTTACTGGAAGTCTCTGAGAGTATGGATACCGGTGAGGTTTATTTCAAAACAAACCTTGCATAGGGGACTGCTCTCTGCAACAGATTACTAAGACTAAAGATTGTTCAATTCTAGCAAACCAACTTCCTTGTTCACATAACTGGGAACGTTACACTAATAAGCTTGTGAAAGGGCGGCATAACAATATTGCTCAACTTGGTGTCAGAAGGGCTTCACCTCTGACCATTGGTGGTGTTCATACTCGAGTCTCTAAGAGGTTGAAAAGTAAGGCAAAAACGGGTGAGCAGTGTGCTATTTTGCATCCAACTAATTCGGTGGTGGCTGATGTTCAGCCCCACCGAGCATCATGAGGTTACTTAGTTGGAATACTCGAGGGTTTGAGAACCATCATGGTATTTGAACTCTTGCTGCCTTGGTCAGAAAAGAAGACCCCACAATTTTATTTCCTTAAGAAACAAAATTGAGAGCTCCAAAGATGGAGTTTTGTAGAGTCAAACTATAGTTTCCAAACTATTTAACCATGGATGCGTAGTGGTGGATTGACTCTTTTATGGCATAATGACATTAAACTTGAGGTACTTAGTTACTCATCTTCGCACATTAATGCGCTTGTAGAATTAGATTGAAAGAAATGGTTTCTTACTAGTATCTATGGACACCCTGATGCATCTCAAAGTGTGGGAACATGGAAACTACTGAGGGGATTGCACAAAGGTACCTCAGACTCGTGGCTCTTATGTGGTGATTTTAATGAAATCTTGAACATGGGTGAAAAGTGGGGAGGAAGAGCTTGGCCTGCTCAACAGATGATTAACTTTTGTTCTTTCTTGTCAGATTGTAATTTAAAGGATCTTGGTTTTAATAGTTCGTGTTATACATTGTGTAACAACAAAGATGATTCCTCTTTCATTTCTGAAAGATTAGACAGATTCTTGGAGAATCTTTCATGGTGTGAGATGTTTGATAGAGCTATTGTTACTTATGACTCTTCTTCATATGTAGATCAATTGCCCCTGTGGATTGATGTTTTGGGTGCTCCTTTAAGACAAAGAAGATCCAAACCAAGCCATGTGGTTAGAAGAAGATGGTAGCACACGGATTGTGAATAACACTTGGAATGTGGTTGGTTCTCAAAGTTGTTTAGAGGATGTGATGTCTACTGTCTCTTGCTACTCTTCAAGGTTACAACAATGGAACAGAAGTCAGTTTGGGAATGTCCCTTGAAAGCTGAAGGAAGCACTACAATGGCTTAAATTGGTGCAACAAAAGGACCCAAATGATCTAGATGTTGAGGAAATTAAGAAAGCTTCTGTTGAAGTAAATAAGTGCTTGGGATGGGAGGAAGTCATATGGAAATGGAGGTCTCGAGCTTTGTGGCTATTAGAAGGGGATTGAAATACTAAGTTTTTCCACTCTAAGGCATCACAAAGAAGGAAAATGGATTGGATCTCAAAGCTAATGGATGTTGTGGGTAGATTGCAAGAGGGAGAACAATGTGGCAGTTTAATCTTTGATCACCTTTTATCTCTTTTTTCCTCTGCAAGTCCTCGAAGCATGCAACCTGTGTTGGATTCTATTGACAACAAGGTTTTTGGTTCTATGAACTTAGATCTTTTAAGTCCTTATTCAATGGAAGAAGTAACTCAAGTTTTGAAAGAAATGCACCACTCAAAGGCACCTGGATCTTATGGTTTACTCCTCTATTTTATTATAAGTTTTGGACTCAAATTGGCAAACAAAGTCTCTTTCACTATGCTAAGGCCTCTCAACTAAGTTGAATTTTCAAATGTTGTCAACCATACCTTTATTTGCATGATCCCAAAGATTAAGAATCTTGTTAGGGTCAATGACTATAGACCAATTAGCTTATACAATATTCTTTATAAGCTAATCTCTAAAGTCATCTCTAATAAGTTAAAGATGCTACTCCCTCATGTTATTTTTTAAAATCAATTGGCCTTTATATCAAGTAGGTTGATCATGGAAAATATCCTTATTGCTTATGCAATTTTTCATTTTAAAAAAAAAAAAGGCAAGAAGGGGTTTACATCTATATGATTAGACATGAGCAAAGCTTACGATAAGGTGGAATGGTCTTTCCTTAGGGAAGTCATGATTAAGTTTAGTTTTAATGAAAGGTTTGCCAATCTTGTCATGACTTGTGTTACTGGTGCCTCTTGCTCTGTCCTTGTTAATGGTTCCCCTATTGGACATATCACTCATTCTAGAAGTTTAAGGCAAGGAGATTCAATTTCTCCTTACCTATTTCTATTATGCACGGAAGGATTGATTGGTTTACTCTGAAAGGCTGCTATTTCATCTTCACTTCCTGGTAACAAAGTATGTCGGGAAGTACCAATGGTTAACCATATGTTGTTTGCATATGATATCTTACTTTTCTACCCTACTACAGTTGAATCAAACAACAACTTACTTGCCATTTTGAAACAATATGAGGCTGCTTCAAGTCAACTGATCAATCAAGACAAAACTAGTATGGTATTTAGCCACAATATAGATGCTGTGACTCAGAGATCAGTTATGAACTTATGGGGCAATGTACAGCTGCATCAATATGATAGGTACCTCAACCTCTCACCTCTGATTGGCAAATCCAAGATGACTGTTGGCACAAGGTATGGTTAAAATTACAAAGGTGGAAAGACAACATGTTTTCTCAAGGGAGAGAGAAGTACTACTTAACGCAGTGGCCTTGGCAACTCTAAATTATGCTATGAATTGTTTTAAGTTGTCCTAAAAGTTGTGTTTTGATCTTGAAAGTTTGATGGCTTGTTATTGGTGGGACAAAAGATTGATGAGAAGAAAATCCATTGGATCAGTTGGCATAACTTATGTAAACCTAAAGTTGTTGAAGGCCTTGGCTTTAAAGATTTGTCTACTTTCAACATGGCTAAGTTAGCCAAGCAAAGTTGGCGACTTTGGCTACATAAAGATGGCTTGTTTTACAAGATTTACAAAGTCAGGTATTTTCCTCATACCTCTCTATTTGAAGCAAAGCTAGGCAATTCCCCTTCCTTTTGCTTGGACAGAATATGGAAAGCAAAAAACATGATGGTGAAGGGTGGTAGATGGAGTGTGGGTGATGGTACTAGTATTCATATTTTAAAAGACCCCTAGATTCCTAGTTTTAGAGACCTAAGTAAAGAAATCTCTACAAGTGGTAATCAGTCATGTTGTTTCCTATCTACTTTGAATGACCCTGTTAGTTCTTTGACTGACTACAATACACAGTGGTGGAATGTGTCAAAAATTAGTGCTCACTTCCATCCAAAGGTGACAGAGGCAATACTAAAGATCCATCCCAATTTCTCTCAAGGTTCTGACCAATGGATTTAGGAACATGAAAGGAATGACATCTATAGTGTAATAAGTGCCTATCGATTGTTCAAGGGGTTCTCTGATCTGAATGCAAGGGAGACTTCATCTATTGTCCAAGAAGAAATTCTAAAAGATTTTGTGGAAGCTTCCTATTCCACATAAAGTGAGAATCTTTGCAAGGAGAGCTTGCAAGGAAATCATTCCAACAAAGTCTAATCTTTTTAGAAAAAGGGTCTTATCTGATGAATCATGATGTTTTTTTAGCACATGCTTTATTTTTTTGCCCTCAAATACATCATATTTGGAGGAGTAATAAGTTTGTTATATTGCAATAAATTGAATTCTTCCAGTCTTTTATGCACATTGCAATGGAGTTTACAAACAAGCTTCTATTGGGGATCTTGCAGATTTTATTTTGTTTGCCTGGGGATTTTAGTATCGTAGGAATTATATGCTTCATGAGAATATTAATTTGCCTCTTACACAGACCTTAAGTTATGCTCTATTTGTGCAAGAACTTTTGACTCTCGTGAGTCAGAATTAGGGAATTTAAGTAGATTTTGATTCTGGCTATAGTCACAGGTTGTAGAATCCATACATAAGGAATACGTATTTGGTGCACTACAAGTATGTACGACTTTGCAATGCAATATGTCTAAAACATAAGTACCATTTTCATATCACAACATAGACCGTTACATATCGTAACATTCATATCATACTTGCATATGTGTCATATCATAAATTTCAAAAGAAATTACATTCTTCCATAAAAGTTTTGATGCATAACTTCTCACATAAATTCACGACTTTTTAAAAATAATTTTATGCATAATACTCACATAATATTATGATTTTTCATAAATATTTTAAATGCATAAAATCATAGCATCTCATAAATATTTTAATGCATAATTTTTACATAAAATCATGCATCATTTTTGATAATTTTATCATGACTTGGATATGTAAAAAAGGCTTCCAACGAAGGGCATACATGCGTAATATTTTTATAAAAATGTCTTTTACCATACATTCGTGCAAGGATATGACCATACTACTTATCTCTTAGCACTGATTTTTTGTTCCCACATCATAACTCGTAACTTACACGAGACACGAATCGTCACTAACTTTTTGAAAAAACGTGCTGTAGCATTCTAATTGCTTAAAATCATACCAAAAAGATAATTCAATAAATATTTAACTATAATAAGATTAACATAATATTATTTAAAACTTATAACTTATTCCTTAACTTTTTATTTTAAAACATAACTAGTTTTTGCATTAAAAATATAGTTAAATGAAAATTAGAATCTTAATAAAATATTAGACTAAAAAGTATACTTTAAAACCCGTAAGAATATAGGAAGGCCCAAGGTCCAATTGAAGAAAATAGTCTACTTAAAACCCAAAACAATTTTTAAAACAAACTAAATCAAGGCCACATGATTTAAATACAAGTCCAGTTAAAAGCTAAAACTAACAAGTCTATTTTAAAAATAAACTAGAATAGTTTATGTAAAAGAAATTGCAACCTAACCCACTAATTCAAAAGCACGTCCATAAAAATAAACGCAACATAAAAACACTTGGCCAAATGGGCTTGAGGCCTAAGGGCCTGTGAAGAAGACATAGGCTGCAAGTGGGGATAAACGGCACAATAATAATTACAAAATTAGTAGAGAGATTTTTGGGAAAGATTGAAACAAAACCGTAAATCGAAAAACAGAACATCATGGGAGAGAGAGATCCCGACGAGAACTCATCGGAAGATGGACAGGATGGTGGATGGTGACAGGTCGACAGGTTCTGGGGCAGATTTCTACGAAGTGATGGTCGATGGTGGCTAGGCAACACTTGGGCTACGCTGCTACCAAGTGTTTCGATTTGCTGAGGTTGCTACGATGGCGAATGTCAAAGTTTGATTTCTTGGATTTTGCTGAGGGATCTCGGGTTATTTTATAGATGAGAGGGAATGAGCAACGTATTTGATGAGGAAACTAGAGATTGGATAAACTTTAAATTTGGCTAGGTTTAGAAATCTATTTTACGAGGATACACAAATGCTGGGAGGATTTTTGAGTTGAGAATTTGAATTAGAGATAGTTTCGGATAATGATTCTATGAGAGGATAAGAGTCCGAATTTGACTAGATTTAAGACTTGGTCACTGATTAGGAAATCAACACAAAATAAAAGTGATGTTTGAGATTTTGAAAAAAAAAACTAATCCAAGAAATGAATATTGAGATGATTGAAGTGCACAGTTTTAGATGGAGATAGATTCAAACTAAAATAATGACTCTAAAGTAAAGAGTCATAAATTAAAAATAATTATCATTTTCAAACTGATAGATAACATTATTTTAAAATAATAAAAGTAATAATAATAAGAATATAATAATAATAATAATAAAGGTTTAATCCTCATATTGGGATGAAATATTACAATCTACCTCTTTAAACAAAATCTCGTCCTCAAGATGTAAAGTGTGTTAGAAAATATTAGTGTTTTTTAAAAGTACTAGGATAAACCAAAGGAAAACTTGCAAAAATAAATAAAAATATAAAAAACAACCAAGTTTGATGTGCTAAAAATAAAATAAAATAACTTATAGAAATTATAACTAATAAAACGAACGTCTCCAAATCTCGTGGTGTGAGAACATAAGTGCTTTCTTCAACGACAATATACATGCAAGAACAAATTTTAAAGAGTTTGTTAATCAGTTCAACAATGCATTAAAAAAATTGAGAATGAAAACTAAGCGAACTTTCATTCATTTAACATCACAATTCCTTGTATATCACACTTGGCTTTAAGAAGAAGATTCAAGAAGTGTACCCAAATACAAGATTTGGAGAGGTTCAACAAATGATAATGGAATTATATATTTTCATTTTCAAAAAATTGATGGAGTTATCGCAACTTACTTGGTCGATGATGAAGTTAAGGCTAAAGAATTCATCAATGAGGTTACTTATATTGTTATTTTAATGAGGTCGAATGTGAGGTGAAATGTGCTTATGGATTGTTTGAGGATAATATCTAGACATATTCTTGCTATATTTTCAGCTAGAAAAGTCTATGACTTTCCAAAAAATATATTTTGGATTAGGGAAGAAAGGAATAAATCGCAGGTATACTATTATTTCAAGCAATTATGATGTTGCTAATCAGAGATCCAAAAATATTAAGTATAAACGTCTATCGAAAATTTGTTATGACGTAACAATAAATGTAGCTTTGTGCGATAGGCATACTGATAATATGATATCGAAGTTGTATGCAATGAATAAGGTATACCATACCTTGAAGTGCCACCATATAGATTGCAATTTTGGAACTAGTACTATGAATACAATTACCAAAAAAAGTTCTAAAAATGTGTGGAATCCTCATGATGTTAGAGGCAAGGAAAGAACTACATGTATGCATGGAGACTTGGCACGGGGTCTTCCATTGCCTTTAACAACATTGGAACTTAGCACTTTTTTAGAACTTCCTTTTGTGGTTGTATTCATAGTATTAACTCCAAAATTGGAATCTATATGGTGGGGCGTTGAGGTATAGTATACCTCATTCATCACATATAAATTCGATACCATATCCTTAATTTGCCCATGCACGACGTTGCACTTGTATTACCTCATAACAAATTTTTAATAGACGTTTATAGCTAACTAACAACTTCGAGTCTATGATCAATATCATAACTGCTCGGAATAATAGTATATCTGCATTTTATATCCATTCTCCGCCAATTCAATATATAATTTTTCAGCAACTTACGAACTTTTCTAACTGAAAATATAGCAAGAATATGTCTACATATTATCCCTCACATCTTAAACAACCCACAAACACAATTTGTCTCACACTCGACCTCATTTAAGTAAACAGTATAAGTAACCTCTTCGGGAAATTCTTCAGCCTTAACTTTATCACCGACTAAGTAAATTGTGATTACTCTCTTCATTTCTTGAAAATGAAAATGACAATATATCATTCTCATTATTCTTGTTAAACCTTCCTGAATTTTGCATTTGTATACACCTCTTGAAACTTTTTCTCAAGAGCCTTGTGTGATATGTAAGGAATGGTAAAGTTAAGTGAATGAAAATCTTCTTGGTTTTCATTCAATGCATTATTGAACTGATAATCAGACTCTTTAAGGTTTGTCTTAGAATGTACATGGCTGTTGAAGAAAGCGTTCATGCTCTCATTGTATTGAGTTGTACTCATTCTAGCCAAAATGAGTTCTTTAAATTTTTTGGCACCCGAAATTCTTTCTCTGCATATAAGTTTTGCAACTTATATGTATTTTCATGCAAGTTTAATGTATCCTTCATAACGTTCTAGGAATTCTCAGACTCATTGATAGTAAAGGAGTCGTATACACAAGATAGCAACTTACTTTGTAGGCCCCATTTTTATTAATTATAGGAAACAATATTTTCATGGACCTTTTGCAATATGTGCCACAAGCGATATCTATACCGCATGTTAGGAAACACAATGGCGATCACATTTTTTATTGCACAATCTTGATCTGTAATAATAGTATTTGGCACTTTTCTATCCATGCAATCAAGCTAAGTTTTAAATAACCATACAAATGATTCTATATTCTCACTTGAAATAAGACTTGCACCCAAAAGAATTAGAGCACATAAACTACTTTACCAACCAACAATCACCTTGTTGCTCCATATGTGTTGTTGGCACTTAAAAGAAGCATAAAAGTTGGTAACTATGAAGAAGGCATTGGACCTTAGTAACTTGACATGTCATTTGAAAAGTCTGGATAAAGTGGTATTAACCCATCCTAATATACATGAACATAATGCTAATCAACCCAAGTGGATAGTAACTACATATAAAATAAACACAGGCCAATTATTGAAAGATGTGTACACTACTTGGATTGATGGATTAGTAAAAAGAGGTGTTATGGGGGATGCATCTTCTTTCTTTTTCCCCATCTACACAATTTCAAGTAGAAGTTGAAATATTTACTAAATTGTGAAATGTCAATTATCATTAGCAATCTTAGACAACATTCTCTATTAAAACGCCCATATAATTTTGTCATATCCAATCAAAAAATAGAAGATTTGAAAATCCAAAACAATACCATCCGACCCAAAATCACTCCAATCTGAACTACGAATTAGGTTTTTTTTTTTTTTTTGTTCGTTTCTATGAGCAAATTATATCAACTAAAAAAAAGGAGTTAGACTCTATCTAGTTATAAATATAAGCATTGATGGGATGTAGGGAGTTGATTTACTAAAAAATGAGTAGCACAAAGGACATATGTAAGACCAAGTGGTGCTACAGCCCCTTCAAAATTTTTGAAAACTCAATATAGTATATAGATTAGTAGAGGTTTTTCTCCTACAACCCCCCAATGCTAAAATATTTATCCCCCTACTACATAGACATCTTTCTTAAGTCCAATGGTCCAACATATAAACTATAAGTCCACAGTCCAAAGTAAAAACTTGTGAGCAACTCAAGTCCAATGGTCCAACATAAAAACTATAGTTTACTATAGTATGCAGCACACTCAAGACCAATGGTCCAATGTAAAATCTTCTGAGTTCTGTAAGTTGTATTGTTGTTGGTGGCTGTAAGAGCTGAGGTTGACTCGTACGTGACTGTGCAGCTAGTGTTGCATGTTGGTGTTGCCAAATGCTATAAACTGCATGTTTGTAACGTTTCTATAAGAGTCAAGACTGTGAGTTTGTGAACTAAACCCCTTCTTCAAGTTTCAACTTCTCATTTCTATATGTTCGACTTCTGTGAGTTTTTAACTTCTCATTTCTCAAATCACTTCTCAATTTTGAGTGTTCCTCTTACGAGTTTTGACTGTTGCTTGCAGCATTTGCTTAGGTAGTCAGATTTCCCAAACTCTTACGAGCCTGTGGCGTTTGAGCTTGGTCTCAGAAGTTGGAACTAGTGAGTCGATGACGTTGTCGACGACTTGGTGCCATCTCTACAGACTTGTTTCAACAGGTTCTAACGTTCTAATTATATTTTATAAATTCTCTCTAGACTAGAAACCAACCGGTTGATAAGGATTCAAAACCAATAGTAGGGCAAAAACATTTACATCAAAACACTCTATCACCCACAAACTCTTCAAACTACAAAAAATGATAAATTACAAAAAATGACAAAAATCTAAGTAGCACGATGGCATAGATGCTATATTTTAATTTTAGTGCTAATTCTAACTTCTTTCTAGTCTCTAGACTCTTCTATTTTCATATAATTTGTAATTTGTGCTGATTTACTCTCATATTCTGGTTAGTTATATGTTTGTTACAGCCCACGAACCTTGGCCTTTAGTCTCATATCATGTTTGTTTGTTACGGGTTTTGGCCCTTACTCTCATAATTTTATGTGTTCATTTTGTTACGGGTATGAAATTAACATATATTTGCTAACTTTTAGACTTTTAGTTGCTTCATGCTTGTTTGTTATTTTGAAAATTAGGTTCATTATAAATTTATATAATTATCAAAATTTGTATGTCTAGAATTTTAGTTTAGAGATTATAGGTTTGTAGATTAATTAAAAATATTCGTTAATTGACAAATTATACAAAAAAATTTAATGACTTTATATCATTACCTTTTTGTACTTCCCAAGTTTATTCTTGTTTGATCTATAAATTTTTCTTAAGGCATAGAAAAATATAAACAAATCAAGAAAAATTGGTTTAAAAAAAGAAAAAGACATGGCAAAGTCGAATAATAATATACATTTAGAGAGCTCACTAACAACGAAATCGGAACATGATGCTTCTATCACTGATAAGCGTCCTTCTAAAATGTAACTAATACAACCTGAAGAGATAGATGCTACGTCTTAGGAACGTGCTTCAAGATTATGTCTACAAATATGAAAATTTCCTTCTAACATACAAAATGAGATCCGACGTGCCTATCTTAAAGATGATCCATATCAACTTAAACTTTTAATATAGGCAATCAACGTCGCTGATTTCAATTTTCTTGGTTTTAAAGATATTCAAATTGATTGGAGTACTCACCTTAAAAAAATATTGTATTTTTTCTTTCATACTACATATTTGCTAATAAATCAATGGGTCATCCAAGATCAAATGTATTTACTAATAAAGGTCTTGACAATTGAAAAAAGTGAATGTTGGAATGAATTGTCTTTTAATAGGACATGTGGGAAGAGATCCAGATTTACCACATAAAAATGTTGTAAAATATTGTGAGAATTTAATGAATTATTTAATACATATTGACAAGTTAATTGAAAAACAAATATCATAAGAGATGGAGAATAATTGGTTGCAGCTCAAAACTTTTGATAGATATTGTTCGATGACTGACATTTTAAACTTATGCCTTTATAGATCATGATAAAAGCACTAACTTAAAAATCAAGACAACTTCATTAAACTGATGAAATTTCTGTCAAATTATAATGATAAAGTTAATAGAGTTGTCATGAAAAATGCTCCACAAAATGTCAAATATACATCACCCAAAATTCAAAAGAAAACTTTACATATATTTGCAAATAAAGTGCAAAATGCTATTTGCAAAGAAATCGGAAATGCTAAATTTTGTTTCTTGTTCAGGGATGAGTCTAAAAGAGAATAAATGGCTATCATTTTGAGTTTTGTTGATCAAAATGATTTTATTAGAGTCACTTTTTCATATTGTGCATGTCAAAGGTATAATATCATTAACTCTAAAAAATAAGATATGTGTTTTTTTTTCTCATTACGATTCAAATTGAGAATAGTTAGGGCTAATGATATGATGGATGAAGTAATATGTGTAGTGAATGTAATGGATTACAAGCTTTATTTATTAAAGATTGTCCATATACATATTATGTGTATTGTTAGACTCGTAAACTATAATTAGCATTAGTTGCAGCCTCTAGAGATGCCAAATATGTTCATCAGTTCTTTATCCATTTGACATTCATTACCAATATTGTTGCTGATTATTCTAACGTAATGATGAATTACAATCTGCTCAATCTGCTGAAATTGAAAGTTTGAATGCTTTCAAGAGGTTGAGATTAAAAAATGGGCAAATCAAATTAGTACACTACAACAAGCTAGAGATACTAGATGAAGATCTCATTTTTAATATGTTTATAACTTGATGAGAATGTTCGGTACTACTTGCTCAATTATTAATACTATATCAAATGAGGAATCAAATTATTCTCAATATGATGATGCTAAAGTGACTACATAGCATTAACATCTTTTGAATTTGATCTGATATTACATGTAATGAAAAAAATATGAGAATCACTAATACACTTTACCAATATTTATAACAAAATTTTCAAGATATTGTGAATGTTATGAGCTTAGTTTCAACCATAAAAGTACTCATTCAAAAATTGAAAGATGATGAGTGGGAGTCTTTACTTACTGATGTTAAATCTTTTTGTGAAAAATACAAAATTGATATTTCTAATATGAATGACCAATATACTAGATGTCGAGACAAATCTTGTCATCAAGTTGAAAGGCCAACAATGAAGCATCATTTTAGGATTTATTTATTTACTGCTACATTAGATTTTCAGTTGCAAGAATTTATAATAGATTTAATGACAAAGTAATAGGACTTTTCATTCTTAGTGTTGCTTTAAGTGTTTGTTTGGGATTGTGATAGGAAATATAGCTTTTAACTTAAAATTTAATATAATAAGTTATACTACTAAAAATTCAATTACTGTTTGAGATCCATATGTCTAAAGCATTTTTAGAGTTAGTTACGTTATTTTTTTAAAATATATTGTTATCTACGAAAGTTTTTTGATAAAAACTCAAATTTGGTACTTTTTGAAACAATTAATTTTTAACTTTTTTAACGGACTAAAGCACTTTTATAAAATTACCAAACATGTTATTTTTATTTAAAAGTGCTTTTAACAGCTTAAAAACACTTTTTAAGCCTCAAAACGCAACCCAAATAAGCTCTAATCCTAAAGGTGCATGCAAATTATATAAGATTGATGATATATGCAACTTAGTTGAGACGTTTTATCCACAGGAGTTTATTGAATAAGAAAATTTCCTTTTGAGAATTCAATTCCAGCATTATGAACTTGATGTACTGACGTATTTAGGTTTTCAAGATATGTCTATGTTATCTAAGTTATGTAGAGGACTAACAATTTTAGATCAAATCAAAGATTTATTATTTGATTGCTAGGCTATTTCATCTAGTATTAATTCTTCGGGTTTCTACTGCAACTACTGAGCGAGCATTTTTTGTCATGAAACTTGTAAAAGCTAGATTGCGTACTCAAATGGAAAATGTGTTTCTTCCAAATCATTTGGTAGTTTATATTGAGAAAGAAATTATCAAAAATTATACTTCAGAGATGATAATAGATTAATTTTATCTCATAAAAGATTGTCATCAAAATTAGTTTGAAGAGAAAATTTTAAGTTGATATTTCATTTTCTTTTCTTTTTGTACTACACACTTTGTTGATCACTTTCCTAAATACCAAATTCTAGTTTCGCCCCTAACAAAAGCTATCCCGAGTGTAGGAATATGTTGTGTATTAATTAATAATAGAATTTCTAAATCGTATCCTTAAGGAAAGCCATTTAAATCAAACTTGTGTAAAATGATGAAAATATTTACAAAAAGGTATTGGTCATGGACTAAATTCATATTTTTGAATTTTTAGGCGTCGGAATAAAAAGAGAAATTAAAATGCAAGACAATAAATTAATAAATAAACTAGACTCAGTAAATTAATTAACCAAGAAAAAACTCACAAAACTAATTTAATTAACAATGCATTAAATATAGAATCTGAATATGAAACATTAAATTATAAAGTAAATTAACTAAAAGCATTAAACAACTAATTATGAAAACAAAAAGTTGATTTAAATACCAAAGTTTAACATACTACAAATAAAATATCAAAATGAAATGATGCTAAATGAATAATCTCAAAGAAATCCAATGTAAAATGTAAAGTGAAATGAAAAAACAAGCTGGATAAATGGGAATGGGAATTACAAGGAGAAGATCCCTCTATTGTGTTCCCGAAATCCACTATTATGCACACTATTGTGAAAAATCAATCCAAAGGAAATTTATCTCATGCAGCGCCCTGAGGTTTAATCGAAATCGAATGAATGGGTCCCTTGTGAATTGAGTAGGGGTGACAATATGTTATACGATCCATTAACTCAATATGAACACAACACGACAATAGCGGGTTAGAATTTAGTCTTAATGGATTTCAGGTCAAAACGAGTTGACCTGTTATTACACAATTGCTTAACGGGCTGATAGCGAGTCAATCTATTTTAACCCACTATGACACGTTAAAAAAGTTAAAATTACAATTATACCCTTATACTTAAAAGTAAAATTGTTAGAATTTTAATTCCAATATTCTTATTGTTTAGATTATAATTCAAACTTATAGTTAGTGTTATAATTTTTTATAGATATTGTGATTTTAACATTTGTATAAAATTATACTAAATTTAATTAAGATAAACGGGTTAGTTTTAGACATATTCAACTCATTTACATAAGCAGGTTGAAAATGATCATATTGTGTCGTGTTAATCTATTTCATAATATTCACTAATGGGTCCTAACAGGTTTACACGACACGACACAAAGCAACACGTTATGTTAATGGATCATATTAGGATTGAGGTTTTGATACAATAAACTTAACGAATCGGGTTAAGGTTAACCTATATAGTATAATATACATGTTTTGACGTGATACGCATACGACTTGTTGACACAAATTGACACCCCTAAAATTGAGTTACCATGCGGCTTGAGTTACCATGTTGGCAGCTTTTGGTCAAAAGTCTAAACCAAATGAATCTTATGAAGTGCTGCTAAACTGAAAGTAAAATAAAGTACAGCGCTGTGTGGACTTGTAAAAGTGTGGCTACCCTTTTGAGGTTTAAGCCGAATGTATCTGTTATGAATTAAAACTCATTGCAGCGCTACATGTGGTGAAACTCAGATATATATATGTAGTGTTGCACCATTGTGAAATGAAACCAACAAATTAAATATAAAGTCCGCAACACCTCAAAAGAGAATTCCAAATTTATATCTTGTGCCAAGTGAAAGTTCAATAGCCAATGATTGCGTGTTGAGCCCAAAACCAAGTGCGGCCTCTTATGTGTAGTGCCGAAGTCCTAAATTGCGGCGCCTTCAATGCAAGGTAAAAGTTTGGCTGCAAGTGTAAAGTGTCGTGCGGCCCAATGAAATTGAATTTGTAATTGCAAAAGCTAACATGCAGCTGCCTAGGAAAACAAAGTTGCGCTCCTCTCAAGTGTAAGCCTAATGATGAATCTGTTATGCTGTAAAGTGGCCAACCCAAAATCAAGAAGTTCCCTCCAAGAAGCCTGCTGCTATTAAGCTCGAAAGAAACCTTTCTAGCGCAAAGCCGCATGCCTCATGTTCTCTTTTTTCTTTTTCTTTTTCTTTTCTTTAAACATTAATGCTTGACTTAGAAAAATAAAATAAAAACAATTTAAGATAAAATGAAGAATCAAATATTAAAAATGTGTTGAACATGTGAAGAAATATTATTCAATTAAATCATATGTTATAAAATTAAGTATAAATAATGCTATCAATCAATTTAAATCACAACTTGAATTTACACATTTTAATCATTTTTTTCATCTAAAACTAATAATAATGTCATATAATATATAAAATATATTAATTCTAAATGGATAAAATATACAATAATTCAGCTCAATCAGAGACAAAACAATATAGGAATTGGATAATTTATATGTCTTCTTCATCAACAAACACAAAACAAGATCATATGAATATAATTTCATTTACATTCATGTCTCACTTGAGAAAATCCATACCTAAAACACTCCTCCAGTCATGTTATGGCAACTACAAATAGTCTCTCCAGTAACGATTCATTTGGTGATAGTGACCAATCTCTTCTAAACAATTTTAATTATTTTCTTCTAAGTTAAATGCAATTAGAGGTGATGCTTTTCAATGTTCTTTCGTAATAAAAGAAGCATTGTTCTTTTGTAATTAATCTATTCCAATAAGGTACTTCCACAAGTTCAATTAGCATCTTATTTTAGGATTTTTATTTTTCTCAACATCTTATTTTAGGATTTGTTCTCCTACAAGAAAACGCTAATCCATAAAAATAAGAGAAAAGTTATATTAGTCTTATAAGGAAAAGAAAAGGAAAAACAAAAATAATGTGTTAATGATGACATTTTATCTAGATACAATCAACAAGAAATTTGTGAGTCAATACTGAAGGCACACGAAAACTAGTTTGCCAATCATGTGTATGGAATGACTGACATCATGACTTGCAGATAGGGTTGGCAATATGAGACATGATACGTTGACACGAAATGAACATAATACGTTAAAAGCGAGTTAGTGTTTAAGTTTAACGGGTTTCAGGTCAAATTGTGTCGACCCTTTAAAACACTATTTGATAACAGGTCAAACCCGTTATGACACATTAAGACGCGGTTATATATATAACTTATATTTAATTTTTTAAACATTTCAAAAAACTCTAAATTCGTAATCTTCTTACCTATGCCCCTCCCCCCCTTCATTTTATTTTCATTTTCTCTCCCAAGTCCCACTGAGTTTGCTCCCTAGTCCCTCCTAACTCTTCCAGACTTCCAGAGTCTCCAATCGGCACTCCACACTCGGCAGCCCCCTTCCAACTTCCAAGCCCATCCAAGTTCCTTCTTGCCTTCGCCCTTCAAGTTGTGCCATCCTCGTCACCGTCAGCAACACACGTCACTTCTAAATCGGCGTCTCTGTTACATATTCAATGCTCCAACCACTTCTCTGAGCTCTCTCTTCGCGGCATTACCACCCACGCAGTCATGCATGACCCTTCTCAGCCTCTCCTCTTCTCACGCCGCACCTTTTCACACAAACTCTAAAGGTAATTTCCTTTATTGATCTGAATATTCATGGATTGATTTTGTAATTTTGTTAGAGTTAGGGTTTAATTTTTGTTCGACTGAGTTGCTGTTGTTCTTCATATTATGTTCGACTGAGTTGTTCTTCATAGGGTTTCATTTATCATTTATGTTCTTCACAGGGTTCTTCATATAAAATGAAGCACTAATGTTTATGATCAATGCTGAAATTTGAATAGATCGAGTAATAGAAGCACAGAGCACGCTCTACTTCTATTAATACTTCTTATTTCTATTCAACTTGAGAAAAAAATAACTATATGCTGGTCCGTGCAACCCTATCAAAACCATTATTTTTTCCACTTAATTTTACCTTTTTTTCCTCTTCTTTGAAGTGTTTATGGGGAAGGGTGGGTATAATATGGTATAGAAAGAGGGAGAGATTTGTTGTTTCAATGTGACCAGTTAGTGTATGTGCTTGATATTGGTATGTTGTTTTACAATGTTGTTTTGATGTTCATGTTTATTTGGTAAGGAACTGTGCTTAATTTTGGTAAATAATGCTAATAATCTTTTCAAGTGGAAACTAATTAGTATACATGTTGGAGGGAAATCTTGGGCATATGCAATGATAACTCATTATGCTATTTAGAGCTGCAATCTATTCTCTAATATACCTATATTCAGATTAGTTTGGGGACTCAGGAGATCAGAGGGATCCTTGAGTTGAGGATGCTAGCTAAGCTAGCTAGTGAAGAAGATTTGGTCTTGAAAAATTGAAATGAGACTTGATCAGGGTATTTGCCTATTTGGTCCCAGTTACCCTAGTTTAGGTTGTTCTAAAAGTTTACTGGTTTAGATTATTCTCTTATATTCCTAGTTTTCAATGTTTAGATTGTTCTCAGGTTTTTTCTATCAATTTTATAGTTTGGTGCTATTTTCGTTGCTCAAGAAAGTATTATATTCATAGGTCAATTAATTAGTTGGTGTGAAAGTGAAAAGTACCGAAAATCATTATGGTGTGTTCTTTTTATTGTATCGGATGTTAAGATCCAATTTGTCTTCATGTGCTTTATTTAGATGATGAGAAGATACATGGATGGAAGATATATTGTAGACTATGGACCTCCCATTTCCAGTTCACTTACATTTAGCTTTGGCAACAGCTATCCTTTTCAAAATCTCCAGGTTTAGTTCTATATATATATATATATATATACATATATATATATATATATAATGTCAACAGGTCGGTTGAATAATGTTGGTTGAATAATTTACTTACCTATATATATTTTTTTGCATTGTCAACTTGTAGAGGAAATGCTTAATAATTTTGTTTAATGATATATATATATATATATATATATATATATATATATATAAAAATACAAGAAAACCTTGAATTGGATGCGATAACCAAAGATGTAATGGAATTGAATATCAACAAGAACAATGATAATGCTCTAGCAGCTCCACCTCTTTCTGCAAGTTCTAAATGTGTTTAAATTTGTGTTTTTATCATATTTGAGATTATAAAATTAATTTGTTTACAATATATGTTGTTTATTATTATATATATTTGGGATGTAATTTTTAATTTTAATATTTTACAATGTTTGGACTGTGGTGGTGTGACTGTGGATCATATTGATTACTTGTGGTATATTATAATATTTTATGTTTTATAACTATCCTTTATAGTTTAATACTTGTATGAAATAAATTACTCAACAAACAAGTCTAAACGTGTCAAACATGTCAACGGGTTGAAACGTGTCGGATCATGTCGGGTAAATTTATTGTATTGACTAACGTATCTTAACGTGTCGTGTCGTGTCCTGTCAACACGTTATCTTAACAAGTTGTGTTAGTGTTGAGATTTTTGACACAAAACCCTTAACGAGTCGTGTTCAGGTTGACCCTTTAAGTGTAATGTACATGTCTTGACATGATACGATGACACGTTTTAACACCCCTACTTACAAAGGATATACTGATTATATTGATTATTTTTTACAAATTATAATCAAATTCCACTTTTTACAAAGTGCAATGCTACATATAATCTATTTTTATAGATTTTTTTGTCGTCCAAATAATAGATAGACATAAAAGTCTTAATTTCATAATAAAATTAATTAAGATACCCTTATTTACAAATAAAAAATTTTAAATTTAAAAATTCATTTATTTACTCATAAAATTAGAGTGTTTTAATTAAGTTTATAATACAATCTACAATTATAAATTATAAGAAGGATTATTCTTTTACAAATAGAAAAGAGGAATTGATGTGCAGTGTACAAGACTTTCGCATTTCTACACATGTACGCAGCGGGAATGTAAATACAAAAGATTTCTTTAAAAATATATATATTTAGCTCATTCAATATAATCCCTATTAAAATCAGTCATGCTGGTACTGCAAATTCTATTACATACGTTTTACAAACTAACCTATATATTACCAATCAAAATTAAGTAAATATTAAAAGTAAGGGTAACAATATATGATACAACTTGTAAATTCAATACGAACACGACACAAAATTAGTTAACTTAAGTCAAAATGGATTGAATAGTCAAAATACGATCAATAAACAAGTCAATAATAGGTCAACCCGCTTAATCCGAAATCCACTCACAATAACTCATTTAAATTTTGTTTCAAACTTTTAATTTTATTATTATTGAGTTGTAATATTAATATTTCTTAATATGCTTATATCTTTATAATTGGGATTATAATTTTGGATCTATCCTCTTATTTGTTATTGTAGATTTACAATATTAGTTTTATAATAAGTTTAAATTTAAAAACTATTGATATTTTTGTTAATTGGCAGTCTTATTATTACTTTAAGATAATTTGGCTACCAGTAAATATATACATATATATATATATATATCTTAACTTTTACAATTATTTCAAATGGATTATGCATATTACTTCAACATATTTAAATGAAATGGGTTGAAATGAGTTGTGTTGTGTTAACATATTTCTAATTAGTTATTAAATGGGTCAAAACAGCTACACAGTTCATTATTTAAATAAGTTTGTTGTTTAATAGGTCGGGTTTGAATTGATCTATGTAGTCAAATGTTTTGACTTGACACGATATGAACGAAATCCATAAACACGAATTGTCACCCCTACTAAAAAGATCATTTTGATTCCATAATATTTAAAGGATTTGTACACACACAAAGAAATTACATAAAAATAATCCCACAAATTAATTTAGCTATATCTAATCCATTAAATCTATTTTATAATAAAAATAATTTTACAATCTAACAAATCACATTAAAACACATCAGCTCATAAGATAGTTTTTGTATAATCACTTTGTGACTATAGTATATCATAATATTTAATATGAATAATGCTAGTACAATCCGCATAAGGCTTGCATACTCTAAAACTGCAAATCATTTTTCTTTTACTATATACAAGCATAGTGTATCAATATATCACTTGTTATGTGATCTGATATTTGTTAACAAAATGCAAACGATAACATTTTTCTTCATTTATGAGATTCAATTTATTGAATGAGTAGAAAAATAAACTTGCAAACAAGATATTTTGTTATAAAAAGTCTTGGAAGCGGGTCTTTTTATGGTGGGTATGCCTGATGCTGGCCCGGTTTGGATTGCAATGTCAATAGGCTAGAAAATGAACCTTCAGCCCAATGAAATGACAGATGAAGCCCATTACTTTCTTCACTTACTGGATTTAAAGCCCATTAAGGTTATCCAAGTAGAAGACATCTATTCCCAAATAGAGAAAAAAAAAAGTACTGAATGAAATCCAACTGGGTGATCTAGGCCAGCAGCCCACCACCATACAACAAATTCTCAAGAAATATCAAACAAATATTAGAAGATTCTAATAACGTTAAACGAAAAGTTGGGAATTATTTCCCAAACCAACAACATTTGTACCAAAATAATTATTTTTATTCTTAAATTATTATTATTTCTACATTGAATGTTTGTCTTCAAGACAATAGCAATTGTATTCCAATTAAAAGCCACTAACAACTAGGCAGTTAGGTAGTCCACCCTAATATCGTTATAATTTGTTTTTTTTTTTTCTAATTTTATTTATCACTTATAAATAAATAATTAATAGCATATTTAACCTTATTTATTAATCTGATGAAGTCTATTTTTTTCGAGAACAATAACACCACCACAATCATTTGTTTTTTTTCCAATGAATTACAATAATGTTGCATGCCTAGAAAGAAACTAGAAAATTGAAAACCTCTCAGGAGCACTTTGTGGGCGTTTCTTATTAAAATGTTTTGTGTATTTAAGAAAAATTTATAAAAAGTTTATTTTTTTCACATATCAGTTATTGATATATTGCAGGCTCAACATGGAGAAGACTGCAATCTATTTAAGCAAGAATAGAAAGTTTGATGTCAAAGTGGCCATTTTGCCAGCTGCAAAACTAAAAAAAAAAAAACTAGATCATATGAGAAGTATTTGGCCCTTCCATCTTATGTGGGGAGCTATAAGGTAGCAACTTTTAATTCTATTCTTGAATCTCTCGGAAACATACTGCAAAATTGGAAGGTTAGATTCTTATATCAAGTTGGTAAAGACATTTTGCTAAAATCTATAGTGCAAGTCATACCTACTTATTGCATGAGCATTTTTAAACTGCCTCGAGCCATATTGAGTGCCATATACAAGTTAATGCAGAAATTTTGGTGGGGTAAGAGTGATGATAAATCAAAAACTCAATGGCTATCTTGGAAACAACTTGGCAAAGCAAAGTTTGAAGGGGGTTTAGGTTATAGGGACTTTGAAGATTTTAATCTTACTTTGCTTGTAAAGCAAAGTTGGAGGATTATCCAACAATCTCATTCATTAGCAGTTAAGAGTTCTTAAACATAAATACTTCTTTAGAACTGATTTTTTGAGTAGTAAAGTTGTTAGCAATGCATCCTACTTATGGAGAAGCTTTCTGGTAAAGCATGTATCGAATGAAGGCTTGATATGGAGAATAGGTAACGGAGTCAATGTGAATATTTGGAAGGTTAGATGGCTTCCTACTCCAATCTTTAAAGTGCAATCCCCTGTAAAGGCAGGTGTTGAGGGAAAGATTGTGAGTTTTCTGATGGATTCTTTTAAAGAGAATTGGAATACAGCTATGTTGAGAAATCTTTTTGTTGATCAAAAGGTGGAGACTATTAGTAGAATCCCTATTAATCTAAGTTATGCTCCTGATAAATTGATTTGGAGATGCACAAATATGGGAAATTCATTGTTAAGAGTGCCAATCACCTCCTGGGTGAATTGGATGCTTCAGACAAGGGGCAATCTTCTGTTCAATTGGCTAAGAGTGATTTTTGGGCTAAGTTATGGAGAGAATTGGAGTACCTAATGTAGGGAGAATGATGCTTTGGAGGGCCTTCATGAATCTTTGCCATATAAACAAAAATCTATACAAAAGGAAGATTGTCAATTCACCTCTATGTTCCATTTACAATCTGGAGCCAGAGTCCTTGATTCATGCACTATTGTCATGCCCCTCCACTCAAGATGTTTGGAAATGTAATTCAAGAAAGTTACATAAAATGCATACATTGAAAACAAGTGTTTATGTGATCTTATGTATCTCTTATTTATACACATAGTGATGAGGATCTGGGTATCTTTGCATCCACCACTTATTAGATATTGAAGATAATAAAAAAGTTTGTTTTTGAAGACAAGTTTTTGTCCCCATTTTTTATTGTTCAAATTATAATTCAGTTCAACTCAATTCAACTCAGTTTTTAGGTGATTATCAGGTTGCACATCAGAAAGATTCTACGGCAAGTGGCAATGCAAGGCAGTCGGCAACTCAATGGACAACTCCTCCTCCCACCATGTTAAAAGTAAATTAGAATGTAGCAATTGATCACCTAAACTGTCGAGTTGGTATAGGGGTTATCATTAGAGGTCAAGAGGGGAAGGTAGTGGCCATTTTGCAATCTAACAAAGAATTATTTTCGGAGGAAAAAATGGTTGGGATAGTGGCTGCTCTTAAAGTAGTGATTCTTTATAATCAACTGCAATTAGAAAATGTGATCTTTGAAGGAGATGCTTAAATTGTTGTTAATGAGATCAATGGTATGAATGAAAGTTGGAGTTCATTAGGCTTCATTATTTGAGATATTCAAGTTATGCTTAAGAAATTGCAGCATTGGAAAGTTGTTTTTGTTCTTAGAATTTGCAATAATTTAGCTCGTTGTTTAGCTAAGGATGCACCTAAATTTTTTGATAGCGTTATTTTGGAGGAAGTCCCTCTGTGTATCCATCATTTCATGTCATAAGTTGAATAAAGATTATGCTTCTTTTTAAAAAAATCATGAAACTTGATACAAGTTTGGAATTAAAATAATAATAATAATGAGTTTTATAAGTAAAAGTAAAATTAAACTATAAATACATACAATATTACTATTTTAATAGATATGATTTTGTCGTCTTTTCTCGACTTAACAACTTAAATTGCCGCCCCTTCAAAAAAAAAAAAAAACCGTTTAGATTCGAAAATGAGATTAATTGAGATGAATTTAGTTTATTTTTTAATATTATAATTATTTTACAATTTGAAAAAATTGAATTAGAATTTAAAAAATGTGTATTAGAATTTAAAAAATGTGTATAGTAATTTATGTTTTGTATGAAAAATTAAAAAAATATAATAATGAAATAGAGATAAATTGAGATGAGTTTGTTATCCAAAGGGACATTATAAATTGCAGGCAGAATAATTCTTCTTGAGGAAAACGACGACGTTTTGGCTCTTTCCAACTCCACCAATTACTCAGGTCGTAAGAAGGAAGATTGTGAGTAGATTGCTGCTTCGAAGAGGAGGGAGGAGTTCATGTCAGGTACGAACGCTAGCTTCTCATCTACAGCGTGCATATATTCAAATATGGATTTATTATGGGTTGGGTCGTGTTTGTTTGTTTGCTGATCAATTCTACAACAGCGTTGGAAACGGAGACAGACAGCTACTCTTTCACCAAGAGAAATTGGTCTATAACCTTAATAAACCCCGTTTCGATCAGATTTAATTATCATTTTATTTGAATTTTAACCCTGATCATGTGGTGGTGTGTAACTTTATAATTAATTTCTCTGAGTTTGAGTTCTCCATTTTTTGAACATGATCTGAGCTTGATTGTAGCAATATGCTCATTGTTCCTAGGTGTCAGAGTTATGAACTGGATTCAGCGCAAGATCTATCTTTACAATGTCACTTTTGGGCTTTACATGTTGGATTGGTGGGAGCGTTATCTTTTCAGTATCCTCCATTGCATCCCTCCTGATCTTCAAGGATCTGAGTTGCTTGATCTATGCTTGTTTTTTTTTTTTTTTTTTTAACTTTTTGCAACAATTCAACCAAGACTTACTTGGGTTCCATACCATTATGATATCTATGAAGACAACCATAAACTGAACTCTCAGTTTATGGTTGATTTACAAAAGAGATAACAAGTACTTTTTAGCTTTCATGTCCTAGCTTTTTCCTTCCATCAATTTCGACCCCTTTCCGTCTGTCAGTGTGATATTGCATTCTTGAGTTCCTAAAATTTTCCAGATGCTCTGGTGATTGTGTTGATATGGTTCGTTCTTTACAATGGATCACAATATGTAACCAAGTTATGCAAGAGGTAACTCAAGAACCTTTTTTCTTGTGGTTTTCCTCATGAAGTGGTAACTTAGCGTTTTACCATTTCATAAATTGGTAGCTTTGTATTGATCATTGTGGCATGAGGCTTTTCTTATGGAGTTTGTGATGTACTTTTTGAATTGGTAGGGGTACAAAATATGTCAAACATGCTTGAAAGAGCTGCCTGTGAAATTAAAAAGGTACTTGCAGGTTGTGGCAACCATGCTTGACTGCTCTAGTGCTAAAACTGAGTTTTTGACTTTTTCTCCCTGAACGAATGTAGTATGTCTTGCTATTAGTCAATCCAAAATTAATAAAATCAGCATTCTAGTACATTTTTAGCTGGTAAGCTGCATTATTTCTTACCGTCCGACTTTTATGTTGAGTGTCTATTTTTTACCCGCAAAATTGGAATCTTGTAAAATCTCTTAGTGACCCGACATGTACTCTAGTTTTACTTCTAAAAATGTATAAATAATTTCATTTTCTGAATTTGGCTTTTAATTTTTATCTTACGTCTGGCATTTATGGTGAGGAACAGAACCGGAATCAAGTCATAACTGGAAGGATGACAAATGCAGCATTGCAGATGAGTGGCAGCAGATATAATGATGCTGCTGTATAGTTTAATTTCATTCTGATTGTATGGGGACTTGGGGAGTTTCTTTAGTTTGTGTAGATAGAGATGCATTTCCTGCTTGCAATTTTACACGCTTTACATAGAGAACTTTTTGACCATTTCGCTGGGAACAGAGAAGCATGCATGTCTTGCGTGTGTTTTCAAACTTCCACAAGGATTTTCCAGAGCAATTTCTGTTGTTTCAGCAAATTTTTTCTATATTCTTGTGATCAGGATTTTTAAAAAAAATTGTTTAGACTGTTGTAAAAATAGGCTTTTAGAATCAGTTATAACTTAATAGGCTTTCAGAATCAGTTATAATTTTATTTCTTTATTTTTTTAGTAGCATTGTTACTGTATTTCTCTTCCTTTATTCTGCGTCCATGTAAAGCTCAAATTCTTATAAAATGTGACTTTGGAAGAACCCTGTACATTGTTTTTCAACAAAATTATCAAGTAAAGCTCACCATCTTGTAAAGAGAAAGAGCTTTTGGTACAGACCCAGGGCCAGGCCCAGTTCTATTGGATTTTGGTTGCAGAACTGGTTTGCCGATACCAAGACTGAAACCCAAAAAAGTCTTGCACTTTTGAGAGTAAGCAAGAGACGAGCAGATTGGCGAAATGTATGACCATTTTTTGGATGACTTATTACTTATAGACGTGAGGTTGTTGCTGTCGTGCCAGTGGAGAGAGAATAGTTGAACACTGGGTGAGGAACGAGAGAGAAATATGATGTGGGGAGGAACAAGAGTAGTTGACTTTTTTCCATATATAGGATTGTATAAAAAATATAATTTATAATTTTAAGATTTATAACTTATAATTCAATAATAAGTTCTATATTTCAAAAATTATTTACTGTACTTTTGAAGTTAATTATAATAATTTTTTTAAAATATACAATTGTCTATACAAGCTTTTTAATAGAAATTTCAATTTGATATTTTTTGAAAAAATTAGATGTTAATTTTTTCAACTGTTTAAAACTCTTTCTAAAGAATTATTAAATATATTATTTTTTCTTTAAAAATATTTTTAATGGGTTAAAAGCATTTTTTAAGATTTAAAACGGAACTCTAAACTGGTTTTAAACATGTCTTTGTTTTTAAAAAAAATGTTTTTAATTACTTAAAAATATTTTTGAAAGTTCAAAATGCATACCCAAACAATTTCTTAGTCTTTCTTCTCTTCGAGTGTAATTTTTTTTAAAATAAAATAAGCCGCCATGTCAGCTGGGATGTGCAAATTCGAACGCTCACAAGTAAGCCCATTTGAAGTGATCTCAAGTGGGTCATGTGTTTTCATCACTGTTTACAGAGAAGACAAACCACCGATGGAAGTTGGAAGCCCCTATTTTTTCAACTGCTAATAGAAAGTTAAAACATATCCCAACTTACTTCATAGTTCATACATCCAAAGACATCCTAAATATAACTCACTTCTAAGAGACTATCTTCGTGTGTGTGTGTGTGTGTGTGTGTGTGTGTGTGTGTGTGAACTCCAACACATTCATGGGTATTATATAAGTCATACATCATAGGTATGCAATGCACACAATATAAAACACAAATTCCGATCATTTCCATTTGAAGGGAAGCACAATTGGTTCTGAACGCCTATTCAACATCACATTCCAAAAGATAGAAAACGGAAGAAGAAAGGTACAATACAACAATATAGTAGCATTGAACTCATTTTTGACCGAGATTTGTTCTACTGGTAACAGGGAAAGGAGGCAATTGGAGCACAGATTCCTCATTCTCCAACGGGTCCGATCTTAGAATCTAAAAAAATAGTGGTAATTGAAATCTATGCAAGATACCATTAGTCTTAAGTCGACAAAATGAATAAACTTATCCTCTAAGTCATAAACACACACAAAGGGAAAAATTACTATCAAATAAAATTGCACACGTCAAGAAAATAAATAAATATTTAATTAATATATATACACAGAGAGAGAGAGAGAGAGAGAGAGAGAGAGTACTGGATCTTGGAGGACAGGCCTGGTGTCATCTTGAGTAGGTCTGAAAGGGGGTTTTGGTTTGTGAGGTTGCGAACTGCTTTGGATATTGTTATTGTTGTTGGTTCCAGCGATGGTTGATTTGATCGAAATTTTCATTGTTGCAAGTCTTGCAACACTCTTACACACACAGAGCAAAACTGAAAATCTAGAAAAAAATAAATATAGACATAATCCAGTGACAGCTGCGAAATAATTCAGGTTTAAATCAAACACATTATATGCATAACAAGAAAGAGCTTACCCAATTAATACAATTAATAATAACACCATCAGTTAAAAGACATTGATGTAAGAAAACTTAGTGAAGACACAGCCTTATTACAATCCCTAAATTAATAATAACACCACACTATCCTGCATGCAATCCAGTGGTCCAGTTGTATAATAGTGCAGCTAAGAATAGCAGAAAACTTAGTGAAGACACAGCCTTATTACAATCCCTAAATTAATAGATTGTTTTCTTCATGATTTCAAATAATCTGCCAGCATAAATAAGAAACCTGCATATTCATAGAAATCAAACTCTACCAAAACTCCTGTCATAGCTCTGAGATAATCAAAAGTGAAAATCTAAAGAAAATTCGAAACTCTCCTAGAAGAGAAACTTAAAAAATTATGTAAGAAAAAGCATAACAACACAAAAAAGTACCCTATATACCTTAAGAAATTCAAAACAATTGAAAACCACGCAGCCAAAGAATCTAAACCTGAGCAATATTCAATTAAATGAATCATAATACATAACTAAGTACTGGCAAGATAAAACTACATGTAGAACATGGATAATCAACTGAACCTCAATCCCAATTAGGATCAGCTTTAGTGATGCAATCAGAACATCAAAGTCGGCCACATGTATTCTCTTCATGTATAAATACATAAAAAAAAAAAAAAAACCTAAAAATAGCATGTTTGTATCAAATTGGAAAAAAGAAACATTTAAAGCAACACCTAAAATCTTAAGAAATGACATACACGTGGTCTTTTGTTACCAAAAAAATATGATCCATATTCTTTAACAACCAGAAACTAGGAGAATGACTAACCAAGTAATATATATATATACACACCATTTCTGTATACACTATACATAAAAAAGTATCTGACAATGTTGAAAGCAGAAAATATTATGACCACTTCCACTCCCCAAAGTGTAGAGACATAGTTTAATTACAACTATAATTTTTCTCAAATGGGCAGTTCCAAGCAACATTATAAGAGTAGTGAAGTCCTGGCTATTGTTAAAACATAACATTACTAGTAAAGTTGGCTGCATCCAAACTGCATAACGTATAGTGAATCTTCTCATGCAAGAACCCGTGGTTGTGAGAAAAAATATTTCACTTTCTAATATATTGGCCTAACATAGAGACTTTATAAATAGATAAACTCAAGATATCATGATCATATGAACGTAGCTTAACATCATTAAACCATATGGAGTATTAGGTAAAAAGATGAGATTTTGTATTTATAGTCTAGAGAGCCCTCACACAGCTCAAGTTGAAATGAAATCAATGGAAGGAATCGAAAAGCAGAAAAATAGGCTTTTGCCGAGGGAAAGAAATGAGCTTTTTTGGGTTAATAAAAGCGCACGACCCAACTTCCCCACATAATCACTATTAGCACAAGTATACTCAGATTTGTGGCAAAGCACATATTTTTTTCTTGCTAATAAACGCCTCTTTGAAACCTTCTGTAATAGCAAAACACATTGTTAAAATCTTTTTTTTTTTTTTTTGGGTGCAGATTAAAGGTAATGGAGGACTCACTAGATGTTGGTCTTCAGAAATATCCTGGCCTCTGCTTTGAGGTGCGCGGTTGAAAGTGTTCACTGTTCTGCAGTACCTCGACAGCCTGAGGAAATGGCTTTGTTCTGAAACTGTAAGTTTGGAACCCTCAAAACTTTCGAAATGCCCAAAAATAGAACAAACAAAAAGAGAGTACCTGTGAGTTTGGAGGAGAAGAACGGTGAGAGAAAGGGGGGTTTTAGTTGTCGCTGACGAGACCTCGAGTGTGATCGTGATCTTGCCGACGAGTCTCCAATGGTGGTGCGGTGGTGATTCGGTGGGAAGATCGCCTGGAGGCCGTCACTGCTGCACGAAGTGTTCTTCTTCGTCTTCACTGGAACGGTTGCTTGAAGAGAGAAATTTCGAGGGAAATGGGATACGGAAAGAAATCCGGAAAGGTAAAGTTGAGAGAGGGGAAAAAAAATAATAATAAAATTAAGATTTATCCAATCTCCAAATCGGCCATGTATTGACATTTGTTTTTATTTTACTGTTTACCTTTAGAGTTTGGCCAATTCAATATGACCTAAAATTAAGATATATCAATTAAAATTTTATGGAATTTGATTTTTAGTCCCCAAGCGATTTCCTATCGAAACACTACCGTTAGGGGTGTAAATAGTCCGGTCCAACCCGGTTCGATCCGAAAAATTTGTGAACCGATTCCATTCAGTCCAAGAATTCTTTCACCCTGAGCCGAACCGAACAGGAATTCGGTCCATACCGGTCCGATCCAATTCGGGTCAGGGGCGGTCCGGTCCGATCTAGGGGTGCTCCATATGATTTAATGGGCTAAATTTAATCTAAAATTCTACAATGATCAAATATTTTTTAGCCCAAATTTAACTACTATAAATTATAATATGTTAATATTATAAGAGTATATATTATATATTAATATGTTAGTATATATTATATATTAAGTATATTAATAAATTATAACTAATAATACTATTACATCAGTATATTATATATTTATATGTATTAAATAGTGATAAATTAATAATAATACACTTATTACTTATAAGTTATTATTAATATTCTATATAGATATATTATAATTTATATTTTTATACTACAATTAGTCAACCAATAAATAATAATATGTTAATATTATAAAAGTATATATTATATATTAATATGTTAATATATATTACATATTAATATATTAATTTATATTAATATTAATATTATAATTTATATACTATTTTTATATATACATATATAAATATAAATATATATATGTGGGGTTCGGTCCAGTCCTGTCCAGTCCAGAGGGAGAAATCCTTTGGACCTGGACCGGACCGAAATTAATCGGTCCATATAAAATTTGGACCGGACCGGACCAAATTTCATTTGGTCCGGTCCGATCCACCGGTCCGATCCACCGGTCCGATCCGGTCTTTTTACAACCCTAACTACCGCACCACCATTACAAACTTATATAAATAAAATAGTCAAAAATCAATTTTTTTTTTCATTAACTAAAATTGTCCCTTAATTTTAGACAATTTAACCATCATTAAGAAATTCAGAAAGAGTATTGAATATCAGTCGTAAATCCAAACAGCACAAATATAAGAAAAAATTTACTCAACAGCTACTGTTTCACTACATCCATGACACGCATGACGTGACAAACACCACTGAACCCAAGCCCTCATTCAGCCAAATTTCCCCCGACCCCAATCCCTCCTCCCAAACCATGGATCCCATTCGTCTTCTTCGACCTCAGTCACCAAAGCCAGCACAGCCACTATTTCACCCTCCCTTGGCCCTCCCCACGACGAATCTCAGCCACTATTTCACCATCACTCAGCCCTCCCCACAACGAACCCCCGATGAAAAGATGAAGAATTTCTCGCATATAAGGTTTCCAATTACTTTTATGTGTCGACCGATAAAGCCTTTCTAAACTCTAGATTTTAAGCAAAATCCAAAAGGACCGCAGATTTCATAGAAGAGACATGGTTCTCTAGTCTCTCCAACTCTCTCTTTCTATCGTGTTTTGGTTTCTTTTTTTCTTTCTTAGATAATGAAGCGTTTGAACCAAAGTTTTAAATTCCGTGCCGTTCCGGCCAGAACGGCCGGAATTTACCGTTCCGGAACAGTAGCCGGAACGGATAGCCACTGCGTTCCGCACCGGATTAAATTCCGGCCGTTCCGGCCGGAATTATATGTTCCGGCCGGAATTCCGGATTCCGGCCGGAATATGATATTCCGGACCGGAACATCAGTAATGGCAGTTTTGTAAATTTATTTACTTTCTTTTTTATTTTATTAATTTTTCTATTTCCTATTATTCATTTCGACGTCTGACCGTGGGTGTCCCAGTTAATTTTCTTCTGCTTCTCACGCATTAAGTTCTCTCATTGCTCACAGCTCAACCCTAAGCCCTACGGTGTGCGCCCGCCGCCCAGAGTCCCAAACCTTGCCGACGGTCTCATCGCCGACGCCCACTGCCGAGCCAACGGTCACTGCCTTTGCCGACGACGCCCACGCCTTTGCGGCTTCCAGAGTCACTTCCGGCGCCTCCTCCATCGCCCACTGCCGAGCCACACCCACGGGATAAAACCGTCTCCTCTGCGGCGCCGCCTCCATCCGCAGCTGCTTCCGAGGTCCACGACTCCACTGGGTTAGTCAATAACTCGATTTGCTTTCCATTAGCTCATTTAGCCTCTGCGATTCTGCTTTCCCCTCTGCTTTTTCCGTTGCCCGCCGAGTAGATAAAATTTATTGTGATAAATTCATGTTATTTTATTTTATAAATTAGTTAGATATTATTGATTCTTTGGCATATTTTTTATATTTTTTATAAAAAAAAATTGGTAATTTTGGAAGCTACTGACAGTGACTGACTTGAATTCTTGAGTAAATTTATTCATGTTATTTATTCATGTTACCGTAGATTAAGTAAATTTATTCATGTTATTTTATTTTATAAATTCATTTAGATATTATTGATTCTTTGGGCTAATTTTTTTATCTTTTATGTGTTCTGTATATTTATTTTTGAAAGTGTGTAAAACTGTAAATGAATGTGTTCTGTTTATTTATTTTTTAAAGTTGAATATTTTTTCTTGATGGTTACCGTAGACTAGCTTGGTTCAGGCGTTGGTGCTTGACTTGATGGTTTCTCCATTTGTATTAGAATTTAGACTATTAGTGCATAAATTATCCATTTGATAGTTCCTCTATTTGGTGTCTTTATTACTGTTGTGCTTGAAATAGAATTAATCCAATTTTTATAATTATATAGGGGTATATAAAATTATAAATTTCTAGTTGTCAATCAAATAG
Organism: Platycarya longipes; assembly: GCA_036559045.1. Taxonomy (NCBI): domain Eukaryota; kingdom Viridiplantae; phylum Streptophyta; class Magnoliopsida; order Fagales; family Juglandaceae; genus Platycarya; species Platycarya longipes. The sequence continues at coordinate 25,264,213 of CM071801.1, forward strand.
TGCTACATCTATGGCACTTGCTCCTGCTAGATCAGAGGATCCAGCATGGGCCCATGCACGTGCAGTGCCAGGGGCAAGAAGTAGTACTGAATGTATTTATTGCAACAAGACAATTAGAGGTGGTGGAGTCACAAGATTAAAGTACCATCTGGGTGGGATTCCAGGTGATGTAGAAGCATGTAAAAAGGTCCCTGCTGATATAAGATGGCAAATGAAGGAGTTGGTCAATGAAATGAAAAAAAATAAAGAGAAGAAAAGAAAAATAAACTCACAAATTGGAAGTCCTATCGATTTATCATATGATGATATTAATGTTGATGTTACTGATGATGATGGAGGATACATTCATAGTTCAAAAGGGAAGGGGAAGGAGAAAGTAGGCGAAAAGTCAACAAGGGGTATAAATAAATTTTTCGCTCCAAAAACAACTCCTGGGTCTCAGCCTTGTATTAAAAGTGCTATGTGTTCAAAGGAGATGCTTGATAAAGCAAAGATGGCTGTAGCAAATTGGTGGTATGATGCTAATTTACCTTTTAATGCATCTCAATCTAAGTTTTATCAGCCTGCTATTGATGCCATAGCTGCCATCGGGCTAGGATTTAAGGGTCCTTCTTTGTATGAATTGAGAGGAAATCTTTTGAAAAATTCTGTGACTGAGGTTCAAAAATATCTTTCGTTTATTAAAGCATCTTGGGAGAAAAGTGGTTGTTCACTAATGGCAGATGGTTGGACAAACCAGAGGCAACAACCAATAATTAACTTTTTAGTTTATTGTCCAAAAGGTACAATGTTTTTGAAGTCTATTGATACATCGGGCCTTAGAAAAGATTCTGAAACACTATTTAACATATTTGATGAAGTTGTTCAAGAAGTTGGGGTTGAGAATGTTGTGCAGTTCATAACGGACAATGATGCAAGTTATAAGGCTGCGGGAAAAAAATTACAGCAAAAGCATGGTTCTTTTTTTTGGTCTCCTTGTGCTGCTCATTGTATAGATCTGATGTTAGAGAATTTTTGTGATCCCAAGCATTTTCCTATTATTGATGAAACTATAAAGAAGGCAAGAAAAATAACAAAATTCATTTACAACCATGCTTGGGTTTTGGCTTTGATGAGAAAAGACTTCACCAACGGTCGTGATTTATGTCGCCCTGCAGTCACAAGATTTGCTACAAATTTTATAAGTATCCAATGTTTACTTTTGTTTAAAAAAGAGCTTAGACAGATGTTTACTTGTGATAAGTGGGTTGCATCAAGTTATTCTAGAAGCAGCGTAGGGAAGGAAATAGCCAAAATTGTTTTAGAAGATGGAGAGTTTTGGATTCAGTGTCAGTTTATTGTAAAAGTCGGTGAACCTTTGGTTCGAGTATTACGACTTGTTGATGGAGATGAGAAGCCTGCAATGGGATATTTGTATGATGCAATGGAGAGAGCCAAAGAGAATATAAAAGCAAGATTGAAGAACAAAGTTACTGCATTTATGCCATTCATCAGGATCATTGATGCTAGGTGGGATAAGCAGCTTCATAGTCCATTACATGCAGCAGGTTGTTTTCTTAATCCTAGAATTTACTTCAACCCTTGCTTTAAAAGTAAAAATGATGTTTTAAGAGGGTTTATGAGTTGTGTTATAAAGTTGGAACTTGATACTGATAAGCAAGACAAAATCATGGAAGAAGTTGAATTGTATAAAAATGCAAACGGTGATTTTGGAGAACCTTTAGCAATTCGTCAGCGTACAAAAGTTTGTCCAGGTAACTTCCATACATTTTATTAATTAGTGTGAATTTATCTTTAAATTCTTTTATTTGTTTTTAAGTAATAATTTATTATTTCTTTTTTGCTATAGTTGCATGGTGGACTAATTATGGAATTGAGGTTCCAACTCTTCAAAGGTTTGCAGTTCGCATACTAAGTCAATGTTGTAGTGCAACTGGTTGTGAAAGAAATTGGAGTACATTTGAATTTATTCATTCGAAGAAGAGGAATAGATTAGAGCATAAACGATTGAATGACTTAGTATTTGTACGTTATAACTTGAAGTTACGTGAAAGGTAAATTTTTTTCCAAAATAATAATTTATTTACTTTTGAAAAATTATGTAACACTTATACTTATCTGTTACTTTTATTTTGACAGAAATATAAGAAGGGGAAGAGATGCTTTTGATCCAATCAATCTTGAGAATATTGACTTGATGGAAGAATGGGTTGGAGAAGAACCAGAACTTATTGAAGGAGAAGACTTAGATTGGGGATGTATTGAGGAGCCATTAGGCTCACTAAATTTAGAAGATTGTGAGAATGTTGATCTTGATGATGATGATGATATTGAAGAAAATGTTTTGAATAATGTTCCACTTATTGATCCTTATCGTCTTGTTGAAGATGAGGAGTATATGTTGGATTAAGAAGTAAGAACTTATGATATTGTGTTATATTTTAAAATATGTCTTTAAGGCTTGTAATGACTGTTGAAAAATATTATTAATTTTATCAAGCATGTATGCTTTTAATATTTGTGTACATATGTTTATTTTAGAATAAAGTTAATATATATATATAATTTATTCATATAATTTCTATCTCGAAACGGAACACCGGAACGAAACGGAACCGAAATATTCCGTTCCAGTGCCTCAACCGGAACGGTCACCGGAACGGAATTCAAAACTTTGGTTTGAACTATGATCCTACTGCTGAATCACATTTTGGTCGAGAAAATCGTCCCACCATCCAAGACCCATGCTGGCATTTTGCTTTGGAAGAAAGCTATCGAGGTCAATTCCCTTACTCTACATTCTTTTTTCTTCATTTTTCTGCTTATGGTTGTCAATGTGTTTTTTTATTTTGAAATTTGAAGAAAATTGAACAAACCCAATACCCACAAGGAAATAAGTGTGATAAACTTAATTGAGTGATGAGATTCGCAAATTTGTTGCTTTTTTGTTTTTTGTTTTTGCCCATTTTTTCAGCACCCAAACAATAACCATAGGTTTTTGTTTCTAGGCTCTATTTGTAGATAAATTATGAGGGAATTTTCATTTTTGTATACATAAAGTGACACAAAATTTGTAGTCAACTTATTTTTTCTTTTTGATTTACTTTGTTCAGTGGTTAGTCTTGTAAAACATTTTCTCTACTTTTCCTTTTGTTCTTTATTACTAATTGGTACGATGAATTGAAATTCTTCATTATTAATTTCTTTACATCGCAAAGAATGTCTCTCGTTTGATACTTTAGCTTAACTCTGGAAAAGCTGTGGTGGTGGGTGCCGGGACTCATGGTATAGACGAGAAATTGATACCTGTCATGTAAAAGAATGAGATACTGTCCTGTTACCCGAATAGGGAGGAACTCAAGTGAAGCTTGGTGACAAAGAGTATGGATTTTCCCTTCTTTCAGCTGTTATACCTCATAATTTGAGTACTTGTAGTTGATATGGATTTTTAATGCACTTTAGATACGGATGATCGTCCTAGTTTTGTGGTTTGTTTCACTTTAGCACTTTACGGGGTTGTCAAAATTTGTTTTCTTTATTTTGTTCATTTAGTCTTCAAATGCATGATTGTGCACATCCTAATATGTGATAACTATAAAAGAAACAATAAAAAAAACAAATTCTAAAAAGACATTTGGTAAGTATTTTGAATTTATGATGAGGAAATCTTTAGTATCTTCAACTGGATTTCTTGTCAATGCCAAGTTGGAATAAATAGGACTGTAAAAAGACCGGATCGGATCGGTGGACCGGACCGGACCTGACCGGATCGGACCGATGGACCGAACCGAACCTGACCGAACCGAATGAAATTCGATCCAGTCCGATCCAAGTTTTACATGGACCGATTAATTCCGGTCCGGTCTCGGTCCAAAGGATTTCTCCCCCTGGACCGGACCGGACCGGACCGGACCGAACCGAACCCCACATATATATATATATTTATATATGTACATATAAAAATAATATATAAATTATAATATTAATATTAATATAAATTAATATATTAATATATAATATATATTAACATATAATATATATTAACATATTAATATATAATATATACTCTTATAATATTAACATATTATTATTTATCGGTTAACTAATTGTAGTATAAAAATATAAATTATAATATATCTATATAGAATATTAGTAATAACTTATAAATAATAAGTGTATTATTATTATTTAATATATTATTACTAATTTATCACTATTTACTAACATATAAATATATAATATACTAATGTAATAGTATTATTAGTTATAATTTACTAACATACTTAATATATAATATATACTAACATATTAATATATAATATATACTCTTATAATATTAACATATTATAATTTATAGTAGTTAAATTTGGGCCAAAAAAATATTTGATCATTGTAGAATTTTAGATTAAATTTAGCCCATTAAATCATATGGGGTACCCCTGGACCAGACCGGACCGCCCCTGGACCGAATTGGACCGGTCCAGGGTGAGAGAATTCTTGAACCGAATAGAATCGGTTCACAAATTTCTCGGATCAGACCAGACCGGACAGGACTATTTACACCCCTAGGAATAAGTGTTCGTAGCTAGCATTGTGATCTGTTGCATTTGTACCTGTAGCTTTTTTTCGTGTTGTCATCAGCTTCAAGTTGGGAAGTAGATTCTAGGCTCTGCTCTCTCAAGTGCCCAATTCCTTTGCATCTCTAGACTTGTATATAAGATAGAATCCTCCCTGAACCTGCCTGAACTTTCTTTTCTGATTTTATCCTCCTTAAGATTTAGTAGTTGGTTGGCTACAATTCAACTCATTCCCTTTACATGACACAAAGTATTGAGAATATATGCAAACTTAAAGCTACTTAAGTTTTTTTAAGACGTCTAAGCACTTATTTTATTACTCTGTCCATGCTATAGAAACATTGTTTATTTTGCATATGATCACTCAATCATTTTCTAAACTAATGCTAAGACAGCTATTAAATTGGGAGTTCACATTGTGTGCAGGGAGATGCGAGGTGTGAGTTCTTCATATGGGCATATATACTTCATCTGCTAGAGAAAAGTTTTCATGTAAGAGATAACAAGGCTTCGAAGACGTTGGATGATGTACCATACATACAGTTACTGCTTAAAACTGCACAAGCTAGAAATCACATAAATGAAACCAACTTCTAAAAATTTCTATCAATGAATAAACCAAGAAAATTACCAAACACAAATTATGACAGCCACCTCATGAATTATGAACATAAAAGCGTCTGATGCAAGAAAAATCCAGAACTGATCCGATAAACCCAAGATAGCTTTCTTCTTGTTCATAGATATGAAAAATAACAATAAAAAATAACTAGTAATATCAATGGAAACCCTATGCTTCATCCACTGTTTACTTCTAATTTTTAAAATTAGTAACTGGAACAAATAATACTTAAAAAAGATCCTATTTGGCACATACATGCAACACCATTTAGAAATATATACAGTTTTATTGAAAGTGAATGGTTATTGATACCATTATGATAGGTTTCTGGAGATACTCAATCAGAATGAGTGAATGCACCGAAGAAATTAGTCATGCATTATTACGGCCTAGACTTGGAATACATTATATTATGATAACCCACTTCCTACAATTTCACAAAAAACTAAAAACAAACAAATCTATACAGAAACTTCTTTAATGAAGCAATAATATACGATCTATATATATTTACAGCACTAGTACTCACAGAAATATAATTATGCATTTTTACCCTACAATAATATCATTAATATTACTGAAAGCCGCCTCATGAGTTTAGTATTAACTGCTTCGACGACTTTTGTTATATTTGTGATCTTGCATTTGAGAATTATAGAAATATATTTATAATTACAGTTTTTGGTGACTATAGTTGATTCAACTATTAATTATAAGTAGTACTGATATTAAGCATGATGAGATATCGGGATAAGGCTTTGATTGAGAAACTTTAATTTGTTTATTTATTTATGTTTTAGTAAGGAAGTCATGAGGTACAGATGTTTATTTATTGATCACACACGAATGTTGTTGGTGCGTGCATATACCGATCTTATCTTTTACAAAGAGAGAATTAGTACATGCTAAATACTAATATATGGTAACCAATGATCAAGAATCACAGTTTCATTCCTTTGATATATATATACTCACATCAGCTAGCTGTGTAGGCCAAAGATCACCACAAATACACAAACCAAATAATTTAAAAGAGGTTTCCCCTGTTTCATGAGATTCAAATTACCTTCCAAAGAAAAGGAGAGAATATTCGAAAGGGGGATCATTTTCAAGTCCTTTCATGCCACAATGCCATAGAGAACTCTTAACTTTCACAGGAAAAAGCACACCTAAAATCCTAATAGCACAATGTTTCCAGAATTAACAACACGGGGCTATGCCAATTAAAGCTATGAACTTTTTAGGTATAAGCACCTGATGCTGACAAAGAACACACATGCTTACTAGTTGAACTTAGTTGTCCAATGAGGATCTTACCTTCATTTCCTTGTAAAGTCTCTGCTCTGCAGCATGAAGTCTTTTAAGTGTGATGCAGTGAGCTCCAGGGCTGCATGATTCACTAAACCCACAAAGCTCAACCGCCTCCTTGGTTACCTGAAGAAACATGGAAGACCAACTCCAAGACAATGCACAAAAGACCATTGAGTTAACTTTTACGTATTTATTAATGCTATAAAGAGTATTGCAAACTAAAGTTTCTCTCTAGTAGAAGAAAAAAGATGAGGTAAATTTTTTAATGAAAGCAGAGGTCTTCAAAAGCAGAAAGCAAGGTTTTTTCTCCATGCCCCAAGTCTTTCGAAACCCAACTCACAAAATCCATCTCAGAAAGCAAGACTTTTCTCCATACTCTTAAGTCTTTCGAAACGTATCTCGCAAAACCCATCTCAGAAACTGAAAGCAAGGTTTTTTCTCCAAGCCACCTCGCGACGTTCTCTGGGTTGGTTTGGTCCGTTCAATGAGCTCGCGGGGAGTGGCAGAGATGGGCAGACGGAGGAGTGTCACTCGATGGCGCTGAACGAAGAGACGGTGTCGCCGGGTGGCACTGGGCAGATGAACGAAACTCGGACGAGGGAGAAGGACTTTCGCGGGGGCAAAATTCGAACGGGGAAAAGAGAGATTCAAACCGACCTTCACACGTACAAATCGCAAGTTTTGTTTCCAAAAAAATAAAAATAAAAATAAAAAAGAGAAGCCACGTAATGAGTGCATTGAGTGCACTGCTACAGTGGCTTTTCCGTAGAATAACTCCAAATATAAACCGTCCGATTTCTCATCCCCTGCCTTTATAAAACCCCAATCAAACCCCCTAGCGCCGTATATGCGGCATCTCATCAGCTCGCCCCTTTATCTGTCTTCTAAGCAAAATTAGGGTTGTATCTTGCCCTCCTTCAGATCTATACTCAATGTTTCTGTGTCGCTAAAGAAACAGAAAAATGTTTTAAAAACACAAAATCTTGCTTCGTATTATCTTCTTTACTCTTTCAACTGAAAGGCTTCATCATCTGGTCAGTGTGGATTCGATTCAATTCCCATATGACTCGTTCCCTTGAAGCAATATTGAGTGTGTTGCTTCTTTTCAGAATCTCTCCCTCAGTCTTTTCCGCTTGTTTCTTTGGGAGAACGCGTGAGCAACTATATTTCTGATACTTTTTCAAAAAAAAAGTATCGAATCTTATTATGTATTTTTATTCCTTGGAATCAGGTATGTATAACGGTGATGAGCCTACAGACCTGTAATGAGTTACGGTGATGATCGCAAGTCTTTAGAACATCTAAGGGACTGAATTTCATTCCAGATTCATCTTGATCTATCATATATGGAATTCCGTCTTGCCTTTTTATTTTATTAATTGTTTTATACACAGCTTATGGGCTTCATTGTTTGTGACCTTCAAGATTTGGCTTACACTAAAGTTTTAATTTGTGTTTGGCTATACTTGAATGAAGCCCAGAAACATGTTCTCCTCGCTATCCAGTGTTTCCTTCATGTTGCATTAGGACGTTGGAGAACTAAATTCATATAATTTATTTCTACTACTGAAAATCTTTTAGCGAGAGGTGTTTTTCTATAAATCTTTGGATGTGGGTCCCTTTCTTAATGGGTAAGGTCACTAAGGTGTGATTCCTTTTCTCTTAAAGGTGAAGGCGGTAGAGTAGGGTTTGGCCTAAATTGAGGAGCTTGTGGGCAAATCTCAACTTAACAGAGACTCGGAGAGATGAGGTAACATTCACCAAGAAGAAGTGAGATGAGATTGTTATAATATATATATATTGTTATAATATTTTTTTTAAAATATTAATTTTGTTTTAAAATTTAAAAAAAATTGTTTGAGATTTGAAAAAGATGAATTATTTTTAGATTAGTTTATATAAAATTTTGTAAAAATATAATGAAGTATTTAAAATGAGATAAGATAAAATAATTTTAAAAAAGAAACAAGGTCAAAACGTGCAGACAAAGAGTTGTATAGTAGAAAACACAGATTAAATAAATAAGGGTAAAATTACATCATAATGTGACTCTGGTTGGGAGCTACTGATTTTAATTTCATGGAAATTGGTGATAAAAGAGAAAGAAAAGGAAGGTAGACGTTGGAGATCGGTCTGTCCGATCTTCATTAAAAATAGTCTTCACATAAAATACAATAAGATTTTTTAAAAAATAAATAAATAATACAATAAAAAAAATAAAATGAAGATGGTTTAAAGGGATGTTCAGTCTCAATCCAAAGGGTGCTGGCGCGAGTCGAAACGGGGTCTAAGATTCTGTAGGGCACACCGGAGGTCGTCTTGCGTTGCCGTCGCAGGGGTGGGGTCGCCGGATGTCGGTGGTCACGATGGGGTGGGCGGTGTGGCCCTCTACCGTCGACGTCGACGAGGTCCAATTTTAAAGGAGATCGAACGGACCGTTCCCCAAATATTCTCAAAGGAAATAGATCATCAATTAATCAACAAGGCTATGTAGAAGGATAAAGTAGTAGGACTCCTATGTCTAAACAAATGGCTCATCTATAAATTGAGGAAGTTTTTATTGAATTCACTCTTATCGTTTGGTTGTCAAAGTCATATTAATATATTCTATTTTAAACTCATTTCATTATTAATATACACAAATTAAATTCACTTTAAAGAGGATTCGATAAACTAAGTCACTATAGCACGTCACTCTGCATATCAATATAGCAATCAACACATCACATTGCACTGTACACGTCATTGTAGTCTGTAAGATTTTTTTTCTTCTCTCTCTCTCTTTCTCTCTCTGTCAGTTTGGCGACAAGTGTGAATGCAATTTTTTTTTTCTTCCCTTCAGGCCACCCGCGTGTGGGGGCAAGTTTTATGTGGGTCTCACAATTTCACATCTTCCTATATAAATTTACCTAAACACTCTAACTATCTAAACACACTTTAAACTCATTCAAGTAGATCCCACTAAACCTACTCAATCATCTCAACTAACTACTATTTAAAAAGAATTCAACTCAACTCATCACACTTTGACATCCAAACGCTAAACAACAACTAGAGAACCTATCCCAAGTCACTAACCCCACATACATAAGGAAACACATCATGTATTTGGAGTTGCTGGACCAATAAGATCCTGGTGATTTACAAAGGCAAATCTTTTAAGAGAAAGGTCATTAAGAGGCAACACTTTCGATACCTAGATATTGATAACATACCCAATTATATCTCTATGGCAAAAGTTGTCACACCAGCTAAGTCAATAAGATGGAAAAGTAGAGCTAGAGTAATTAACCTGTTAAGGGTCCAGGAGATAGATTGTAGGCAAACCAACCAAGTTGTCTTTAGCACAAGAAAGAAATGTTATAATAGATAAGCTAATAGAGACCAATAAAGAAGTTAAAACAAGATTAAAGAGGGGCTCAATCTTACAAGGAGCATAACTCAGGAAATTGAAACCCCACTAACAACAATGAGAAGCATTTCATGGAATTGTCAAGGGCTTGGAACCCTTGAACAATTTCTTAACTTCATTTTATGGTGAAGTAAAAGTGGCAACAAATCCTCTTCCCATAAAAACTAAAAGCTTAAGGGAAAGGACTGAGAATATTTGAAATTAACTAAGTTATGATAAAAGTTTTGTTGTAAATAGTAGAAGAACTAGAATCGGATTGGAAATGATGTAGAAGTCCAAGTTTGACATTGAGGTGGAAAATTATACATATACCCATATATCAGCCAAAGTTTTAGATCCTTAGTAGGGGAAGGCTTGGACTATACAATTTCATGAGGATCCAATCACTGCTAAGAGAGATGGGAGTTAGCAACTTTTAAGGATGCTACAACCCAAGGATAATGGACCATGGTTATGCATGTGTGACTTCAATGAACTTTTCTATCCGCATGAGAAGTATGGGGGAGACCACAAAGACCTTTATCTCAAATGGAAGCCTTTAGACAAGTTATTCAAGACAATGACTTAAGTGACATGGGCTATATTGATACTAAGTACATGTGATCAAATAATACAAAAGGACCTAACTTCACAAGAGAAAGGCTAGATAGGGTTTTGGCAAACACTCACTGCATAAGGTTGTTTCAAGTAATTTCAATTTCAACTCTAGCAACATGTTCATCTGACCACAATCCTCTATTAATACAATCGAGTACTTAGGCACTACCTATTTAAAGAAGACAAAGAATGTTTATATATGAGCTTAGTTAGGGGCTGAAGAATTCTTGCAAGGAAAAGATCAATGAGGCATGGAAAGAAACTGGCACAATTGATAGACTAGATTAACACAAAAACTCAACAGATGCAAAGAATGTTTAATTGACTGGGAACAGGAATCATGAGAGGAACAGGAATCAAGACATTGAAAACCATTTTGGTCATCTTAAGCATATGAAATAGGTGAATACAAGTGTTGCTCAGGAAGAAATAAAACTACTCTAGTAATAAATTAATTTTAAATTGGATCAAGAGGAAGTCAAATAAAAATAAAGACCTCCATTCCTCTCATGATTTCTGAAAAGATGAACCTCAAGTTAATCAACTATTTTGAGCTTATAGAAGTTTAGGAAGCATTACATCACATGAATCCCATGAGTTCACGATGGCCAAATGGATTATCAGTTGGTTTCTTTCAACGGAATTGGAACTTGATATAGAAGGATCTTTGGGAAACTATCACATTGGCATTAAACATTAACGAGTGGGATAATGCCATTAATGAGACTCATAATCTTAATTCCTAAAACAAAAGATCTTAAAAATGTTACACAATTTCAACTCATCAGCTTATATAATGTTTTATACAAAGTCATGGCAAAATTTTTGGCTAACGGATAAAAAATATATTGCCTCACATCATATCTCCAACTCATAATGTTTTTGTTCAAGGGTGGCTTATAGTAGACAATGTCATAGTAGTTTTCGAAGATCTACACACTATGCAGTGTACAAATGGAAGGAAACGAGGGTTATATGGTCCTTAAGTTAGATATGAGCAAAACTTATGATAGGCTAGAGTGGAGTTTTATTGAAATAGTGATGGAGAAAATGGGTTTTCATAGAAGATGGATATATCTCATTATGAAAAATATAACCACAGTTTCTCACTCAACTTTACTCAATAGAATTCCACAACCAAGCATTACTCCATTTCAAGGCATTAGGCAAGGTGACTCTTTGTCACCATACTGATTCTATGCTCAGAATCACTAAGTCAGATGCTTAACAAAGCAACAAGTGAAAGTCATATCACAAGTCTTCCACTAGCAAGGGATCAACTTCACTTAAATTACCTACTTTTTTTGTAGATGATTGTCTGCTCTTTTGCAAAGTCTCATCACTAGAATGGAGCAAGCTGCTTCACCTCTTAGGGCTCTATGAATTAGTTTTCGATCAAAAATTGAATGAGAAAAATTCATCCATATTTTAGAGTAAGAACACACAAAGCTCAAAAAAGGATAGTTGTGTAGCAGAGGTCAAGATTAAAATTTCATGTGAAAAATATCTTCATCTTTTGAATCCAATAGGAAAATTAAGGAACCAAAGTTTCAAAGAAATTCTAGACAAAGTCAGAGCCAAACTGAGTAATTGGCAGCTGAAATTGCTATCTAAGGTAGGAAGAGAAGTTTATTAAATCAGTTCTTCAAGCCATACCAATTTATGCAATGCAAGTTTTTAAAATCTCCAAAAACTTCTTGCAACAACTTAACATAATCATGACATGTTACTGGTGGGGGTCCCCAAGTCAAGTCAATCAAGAAACAAAAATAAGTTGGCTCAATAGGGGTCAAATGGAAAAGTTAGAAAAGATAGGGGTTTAAGATTTTGTGACTTTGAGAACTTTAACTTGCATTCCTAGTAAATAAGGTTGGAGGATTCTCAAATCTCCTAATCCCCTCTAAGGTTTTACAAACAAGATCATTTCCTAACTCATATTTCTTTAAGTCAAAACTAGGTAGTACTTTTTCATTTATATGGAGGAGCATCTTGTCTGTTAGAGACTTATTTCAACAATGTCTAATATGGAGAATTAATAATGTAAGCTCAACTAGAACCTGGCCAAATCCTCGTCTCTCTTAACCTACTTCGTTCAAGTCTCAAAGTGGTATAAATCTATTGATAAGAGATGTAAGAGTTTAAACACTTATACAAGATGATATTAGAGAGTGAAATGTCCATTTAATTAAAGTTGTTTTTAATAGTCAAGAAGCTTATCTAATTATCCAGATTCCTATTAGACAAAGCAAAGAACCAGATGAATCAATGGGGAGAGGCACTACACATGGTGATTTTACAGTGCGGAATGCATATCATCTTCAAAGAGAGTTGCAAGCCAAGAAGTAAGCTGAAACCTCATGTAAAGCATTTCTAAGAGATGATTGGTCTAAACTATGGAAGCTATATATTCCTCCAACTTCAAAGAACTTTCTCTGGAAAGCCTACAGGAATATCTTAACTAGAGTTAATTTGTGCAAAAAGAAAATCTTGGAAGACTCAACATGTTCAATGTGTCATCAACAACCAGAGAAAATGGAACATATTTTGTGGAACTCTGTGTCAGCATCTGGTGTATGGGGTGTCTCTTTTAGAAAATTCAAATATCACAAAGCAACTTTTAAGCAGATTATGCAGGATATGTTTAACAAACTTGATAGGGAAGAAATGGTAGAATTCTCATTAACTCAACTCTTTGGAACTTATGGTGAATAAGGAATGAATTGGATTTTAGGAACATTTTCATTGAACCAAAGCAAGTGATACACAAAGTGCATCAAATGAGTACTAAATTAGCTGCTGCAAATGTCAGAGATCACAACCATAACACATCATCTAATACTAGAAGAATAATATGAGAATGTCCTCCACAAGATTTTTGTAAGATAAATTGAAATGTTGCAGTTGACTCAAGATCATGTAAAATAGGTATAGCAGCTGCTTTTAGAGATGAGTAAGGGAATTTTTTGGCAACAATGAGGAAGAAGAAAACTTCTATTCTAGACCCTCTAATAGCAAAAACAATGGCTGCTCTCAAAGCAGTCATTTTTTATCTTGAACTGGGTATGACAATTGTAATGAAATGACACTCACAACTAGTAATTCAAGTAATTCAAAAGAAGTATCAATAAAACAATACTTTGGAATGCTTATATCGGACAATAAAATTTTAATCACTCGATTCAATTCATTTTACTTTAGACATGTAAACAGAGTGTGTAGTTTATCAATGAATAAAAGAGTTAATCAAAGTAGTCATTTTTCGCCTTGAACTGAGTATGACAATTGTAATGAAAGGAGACTCTCAACTAGTGATTCAAGCAATTCAAAAGAAGTATCAACAAAACAATACTTTGGAATGCTTATCTCGAACAAAAAAATCTTAATCACTCGATTCAATTCATGTTACTTTAGACATGCAAATAGAGTGTGTAGTTTATCACTCAATTCAATACTAGGTTGCGTTCTCTATTTACATGTGTTTTAGCATAGTTTATCAATTCATTGTTTTTGCTTGAAAAATAATGGCTGTGTTTTAGCAACATGAGTGTGTAAAGAGAGGAGTCTCCAATCAATAATCAACCTATGTTTTAGCATAGTTTATCAATGAAAGAGTTAATTTTCAAAAAGAAAAAAAAAATTACTTGGCTGTAATTCTAACTTTATTTTTATTATAAACATTAAACTTATTTTTTGTGAGATATTGTTATGTGTAAATAAGATTAATGTAAATTGTAAACACTTAACTCTAGCAATTTGAATTTTGAGGTACCAAAATTTTCCACACTCACAATTATAAAAATATGCTTTGAATGTCTTTTCACTATAATTGGTATTGAATTTAAATACATATATTCAAGATGACTAATATAGACTACTAGCTAACTTGTAACCCACTACTGGACGTGAACACAATAGTGACTCAATTAACCCAAATAACTGACTTTTGTGCTAAGGGACTTGGCCCAACATGGCCTATAATAGATTAACAATACTATTGACTAAGGCCTTATTTAGATAGTGAGATGAGATAATTTTAGATGAAAGTTGAAAAAAATCTTATTAGAATAATATTTTTTTTAATATTATTATTGTTTTGAGATTTGAATTAGTTAAATTGAGATTTGAAAAAACTGAATTGTATATTGTAATTTGTGTTAAAATTTGAGAAATTATAATGATGAGACGAGATAAAATCAATAAGATTCTTTAATCCAAACCAGGGCTAAGTCTCAACATAACCTAACCCAACCCATGATTCTTGTAGAAAATACAAATATGCCCTTAACAATTGAAATAATGACACCCTATATATATATATATGAATATATCTTTAGAAATCCTAATTGCCTTCAGACCGAATCCCTACAACCACACTGCACCTAACATCACTCTACCTAGAGAGGATCTTGCCCACAGATCTAGAAACCTCCAACGTATTTTCTTGAGATCTTCCCACATTGCGTTGTTCGTCGTGGTCCCGTCTACTCTATTGAGATCTCAGTTCTAGTACGGTGCCCTCTCTTTGCAAGTCATTATTATAAGTTGTAACACTATCTTTGGTTTAAGAGCTAGGGTTTTGTCATGGGTGACTTGTGAGAGTTATGGTATCGGTTGAACTTGTGATCCAAGCTTTCTCTTGAGGCACGATATATGGAATGTGGGACGGATTTGGGATTCGTGGGATAGATCTAACATGTATGTTACTTTTCCACCTTTTGAAAGATCTTGAAGGGTACGTTGTACCTTGGTGAGATTTTCAATTTTTCCTCATCGCCACTGACATCTGGCGATAGGGCTTTAGCCTCAAGTAAACCCATTCTCTTTCCTGAAGTTCTCGATATGTTCTATGTTAATCTGCGAACCACTTCATCCTGTTTTGTGATTCTTGCAGGTTCGCACAAACCAGTTTGGCTATGAAATCTCGGCTCCTCAACTCCTCCTTTACTGATTGCACACGAGTTGATCCCGAATTATATGGCAGCAACCAGGGTGAAGGTTGCCCATATACAGCCTTGAATGGTGAGATTTGTATTGAACTGTGCCTATATGTGTTTAGGGCTACAAACAAACATAACTACTTGGAGGCAATTTGAGCTCGACTCGTATAAATTCGATTTGGACTCGGTTCATTTAATAAACGTGTTGTTCGTGACTACTAATTTTTTGTTTGAATATTAAACGAGTTAAACTCGTATAATCTCGACTCAACTCATTTTGGACTCGTCCTAATACTCTTAATATTTATATATATGTACACTCTTATATATATATATATATATATTCTTACATATATTATTTTATTATATATATTTTATGTGTTATATATATACTATTTGTATAAGTAATATATTTTGTTACTTTATGTATAAGTAACATATTTTGTTATTTTCAATAACAATATATTAAGTTCATAAAAGAATTATTGAGTCAAATGCTTACAAAAGGTAAGCAACTCTAATGTGATTGCCACACTTTCTTATCTAATTCTATTTTGATTATTTGGTCATATTTAATATGATATCAATGATAATTGAATACTGTAATATTAAATTAATAACTATATTATGTGATTTTTAATGTAGTAGGCATTCTTGATGTCATACGTTTTGGGAAATGATAATGAATTAATGATACATTGATAGGCATATATTGTATGTAGCTCATATCAAGAAAAATATGTGTGCAGAGAAAGCAGAGCTAAGATTACATCTGTACAATTAGACTTAATATAAATAATTATGATATAACCCTACTTTTTATATAGTAAAATTAGTCACTGCTCACTCATGTGAATGTAGGCATACTGCCGAACTATGTTAAATCTCTGCGTGATTTTCTCTTATTTTTTCCTTTGCTTCTCTGTACTATTCATAATAATTACCGCACATTTCACAACTTATTTATCAGTAGTTACTATCTCCTACTATCCCCTTGCTACTCTCTTAAATTTCTTTATTCATTTACTTTTTTACTTAGATTAGTAGTGAAATTGTATAATTTTTTAATTTTTTCTTAATAATTAAGAATGTTAAAAAAATACTTAAAATAATAACAAAAAAAAGATAAAAATTTCAAATACACCATAATCTATAGTATAAAATAGTAAAAATATTGTAATACCATTTTCTTAAAGTTAGGGATGTTACGCGCTTACATGATTAAGACCACGCAAGAGCCTTGAATAATTTAATGAAATAATGTTCATCAGTTAACAAAGTCTATAAAATAAACTATCTTAACACAACATAATCAGAATTCTCAAGTTGGCTACAAATCACTAAGTTCATAGCCTGCTCGTAAGTTTGGCTAGCCTGCTCGTATTGATCATTATCCTTACTTAGAAGGTGAAAAACATGAAATAAACCTAAAATGAGTCAAAAATTCAGTAAAAGAATCCATCATAATGTAAATATAATATACATAATAATTTTCATAAAAATTTCATGTTGTGAGCTTAAAATATAATTGGTCATACTTGTGCTTATGCTATACATGACTTGTCTTGATTTATCTTATTAATTGAACAACTTTAACTGACTGATATAATTTATTTGACTGATCTGACTAACTTAATTGTTCTTATTGATTTAACAGATCTAATTGGTCAATACATTTAACTATGTGTGCAAGATTGTGCATCAACTTTTCCCACTACAGCAAAGGAAGTCGATTGTGTAATATTTTGACATATTATGGTGAACCACGCTTGAGTCTGTAGTTTGTCCATTCACCCTGATTTGAACTGCATTGGTACCATGCATTTGAATGCCCACCTAATTAATTGATCTTATCTTATCTTGCACTTGAACTTAAGATATAATTTATGTGTCTTCTGTGGCATGAGATATATGATATACATATTGATATAAATAACTGTAAATTTCTAAATCTGAATATGATATTGAATGACATAAATGTATGATGTGCTGAGTGACATACTTGCATGAGTGTGACATAAAAATGGTTGCCAAAGAATTGGTTATACTAATCTATATAAGCTAAACTATAATAATCCTAATTTGTGATCCAATTACTTATCTCGTTGCACTCTTTTCGGATCCTACTTCGTAGCTCGTTACAAATTCAAAGTATTAAGTATTACTAAATTTTCTAAGAGAACAAGTCTATGATATCATATTTAGTTAAATACATACCCTAGAATTTATTAAAATAAAATGTTCTATTATATGCTAAAATTAATTATTGTTAATTTCATATAATTATTAGAATAATAACATCACATCAAGTCCTAATAAGGAACATATATATATATATATATATATTTAAATCAATAAGTGATGGAAATATGTAGTTCATAAATTAGATTCAATAATATTAAATATTAAAAAATTTTGTAAACAATTACTATAGTCTTCTAATAATTTAATACTTACTAACATGTATTTTAAATCTCTTAATTATTTCTAAAGGTTGTTATAGTAAGCAAGTTCATCAATATACATGACTCAGCGTATAAGATTGTAAACCCAAATGATCCTGACTTGATCGTGAATGGTATAATTGTTACAAACTTAAAAATGTTGAACACGCTTTACGGAGAGAAAGGTTGCAAAAGTTAAATCACTTCAAAAGTACTCCAGGACCCATGCGTATTATCCGTTCCAATGCAATAGAAAAAGGAAAAAAATTCTCTTTTGTTTTCATGGTTGATCTCCACTTGTATGTTATCGTGATCTTCATTTTCATTATTTTTTTTCTTTTTTTTCCTCATCTCATTCTCATTCTCGTTCTTTTTATTTGTGCATTTGTTAATTTTTTGGTGATAAATAGAGCTAATAAAACATTTGACTTACTGAGACTAATAAAGAGAAATAAAAAATTACTTACACATTTGTTTATTTTTTTGTGATAAATATTTTATTATCCGTTGCAGTACTAGAGAAAGGAGAAAAAAATTCTCATTTGTTCTCGTGGTTGATCTTCGCTAGTATGTTTTCATAATCTTCATTCTCATTATTTTTTTCCTTTTCTTTTCCCGCTCATTCTCAATCTTATATTTGTGCATTTCTTAATTTTTTTTTTGTGATAAATGGAGCTAATCAAACATCTGACCTATGAAGACTGATAGTGAGAGAGAGAGATGAAAAATTATTTATGCATTTGTTTATTTTTTCGTGATAATTTTTTTTATACATTTGTTTTTTTTTTTTTATGTATTTTTGCTTTTTGTGTTTTGAGACTTCTTCTGTTCTTCACACTTTTTTACCATTTATATCTCATAGTTATATTTCTTTGTTCTCCTTCAATACTGATTTACAAACCTCCCATCAACCTTTTTTTGTATTATTGTCTGCTTACACTATCTATGAGTTACTTCATGATTTAGGCAAAATTTACAATCTTTACCATTTACTTCCATTTGAGAGACTCAACTTACTTTCTAATCTAAACTAAGTCAATGTAATTAATTTCTCACTTCTTGGATCATAAGAGACTAGCGCACTACTTTTGTACTCCAATAAGATCTAGCCATTCTTCAAAGATGCATAAAATTTGAACAAACCATCCTTTGTAAAGTATCTTAGAAATCTTGAAAGATTGGTTCATGTCTTTTTTAAGTTCCTTAAGCATGAACTTTCCTATGTTGCATTTCAAAAATACATATATTTTGAAATTTGCTTTTTTTTTAGAGAACTTAAGGTTCTTTCAGTTAATCAATGCAATCGATTTATTTTTCTTATCTATTATGTTTTTAGTTTTATCTTTAATGGTTTTTTCTTAATTTTTTACAATTTTAGAGTGTCAATTTAATATTGTTATCCAAATGTAAATGTGTTAAATTTATATAATTTAGGTTGTTACTACTTGTTGGTCACATTTTTTCTTTGCAGGTCAAATCTAATAATGTTTATAGTTAAAAAATTATAATTTTTTTTGCTAATATTTTCCAGGTGTTATTGTTGCATTTAACTAATATCACAGGAAAAAAAATTACGTTTCAGCTTTTCTTTATTTTTAACTTTTTTTTTAATTCATAATGTTGATGAAGTTAGCTATGTTTTATTTTTTTAAGGCAATGGTTTACTATATGAGGGTTTATTTTGAAGTAGAACTTTGCAAGGACTTGAAGAGCCATCATTTCTTTCTTTTGATTTGATATGTGTATATTCTTTGATCATCATGAGCTTTTCTTGTCAATTGAACAAGATTCATTATATATAATTACAAATTGTATAAAGAAGAGCGTGCAAATTACAATGGATATATTTATATTCTTTTCTATTTTCTTTCAAAGGTAATTTTTTATTTTGTCTATTATGCATTAATTATGCTCCATCTGGTTTTAGGCTATTCTATCCAATTGTCAACACGAGGTCTTTCGTTGCATATATAAATGAAGAGTGGTAAGCCTACATTAGTAAATCAATATAAATCTATCAACATATCATTAATTACCTTGTTTCTATTCTTATAACTTGAATCCTTGTTTATAACAATTTCCAAGGTGCTGGAAAACATTCTAGAATAAACAATTGGTAGATGACTCTTTCATTAGAACAAAAAGAACATAGACCACGAGAAAGGGGAGAAAGATATCTTCAACAAAGAAATTCTACGAACGATACTATTCAACAAGAAGAACAATATCTCTCCCAACGAATCCTTCATGATGAAACAAATATATTTGAAGTTGATGTCAAATTCATGCACAACATTGAAGACGTCTTGCCACATTATACAAAAAGGCAGCGCATTTCTCGTGGTGATATTAGGACCAGTGACGGATCTTCTATAATACAAACAGAATATTCTTCTAATCTTGATAATGGTGAAATTTCCTATCAAGAAATTAACGTTGTTACAAGTGTGTCAATGGAACCTCTTTTTCTAGACAATGCCACGGTGTCTTTCACACCTGGGACAACAAGTACATGTACAGAAAATGTGCAGAGACTTGGTGACCTTCCGGTCAAGCAGGTTTATTGTACATCATTTACTTCTCACTTGTAGTTTGCAATCAATCTTTTTATATTCTCGATTCACATCCTCAGCCTTTTATTCAATAGACTTTTTTTTTTCAATGCCAGTCTAACTTTGAGACAAGGATATCATTAACTTCTCAGGGTAAGGAAAGATGTATAGAATTTGGTGATATTTCTTTCCCTCTGATTTTTTCTTTATATGTAGTATCATTCAATGATACATCTTTTCGACTCATAGCATCTTCAAGAGTTTGCTTGATTTCTTTGGTCTTTATTTGTTTATTTCACATAGGAAAGCGGCATCAACGATTGACTAGCCTTACGAAAATACTACAAATAGTACCATCTGAAGCAACTTTGTTACCGCCTGTTCCATTTTGTAAATATTGTGAAGCAAAAATATTTAACATGAGACAAATGATTTTTGTTATGCCGATGGAACAATCTCTTTAACTACAAATGATGTTCTAGAACAGTTTTACCATTTGTTCACCAGTAATACAGCTAAATCTGTCAGCTTTCTTACCTATGTGCGTACATATAACAACAAGTTTGCTTTTACCTCATTCATGGTTAAATTTGATAGGAAAATATGCAGAAGGAATCGAGGAATCTATACATTCCGAGCTCAATGTCAAATTTATCATTATATTAATGACTTGGTTCCTTTGGATGGACATCTTTCGTATCTACAACTTTATTTTTATGATACTGAACATGAATTAGAGAATCGTGTTCATGACACTGGAAGATTCGATCCACCAATTATTGCTCAGCTCATGGCCATTCTTCATGTTAATCCTTACTTAACTTTCTTCCGAAGTCTTTGAGATTTGCCCAATTTGAAAAACCACAAAACCCATATTAGATCCGATGCTGGTTTAGATCAACGTGTTTTCAACGCTCCCTCAGCTTCCCAGGTAGCAGTCATTTGGATTGAAGATGATGATTCAGAACACTTGAGAGGACGAGATATTGTGGTCTTCAATCATGCAGGTGTGAGTCATATAGTCCAATACTATTTTGGGTGTTATGATCTACTGCAATATCCATTATTATTTCTTTTCGATGATACTGGTTGGCATCAAGGAATACTAAAAGTGAAAAAAAGGGAAAAACCACCACAACTAATAACAAGATCAGTGATTGACCCCAACAATCAATATCAGCAGAGCAACTGCTTAGAAAGGAACAACAAGGTTAGAATAATTCTTCTTACTCTGATTTTTAGTTCCAAAATAAAACATATAAATTTTGACTTGTTATCGTTATCGTCTTACAATGTTGAAAAAGCATAGAAAAGAACATGTTATCTCATGCTGCAAATATTATTGTTACAAGTTTCAAATCAGGAAAAATTATAAGTCTATTTTGTTGTTCTCTGGCCATTTATTGCAGCATTTTGTTGTTGATATGTATGTCAAAATTGAAACGTCGAGATTGGATTATTTTCATAGTAAGCAACAAGAGATTCAATCTGAGGTGTACCAAAGTATAGTTGACGGCATTTCAATTGGAGAAAGTAGTGGTTCCAAAGTTGGTAAGTGCATTATTTTGCCTTCTTCTTTTATTGGAGGTCCAAGAGATATGCGCGAAAGATACATAGAAGCAATGGCTTTAGTCCAACGCTTTGGGAAACCTGACATCTTTTTAACCATGACATGTAATCCAAGTTGGAAAGAAATATTGGATGAATTGGGTCCGCAAGAAAAGGCACAAAATCGTCCTAATTTAATTGCGCGAATCTTTAGGACAAAATTAAAAGAACTAAAGGATGAATTATTCAAAAAGGAGGTCTTTGGAAAAGTTTCAGCATATGTACATGTGATTGAACATAAAAAAAGAGGACTTTCACATACACATTTTTTAATCATACAACAAAGAGATTGGAAAATCTATGCTCCTGAATCTTTTGATGAAATTGTATCAGCAGAAATACCTAATAAAGATGCAAATCTACATCTATACAAAATAGTAATTAGGCATATAATGCATGGCCCTTGTGGAGTATTGAATCCAAACAATGTGTGCGCGAAGGTAAATGGCAATTACAAGAATCATTATCCAAAAAACTTTGTCTCTAGCACAACGATTGGAATCGATTGTTTCCCACAGTACAAACATCGTGATAATGGAGTAACTGCCAGAGTTCGAGGTAAAGACTTAGATAACTATTGGGTTGTTCCACATAATCTATATCTTGTTGCAAAGTTTGATTGTCACATCAATGTAGAAATTTGCTCAGCAATCAAAACAGTCAAATAACTCTACAAATACATTTACAAAGGTCATGATCATGTTGCTTTCAATCTAATTACTGGACAAAACATCGAAGAGATTGATGAAATCCAACAATTCCAATCAACTCGATGGATTGCACCACCTGAAGCCATGTGGCGAATATATGGCTTTATTCTTAATGAGATGTATCCATCAGTTTATAGTTTACATCTACATCTTGAAAATCAACACCAAATAACTTTTTGTGCACATGAAGACTTGAACAATATTTTGAGATCTGACTTCTTGACAAAATCAATGTTGACTGAATTCTTTTCAACAAATAGAGTCAATGAAAATGCTCGAAAGCTATTAGATAACGAGTTTTCTGAGAATTTTGTTTGAAGCCAACAGTATAAAGAATGGACTCCAATGAAGAAAAAAAATGTTATCGATCGAATTGTTATAGCCAGTTCATTTGAGGGAGAAAAGTACTACTTACAGATATTATTAAATCACATAAGAGGTCCTTTGTCATTTGAGCACATCAAAACAGTTGACGGTACTATTGCACCAACCTTTCGAGAAGCAGCTACTTTACATGGTTTGTTAGAAAGAGATACCAGTTTACATGATTGTATGCAAGAAGCTTCCTTGTACCAAATACCACATAGTTTAAGAAGGTTATTCGCAACGATCTTGATATATTGTAACCCCACAAATCCTAGAGAACTTTGGGAATGTTTTGAACAAAATATGTCAAGTGATTTCCAAACCAATGATACAACATCAGCCAATATTAAGACAAATGTCTTACAAAGCATTTCTTTTATACTTGAATCAATGGGAAAAAACATAAACATGTTTCATTTAATTGAACATGATATTCTTTTGATGAGAACGAAATTGAATTGAGGGAAATAAATGATGAATCTTCAGTTTTGATACCAGAGGAAGATCTTTTGGCTTCAACAACTCTTAATTTTGAACAACATGATGCATACAAATCAATTGTATAAAAAGTCCTTCTAAATGAGCCTGTTGCATTTTTTATTGACGGTCCTGGTGGAACAGGGAAGACATTCCTATATAGAGCACTTCTCACTATAGTGAGATCAAAAAATTTAATTGCACTTGCAACTGCATCTTCTGGTGTTGCTGCATCTATCTTGCCTGGCGGTCGAACAACACATTCACGCTTCAAAATTCCATTAGATCTTGATAAAAATAGCACTTTTCATGTAAGCAAACAAGGTGCTCTTGCCAAATTATTGTGTCTTACAAGGTTAATCATATTAGATGAAGCATCTATGTCTAGAAAAGAATGTATGGAAGCATTGGATAAAATGTTGTAAGATATAATTGATTTAAGATTGCCATTTGGTGAAAAAGTTGTTGTGTTTGGTGGATATTTTCGTCAAGTATTACCTATAGTTCATAAAGGCACAAGATAACAAGAAATTGATGCCAGTTTAGCATCTTCATACTTGTGGTCCACTTTAAGAAAGATTTGGTTGAGTGAAAATATGCGGGCAAGATTCGATCCAAGTTTTTCAAATTATTTACTTCAACTTGGGAATATAACACCGCCTATCACAATTGATAACAAGATCACGATTCCTAATAAAATGCTTATACTATAAAAAAATGATGTTGAGTCCTTAGATAATCTAATTGATGTAGTCTTCCAAGATATTGATAGTTATTTAGAAAATTTATTCGAAATGACCAATCAAGCAATCTTGACACCAAAGAACAATTCTACTGATGATAAAATGCAATACTTATTCAAAGATTTCCTGGTAAAGTCACATAATACTATAGCTTTGATGAAACAGTTGATGCATCAGAACAAGGTATTATGGAAGATTTCTTAAACACATTGACACCAAATGGACTTCCACCTCATGAACTGTTATTAAAAAAAAAGCCCTATCATGTTACTTAAAAATGTGAATCACTCCGAAAGCTTGTGCAATGGAACGCGACTTATTTGCCGCAACTTTGAACGAAATGTCATTGATGCTGAAATTATAGTTGGTCACCACAGTGGAAAAGAGTCTTCATACCAAGAATTTCTTTTTTGCCAAATATAGACGAGAGTACTGGTTTTCCATTCAAAAGAACATAATTTCCTATCAGATTAAGTTTCGCGATGACAATAAATAAGGCACAATGGCAAATATTAGATTTTGTTATGTATACTTGCCTCAACCTGTATTCTCTCATGGACAACTTTATATGGCATTGTCAAGAGTCAAGAATTTTGTTTCAATAAAAGTTCTTATAAGACCATTATTAACTAATGGCTATGAAGAAGTTCAAACAAATAATATTGTTTATAGAGAATTACTAGCACAAGCATATGCATCATGAATTTTTGTGAGTAATCTAATTCCATTCTAATATATCTCTTGACTAAATGATTTTTTTTTCATTGTGTATCTTTCTTAACTTCTTATTTTTTAATTTATTCAAATTGTTTCATCTCAATTTAATTGTTTAAACTAATTTTTTTTTTCTTCATGCATTAGTAGCCTTTAATATGCAGACTCTCCATACATCAATCAAGGATATAACTCCAAGTACAAGAAATTGGAAAATCAAGATAATGGTATCCAACAAGTGTCCTAAACGTACTACACAACATTCGCCAATAAAATATCAAAATCTAACATTGATAGATCCCGAAGTAATACAATACGTTACTATCATATTTGAAAAAATAAATTGAGTTCATATCACTATTCATCCATACAATATTGTGTCAGACAAATCTTAATTATAGTTTTCAAATCAACTCCTAAAATTATATATATATATTTTTAATTTTTAAAATCAATTCAAGACACATAGCTATTAATTTATATGATATTGTGCAGGGCAACCGAGTAAAGGCAATAATTTTTTAAAATGATATCGACTTGCATAGTAACACATTACACATCTTCCGGTCATATTACATTAGTAATGCCTATGTGAAGCTTTTGGATCCCAGATTTAATAAAATTGAGGCATATGAATATCAGTGGACCCTAAATTCAAAAACAGTAATTAAAGACATTGCAAATTATGAGGAAGAATTACAACTACCAGAATATTATATTATCCCATTCACCAATTTGCATATCTACATGAATACTAAATCTGGAATAGGTAAATGTCACTTTAACATATTTCACTTCTTTCATAATACTCTTATTTAGTTTTACGCTAAAAAATTTAAATACAATTATACAGATATTCTGGCGATTGTAATACACATGAAGCCTCTTAGAGAGATTAATACAAAAGATGGGCAAACAATAATCCAAAAAATCTACCTGATCGACAAAAGGTAAACAAAGTTTCTCAACTACATTTGTGATATCAATAACTCTAAAATAATTATTGTTAATGCTATTTTATCATATTCTAAATTTTAACATTTTTCTTTTAATTTTACAGCCTAATGCCCATATGCCTGACTATGTTGGGTCAATTTGTAGAGGGTGAATGCCAAGCAATCTCTCATGTCATTGAGCTAAACCATCTCTACTTGCAACACGTTTGAAGTTGGTTTATACAATGATGGATTTCTCAATTTACAATATCACCATCTATTTAATATTCAATATCAATTAGTAACTATTTTTTTTGTTTACAACATAGGTCTCTCTGTTTCATCTCAACCTTCAAGTCTTTTTATTTTAAATCCTGTTATTCCTGGTGCAGCCTCTTTGTGTCGATGGTAATCCTTTCTTGACTTATTATTTAGACAATCTATATTTGTTATAATATTCTCAGAATATATGCAAAAAATGTATATTCATTGACTAACTTTGAAAATGTTTGTTCTTTTATATTTTTTCCTCATTGATTTTTGTTACTTTTTTTAACTTCTCTTAAAAATATTAAGGGCAACTCTTAATGGTGAACTACTTGGAGATATTATTGAGAATATTCTGAATGTCGCATCAGCAGTAGCATCAACAACTAATGTCCAAAACATAATTGAGATTAATGATGTTCCTGGCTATCTCAAATCATTAGAACCAAATAAGGTAAATTTCTACAATCTCCTTTAACTTTTTTTTCCTATATATATATATATATATATATATATTGCTTATAAAAATTATTCCACATGTATTTTTAGAGTAAATACAATCTCCTACTAAGATTTCGTACTATTTATAGCCATATAAAAACATGTTTATCTTCTAAATTTAATGCAGAAGGCAAGATATTGGATTAAGGCAAATATTTTCATCGTTGATCTCCGTTAAGATTTCTATTACATGTCCTGTACTGAATGTAAGAAAGTGACAGGATATGAACAAAATGAACAATTCGAGTGGTATCATTGCAAGAATATGAGTATTGGACAACTACGGTATGTATGTTGTATTAATATAGTTTGTTTATAATACCAAATATCATAAATTCAAATTACTATTTAATGATTTAAACTTATAAATATAGTTTTTTTATACAGCTCTCGAGCCTATGTTGAAATCGATGATAGCAGTGGATGACTACCAGCTGTGATGTTTGCTGAAATTGTAGAACAAGCTCTGGGTTGCACAGCAATTGATTTCATGGAGCACACAAGAGAGGTAACCAATTTGTTTATATTCATCATGATTGCCTACTACTTTGAAATTTATTCGCTTAAAATTTATATAGAATGCAAGAACTACTACTAGCTAGCTAGAAGTTGTAGAACTCATAAATCTTATAGCATGATATTATATTTTTTTGGCATATTTAAGGACTCAAGTGTTTGCCGCATGCTTTAAAATAGTTTTATTTCTTTTTATTGGTGTGCTTTATTAGGAAAACAACTTGTCTGCTTACTTGATGAGAAAAAAGGAAATAGAGTGAATTAATATTCAACTTTATAATTTTTTTTAGACATAGAAATTTATACAAAATGGCTAGATTCATTTTGTCCCGCTTTGGTGTTATAACAAATAAAAAAACAGATTATTGCCATACCAATATAAATACCTACTATTTATTTTTTCATCATTAATCTTCAAGTTATGATTCAAAGGCAATAGTAAAGTTTTTTTTAAGCATTATTGTTAGGAGGCTGCCCTTTTTTTCCATAATTTTGTTTTTACAACCCCCCTTTAGAGAACTCAACCAAAAAGAATTTGAAAAATAAAAACCTATAAATGATGGACATGATTTAAAAATTTATACAACATACTCTAACTTCACCTACAAACATAATTAACTCATAAATTAAGGGTTCTCTCAGATATTTGGCTGCTTATAATTCATTAAAAGGTGTAGAAAGAACACCTCATATGAGGTTTGTTAGACTGGAGAAGTAATAAGAGTAATTAGCAGTCACCAAACCTAGAAAACATCTTATTTTGGGATGGATCTCTACCTAGGAAGCATAAGGGGTGTGGGTGTCGGTATGTGTGTCACAGACTACTCATATATGACTCAATAATCACATAAAAATAAGTAACAAGAATCTAAGGGCACAAGCTACGAATTGATACATTAAAGAAGTTTTAATTACTCAACTTAACAATTTACAATAGGATTTTTTTTTAATGTGTGACTTTAGACATATGTACATGTCAAGGCAATTTATAAGAAGATGGTAGATAAAAGTTTGCATGACTTAACTAGATAACTACCAACGAGCATTAATGTACAAATTATACTATTTTTCTAAAAGGACATGAAGCATCAAAATGACTCTTCTTAAGCCTTATTCCACATACAGTTATTACATTTCTATTAAAAAAATATTTCTTAGCTTTGAATATATCTCATACATATAGCTAAGTACCATTATTTCTTAGCTTTTGCTTTGAAGTTTTTTTTAATATATTATCATGTCTTTTGAAATATACTAAATTTCTTTTTGGGTTAATAAAGATGGTTTTGGAAGCAATATTAACACATTAAAAGACTTGATTTTTTTCTCAAAAATTTATATAATGATGATCACAGGATGAAAAAACTTTCATAATTAGATCAAAAATTATATGATCATATATATGGATTTCGATGCAATATTCCATTTTCTTATATATAACTATTATATCAACTAGACAAAACAATATTAAATTGTCTACAAATAATATTACAGCACTCATTTCATGACCGTTTATCTCTCTCTTATTCATTACTTACATGGCTATTATAGACAAAACTGTAGCATTCACTTAAAAACAAGAATCATGTCATCTAGTAAGGTAAAAAGTATTATTACAATAACTCTTCTCCCATTTGATCAAAAGAAGAATATCCCATCTTTATCAATATCACTGTTGAAACTCAAAAAATCCAAACATTAAAACACAAGCGATTACAGGTTCTTACACAAGCATTTTTAAGATCCTTCACATATTTGTTAAAAAAGAAAAGAAAGGTCAATCCAACATACATACAATATTTCACCAGAATTCTATGGACCTACATCATTTATGAACCCACCCAATTATTGTTTTTGCCCAACATACATATATATAAATATATGTATGTTTGAATGTATATCACGCATGTGTATTTACATATATGTAAAATATGTTATAATTTCAAATCTACTTGTTTAAATCTAGCTTACATGTATTTGTCCTAAATCTCTTTGGTGACAATATTCATGAACCCACCCAATTACTCTTCTTATATTTTGCGTAATTTACATACATACGTATAAATTATTGTAACAACTATATGTCACTCGTGAACCAAATAAAATTCTAAGCACTACTACTAGTAAATTAGATTATAATCCTCTTCTGATTACATTACCTTTAAGATTATTATTTGATCTAAGCAATACATAGTCTACATTTATATTTGTCACTATACTTTATATGATATATATATTAATATACTTCTAATTCTTTCATAATCAGGTTTTAACTCCCAATTTTTTTCATGCATGAACATTTATCCTATGTCCAAAATATTGCAGCACTATGTTCAAACAAAAAATGGATAATACAATTGGATACAGACGAAAATCGACTTCAAAAGCAACAACATAAAAACTTCAATATTCTCTCCATAAATGCTATGAATAAAGACAACATACCACCTCCAAATGTATAATCTTCATAACTTTTTTATTGTTATTTCAATGGCAAAGAAAACAAAATATCATATTTTGTCTTAAGAAACAAACTATCATATGGATTTCAAACATGATGTTTTATTTCTACAATTTGCTTAGATCTATGATTTGTTTAAACTTATTACTATTTGAATTACTAACTTACAACTTGAATTAAATATGTTATTCTCATTCACTTTAAATTTTTTTATATTAGATATTTATATATTTTTAATTTATTTTATAATGATATAATACAACGTATTCATACGTTGCACTATTCCTAATATGTGTATATATATATATATTATTCAGAAACCCTAATTGCCTTCAGACCAAATCCCAACAATCACGTCACACCTAATAAATATTATTTATTGAAATAAAGTTATGACGTTTATCATTTATGTCTGAATGATTTAACTCTCTTTCATGTAGAAGTGAGAGAATACGCTTATTTTGTATTGAATCTTATTTTTATTTAATGATGCTTTTTTTTTAACGAGTTTGTTATTATTTTTATTTTAAAAATATTTAAGTGGATTTAAGAAATATTTGAAAAATAAAATAGAAACAAAAGTAAAGTTTACACAATTAGATAGAAAAAAAAAAGTGTAGAATTTTTGTTCGCCTATCACTGTTTTTCGTAAGCTTATCAGTAATTAGAAAATAATAAATAAATAATACATTTGGGTAAAAATATTGGAATCAATTTAAAGCTCTGAATCTTATACAAGAAGCTGGACATTAAGGAAAATGTTAATGTATTAAAAAAAAAGTATAAAATGTTTACTTTTTCATGTGTAAGTTATTATTATTATTATTATTTGATAATTTTTTTCAATTTAATATTTTTTTATATGTAAAATCCATAGTTTTTTTTTTAATTTTTTATAGAGGATTGCTGGATACAGTCTTGATTTGTACAAGCCTAACTCATATAAATAGTATTTTTATTGTTTATATAAACAGTAAAAGCACTATTAATGTGAGTTAGACTTATACAAGTAAGCACTTGAATTTTTTCTTTTTTATAACATATAAAAATTCAACTTCATATTTAAATACATATAAATTCACAAGTGAACGATACAAAATCCTCTCCACCATCTACTTTTCTACTATTTATAAAAAATTTTAACTTATTTCAATTCAGCACAACATCCAAACAATCTAAAAAAAAATATAAAATGAGTGTTGTAAATATAAATATAAATAAAACTGTAAATAACGCAATTCAAACACATGTATATTATGGTGAGAGACATGCCCTGTGTAAAAATTAAGATCCATTACAAACACTGGTACAATTACAAGGAACAAGCTTTCGAGTCCGAACCTCAAAAGATTAAGGACACCTTTGGATATAAAGATGAGATAACATCATTTTATTTTATCTTGTTTTATTTTAATTAAAAATTTTATTATTATTTACAAAATTATTTCAATTTATTTTTCTTATCTTGCTATCTAAATGAATCCTAAACTTGAATTTCGTTCCATAAAAAAGATTTAAAAAAAAACTTAAGACTCCCTTAAAAGTAATCCGTGATTTGATAATGAATATAAATTTGGTCAATGAATTGAACTGACAAGCATGAAAGATACTACTACATCACGACCAAAATTACGAAAGTTATTCTTTTTAGAACTAGTTTGAATTAAGAGATAATATGAATTGAAATAAATTTAGTTTATTTTTTAATATTATTATTATTTTAATATTTAAAAAAATTAATTTAAAATTTAAAAATATATATTAAAATTTTAAAAAAATTACATTGAGATTTATGTTTTGTATAAAAATTTAAAAAAATATTATAATAAATTTAAAATAAATTAAAACGAACTCGACTCGTCTGTGAATCCAAATCCGCCCTTAAACATCAAAACTTGAATTAATTAACCCAATATATGTATTTGCAGGACTGTTAAAAGAATAATGGTAAACAAAAGTGGATTTTTACAATATTTTATATAATAATGTTTTTAAAAGTAGGTATTTTTGTAAACTATTTAATATAAAAGTAGGGTATTATGAAAAAGAGTTTTATACAACCTCTCATTTTTTACATAACATTATTTTTTTTAAAATTTTTTTAAGATTTTAATTTTAAAATTTTTCTTTTTAAACTAATTTAATTTTTTATTCATTATTTATATATTAAATATTTGATTAAAAATAAAAATAAAATAAAATATAGTGTATAAAAATTATGTAAATAATAAAAAATTGAGTAAATTTTTTCTTTTATGCAAGGCAAATGCTTTGGATCTCGATAATGGATCCCGATTACTTTTTTATTTTTATATAAAAATTAAGTAAACATTTTTTTAATAAAATTATAATTTTTTAAAATGTTTAAGTGGATTAAAAAATGCATGAAAAAAAAGCATCTAAATGGTCTTGTCAAATATGTCTACGTGTAACAATTCTATTAAAATATTCTTATTTTTTTAAAAAAAATTATTTACAATCTCTAATCTTCTCTACACATTATATTTTTTAAATTTTTTAATTTTTGATTTTTATTAAATATGTGATATATGAATAAGGAATAAAAAAAATATTAATTAATTTAAAAAAATACATTAAAAAAAATTTGAAAAAAATGAAAAAAAAAATATATATGATATGTGAAAGAAGTCGGAAGTTGGGTAGAATTTTTATTTTTATTTTTACGTATTATGAAATATATAATTATATATTATAAAATATGTCTACGTGTCACAATCCTATTAAATTGCTAAAATGAAGAAAGGGTCAAATTTGAGAACGGTCAAATCGCTTAAAACGAGCACACCCACGCAAGTCACAACAGCTAGTACACTGGACTGCATGGGCTGGCCAGGCTGGGGACTCGTTCTATTTTAACACACGATACACGTGAATTAAATCCATTATAATTTTCAATGTTTTTTTTTTGGCTTTTTAAATAAAAATATTGTGATTTCTTCACGAGAATCGAATCATAAGAATTAAGAACATAAATATTAGATTTATCAATTTTTTTAAAAAAAATATAAATTTATATACATATTAAAAAATTTGATCATATTTGATCAGAGGTGAAAAGAAAAAAATAAAAAATAAAAATATAAATATTTTTTTTCTTTAAAAATAAATAATAAATTCAAAATTTTCAAAGGCAATGAAAGAAAATAAGAGGCAGGCTGGGCAAAAGTCAGACTTTCGTGTCAACCTCTCACATAAATAATAAGTTTATTATTCATATAAATAATAAAATTATTGTTCATATTAAAAATTGACGCGAAAACTCGACTTCCACCCATCATTTTTCGAAAAAATAAACCTCACAAAGAGACCTTTCTTCGCAAGTCCTATCAAATTGACTGAGTAACACGGCCCACGACTTTTCCTATGTGGGCTTTAGCTTTGTGACCCTACTTTTTGTCAATTATCCATATATATTTTATTTACTTATTATTTTTAAGTATCTTATAAAAATGCATAATAAAATATCAATTTTCAATTGGTTTATATTTATTATACATTCTTTTACCAAGTCCAATTCGTTTCATCCTTATTTAAATATCACTTTATGAAATCATATTAGGTTAAAAATAATTATTTCAAAAGTTGAACGTATGAATGAACTTGAGGACAAATAAGCAATTAAATCCTTTCTCCTCAATACTTTAGTTGTTTATTTATAGTTCTGTTGTGTTGAAGTTTTCATAATAATAATAATATTATTATTATTATTGTATCTTTTAATGCTCTAGATAAGCATTTTTCTTGTATACATTATGCATACTTGGAATAAGCCTTAGCATTAATATATTTATTGATTACCTATAATAAAAAAAATATGAGGGATACAATAAATTTTTCTTGACTGTATAATATATTGAATGCAATATGTCAATAGTTTCTTTATTTAATTCCAATATCTAATATTTAACTCCACATTAACATAGTAGTTGAACGATAATATAGTTTGAAAAATGCTAATTGAACTGATAAAAGTGACTAATTGAATTTTTTATTTTATTTTTTAGATTCTTTTACTTAATAATTACTGAAGTAAATACTAATATATTAAAACTTTTTTTTTTATCAAAAATATTTAAAAATGTTGAAAACTTTGAAAAAAAAAATTACATTTACACCGAGCCAAATCTTTGGTGGAACCGATCGGCTTTGTAACATCATCCATATAGTTTTAACTTAAAATCTAAACTCGAGAGATAGATGTCTATCCATATACTAAATTTCAAAAAAGGAATAATCTGGGGATCAGACCGGCTAATAAATGTTAAAGAACAACTCACCAATGAATACTTAACACATTAGCAAGAATAGAGAAAAAATATTGAGCCGGACCACAGCCTAGACCAGCTCCCAGACTGCTCCCCTTTGGTCGTTCGGTCTTAGCTCAGACCAAGTTGTCGTCGGCCACCGTCCATGTCACCGCCCCACCACCGGAATCGCCTCCCTAAGCATACTCATTCAGGTTTAAGGTTGCGTAGGGAATGTGAGAGACTTCGTGGGGTCGCCGTCACAAGGATAAGGTCGCCGGATGGAGGCAATTCCAGTGATGGGGCAGTGACATCTCCGATGGTTGGCGGCAACTGGGTTTGGCTGAGGCTGAAGGAAAAGGGAGGTCATTTTGAGTTTAAAGCTGCATGAGAAAGATGAAAGGTTGTGTGGTGTCACTGTCACAAGAGTGAGGTTGTCGGAGGGTGCCAGTTTCGGTGGTAGGGGCGGTGACATTTTTGGTGGCCGACAGCGGTTGGGTTTGGATTGAGACCGAACGACCAATGAGAGAGGAGAGGTTACCGCGCGAGTTTTAGTGTGGTGATGTTCAATTTTTTTTCCTATAATTGCTGGAGTGATGATATACTTACAACGGTTTTTACAACTATTTTACAATTTGTAGTGTCATTAATTTTTTTTTTTTTTTTTATCATTTTATTTTAAGTATTTTTTTAATATTTTTAATCATTAAGAAAAAATAAAAAATATATAATTTTATTAATGTTCACATTCTTAATCATTAAGTAAAATGAAAAATTAAAAACAATAAATACAAAAAAAGTTGTAAAATTGTTGTAAGTGTATAATTTCTCTAATTGCTAACATGTCAAGTTTTTATTAGAGGGCTATTTTTTAGCTTCTATTAGTCCGTCCGATTCCTAGGGTCTCTCCTTTTGAAAAAATAGGAATGGTGGTGATTCCCAAATGGTTTCAAAATTCATCTCATGTTATTATTATAGTTTTTTTAAATTTTTACACAAAATATAATAAAAAATTTAAAATTTTCAAATCTCAAAATAATAATAATATAAAAAAATAATATTTTAATAATATTTTCTTTATTTTTTATTTTTTATTTAAAATTAATTCATCTCATTTCATTTTACCTCTAAATTTAAATTAAACTTTAAAATATCACGAGTAGATGACTCCTAACTCCTTCTCTAGTAAAGTGAAATAAAAAAATTAATTAAACCATACTAATTTATTTTAAAATAAAATATTGGATAGTACACTCATTCATTCTAATTACATTGATGTAACATTTCTCTTAATTCTTAATTAAAAAAAAAACAATAATAAAAGAAAAAAAAACCATAATAAATGAATGAATCGGCACAACGGTCACAAATGGTGCAACGGTAACTTCTGGGAACCTGCCCTGACTGCCTGTTCGTGCAACTCGATTTGGATTTATTTTCGAGAGAGAGCGTTTGGAAGGGGCGGTTGGGTGGGACCCAAACAGCAGCTCGTAAACATCTTCGTAACGGGGTGGGTGGGGCCCAAACAGCAGCTCGTAAACATCTTCGTAACGAAGAAATTAGAAAGGGAGAGATATTGATAAGTGGTGAGTCAAACCTGAATAGTGAATTCACACACATAAACGCTGCTTTCTTCGCCGTCTTTAACGCGTTTGACCCAAACCTTAAACGAGCAGCACCGGTTCCCTTCTCTTCCATAAGACGCTTTTGCCCCTCTCCATTCCACTTTTTTATTAAACAATATAATCCACTTAAACTCTAAAATCTTTAACCTCAAACTACTATCATTAAATATATTTTGCACATTTCCGGACTTTCAAATTTTTAATCATTTTAATTTTTATTATGAGTATTTAAGTTCAAGAATTCGATTAGAAATTATATTTAAAAATTGAGCCTAAAATATCTTTTTTTCTTCTCTAAAGCAACTATTGTTTATGGTAAAGAGAATGCTACTCTTATAGATGGAGATTTCTATTTTTTATTTATTTAATGATTAAGAAAATATATTTTAATATTGTTATTTTAAAGAAAAAAATATAAAAAAAATATATAAAAAAAATACTATAAAGATTCCATCCAAATCACTCATGTGTGACTGTAGAACCACTCTAATTACTTATTTTATTTGTGAATTTCGAAATGAAGTTAAAATTATGAATGATACATTAACATTTAAAAATTTTATAAATGATTTTTAAAAAATATTATAATATTAACATTTGTAGTAATCATCTGGCTATTGCCTCTATAAAATTATTTAAGAATTATTTTATTTTTGAATTGTTTACCAATTATTTGATTTGATATCAAGTTAAAGAGTGAGTACAGTTAATAGACTTGGGAATAGAATTTTTCTCAAAAATCATATCATCAATTTCATGCACATGTTGAATGTGATTTTATTTCAAACTGTTTACCACGTATTTTTAGTTTTTACAAGCATTTAAATTAGGCATGTTCATCCGAATTTTTAATTACGGAATTCAAATTCAAAAGACGAGTAAATTTTTTGAATCTTTTAGGTGAAAGTCTCAAAATTATTAAAAAATAAAGAAAATTTCAAGATCGGATTGAGTAAAACTTGACCCAAATGAACATGCATAATTTAGACTAAACTTTTTTTGTTTTTGTTTTATCAATATCAAATTTCAACCATTAATAAAAAAGAGATCTACAAGACCAAACTTTTTTTTATCAATATGTACAAGAAGTTTTCAAAACGTTTTAAAAATAGTGTTGTGAATAAATATTATCTAGGAGAAGATTTCTAATTTGTTGTCTCGATTTTAAAAGAATAATAATCATATCAGCACCTGAATTATCTGATAGTTAATTAAAAGAGTTATAGAATATATTTAAGATAATTAAAAATTTATAGAAAAAGATCAGTCAAATAAAAAAACTCTTAAACTAGTATGAAAACATCAGGTGCCTCCCTCTTCCCCCAATTCAAGACTCACTCAAAAGAATCGTTCATTTTAGGGAAAATAAACCGATTCTAAAGGCATTGACCAGTTGACCGAGTAGAAATTGTACACCAAAGATGATATGAATAAACTTTTCAAAAATAAAATAAAATAAAAGACTAATAAAAGGCCTGCTAAGGGGCAAAGATGACTTTTCACATAATATAGAACGGGCGCCCCAGTCAAAGGACGTTAAAAATAAGTCCCCGAAGGAGCGGCTCTATATAAAATTATAGACGGACGAAGACAACCCCTATTTATGATTCTCTCTCTCTCTCTCTCTCTCTCAATTCTGCCTCTTAAATCTGTGAAAATCATAAGATCAGCGTCAGAGAAAGGCATATTCGAAAGCAGAAGAAGAATTAAAAAGGAAGGCATCAAAGGAACGAAAACAGAAACGAAAAACCGATTCAAAGAGTCGGAGGAGTAATTAGACGAGGGTCACGGAGTTTTGTGAAGACGATTTTGTTTTTGGATTTTGGAAAGAAAGAAGATGTCTTGCTCCGTTGCAGTTTCGAACTCTCCGGTGTTCTCACCCTCCTCCACTCTGTTTTATAGTAAGAACTCGATACTTTCACCCTCCCATGAAGCGATAACCCTAACCTTAACCCACCTAAAGCCATCATCTTCTTCGTCTTCCTCTTCTCCCTCATCCCCGTCTTCGCCTTTTAGGCTTCGGCTTCCCAAGCCACCAAGTGGGTTTTCTTCTTCATCGATTTCGGCTTCTGGGACGTCCTCTTCGTCGTCCACGTCGCCGAATACGGTGCTGAAGAGGAAGAGGCCGACGAAGCTTGATATTCCGGTGGCTCCGTTGAGTTTTTCTGTTCCGGCTACGCCGTCCGCGTCAGCGAGGGAAGTGGTGGAGGAAGAGGGGGATGGGTATTCTGTCTATTGCAAAAGAGGGAGGCGAGAGGCTATGGAGGACCGATACTCTGCTGAGCTTAACGTTCAGGGAGATTCTAAACAGGTAACGTTAAGCTATCTTTTTTCTATTTTTCTTTTCTCCAATATTAGATCCGCTGTGTGAGATTAATAATTTTGTGGCTATTAAGTGATTTATTTGGTTTTAACGTTCGAATTTCGTCTTGAATTGTTGAAATTATTATATCTAAAAACTGATGAATACCTAAAATCCCTCTGGGAGCATGTGCGTGGATGGATAGCGATTAAGAATTTTTTAATTTAGGAACTGTTTAGGTTGAAAGTTGAAACAAGCTTATGAGCTAAAAACATGAAAAGGATCCTCCCAGCATTATATAATTGTAGAGGTATTGCGATGGAATTTGAATCGAACTGTGTCCTTTCATCTTTGCAGGCTTTCTTTGGTGTATTTGATGGCCATGGAGGTGCTAAAGCTGCCGAGTTTGCGGCAGAAAACTTGGATAAGAACATAATAGATGAAGTGACGAAAAGTGATGAAAATGCAATTGAGGAGGCAGTCAAGCAAGGATACCTGAACACAGACTCTGATTTCTTGAAAGAGGATATACGTGGTGGCTCATGCTGTGTGACAGCTTTTATCAGGAAAGGGAACCTAGTTGTTTCTCATGCTGGTGATTGTCGTGCTGTTATGAGCAGGCGTGGTGTTTCTGAGGCTTTGACCTCTGATCATCGCCCTTCAAGGGAAGATGAAAGAGACAGAATCGAGACTTTGGTTCGTGTTATTGAATCGGAATTTTGTTTAGCCTCAATATTATGTAAATTGCAGATATCAAGTTTTCATTTCTGATCAATTAGACTAATGGGCTGTTATGAATTTTATTGTGTAGGGTGGCTATGTTGATTTGTGTCATGGTACATGGAGAATTCAGGGATCTCTGGCTGTGTCTAGGGGTATTGGCGATGGACACCTTAAGCAATGGGTAACAGCAGAGCCAGATACAAAAGTACTTAGAATCACACCCGAGCACGAGTTCTTGATCTTAGCATCAGATGGTTTATGGGATAAGGTATTGTTTCTTAAGCTTTAATTTTCCTTTTCCTTTCATGGAATTGAATGCTCATTTGAATGCTTTGAAATGTACAAATACCCCAATTACTGATCAGATTCATTATTCTGTTGGTTTCAGGTCAGTAATCAGGAAGCAGTAGATATTGCTCGTCCTTTGTGCATGGGCGGCATCCATAAACCAGAACCATTGATTGCCTGTAAAAAGCTTGTAGACCTTTCTGTTTCACGAGGCTCTTCTGATGATATTAGTGTGATGCTGATCCAATTGGGACGCTATCTTTGATGTTCCCGTCCCGGAGTAGGAAGCTGAACTAACATATAGTTTGAGGGAGTTTGTAACTCTTGCCTTTTGCCGCAGAGCGAGAAGGGGCAAGCTGGCTTCTCCTGCTTACGACATTCATTCTTTGTACGATTGATTTTTCATAAGTGGTTCTAATCACAAAAAATCTGATGGTGGTGGTAGTAGTGGTGGTGGTGGTGGTGGTGGTGGTGGGTGGGAGGTGATATTGATTATTTAGAGTAGCCTGATTTATTCATTGTATATACATGACATACTTCCAGAGATTCCGATTGTAGTTTAAGAAAGGAGATACTCTGTTATTGTCTTTATTTATACAGCTTCATTAACTTCATATCTTTCATGTTGTTCTCCGTCTCACTAGGGCTGAGTATAACTTTTTACCCTTCTTTTAAGTTTTAAAGCCAACTTTTTTAACCTGGAATTACTTTGGTTTTAGCCTATTGTCACATAACTTGCTTGCTCTGGTAATATGATCAGAATGGGTAGTCAAACCCCATCCCCCAAAAATAAAAATAATACTGTGATTTTTTTACAGGATTTTTAAGTAAGTATTTTTAAATAATATTGTGATTTTTTTTTATATATTTTTAAAAAATATTTTAAGATATTCAAAAAATCATATTAAAAATCACTCGAAAAATCATCTAAAAAAACTAAAAAAAAATGTAAATTGGGATCCTAAATAGTGGATAAATAGCAATTTTTCCCCCCCAAAAAAAGGCATTCATTCTTGTATCCTACTGTCTCGTTCTGGGCTTAATTTTCCAACATTCTAGCATGAGGAATGCTAGGTACGGCTCCAAATGGATAAGTTGTTTTATATAAGCGTAAAAAAGTGGGTCTCACTGATAAAATATAGTCTTTTATTTACATTTTCTTTAAGGTGAAATCTAATTTTTTTACACGTACTTAGATTTGTCGATTTGGAGCTTGTATAAATAGTTTCTCTTCTATCTCAAACCTGAATTTTCTGCAAAAAGCAATAATATGTCCATTTTGCTGTTGGGTTATTGTCCTTGTGCCTATATGTATATATATATATATATATCATCATATAGCGGTTCACAGTGAGCTTGAAAAGTGTTACAATCATCATTATCTTATTGTGACTTTCTCTTTGTTGTCGTCCTCCAATTTCTGTGTTCGCCCCATAGTTTCGGTCAACTTCAGGCCAATATTTTGAGACGTCCAGTAAAAAGATCAGAGGACCTGTAACATGCGATGAAATGATGCAATACGATGTTAAATACAACAAACCCAATTTGTTTCGGATGTAGGATTGATTGTTAATAGAGGAATACGAGTCCTTGACGGTTTTGTATGAAACGACAGCTTTTTAATTAACAATATCTATTAAAATAAATTTAAAACAACAAAAATCTTTTATCACAACCGACAAAAGTTAACAAGTTGGCTCACTTCTCCTCCTCCACTAGACCTTGCCCACGCTTTGCCAAAATGGGTAAAGTTATAGCCATACCATAAGGCATAAGTGGTGGCTATATTTAACCAAGAAATCAAAAAGAATTTTATTTATTTATTTTTTGTTATTTTCTGCTTGTTTATAGTGATCGATGGTTACAAAGATTGACCACACACTGTTCAAATGCTCGGTCGCATGGGATGAAATTGTGGTAGCTTGAGTTGTCACGTTAATGATTACCAAAAATTCCCGTCATTGAATTTGGAATGTGAAAATATTTAATATTTTATATAAATTGATCTCAAGAGCATACAATCATTACCTAAGAAAAATACTACTTATTTATGGTCGATTATTTTTTATGATTTTTTTTTTAGATTAAAATGAGTCTATTTTTATCGTAAATAATCGTTATTATCACAAATAATTTGTTATAAATATTCTTTTTTTTGTAATGTATATTTATTTTTTTAATTATTTATATAAAATAAACTTGATATAAGCACATTAATTTATAAAAATTATTGTTTATAAACACATTACGGACCAATCATTTATAAAAGGAAAAAGTCGGTTGGTTGAAGACTCATTCTTTAGATATATATTCCTCCTCGTATTGGAGACCATTTCTTGGTCAGGAAGAATATATTAGTTACGCCTGCCGACCTCTCTGCCTGCAATAATATTAGTAATAGTTGGTAATGTCCAATATTCGTAACTTAGGCCTAATTAATTAAAATAAATAAATAAAGATGGTCACATAAGAAAACGAACATGATGACTTCTCTCTCTCTCTCTCTAAAAATATATTAAGTAAATAAGACACGTTCAATGGGATTGACTCAGAAAGAAGGAAAGAAAGAAATAGAACATGAATGAGAACAATGACCAAAAGCATGACATGCCTTCA
The DNA here is from genome assembly GCA_036559045.1 of Platycarya longipes. NCBI lineage: Eukaryota > Viridiplantae > Streptophyta > Magnoliopsida > Fagales > Juglandaceae > Platycarya > Platycarya longipes. Next base: position 25,305,782 of record CM071801.1, read on the forward strand.
CTTCCGCCCACACCACACGTAGGAAAATCTGGGGCCTTTCCCCGAAGTTTCGAATTCATTGTTGTCTCATATTACATATCCATGTTGTCCTATATGTTAGTGTTGTACCACGTTATGTGTTCGGTCAGTAGTGGCTAATTTGTTGTTTCTCTACCTAACTGATGGCCGGGATCCAAAACGATGTACAAGCTACGCTTAATATATACTTGGCAAATTTTAGTTTTTTTAAATAAATAAAAAACAATGATACATTAATAAACTAGTACTTCAGAAATGAGTTCTACCATCTAATGTATCAAATTAAACTATGTTATTTTATAAATTTACTTATATGAAATTTCTTGCGTCTAAATTAAGCATTTTCTTTTTAGTTATATACATAAGAAGATATACAGATAATATCAGTACGTACGTACAATTCATGCATCTGGCATCAAAGAATATACGAGTAACAAATCGTGCTGCGAGGTTTGCATGTCGGCGGCAAGAAATGTGAACATTTTGCTCATGTTTTGCTGGATTGTCGGCCGTTAATCGATTTTGTGTTTGTTGTTTTCATGTCTTGCTGTCCAACGACATACGTTCTGCACAGTCTACCTGAACGGGCCGTGTGCCACCTCTTTTTTTTTTTTTTTTTTTTTGTTTCTCATAAAATAAAATAATAATAGCTATAATTATTCTAATCGTGTTGTAAATCGACTTGGTGAATGATTACCGACCATACAAATCGCCTTTGTCCTCCTATATGTATGTGCCGTTCATTTGTATTTTGTACAAATGTGATTTTTTGGTATTTGAGTAACAATACTTTAAATATACTTTTGCAATATTATAATTTTTTAGTTGTATAATATCTTATCAATATGAGGTTCAGCCAATTCAAAAGTTAATGGTTTTCTACTTTAAATATATTTTTTTGGCCTAAGTTTATAAATTATTAAATATATACTAGTACTATTTTCATAAAAAAATTATTAAATAATTAAATATATTACTTTGATATAAAATTTTACAATAATTAAATATATTTTTTTGGCCTAAGTTTATAAATTATTAAATATATATTAGTACCACTTTTATAAAAAAAAAAAATCATCTTTACCAATTATCAATTTCTAATCTCATCTAAATATTAAACAAAATATATAATTATAACTTATAGTATATAAACTTAATACTTATACTATAAGTTATAACTAATATTTTATATTATATATAGCCCATAGGTTGATTAGTTAATTTAATCCTCATAAGTTATATCAATTAATCAATAATATTAATGATCATTGATCATACTTCATATATAGTTAAAAACAACATTAATAATTAATATTTATAATTGTTACATGTAATCATAAGAAGAGTAATTATTAATTAGTTAATAGTGATTTAATAATACATCATAAGTTGGTTAACTATAACTAATAACACTATTACATAATTTACATTAATATATTATAAATTTATATGTTAGTAAATAGTAATAAATTAGTAATAATATATTAAATAATAATAATATACTTATTACTTATAAATTATTACTAATACTCTATATAAATATACTATAATTTATACTTTTATACTATAACTATTATAAATTATAATATGTTAATATTATAAGAGTATATATTATATATTAATATATATATTATACTACCACTCTTAATCTATATTAATATTAATATTAAAATTTATATATTATTAGTTATATTAATATTAATATTAAAATATATATGTATGCATTCGGTCCGATCCGGTTCGGTCTAGGGGGAGAAATGTTCTCCCCTTGGATCGGACCGAAAATTTTCGGCCCATAAAAAAATTGGACCGGACCGGACCGAATTTCATTCGGTCCAGTTCGGTCTCGGTCCGATCCACCGGTCCGGTTCGGTCTTTTTACAGCTCTAACCATATTCACGAAAAATTACAAACTGAGTATTTTACGGTGAAAAATTTCTTTACTTCGTGTAATGATTTAAGAGAAAGATACAAGTATCAGAAAACTATAATCATTCTAAAAGCTCGTAATAATTGGTTATACCTAAAATTGCAAGACTTTAAGAGTGTTAGTAAGTATAACTCCACATTTTTTAAAATCAACTCAATGTTAAAATTATGCGGTGAGAAAGTCATTATTAATAATGTATTAGAAAATACATCTACTACTTTTCATGCCTCAAATATACTCATGTAGCAATAGTATCGAGATCAAAAGTTCAAAAAATATTCTGAATTTACATCATATCTTCTAGTGGCTGAATAAAATTATGAGGTTTTGTTAAAAAATCATCAATCACGTCATATTGGTTCCACATCATTCTTTAAAGTGAATGATACTGAATTTACACTATTCTTATAAGCGAATGATGCATTCTTTCAAAAAAAATTGAAAGCGTAGATGTGATATGAAGAATTACAGAAGTGAGGGTCTCAAAAGCGATAATACTATTGAACTCAATGTTTTGTGTTTCATATATATATGTATAGATTTGATAATAATAAATAAATTCAAGTCTCAAGTCCAAATTGTCTACGCATTGGAGTCAAGCACATCAAGTATAAATAAGAAAGAAAACAAGTCTATAAATGAAACTCATAAAATAATTTTGTACATCTCTTAATAAAATTTGAAGTTGGATTAAGATTCAAAATTAATTTTTTTTCATAAAACATCAAATTGCATTTTTCATATATGCATGACATCATTAAAAGTTTTAGTTTTGAAAATTATAATTTTCACATGTGCATGACATTATTAAAAGTCTTAGTTTTGAAAATTATAATTTTCACATGTGCATGACATCATTAAAAATTTTTATTTCGAAATTTTTATTTTTCACATATGCATAACATCATTAAAAATTTGAATTTTCAAAATTTGTAAGATGATTGATTGTCATCTTTGACATGTGTATGTATTGATTGATATTTTGAAAAATGAATGATGTTGTCTTTAACAAATGCAAAAAGGAGATACTTTTATTTGAGTATTTAAAAAAAAAGAATTATGGAAATGTTTTTATTTGAAATTTTTTGAAAAGTAAATAGTGCTCTTATTTGATATGTGAATCTTTTCAAATTTGAAAATAAAAACTCATTTACCTATAAATAGCTCACTTAAGTTTTGCAAAATCATAACAAGAGCTTACACATCAATTACTAAAGTTTTATATAATTCATTCAAAGCCTTCACCTTTTCTTTTCTAAGCATTGAGTCTTAATTATTATTCATTTTGAGAGAGATATAGGTTGTATTGTATTGTTCTTATTCCACTCATTGAGGAGTATACCCTGATAATCTACCTATTATTAGCTCTTATATCAGTAAGAGGGTGCGTATAATCTTTATGTGTATAAAAAGTGTTCTACACATAGAATAGTTGAATCACCAAGTGTGAGGTGATTGCAAGTGTATAAGGTGTTCTACACGAATTCTTTGTAACAGTGTTGTTCAAATGTGTAATAGGTTTCTATATCCACCTGAAAGAGATTGAATAGTAAATTTAGAAATCCTCAAGGGGTAGCTTGAGGAGAGGACATAGACAGTGAGGCTGAATCTCGTTAAAATACTGAGTTTACTTCTTCTTATCCTTACTCTTTATATTTCCTAATGTTTCATATTTTGTTTATTTTTTATATTATGTATTTGGTTTATAAGTATTAATTTTTTAATATAATCCAATTCACTTTCCCTCTTGTGTTAGTCATGTAAACAACAAATACTAAAGGGAATAATAATATAAATATACCGCATCACTAGAAGTGATCTGTGACAACCCGGATTTTTGGATATCCGCTTAATTTTCATGTGTGGGATGATTATGTCTCTCCAAGACTATTTTAGGAATTTTGGGATATATGTATAGGATTTGTTATATTGAAAGGTTGGGAATAAGGCTGGGTATAAATGTGACTTGTGTTAAGGTGAAAAAGTGCCTAGACCCGAGATCTCGCTCAACTCTCGCTTGATGTCTGGCTCGAGCGAAATACAGGGACAGACAGACGTCTTTTAGTAGAATGGTCATAACTTGCTCATTTGATGTCGGATTTGAGTGATTCAAGAGGCTATGGAAAGCTAAGAGGATTATCTACAACTTTTATGTTTTGAGGTTTAAGAGATATGGACTTAATCAAATAAGAAATGGAGATTGAAGTACCAGGTCTGAATTGGAGATGGATAAGTATTGACTTGAAGTTGACTAAGAACATTGGATAAGATTAAGCCATTGGATTATTTTCTCAATTATCCTAAGATCTGGACAAGTGTGTAGAGATATGGAAAATGAGGAGATTTTATTTAGTGAATTTCGTGTGAAATAAGATGAATCATCTATCCAACAATTGGTGTACCCGGATTGGTGTTCTCGGGTTTATATGTCGAGTTTTATTAGAAAAATCATAACTTGGTCATGTGAACTCCAAATGAAGTGATTCCAGTTCCTATAGAACCCTAAGACATAGATCTATAACTTTTATGACTGGAGATTTTATAGAATCGAAGTGTATCAATGGATTAATTGGGCTGGAATGGGACTGATCTGTTTTAAGTGCAAACTGGAGCTCGAAAATGAATCACTTCACCACCTCACCTTAGATGTCCGAATTTGATTGCTCCTCATGGTTATCTGCTAGATACATGTATGAGAGCATGTGTTAGGTGGAGGAAGAGCTTCTAGAAGAATAATTAGTTTAGAACCAAACAAGAGTGAAGGACTAATCTGATTAGCCAAAACAGCCAACTATCCCCTTTGTTTCCAACCAATTGGTAACCAAACCTTGGGAATTAGGTAATGAGATATTTTCCAGCCACTCTAAGGGTGCTAAGGAGGTCTTGGACGTGTGGCCAAAGAGGGAGAAAGTGTTCTAGAAGCCTTGAGGATGCAAGGAAAGCCAATGGCCAGATTAAGCTCATCTTGGGTATTTTGGACTTTTTGGAGCTTACTTTTATATCTATATTTGGTGATTATTTGGGGCCATTGATCTAAGATAATTTTAGATGAGGAAGAAGCATAGCCATAGGATGGAAATCATTGGAGATCTTGAGAGATATGGATGAGGCTTAGACTAACCAAAGCTGGACAACACAACCCACCTTACACGGTTTGAGACTAACCCATTACCTTGGTTGTTTTCCTTCTCTTCTTCCCCAAGCCACCTATTTCTATATATATATAACCATCTCCAGTTCATAGGAGACCTTTTGGGAGAGGAGAGTCACGTCCACTTGGAGAGAAAACAAAAGAAAAAGCCTCCTCAACCCTTGAACCTCCAAACTTCTCCTAAGTGAGCTAAGTGGGTGCTTTGAGGAGGAAGGTTGCAAGGACTAGTTGGATCATTCAACCAAGCTTTGGAGGAACTTGTAAGTATACAATTTAACTTAATCTTAGCATAGAATATGTAGATTATTGATGGAATTAAGTTTGTTGTTGGTTGGAGCTTGAATTAGGCTTGTATGATGTGTTTGGAATCTATGGTGTTTTGGATATGATTTGGTGATGGTAAAGTGTTAGGAAAATTGTAAGGACCTAGAATTGTGTTCTAATGAGTAAAAATAAGGTTGGTGTGAAAAGATTGCTTGATTTAGGTTGAAAACCCCTTGAGCCGTGATCTCGCTCGACTGTCGCTCGACAGGCGAGTCGAGCGAAGGCCAAATGTAAACCCCCGCTTGACTGTCGCTTGATACCCCACTCGAGCGAGTTCCAACCCGTGACTTCGCTCGACACTCGCTCGACACCCGCTCGAGCGAGATACCCTGTTTTGCTTAGATTTAGGGTTTTCTTAGAATAGCAGTGGTGTTTCAAATGGGTAGAGTTATAGGTGAAAATAACTCATATGAATAAGAGAGAAACAAAAAGAAAGAAAACAATTTATATAAAGAATATGTTCCGTGTCATAACGGGGACGGCGATACGTAACGCCCGGATGATTGACACGAGTCATCATAACGGGGACGGCGATACGTAACGCCCGGATGATTGATGAGTATGATTGATGAGTTAGTCACGTCATGACGGGGACGGCGATACGTAACGCCCGTATGACTGACGTGCCGGCAGGGACGGCGATACGTAACGCCTGTCGAGATTAAGTTAGTCACGTCATGACGGGGACGGCGATACGTAACGCCCGTATGACTGACGTGCCGGCAGGGACGGCGATACGTAACGCCTGTCGTGATATAATAATATGTTCCGTGTCATAACGGGGACGGCGAGACGTAACGCCCGGATGATTGACACGAGACTCATCATAACGGGGACGGCGATACGTAACACCCGGATGATTGATGAGTATGATTGATGAGTTAGTCACGTCATGACGGGGACGGCGATACGTAACGCCCGTATGACTGACGTGCCGGCAGGGACGGCGATACGTAACGCCTGCCGTGATATAATAATATGTTCCGTGTCATAACGGGGACGGCGAGACGTAACGCCCGGATGATTGACACGAGACTCATCATAACGGGGACGGCGATACGTAACGCCCGGATGATTGATGAGTATGATTGATGAGTTAGTCACGTCATGACGGGGACGGCGATACGTAACGCCCGTATGACTGACGTGCCGGCAGGGACGGCGATACGTAACGCCTGCCGTGATATAATAATATGTTCCGTGTCATAACGGGACGGCGAGACGTAACGCCCGGATGATTGACACGAGACTCATCATAACGGGGACGGCGATACGTAACGCCCGGATGATTGATGAGTATGATTGATAAGTTAGTCACGTCATGACGGGGACGGCGATACGTAACGCCCGTATGACTGACGTGCCGGCAGGGACGGCGATACGTAACGCCTGCCGTGATATAATAATATGTTCCGTGTCATAACGGGGACGGCGAGACGTAACGCCCGGATGATTGACACGAGACTCATCATAACGGGGACGGCGATACGTAACGCCCGGATGATTGATGAGTATGATTGATGAGTTAGTCACGTCATGACGGGGACGGCGATACGTAACGCCCGTATGACTGACGTGCCGGCAGGGACGGCGATACGTAACGCCTGTCGAGATGAGTTAGTCACGTCATGACGGGGACGGCGATACGTAACGCCCGTATGACTGACGTGCCGATGGGGACGGCGATACGTAACGCCCATCGAGAATAAGAAATAAAAGAAACCTATGGGGTTAAGAAATAAAGTGAAAAGTATAAGTATAAGTATAAGTATAAGTGAGAAGAGTAAGGTTGTATGTGATGATGGGTCTAGCTAAGATCTAAGTTTGTATGTGATGATGGGTCCAGCTAGGATCTCAGGTTGTATGTGATGTTGGGTCTAGCTAAGATCTAAGTTTGTATGTGATGATGGGTCCAGCTAGGATCTCAGGTTGTATGTGATGTTGGGTCTAGCTAAGATTTAAGTTTGTATGGTAAGATGAATAATTGATGTGTATGAGTTCCATGAGGTATGCTTATCAGTGATATGTTGATGAGTGTGATTATGTATGATGATAGTTGAGGTTATCTATGCTTTATTTCGTTAACTGTGTACTTACTGAGATTTCTAGTAAATCTCACTCTTTTATGTTTTACCTATTTTATCTATCATTCCTTATGGAATGATAGATGTTGTTGCAGGGATAGATAAATTGCGTTGAGACCCGATCAGCACTGGAGATTCTGAGGTACCCTGAGGGTCCTATGGAATGCTCCTCTCCGGTTGAGATGACCCGTACGTAATCAAGTGAAGAAGTAAGAGTATTGGATGATGGTAGGATATGAGTTTTTGTTTAGAGAAAACTAACTGGGTTATGTAAGAGTAAATACAGAATGTTGTTGTAAATACAATGTTATGAGTAGTGTAATTATAGTATGCCATGTGGTCTATTGATGCGAGAGTTAGATCTCTTTGCTCATATTGGGAATTTACTTCTTCCGGCTGCGATCGGCATTGCATTTCATTAGTAAGCTTAGATGCATGCATGCTGCTTTTTATATCTACGTAGGATAAGTAGCCTTGCGTTACTTGTCCGGATGCGTCGTTTTACGTTGTAATCGATGCGAAAAATCGGGGCGTGACAGATCAAACTCAGAGAAAGAGTAAAAGCTCTCAATACAAGTTTTCAAATAAAGATGAAGATGTATGCTATAGATGTAGTATGACTAGACATTGGTCACATACTTATCGTATGACTAAGCATTTGATTGACTTATACCAAACTTCTATAAAATGGAAAACAAATAAGTTTGAAATAAATTTTGTTGAACCATTAGATGCTTTAGCTTCTATAGATGGAGAATATATTGCACACTTTGATGTTTATGATTTCTTTGAGAATCTTAGTTTAGAATTGATCATTTAATTGAAGATGGAAATGTTCCATCAAATTAATATATATATTTTATTTTATAGTAAAGTTTTTTAATATTTTGTGACGTTTTGAAGTCATAAAAGATTTATATATTTTGTAGAATAATAGGTTATGCTGATAAACTTTTTATTTCTTAGTAAATGGTAGAGATATATATCTGGCTTACTACTACAATTCATATAATTTTTAAAAATAAGAAATATTTTTAAAATCTAACACTAAACAGAGCCTATGTCCATACCAATTAGGTTTTTCAAATCTAATTGAAAGTTCTGAAAAAACTTATATTATGTTGTCTTTGCCTAATGAAACAAAATTTTATATTGATGATGCTTTATTTTCTCCATAATCAAGAAGAAATTTATTGAGTTTTAAATATATACATCGTAATGATTATCATATTCAAACCACCAACGAAGCAGTAAAATGAATCTTCTCATTACTAAACATAAAATGATTTCAAGCCAGAAGCTCATACTAGAAAAGTTGTTTGCTCTTTCTTCTGGACTGTATTATACAAAAATGGAAACAATTTAATCATATGTGGTAATGCTAGGGCTGTAAAAAGACCGGATTAGACCGGTGGACCGGACCGAGACCCGTTGTCCCGGACCGAATTCCATTCGGTCCGGTCCGGTCCAAATTTTACATGGACCGATTAATTCCGGTTCGGTCCCGGTCCAAAGGATTTCTCCCCCTGGACCGGACCGGACCGGACCCCACATATATATTAATATTAATATTAATTAATATATTAATATATAATATATAATATATATTAACATATTAATATATAATATATACTCTTATAATATTAACATATTATTATTTATTGGTTGACTAGTTGTAGTATAAAAATTTAAATTATAATATATCTATATAGAATATTAATAATAACTTATAAGTAATAAGTGTATTATTATTATTTAATATATTATTACTAATTTATCACTATTTACTAACATATAAAATATATAATATACTAATGTAATAGTATTATTAGTTATAATTTACTAACATACTTAATATATAATATATACTAACATATTAATATATAATATATATTCTTATAATATTAACATATTATAATTTATAATAGTTAAATTTGGGTCAAAAAAATATTTGATCATTGTAGAATTTTAAATTAAATTTAACCCATTAAATCATATGGGGCACTTCTGGACCGGACCAGACCGCCCCTTAACCGAATTGGACTGGATCGGTATGGACCAAACTCCTGTTCAGTCCGGTCTAGGGTGAGAGAATTCTTGGACCGAATGGAATCGGTCCACAAATTTCTTAGATCGGATCGGACCATTTACACCCCTAGGTAATGCACTAAAAGTACATTTACCCAAAAATATTTATGACCTTGCATAATCGCCTTGGACATCTAGGATTAATAATGATAAGACGAATCATTAATGATAATTCATATAGGTATCCTTTAAAGAATTAGAAGATTATTTTGTCCAATGAATATATGTGCTTTATTTGTTTACAAGATAAATTGATTATCAAACCATCTCTCTCAAATGTTGTTTTTGAATCTCCATTATTTTTACAAAAGATTTATAGGAATATATGTGAGTTTATTTAACCATCAAGTTGATCATTAAGATACTTTATGATTTTTTAATTGATGCATCAAGTTGATGGTCATGTATTTGTCTAATTTCTACTAAATCATTTACTAAATCTCTTGCCTAAATAATGAAATTACGAATACAATTTTCTGATTATTCAATTAAAATTATTTGATTGGATAATACTTGTAAATTTATATCTCAAACTTTTGATAACTAATGCATTTTAATAAGAATAGACGTTGAACATCCTGTTGTCCATACATATACTTAAAACAGTTTAACTGAATTATTGATTAAAAGACTTCAGCTAATAGCTAGACATTTACTTAAGAAATCAAAGCTATCTTTTTCTATCTAGGGAAATACTATACTTCATGCATCATCCTTGATTCAGATTAGACTATTAGCATATTACAAATATTCTTTATTATAGCTTGCATTTGGTCAATAATCAAATATTTATCATCTTTGTATTTTTGAATGTATCATGTATGTTCCAATTATACCTTCAACACATACAAAGAGGGATCTCCAATGTAGATTTGGGATTTATGTTGATTTTTATTCTTCATCTATTACTAAATACCTTGAGTCTCTTGTAAGAGATATGTTTAAGACACGTTTTGAGAATTGTCATTTTGACAAATCTATATTTTTACCATTGGGTAATGAGAAGTCAGTACCTGAAGCACGACAAAAAATTACTTCAAAAAATAAAACTCTTTCCCAATTTGATCTTCATACAAATGAATGTAAACTAGAAGTTAGAAAAATTATCCATTTGCAAAGTGTTATAAATTAATTATCGGATATATTTAATGATATTAAAAGTGTATTAAAATTATATATTTATGCTGTTAATGTTCCAGCAAGAATTGCAATCCTTGAAAGTCAAGTTACCAAACAGTAATAAATAAGTCTAAGACACGTTTGAAGAGTGGATAACCTATTGGTACAAAGAACAAAATTTCTCAGAAGAGAAAAATATAAAATGAATTTGGTGTTCTTGAAGAATCCATACCTACAATACAGGCCACAAGAACAATTGATGTTCCAGAATAAATCAAATCTCATGTTTCAAGATCTCTTTAAAAAAAAAAATGAAGAGGTATTCCATGAAATATCTTTTCTTAAAGAATGACAAGTACCTGAAAATAATAAGATTTCTATAACTTCATAAGTACTGATGGTGTACATGAATGTTGTATTTTTTTTTTTAGCCATTAATTTTTCTTTCTAATAGATTTTCCTTGATAAGGTTTTAACGAGATATATTATTTATGGGTGGTTATCTAAGGGAGGGTATTGTAAACTGACTTAGTGAATCGGCTTGGGGAATAACCACTGCCTATACAAACTGCCTTTGTCCTCTTATATATATTAGAGCCGTTCATTTGTACAAACGTAATTTTTCAGTATTTGAATAAAATATTTTAAATATTTTCTGTTTTAATATTATTTTCTTTTAATTTTATAACAAATCGTATTTACTAAATCCGACTCACAATATTGGGGGGAAATTTAATTGACTTATGACCATTACATCCTCCTAATTTGCCCTCAATTTTTTGTATGCAATGTGTTGTCAGATGGCTACTAGTTTATCTTATCCCTCTATAATTATGGGGTAAAAAGTAAGAACAAAGAAAAAGAGTCTTCTACAATTCTACCTTCCAACGGAACATATCGCTACACATAATTTTTATTTTTTGAAAGGATATCACTACAGATAATAAATTTGTAAAATTATGCCATTGAAGCTATACCTGTGCCATTATTATATAAATTAGAATAATGATATGAACCTAATTATTTTACAATTCATTTACAGACAGTTGTAAACAGTGGCAGAACTAGAGATTTGTTTTAGGGGGAGTCAAGCAAAGTTAAAATAAAATACATAAAAAACTTTATTCTATTTATATATAATTTTTTATGCAGTATAGAATAATTTGATAGTAGATATGGCTCAATCACGGGTAATAATAATGGAGAACCCGGCGGAGACGGCGATACGTAACGCCCGTCAAGGTTCAGAAACAAGAATAAGATTTAAGAAAAAATACGAATAAGATAAGAATTTTGGAAAAAGAATCATTGCATGCTACGAAAGATCATGTACCAATAATCATATAAGTTTCATGTAAATGCATAAGTTTATTTGAAAATGGTACCTGAGTCATGCATAAGATATTCATGAATCATGTGTTAAGATAATTTATCATGATATATACTATTTTGTATTATTGATATATTCTTGTTAAGTTATTTGTGTACTTTTTGAGATTTCTTGAAAATCTCACTCTTTTAATCTTATCTATCATTTCATATGGGATGATAGACGATGTTGCAGGAATAGGTAAATTATCAGGAGACCCAGATGTTACAGGAGATTCTGAAGTACCTTGAGGGTGTTGCAGAACACTCCTCTCTTGATGGGATGATCTCTCCTATACGTGACAAAGTGAAATAACAAGATTTCAGGAAACAAATGATTATAGTAGGTATTTTGAGAAAACTAACTGGTTTATGTAAATATTTGATACATTATGTTATTGTAAGTCCGAAATTTTGAAAGTTGTAATTTTATTTCTACCATGTGATTTACTTATGCAAGAGTTAGGTTTTTTTGCATAACTACGGATATAGACTCTATTCTGCTACGAAATGCATCATATATATTAGTAAGTTTAGATGCATGCATAAAATTTCCGACACTTATGGGGGTATGTAGCCTAGTGCTACCTGTCCTGACGCTTCAGTTTACGTTAAAATCCAAATATAAATTGGTTGATAACGCCCAAAGAATAACGCGGTAATTGTAGTTCAGCTTTGTGGTGTCGATTCCACAGGGAGACAATTAAAAGAAAAGTAAAATAGCAAAGAAACAAAAAAAAAATTAAATGATTAATGAGGGAAGAAAAATTGACTTTAAATTAAAATTAAACAAAGTAAATAATGAAAAAGTAATCAAAATTGACGAACAGTAGAGTGTCGGGAATCCCTTGCACATATTCGGTATTTTTAATTATTTTCAATTCACTGATAACTCAATTGAGAATTCAATTCCGTAATTCTCAATCGAAAGATATAAAATTATAAACCAAAAATTAAATCAAATGTAATTCTTTGAAAAATCATTCATCACTTTAAATCACACAAATTTTTATTCACATTGAGAAAATCCAACGACGACAACATACCCAGGGAGCAATATTGCAGCAGAGAATTAAGTCAATATAAATAATCAATGGATCCAACAGTAATCAAAGAACAAATTCATTCAATAGAAAAAATATGACTGAATCTATAAATGAAATAAATTCTAAAATTATTCGGAAGAGAAAACACTAACAATATTTTGAGAATAATAAAACAAAGAATTTTAATAATTGAAAATCAAATACATAAATTAAAAATACCATCTAGTGTGCAAGTTCATCCCTAACCCTACTTGAAAATTTAGTTATCCATGAATAGGATAGACAACTAAAATCTCAAGAAGAAAATCATCATCTGCGTTCACGTTCGTACGTCTGGCGGCCGCAGCTTCACGTTTTCGTCTCCTGCTTCTTCTTCCGTTCGTCTCCCATATATATATATGTCTATCCACAAGTTAAGTCCCACTCCAGTTAAATTACCGTGCGGTTTGGCAAATTCATTTTAGTTGCCATGTGATCTTGGACCCCCTATCAAAAATAAAATAAAATAAAATAAAATAAAATAAAATAAATAAAAATATAAAAAGATAAGTAATGCTTGAAAACATCTCAATGTAAATAGAAATATAATTAAATAAAATAAGTGAAATCCAATCATTTCTATTTTCATTATTTGCAATTTAATCAAATATTAGGATATTTAGAGTACACTTTCGCGCACTCATCACACCCCCCAACTTACTCATTGCTAGTCCCTAGCAATTCTCATGCAAAAGAATGATGAAAGATACCAAAAACAGATCACACATAGAAGTCATCAAGTCACTTTTCAGAATCACATATCAAAACAATCTTAGAAATCTAATAACCCAATCACAATTAATCCACATATAGCAATCCACAGAGTGTGTGTGTGACCCAAACTATATCCATCCAACCACAAACCATGACACATGCAACATCAAGAACATCTCAAGCAAAAGTTTCAACTCCATAACTCACGAGTATAACAGTGTTTCGCGTAGGGGTTCTCTCTATGGAGTTAACAAGGGGTGTACACACACTCTCATAGAGAATTAGGCAATTATGTACAAGCAATAAGCAAACATTGATCTTATGATAAGAACACTAACAACTGAGAATTTCCACCACTCATTCCACAAGCATACTTAGGATCAGAATGATCAATACAAAAGGTTGTAGCGTAGCTCGGGTTAGGGGCTAAATGAAGAAAATGATAAAATGGATTCAAAAACTTCCAAGTACATACCACAGGAATCTTATTAAATATCTCAATAGACTACACTTTTCACCTGATGCACTCGTCTACTTTTCAGATCATCAAATACTACTTTTTCTTCTTCTTCAACTTCTCTTTTTTTTTTTTTTAAAAATTTGAAACTCAATCAATTGAACATTTTGCACTTGTACTCTTCCATTTTTCTTTTTTCTTTCTTTTTTTTTTTTTTTAATCACTCTCTATTTATTTATTTATTTTTTCTCAATAAAAGAAAATATGCAAATTCCACACTTAGCACACACTTTGAAGCAATAAGGGTAGGAAAAATTAGTGTATAGGCTATACTCCAATGTGAAGAGGTATGAATGATGTGGGCATATGAAAAGAAAAAGTCTACATGTGTTTGTTGGCTCAAAATTGGTTACTAAGGGTCTATGATGAGAGGGGTTAGCTTGAAAGGCTCAAACGTTAATCCTAAGTTGACCTTCTTTATATCCCAAGTATATCCACCATCTTACCACAAATCATGTAATGATATTCTCAAAAGAAGTGTCCAATTCAACAGATCAATGAACGCTTATCACAATTTTCTGCATTTGTAGGCTCTCAACCTATTTCAAAATTCACAAGAATACTTAAGCAAAAGATTTCTCTGGCCACATGTGTCAAACCACCATCTTACCACAAAGTTTGGATATGTGCATTAAAAATTCTGTGAATGCCTCAGCAAAATGATTAAGATAGGTTTGATGAATTCACCAAGATAGTCATGAATGAGCATGAATACACATGTAAAAAGGTGCCTGTGTGATACCTTTTTTTTTCACATAAAAATATGCCACAGAGTTCCAACAAACATCGTTCTCACCCCCCAACTTAAATGAAACATTGTCCTCAATGTTTAACAATCAAAACTAAATGGAGGGTACTGAAAAGGGTAGAATACACCTGGTGTAGGACGTAGGATGACTCGCTAAGCACTAGAGATGGCAAACTGGCACTAGCCTGCAAACAAAAATAAAGAAAACCAACAGCAACCAAAAAGAAAAAGAAAAGGGAAAAAAAATAAACGAAAAAAAAAAAAAAAAAAAAGCAAAAACAAAAACAAACAGAACAAATAAAAAGAAAACATACCTGCGTGGTGTGGTCAAGGTTGATAGACCGAGTCCGCAAATGGAATCTCTTCCACTTCCGAAACTTCCCTATCAATTAATATTTTAAGGCGCTGACCATTTACTTTAAAAATCATACCATCTTTAGGATCCTCTATTTCTACCGCCCCATTTTCAAAAACATTCTTCACTACAAAAGGGCCGGTCCACCTAGACCGAAGTTTTCCTGGGTGCTTATGGAGCCTAGAGTCATATAAAAACACTCGATCATTGGGCTTAAATGTTTTCCTCAAAATATTTTTATCATGAAACGCTTTCATTTTAGCCTTATAAATTTTAGAGTTCTCATAGGCATCATTCCTCAACTCCTCTAACTCGGTCAATTGAAATTTTCTGAATTTACCTGCTTCTCCTATGTCAAAATTGAAATGTTTGATAGCCCAATAGGCTCGATATAGGCTCGATGCTCGAGCTCCACAGGTAAATGACAAGGCTTTCCAAAAACAAGTCTATAAGGTAACATGCCTAAGGGAGTTTTGAAAGCTGTTCGGTAGGCCCAAAGTGCATCAACTAGTCTCAAAGACCAATCTTTGCGATCCGAGTTTACCGTTTTTTCTAAAATTTGCTTAATTTTCCTGTTTACAAGTTCTACTTGTCCACTTGTCTAGGGGTGGTATGCAGTAGAAATTTTATGTACTACCCCATATTTTTTTATCAAAGCCTCAAAGGAACGGTTGCAAAAATGTGTACCCCGGTCACTAATAATAGCACGTGGTGTACCAAACCGAGATAACACATTCTCTTTAAGGAATTTAATTACCGTCTTATTATCATTGTTCCTGCAAGCTGCTGCTTCCACCCATTTTGACACATAATCCACTGCCACAATAATATATTGATATCCAAAAGAAGGAGGAAATGGTCCCATAAAATCAATACCTCAACAATCAAAAATTTCAATCACTAAAATTAGGTTCAAAGGCATCATATTACGATGGGATATGGCTCTTAATTTTTGACACCTTTCACATGAACGATAATAGATGCTTGCATCCTTAAACAATGTGGGCCAATAAAATCCACACTGCAAAATTTTTGCAGCGGTTTTCTTCATTGAAAAGTGGCCTCCACAAGCTTGGGAGTGACAAAATTCCAAGACGCTAGCAATCTCTTCATCAGGAATGCAACGCCTCAAAATTTGGTCAGGGCAGTATTTAAAAAGAAGAGGGTCATCCCAATAGAAATTACGTACCTCAGTCATGAATTTCCTCTTATCCTGAGCGTTCCAATCCACCGGTATCTCACCTGTAGCCAAATAATTCACAATATGAGCAAACCATGGTAGAGAAGTAATAGAAAGTAAATGCTCATCTAGAAAATCATCCCTGATTGGCAGATGGTCAGAGGTTTCCTCAAATGTGAGTCTCGAGAGATGGTCGGCCACTACGTTCTCCACTCCTTTATTGTCTTTGATGGTGATGTCAAATTCCTGCAAAAGTATAATCCACCGTATTAGTCGTGCCTTAGCATCTTTCTTTGTGAGAAGGTACTTAAGGGCTGCATAATCTGTGAAAATAATAATAGGAGAACCAATCAAATAAGAGCGAAATTCATCCAAAGCAAACACTACAGCTAGCAACTCTTTTTCAGTGGTTGAGTAATTCATTTGAGCACTATTTAGAGTCCTACTAGCATAGTAAATAACAAAGGGCTTCCCCTCCCTTCGCTGTCCAAGAACAGCACCTACAGCATAATCACTAGCATCATACATAATCTCAAAAGGCAAAGTCCAATCCGGTGGCTGCATTATAGGTGCTGAGGTAAGCTTGCCAATTAGCATTTTAAATGCCTCTTGACAAGCTTGTGTCCACTCAAATGGGGCATCTTTAGCTAGGAGGTCACATAGTGGTCTGGATATAGTGGAGAAATTCTGTATGAACCTCCTATAAAAGCCCGCATGACCAAGAAATGATCTCACATCTTTTACTGTCTTAGGCGTAGGCAGTTTAGAAATTAATTCAATCTTGGATTGATCAACCTCTATCCCTCTGGAAGAAATAATATGCCCTAAAACAATACCTGAAGGTACCATAAAGTGGCATTTTTCCCAATTTAAAACCAGTTCCTTCTCCTCACAACGAGTCAACACTTTCTCTAAATTCAATAAACATGCATCAAAAGAGGATCCAAAAACAGTCAAGTCATCCATAAAAACTTCCATGCTATTTTCAATCATGTCACTAAAGATACTCATCATGCAACGTTGAAAAGTGGCAGGTGCATTACACAATCCAAATGGCATTCTACGAAAAGCATAAGTACCAAAAGGACAAGTAAAAGTGGTTTTATCCTGATCTTCTAATGCAATTTCAATTTAATAATAGCCAGAATAACCATCCAAGAAACAGTACAAAGGATGACCAGCCACACGCTCAAGAATCTGATCAACAAAAGGGAGAGGGAAATGGTCTTTCCGGGTGGCGGCATTCAATTTTCTATAATCAATGCACATCCGCCACCCAGTCACAAGCTTGGTGGGGACTAACTCTCCCAGGTCATTCTTCACTACAGTAACACCAGACTTTTTAGGAAACCTGTGTCGGACTAACCCATTTACTATTAGCAATAGGATATATGATTCCTGCGTCTAACAGTTTTAATACTTCATTTTTCCCCACTTCTTTCATAGTGGGATTAAGCCTACGTTGTGGGTCTCTACGAGGGCTAGCTTTTTCCTCCAAATTAATTTTATGTGAACAAATCAAGGGACTAATACCTTTTATATCAGCAATGCTCCAACCTAAAGCTGACTTATGCTCACTGAGAACCCGAATTAATTTCTCACCTTGAGACTCAGACAATTCAGATGAGATAATAACAGGAAAGGTATCACCTGGACTAAGGAAAACATGCTTCAAACCCTTAGGCAAAGGCTTCAATTCAACTTTGGGTGCTTCCATGCTTGAAGGAATTTGTCTTTCACTCTTCTCGGGCAACTCCTCGAACTTCGGTTGCCATTTCTGTGTGCCGTAATCTTGAGTTCTGTTGAAAATAAAACAAATATCGACTATATCAGATGAATCAGTAATGGAATCAAACTCAGAATTAACCAGAAAATGCTCAAGGGGATCAAAATCATGAGTTTCCAAAACTCCCCTATCCATCAGTGAATCAATCATATATGTCTGGTGGCACTCATGATCCTCCTCCGGTTGTTTTGCAATATGGAAGACATTCACCTCTAGAGTCATGTTTCCAAAAGATAGCTTCATAAGCCCATTCCTGCAATTGATAATAGCATTAGCAGTGGCAAGGAAAGGCCTACCTAAAATCAGATGAATTTTAGAAGTAGTATCAACAACAGAGGTAGTATCTAAAATCAAGAAATCAACAGGATAATAAAATTTATCAATTTGAATTAAAACATCCTCTACCACCCCCCGGGGTACTTTGACTGAACGGTCAGCCAATTGCAATACCACAGTGGTTGGTTTGATTTCTCCTAGCCCCAACTGCAAATAAATAGAATAAGGCATAAGATTCACACTGGCTCCTAAATCTAGCAAAACTTGTCCAAACTCCTGATTTCCGATGCTGCATGCGATGGTTGGGCACCCGGAATCCTTGTACTTGGGAGGAATCCGTTGCTCAATCAGAGCACTAACTTGCTCTGTCAAGAACGCTGTCTTCTTCACGTGGTGTCTCCTCTTGACTGTAGACAAATCCTTGAGAACTTTTGCGTAAGTAGGAACTTGTTTAATTACATGCAAAAGAGGGAGATTGACTTTTACCTGTTTGAGATTCTCCAGGATTTCATTGTTAGGATCCATAGTTAGCTTGCTTGATTTCAGAGCTTGAGGGAATGGTACCTTAACATGGCTCTTTGTCACATCTAGTTCCTTGGGTAGCTCGGGAGCACTACTATCTTGATCCTTCTCCACATCCTCTGATTTATCCGTTGTTGGGATGTGTGATGAGTTACCACTACGAGTCACAATGGCATTCATTCATATCCTTCAAATTCTCTTGTGCCATGTGTTGACCATGGGGAGTGGACTAAGCTTGAGAAGGAAACTTACCTCGCTCAGTCACACTCAAGGAGCTCATCAGTTTTGACACTTGATTCTTTATCTCTTTATTTTCTTCCACAACCTGCGTAATCAAATATTCAAACTTTTGGTTAGTCTTATCATGTGCTTCAATAAAAGCATGTAAAGTGTCTTCTAAAGGACTCCTAGACGATGTAGGTGCATGATATGGTGCAGGATATGATCTAGTGGATTGTGCAGGTGGTGCAGGTAATGCAAGTGGCTGGTTTTCGGACTTCCAGCTAAAATTGGGGTGATTACGCCACCCCGGATTGTAAGTCTCAGAGAAAG
Source organism: Platycarya longipes (assembly GCA_036559045.1). NCBI lineage: Eukaryota > Viridiplantae > Streptophyta > Magnoliopsida > Fagales > Juglandaceae > Platycarya > Platycarya longipes. The sequence goes on from CM071801.1 coordinate 25,325,599, forward strand.
GTGTAAAAGGTTTCTTGTACATGCCTAAGGCATTACATTGTTCCTCATACAACCCTCTCATCTCAGCAAATGTGGGACACTCTTGGACGAGATGATCTACCCCTCCACACACAAAACATGGCCCAGAAGACTCTGCATGATTAGCCAAGTGTGCTGGCTTCAAGTCCTTGGCCTTTAGCAATTCTAACTCCCTAGTAAGCACCTCAACCTTAACCTTCAAGTTGTCTTCCTCCCTAAGATGGTAAATTCCACCACCGTTTTGGTTCCCTATAGGTCGTGACCTATTTGTGCTCTCAGTCGCACTAGGTCCAGTCCAAGTGTGAGCTTTTTCAGCGAGCTCATTGAGGTACTCTATGGCCTCATCAGGATTTTTCTGCAAGAACTCACCATTACACATCATCTCCACAAATTGACGCTCTCTAGGTGTAAGCCCCTCATAGAAGTAACTCACCAGACGCCAACTCTCATACCCATGGTGAGGGCACATACTCAATAGCTCCTTAAATCTCTCCCAAGATATATATAAAGTCTTACTGTCCTTCTGTGCAAAAGTGGAGATCTGTCTTTTTAAAGCATTGGTCTTATATTGGGGAAAATATTTATTAAAGAAAGCCTGAGTCATCTCATTCCACAACCCAATGGATCGTGGTCTCAGCGAGTATAACCAACTCTTAGCTCTATCCTTCAAAGAAAAAGGAAAGAACTTAAGTCTCACAATGTCATCAGTTGCATTTTGACTATGAAAAGTCGCAACTACCTCCTCAAATTCCCTAATATGCACATATGGATTTTCATTTTCCAACCCATGAAAAGTGGGGAGTAGCTGTATCACTCCCGTTTTAACATCAAGTTGACGCGTATTGGGTGGAAACATTATGCATGACGGTGTGACTGTGCGTGTAGGGTGGAGGTAATCCTGAAGGGTCCTAGTGGGTTGATCCTCGTGTTCACTCATATTTTCAGAAACAGAAGAAGTATCAAAGAAAGGATTAGAAAAATTAGACACTAAATTTGACTCTATCACAGGCCTACAAGCAAAGCGACCTAATGTGTCTCTATACCTATTATGCATGCCAAAAAAAAAAACTAATGCAGCAAGTAAAAAGAGGGAATGAAGTTACCGCCTTTACAAACTGCTGAAAAGAAAAAAAAAACTATCCAACAATTCTTCTACCGTCTCCCCGGCAACGGTGCCAAAATTTGATAACGCCCAAAGAATAACGCGAAAATTGTAGTTCAGCTTTGGGGTGTCGATTCCACAGGCAGACAATTAAAAGAAAAGTAAAATAGCAAAGAAACAAAAAAAAAATTAAATGATTAATAAGGGAAGAAAAATTGACTTTAAATTAAAATTAAACAAAGTAAATAATGAAAAAGTAATCAAAGTTGACGAACAGTAGAGTGTCGGGAATCCCTTGCACATATCCGGTATTTTTAATTATTTTCAATTCACTGATAACTCAATTGAGAATTCAATTCCGTAATTCTCAATCGGAAGATATAAAATTATAAACTAAAAATTAAATTAAATGTAATTCTTTGAAAAATCATTCATCACTTTAAATCACACAAATTTTTATTCACATTGAGAAAATCCAAAGACGACAACATACCCAGGGAGCAATATTGCAGCAGAGAATTAAATCAATATAAATAATCAATGGATCCAACAGTAATCAAAGAACAAATTCATTCAATAGAAAAAGTATGACTGAATCTATAAATGAAATAAATTCTAAAATTATTCGGAAGAGAAAACACTAACAATATTTTGAGAATAATAAAATAAAGAATTTTAATAATTGAAAATCAAATACATAAATTAAAAATACCATCTAGTGTGCAAGTTCATCCCTAACCCTACTTGAAAATTTAGTTATCCATGAATAGGATAGACAACTAAAATCTCAAGAAGAAAATCATCATCTGCGTTCACGTTCGTACGTCTAGCGGCCGCAGCTTCACGTTTTCGTCTCCTGGTTCTTCTTCCGTTCATCTCCCATATATATATATGTCTATCCACAAGTTAAGTCCCACTCCAGTTAAATTACCGTGCGGTTTGGCAAATTCATTTTAGTTGCCGTGTGATCTTGGACCCTTTATCAAAAATAAAATAAAATAAAATAAAATAAAAATATAAAAAGACAAGTAATGCTTGAAAACATCTCAATGTAAATAGAAATATAATTAAATAAAATAAGTGAAATCCAATCATTTCTATTTTCATTATTTGCAATTTAATCAAATATTAGGATATTTAGAGTACACTTTCGCGCACTCATCAGGGATGTCACAGGCTGACTACTACAATTCACACAATTTTTAAAGATAATAAATATTTTTAAAATCTAACACTGAACAGAGTTTATGTCCATACCATATTAGATTTGTCAAATCTAATTGAAGGTTTTGGAAAAGCTTATATTATATTTTTTTTGTCTAATACACCAAATTTTATATTGATGATATTTTATTTTCTTCACAATCAAGAATAAATTTATTGACTTTTAAATATATACGTCGTAATGATTATCATATTAAAATTACTAACGAAGGTAGTAAAATGAATCTTCTCATTACTAAAACTAAAATGATTTCAGGTTAGAAATTCATATTAGAAAAGTTGTTTGCTCTTTCTCCTGGATTGTATTATACAAGAATGAGAACAATTTAATCATATGTGGTAATGCACTAAAAGTACATTTACCCCAAAGTATTTATAACCTTGCATAATTGCCTTGGATATTTAGAATCAATAATAATAAGACGAATCATTAATGATAATTTATATAGATATCCTCTAAAGAATTAGAAGATTATTTTACCCAATGAATATCTGTGTTTTGTTTGTTCACAAGATAAATTGATTATCAAATCATCTCTTTCAAATGTTGTTGTTGAATCTCCATTATTTTTACAAAGGATTCATGAGGATATATGTTAGCCTATTTAACCATCAAGTTGATCATTAAGATACTTTATGATTTTTTAATTGATGCATCAAGTTGATGGCCATGTATTTGTCTAATTTCTACTAAATCATTTACTAAATCTTTTGCCTAAATAATGAAATTACGAGCACAATTTCTTAATTATCCAATTAAAACTATTTAATTGCATAATACATGTGAATTTACATCTCAAACTTTTGATAACTATTGCATGTCTATAGGAATAGATGTTGAACATCTTGTTGTTCATACATACACTAAAAATGGTTTAACTGAATTATTGATCAAAATGCTTCAACTAATAGATAGACCTTTACTTAAAAAATTAAAGCTATCTGTTTCTATTTATAAATATGTTATACTTCATGCATCATCCTTGATTCAGATTAGACTATTAGTATATCACAAATATTCTCTATTACAACTTATACTTGGTCAATAATCAAATATTTCTCATTTTTGTATTTTTGGATGCATCATATATGTTTCAATTGCACCTCCAACACATACAAAGATGGGTCCCCAATGTAGATTTGGGATTTGTGTTGATTTTTATTCTCCATCTATTATTAAATACCTTCAGCCTTTTGCAGGAGATATGTTTAAGACGCGTTTTGAGGATTTTCATTTTAACGAATTATATTTTTTCACCATTGGGTAACCAGAAGACAGTGCCTAAAACACGATAGGAAATTACTTGAAAAAATAAAACTATTTTTCAATTTGATCCTCGTATAAATGAATGTAAACTAGAAGTTAGGAGAATTATCCTTTTGCAAAATATTATAAATCAATTATCGAATATATTTAGTAATACTTAAGGTGTAGTAAAATTATATATTCTTGCTGTTAATACTCCAGCAAGAATTATAATTCTTGAAAGATAAGTTATCAAACAATAATAGATGAATTTAAGACACGTTTGAAGAGTGGACAACCTATTTGTGCAAACGATAAAATGAATTTAGTGTTCTTGAAGAGTCCATACATACAACACAGGCCACAAGAATAATTAATATTCCTGAAAAGATCAAATTTCCTATTTCAATATCTCTTTAAAAAGAATTTTCTGAAAAGTTATTCCATGAAATATCTTCTCTTAAAGAATGACAAGTACCTGAAAATAACAAAATCTCTATACATTTCATAAGTACTGATGGTGTACAGGAATATTGTATTTTTTTTTTTTTGCCATTGATTTTTCTTTCCAATGAATTTTCCTTGATAAGTTTCTAACGAGACATATTGCTCATGGGTGGTCATCTAAGGAAGAGTGTTGTAAACCGACTTGGGGAATAACCACTGCCTATACAAACTGCCTTTGTCCTCCTATATATTGGGGCGTTCATTTGTGCAAACGTAATTTTTCAATATTTGAATAAAATATTTTAAATATTTTCTCTTTTAATATTATTTTCTTTTAATTTTACAACAAATTGTATTTACTAAATCTGGCCCACAATACTGGAGAAAATTTAATTGACTTATGACCATTACATCCTCCTAATTTGCCCTCAATTTTTTTAACCACGTGTTGTCGGATGGGCACTAGTTTATCTTATCCCTCTATAATCATGGGGTAAGAAGTAAGAACAAAGAAAAAGAGTCTTCTACCATTCTACCTTCCAATGGAACATATCGCTACATATAACTTTTTGTTTTTGTTGAAAGAATATCAATACACATAATAAATCTGTAAAATTATGTCATTGAAACTATACCTATGCCATTATTATATTAATTAGAATAATGATGCGAACCTAATTATTTTACAATTCATTTTATAGACAATTGTAAATAGTGGCGGAATTAGAGATTTGCTTTATGGGGGCCAAGTAAAATTAAAATAAAATATATAAAATATTTTTTGTTCTATTTATATACAGTTTTCTATGTGGTATAGAACAATTTGATAGTAAAACTTATAATAAAAATAAAATACGTTAAATACAATATATTATTAAAAAATATATATAATATGTCATGAACATGTCATCATAATAAAAATATATTAGAAATCATCCAACTTTTTTTTTATTTTTTATTTTTATCTATAAAAAAAATGTCATCATGTTATTATACCGTTTTATTTTATATGAGATGTATTTTATTTTTAAATTAGATTAATTTTGTAAAGGAGGGCCAATATAATTTTTAGAGAGGGAACCAACACAAAATAAAATTAATATTATCCTACAAATTATAAAAAAATAAACATATTTTATTTTTTTTCTTAAAAAAAAACATATATCTTTTTTTTCAAATTTTTTTTAGGGTATGGGTGGGGCCCGTGGGGAGGGGGGGCCCTGCCCCAACGTGGCTCCTCCACTGGTTGTAAATAATGTGACCATTTTATTAATGGAAAATGATATACAAATAACACAAATATACAACATATTTCACAACAAGTGTTAAGTGAGGGGTAATTCTGTAAAATATTATATTTATATAAAGTGTTTTACAGAATTACTCCTCATTTAACACTTGTTGTAAAATATGTTGTGTAATTGTGTTGTGTGTGTATCACTTCCTTTATTAATTTATATCATTCAAAATATTTATTTTTTTAAAAGAATTTTGAATTTCTTAACTATATTGAAATTTTAAGGCGAGGTTTGGATTGAGAGATGAGTTGAACTCATCTCAAATTTATCATTATACTCTTTCAAATTTTCACATAAAATATAATAAACAACTCAATATTTTCAAATCTCAATTCAATTTTTTAAAGTTTTAAAATAATAAATAATATTAGAATGTTATTTTATTTAAATATGAAATAATTGTTTTTATTTTATACATGATTTGAAAAGTTATAAAAAATATTACACTACAAGAAAAAAAAGATATTTGTGACACTTTAATTACTATCAAAAGGACTATTTACGACAAAAACAGTCTGTTTTCATTACAAATAGTCATTCTAATTACAATTAAAGTGTCACAAATATCTATTTTTTTTTGTATTGTTATTTTATGGGTTCTGCAACTCCCACTGAAAAAAGACACTAATTGTGAGAGGAGGCCCATCTAGGATCAACCGAGCCTTAGGCCCAGCTCAGAACCAAAGTAAGCCTAACACCCTGTTGAGCAGCTCGGGACTCGGGAAGGAGGGCAACCCAAGGATATGCGGGATGCAATGACGTTAGCGGAGTGAGTTGTACGACAGGGAAAGCCGAGTCAGGAAGTGTCTGACACACTTTTCACCGCATTAAATGCAAAAGACTGTTGAGGCCACATCGCATTAAATGCAAATATGACAAAAGCAAGTTGCGCATCCCTTCGCATTAAATGCACTGTAAGCAAATACTATTTTGCATTAAATGCGAGTCAGGAGGCCAAACACGTGTTTAGATAAAGCAAAGATTGATATGGGTTGGAGGGGACGACTCGCCACCTGCTCAGACTATGGTAGAAAGGCCGCTCAGGCACGTCAAGGAGATAATGATGACAAAGGACGAATGGGACGTCCATCCTATCCCTCGGGGTGCCAGGTACTAACCCACACCTATAAATAGCGAAGAACACCACGACGCGCAGGTTAAGCCTGATTTGTTTTCACAAACCATCTTATCTCATCTCAAACTCATCATTATACTTTTTTAAATTTTCATGCAAAATAAAATAAAGAATTTAATTTTTTTAAATTCAAAAACAGTTTTTTCAAATTCTAAAACAAAACTAAAATTAAAAAAATATATTACAATAATATTTTATTCTTTTTTTAATTTTTATCATATATCATCTCATATCATCTCTAAAAACCAACCAAGCTTAAGTTATCAATCTCTAAACTCTCACTTGTTCTAGCATTCTCACTACTCATCTGTCTGACTTTGGCATTGGAGTGGCCTAAAGTCAACCACCGTCTCCCTCTTCTACACTTGTGTATGTGCTGCTTGTTTGAACATTGCTGAATAGCCTAGGCCGCAGGAACAACCTCAAGACTGATAATGTGCACCAAATGGTATTTTGTGTGTGTGTGTGTGTTTTTATTTATTAAAGCACACTAATACTTTAACAAACACACACACATACTTAAGACAAAAAAGAACATATAATATGTCCATTTTCGGTGGGAGTATCACTTTTCTTGTTGTATCACCATTATTCTTATCTTACATGGCTTATGTTTTCTATTCTCACATCACGTTGATCTCTTTGAGTTTGGACAAAAAATCATGTCTCAAACATGGAATCTCATTTTAATTTTTTGAAAATTTTAAATAAAATAGCATACAAAATTATAGATTTAGTAACTATAAAGAAATGATGGGAGATTTTTTCCACAACAGACGAAGGAAGGAGATGGCGTAAGAAACAATCTGACGGGAATACAATATCTTTGACATAAAGACGCTACCCTTATTGCCAATTGGTGAGCACTTGTGTTTGCACCACAGCCTCATTTATTTATCCAATAATGCTCACGAAAAGGAAAAATGATGCCAATTTGTTTTTCAGTAAAATGTAAACTTGAAACACACCTTTATGATCTTTAATTCTCTGCCAAAGGCGTGATTGGCATATCCTTCGATCCGATTTGGAGTTTGAAACTCTCCTCTCCCAAATGTATCAATATATATATATATATATATGATAATTATAAAGAAAGAATTAAAAGAAAAACAGTAATTAAAATAAAGATTGATCTAATATCCTATTTATGTTAAATCATAAAAATAGAGATGAAAAGTAAGAAATCAATAGACGATCTAGAAATAATTTGATTATGAATTATTGATTTTTTTTTCTATTTTAGGTTCACTTAATTTATATCTTTCTATTTTTTTGAATTCAAAAATCCAAATGATAGAATTTGATTATTATTTTTTTAGTGTTCTTTTGTTATAAAACTAAAAAGAAAACTACTACTATTGCAAGAAAAATATAAAAGAAACTCTTAAGAACTGAAACTTTCTTTCTCTCTTTATATTTTCTTATGAATTTCATAACAACTGAAACCCATATTTATAGGCGTTGAAATTACTATGCAAGTTACTATGCAAGACTTAAAATAATGATAGTGGGGTCATTCACAAAATAATTAAGGGGGCGGGGACCGCCCCTAATAATTCATAACACTCCCCCTTGAATGACCACCCATAAAAAATCTGCCTCGTTAAAACCTTGCCAAGTAAAAACTCAGTGGGAAGAAAAACCAATGGCAAAGGAAAAAGAGTACAGTCTTCTTATGTATCCACAAGTGCTTTAAGATTGCCTCATTAAAACCTTGCAAAGGAAAACCCAGTGGGATAAAACCTTAGCGAAGGAAAAAGAGTACAATTAGCACAAGTCTTCAGGACTTTTACTCCCCCTGGAAAGTGCATGACGATAGTTTTTGAGTCTTCACATTTTAATATTCTGCACAATTTTCTTGAATGTCGCAATTGGTGATGCCTTCGTGAATAAATCTGCCAGATTATCACTTGATCGTATATTTGATATATCCTCCTTTGATTTGAATGATACAAGCAGCATTATCTTCGTATAAAATTGTTGAGCTATCATTGATTATGAAATACCATACTTTTCTTGGATATGTTGAGTCATTGATCTCAGCCAAATATACTCTCGACTTGTTTCATGAATTGCAATAATTTCTGAGTGATTTGAAGATGAAAAATAATATCTGATTGACAGACTTAATAGACATCTGATACCTGCAGTAATACTTAAACTCCCCCTGATAATATGCGTTAGTGTTTCAAGTAATAAGCAAATATGATTTCAGTATATATAACAAGTTAAGAATTCAAACACGATCTCCAACTAAATAATGCATTAGAGAGAGTATGATAATATTTTCATCTAAAATTTTCTCCCCCTCATTCGGCGTTATTAGGGAGAACTTGTTTATATACGGCGGAGATAACATTGGAAACCATCTATGTATGATAAAAGCTGTAAAAGCTTTGAGGTCTAATATTATCAGTTCGGCGGAAAATCAAATCCGCTTGACATTGTGGACAAACGAGATCTTGAAGAGATTTGAAGGCTTCGGGTTGTTTGTTTAAATATAACCAATTTTACCATTGGTTTACTCCAGCAAAAAGATCTCGCATTCCTCATAGATTCAGTTGTTGTTCATTCAGAACGATATTATGTCTGATAGAAATTCTAATGTCCCAGATTTAAACCATGAACCTTTTATACCTCAACCACTTATATTTTCTCATGAGGCTGTAAACACCATGATAGGAGCAGAGATATATCTTTCTAGTAAATCCGATCCTGAAATTGTTGCAGCATCAAGAACCCTCAGTGCTCAATATGCAGCCTCTCTTACAACCATGTCTCAGAGGCTACTGGCGAGAACGGGTGAGGTTGATCATCTTAAAAATCAAATATCTGAGTTGCATCAAACTCTTGCAACTAAAGATAGAAAAAATAAAGATTTAAGACAAGAAAACAAGGAGCTGAAGAAACTTGTAGACTGGTATTCTCGTGACCTGAAAACACGAGTAGAAGAGCTGGAACGAGAGAGAGCTCAGATACAAAGTCAACAACAGCAGCTAACGGCAGAAGTTCAGCGTTTACAAGAAAATAGGGATAGCTGTAATTAATCTCGCTGGCTTTTGAAATTATGCATCCAGCATATCTTGTAAAGTGAGATTTGAAGAGATGATGATTTGTCTTGTTCTTATTTCCATTTCTATAAGAACCGTCTTTAGCTTCATTTAGTACGCATCAAATCTTCTTCTCATATCTATAATTCATATGTATTTGTATTCTTATTCTACAAATTTCCAATGGCTCATCAATTTCCTTTTACTATTTCTCACGATCAACATATGAGGTGTCCTTCACCTCAATTACAAGTTGTTCCTGCATCTTCCGCAGGTGCCATGTTGCAGCAAGCAAATGATCTGGCTAATAAGTCAAATCGTGAAGCTGTTTATGAGCTGGTGACTCTCGGCACCAGATACTCCTCCTCTATTGTCGGATTTTCCAACCGATTACAATCCAAAAATCGTGAAATTGAGGAGCTTAACGAGAAGGTTTCCGTACTTCAATGACTTGTTCAAGAGTCTGACAGAAAAATTGCAGACTTAAAGCAAGAGAATAAGGATTTAAAATCCTTACTTGCCTCTTCATTTCGACTGCCTAATCCTTTAGATAAGGATGGTATGTTGCTTTATGAAGAGCAAATGCATTTGAGAGATGAGGCTAGAAGTCTCAAATTCTTGTAACTCATCTATCAATTGAATAATAAGATCTTTCCTTTTCAAATGCATTCCTTGAATTTATAGTAGCCCTTGTAATCTCTTCAGGAGTTCTAACAAGGTAAATCATCAACGTAAACTGGAATAATAGCAAATCCGGATTCTGATAAAACATATGGGCATATAGGATTATTCTTAAATCCTTCTTTCAATAGATACTCGTTGATTCAATTATACCACATGCGTCCGGATTGCTTTAACCCATATAAAGATCTCTGAAGCTTTATAAAGTACATACTCCTAAATGTACTTGGATTAAATGCTTCAAGTATCGTATATCTTTATATATGTAATGATCTAATGATCCTTATAAATATGCAGGGACCACATTCATTAACTGCATATCTAATCCCTTTGTAATAACCAAATCGATTAAAAATATGAATGTGATTGCATTCATACCAAGGAAATATGTTTCCTCATAACTATTCTCGGGTTTCTGCAGGAAACCTTGTGCGACAAATTATACCGCACAATTTCATTTCGCATTACGCTTTCGTATAAATACTCATTTATATCTGACAGATATTACACCCTTTGGTGTTTGGACAACAGGTCCAAATGAATCTCGCTTCACTAGCGAGTTTAATTCAGTTTTAATAACTGCTTTCCATTTTGGCCAATCATTTCTACGTCGACATTCTTCGACGGATTTTGGCTCACTTTCTTCATTACTTCTGGTAATGTCAAGTGTTATCATATATGTTGTCGACAACAGTTTTATTTCTATTCATAAATTTTCCAGTACTCATGAAATGTATTGAGATCTCATTGTTCCTCTTCAGAGGAAAACATTTCATGAAACACCTCTATAGGAGGTTCCTCTTCAGGAGGTTTATACTCTTCAGGAGTTTTCTCTTCAGGAGTTATACTCTTCAGGAGTTATACTCTTCAGGAGTTACCTCTTCAGGAGTTACACTCTTCAGGAGTTACCTCTTCAGGAGGTTTCCTCTTCAGGAGGATTATATTTTATACAGAAAATACGGTCTCTTCATGAGCACCGATTTTTTTTTCTTTTTCTTGTGCACCAATAGGTCTTTAACGTTTTAGACGTATCTTAGACTCATTTATTGCAATTTTAACAACTCGTCCTTCAGGGACTTTAATTCTTGCTTAAGCATTAACAGCAGTAATATATGATTTTACAACACCTTTAGTGTCAGTAAATACATTATGTAATTGATTTGCAACATTTTGCAGATAGATAATCATCTGAACTTCTGGTTCACATTTATTTGTAAGAGGATCAAATTTAAACGGGGCTTTATTATCCCAAGTAATTTCTTATCGTGCTTCAGGCAACGATATTTCATTATTTCAAAACATGATGAAATATTAATAAGCTTATATATAAAAGCTTAGCATAAGTAAATCAAGTGTTTGGCCGTACAACAGGTACGTGACTACTGTTTAGTCATACCACATCTATGACAAACATCTTCATTTTTTTATGAAGAATTATTCTGAGTGCTTTTTCCCTTCTCTGAGTTGGATCACTTCTGGTGATACGATATATTTTTATCATCTTTAGTGTTGTCGCTTTTGGGACCAACACTTCTATAATTTTTCTACCACGTCTACACCCTTAATTCCTTTGAAAGGATGCACTGTTTACTTCTGAGAATTGTGTAAATTTGATATTATTAATAGGACGTAACTGGTGTAACAAAAACTCATTATTTAGCTCAATTACTGGAAGACAAAATAAAAGTTCAGAATATTTGTTGAACTTTCACTGTCGATATTGCTACTGCAGGAGCACATTCGAGGTATGAAAAATAATATATGTCTTCTTTTATATATCATCATCAGTGACATTTTCACTGCATAATTTTAATATTAAGCTAATTTTAAAGAGTGCAGAATATTTAATACCACTCTTAAAATCTTGCAACTTCAAGTGCAATAAGTCATAATGATCTTTTGAGAGGATTACATCTTCTGGTGCTTATATCACTCTCTTAATTCATTTCACACAGTAAGATGATTTTTCAGCATGAGATACACAGTACGGTCCTTCAGGGACACATGATTTTCTTCTATGATTGTATCTTTCAAGTTCATCATCATATCCAAATAGATCTCATCAAGGATCCTGGATAAAAACATTTTTCAGAAATGTCAATAGTAATAAATCTCAATATTTGACATTATATTACAAAAATAAATCTGTGAATTTAAGAAATATATTCACATTATCATGAGAATAAAAATAAAATTTTATCAAGTAATATTCAGCAATATTACCTTTAATATTTATTTCGAGGACTGCAAATAATATATTGAAAAACTTACTTGAAGTAGAAGACCACTAGCTTCAGTATCGGTAGAACCTCGTGCTGATAACGTGTTATAAAACTAAAAAGAAAATTACTACTATTGCAAGAAAAATATAAAAGAAACTCTTAAGAACTGAAACTTTCTTTCTCTTTTTATATTTTCTTATGAATTTCATAACAACTGAATCCCATATTTATAGGCGTTGAAATTACTATGCAAGTTACTATGCAAGACTTAAAATAATGATGGTGGAATCATTCACAAAATAATTAAGAGGGGCGGAAACCGCCCCTAATAATTCATAACATTTTTGATTTTTTTTAATTTTTTCTCAAAAAAAAGAGCTTTAATTCTCTCTTTCCCCTCTCCTCGTGATAACATGATTCATTAAAGAAATATAAAAAAAATTATTATTATTATTATTTTGCATCAGAATCATCTTTTGACCGTGTGCAAAGTCGAGAAAAAAAAGCCCGTGCCTGTGGCGTGGACGATTAGTGGAAGGAAATACTTTCCAACTTAGCTAGGGTCCCTGATTCCACACTCCAATAAATAACACGTGTCTTAGAATTCTTGAAGCTATTAGGGATAGCTTTTGAATTTGGATATTCGATGATCAGAGATTGAATTTGTGAAGTTATTCGACACAAAGTGTATATACTACGATTTATCAATGTCTCAATTAAAAAATAAAAAAAATTAAAAAATAAAAACAAACAGATAATACGTAATGTCCCTCCCGGCCACCTGGATTTAATTTTAGCAAGACTTCAATATTAACACATTACAAAAAAAAAAAATAGATTTTTATTATCAATTAATTATGACGAAATAATTATTAACAATTAATTTTGATTATAAATAATTATTTTATTAAAATTAATTGACTACAAATAAGTAATATTCTTATATATCATTAATTTCTTTTTTGCATTTTTAGTTAAAAAGAGATCTTATACAAGTTAATTTAACTTTTTACATTTTTAGTTAAAAAGAGATCTTATAAAGATTAATTCATTTGATATAATATGTTAGACTATAAAATTATTTTTATTATAAAATAAATTTATAAATATATCAAATAAAATCATATCAATTTATATATTTATTTTTATGAGGTCTTGGTTTAATTATTACAATTTTATTCTTATTTTAATTAAAAGAAACTAACTAGTTAGTTAGTTGTTGCCCGTTGAAGTTTACGTGGACGACACACACACTCTTTTCCTTTTCGTTTACGCCGCTTGCCGAAGAAATGGTTCTAACTTATCTCTACTGCTGACACCTTTCATATTATACCAGCCAGGCAGCCAGCTTATATGAATTGGGAATAACTTGGATGGATGGATGGATGCTGTGAGAATGTCGTTTTTCACCATCCACAAGACAAAGAATACACATCATGCATGCACATCCACAAAACTCGGACACATATATTAATATTAATATTTATATTTATAGGAACATCACCAGTCACACCAAAAAGATTGAGGCAGCCTTCTCCATCTATACAATATACATGATCATCATTGTCTATTTTGTCTGTCTTCTCTACTTTCATGTGAATTAACAGCTGCCTCATATATATAACTCCGTCTCCACCCTTTTAGCTTTCGTTTCGTATTAGTTATTCCCTGTCTCCAACACACCACGAGTTCTTTGTTTCCCTCAATTCTTCCCCCTTTTTAAAAGTGTAATGGTTTGAAAATGACTATTTAAGTTTGGTATGCTTGTTGGGTTTCATTGAGGACAATTACAACAAAAAAAAAAAAAAAAAAATGGTTGATTTGAAAGTTTTACAGTACTATATATAATGTGATCATAAAAATCCATCCAAATTCATCATAATAATATCTCTTTACACAAAACTTAGGAGATGAGTTATCTATCTTATAAATGAGATAGAAAGTGTCTAGTACAACAGTTGAATGTTTTTCCAACACAATATAAGTTTAAACGTCACTTATTCTTATAATATATATTATTTAATTTTTAATTTTTATCTTATTTTATTTTATTTTATTTACGAAAACAAATAGGCCCCTACCAATTTAGATAGAGGTGTCGGTGAGACTGACCTTTGAAATTAGATAGAGGCGAGATTTACCTTTGAAACATATATGAGAGAGAAACTGATATAAATATGGATAACAGTGGCGGCGGGAGATGTCATGCAAAGCAACTTGCAAAATATGCTGAAGAAGCAATTATTATTATTGTTATATTATTATGTATACATACGATAGGATGGATATCTAATGAAGGCTGGTCGTGCACGTCAACCGACTGCATCAAACTCTCTCTCTCTCTCTCTCTCTCTCTCTCTCTCACAGACACAACAAAACACAAACACGAGGCAAACGCACAAACAAGCATCGTGGGAAGATGGATTCCGATATCTTGGCATCTATGTATTTCTTCCCCTCAAGTCTTTACCAGCCTCTAGTTCAAATCTATGCGCGACGTGGACCTACGATTATACGCCACGTACGTCAACCAAAACACTCCGCCCCCCAACTCGTCTAAACCGAACTCTGTTCCCGACACCTCTACCCCCATTTGGCGCGCTCTTTTAAGCCATCCCATCCCTTTCCGCGCGGCCAATTTTAATTTGGCACCTAAGTTTATATTCTCTTTATTTTTATTTTTAAAGTGTTTTAAAAATTATTCACTATTCCAGTGGGCTTTTAATTAAATTATTCAGATTTCAATTATCCCAACTGTCCAAAAGTCCTAAATTCCCAATTACTTGGGAATTAAGTCGTTCACAAGTCTATTGACCGACCGATAATCAATAACAGCAATACTACGGTCAGTTCATTTTTGCGGTCAGTTAAAAAGTATTTTAATCAATATTTTGAATATTATATCGATATCGATATCGATCAAATTATTAAAACAAAATATTTTAATATTGATATCGTTTCGGAACAATTTATATATAAATAAATTATATATATAAATTATATTTTAAAATAATAATTAATATATAAATAAATTATATAAATAAATATATATGTACTTAATTTAGTCTAAATTGAAGTTAAAATATAGTAAAATATTTAAAAAAAAAAAAAAATTGGAAGGCTGAAATCCGGTATGGCTGGTACTGGCCATACCGGACATTTTTCAGCCAATTTCAACCGTAACAACTGATACGGTCGAAAAATTAGCCGAAACAAAATACTCTTTTATTTGTATCGGCCGACCGGCTGGTATAAAAAATTTTAACTGTACCAACTATTACAATACAATATTTAAAATTGTAATTTTAACCTAACTTGCAATACAGTCTTCATAAAAGGTTAGTGCCTTAGTAGTAAAAATTTTAAAATTCTCACAATGATGAAAGAATCTCTAAAAAGATTATGATCTAATGCCAACTATGATTCTGTACGAATGTGATTTAAAAAATAAATAAATAAGACAGATCTGAAGGACATAAATCTTGTATTACGATCTGGCAAGAATGCCTCCACGTTCCAGACAACAACAGCAACTGCCACGACCCAAACACTTCTCCCAGTATTCCAACTCAACACATTAACGCACCCAAAATAAAAAATAAAAAATAAAAAATAAAAAGGTTTCTTCCGCGAAACATCATATATTTAGATCGTAATTTTCTTTTCTCTTTTTTATTATTTCCCATCACAACAGTGAAAACAACGCGGCAAAGTTTCCAAACCACAAAGACAAATAAATTAACCTTTCTTTGCAAGCTATAAGGATTACACGAATTAAACATGATCGTGAGAGATCTCTCATAAACTCAACGGCCGAGATTAACCTCCGCGCTTTATTACGGATAAGGATAAAACCCGGCATCCCACTCCCAAAGGAAAAGGGCCAAAACCACCCCTCCCACAAGTTTACACTTTTATGCCCCGGAACCTCTTCTGACGTCACCCAACTTTTCTCCGAATTATCCATTCCTAAATTCCATGTCATACCCATTATATATATATATTTTAACTTACACTCGTATACGTATCTGTCTATGTGTATATATATATATAGAGCTAATTGGACACGCAGTTTTCTTATTAAGGCTTACTTTCAGACACAGAGAGAGAGAGAGATGGAAAAGTTGAAGCTTCTTCACTCGGACATGGCTTCTTGGGTCAGAGGCAAGTGTATTGGGAAGGGTTCCTTTGGTACTGTAACGCTCGGAGTGAACCTTCGTGACGGTGGCCTTTTTGCTGTGAAATCCGTGGACAGGAACTCGGGTCTGCCCGCCCACCTTGAGGCGCTGGAGAACGAAATTCGGATCCTCCGATCGTTGTCTTCGCCTTACGTCGTCCGATTTCTCGGTGACGATGTCACGTCCGAGTCTCCGACAACGTCGTGCCGGAACTTGCACTTGGAGTACTTGCCAGGTGGCACCGCGGCTGACATGGCGAAACGGTGGGGCGATGACGTGGACGAGCGGGTTGTACGGTCGCACGTCTGGTGTGTCGTCTCGGCGTTGCGGTACCTACACTTCAGGCGCATTGTCCACTGCGACGTCAAGGGAAAGAATATTCTGGTCGGCGCCGATATAAATTTAGCCAAGCTTGCCGATTTTGGGTCGGCGATCGATACCTCCGGAGAAGCGTGTGGGAATCCGATTCTGCCACGCGGGAGTCCCCTGTGGATGGCGCCGGAGGTAATTAGGCGGGAATTGCAGGGGCCTGAATCCGATGTGTGGTCCCTGGGCTGCACGATCATCGAGATGATGACCGGAAAACCGGCGTGGGAGGATCGCGGGGTGGATACACTGAGTAGAATCGGGTTTTCGGACGACTTGCCTAAATTCCCAACTCGGTTATCCGAACTCGGTCGCGATTTTCTCGAGAAGTGTCTAAGGAGAGATCCTAGCAAAAGGTGGAGCTGTGATCAGCTGTTACAGCACCCATTTCTGACTTCGCCAGTTTCGCCCAGCACGGTTTCAACTGACTCTTCTCCACGGTGCGTACTCGACTGGAATCACTTAGAGTTCAACAACGAAGATGATGAAGAAGAGAACGAAATGAGTCTGAGCCGCGATTCCAGTACAGAGAACTACGAAGTCTCTGCTATGGAGAGAATTGGTAAATTAGCTACGACATCAGGGGCAAATTGGGAATCCGATGGTTGGGTGGCGGTAAGGGGTTTCCCATGTGACGCAGAAGTAGAAGCAGGTGTGAGTTGTCATGGGGACGAAGGGGAAGGGACGAGTACGGAATATCAGGATTTAACGAGGGCAGAAGAGGAATATCAAAATTATGGTGGCGGGGTTTTACAGAGTTGGCGGAACAAGAACAATCACCGCGAGTGCGGGCTGTGGTGCGGTGCGTGCAGTCTCGATTGGAAAGATGGCTCGACGACCTGTCGTTATGGGCTGGTGAGGTGTCATGGGTCAAGCAGCCTTTACAGGTTGTGGAGTGTATTGTTTACACTATTATTGTCGTCATTGTATTTCACATTATTAATATTCGTGAATAAATGGCTATTCATATTCCTTCGCTTTTATTCTTGGCCTCTAATCCAAGCATGTCAATGTGATTTGGTCCATTTCTTTGAGTTCATACCCGAAAGTAAAATCTGAAATTCTGAATGAGTGAAAACAATTTTTAACATAAAAACTACAAGACGATGAATACGTTTTTATAGCAACTGAAAGGTAAAAGGGTGTTGAGAGAATGATGATAAAAGGACAATGAATAATATTATTCTTTTTAAAATAAATTATTTTATTATCAAATAGGAATATTGGGGATAGATTAACCTGCCATTAATAATAAGAGAAGAAATGACGGCAAGAATCTATCCCAAAATTAAAGCTAATAAAAAATATGAAAAGTAGGCTCACACTCTTAAAATTTCATAACTCAAATTAGACTAAATACTTAAAGAAAGGAAGTAAATCTTTAAAAAAAAGATTTATATAAATCAAGGGAACTCTCAATGATTTCTCTACATAATTATTTTTCTAAAGAAAACGCCCACATCAATCTCTCAAAATTCTAAATTCTTTAATTATATTGAGAGACATATAAAACCTTGAAAGATTGTAACGTCATATATTATAGTGAATTCACTTCCAAATAATTGTAAACGTAGATTTTTATGTCCGACCATATAAATCCTTGTATCACTTTTTATTTTTTTTTATTTTTTTATTTTTTTTTATTGTCAAAGATTAACATGAAGAGCACCGTATCAACGTCTGAATCATCATCATGAGCCATAGATAATTCTTTCTTCCATTCCGAAATATTGTTCAATTTTTTACATTAATAGATAGAGATGTCTATGAGATCGACTTCTTATTATATTTGGTAATAGTAGGAGGATGATTCTCCAACTCACAATATCTTCACCAGGAGGATATATTGTTGATTGCTTGACCATTGCCTTCAAAGTTGAGTCCCTTTACTCGTAGCGAATAATGAGCGATGACAGTTCCTTGATTGCTTAGTCCTTGCCCTCAAAGTCGACTCTCTTTACTCACAATGGACTACGAGCTATAAAAGTCCTTTGGCTACTTCAACTTTTGTCCTTTAAAGTTGCGTGCCATTGCGCTTGCGTAGGAGAGCAACGCTAGCAAAACATTTTCTCTAGCAAACGTTAAGTGTTTACATTCCCGCTACAATGTTCGTCAATAGGTTACCTTCAGGAACAAGCTTTCGAGCTCTACAACTGCCTTGCACATGTTTCTTTTAGGAACAAGTCGACGAGCTTGACAATTATCTGAGATAGAACTAGGAGGTCAACAGGCTCCCTAATCACTTAGCATGAGTTACTACAAACAAGTTCTAATGTCAACTAAAAGATGTAAAAATCAAACAACAATTCATATTAAGTAACAAAAAATCCATTAACACCATAAACAAAAAAAAAGATCGGAAGAATATACACATTGTTAACGATAAACAATCTCATGCAACCAATCAAGCAAACATTCATACAAACAAACTCCAAGTCAAGCTTCATACTCGCCATAGCACATCTCTCGTTTATCACTTCAAGTCAAGTTTCATGCTTGCCACTAACGTGGTCGAGCACATTTTCTGCTTGTCTCCAAGCCAAGCTCAGTGCTTGCATTTAGCACGGTTGAGTCATCTCCTGCCTAATGCTTCGAACCAAGCTTCGTGCTCGTATCTAACTCGGTCAAGTCATCTCCCACTAGCTCCTCAAGCCGAACTACGTGATCGAAGTTTTTAACTACGTAATACAAACAAACAAAATATTAGAGACCAACTTACAAATTTATTTTTCTACATTGATTCACAGACCATCTTTATCGTGACTTGATTTGAAGATCTTCAAAACCTTTTTATTAAGAGTGTAAGGAAAAATAGAAAAACTAATCTCAACTAACCCTAATTAGTGGAATTGGTCCAATTTTAGATCGATTCGGTCCGAAACTGGTTTCTATAATGGAATCGGTCTGGTTCCGATACTAGGCTTTTTAGGACCGGACCGGACCTAAGCCTAGTACTAGAACCAAACTGAACTGATTCCACATAATATATATTTTAAATTATTTTTTAAATATTATATATGCTTTTTAGGGTTTGATATTATATACATTAATATTACTATAACTAATATTATTAATATATACCTATGTTAATAGTCTAATATAATATTATTATATAATTATGCTAATCATTATAACTAAATCATTATAATTACATATATTTAGTGTTAATGTATTATTATATTCTCTAATGTATTTATATAATCTATGTATAGTAATAACATCACTATATATAGTAGTAACATTTTGTTGGACTTTTGGACTTATTTTATTCTATAGCAGATTTTTCTTTTTGTTGCATATTTTTATTTTCAATTTTTGTCGCAATTATATTTATAGGCTTATATCAAATTTTTTTTTTAAAGCAGACTTTTGTAAAGTTAGTTTTAGTAAAGGAGATATTTTTTTAAGTAAAACAGATTTTTTAGTAAAGCATGTTTTTTTTAGTAAAGTAGATTTTAGAATAGTATAGCTTTTACTAAAGCAATTTTTTTATAAACAGATTTTTTTTTTTTTTTTTACAAATTTATATTTTATTAAAATAAAAAAAATCAAACCGAGCATACCGGAACCAGTAAAACCAAAAGTACTAATTTGTGGGATAATCAGTATATAATCAATTTTTAAAAATACAATATCAATACCTACCGATTCAATCTTGAATTTTGTTAAAAAATAAGATCAAATCGAACCGTTTACACTCCTACTTTTTATTAACCAAACCGACCTTAAAATAAAATCTAATTTATAGTGTGTTATGCAAACTAATTTGAAAATAGTATTTTACCTTTAAAGTGTTCATAACAAATCAATATGATATTCCAAAATTCTCAATAATGACAAAGAGATGTCATATTATAAAGAAAAGAGCTATTAATACTTTTTATCATCCATTTTACTAATTTTTTTATCATTTTATAATATGATAATAAATGATTGAGAATTATTTATTATATTTTAATTATGAGTTTATTATTTAATATCACATCAAAAAATATTTAGAAGATGATGATAAATGAATGATAACTATTTGTTCAAATCTAACTAATCAATATCTTTACGCTACACGATACCATGTAATAAAATTTACCCTGTTATGATATAACCGCCGCAGGGGATTGAACCTCAAATAAATATGCTTAAGAGAGAACGAGAGAGGGGAAGTGGGGAAGCGTTGATCAGGCCAGATATGTATTGGCGAACAAAACAGAAGTTGGAGCACAACCATAAGACTGAAATCCGACGCAATTCATGGTGGAAAAGGAAATAAAAAGGCTAGTCTAAGCCACGTATAAGTCACTACCACTACTAGCACGTAATGACCACATTATCGTTCCTAATTATTATCTTTTAGAAGCCATAAAGATACTGATAATTAACTATATATCTTTAATCTTCTTTTTTCATTATTAAAAAAAACGAAAAAAGAAAAAAAGAAGCTTCTCTATTAGGATGAGAGTTTCCTGTTTCTTTGACGGCTTCTACGGCAACAAATTTCAGTTCAACGACATGTTACTATCATGATTATCCGTATGAAACGCGTGAGACCCTGATGAGTCTTGAACCCACGTTTGGCCTTACGTGTTTGTATACAGCATGAATGGTACATACGGGCTATCCCTTTTCCTATTATCAGATATAGTCCTCGTGAAACACGGGTTGGAATGACAACAAAACATCGATCTAAAGAACTATCCGAATAGGAAATTTCCTATGCTCAACCCCAAATCATCGGATCATCCTAACTCTTTGTAGATTAATTCCATTTAGTTTCATGTCATATTCACTTTTGAGATCAGCATATTCCCTTTGGGTGGGTTCTTTAAATGCGTGAGTTGAGGCTTGCTAAGGATAAAACAATGTTTTGTTTGTACTAAACATTAGGATATATGTGCATCCTCTTTTCTCCTCACTATTAAATTAGATTTGTTCATTTGAGTTCTAGATTTAAAATTTGAATTCGAAAGATAAGTAATTTTCTTGAATCTTTTAAATGAAAATATCAAAACTATTGAAAAATTTTAAAAAAAATTAGGGTTGGGCTGGGCAAATAATTATAAATCATGTCGAATATTGAGATTATAGGTAATTAAGTTTGAGTAATATTAGATCTAAATTTCCAATGAGTAGTTCTATATCTATAAAAGGATTATACAAAAATAATCTCACAATTTGATGTGTTTCATGCGAGTTATCAGATCTGCATTACAATAAAAGTAATTTTATAATATGACAGATCATATCAAAATACATCAATTTATAAAATTATTTTTATATAATCATTTTATAATTAAAGTATTTCTTGTTATGAATTAAGTTGGTCGATTTTGAACTTTTACCTTGGAATAATGGGTTACATTAGAATTTCTTGGATATGGGTAAATAGTTACTCGAAGCGTTTCGAATTCTTGGCTGTCCACTTTCTTAATCCTTGGTAGAGTTAGAGATCATCAATCAATATAAATATAAGAAGAAAAGAAAGGCAATACGCCAGTGATTCAGACTCATCATTGATCATAATTATTGTGAAAAAATTATTTATTCATAATTAACTAATTTTTGTTAAAATTACTAATTTTTGTCAAAATAAATATATTTTTATAATAAATAGTCATCTTTAACACAAATAATTGATCAAATATACTTTTTTTATTTTTTTATTTTTTATTTTATAATGAATGTCGTTCATCCGCTTCCCTTCACTTGTCTCCATCGTTAGGCTTTGCGATCGATGATTGTGAATTAGATACGACAAACAAGATCTTAAAATTGTGGTTGCCAACGAAGAGCTTGCGGATTTCGTGCAGTTTTGGAATCTCAAAAGTGGGCCTGCCCTTCTCTTTTGTGCTTAGTTTAAGGTTGATTACAGACGTTGAAGCTTCCTGCGAATATGCTCTCTGCAATTTTATGCCAAAACCTTTTGAAGCGCGTGCTTCTTATGATGACTAGAACACCATCATTAATCTTATAATCATGTTTCCATCGTACCATTTGTGAGAACTCAACATCCTGGGACAAGGAAAGTTCGTGATTCCTACCAAATGACACCATCTTTTTGAGCATTTATTTGCAGTGTTTATTATTGGGTTACGGATAGTAATGATTTGTTTAAGTTTCACCAACCAACAGGAGTGAGCTTCATATGCTGTCAGGGCCGCCTGTTACAGATCTAGCTGCTATTTTTTTATGCAGATAAAGCTTGGTGTCATCCTCGTCTCATATGGGAAACAGAGTACTAATGATCGGCATGCCGATATATATACTTCCACAATTATATAAGCATTAAATTAATGGATAATGTTTTCACTTGTTTATATAATTATCAGTAACACTGTAATGATCCAAATAAACTCAAACCACGTTTTCAAAAAGACTTTTGTTAATATTATAATTGGAGTCCATTGTAGTTTATTATACAGGACAGTGATTTTTTCCTTTCTAAGAGCATTCTTATTGAAATGATTAAAAATTATCCTTCAAAAAGTGTATTTTTATACAAATATTAAAAAATAAATATAATTTAACAATTATTTTAACTTTTTGACAATTATTTTAGCTTTACTATTCACTTCAAGTATTTTTTAAATCTTTTCTCACACACTTTATTATCATATTTGATCAATTATGGCATTTATTTTTTGATATTTGTCAAAAATACATTTTGTAAAAGATAACTTTTAACCAATCTAACGAGAGTGCTCTAAGTATTTTGAATCCTATTTATCTTTGTCTTGTGCTTAATATGAAGTATAACAATTATGTAACAATATATTTGTTCTATAATATGCCCGAATTGTGACATTAGGTTTCGTTTGGATATTGAGTTGAGTTGAGATGAGTTGAATTTTTTTTATAAATTATAATAAATTGAGATAATGGAATGAGTTTTATATGATCTACTTAAAATGATTTTAGATGTATTTATATATTAAAATGAATTTAGATATTTATAAAAAGTTAAAAATAAAATTGAGTCTTGTATGTAAAAATGTGTTGAGTTGAAAAAAATTGTGGGTCTTATTTATAAAAAAGTTTTGAGTTGAGATGAATTTAATAATTTAAAAAATTAGTTTAATATTATTTAATTTAAAATAAAATTAAACTGAATTAATAGTTCGTAAGCGAGATCAATAGTTCCTAACGAGACCTAAGGGAGATCAATAGTTCGTAAACATATTTTGTTTTTTGGCACGGTTTCTTCGTAGAGCTAATATAACAAACGATCGGATCAAGAGGCTTGAGCTAGAATTTCATTAGCTTTTGGGCTTTCTGTAATTGGGTTAGTCAATTCATTCCCAGCTCTATGGATCAGTTTAGCCCCAGGATCAAAAAGCCCTCAACTCGGAAATTAGAATGGGCTTGTTGTGCTCTGTGATGTGTGCTGGGCGAGTACTACGAATCCCTTTTGGGTTTTGTAACCAATGTTAAAGACACTCCTCGAGACAAATTATAACGTCTTGAGGGCGAAAATTCCTAAAGGTTTGGAAGGCTGGAAGCTTGTAATTTTGACTCCTCCTTGATCTGTTTCATTTTTCAAATTTTAATTTAGATATAAAAATTATCTTATATTATCTCCTCTTATCCATCATTATAATTTTTTTAATTTTTAATATAAAATATTATAAATAATTCATTTTTTTTTCAAATTTTAAAATAATAATAATATTAAAAAATAATAATTTATTCATCTTTTAACTTTCATCTAAAATTATATTATCTTATATCACTACTTAGTTCTTGTTTGGATTAGGAGATGAGATAAGTTGAAATAAGTTTAATTTATTTTTTAATATTATTATTATTTTAAATTTTAAAAAGTTAAATTAAAAGTTGAAAAATATATATTAGAATTTAAAAAATATATATTAAAATTTATGTTTTATATAAAAATTAAAAATATATAATAATAAAATAAAAATAAATTAAGATAAGCTCAAGTTATTCTCTAATCAAAACAGAGTCTGAAGTTTTTAGATCTACTAATTGGTGATAGTACTATTATATTGATAACAATAACAATTAGAGAAAAATTATTGATGAAGTGCCAGTCTTTTCTACCATGTGTTGGCAATGAATGCTTTGTATAGGGTTTATGATTTCCCTTCACCCATTTGCTTTCGAAATCTACAAAATACTTTACGTTGGAATTTCAAATCCATTCACATCATTTTTTTTTAAATACAAATTATTTAAAAAGGTCGCTTTTAAAGACCATCCAACAGAGAAGAAACACGTAGATTTTTTTTTATAACAAATATTGTAAAAAGTCAAACTACAATGATGTTATTATGTTAATGCTTTTGCTGACACTGACACTGACACATACCTCGATTAGCATGCCGAGTACGTATTAAAATGCAGTTTAAATAATAAAATAAAATAAGATAATTTTAAATAAAAATTAAATAAAATATTATTTTTTAATATTATTATTATTTTAAATTTTAAAAAAACTTAAATTATTGATTATATTTTAAATAAAAATTTAAATAAAATTATAAAAATTAAATAAAATAAGATATGATAAGATATCAAAAACGTACTCACGCAATAAGTTTGAGAGGCATGTTTCAGCCTGTATTAGAAACTTTTGTCAGTGAAATTATTATTAGAACCTTGATATTATATTCTGTGGTTTCTAACGTGATGTACCAAAGTGGTCGGACCATCTTTTTCTCCTTGTTTTTTATTGGCAAAATCCCTTGCAAGTAGGGTGGCTGAGATATGAGGATTTTTCGCACTATAAGAATGCTTCCTATTGTTGGAGAGGACGTGGCTCTTTTTGTTAGTTCTTTTCGTCGGGCAGTGCTACAGGTATTCGTTGTTAGGGTTGCAAATCGACCAACCCAATGGGTGTTTTGACTCGATCTAACGTTCACGTTGTTTCAACCTGACCCCTCGACTCCTTTGTCGGGTCCCAATGATCCGACTATCCATCTTCTTCGTAATTTTTTTTTTTCTCAAAGTCACTAAAAGTCAGTCGAGGTTTGATATCGTGGTTGAAGCTCCCAAGTCCCATACATGATACAAAGTTGCAGCTTGTATGAAGCACAACATATGCACATCAATGGTGGATCTGTAAACTCCATTTCTTTGCGACTCGGCGAACATGCATGATCATTTAAGTGTTCCCAAAACTTACCTTTGGCTCTCACAGAAGCCATATGTCCTCATACACGATTATTCACAAAACCAAACCATTATTGATTGTAATGATTGTTAGAAACAAAACCATTCATTTCCAATTCACAAAAAAATACTCAAATCAAATATCATTTCAAAGTCTGAGAAAGGTCATGCAGATTGCAAAGATTCAATTGAGCAGGTAGATTTTTCATAAAACTTTGAACAATATTGCTGGTGAGGCCGTAAGAAAGACATCATCAAAGGTTGAGAAGCAATAGAGGGCAACTGAAGGTCCACGGCAAACTGTAACTGTAACTGTAACGGCAACAGCAATGGCAAATAGGAACAGCAACAACAACTCCATTCAGAATGTCAAACAAATTCAAGAACATCGATTTATCCTTTGGGTCGATTTCCCACCTTTTCATCGCCACGATGAAATCCTTCATCTTTGGTGTCTCGAACTTTCAGTGATTATGATTATGTTCATAGTTGATTGGAGGAGCACTCATGCTTGAGAGATGGAGATGGAACGTCTCTAGTTAGGGTTTTTGTAGGGGAACTCGAGAATGAGTATTTGGTTTTAGAGTCTCAACTTCAATATTTCATCTATCGCGGGTTAGTCGGGTGGATCCCTTTTTGACCCACTTAAGATTGTTAATTTGATAAAACTAACTTTTGTCGGGCCGAATCCATTGGGTGAGTCGGGTCACGGGCTTTTTTGCACAGGACTACCCACTATGGGGTACTTTTGCGTACACGAATGATGTGACTAATGCCACGTTAGCCAATATTATTAAAAAAAAAATTGGGCAAAAAATAGATGGAAACAAAAATCAAATCCCATCTACGATGTCAGAATCCTTGGAAGGATAAATCGCCTCATGGGTCAATGCCGTCAAGCAGTGCTCCAAAAAACTCTATTTTGACAAACGAAAATTGTGACTCCATTTTCTTTCAACTTCTGGATTTTGCACAGGCAGTTGTATTGACGAAGTGATTACCGAGAAGTTATTCAAATTACTCAACAAGACTCTGCGCAATCTAGTGTTTTCTTAAAACTTTTGCAGTGACCACCTTATAGACAGACTGGTTTCTCATCCTCCTACTCCTTCCAGGTGTCTTTCTTGTTGGTTTTCCTTCTTTCTACCACGGGTTCTTTCTACCAAGTTTTCCTTTCTTTCTTTTTTCTGGCCTCCTTTCTACCAAGTTTCCTTCTTGTAGAAATAGAAATCAGAAATGGGTCTCATTTTTCCTTTCTTTTTTTGGACAAGTCTAGAGATCTTTGAAGTTTAGAATTTTAAAGCATAAATCTACTCTATTGGAGTGGGTTTCTGTAAATTGATATAGGAAGAAAATCCTACTTCTTTTCAAGGTACCAGCAAGGTTTGTGAATGTTTAAGGCTGCTGTTGTCCAATGGCAACACCTCAAGATCGAGAAGGATTTGAAAGAGACCTGTGATGGTGGCGAATCTGATAATGTTCTCTCATCTCGGTGTTCATCGTTCAACCTAACCTTTATTATTGAAACGTGCCGTTTAAATTTTACACGTGAACGGATGTGTATGCAAGAGGTACTCAACCCAATGTGGAAATGGTATTTTTTTCTTTTTGTTAGTTCAAAGGACAATATTATTCTGTCGTTTAGTAGAACCACTTTATCGTACATCTAGTGTTAAATTTTTTTTTCCTATTCATATATATTTTTTATTTAACATATTTTAAAAAAATATAAAAAAAATCAATAGGTTAATTATCACTTTCTTAATTATTAAGTAAATATATATATATATATGAGATTTCAAAATGAGGTGTCAAAATTAATGGATAAAAGTAGTATTATTGTAATGAATATACATGACTTGGGTTCGCCCTGCAAAAACCTAAAAATGTTTTAATTGAAATTCACCACGAAAATATAGAGGATGAAGTGAATGATGTGCGAGAATGGGCATCTATAACACAAAATATACACGCATGAATTATTCATGATTAGATTTACGCTCATTAGTTAGTTAGAGTAGCAAATTGTAGAAATTGTAGGTGCAATAGCGATATCCAAACTGATTGTTAAAGAGGAAGCTCATGAATTAGATTCGAACTAATCAAGCAATTGGCCTGGTTTGTTTTTTGAGTTGACTTTGGATAAAAATTAAAAGATGGAATAAAATATTATTAGAATATAAATTTTTTATTATTTTTATTTTGGGATTTGAAAATATTCAATTGTTTATTTTATTTTATATAAAAAAATATATATAATGATTATATGAGATAAAAATGAGTTGAATCGAAATAAACTCAAAAAACAAACCAGATTTACTCTTTTGTACATCATAAGTTAATCTACAACAATAACTAAATAAAAAATTAGTTGAGCTTATGTAAGTCAAGCCGAACTTTATATAAGTTATATTATTTTATAATCAATTATAATTTTATATTTACGAATATCTTTATAATAAATAAATTAAATATAACTCGAGATTGAATATTTTGATGAATCTCAAGAAACTTCTTTATAGGGCTAATGGTATCTTTACATTTAAAGATAATTTAGTAGGGCTATACATTGATTGGTTCGACCTTAGTTTGTAACCACCCACTTTTCTCTAATGCTGAGTAAATTCTTAGGAAGAAATTTATTATAAAAAGGCAAGGATATAACAATCTGCTCATTCTTCTCTCGAATGGTCACGAATTTCAATATATGTGCCGAATCTTGATGGCGTGTTTTAAAAGATATTAGTTGATTTTAAAAGTACACCTAGTGTTTTAATATCTTCGAATATTTTAAATGTCCTGCACATATTTATATGAAATATTTATAGTGTTATTGGATCAAGCCCGATTTTAAATAAAAGACAATTATAATATTTTGAAAATCTCTAAAATATTATAATTGTACAAAATCATTTTATTAACATGATTTTAGTTATTTAAAATATTATTTATTTAAATTATGTTGAAAACTCTCATTTAAATAGATGATTTTATCCTCTTAAAAGTAATTAGCAAAACTTCATCATTTAATTAATGATGAATGAATAATAATTTATAAACTAAAGTTAAGTTAAAATAATATTCTATCTTAATTCTTGTTAGTATTTTAAGTTAAATTAGAGTGTTCGTATTTTAGTATTTAAAACTCATCGTTAGTTTGTTTCAAAGACCCCAAGGTATAAGGCCTATAAATACCTAAATAGGAGACCCTAACCTCTCACTTTTTCATCATTCCCTTTCTCTCTCAACTCTTCCTTAGCCTTAGTCGAAATCTCCTCCATCGATTTCTTCTCCTCCAAGCTAACTCCACCGTTGGCCACCTGCAGTGCCACTGACCTTCGTATCACCTCCCTTCACGCTGGCGACTCACCTTTGACTAGCCAACCCCGACAGTCCCTCCTCTAGCCTTACGCAACCTTCTACTTGAAATCGGTTTCCCTTATATGGGTTTACCCTTTAGTCGCCATAGTTCCACGATCGCATCCACCCATGCCACCACACCTCCACCAATTATCACCCATGTTGCCGCTAATTACCTCAAGATCACCCAAGCTCCTCCTCCCTCCTTCCCAGAGCCCTAACTCCTCCATAGACCCACAAATGAAACCCACAGATTTCTCCTTGTAGATGTCGTACATCGCCACCTATGGTCTCACCGCCACCACTAGCGACTCCCCCACTCACTAACGACCTCCCCCTAACTCCTCATGCCTAGTCGAGACCCCTAGTCGCCACACTCTCTCTCACTTTCTCAAATGCATTGTACATGGCTAGATGCCGTCGCGCTCCGCCTTAAGCCACCAGGAGATCATCATCTCAAGACCAAACAAGCTATCTAAGACCACACATAGCCTAGTCAATGCCCAAACAACCCCTAAGTAGTCCAATCGTCATCGTACATGGTGTTAGTCGCCACGTATGACCCTTTCACCATCACCCACGAATACCACACCATGTTGGCCATCCTCGCACGACCTAAATCTAGTAGTTGAAATCCTAGATCCGATCTAGAGATAATCTCGTTTCAAGGTCATGGTAGTGACCAGGGTGGAGCGGTTACCACTTAATCTAGTGGCTTCTGACACCATTGATCTTGCCAAAAAAGAGCAATGCATGGGTTTACCCTGACGATGATATAACTTTATTTCTCTCGTTATTTATGATGTTAAGTGATTAGTTGATTGTGGATTATATTGTTGGTTTGTAGAGTTCGCTGTGTAGTTTTGTAATTGGTTAGTTGTGTTGCAGTAGTTATAGAGTTCGCTATGAAATGTTGGGCATAATTGTAAAGTGTGTTGTATAGTCGTATTGTGGACTATGCTGTGAAGTGTGGTTGGGGCGTATGCTGTAGTGGTGATGTGGCTTAGTGTGATTTGTATGGAGTACATGTAGCGTGTACTCCATATGATGGAGCGATGCATCGTATAATGTATATTATAGCGATGACATAGCATGACGTTGTTTGTAGGAAGTACATGTGAAGTGTACTCTGTGGGATAAAGTGATGTATTGTGTGACGTATATCGTGTAATGATGTGACGTAGTGTGTTGTGAAGAAAGTACACATAAAGTGTACTCTACGTTGCATAATGTGGATGGAAAGGAATACACGTGAAATCTACCATGTGATAAAGTCTTGATGCATTATAAGGCATGTCACGAAGAATGGATAATTGTGTAGTTGAGAAGCGTAGAACGTGGCAAAATGTCGAGAACTGTGGAACAGTGTTTTTAAAGAGTTATCATGTGATTATGCGGCCAAGTGACAAGTATCAACATATAACAATATTATGGCTGTTGTATGTGTAGAAGGTCAGAAACTGTAGAATAGTGTTCCAGAATATTTATCATGTGACCTTATGGTTATAGTGACAAGAGTCATCATATAACAGTATTATGACTGTTATACATGCGAAGTATCGGAAACTGTAGAATAGTATATCTAAGTAGTTGTGATGTGAACATATAGTCATAGTGATGAGAGTAATCGTATAATAGTGTTATGTCTATTGTACATGTGAAGTGTCAAAAATTGTAGAACAATGTCTCGAAATCGTTATTATGTGACCTTATGGTCACAATGACGAGAGTCACCATATAACAATGTTATGACTGTTGTACATGTGAAGTGCTATAAATTATGGAATAGTATCTCGAAATAGCTGTGATGTGACCTTATGATCATAGTGACATGAGTCATTATATAACGATATTATGGTTGTTGTACGTGTGAGTGATGTAGTGGGAATGTGACAGGATGTCACGTTGTGGCAAGATCACGTGAGGAACTGTACTCATGTCGAGTTAGGAGTTTGTATAGAAGTAACGTGACGTAAGGCCACGTGAAATGGTGGATATTGGTGTAGCTCAAGAGTAATCTCGAGTTACGTGACGCAATGGAGATGTAGTTGATGTACTTGTCGTGTTAAGTATTAGGATAATCTTGTAACGGGTCGAAAAGTAGATTTAGTCCTGCTAGCCCATTAGAGAAGGTTACTATTGATCTATGTTGTTTGTTTATACAAGCAGGTGATCAACATATTATATGTTGATTTTAGGTGATAAAGAGGTAAGGTACATGTATATCTAGTGAACCACATGTACATGACAAATTTACTATACATAATGGGTAATCTGTCTTAGGCATGGTCACGTGATGTTTAGGCCTCAAATTTGTCTCAAAGTCGTATGGTATGTATGGATGAGAATGATGATGATGATGAGGCATAGACTTAGATACAGTAGTGTTGTATGTATTGACTAGGTTTGAGATTCATGACTTGGTCGGTATAAGTCATCATCGAGATGAGGTTAATAGTAAAGTAAGGTATAGGTTCTTGTGTTTTAAGTTTCAGGTGAATCATGGAATTCACTTTAGTGATTAAGCACTCAAGGTAAGACGTTGAGTTTGAAAAAAGTATTGTTTGTCAGAGGGTCCTTGAAGGTTTTAGCATAATAAATGAAGACATGAGACATGATGATAGAATGAGAGTATTCCATGTAAATGGTAGATTATTTTTAATTTAGTTGCGTGTGTACTAGATAGAGAATGACCCTAAGTTATGTGTATGAATGAAGGTCAGTTACTATCTGACATGACGTGAATGGACTACATGATATTAGAATAAGTAAGTATTATGTTCATACGCTTCTAGAATTTTTTAAAAGTATGAAAGAAATGAAAATGAAAATGAAAATCTCTCTCTTCACGATGTTTCATGAAAATGAGTCATACTTTACGAAAATATGCTAAGTCTAAATCTTAAAGTATATGTACACATGAGCTTTTGTTGCTAACCCTTTTTTATGCAAATCAAGTATGTAATTGTATGCATGTGATGGATATCTATACGTAGTAACTATTGAATATAGCCTTTTAAAAATAAAATCAAAATGTGAGATTTCTCTCTCATGCTTTTATATGTTGATGCTTTTATCGATGCGAAAAAAGTGTTTTAAAAATATCCTTATGAATTGTTGCTTTATGAATGTCATGAACCGATGTTTATGCAATGCCCCGACGATGATGTTTATGCTTATGCTTTCCAAATGACATTTTTCCATTATGAACTGACTAATAAAAGAATGAAAGAAACGAATAAATGAATGAATGCTATGTTGTATGAAAATGCATAATGACCATGATGATGAACGAACAAAATTCATGACGGTACCAATGAATGAGTAGATTGCAATACCGGGACGTCATGCACCCAGCACTGCCCCCAAACAGATGGATGTCCAACTCGCGACCATGAGCAAAATTAGGATCAAAAGATAGATCCATTAACCCTAGCACACAGGATGTAATAGTGTGTAACGACCTATGGAAAGTGATAAGAGAATGGAAGAGTCTTTGGATTCTTTAGGAAATGAAGGCAGTGCACTGGTTGAGAGAAAATGTTTTATGGAAAAAAAGCATCCTTTTTTATGAAAATTCCTATGTAGTGATGTTTTAGGAAATGAAAGCACGTATTGTCTTGTATGTATGAATGTGCGTATAAGTGATGAATGCATGATTAAAGACCTATGTTGTTATATCTCAACGGTATGAAATAATACTTAATGAGCATTCGACTTATTTTAATTTTTATATATAC
Organism: Platycarya longipes; assembly: GCA_036559045.1. Classification (NCBI taxonomy): domain Eukaryota; kingdom Viridiplantae; phylum Streptophyta; class Magnoliopsida; order Fagales; family Juglandaceae; genus Platycarya; species Platycarya longipes. The sequence continues at coordinate 25,358,792 of CM071801.1, forward strand.
CCCTCCCCCATAAGAATTAAATGAACATAATGCATTAGAACAAACACAACCTAAGGGCAAAATCACCGTTGTCTAGGTATGAAAGAGAAAATGTATGAGAGACCTTGTTATTTATGAGTCAAACATTTTTTTTGTTGTAATCATCTTTTATTGTAAAAGCACATTTTATTTCATAGCGTAAAGTCTTGCATCCTAAGTATGAACTGAGAAATGTATTAAAATAAACAAAATAATTTTTTAAAAAGGGTAAGTCATATACGTAGTGATTTCACCCTTCTTAGAGCAAGATTGTTACATGATTTCAATGTCAAATATAGACCTAACTAACGTCTGCTATGAGAGCTCACCACGAGTCAAAAATAGCTAATTGGGAGAGAGAAAAGTAATAATATCGATTTTGATGTGCATTGATGAGGTCTTCAATCTGCCATCAACATCTTTTATAATAGAGGAAAGGAGTGATATTGCGAGCTTGTGCACTATTTGAAAATGAAATCCTAAAAGTTGAGGAAGAAGATGACGAGAAGAAGAAGATTGAGAGTGTGTTTATTTAAATCCTAAAGCTAAATGACGTCATTTCATATATTTTTTTTAGCAAATATCATAAAAAAAAACAAAGCTGTCTTATATACATATATTTTAATATACATATATATAGGGTTGGGCGATTCAACAGTTTTTAAAGAGTTCAAACCAGCGTTGAAGCGACCAACATCGATTTCTAACAATTTGTGTTGCTAGCCGACAAGTTCCCTACCAGTTTCGAATAGTTCCGTGCTTCGGCGATCGGCCTAATTGGTTTCCGGCCGGTTTGAACGGTTCCTATACACTATAATTTAGTACACGTAGTTGAGTTGCAAGCCTACAATCTAAAGAGAGATTTCGTTTGTTTTTATAACTATTTCCATCTCATTTTAAATCATTTTGTTATTATAATTTTTTTAAATTTTTACATAAAATAAAATAAACAATTTAATTTATTTAAACTTTAAGATAAAATGATACTAGAAAATATATTATAATAATATTTAATTTTACTTTTAATTTTAATTTTAATTCATATTATCTCATTTACAAAAACAAAAGAGATAAACAAGGTTAATTAGGTATGTTTCCCTCTCTTATTACTGCAAAAATGCTAAATGTGTTGTCAATCTAACATACATCCTAATTAATTAAATAAGTAGCTTGGAGCCTTGGAGATCGATTTCTGCTTAAAACTCAAACGTGGTATGGGTTCAGCTAATTTCTTCGCTTGTTTTATTAAAGGAAGTTACAATTGCAGTGAGTTGTATATGTTATTCGTTTTTCTTTAATCCAAAAATTTTACACACAGATATGTGGAACTATAATTCATCATAGATTGTTATTTCCAATATTAGCATGTGTTATATTAAAAGTGATATTTCATTTGATTGATTGATTTGCGAATAACGAAGTCACTTAAAATTTAAAAAATAATTATTTTACTTAGTATAGACACATCTTATACATTACTTAAATAAATAAATAAAAAATAATGTAAATCTTATCATATCAGCAGGGTTAAAAATTAGTTCTTTATTCAAACTTGTAAATGGATTATTTTTTAAAACATAACATGATAATATACCAAGTAATATGATTAAAAACAAGAAATAATTACGCGTTTTAATGATTTAAATAATGTTAAACATAATTTTAAAAAATAAATCTATTATGTACTCTCATTTTGATACTTACTTTTGATATCTCATATATTTTTATTTTATTTATTTATTTTTATTTAATAATTAAATAAGTAATTATTAGTATATTGATATTTTTTTTTTATATTTTTAAAAAATATTTTAAAGAGAGAAAATTTTAAAATATACTAACAATACATCTGAGTGGTGTTACTCAAACAACAGAATAGGATTGCCCATTTTAAAATGTGCAAGACTCACTTATTATTCTTGAAAAAAAGGATCCATTATTAAATATATTTTTTCCATGAGTTTTACATTTATCTATTTGAAAAAAAGAGTCCAGAAGACTGCATATCTTATAACTTTATAAATCGTTTATTTAATAATTCTAATTATGTTTGTTTACTTCAAATAAATCGTTTCCTTAATCATTTTGGTTATAAAATTTATATTTAACAGTCTTACTCCATAATACCATATTACCTATTTTTGTTGTTTTTTTATTTTTATTTTATTTTATTAAAAAAATGTATATTGTACGGAAGAACTCTTTCGATTATATTCATTTACTACAGCTACTGTCAATCGAAGCTAGACTTCGGACATTGACTAATCTCCCATTCAAGAGGCACAACCCATAAAGCAGTCGCTTCTCGAATTTGCTTGAAATCACGAAGATTAGTCTAAGGACTGACTAGTACGACCGTCCCCTCCTCCTAGATCTGCTTCAATCTCCCTTAATCTCTCCCTATCCGAGGGTTCTACCCTCCGATCTACGCCGCCATGGCTACCCCCATGCCGGCCGCCAACGCCCCCATCACCATGAAAGAGACCCTAACGGTGAATAGCCGTTCCCTTAGCTCTCTCTGGATCTTCTTACGCTTCCGAGACTGTAATTTGTTGTATCGGTGATCCCGATTCGAGTTTGATATTGATTTTATTTTTGTGGTGGTTGCAGTTGCCAAGCATTGGGATTAATCCGCAGTTCATCACGTTCACGCACGTGACCATGGAGTCGGACAAATACATCTGCGTGAGGGAAACTGCGCCGCAGAACAGCGTGGTGATCGTCGACATGAGCATGCCCATGCAGCCCTTGAGGCGCCCCATCACCGCCGACTCCGCGTTGATGAACCCCAATTCCAGAATTCTCGCTCTCAAAGGTACGGAAATGCGTTTGCCCCGATGAATTGTGAATTTCGCTTTTTATTTCTCAGTTTGGTGTGCTGGTAACAAATTATGTGCCCGCGATCAATATAGTGATATGGAAATAGTTTTGGGCATTGCGGAGGGCTAAACTTTGGGCAAGGTTTGCGTTAGGTTAGCTTTCTTTGTTTTATGTCAACAATTGTCATTTTTAGTTGGCTTATTTAAGATGATCAAATTTGCCATTACAAAGTGGGGTATTAATATATTAATAATTATTTTTATTTAATCGTTCGAAATTTGTTCGTGGAAGGGAATGAAAAATGTGAGGATCATCTAATGATACATGCTGAGCATGTCAAATTCGAACCATAATATCAAGATGCCAAATCTGAACCGTTTATTAAAAATATGAATATTAGAACTTTTAGCGCCCCAACTTGGATCTGATAAGATCAGTGGCTTCGCTTCTGGTTTTTTTTTTTCTTCCCAATACTTGTAAAAACCAATCTACTGAAAGTTAGTAAACTCTGGACATTCTGAGGTGTATCGAAATACTGTGATGAAAATGAGTCTGTTTGGAGTGTTTAAAGTTCATTGAAATAAACTGACCTTTTATTGAACATGAACAGCGTATGTTCAATGATGTAGATGGATCTTAATTTACCATCTTATCATTAGAACACTTGTATTCTCAAGCATTGAAAAAACAACCATTTTGCTAATTAGCTATTGATATAATTGGAGTTTATTTTGCTAAGCATTATAGTACATTTTTTTCTGCCGAGTTGCTGATTGATGTAATTGCTGGGTTTAGCATTCTTTCTTTGGAAAGTGATGGAAATATGTACATTCTATGCTGTTCATATTTTCTTTTCTAAGCATTTTCACATTAAAGTGGTAGTGGATTCAGTTTGTGCAATGGTAATAACAATGCTATACTGATGAATGACTTTATTCAATTTGAAGCTCAAGTTGCGGGAACTACTCAGGATCACTTACAAATATTCAATATTGAATTAAAGGCAAAGGTCAAGTCACATCAGATGCCTGAGCAGGTGACAGTTCTGTCCAGTTCAAGCATATTCAACGTGGATGAAGTTTTTTTATCCATTACTTTGTCATATTATGAGTTCGACTTCACTAAATGTTAATCTTGTACTTTCTCTTCAAATAGATTGTCTTTTGGAAATGGATCACCCCAAAGATGCTAGGTCTTGTCACGCAGACCTCAGTATATCATTGGTCAATTGAAGGTAAGACATCTAACCTTTCCCCTTTTGTTGCTTTATTTTAACAAATTTTCCTTTTATGTTGTGCTCTCTTTCTCACATTATTTGTTCTTATACCATTCTCGTTGTATCTTGTATTTTAGGTGATTCTGAGCCTGTGAAGATGTTTGAGCGAACGGCTAATTTGGGAAATAACCAAATAATCAACTATCGTTGTGATCCTACTGAAAAGTGGTTGGTTTTAATTGGAATTGCTCCAGGTTCAGCTGAGGTAGGTGGTTGGGTGGTTCTGTCCTTATTGTAATCCGTGCCCATATTGTCAATGTTTGTTTGTTTTTTTTCACACTTGATCTTATCTTTGTATATCTTCCACTCAATTATTTTATGAGCACTCTCATTGGATTGGCTAAAAGCCATCCTTTTAAAAGTGCACTTTTGCACAAATACCAAAAAATAAGTGTTATATTTGATCAAATATGACAATGAAGTGTGTGGGAGAAAGGTTCAAAAAGTATTTGTTGTGAATAGTAAAGCTAAAACAGTTGTCAAAAAGCTAAAATAATTGCCAAATTTGACAATTGTTTAGCTTTTTAGATAAAGTTTTAGCTTTACTATTCACAAAAATACTTTTTGAACGTTTTCCCATACACTTCATTGTTATATTTGATCAAATATGACACTTATTTTTTGGTATTTGTGCAAAAGTGCACTTTTTGAAGGATGACTTTTAGCCAATCCAATGAGTGTGCTTGAATGTTCTTGTTGGTTGGGTTCTTTTAGCATGCCATAATGCTGCAGACATTGGACATAAAACACTTATTTTCCCATCATTGTGGTTCTGCCTTTAGTCCATCTTTTTATGGATACAGCAGTGTTGTGCTTTTTTTTTTCTCTGTTTTTTTTTGGTTTCTTCTTGCAAGAAGACTACAACTTCAGGTAGTATCTTTTACCCTGATATAATTTTTACTCTCTATTTTGATCGTAGAGGCCACAACTGGTCAAAGGAAATATGCAGCTTTTCTCGGTGGATCAGCAACGTAGTCAAGCTCTAGAAGCACATGCTGCATCGTTTGCTACATTCAAAGTATAACTCTCATCACTCTTCTTTGCTGTTTTGTTTCATATGGGCTTCTCGTATTTGATTGTGCTCTATAATCTTCATTTTTGTGTTATATGCAGATTGCAGGGAATGAAAATCCTTCAACTCTAATTTGTTTTGCCTCAAAGACCTCAAATGCTGGACAAATCACGTCAAAGCTGCATGTTATTGAACTTGGTGCCCAGCCAGGTCCATCAATTCTTCATTGGCAGCTGTCTTAACATATAAGTGCATGCTATGCGGCTAGCTTTATCTTCTCCACTGCAATTGTTTCTGCCATATGCATTCTTTTCTTAAGTTAACCATTTCCGTTACTCGGTATCGTCTCCTGTCTAGTATGTCGTTGTGTACTGATTATGGGTTTTGGCTGTCAGGCAAACCATCATTTACCAAGAAACAGGCAGATCTATTCTTCCCTCCGGACTTTGCTGATGATTTTCCTGTGGCAATGCAGGTCAGTATAGTCTCTTACTGATTCTCTTAGTTCCATTTAGGCTTACTATAATTAAGCTGCTATTCTGCAGGTATCGCAAAAATATGGTTTAATATATGTGATCACGAAGCTTGGACTTCTTTTCGTGTATGACCTAGAGACAGCTGCTGCAGTGTATAGAAACCGAATCAGTCCAGATCCTATATTTTTAACTAGTGAAGCTTCATCTGTTGGGGGCTTTTATGCCATCAATAGACGTGGACAAGTTTTGCTTGCCACTGTAAATGAACAAACAATTGTGGAGTTTGTTAGTGAATCGGTATGTGTAAAGTTTCCCCTACTTTGCCTGCCAGAACAAAGGAGAGATTGTTATTTTTATTTTATTTTTGGATTTTTGCAGTTGAAAAATTTGGAACTTGCTGTCAATCTTGCCAAAAGGGCAAACCTTCCTGGTGCAGACAAGATGGTAAATTAGACTGATTTTGATTTCATTTATCATAATGGTTTACTTTTGTGCTATCATTGGTGATGTGTAGTGAGATCTGAGCAGATAAGCTGGTAAACTAACATTGATTTTGATTTCATTTATGATACTGATACTGGTTTTGCTTTTGACCTGTTTCGTTGATGATAGAGAGGTTGGAGCAGTGCTTTAATTTCGTTTCTGTTTTATTCATTATGCATAGGTTATCCAGCGGTTTCAAGAGTTGTTTGCTCAGACCAAGTATAAGGAGGCTGCCGAGCTTGCAGCAGAATCTCCTCAGGGAATACTTCGTACTGCTGATACTGTTGCTAAATTTCAGGTCTGATCTCGGCTTGGCATTTTTTGGTTAGCTTTTGCTTTATTTTCCCTCCTAATAAATTGTTGTGCTTAAAAAAAAAAATTGTTGTGCTTTTCATTTGGCTCTATTGGTGAATCAGAGAGCAGGATGATTCATCTCTAAGAAGTGCATTTGATCTTTGGGGCGTGATTATAATATGCTTGTGTTGTTTATTCGTTGCAGAGTGTTCCTGTGCAAGCAGGGCAAACACCACCATTGTTGCAGTACTTTGGAACGCTGTTAACGAGAGGAAAACTCAATGCTTTTGAGTCTTTGGAATTGTCACGCCTTGTTGTAAATCAGAATAAGAAGAATCTTTTGGAGAATTGGTTGGCAGAGGACAAGCTGGAATGCAGTGAGGATCTTGGAGATCTTGTGAAGGTCTGTATGAGAGTTTTTCAATGCTTTGGGCTTTGCTTAGAAGTTTTCAAGATTTAAACTCTTGTTTTTATTAGTAATAATTTTTCTTACTAAAAAAAATAGTTTTGAAAACTTAATCAAGTAATGGACTTTTCAAGCTGGCAAAGCTCGAATGTGAGCTCATTGGGTGGGGTTAGTAAGATATACGTTTTGGGGAGAGGGCTAACTTTTTTCAAACCAAAATTGCATACCGTTTTATGACAACTGCCTCCTTGATCTTTCGCAGCTTGTTTGTTTAATTGGTTCCATATGGTCCTTTTTTTTTACTAATCTATTATCTTTTTGCTCTTTCTAATATTTTGAAATGGTTTATTTTGCAGACAGTGGATAATGATCTAGCTTTGAAGATATATATAAAAGCTAGGGCAACTCCAAAAGTTGTTGCGGCATTTGCCGAGCGAAGGGAGTTTGACAAGATTTTAATATATTCAAAGCAGGTGACTTGGATTTGCAAATGCTTTCCCTACTATGACCAGAATCTTCATATGTTATTGAAGCCAATAATTACATTCTAATTAAATCATTACCAATTTAGACCTTTGTCCTATTATGCGATATAATTTGTAGTAAGTACTTGTTGATGCTCTTCATACTTATGGTTTTCTTTACCAATGCAGGTTGGGTTCACACCTGATTATTTGTTCCTTCTGCAAACAATTTTGCGATCAGATCCGCAGGTGGGTGGATTATTTTGTATTAGAAATTTTGAGGCATATTTTTCTCTTTTTCCAAACTACGACATTAGAATTAAATTGGATGCAACATTTGAAGGTTCGTATGCCAGATCCAGGTACTAAATTGTATTAGGCTATTGGCAGTTTCTTTTGCTTCGTCAAAGAAATATCTCTTATTAACTTGCGAATCTCTTCTCAAATGTTGAATATGTCTTAGTGTGGCACTACATGTTTTTTTTTTTTGGATAAGTAATAAGAAATTTTATTGATATAAATATAAGTAGGCATAGCCCAAGTACATGGGGAGTATACAAACGAAAATGCCTAAGTACATTCTTAGAGTTCTACATCAAAGAAAAGAAATCAGGCACAGTGCTTCCATTAGGGACAATGGCTGAAAACCAAAGAAGTAAAGTATGCAGGAAATAATTATGAAGCTCTGCCATTGTTCGCTCTTTATCTTCAAAGCATCGCGCATTCCTTTCCGACCAAATACACCACGTCAGGCACAATGGGATCATTTTCCATACTGCTACTACTTGTGGACAGTCCTGAATACCCCTCCAACACGCTAGCAAATCTACAACCTTAGGCGGCATAACCCACGCAACATCCACTCTAATGAATATTCCATTCCACAACACTCTTGCCATCTCACAATGTAGTAATAGATGGTCCACTGATTCACTGTGCTTTTTGCATAAAAAGCACCAATCCATCACTATTATTCCCCTCTTGCGGAAGTTATCCATGGTTAGGATATTCTTGAGAGCTGCAGTCCCACACAAAGAAAGCCACTTTGGGAGGGGCACAAGTCCTCTATAGTCCATATGCTCTTCCACGGAAAGGAGTGTGGCACTACATGTTGCCTTATGTTATTCAAAAAAAAAAAAAGAAAAAAAAACATGTTGCCTGATGTTTACTGTGTTTGTGATATTAGGATAATTTGGGGCTTTCTTGATTGCAGGGGGCTGTTAATTTTGCATTAATGATGTCCCAAATGGAGGGAGGCTGCCCGATTGACTACAACACAATAACAGATTTGTTTCTTCAGGTTCAATTCGGGGACTTTATTTTTATCATTTTATCAGTTTACAACTCTGAAGTCTTCATTTTCTTTTGAGGATAATATCTTGGATATGAAGTCATTGAAGTGAGATATTTTGCAATTTTTCTAATCTCTGTTTAGTATGTTGATGTTCAGATTTTGTACTAGGAGAAAATTATTGTATTCTCTTGTTACTGATATTTGCAACCTGAAAACTTCTTATTACTGAGGATTTGTTGTTGTTGCTCAGAGGAATTTAATCCGTGAGGCAACGGCTTTTTTATTGGACGTGCTCAAGCCAAATCTACCTGAGCATGGATACCTTCAAACTAAGGTCCAGTTTTTATTAATTGTATTTGATTTTAATTTCTTATTCTATTTCTCTTAATGTGATGTTTCATAGCTCGCTCTCCATGTTTTTACTTGTTTCCGTTTCATCTTCTGTTCTGCTTCAGGTTTTGGAAATCAATCTTGTGACATTTCCAAATGTTGCGGATGCTATATTAGCCAATGGTATGTTTAGTCATTACGACCGCCCACGTATTGCACAGCTTTGTGAAAAGGCTGGTTTATATTTGCGGGCCATACAGGTATGCTTGCTGCCAGAACTTTGATCACAAAACTCGTTACAAGGTAGTGAATTATCTCCTGGTCTGAATTGTTTTTCATTGTGCAGCACTATACAGAGTTGCCTGATATTAAACGGGTCATTGTGAACACACATGCAATTGAACCACAGGTTTGGTCTCAAGTGCTTATATATAACTTGGTCAAATGTGAATGGGTGAAATTTTTGATCATTTGCTGCTTTCCAGTCTCTTGTTGAATTCTTTGGAACTCTTTCTAAAGAATGGGCTCTTGAGTGCATGAAAGATCTTCTTGTGGTCAATCTTAGAGGCAATCTTCAGATAATTGTGCAGGTAAAGTAGTGTTTCTTTTGTCCGGTGTTGCTGTTACTGCATTTTTTTAACAGAAGCCTTACATGATATTGTTTTTTTTTTTGGCAGACTGCCAAAGAATACTCTGAGCAGTTGGGTGTTGAGGCATGCATAAAACTATTTGAGCAGTTCAAGTCTTATGAAGGATTGTACTTTTTCTTAGGTTCATATTTGAGTTCCAGGTACCCTTCTTTTTATTTTGAAAGAAATGGAAAAACTGACATTTGACTCCTTGCATGAGGTCGGCGATTTTCTTTTTCCGTTAATTATTATTACTTTCTGTACAGCGAGGATCCTGATATTCACTTCAAGTACATTGAAGCTGCTGCTAAAACCGGCCAAATTAAGGAGGTGGAGCGTGTGACTCGGGAATCAAACTTTTATGACCCTGAAAAGACAAAGAACTTTCTGATGGAAGCCAAGCTTCCAGATGCACGTCCTCTGATTAATGTCTGCGATCGTTTTGGTTTTGTTCCGGATCTCACCCATTACCTGTATACAAATAACATGCTGCGGTATATTGAAGGTTATGTTCAGAAGGTATATTTTATTATTTTTTCTTGTTTACACACCTGTATAAGTTATATAAATATATATATATATATATAAGTCAGTGACTTCATTTTATTTTTTTATTTCTTGCGAAGCTTAGTAAATATCAACTGAAGTATATATTTCTTGGTCTGCTTGATAGGTCAATCCAGGAAATGCTCCTCTAGTTGTGGGGCAATTGTTAGATGATGAGTGCCCTGAAGATTTTATCAAAGGTCTAATTCTTTCTGTTCGTTCTCTTCTTCCTGTTGAACCCTTGGTGGAGGAATGTGAGAAGAGGTGTGCTATTTCTTCATCATGCTCTATTTCCAAAGTCTTTTTTTTGTTATGTTTAATTGTTGCTTGTCCTTTTTTTTTTTGTTTGCAGGAATCGTCTCCGCTTGCTCACTCAGTTCTTAGAGCATCTTGTGAGTGAGGGAAGCCAAGATGTGCATGTTCACAATGCTCTGGGCAAAATCATCATAGATAGCAACAATAATCCAGAGCATTTTCTCACAACCAACCCATACTATGATTCTCGTGTTGTGGGGAAATATTGTGAAAAAAGGGATCCTACACTTGCTGTTGTTGCTTACCGCAGAGGGCAGTGTGATGATGAACTTATAAACGTCACAAATAAAAACTCCTTGTTCAAACTTCAGGCCAGGTTTGTAGATTACTGCATCCCAATATGATTTTCACAAACTTTTAGCAACTTTTCCTTTTGCTAGTTAGGTGGATGTCTTGTATTCTTCCTGTGAACCTTGATACCTCATTCCTCTGAATAAAAATATATAATTTATAAAAAAAAAAAGGTCTGGACATTTTTGCTTGCTTTTTAGATATGAACCTACATTTTTGCACTTTAATTTGGCATGCTGACTTTCATTTATCTGTTTCTCCATCAGATATGTGGTAGAAAGGATGGATGGCGAGCTCTGGGAGAAAGTTCTTGATCCTGAAAATGAGTACAGAAGACAGCTAATTGATCAAGTTGTGTCTACGGCTTTGCCTGAGAGCAAGAGTCCTGAGCAAGTATCAGCAGCTGTAAAAGCTTTCATGACAGCGGATCTTCCACATGAACTAATTGAGCTTCTTGAGAAGATTGTGCTACAAAATTCTGCATTTAGTGGAAACTTTAATCTGCAGAACCTGCTGATCCTCACTGCCATAAAGGCTGACCCGTCAAGAGTTATGGATTATATTAATAGGTTAGACAATTTCGACGGACCAGCTGTTGGGGAGGTTGCTGTGGAAGCTCAATTGTATGAAGAAGCATTTGCCATATTCAAAAAGTTCGACTTGAATGTTCAGGCTGTGAATGTCCTCTTGGATAATATTCGTAGCATTGAACGAGCAGTAGAGTTTGCATTCCGGGTAGAAGAAGATGCTGTTTGGAGCCAAGTGGCCAAGGCTCAACTACGAGAGGGGTTAGTGAGTGATGCTATTGAGTCGTTTATCCGTGCAGATGATCCCACCCAATTTTTAGATGTCATACGGGCTGCTGAGGATGCAAATGTGTATCATGACTTGGTGAGGTACCTTCTAATGGTTAGGCAAAAGACCAAAGAGCCCAAGGTGGACAGTGAACTCATTTATGCTTATGCTAAGATCGATCGGCTCAGTGACATTGAAGAATTCATTCTCATGCCAAATGTTGCTAATCTCCAGAATGTTGGAGATCGATTATATGATGAAGCCCTATATGAGGCGGCGAAGATCATATATTCATTTATCTCTAACTGGGCTAAGCTGGCAATTACTCTGGTGAAACTAAAACAATTTCAAGGTGCTGTTGATGCAGCTCGGAAAGCCAACAGCTCGAAAACATGGAAAGAAGTTTGCTTTGCTTGTGTTGATGCTGAGGAATTTCGCTTGGCTCAGATATGTGGTCTGAACATTATCATACAGGTGCCATTCATTTTTGAAGTGCATCTAATGTTTGCATCATCTTCCTTATGGAAGTTATTATATGGTTTTATAATTGGGTGTTAACCCGTCAAGGTGTAGCATGGTAGTCAAAGGTGGGCTTGGGCTGAACTGTAGACTTTGATTCAAGTTTGAAGTTTGATTCTGCACTAGGAGTTTATCTAGATTACTTGATACAGGCTATGGCGGGTAGGGTTTTGTAGCTGAGGTTTACAATGGGTCGCTAGGTTTCATGTCATAAATTTCCCTCTGATGTAGAAGCAGATTCCACACCTGTCTTCCCCCCCCCCTTCCTTCTCTCCTGCTGTGATAGAATATGGGTGGTTTAGCCATCATCAACCTAATTGCCATATTCCTGGGTTGGGATCTGTACTTTTGGTTCACTCTTGTACAAGATAATTAGTTTGTTGCTTGTTTTAGAATCCCGTATCTATTTGACTACTTAATTCTGTTTATTTTGCTATCTAAGGTGGATGATTTGGAAGAGGTCAGTGAGTATTACCAGAACAGGGGATGCTTTAATGAACTCATTTCTCTGATGGAGAGTGGACTAGGTTTGGAACGTGCTCATATGGGCATCTTTACCGAGTTGGGAGTTCTATATGCAAGATATCGTCCGGAGAAGCTTATGGAGCACATTAAATTGTTCTCAACTCGTCTGAACATTCCAAAGCTCATTCGAGCATGTGATGAACAGCAGCACTGGAAGGAATTAACTTACTTATACATCCAATATGATGAGTTTGACAATGCTGCAACCACCATAATGAACCACTCCCCTGAAGCATGGGACCACATGCAATTCAAGGATGTGACAGTCAAAGTTGCAAGTGTTGAGCTCTACTACAAGGCTGTGCATTTCTACTTGCAAGAGCATCCTGATCTTATTAACGACCTTCTTAATGTGCTTGCCCTTCGTGTGGACCATGCCCGTGTTGTGGATATAATGCGAAAGGTAAGAATTTCAAATTATTGTCATTAGAATTTTCTCTATGATGCTGCTCCCACCTCTCTCACTCCATAGTGGGAAGATGTTGATTAATTTGTTGGTGGGAATAATTGTCTGTAATATCTTTTTTTCTTTGCTATCCTTTTGGGTTTCAGGCTGGTCACCTCCGTCTTGTGAAACCATACATGGTTGCAGTCCAGAGCAACAATGTTGCTGCTGTAAATGAAGCTTTGAATGAGATTTACATAGAGGAGGAGGACTATGACAGACTACGTGAGTCAATCGATCTGCATGATAACTTCGATCAGATAGGCCTCGCACAGAAGGTGAGTTGAAAAATCTTTTAGTCACTGGAAGTTCTTGATGGTGAAACTCTTATGAACCCTTGCTGTTAATGAAAAAATGTGCAGATTGAGAAACATGAGCTTCTTGAGATGAGGCGCGTTGCTGCTTATATTTATAAGAAAGCAGGAAGATGGAAGCAGTCCATTGCATTGTCAAAGAAAGATAATCTTTACAAGGATGCCATGGAGACGTCTTCACAGTCTGGCGATCGTGAACTTTCGGAGGAGTTGCTTGTCTATTTCATCGAGCAGGTTTGTGTTATAATTTTTTTTCAAGATAGTACATGGTTCCAAAAGAACGCAAGGATCAATAACACATCTATATGTGACTCGTACTTGTTCTCCTTTTCCCTTCCCAACCTATCTTCTTGATTTTTCTTCCTGGATTATAATATTTTGGATTAGAAGAAATATGAGACATTAGACTATAGTGCTGCTATAATCGTTTTTGTTATATTTTGATCAGAAATACCATGTGCCTTTGTTGTCATTTTACTTGTTTTTGGCTCTGATAAACTTTACCCTTGTTTTCGGGATAATCTCCTATTTTCTGTCTGATGCATTGCTCCAGATGTGTTTACTTGAAGACTTGAAGTTTGGGTTCACCTTTGAAAACTACTTGGTACTATTGTCTAATACGTGCCCTGACATATATGCAGGGAAAGAAAGAGTGTTTCGCATCATGCCTCTTTGTTTGTTATGATTTAATACGGCCAGATGTTGCTCTTGAGCTAGCATGGTTGAACAATATGATTGATTTTGCCTTCCCATACCTCTTGCAGGTAAATCTTTTCTTTATGTCAACATAATGCTTCATCTTCATCTTCTTCTTCTTCCTTTGTTAACATCTAGTTATTTAATTTTTAAAAGTTTATTCGAGAGTACACAAGCAAGGTAGATGATCTTGTCAAGGGCAAACTTGAAGCTCAAAATGAGGTGAAAGCTAAAGAGGAGGAGGAGAAGGACTTGGTTGCACAGCAGGTATGGCTATCTGCCAACATCTCTTTTTGTGTCATTGAGGAAGCCTTTTCTGCACCCAGAAGTTATGGTTCTGGGTAGGGTTGGTAGTCAGGTTGCCCCAAACCACTCGGGCTTTGGCTGTCTTGGATCTGATTGTAAGGACACATTGTAGGCCTTGTCACTGTATGTATTATCTAGGAATAAGTCATATATTGAAAAGTTTCTAAAGTATTATGCTGTTTGAAAAATCGTCTAAATTCTACCAGTGTTCAGATGAACTTCTTTAATCACACCTGAGTCTAGATCATTATGGGACATTTTGAACTGCCATTTAGCATAGATAAAAAGGTGTCTCTAGAACTTTAAAATCATGAAATCAATAATGAAAAGACTGATTTGTATGTTTTCCTTATCTGCAGAATATGTATGCCCAGTTGCTGCCTCTTGCTTTGCCTGCACCGCCAATGCCAGGGATGGGTGGAGGTTTTGCTCCACCACCAATGGGCGGGATGGGAATGCCTCCGATGCCAGCCTTTGGTATGCCACCAATGGCTCCTTCCCCTTACTGATCTCTGTGTTGGGGAAGACACACGAGATAACTACTTGTAGGTAGTCCGGGATTTTCTGTCTACTTTTTACAGCCCTATAGAAAAGGTAGAAACTTCAAAGCTTGGTAGCAGATAATCTATCTCTCTCTCACCAGTTTGTTGTTTATGGAGTTGTGGTTCGTCATATTGTTCTTGAAGTTGCATAACCAAATATTTATTTTGTGACGGTTGGAGGCTGAGCTGAGCAGGCCATGCTTGACTGATCTTTATCAGACCTGGAATGTGTTTCGGTGCGGCAAGCCTGCCACGTGTATAGGTTTTTATTTTCGGTCTATTGAAACTTTTGTTGTTAGTTTCAACTGTCGAAAAATATTAGGTTCTTACTGTGGGTTTAGGAAATTTTGTACACTTTGTATTTCCGTGTAATACAGTTGTCATGTCAAATTTTCGAATTGGTCGCCATTCATGTTTTTTTTTTCCAATTTCTTGCCCATGTTATTTTATTTTCTTGGTTTCTCTTTATCTTCAAGTGTCTTGTCAATCTGTTTGGAGGCACACATTGTGTGAGTGGCCAGATGTGAAGGAATTAGTAGTTTCTACTTACTAGGGTTTGTATTACGGCCGCCTCTGTGGGTTCTCCCCGCATACGGCTTAAGCAGCGAAGGCTCTTTACCTTTGCACTTTGTTGTAGCCAAGCTTATTACTGGCCTATCAGCTAGAGCCGAGCTTTGATGCCGACTGCATGTCTCTTTTAGTTGCCTTATTACATCATTCGAGGTCCACGTCAGCATTGGCAAAGATCTCTCGATTCCTCGTGGTTGGGCCAGCTTGGAAGCAAGCTACCTGACACTTATCTTGCCTCTTTTCTTGTTATTAGTAAGATGGTTGGCCCATCCCTATTTCTCTAATAATAAGGGAAGCTTCCAAAGCTCATTCTTTCAGCTGAGTGAGCCTATGTTATTCCTGGATCCAAATGGGAATACAATCCATTGAACAATTTGATGTATTTCCCGCATTCTTAAGGATTGGCCCACTTGTTACAGGGCAGTAAAATCTTCATGCACAATGCCCTGATTCGAGTAGTGATTTATTGAACTGGTACTTCCAAAGGCCTAGGATATGCCATTCTAACCATTCTTGAGGTGTTTCATTCGCAATACAAAGTTTATGACTAATCGGTATTGTTTATCATCATTTATCTATTGCATTTATTTTTCTTCTTGTTGGTTAAATTTATAGAACTAATTTTGGTATTGGATAAGATTTTGCAATTTTTTTCTTTTGCAATATCTCAATGTGACATGAGCGTGAAAGGAGTTCAATAATCTGTTTTTCTACAAGGGTTAAAATAATTTATTTCGGCTTTTTGACCTTAGATTGTAAGCCCAAGATAATAGGGTGGATTTCAAAAGATACTAAACATCTCCCTCCAAGATGTATATACAACTTTCATTGAATACAACTCTTTGCATAACCCTATATGTATAATAGCACATCCATTGCTTAACCATTGAGTCAAACAAATTAATAGTGAGAAGTGTTGAGAAGAGTTGTGAATAGTAGTAAAAAGTAATAATAGAATAGAGTATTGCTATAAATCACACTACTATCTCACTTGCATTTTATTAAGTAAGATGTGATATATTCATTACCATTTGATGATGATAAAGCATGTAATAAACGATTATTTAATAGTGATAGATGTGTTATATCTTATTTAATGGGATGGTAGTATGATGTATAGAATTTTCTAATAGAATATAGAACAATAGTGAAAAATAGTTAAAAGTAATGAATGTGTGAAGGGGGAATAATAGGTGGGCTTGAGCTCAATCGCTTAAAAAACTAAAAGGCAAAGGAATATGAGGGCTAGGAGACGTGAAAAGATAAGGAAAGAGGGAGTGGGTTGCAGGAATAAGGGTGTAGGGATAGGGGGGTCCAGGAATTGAGGAGTAGGGTGTAGGGTGTTGAGGCATAGGAAAAAGGATGGTCGACATGAAAAAAAGGTTGAAAAACGCAAGAAGAGGAGTCCCATCACTGTAAACCAAAAATTGTATAAAAAAGCCTTGACCAGATGACCAAGAGGGAGGGGGGGTCTCCTTCAACTTCTCTTTCGGCGAACGTTTGATCTCTCCTTACAAAAGGATTATAACAAATGACTTACATATTTTCTTGTATAATGAGATACGATAGACTGTAAAATATGTATTATAGTAGATTCTCCTCCCTAAACACCCGTGGATGTATGTATTATATTGAACCATGTAAATTGTGTTAATTTTTATTTATTTCATCTGTTATGAATGTACGTAACGTTATCGTACGATCACACCGGAACACTATCGAGGGCACCAGACAATAACGGACAAGGCCTGAATCATCTCAGTGGGTCAAGAATGACTTTTTCTCTCCTTTCAGCCTTTGAGCGATTTCTACTGCATCAATAGATGCACCGTCTGTGGGATTCAAACCCACGACCACATGGTGAAATCTGATACTTTCTAAGCTGGAGGTGGGAGAATGACAATTTTTTGGCATACTGGATAAATTATTGGAGAGAAAAGAACACCGTCTTAGATGGGTATTCTCTATTTTTTTAAAACTTTTGTACATTAAAAAATGGGTAAAAAGTGAGAAAAATTTAAGTCTTCTCGTGCCCAGGCGAGGGACTGAAAACCCCTCGCCCTTGTACTTGAACCACTTTGCTATACAAAAAGTGCACTACCTAGAGACGTTTAACTTTAAAGTCACAGTAACTTCTTCTACTCGGAATTGTGCACTTAATGACAGTGCATGCACCGAAACACCGTCGGAGGCACCAAACAACTTCGAACGAGGCCCAAATCACCGTAGTGGGTCAGGAATAATTCTCTCTCTCCCCCCAACTTGTTGAGCCATTTTTATTACATCAACAATAGATGAAAAGTAATAATAAAGTAATAAATAATAATTAAATATTTTGAGAATATTTGAGGTATTCTTAGTACCCAAACCTAGCCTAAGATTATGATAGGGCTCTTTTGCTGCATATGATGTAAACAAGATGAGGCTACCACTTTTTTAAATGGCAAGCCAGGGAAGACAAATCCCTTTTAAAGTAAAGTTCAGGCGGAAATAACTTAATCTTCTTTCTCACTCCAAATCAGAGGCAAGAGAAGTCATAGGTTCCCAAAATACTTAGAAACAAACTTTTCTCAAAAACAATAAAAATCAAACTATCATAGAGGCCTTTGACTTCAACATTTGTTCCCTATTTGTGTTGCTCAACATTTGTTCTTATTTTTTTCCCTTTCAGATCAATAAAAGAAGAAATATACTAGAAAGGTACCAGAGGCAATGACAAAACACATTTCCTTGTGCAAAAAAGAAGTGAGGTCGGGGGATCTTGCCTATAGTGGTTCCCCCCGCCCCCTTGCCTTTGGTGATTGACCAAACAAATAGGCCTAGATATTCTATGTCCCTTAATAATCGAATAATACTTCAACCTTCATTACTTAGATTTTGACAGTTGCATAGATCTTAGGAAACCCGCCCACTATTCCTAAGCAACTTATTAGTGCTAGACCTTGAGTCAAATTGATTGGTCATGTGCAACTCCAATCATTCATTGATGGTTCATTAATGTCCATTGATTTAGACTCCTTCCCTTTTCCCAACTATGAATAAGATAGAGAGGGGCTCGAAAGCCACCAAACCAAGAAGGAAAATGAAAGCCTTTTGATTCCAACTCCATTCAAGATCCCTTCTGGCATTAGTTAAGCTCACTTCCTATTTAGTTGGATTGATAGGAGGGTGGGGAACAAACTCCATTGCCTCTTGCATGGTGGCGTGGAGCCCCTTCCTACTTTGGATGAGCTCTTGTGGGAGGCTTACTTTTCTCTTCAGGAAAGATTGAGGGGGGAATGCCCCTTAACCTATCTAGTGGGTTAAGATGATTGGTTAGCTCTAGTCCTCCCCAATAAAAAATTGGGCAACTTCCTCTCCTCTGTAGGTCCTATCTCCACACCTTGGAAGCAGTTAAAACTTTAAAGGTTTAGAAGTTCTCACATATTTTGTTACAAATTTTGGACAAAAAATAAATATAAATTTTTATATTATGTAATTTTTTATATAATATAAAATTAGCAATAACTTTTGAAAGAATACTTGGATGCTTGGAGAATAAGATAATATAAAAAATTGTGAATAGTAATTAATGATTTTATAAGTCAAAGTATTATTAGAATACAATTTTTAAATATTATCTTTGTTTTGAGATTTGAAAAATTTTTGAATTATTTTTTATATTTCATTTAAAAATTTAAGAAAATTATAATGATTAGATAAAAAGAGTTGAAAATTTGAAATAGAAAACTATTTGTATTTGAATGGTGTTTAGGAATAAAAAATTGATAAATTTTGAAATGAGATAAGATGGAATGTGTTTCCTGAACAACCCCAACGAATTATGCCAAAGAAATCTGAATACTTATTAAATTTGAGTTAAATAAAGAAAAGTATTTGATAAAATTTGAGTTAAATAAAGAAAAGTATTTGACTACCCCATGGTGGCCTTGAAGTTGAAAGGTGGTTGCCAGAAACTAGTCTGACCATAAAGTTGTCCATCAATTCTTTGCATCGTTTGTGATTCTTGGGAAAGGTATTCATTTGCATGTGAGTTCTAGTGCTTTTCAATTGTATGTTTCAGCTTTCAAAATTTTCACCAACGTCTTGAATTGGCTACTCAAATGAATGCCCCATTTATGGCAAAGTGCCAATTTCTACAAACACTTATAATCTTTACACCTACGCGTAGCACTCTCCTCTCATGTATGTTTGGACCAAATTGTGATCTACTTCAAGTGGGATGACATTTTATAAAGGAGTAATTTTTTTTTATTGGATTAACTTCCATAGCCTCGAAAGGTTCTTGGGGTTCTATGTTTCTTTGAATCAACCATATCAATGGAATAGCTAGATGACATAGTTTATGTTATGAGTTCTTGAGGCGCCACATGGATAGAAGCGGATCAATAGCAAAATGCTCTGAAACGGCATAGCTTAGGAGAAAGTGGAACAATGCATTTTTACTACATATTGTGCTTGACTACAGATTCTAGAAGAATGTATTAAGGTTGTTTTGCATCTGTCCTGTGGAAAGTTTGTTAGTTTGTTATTTTGTTGTATGTTTTGTTGCGATGGATATATATTGGAAGCCCCCAAAAGGGATATCTTATGCAGAATTTTATGAATGTCTGTTTTGAATCCTTGTCTAATTAGTTGAGGGGACTATTGGAACGTCACAAACTAAGTTGCTTTCTCAGTGTATTGAAAGATGAGATCACGCTACCCATTCAAATGCTAAATCCAATTAACTTGAGTGATGTGTTTGGTCTGGCCAAGATAGAAGATGAGTATTTACTCAGCACCAAAAAGGTCTTTAAACCAACTAGGGAGACTCACCTCATGAAGGAAGCTCTCAAACTCATTGGGGACAATTTGAATATGGAAAATGCTATTTTGTCCACCAATTTTGACATCTCATTTTGACACATCATGTATTTTATTATTTTTTTCAAATTTTATTATTTAATAATTAAGAAATTAATTATTAATAAATTGATATTTTTTATATTTATTAAAAATATTTTAAAATGATAAAAAAATAAGAATAAAAAAATAAAGAAAAATAAAACCAACAATTTGGCCATGCGGTCTACTCAAGCAGTTCGCTTGAGTAGGCATTGTAGCACCACCCTTTTGAATATAATAGTAATAAAGGTAAGAAGTCCTTCCCACCTGCAAGAAGAATTTCATAGCTCAAATAAATGAAAATAGAAAAAATGACTTTGTTACTATTGTGAAGGAAAATATAAATCTGGCACATGTATGTAAAGATCATATGATATATCTATTACAATGAGTAGATGAAATAATAGAAAATAAAAAAAAAGAAGACGATTTTTATGACTCTAAGAAGGTAGAAGATGGGTGGTGGAAGTGACAACGGAGAGGGAGCTCAAGATTTCTCTTAAGCCATTACTAGAACTCTATGTTCAAATATAATGAGATTGGTTGGGAATGTGGGCAGTGAGAGAGCAATTATTTTGATAGACTCAAGAAGTACTCATAACTTCTTGAATCCTTCAATAATGAAGAGAGCAAGACTGTCCATAGATCCTACTATCAAATTCTCTGTAAAGGTAGCTATTGGTGACATAATCAAGAGTGAGGGTTTGTGTAGAGAAGTGAAGTTGAAGATTTAGGATAATCGTTTCTTCCCTTCCTTCTACGTTTTATCCTTAGGTGATTCTGATATTATACTAGGAGTGCATTGGCTTTGTAGATGTTGTATTTTGTGACCTGAGTTGGTCTACGGTGACCCAAACTACCAGAACTTGCAAAAGAGAAAAGGAAGGGGTGACCTCAGAGGTCGGGGGACCACTCTGATGCTAAAGTCAGGTGAGATTGAGGGAGATAGAAGGATATACAAAGTGGATAAGAGAGAAAGTGTGACCTGTGTTCTGGAGAGGCGTAGCTCTATTTATATGTTGCTCGGGACCTACTTACTGGGGAAAATGATGGAGGCGTCGTGTTCATGTCAGCTTAGCCATCATTTATTTGGTCGTGTCAGAGAGTAAGTCTAACTCGACACGGTTATCGAGAGAGGTTAGTGGGCGAACATTTTTTCCAAGTCCCTCTTGTAGCCCGTTTCTTGATGCTGGGTGTTTAAGATTTTTGGTTCGCATTTAGTGTGGCGTACCTTCGGCCTTATCATCATTGAATGTGGCTTGCTTTATTGTCTAACCCTCAGTTAATGTGGTGTGCATGCACCATTCCGTCCCCTCAACTTTGAGGCATTTCTGTTATGCGGCAGATCTCTCGGGCCAAGTGCCTTCTTCTGGTTGGTTGGGTTTACTTGGTGGTAGGTCGGGTGTGCCATATCCGGATGGGGTCTCTGTCCTTCTGATGGCTCCCTTTGTGCTCATGGCCCTGGCCCATCTCTCTCTGTGGGCCTGGACCCTCATTCCCTAGAAGGGCCTCCCTTCACAAGTTTGAAACCTTAGGACCTATTATTTGAAGTTTCTCCCAATTATCTATGTAGTTTCAGTGGAGAAAAAATGGTAAGGATAACTGGTCTCAACTTGAAAAACCTGACATTTTAAATGGATAATAAATTGATGTTAGCATCAATACACAACATGTATGGTTGTTAGCTCAATTGCTATCAATGGAAGAGAGTTTGCAAGATGATAATCAGAAGGTGAAAATAGACAAGTTGCTAGAGGAACTTTAAGATTTTTTTATGAATCCATGGGTTTAACCCCAAAAAGAACTCATGATCACAAGATCATACTTAAAGGTGAATCGTATTGCCTGTAGTTTTAAATTCCATTCCATTACGATTGGAATTTTCTATTTTGGTATTGTATTTGGTACACTATACCTCCTTATTCCATTTCACTCCAAATTCCAGCCTATTTCAGCCATTCTGACTTGAATTGGCATTTTGGGCCTTATTCTGTTTTGGACTGTTTTTATAATTTTCTTGTGTTTGAATGACATTTTTTGTAATTAAAAAAAAAAAATATATTATTTAATTAATTCTACAATTTAAAATATATTTGTATTGTTTTCAATATTTTTGTAAATTTAAATATGACCCCACATTGTCTTTTTTTAAAATATCACTATTTTTAATCATTTCTCTATTGTTTTATTTTTTTTCTTTGTTTTTGTATCTCAACTTAAGTTTCTCATTTTCTAAACATATATATACATATACATGATACACACTTACATATATATATATATTATTAGTTGTTAGTTTATATAGACATATAAATATTTATATATAATATATAGTTAATCCTGAAATGGTATACAAGAATGTGCCAATACTGAAATATATTGTTTCAAGACTTAAACTAGAATGATCATTGGAACGGAATTTTAGAACATTAGTACTACGCTCATTTCATATAGGTCATATAGTTACCTCCATTACTAGAAATATGAAATTGAGAGGTTGGTGTTAGAATTGTTGAAGTCTGAGGTGATAAGGTCAAGTTCTAGTCCATTTTCATCACCTATTTTATTGGTGTGTATGTTGGATGGAAGTTGGAGGTTATGCGTTGACTATAAAGCTCTAAACCAAGAAGTTGTAAAAGAAAATTTTTTCATTCCTATAATTGATGAGCGCTTAGATGAATAACACAGATCAGTGGTATCTTCCAACTTGATTTGAGGTCCAGGTACTATCAAACCAAAGGTTTGCCTAAGGATAGTGTCAAATGGCATTTAAAACTCAGGAGGGGCATTATGAATTTTTAGTGATGTCATTTGAGCTCATTTATACCCCCTACATTTTTTAGGGGTTAAATGAACCATGTTTTTAAACCATTTTTAAGAAAATTTATACTGGTTTTCTTTGATGACATTTTGGTGTACAATAAAAACTTGGGAGAGCATCTAAACCATTTAAGACAAGTGTTGAAGGTGTTAACTAATCATAAGCTATATGCCAAAAGGTCAAAATGTAAGTTTGGAGTAAGAAAAATGGGGTATTTGGGGCACATAATATCAACAAAAGGACTGAAGGTAGATCCTTCTAAGGTGACTTCTATGTCAGATTGGCTAGTACTTGAATACCTAAAATCATTGAAAGGGTTTTTGGGCTTAACTGGTACCAAAAGCTTATTAAGAATCATGGACTTATTGCATCCTCTCTTACTGCCTTAATGAGAAAGAGTGCATTTGCATAGGATTGAGAGACGGCACAAGCTTTTAACGATTTTAAATTGATCGTGCATAAACCACCTATTACGAAGTTACCAAATTTCTCCAATACATTTATTGTTGAATATGATGCAAGTAGAAAGGGGATTGAGGCAGTATTCATGTAATTGGGCCAGCCTATAACTTATATGAGTAATGTTTTAAAGGGGAAGGCTCTCTTACTTTCCACTTATGAAAATGAGTTACTAGCTTTCTAGTAGCTACTGTTTAAAGGTGGAGATCCTACTCTTTTGGAAAATCCTTTACTGTATAATATAGATCAATAAGCACTTTTGAGTCAAGTTTCTATTAGAACAAAAGATGGGCATTGTGGCCCAACAAAAGTGGATAACAAAGGAGATGAGATACAATTTCATTATCGAGTATAAAAAATAAAAGGAAAATAAAGTGGTCATTTCGAAAGCATGAAG
Source organism: Platycarya longipes (assembly GCA_036559045.1). Lineage (NCBI taxonomy): Eukaryota > Viridiplantae > Streptophyta > Magnoliopsida > Fagales > Juglandaceae > Platycarya > Platycarya longipes. The sequence goes on from CM071801.1 coordinate 25,382,722, forward strand.
CATGAAGCATGAAGTAGAAGATAAGGTAGAAAGGTTTTGGCAGTATTTATCTTCCCAACACCAATATGGATTTAAGTGCTTAAAAAGAGTTATACAAGATCCCCATAAATGATGAACTTGTTAACACACATAGCTCAAGAATAACCAAATGCCAAAAGGGTTCCCTCTCCTCAATGATCTTATAATTTATTCTTAAAAAAATGAGGCTGTAATTGTTCCTGGACCCTTTTATAAAGCTAAGCTTCTTCAATATATCCATATTAATCCACAAGCTGAACACTCAGGTTAGTTAAAGATATATTATAGGGAAAAGAGGGATTTATTTGGGGTAGGAATAAGGAGGGGTATCAAGAAGTAGATACAAGAGTGTGATGTGTACCAAAATTTTAAGAATTAGCCTATACCACCTGCATGTTTACTACAACCTCTTTCTATTCCTCAACAAGTTTGGGAAGACATCTCAATGGATTTCATTGATAATCTAACCTTATCTTAAGGGCACAATGTGATTTTCCTGATTTCAGACAGATTTACTAAGTATGGACATTTTATTGCCCTATCTCACCCCTACCATGCGCAAAATGTGGCACAAGTGTTCTTTGATGGGGTTTTCAAACAATACATCATCGGCCCTATCCAAGTCTATAGTGTTTAATGGGAATCTTGTTTCCTTGAGTTCATTCTAGAAAGCCCTATTCTTTTCAAGTGTTTATCTTAAATTGTAGTTTCGCTTATCATCCCCAGTTAGATAGTCAAATGGAGGCATTGAATATATGTTTGGAAGGTTATCTAAGATACTATGCAGGGACTAAACCTAGGAGTTGGTCTTCATGGTTATCAATGATAGAATGGTCATACAACAACTTTCAAACCACTATCAAGATCTCTCATTTTGAGGCCCTTTACGATTACTCAACGCCAAGGATCATACCTTATGTATCGAATGCTTCAAGTACCGAAGCTGTGGATTAGCTGTTAAGCACCTAAGAGCAGATTAGAGCCTTGTTAAAGGAGAATCTAAATGTGGTCCAAAACTGCATGAAGGTATATGCATGTAGGAAAAGGATAGAGTGACAATTCGAAGTCAGAGATTGGGTTTACCTCCACCTTCATACATATCGTCAAAAGTTTGTGGCCATACGCCACTGCATGAAGCTCGCTTCGTGGTTTTACAGGTCGCCACACAATCATTTTTTTTGTTTGGGGGGGGGGTTGTTATGAGTTTCTAAGGCGCCATGTGAATGTGGGGGAATATTTAGTACTTTCAATAAAAGAATGTCTTGAAACGGCATCGCTTAGGAGAAAGTAGAATGTTGCGCTTTTACTGTACATTACATTACATTTTACTACAGACTTCAGAAGAATGTATTAGTTTGTTTGTATTGCTACCACATTTGTTAGTTTGTTATTTTGTTGTATGTTTTGTTGTGATGGATGTATAAGGAAGGGGGGAGACGAAAGGGACATTGTATCTAGAACCTTATGAACATCCGTATTTAAGAAGGTTGGAATACCTTGAACTAATCCATGACATTTCTATGAGAATTTCATCACTCAGTGTTATCTATATCTTCTTTTGTTCATAATAATTATTTGGAGAGTTAATTTTTATTGGAATCCAGTGGCCAGCTTGATAACAGTTTATAATCTTTATGCTTGCTAACTATTAAATTAAGATTTTTATTTATTTTTTATTTATTGCTATTTCAGGAGAGCAAAATGCGATTTTAGCTATGTTTAGCACGCCATGCCATGTTTATTGGGAATCTTAGTAATTGGAAAAGTTCAACAAGATATGGAGTTCCTATAAGCAATTCTAGTGGGGAAGACTATTGTTTTAACACATTCCATGGTCTTTGATTCATGGAGTGGTCCGTTGGACTGACGTGTTTAATCTATACCGTCCAGTGCATAGGGCTGTTTTCTCCATCTACTTATTTTCATTAGCCATGAGAACTGAATCCTTTTAAATTTCACTCAAAGCCTTATGTGCGAAGCACAACCCAACATGCGTGGATACATAATGATTACCCCATGCTAAAGACACTGACTTTTCTCCACTAATTACTACCAGCTTGGGTAAGACCTCCTTTTCGCAAATGAAATAAAATGAATTAAAATAAAAGATAAAAATTATATAGATATTATTAGAATATATTTTTTAATATTATTTTTTATGAATAATTTTAAAAAGTTAAATAATTTATTTTATTTTATATAAAAATTTGAAAAAATTATAACAATTAAATATGATAAAATAAGATGAGAATAATTATAAAAACAAACAAGGCTACATTCTCAATAAAGAATTTTGGTTGGTAGATAATGAATAATGTTACATACAAACAATTTTATACATCAATATGCACACCAATATATTTCTGTTGACTAATTATATCTTTTATTTTAAACTTTAAATTTCTGAATAATCACATTAGATGTGTGCTAGTGCACAAAATTAGATGCAATCAGATTTTCCTGTGGAACAATTACACAAGTAAATAATGCATAATGCTATATACCATATGGCTACCTTACCAACATCTTGTTATGGTAAAATGTCAAGTGTGGGGTAGACTGTCGACACCCCCATAATAGGATGTCAATGGGATATTGATATCGTATATCTTAAAAAATAAAAGTGCTAAAAGTTATAATATTGTCCTAATGAGTTTGATACTTACAAGATAATATGTAAACATGCTATTTATTATGCGATCGAGTCAGTCAAATAAAATTTTACACAAATATTTTCTTATGTTAATTAACGTGGTAGATCTTCATATTAGTACAACATCTAGTGGGCTAATAAATAGAGTTACAAATAGAATTTTCTATTTTGATTTTTATCATAATTTAGAGTTAACCTTATTATAAAAAAAAAGAATATTGTTAGAGAACAGCCACATTTAGAATATTTACCTTCATATAAATAATAATATTTTATTATTCTGAATTTCATTCTGAATTTCATTCAGAAACTGAATCATCAGATCCTGATGAATTTGAGCATGACTGCTCTTGTGGTGGTCATTGTTGTAATTCCAGAGTTAAAACAGTTAATGTTTTAACTACGGAATTTAATCCAAAATCATCTTCCCCACTGGAAGATGATAAACAGTCAATTTCCTTCCAGGAAATTGACTGTTTATCTCTACTTCTTGTTGAGAATACAAAAGGAGGTTGTCTTGTTGATCATCTTATTTGATTAATTTGTTAAAAAAGAATTTCTAAAACCCGTGATAAAATCATTAAAAATTCTTCTAACAAAAGAATTTTTAAAAAATCTTTAAAACCATCCCTCAAGAGATGTTACAACTGCGGTAAAAAGGGACATAAGAGAATTAAATGCCCTAATCCTGAAAAACCCAGTATCTCTGCCCTCATCTCTAAGGATATTTTATTAGAAACTTTTTCTGACCATTCCTCCTCTGAGGAAATAGATAGATACATCTCGAGTGATCCTTACGAACACTCAGAGACGGATTTGTCTAGTTCTTATTTTTCAAATAAAAGTGATTCTGAAGATTCTTTGAATCATTCAGAAATGGATCGAAGTGAGTTTGGCTCTAGTGATTCCCTTCATCACGAAGAGTCTGAATCATCAGATCTTTTGGCTTCATCAGATCAAAATGAATTTAGTTCTTCTGAATTTCATTCAGAAACTGAATCATCAGATCCTGATGAATTTGAGCATGACTGCTCTTGTGGTGGTCATTGTTGTAATTCCAGAGTTAAAACAGTTAATGTTTTAACTACGGAATTTAATCCAAAATCATCTTCCCCACTGGAAGATGATAAACAGTCAATTTCCTTCCAGGAAATTGACAGTGAAAGTCTTTCATCTTCCTTTCAGGAAGATGAACGACAGGTAACTTCCCCACTGGAAGTTACCATGATATCAACTTCCCTCCAGGAAGTTGATAGACAGTCAATTTCCGATTCTTCACAGGAAATTGACTTGAGCCTTTCAACTTCCCCACTGGAAGTTGAAAGAGAATCAACTTCCTTCCAGGAAGTTGATAGATCAGTAACTTTCGAAATGAAAGTTACTATTGATGTATCTTCCCTCCAGGAAGATACTATTGAATCATCTTCCCCACTGGAAGATGATAAACAGTCAATTTTCGAAATGGAAATTGACAGTGATAGTCATTCAATTTCCTTTCAGGAAATTGAAAGACAGGTAACTTCCCCACTGGAAGTTACTATGATATCAACTTCCCTCCAGGAAGTTGATAGACAGTCAATTTCCGATTCTTCATAGGAAATTGACTTGAGCCTTTCAACTTCCCCACTGGAAGTTGAAAGAGAATCAACTTCCTTCCAGGAAGTTAAACGACAGTCAACTTCCCCACTGGAAGTTGACAAATACGTAACTTCCCCACTGGAAGTTACTATTCCCTCATCTTCCCTACTGGAAGATGATCAGATTCCCCTGTCAATACCTTTGGTCTTGGCAAAATCAATTTCTTATTTGATTAATTTGTTAAAATATTTTATTTTGACAAATTCAAGCTTTTCTCTGCATCCCATGCAGATTTAAGCCAGAAAAACTATTTCCCTAAAATGGTTTTTCATCGTACTGGAATCGGGACAAAAACCATATTCCGATTTCATAAATCTGTTCTGATATTGTCTCACAATGAGTCAATATTTTCTTTCCAAATTTCCACTCCCGAAGTTGAAGATGAAGACGAAGACTTCATTCTTTTTGCCCGGGAAGGATTGAGAAGATCAACAGAAGATCGGTCAGCAGATGAAGACAAGATGTCCCCATTGCCGACACCCTTGAGCCAGTCAGCACTAGAAGACAAAACATCTTTCGGTGCAGACAACATGATGACCTGTCAGCCCAGCTTTCGGCGCCGACAGCTTTTTACTTTTGTAAAAGTAATTCACGCGGTGTGAATTACTGTTTGCTTTTTACTTTCGGCTTCTTTCGGCCGCTTTTGCTTTAGTTTGTCTCCCGTGATTATCGGGACTTGTCTTTTGTAATGCCTCTCCGTCTATATAAGGAGAGTTTAGTTTTCATTTGAATTCAGAGCTTGTTTGAGAGAGAACCCCTCCTAAGAGTTACCTCAGAGAACAACTCTCTTGATCAAACTTACATCTTTGTAAGTTCTTGAGCCAATCTTATGAGTGAACCTTGTGAGATTGTAAACCTTGTAAATTTTGTGAATACAATGAAGAATGTATTTTGCTTCTTCCTTGTCTGTGCCTTATATGGTCGGCCTTGCCGCCTGTTAAGTTATTTTCTTTTATCTTCTCATGTAATGCATGCATTGGTCGGCGTTGCCGCCTCTTAACTGTTGCATATTTATTTTCTGTTTGCCATCCCTATTTCTTTCTCGCTCCTGTTCCTTTCTCTTTCTTTGGCCTTGTGCTTCTTTCTATTTTTCTTTTCTGTTTCTTGATGAAAGCTGCTTCCTTTTCTTTCTTTTATTCCTCTGCTTATTTTCATATTTCTCTGTATCTATTTTCCTTTTGTGCTTCCGCATCCCCAAATGGTATCAGAGCCATTTTCCGGTTCTATTGCTAACTGTTGAATTTAATTTATATTTTCTTTTATCTTGATAATTGCTAGAGATACTCTGTATCACTATTTCTTGTTCTTTTATTTTATTCTGTTTGCACCCCCCACATCCGCAAGTCGAGTGTCAGAACCAATAGGCCCCTTGTAAGCCGTGTAAGCCGGGTAGGCGTTGAGGCGTTTTATGGGCATACCGAGTTCTGGTAAGGACTATAAGACAGTAGACATTTGTTGTCTTGGGCATTTGTTGCCTGTGCAAATAGTGTAAGGTAGAAGACCGAGACTTAGGAAATACCCGAGTCTTTTTAGTCTTTGTCAAGGTGAACAGGATGTATAAATCCTATTCATCAGATAGCTTCGGATCAGGTGAACCACCTGATACGTTTGAGTATGATGAAAATGATTATGAAAATAGATATGAGAATAAATATGATGATGAGGATGATTATGATTATTCTCCGAACTTATTTTATGAGTCGGACATTTATCCTTTGTATCAGCATAGTGTTGATACAATCCTTCCATCTTCTTCTGTTTTCTCTATTCCGATCAATATTAAGTCTTTTATAAGACCAAGTGTTGATCATTTAAATAAAATTGAGCCTCAGAAGATTTCCAAACCTTCTGAAAACCCTTTTAAAATTAATCTCGTATCTTTATACGAAGATTTTAATAATATTAAAAACCGGCCTAAGCGTAAAGCTTATGCACGAGATTTTAGTCTACCTCAAAGACAGAGGGTTAGACAAAAATGGACAGAATGGATGAATGCCCAACAAAGGCATATTCTATTCTTTGATTTTCTTGAAAATCATTATGATTTTAAGAATCTTAATCTTAAAGAAAAGTTTTTAAATCATTTAAAAACTTTTTCAAAGAAAGCCGAAGACAAGTTTCCCTTGGAAACAAAATCTTCAAAAGCCTCAGCAAGTTTTCCTAAACCTATTGCTGAGAAAATGATTTTAGAAAACCCTTTACCAGAAAACAAACAGATTTCAAAACCTGTAAGTTTCCTGGAAAAGATTGATCAGATGCTAGCTGTTATACAGCTAGAAAAAGAAAAGCAAAAACCTTCTACTAATATCCCTGATAAAAGTAGAAAGGATTTTATTCCAGTTTCTGCGGATAAATCCAATCATCCTCATTTTCATATTTCTCTGTATCTATTTTCCTTTTGTGCTTCCGCATCCCCAAATGGTATCAGAGCCATTTTCCGGTTCTGTTGCTAACTGTTGAATTTAATTTATATTTTCTTTTATCTTGATAATTGCTAGAGATACTCTGTATCACTATTTCTTGTTCTTTTATTTTATTCTGTTTGCACCCCCCACATCCGCAAGTCGAGTGTCAGAACCAATAGGCCCCTTGTAAGCCGTGTAAGCCGGGTAGGCGTTGAGGCGTTTTATGGGCATACCGAGTTCTGGTAAGGACTATAAGACGGTAGACATTTGTTGTCTTGGGCATTTGTTGCCTGTGCAAATAGTGTAAGGTAGAAGACCGAGACTTAGGAAATACCCGAGTCTTTTTAGTCTTTGTCAAGGTGAACAGGATGTATAAATCCTATTCATCAGATAGTTTCAGATCAGGTGAACCACCTGATACGTTTGAGTATGATGAAAATGATTATGAAAATAGATATGAGAATAAATATGATGATGAGGATGATTATGATTATTCTCCGAACTTATTTTATGAGTCGGACATTTATCCTTTGTATCAGCATAGTGTTGATACAATCCTTCCATCTTCTTCTGTTTTCTCTATTCCGATCAATATTAAGGGAGGTCTCTGATACCATTTAAGGGAAGATGAACACTAGTGATTTCTTGATATCGCCCGGGAATACTGAACTAGACAAAGCCTTTTATTAATTCTATTTGTCCTTTTTTGACTGAGAAAGATGGGATCACCACTGACCCCTTTGGACAAAAAGTCAAATTTAATTTTGTTTCCAAACTTGAGGCTGATACCTCGAGAAGTAATATTTCTGTGATTGTTGCTAAGGAACATCATCTACTCTCTCTTCAAAATGAAGTAAGAGTTAGAAAAATTTCTGAGCATTTGATTGAACCTTTGATGCATTCAAAAATTGAGGATTTTCATAAAAAACTCGTTTTTGAAATATGTTCCGATTTTCCTAATGCTTTTTGGAATCGAAAAAAACATGAGGTTTCTCTGCCTTACATTAAAGATTTTTCAGAGAAAAATATCCCCACTAAAGCTCGGCCCATTCAGATGAATACTGAGACTTTAGATTTTTGCAAAAATGAAATCAAAGATCTTCTTCAGAAAAATTTAATCAGGCATAGTAAGTCACCCTGGTCATGTGCTGCTTTCTATGTCCAGAAAAATGCTGAGTTAGAAAGGGGGTCACCCCGCCTTGTTATTAATTACAAACCTCTGAACAAAGTCTTAGAATGGATCAGATATCCTATTCCCAACAAAAACGACTTAGTCCAGAGATTGAGTAAAGCCGTAGTCTTTAGCAAGTTTGACCTTAAGTCTGGATTTTGGCAGATTCAAATTAGGGAGTCAGACCGTTACAAGACTGCATTTTGTACTCCTTTGGGTCATTACGAGTGGAACGTAATGCCATTTGGTCTGAAAAATGCCCCTTCTGAGTTTCAAAACATAATGAACGATATTTTCAATAGTTTCTCTCACTTCACTATTGTTTATATCGATGATATCTTGATTTTCTCTAAATCCATTGTTGACCACTGGAAACATTTATTGGCATTTCTTGATATCGCCAAGAAAAATGGACTAGTGATTTCTGCAAAAAAGATTAAATTATTTCAAACCAAGATTAGATTCCTTGGTTATGATATTTGTGCCAGTAAGATCAGACCAATCCAACGGTCAATTGATTTTGCTGAAAAATTTCCTGATGTCATCCTTGACAAAACCCAACTTCAAAGATTTTTAGGATCTTTGAACTATATCGCGGATTTCTATAAAGATTTGAGAAAACGGTGTCATCCTCTCTTCCAGAGATTACGTACCAATCCTGTTCCGTGGTCTGAAACCCACACAAATCTTGTTAGGGAAATCAAGACATATGTCAAAACTCTTCCATGTCTTGGAATCTCTAATTCTGAACTTTTTAAAATCGTTGAAACAGATGCCTCTAATATTGGTTATGGTGGCATTCTAAAACAATGTGTTTCACCAGGTCATTCTGAACAAATCGTTCGATTCCATTCTGGAACCTGGAACCATGCACAATTAAATTATAGTACTATTAAAAAAGAAATTTTATCTATAGTACTATGCATATCAAAATTTCAATCTGATTTATTAAATCAGAAATTTCTTTTAAGAATTGATTGCAAGAGTGCCAAATTTGTTTTAGAAAAAGATGTTGAAAACATTGCATCAAAACAGATTTTTGCACGTTGGCAAGCTATTTTAAGCATTTTTTATTTTGATATTGAATATATTAAAGGATCGGATAACTCCATCCCTGATTTCCTTACCCGTGAATTCTTGCAGAAAACATGAGCAAGAAAAAGAAACCAGAGAAGCCTGAGTGTTCCCAGAAGCCCCCGCTTCTTCCAGCACCTCCAGCCTCCCTTTTGTTACCCACTTCCCCACTGGAAGTGACAAATAGATACACTGTTCTAGGCACAATGCCTAGACCAGTAACTCCAAATTCTTTTGCTATGGCAGTTACCATGCCTCATGATCCCTTGTCAAACCCTTTGGGAAAAACAAGACCCAGATTTCCTGCTCCTAACAGAGCAGAAAGTTTTCAAAAATCTCATTTCCAAAGCCTGTTCTACATTGAAAATATTGTAGAAACAGATCCTTTTCAAATCGATTTTCATTATTTTTCGCCAGGATGGCACTGGGTTCCTCGTAATCCAGATAAAGATTTGAAATTTTTTCTCTCTATTCTCTCCCATACGGGATCGATCTATCTAAAACCACTTTATGATAAAGTGGATCCTTCGAAGATCTTTTCCCATTCTTGTTTTATCGTCAGAATTCTGACACCTGATCAATGGGGACAGAATCCGAATACTCTCAAAAGTATTCCGGATACCCAGATTAGATATAATTATCATGATTATATCGACGCCTGGCTCCATTTTCCTTTCTATCAGACCCCAAGTATGTCCCATTCTTGGTTCTTTAATTTTGATAAAAAATTCGTTCCAAAGATCCCTCTTTGGTTCATCCAATGGTGGCAATCTTTTGGCCCCATCCCAGATATTTATCCTCCAGAACTTCAGCCTGTTCTGGATCATATTAAAACGGTAACTCCAAAAATGGATTCCCCTCATTCTAAGCCATTTCACTATCAGGAAATGGCTCTGATACCATTTGGGGATGCGGAAGCACAAAAGGAAAATAGATACAGAGAAATATGAAAATAAGCAGAGGAACAAAAGAAAGAAAAGGAAGCAGCTTTCATCAAGAAACAGAAAAGAAAAATAGAAAGAAGCACAAGGCCAAAGAAAGAGAAAGGAACAGGAGCGAGAAAGAAACAGGGATGGCAAACAGAAAATAAATATGCAACAGTTAGCAACAGAACCGGAAAATGGCTCTGATACCATTTGGGGATGCGGAAGCACAAAAGGAAAATAGATACAGAGAAATATGAAAATAAGCAGAGGAACAAAAGAAAGAAAAGGAAGCAGCTTTCATCAAGAAACAGAAAAGAAAAATAGAAAGAAGCACAAGGCCAAAGAAAGAGAAAGGAACAGGAGCGAGAAAGAAACAGGGATGGCAAACAGAAAATAAATATGCAACAGTTAAGAGGCGGCAACGCCGACCAATGCATGCATTACTTGAGAAGATAAAAGAAAATAACTTAACAGGCGGCAAGGCCGACCATATAAGGCACAGACAAGGAAGAAGCAAAACACATTCTTCATTGTATTCACAAAATTTACAAGGTTTACAATCTCACAAGGTTCACTCATAAGATTGGCTCAAGAACTTACAAGGATGTAAGTTTGATCAAGAGAGTTGTTCTCTGAGGTAACTCTTAGGAGGGGTTCTCTCTCAAACAAGCTCTGAATTCAAATGAAAACTAAACTCTCCTTATATAGACGGAGAGGCATTACAAAAGACAAGTCCCGATAATCACGGGAGACAAACTAAAGCAAAAGCGGCCGAAAGTAGCCGAAAGTAAAAAGCAAACAGTAATTCACACCGCGTGAATTACTTTTACAAAAGTAAAAAGCTGTCGGCGCCGAAAGCTGGGCTGACAGGTCATCATGTTGTCTGCACCGAAAGATGTTTTGTCTTCTAGTGCTGACTGGCTCAAGGGTGTCGGCAGTGGGGACATCTTGTCTTCATCTGCTGACCGATCTTCTGTTGATCTTCTCAATCCTTCCCGGGCAAAAAGAATGAAGTCTTCGTCTTCATCTTCAACTTCGGGAGTGGAAATTTGGAAAGAAAATATTGACTCATTGTGAGACAATATCAGAACAGATTTATGAAATCGGAATATGGTTTTTGTCCCGATTCCAGTACGATGAAAAACCATTTTAGGGAAATAGTTTTTCTGGCTTAAATCTGCATGGGATGCAGAGAAAAATCTTGAATTTGTCAAAATAAAATATTTTAACAAATTAATCAAATAAGAAATTGATTTTGCCAAGACCAAAGGTATTGACAGGGGAATCTGATCATCTTCCAGTAGGGAAGATGAGGGAATAGTAACTTCCAGTGGGGAAGTTACGTATTTGTCAACTTCCAGTGGGGAAGTTGACTGTCGTTTAACTTCCTGGAAGGAAGTTGATTCTCTTTCAACTTCCAGTGGGGAAGTTGAAAGGCTCAAGTCAATTTCCTGTGAAGAATCGGAAATTGACTGTCTATCAACTTCCTGGAGGGAAGTTGATATCATGGTAACTTCCAGTGGGGAAGTTACCTGTCTTTCAATTTCCTGAAAGGAAATTGAATGACTATCACTGTCAATTTCCATTTCAGAAATTGACTGTTTATCATCTTCCAGTGGGGAAAATGATTCAATAGTATCTTCCTGGAGGGAAGATACATCAATAGTAACTTTCATTTCGAAAGTTACTGATCTATCAACTTCCTTCCAGGAAGTTGATTCTCTAGTAACTTCCAGTGGGGAAGTTACGTATTTGTCAACTTCCAGTGGGGAAGTTACGTATTTGTCAACTTCCAGTGGGGAAGTTGACTGTCGTTTAACTTCCTGGAAGGAAGTTGATTCTCTTTCAACTTCCAGTGGGGAAGTTGAAAGGCTCAAGTCAATTTCCTGTGAAGAATCGGAAATTGACTGTCTATCAACTTCCTGGAGGGAAGTTGATATCATGGTAACTTCCAGTGGGGAAGTTACCTGTCGTTCATCTTCCTGAAAGGAAGATGAAAGACTTTCACTGTCAATTTCCTGGAAGGAAATTGACTATTTATCATCTCCCAGTGGGGAAAATGATTCAATAGTATCTTCCTGGAGGGAAGATACATCAATAGTAACTTTCATTTCGAAAGTTACTGATCTATCAACTTCCTTCCAGGAAGTTGATAGACAGTCAATTTCCTGTGAAGAATCGGAAATTGACTGTCTATCAACTTCCTGGAGGGAAGTTGATATCATGGTAACTTCCAGTGGGGAAGTTACCTGTCTTTCAATTTCCTGAAAGGAAATTGAATGACTATCACTGTCAATTTCCATTTCGGAAATTGACTGTTTATCATCTTCTAGTGGGGAAGATGATTCAATAGTATCTTCCTGGAGGGAAGATACATCAATAGTAACTTTCATTTCGAAAGTTACTGATCTATCAACTTCCTAGAAGGAAGTTGATTCTCTTTCAACTTCCAGTGGGGAAGTTGAAAGGCTCAAGTCAATTTCCTGTGAAGAATCGGAAATTGACTGTCTATCAACTTCCTGGAGGGAAGTTGATATCATGGTAACTTCCAGTGGGGAAGTTACCTGTCGTTCATCTTCCTGAAAGGAAGATGAAAGACTTTCACTGTCAATTTCCTGGAAGGAAATTGACTGTTTATCATCTTCCAGTGGGGAAGATGATTTTGGATTAAATTCCGTAGTTAAAACATTAACTGTTTTAACTCTGGAATTACAACAATGACCACCACAAGAGCAGTCATGCTCAAATTCATCAGGATCTGATGATTCAGTTTCTGAATGAAATTCAGAAGAACTAAATTCATTTTGATCTGATGAAGCCAAAAGATCTGATGATTCAGACTCTTCGTGATGAAGGGAATCACTAGAGCCAAACTCACTTCGATCCATTTCTGAATGATTCAAAGAATCTTCAGAATCACTTTTATTTGAAAAATAAGAACTAGACAAATCCGTCTCTGAGTGTTCGTAAGGATCACTCGAGATGTATCCATCTATTTCCTCAGAGGAGGAATGGTCAGAAAAAGTTTCTAATAAAATATCCTTAGAGATGAGGGCAGAGATACTGGGTTTTTCAGGATTAGGGCATTTAATTCCCTTATGTCCCTTTTTACCGCAGTTGTAACATCTCTTGAGGGATGGCTTTAAAGATTTTTTAAAAATTCTTTTGTTAGAAGAATTTTTAATGATTTTATCACGGGTTTTAGAAATTCTTTTTTCTTCGTGAAATTTCTTTTTCAAATGCTTCCTTTTGGGAGGAGCACTGAAAGACATTAAAGAATCTGTAGATTCATCCGAGGATTTATCCGCAAAAACTGGAATAAAATCCTTTCTACTTTTATCAGGGATATTAGTAGAAGGTTTTTGCTTTTCTTTTTCTAGCTGTATAACAGCTAGCATCTGATCAATCTTTTCCAGGAAACTTACAGGTTTTGAAATCTGTTTGTTTTCTGGTAAAGGGTTTTCTAAAATCATTTTCTCAGCAATAGGTTTAGGAAAACTTGCTGAGGCTTTTGAAGATTTTGTTTCCAAGGGAAACTTGTCTTCGGCTTTCTTTGAAAAAGTTTTTAAATGATTTAAAAACTTTTCTTTAAAATTAAGATTCTTAAAATCATAATGATTTTCAAGAAAATCAAAGAATAGAATATGCCTTTGTTGGGCATTCATCCATTCTGTCCATTTTTGTCTAACCCTCTGTCTTTGAGGTAGACTAAAATCTCGTGCATAAGCTTTACGCTTAGGCCGGTTTTTAATATTATTAAAATCTTCGTATAAAGATACGAGATTAATTTTAAAAGGGTTTTCAGAAGGTTTGGAAATCTTCTGAGGCTCAATTTTATTTAAATGATCAACACTTGGTCTTATAAAAGACTTAATATTGATCGGAATAGAGAAAACAGAAGAAGATGGAAGGATTGTATCAACACTATGCTAATACAAAGGATAAATGTCCGACTCATAAAATAAGTTCGGAGAATAATCATAATCATCCTCATCATCATATTTATTCTCATATCTATTTTCATAATCATTTTCATCATACTCAAACGTATCAGGTGGTTCACCTGATTCGAAGCTATCTGATGAATAGGATTTATACATCCTGTTCACCTTGACAAAGACTAAAAAGACTCGGGTATTTCCTAAGTCTCGGTCTTCTACCTTACACTATTTGCACAGGCAACAATTGCCCAAGACAACAAATGTCTACTGTCTTATAGTCCTTACCAGAACTCGGTATGCCCATAAAACGCCTCAACGCCTACCCGGCTTACACGGCTTACAAGGGGCCTATTGGTTCTGACACTCGACTTGCGGATGTGAGGGGTGCAAACAGAATAAAATAAAAGAACAAGAAATAGTGATACAGAGTATCTCTAGCAATTATCAAGATAAAAGAAAATATAAATTAAATTCAACAGTTAGCAACAGAACCGGAAAATGGCTCTGATACCATTTAAGGGAGGTCTCGCTCGCCTAACACATAAGCTTACGGGGTCTCTGCAGCCAAGGTTGCTTATGTCTTGACCAACAGTCACCGCACCTGCCGCAGGAGAGCCTCTCTTTACCGTGCATCTATAAAAAGTGAGAGGATCGGCAGTCTTATAAGGCTCTGATACCATTTGGGGATGCGGAAGCACAAAAGGAAAATAGATACAGAGAAATATGAAAATAAGCAGAGGAATAAAAGAAAGAAAAGGAAGCAGCTTTCATCAAGAAACAGAAAAGAAAAATAGAAAGAAGCACAAGGCCAAAGAAAGAGAAAGGAACAGGAGCGAGAAAGAAACAGGGATGACAAACAGAAAATAAATATGCAACAGTTAAGAGGCGGCAACGCCGACCAATGCATGCATTACATGAGAAGATAAAAGAAAATAACTTAACAGGCGGCAAGGCCGACCATATTAGGCACAGAAAAGGAAGAAGCAAAATACATTCTTCATTGTATTCACAAAATTTACAAGGTTTACAATCTCACAAGGTTCACTCATAAGATTGGCTCAAGAACTTACAAGGATGTAAGTTTGATCAAGAGAGTTGTTCTCTGAGGTAACTCTTAGGAGGGGTTCTCACACAGTGGGGATTTGATGGATACTGATCCATCAACAAGAAGTAGAGATGAAGACAGAGCGAGACCTACCTTACACTATATAAAAGTAATTCACGCGGTGTGAATTACTGTTTGCTTTTTACTTTCAGCTTCTTTCGACCGCTTTTTCTTTAGTTTGTCTCCCGTGATTATCGGGACTTGTCTTTTGTAATGCCTCTCCGTCTATATAAGGAGAGTTTAGTTTTCATTTGAATTCAGAGCTTGTTTGAAAGAGAACCCCTCCTAAGAGTTACCTCAAAGAACAACTCTCTTGATCAAACTTACATCCTTGTAAGTTCTTGAGCCAATCTTATGAGTGAACCTTGTGAGATTGTAAACTTTGTAAATTTTGTGAATACATTGAAGAATGTATTTTGCTTCTTCCTTGTCTGTGCCTTATATGGTCGGCCTTGCCGCCTGTTAAGTTATTTTCTTTTATCTTCTCATGTAATGCATGCATTGGTCGGCGTTGCCGCCTCTTAACTGTTGCATATTTATTTTCTGTTTGCCATCCCTGTTTCTTTCTCGCTCCTGTTCCTTTCTCTTTCTTTGGCCTTGTGCTTCTTTCTATTTTTCTTTTCTGTTTCTTGATGAAAGCTGCTTCCTTTTCTTTCTTTTATTCCTCTGCTTATTTTCATATTTCTCTGTATCTATTTTCCTTTTGTACTTCCGCATCCCCAAATGGTATCAGAGCCTAGGGTTTTCTAAAAGAATCTAATCATTTGAATTTAATTTATATTTTCTTTTATCTTGATAATTGCTAGAGATACTCTGTATCACTATTTCTTGTTCTTTTATTTTATTCTGTTTGCACCCCCCACATCCGCAAGTCGAGTGTCAGAACCAATAGGCCCCTTGTAAGCCGTGTAAGCCGGGTAGGCGTTGAGGCGTTTTATGGGCATACCGAGTTCTGGTAAGGACTATAAGACGGTAGACATTTGTTGTCTTGGGCATTTGTTGCCTGTGCAAATAGTGTAAGGTAGAAGACCGAGACTTAGGAAATACCCGAGTCTTTTTAGTCTTTGTCAAGGTGAACAGGATGTATAAATCCTATTCATCAGATAGCTTCGGATAAGGTGAACCACCTGATACGTTTGAGTATGATGAAAATGATTATGAAAATAGATATGAGAATAAATATGATGATGAGGATGATTATGATTATTCTCCGAACTTATTTTATGAGTCGGACATTTATCCTTTGTATCAGCATAGTGTTGATACAATCCTTCCATCTTCTTCTGTTTTCTCTATTCCGATCAATATTAAGTCTTTTATAAGACCAAGTGTTGATCATTTAAATAAAATTGAGCCTCAGAAGATTTCCAAACCTTCTGAAAACCCTTTTAAAATTAACAGAAGATCGGTCAGCAGATGAAGACAAGATGTCCCCACTGCCGACACCCTTGAGCCAGTCAGCACTAGAAGACAAAACATCTTTCGGTGCAGACAACATGATGACCTGTCAGCCCAGCTTTCGGCGCCGACAGCTTTTTACTTTTGTAAAAGTAATTCACGCGGTGTGAATTACTGTTTGCTTTTTACTTTCGGCTACTTTCGGCCGCTTTTGCTTTAGTTTGTCTCCCGTGATTATCGGGACTTGTCTTTTGTAATGCCTCTCCGTCTATATAAGGAGAGTTTAGTTTTCATTTGAATTCAGAGCTTGTTTGAGAGAGAACCCCTCCTAAGAGTTACCTCAGAGAACAACTCTCTTGATCAAACTTACATCCTTGTAAGTTCTTGAGCCAATCTTATGAGTGAACCTTGTGAGATTGTAAACCTTGTAAATTTTGTGAATACAATGAAGAATGTATTTTGCTTCTTCCTTGTCTGTGCCTTATATGGTCGGCCTTGCCGCCTGTTAAGTTATTTTCTTTTATCTTCTCATGTAATGCATGCATTGGTCGGCGTTGCCGCCTCTTAACTGTTGCATATTTATTTTCTGTTTGCCATCCCTGTTTCTTTATCGCTCCTGTTCCTTTCTCTTTCTTTGGCCTTGTGCTTCTTTCTATTTTTCTTTTCTGTTTCTTGATGAAAGCTGCTTCCTTTTCTTTCTTTTGTTCCTCTGCTTATTTTCATATTTCTCTGTATCTATTTTCCTTTTGTGCTTCCGCATCCCCAAATGGTATCAGAGCCATTTTCCGGTTCTGTTGCTAACTGTTGAATTTAATTTATATTTTCTTTTATCTTGATAATTGCTAGAGATACTCTGTATCACTATTTCTTTTTGTGCTTCCGCATCCCCAAATGGTATCAGAGCCACCATAACCAATATTAGAGGCATCTGTTTCAACGATTTTAAAAAGTTCAGAATTAGAGATTCCAAGACATGGAAGAGTTTTGACATATGTCTTGATTTCCCTAACAAGATTTGTGTGGGTTTCAGACCACGGAACAGGATTGGTACGTAATCTCTGGAAGAGAGGATGACACCGTTTTCTCAAATCTTTATAGAAATCCGCGATATAGTTCAAAGATCCTAAAAATCTTTGAAGTTGGGTTTTGTCAAGGATGACATCAGGAAATTTTTCAGCAAAATCAATTGACCGTTGGATTGGTCTGATCTTACTGGCACAAATATCATAACCAAGGAATCTAATCTTGGTTTGAAATAATTTAATCTTTTTTGCAGAAATCACAAGTCTATTTTTCTTGGCGATATCAAGAAATGCCAATAAATGTTTCCAGTGGGATGGCTTATTAATTCACTCAAAAAGCCTTTTATTAATTCTATTTGGGATACAGAGTATCTCTAGCAATTATCAAGATAAAAGAAAATATAAATTAAATTCAACAGTTAGCAACAGAACCGGAAAATGGCTCTGATACCATTTAAGGGAGGTCTCGCTCGCCTAACACATAAGCTTACGGGGTCTCTGCAGCCAAGGTTGCTTAAGTCTTGACCAACCCTCAACCTCCTACAGTGCCGGGGTCCTCACACAGAAGACCGTCCTCACACAGAAGACAAGCAGCGGCGACACTGCAGTACCTACCAAAGCATACGGGACCTAGCAATAAACAGTCACCGCACCTGCCGCAGGAGAGCCTCTCTTTACCGTGCATCTATAAAAAGTGAGAGGATCGGCAGTCTTATAAGGCTCTGATACCATTTAAGGGAGGTCTCGCTCGCCTAACACATAAGCTTACGGGGTCTCTGCAGCCAAGGTTGCTTATGTCTTGACCAACCCTCAACCTCCTACAGTGCCGGGGTCCTCACACAGAAGACCGTCCTCACACAGAAGACAAGCAGCGGCGACACTGCAGTACCTACCAAAGCATACGGGACCTAGCAATAAACAGTCACCGCACCTGCCGCAGGAGAGCCTCTCTTTACCGTGCATCTATAAAAAGTGAGAGGATCGGCAGTCTTATAAGGCTCTGATACCATTTGGGGATGCGGAAGCACAAAAGGAAAATAGATACAGAGAAATATGAAAATAAGCAGAGGAACAAAAGAAAGAAAAGGAAGCAGCTTTCATCAAGAAACAGAAAAGAAAAATAGAAAGAAGCACAAGGCCAAAGAAAGAGAAAGGAACAGGAGCGAGAAAGAAACAGGGATGGCAAACAGAAAATAAATATGCAACAGTTAAGAGGCGGCAATGCCGACCAATGCATGCATTACATGAGAAGATAAAAGAAAATAACTTAACAGGCGGCAAGGCCGACCATATAAGGCACAGACAAGGAAGAAGCAAAATACATTCTTCATTGTATTCACAAAATTTACAAGGTTTACAATCTCACAAGGTTCACTCATAAGATTGGCTCAAGAACTTACAAGGATGTAAGTTTGATCAAGAGAGTTGTTCTCTGAGGTAACTCTTAGGAGGGGTTCTCTCTCAAACAAGCTCTGAATTCAAATGAAAACTAAACTCTCCTTATATAGACGGAGAGGCATTACAAAAGACAAGTCCCGATAATCACGGGAGATAAACTAAAGCAAAAGCGGCCGAAAGTAGCCGAAAGTAAAAAGCAAACAGTAATTCACACCGCGTGAATTACTTTTACAAAAGTAAAAAGCTGTCGGCGCCGAAAGCTGGGCTGACAGGTCATCATGTTGTCTGCACCGAAAGATGTTTTGTCTTCTAGTGCTGACTGGCTCAAGGGTGTCGGCAGTGGGGACATCTTGTCTTCATCTGCTGACCGATCTTCTGTTGATCTTCTCAATCCTTCCCGGGCAAAAAGAATGAAGTCTTCGTCTTCATCTTCAACTTCGGGAGTGGAAATTTGGAAAGAAAATATTGACTCATTGTGAGACAATATCAGAACAGATTTATGAAATCGGAATATGGTTTTTGTCCCGATTCCAGTACGATGAAAAACCATTTTAGGGAAATAGTTTTTCTGGCTTAAATCTGCATGGGATGCAGAGAACAATCTTGAATTTGTCAAAATAAAATATTTTAACAAATTAATCAAATAAGAAATTGATTTTGCCAAGACCAAAGGTATTGACAGGGGAATCTGATCATCTTCTAGTAGGGAAGATGAGGGAATAGTAACTTCCAGTGGGGAAGTTACGTATTTGTCAACTTCCAGTGGGGAAGTTGACTGTCGTTTAACTTCCTGGAAGGAAGTTGATTCTCTTTCAACTTCCAGTGGGGAAGTTGAAAGGCTCAAGTCAATTTCCTGTGAAGAATCGGAAATTGACTATCTATCAACTTCCTGGAGGGAAGTTGATATCATGGTAACTTCCAGTGGGGAAGTTACCTGTCGTTCATCTTCCTGAAAGGAAGATGAAAGACTTTCACTGTCAATTTCCTAGAAGGAAATTGACTGTTTATCATCTTCCAGTGGGGAAGATGATTTTGGATTAAATTCCGTAGTTAAAACATTAACTGTTTTAACTCTGGAATTACAACAATGACCACCACAAGAGCAGTCATGCTCAAATTCATCAGGATCTAATGATTCAGTTTCTGAATGAAATTCAGAAGAACTAAATTCATTTTGATCTGATGAAGCCAAAAGATCTGATGATTCAGACTCTTCGTGATGAAGGGAATCACTAGAGCCAAACTCACTTCGATCCATTTCTGAATGATTCAAAGAATCTTCAGAATCACTTTTATTTGAAAAATAAGAACTAGACAAATCCGTCTCTGAGTGTTCGTAAGGATCACTCGAGATGTATCCATCTATAAATAATAATATTTTATTATTTATATGAGAAAAATATTCTGAATGTGATTACTTCCAACCATTTCGATAAAAAAAAAATGAAAGGAAAAAAGTTTCCTAACACTAACCCAAGATAGGAAATTCTATATCAGGAGTAGGGCGTCACAACTTCTTGCAACCAAACACACCGCTTCTCTCCCTATTCTTTCGGTCTTGTCTTATAAGGATTTTCACAAAGCTTTTACAGACACTCTAGCCCTCTTTCACTCTGCTAGAAAACCTCACTTATTTCTATCCCTGCAAGCCGAATTCCCAGTCCCTCTTTCTCGAGGACTGTTGTAGAAGATAGTAGAAGATTATGGCGAGCACAGAACCGGTGCACGAGCACAGAGAAGACGAAGAAGCCGTCGCCAACGAGGACGAGGACACCGGTGCTCAGGTCGCACCGATCGTCAAGCTCGAGGCGGTCCCCGTCTCCACCGGAGAGGAGGACGAAAATCCCATTCTCGATCTGTACGATTTATTTATATATGTCCTGCCTTTTTCTGTGCTCGTCAAGCTAGGGTTTTTTTTAATCATTTTGAAAAAATGGATACGATTTGATTATGGTTCTCACCTGCAGGAAATCGAAGCTCTACCGATTCGATAAGGATGGGAACCAGTGGAAGGAAAGAGGTGCCGGTACTGTGAAGCTCCTTAAGCACAAGGAGACTAGCAAGGTCCGCCTGGTTATGAGACAGTCCAAGACCCTCAAGATCTGCGCCAACCATCTCGGTCTGTTTCAATTTGAGTTAATTTGCTTGGTCAGGCTAGTGTTTTTTAAATCGTTCTTTGTAAAGGTAGGGTTCTTTTCATCTGATGCGGGGATCTTCTGTGTTATATTCTCAGTTCTTCCAACGATGACGGTTCAGGAACACGCTGGGAACGAGAAGTCGTGTGTATGGCATGCGACTGATTACGCGGATGGTGAACTGAAGGACGAGCTTTTCTGCATTAGATTCGCTTCCATTGACAGTGAGTCTTGATCTTCTTAGTAGAGTAACAGTATATTTGAATTTTGATCGGTAAATCTTGATGTGCTTTAGATGCTAGCCAAGTATTCTAGTTTTTGTTTTTTCACAATCGATTAGTTTTAATAATCTGAGTGATCAATAATATTGGGTACGGTCCTTTTATGTAAAGAAAAAAGATATGATTGCACTTCACATGGTTTTCTTATTGCCATATAATATATGCAGGAATCATGTAAAGATTTTGCTGCGTTATTGTGATGTTGCACAAGTTATTAAAAAGCTATGTGAAGTTAGGGGTAAATTACTTATCAAAAAAGTTAGGGGTAAAAGAAAAAACTCAGAATGGAAATGTGACCATAAGCGTCAATAATTGTGATTTGTCACTAGTACACCTGATTTTCCATTAGTTTAGCTACAATGATCTTGGTTTAGGTGATCTCAAATGATTGTAACGCTTATTTCATGTAATCTGAGAAACTTCATTCATTTTTTTTTGACTGACTTGAGGGTTCTGTAATTGAAAGAGACACCTCAATTCTTAGATAATATCTGTGCTGAGTCAATAGAGGGTTCTGTAATCAAAACCAAGAACTACATGGTGTAAAGTTTTGCTGTGAATCTTAATTTCAATTGTAAAGCATGAAAGTAAATCCACTTTATTGGAGAGCTCACTAAGCCTGCGAATATGTGAAGAACTAGGAGGAAACAATGAGTGCACCATCTTGCTCTAAATATTGGAATGAATGCGCCATCATGCTATAGATGTGATAATCAGAGAAAACTATCTTCTTACTTGTAAAGAAATGATAATTACAGAAAAATGTTTGGGAATTTTAGTTTAGACAGAAATATAAACTCAAGTATCCCATAGCTTCAGTCAACTAGTGTTTTCTGCAGTTTACTAGATGCTTTTGTGATACTTCCTGCAACCATCTCTTGTTAAATTAGATTGATGCGCGGAAGTCGTCACTACATTCTATTTCCTGTTAATTTAAAAGGTTACCAGCCCAACTGTTGTTGACATATTTCTTAGTTCAGTGAAGAACTTTCATGGCATGAATCTGCATACTTTTCTTGTATCTAATGCGCCGTCTTGAGGGGCTTTTTGTTTTGTTTGTTTTGTTTGTTTTTTTCTGTTTTTGTTTCCTTTGTAATTGGCTTTTGCCCTTTTTTGATTCATAAATTTTTACATATAAAGAAAAAAGTTCAGTGAAGAATTAAGTACGTTGTGTCTTTTTTCCTTTTTCTTTTTAGGCAATATTTCTCTTAACTTTGGATATCTTTTTTATATTTTTCTGTATCAGATTGCAAAACCTTCATGGAGAAGTTCCAAGAAGTCGCCGAATCCCAAGGCAAGAAAGAGGAAAACAAAGATGCTACTGCAGCTGCTGGGCTTCTTGAGAAGTTGAGCGTTGAAGAAAAGAAAACTGAGGACAAAGCTGAGGAGGAGGTACCCGTTGCAGCCAAAAAGGAAACTAAGAGTGATTTAGAAAAACCAGAGAAGAAAGATGATGAGCCTGCTTCCTCAACTTGAAGAGGTGGTGATTTTCAATGCCATAAATACCTGGCAATATGATGAGGTTGGTTGGCCGACCTTTTTCCGACCCATGTCTTGGTATACTCATGCAGCAAAAATTCATAGGGTTGTGATTTATGGGTTGGATGGTTTGGGTCGTCTTGTGCGTCCTTCAGATGGAGTCTTTTTCAAAATTTGGTCAAACTTCGTTTCTTATTTGGGTATTTGAGGGTTGTGTTTTTGCGATCTTGGAATCGTCAGAGTTCAGCTTAGTGCTTATAAACACTATTTATTTACTTGATGTATGCTGCGAGTCATTAAGCTCGGGAGGTGCTGCAGGAAAGAGCTATTATACACCGACTTTTGTGCAGAGTATGGAGTGGTTATCTTTCGAGTTAATGATCAAAAGGTCGTCGAATTGTCCACATTTCCTGAAGTTTTCTGTTTCTTCTTGTGTCTCAACCTACAATCCATTCGCTGATTTTTATTTATTTATTTTTCAACAAATAAAACATTCATGGATTGATATAACTTCTAATGACGGGGAGGTTCCTACAGTTTTTTCAAAATTAACAGATACATCATAAAAAGAAAAAAGAAAAAATGAATCTGGAATCAAAAGTCAGGCTCTCACTCATTTTCCGTCAGGGGAGATTGTTTAAAGCGATTTTTATGTAGTGTAGATTTTTATATGGTCTGGCAAACAAATTATAATAGGGTGGCTTGAAGTCACAGTGAAAGATGGTGTGTTACATCTTGTTTATTTGGGTTGGCCGAAAGAAATTTAACGTACACTTTTACTTGATTCTTAGTTAAAGAAAGTGGGAATATAGGATATAAGTTGAAAATATTGTCGAATCATTGGCTAAGGGTTGTCATTGATGGTGACTGCACGTGTAGGTAAAGTTTTAAATTTTGTACTGTATTGATTGGTACGGCCGAAATATGCCGTATTGACTAGTTGACCGGTATAGAAAATAGCTTGTTTCGTTTTACTGCAGATTTTGGTCGTACTGGCCTGTATTGGCCATATTAGATTTTGATTTATTTTTTCATTTCTTGCTATTTTTTATCTTAATTCAGACTAGACCATTTACATATATGTATTTATATGTATAATTTATTTATATATTGACTATTATTTAAAAATATAATTTACATATGTATTTATATATATAATTTTTTTTATATAGACTATTCCGAAACAGTAAACGAAACAGTATTAGTATCGAAATATTTCGTTTCAGTATCTTGACCGGTATGCTCACCGGTTGGTATTCAAAATTTTGATGTAGGTCATACACCACACTTGGAAAGGAATAGTATGTCAGATATGGAAAAACTAAAGCTGCTGGTCTTAAGGGTGCCGCACGTGGAGGTAGGAAGCTTTCCAAGGCACGGTAGTGCGTGAATTCCATGTGCGGCATAAGCCGCTCATAAGATTTACGTGCTGCACACTGAGCAGATTTCAGTGCTAATTGGTAAAATATAAATGAAAAATTAGAAATAAACAAAACTAAAAATGAGTCATGGCTAGGGAGAGGAGGAGGTGAGTGGCTCCAACACCCTCCACCTTGGAGGAAGATCCTAGTTGAGGCGATGGAGACTTCATCTGGAGAGAAAAGGGTTGAAACAGGAATGAGCAACTGATCCCATTTGCTAATCTTAATTGAGGTAATGATTGTAGATTAGTTTTTTTTCCAAAAAGAGTGACGCTAGGGACCAATCGAGTTGTCTCCAGCGTCAAAAGCAGCCCAAAATAATTATGCTACTTTTTGACAATAAACACTATAAAAAAATATTAAAAAATTTAATAAAATGAAAAAAATACAATAGAAAATATAATAAAAAAATAAAATGAAGAAAATATAATAAAAAATACAATAAAAAACACAATAAAAATATAAAAATATAATAAAAAACATAATAAAAAAATAAAATGAAGATGAATTTTAGAGAGATTCGGCCATCAGCCGAATGGAGCGGCCGGAGGCAGCGGTAGCCGACACCGCCCACCCCATCGGGGCTGGCGAGCTTCGACGAATTCACCCCTGCGAACGGACCTATTTCGGGTTTAAGGCTGTCGGGACTTCGTCGGAGGTTGCCGTGAGTCGCCGTCGCATGGGTAAACTCATCAGAGCCTGCTGGTCCCGATGGGGTGGGCGGTGTCGGCCACCGCCGACTCCAACGATGGGTTGCTTTTCTCAAAGGAGTCGGTCCGCCCAACTTCTCTCTTCCAAGAACTGTGACGCAAAAAAACTTCTCATAAGTCGTAGGCTCGCCTCGACACTTGTGGTGATTGATTGCCACTTTTTGCTCAACGCGTGGGGCTGCAAAAATTAAAAAAAGGCTGAATTATAGGAACAATAAGTTTCTCGAGCATGCCCCTCGTCATCAAAGGTGTCGAATGAAGAAAAGAAATGAGTTACTAAGGCTTGACAACTAACGATCGGCCGAAACCAAGACAAGACATGAAATCCAAAATGGTGGGATACACTTACTGCTAAAACCATAGCTGTCTTTTGATGACATATCAGTGGAGCATAAGAGGATGATATTCTACACTTTTTCAGATTCTTTTGCGTACTAGTGTCTCTTTTTTGCCCCCTCGATTTTACACTTGATATGCATACTCATGACACTAACTCGTGTTCAAGGACTGCCCAAAAAATTAGGTATTTGGGATCTGTCTGGACTATATATCTAGTTTATGTATAATTCAGGTTTTTTACTTCGATTGAGTATCAACTATTTAGGTATTTTTGTGGTTTATCTGTGGTGCTTGCGTTAAGGACTTGGAGTTGGGACAATCCTAGTGTTAAAGAGTTTCATACTTTAATATTTTGTGGACTTTTTCATGGTCTGGATCATGTTAGGCACTTGGGCTTGGCATTATAAACCACCAATCACTTAAATGGACTTTTCAGTTTTCTGCCCACATAAGATATCTAGAGATCCTTTCAGACCAGAAAATCAAAATATCCGACCCAAGATACTAGGAGTTCCAACTTGGCCCGATCGCATGTTGCATCCTGGCTCCTGCTAATATCAATTATCAATCATAGAAAGAACAGATCAGCAAATGCACACGTGGCAACACTAAGGTTAGAAACTGACTGATTTCATTATGGGACCCCAGAGGGACCCACTAAAACACAGACACGAGGACCAACTGGCTTTTTTTTTTTGTCAATTAAAGCAACTTTTGGATAGGGTATGTGGCCTTTCAAACGTCCCACAAAATCCAATCTTGGACGGCCGAGCATTGAATCAAAATGGGAACACACAAAAGAGAGGAGAGCCATAAATATTTGAAGTAGAAAGCACACCTAACGTAACATATTCCCAGTTCTGACTCAAAACTCTTTCATTCTTTCTTTTAAAATTTCTCCCATCTCTCTCTGCAATCTGCAATCTCTAATATGCAATGTATTCAGAATTTTAAAACAGTTGTGGGTTGGAATCCAATAACATCAGGACTAGATAGTTATCTTGTTATTCTAATAATCTTTCTTTCAGTTCAAAGCCACAACCAATCAATTTTGCCATAAAGAAATTTAATAATGGTGATGAACAAGAACTTGCACGGCTGGAATCCAATGACATAAAATAAAGACCGTCTGATTTGGTTGTTAAGGAAGATATCTTACTTTCTAGTTATAAATCTTATGATTAAAATTCAAACACAATTATTTTTGCCCATAATGTAACATCTTATCTCACGAGCCTCTGATTGTCCAGGTTCAAGAAATTTTTAAGGCTTCGTTTGGATTGATAAATCATCTCTACTTATTCATCTCATTATTATAATTTTTTCAGATTTCCACACAAAATATAATAAATAATTTAAATAAATTTATGTACAATCACATTCCAATCAAATGTAATAATATAAGTGCGATAAATCTTTCAAAGAACCCAATACAACATTCTAGGACTAAGCGTATTAAAATTAGATATTATTTTCTTAGAAATCATGTACAGAAAGGTGATATTGTACTAGAATTCACAAGCACAGATGATCAATTGGCGAAAATTTTCACAAAATTCCTATCAGAAGATAAATTATGCATGATTATAAGAGAAACAGGAATTATGCATGTCATGAATATTTGTTAAACATTTTTATTCCATTATCTCAAATGACTTACAAAAACTTGAGACTTCTAGCCTCATCTTTCAACTGCATTTGTTCTTCATAGATCGACATGTTATTCTCATCTAAAAGATTAGGCAGTCGAAATGAAGAGGCAAGTAAGGATTTTAAATCCTTATTCTATTACTTTAACTCTACTATTTTTTTGTTTGACTCATAAACAAATCGTTGAAGTACAGAGACAGTCTCGTTAAACTTTTCAATTTCGCGAGTTTTGGACTGCAACTAAGCAGAAAAAGCAACAATTGATGATGAGTATCGAGTCCTGAGACCCACAAGCTCATAAATGACATCATGATCTGATTTATTAGCTAAATCAGTCTCTTGTTGCTTCATGGCACCTATGATAGAAGCAGAAATAGATTGATCACGAAAAGTACTAAAAGGAAATTGACGAGCCATTACAAAATTGTAGAATGAAAATGCAGACGAATTGCAAAGATGAGAAGAAGATTTAATATGAAATAGATAAAATTAAAGATTGCTCTTATAGAGACGGAAATAAGAACAAGACAAACTATCACAACTTCAAATCTCTGCAATATTTTGCTTGTCAATAACGTCAAGTGGATTTGAATCTCCTTCCGCACCGAATTGCTAGAGCTAGGCCTCCAGCCTTTGCAGGTTTTGTCGGATACGGGTGACTCTAATTTTTCAACTCTCTACAAAATCTCCTTCCGCACCAAATTGCCAGAGCGAGGCCCTCCAGACTTTGCAGGTTTTGTCGGACACGCACGCGGGAAGAAATCTCTTTCCGTACCAAATCTCGATAATATTTTATTTGTCAACAACATCAAGCGGATCTCTGCACCGAGACGATAAAATTACGTCTATGCCTTTACAGTTTTTGTCGAACACGGACGAGAGAAGAAATTTTACTGAAACCAATTCCAGTTCCTTTTTAATGATGCCAAAAGGGGGAGAAGTCTTATACTAGTATTATACTACCTTGTTATATATGCTAGAATCATATTTATATTTTATTTAAAAAACTAATACATATTTTCAGGGGGAGGTTAAATATTAATTACAGGTCGCAGATTTCTACTAAGTATTTGTCATCATCAGAAATGGGGAGATTGTAGAACCCAAGATTTCAAGTCTCGTATCTACGTATAGATTTTGATGATAACAAATAAATTCAAGACTCAAGCTCAAGTTGTCTACGCATGAAGAGAGATAAGCACATCAAGAAATTAAGTATGAGCAAAAAGAAGAAGTCTACAAATAAAGCTCATAGAGTAATTTTGTACATTTATTAAAATTTGAAATTGGATTAAGATTTAAAATTAATATTTTCCCATAAAGTATCAAATTGCATTTTTTACATTTGCATAACTTTATTAAAATATTTAATTTAAAAAATTATTATTATTTTTCCACATATGCATAAAGATTTAAATTTGTAAGATGATTGATTGTCATCTTTAACATGTGCATGTGTTGTTTGAAAATCTTGAAGGGTGGTTGTGTGTTTTTTTGACAAATATAAAAGATAGATAGTTTTGTTTGAAAATCTTGAAGGGTGGTTGTGTGTTTTTTTGACAAATACAAAAGATAGGTAGTTTTGTTTGAAAATCTTGAAGGGTGATTGTGTATTTTTTTGACAAATGCAAAAGATAGATGATTTGTTTGAAAATCTTGAAAAGTGGTTGTGTATTTTTTTGACATATGCAAAAAGAAGATGATTTGGTTTGAAAAATAAATCATGCTCATTTTGTCATGTATGAAAAGTAAAAGATTTGATTTGATTTCTTTGAAAAATAAATGGAGCTGTCTTTGACAAATATAAAAATGAGATGTTTTTACTTGAATCTTTTGAAAAGTAAATAGTGCTCTTATTTGACATGTGAACCTTTTCAAATTTAAATATGAAAACTCACTTGCCTCTAAATAGCTCACTTGAGTTTTACAAAAATCACAACAAGAGTTTACACATCAATTGCTAAGTTTTGCATCATTTTCTCAAAGCTCTCATTCTCTCTTCTATAAGTTTTGTGCCTTAATCCTTATTCATTTTGAGAGAGATATAGGTTGTGCCGTATTGTTCTTATTTCACTCATTGAGAAGTGTACTCTGATAATCTATCCACTATCAGCTCTTACATTTGTAAGAATGTGCGTATAACCCTTGTGTGTATAGAAGGTGTTCTACACAAGGAATAGTTGAATCACCAAGTGTGAGGTGATTGCAAATGTAGAGAGTGTTCTACACGAATTCTTTGTAGCGGTATTACTCAAATGTGTAATAAGTTTCTATCTCTACTTGAAGGAGATTGAATAGTGAATCTGGGATCCTCAAGGAGTAACTTGAGGCGAGGACGTAGGCAGTGAAACTGAACCTTGTTAAACTACTGAGTTTGCTTCTTCTTACCCTTACTCTTTATATTTTTTGCTACTTCATATTCTGTTCATATTTTATATTATATATTTGGTTTATGAGTATTAATTTTTTAATATAACTCAATTTACCTCCCTCTTGTGTTAGTCATCTGGGCAACAAAACTAATATTAAAAATGATATTACAATAATATTTTATTCTTTTTTTAATTTTTATCTCATCTTATTTCATTTCTAAAAATAAATCAAACCTTAATTTCTCACAGAAAATTATTGTTTCCCAAACCACCAATAAGAAGAAATAGGAGAATGTAGGGGAAAGGATTTTAGAAGGTACATGTGTGTAATGTACATTGGACAACCTTCTTGCATTTTAGCAGCAAATAGATACTCATATCAACTGCGCATAAAAGTTACAAGACATGTCAGTAGGTATGATTTAGGACCCTCGTGCAGAAGAAGCTTTGTGTAATTTGTTTGAATACAGCTTGTTTGGTCAACTTTAATGTGGGTTCCCACACTGAGGTTCTATTTCGATTCGAAATTGAGATGAGATGAATTGAGATGAATTTTGAAAGTTGAATAAAATATTATTATTATTATTTTAAATTTTAAAAAAGTTGAATTAGAATTTGAAAAACCTATATTGAGATTTGAAAAAGCTGTATTGAAATTTATATTTTGTATGGAAAATTTAAAAAAATGTAATGATGAGTTTGAAGTGAAATAAGTTGAGATGAAATGAGTTTACAATCTAAATTGGACCTAAATGGGACATGAACCTAGAACTAACAAGAAAATTGTCTTTTTCTTTTTAGGAAAATTGTTTTCCCCTTAAAAAGATCAAGTTGCTTTTTGGGTGTTAGAGGTAGAATTTTCTTAATGAAATTAAGTAATGCTACGTAAAGTCATAAAGTGTATATACTTCGTGTAATTAGTGATATTCTACAAGTAGATCTCATATTTTACTCAATTTTTTTAAAACGATTACACGACATTTGCACACTTAATGATTGAAAATATCATTTCTCTTAAACAAATGAGACTATGATGTCCATTTGTCGATCAAGTGAAAACCAATAAGTGCTAAATTTCCATGAGGGAACTGTCATCAAAGGCTTTTGTTATGACATTAATGTAGGTTCTTCCAGTGATATTTACAAGATTGCTAGAACCTCGAGGCCATGAAGACGGTAGTGCCTTCAAGAGAAAAAGACGAATTGGGCAGTTAAATAACAATTAAAACAACAGGATAAGCATAATATTTTGGTGAATAATCTGCTTTTCAGAATTCAGTCTAAGTTCAATGTTCGTACACCATTGTTTTTCAACAAATGTATTAAGAAATTCTTTTACTTTATACTTAACACAAATAAAATACAGTTAATAAAGCACAGGATGGGAAATGGAATAAAATAACTGCAATATAGAGAGAATTAACCCAATGTTTTAATCTAAATAATTTTCTCAAAGGAAAGAGAGGTCAAGAGAATTGAATGCGTTTTGGCCATGTACATCACTTGCCAACTTACTGCTCACTTCTTTCACTATTTATAATCTCATTCTCAAGCATCTTTCTTTTTAATTGCTTCTCTAACTCTACCTCCCTTTATTTCTCTCTCAGAACCATGACCTCTGCAGAATTTGTAGAATGCGGAATATCTCCAGGGGCATGCTTCTTCTGTTGCCTTTGAATTAAGCAATTATGAATTTCAATGTTAGTATCACCTTTTTCTCTTCAGTTTTTTACTAAAGAGTTTCTAGGTCTATTAGAATTAAGGACATTGTATGATATGGTGTTTATAAACAATGTGCTTACGAAACAAACCTAAAAAATAGTGAAAGTATCACATTTGGATTGTGAGCGGTTTTTCCTAGGTTGATTAGTTCTATTTTAAATGGCGTTCTGACAAAAGATTGCCGAGTTTTCGTTTGATGTAGTAAAACGAAGAAGGGTTTATTCTGCTTCAATAACGTAGTTTAGGCTTCTTCTTTTTTTAAATTCTATGGCCATTTCATTTTAATTATAATATCTAATGCTTGTTCATTTTATTTTTCCTAAGTTCAACTCATATATGTTAATAGATTTAGTGTCTTGAACCAGAACTTGAAAAGGGTCTCCCGCACAACAGTGCTCAAATTGACTTACCAAAGTCTAGGAGTGGTATATGGAGATCTCGGTATTTCTCCCCTTTATGTTTACAAGACCACCTTCTCTGGCAAATTGAGCCTCCAAGAGAATGATAAAGAGATTTTTGGGGTGCTCTCCTTTATCTTCTGGACAATTGCTCTCATTGCTCTATTTAAATACACATTCATAGTGATGTTGGTCGATGACAATGACGAAGGTATGACATCGTCATCCCTTTCAATAATTAATTATTTAATCTTGATAACATGATCAAAATTATGACTCAAATTTACTTTTTATCCCCCAACTTTTCCTCACACCCCTAATGTAGCTGACTAGAACACAAAATATTATGACACCATTTGATGCTTTTCCAAAACTTTGTGCCTAAGATTTCGTTCTGTATTTCATATGGTAGGCATAAGCATCAGAAAAGAATGTTGTGATCAATATGTAAGGCAATACTTTTAATATTTTGTGATTACAGATTTAGGCAACAAAGAAAGTTAATTAATGTTAACTTTTTGCTTATGATGCAGGTGGTACCTTTGCATTATACTCCCTTCTCTGCCAACATGCAAGACTATAAGCATTCTACCCAATCAACAAGATGTAGAAAAGAATGTCTTCATATTTAACTAAAAAATCTGCAGAAACATGGCAGAGTTCGGCTTTGAAGTCATTCTTCAAGAAGCACCCACGATTTCGCAAATGGCTTTTTATTTTTGTACTGCTTGGAACCTGTATGGCTATTTGAGATGGTGTACTCACTCCTGCAATATCAGGTAGCTGGATTTTGTGTAGAAGTTTGGCCTCTAGTGCTATTTACTTCTTAACTGATATGCTCTCCATCATTTGAATTTTTCTGGTAGCCAAATTTATCCACATCAAGTCCACATGATATAGTATAGATTCAAGTTTAACTAGCATCAAATTTTTCTTAGTTGCATATATCAAATATGCTGCAGATTTACTAAAGTTCTTAGCATTTCATTTCACAAATTTGTTTCCATGATAATGAGATTACAAAATATCTTCATTTGATATTGGCAATGAAATTTATAATGAACCCAGATGTTAACCACTTAATTTTTTATAAAACATTCCATGTAGCTATGATATAATTAAATAATAGATTCATTTATGCGATATGTCTAGTTTTGGGACTTTTTGAAGTAGAAATGTAGGAGTCAGTCATAAATAGTTTTTTGGCTGATTTTAAAAATTATTTTTGGAAAAGCAAAGAATTGTTCCTATAGAATCCTGGATCATAATCCTAAAAAGAGCCTCAGCTCAAGATGATTCTGCATGATAAATGTAAAGAGTGTAAAACTAAAATTCAATGGTACTGTGTTTTGGTGGGGGTGGACAGGAATGATTGTACATTTTCTCTTTGGTCTTGATCCTACATGCTTAAAATTTACCATTAGTATTTGAGCAAACGAACTTATGCTAGTCTTTCAATTTTATTTTTGCTTCACTTTCCACTAATGCTCTAGTAAAGATCGACATGTGTTCCCATTTCAGTTCTTTCAGCAGTTTCGGGCATTAAACTAAAGATCGCAGAACTCCATGAGAGTAAGTCCG
The DNA here is from genome assembly GCA_036559045.1 of Platycarya longipes. Lineage (NCBI taxonomy): Eukaryota > Viridiplantae > Streptophyta > Magnoliopsida > Fagales > Juglandaceae > Platycarya > Platycarya longipes. The sequence continues at coordinate 25,415,559 of CM071801.1, forward strand.
CTTAATACACTTCTATCTGCCAATTCCCTTTAAAACTCCTCTACATCTAGTCTTTCTTTTTCTTTTTTTTCGAGGGGGGGGGGAATCTACTTGTTCTATCTGATTGTCTTTTCTTTCAGATTATGTTATCATAACATCATGCATCATCTTGGTGGGGCTTTTCTCCCTTCAGCACCATGGAACACACAAAGTAGCTTTCATGTTTGCTCCTGTTGTTATATCTTGGCTTCTTTGTCTTACTGGCATTGGGGTGTACAACATATTACGGTGGAATTCATGTATATCGTGCACTTTTTTCGATTTACATGTTAAAGTTCCTTAGAAGCACAAGAGTTGAAGGATGGTTATCATTAGGAAGAGTGGTTCTTTCAATCACGAGTAACTCCTCACAATTCCAATATAACTTTCTATTTACTGTGGCTAAAAGGAGCAACTGGAACTAGTTTACTTGGAATATTGTTTCAGGTGGGGAGGCAATGTTTGCTAATTTGGGTCATTTCTCTCCAGTCTCAATTAAGGTAATCTAAAACTCAATGAATTCATAGGACATCAATGGTGGACATCGACACCCTTTCATATTATCAAACCTAGTACATAATATTTGGTTCTCAAATCCTAGATGGCCTTCACATTTCTAGTCTATCCTTCTTTGGTTCTTGCATATATGGGTGAGGCTGCATAGCTCTCTAAGCATCATGAAGATATTTAGAGAAGCTTCTATAAAGCCATACCAGGCAAGAAAATACTAAGGTGATAGTTAGGTTATATTATTCCTTCCCGATCTCATGTTAATGCCATTGTCTTCTATGTAGAAGTTGTATTTTGGCCGATGTTCATAGTGGCCACTTTTGAAGTTGTGGTCGGAAGCCAGGCTGTAATATCATCTACCTTCTCCATTATTAGCTAGTGTTGCACATTGAATTGCTTTCCTCATGTTAGAATCATTCATACTTTGAGCAAAATATATGGGCAAATATACATACTTGAGGCCAATTGGTTGTTAATGTGCCTGCCTTTAGCTGTGACAATCAAACTGAGGGACACAAACATGATGGGTCATGCATACGGTATAAACTCAAACCACCAAGTAAACATGCAAATTGTAATGCTTCTATAGGCCCTTCATGTCCATGAATGAACTTGGTTGTTTTATTGAACATACAGGGCTTGCATTTACTACTGTCATGTTTGTGACAACTTGCTTGATGGCATTGGTGATGATAATAGTGTGGAAGCAGAAGATAATTTCTACTGTTTCATTTCTTTTGTTTTTTGGGTCATTGGAATTACTTTACATCCCTGCATGCATGTTCAAGGTACCTGAGGGTGCATGGATTGTGTTGGTAATTTCTTGTGTTTTCATGGTTGTAATGTATGTATGGCACTATGGAACAATGAAGAAACACCAGTTTGATGTGGAGAATAAGGTCTCAATGAATATGATAGTGTATTTAGGGCCAAGCCTAGGCATGGTTCTTGTCCTTGAAATTGGACTTGTATACGGTAATCTGGTGATAAGGATCCCAGCTAGTTTTGGACACTTTGTGACTAATTTACTAGCATTCCATTAGGGGCTTGTATTTGTTTGCATAAAGTTTGTCCAAGTTCCCTATGTTAATGAAAATGAACAACTTCTCATTAGTAGGATTGGCCTGAAGGAGTGTGGTATGTACCGGTGCATCTTGAGCTTTGGAGACAAGGATTTGCATTAAGAAAATTACAACTTTGAGAACAGGCTAGTGTCAAGACTAGTGCAATTTGTAGAAACGGAGGAAGAAAGTGCATCAAAAGCAAGAGCTAATTTTTGTGCAGAGTTTAGAAATTCAGATACTGAAACTTTTGATTTGTTAGTGCACAGTATCACACTTCCAGATCAAGAAGGGAACACTATGAAGTCTGCACATGATATTCAAATAATGACATTAGGTATCAGGCATATCAGAAGTTTCTTCCTAAAGGATGAGTCTCAGCACATTTTAAGAGCTAAAGAATCAGGTGTCACATATGTTCTTGGGCATTCATATGTGAATGCAAAGAAATCATCTTCCATCTTTAAGAAACTTGCTATTAATGCAGTATATGCTTTTCTAAGCAAGAATTGTAAAGAATCTAATACTCTTATGAATGTGCCTCCTACTTCTTTGCTGGAAGCTGGTATGGTTTACTATGTCTAACATCTATAATGCTAAAAAAAGAGGGATTTACCAACAGTCAGACTCAGAAGATGTCTCCACAAGTGTTGTTTCTCCCCTCTTTCACACATAGATTATTTGTCACTTCTTTACGTTTGCATTGCTTGATTATGAAATTTTAGGATGTAAATCATATGATTTTATCGTTTTGACAAAGTAAATCCATACAGCAGAACTAGCACTTTCTTAAAACCGCTTCTTTTTTCTCTATGGTAATGAATTGAATGATAAATTGTTTTGAGCCTTTAATAAGTTGTTAATCGCTTTACTTTTTTGTTGTCTCCAGAGACATTTGCCTCCTCCCCACCAAAACCCAAGCAACCCTTCATTTGAAGTTAAGAGAGGGGGGGTGGTTAGAGCTTCTGTTCTTTCCTCCTCCTATCCACTGGTTTGTCTAGAGGTGTGCAGTTTATTTTCTACTATGTAGTTTCGATGTTCTGCTTTTCGGAACTCAAAAACTGCCATGCACCTCACTACAAACCTCCCATGTCGTCGATCTTCCAACTGGCAATAGCAAATCGTTAATCAGAATGGCACGTGAGCCATACACACAGCTCAACTAGTGCATGAGCCACACTCACGACTTAGCCAGTGCGTGTGATCCACGCTTTCGTCATCGAGGGGTGCCATCAACCTCAAATGTTTTTAGATCTAACCATTCCCTTTTCTTCCAGTGTGGTACGTGTCTTCCACACGCCACCATAGTCCTGGGCGGTCTTTTACCGACAATTTGGTGGTTCCAATTTGCTACCTTTCTATATTTTTACTTTCCCTAACCAATGATTATTGGGAAAAGGTAATAGTAGACTCCGAAAATCAATCCAAACCCCTTCGCTGCAACTTCCAGTCATAGCTTTATCAGATCATTCTCGATCTGTATCAAAACTGCTTCAAACAACTTCCTTTTGTAAGAAATTGGTAGGGGGTCAAGTCATTAGTCCCAAATCCCTCTTTTTTTTTTTTTTTCTTTTTACTAAATTGTATTTGCTGTTTAGGGATGAATGTTAGAATCTCCCACTCTATTGACACTTGTATCCTATAATTGTTATTTTTATCTATAATATGGTTGCTTACAAAAGAATATATATATATATATATATAAAGAAAAAAAAATTAGTATATCATCCTATAAAGTCCCCTAGCCAACAAAGTAGTATTATGAGCTAAAGAAGGATAAGGCCAAGAGCCCTCTAGAAAGTGAAAGGCCAAACTATAGATTTGTACCAGGTACTCTTCCATTCAAGTCACTTTAATTGCTTTTCATCTTTGAAAAATTAGTAAGCATATAATTATTTTAAGGTTGTAAAGATGCACCTAACATCTAAGTTCTCTCGACCCTAGTAATTGTACCTAAAGTCTCATTCTATGTTGTTTGTTCTTCTTTACCACAATTATCATTCAGTTGAATTCTCTCTAAGATTCAACTACCACAGAAAGCATAGTTTCGCCATCAAATTGCTTTGAACATCGCACTCGAATAATTAACACCCTCGTCATATTTGTTTATGTAAAAGATAACAGTCATTTCTATACAAATCCAAGCACATATGGGAAAATATAAGAGATTAATACTAAAAATTAATTACGCTTGAGGAAAAATATCGACTAATTGTCAAGAAGATCACATTTGGAATATGGTAGACTATAATAATCAATGTTTTTTTGCTGTCCTGCCTTTTCTTGTACTTTTCATTGTCTTCACCAGTATTCATTTCTCACTCCCTTTTTCTTTACTTCCCATTACTTCGCAAGCAAAGAATACCCAATGGCAATCAAGTCCACGGAGAAATACTGCATCAATTGCCTTAGGAATCTCATAAATGAAACCAAATTGACCTAATCATTTCACTATCCCAATTTGGGATTGACACTTGGGCCACGAAGATTTCAAAGTTCCAAGCATGGGAAGTTGGATTGTTGGATGTTTTCTATCAGTCATATTTCCTTTTCTATTCGACACGTGTTTCAAAAATGAGAAAAAGTACATACACAAAGAGATTATCCAAAATAAACCCACAAACTGAGGTAGTTTCTTAAGATCTAACGTACCACATCAAGTCATATTAATTTATAATTTACTTTTATGTAATCTTTTGTATCTTAAGTATTCTAAAAATTTATGTAAAAGTATGAAACAAGTAACATAGAGGCAATTCATCCCAACAACACATGTCATAGCAGGCTCATTGGTTTTGTACCATGATTTTGTTAATACCAACATAACAGAACGCATAAACATGTAGTAGGAACTACAAATTCGAGTTTTATGGTAAATTCTTGAAAGAATTTAAAGTTGTACCTACCGAGAACTCATTGAAAATTCTTACATGCTAATTTAATCTACTTTTTTAATTTTTTGAACTTCAATTTAAAAGACTTGCACTACAGAAAGCATCATTGTCTAAAGTATGTACACCGTATGCTCCCAAAGTGCAATTACTAGAATATCCAAGGGCATTTTCTTGAATACCACTTGTGAGGCTTAGGTAAACATTGTAAACTTCAAAAGCAAGGTCATAAACATAAAAGGGGAGAAAACTACAACAATTGAGTGTGACTTTTGTTCCTGTGCCATCCTTAGGATGAAAATAGTGCACAAGAGAATGCCAAAAGAGGATGATGAATTAGAGATCAACCTTCTCAAGAAAGATCTTGAAGTCTCTTTGCAAAGAATTGATACATTAGAGAAAGCAAACTAGGAGCTAAAACAAGAAGTAAGCCGTTCGAAATCCCATATAAGTACCCTTAAAGCATACAATAATGAAAGGAAGACTGTGCTCTGGAAGAAGTTACAAAATCCCCTATACAACAACTATACAAATGCAGTAGAGCACAAGAGAATGCCAAACGAGGATGATGAATCAGAGATCAACCTCCTCAAGAAAGATCTTGAAGTCTCTCTGCAAAGAATTGATAGATTAGAGAAAGCAAACTAGGAGCTAAAATAAGAAGTAAGCCATTTAAAATCCCATAGAAGTACCTTTCAAGCATACAATAATGAAAGGAAGACTGTGCTCTGGAAGAAGTTACAGAATTCCCTATACAGCAACTATACAAATGCATCTCAACATAAATCATATGCTTTCATCAATCTATCAGAGTATTCCATGAATTAAAAAAACATCAACCAGGATAGGTCCCCGGAATCAAGAGTGAAAAAACCAACAAAGGTTCCAACCCCGCCACTGAGACCTAATTTAGTCACTCCCACTTTGCGTAACAAAGTGAAAGGAAATAAAGCTCTGTCATTGCCACCATCAGCACCGCCATCACTTCCATCCAAATCGCTACCTAGGTCGAGAGCAATGCATCGTGTGCCAAAAGTGATCGAGTTGTACCGTTCACTAACTAGGAGAGATGCCGCCCACAAGGAGAACACAACCAATCCTGCAGGAACTCGAACTCTAGTAAGAACATGATTGGAGAAATTGAAAACCGCTCAAATTATATTTCTGCTGTAAGTATGGTTGCAACCCACTTTTAAATAATAGTTATCTTTCTGCTAACAAAATGAAAATGAATGGACAAATAAAATCAGATGTGGAAAGATAAGGGGAATTCATCATGTTCCTTATCAAAGAGTTAGAATCTACAACTTTTTGTGAAATGGCTAGATGGGGAATTATCATCATTGGTTGATGAAAGGGAAATGCTAAAGCATTTCACACAATGGCCAGAATGAAAAGCAGATGCATTAAGAGAAGCTGCTTGCACCTACTAAGACCTAAAGAGCCTTGAATATAAAGCAACACATTTTGTGGACAACCCAAAAGAGCCTTTGACCCAAGCTCTGAGAAGAATATAAGCATTGCAAGACAGGCAAGCGTGTACAAACTAAAATATAAAAGTTTAGCATTTCATTCCATTCTTTAGATTAATTACATGATGTTATTTTACCTTAAAGGTTGGAGCAAAGCATTGACAACATAGAGAGGCTAAGGGAAAGCACAAGTGAAAGGTATAGGGATCTCTAAATCCCTTGGGAATGGATGCTAGACATAGGGCTTGTTGATAAGGTATGTAGCACATAACTAATCACTGCCCCCAAAACTTAAGAGAATGTTATAGATACAAAAAGATTACACAAAAATAAACCTACAAATTGATATAGCTTTACATGATGCATTAGATCTATTTTACATTAAAAATAATTTTATAATCTAACGTACTACATCAATTGACGTCAATTTCTAGATTTATTTTTATGTAATTTATTTATGATTAAAGTACTACTCATTCTTCAAAATTCTTTCTTTTAACAATTTTGGCTCAAACCTTTGATCGTCCATCCATAACCAATACAATAAGTAAGAGACTAGTAGTCCGTCTCAACAATTTATAACACTAAAAAACCTCATCAACATTTCACCAATCAATAGCTGACCAAAAGGAATTATTGGCACAAGCATTCTTCGATAATCTGTGATACAAATTGGTGAAGGGAGATGTTGGCATTAAGAACGGGTGTAAAACATTAGATTTACACCATCCAATTACAAATTGACACATAAGTATTTCTTTAAAAGTGAAATACACTTAGCTGTAGTGGATCTGTAACCACATGCGAAAAACTTTCCTCAATTCCTCTCCCACTGACTTAGCCTCCCCCTCTCGTGCTGATGCTCTCTCCTCAAGAAGTACATTTTTTTAAAGCTTTTCTACTTTATTAAACACTATAAAAAACTCCATAGCTGGACACAAGCGTGCGTCAACCAAGTTTTCCAACTAACTTATCATAAAAATTGATAAGAAGAAAGCTGCTACCTTGTGCAAATTATCACCAAAAGCTTTCCAACTATTTAGAGCTTTTCATTCTGGGATAGCAATAAAACCCTTTCGATCACCTCAATGCACCAAATACCAAATCATGGTTATTATAACAATATTGGTGATCAATTCAAGCTTCATCTCATCAGCTAGCCTAAGATTTGTACTCCGATTTTCTCATATTGGTTGAAAAACTAGAACTTTGATAGTGCTCATTTGGGTTGAACATTACGAGAGAGAGAGAGAGAGAGAGAGAAGAGAGAGAGAGAGAGAGAGAGAGAGAGAGAGAGAGGTGAAAGGGGTAAAAAGTGAAAAAAAGGAAAGGAAATGGGCAAAAGTTTTCCAGGTGAATGAGATATGTGGCTATGGATTCATTGCAGCCAAGTCTATTTCACTTTTAAAAAAATGCTTATGCATCAATTTGTGATTGAGTGATGTAAATCTAATATTTTACACCCATTCCTTATTGAATTTTTTCTCATCGATAAAAGGCAACCCTAAATCTATATATTTTGGATCCATTTCCAGAGCAGTTAATTTGTTTATGATTTTTCTTACGGTTAGCAGATAAAACTAAGTTCATTGAAGCTCGTTTGGCTGAAGAGAATCTTATGCTTCAAGGAGTTCGATATGCATATCGAGTACGCTAAGTACAATGGGCTCTGAGACCCAATTTGATTCACAAACTTAACTCAACTCATCTCATCTTATCATTACAATTTTTTCAAATTTTCATACACTTTCCAAAATTTTCATATAAAATATAATAAACAATTCAATTTTTTCAAATTTCAAAACATTTATATATTAAAAAATATTATTTTATTTAACTCATCTCAGTTCAGCTCACTTCATCTCAACATTCCAATGCAATGTCCATCTAACTAACCATCCGAATGTTCAGTTTGAGGCGATTTTAATGCCGAGACCATACAAGCATTTGAAAATCTAAATAAGGCTAGCTTGAGTGGAGTGTGATTAAGGGTGTTCATCCGGGCTCCTTTTTTTCCCGATCCAGTCCGGAACCCAGATATCCGGATACACGATTTCGGTTTTCAACCCATATTAAACTAGATCCGAAACTCATATTAAAAGCGGTTTGGACTCTAACCCGGATTTACCCGAATTGAAATCCAGGTTAGACCCGGGTTGAGATCCGGATTAGACCCAGAAATCCAGTTTCTGAATTTTAAACCACTTTTTTTTTAGTTTGTATTATTACTTTTTTTGTTGCGAAATTTGTTAATAATAAAACAAAAGATTTTTTATAAATATTTTCAGAACAAATTTCTCAGAAAAAAATAATAATACCGGTTTTATAAATTTAAAAAAAAAAAAAAACGATTTGAAATCTAGTTTCCGAATTTCTGGATCCAACCCGGATGAATCCGAGTTGGAGTCCAAACCGCTTTTAACCATTTGGTTCCGGGCCGGGTTGATCTGGATTCCCGGTCCGAAACCCGCTTGAACACCCCTAAGTGTGATTTTTCAACTGTCGCTAAACACCCTATACATGTCAGAATATGATAATGGATAAGTGGTGTCGAATAAATCCACCAGTATTATTAAGCATCCTTGCTAGTTAAGTCATATCCTTCGTTCAATGATTGCAAATGTTGGTTCCATATTATAGGCAAGGGGAAGTTTCATATATTATTGGCCGGAGTTCCAAACTTTAAAGCAAGTCATTCACCTTTCAAAAAAATAAAATGCAAGACATTCAAAGCCATGGGAAACAACCTTGATAATTTAGCTTATGAAGCAAGTCCTTCCACCTAAGCAATGCACAGCCGTTGCAACCCACTAGACGGGTCAATTCAATAATGGATCAAAGAAACTAAAGAGCCGATCCTTACTTGGCTACCTAGGAGGCACTAAAAATAAAACAAGGCACCGTTTGAAACTTAGCCTCCACTGAGAACAATTCAATTCAGTTTAAATATAAGCAAATCTAACATCCAAACACACAACTCTCAAAATACTTTTAAATTTATCTTAACTTAAGACTTCGTACACATGAAACTCACAAGTTTTTTCAATTCAAAATCTCTTTATATGCAAGATCCACAATCTTTTTCAACTTTACATAAATACATTTAAACTCAGCTTAACATTCAATGACATCTAAATTTATCTTAAATAGATCCTACAAAATCTACTCCATCATCTCAATTCTAAACTATTCACAAAGAACTCAACTCACGACTATTCATAAAGAACTCATCCCACGACTATTTATAAAAAAACTCAACTCAATATCGTAAAGAAAGCACTAGGCAAGCTCAATACTAGAAGATTGCAAAAAACACTAGGCCAAGCTCAATAGCATTTCATATATTCTACATGATACAGCAAATCAGAGACTCTGTTCTTTATTATCGCATGGAAAGCATGGTACAGAAATGCTTTCAACACACAGAGACATCACAGGGGTAGGATATTATCCACGACTCATGAGAACCCACGCATTGACGCAAGTGCATCAAAGTTTTGACATAAACCCCAACCCTCACATACAACTACCGCTTATCGGGCAAACACTCGCTGGGCCGCACTCATAAGCTCCAACACTGTCAGTACAACCCATTTGCAAAGATGCTAAAATCAACTGCGTAAGAGGTGTAAGAGCCAAGGCAGACGTCTACGGCATTCAAACGCTAAGATATTCAACGGAACACGTTCGCCGTTCAGATAAACCGCACCCATCACACAAGCATGAAAAAATAGCTGCAACGATGTCCCATAATCCATTTCATAAATGCAAAATTAAACGTTTAACAGAGTTAATCACTACACCGGGACGTATAAATTGAAAGATAAAAAAAAAACGCTACGAGATGTTCCACAAAAGGCATAAACTAAAGCCAGGAAAGGAAAAATGGCAGCAAGAGCGAGCCTAAAGCTGGTAAAGAGCTCCATAGGCCCCAGCGTTACTCTGCTTCTACTTAGATCTCTGCCTCATCTTTCGGCGCTTCCTCTTCAGCCTCCTCATACGCTTCTTCTTCCACTGCAAAAACACGATCACCATAGTAATTTAGCGCGGTGAAAAACCATTTTACAACAAAAATGATATATTATAATATTTTGATTATTACCTTGGCTCTCATGGCGTCGCACAGAGAGAAACCCTAGCCTCCTTTGAAACCCTAGATGGCTATGCGCAGCGAAGGAAAACGAAAACTTATGTCTATCGATGGGTTTGGCTGTGGTTTTAGCGGTATTTGTATGCAAACCCTAGAACTTTTAACTGGGCCCGTTTTGAAAACTAGGCCAGCCTGGATCTGACCCACTCAAAGACCGGGGCCTTTAATGAACGTAACGCTTGCGGGGCCACCACACTTGGGAGCCTATGAGCCGAGAGTATTTATATGGTTGAAAGAACTAAGAGCACTGGCGTCAGTGCCTAATCAAATTTGAGCTAATTAATTTAAAAGTGATCTGATTAGTCATTAGAGTAGTTAAAATTTTAATATTTTAATTTTGAGCTATAATAATTTTTTTTTTTCAAATTTGGCCAGTTACTATTCATTTCCAAAAAAATATTTTACTCTAAAATATTATTATTAAAATATCCAATATTATATTATATTATTATTAAAATATTTAATATTATATTATTATTTTGATTTTGAAATGAATAATCTAATATGAATTAATATTTTTAAAGATTTTAACTTTAGTCAAAATCTCAATTTTTAATCAAATTTTGAAATTGACAATAGCTACAATATTGCCAATGCTATAAGGGAGAACTAGCAAAATTGCCAATGGTTTAACAAAGATATATCTTACAACAGTTAAGACAAGTTTTGAGGTTAAACTTTATATTTAAAAAAATATTATGTTTTTGAAAAATATTTCAGCTAAATTTGTATAGCTTGAACAAACATATTTATTTTTGTGAATAATATTGAAAATTAATTAAGAACACAAGATTGGAAATTTATTTTTGTGAGTAAGTTTTGAAAAGTATTTCAGTTATAATTTAATTAATTAAGAATAATCACTTAAAAAATATATGTTGTATAAGATTGGAAATTATAAATATGTGTAATTGTAGATAATAGCACAAGATAGAAGAACATTTCCTAGAAAAAACAAGTGGGGACATTCGAATGTCACGGTTAATAAGACATGACAGATAAGAAAAATGATAGATATAATTATAGAATTGAAAGTAATATATAATCATTTTTAAAAAAAATAATTTTTAAAAAAAAATAATATATAATCATTTAAAAAATATATATATATATAAAATACACATAAAAAAATTAATTTTTTTTTAAAATAATTATACATCATTTACAACTTCACAATTATATATAATATTACGCGACAGACAATGACCAGAGTAGATGCGAAGATTCGTGGAATTGGGGGGCAAATAGGCGATCCCCATTTCGTAGACTCGTGGTAACAAAAGGAACGCCCAACGCAGTAGCTTTTTATAAGACCGACCCGATAACTCTCACAAGTGCGCGACACGTGTCCGATGGGATAAGAACTGCGCGTGTCCACTAATCGAAGCGAATGCAAATACACGCGGTGAGTACGAAAAGTCAAGACAAAAGCGACTCAAATAACTACGATATCCAGATAAATTCATTTATTAATTCCCACGAATTTTGACTCCTTTCTCTTTCTTGTATAGAATTTCCGATTTAAATTTCGGCCTGTTTATTATTTTATTTTATTTTATTTTATGCAAACCTGTTTATTAATTTGTTGGGCAGCGCCGTCGTATTTTATTAATTTGATCAGTCTAATGCTAGTATTCTAATTACAAAACAATTAAATTTGCCATAAATCAATTAATTTAATATCATGTGATTTTTCTAATTTGTTTTTATATTTTTATATAAAATATAATAAATAATTTAATTTTTTTAAATGTTAAAATAAAAATTATATTAAAAAATTATATTTTATCAATATTTTATTTAATTTTCACTTTTTATATCATCTCATCTATGTTATCAGATGAGACTTGGATTGCATTTAGGTGTCGAACTAAGTTGAATTTAAAATATATTTAGATGATTAGATGAATTTAGATAAATTTATGAAAAGATGTGAATTTATAAGGTCCACTTTTATAGGAAAATGCATTGCAAAAGACGCGTGGAAAAAAAGAAATAATTTCGCCCCCTAGACTAACAGTGATGCTAAGAGAGAGAGAATATATGTGTGTGTGTGATGCCCCCAGATTTTCACTTGGGATCTGCTAGACATTTGAAATGTCATGAACATATAATACAAGATTATCAGTCCTCAACAAATAAACATACAATATTTTTAACATGTATCTAGCAATATATAATATTCGCAATAGATAACTTAAAGGTGTCATAAAAGGGGGGTGGGGGGAGGGAACAAATTGTACCAAACAAAAATAGAAAAAAGAAACCATTAATGAGCCATCAATACTTGTCATAATTTGTTTTTTAAAAAAATCAAAGCTTTTTGTTGAGCATTAATTCATTGAGGGAGCAAGTTCACTTGAGTTTAGCTAAAAATAGATTGAATTTGTGTGTTTGAATATCAAACTCATTCTAAAGTGAGATAAAGTAGATTGAGTTTGTCATCCAAATGGGACCTTAGGCCCCATCTCGTTAATGGTCTCAATCTACCTCATATGATCTTATATTAACATCTAAAAACTATTAAAAAAACATCTTTCAGTTTTAAATTCTCAAATTTTCAACTTTTTCATCTAAACATTGCAACTCTACCAAACTTTCAAATAAAATATAAAAAAGAAAAATCAAATCAAGTCTAAAAACAAAAATGATATTAAAAGATTATGTTTTATATTTATAACATTTTTATTCAACTTTTTATTTCACATTTCTCAATACCTCACAAATATATATTAAAATCAAAACATTTCAATACTATTTACAAATTATTTTACTACTATTATTTTTTATTTAATCTTAATTCATTTGTGTAATCAAACGGGTCCTTAGTATATTTTGAGATTGTGGTGTATAATATAGCTTTTAATTTAAAGATTTTCAATCATAGAGCTTAAATCAACCTTGCCTCCCACCCACTTCAATAGTACCAACGGTCATTGGGGCTAAAGATTATTATTGGGTTTAAAATTTTATTTTTGAACCCAAATTATTTTGTAATTAAAATTTAAAATATAATCATAATTCAAAAAATAATATTTTAAATTTGTTAGACTTGTATTCACAAGAGTGTATTATATTGACCAACCTTTATATACGAGACCAAAACAATACAAAAATTTGACTGAGTAAAGGGAGACTCACTATATGTTTAACAAATTGTAATATATACAATTTATATAAATATACAATTATATATATAGGGTTGTAAAATAAACAAACTCGATAGTCAACTTGAATTCGACTCAATAAAACTCGAGATCGACTCGAATTATATATTAACTGGCCGATCGTGAACACAAAATTAGGCTCGATAGTTAAACGATACAACTCGTATAAAACTCGACCGATTCGTTTAATGTTCGTGAACAAACTCGTATATAGCTCGTTCGACTCGAGTTCGACTCGACTCGATTAATGTTCGCGAATAAACTCGTTATAGCTCGATCAACTCATATAAACGTATGAATTCGAGTCGTATATATTTCTACATATAAAATAATATAAATGTATATATATATGTTTTATAACATACATAATGATGTATATCCAATAATATAAATTTATAAGTCAATATATAGTCTTATAAACATAAGTTTACATATACTACTATACAAATATTAAATATATGAAAAAAAGATTGTGATCTTATTAACGGTCTTATAATTTAAATAGTCATATACAGTTATACTAAATTACCAATACTATAAAATAGACTATAGAATATAAAGAATATTAGTATTAGTATCATATAGTATTAGTATTAGTACTATATAATAATAGTAAAAGTGTAAAAGTATAAGTATTACTACTATAGCCTGTATTATATATTATACTATATTAGTAGCATATACTATAGTTATAATATTATATTAATATAATATAGTAAGTTATATATATACTACATAAATTATAACTTCATTATTAAATTATTAAGCATTAACTAGTAACAACTAAATACTAAGTAGTATAGACTCTGTAAGATTTATTGTCTTAATTTATTAGTATTAACTTATTAGAATACTATATATATACTTTAATTGTATTGAAAATATACATAATTTAAATATATATATATATAGTATTATAAATTTATACATATATAATATTTATAGTCTTTGTACTATATAGTAATAGTAAAAGTGTAAAAGTATAACTATTACTACTATAGTCTATATTATATATTATACTATATTAGTAGTATATTAGTAGTATATACTATATTATATTAATAATATATTATAATTTATAATTTAAAGAGTTATATACTAATATGATAGTCTATAGACTATAGAATATAAATTTATAATATAGTTAGAATATTATAATATGATTAATAAATTATAATGTTTGATAAATTATAGTCATAACTTATTAACTTATAACTTATCACTTATGAATTATGATCTTTTGAATTATTATTGAAGATTTTACAATATTGTTATTGATATATCATAGATTCATAATATCAATATTAAAGATTATATTATTATATATTTTATGAAGTTACATCATATTTATGAGATACGATTTTACTATTAATAATTTATCACTAGTTATTAATCTTATTACTTTATACAAAATTGATAAATAAGAACTAAACTCAAGTATTTTTTTTTTTTTTTGTAAGATTATATAAACTATAGTACATTAGTAATATACATCATACATGTTTAGTAGTAATTTCTACAAATATTAATAAATAAGCTCATACTATTAAAAATATCTATATTAGTATGTATTAGTATTATAATTTATAAGTTTTTAAGCTATAGGTATTAGTATTAGTATCATAACTTATATTAAAAATCTCAAAAACTTACCATATAACTTATAAGTATTAGTTTTATAAATCTATATTATATACATATGTTGGTGTATTAATAAATATATAGACTAATATAATATTATAAATTAATAGTTTATTATTATTAACTTATTAAGTGAATCAATAAAATAGTATAGTTTATTAATAAATTTAATAAATTTAATATAGTACTAAATTAATAGTTTAAACTGTTATATCTGTTTAGGCTAATCTCATCCGTTGATTTATAATGTGGAGCCCTAAATCTGCACCGTGGATCTAAACCATAAGATTAATCTTGGCCATTTATCCAACTTATATAAATATCATCCTATTCTAACCATAATCTCAACTCTTAAACACATAAACACACTCATCGTCTCTCACAATCACTGTCTCTGCGTCTCACCTCACGTCGTGCATCCCGATCTTTCTCCTGAGTCCAAACCTTCACGCATCCTCTCAATTCTTTCTAGGGTTTTACTTTCCATCTCGTCCTATTGTATGTTTGGACCAATTTGGTGCGATTTCTTAGGGTGTTAGCCTATGATTCGTGCGTGTTTGAGTTGAATTCGCGAGGAAAATGATGCTTTGCTGTTCATGTTTTGGTCAATTACTATCATCCTTTTGATTATAATTTATTTTGTTTTATTGTTTTGATGTTTAGGGTTATAGTTTAAAGGGACATGCTTGAGTCAATTTCTTTACAATTTTAATATGTTTACATGTGCTCTTTGATGTTTGTGTTTTCATTTTATTTGTGTTCTATTTAATGTATATATTTGTTTTGAGTCTTCTGACTTTTGATATTTGGACAGCAATTTATATATTTTTTTGTTACTTTCAACATGTGTTTTTGTTTCTGTTAGGATTGCCTTAACACGTTTGGGTGTTTATATTCCTTGTTCATATGCCTTGTTTATTTGTGTTCTCATTTTATTTGTGTTCTCTTTAATGTATATATTTGTTGTGTATACACATCTATTTAGACTGTTCTGTTCTGACTTTTGAGGTTTGGACAGCAATTTATATATTTTTTTGGCTACTTTTAACATGTTTTTTATTTCTATTTGGACTGCCTTAACATGTTTGTGTATTTATGTTATTGAGGTGCCTTGCTTTTGGAGGCATATCGAGCCACCAATGTAAGAGTATGCTGAAAATGTTAGAGTCAAAATTGTTTGACTCTAACTAATCAAATATGTCAGTCTTGTCTATCGGAGGCCCATTGAGCCACCAAGGCATTACCTTTCGGAGGCACTTCGAGCCTCCTAGGCAAGACTGTATTTTTTATAAATGTTGGAGTCAAATTTTTATGGCATATTTTTTGGTGTCCTTGTTTCTGGAGGCACCTTAAGCCATCAAAACAAGGCTGGGGTCCCGAAAATTGATCTAAATATACTGGTTTGATTTTTAAGTTTAGAAGACCCTAGCAAATGGACAAAATATCACTTGTGCAGCATTTACTAAATTGTATTTTTTGTTAATGATGCAAAGGATTAAAAATAATTTTATTTTTTTTAATGTATATTAGTGTTCAGTGGTTACTAAATTTTTTTTTGTTAAAATCTGGAACACTACAATACTGCCTAAGGGCTTTTGTAATGGTTTATGTGGTAACTATTATGTTCTGTTTGAATTCCTATTCTGATTAAAGTCTTGAATTCCTATTCTGTTTGTGTGTTTATAGAAAACCGAGGACCAATTTTTTTTATTTAGATACCTTCAATAAATTAATGGTGTTGAATTCCAATTCTGTTTTTGTGTTTATAGAATAATAGAAATATTTTTTTAGATACTTTCAGTGAATTAGTGATGGAAAATTCAGCGATGAGAAATTCCTATTCTGTCTATCACTCCAATCTACCTTGACCTTGCTGTTATTACTACTTTACTTGTTGTTTGTTAACTTGTTTCATTGTTTGCACAATTGCACTTGCAACGTTGATTATACTATTTGTTTACACTGTTTGGTCTCTGTTTTGAGTAACAATTCTCATTTCTCACGAGTTATTTGCCTAGTTGTCCTCATTTCTATGTTTTTCAATTGAAGCAAAGCTTTTACAGAGTCAACGCAGTAAGTTTAACCACTCCATATTGATGATTTCTGGCTTTTTATTCTGTTTGCGTGGCTGCCTCAACACATTTGATTTCAGTCTCCATCTTATTATTGTTGGTACCTATTTATGTCATTTGCTATGCTTGGTATCTGTTTAAACAAAATATCACTTGGTTCATATTTGATGTTTTGTTTTACTCTCTTTGTGCCTATGCAATATTCATGGCTCTTGGAATATGTTCTGTTATACTTATATTAGTTTTATTAGGTTTCTATTCTATCTATACATGTTTAGTATCATCTTATATTGACTTTTTATCTATTTGTTTGGTAACCGATATCTATTTATGTGTTTGTTTGGTATATATTTAGCTCCACCTGCGTTTTAGCCCCAACATATTTAGGACCATATTATTAATATTTTGAATCCATTCCTGATTGCTATCGATAATTATGATTATGATTACTTTCTATTTATTTTCAATAAATATTTTTGGCCTTTTGATTTGATGCAGCAGTACATGTTTTATGACTATAATTATTTTTGGTATTTGCAATTTGTTTGGGGCCTTGGACAGATTGGTATCTAGAAGACTGGAACTCAATTATTTTATGTGTTTACAATTTATGGCACATGTTATCTATTGGACCAATTTTAGATTGATTGTGGTGATTGGAATGTAATTTTAACCAATTGCTATATGTTAATGTAATCTGTTTTAGACTGTTTAATAGATATTTTATGTTTGTAGCATCTATTATTTGTTGGACTAGTTTTAGATTGATTGTGGTGAATGAGATGTAATTTTTACTGATTGTTATATATTAATGTAATCTATTTTAGTCTGTTCAGTACTTGTTTTATTTTTATGATATCTGTTAACTCATCACTTTTTAAGGCAAATTAAGTTCTACAATTTAATTCAAACATTCCTTGACAGTACTTCTAAGTTAACACTTAATAGTACTAAGCAAGGGATTAAAATTATGACTAATATTTTTAGTTTTATTAGTATTTGTAGAGGTAGATGACAATGTACCAGTAGCAACTGGAAGATTGTGCAAGTAGCGTGACTGTGGGTAATCTGTAGATTATAATTCAATATAATTTAATTGTTGTTATAATTTGTAATCTGTTATAATGAGCTAATTTATTGTAATTTGTATATTTAATTAGGCCTAATAATGTAACAAATTATTACAAATTATTAGTATATAGATTTTTATTTAATAGACTATTACAAATTATAGATTATTTTTGTATGAAACAATTTTGTTAGATTTGGATTTGGGCTTATAATAAATGGGCTGAGCATCAACTTATTAATACATTTTTAGGTTATTAAAATTTATTTTTAGATCTTACAATAAACGGGCCGAGCTCGAGTCGAGCCCAACTCAACTCGAGAATAGGTCCGAGCTCGAGTCGAGCTCGAGCTTCATGTAGGGTTGAACGAGCCGAGCTCGGACAGTGTTTTGGGCTCGTCAGTTAAACGAGCTGAGCTCGAGCTCGACTCGTGTAGTAAACGGGCCGAGTTCGCATAATCTCAACTCGCTCGAACTCGGCTCGTTTATAACCCTATATATATACAAAGCCACTTCTAAGCGGTCCATCCGTTTATTAGAGATAATCAATCCTCCTATCATCATTAGTCACGATAGAAATCACACAAAAAGGGTATAGGTGCAACCACACCCGATCAAGTCACACAACTACTACCATCTCTTTCGTCGGTCATTTTCTCGCATTCTCGTAAAAAAATCACTGCTCATTGCATGTAAAATTTTGTCCTTATTTTTTGCCTTGATATTTGTCTTGATATTATGTAATGTCGGACAAAGTTCAAGTTTAAGGACAAACATGAGGGCAGAAGATCAAGGCAAACAATATTGGGGATTTACTACCATACCAATATTGGGAAAAAATCAAGATTTACTAGAAATCAGGATAGTATTGGTAAAAGGCAGACATTACTACCATAATGGAGATTTACTACCATACCATACCAATACCAAATACTGAGGGCAAATATAAGGGCAAAAAATAAGGACAAAAATCAGTAGTAAACCATGCCTTCTGTTACTACCAAACCAATCCTCAATGTAGAACCTGACCATCAAAATGTTAAGTCCTTAGTAAAAGCTTACAAAAAGTAGTACAATCTTCTAAAAATTAATCTACAAAGTCATCTATTAAAAAAATAAATAAACGTAAACTCAGCTTAATTGTTTAATTGAAGAAATTAGGAAAAAGTAATGAACTTTGAAGAGAAAAGCAATTGCTTAATTGAAGAAACTGAAAAATTGGAGTAGTGAAGGATGTGAAGAGAGAATCGAAGAAGAAGAATTCTCAGACATAAGAAAAATAGAAACATTCAGTGAATCTAAAAGTTAGGGTTTCTGTATTTGTCGTGAGATGGGGGTTGTACATCTCCTTGCCAGTCATGAGAGGGGGTTGTGCGATTCGCTACCACCATTGTGAGAGAGGTTCCTAGAGATGAGTCGAGGGTCCTTGGAGATGAGTCGGTCGTGAGAACGGGCCTGTCCATCTCCTTGCCACGATCGCAAGGAAGGGTTGTACGATTCGTTGCCATCGTCGTGAGAGGGGTCCCTAGAGATGAGCCGGTGGCAACATGATATAAGAAAGGGAACTTGAGAAATTCAAATGCTAGCCACGAAGGTTCAAATAATCAAGTGAAGTGCGATCATGCTATTAGTAAATTGAAGAAGCTGACATGGCATAATATTATTGGAGGACTATTTTTGTTGGATTATAAGCCCAACCGATCTAAAGGTTTTCTTATATATATAAGTCGGGGAAGGGGGAGATGCGGGCCATAGTTGGGCTCTGCCTACCCTTATTAGGGGCAGATGCGAGTGATGGGATCCCATTCAAGAGGTAATTCAGTTCAGTCTGGTCGGTCCTAGAAGAATTTCATAGGCAGGACTGGACCTATTTGGTCCAAGATTTTCCCACCTTGGATTGGACCGAATACTCCATAAGACGGGACCAAATTGAGTCCTTTCAGTCCACTCGGTCTTTATACTATAACTTTATATATATATATATATACTATATTTATACTATAACTCTTATAATATGTTCATATATTAATATATACTAATACTATATATTATAGTTAATATTTATATATTAAAAAAATCTAATAATACTTTTATACTAAATAATATATATAAATAATATACACTAGATAATTAATTATATACAACCATAGTTATATAAATAATAGATATAAATAATAAAAATATATATGTATATTGTATTATTCATTCGGTTTGGTCCGGGGTGAAAAATTCTTGGACTAGGACTGGATCGAATATCTTTCGGTCCTATAATATTTGGACTGAAACCGTTCAAAATCCAATCTTGGTCTGGTCCGATCGATTTTCTCGGTCCGGACCGACCAAATCTCTCCCTAATCCCAATCAACATACTATTTTTTTTTATTTTATAATACATCATTCACTATAAATTTTATTATATTCATAAAAGAGGCAAGATACTATATTTTTTTTTGGATATAAATCGACTTTCGTATAATGAGCATGTATGATGTATTAATAAAAGAGTTTTGTTACTTTTTATTATTTTGAAAAAAAAAATTGTTATTCATTATCTCATATACCATACTCAACTGAGTTTATTTATTTATTATTTTTACATATTTATTAAAAAAACAATAAAAAGATAAAAAAAATCATATATAATATGTAGTGTAGAGATAATAAGTAAATTCCTTCTTAACAAAAGGATTCTCAAATAAGTTTATATTATCACAACTTTGTTGGATTATAATGTTTGCGCAAACGATTATGGTTATTTTATTAAATTTAAATATTGGATTTATTAATTTAACTATATATTCTATAGGCTAGGCTAAACAAATTTTTGAATTAAAATCTAAAAATACAAATTTCATCAGTTGAACAGAATGTATAAATATTTAATAAATAGTGTCAAACTCCTTCTTCTGTTAACCACAATTACAAATCAGAAATTAAAACTGTTAATAAAAATGTAGGAGGTATTGGCATATTTTGCAATTGGAGATGGTCCAGATGGAGGTGTTTTCGACTTTTCGGAAGAGAAAATCCTATTCCAACGAACTGACCCGGAAGCAAAGACCAATCACCAGTTCATCCACTTACGTGGATATCAGTAAATTCCAAACGGCATAAAACCCACACAAAAACCATTTGAAGTTTACTCTTCTCTCTCTCTCTTTTCATCTCCATCTCTCAATCTCTCTCTCTCTCTCCTCTATCCAGTATCAGAAGAAACAAAATGGTGTAACGTTAGAATAAACTCTGAACACGTTCATATCCATCTGCTTAAGCACAGGTGAGAAAAATCCAAAACAAGTGGTACGGGTTTTTGTTTTGGGAGAATTGGAATCGGAATGGGAACCGGTGCGTCGAAAAGTACTGACGGCGGGTCTCACGGGGGTGAGGAGGAGCGAGAGGAGAACCTAGACCAGGCGGGCGGCCAGCTCTACGTCTCCTTGAAGATGGAGAATTACAAGCGCAAAGGGGACCTCATTCCCCACGTCTATGGCTCCGTCCCTCTCGTTGGCTCTTGGGATTCTTCGAAAGCCGTATTTAATTTCTTCTCTATAGCACCCATTCTCTCTCGGTTATCTCTGCTGCGCTGCGCTGTATTGCGTTTTTCTAGTTCTAATTTTTTAAACTTTGTTTTCCTTTTAAAGCTTCCGATGGAACGCGAATCTGCGTCAATGTGGGAGTTGAGCTTTGTTGTCCCCCCCAATCACGGTAACCATGTTTCACCTTGAGGTCCTTACTGAATTAATCATCTTAATTGCTTTGCAAGTGCTTAGTCGCTTCTGGAAGCATAAAATGCCTTCATCTTCCAAAATATACAAATTTATCATTGTTCTTGGTATCATAGAATAGAAATAACAGAAATTGTTGTACTCAATTGAGGAAACTAGTGTAACCACGGCGTAACACCATTGTAGGCATTGATAATTTGATATGCCCATCACATCAACCAGAAAAAATGATCGACTTTCCCTGTCAGAAGTGTCATATTATTTGGATAATAAGATATAATAAAATGAGGCGAAATGATTTTAGATATATATTATTAATAAAATATTATTTTTTAAGATTATTATTATTATAAAATTTGAAAAAATTTGAATTAAGATTAAAAAAAAAATTAAATTATTAATTATATTTTGTGTAAAAATTAAAAAAATTTTAATGAGGAGAAGAGAGTTAAGAAGGCTTATGAATCCAATCCAGGGTTAAGGGTTCTGCGATGTAGAATTTATCTTGATATTATCCTTAATCCGTTGGAAAATATGGCTTTAGATGGTGAGAAACGAAGGACAAAGGAATCTAGTTATTTCAATTTTTCAAATATTGCAGCAAACAGTTATGCAATGAATTTTAGGTGTTTCGGCTTGTGTATTCATGTTTTTATTTTGTCTTGGACGTAGAAACATTGGACTTCAAGTTTCTTTTGAAGCCCATGTACAATAATGCACCGTGCATAGTGGAGGAGGGTCCGAACCGACTGCTCACAAGGGGAACCTTGCAAGGGGATGCAAGGCTGGCTCTGTTTAGGCTTAATGCTGAAGAGGTTCTTGAGTATCGGATATTCATTCACGCTGATAGGGTTTCACCATTTGATCTTGCTGCCAGTTGGAGGGCTTATCAGGAGAACCTTCGGCCTTCGGCTGTTCGTGGTATTCCTGATGTCAGTATTAATTCAATGCCGGTGTTGGGTGCCGAGGTGCATTTTTCACTTACAATCCTTCACCACTAATGCTTCTTTGTTAGACTTTGTTGAAGAGGTATACTGATGGAAAATAACTTTGAGAGTTGTATTCTCATTTCAATAAGCTATGAAATTCGGTTGAACTAAAAGACAAATAGAGAATTTGTTCCTTTCCAAGAGATGATTTTATATAACACCATCAAAATTTGAATTTTCTTCCCTATGCCAAATTAGAAGCTTGAGATATCTCTAGTTCTATTTAAGGCAACTGAATATTGGGTATAAACGGATTGTTTATGAGTGCCAATGAGGCTTTCTTCGCTCGAAATATGAGTTTATACGTTATGACATGTATTTGCAACATTTTATGTAGTTTTATGAGAGTTTTTTTTTGGTTCCCTTGTATGTGCAGAATGGTTCTTCAGCTAGTTTGGAGCTTGATCTTGAACATTATCTTGTTCCAGCTCCATCAACTTCTGCCAATTCAGGTTTGGTTTATGCAGCTAACAACGCAGAGACACCAAGGTCATTAACTCGTGCTGGGGTTTTTAACAATATGGATGCCTCAGGGAGTGTTTCACAATCCTTAAAGGATGGTGGTGTTTCTGTTGATCGACCTGCAACTATAAAGGTTTTTCTTGGTAACCTATCCTGCAAATATGTAAATTGACTTTATTTTGAGCTTTGGAGTAGTTGTAAGCTATATTAGCATGAGGATATGACTTTCGACATTCAGGCATTCTTTAGTCCATAATGGAATGGAGCTTACTATATGCAACAACGAGCATATTTATGTTTGGCACACTTGTTGATTCGGTGGCAACACTACACTGTTACTTAAGGAGCTAGATAAGACACTTCTGGTCAATAAATCTGTCTGACTTGCATATGCCTCCAGCCTTTATCCTTTTCTTTTATCAAATACTATGTTATTCTGGACCTAATGCTTTATAATCATTTGTATGTAGGAGATGGAGGTAATTGTCCCTGATTCATCCCGGGTGTATTCGGGCTCTGGAATGGTTGAATCAAAGTCAGTTGGGGCATTTTCCCCTTTCCAAAAGCAAGATAGTCACAGGGGTCTCCTTGTAGATAGGGGTGTTGGATCTCCTAGGCTAGCTAAATCGGCTAGTGCAAGTACTTTCGCTATTGATCCCAAAAATGACACAGAAACGAAGGTTTGCAAAAATATTCATTTCCTCTAATCAGTGAAGATTGTGCAGGTCAAACAATTGCTTCGGTGGTGTTGTTTTATTAAGTGATCATGTGGTTTATTTTTAATTGTTAGAATTCAATGCCGGCTGCCGCTGGAGCTGTTGCAGCTGCAGCTGTAGCTGATCAGATGCTTGGACCAAAGGAGGATAGACATTTGGCAATTGTCCTGGTATTTCTTTGCAGGACTGGAATTCAAATTTGAACCTTGATAGCCTGAAAACTAGGTGTTGGCAAACATTGCCAACATATCAGTTTCCCACTTCTAGCTTCATCAGGAGTACCATTGAGAGTGAATGGTTCTAAATATTTATTTTAATTTTAGGTTGGTTTGCCAGCTCGAGGAAAGACTTTTACTGCGGCCAAACTTACTAGATATCTTCGTTGGTTGGGTCATGAGACCAAGCATTTCAATGTTGGAAAGGTCATTTACATTCTCACCATGACCGTTCCTTTTGCTCTTCAGACCACTTGTTAGTGGGGAAAAGTATAAAGATGAAGCTATCCTGATTTTTTTTTTCTCTTGGTTGCGACAGTATCGACGGCTTAAGCATGGGGCTAATCAGGTACATCACTGACATATTTTCCACATTGATAATTCTTTCAAGTTTTCTGAAGTTTGGTATGAGTAATTTCAGGCAGATCTGACTGATTGATTGTAATCTGTTGAGTGGTTAATGGTTGTGTGATGGTGGTGTGATAAATACGTTTGAATAGTTGATCTCGTAGTATTCATAAATGATGCTCTGTTTCCTTCTCTGCTAGTCTATTTCTATAGGAGTTTTTTTGTCGTTAATCTCATCTCCTCTTATGTCATCAAAGGTTCACAATTTCATATGGTTCATAACCGTGAAGATGACATGCAAAAGTGCAAGGCAGAGACAATAGTAGAAAATTATTTTGAGAAATCTTGTCAAATAGCTGATGGATGTGTGCATGAAAAATTCCTAGAGTGTATTGGTAGGATTGTATTGGATTGGGTTTTCAGTTCACTTCAGCAAACTAATCTACAAGTACATGTTGAGATTGAAGGGGAAAAGAGAATTGGGTGTGGGCTTGGGTTACAATGGGTCTGTCCTGATGTAATGTCAGGTATTGAAGGATTGGATTGGGCCTGCCACTACCTCACTCCCTGCTGTCAGAATGAACCTTGGAAACCCGAGGGGGGACACCTCCGATACCTAAGTTGGTTCTTTACCCTTTAGAGCGTATAGTATTAACAAGGAAAAGATAAGGGATCAGGATCTAGGTTTACCTCCCATTTCCTATATATTGCTGGAGTTGCTGGCAAAGCCCCTTTTCCTCTACGGCCCGGTATGGGCATTTAATGCAGTAATCCCCTCTAAGCGTTTGATCTTTACGGCTTGCCATGGGCATGTCTTTTGAGAGGGCATTTCGGGGCATTTAATATGGTAACCCCCTCTGGGCCTCTGTTTTTTACAGCCTATTGTGGGCAACCTGACATGGGCATGTCCCTTGAGGGGGGCATATTGGGGCATTTAATGTGGCAACCCTCTCTGGGCACACAATTGTCGTTCTGGTCTGTGACATGACCACCAACTGAGCCGGTTGGGATGGACTGCCATTGTTGATAGGTTAGTCATCATGGGTTGTACTCTGCTGGGATGTAGCCGAACGGTGATTGCCATTCGTGGACTTCCCCTTGTTGGGCCGTCCTTAGCCGTGGGAGAGAGGGGCTTCTGGGCCCTCTTTGACCCTGCGATTTTTTGGGCCCATTTCCCATGGGAAAATTCTAGACATCATACTACCATCCCCTTTTTATCTCACTAAGAATGATGTGCCACATTTATAATTATTGAATAATCATTTATTGCATGCTTATTTGTCATCTAATGGTGATAAATGAGCCACATCTATCTTAGTATGATGAAAATAAGATTAGAGTATGGTGTATATTATTACTTTTACCCATAACTTTGGGATATATGAATTTTGAACAAGAGGGAGTTGGAGTTTGGTAGGGGGTAGAAACGTACTTGCCTCTAATTATTATGGCCTTTCAAAACAAGCTTGCCTGGAAGTTTTTATTGCTGGAGGAAGTTTTGTCTTGGAAATGTTAGGGACTTCATAGTTTAGGAGAGGAAGCCCAATGTTTATCTGTCTGCTACATCTGCCAATGCAGCAGAGGGCACCCAAGCTTTTACAGGGGAAAGTATTTATATCCTTAAGATGTCAGGATCTTCATATTTTGTCATCAGGCCAAGGTTTCTTTTCGGAACATCTTACTAAAGTCTGAATAAGATTTCATTAGTTTCCTTAGCTTTCTGGAATGATTTATGATAAATGAAGAATATCTTTGTGCAGTCTGCAGATTTTTTCCGAGCTGACAATCCCGAAGGAATGGAAGCACGCAATGAGGTGAATATTTACCAGAATGATTTGTTGCTTTGAGTATATCCTGAAAGTATTAATTTTTTCTCTATATTACTCATGGCTTATGTAGATCAGGTGAATGGATATGGTGATGAGGGATAATAGTTAATTGATTATACCATTATGAATTGGGTATATCATCCCTCTAAGACCTGATTTGTTATTACAATGTGATACGAGTAGTTTTTTTTTTTTTAAATTATATTCTGGTCAATTGGTAATATTAACGCCATATTAACCCTCTTCTTTGTACATAGTTTTAATATATCGCATGCTACTAGGTAGCAGCCTTGGCTATGGAAGACATGATATCTTGGATGGAAGAAGGTGGCCAGGTAAGTTTATCTTAGATTCTTTCGTATATCTGTGGTTTCCACTAATCCATTTTTTTCATTAATGCCAATTTGATTTAGGTAGGGATATTTGATGCAACCAACAGTACCAAGAAACGAAGGAATATGCTGATGAAAATGGCTGAAGGGAAATGCAAGGTACCATGATCACTGCATGGGTAAGGAACCCCATGCATGAATAGTAGTATAATTAGTATTGAATCTTGATGCATGTTATTTTGTTTTAATGCAGATTATTTTTCTGGAAACACTCTGCAATGATGAGCGCATTATTGAAAGGAATATACGACTTAAAATTCAACAAAGCCCCGATTATGCAGAAGAGTATGATTGCTCTCTGAAACCAGTTGCTTTTTACCTTGATTGAAAGTGTGTACCTCATAACTATGTCCTAATGCAGGCCGGATTATGAGGCTGGATTGCGGGACTTCAAAGATAGACTAGCCAATTATGAAAAAGTAATTGCCTCAACACTTTTATAAATTGACTAGGTGAGATTTGGTTAGTAGAATGCTTTGCATCGTACTAAAATATGCACCGCGCTCCTGTTACAAGGTTTATGAGCCTGTAGAAGAAGGATCTTACATCAAAATGATTGATATGGTCAGTGGAAATGGTGGACAAATACAAGTAGGTTTGCTGACTTTATTTTTTGGAAGAATCTTATGTAAAAAGTTGTTTTCTAGTAAATCTATGTTTATCTTTTAATTGTGCACTCTGTTAATTGTTTTGAAAATTGCTACGATTATAGAGAAATTTTGGATATGGTATTACTTGCCTATTGTTTTCTTTACTGCCTTATACTTTTGAAGATTAAATTCTATCAAATAGTACTTCAGTTCATAGCATTGGCCTCTTGTATGCTCCCTGCATACATGGGCTATGCCTAATTATACGGATTAATAAATTTTTGCTTACAAAAAAAGTTCATGGCATTGGCTTCCCTGCCAGGTAAGGGGGACTGGTTGGGGGCAGTAGTGTGGGGCACTAGTTAGTTAATATGTTTCAGTTTGTTGTTTCTTGTAAGCTGTCGTTATTACTTACACTATATATATAAACATATATATTTCCTGCAAATCCTTTGGTTCATGCATCTTTGTCGTTCTCCTGATGTAATTGTGCTGTGAGAACTTGATTTTTGATTTACGGAAGACATTTTTTATTTCTTCAGGTGAACAATATCAGTGGCTATCTTCCTGGGCGAATTGTATTTTTCTTGGTATGTTCTTGTGAAAATATGGTCATGGTATATAGTATATCTTCCTTATTTGATAAGGCTTTGTGATCTCCAGAACCTTTTCTCATCTTGTTTAAGCAATATGACCACATCTTGTTTGTTCTTCAGTATGCATATTGGTCAACTGCATGGCTAGCTCACATATTTATAACTCGTGCAAAGAATTGTCATTTTTCAAATTTTTGATGAACATCTCTGCACATGTGGCTGTACGATGTAAACAGTAGTTATGCCCATTTGTGTCAATAATAGCTTAGGATGTACTGGATATGGCCTGCATAAGATTTTATTTTTTATTTTGCAAGTAAGTTGGGCTTGAAAAAGATCAAATTAAGAGATAAAAGCATAAACTGTGATGATTAATAATCTTCACATAATAGGTTCCCCGCATATTTTCCAATAGATTTTTTTCACAAAATTTAAGCTTGTAAATAGGGACAGACTTCTACATCACTACACTTTAAGATGAATGAATGCAGAGTGAGGTTACCTGGAAGGTGGTACATTTAGTTTCGTGGCATCCCTATGGGAATGTGGAAAGCTTTGACCTGTTATGTCGTATGGTGGGGGCAAACTTAGTTGGTTTGCTACTTGGTCGTAGTACACATTGGGACATGATTTGGGTCATGTGAAGATCACCATTTGTATTTGTGCATGCAGGCATGCATGTAGCCATGTCCATAGGTAGGTATGTACACACAGATGGATTTCACTATTGTTGTGTTCTTTTCAGATATGAGATCTTTTTGTGCTATTGCTCATAAAAAATTGAAAAGATAGATTTTTTTGTGCTGTTACCATGTTGATAAATCTTCAGATTCTTGGAATGTTTCATCATATCTGTTGCAGGTTAATACCCATCTCACACCCCGCCCAATTTTACTTACTCGTCACGGGGAGAGCAAGGATAATGTTAGAGGCAGGATTGGAGGTGACACTGCTGTGAGGTATATCTTTCCCTTTACCTTAGAGAGAGTATGGTAGTATCTTTAATTTTCATCTGTCCATACATATATGGTATTCTAACCAAGTAGCTGAATTAACAAATTGGAACGAGTACACATGCAAGAACTCAAACATTGATTGTAGTCTATATTGCAGTAGTGCTATCATCAGCCTTTAAGAAATGTCTTATTTAGAAATTGTTTCCAAGGAGTATGTTTGGTTTTGATAATTTGGTGATAAGATTTGGAATCTATCCTATTTTTTGCCCTTTTATTGGTGGTACTACTAGAACTGCACGCTTAGAGAACTTGGAATCTCCCCTATTTTTTTTTTTGATAAGTACAAATTTATTAAACCATGCAAAAGCTAATTACAAAGGTTCACGGCAATTACAAACAAGTAAAGTCATGTTCTATCCACTAAGCACATTAGAAGCTAAGAAATCATGTAGGTCCATGCCGTTGAAATCCACGGCAATGGACCAAGTACAGAGGGTTCTAAAAAATAAAGCAATCAATTCTTCCTTGATTTTCTCCTTGTCTTCGAACGTTCGCTCATTACGTTCTAACCAAAGACACCACATGATACATATGAGAATCATCTTCCATACAGCTCTGATATGCCGCTCGCCTCTAATAGAGTTCCAGCATGCCATTGTTGCCATTACGGTCTCTGGCATAACCCAAGCTAACTCTAACCTACTAAAGACCGCACACCAAAGGGCTCTAGCTGTCTCGCAATGTAGAAGGAGATGATTGACCGACTTCCCCCCATTGCGACACAAACAACACCAGTTTATGATAATAATTCCCCTTTTCCTCAAGTTGTTTGTAGTAAGAATCTTCCCTAATGAAGCTGTCCAAACGAATAATGCCGTTTTTGGAGGTGCTTTGTGTCGCCAAATATTCCTCCACGGAAATTGCGTCGCCGGTCCTTGACTGAGCACCTTATAGAAAGAATGGACTGTGAATTTTCCTCTGCTTTCAGGATTCCACCATAAGCCATCTTGAGTCTGGAGGTTTGGTATTTGTGAGTAGATGAGACTGAAAAATCCTCAAAGGAGTTTAATTCCCAATCCTGTGCCGCTCGGTTGAAGTTCCAATGTAGACGGCCTCCATTTGCCTCCACCGCTTCCGCCATAGAGATTTTTTTTGCGCTAGCTACCTAAAAAATAGAAGGAAACAAGTCAGTCAAGGCCCTATTGTCACACCAGGCACCTTTCCAAAATCTAATTCTTGAACCTGCACCACAAAGAAGCCTAGTGTGCTGATGAAAAATATCCCATCCACTTCTAATATTTTTCCACACCCCTACACCACACGATCCCCTGACCACATTGGAGCTCCACCCTCCCCATGCTTCCCCATATTTATGATCAATCACTATTCTCTATAGAGTTTCTGGTTTTTGATGATACCTCCATAACCATTTACCAAACAATGTTCGATTGAACAACCTCAAATTACGAATGCCCAAACCACCTTTCGATAAAGGACGACACACATTCTCCCACTTGACTAAGTGATACTTGGACTCCTCCCCCAATCCTCCCCACAAGAAATCCCGTTGCAACTTTTCGAGGCGGCTAGCCACCCTAGCCGGGATTGGAAAAAGAGAGAGAAAACACGTGGGTAAATTGGAAAGAGTACTCTTGATGAGAGTGACACGGCCCCCTTTAGTCAAATACATCATTTTCCACCCTGCTAGTTTCCTTTCCATTCTTTCAAACACTGTATCCCAAATCTCAGCCGCCCTTGATGGCGAACCCAGGAGAAGTCCTAGATATGTCAATGGAAGAGAGGAAGTCGTGCAACTGAGGGAACCAACCAACTGTTGCAGGTTACGCATGTCACCAATGGGAACTATCTCAGATTTATTATAGTTCACTTTTAACTCCGATACTGCTTCGAAGCAAAGTAAAAGAGCTTTTAAGGCTCGCACCTGACCTAACTCTGCCTCGCACAACACAAGAATGTCATATACAAACAGCAAATGGGATATATTAGTAAAACCTCGATGTGGTGTTCCGATTGGCAATCCTTTTACCAAACCATTATCCACCAGGGCCGACATTATCCAGCTTAGCGCTTCCATAACCAAAACAAATAATAGCGGGGATAATGGATCACCTTGTCTCAAGCCACAAAAGCTAGGAAAGAAACTTTCAGGACAACCATTTATCAAGACCGAGAATCTGGGAGTGGATATGCACCACCTTATTCACGTCGTCCATCTTTCCCCAAAACCACATCTGCCAAGAAGATACAAAAGAAATTTCTAATTCACATGATCATAGGCCTTTTCCATATCTAATTTACACAGAATTTCATTCCCACCCGCTTTTATTTTTCTGTTGATGCATTCATTTGCTATTAGAACAGCGTCGAGAATTTGTCTATCTTTCACAAAAGCATTCTGAGATTTAGTAATAATCTTTCCAATAAACTCGTTGAGACGGTTAGCCAGCACTTTCGATATGATCTTATAGACCCCTCCAACCAAGCTAATAGGTCGAAAATCCTTGATTTCTATGGCCTCCACTTTTTTGGGTATGAGAGCTAAGAAAGTAGAGTTGAGACTTTTTTCAAATTTATGGTGTAAGAAAAACTCTTGAGACATCCGCACGAGATCTTCTTTGATTACTTTCCAGCATTCCTGAAAGAAACCCATAGAGAAACCATCATGTCCAGGCACTTTGTCTTTGACCATTTTACGAATGACCTTAAGGACTTCCTCTTCCTCAAATATCCTCTCTAAACGAGCCACATCATCTGGGTCAATAGTATCGAAAATGAGACCATCCAAATTAGGTCTCCAGTCCTCCTGTTCTACCAACAAGTTCTCATAATAGTTGACAATGTGATTTCGGATAACCGTTTCATCTTTACTTTCCATACCATTAATCTTAAGCATCTCAATGTTATTATTCCTACAATGAGAGTTTGCAACTTTATGAAAGAATTTTGTACATCGATCTCCTTCCTGTAACTACAGAGCTCTTGATTTTTGGCGCCAATAAATTTCTTCCATAAGAATGACCTCTCAAGATCTGCTAACAAAGAGGTTTTATGCAATTGCTCCTCCTGCGTGAGGGTCCGCCCTTCTTGAAGTCTATCTAGTTCCTGGATATCCCTCCATAATGCATTCTTATTATTTCCTAAGTTTCCAAACGATTGCGAATTCCACAACTTCATGTCTCCTTTTAAGGCTCACATCTTATTAGTAAAGATGTAGCTAGGGGAGCCGTCGAAGTGATAAGAGGACCACCATTGTTTAACTCTTTCAACAAAACCGTTTGACTTCAGCCACATATTTTCGAACTTAAAGTATCGCCTCCCATTCTGAAGACCACCACAGTCTAACAGGATCGGCCAATGATCAGAGGATAAACGATCCAAATGCTTCTGTATAGTATCCGGAAAGTGACTTTCCCACTCCGAAGAAATGAGAAAACGATCCAACCTAAACCATGTCTGGTTATTTGACTAAGTGGCTAGACCTCCAACAAGCGGTAGATCTACTAGATTTAAGTCAGAGATAAGTTCTGAGAATTCTAAGCTAGCAAGCCTCACTCTTCTATTACCAAAAGTTTCACTGGTAAAACGAACTATGTTGAAATCTCCGCCTATGTACTAAGGGAAATTCCATACACTATGTAGTCCTGCTATTTCTTCCCATAGAAGTCGTTTGTCAGCATCCACATTAGGCCCATACATACCTGCAAAAGCCCACATAAAATTATCAGTAACACATCTAAACAAACAAGCTACCGTGTACCTACCAATATGCACATCCACTTTTTCCACCACCCTCGGATCTCAAAGCACGATGACTCCTCCTGACGCCTCTGAGGAAGCCATATACACCCAATCCACATGAACACCTCTCCACAAACTTCTCACCAGACTCCTATCAATATTTTGCATCTTAGTTTCCTGTAGACACACCATATCGGCCTTCCACTTCTGAAGAAAGTTACGAATCCGAAGTCGTTTATTCCCTCGTTAAGACCCCGGGCATTCCAAGACACAATTTTGGGCTTCATTAAGAAATGATCAGCTCCTTTCCTTATTGGAAGGACCTTCCGAGTTCAAGGACCATGTCAACCAGTTCAACTCTCTGATTTGCCTTGAGTTATCTCTACGGTTTTTGTTATATCCTGACTCAATGGCAGTAAATAATGCCATGAATTGTTCTTCGTAACCAACACACCGAATCCCAATCAGTTGGTGAATCCCTTGGGCCATTTGCAGCACCCAATCGGATTGGTTTGGAAAGAAGTAGTTTAGGGGATATGGATTCTAGAATTCTTCATCAACCGAAAGCTCCTCCAGCCCCTGCATAGAATCTTCTTCAACCGAATGCATAAAATCCTCTGAAGTAGTAAGGTCCTCCGAGTCCGATAGCTCAAAACCAAACTCAGGGTGTCTGGAAGGGTTCGCGTACAACGTAGCCTCACCACCTCCCTCAAACGGCAATATCTGAGTTTCCCCTAGAGTAACGGCGCTTTCAAATGCCCTCGAGGGGTTCTCGTTCTTCCCGCGCGCCAAGGACTCCTTCTCCGGCACTCCCGCTGCCACCGTATGCTCATCGGAGAGCACCATTGGCATCGATGGCAATGTCTGTGCCACTACCGATGGCGTCAACCTGGACGGTGACGTTTCCGGCACATAGCCGTCGCCTTGGAGTGAATCGACGATGGATGTATCGGGTCTGTGGGCTGTTTCAGAAACGGCTGGCCCCATCCTCTCATGGCCTCTCAATTGAGGCCCCGTTTGATTGCGCTGGGCCTTTGCTGCCGATCCTTTGAGCCCCGGCCCATTCTATTTAATTTGCCACATTCTCTTCTTCTTGGGCTTTGACTCGATCTTGGTATTAGAAGGCCCGGCCTCATTCTGTCCCGAGCTCTTATACACCCGCTCAGCTCTATTGCGCCAGTCATCTCCTTCCAGAAATAGATCGACAAGCTATGACGTCGGGGCCATTTTCTTCTTCAGCTGCCGAAGTTCATCCTGTACTTCTCTCAGCAGCATGCGTATCTCCCATGCTTCAGACCTGTCAACCGCGTGGCTCGAGGGGTCTTTCGCCTGTATTGTCTTCTTCTTATCGCCCATATGCTTCCTAACGGTCATCTTTTGCTCCGGGAAGCCAGAAGCCAGTGCCTCCTTATAAGAACGTGAATTTTCCCCTCTTTCCCAGCGACCATAGAGGGGTTTGGTATTATCTTGATGCTCCCGTACTCTTTTTCATTTGATTGGAGGTACTGCTAGTCTCCACTAGGACCACACTGCAGACTTGGACGCAAAGCCATCTTCTTGCAATCCTGCCATCCCGCTTGGGTTTGCTGAAGATCTAATTTCATAGACCAGAAAATCTATTTTTGCAAGTATTACAAAGGACTAAATTGGCCAATGGCCTATGGGCCAACTGGCATCCACCCTGGTCCTTTGGAACCATGGACTAAAAGCTGGAGGGTTTGACCCTCGCTCTAATGCCTCTAAAAGATTTCCTAGCAAAAGAAATAATAAATCCCCTTTTTTGCCCTTCCGAGAGCTTAAGAACATAAATTTGGCAACAGAGACATGACAAAAATAGAAGAAAGTCATCAGTGCCATCAATTGGTTGAGGCTGGATGGCTTCCGTGGTCTTCTAAGGAAACACATCAATCGTGTTGATGTATCATAACTGTATCTCATCTGAACCTTTAGTTAACACGAAGGGAATGATTGACTATGCAAACACCAACTGCTACTCATAAATGCATAAAAAAAAATGAAGGTCAGGTTGTTTGGATGCTGGTTCAAGACCCAGTGAAGTCAATACATTCCTGATTTGATGATTTCGGTGAATATTTTATGTAACATTATACAATGACATGCCAACAGTAACACTAAAGTTCTATCTGAAAATCTGAATGTTTTATCTGTACCTAATCTTCTTCTGGCATCTAATTAGTTTTTTTACGCTTAGCTATCTAAGCTATGCATTGTGATTTATTTATGAAATTTAGTTCTGCCATGGAATTGATTTCAAAGCATGATGTGACTCATCCATCTATACTGCAACTTGTTTGTACAGTGATCGTGGAGAAGTTTATGCTAAAAAGCTGGGTAACTTTGTTGAAAAGCGACTCAAGTCAGAAAGGGCTGCTTCTGTAAGCTTCTTTATATTAATGATAGTGATGTTTAGACTTTTATTATATCATTTACTTTGAAGCAATCCTTCTTTTGTGTTTATCGTGACTTGCCTGTATTATTCCAAGTACAAGAAGTGAAGCAATAATAAGTCAATTCTCAAACCATAAAGGACCTTGCTCTTTTTCCTCCCCTTTGCAGGGCAAACAAAATAACCTACTTTCGTTTATTTTTCCTCCCCTTTGCAAGGCAAACAAAATAACATACTTTCGTTTATTTTGTTATAGACTTGGGTATACAACTATCTTTATTTGAGGTTTTGAAATTCCTTTTCTTGCGCTCTACTATCTTTATTTGACTTAGGAAGACAAACTACTTTTATGAAACAAATTGCTAATTGATGTTCTCAAAAGCCATAAAGAATTTCAAAATGTTATGTATTGACGTAAAAAAAAGGTCAAACCACATTTGGACTTATACTCTAAAGCTAAAGATCTAGTCAAGGCTATGTATGGAACCTGTTGGAATCATTTATAATCCACAAGAATTTTTACCTCCTAGGCAATGTGGGTCCCTAGGCAATGTGGGACCCCACACACTGTTTACTATTAAATCTAGGGTATGTTAATCTCTTCTCCTTAAATCTCTGGCATCCTGTCAGTCCATTTTTTTTTTATAAGTGAATATATATAAAAGAGTATTGAGATATCTAAAGTTAGCCTTATCTATTTTGAAGTTAGTCTTACCTGTCAGTCCATTTTGTGGTGGGTGGTTCAGCTTGACAAATCCTACATTAAGCATATTCATCATATATATAGCACAAGCATTACATTTTAAAGCATTTGCAAATTTGAATTTATAACATATTCAAAGGCTAGTGACATGGCATATAACATGACACTTCATTTTACATAATGTAACATTTAAATTTGAACATTAAAGGCATGGTCATACTTGCCTAGACTTGAATGTTTAAATGGATAGAACTTTTCTAGAATCATTCTTGGAACTTGTCTATGTTACTTATCACCATATCGATTGGCTTTCAACTATTAATTTTTGAACTTCTTTGAAGTAACGGACTACTTTATTTTATACTTTGTAATCTTTTAGATTTGGACAAGCACACTGCAACGAACAATTCTGACAGCAAGTCCAATTGTTGGATTTCCAAAGGTTGGTCTTGGTCCACAGGAATGTCACTGGAAGAAGCCTCTTTTTTTTTTTTTTTTTTTTTTCTACGTTTAAATGATTTTGGTGGGCGATAGATGTCTTTTGAAATTTATTCTACAATGTGCATAGGAGGTTGTTTAATTTCTTTTGTATATATGGTAGATACAATGGCGTGCACTTGATGAAATAAATGCAGGAGTTTGTGATGGGATGACATATGAAGAGATAAAGAAGAACATGCCTGAGGAGTATGAGTACGTTGGAATATTTATTTTATTTTTTATATTTTATTCGTTTCTTTCAGTAGATAATATACAAGAATGTATATGAAATCTCTCCGTGTAACAGTTAGATCAGTACATTTTTTGTTGGTATGAATAAGCTGTGTTTTATTTAAGGTGTGTGCTGGATAATTATGTCATTGAAAAAATGTCAGGTCACGTAAGAAGGACAAGTTGAGGTATCGGTACCCACGTGGCGAGTCCTATTTGGATGTTATTCAAAGGTTTGATATTCATGTCTTAGGATCCATCGTCTTTGAATACTTTCTTTTGCAACACATTCTATAGTTTTCACATCCTCACACACTGCAGGCTAGAACCTGTAATTATTGAGCTCGAACGACAACGGGCACCTGTTGTAGTGATATCTCACCAGGTTATATATATCATAAGCTTCTGCTGTATCAAGTTTTGATGTTGCAGTTATAATTTGGTTAAGCTTCTCAATTGCTTTATTCTTGCAGGCAGTATTGAGAGCATTATATGCATATTTTGCTGATAGGCCTCTTAGAGAA
The DNA here is from genome assembly GCA_036559045.1 of Platycarya longipes. Lineage (NCBI taxonomy): Eukaryota > Viridiplantae > Streptophyta > Magnoliopsida > Fagales > Juglandaceae > Platycarya > Platycarya longipes. Next base: position 25,452,532 of record CM071801.1, read on the forward strand.
ATTCCACACATTGAGGTTTGATGGCCTATAACATTGCCTTTTATGGTTGAATATATTTTACAGTTATCTTTACATTCCCTCCATGTTTTCTGCATCTATGTTGGGGCAAGAGGGATAAGGATCGTTCTCCTCCACTAGATTATAAGAAATCATCCTTACTAGGGTTTACAAACAATCATCTGTCATAGTTGTTGCTAAATCCTGGGAATTACAGAAGTAAATCGGAATTTGGATCTTGATACTGTGTATGTGGGGTTTCATCCTAATAAAATTCTGTTTTTCAGGTGCCACTTCATACTATAATAGAGATTCAAATGGGAGTTACAGGTGTCCAAGAGAAACGATACAAACTCATGGACTAAAATAAGCGTACAAGAACTCTAATATTTAGTGACTCAAAAATGTTGAGGCAAGTTTCCATTCTTTTTATTTCTCATTCGTCAACAAGATGTAACATCGCCATAAATGTGACATTGAATACATATTTTCAATTGTAACCCATCCAAATATGGTTATTACTGCTGTTTAAATTTTCCTTGTTCTTACCTCATGGGTTGAAAATCCCATCCTTTATTTTGTTAAATATGGTCTTCAGAATATTGTTATAATATTTTTTTTTAATATTAATTTTATTTTAAAATTTAAAAAAGTTATTTTGAAATTTGAAAAAATTAAATTATTTATTTTATTTTGTATGAGAATTTGAAAAAGTAATAATGATGAGATGAGAGTGTTTGTGTAAATAAACTAGGTTTGAGTTGAGAGATGAGATGAGATGAGATAAGATGAGATGTGTTGAGATGAAAGTTGAATAATATTATTAGAATAATATTTTGTTATTATTATTATTTTAAAATTTTAAAAATTTAAATTATTTATTATATTTTATAAAAAAAATTAAAAAATTTATAATGATAGAGGTAAAAGAAGAATCGAACGGCCTCAAAGTGTCATATGGATGTTGGGTTTTTGCTATAAATTGCGTGGCCTATGACTGAATTCAAAGTCTTGTAACATTGGTGCGTTTGACCCTTAGCTGGGTCGCATGTCGCAAGCCTATAATTAACAGTAGAATTTAATGAGTTGCCTGAAACATGCAGCGAAAAAAATTGGGAATCTGGCGAAAGATGTACTGTAGTAGCAGAGGATGGTAAGAGTCCAAAAAAAAACCTTGTCTCGTAATGCCTTTGATTCACATGGGAGTTGGGACCCCCCCCTGTTCCCATTCACACCTTAGTCCCGTGGATCCCTCCTCAGTCCACACCCTTCTACGTCCAAGACTACAATCCAATGATACAAGAGAAAAATAAATAAATAAAAGCAAAATTTCTTTTGATTAAAAAAATAATTATGTGAAGTTGTGCATTTAAAGTTTGTATATATTATTTCTCATTTATTAAACACCTCAAGAGATCTTGGCATGAGCTGCTAAGAATTAAAGACATTAATTTTCCCGTAACCGTTCTTTCATGCTAAAAAAGAAGAGGAGCATTATATTTCTTCTTGTCAAAGCAACGAAATGGTTGGTAAGATCACAATGGTTCCTCCTGACTCGCCAAAGCAACCCACCCACATTATCCGGAGCAATGTATTCTCTTACGACGGAAAAACTATGCTAGCCGCCTTAACACCTCTTCTTCTTGTCATCTTCTTTGTCTTCCTCTTCCACCTCTATGCAAAGTGGTTCCTGCAACGGAGGCGACGCTCCATGACCGTCTCGCACATCCGACGACCCTCTCGGATTCACCATTTCCATACCTTCGACTTTGCCATGACCTCCGTTTCAAACTCTCCTCGGAAAGGTCTCGACGCCTTCGTCATCGCTACGATCCCATTGTTTGAATACAGCTCCGAGGAGCAAAAGGGGTTGGAATGTATCATCCGCTTAAGCCCGTTTGAGGAGAAAGAGCTAGGGAGGAACTTGCCAAAGTGCCAACACCGTTTTCACTTGGAGTGCTTAGACATGTGGTTGAGTTCGCATTCCAACTGTCCATTTGTGTAGAGCACTGGCGGCGTGTGAAGCTAAGGTTTTCACGATCTGTACCAGTACGGAAGCAAATGACGGGATTTCATCTGTGAATTCTTTCAAGGGAGTGGAAGTTGATCAACTGGGTGTGAGCAATTGGAGATTGTGATTGATGTTCCAAATTTAGAAGATGTGACTGATGATCAGAATGTAGGTGGCGGGCAATACCAGTTCTATGTCTGTGTCTTTATCGTCATCTTCGTCGTTGAGTTGTTCGTTGAAGATGTTGGGAAATAGGCAATAGAACAAACAACAAAGATATGAAATAAACCGCAGCGGATGCAACAATGAGAAATAAAACAGTAAAGACAGAAAGAACACACAGATTTAAGTGGTTCAGCTCAAAATGAGCTTACGTCCACTGTGGGGTTGGTTTCAAAGCTTCACTAGATCAAATGGAGGTTACAGAGAGAGTATCGAGAGATACTTACAACAGAGAACACTCACCTCACGTGTATACACTCAATCCTCACAAGTTTCACTCAGAATAGTGGAGAAATGGAGAAGAAAATGATCTAGGAGGAGTTACTGTTCACTGGCGCCGAAAACAGGGGCTCTCGTCGTCTGCTGCTTCTTCGTCCGTCTAATTCGCGAAAATGCCTTCGCGATATTAATATCCTGTAATCTCGCTCGAGCGAGATTTAAACTCGCTCGAGCGAGGACTTCTAGGTCAGATTCGCTCGACTAGAATTCTGACACCTGGCGCCACGTGGAATCTCGCTCGAGCGGGAGGTCGAGCGAGTGTCGAGCGAAGTCACTGCCTGAACCTCGCTCGAGCGGGAGGTCGAGCGAGGGTCGAGCGAAGTCTCGGGTTGGAGCAATTCTGGAAGCGTCACAGTCTCGCTCGAGCGAGGGTCGAGCGAGACAGGGCTGGGCTTGTATTCCAAAGCCATACTCAACAAATCTCCACCTTGGCTTGAATACCTAACAGCCCCATAATATCCAGATCAACCCAAGAATGTAAAATGCAGTAACTGAGAAAACCAACCCCATTTGAGTTCCCTAAGGAACCTGGAAACCCCGAACCCCTATCAAGTCCAAACAGAGTTTGAACTTGAATACTGCAACTGGCTTGGTCATAATATCTGCTGGATTCTCTGAAGTAGCTATCTTCTGAATACTGACTGTACCATCTGACACTACTCCTCTGATAAAGTGATACCTGACGTCAATGTGCTTTGTCCTCTCATGATACATTTGATTTTTGGTCAAATGTATAGCACTCTGGCTGTCACAAAACACTGTCATCTCTGTCTGCTGAAGACCCAGGTCACTGATAAGCCCCTTCACCCAAATGGCCTCCTTAACAGCCTCAGCTGCTGCCATATATTCTGCCTCTGTAGTTGATAAAGCAACAGTTGATTGAAGTGTTGCTTTCCAACTAATAGCAGAACCACACAAAGTGAAAATGTAGCCTGTCAATGATCTTCTCTTATCTAAATCCCCAGCATAGTCAGAATTAACAAAACCAATCACAACAGAACTGAGATCTACATCTCTATCAAATATCAAGCCCACATGCGAGGTTCCCTTCAAGTACCTCAAAATCCATTTCACGGCCTGCCAGTGAGTTCTACCAGGCTTAGCCATATATCTGCTAACCACACTCACTGCCTGTGAAATATCTGGACGGGTACACACCATAGCATACATAATGCTACCTACAGCATTAGAGTAAGGAACATTTGCCATGGACTGTTCCTCCTCATCTGTCTGGGGGGATAGGGAAGCTGAAAGTTTAAAATGCGACGCCAACGGCGTGCTGACAGGCTTGGAGTCAGACATTCCAAACCTGTCTAGAACCTTCTCTATATACTTTCTCTGGGACAAGTATAACTTCCCAGCTTTTCTATCCCTGTAAATATCCATCCCCAGTATTTTCTTAGCATCACCTAAATCTTTCATCTCAAACTCATTCTTAAGTTGAGTTTTCAACAAATCAACATCAACCATGCTTTTAGCAGTTATAAGCATGTCATCAACATAAAGCAATAAGTGAATGAAAGACTTATCAGGCAATTGTTTATGATATACACAACAGTCATAATTACTTCTCAAATAATCATGATCACTCATAAACAAATCAAAACGTTTATACCATTGCCTAGGTGACTGCTTCAACCCATACAAAGACCTCTTCAGTCTGCATACACGGTCTTCTTTGCCTTCAACTGTAAACCCCTCTGGCTGACGCATATAGATAGTTTCTTCAAGCTCACCGTGTAAGAACGCTGTCTTCACATCTAGCTGCTAAAGCTCCAGGTCATACAAAGCCGTAATGGCTAGTAAAACTCGGATTGAACTGTGCTTTACTACTGGAGAGAACACTTCAGTGAAGTCGATCCCCTCTCTCTGACTGTAGCCTTTGGCAACTAGACGAGCTTTGTATCTTGCATCAGACTGGATTCCCTCTTTTCTCTTGAAAACCCATTTGCAGCCCACAACTCTGGTCTTCGCTGGTAACTTAACCAAATCCCAGGTTTGGTTCTTGTGAAGAGATTCAATCTCTTCAGTCATCGCTGTACACCACTGTGCAGACTCAGTACTCTTCACAGCCTCTGAGTAACTGGAAGGCTCCTGCCCCACAATTTCTTCCGCTGTAGCGAGTGCATAACTGATCATATCTGCATGAGCATATCTCTGAGGTGGTCTGATCTGCCTCCTCTGTCTACCTGCAGCTATACTGTATTGCTCCTCAGCTGGTGTCTCAGTCTCTGACTCAGAACCATGCTCATCAGTCATAGCATGATCCTGAGTTGCTGGTGGTGTCTCAAGTGAAGCCTGCAGCTCCACCTTCTTCCCTGTAGACACGGGAATTTGTTTTGTCGGACTAAGCATGGATTTCTCATCAAACATAACATCCCTGCTTATCACAAACTTGGGTGACTTGGGATCAGTACACCACAACCTATATCCCTTCACCCCAGAAGCATATCCCATAAAAATACACTTCTTTGCCCTAGGTTCTAGCTTACCATCATTTACATGAAAATAAGCAGGGCAACCAAAAATCTTCAGGTTCAAATAATCAGTAGGTTCATCAGACCATACCTGATTAGGTGTTTTCAACTCGATAGCTGTGGCTGGAGAGCGGTTCACCAGAAAACAGGCTGTATTGACTGCTTCCGCCCAAAAGTCCTTAGACAGGCCGGCATTGGAGAGCATACTGCGTGCTCGTTCTAGGAGGGTCCGGTTCATGCGTTCAGCCACTCCATTTTGCTGTGGAGTATGCCTGACTGTACGGTGTCTGGCAATTCCTTCGTTCTTACAGAACTCATCGAAGTCATTGCCACAAAACTCCATCCCGTTGTCAGTCCGAAGCCGTTTCACCTTCTTGCCGGTCTGATTCTCTATCAGAACTTTCCACTGCTTGAAGTTCTTGAAGACTTCACTTTTCTGTTTCAAAAAATAAACCCACACTTTCCGTGAGTAATCATCAATGAATGTAAGCAAGTAATTAGCTCCACCTTTTGATGGAACTGTAGACGGACCCCAAAGGTCGGAATGAATGTAGTCCACTGTACCTTTTGTTCTGTGGACCCCAGTTGCAAACTGAACCCTGCTCTGCTTCCCGAATACACAGTGCTCGCACAGGTCTAGCTTGCCCAAATTCTGATTCCCTAGCAACCCTTGCTTACTGAGGATAGACATCCCCTTCTCACTCATATGGCCCAATCTCATGTGCCATAGACGAGTAACATCTGACTCAGACTGATCAGATACTGAAACTGCAGCTTCACCGCTGACAGTACTGCCCTGGAGGAAATAGAGACCGTCTTTCAGGTCTCCCTTCATGATGATCATGGAGCCTTTGCTGACTTTCAAAGCTCCACCTTGTCCTGTGTACTTTAAGCCCAAAGAATCAAGGGCCCCCATGGAGATAAGATTCTTTTTCAAGTCTGGAATGTGCCGGACGTTGGTCAATGTCCTAACCATCCCATCGAACATCTTGATCTTCACAGAACCCATTCCTGCAACCTTGCAAGCAGTGTCGTTCCCCAACAAAACAGAACCACTGTTGACTGATTCATAAGACATGAACCAGTCCCTTCTGGGACACATATGGAACGTGCAAGCTGAGTCCATCACCCACTTATCACTGAACCGACTGTTTGAGTCACTGATTGCAAGAACTACATCAGAGCCGTCAGATTCATCAGCAGCACTGACGGCATTAGAGGAACTCGTAGATTCCTCCTTCTTCTTCAGCTTCGTACACTCACTCTTGTAATGTCCAAACTTCTGACAGTAATAGCATTTTACATTCTTCTTGTTGGACTTGGACTTTGATTTCCCCCGGGACTTGCCTCTGCCCTTCTCTGAACCCTTCTGATTGGATCTTCCTCTGTCGGAGGTATCTTTGACAAACAAACCACTGGCCTGTGCTTCACCACCCTTATCATACTTACTCCTCAACTCCTTCGAGTTCAAAGCTGACTTCACATCTGCTAAGGAGATAGTATCTCTACCATACAGCATAGAATTTACAAAATTCTCAAACGAGGCAGGTAATGAACACAGCACAATAAGAGCTTGATCTTCATCATCAAGCTTAATGTCAACATTTCTAAGATCCATTACAATCTTATTGAACTCATCAAGGTGTTCAGTGACTGACGAACCCTCAGTCATTTTGAGTGTATACAACCGTTGTTTTAAATACAACCGGTTTGTGAGAGACTTCTTAATGTACAAGCTCTCAAGCTTGTTCCAGAGACCCTCAGCGGTCTCCTCCTCCGCCACCTCTCTCAACACTCCATCAGACAATGATAACAGAATTGTACTATGTACCTTTTCTTCATCGTCCTTAGACGGTACAGGAGAATCTGCCGTCCGTTCCTCTAGAACTCTGAATAACCCCTGCTGGCGCAACAAAGCCCTCATCTTCAGGCGCCACAAGCTGAAACTGTTCTGACCGTCGAATTTCTCAACTTCAAATCTTGCTATAGCCATCCCTTCAAATATTCACAGAGCCTGAAAACGCTCTGATACCAGTTTGTTGGGAAATAGGCAATAGAACAAACAACAAAGATATGAAATAAACCGCAGCGGATGCAACAATGAGAAATAAAACAGTAAAGACAGAAAGAACACACAGATTTAAGTGGTTCAGCTCAAAATGAGCTTACGTCCACTGTGGGGTTGGTTTCAAAGCTTCACTAGATCAAATGGAGGTTACAGAGAGAGTATCGAGAGATACTTACAACAGAGAACACTCACCTCACGTGTATACACTCAATCCTCACAAGTTTCACTCAGAATAGTGGAGAAATGGAGAAGAAAATGATCTAGGAGGAGTTACTGTTCACTGGCGCTGAAAACAGGGGCTCTCGTCGTCTGCTGCTTCTTCGTCCGTCTAATTCGCGAAAATGCCTTTGCGATATTAATATCCTGTAATCTCGCTCGAGCGAGATTTAAACTCGCTCGAGCGAGGACTTCTAGGTCAGATTCGCTCGACTAGAATTCTGACACCTGGCGCCACGTGGAATCTCGCTCGAGCGGGAGGTCGAGCGAGTGTCGAGCGAAGTCACTGCCTGAACCTCGCTCGAGCGGGAGGTCGAGCGAGGGTCGAGCGAAGTCTCGGGTTGGAGCAATTCTGGAAGCGTCACAGTCTCGCTCGAGCGAGGGTCGAGCGAGACAGGGCTGGGCTTGTATTCCAAAGCCATACTCAACAGAAGAGAATGCTGAACAGGAATAGATCAGAGAATGATCAGACTGATCATCAGAACGTAGGGGAGGATAGTCCATTATCAATGTATTATGTGTTCATTATCTTCATCCCTGGGTTGTTCCTTGAAACTAGAGGATCCTGAGCAGGAATAAATCCTCAGAACGAAAGGTTTTCCTATCGTATGATCACGAGAATGAGTTGTAACAGAGATCATTGTGAACGTCAAACCCAGATCTTTTGTTGTATAGAATTCATGAAAGTGAACATCTTTATGTCAGTTCTGAAACCTTAGTGATAAGATCAATGAACTTGCTTACGTGTCTTCCTTCAAGAAAGGTAAAAGTCTTGATTCCTTGATAAATTGTATTCAGATTTTGGCCTAAGAGTTGCCAGTGATGGGATGTATGAGGACTCCTCATAAATGCAGACAAGATGTTTACATATGATTTTGTGCAAACCTTTACATGTGGACAAAAACAGGTGCTAATAATATTTTTGAGAAATTAAACTCAAATTATCTTAAATTTATCCAAGATGTAATAATATTAGATAAATAAAAAATACATATAACCTGACACAACAAATTGCAAGAAGGATAGTACTAGAGGATGAAGAAATAATATTTGTGAGGAGATATTTTTATTAGCAATGAGGTTTGAGGAGACATTTTGGTGAAGCAAATAAGAAGTCTCAATTCAAAACCAGCTGGCGAACTGGCCTGACCGCATAAAGACTGAGAGGACTAATGCAAAAAAGGGATAGTCCTATAGAGAATATTCAATATAGCAATCCATACAAGTTAATAGGTGGTATAAGAGATGAGACTTGTCATCCTAGAAATTCTTTGGAGCTATACCAGAAACTCAAGTACATGTCTAATCGAGCAAATAGGAAGCGAGTAGAACTTTTGATCTTCTAACAAGAGGACATCGACGGGCAATTAAAGAAACCCGTAGAAAAGAGTAGACGAGGGAATCACACTGCATTAATGTCATCACAACCTGGACTACATGCCATATTAATGGCACCACAATTTGGACTACAGACCGTATTAATAACGTCATTGTAGAGGCCATTTGAAACTAAATGATTTTGATAAAGAAATAATAGAAATGAAGATGGCCCCACAAAGACATGCACGATCTGTCTCCCTAGTCTCCAAATATAAATAGCAGTCTCCTAGATAAAAGGAACATCTCTAGACTTTCATTATTTACAAGTTTTTAAGGATATTTACTAACTTAAGTAATGAAGACTTCTCGACCCTCAAGGTCGCCTCTTCCTACCTTCTTCTTCATCATTTTTGCAAGCCCAACCTAGAAGACTTGAGTTGTTAGAACTTGGTCCATAGGTGTTCAAAATACATCGTTAACAGTGACGCCGTTTGTATGATCCTAGTAAATATTACGTTTACTTCACATCATCATATGCTTGTGTCAACCCATTTTCAGACAACTCGGGGAGAAGGAGGAAGTGCCATGGATGCAAGACTGAAAACTCTAGAAGACTAGACGAGAATGACTCTGGAGGTGGAGAGGCTTTACAAAGAGAATGACAAGCTCAAGCAATGTCGACAAGAATGATGCTGAGCACAACCATAGCAAGCACGATGGATCCTGCAACGCCGGAGGCAAAGCGAATGAAGAAGAAGAAAGAAAAAACATGCAGGATGAATTCCACAATCTAAAGGAAAATTATGAGGAGATCATGGCGAAGAAGATGGGCACATCATCCTCGATAGACCAATTGCTCAAAAGCATTGGACTGCCCTACATTGAGGAAGTGATGGTCATGCCCTGCCACCACACTTTGGAGTCTCTACAATGGACATGTATGATGGAGGAATGGATCCACTTGAGCACCTAGAAACCTTCAAGGCTCACATGTTGTTGGATGGCTTCGTCGGAGAGGTGGCATGCAGGGCTTTTCTGTTGACCCTAAAAGGATTGGCACAAGTATGGTTTGGATTGCTGGCACCCAATTCCATAAACAGTTTCAGCGAGCTAGTGCTTCTGTTCCTGACCTAGGTCATGTCCAGCCAAAGAAGGCAATGTCCAGCGGCGTACCTCCTCACCTTCAAGCAGGCGGAGGAAGAAAGTCTTTAAGGCACACTTGTTTTGATTTAACAAGGAACGGATGACCACTGATGAACAGGATGAGAAGGTAACCTAGCGACACTTCTGGAAGTGGTATGGTCACGAACCCAGCTTATGATCGAGTTGGCGAGAAGGACCCCAACTACATTGAGGAAATTTATTGCATTATTTTTAATATCGTACCGTACCAATCGATATGGTCAAAATATGTTGTACCGATCGGTACACAAAATTTCGGCTTAAATATTAGCCGATACAGACATTTTTGTTGTACCGGATTTCAGTCATTCACTTTTTTTTTTTGCTATTTTTGTACCTCAATTTAGACTAGACTAATTACATATATATAATTTATTCATATATTGACTATTATTTTGAAATATAACTTATATATATTTATATATATAATATATTTATGTATAGAGTATTCTAAAACGGTACACAAAACGGTATCGGTATCGAGATATTTCATTTCAGTACTTTAACTGATACGCCCACTGGTACGTTATTCAAAATATTGATTTATAAACCAAGCTGAAAACTTCATCAATGCCAAAAACACCCTATGGGCACTGATGGAACTGAGAAGAAAGGAGCTTGAGTGAGTGGAGAAGGGAGAGAAGAGCTGCCACGATAGGAGAAAGGAAAAAGCCTCGATGAGGGGCCTTGGCCTTCGTTTTGACCTACTGACCTTTTTTGTTCAAGAGTTGACACTCGAATCGACTAGGAGGAGAGGACCATGGTAGGGGTGGGCAAATTTTTCGATTTTCGAATTCCGATCGGAGCCCGCACCGATTTTGACTCCAATTGGAGTCGGAAGTCGGGATTCGTATTCGGAGTTGGAACTTATCCGATTCTGAAATCGGAGTTCGAATTCAGAACCGGAATCAGCTTTGGTTTCGAGTATCGATTCCGAACTCCGAACTCAAAATTTTGGGGTTTCGGAGTCGGAGTTTTTCTGACTCCTAACTCTAATTTAAAAAAAAAAAGATGCAAAACAACGTCATTTTGCATTTGTGTGTAAATTGTTAACATTTGTCTAAATGACACCATTCCATTTAAATAGGAACGGCGTCGTTTAAGTCCTCAAGCGGTCCTCTTTTTAATTCCACACTTCTTCTTTCTTCTTCTTCATTTCTCCTTTCTTCCTATTTCTCTCATCTTTGGCGATTCCACCTCTCAATCTCCGCCTCTGCTATCTGCAATTCTGCCACGATCACTCCACCGTCATCTGTCACGGACTCACGACCCACCACCCACGGTCACTCCGACTACACCTTTCAACTTGGATCGGTAATTGATTTTTCATTTTAGGAGTTTAGTTTTAAAATTAAGAATTTTGAATTTAAAAGTGTTATTTATTTATTTTTTTTATGTTGGATTGTGTTAATTTTTGGTTGTATCAAGTTGTATATTTGCTTTTGTAGTGAGAAAAATTTGGAACGATTGTTGAGATTTGTGTGCTTGGACAATGGACATTGTGTGCAAAGTGTTTGAGGGAATGTCACTGTGAATTCTAAATTAAATTTCTTTATTATTTAGTGGACATTTAGTGGATACTGTTTGACAGGATGTTTGACTTCTCAAAGCTAATTCAAATTGCTCACAGTTATCATGTTTTGGAAGCGTTTTAAAACTTCTTGGTCAGAATCTTGGCTTTGAGGATTTTGCTTTCAGCAAATAGTTAGTGATTTCTTGAATGTGATTCGTTTAAGAGATGTTCATTTGAGGGGGCTGCCAGTGTGCTGGGCTGCCTCCTATCATTTTTATTTGTTTAAATATCCAACAATGGGGTCCACTAAAGTCAACATTTATTTATTTTTCTAAGTAATAGGAGAAGAAAAAGGAGAGTTTGAGATTTTAATCTGCATGTTGGACCAGAGAAAACACGAACATTCACTTAACTGGGTTCATTAATATATTTTTAATAAAACAGCCTAAAGCAAATCTTTAAAATTACCGTCATTTCCTTTATATATGTCCTATGTACTTGGGTTTGCCTGTTCATGATAATAAAATTTTTTTATTTGACCATAAAAAAATTAATATTATTTTAAACATCATTTTCTTTTAGTGAAACAAAATGGAATGCTTAATAGTGGAAATTATACACACATTTATACATATGTACATATTTATATATTTGCAAATTCCGTAATTTGGTTTATCATCAACTTCAATGAGGACTATTTTTCATTGTTACTATTTGGCTTATCCCTGATAATTTCTCCCTAGTAGACTGTTCCATTGGATGACTCATGTACATGTTGTTTCTTCATGAAAAAAAAAAAAAAAAAAAAACAGACATGTAAATGCAAGCACATGCATCCATCTTCTTCATTCTCTTGCTTTGTGCTGTCTGGAATTTTATCTTTCTTTTTGGGAAAATGTACTTCTCCTCACAAATCAAAGTACGATATTTTTAATAAAATGGGTTTTTGATAAAACAACTCTTAAACTCCTTCTCTTGTTCTATTGAGATTATGATGAGCAATATCTATCATATGGAAATTACATATGATGCTAATACTTTGCATCATCGACGTAGTGCGAATCTAATTATGCACCCAACAAGATGATTAGGATTTTTGTTAGCCTTGTCTCATGCATGACATCCTTCTTAAATGCTACCTTTTTAATTGGGGCTCAAAATAGTTTGCCCCGTTTGGATTGGGAGATGCGATGAGTTTAATTTATTTTTTAATGTTATTATTATTTTAGAATTTGAAAAAGTCAAATTGAGATTTGAAAAAAGTGTATAGAGATTTGCGTTTTGTATGAGAAATTGAAAAATTATAATGATAAAATAGAGATGAGTTGATGTGAGTCTTGAATCCAAACCGGGCTTAAAGCTTCATGACACGGAAAGCCTTTTCAGCATTCAGAATATACGATACTGTCACTGATAGAAATCTTGGGGCAAATCAGTCAAATGCGATACATACACATAAATTGCAGGCATGTACAAGTATATTATTTAGTGGACATTTAGTGTATTCTTTTATTCAAATTTTCTTTCATTAAATTTTAAAAGATACTGAATTTTGTGGATCTTAAACTGTCGCATTGTTAAATTCCTTTTATATGTTTAAGATTGCTTTGGTACTTGAATGACAAGCAAAATACATGATGCAAAATCCCAAATATGCATTACAGTTTTTTATTGTTTTCCTTTTAGATTGACAGGTTTGAGTGAATCTCAATAGTCAACCCTATTCCTATCCTTTTCAATTTTCACAACAGTCAACAAAGTTACTTCACCAAGCAGTAGCACCGATGGATCTCTCACATAGTGCTAGTGGCAGTGGGACTCCGACGCCATATGAGATTCTGGATGTCAGGACTCCATTGGCTTCCCAAGCAGTAGCATCGAGTCGGACTCGGAGTTGACTACCTAACTCCACTCGAGCACAGACCTCGTGTGCTAGCAGTTGATTTCCACTTCCAATCAACATAGAATTATAAGCGGAAGATCTCGATTAATTTATGGAGGAGGAGGAGGAGGAGGAGATGGGTCTTGGGGACGATCTGGTTCAGGATCCGGATGTACCAGCACACCCTGTAGATGCAAGTGCAACCATTTGGCGCTCAAGTTGGGTGTCATTCAAAAAAGTAAGGCACCACTTGTCTATCATCATATCTCAACGGTTGTCAGCGGTACCAAATAGCGAAAGGGATGGCGTCAAGAGGTTAGTGTTTTATTAATCCCATAGGGCCATATGTATGCTACTTGATTTGTTCATTTAATCCCATTTAATTTTAACTTAAAACTAATATTGGGCCATAAACTATTAAATGTAGCCGTAGGTGGGTATCAAACTAATTTTAGCTACGAGACCTCTACAGCCATTGATGGGACAAGAAACCAGATGAGGAATCTAGTGGTCCCTTAATATAGTGAAAATGTGTACCATGAGGCATTTGCCATTTACCACGGTTGATAAGAAAGGATTCCGCAAGTTTGTGAAGCTACTTGAGCCAAGATTTCTACTGTCATCCCGTTATACAGTGATGCACGATTGCATGAAGATGCATCTGAGGGAGAAGGCAGATATGAAGAAGATGTTCATCACCACTGGCCAGAGAGTGTCATTTACGACCAACACATGGACGTCTATACATAATACCTCGTAAATGTATATCACAGCACATTACATTGATAGTGAGTGAAATCTTAAAAAGAAGATTATTGAAATTAAAGTAATAGTTGACCATAAGGGTGCATCGATAGGAGCAGAGATGGATGATTGTCTGAGGGACTGAGGCATCCAAAAATTGCTATGCATTACAGTTGATAATGCCAGTGCCAATGAGACCGCCATCGAGCGGTATATGCGGAATACGAGGGTGAGATACGATGTGATTAAAAACTACCAGTATATCCACATTCGATGCATTGCTTATATACTCAACCTTATTGTTGGTGAGCCTTTTTGGTTTTGGTTTTGATTTTGTATTTTATACTTTAATATTTTGTGATTAAATATTCAAAAATTAGGAATTTTTTTTATATTTTATGATAATAGAGTATTTTTCAATGATGAAACAATTGAAAGGATGAAAAATGTGGATATCTCCATCAAGAAAATCCGCAACATTGTGCGGTATGCGAAAGCTTCTCCCCAAAGGCTGCGGAAGTTCAAGATAGTAGCAGCACAGGTTAGGATTGAGTCTTCAAAAATGTTGTGCTTGGATATTCTCACTCGATGGAACTCCACATATCTGATGTTGGATGTGGTACTGAAGTACCAGAAAGCATTTGAGCAGTTGGAGGTTGAGGATGGGGGTCTGAGGTATGCTCTGCTAGAGCCTAATGGAATGGGGCTTGGTCTACTAGACAGTACGGATTGGCAACATGTATCTGAATTTGTCAGCTTTTTACAGATTTTCTATGATATCACTATGTGGGTATTTGGATCTGTATATGCGACGACAAACATGTGGTTCAGCGAGATCTCAATAGTATACCATCACTTGAAAGAAGGTTGTGCCGACTCGAGTAGACTGTTATCTGGTATGACATTACAGATACAGTCGAACTATGATAAATATTGGAGGCAAATTGAGAAGATAAATTGATTATTGTTCATAGCATCAATCCTCGACCCCCAATTGAAGTTGGCGGTGATAGAATGGTGGGCAACTGAAGTTCTTGGGGCAGTGAAGGCAGCTGCATTTATCACAGCGCTTAAGACAAATCTAAACGACTTAACACCCACTATAGCGCCAATAGCCAGCCTTCATCCTCAGCAACCGCAGGTAGCTCACGTTCGAGCTCGAGGTCAAGACCTCCTTCAGATACCCATACTCATCATGCCAGTGCAGACAGTGCCAGTCGATCCCGAGGCTTTAACGTTATGAAATCGTTTCATGCACAATCGACGCGAAATCCTCTGCAGTGTACGAATGAGGTTGATCGGTATTTATTGACAGAGGTCGATGAGCCTAGTGATGAGTTTCAGATCTTGATTTGGTGGATGGCTGGCTAATCCACCAAGTACCCAATCATTTCTCATATTGCTTGAGATGTACTAACCGTTCCTATCACTACAGTTGTATTTAAGTTGGCGTTTAGCACCGGATGTTGAGTGTTGGATGCCTATCGGAGTTCGTTGGCATTGTCAACTGTGGAGGCCTTCATTTGCACGCAGAATTAAATTAGTGATATGCCTTTTGGACTAGAGAGCATTGACATCGATGCTGTCAACTAGAGGCTTGAGTCAGGTAAAATTAAATTAATTTGTTTACTTTTTTTTAATGATTAAAGTAACAAAGTGTATATAATTATTTAATTATTTCAATGACTATTTTTTATGAATCATAAATCTATTTAACTTATATTGTATATAATTTCACATATCTACATATCAACCCCGATATAATTGTCGATGACTGATGAACCACATTATGGTTGTGTATATTTTTTCTCTAATTTACGGTTATTTGTTTGTTTCATTTGAATTTTTATTGATAATAATATTTTTTAATTTTATCTTAATCTTAGGTTTTTAGGTATGATCAATCCGACGATAATAAGCTTTGTATGCTAGTTGCTATTATACCGAATGATTTATTTTGTAGTTTGTACTATTATTTATATTAGGCTTAGTAGTTAGCAATTAACATTATAAATTATAATAATATAATTTCTATTATTTGTTTATCAATTTAACTGTTTGAGACTAATTTACTAATTTATTATTTATATGTGAAACGGATAAACTACATTAAAAAATGAGCTCATTTGGGCCCATTTAGAATCAGAATAGCCCAATTGGGCCCATTTTGTTTTGAAATGGGCCAATTCTGGTCCATTCTAGTCAGGAGTCGGAACGAAAATCGGAGTTCCGACTTTTGTTCGGAATTCCGCGGAGTTCAGAGTTCGGAGTTTCGAACTCCGATCGGAGTCGAACTCTGACTCCATTTTAGAGTCGGAGTCGAAAACTCTGAACTCTAACTCCATCGGAGTTGGAGCCCATCCCTATACCATGGTATCATCATCCGATACTGCACCTACCATAGATATACCTCCCACAACAATGAAGATTGCTTTTCCCAATAGGGGTGAAAGGAGCATGAGCAGCGAACGAGGCGATGCTATATGCCTACCCGGAGGCCAGAGCAAGAGAAGATGGGGGAATCTAGGGAACAACGTGTGGACCAGGCCAATCGTCATAGAAGGGAAGAAAGCTCGCGACGACAATCATCGACACATGAACCATAGTAAGATAGCCCCCGCTCGTTGCCGTGACGAGCTCCCTTGCTCACTCCACAAAGAGGCCCCCTGCTCAGAGAGATAAGAATCATAACTAGAGGGCTTGCCAATGGGATGTGTCTTCCTCAAGTAGGAAGTCTCTCACTAGACGAGCCTAGTACCGCGAGTTATATTCCGCAAAGTACCAACTTGCTAAACAATAGAGATGTGAGTCGGCTCGTGTCATCTCATTCGAGGATACTGATGAAGAATGGGTCCTATACGCAAAAGATGACATGCTGGTGGTAACCATGCTAATCATCAAGATGGGAATAGACATCGCCTAAGTGTAACATTGTGCTATTGATTCACAATGGTCCACCCAATGGGAACCATTGTGCTATTGATTCTTGTAAGCAATGCCCCCTATGCAGCATCTATAATGGTCGACTTCTTGGTGGTGAAGACCCTTCCTTTGATAATGCCATTATTGGCAGGTTGACCCTTAATGCCTTGCGAGCAATAACGTTGACCTATCACCTCAAGATAAAGTTTCTAACTTCTCAGAATGTGAACGAGATCTTGTGTGAATAAGTGCTGGTGCATGAATGTTATGTCTAGGAACTAAAGTAGAAGAGACATGCACTGTCGAAAGCGCTTAAGACGGTTTAAGTTTACGACTTGGCCTACCAAACTTGAGGGAGAGTAAAGCAGTGCATGGTCCCAAAAAAGGAAGGTATAGTAGATGAAAGCTTCCTGGTTGGGGGCTCCCTCCTCTTTTATCTTGTATTTTTTCAATTGCATAATGTAAATATCTAGCTTGTTTAATGAAGAATGTGATTTTTCATGACAACGCATCTCATCCATTCCAATATTTGTAGCAAAAATAAAAATGACTCTCAACTAGCAAAGCGTCATCAATTAATGTCTACCTTCATTGAAAGTATCCTTATTGGAGTGGGTTTAGCCTGAAATTGTCGGAAGAGTGTACCTCTTGCAGGGTAGCAGTGCAATGGAGAGTGGGTTGTGCCCCCTTGCGACCTAGACAACTTACCCCGACCCTCTTTGTAGTGAAGTGCGAAGTAGCCACATCGTTGTCAGAAAAAATTACCTTGTCATCGGCACTAAAGGGATGGGTGCGCTAGAGGCTACTTTATCCCTCCCGCAGTGGGGTGTATGTTGGCCATTGGCCACCTGAAGAAAAAGGCTTACCTTGCGCGCATAAACAGGCGTGAGTTTGTCCAATCTCAAACCAACTCAAACAGTGTACCTCCTGCAAAATCTAAGGGAAAAGCTAGGCTAAATGCCCTTTTTTTCTCCCGCGATGGAGAGCAGGTCATGCCCCTTTGGTGACCCAAACAAATTATCTTGACTTTTGTTGCAACAAAAAGTAGGCTTGGCACTAGCCCAACCTAACACTTACCTATTCATGCGATATCAACAAGCAGGAGTAGGTCCAGCTCCAAACTGTTCGAACAACATACCTCTCAATGGACCAAGGGGATTAGCACGCCAAAGGCTGCTTTATCCCTCCCATGATGGAGGTGATGGAGAGCGAGTCTAGCTTCCTTGGCAGCCCAAATAGTCTAGTCAGACACTCATCGGGCGAAGAAGTGGATCAGCCACATCGTTGTCTAAATTACCTCCCCGCAAGGTAACAAAGGGAAATGTAAGCCAAATTTTCTCCTTATCCCTCATGCGGCAGAGAGCGGCTTAGTCCTTTGCTACTCGAAGGCAAAGATTTTGCGTCAAAAGGTGAGAGTGAGTCCAGTCACAAACTGCCCAAATATTTATCTCCTCGTGCGATGAAAAAAGGAGTTACACTAGAGACTACCCTACCTCTCCCATGACAGATTGTGGATCTTGCCCTAGCAACAATCCAAAAACTTACCCAGACATCACTGTGAAAAGAGTGGGACTGGCACTAGCCTGACCCAAATTGTACATTTCTTGCCATGTGAACGAGCGAAAGCGGGTCCAATTCCAAATTGTCTGATTGGACTAACTCCATGCGGGCAACAGAGATGAGTTGCACCAAAGGCCTATAAAACCCTCATGCAAAGGATAATGGGTCTAGCCTTTCAACTGTCCAAATTATTACTTCAACTCCCATCGTAGTGAAGAGTGGACCAACCTCATGACCATTCGAAAAACTTACCTCCTTGGAGAATTAAAAGGACTTAGCTTGACTTAAGGCATCCTAACCCCTTCTCGATGGAGTGTGGGCCTAGTCTTTGACTATTCGACATGAACAAAACATCTACAACAGCAAAGCACAAAAGAACACTGTCTTCCAGGTTTGCAAGTCTATCACCCTTATGATCAAGAAAGGAACCTTGAGTTTACTTCTTTTCCAACCATATTGCAGATCAGAATGCTATGCAAACAGAAAGCTAAAGGTCGAATTAGCAGGGTAAAGCATCATAAAAAAGTCGACAAGTGAAGAATAAATGGCATCTCAGACCAGACACTATAAGGCTTAAGGGAATGCAAATAGAAAGAAGGCTAAAAGAATCAGTGGGTAAAGCACCAACAAAAGGTTGACAAATAGAGAGCAAACAATATTACAAACTAGGGATGTCTCAAATGAAAAGCTAAAGGGAACAATAGGATAAAGCATCACCAAAATTTCAACAAGTGAAAGATAACTGGCATCATGAACCAAGATGCTATGAGGCAAAAAGAAATGCGAATGGAAAGAGGGCTAAAAGTATCGACGGAGTAAGTAGCACCAAGAGGTCGACAAATAAAAAGCAAACAACATAACAAACCATAAACATTTCAAATGAAAAGCTAAAGGAATTGGAACGGTAAAGCATCACCAAAAAATCGACAAGTGAAGAACAAACGACGTTGCAAGTCGAGACACTATAAGAACTAGAAGGCCTAATCTAGAGCCAGCTGGCCCACTGGCTCAATCTACATAAGAACCAAAAGGACTAATGCCAAAACGGGGATAGTCCTAGAGAGGGTACTTTGTAATACAACCCATACGAGTTGATATATGGGATAAGGGAGGGGACTTGCCATCCTGGAGCTTCTTCCGAGTGACGTCTGACACTTAAGTACTTGTCTAATTCAGCAAACAAGGAGCAAGGAGAATCTTTGATATCTTGACAGGGCGACATCGATGAAAGACCAAAGAAATGCGGGAAAAGGAGTAGACGAAGGAATCACGCCACATTAATGGTACCACAATCTGGACTATATGTTGCATTAATGATTCCATCACAGAGGCTTCTGCATTAAAGGATTCTGACAAAAAAATAGTGGAGAGGACGAGAGCCCCATAAGGATAGGAGTGATCTGTCCCCTATGCTCTAAGTATAAATAGTAGACTCTTAAGTACGAAAAACCTCTTTAGACTCTTATTATTCACAAGCTTTCAAAGATATTTATTAACTTAAGTATCGGAAACTTCCTAGTCTTCAAGGTGGCCTTTTTCCTACTTTCTTCTTCATCTTTTTTGCAGACCTAATCTAAAAGATCCAAATCATTGGAACTTAGTCCATAGGCATGTGAAACATGATATGAACAATATTTATTATTTAAAGTTTGATTTCACACATTTCTTCTAAAAGGAATATATGAATATGAGAGTCAAGTGAAACAAATTACTTTTTATGATGAATTATATCTATTTTTAATTCAATATAAAAAATTAGAGATTTTAATGCTATATCTAACATGAGTAAGAGCACTTACATCCGGCCTCTCATATTGCTCTTTTCGTTATTATTTAGGGACCAAAAATCTATTTTGGCCCCTACATTCGATCTTCCATTTTAACTAGGTGGATGACCTTATGAATAGTGATCTCCCATATATGGTTAACCCCAATGGCAACTATTGAATCCAAAGTTTCAAGTTTCGTATCTACGTGTAGATTTTGATGATAACAAATAAATTCAAGTCTCAAACTCAAATTATTTATGCAATGGAGCGAAGCGCACATTAAGCATAAAAGAACAAGTCTACAAATGAAACTCATAGATTATTTTGTACATCTCTTGATAAAATTCAAAATTGAATTATGGCTCCAAATTACTCTTTTTTTTTTCATAAAACATCAAATTACTTTTTTCACATATGCAAAACATTTTTAAATGTCTAAATTTTGAAAATTATATTTTTTTACATGTTCATAATATCAGCAAACAATATAATTTTGAAAATTATATTTTTTTTATATAAAAATTTGAATTTGTAAGATGATTGATTATCATATTTGACATGTGCATATTTTGTTTGAAAGTCTTAAAGGGTGGTTGTGTGTTTTTTTGACAAATACAAAAGATAGATGATTTTGTTTGAAAATCTTGAAGGGTGGTTGAGTGTTTTTTTGACAAATGTAAAAGATAGATGATTTGTTTGAAAATCTTAAAATGTGGTTGTGTATTTTTTTGACATATGCAAAAAGAAGATGATTTGGTTTGAAAAATAAATCATGCTCATTTTGTCATGTATGAAAAGCAAAATATTAGGTTTGATTTCTTTGAAAAATGAATGGAGTTGTCTTTGACAAATGCAAAAAGGAAATGCTTTTATTTGAATTTTTTGAAAAGTGAATAGTGTTCTTATTTGACATGTGAACCTTTTCAAATTTGATTATGAAGACTCATTTGCCTATAAATAGCTCACTTGAGTTTTACAAAAATCACAACAAGAGCTTACACATCTATTGTTAAGTTTTGCATCATTTTTTCAAAGCTCTCATTTTTTCTTTTCTAAAATTTTGAGTCTTAATTCTTATTTTTTTTAGAGAGATATAGGTTGCGCTGTATTGTTTCTATCTCACTCATTGAGGAGTGTACTTTGATAGTCTACCCACTATCAACACTTGTATCAGTAAGAGGGTGCGTATAACTTTTGTGTGTGTAGAAGGTGTTCTACACAGGGAATAGTTGAATCACCAAGTGTGAGGTGATTGGAAGTGTAGAGGGTGTTCTACACGGATTTTTTTGTAGCAGTGCTGCTCAAAGGTGTAATATGTTTCTATCTCCACCTAAAGAAGATTGAATAGTGAATTTGAGATCCTCAAGGGGTAGCTTGAGGCGAGGACGTAGGCAGTGGGGCTGAACCTTGTAAAAATACTGAGTTTGCTTCTTCTTACCATACTCTTTACATTCCTTGCTGTTTTATATTTTGTTTATATTTTATATTGTGTATTTGATTTATAAGTGTTAATTTTTATAATATAACCCAATTCACCCCCCTTCTTGTGTTAGTCATCTGGGCAATAATTGGCATCAGAGCAAGAGCTCTGTTATAAGATTAACTATCTGTTGAGTTAAGATCATATGACTAACATTGCTGCTACTTTCGCTGAAGGTCAATCTAGTAGTCGACGTCCGCTATTTTGTGGAGATAATTATATTTTTTGGAAAGCTAAAATGAGAATATTTTTTCAGTCTCAAGGTTGAGAAATCTGGAAATGTATTGTAAATGAGCCATATATTCCAACAAAAACTGTTGATGGAGTAAAGGTCAAAAAGGAAGAGGAAGAGTTTGATCACGAAGACGATAGACTTTATACTGTGAATGTAATGTCTATGAATTTTCTATATAATGCTCTCAATAGTAATGAATTTAATAGAATAATGATTTGCAGAATAGTAAAGGAAAATTGGAACAACTTGGAAGTAACCTATAAAGGAACTTCGTAAGTCAAAGAATCAAAAATTTATATTCTTATGCATGAATATGAATTGTTCAAAATGAATGATGATGAATCTATCTCTTTTATGTATACTCGTTTTACTAATATTATAAATAGTTTGACATCTCTTGATAAAGTTTATTCTAACTTGGAGATAGTAAGGAAAATTCTCAACTCCTTGCCAAAATGTTGGGAATCAAAAGTAACGGTGATTCTTAAAGTTAGAGATCTTAAAAAACTTGAAGTAAATGAACTCATCGGGTCACTTATTACCCATGAGTACACATTGAAAAGAGGAGAAGAAGAAGGAAAGCAAAAGAAGAGCTTTGCACTTAAAGCCGTTCCTCATGAAAGTGAAAGCAATGAAGATGAAGAAAGCGATGACGAAAAGATTGCAATGATTACAAGAAGATTTAAGAGATTCTTGAAAAATAAATCTCCTCTAAGGAAACCTTTCAAAAAATCTTCCAACAAAGATACAGGTAAAAATGATTAATTAATTTGTTATAAATGTAAAAAGTCAGGACATATCAAGGTAGATTATCCCATGCTAAAGAAAGATCGATATAAAGGCAAGAAAACAATATAAGGTACTTGGGATGATGATTCAAGTAGCTCAGACAGCGATGCAAGTAATGAATAATTTGTAAATTTTTGTCTTATGGCTAAAGATGATTTTGAGGTAACAAATCTTGAAAATCTCTCTTATGAAGAATTGCAAAATGTTTTGGAAGAGGTATATGAGGAATTTGAAAAATTGGGTATTAAGTATACCGCTTTGAAAAAGAAATATTCTTCTTTAATAAATGAAATTGATGTTTTAAGAAAAGAAAATATAGTTTCAAAAGATGAAAATGATGAACCGAAAAAGAAAGTAGCTGATTTAGAAAAGATTGTTGAAAATTTCACAAATGGAAAAAAAAATTTCGAAAAACTTCTTGATAATCAAAGATGTGTTTTTGATAAGGTAAGCTTAGAATACATGCCAAAAGAAAAACTCAAACACTATAAATTTTTTTTGATAAAGCCATTAAATCAAAACCAGATTTTCAAAATTCTTTTCCTAAAAATAGATTTGTCAAAGAAAGACATTATTACAATCACTCAAGTTCTTTAAGTATGTTACATTTTATTTGTAATTTTTACAATAGAAATGGTCATAACTATCATGCTTGTCCTATTAAAAGAAAATATACAATGACTATTAGGGCCATATGGGTACTAAAGAATCTTATTTTTTCTAATATTAATAAATAAAGGACCCAAAAAACATGGGTACCAAGAAAAATTATTTTAATTATTTTTGTAGGTATACATGAAGTCTTCCGTAAGTAAAACAAGATGGTTTTTAGATAGCGGATGCTCAAGACACATAATAGGAGATAAAACTAAGTTCATTGATCTCACTCTTAAAGAAGAAGGATACATGACATTTGGAGATAATTTAAAAGGGAAGATCGTGGGAATATGTAAAGTTGTTAATAAGTCTTCTCTCATAATTGAATATGTTCTACTTGTTGAAGGTGTAAAATATAATCTTTTAAGTATAAGTCAATTATGTGATAAATGATTTACAGTTACCTTAAAAAAGGATAAGTGCATTATTTTGAATAATCATGATTGCAATGTTTGTTTTATTGCTCTTAGAAACAATAATGCTTATACAATTGATTTTGAAGAAATTGCCTCACGAGATACTATTTGTTTATTAGCTCAACATGAAAATAGTTGGTTATGACATGGAAAGTTAGGTCATGCAAACATGGAACTTATTTCCAAACTTTCAAGAAATGATCTTGTCAGAGGTTTGCTAAAAGCAAACTTTTTTAAAGACAAATCTGTGATGCATGCCAACTTTTTATTTCCCTCTTTTCAGCTTACCTGATGGTCCTTTCATAGATCCACCATCTTTTCACCTCCTCGGTTAGCCTGAAAGTAGCAAACGCCACCTTTTGTTCATCTGTGCAAGTCAATACTCGAAATATCTCCTCAATATCCTGCACCCAATCTTCTGCCAGTATTGGGTCGCCTTTCCCATCAAAAGACGTGGGGTGCAACTTGTTGAAATCTTCCACTGTGCAACCTCTTTCATTCGTGTTACGGTGACGATCAGAAGGATTTTGCGAAGATCATCTATTAATTGATGCGCCGCTGCTCAAAGTACTTCAAAAGCTCTTGGATTTGCTTCCCTTTCATTTCTAGCCGTATTCAAATCCGACACACTTCGTTCATGACGGGGTGGCATCCTAAGAAAACTTGGACTATTAAACCAATCGTTCATTAAAAATATATATATATATATATATAATACTCCCAAAATAATTGAGATATCCACCACCAAGAAAGAGTCATACAAAGCAAAATTCTAATCCTTCAATCTCCAACAACACAAAACAGCTCACAAACCTATATAATTCTACACCTCAACTGATTTCTAAAATCGGCGAATTCTAAAATCTCAAAAAGCCCACAATAAAATTTCTTTTAGTCATATCATTATCACATTAAATCCGAAGAATCAGCTCCTAGAATCATTCTATGTTCTAAACTCTCTCATGAATTATAGTCTACAGAATCTCAAACCTGGCTTTCTTTCAAACCTATGGCAACTTTTAAAATCTAAACCTTAAGTCATGATTAACAGAATGCACCAATTGAATCTAAAACCTCATATTCCTAAAACCTTGTTGCATAAAGTCTACAGAGCCTTAAACTTTTGCTCTGATACCAACTATAATGCCCTATTCTTAGAAGAGGGTCGAAGAGTCACTACCTGTCCAAAACTAAAACCTGTATCCGAATACAAATAATATCTCTATAGATTTTCTTGAAATAAATAAATCTCATTTCCAGGTCCATACATAAATTTATATCACAAAGTCATAACTAAAATATAGCTATAAACAAAAGGGTCCACAATCTCCCAAAAACTGGAAATATAACATCCAAAAGATATTCACAGTCTTTCCTTCTACAGTGCTACCCTAACAACTTAGTCATGCTCAAAATCTTTAATCCTGGTCCTCTGCTAGGACGTTCACATCATTTGAAAAATATTTGAGAGAAAGAGATGAGTTTATCTACAACTCAGTAAGCAGAGAACTTATACCAGAGTGTAAACATGAGCATTTATCAAGTATGGTATACAGAACAAAAACATTCTTAAAAAATGATGTGCAGAACAAAACATATCTTTTATACATAATAGAGCGATGGTTTTTAACTCATATAAAACATGAAGTACTTTGGCACAATAAAACATAGCATCATCGTCATATCAAAACAGAGCATCTTACAAAATAGAGACCATGTTAAACCCCCGTAGTGGGGTTGTGCTAATCCTGGTGGTCAAACCAGGCAGAGACAGAGGTGAAACTTTCCTTAATCATTCCCGAATCTCCAAGTGTGCACACAGGAAAGTCCACAATAAACCACTTTATTTCTAAAATTGGTGCACTCAGAGATAGAGAAGTTGGTACCAATCCAAACAGAGCAGAGACAGAGTCAGATACAAAATCAGTATACCATGCCAAAGATTTTCATAGTCATCAAAATAACACATAGTTTCAAAATATTTTCAAATCAATCTTACAAAACCAAAACAGAGTTAGAGTATCTTTATAAATTAATGCACCAATTTTTAGATAATTAATATCACTCTTTTTCACATTTCAGAAACAATATGACAAAACTAAGCTCATGTCTGCATAATGCATGACAGAAATATTTTTCTTTCTTTCATATAAGCTTCATGAGCAATGCAAATAACTAATTGAGGTTGATTTTTCTTAAGTTCTCATTTCATAACAAAACATGCACAATTTTTCAGAAAATCAACCTCACACTACATTTGGTATAAAACCAAGCATATGAATCCTGCTTAACTAACTCTTGTAGCGTATTATCAAAACTTTGAGTCCGATGTCTAAGAGTCTCATCACCCATTCATAAAATATTTACTAAATGTTAATGCCGACCCCAAACAGCCTTAATCTGAAAATTAAAAACTAAACTACGTTGTCTGCATAAACTCATAATTTCGAGCAAACAAAACCCAAGCAACCAACCATCCAAAATCATCTAATAACATGAACAACGCCTCCATTAAAACCATTATTCCAGCCCACTACATATTCATCTTAAACGTCACTCTATTAAAACCAACCCGACAAAAATACATCATTCTTTCCCTTTCAAAAAAAATATCCAGGCTTCCTGAAATAATAAGCAAACCCAACAGAGATATTGTCATTTACGTTCAACAAAAGTTTCACACACCCACAAAATTCCCAAAGCTATTCATCAACTCCATCTATCATGAATCAACCCAAATCTCCTCCATTCAATAGTTAGAGCAGTACAAAATAGTAAGGAATAAGCCAACATAACTATGAAAACCCACCAATATTCCCTTTGAAATAGCCCTAGTAATTAGAGTCCTTAAAACAATTCATATAAGATAAGCATTTATTCAAGATTCGAGAATCTCACCTGAAAATGGAGAACGACCCGAAAGAGGAGGAGGCTAAGAAATTAAATTCCCATTTCTGCTATTCTCGACCACACCCACCGAAAAATACACAAGATATTCAGTGACAAAACGCCCTAAAACCTTATCCTTTAATGATGGAAAAACTGAAAAAAGAGAGAGAGAGAGAGAGAGAGAAATTTAGAAGGCTTACTAGTGAGAGTTGCAGATGGATGAAACCAGAGGGGGATTGGCAGACAAAGGAGTCCCAAACAAAACATAAATGCCAGAGAGAGAGAGAGAGAGCATCTAGTGAGGGTAGGTGAAAAAAATAACTTCCATTTGAAGTAGGAACCGTCGAAGACATGGAGCTTGACGAGCGAAAGACGGAAGACAGCAAAATAGGGGAATAAACCGTCGGGTGGAAGGGGAAGAAGGAAAAGAAAAAGGCAAACTTGTGAGGGAAACGACGCCGTTTCGAGGTCTTAGGGCTGGGGCTGAACTGACTTAGGCCTGGGCCTGAGTAGTAGGCTTGGGTCTTACTACTAATAAAGTGACAAAAGAGCTAGCCAAAAAGAATTACGTCCAATATCTAGAAAAGTTTCAGAGAAAAAGGTTACATTTCCTTTTAATTTCCAAATCTTCAGTGCCTAAATGAGTTCCTCCCTCTTTCAGATCTTGAAAAGAATAATGGAGAAGCAATATCCCCTTTTTTCTTCCTTCTTTTTTCAGTGCTTAATGTCCTGGCATTTTACTACAAATTTAAAAAGAAAATAGAAAGATCAGGGCCCCATAACATGTCCTTATTAAGAAGTTGCCTTGCAGGTAACAAGTAATTCCTTAGAAGACTTCGCCATTTATTATAACGGAAAAAGAGATTTGTCTGGTATAATTGATTTCATTTTCCCTTTACTTTTTTCATACCATTCCCAATAATTGTAAGATCTTAACAATTCAACAGAAAGATGAACACACGAGATATCTTTGGCTTGGCTAACACACTCAAGCAATGCAGTTTTCCATTATATTTATAGCTGTACAATTGAACTGTCAAGCATATAATAAGAAAACAAATATGAGCAAAATAAGGAAATAATCAAATAAAATCAAATACACATTTGTAGGAGAAAGTTACGCTAACAGCTGGATCATTTTGAATTAGTAGTAGAATGGATGGAATGAGAAATTTGTGTAGATGCACCTGGATTTTTTGCTGAAGATTCTGATAGTCTAACACCCCCCCTTGAATTAATGGGTTTTGACAGACCATTAATTTGCTCTTTAGATACTGAAAACGTTGTGTAGTTTGGCCTTTGGTAAACACATCCGCTATTTGATCCACGGTTGAGACATGTGGGACTTTAATATCATTGTTGCATACTTTCTCCCGAATAAAATGATAGTCAATCTCTACGTGCTTCGTTCTTGCATGGAATACCGGATTTGAAGCGAGTGCAATTGCCCCAATTTTATCGCACCATATCATTGGTGTGTGGACTAGGCCAATAGCCAATTCTTTGATAAGCACTCTAAGCCAGTATACTTCAGCTGTAGCGAGTGCCATTGAATGGTACTCAGCTTCAGTACTCGAACAAGAGACCATGTTTTGTTTCTTAGAGCTCCAAGAAACAAGATTGCTGCCCAGAAAAACTCCATAGCGCTAGTAGACCTTCTGTCGACTGGATTGCCTGCCCAATCCGAGTCGCAGTAGGTATGTAATTGTAGAGGAGATGGTGTGTAAAATAGTCCATGGTTTACAGTGCCCTTTAAGTAGCGAAGAACTCGCTTCATAGCTTGCCAGTGTGGAGTTCTCGATTGGTGCATATACTGACATAGCTGGTTAACAGCATAAGAAATGTCGGGACGTGTTATTGTGCAGTATTGGAGTGCCCCAATGATTTGTCGATAAGTAGAAGGATCAGATATTAACGGTAGGCTATGCAAGTGGCTTGGCACCAGCCATTTGAGTTCGGTCTAAGAGATCACATAAGTACTTGGTTTGATGTAAATGTAGTCCTTGTGAGCTCTTATCAGCCTCCACACCTAAAAAATAAGACAGAGAACGAAGATCCTTGACATGAAAAATACTCTGCAAATGTCGAATGAGTTTTGTAATTTCTGAGGCGTCAGATCCTGTCACAAAACGTCATCTACATATATTAAGACAAAAATTCTGACATTATCAGTCTGTAGAGTAAACAAAGAGAAGTCATTGACGGATTCTTGAAAACCAAGCTCAATAAGTTGCTGTGATAATCTTCGAAACCAAGCTCTTGGAGCTTGTTTAAAACCATAAAGAGACTTGTGTAATTTGCAAACATAGTTTGGTTTGGTTTCATCAACAAAACCTCTTGGTTGTTCCATAAACACCTCTTCATCTAGAAACCTATGTAGAAATGCATTCGACACATCCAATTGTCGGATGGGCCAATGAAAATGAACTGCAATAGCCAAAACTAGTCGAGTAGTAGTTGGCTTAATCACGGGTGAAAAAGTTTCATGGTAGTCCACACCACTGTTTTGATCATACCTTTTGGCCACAAGTCTGGCCTTAAAACGTTCAATACTGCCATCTGGTCTCTTCTTGATTTTGTATACCCATTTGTTCCTGACATGTGTTTATCAAGTGGGCGAGGACATAGAGACCAAGTCCCATTATCCATCAATGCATCAAATTCTCTTCCCATTGCAGCACGCCATTGTGGATCTGAAACTGCTTGAGTGTAGGATGTTGGTTCAGGAGTATCCAAGACTGCAGAAAAAGCTTGCAAAGGATGTCGGGTATTATAGAATAATTTGTAATCAATAAATGATTTTGGTTGAGAGTGACCTGTTTTGGAACGGGTTTGAACTTGATTGAAGGTAGGCTGGACAATTGGATTGTTGGAGGTATTATCGGGTTCTTGCGGCACCTGTGGAGAAGGAGATATTGGTGGAATGTTAATTTCTAGTTCAATGGGATTCTCAAAATTTAAGTGGTAGGAGGAAAATTGGATGCCACAAGGATTGGAATTTGAGCTGAAGGGGGAGAAGAATCAGTTGGAGATGGCACATTTGCAGAAATGTTAGATGATAAGTTACTAGATAGAACTGGACTAGGAATTATCAGTGGTTTACCTGCAGTAGGATTTGTTATTCTAGATGTGGTGTACTCGGCTAGTTCCTTAGCTGGGAAAGATTTATCATCAAAGATGACATGTCGTGAGATGTACGTTTAGTTGCTAAGTCAAGACACCTATATCCTTATTGGCAATTGGAATAGCCTAGGAAGAGAAAATTTTTACTTCGGAATGCCAGCTTATGGTAGTTATATGGTCAAAGGAGTGGATAGTAAGTGCATCCAAAAACATGTAAATCCATATAAGTTGGCTCAGTTTTATGAAGTAAAAAATAAGGTGTCATATTATCTAAGACTTTGGTAGGCAATCTGTTTATTAAGAACACTGAAGTAAGAAATGCATCAACCCAATATTGGGGGGACAAACTAGATTGAACTAGAAGTGTTAGTCCCATTTCTTGAATATGTCTATGTTTTCGCTCGGCAATTCCATTTTGTTGAGATGTGTGTGGGCAAGTCAACCTATATAATATTCCTTGTGCAGTCAAAATTTTTTTTAACTGGTTTGAAGTAAACTCTCCACCGTTATCTGTTTGTATTTGCTTTATTGATGTTGAGAAAAACAATTTCTGCAACGGTTTTAAATTTAACAAAAGTTGCAAATACATCAGATTTTCTGTGCAAAGGATATAAACAGGAATACCTTGAATAATCATCAACAAACAAAACATAGTAGGAACAACCACTAGTTGATTTCACAGGGGAAACCCATACATCAGAGTGGATTAAAGCAAGAGGAATAGAAGACTGACGAGTAGACTCTAGGAAAGGTAGTTGCTTAACTTTGCCAAGTTGACAAGCGGAGCAAAACTCTATTTTATTTGAAGAGCCTTTGACAGAGAGTTTATTTGAATGAAACAAACTATCTAAAATGACACTAGAGGGATGTCCTAGTCTTGAGTGCCAAGTGTCTGCATTAGCTCAAACCCTTATTGTTGCTGAAAGACATGTGAGGCTATTATGAGAAGTCTTGCACCCAGCTAGTGGATATAGGCCGTTTTCAACCACACCTTGAAGTAGAATTCTGCCTGTCAGGTTCTCCTTCACGATAAAATCATTAGCAGTTGGGATAAAGTAACAATTATTATCTAAACAAAATTGATTGATAGAGAAAAGATTGGTAGCTGCTTGTGGGCAATGGAGAATTTTGTTTAGATGAAAATTGGATTGGCCGAAGTTAAAGGTGGTAGAGCCAGTATTTAGAATTTGCAGACCTGAACCATTTCCGACAGTTACAGTTTCTGATTCACGAAAGGGCTGCTGATGAGTGAGATTAGTTGCATCTTATGTAATATGGGCATTAGCGCCGCTATCCATGTACCAAACTTGACCATCAAATGCGGCATTAGACTCAGCCACCATTGCTGCGAGATCTTGAGGAGGAAACGGACCCTGATATGAATAATCAAAATGGTGAAAACAATCAATTGCAGTATGGCCAGATTTGCCAAAAATTTGACAAACCGAGCGGTTGTTGAGGAGCTGTGGAGGAGTAGATCTGGTCTGCTGGTTTGGCCGATAATTAGAGAAGTTGCATTCTGTGTTTTGGTGGGAGGGAGTGGAGGTCCTTTCTTTTTGACATAAGTAGGTGCCTTAGATTTGTTTACAGCAAATGCAAAGTGAGTACTATCCGTGCCAGGAATAGAGTGATTGGCATCCGGAAGATTTTCATAGCCCAACAATTCAGCTTGAAAGTCTTCGAATGTGAAGTCAGTTTCACGAGATGCAAAATTAAAAGAGGTGACAAACGGTGTGTAGGATGATTGTAGGACACCAAGAAGAAAGGAGATCAATTCTTGATCATCAACAGGCTTACCAGATGCTGCCAATTGATCTGCAAGACTTTTGGCATTTTCAAGATACTCGGAACAGGATTTGGTACCTTGAGTCAATGTTTGAAGTTGACGTTTAAGATGGGAAATACGGGAACGCAATTGAGAAGAAAAGTGAGTCTGCAGGGCAGTCCAGACTTGCTTAGACATTTCCAACCCATAAACAGTGGAAACAAGTTTTTCTGAAAGAGATGCAAAGATCCATCCCAGGAGGCAAACATCTTTCTTCTGCCAAACAACATAGGCAGGATTTAATGAACCAAAGGCAATATTTTTTGGAGGACAGGCTTCAGTACCATCAACGAAGCCAACTAAGTTGTGTCCTTGAGCTTTATCAGGTATGTGTTATTTACTAATCGAGCGGGTATCTACTTTCACGAACGATCTTTTTTTTTTTTTTACGAATCGATTTCAATTTGAGTTTAACCGAATGAGTATCGAGTGGGCTGTCCAGTAGCCTGATTCATTTACAGCTCTAAGAGTTTGTATTCTCTAAGGCAGGAGTACCATGCCTAAGGAGCTTGTTTCACACCATACAGTACTTTGTGCAGCTTGCACACATGAGAAGGGAAGTTTGAAACCACATACCTGACAAGTTTAGCCAAATAGACTTCTTCGAACAATATACCATGAAGAAAAGCATTATGGATGTCTACTTGACAAATTTTCCGTTGTCTGGACACAACAATACTCATGATCAATTGAATTGTCGTATGCTTGATCAATGGACTAAAGGTTTCGTAGAAGTCTACTCCTTCCTACTGATGATATCCTTTGGCAAACTAGACGGGATTTTGCCTATCAAGTGTGCCATCTAATTTCTTATTAGACTTGAAAATCCACCTCGAGTCAACTGCGTTCATCCCCTGTTCAAAAGGAACTAAAGACTAGGTCCCATTTCTCATAAGAGCTGTAAGTTCTTCATCTATGGTTAATCTCCATTCTGTATGCTTGATTGCCTCGAAATAACATGTGGGGGTGTCAGGTACATTAGTGATCATAAGAGCAGCTTTGGGCAAGGGGTTGATGGCGCCATCAGAATGAAGCTTCGATTTGGTGATTTTTTTTTTGATCGATTCACTATTTGGTGAGGATGTTGCATTGGTTCAGTAGCAGCAGCATCGGCAAGTCCAGGATAAGCTAGAGTGGGCTCATGAGATATATAGACCACGACAGTAGGTGCAGCTAGCACGAGTGAAGTGAAATGTATTGTTCGTTTGCATTTGATTCAGAAGGATGATGAGGTGTAGCTGTGGGTGTATGGACAGGTGGCGAGTGCATGAGGGAGTCGGTGTCAATTTGAGGTGAGGGCACGGTAGTGAGTTGAGAATTTTCAGTTGGGTGCAAAAAGAGTGGAAGTGAAGTGGTTTAAGGAGTTGAAATGGTAAGTGGTGCAGGTTAATGGAAAGGAAAGGAGTGTTCATCGAGTATCACGTGTTGAGACAAAAAAAAAATCCAGTAGAAGGATCCAAGCATTAATACCCGTGGTGCATGCTGCCAATGCCCAGAAAAATACAAGTTTGGGACCTGGATTCAAGTTTATGCGAATTAAATGGGTGTAAGAATGAGAATCATGCGCAACCAAATATTTTGAGAAGTGAAAAATTAGGAGAATGCTTGAAATTTTTTTCAAATGGGGATGTACCAAGAGCGGGAGTTGGCAATCGGTTAATCAAGTATGTTGTCATAAGAAAGGCATCATCGCAAAAGTGATGGGGAACATAGACGTGAAAAGGTAGAGAGAGACCCATTTCAACAACCTGTCAATGTTTTCTCTCTACCGACTCATTTTTTTGGGATGTATGTGGACAGGATACATGATGTTGAATTCCAATATCAAAAAAGAATTTATGAAGGGGGCAATATTCGCCACCCCTATCTGTTTGAACCGACTTGATTTTTCAATTGAATTGATGTTCAAACAATTTTTTTAAACAAGCAAAACAATCTTTAAACACCAGATTTGGAAGGGATGGGATAGAGCCAAATGTATTTGCTAAAATGATCGATAATGGAAACATAATATTTATTTCTATTGTGAGGCAATTTTGGGGAGGGTCCCCAAACATCTAAGAAAATCAGATCAATTGGACCATCAGATTCAGAATGAGAAGGTAAAAGTGGTAAACGACAACTTTTTCCTTGTTGACATGCAATGCATATTCCAAGAATTTTATTGGAATTACAAGGTAAAGAGAACTTCGAGACAATATGTTGGATGGTATGATAGGAGGAATGTCCCAACTGGTGATGCCAAACTTGAAGAGAAGTGCATTCAGTGAGGAAGGAATTTTATTGGAACGACAAAGTAAAGAGAACTTTAAGACAATGTGTTGGAGTGTTGGGTAGTACAATAGGACAGATGTCCCAACCGGTGACACCAAACTTGAAGAGGAATGCGTTAAGTAAGTAAGGATTGAGGTGCACAAGTGGTGGTTGGAAATGGGCAAAGCCTCTCCTTAGACTTGCCGTGCAGTAGTACCTTCCCCAATATTGCATCCTTTACCAAAAAGAAAGTGGGATGAAATTCAATATACACCTTATTGTTCTGAATTGTAGTAGAGAAAAGCTTCAGCCAGGAAGAGGTGTAAAATATTAGATTTACACCAACCAATCACAAGTTGACACATAAGCATTTTTAAAAAATAAAATAAGCTTGGTTGTAGTAAATCCCTTTTCATTTTTCTCTTCTCACCCTCCTTTCTCTCCAATCTCACATGCATCTCACTTTTCACATAATAAATAGCCCATTTTTTCACTTCATAGCAATAAATAACGTGTCTCACTTTTTACACAAGGGCTACTTTTTTATGCCGCCAAGGCAAGATGCAATGGTGGTAGTTGTAGCACCCAGGGAAAGTTTTTTACCACCTTTAAAGTTGTTTGCTCAACTCAATATTTTAGCTTTACAGAGCATGTCTGTGAAATAAATTCATTTGATTAAAGAAAAAATCAAAGATGTCTCTTGTTCAGCTGAGTTGTGTTGTTGTGAAAGTTTTAGCCGATAGCTTTTTCCATTATGCTTGTCTGTATAATTTTCTTGTTTGCAATGAGAATCGAAAATCTATACGCATCTGAATTTCTTATGGCCCAATGAAAAGCAGCAATTCACTCAAGTTGGAATGAGAAGAAAGCTTAATTGGCATGGATCCAATTTTTTTTATTTTTTTTTAAAAAGGATTAACCATTGTAGACAAATAATAGCAATATTTTTATGGGGTTTTTAGTGCAATGGTGAAATAGTGCAAGGTGAAAATAGATTAAATAATAGTATTCATTAAAGTAGAAGAAGCTTCAAAAAAACTATAGTGGAAGATGAAAACAGATTAAATAATAGGGTTTATTAAAGTAGAAGAAGCTTTAAAAAAAACTTACTTTGACGAGAGAGCGCAGCACAGGGGGGAGAGGGAGAGTCTGAGAATCAGATAAATCCTATTTG
Source organism: Platycarya longipes (assembly GCA_036559045.1). Lineage (NCBI taxonomy): Eukaryota > Viridiplantae > Streptophyta > Magnoliopsida > Fagales > Juglandaceae > Platycarya > Platycarya longipes. Next base: position 25,487,535 of record CM071801.1, read on the forward strand.
CTTCAATTTAAAATGAGTGAAAATGGAAGACGGACAAAAAGTAAAAGGGGGTAATACAAAATTGAAGTTTGAGACGTTGAGAGAGAGAGAGAGAGAGAGAGAGAGAGAGAGAGAGAGAGAGGGTGAAAAAGTAGAAAGGATGGGTGAAAATCACGTGCAACAAGCTTATTTCATCTTTATAAAAATGCGTATATGTCAAACTATAATTGGTTGGTGTAAAACTAATCTTTTACACCTAATCCTGATGCCAGCCTCTCTCTTGGAGCAACATGAAGTAAATGAGATAAAGTGAAATTTTTAAGGGCAATAGTACTGAGAGAAAAAGTTTCAATATTTTGGATGATCAAACATGTCGCATCACCAACTTGGATTTGATCACCACCATTATATGGTTCAGCATGAATGTTCAAATTTTGGAGAACATGAGTCAAGGAATTTGTAGATCCCATATCAGGTTACCAGGAAAGATCCTGAGTTGATTGTTGAGACATCACTTATGCTACTATGTTTGGAGGATTCCCTTGAGACGCGTGATCAAAGCGATGATAATATAGAAGAAGAGGGACCTCCTCTCCCACGATGTCCTCTTCCACGATCACGAGAGTTGTTGTATTGATGAGAATATTGTTAAGGGGAGCACTGTGAATTGTTTCTCCCTCCACAACCACGAGAGCCATCATTTTTTGGTTCCATATTTTATAAAGAAGACAGTAACTTCTAAAGCATTATTTTTTTTCAATTCTTAACTCAAAGTTGAGGAGATGATCAAAGTAGATAAGATTGAAACTCATCTCATTGGAGAGGTTGCCCAATAGTTGCCCATGTGTCACCATAGGATTTGATTGCCTAGAAGTATTCTAAGATGGACAAACTTCCTTTCTTCATATTTGAGAAAGCATGCCTTGTTTTCATGATTCATGCATTTGAGTGAGATGAGAACATTGTCTCTAATGTTAACCAGACTTCAGCAGATGAGAGAGGCCCACCATTTGGGCCCATATGTCTTCAAATAGAGAATACACAAGAACACTGAATACAATTTGGTTTTGATCATACCAACTGGAAAACAAAGTGGTACCATCCATAAAGCTGTAAAGTTTTTGTCCTCTTAGATAGAGAATCACCTGAGCTTTCCAAAACAAATAATTGTCTTTGGTTAGCTTAATGGTGACCAAAGTTTGCATGTTCACATGGGAGACAATGGTAGAGGTGGTATCGGACCAGTTGTGGAAGACATTTCTTACAAAAAAGAAAATAGACAATTCAAGAATGGCTCTTGATTAAAGTTTTGAATATCGTATCAGTGAGCTTTTTGATCAAGGTACTGGAATAAAATATTTTGATAATGGTACCGTTTTATGTACTATTTTGAAATAGTTTATATATAAATAAATTATATATAAAAATTATATTCCAACATAGTAATAATGCTTATAACTTTATTGAAGAATTTGAATATAACTATTTTTATGTCATGAAATATTCTAAAATTAAACATCCAAACATTTTTGGAAAACGAAAAACGAAAAGATAAAAAAAACTAGTTAAAAGTTAAAACACTATGCTATTACTGCATGCACATATTGCCAAAGACTCAAAAAGCACTGCTAGTAAGCTTTCAAGTTTCAACTCGTCAGTCCTCACGCGTGTAAAGTGTAAACACATTACTGTACATCTATGGTAGAGTCTACCTAATAATATTTTGTACAATCTCGTTTGTCCTCAAGCGGCCCGAGTCAGTAAGTTTTCAACTTTAAGAACTCTTAACATGACTACTTTGGATAAACTCTGACTCGAGTTGATGTTTTGATAAAACTAAAAATCCCAAAAGTCTTTTTTTTTTTGTTTTCATATTTGTAAAAGTCTTTGTCAACAAATGTTTTTATAAAATTACCATCCAATGATGCCACTTTACCGAATTTTACATGCCGGCCGAAACTTAAATACAAGCCAACACACTAAAAATCAGCCAAAATTGACCAATACAACTAGTATTTTTTTGGTTACGAAACACAGCTTTTTCGATAATACCAGTCACTATTCGGGTACGAGATATATCAGCCGTACTGCTGATATGGTATGATTTTCAAAACTATGCTCTTAATACTATAAAACAAAGTCAAAATATTTGGAAATGCTCTTGATACATTTGTCAAGAGAGCTATCTGCTATAAATATATGCAAGGTATGAATTGCTAAACAAATGTGGAAAGGATGCTTAATACAAGGTTGTAACAGATTCCTATAATCCATCCCTATAATCAAGGGAGAAGATTCTGTGTATTGACATGATCTAATCCCTATGATTGGGGAGAATGATATTTCAGTGATGCTATCCCTTTGAATCACCTGTATTGGGCACGATTGCAGGCTGATCTTTTGAGGATTCCTTAATACTGCTAAAGAAGATAAACATGATGAAGAAAATTCAACAACCCATTACTGAATTTGATAGCATGGATACACAACTCTAGAATGATGAACAAGTTTACAGATCGACCAATAGGTACAATATATTAATAGTTCTTGCTTACTGTTTTATTATGTCTATTCCTTCAGTCCTACATCAGCTTGTAGATGCACAAGTGACTTATTGTGCGAAATGCATGTTAATAAAAGAAAAGCATTGAAATGGTGTTAAATTGATATCTTATCTGAATCTGTATTACTTATTCTAGTATTTTTGTGAGGTTTTGTTTCAAGTTTTCTTCTGTTGTTCATTTTGACTTATTGTTTCTAATCATTATCGTTATGTTTTTTTGTAATTGTGTTGTTGGCAGCTTATGGAGACTCAGCCCATCAGAAAATTCTCCAAAATGGTCATCACTAGATCAAGGTGATAGAAATCAATTTTTTCCCGCAATTCCAACATCAAGATGTGAATAGTAGTAGCATTATATTAGTCTAATTAGTTATGATGTGTTGTTATTTATTTTGTCCATTGTAAATTAATATTTTGCACTGTGATGTAACAATAATATTATTCATTTTGCATTGTTATTTATTTTGTTCTTTATTTTATTATGACTTCCTGAATTTTTGTGAAGAGCTTATCCATGTTTGAAATTGATGATTATATTATTTATTTATTTTTTATGTGTTTGGAATTTGGAGTTTTTAGAAAGAAAAAAAAAAAGAGAGAAGAAGAGAAAAACCTTTTTGAAAAAAACTCAAGGTTGTCTTATTTGGAACCTATTAGTACAAGCCTTTTTGTTTTATTAAGTAATAGTGAGATTAGGCCCAAAGAGGAGAGTAAGCCCATGAGGTTAAAATCATTTCTTGAAAGCTCAGATAAGTAAGGGCATATTAGAAAATTCTAGAAAGAAGACAAGTTGGACACTTATCAAATTTTGATGAATGAAGAAAAGAGATGGAAAAATGCCCAAAAGGCCTAAGAAAAGCCCAAGGGAGGGCTAGCCATGGTGCTGGGCACCACATGCCCTTTGGAGTCCCTCTTGGACTTTTGTCAAGCTAAGAAACAACGTCATTTGCATTTTCAAGAAAACATCTTACTTTGGGAAAATAAAAAGATGGAAGATGGAATGATTTTGGGAGAAAATGGGTAGGCGTGTAAGAAGGGAAAGAGTGTGGGAGCGGAAGAGCTTTCTTGGAAATGATAAGCAACCCACACACTCCATATGCCATGTGTCGAGCATAGAATCAGGGTTTTAAACAAATTACTAAAGAGTACTTCTTAGGTTTTTGGACTTAAGCTTGGATTGAGGAGCGGAATTGGAAACTTGGAGATGGAATTTTCGGATATGTGAAGAAAGGATAGCCAAAAATATTATGACTAATGGTTTCCCCAATGCAATCTCATTGTAAGGGAGAGAATAAGGGAAAACTGACACGTGTTGGGCATGCATTGGAGGTTGTTTTGAAAGAAAATAGGCTATAAATGAGAGGAGCCGAAATTTGAGGGGGCTTCTCCCAACTACTTTTGTCTCTTCATTCTCTAGGGTTTTCGGCCAAGAGTGTTTCTCTATCTGCTATCATTTTCTTTCACTTTCTCACTAGCCAAACACTCATATTTGCTTTGGTTTCAAATATTTTCTACACGAATCTTTTAGGAACACAATCTACACTAAGGTAAGAACCTCTTTTTCTTATTTTTGAATCACCATATACAAGTTTGAGAAGGATTTCATCTCACTACTTTCAGCCTCAATGGTTTTTGTATACAAACACACACTTTCACTCAAAAATTAGGGTTCATATTCTTTTAAAATGGAACCCTAGGTATTCTTAAGCTTTTGGAACAATAAAAATGAGAGATTTCATTGAATAAGTTGGGTTTTAAAAATAGAAACAAAAACTAGGATTTTATCTCTTTGAGAGATTTGACCCTAGGTTTTTTTGGTGGAAGGATTGATTTTTCTTGGGAGCCAAACACCCTATTATTTCTTAAAGTCTCAGATTTAGGGTTTTCTTACGATAAATCTTGATTTACTTCTTGATTTATTTTAAGATTTCCTTTGATTATATTTCTTGGAAATTTGTAGTATAGTCTTAATCTATCTTAGATATTATTTGCATATATTGTGTAAACTTTGTTTGCTATCTTGTTTGCTTAATATTTGCTTGCTTGTTTGGTTATATTTTCTCAAGAATATGTTAAGATTTTTACCCCAATGGTTTTAAGGATACATTGATAGAATGTTGGTGGTTATTTGATGAAATATTGGAAAATGTATGACTTGATGATTTTCGACCTTAATGGTTGGATTTATATGGATTGATTATTTGATAAGTGATATGAGGTTTTGGGATCTATATGGTTCGGCTATGATGATATTTTGGGTTTAATCTTAAGTATTCAGCTTGTATAGAAGCATGATTATTCTACTAGATTTCTTGTATAACACATGGTGTTAATTCATTAACTACTATGGTATATGTTTCGGGAATACATGGTTTGAGGTCTTAGGATAAATATTTGATATTTTGATGAAAGAAAAGCATGATGGATGATATTAGGGTTTCAACTAAGGTCTTGGAAATAGCCTAATGATGTTGTTTTGATAAACATTAAGTAAATGCATAAGTTGGAAAGAAAGAAGATGAGAAAATGGATCTTGGAAATGCATGTAAAGGTTCGGCCTTGACCTCTTAGGGTTCTGGTTGGGTTTGTTTGTTATCTTTCCAAGCATAAATGATTAAGTTTCTATGAAATTAGATATGTTTGCATGTTCTAATATTTTCAATCCATGATTGGAAATGTATGCTTCACATTCTTTCAATTTCATGTGTTGCATAAGTAAGTCAAAGGTTGCATACAAGTCCATGTCACATGATTGCATGTCTTTGAGTCAAAGTTTTGAAAAGTGAAAAGTTAAGGAATTTTTATAAGAACCTCCAAAGGCTAGGATAGGGAAATGCTTTAGTGGAACTTTCTGGTCATTCAGGAGCATGTAAAGTCGAGTGAAACCCCTGAGCTGATGAAGTACAGTTTATGGACCTCGAATAACTCCTATAAGAGGATACTAAAGCAGATTCGCACCTAAATCTAGTGGGTGCTAAGAACGGTGAAGGCGAAATAAGCAAGTTGTCGTATAATTATGTGATTATGACGTAGTCACCTCGACTAAATGAGTGGTAACTAACGAGGATACACGGTGCATAGGAGAGCCTTGAGGTATTATGAAAGTCATGACAAGAACAGAACTTTAAACCTATGAATGATATAAATGACAAGAAAATATATAAAATGTTATGAACACATGTTAAAGATAGTCAAAAGAAAAAAAGAAGAAAGAAGGTCTTTTATATGAAAGTACATAATGCATATATCAAGTTATAAGCCTCATTACTCATATTTTTGCATTTGTTTGTATTTGCCTTTATATGTCTATGATATCTGTGCTTTGTTAATTGTATACTTACTGAGATTTCAAGAAATCTCACTGTGATAGTTTCCACTGTCATTCCCTTCCTAAAATGGTAGAAGTTATTGCAGGGATAGATAGGGAAGTGCGAGAGGCCGCCTCCCAAGAGAGCTCAGGAGATCCCAAAAAGCCCTAAGGGTCCCTCAGAGTACTCCGCTTACAATAGATTGCAAGAGGTCAATCAGTTTTTGAAGTTTAAGAGGATCCTGAATGAAGAAATGACTAAGCAGGACCAGTCCAACAGGATCCATAGTTAAGAGAAAAGACATATATGTCTTAGTTTACTGTCGACTTCAGATAATTTTTATTCTTAAGTTTTTAAGTGTTTAAGTTTGGATTCTCAATGGTTTTTGGGATTATGAATTCTATAACTATTTTTGTGGTGCAACTATTTATTTAAGCTTTTGGGATATTTGTACTTAGGGTACCATGTGACTTTGGCATAAATCTTATTATTTTGCCTAAATTGTTAGAAAGACTTTTCCGCTGTGATATTTATTGCATATTGCTAATAAGTTAAGTGCATTGCATACTATATTTTCATGAACGAGGGGTATATAGTCTTGTGTTATGTGTCCCCGACGCTTCAGTCTCCATTAAATCCTAAGCGTGAGCTGGGGGCGTCGACATTTATTTAAAAAAAAACATTTAAAAATGTGTTTAAATTATATTTTTTTACATCTTTTCAATTTAAACATAATGTCAGAATTTTTTGAAAAAACGCTACAAAAATAATTTTTAAATTTTGAATCAATTTTCTTTTAAAGTATTAATACATCTGAATGTTCGGTTACAATTTGGACATCCGATTTATAGCCAAAAAAGGGAAAAATCTGGATATCCATATGTGAAATTGGTTATCCAGTCGGATTATTTTCGAATTAATCCGGGTAAATAATTGCCCGATTTTTAAAATCTAAGTCTAGATCTGGTTATGGCCTGAAATATGGATCTGAATTAGGTTTTATGTTCTTATAAATAATGAATAATAGTGGAATATATAAAATTAGAAATAAAAGTAATAAATATATAATTTAAAGAATTAGTAAATAGAGTATGAGGTTGAGTCAAGAACTCACAGCTTTGTTCCACTGATTTGTAGTCTCTTTGTTGAGGGTGACAATCAGCCAGTTCTAAATCTCACCAGCCTCATGGTGACAATATGAGTTGTATATATGATCCGATTCAAGATTAACTGGATGCTTGGAGACGAAAATAAGTGAGAAATCTGTGAATAGTGGTAAAATAGTTTGTGAGTAGTAGTAAAATTGTTTATAAATAGTAACAAAATGGTTTGAGTTAAGATTTTTTATTTAGTTTTACAGAAGAAAAGAAAAATAAGAATAGAAATATTATAAAATTATAATATTATTATAATATAATTTGTTGCTACTATTTTTATTTTTGGATTTGAAAAAATTGAATATTTTTTATATTTTATTTAAAATTTTAGAAAATTGTAATGATTAGATAATAATTACATGAAAAATTTGAAGATTTGAAATCAAAAAATATCTGTGCTTGAGTGATTTTTGATTAAGAAATGAGAAGAGAAATTTCGAGATAACATAGATGAGGCTGTGAAGCATGCGACATGAAATTTTGTAGAAGAGATTTTCTAGTGAGTAGTGAGGTCAAAAACATAAGGTGAAACAACACTAGTACATGAGAATATCGATACAAAACAAGAAAAGGGCAAACGCGTGCAACTGCACATGCAGAAAGTCTTTCCTGTCCCATCTCAGAAAAGGAGTCTTGTTGATCATAGGAGCGTAGAAATGTTTTATGGTTTGTTTACTTAATTTTTATAATTTGTTTCAACAAATTTCACACAGTTATTTCTATCCTAGTTTTTATTGTTCACTTGAGTTCGATGAAGCTCAAATGGGAGATTCAGATTGATGGTATAATAATTTAGTTTGTTCCTAAATGGCTACCTTATATGATTTGTTGTTAAATGTTAGTATCATATTTTGTTACTTTATATGTCGGTTAGTGTTTACCTTTAATTATATATGACACACTTTGCTATTCGCTCCCCATCAGCACCAAATTCTAATTATGCCCTTGTGTGAGGTTGTATATCTAAAGAACAACATCAGTATTGTCTACAAAGAAAATATAAGGCAATTTTCACCACTTGCTAGTCTGACTCAGACAATTAGTAGGTGCTCAAATTATTATAAAATCAATTAAACATTAATTGATGAGACGTAATAGTAGTAATTAAAACCTTTTAGAAGGTCAAGTACTTCTGTTGCGACGTACTTCATTCAAGGTTCAGTCACATCATCAGCAAATTACCTACATGTGTGAGAATAAGGTAAAACTCGAGTTCCTTTGTTGAAATTATCAGAGAAGAACTCCCCACTACCTCATTGATGCAGAGCCCCCACCACCTGCAAATACATGCTGCACAGATGACTCCAAATGCACTCATAAAAATGCTTTTTCATTGCACACACTGAGCTGGTTGTCCTTGCATTCTTTCATTTTTTGTCTTTTACTTAGCCTATAAATATTGGATATATTTGTACAAAACACAAAAAAGGAATTATTGAATTCTTCTCTATTTGTACCATTGTTGCTTCTCTATTTTCCTTCCTTTGCATTTCATTTTTCACGCTTCTGCATCAACTTTATCATGGTACCAGAGGCTCCAAGAGTGATACAAACCAAGACTTCTGATCTTCGTCTCAAAACCACGCATTCAACAGGCAAAACCAAAACCCCCAAAATCATGAGAGCAATCCGCACCATTCTGCGAGCCCGTGTTTTATCCAACCCAGCGAAGGAGCTTCCTCACTGCTAGTTCCAGAGCTTTTGACAACCGCAAAATTTTGTCACATGTGACATGCTCTCAACATAAAAAAAAACACTCGGTTTCATCGATAGTAAACTTCCCTAACCCACTATTGTCTTTGACCCTCTTTTCATTCCATGGAAACGTTGTAATGATATGATTATTATCTGGATTTAACATTCTATTAGTTTTGAATATAGATCTACTACTGCCCTTGCCAATACTACTGCCAATCTATGGCATGACCTCTGTGAGCGTTTCTCTATTCAAAATGCACCCAGAAAAGCTATTTTAACTTTCACATAGGAGAATGATTCCGTGAGTGCCTATTATAACAAACTCAAGGAGTACTGGGATGAGCTCGACATATATGAACCAATGCCCCTGTCTACATGTGGTTCGATCAAGACCTTAACAAAATATCATCATCGCAGCCAAGTCATGCAATTTCTCATGGGACTTCAGGATTCATTCGACCACATCCGAGCTTAGATACTCCTCTATGACCCCTATCCCATGTTGAACCATGTCTTATCTTTAGTCCAGCAAGAAGATCGACGTCGCCAACTGCATTCCCTTATGCTTCCAGCACCTGTAGCCATGCTCACCAAAGGTCCAGACCAACGCCGCACTTGTAACGCCCCGGTCCCGTAGGGGTCTGAGAGTTACTACTTATCACATATACTCACATTCAACACTGTAATTATAGACTCCAAATTTCCAAATATCATATAAAACTTGGTTTGAAAATCATTTTCCTCAATATCACCAATTCCAGAAATGCTAAGTCACTAGACTACAATAATATTTTTTTACTAAATCTTATCAATGTTCATATAAATTCTCTATACTTAATCAACCATTCTTGAGTCATCTCACACAATGCCTCGTAATCTAATCCTTGACTGAAATATCCAAACTCATCTGAAAAATATTCAGAGATAAGGGGTGAGTTTAACCATAACTCAATAAGTAGAGGACATATATAAGAGTGCAAACATGAGCATTTTCAAAAGAAACTTCATATGCATGAACCAGAAATCCTTTTATTTTCATATATAGATTTCCAAAATATTATCAATAAAATAGAGCGACTTTTCAATCATTTTACATTTAGAAAATCACTATTCATTATCAAAAACGCTTTGGCACAAATAATTGTACAATCTCATCTTATCTTCATATCCGAACATGTACCATGTTTAACCCTCCGTGGTAGGGTTGTGCTATCCCCGGTGGCCAAACTAGACAGTATCATATTGTGAGACTTTCTCTTATTCGTTTTCGGAGTCTCGAGTGTGCACATAGGAAAGAAACACATACAAGACTACTTTGTTTCCAAAGTAGTTGCACTCCTACCATATCATATCATGGTGGTACCAACTATATCACGTGAATCCATATCATCATATCAAAACCATATTCCAAAGCAGATCAAACAGATAAGAATGCCAAAGATTTTCATATCCATATCATATCATGTCATGTCATATCAAATCATGTACCAAACTTGTTCATGTCATTTTTAAATACTTTAAACATTTCACATCACATAAATAAAACATTATTTTTCATACTCGCTCTTTTATGCATTTCAGAAACATGTCAATATTGCTCATGTTTACAATATGCATGATATAAACAATTTTCTCTTTTTCATATAGATTTCATGTGTAATGCAAATAATTGACCGAGATTATTTTTTTTAAATTCTCATTTATAACAAAAATATGCAAAGTTTTCAGAAATTCAACCTCGGTTTCAGAGTTGGTGTAAAGCCAAGTATAGGAACCCTGCTTACCTGGACTTCTTAACTTTCCTTAACTTTTCTTAAGAATGCTGAATCAAATCATCCGTCACCTATAAAATATTCACGTAGTTCATTAAATCCAGCTGAACACATACTTCGCATTTAAACTTGAGATATGAAAAATTCGTCATCTTCCTTTAACATCTAAACGTCATCTTGAAAACCAAACCTCCCAAAATATTTTAGATTTACTAAATTCTTCCGAAGTCCTAAAATATTATAAATTCTCTAAAACCTTGATTTTTACTTAATCCAAACCCCTTAATATCCCAAAAATCTCCAACTAAAACATTAAAAGTCCTACTTATAAGTAATTGAAATCCGACTATAAATTATAAAACTATAACATAATTATTTCAAATCTATAAAAAAAATAAGAAAGCATTATTCACTACCAGAACTCATATTTTAAAAACAATATATTATTACTAAAATAATATAGTTCAAATCTCTATTTATTTTCTTTATATGATATACATAAATAAAATAAAATACTTACCAAAAATAAAACTCAATTTAACTGAGACCCATGTAGAGGGTGTTTTAGTAACAAAGGAACATAAATGCATGGTCCTATATGAGAAACACTAAAACACAAGGGCACGGAAGTTTTAAACCCCGGATTTGTGACCAAGCGGTAAAGGGGTGCTCACTGAGGGGAAGAGAACTACAATGGAAATGGGTGAATGGGGTGACTACGCCATCAAGTTGGGCGGCTGCGCAACGAGAGATGTTGGTGGCTTGGGGTTGTGCGAGGGGTAGGGGCTAGCGGTGTGGGGTGGCTGAGTTGTCGCTCATGGTGGGGGATAAACTTCCCCTGTTTCGGGTGGTACAAAACAGAGCACTAGTTGTAGTGCTTCTCGGTTGCTGGGCAAGACGGTGATCTACGGTGATGCAATAGCAGTGCTTGGTGCGAGATGGTAGCAGTGTGGAAAGTGCTCTGTTTCGGAGAATAAAAACAGGGGCGGAATTTCTTTGGTGTTAACCGAAAGGCATGAGGCTCACAGTGGTGTTATCCGGGGTGGGTTCACGATGCTTGGGAAAGGTTGTTAGGTGGTGGTGCCTATTGGCTGTGATGTGGTGCATGATGGTTCGTTCGAGCATGTGAGGCAGTAAACGGTGGGGGGGAGGGAAACGGAATGGCTGTGGTTGTTCTTGGTGCATGATAGTGAGAGAACGAGAGAAGCTTGGGTAGACAATTAGACCCGGCTTTGCTCTATTTTTAGGTGCATGAAACAGAGGCTTTTTGATTTTATTCACGGTGGCTGTGACTTGGCAGATTAGTATGGAGTAGAATGAGGCTGTCTTCTTCCCGCGAGGAACACTGTGACTGGTTGTCCGTGAGATCTACTTTCATGGTTCCAAGAGCATAAGATGTTGTTTTTACAGTGAAATTCACAAGAGAATCTGATAGAGGTGTTAGGCGTAAAAATAAAGAGGATGGAGATGAACCCGTCTGGTGGGTAGAACAAAAAAATAAAATAAAGAAATAACTACTGATATGAGGCGAACGGGAGAGAGAGAGAGAGTCTGTGGAGAAGTGGACGAAGTTATCGAATATGTATAAAAGTACGGAGATTACTATACACAGAGAATAGTTGCAACAGAAGAAAGATATTGTGCAGTTATGGGAGGATAGTTATAGGAGAAGTTAGAGAAAATGAAAATGCATCTTTCCATTCGGTTTGCTGTTGCGAGATGGGGGATGGTTGTATGCTGCATGCTGCGAAACTTACGTGCATGGAGGCCAGTGATTGCTGCTGATTCTGCTGGATGGGCGTTAGCCAGGTAGAATGGTGAGAACCGTCGGCTGTGAGTTTGAAAGTGAGGAGAAAGCGAACATTTAAAATAATGAAGAGGAATCGCATAAGGAGGAATGAAAGGATGCGAGTGGAGAAACTTTCGGCAGTTGGGAGATAAAAACGGGAAAATAGAGAAACTAACGAGAGTGGGAAACGGAAGAGAGAAAACTGTAAGATGGGAAAGAAACTCACGTAACGGTGTCGTACCGGGGCTTTAAACTTGGGGCCTAGAGTGCCTTTGAAGCCGGATATTACAGCACTTCAACCTCACTCTGGGACAAACTCTACTGCTTCCATTGACACATCTCTAGACACACCTTGGAAAGATGTTTCAAGGCCAACCCTGGCCTCCCCGTCTGCTCACATTGCCACATTCCGGGCCATACAAAAGAAAAATGTTACAAACTCATTGGCTTTCCTCCCGGACACAAACATTATTTCAAAAATAGAACATTTGCTAATCAAGATTCTCTTGAACAGGAACAAGTCAATCATGGTCCGATCATCACTCAAGAAAAATACAGCCACATCATCGCTCTACTCTAAAAACAAACCTCTTCCTGTTGCCAACCAAGTCCAAATCTCCTCTCCTACAGTCGATCTCCTATGTCTAGTATTGATTCTTGTTTAGCTACACAGCACACTAATCCACCATGGATCATCAACACTGGAGCAACAAATCATGGTTTGAAGTCCACATTTTTTCACTACTATCACTATTGTAGCTTCATAAGCAATTGGATTACTCAATGGTAATTCTGCAGCAGCTACCCATGTTGGAAAAGCCCGTTTGACACCTACACTCACTCTAAAAAATGTGCTTTGTGTTCTAATATTTTCTTTCAACATCATTTTTTCAAAATCTTTGCCTCACGGCTCCAATTGTTGTCTCATTTTTTTTTTCTTCTGATTTTTGTTACATTCAGGACCTTTCCTCATGGATGACGACTGGATATGATAAAGTCAAGGAGGGCCTCTATCAATTCCAACATCAGAAAAGTTCACCTACTGCTTTTACTTCACTTCGTCAACTCTCTCTTGTTTTAATTTGGTTAACACTGATGTTATTTCCAACTGATGAATATACCTTATGGTAGTATTGGTTGGGACTTTGCTCTATGACTAATCATGTTTTAAATGAAATCCACAATGTTGGTGATCGCTCTAAGCTCAAAGAAAAACCTCGATGTCGTTTGTGCACTTGCCAAACAACATTAGTTGCCTTTTTCTACTAATCTTAGCCGTGCAACAAGAATCTTTGATCTCATTTTGGTTGATATTTGGGGATCAAATCAAACACAAGCTCATGATGGTTCAAAATACTTCATTACTATTGTGGACCAATTTACCAAATGTACGTGGATTTACATGCTAAAAGCAAAGTCTGAGACAAGAATCACCTTTCAAAACTTTTATCTACTTGTTGAAAATCAATTTGAAGCCAAAGTGAAAACTGTCCGCATCGACAGTGGTGTTGAATTTCAAATGCCAAATTTCTGTCATTCCAAAGGTATCCTTCACCAACTCACATGTGTCGCCACCCCATAAAAAAATGCCTTAGCCAAATGCAAACATCAACGCATCTTGAATGTGGCAAGAGTCCTAAAGTTCCAATCTGGTTTATTCATGAAGTATTGGAACGAGTTTGTTATAAAAATGATGTATCTAATTAATTGAACTCCTACTCTAACTCTTGATTACAGATCTCCAATTGAGATATTCTATAAAACATAGCCTTCATACTCCCATCTTCGTGTTTTTGGAAGTCTGTATTTTACTTTTTGGAAGTCTATAAGTGCATATTTTTAGGATGTCCATACGGAGTTGAGGGGTACAAATTGCTTGATTTACATGCCAATCAGATTTTTATTTCCTGTGATGTTGTCTTCCACGAAAATCATTTCCCTCTATATATAAAAACTAAATGACACAACCAATGATTTCATTCATGCATCTTCCCTAACAGAAAATTCCAATGCATGCTGAGCCCCTTCACTCAAACATTCCAATCCATGTCAAGCCCCTTAACTCCTTCACACCCTCAACAGAAGACCCTACACATCACTTGTATTATATGCCTATTTTCAAAGAACAACATGACATGTCTACTGTCTCTGATGTTACTTCTTCTCAGAACATCCCGTGTAGGTCAACTATGACCCGAAGAGCATCTGCATACTTGCAAGATTTTCATTGTCAACAGGTTCTTGCGCTTCACCCTTCAAAGTCGGCATCCAACAAGGCTCAAGGTTCATCTCCATCCAACTCTAAAGGTTCAAAAGTATCCTATCCTTTATCTAATTCCCTCTCCTATGACTCTATCTCGCATGTTTTTAAGGTTTTTACCCCTTCCATCTATTTACATATTGAACCAACATCTTATGCCCAAGTTATACAAAATCCAATTTGGTGTGAAGCAATGAGAGAAGAGCAAGATGCTCTTGAACATAATGAAACTTGGACCCTTGTTGACTTGCCTCTGGACAAGAAAAAATTGATCGACTTTCAAGATACTATGTCTTATTGAAGTGGCAGAAATTAAAGGATGGGATCTTCAACAACTAGACATGAATGCCTTCCTTTACAATGAGCTCGATGAAGAAATATATATATGCGCCTACCTCCTGGCTATCCCTCTTCAAACTTGAACAAAGTGTGTCGACTACAAAAGAGTCTCTACGGCTTGAAGCAAGCTTTGAGACAATGGAATGCAAAGCTCTCCTCTTCCCTGATTGAGTTTGGATTCATACAATCCAAAGCGGATTACAGCTTGTCCACCAAATCCACAAAAGAGTCTCTACGGCTTGAAGCAAACTTTAAGGCAATGGAATGCAAAGCTCTCCTCTTCCCTTATTGAGTTTGGATTTTATACAATCCAAAGTGGATTATAGCTTGTCCACCAAGTCCAAAACAACATCATTTGTGGCACTCCTTGTTTATGTAGATGACATAGTGTTGATAAGCTCAGACACTCAATTCACTACTACCGTGAAGAAGTTCCTTGAAACAAAATTCAGAACTAAAGATCTTGAAAGTCTTAAGTATTTCTTGGGCATTGAGGTGGCGCACACAAGAGGAGGCATCCAACTTTGTCAAAGGAAATATGCCTTGGACATCCTTTCTGAAACTGGGCTGTTAGGAGCCAAACGATCCTCTATAGCTACCCATGGAACCAAATGTAAAATTGAGCAAAGATGAAGGAGAATTGCTGCAAGACTCAGCTTTGTATTGAAGTTTCATAGGCAAGCTTCTCTACCTTACAAGCACTAGACCGGAACCAAGTCAAAACGTGTATTTATTGAGTCAATTTATGGAAGCTCCTCGAATTCCTCATTTTAATGTAGTCCTCAAAGTCATTAGATATGTGAAAGGAACTCTAGGACAAGATCTCTTCTTTCCTACCACTTCAAAATTGGAACTCATTGTCTACTAAGATGCAAGTTGGGTAAGTTGCTCCGATACAAGACACTCTACCACCTGTGTCTTGGAAGTCAAAAAAACAAAATATTGTATCTTGATCATTAGTAGAACTCGAATATAGGATCGTGGCATCCGTGGGTTGCAAACTCACATGGATTCGATAACTTTTCGTTGAACTGCATTTGCCAATTTTTAAGTCTAGCAATCTTACATTGTGACAACTTGGTAGCCATAGACTTTGCTGCAAATCTCGTCTTTCAGGAGAGGACAAAGCACACTCAATTAGATTGTCATATAATTCGAGATAAAATTGTTGAAGGACAAGTTGTGATGGCTCTTATTTTCTCTCATCACCAATTAACCGATATATTCATTAAGCCTCTTCACTCCTGTTTCCACAGAACACTTATTCAAGATGGAAGTCATTAACATATGATCTTCATCTTGCAGGAGGATGTTGAAATTATCAGAGAAGGACTCCATGTTGAAATTATCAGAGTAGGACTCCCCACTACCTCATGATGGGGAGCCCCCACCACCTTCAAATACACGCAAATGACTCCAAACACACAGAAATTAAAAATGTTGTTTCGTTGCACACAAAATGAGCTGTTGTCCTTGCATTCTTTCATTTTTTTTTCTGTCTTGTACTTAGTCTATAAATATTGGATATATTTGAACAGAACACAACAAAGAAATTATTGAATTCTTGCATTCACACCATTGTTGCTTCTTTGTTTTCCTTCCTCTGCATTTCATTTTTCACGCTTCTGGCCAATGATTGACACATATATATAAAGAAGAAACTCTACTCATCATTTCTATACTATACATTTGCTTTTTCTTTTTTCTTTTTTTTCCTTAATAAATTTCTGATGTAAGAATGATTAATAAAAGTTTTCATATTGAAAACAAAAGGACTACATATATACGAGAGTATTCTATTTCTGCAAATTAAAGGTCTTACCTTAAGAAAATAAAAATGACAGCCCAAAAATCTCTTATTACAATGATCTTTTCACAGTCCCAAGTACGTCGTTGAATCTTTTGTTTTTAAAATAAAAATGGAAAAAGGAAAAGTAAATCTTTAAATAATTAAACATGCATTCATCTTGTCACAATTCTTCCACATTAAGTAATTGTAATATATAACATTACTTTCGAATCATTCCATCAAATATATTTTTGTATTGCAATTAAGTCCATTTATAAACTTAGTGATTTGTATAATCACACAAATATAGGAGTTTCCCCCCTCTTTTTTGGGGCCCAAGTAATGCAACTGAGATGTAAAATATGGGAATAGGACCAGAATGCCTAGCCTAGCACAAACAAGCCTGTCGGCGCAACCTATACAGGAATCAGCAGAGCCAACTCTCGGAGGGGCTAGGCTAGACCTATGGAGGAAGATCTCCCGATGCAACCTCCAAATTGGAGCATACTATAACGGGGATGTGACTTACCGCCATGTGGATCCCCCAAATGGCATAAGACCCATGAGTAATAGTCCAAATAGGACAATAGAAAGTAAGGAGAGTCCTTGATCTTCTAACAAGAAGACATCGATAGACCACCCAGATGCCTGCAAAATAAAGCAAGTTACGAAAATACTCTGCATTAATGGCACTATAATCCGGACTACATATTGCATTAATGACGACGTCATAAATGCCACTTTGTATTAAAGGACTATTGAAAAAAAAAAAAAAGAATAGTTGAAAGAATATGGGCCCCACGAGGACAGACACAATTTGTCCCCTAGGCAACCAATATAAATAGCAACTCTAGATACGAGGAAGCTCTTGGGACTCTCTCTCAATTATTTATAAGCTTCCAAAATATGACACTAACTTAGACATTGGAGACTGTCTGACCTCACCAAACACTCTTCTTCATTTGTGTAGATTCAGCCCAAAAGATTTGAGTTGCCCGGACTTGGACCAAAGGCATAAGAATTAACACGACGTCATTAGCACATTTCATTTAATCAAATAAGGTTCATATTTATGATCTAATTGATGTTTCTTTAACCAACTTTATAATAAATTTAGAGTTGAACTTCTTTTATTTGCCTAACCATGGCCCAATTTTTTAGCATATACCAACCGTCCTCATAATCATTTCCACGCAAGGCAATAAAATATTATCAAGTTTGTGACTATTGCATTCCAAAGGGAACTCGTTTGTTTGTGAATATGTGGTAGTTGCATCTAGAGCCATGGGTTTGGCACGACCCTGATGACTTCTTGCACGAAAGGTTTCTCTCAAGCCATGTAAGTATGGAGGCCTCAGGTCGACATTTTGAACTCATACAGCCATTTGGGTCCGGAAGAAAGATCTTGACATAGAGACATGATTGCCTTGCAAGTACATATATGCCTCCAAGTTGTCTTCACTCTGCACCTTTCTTCCAAACTCTATGATCAGATGCCAGAAAGACGGTTAAACTATATATGATGCCTGCGTGCCTAGAATATGATCAGTATCTGTTTTTCAGTAAGGTTGTGCAACTTGTTGGGCATTTAGTATGCGGTCTTTTTGTTGTAATTTCTTGTCTTGAAAATGCTTCTAAAGCCATTGATAACATAAATATAACAAACATAAACGTAATTTCATTCTCGATTGCAAAATATATATCCCTTATCTATTTTGAGTTTTTTGTCCTTCTAAAAGAATAAAACCAGAAAAAAAAATACAGTACCATTCATGTTTATTGGGTAATTAATGCAGAACTTCATCCGAAAAAAAGTCAAACTTATGCCATTAAGGGTCATTCATTATGTACAATATTAGAAATAGCATTTTGTTTCTTTAATTACTTTTATTTACTTTAAGCTTATGTTAGAGCACTTAAGTATTTAAATGTAATTTTCCCTCCATGTATGAAATTATAAATACTGGAACCTTCATTTGATGTAAATACAGTAATCAGTACAATTCATTTGCTCTGTTATTCCTCAACAAACCTCAAATATAAATCATAACATGGTATGATCAGTTTGAATTACACAATTCCCGTGCAAAACTCATCATGACTACTCATTCCGATTTGTCTGTATCCTCGTCTTCATTTCTTCATTAGAAATATAAGCTCAAGGACATGGGGTCTTTAAAGTATTTTTTTGGGCTTATAAATTGAAAGAAATAGATCTTGTCTATCTCTTTCTCAAAGGAAGTAGGCGTTAGATATTTTATCAGACACTAGATTCATAGGTTCAAAACCTGTTAAAACCCCAATGCAACAACATCTCAAGCTTTATCGGGTTGGTGCTTTCCTTCTAGAGGATCCAAAATTTTATAGAAGATTGGTGGGGAGACTACTATATCTTACCACTACTAGGCCCGATATCACCTTTGTAGTCCATACTTTGAGTCAATTTATAGATTCTTCTCCTTTACCTCATCTCCATGCAGCTTAAAGAGTGTTACAATATCTCAAAGATTCACCTGGCCAAAAATTATTTTTCCCATCCAATTCAAATCTCCAATTGTATGCATTTGCTGATTCAGACTGGCCTTCCTGTCAAGATACTAGAAAATCCATTATTGGATTTTGTGTTTTCCTTGGATCCATCACTCATCTCATGGGGAAAGGAAAAGCAATGTACAGTCTTTCAATTTTCAGCTAAATCCGAATATCGAGCTATGGCTAGTACTATTTGTGAAATCGTTTGGTTACTTTCATTGCTACATGATTTACAAGTTCAATTTACTCAAGCAGTTGCTCTTTACTGCAATAACAAGGCGACTATTCACATTGCAACTAATCATATGTTTCATGAAAGAACGACACATATAGAAATAGATCTTCATTTCATTCAAGACAAAGTTCAAGCAGAAGTTGTAATGCTTTTCTATGTCTCTTCTCAACATCAACTAGCGGATTGTTTTACAAAACCTCTCAATTTTTACTTATTTTCATCCTTAATATCCAAGTTGGGATTGATCAATATCTATACTCTAGCTTGAGGGGGGTATGAGAAATAGCATTCTGTTTCTTTAATTACTTTCATTTACTTTAAGCTCATGTTAGAGAACTTAAGTATTTAAATGTAATTTTCCCGCCATGTATGAAAGTATAAATACTGGCACCTTCATTTAATGTAAATACAATAATCAATACAATTCATTTGCTCTGTTTTTCCTCAACAAACATTGAGTATCAATTTTAATAGTAAGAAATGCCATTTTTATTTTATTTTTCATTCATATAGTATGAGTGCATTTATCATGTAATGGTGATGAGGATGAGTTTTGAGAAAAACTCTTAATGAAATTATGTAGCTGTTATGAGTGGGGTATAAGAATTACAAGAGTATCCTTGATATATTTCACCTATATGAGTGTGAGAGTGGGGCCGCTCCCTATGAGATTTTGGTTTTTCTCAAATACACTCATCAAACCGGGGTAAGCACAAGGCCATAATGTGCTAGCTAATAAAGCTTCTGTCAACATCTAGATTTTTATGTGTGAGTAATAATTCTTTATTTCTCTCAAATAGTCATAGTTAAGTCTAAGACCACTACTGACTTTGAAGTAAATGTATATAAGTAATAGGAGTTAACTCTCCAACCCTCAAGGACCAAGCCATTACAAAAGTAAAAGAAAATTAGAGACTGAGCAAAATATAATAATAAAAAAGGTTTATAAGATAATAGTACCCACTACATGAGGTATCAAATTATATTAATTTAGATTTCCTTTTATATGATCGAATGCAACTCCTTTTTTGAGCAACTCTTCAAATAATTAACTTACATTTCTTCTATAATATATAAGACATTGAGAATTCCCTTATTATCATGTCATATAAAGTGTTTATATAACTATAGTCTGATTTGAAAGATAAATTTTAAAATTTGAATATTACAAGTCAAATCTTTCCATTTAAATGATATAAAATAGTGTGCTCTAGACATTGCTTGAGATGAGAATAATAACTCTTATGTTATTAACATATAAGCATTTTCCAATTCCATACAACAAAATACAACTACAAAAAAAGGCTGCATTCTAACTACCAAACAAGTTGCACATACGTACTAGCTGAAAGCAGATTATTCTAACAGCCAAGCATATATAGTTCGAATGTATCTCTAGCATTCATAGAGTTTGGAAGAAAGGCGCGGAGTGAGGACAACTTCTAGGGGATTTGCCCTGGTCAAGGTGATGCCTAACCCCTCACTCATGTCCACTGGCTTGTTCAATGGCGCTGTTAAGTCAAATCCTTGAAGAAAACGAGCTAGTGTCAATTGCGATACTTGCAAAGCAAATTTGTCTCCAGGACAAGATCTTCTTCCAGACCCAAATGGTATGAACTCAAAATGTTGCCTTAAAGTATCTATACTTTCATGGCTTGAGAGAAACCTCTCAGGCAAAAATTCATCAGGCTTCTTCCAAACCCTTGGGTCGCGATGCAACTTCCACACATTCACAAACAAACGAGTTCCCTTTGGAATGCAATAGCCACAGACTTGACAATCTTCCATTGCCTCGTGTGGAACTGATAAAGGGGCTGGTGGGTATAAGCGCAAGGATTCTTTGACTATGGCTTGGAGGTAAACCAGATCTTTAATATCGTAATCTTCCACCCATCTATCCCTTCCAACTTTGAGATCTAGCTCTTCTTGGACACGCTTCAAATCATGTTTATTGTTTAATAATAAGGATATGAGCCATGTCAGATTAATAGAAATTGTGTCAGAACCACCTAAGATGAGAGTCTGCAACATGAAAATAGGGCCATAGTTAGCCAAAAAAAAGAAATTATATTAAGCTGCAAGTTTATTAGAAAATGGGCTAAAGAAACTTCAATTAGCTCATAGATAAGAATCTAATTTAATTTGATTAAATAAGGTTTGCAAATATTCTATCTACCAATTTTGTAAATGTGGACTTAATTGCAATTTGGAGAAATGTTTGATGGAATGATTTCAAACTTATCTTATGCAGTACTACACTCTCGTCACACTTCAACCACATCCAACTAATATAATATTATCTTTCAATAAAATTTAATTAATATTTGACAGAAAACCTTACTATTTGGCTTACAAAAACATTACTAACAGTTTAACATTATACATACCATTGCAGTTGCCTTGATAATGGTTTCTCGGGTATGACCAAACATGGAATCCTCCTCAATTAATGATAGCATGACATCAATAAATTCTGGCTGATCATGGCTTTGCTCATCATTCTTGATCAGCGCCCTCCTCGCAGTATGCTCTTCAACCCAACTTCCTACTAGAGAGTCAACTTCCCCTGCAACACGCTTCATAGATTTCACTTGGCCCTGCAAATCAATCCATCTAAGAAATGGAATTAGATCAGACAAGAGAGGAGCTCCAGCTAAATACATGAATTCACTTATAGTTTTCCATATTTGTGCTGCCTCCCCATCATTTCCACCATTGGCGTAATCAAAATACCTCTTTCTCGCTATAATTTTAGTGATTATATTCAAGGATAGGCCCTCAATCCATTCACTAATCACAACCTTGACTGGGTTGTGTTCATTGCTCCTGCAAACAAAGTATAGATTTTTAACCAAAGTATCCACCTATGAGACAAACACATGTTTGAGCTTCTCAAGCCGGCGACTGGAGAGGAGTTCTGATACTACTAGCTTTCGCACCTCACTCCAATATGATCCATAAGTGGAAAACCCAAATCCTGCATAGTCATAACCAAGGTACTTTCCCTGGCTAGACATGGGGCGTGCAGCCAAAACCCTATCATTTATGGTGAAGCACTCCTTAACTGCTTCATGACTGCTTATCACAACTCCAGGTTTCATCCCAAACCGGAATGTGAAGATGGGACCATGTTTATCAGCAATGGGAGCCAAGGTTCTGGCGATTGTGTTTTGGGAACGAAGTTGATGAAGGTGGCCAATAATCGGCAAGGCACCCGATGGTTCTGGGGCTAACATACCCTTACTACCATGACTTCCAGTTTTCACTTTCCACAGATTGTACAATAGCACCAACACTAAAACCCCTGCAATCGCAAGTAAATGAGAAATGAGTTCCATGGTACTGTTGGGATGAACTTTTGATCCACTTCAGGTTTTGTGGCTTCTAATGCTCAGCTTCCGATAAGATATATGTGGGTGTATGTTTTTGTGGAGGTATTTGACTTCTGTACCCCCAAGAATGATTAAAAGTAGCTAAAAATATTAATGGAGGTGCAGTAAATATTTTCGTATATACTCATTTTTTGGAATAAGTTTTTGTGGTTTTATTCTGATCTTTTGGATTATTGGTATGTAATTGATTAATAAGAATTTATTTTATATGAAAATTCATGTAATGACAATATTTTTCCCGTCAAAAATAAGGAAATAAGGGTTTATCAATGAAGTCTAGAGGTGCCTTCCACAATAATAATAATAATAAAAAATAAATAAATAAAGAATGGCTCATGCTGACATTTTGCTGCCTATGTACGTGCTACTGCTTTTTATTTTAACGAGATAGGCATGTAGGGGTGTTATTAGAGGATTCGATTTGTGAATTGAACATGGAATGAGTGGGTTTGAATTTATTATAAATATTTCTCTTATAAATATCTTTGGATCAAAAGGAGCTGATTTGATATAACATTATTAATAAAAGGTGTAATTGGCCGAGAGGATCACCTTGCAAAATTAGCAATCAATTCTTATACACCATAAGAAAAAGGTTTTTTGTGACACCCGAAATTTGCCACAAAAGCCATAAAATTGTAGAGTTTATTTTTTATTGCATCAATAGCAATAATTATCAGTGTAATTAGCAATTTCAATGGATCTAGGTATAGTTTAATTATTCTTTTTGTTTAATATATATATATAGCAAAAAGCATAGATATATACCATATATATTATATGCTCATTTGATCTCATGAGAACATATCATTTACTACAATATTTGTAATACCCGGGCCCAAGCCCACTGCCCAGGCCCAGGCTCAGGCTCGACCCCGAACCGTTTTAGTCCAGCCTCAGGACGTGCAAAATGACGTCGTTCCCATCAGGTAAACGTTAAACCCTCCCAACTCTGTTTCTTCCCTTATTTCTCGCCCTCACCCCGACGGATCAACCTCCTGTTTTCCCTGCCTTCTTTCGCGCACAGGCCTCCATGTTTCCGGCGGTTTCCTTCTTAGGTGGAAGCTATCTCTCTCCCTTCCTCTTATCACGTCCTATTTCGGTGTTACGGACCTAATCACTCGCTAGGCACTCTTTCTCTACGGTCTCTACATTTTCCTGCTTGGGTCTCTCTGCCGACTTTTTCGAGTTCTTTTCATCTGCACTTTCCATTGGTAAATCTTCTAAATTCTTCACTTTCTTTCTTACGATTTCTTCTATCCATAGGGTACGGTCCTGGAGCGTTTAATTACTGAAGAACTCGCATGTTTCCTATAGGCAAGTCGAGTTTAGAGGAAGCAAGAATTTGATCTGTGGCCCCTGTTTTCGTGCTATTCACTCTTCAATTCCAAGTAAGATCATAGAACTTTAGATGTGTGCTTGTCCCAGATAAAATATGTAGAGAAATCCCGTTATTCATTGAACCTTTTTTTTTTGGGTATTTCGGTAGCTGCCCAAAAATTTATGATGAGATTTTCCTTGCTGTCCTGTTTTGCTCTTATTGTTAGTTCAGAGTGGTTCAGGTTGCTGTTGTTTGAAGATACTTTGGGTCCTTTGTTGAGAAAATTCTTACAAGTCCTTGGTGGTGTTATTTAAATTTTATCACTTGGATGTTGCAAGTTTATGAGTTATTGGTTGAGAGGATTATTGGTGGCTGATGATGTGAAATAAAGAATTATTTTCCAAGGTATTTTGGAGTTATTTGAGATGAATACGTAATGAGCTGGAATAATGAATTTGTTGGAGACAGTATTCATGCTAATAAATGATTTTGGGTGGCTGGCTGCTTGGAAATTGTTTTCTAGAAATTATGAATTTAGGCAGACAACGTTGTTAGCTTATAATTTTTCAGATTTAAGCCTTCGAGGAGGTCATTAACATAAATGAATTTATTTTTATGAATAGGTAACGAAAATTTTAGAGATCGGACTCAAAACTTTGACTATACGCTTCAAGAGTCAGATAAGCGGGGTTCCTATGCTAGATTTGCATAAAACGAAAAATGATTTGAGGTTGGTTTCATAAAATGTGCATGTTCTACTTTTAAAAGAAAAACGTGAAAAACAACCTCAGTATATGTTTTCTGCATTCGCTCATGAAAATTTATATGATAGAGAAAATTTCTTTTTGACATGAAATATGTAGACATGAGCAATATTTGACATGTTTCTGAGATATGCATACGAGCGAACATGAATTTTGATACTTCCATGTACATGTGAAATAATATGTTTTTGTTTTGTTTCTGGCTTATATGGAAACGGATAAGAAAGTGAAAAACACGTGGCTTAATATGATATGTATATGGAGAATCTTTGGCATACTTATCTGTTTGTCTTTATTTCTGAATATGGTTCTGATATGATTATATGGATTCATGTGATATGGTTGGTACCACCATGATATGATATGATAGGAGTGCAATCACTTTGGAAATAAAGTGATCCTTTTATGTGTTTCTTTCCTATGTGCACACTCGGGGCTCCGAAAACGAATGAGGAAAAATCTCACAATATGATACTACTTGGTTTGGCCACCAAGGATAGCACAACCCTACCACGGGGTTTAAACATGCTATATGTTTTGGAAATGTTGATGAGATGTTACAGTTATTTGTGCCAAAGTATTTTTAGTTTTGAAAAGTTGGTTTTGTGTATACTTTATGAAAAATAAAGATTCGCTCAGTTTTTGTTGGTTTATAAGTTTTGGAGTTTGTTTCCTTGAAATAAAAGTTTTTCTGTTACATGCATAAGAGTTTTATTGAAAATGCTCATGCTTTACATACTAGTATAGGTGTTTTGCTTACTGAGTTGTGGATGAACTCATCCCCTTATCTATATACATTTCAAATGAAGTGGAAGTCTCGACTGAGGACTAAGATTAATATGTTGGGACCAGGATAAGCGGTTACCCTTTGGTTGAAGTGAAGACGACATTTATTGATTTGTTACGTTATTTAGCATTAATAGATCTGAGTGTTAGTAGAATATTTTTATGGGGAGTTTGTGGACTCTATGTGATGGCATTATTTTTAAATGTATGAACTTTGTGGATATTTAGGATTTGATTGTCTTAAGAATTTGGAGATGAGGAATTATTGTGGATTATAGATAAAATATTTTGATATGGTATTTGTAGATGAAAACAGGTCAAATCAAACAGGTTGATTTTTAGGACTCCCTACGAGTACGGGGTGTCACAATATTACTGCCAGGTTTTGAGAGAAGGACTCATAGAAATATACCATCTCACTTGTGGGGATTGTTGCGACAATGACTCATCAGAATTATTCATCATGTAAGTCTTTCTAACCCTTAATAACCATCAAATATTCAGTTATGTAAGAGGAAATACAAAGTTGAATAATTCTGATGCTACCATGATTATTTTTATAATATCTTGGTAAAAAGATGTTTAGCATAAATGTTTGGTAATTGGAAACCAAAAGAGAGAGAGAGATAATTATTTTTCATTCACAGAACTTAGTCCAAGACTACCAATCTACATTTGTTTACATATGGACACCCATGTCGTCAGCATTAATCATTCTGCTCCATGACTAATATACACATTGTAGAGTTTATTTAAAGAGTAGTGCTAGGGGCAGAGACGTTTGTGCAGGAATGCGCAGGAACGGCTTTTAAAACGTTTTTTTTTTTTTTTTTCTTTTTTTGAAAAGGGTTTACACGTAATTTACAATTAGAAAAAAATAAAGAACTCCAGTTCATTTCGACGCAGTTGGCACATTTCTCTTTAGTACTCAGTACTCCTTTCGAAACCCAGTCGGCACATTTCACTTCTCCCTCATTTCGACGCAGCAGCATCATTTCATTCATCCGTTCGTCTCTCTCATTTCGATTGAGTAGTAGCATTTCGTTCGTCTGTTCGTCTACCTCATTTCGTCTGTTCGTCTACCTTGTTTCAACCTCTATAACTATTATTTGTATGGACAGAACAAAATCCCCTCCATTACAGAATCTAAGTAGCAAACTGGCAATACTCAATGGCTGTTTCCCTTATTATTTGAATTCAAAGCAAACAAGGCAGCTCATAATTTAAGAAAAATTGCTCATAATCCAAATTCGGTCAAGAACAAAACGGAATCAACTATCGAGAGAGAGAGAGAGAGAGAGAGAGAGTACCTTCACGGCAATGCTCAAGGGTTGTTTCTCCTGCTATTATACCTGATAATTTCACGAATTCTTCAAGAATTTTAAACCTGAAATTTCTACAAATCGTATGAATGCAGAGACAGCATAGGGACGATGGAGGACGAAGCACAGCACAGGGAAGATAGGAGATTGTGGAGGGAGAGAGTGAAATGAAGAGAAATAAAAAAGGCACCGTTTAATTTAGGTGCGAAGCACACCGTTTAATTTTCCCTGCACAATACCTGCGCAAATGTTCCTGCACTTAGCATTTTCCTTATTTAAACTCTACAACCACAAACTCCATGCATTACTGCACAACAATCAGCAATGACCAATATATAAACTCCAATTGCCAAATATGCATGTAACTTCTGTACTGCTCATATACAATATATATATAGAAACTGCATGAAAATGCTTTTCATATATTTATTGGCATAATCTAATACATTAACATATGTACCAAATGTATACAGGTTTATGCACTTCCAACCCCCTCTCTCTAAGTTGTGTACCAATGTGGTTGACATTTTTGTAAATATATAGCTTTCACCTTGTGTACTAAATTGTGAATATCTAAACATTAAAGATATGCCTAAAAACTTATGTATACCTAAAGATATCCCACCAAACACTTCAGCTATTAGGAAAACATGCGTATCAAGAAAAAACTATAACACTAACACCTTATGGAAGAGCTCATCATCAATAGTAGCATGGGAGAACTTTCCAAAGCCTAAGGAAAAAATTAAGACAGTTTTGCCTTAAAAGGTTTAGATTGTGGCAAGCATGAAAAATAAAAAATCTGTAGCATCGATAGTAATTATGGCACTAGCAGGCAACTAGCAATAGCAGCTTACATGGAAACATTTCCCTTGCAACTGAAAAAAGTTCAAAACACTACAAACTAAATAATAGGGAGATGTATGAACCTTGTTCATTAGGCAATAGCAGCTTATATGGAAGTTCATTTCCCTTGAGAAGGTAATCATCACATATTACATTCTATCTAGTGAAGATTCTTCTAAAGCTTTAAAATCCACTGCCTGCAACTGCAAACACACACCACAGAGACTTAATAGACAGCTGTTGTTAACGACTTGCAGCCACAAATCAGGATATATAGAGATTTTTTTTCCCCTGATCTATGAACTGTTTTTAATGCATTCATCTTCAGGATTGTCCAGAAACAACAACAAGACTAAATGTATAATAGAAACCTTCTGAAAGGCATTTTTAAGTTCCATTCTATTCCTTATCAGAGAACAAAAATGAATATCCATTTTCCTGTTTAAGTTGTCTATTGTCAATTTGTGTCAGCAAGTTATGTTGGCCCTAGAATTATAACGATTTCAACAATATAAGTTTCTCTGAGTTCTCCCTATGTTTTTCAATTGATAACTATTCATATGAATTTCTATTATGAAATCTTTGTAATCCAGTAGTAAAACAACTTTCCTTGCATTACCTTTGTTGTTGAGTATCTACTCAATGCCAAGAAATCCGTCAAAAGAATCATCTAGTTGAAAGCAATGGCATACCACTAAGAGTTCTCCCAAGAACCACAGTTAATAAAAACAGTTCCAGCACAAGGCTCGGAATAATTGCAAGTAGCCAAGCAAACTGCTTAAGATACCTACAAGAATAAGACCACAATAGTAAACAAAAAAAAGTTAAGGCAAAATAGAACCAAAATCTGATTTTCATAATGTCATACATCTGAAAACAAATCTCGTATGCCTGATGAAGTCAGCCCCTTTGTCTCCACCTATACATGCAATTGAAACCATAAAGTCAATTGTTTTGAACAAGCACAAGAAGAAATTGAGAAGAACTCTTTCCCTTATTCTGCCATATTTCTTCTATGTTAGAACAAATAGTAACATCCTATAAATAAATAAAAAGAACAAATACGAATGTAAAAATCATGTGTGATGAAAAGATCAAATCATCACAACCACATCCCCTCACATTTGATTTCTAGAAAGGAATTCCCTTTGAAACAAAAAAACAGAATTCAATATTTTAGCTTGCGGGTTCAAGGGAATACCTCAGATCACCTACAACTATTGACCACCTACACACTATTGATCACCTACAACTAGAGAGTATAAGGCTTGAGGGTTCGAAGGAATACCTCTGATGCCTAAGTTAGTAGTGTATGACTATTCTTCAACAAAGTCATAAGCTGAGATAATCAATGTACTTAAGTTCCTTTAAATAGGGTTTCCTTCCTTGGCCTAACTGCTTAGTCGATATTTGAATTTTAAGTTCCTGGACGTTTGGGGATGACCATCCAACTCATTTCAAAATGAGTTGGATAGTTATCCATTTTATCTCGTGGTAGTCAGCGATTGATTTAGGAAGTTAGTAAGCAAATGCGGGCCGCGTTGAGCCTAGGGGAATGCGGGCCGCGTTGAGCCTAGGGGAATGCGGGCCGCGTTGAGCCTAGGCTTTCATATGGCTTATGTCATAGGACTAGTTGGGTCTCATATGGCTTATGATATTGACACCCCATGGGCCCTTAAGGGAATAGTAGAGCCCTTCCAAGAACAACCAAGATAAGAATCTATACTATGAAAATGGAGCCATAGTTTAGCAAATAAAAGAAATTAACTCTACATTTATTATATAATGGATCAAAGAAGCGTCAGTTAGCTCATGAATAAGAACCTCATTTCAAAAGAAAATGAGTACCACATAATACGAGAAATACTTTAGTAATAAAGAGAAAGGGTATGTGCAATTGTTGAACAGCTTTCATACTATTTCCATAGATATTTTTCATAACAGCAGCACTTCAAGAAGCTTGTCATGCCTTTTCTTTGTTATGTTGTCCAATTTATCAATGTAAACCAACCTTGGTTAAGCTGCTTGTACATTAAACTCAACTGGCGCAAGGAATGTATACAGGATTAACTATGAAATATTTGGCAAATATTGCTGCTAACAAGGAAAATCTGCCAAAGCTAGCATAAACTGGAGCAACTCCAAATTTCTCCACCAGGCCAAGGAATAAAAGACCCACCAAGAAATTGCAAACCTAATGAGATGCAAAACTGAATCCCATTATCTTCCCACGCATCCTAGTGCAGCTTAAGACCAGTCATTGGGCCAGATCCAATTGCGGAGGTAAATATGTATAGTACAATTCCTAGTATTGATAAGTTGTGACTCAGTGATTCATCTAATGGAAAATTGATTGCTTAGACTACAATAAACATGCAAACTGCCACTCCTGAGTAGCTTCCAATCAAGAGTTTCCGTCTCCCTTGCTTATCAATCAGGTATAAAGCAGTGAATGCAGCTACAAGGTTGGTTAGTCAAACAACCGAGCTTGCTAAAGCACCATTCGTAACTCCAACATCTTGAAAGGTCAATGATGAAAAATAAAGAACCCCATTTATGCCTACAAACTGCTGAAGTACAAACAGAGCACCTCAAATAAATGCAACTCTAGATGTGGCTCTTCTAGGAGTTCAAACCACTTGCTCTTCAAGTCACTTCCATCATTTTTGCTGACTGACTGAAATTCATCAACTGCTTTCTCAACTTCAGATGTCCCCCAAAAAATACAAACCATCTTGTAAAGATCATCATCATCATTTATTCCAAAAATTAAGATTGGAAACATGACATTATCAGGGTCTATTACCCTCTCAAGCCATTCATCAGATGTTAAAAACAATCCCATAATTTTTCAAATAAGTCTCATAGCAAAGAGCCTCACTCATTGCCATAAGAAAATCCCATAATATAGAAACCGGCTTACTACTTTCCAGGGTATCAACCCAACGATTAACTAAATTACCACGTGTAGAAAATTAGAAATAGTCTTCTGAAGTTCCCATCTCGAAGGTTGTGGAACTCAATTCCTCTTAGAGACATTTGTTCTCCAACAAAATCTCCGATCTTTTCATCAAAACCTCTCAACACTTTTATCTTCCGTATGAATACATGGATATTAAATGTTAAGCCATTGGAGATGCCAGAAAACTCCAGGGCAATGTACCCACCTCCAACGATTGCTATTTTCGTAGGCTTTGAGGGGAAATCAAGCTCTTTCACCCCAACATGTGCATCCATTTCAGAAAGTTCATAAAACCTTCCCATCTTGAAAAATAAAACCTTGTCCATTTGCTTTGACTTAAACTCCCACCATTGTCTTTGTTAATATACATAGGGAAAGACCCATTTACCAAAATCTTCTTTGATTTTCTCTCTAACAAAGTTACCAAGACCATTCGAGAAGAAAATAATGATCGAGTAAGGTTTCAAGGTCAGTGAGGAGAGAGAACGAAGCGCCAATAAAATTAATCCACCACCCTTTCCTCCATCAAGAAAACCTTTTTGAGTTACAATATATCAAATAGATAGGGAGCACAGAGTATCTTACCCATCCCCAAAGAATAAGCTCGCTCAAGAAGGTTCTGGAGCTGTGGATCTACAACCCTCAGCTGCTCCACCAGGCTCTGTTGTGCCACTGCTAGGGTTTGGCCCTCCACCACGACTCCATCGGCAACAAGTGAGAGCTCAGGCATCACTGCCATTTGGGTTTCATCTTGTGCGAGGAGACTTTTCTTCTTGGTGCTCTTGACAACCAGGTAACATCTATTATCTGCATCCTCATGTATAAGAGATTGGAATACAATTTCCTGAGAAAGTGTGGTATTGGCCGCCGTCTGTGAATTTATCGATGGTTGATAGTGCCCTAGATTTTGTTGATCGATTGTCTCTATTATCGTCTCCACTGCGTTTGTTGTCTCGTTTCCTTCTTCTACCGATTCATCTTCATCAGTCAATTCGTATGCCATCTGTAGTACTGCTTTTGGTCTTTCGTTGGTTGAGTCCATAGCGCTCTTAGATACCTAAGATAAACCCCCTGTTTTCGTTGAATTTTCTTATAGTTCACAATCAAAAAGCAAACTCACTTTTGTAGCCTCTATCGGCCATTCCTTCTCTATGGCTTCGTCCACGAATTCGTTTGTATTGTTTGCTGTGTCTAAATGTTCGGATGGGTTTCAATAGATCATCACAAGCTCCGTGAATTCCCTTCATTTCACGCTTGGGATCACTATTGGCAACAACAATATGACAGGAAGGTCCATCTCAAGGCCCACAAGTTCAGGCAGCTTTAAACCATCCATGTCTGGCATATGAACATCATTACTAACCAGGTCAAACTTGCTCCTTTTTTCTCTCAGCAGCTTCAATGCCGTGATTACTTGAATAGTAGTCGTAACACTGATACCACCTTTCACGTATGCAGATTACTTTGCAGTGTCCTCTTCAATAGCCAATGAGTAGGGTCTTACATTCTTTATTTTCCTTGGCTCTCCATCATTTAATTTTGTCTTTCCATTAACTTCAGAGAACACAACAAGATCTCCATCCTGAAACTCACGCCACTCATCATCAACACAGGTCACAGAGCAGGGTTGTCATTGCCATAAATGCAATTATGCTTGTATGTGGATCTCTATCAACATAGAAAACTGTAAACTCAGGATCAAAGTCACAGAATGTACTATCAAAAACATCTCGCACTTCAGATGTTATAAAGGAGATAGAAGGTTGATGGTTATGGTAGTAATCATCAAATTTGGAAAGTTTGATGATTACCATCAGAAAATCGGAAAGTTCTTCTTTAGTCAATCTTGTTGGTAAAGTAGAAATGACCATAGAGTTATTTAACTCTTGCAATTTCTGGACAGAAGCGAGGCCTCATTTCTCTCCGCGTCATCATATGAGAAAATGAAATTCCCCATAGACCCCAGAGCGCCTTAGCACCTTCGTCATGCAGAGTGACGGACTTCACACCCGCAAGAACAAGGTTCTTCGCACTGATATGATTGTGTAGAGGCAGTTCATACTCTCTTCCATACATTTCTAAGGCTTGATGGTACTGACAGATGCGCTGGATATATTTCCACATTTCATCAGAAAGCCTTTTCCATAATTGCTTGGAATTAGGAGAATCAGGCTGATCGTAGTCGTATTTAAAGTCAGCTTTGCAAAACTCATCTAAAAGAGGACCCATCAAATCCCAAGAGCCAAACACACTCTGAATATCTTTTGGGAAGAAAAATATGGAATTAAATGCATTTGAACTAAATGCATCTACAAGCCATTGCTCCTTAAGACGGTGAAGCTGGTGTCATTTGGAGGGGTTATCGTCGTTGTCGTCGTCGTCTTCTTCTGGTGAGACTCGTGGCCCTTCGTTTGGGATTTGCTTGGTAGTAGCAAACATTCTGGTGAGACTCGTATACGAGTGAGAGAGTGTTGATTTCAACATGGTCGTGACATTCTGGTGAGACTCGTATATGAGAGAGTGTTGATTTCAATATGGTCGTGCTGCCATACGTTCATCATGCAAGTGTCAATTTCTATCTTAAACGCTGGGTCTGTTGCTTTGGTCTCCTCTCAACGAGTGGCGATTTCTTCCACCTCTACTGCCTGTTATACTCTTCCTCCATACCCAAATGGTATGAAATCAAAATGTTGCCTGGAAATATCCATACTTGTATGGCTTGAGAGAAACCTAGCTCTCGGGCAGAAAATCATCAGGCTCTTCCCAAATCCTTGGGTCTCAATGCAATTTCCATATATTCACAAAGAAAAGAGTTCCCTTTGGAATGAAATAGCCACAAACTTGACAATCTTTCACTGCCTCATGTGGAGCTGAGAAAGGGATTGGTGGGTATGAACGCAAGGACTCTTTGATTATGGCTTGCAAGTAAACCAAATCATTCATATGGTAATCTTCCACCCATCTACCTCTTCCAACTTTGAGATCCAGCTCTTCTTGAGCACGTTTTAAAGTGTATTTATTGTTTAATAATAAAGTATGAGCCATGTCAGGTTAACAAAAATAGTGTCAGAACCACCCAAAATGAGAGTCTGCAACATGAAAATGGGGCTATATATAGTTAGCCAAATTTAAAAATAAAATAAAAATTGTCAAGCTCCAAACATGAAAATGGGGCTATACATACTAGTAGAGTTGCCTTGATGATGGTTTTCTCGAGTATGACCAAACATGGAATCCTCCTTGATTGCTAATAGCATGACATCGATGAAGTCTGGCTTGTGGCTTTGCTCATCCTTCTTGAGCCTCCTCGCAATATGTTCTTCAACCCAATTTCCTATTAGAGAGTCCAATTCCCCTACAACATGCTTCATCGACTTCACTTGACCTTGGAAATCAATCCATCTAAGAAATGGAATGAGATCAAACATGACAGGAGTCCCAGCTAAATACATGAATTCTCTGATAAGTTTCCCTATGTGTTTTGCCTCTCCATCATTTCCATCGACATAACCAAAATATCTCTTCCTCGCAATAACTGTGGTAACTATATCCACGGTTAGGCCCTCAAACCATTCACTAATCGCCACTTTGACTGGCTTGTGCTCGTTGCTCTTGCAAACAGAGTATAGATTTTTAACCAAAGTTAAAGAGACGAAGCACTGCTATAATTTTGAATTTTTAACACACAAATCTTATATTGATATTCATAGTATATATAAATACATGAATGAGTAAGCTATCTAAGAAAATGTAACGTATACATAAATGATAATTACATAGGACATCAAAACTAATAGCATTTATAATACAAGATAAAAACTGCTCCTTGATTGTCGTTGAGAATAAAATCTAAATGATTTTATTGCTTCAGTTTTTGTTGATTTGAAATTTCAGTCACTTCCTTAATAAAAGTATCCACCTCAGAGATTTGCATGTCTTTGAGTGTCTCAAGCTGACGGTTGGTGAGGAGTTCAGAAACCGCTAGCTTTCGCATCTTACTCCAATATGATCCATAAGGGGAAAATGCAAATCCTGCATAGTTGTTGTTGGGAATAGGCAGTTCAACAAATAACAATAATCGAAGTAACGCAATGGATGCAACTAAGAGAAATTAAAAACGATAGATAGAACATAGCAGATATAAGTGATTCGGCTCAGAATAACCCTACGTCTACTGTGGGGTCGGTCTCTAAAACTTCACTATAATCAAATATGGAGTATAGAGATTGAATCCAAGGATTCTACAATACAATCACTTAGTCTCACGTGTATACTCTCAGCCTCACAAGTGTTTACTCTCAAGAACACTCAAAGGAAACTCAAAATGCAGAGAGAAAACAAAATGGCAGTCTGGGTGTGGTACGTTTAAATGAACGTGTTTGCCTAAGCTAATGTTCTTTCCGTAGGGTTTGCGCCGTTTACAACAATGTCTCGCTCGAGCGAACTGTTGAGTGAACGGACACGTTGCTATCTTACTCGAGTGAAGACTCGAGCGAGTTTCGAGCGAAGTCTCGGGTTGCAATCTCGCTCGAACTGGATGTCGAGCGAGAGTCACGTGAAGTCTTTGCTTGGACCTTGCTCGAGCTGGATGTCGAGCGAGGGTCTCGCGAAGTCCTGTATGGTATCTCACTCGAGGCGAAAGTCAAGCGAGGGTTGAGCGAAATCTCTACATGACTCTCGCTCGAGCGGGAAGTCGAGCGAGAAACTGAGCAAGCGCTTTATTTAAGCCACCTGTCAACAGTTGTAACCAAGGTACTTTCCCTAGCTAGACATAGGGCGTTGAGCAAAAATCTTGTCATGTGTTGTGAAGCACTCCTTGAGGCAGGACGTGGATGTATGCACCAACGTGGCAGCTGCATGTCAACAATTCTTCAGCCAATCAACAAAAAAGTGCCGAGAGTCCAGCCATGAGTCCAGCCATGCATTCCGTCTAATTGCTCCCCATATTGTGGCGTCAAGGGTCTTTCCCTTTTACAAATACTTATGTTGATTTGATTCCAAGTTATTTGTTTCCTTTTATTTCCTCTGTTTCCATTTAGTTAATTGCTTTCCTATAGTATAAGATTGGCTGCTATTGTACCCGACGGG
The DNA here is from genome assembly GCA_036559045.1 of Platycarya longipes. Classification (NCBI taxonomy): domain Eukaryota; kingdom Viridiplantae; phylum Streptophyta; class Magnoliopsida; order Fagales; family Juglandaceae; genus Platycarya; species Platycarya longipes. The sequence goes on from CM071801.1 coordinate 25,523,437, forward strand.
ATGATGACATTTGAATAAGAATTTGATTCCAGACAATTGCTACAACAACTTGTGTGTAAACGGAAGACACAGCTCTTCCTTGGCTCTTTTTATTTACGTTACTCTTTTTTTTTCACAATTGTAGTTCATCTCATGTCTTCCGCCACGCCACGCCTTGACTGCCTCATGACTGCTAATCACAACTCTAGGTTTCATGCCAAACTTGAACCTAAGGATGGGACCATGTTTATCAGCCATGGCAGCCAAGGTTCTGGTGATTGTGCTGTGAGAACTAAGTTGATGAAGGTGGCCAATAATAGGCAAGGCACCTGATGGTTATAGGGCTAACATACCCTTGTTATCATGACTTCCCATTTTCACCCTCCACAAATTGTACAACAACACCAACAGCCCTGCAACTACAAGTAGATAGGAAATGATTTCCATGGGGATCGAGGAAAGGAAACTTTGGACTGAGATTGGCTTCAAGGCAAGACCGAGGAAAGATTTATACGCTATTTTTTCTGCTTCTTTTTAAGGATTCAAGTCAACTCAATCCCTTGTGATTAATTAATCCCTTGGAATCTGTTTTATATAGTTGCATGATCAAGCTTTATATAGTTGCATGATCAAGCACAGCTGCACATTTATTTTATTTTTTGTATATAAATACAAGACACTACAAGCTATTCATCATTTGTGTGCCATGAAAAACATTTTCTCAAAACATTGTTACTTCTATATTAAAAGACTTGAATATGAGTGCTGAAGGTATATAGAGATAGGTACATGTTGGTCTTCTTTTCGTAGGTTCATATATTGTTTTCAGAATGATTCTATAGGTATGCCCATGTGCCTGCTATTTTTTAAGTAGGCTTTTAATTATGTGCCAGACATCAACCTTATAAGCATATATGCCTTTGTTCCCCAGAAAGAGTGAACTATGATAACGACACATCCTAGTTTGATAGCCATGTCAACGGATGCTTGTTAATTATTAATGTCTCTCAACTCTCAATTTCATGAACTCTAACTTCCTTCTGATGAAGGTTCTGCACTGTTGGTAATAGGTATATTCCATGATCAAGTTGTGTCAGACTACATGGGTACGTAAGAAAGTTATTTGTTAACTCTCCACTACTATCACAACTGTAGGGAAGTTATTTTAACTTTCACATGTTTAGAGAAGTTAATTAACTTCCAAGTGTGAAAACTCTTTAATTTTTGAAGTGTGAAAACTCTTTAAATAAGAGTATGTAAATTAAATTGGTGTGGATGTGGAAATCTAGAAATTAAGAAAAAAACTCCCATGATCTCTCTCTTCATTTTTCGAAAGAAACCATCTAGATCTCTTGATCTTGAATCATGAAATTTTCTAAAAAACTCTATTAGCCTCCTAAGCAACATAGAAGTGCAAAAAACAAAATGACATGAGTTGTAAGACAGCGAAAATCCGACCTTATAAAAATTCCGCTCCTTGAAGTAATTCAATTTATCCTTAGTTAACATGCACTATTGGTTAGGTTAGTAAGACATCATCATGACTACGACTCTATAAGTCTTTTCTTTATTAAAAAAAAATATATATGTCATGCGATCAATGGATGGGTGATGCAAATTAATTGGAAGCAAGGATGATGAAGAAGGAGAAACTGAAATGAAGCAAGTATCCGATTGTTAGTTTTGTTAGTTTTGTTAGTTAGTCTAATATGATACGCATTGTTTAAATAAATGACTTCTTGTCTTCATCCATTTTGTGCCATTTAGTCGTTTAGCTTTAATGGTTGTAAATGAAATGGTGGCGTTTGTTAAGCACCGTCATTTGTAATAGGCATAATAGAAATAATTGTAAGGATCGGAAGATCGTCTTCTTCCTTCGTCTATAAAAGGCTACCGAGTTTGGGAATGAGGCTAACTTGAATTCAAATCCAATTTGAATACTATCACTCTATCCTTTTCTCTCTCTCTCTCTCTCTCTCTCTCTCTCTCTCTCTTTCTCTCTACTTTCAAGTGGAGTTCTGGAGGCTGATGAACCTCGAATTCATCTCTCAACCAATCAATCTGTCACTCTGATATTGTGGTCCATCACATTTGGTATTTAGAGCCATAGGATGGCAGATGGGAAGAAGTTTTACGCTTAGGTTCTTGATTCTATCAATCAGTTGAAGCAACAACAAGAAAGACAATAGCAATAGATTGAACAAGCACTTGCAATTCTTCTTCAACAAGAAGAATCAGCAAAGTTAGAAAGAGAAAGTCAAGATAAGAAGTTTGCAGAATTATTACAACAAATCTCTAATATTTCTTGTAATGATCATTATGAGACAAATGATCACAATGTGGAGAATGTTAATGATGCTTTTCATAATGGCGACACACAAGAGCAGGTATGGGAGAATATTTTGACTGATAAGAATGCAATGAAGGGAATTTGACTTGATTTTCCAAGACTTTCTAGAAAAGATCCAGCTGCTTGAATTTATAAAATGAATCAGTATTTTTTTTGTCCATCAAGTTCCTCCTAGCCAGAGGATATTCCTAGCCTCATTCCATGACACGGATGATGAGGCATTGGTGTGGTTCCAAAATGCATGTGAAGCTGGAACTTTTCAAACATGGGAGGCATTACTAAAGTTGTACATATTCAATTTGGATCTTCAGCTTATGACGATCCTATGGAAGCTTTGGCTCGTCTAAGGCAAGTTCATTCTGTTACTTCTTATAAAGTCGAGTCTGAGTTGATCTCTAATAGAGTTAAAGGTGTAATTGATAGAAACAAACTAAGTTGTGTCTTAAGTGGCTTAAAAGGTTGCCAATTCGACTGTCAAATCCTACTACTTTGAATAAGGCCTTTGGATTAGCAAAAATCCAAGAGCAACATGTGTAGAGTGCGAAGAAGCTTTGGAGAAATAGTTCTGATTTTCATTCATCAAACTCTGGAACATCTATTTTAGGTGCTCCTAAACTGAATGCTCCAAAACTGCCTTATCAAAAAGTAAATGATAATCAAATGCAAGATAGACGAAAGAAAGATCTATGCTATTTTTGTGATGATAAATGGCAACCAGGTCATAGATGCACTAAACCAAAGGTGTATTTGTTGGAAGGCAAGGAAACTGATAGTATTTCTAATAATACTTGTGATCAGGAGATAATGATGGAAGAATTGGTTTATGAAACTAAAAAGTGCCTACTGGTATAGCATCAATCTCATTACATGCTATGAGAGTATTGGCTAGCTCTCCTAATACTAAAACAATGAGAGGGATTGGTCAAATCAATAAAAGGAATGTTATAATTTTGCTGGATTGTGGTAGTACACATAACTTTGTTGACACTGCAATGGCATCAAGTGTGGACTATTTGTTCAGAATGCCCAATTGATGCAAGCCAGGGTAGCTAATGGAGGAGTTTTTCATACTTCTGGTAAAGTGCCTGCTGTTGATATATTGATACAAGGCATAAAGTTTGCTGTTGATTTTTACACATTTGATCTAGGAGGATGTGATGCAGTGTTGGGGGTCAATTGGCTGTCATCTCTTGGATCAATAGTTTAGAACTTTAAAGAACTTAGCATGAAGTTGATTTTGAAGGCAGAGAGATTTCTCTTAAAGGCTTGTCTTCACCTAATTCTTGCTTAGTTGATGACAAGGAAATCTGTGTAATTTATAAGGTTGGTTCCAAAGGACTCTGGTTGAAATTAATGAGTGCAAAAGGCTATGAAAGTGACAGCAATCTTCCACCAGAAATCCTTCAACTTTTGCAGCAATTTAGTAGAGTTCTTGAGGAATTTACTGCATCACCTCTTCATCGAGCTCGTGATCATTAAATTATACTTGAGGAGGATACTTTACCTGTTAATGTTAGACCTTACAGGTATCCTTATTTTCAAAAGACTGAAGTCAAGTGTACTTGCACAAGATGCATCATGCAAAATGTGAATATTTCTAATACTTGGGCTACAACATGCTAGATTTTATCTTGTTCACTTTTACAAAATTTCTCATCTCATCTCATTTTGTTTAATAATTACAATTTTTTAAATTTTTATACAAAATAAAATAAATAATATTCTAATAATGTATTCTAATAATATTCTAGCCTTTAATTCAGTTTTTCAAATTCTAAAATAGAAATATATTAAAAAATATATTTTAATAATATTTTATTCAATTTTAACTTTCGTCTCAGCATTCTCATCTCATCTAGTGCATTCTCAATTCCTCATGTACGGATGTTGTTGCAAATCAACTTTTTCTAGAGCATGCAAGACAGTACTGGTCGTCGTCCATATCGTTCTAATATGTTCTGATTATATTTTGTTCATGTAAAAATAATATATGTTGGCATATGTGTTCTTGTGAAAAGATTTAGTCCAAGACCAACATCAAGAATGTGAGATTGAAATAGAGGCAGCCTTGAGAGAGAGAGAGAGAGTGCGAGAAACATTGGTAGATCGATGTGGATGTTGATACACTGCCAAACCACATAATCTTGTTTAGTATAATTGATATCGTTTTTGCTTTACTTTTTTCTTATCTTTCCCAACAACTATTCCCCAACATTTTGAGCCTCCTTGCAGTAAATTTTCAGGATGTGTACTGCAATTAATGTTTTTTATCCTTGGTTTTGTTTGGGTAATATTTGACCTTTTATCAGATATTTTGTCTTTCAAATAAATTTCCCGGATGCCGCTGTGAAATTGAAGTAATTTCTTGGTAAAAGTAAGGATAATGATAGGTTTATTATTTTCTTACCATCCATTTAGTAGGTTTCATTTGTTTTCTCAAAGTATTTCATTTTATTTCATTTTATTTCAAATTCATCATTACATTTTTTTAAATTTTAATATAAAATAAAATAAATAATTTAACTTTTTCAAATTTTAAAACAAAATTAATATTAAAACAATATATTATAACAATATTTTATTCTTTTTAAAATTTTTGTCTCATCTTATGATCTTATCTCATTTATGAAAACAAATCAGGCATCAATGTAATTGAAATTTTTATTATTTTTATTACTATCTTTTAAATATTTTTCTAACATCCTTAATTATTAAAGAAAAATTTAGAAAATATACAATTTTACTAATAATCACTTCTTTAAACATTAAGTAAAAAATATTTTAAAAAAATTAAAAATTAAAATAATAATAAAAGAGTAGTAGAGAGATAATAAGACTATCATTATTGTAAAAATAATGATGCCACTCCCAAGACATGAGGATAGAGGCCGAATTACTCAAGCTGATTATTGCTTAGAAATCTTGGACGTAATTTATTGGTAAAAATAAGAAAGTCCAGAGTGCGCAGATCACAGCCTGGTGAATTAATTGTAGCAAGAATTCAATAGAGATCTCGAACTTGAAACTCTGTCCAGGTCCATCTTTGATGGATAGCTGGGCTTGGACATAGGGGTGTAAATGGTCCGGTCCGGTCCGGTCCGGGAAATTTGTGGACCGATTTCATTCGGTCCAAGAATTCTCTCACCCTGGACCGGACCGAACAGGAGTTCGGTCCATATCGGTCCGGTCCAATTCGGTCCAGGGGCGGTCCGGTCCGGTCCAGGGGTGCCCCATATGATTTAATGGGCTAAATTTAATATAAAATTCTACAATGATCAAATATTTTTTTGGTCCAAATTTAACTACTATAAATTATAATATGTTAATATTATAAAAGCATATATTATATATTAATATGTTAGTATATATTATATATTAAGTATGTTAGTAAATTATAACCAATAGTCTAATAGTCTAATAACACTTTCACATTAGTACATGTTAATAAACTATAACTAATAAGTAATAATACTATTACAATTTACATTAGTATATTATATATTTATATGTTAGTAAATAGTGATAATTTAGTAATAATATATTAAATAATAATAATACACTTATTATTTATATGTTAATATATAAGAGTATATATTATATATTAATATGTTAGTTAATATTAAATATTAAGTATGTTAGTAAACTATAACTAATAATCTAATAGTCTAATAATACTATTACATTAGTATATGTTAATAAACTATAACTAATAAGTAATAATACTATTATAATTTATATTAGTAATTATATATTTATATGTTAGTAAATAGTGATAAATTAGTAATAATATATTAAATAATAATAATACACTTATTATTTATATGTTAATATTATAAGATTATATTATATATTAATATATATTAAAATTTATATATTATTATTTATATATACATATATTTAAAAATTAAAATTTTAAAAAAAAAATTTTAGGGGTTCGGTCCAGTCCGGTCCGGTCCAGGAGGATGAACTCCTTGGACCGGGACCGGACCGGAATTTTCCGGTCCATATATTTTTTGGACCGGACCGGACGGGACTCCAACCGGTCCGGGACAACTGGTCCGGTCCGGTCCGCCGGTCCGGTTCGGTCTTTTTACAGCCCTACTTGGACATATGAAAGGTGCAGATGAATTGGGTTTTTGGCTGCTGCCAGCTGCGCCTTTAATCCGTGCAATTTGTGATCAATAGACAAGGATTTTTTTTATTTAATTTTTCTTTTTATTCTCCTACATAAAAGCATCTAACCAATCGAAAAGATTTCAAATGCAAATGTGAAACTATAAAAATGCAGACGAGACATTGTATGCAGTTCAAGAATAGATTAACTTGCACAGCATTAACTTTTACGTTGAGATCATTGAAAGTCAATAGAAGTACACATATATATATAGCCTTATTATATATATTATCAATGGCTTTAGAAGCATTTTCCATCCAACAAAGTACCAAACAAAGATTATTCTAATTACCAATTAAACAAGATGCACATAGCTGACTTGTTGATCAAAACATGATTATTAATCTAAGATGCAAGCATATAATATAACAAAGTTTGACTATCTGTCTAGCCTTCATAGAGTTTGGAAGTTAGTCGGGGAGTGAGGACAACTTCTAGGGGATTTGCCTTGGTCAAGGTGATGCCTAAGCCCTCAGTCATGTCCACAGGCGGGTTCCTTGCTGTTGTAAACTCAAATCCCTGAAGCAAACGAGCTAGTGTCAATTGCATTGCTTGTAAGGAAAATACATCTCCAGGGCAAGATCTTCTTCCCACTATAACAACTAGTGGCTTTTGCCGCGGTTTTTTTAGTGGAGAGTCGAATGTTGCTGCAAATTTAGTGATTTCTACTTCCCATAGCATAAACTCGCTGTAAGGAACAAAGGGCGCTGCAATTATTTAGTTATTTGCGGCGAGTCGAGGTCGCAGCAAATGCAACTGCCGTGGTATATGCAGGTCAGCGAGAACGGTCAACGTCAAACAATAGCCAACAGTTGTTGTTGCGAGAGATTGTCGCCATAACAAGTTCTGGAATAAAAAACCGTAGCAACGAAGGTAAAACATTTGAAATTGCAGTATTTTTGAAGTTATTGAGGCAATATATTTCGCTGCTAAAATAAATACTAAATATTTTAACGGTCTCACAAATGCCAGTATTAGGTCTAGACAGCCAAAACTCTCGAATATTCCCCCTCTTCCCAAAACACAAAAATTACCCCCCCCAAAACCAGAGTAGACGTCTCTGTTCTTCCTCGTTCGCTAGTACCAGCTTAATCCCCCCACCTCGCTCGGCTTCATCTCCATTTTCGATCACCACCCAAATCTTCTACACCTCCACTCAAGTGAAACTTTGGCGGAAGCTAGGGTTCTCGTCTCCTCCCCATACAAATCTGTGCCGATTTGTTCTTTTGAAAGTTGGGGTTTTTCAAGCATTTTCGTGTTGGAGGTCGAGATTGTCGATTTGAGCTTCATGGATACCTTGCATCACCACAGGTATGGCTACAACGATTTTGTCCTGTCTCTCCCTCATCATCAGCGTTTCTTGCTTTACAATTTTTTTTTTTTTTTGGTTTGTAGAATATCTTTTAGATTCTTGAATATGGAATCATGTCCTTTTTTTACTAGAGATTTATTTTTTTATATCTACATTTTCATGGACGTGTTGATGTAGGTATCATATGTTGCTAATTTTTAATTTGCACCCCCACAGATTTTTCATTTTTGCATTAATCCCTACCTTTTCAATTACAAATCAAACACTTTCTTTGAAATTCCACTGACCAATTTGGTCATTTTTGTTGTGTATATAAATTTTGAGTTCGAGCCAGGTTATATAAATTTATATGAATGGAATACTCAAATTGTGGCTAGTTTCCTTTCTTTCTTTCTCTTGGTTGTATATATAATAATGAGAAATTAGTTGCTAACATGCATTGACTATAGATTAGAAGTTTCTTTGTTCTTTGTTTTTTCCTTGTGGTAGTCGGCCTCCAGCTATTATTCTCACAAGATTAGCTAGCCTTACATAATCCAAGGGGTGATTTGGTATTGCTACATATATACTTAGTACTTACATATCCAAATTTCAATGTGTAATATTATAGTGATCTTCAAATTCTTCACTACTTGTTTAAATAAAGTCATTTTACTTTTCTAATGATGTAGAGGACAATATTATTGTGAGCCATATAGCTGACATATATGGCATGATTTTAGCTCTCGATCATATATAAAGTTTAGTGCTTAAGTATGCATGATGCTTTCGACAACCATATTGAATTTCCAAGTTATAACATCCTTTCTAGTTCACTATGTGGTTTGACCAGGTTTGATTGAACTACTGGAACTCCTTGGTTTTGGAATTGTTTGAGGTACACCATAATCTTGCTGAGAATCTTGCAGTTGTTGCTACAAATATGATGGGGCTACATGTATCGTGATTGTAATTACTAGTGGATGTGTCATCTATAGTGTATAATTCTACCTTGTTAAACTTCGGATGCCTTTGAGAGGCTTATGATTATTTTTTGTAACATGCATATTTATTTTTAGTTTGTTTTGGTCTGCTGCATGTCATCATCTTGTATGTTTCAAGACTTGTTTGGAGTTGGCTAAAATCTGCAAAGAGGTCGGTCTACCTCCTCACCTTTTATTTTGAATAACTTTAGCTTTTTATACTCTGTTTCCAACATCTGTCATTTAATGGTTTAAGTCGAGTGATACGAGTTGCATTTTAATTCACAGTTCTAGCTTTTTTGCACTCTTTTCAGTAATGAAAGTCCATAGTGAAGGAGACTTCAACGTAAACTGTTTTTGTTCTACAATCTTGCATTAAAAATTTGCCAATTATTGGTTCATAGCAATGTTTGTTCTTGTTGAATGCATATAATACTATATTTCACTTCTCTAGATGTGTAACTTGCTCGTCAAAGGGAACCAATTATGCTGATTGAGATTTGCTCTTTGTGTTGCAATGATGAAGATGAACCAAAGACATTACCATAGATGATCTTAATCCTCCATTACCAGATGTAGGCGTGTTGGTTTGGAAGGTAAGTAAAAAAATATGTATGTCTTAATTAGCATGCACTCATTTTTCTACCCAGCCATTACTAGTATCCTATAAAATCATATAATATTAAACACTATTTGGTATTGTTTAGATTCAACAACTTTGCTCTAATATCATATTAAAATCATTCACTTATTTCAGCAATCAGCAATCTGGAACCAATTTAAAATAGCATGTCATGCATGCATTTCGGTTTCCAATACAAATAACTTCATTAAAAGGATATTGTCCATTTCATGGAGCATATATGCTATATAGCATGCATGTAGCCTATTGGCTAGCTACTAGATTAACATGCATATGACAACTAATCTATCCAGTATTAATGAATGACTGAGGTTAGGGGAATTGTAGCTATGCTGATTTTATTAATGTAATGACAAAGGACCAGACTAATGCATACAATAATAGTAAGCTGGTTGATGGATCATATGTGTGACGCCCCTAAATTCCCCTTAAAATAAATACGGGAATCGAGGTGTCGGGATGATGACAACACGGGTTACACATCCTAACGACAAGTGCCAAACGTGTGTGCGCACGTGACATACATAAATAAAAGCAGCAGATATAAGAGGTCAATAACTAAGTATCAGAATTTTTAGAAATATTTTACAAACCATTTTAATATAGACTCTCCAACGGGAGATTTAATACAATCATCCGAGATACAATTAAACAAATACATATTTATAAAAGGGGAAAATAATTTCCAGAGATAACAATTAATAATAATAACACATCAACGACGGAGCCGTCTCCTTAGGCTCAGCCTATTCAAAGTCTGCATCCAAAAACTACGACGCCAAAAATGACATCGCAGGTAAGTATAACCCAAACAAACCCAAGATAATAAATACATTAATGCCACAACAACAACCATGAACAAATTACCATATGCATGGGGCTTAAAATCATCTTCCTCAAATTCAATGAAATAACCACACACGCCAAAATCTCATTTGGCCTAAAATAAAACTCCAGTAAAATCACCCATCATTTTTCCAGAAAATGATGACCATAAATCTATTAAAACCATAACCATTTTTCCAGAAAATGGTCCGCGTAAAACCAATAAACACAACCTGCCATTTTCCCAGAAAATGGCCTAAACATCCGTTTTATTAATCGTATGCACCATGATCTCCCTTAGGGACCATCTGCACACTCTGGCTTTCATCATCACACCGAAGGTAACGACCCCGCATGTGACTTCGGAACGGGCGATGCCTAGCTAACCACGCCCAGCACGTACCATGACCAGGCATCCCCTAGCTCCCGCCAGCAAAGGAGCCACGGAGTCGACACGAGAGTGTTACCATCCCGTCCGATCCCGTCGTCGCCCGGCGACGACCCAGGGGACGTAACTCAGTATATTTCGCTCCCGAGTGACCAGAGGAGCTCCACAGGGATAATGCCCCATCCCGGCTTGGGGTCGTGATACACACGCACCCGAAACCATAAACACAATGAAAATACAGTTTTCATTTCCAACACATAAATATGCGTGTAAATACACAATGCATTGACCATGCATCAAATAACCAACAACTCATAATTACAACAATAACCAACTACAATATTTGTTGATGCCAAAAATATATTTAAATCTTAAAGTTTATTTGGAAAATACTTACAGCGAGTAAAAGCGTAAATCCTCGAGTAGACGTCACTCCACAGCGCTCGTAGCGGTCATTTGTACGATAGGCTAGAGTGCTCGATTTGACACCAAAATTTAGGGAAATACTCATTGAAGGGTGGGGAATCTCATGGAGGTGGTGGTGTGGTGGCACAACCACCGGAAGGCGGATCGCGCTCAAAATGGGTGAAAACCCATTTTCGGGTTTGGGGTTGTACCAGGAAGGTGGGGCCGCGGTTTGAGGAGCTGAGTTAGGGGGGTGGTCGGCTGAGGTGGGGGAACATTTTGGTGGTGGAGGTGAGGCTCACGGTGGCGGCATGCGGCGGCTGGGTTGCTCAACCCGTGGGTTTTAAAACCCATTTCGTGGCTTGATCGTGTGGGAGGAGTGAGGGGGGGGGCTACCGGTGGTGGGTTAGGTAGCTAGGAGGCTGGTGATGAAGTGGTGAAGAGATGGTGGCCGATGGTGACCGGTAGTGGCCGGAAAACACATGAATGGGTATTATAATACCCATTCTGGTTTCAGTCCATGGAGGGGAGTTGGGAGGAGGTCCGGGGCTAAGATCACTGGGGTAGGTCGGCCAGCAGGTGGCGGTCCTGGTGGTGGGGGCGGTGAGGACAGGCGGTCGGCATAGGGTGGTGGCTGGGCTGCTTAGTGACCAAACGAAAACAGGGGGAGGGGGAAGGCTTGCGTCGCGCACGGGTCCAAGGGGGGAAAAGGGGAAGAAAGGGAAAAAGAAAAGAAAAAGAAAAGAAAAAAGAGAAAAAGGAAAATAAAGAAAAAATGGATCCAACTAGAAAAACACAATAAATTAAATAAAAGCCAGTCAAAATACTACAATTCAATATCAATAAAATAAAATATTTAAAATCCAAGAATAAGCGAATTTAATTTAAAGAACATTTTAAATATAAAACACTAATTAATATTAAGAAAGCACATCAAATAAAATCACATAATAAAATAAAAGAAATTAAATTTCACTCATTAAAATAATTAACTCATTAAAATAAATACGAAAAGCAATGTAACTCAATATTAACTAATTAATAGCTCAAATAAATATTTTAAACAAATAAAACACAACGAATGATATTATTAAAATACATTAAAATAATTAACACCGAAAATAAAATAACGTGTAAAAATACACGTAAATCTGGGATCTCACATTCTCCCCTCCTTAAAAGGAATTTCGTCCCCGAAATTCGCTCAGCTGCAACTAATAAAACCCCAATAACTCACCTACCACACAGCTCAACACTCACTCCAAGTATTAGTACAATCATCTATTTTCCTCAATTACACAACGAATGTTATTTCATCATAACTGTATAGTCTCCAAATAATATTTCATCTCTAAGACTTCTGAGGTAGCCAATTAATCTGAACTCCAAATGTATCAAATCCTTAGCACAACCTCTCAAAATTTTAATGTTCACTAACCTCATACAACAATTTGTGTCACCCTAAAGTAACTCCCAAGTTTATCTTCCCAACTTAACTATCAATAAACATAATTTACCCAACCAAAAGTTAAATCTTCACTTACAAGTATTATCCAAATTTTCAAGTCATCACTAACTCTTCAAAATTTACACAAGAATTGAACCTCCAACTACATTGCACTTCATCACGCTTTTGTGCGCACTCTGATAACTCGCTGAATTCATAAAAATTTAAATCCTCATAAATTATCACCATTGAGCAAAAATTGGCTCAACACCTATTACAAGAAATCATTTGCCATATTTACAAATCCTAATGCTTTGTCATTTCACAATTCAAGTTATGCCACCTAATATTAAAGCCTAAAAATTTTCTAACTCCCAAACCACTAATACACTTCTCCATCATTATAACTCATCACTCTCATCATAGATTAATTATCTAAATCAGTATTCTCTCAATCGAACCTTCATTACCTATGAGATGGAATAACCTCAAATATTTAAATTCTTATGTGACCTCAAGTCACAATTAATTCTTTAAGACACCTTAACAAATGTTGTTAATCATTAAATTCATCAAACATCAAGCTCAAATTGTCCACCCTAAATCAATTCGCCCAAAAGCCTAATATTTGGATCTCTTGAATTTATTTCCATTACATCAATTCAACCCTATCACTTAACAAACAAATTCTCCCAAGTCAAACACAAAACAAAATAAGTACTCTCTAAAAGTTTACACACATAATTATTACATAACAATCTCTAAGCACCCACAAACAAAACTACATCAAAACTTCATCAAAGAACAATTGATCATCTACCATCATAAATATTCTTAAATCGGATTCCATAACAATATAGCAATGGCTAAAATTTTACACTCACATGAAGAGTCCATATAAAATACAATTCCAATAATCTCTCAGAAATAAAATTAGAATTTAGACACTCAAACACTCCGCGAGACCTAAATATTACACATAAATAACATAGGAAATATCAACAAAGAAACCCAATTACATAAATACCAATTATTATCAAAACGAATTTATCTCACAAAGATATAGCAATATATCCAACCACTAAATAAAACTCAAGTAATTCACATAAATATTATATAAAAAACACAAAAGGGGGAAAAGATTTAATAAACAAATAAGTAAAAACCACTCATTCAAGAAAACAAGCCCACCTCCTTTTAATAAACACAAAGCCACCAAAACTTTTATTAAATAAAAGAAGGAGATTGAATTAAAATAAGAACAGCAAATAAAATAACAAATAAAGTTTGAAAATTCTCCACAAAACCCAACTCTTAAAAGATTTATTGTAAAAATCTTTAGGACTTAAGATCTTAAAAAAAAACAAACCATAATAAAATTAATTAATTAATTAATTAATTAATAAATACCAACAAGTCGCCAAACAAATCCACTTGTCAAAATAAATAAATAAACTCTCAAAATAAAACAAACAGAAAGGTGAAAAGATAATAAATTTAAACTTATGTCATATCATATGCCTAAAAAGAAAGCACAGCAGCGATTCATTTTAAATCTTTGTCTAAATAAATTTCAAACTTTCAGAAATATTTAAAAGACAAAAGCCATAATTTAAATTAAAAAGATAATAAACAAAATTCAAAACTATCTTGTAAGAAACCTATGAACTGAAATTAAAATCAAATTTGATAATAATTGAATTAAAAGTTTAAGAAAACAAAATAATCCACAACAAAAGAAATAAACTTTAAAATAAGGAATTCCATAACACAATTATTTAAAATATCAGATTCCATAAAAAAGATTGATTTAAAATAATAGTCTAATCTGAAATATCCAAATTCCAATTTAAACAAAACAAATGCATATATATAAAATAGATAATTAAATAAATGCTCGACAACTTAACCAAATAAAATCAACTAACTAAAATCTAAACAACTACCCAATTACAGTACAGAACAAATATTAAAATAAAATAAAATAAAGCAAACCAATCAATCAGAACTAAGTTAATTATGAAAATAAATAAACATAAACATTAAAATAAAAGCACAACACAACGAAATAAATATCAATAATCTTACCATATAAATTAGTAGGAAAACTTAGAAAACAAATAAAATAATATAATAAAATAAAATAACCAAATCATAAAACAAATAAATTTTTAAAACCACAAATTTTTCTGGTACAATTCTTAGGTAACTTGCGGAATTACCCAAAACCGAACTGCTCTGACAACACGGGTCACACATCCCAACGACAAGTGCCAAACGTGTGTGCACACGTGACATACATAAATAAAAGTAACGGATATAAGAGGTCAATAATTAAGTACCAGAATTTTTAGAAATATTTTACAAACCATTTTAATATAAACTCTCCAACAGGAGATTTAATACAGTCATCCGAGATACAATTAAACAAATACATATTTATAAAATGGGAAAATAATTTTTCAAGATAATAATTAATAATAATAACACATCAACGGCGGAGCCGTCACCTCAGGCTCAGCCTCTTCAAAGTCTGCATCCAAAAACTACGACGCCAAAAATGACATCGCAGGTAAGTATAACCCAAACAAACCCAAGATAATAAATATATTAATGCCACAACAACAACCATGAACAAATTACCATATGCATGGGACTTAAAATCATCTTCCTCAAAATCAATGAAATAACCACACAGGCTAAAATCCCATTTGGCCCAAAATAAAACTCCAGTAAAATCACCCATCATTTTCCCAGAAAATGATGACCATAAATCCATTAAAACCACAACCATTTTTCCAGAAAATGGTCTGCGTAAAACCAATAAACACAACCCGCTACTTTCCCAGAAAATGGCCTAAACATCCGTTTTATTAATCGTATGTACCATGATCTTCCCTAGGGACCATCCGCACACCCTGGTTTTGATCATCACATCGAAGGTAATGACCCCGCATATGACTTCGGAACGGGCGATGCCTAGCTAACCGCGCCCAGCACGTGCCATGACCAGGCATCCCCTAGCTCCCGCCAGCAGAGGAGCCACGGAGTCGGCATGAGAGCGTTACCATCCCGTCCGATCCCGTCGTCGCTCGGCGACGACCCAGGGGACGTCACTCAGTATATTCCGCTCCCAAGTGACCAGAGGAGCTCCACCGAGATAATTCCCCATCCCGGCTTGGGGTCGTCATACACACGCACCTGAAACCGTAAACACAATGAAAATCCAGTTTTCATTTCCAACACATAAATATGCGAGTAAATACACAATGCAGATGACTATACACCAAATAACCAACAACTCATAATTACAACAATAACCAACTACAATATTTGTTGATTGCAAAAATATATTTAAATTTTAAAGTTTATTTGGAAAATACTTACAGCGAATAAAAGCATAAATCCTCGAATAGACGTCACTTCGCAGTGCTCGTAGCGGTCACTTGTACGTTAGGCTAGAGTGCTCGATTTGACACCAAAATTTAGGGAAATACTCATTGAAGGGTGGGGAATCTCATGGAGGTGGTGGTGTGGCGGCACAACCACCGGAAGGTGGCGGATCGGGCTCAAAATGGGTGAAAACCCATTTTCGGTTTAGGGTTGTACCGGGAAGGTGGGGCCGTGGTTTGAGGAGCTGAGTTAGGGGGATGGTCGGCTGAGGTGGAGGAACATTTTGGTGGTGGAGGTGAGGCTCATGGCGGTGGCAGGCGGCGGCTGGGTTGCTCAACCCATGGGTTTTAAAACCCATTTCGTGGCATGATCGTGTGGGAGGAGTTGGGGGGGGCTACCGGCGGTGGGTTAGGTAGCTAGGTGGCCGGTGATGAAGTGGTGAAGAGATGGTGGCCGGTGGTGACTGGTGGTGGTCGAAAAACACATGAATGGGTATTGTAATACCCATTCGGGTTTCAGTCCATGGAGGGGAGGTGGGAGGAGGTCTGGGGCTGGGATCACTGGGGTAGGCCAGCCGGCAGGTGGCGGTCCTGGTGGTGGGGGCGGTGAGGACAGGCGGCCGGCATAGGGTGGTGGCTGGGCTGCTTAGTGGCAGAACGAAAACAGGGGGAGGGGGAAGGCTTGCGTCGCGCACGGGTCTGGGGCGGGAATGCAGGGGAAGAAAGGGAAAAAGAAAAGAAAAAGAAAAGAAAAAAGAGAAAAATGAAAAGAAAGAAAAAATGGATCCAATTAGAAAAACACAATAAATAAAATAAAAGTCAGTCAAAATACTACAAGTCAATATCAATAAAATAAAATATTTAAGGTCCAAGAATAAGCTAATTTAATTTAAAGAACATTTTAAATATAAAACACTAATTAATATTAAGGGAGATAGGTCTTGGGGACGATCTGGTTCAGGATCCGGATGTACCAGCACACCCTACAGATGCAAGTGCAACCATTTGGCGCTCAAGTTGAGTGTCATTCAAAAAAGTAAGGCACTGTTTGTCTCCCATCATATCTCAACGGTTGTCAGCGGTACCAAATAGCGAAAGGGATGGCGTTAAGAGGTTAGTGTTTTATTAATCCCATAGGGCCATATGTATGCTACTTGATTTGTTCATTTAATCCCATTTAATTTTAACTTAAAACTAATATTGGGCCATAAACTATTAAATGCAGCCGTAGGTGGGTATCAAACTAATTTTAGCTACGAGACCTCTACAGCCATTGATGGGATAAGAAATCAGATGAGGAATCTAGTGGTCCCTTAATATAGTGAAAATGTGTACCATGAGGCATTTGCCATTTACCACGGTTGATAAGAAAGGGTTTCGCAAGTTTGTGAAGCTACTTGAGCCAAGATTTCTACTGTCATCCCGTTATACAGTGATGCACGATTGCATGAAGATGCATCTGAGGGAGAAGGCAGATATGAAGAAGATGTTCATCACCACTAGCTAGAGAGTGTCATTTATGACCAACACATGGACGTCTATACATAATACCTCGTAAATGTATATCACAGCACATTACATTGATAGTGAGTGAAATCTTAAAAAGAAGATTATTAAAATTAAAGTAATAGTTGACCATAAGGGTGCATCGATAGGAGCAGAGATGGATGATTGTCTGAGGGACTGGGGCATCCAAAAATTGCTATGCATTACAGTTGATAATGCCAGTGCCAATGAGACCGCCATCGAGCGGTTTATGCGGAATACGAGGGCGAGATACGATGTGATTAAAAACCACCAGTATATCCACATTCGATGCACTGCTCATATACTCAACCTTATTGTTGGTGAGCCTTTTTGATTTTGGTTTTGATTTTATATTTTATACTTTAATATTTTGTGATTAAATATTCAAAAATTAGGAATTTTTTTTTTATATTTTATGATAATAGAGTATTTTTCAATGATGAAACAATTGAAAGGATGAAAAATGTGGATATCTCCATCAAGAAAATCCGCAACATTGTGCGGTATGCGAAAGCTTCTCCCCAAAGGCTGCGGAAGTTCAAGATAGTAGCAGCACAGGTTAGGATTGAGTCTTCAAAAATGTTGTGCTTGGATATTCTCACTCGATGGAACTCCACATATCTGATGTTGGATGTGGTATTGAAGTACCAGAAAGCATTTGAGCGATTGGAGGTTGAGGATGGGGGTCTGAGGTATGCTCTGCTAGAGCCTAATGGAATGGGGCTTGGTCTGCTAGACAGTACGGATTGGCAACATGTATCTGAATTTGTCAGCTTTTTACAGATTTTCTATGATATCACTATGTGGGTATTTGGATCTGTATATGCGACGACAAACATGTGGTTCAGCGAGATCTCAATAGTATACCATCACTTGAAAGAAGGTTGCGTTGACCCGAGTAGACTGTTATCTGGTATGACATTACAGATACAGTCGAAATATGATAAATATTGGAGGCAAATTGAGAAGATAAATTGATTATTTTTCATAGCATCAATCCTCGACCCCTAATTGAAGTTGGTGGTGATAGAATGGTGGGCAACTGAAGTTCTTGGGGGCAGTGAAGGCAGCTGCATTTATCACAACGCTTAAGACAAATCTAAATGACTTAACACCCACTATAGCGCCAATAGCCAGCCTTCATCCTCAGCAACCGCAGGTAGCTAACGTTCGAGCTTGAGGTCAAGACCTCCTTCAGATGCCCATACTCATCATGCCAGTGCAGATAGTGTCAGTCGATCCCGAGGCTTTAATGTTATGAAATCGTTTCATGCACGATCGACGCGAAATCCTCTACAGTGTACGAATGAGGTTGAGCGGTATTTATTGACAGAGGTCGAGGAGCCTAGTGATGAGTTTCAGATCTTGATTTGGTGGATGGCTGGCTAATCCACCAAGTACCCAATCATTTCTCATATTGCTTGAGATGTACTAACCGTTCCTATCACTACAGTTGTATTTAAGTCGGCGTTTAGCACCGGAGGTTGAGTGTTGGACGCCTATCGGAGTTCGTTGGCATTGTCAACTGTGGAGGCCTTCATTTGCAAGCAGAATTAGATTAGTGATATGCCTTTTGGACTAGAGAGCATTGGCATCGATGCTGTCAACTAGAGGCTTGAGTTAGGTAAAATTAAATTAATTTGTTTACTTTTTTTTAATGATTAAAGTAACAAAGTATATATAATTATTTAATTATTTCAATGACTATTTTTTATGAATCATAAATCTATTTAACTTATATTGTATATAATTTCACATATCTACATATCAACCCCGATATAATTGTCGATGACTGATGAACTACATTATGATTGTGTATATTTTTTCTCTAATTTACGGTTATTTGTTTGTTTCATTTGAATTTTTATTGATAATAATATTTTTTAATTTTATCTTGATCTTAGGTTTTTAGGTATGATCAGTCCGACGATAATAAGCTTTGTATGCTGGTTGCTATTATACCGAATGATTTATTTTGTAGTTTGTACTATTATTTATATTAGGCTTAGTAGTTAGCAATTAACATTATAAATTATAATAATATAATTTCTATTATTTGTTTATCAATTTAACTGTTTAAGACTAATTTACTAATTTATTATTTATATGTGAAACAGATAAACTACATTAAAAAATGAGCTCATTTGGGCCCATTTTGTTTTGAAATGGGCCAATTCTGGTCCATTCCAGTCGGGAGTCGGAACGAAAATTGGAGTTCCGACTTTTGTTCGGAATTCCGCGGAGTTCAGAGTTTGGAGTTTCGAACTCCGATCGGAGTCGAACTCTGACTCCATTTTAGAGTCGGAGTCGAAAACTCTGAACTCTAACTCCATCGGAGTTGGAGCCCATTCCTATACCATGGTATCATCATCCGATACTGCACCTTCCATAGATATACCTCCCACAACAATGAAGATTGCTTTTCCCAATAGGGGTGAAAGGAGCATGAGCAGCGAACGAGGCGATGCTATATTCCTACCCGGAGGCCAGAGCAAGAGAAGATGGGGGAATCTAGGGAACAACGTGTGGACCAGACCAATCGTCATAGAAGGGAAGAAAGCTCGCGACAACAATCATCGACACATGAACCATAGTAAGATAGCCCCCGCTTGTTGCTGTGACGAGCTCCCTTGCTCACTCCACAAAGAGGCCCCCTGCTCAGAGAGATAAGAATCATAACTAGAGGGCTTGCCAATGGGATGTGTCTTCCTCAAGTAGGAAGTCTCTCACTAGACGAGCCTAGTACCGCGAGTTATATTCCGCAAAGTACCAACTTGCTAAACAATAGAGATGTGAGTCGGCTCGTGTCATCTCATTCGAGGATACTGATGAAGAATGGGTCCTATACGCAAAAGATGACATGCTGGTAGTGACCATGCTAATCATCAAGATGGGAATAGACATCGCCCGAGTGTAACAGTCTCCTATGTTGCTGAAGAGTTTCTCTGGAGATATGGTCCACCCAATGGGAACCATTGTGCTATTGATTCCTGTAAGCAATGCCCCCTATGCAGCATCTATAATGGTCGACTTCTTGGTGGTGAAGGCCCTTCCTTTGATAATGCCATTATTGGCAGGTTGACCCTCAATGCCTTGCGAGCAATAACGTTGACCTACCACCTCAAGATGAAATTTCTAACTTCTCAGAGTGTGAACGAGATCTTGTGTGAATAAGTGCTGGTGCATGAATGTTATGTCTAGGAACTAAAGTAGAAGAGACATGCACTGTCGAAAGCGCTTAAGACGGTTTAAGTTTACGACTTGGCCTACCAAACTTGAGGGAGAGTAAAGCAGTGCATGGTCCCAAAAAAGGAAGGTATAGTAGATGAAAGCTTCCCGGTTGGGGGCTCCCTCCTCTTTTATCTTGTATTTTTTCAATTGCATAATGTAAATATCTAGCTTGTTTAATGAAGAATGTGATTTTTCATGACAACGCATCTCATCCATTCCAATATTTGTAGCAAAAATAAAAATGACTCTCAACTAGCAAAGCGTCATCAATTAATGCCTACCTTCATTGAAAGTATCAGGATTGGAGTGGGTTTAGCTTGAAATTGTAGGAAGAGTGTACCTCTTGCAGGATAGCAGTGCAATGGAGAGTGGGTTGTGCCCCCTTGCGACCTAGACAACTTACCCCGACCCTCTTTGTAGTGAAGTGCGAAGTAGCCACATCGCCATCAGAAAAAATTACCTTGTCATCGGCACTAAAGGGATGGGTGCGCTAGAGGCTACTTTATCCCTCCCGCAGTGGGGTGTATGTTGGCCATTGGCCACCTGAAGAAAAAGGCTTACCTTGCGAGCATAAACAGGCGTGAGTTTGTCCAATCTCAAACCAACTCAAACAGTGTACCTCCTGCAAAATCTAAGGGAAAAGCTAGGCTCAAGGCCCTTTTTTTCTCACGTGATGGAGAGCAGGTCATGCCCCTTTGGTGACCCAAACAAATTATCTTGACTTTTGTTGCAACAAAAAGTAGGCTTGGCACTAGCCCAACCTATTACCTATTCATGCGATATCAACAAGCAGGAGTAGGTCCAGCTCCAAACTGTTCGAACAACATACCTCTCAATGGACCAAGGGGATTAGCACGCAAAAGGCTGCTTTATCCCTCCCACGATGGAGGTGATGGAGAGCGAGTCTAGCTTCCTTGGCAGCCCAAATAGTCAAGTCAGACACTCATCGGGCGAAGAAGTGGATCAGCCACATCGTTGTCTAAATTACCTCCCCGCAAGGTAACAAAGGGAAATGTAAGCCAAATTTTCTCCTTATCCCTCATGCAGCAGAGAGCGGCTTAGTCCTTTGCTACTCGAAGGCAAAGATTTTGCGTCAAAAGGTGAGAGTGACTCCAGTCACAAACTGCCCAAATATTTATCTCCTCGCGGGATGAAAAAAGGAGTTACACTAGAGACTACCCTACCCCTCCCATGACAGATTGTGGATCTTGCCCTAGCAACAATCCAAAAACTTACCCTGACATCACTGTGAAAAGAGTGGGACTAGCACTAGCCTGACCCAAATTGTACATTTCTTGCCATGTGAACGAGCGAAAGCGGGTCCAATTCCAAATTGTTTGATTAGACTAACTCCATGCAGGCAACAGAGATGAGTTGCACCAAAGGCCTATAAAACCCTCATGCAAAGGAGAACGGGTCTAGCCTTTCAACTGTCCAAATTATTACTTCAACTCCCATCGTAGTGAAGAGTGGACCAACCTCATGACCATTCGAAAAACTTACCTCCTTGGAGAATTAAAAGGACTTAGCTCGACTTAAGGCATTCTAACCCTTTCTCGATGGAGTGTGGGCCTAGTCTTTGACTATTCGACATGAACAAAACATCTACAACAGCAAAGCACAAAAGAACACTGTCTTCCAGGTTTGCAAGTCTATCACCCTTATGATCAAGAAAGGAACCTTGAGTTTACTTCTTTTCCAACCATATTGTAGATCAGAATGCTATGCAAACAAAAAGCTAAAGGTCGAATTAGCAGGGTAAAGCATCATCAAAAAGTCGACAAGTGAAGAATAAATGGCATCTCAGACCAGACACTATAAGGCTTAAGGGAATGCAAATAGAAAAAAGGCTAAAAGAATCAGTGGGTAAAGCACCAACAAAAGGTTGACAAATAGAGAGCAAACAATATTATAAACCAGGGATGTCTCAAATGAAAAGCTAAAGGGAACAATAGGATAAAGCATCACCAAAATTTCAACAAGCGAAAGATAACTGGCATCATGAACCAAGATGCTATGAGGCAAAAAGAAATGCGAATGGAAAGAGGGCTAAAAGTATCGACGAAGTAAGTGGCACCAAGAGGTCGACAAATAAAGAACAAACAACATAACAAACCATAAACATTTCAAATGAAAAGCTAAAGGAATTGGAAGGGTAAAGCATCACCAAAAAATCGACAAGTGAAGAACAAACGACGTTGCAAGTCGAGACACTATAAGAACTAGAAGACCTAATCTAGAGCCAGCTAGCCCACTGGCTCAATCTACATAAGAACCAAAAGGACTAATGCCAAAACGGGGATAGTCCTAGATAGGGTACTTTGTAATACAACCCATACGAGTTGATATATGGGATAAGGGAGGGGACTTGCCATCCTTGAGCTTCTTCCGAGTGACGTCTGACACTTAAGTACTTGTCTAATTCAGCAAACAAGGAGCAAGGAGAATCTTTGATATCTTGATAGGGCGACATCGATGAGAGACCAAAGAAACGCGGGAAAAGGAGTAGACGAAGGAATCACGCCACATTAATGGTACCACAATCCGGACTATATGTTGCATTAATGATTCCATCACAGAGGCTTCTGCATTAAAGGATTCTGACAAAAAAATAGTGGAGAGGACGAGAGCCCCATAAGGATAGGAGTGATCTGTCCCCTATGCTCTAAGTATAAATAGTAGACTCTTAAGTACGAAAAATCTCTTTAGACTCTTATTATTCACAAGCTTTCAAAGATATTTATTAACTTAAGTATCGGAAACTTCCTAATCTTCAAGGTGGCCTTTTTCCTACTTTCTTCTTCATCTTTTTTGCAGACCTAATATAAAAGATCCAAATCATTGGAACTTAGTCCATAGGCATGTGAAACACGATATGAACAATATTTATAACTTAAAGTTTGATTTCACACATTTCTTCTAAAAGGAATGTATAAATATGAGATTCAAGTGAAACAAATTACTTTTTATCTATTTTTAATTCAATATAAAAAATTAGAGATTTTAATGCTATATCTAACATTAGTAAGAGCATTTACATCCGGCCTCTCATATTGCTCTTTTCGTTATTATTTAGGGACCAAAAATCTATTTTGGCCCCCACATTCGATCTTCCATTTTAACTGGGTGGATGATCTTATGAATAGTGATCTCCCATAGATGGTTAACCCCAACGGCAACTATTGAATCCAAGTTTCAAGTTTCGTATCTACGTGTAGATTTTGATGATAACAAATAAATTCAATTCTCAAACTCAAATTATTTACGCAATGGAGCGAAGCGCACATCAAGCATAAAAGAATAAGTCTACAAATGAAACTCATAGATTATTTTGTACATCTCTTGATAAAATTCAAAATTGAATTATGGCTCCAAATTACTCTTTTTTTTTTTCATAAAACATCAAATTACTTTTTTCACATATGCAAAACATTTTTAAATGTCTTAGTTTTGAAAATTATATTTTTTTACATGTGTATAATATCATCAAACAATATAATTTTTGAAAATTATATTTTTTTTATATAAAAATTTGAATTTGTAAGATGATTGATTATCATATTTGACATGTGCATATTTTGTTTGAAAGTCTTAAAGGGTGATTGTGTGTTTTTTTGACAAATACAAAAGATAGATGATTTTGTTTGAAAATCTTGAAGGGTGGTTGAGAGTTTTTTTGACAAATGCAAAAGATAGATGATTTGTTTGAAAATCTTAAAAGGTGGTTGTGTATTTTTTTGACATATGCAAAAAGAAGATGATTTGGTTTGAAAAATAAATCATGCTCATTTTGTCATGTATGAAAAGCAAAAGATTAGGTTTGATTTCTTTGAAAAATGAATGGAGTTGTCTTTGACAAATGTAAAAAGTAAATGCTTTTATTTGAATTTTTTGAAAAGTGAATAGTGTTCTTATTTGACAGGTGAACCTTTTCAAATTTGATTATGAAGACTCATTTGCCTATAAATAGCTCATTTGAGTTTTGCAAAAATCACAACAAGAGCTTACACATCTATTGTTAAGTTTTGCATCGTTTTTTCAAAACTCTCATTTTTTCTTTTCTAAAATTTTGAGTCTTAATTCTTATTTTTTTTTAGAGAGATATAGGTTGCGCTGTATTATTTCTATCTCACTCATTGAGGAGTATACTTTGATAGTCTACCCACTATCAACTCTTGTATCAGTAAGAGGGTGCGTATAACTTTTGTGTGTGTAGAAGGTGTTCTACACAGGGAATAATTGAATCACCAAGTGTGAGGTGATTGGTAGTGGAGAAGGTGTGCTACACGAATTTTTTTGTAGCAATGCTGCTTAAAAGTGTAATAGGTTTCTATCTCCATCTAAAGGAGATTGAATAGTGAATTTGAGATCCTTAAGGGGTAGCTTGAGGCGAGGACGTAGGCAGTAGGGCTGAACCTCGTAAAAATACTGAGTTTGCTTCTTCTTACCATACTCTTTACATTCCTTGCTGTTTTATATTTTGTTTATATTTTATATTGTGTATTTGATTTATAAGTGTTAATTTTTATAATATAACCCAATTCACCCACCCTTCTTGTGTTAGTCATCTAGGCAATAATTGGCATTAGAGCAAGGGTTCTGTTATAAGATTAACTATCTGTTGAGTTAAGATCATATGGCTAACATTGTAGCTACTTTCGCTGAAGATCAATCCAGTAGTCGACGTCCGCTATTTTGTGGAGATAATTATATTTTTTGGAAAGCTAAAATGAGAATATTTTTTCAGTCTCAAGGTTGAGAAATCTGGAAATGTATTGTAAATAAGTCATATATTCCAACAAAAACTGTTGATGGAGTAAAGGTCAAAAATGAATAGGAAGAGTTTGATCGCGAAGACGATAGACTTTATACTGTGAATGTAATGTCTATGAATTTTCTATATAATGTTCTCAATGGTAATAAATTTAATAGAATAATGACTTGCAGAATAGCAAAGGAAAATTGGGACAACTTGGAAGTAACCTATGAAGGAACTTCGCAAGTCAAAGAATCAAAAATTTATATTCTTACGCATGAATATGAATTGTTCAAAATGAATGATGATGAATCTATCTCTTTTAGGTATACTCGTTTTACTAATATTATAAATAGTTTGACATCTCTTGATAAAGTTTATTCCAGTTTGGAGATAGTAAGGAAAATTCTCAACTCCTTGCCAAAACGTTGGTAATCAATAGTAACGGTGATTCTTAAAGTTAGAGATCTTAAAAAACTTGAAGTAAATGAACTCATCGGGTCACTTATTACCCATGAGTACACATTGAAAAGAGGAGAAGAAGAAGGAAAGCAAAAGAAGAGCTTTGTACTTAAAGGTTTCCTCATGAAAGTGAAAGCAATGAAGATGAAGAAAGCGATGACGAAGAGATTGCAATAATTACAAGAAGATTTAAGAGATTCTTGAAAAATAAATCTCCTCCAAGGAAACCTTTCAAAAAATCTTCCAACAAAGATACATGTAAAAATGATTAATTAATTTGTTATAAATGTAAAAAGTTAGAACATATCAAGGTAGATTGTCCCATGCTAAAGAAAGATCGATATAAAGACAAGAAAACAATATAAGGTACTTGGGATGATGATTCAAGTAGCTCAGACAGCGATGCAAGTAATGAATAATTTGTAAATTTTTGCCTTATGGCTAAAGATGATTTTGAGGTAACAAATCTTGAAAATCTCTCTTATGAAGAATTGTAAAATGTTTTGGAAGAGGTATATGAGGAATTTGAAAAATTGGGTATTAAGTATACCGCTTTGAAAAAGAAAAATTTTCTTTAATAAATGAAATTGATGTTTTAAGAAAAGAAAATATAGTTTCAAAAGATGAAAATGATGAACCGAAAAAGAAAGTAGCTGATTTAGAAAAGATTGTTGAAAATTTCACAAATGGAAAAAAAAATTTTGAAAAACTTCTTGGTAATCAAAG
Organism: Platycarya longipes; assembly: GCA_036559045.1. NCBI lineage: Eukaryota > Viridiplantae > Streptophyta > Magnoliopsida > Fagales > Juglandaceae > Platycarya > Platycarya longipes. Next base: position 25,550,016 of record CM071801.1, read on the forward strand.
ATGTGTTTTTGATAAGGTAGGCTTGGAATACATGCCAAAAGAAAAACTCAAACACTATAAAATTTTTTAATAAAGCCATTAAATCAAAACCAGATTTTCAAAATTCTTTTCCTAAAAATAAATCTGTCAAAGAAAGACATTATTACAATCACTCAAGTTCTTCAAGTATGTTACATTTTATTTGTAATTTTTACAATAGAAATGGTCATAACTATCATGCTTATCCTATTAGAAGAAAATATACAATGACTATTAGGACCATATGGGTACTAAAGAATCTTATTTCTTCTAATACTAATAAATAAAGGACCTAAAAAACGTGGGTACCAAGAAAAATTATTTTAATTATTTTTGTAGGTATGCATGAAGTCTTCCGTAAGTAAAACAAGATGGTTTTTAGATAGCGGATGCTCAAGACACATAATAGGAGATAAAACTAAGTTTATTGATCTCACTCCTAAAGAAGAAGGATACGTGACATTTGGAGATAATTTAAAATGGAAGATCGTGGGAATAGGTAAAGTTGGTAATAAGTCTTCTCTCATAATTGAAGATGTTCTACTTGTTGAAGGTTTAAAACATAATCTTTTAAGTATAAGTCAATTATGTGATAAATGATTTACAGTTACCTTAAAAAAGGATAAGTGCATTATTTTGAATAATCATGATTGCAATGTTTGTTTTATTGCTCTTAGAAACAATAATGCTTATACAATTGATTTTGAAGAAATTGCCTCACGAGATACTATTTGTTTATTAGCTCAACATGAAAATAGTTGGTTATGGCATAGAAAGTTAGGTCATGCAAACATGGAACTTATTTTCAAACTTTCAAAAAATGATCTTGTGAGAGGTTTGCTAAAAGCAAACTTTTTTAAAGACAAAATCTGTGATGCATGCCAGTTTGATAAACAAACAAAAACTTATTTCAAAATCAAGAAACATATTTTCACTACTAGACATTTGCAACTAATACACATGAACCTTTTTGGACCAAACAGAATTGCGAGTCTGGGAGGAAAATGTTATACATTTGTTATTGTTGATGATTTCTCTAGATATACTTGGGTCATCTTTCTCGCTCATAAAGATGAGGTACATAATGCATTTACCAAACTATGCAAGAGAATTCAAAATGAAAAGGGTCATACTATTTCAAACATCTGAAGTGATAGGGGAAAGAGTTTGTCAATAAAGATATTGAGTCTTTTTGTGATGAAAATGGTTTTCTGCATAATTTCTCTACTCCTCGAACTCCTCAACAAAATAGGGTAGTAGAGAGGAAGAATAGATCTCTTTAAGAAATGGCAAGAACAATGCTTAATGAAAATAGTTTACCTAGTTATTTTTGGGCCGAAGCGATAAATACTGCATGTTATATTATAAATAGAGTTATGTTAAGGTCTAAATTAGATAATACCCCTTATGAGCTTTGGAATGGGAAAAAGCTCAACATTGGTTACTTTCATGTATTTGGATGCAAATATTTTATACTCAATGACAGAGATAATTTAGGAAAGTTTGACGCAAAATCTAATGAATGTATCTTTCTTAGGTATTCAACAAATAGTAAAGCTTATAGAGTATTCAATAAATAAACCTTGACTCTACAAGAATCTATGCATGTAGTATTTGATGAATCTAACTTTCTATTCTCCAAGAAATCTATTGATGAAGAATCAGAAGGTACAAATAACACAAATTGTCTCAATCTCGACAAAGAGAATACAATGGAAGAAGTCCAACATGGAGACATCAAGAAAGATCATCAAGATTTAGTACAAGATGCAATCAAACAGTGGAAACATGTGAAAAATCATCTAGTGGAACAAATTCTAGGAGAACCTTCACGAGGTGTAAGTACTCGATCATCTATTAGAAATATTTGTAATCACACTATTTTTTTTTTTATCTCAAATTGAACCCAAAAATATTGATGAAGCACTTATTGATGAATCATGGATTCTAGCTGTGCAAGAAGAGCTAAATCAATTTGAAAGAAATAATGTATGGACATTTGTTCCTAAACCCAAAAATCATGTTGTTATTGGAACAAAATGGGTTTTAAAAATAAGAAAGATAAGTCTGGAATCATTACTAGAAACAAGGCTCGACTTGTAGCCCAATGTTTCAATCAAGAGGAAGGAATCGATTATGATGAAACGTATGCACCTGTCGCAAGATTAGAAGCTATTCGAATGTTACTTGCATATGCATGTTATAAAAATTTCAAACTTTTTCAAATGGATGTTAAAAGTGCTTTCTTAAATGGTTTTATAAATGAAGAGGTATATGTTGAGCAACCTCCAGGTTTTGAAAATCATATTTCTCCTAATCATGTTTTTAAGCTCGCAAAAGCATTATATGGACTCAAACAAGCTCCTAATGTTTGGTATGAGAAGCTTAGTGGTTTCTTGATTGAAAAAAGTTTTTCAAGAGGAAAGATCGATACAACTATTTTCATCAAATATGAACATGATGATATTCTTCTAGTTCAAATTTATATTGATGATATAATATTTGGTGCTACTAATGAAAATATGTGCCAAAAGTTTGTTAAGAGCATGCAGGAAGAAGTTGAAATGAGTATGATGGGAGAACTTAATTTCTTTCTTGGATTGCAAATCAAGCAAGCAAAAAATGGAACATTCATTAATCAATCAAAATATATCAAAGAGTTACTCAAAAAGTTTGAGATGGAAGGTGAGAAGGTAATTGGAACACCAATGAGTCCAACCACCAAATTTGATAAAGATGAAAGCAGTAAGCCAGTTGACTCAAAGGTATATTGAGATATGATTGGTAGTTTATTATATTTGACAGCTAGTAGACCTAATATTATGTTCAGTGTATGTTTATGTGCACGTTTTCAATCATCTCCAAAGCAATCTCATTTGATTGCAGTCAAGCATATTTTTATATATCTTGCCGGTACCATTGACCTAGGGTTATGGTATGCTAAGCACACTTCTTTCGATCTTATTAGTTATTCAGATGCGGATTATGCTGGTTGCGAAGTTGATCAAAAAAGTACTAGTGGAACATGTCATTTTTTAGGTTATGCACTTGTTTTATGGTTTAGTAAAAAGCAAAATTATGTTGCATTATCTACTGCTGAGGCAGAATATGTTGCTGCAGGCAGTTGTTGTGTTCAAGTTCTTTACATGAAGCAACAACTTGAGGATTTTAAACTTATGTACAATCATATTCCTATTAAATGTGATAATACTAGTACTATAAATCTTTCAAAGAATCCAATACAACATTCTAGGACTAAGCATATTGAAATTATATATCATTTTCTTAGAGATCATGTGTAGAAGAGCGATATTGTATTAGAATTCACTAGCACACATGATCAATTGGCAGACATTTTCACAAAACCCCTACCAGAAGATAGACTATGCATGATTAGAAAAGAAATAAGAATGATGCATGTCATGAATATCTGCTAGATATTTTTATTCCATTATCTCAAATGACCCACAGAAACTTGAGACGTTTAGCCTCATCATTCAAACGCTTTTGCTCTTCATAGATCAACATGTCATCTTTGTCTAAAGGATTAGGTAATCGAAATGCAGAGGCTTGTAAGGATTTTAAATCCTTATTCTGTTGTTTTAAGTCTACTATTTTTCTGTTAGACTCTTGAACAAGTCGTTGAAGAACATCGATCTTCTCATTAAGTTTCTCTATCTCGTGGATTTTGAACTGTAACCGAGCGGAAAAAGCGATAATGGACGATGAGTATCGAGTTCTGAATCTCACAAGCTCGTAAATGGCATAATGATCTGATTTATTAGCCAAATCAGTGTTTTGTTGCTTCATGCCTACAACAGATGCAGAAATAGTTTGAGGTGAAGAATACCTCATATCTTGATCACGAGAAGCACTGAAAGAAAATTGATGAGCCATTGAAATTTTATAGAGTGTGAATGAAGATGAACTTCATAAATGAGAAGAAGATTTGATGCGAATTAGATAAAGTTAAGAATTGTTTTTATAAATATGAAAATAAGTACAAGATAAACTATCATCTCTTCAAATCTTACTTAGTCAAGCTTACAAGATATGCCGGATGCATATTGTCAAAAGTTACCGAACTAAGCTAGCGAGATTAATTATAATTGTCCATATTTCTCTCGTGAAACGTTGTCATTATTAGCTGATATTGTCTTTGTGCTTGAACTCTCAAACTTTCACTAGTTCTGATTCCTCTATTCGAAATTTAAGAACACGAGCTAATTCCGTCAAATCTTTATTTTCTTGTTTTAACCTCTTATTCTTTCTACCTTTATTTGCAAGTTTTTGATGCAGCTCAGATATTTGATTGTTAAGTTGATCAACCGTATACGCCCTCGCCAGTAACATTTGAAACATGGTTGTAACAGAGGCAGCATATTGAGCACTAAGAGTTCTTGATTCTGCAACAATTGGTTGAGACGGTTGTTGATTCAAATATGAAAGATTAGTGAAAGAAATAGAAATTTTCTCAGCCATTCTATTGTTTTGAATAAATAGAAACTGGATCAATGAGTGGTGTGAGAGTTTATTTGAGTATCTGATAGGTGAAAATGGTCTTTTAAACAGTAACTTTCAAATCTCGATAATATTTCATTTGTCAACAACATCACGCGAATTTGAATCTGCTTCCGCACCGATTGCTAGAACTAGACCTTCAACCTTTACAAGTTTTGTCGGATACGCGTGGCTCCGCACCGAATTCTCTACAGTCTCTACTAATGCACCGTTTTATTTGTCTATTGGTTATTATAGAAAGATATCTTATTAAACTAATTATGATTCATTTTTAATGATGCCAAAAGGGGGAGAAGTTTTAGACGTAAATATTTAGATTTTTAACTCTGTTATATATGTTGGAATTATGTTTATCTATTGCTTGAAAAACTAATGCATATTCTCAGGGAGAGTTTAAGCATTACTGCAAGTCTCAAAATTCTACTAAATATTTGTCATGATAAAAAAGGAGGAGATTGTTGAATCCAAGATTTCAAGTTTCGTATCTACGTATAGATTTTGATGATAACAAATAAATTCAAGTCTCAAGCTCAAATTATTTATGCAATGGAGTGAAGCGCACATCAAGTATAAAAGAACAAGTCTACAAATGAAACTCATAGATTATTTTGTACATCTCTTGATAAAATTCAAAATTGGATTAAGGCTCCAAATTACTCTTTTTTTTTTTCATAAAACATCAAATTACTTTTTTCACATATGCAAAACATCTTTAAATGTCTTAGTTTTGAAAATTATGTTTTTTTACATGTGCATTACATCATCAAACAATATAATTTCAAAAATTATATTTTTTTATATAAAAATGTGAATTTTTAAGATGATTGATTATCATATTTGATATGTGCATATTTTGTTTGAAAGTCTTGAAGGGTGGTTGTGTGTTTTTTTGACAAATACAAAAGATAGATGATTTTGTTTGAAAATTTTGAAGAGTGGTTGTGTATTTTTTTGACATATGCAAAAAGAAGATGATTTGGTTTGAAAAATAAATCATACTCATTTTGTTATGTATGAAAAGCAAAAAATTAGGTTTGATTTTTTTGAAAAATGAATGGAGTTGTCTTTGACAAATGTAAAAAGGAAATGCTTTTATTTGAATCTTTTGAAAAGTAAATGGTGCTCTTATTTGACATGTAAACCTTTTCAAATTTGAATATGAAGACTCATTTGCTTATAAATAGCTCACTTGAATTTTACAAAAATTACAACAAGAGCTTACACATCTATTGCTAAGTTTTGCATCATTCTTTCAAAACTCTCATTTTCTATTTTCTAAAGTTTTAAGTTTTAATTCTTATTTTTTTTTAGAGAGATATAGGATGCGCTGTATTGTTTCTATCTCACTCATTGAGGAGTGTATTTTGATAGTCTACCCACTATCAACCCTTGTATCAGTAAGAGGGTACGTTTAATCTTTGTGTGTGTAGAAGGTGTTCTACACAGGGAATAATTGAATCACCAAGTGTGAGGTGATTGGAAGTGTAGAGGGTGTTTTACACGAATTCTTTGGAACAGTGCTGCTCAAAGGTGTAATAGGTTTTTATCTCCACCTAAAGGAGATTGAATAGTAAATTTGGGATCCTCAATGTGTAGTTTAAGGCGAGAACGTAGGCAGTGGGACTGAATCTCGTAAAAATACTGAGTTTGCTTCTTCTTACCCTACTCTTTATATTTCTTGCTGCTTGATATTTTGTTTGTATTTCATATTGTGTATTTGATTTATAAGTGTTAATTCTTATAATATAACCTAATTCAACCCCTCTTTTGTGTTAGTCATCTGGGCAACAGCAACAATCCCCCCGCACCATCTCTCACTCTCTCGAGCCCTTTTCATTGCAGCCTACCTCTTTCTTGTCTTCGTTCCTATACTCCATCGTCGACAATTTCTTTCCCACTTCCACTTTATTTCGTGCCGGTAAGATCAAAGCTACCCCATTTTTCGTGGTCTGCGATTTTCGAGCCCTCTCTCTAGGGTTACATCGAACCTTTCCATTTCTTTAACAATGGTTGATTTTGGTTGTTCTAGGGTTGATTTTGGAATTATCGAGCTCCTTAATTTCATGGGATTTCGTGTGTCTCTTCCATTTTGGCTTGTTCCCTTACGGATTGGGTTGATATTGTTGTGGATTTTATATTGTTGTGAATTTTGTGGATATCATTTGGGTTACTGCTCAACCCTGAAACAAGGGCTAGGGTTTGCATCCGTTGGTTTATTTAATCCCTATATTTTGCTATCATTCCCGAAACTAGGGATCTTGGCTTGTTAAGATTTCGATTTGGTCACTACTATTCATTTTTCCTTGCTGTGGATGTTATAGGATGATCATATTTTCTTATCCTTGTACTAATTGTTGTGGTTTGTTGCTGCCAATTTCCATCCTATTGGAACAAACGTTGTGGATTATTGCTTTATCTTGCCTTGGTGTAGATGTTATAGGAATTATGATTTGTTGTTGCCCCTATGTTGATTGTTTCCTTGGTGTAAATGTTATAGGATGATCATATTTCCTTTAATTAGTTTGTGTTCTTGTTCGTGTTATTTCTTAAATCATGGATTTTGAGGGTATTCAAGGGTTAGATGTTTGGAATTTGCTTCCCTCTAAATTTGTATAAGTTTGTGACTCTATATTTGTAATCACTGCACTAGTTTATATGATTTAAGTTTAGCTACTCTACATAGTGTTGGAAGACTCTATTTTCTCTTTTATTTTCCCTAGAATACATGCTTATAAGTTTTACATGATTAAACTTTAGATGTTCTACAAGTTTGTGGCTTTTGATGTTCTGCATTAGTTTAAACGGTAAGGAATTATGGTTGGGAATCAATCTTTCAAAGTATTTTAATTCATTTTCTTTACCAAATTTGAAACTAGTTTGGATACTAATGCTATGATTTTGTTCAAGCCTGCTCCGAGTGTTCAAGCTTGCTAATGCTAATGCTATGATTTCTTTACCAAATTTTAATTCATTTTCTTTAACAAATTTAAAACCAGTTTATTCCATGCTAATGCTATGATTTTTTGTTGCTCCGGTGCTGATTTTGTTCAAACCAATTTTGCCTAGCTTGCTCCAAGTATTCATGTTAACTCTTAGGGACCTTTGAATTTCATTGTTTAGCATCTTTAAAATTCATTTGTTGCTAATAGGATCACATTTTTTGTCTATGTCCTAGTGTTTAAATTTATGGAAAAAAGTTTATTTTATAATGAAAACATAGACCATTTTAAAAGATGGTTTAAGTTTGTATTACATATTTTTTCGTGCATCCACTAGGACATAGATATTATATCCCTCTATATTTTGAAGATGATTTTTTTTTTCCTTAACTGCCAAGCGTTGCTTCATCACATTCACTCTATATTATATCCTTCATCTCACTACACTATTATTACTACACTTTTTTTTATGCATGTTGGTGCTAAATTGAACTGTCCTGCTGCATTTTGTGTGTTTACGATTAGCTATTTGATTTTGGGTGTTTGACTTCGTATTGGGTCTCTCTAGGGGATGGACGTTTAGGCTACAAGCTGTGATGAATAGGCTCAATTAACAAGTGCTCAGGCATTGGGAGACATCAATATGGTAGGGTAATCCATGAAGTTTGGATACCCGCAATTGGCAACTGGTTTTCATGACTTTGTATCCATTCTTGCATGCCTCATGTCGGGCAACTGTATTACGTTAACATTTTACCACTCTGAGCCCTGTTACAATTAATCTATATACTATTGCGTTTCTACATAGATTCTGTGTGTATTTTATTACTTTATTTTTCATAAATTTGAAGTAAAAAACAACCTAATGCTTGTGTCAAGTAGTAGCACAACCAGTGTGTCACGCTCAGGAAACACGTGTCGCAACGAATACCTGGTGTGTTTTGTGGCATTAAAGCTTGTCGATGAACAACACACATCGACGAGCATGATGGTCGTCAATTTTTTGGTTGTCAATATTATGAAGTTAATTCACGCAACCGTTCTAATTTTTTCCCAAAATTTCTTTTCGTAAGCATTTATAATTAATTGTTAATTCAATGAAGGTTGGATGGGCATATAAATTCTTTTACTGGTATGACTCTGAAATACCTCCATATGGACAGACGACAATTAATAAATTAAAGAACGATCTTCTGAATATACAAGTCTTGTTGGACGTCCAAAGTAGCAGACATCGTTTGAAAATTGACGTGAACAGGCGTAAGAGAACAGTGAAAAATACGGGTAATTAGTTTTTATTTTATTAGTTGGTTAATCATAATACTGCTATATTTTGAGAAATTGTGAGATATATTCCACCCCTTGGATTGTAATTACACAACTTACTTGCATGGATGTTTTGTAAATTTAAGTGGATTTGAAATTTTTTTTGGTACATATTCCTTTCATTCTTTTTGGTACTTATTCATTTACTTCTTAAATATTTTTTTTAGGTTGATTTATTATTGTATTAAATTTATGTGTTCAAAAATCTTGTAATCTAAAAAATTTTATGCCATATTTTTTTTTTATAGTCAATTGAAGTTAGGAATAATTAAATGAGGAAAAAGACAAAAGAGTACGTTGTTAAGAATAAAAATGAAGGTGAAAGAAAAAAATAATAAAGAATAAATAAAAAAATGTTATTTTAATATATGAGGAAAAATATAAGACATAGGATGTTAGAGGTTTTTTGAAGGTGATTAAAATAAAAAAAAAATGATAAAAAATGAGATTTTTATTAAAATTTAAAAAAATTATGGTAAAAGAAAATGTGAGTGCTCTAATAACATTATAATTTTGAACCGTATGATTTTATCAGATAATTCACAACTCAAAATGGTATATTCACATCAATTGATTGATGGAAAATTCGTATATTTATGATTAAAGGGATGGGTCTCATGTCAATGACTGGAGGAGCAATTGCCGCAGCGGGGAGACTGGTGGAGAACAGTGAAGGACGAAAGCAAGGGCACATCCTTTTACGATTTTCTGGCCAATGTCTTTAAAAGTCTTCATCAATTATTATGCGAAGGAAAAAAGGTCAGACGACTAATGCTGCAGTTCTCTACATTAATTGAGGTCTATTTCTGCATCAACAGTCCTATCAATATGTACTGCTGAATTTCAATTGTTTACGTGGGGTAGGAAAATGATAGGAGTACAATTCACATCACGGTTAACGATACTTAATTATTTATCTCATTAACTATATTTAATTTTTGAAAAATGAAAGGATTATAATTTATCTACAATTCTTTTATTATATTTTTTAAATTTTTTAAAAAAATTTACTTAATAATTAAAGAAATAATTATTAATATAGTAACTCTCAAATAATATTCTTCTTCTACTCGATTAAAATAATAATATTTTATTATTATTATTTAGCTCAGAAAGGTTCAATGGTCACTTACGTAATTAGAAAAAGAAAGGTTTCGAGTTCGAGTTATATTCTCAACCCAGGTAACTGAAGTAGCTGAAAGTAGTCTCAGTTGTTGTTGTTGCAGTAGTAGTCTCTCCCCTGAGGGGAGACGAGCGAAGCGAAGAGGGGGAAACGTTCCTTTCTCATCTAATCAGTAAGCTATGAGTTACTTATCTTCTAGGTAAAGCTATCTTAGACCCTTTCACTGTTGTTTTAAGGTCTTATATTAGCTTATGATTGAAGGTCTTATTCTTATCTCGTAATACTCGTATATGGGTGTTCCTAATGTAACCCCCCTCTCCCCCAACCCGAGGACTACGAGGGCTTCCTGCCTCTCTAATTCACCTCCGGTATCCCCGTAGGAGCTTTATCGTTTCACTTAGAACTTCAATTTCTGATATGCGATTTAGCAAAAGAACTACTTTATTTTATATCTTTAATTATTTCTAATAAAATATAATTAAAATTTAATATAGAGATAAATAATAACTCCCAAATTTAAAAAGTTATTGTAGCACTCTATATAAACTCATTCTTTATTATGAAGATTCAGATGTAAGTTGATTTTGAAATAAAATTTTAAAATAAATCTTATAATTTAATGAAAAAGGACTTTTGATACGTTTAAAAATTAAATAAAAAGTATTCTTACTTTTATTTATTTATTTTATTTTTATATTTAATCAAATATGATAAATTTTTTCTAATATATATACAAACTTATATTTTTTGAAGAAAGATTTTAACGAATCGATTAATAGTGCTCTAACCCTTTCTATTGAGGATTTGCTCCCTGACAAGCACCGAGGATGAGTTTCTCAACTTTATATTTTTTGAAGAAAGTCACACGAATTGTCTGATTTAGCAGCTGTATATCATGTAACCGGTTCATGACCTGGTGAATTTAAATACTTTTGGCCGCTTTATTCTTGACAAATTATATTGTCAAAGTCATGTAACTTAGTCTCGCTTGAATTCGGAGATGGGATTAGTTGAGATGAGTTTAGTTTATTTTATAATATTATTATTATTTTACAATTTGAAAAAAGTGTATTGGAATTTGAAAAAGGTGTATTGGGATTTGAAAAATGTGTATAGGAATTTGTGTTTTATATAAAAAATTATAAAAATATAATGATGAAATGGAAGTGAGTTGAGATAAACTCAACCCACTTCCGAATCCAAACGGGACCTTAATCGACATAATTTTCATCCTCTGAAAATGAAATTTTGAAGTTTGAAACTCCTATCTCTTTATCTCTTAAATGGATAAAAAAAAGTTCGCGTACACTTTCTTAAAAAGTATATACATATGAAAATCATATAAATTATTTTATAATAAAAATTTTACTTGTTTAAAAAATATATACAAGACTTACATATATATTATAAAGCTATATCTTAGAGTATTGACATTAGATCCATTATTAGACTCATCAAATATAAATCTGATAATTTTATCAAAAATAATTTTATATTGGACTCATCAAAATCCATTAACTCAAACTTTGAGTTACAATATTTGAACAATATCCTTTATATTTAAAGAGTTACTATTCACCTATCAAAATATTTTTTATTGTCTTTTAATATGTTTATTGGATGAATAAATTATAGATGTGTTTGTTGGAATCATAAATTGTATATTATATTATTATTTTGATGAATTTAATGTGGAGTTATAGATATGAATGTATTGATTTTTCTTCAAATTTATATATTTTATTAAATTTCGAAGGAAATTTTGATATAACTAATGCCAATTATAACGCCCCGATCTTTAGGGTCCGGAGAGTTAACTCATTTTTTTTTCTAAAAAAAAAAAGCATCTCCAATCATACAAAAGCTACAACTCCGAAAACTCCATAATGATATCAAATTTAAATCGATCAACATAAATATTCATGAACCTCTACAAAAGTACCAACAAGAAATCCTCAATAACAAAAAGTATAAATATCCACAACGATGCAAAATATCCAAACTCGACAAATTAAAAATAATCGTCTACAATAACTTTGCTAAATAAGACCCAAAAGACAACTTGTACCCTCAGACACTTATTCATTTACGTTTACCAAACCTCTCTAAAATGGGCTACTCATGCTTTCCAGTCGAACTATCACAGTTATTTAAAAATATTATAAAGATAATAGATGAGTTGTCAACAAATCAGTAAGTAGAGAACATATACTAGTGTGCAAGCATGAACATTTATCAAATTCAGAAAACAAAACAAAAAATATTTATTATTTTCAGAATGTAGGATCAGATCATGAAATCAAAAATCAGAGCGAAAGTTTAGTATAAATAGAATCAAAAATCCCTTTGGTATAGCATAACTGAAATATTTTATTAGAACAGAAATATCATGTCTAACTCTTGTGGTAGGGTTGTGCAAATCTCGGTAGCTAACCGAGCAGAAATAGAATGTAAATTTTTTTCCTTATTATTTTTGGAGTCTCGAGTATGCACACAGGAAAGACTATACAAAAAATCACTTTGCAATCAAAGTGGGTGCACCAGAAACATAGAAGTTGATACCAACCCAGAATAGACAGAGCGGAACAGAAACAACATGTCTTGCTAGAGGTTTTCAGAGATCACAAAATATTTTATCAGAATCAGAACATTTTTAGAACAGAATAGAATCAGATCTCAGAAAATATACTTTATGCACAAACTTTCATATTTGTTCTTTTTCAGTTTAGAAACAGAATGCACAAAATTAGTTTATGTCTACGCCAGTCATGCAAAAAAATATGTTATTTTTATGTAGAATTTCATGTAAATGCTGAAACAATTAACAGAGGTAGTTTTAAATAATTTCTTTTTATAAAAAAAACATGCATATTTTTTTAAAATTGATCCTAGTTCATAATTTTAATGCAAAGTTTAGCATAAGAATTTCGCTTACCTAAACTTTCTAGTTTTATGAAATTAACCTTAATAAATCTGATAAGGAATTAATCACCACCTAAAAGAATAACCACATAATGTCCATAAACTTTCAATCATCCATATGTTTTGATATTTAAGCCTAAAATATTGAGATAATCTATTTTCCTAAGAATCTAAAATTTTTCAAATCCTAAATATCAACACTCACCATAAATCAAACGGTATCTAAAATAACCACTATGATTAAACTAATAAAATAAGAGCATTTCTAAAAATATTGTAATTTAGTATTAACAAGGTGAGTTAACAAATCCGCATACGGTATCAATATAATTTTCTGAAATTTACTTGTGAGGTCCATTGAAACATGTCTCATATAATAAAATATTACACTGCTTCGAGAAAACAAACCCATAGCTTTTTGAAAGAAAAACAAACGCATTTCTATTTATTTTTAAAAAATAAACTATAAACTAAATTGCTCTCACAAGATAACGTTTAAAACATTGTTTTGTTCGTATAAAAGACAAGTATCAAAAACAAGGTTCATCACATATGAAATTAAGGGAAACACAGGCTACTTAAAAGACAATGAATGATATATTAGGAAATGATAAAACTTCATGCACGAACCCATTGATAAATTAAGGTTTGGTTTATTTTTAGAGATGTGATTGAGATAAATTAAGATTAGAGTGAGAAGTTAAATAAAACACGTGTATGCATGGATGCCGATTTGATGGGGCCATCTTACATGGGCTCTTTGAGGAAATGTATGGGTCTACTTAGTGGGGAATGGACCATCATACGGCCTGGAATCATGAGGCCCAAGTTCCAATTACAATAGCAAATTAAAAATGGCTGGAAAAGTAAAAGCCCAAAAGGCGAGCACGATTAGTTGGTCCCGGCGGGGCTCGAACCCGCGACCTTCGGCTCATAAGACCAACGCTCTAACCAACTGAGCTACGGGACCTCTTTCTGGAGAATCACAGATACTTTTGTAGTCTTTTTCAAAACACTATATTTTACGAAAGTTTTGTAGTTCTAAATTTTAATCACTGATCTAGGGTGTTCGATCAAGATAACGCACCCATCTAAGTTTTGTAGTTCTTTTTCAAAGTGAAGACTTTTACTTGGTCGAGTAGATAACGCACAAATCATGAAATGGTGTTCGATCAAGATAAGAAAAATGGTGATGCTAGTACCTTTGGGCTTAGTTGAGACTGACAAATCACTCAGGAGCACGTTAGACGCGCCCATCATCCCTCTCCAAAATTGTTGGTTCTAATGATACATAAGAAATAGATAACTTTGCTTTTTATATATAGTAATAGATAAATTAATAGGGAGAAAAAGCGATTGAAAGAGGAGAGAGAATTTTATTAAGCAATGCTGGGTTTTGTGTGTATGATTAATGCTTATAGCCCTTTAACACATTCTTGCCTTTTCTTGCAGGAACAACACTCATTAATTAACAAAATTAGGCCAGGAAGCTATAATTAATTCAGGCTTTAATATTTGTTTTATCATCTCATCTCATCTTATTTCAAATTTATTATTATATATATATTTTAAATTTTTATACAAAATAAAATAAACAATTCTTTTTTTTAAAAAAAATTTCAAAATAAAACTAATATTAAAAAATATTTATAAAAATATTTTAATTTTTTTTAAATTTTTATCTTATTTTATCACATCCAATCTTTAAAAATAAAGAAGGCGTAAAATAAGGTTTATTTATTTATAGTAAAGAGTCGTGTACACTGTGTATCCACTTCGATCTCCACTTACCCTTATCCTATCAAAATCCTTTTTTCAACTTTTAAATAATGCTGGTGCTTGTTTGCGCACTTCCTTCTATATTTGATTAGATTATATATACATGCACTGACACATCGTTTATACGTGGGAATAACCAAGGACGCAGATGCTGCTCCACTGCTAAAGGTAAAATAATTATACATACAAATCATAAACGATTATACCCAAAAAAAAAAAAAAAAAAAAAAAAAAAAAATGATACAAAAAAAAATTTCACACATTATAAAAAATTTTCTTATTTATAACCAGTTAATTTTAATACAATGATTATTTACCGTCAAAGTTAGTCAAAATAGTCTTTTCATTACAATTAATTAATCACAAAAATTCATTTTTTTTTAAGTAAAACTATCGTAAATAATTTTATAATTTAACGTAACACATCGTAAGTTTATGAATTACAAAAATTCCTCTCGTAACTCCTCCCCAATTTTGATCAAGATGTAGATTTCATGTAATGGCCGAACCAACACGGTAGATCTTTCCAATGTTTATGACTTTATTCCTAATATTAACAACCAAAACCCAGAATTAAAGGGTCAAGCCCAAATGGCAAGGATAGACATTGCAGTAGAGCCAAGGGTTAAGGCAATGTAGGAAGCCTTTTTCAACCATGGACTGGAACTCATCATCTTGTTGTGGAAGAAATCGACGGCAATGAGATCCACGAGAGCCATGTATATTAGTATTCCTGAAGAGAATGACCCCAACAATCCCTCCATTATCAACGCATTTGTGCTACTGTCATCGTAACCTGTCACCGAGAATATTATCATTCCCATCACTATCCCCATCGGCGTTGTCACTGAGAACATGAAGCACATGTATGCCGTCGTTCCAAAACCAAAACCCGCCTGCAATTTTCACCATCATCACCGACATTAATTAGCTACAAACAACGATGATTATTATTATTTTTTCTAATAGAAAAGGACCCCCCCCCCGGGGGCGATCAGCGTAGATATTCTCATTATTGGACGTGACTATAAGAACCACTCTCTATTGTAAAATGTCCGACTTGAAGTATAGCCATTATCCGATGGGCGAGCCCGTCACCCTATTACCACCAAGACATCAATTAGTCCAAAGCACATCTCATAATCTGAAAATCAGGTTTTACTGCCACAACTAATTTCAACTTATGTGCTGACTCAAATTCTTGACTTTGAAGCTATGTAATACAAGATCGTCCCAACTAAACTACCACGATTATTAATCCTATTATGCATGAAAACATATAATTCCTAAGATGCAAGACGCAATATCGATTTAAGTATTTAATAAAATTCCGTGATGTCTCTAAATCCTGAAACCAACCAGATCACATCTCTCAGTGTTGAGATAGCACTTCCTCTGGTCCCCAAGTCTCGAGTTGATGTGTTCTGTCATTGTAGTAAGAATGTAAACAAACACGTGTCGGCATGTTGGTGTTTGTGTTTTACGTCAGTCTATTGACTGTTAGTACTAAGGATGTTTGTAGCCTTGGTTTTTTTAAAGCTATAGAATGGAGAAGTGTCACAAATAATCTTACAATCTGCAGTTAATTTGGATTATGATTCTTTAAAATCAGAAATTAAAATTGGGATTGAGAATAAGGAGGTTCAATTTGTAGATTGATGAAATTAAAAGAAGTAAAAATACCTGAGCAATGCAGCCTCCGAGACCCATGCCTTCAAAGATCTGGTGGAAAGCAAGAGCAGCCACGAGAGGCCTGATGGTGCACTGGTTCTGAGACATCCCCATCGTCACTCCGATTATCACCGAGTGGAATATTATCCCTATCTCCAGCACCTGCGACACCAGCCTCTGCTTCTGCCTCACCACCTCTGCCGCCACTCGCTCCTCCTCGCTCGTTCCCGACTCGCACCTCGATTCCTCCGACTTTTTTCTCTCCAACAACTCCTCCTGCGTCAGCGCCGGCACCGGCGAGTAGTGTTCCGCATGGCTGTGGCTTTGCTCCACGTGCGAGCTGGCCGTGATGTCAACAAGAAGAGCGAGCAACGCACCCACCATGGTGACCAGGCCTGAAAAGGGGAAGTCCTTCCATGGGTGATGGGAGGCGACGTGGCAGTCAGAGATGGCGGTGAAGGCTTCGGGAAGTACGTGGACGAGGGATGTGGAGAGGATAACTCCGGCGGCGAAGCATTTGATCAAGAGGACGGCCTTGTCGTAGAGGGGTTTTCCTTGGAAGTAGCGGGCGAGGAGCACCGGCGAAGATATTCCGACGACGCTGGTAAAGAAGATTACCCAGATGGAGATGAACTTCAGCTGCGCCGCCGCCTTACCGTCCCGGCACGCCAGGGCTCGAGCCGCGTCCAACACGCACGCGGCCATGGCGAATTGAACTCGGATTACAAACAGATTCAGAGAGAGAGAGAGAGAGAGACCGAGTACGGGGTTTTAGACTTTTGTGGACTTTGTTGCGAGAGCTAAAAACTGAGATTGGGAGAGAGAGAAGATTGTGCGGTGGTGGAGTGAGAAAAAAGAAGTTGAATTCAATGGAGTGGGCCATTTAAGTGACTTCGTGGACGTTTTTCACTGGTTCATTTCTTTGCTCCGTACGTGAATTTTTAGAGTGGGGGAGAAGGTTTGTTTTTTCCATGAAAAAATTTAGACTGCAGCTTCCTTTGTCCAGCAGCCCACAATAATCACTCTTTTTAATGTTTATATGAAAAGCACTACTATAAACACAAATAAATTGTTTAAAAAAATCTTACAAAAATTAGTGTGCCACGTATTACCATTCCTAGCTCGATCTACTCACCCGATCTCCTCCATCCAGTAGCCCAACCATTGAGCACTGCCACCTACAACGACGTAACTAGCGTCATCCCCACCTCAAACCAACGACCACCCTATGGACCCAAGAAAGTGGTTGGAGATATCGGTGGAGAAACCCAACGACGTAACCGGTGGAGAAATCCATGGGAGAGTGAGGGTGTGTGGAGGAGATGTAGGCTTCGACTGGGGAAGACTAGGCTAGGAGGAGGTTGCTGGTGAGGAAGAAGGCTGATGGTGGTAGTGGTGAGGTAGTATGGTGACAAACGGCGGAGCTGTAGGTAGCAACCCTTGTGTGCGAAACCCATTTCGGGTTGGGTATGCGTGTACAATGGAGGAGGAAAGAGAGGCTGGGATGGCTTGGGTTCTGTGGAGGGTGGCCAGGGGTGCTCGTCGGTAGCTCAAGGTGTTGCCAGTGGCGGCAGTTGGGGCTGAACTGGGAAGAACCCGTGTATGGGAAATCCATTCGGGTTGAGCTCGCGTGTGAGAGAAGGAGTTGCCGTGAGGGGTTGTTAACGGTGGGGAGGTATTCGCAAGCGTGAGGGGAAGCCAGTGAGGTGGTTGGTGGTGCCACAAGTGGCCAGCGGTGGTGGATTCCGTGGAGAGGAAGAAACGGCAATGGGGGCGGCCAAGGGGGAGGGAAAGAAAAGGAAGAGGAAAAAAAAAAAAAACGTGGCACAATACTAATATGCCACATTAGTATGTGAGATTTCTTTGTGGGATCCCTTTGTGTCTCTAGTGTTTTCCTTATATAAATAGTAAAAATATTATTTATGTGAGTAATTATTATGGATTGCAGCCTGCAATGCACAGTGAGCTCCAGTCCAACACAGTTCTTTTTCTATATTCATTTTTCAATATGTTTTCATAACTTTTTAATTAATTTAATCTTATTTTATTTAATTATTATATTTTTAAATTTTTTTATATAAAATAAAATAAAATAAAATAAAATAAAATATTTTAATTATTTTAAAATTTATAATAATAATTGTTGAATCCAAGGTTTTAAATTTCGTATCTACGTGTAGATTTTGATGATAACAAATAAATTCAAGTCTCAAACTCAAATTATTTACGCAATGGAGCGAAGCGCAAATCAAGCATAAAAGAACAAGTTTACAAATGAAGCTCATAAATTATTTTTGTACATCTCTTGATAAAATTCGAAATTGGATTAAGACTCCAAATTTTTTTTTTCATAACATCAAATTACATTTTTCACATATGCAAGACATTTTTAAATTTCTTAGTTTTGAAAATTATATTTTTCACATGTGCATAACATCATTAAACAAAATAATTTAGAAAATTATTTTTTTATATATAAAAATTTGAATTTATAAGATGATTGACTATCATATTTGACATATGTATATTTTGTTTGAAAGTCTTGAAGGGGGTGGTGTGTTTTTTTGACAAATGAAAAAATTAGATGATTTTGTTTGAAAATCTTAAAGGGTGGTTGTATGTTTTTTTGACAAATGCAAAATGTAGATGCTTTTGTTTGAAAATCTTAAAGGGTGGTTGTGTTTTTTTTTACATATGCAAAAAGAAGATAATTTGGTTTGAAAAATAAATCATGCTCATTTTGTCATGTATGAAAAGCAAAAGATTATGTTTGATTTCTATAAAAAATGAATGGAGTTGTCTTTGACAAATGCAAAAATGAATGCTTTTATTTGAATCTTTCGAAAAGTGAATAGTGTTCTTATTTGACATGTGAATTTTTTCAAATTTGAAATTGAAGACTCATTTGCCTATAAATAGCTCACTTGAGTTTTACAAAAATTATAACAAGAGCTTACACATCTGTTACTAAGTTTTGCATCATTCTTTCAAAACTCTCATTCTCTCTTTTCTAAAGTTTTGAGTCTTAATTCTTGTTATTTTTTAGAGAGATATAGGTTGCGCTGTATTGTTTCTATCTCACTAATTGAGGAGTGTACTTTGATAGTCTACCCATTATCAACTCTTGTATCAGTAAGAGGGTGCGTATAACCCTTGTGTGTGTAGAAGGTGTTCTACACAGGAAATAGTTGAATCACCAAGTGTGAGGTGATTGGAAGTGTAGAGGGTGTTCTACACGGATTCTTTGGAGTGGTGCTGCTCAAAGGTGTAATAGATGTTTTTATCTTCACCTAAAAGAGATTGAATAGTGAATTTGGGATTCTCAAGGGGTAACTTGAGGCGATGATGTAGGCAGTGGGGCTGAACCTCGTAAAAATACTGAGTTTGCTTCTTCTTACCCTACTCTTTACATTTCTTAATGCTTTATATTCTATTTATATATTATATTGTGTATTTGATTTATAAGTGTTAATTTTTATAATATAACCCAATTCATCTCCCCTCTTGTGTTAGTCATCTGGGCAACAATTGGCATCAGAGTAAGGGCTCTGTTATAAGATTAACTATCTGTTGAGTTAAGATCATATGGTTAACATTGCAGCTACTTTCGCTGAAGGTCAATCCAGTAGTCGATCTCCGCTATTTTGTGGAGATAATTATACTTTCTGGAAAATTAAAATGAAAATATTTCTTCAATCTCAAGGTTGAGAAATCTGGATATGTATTGTAAATGGGCCTTATATTCCAACAAAAATTGTTGATTGAGTAAAGGTTAAAAAGGAAGAGGGAGAGTTTGATCGCGAAGACGATAGACTTTATACTGTGAATGTAATAGCTATGAATTTTTTATATAATACTCTCAATGGTAATGAATTTAACTAAATAATGACTTGCAGGACAGCAAAGGAAATTTGAGACAATTTGGAAGTAACCTATGAAGGAACTTCGCAAGTCAAAGAATCAAAAATTTATATTCTTACGTATGAATATGAAATGTTCAAAATGAATGATGATGAATCTATCTCTTCTATGTATACTCGTTTTACTAATATTACAAATAGTTTGACATCTTTTGGTAAAATTTATTCCAGTTTAGAGATAGTAAGGAAAATTCTCAACTCCTTGCCAAAACGTTGGGAATCAAAAGTAACGACGATTCTTGAAATTAAGGATCTTAAAAAATCCGAAGTAAATGAACTCATGGGGTCACTTATTACCCATGAGTACACATTGAAAAGAGAAGAAGAAGAAGGAAAACAAAAGAAGACTTCGGCACTTAAAGCCGTTCCTTATGAAAGTGAAAGCGATGAAAATGAAGAAAGCGATGACGAAGAGATTGCAATGATCACAAGAAGATTTAAGAGATTCTTGACAAATAAAGCTTCTCCAAGGAAACCTTTCAAAAAATCTTCCAACAAAGATACAGGTAAAAATGATTTATTAATTTTTTATAAATGTAAAAAGTCAGGACATATCAAGGTAGATTATCCCCTGCTAAAGAAAGATCGATACAAAGGCAAGAAAGCAATGAAAGCTACATGGGATGATGATTCAAGTAGCTCAAACAGCGACGCAAGTAATGAAGAATCTGTAAATCTTTGTCTTATGGCTAAAGATGATCTTAAGGTAACAAATTTTGAAAATCCCTCTTATGAAGAACTGCAAAATGCTTTGGAAGAGGTATATGAGGAATTTGAAAAATTGGGTATTAAGTATACCGCTTTGAAAAAGAAAAATTCTTCTTTAATAAATGAAATTGATGTTTTAAGAAAAGAAAATATAGTTTCAAAAGATGACAATGATGAACTGAAAAAGAAAGTAGTGGATTTAGAAAAGATTGTTGAAAATTTCACAAATGGAAAAAGAAATTTCGAAAAACTTGTTAGTAATCAAAGATGTGTTTTTGATAAGGTAGGCTTGGGATACATATCAAAAGAAAAAATCAAACCCTATAAAACTTTCTTTGATAAACCCATTAAATCAAAACCAAATTTTCAAAATTCTTTTCCTAAAAATAAATTTGTCAAAAAAAGACATTATTACAATCACTCAAGTTCTTCAAGTATGTTACATGTTATTTGTAATTTTTGCAATAGAAATGGTCATAACTATCATGCTTGTCCTATTAGAAGAAAACATACAATGACTGTTAAGGCCATATGGGTACCAAAGAATCTTATTTATTTTAATACTAATAAATAAAGGACCCAAAGAACATATGTACCAATAATAATTATTTTAATTATTTTTGTAGGTATGCATGAAGTCTTTTGTAAGTAAAATAAGATGGTTTTTAGATAGCGGATGCTCAAGACACATGACAGGAGATAAAACTAAGTTCATTGATCTCACTCCTAAAGAAGAAGGACACGTGACATTTGGAGACAATTCAAAAGGGAAGATCGTGGGAATAGATAAAGTTGGTAATAAGTCTTCTCTCATAATTGAAGATGTTTTACTTATTGAAGGTCTAAAACATAATCTTTTAAGTATAAGTCAATTATGTGATAAAGGATTTACAGTTACCTTAAAAAAGGATAAGTGCATTATTTTGAATAATCATGATTGCAATGTTTGTTTTATTACTCTTAGAAACAATAATATTTATACAATTGAATTTGAAGAAATTGCCTCACAAGATACTATTTATTTATCAACTCAATATGAAAATAGTTGGTTATGGCATAGAATGTTAGGTCATGTAAATATGGAACTTATTTCCAAACTTTCAAAAAATGATCTTGTGAGAGGTTTGCCAAAAGCAAACTTTTTTAAGGACAAAATTTGTGATGTATGCCAGTTTGGTAAACAAACAAAAACTTCTTTCAAAATCAAGAAACATATTTCCACTACTAGACCTTTGTAACTAATATACATAGATCTTTTTGGACCAAATCGAGTTGCAAGTCTAGGAGGAAAATGTTATGCATCTGTTATTGTTGATGATTTCTCTAGATATACTTGGGTCATCTTTCTCGCTCATAAAAATGAGGTACATAATGCCTTTACCAAACTATGCAAGATAATTCAAAATGAAAAGGGTTATACTATTTCAAACATCCGAAGTGACAGGGGGAAATAGTTTGTCAATAAATATATTAAGTCTTTTTGTGATGAAAATAGTTTTTTGTATAATTTCTCTACTCCTCGTGTCGGCGCCCCAGCTTGCGCTTGGGTTCGTACGTAAATTGCGATGCCGGGGATGAACGTCACAAGGAAGTCATCCCTCATCTTTACGTGTGAGAGCCTTATTTTATGTCATACACATATATATATTTGTGTTTTTTTTTATTTTTTATATCGCAGCGGAAAAAGGTCACTAGCACCAAACAGCACCCCGTAGGGCGTAGATCGTAAAAAAAATACGTCGCCATAGGAAGCGACTCTGCCGCCCACTGACCCAACAGGTCTAGGGTCACTGGCCCGGCAGTCTCAGTCTTAGTCGGGCCCATGAGGGTCCGACCCATCTTCTCGAGAGTCGTAATCCGGGGATCCATCATGTCCTGCAATAACTTCTATCGTTCCCAAGGGAGCGATAGTAGAGATAATAAAAAGAGGTTGAGATTTCGGGAGAAATCTCAGCAAGTACACTAACACTTAAACCAGAACATTTCAAATATACAGATAAGTGAACAAAACATTCTTAACTAATGCACATGCAATGAATGACTGACTCATGCACATGCTCATGAAAACTTTTAAACAGACTTGCTTCTTTCAGACTTCTTTTCACAAAACTTTCATACAGATTTCTTCTTTCAAACTTCTTTTCATATCGTTACTTTTCAAATCATTTCTTTAAAACATTTCGTATCTTTCATTCTTTCTTAGGCGCCACTTATCTTGAACAGATCTTTCTTATGGCTCGAAAGCCCATCTTGTCATGACTTTTCACTTAACATGTATGAGACACAGCACGGCTCCCCTAAGCACCGCGTGTTCCCTGCTGGTTACCGCATCACCTTAATGTGAGTACGTCTTATAACTTTAAAACGGCAGGTCCTAACACCATATCCGTCCTTGGCACCCACCAGCGTTAGGTGCTACCGCGCTCCGGACACCTTTTGGTGCCATACACGGTCCGCCGACTGTTCTTCGTCGACCCAGGGGCTACCACTCGACTTTAAACACTCCTGAGTGAACAGGGAGTTCCACTGGGGCACTTCCCCGTCCCAGCCTTTGGGGTTCTTATAAAACTTTACTTCTTTTCTTTTCTTTCAAAAATTCAATCTTTTCTTTTCTTTTCTTTTTCTTAAAAACATGCTTGACTTTAAAAACCTTCTTTTCATGACTTATGCATGGAACATGCAATGCTTACTTAATTTCATGCAAAAACCCGAGACAAACTCGAGTGCATTCACATTTCATTTTCTTTTCTCCCTCATTGGGATAACTTCACAATTTCCTACTTAGTCATCATGTTCTATACCCAAAATTGGGCCTAGGATTGAAGTGGGTACTTGGCCCATCTCCAACCTATCATGGCCGAATCTTCCTAGGGAGTTCCTAGGGCTTTCCTTCATCATTTGACTCCAATTATCCTCCAATCAATTTTAAAATGTCAAATTAAATCATGTAACCTCCTTAGCAAGGGGTAGCCGAAACCTTAGTGTTTCCCCAAGTAGGCATTTTCACTTCCAAACTTAGTTATTTCTACTTCTCCCATTCACTTTTCTAACTTAGGGAACTCCTCCCATTAATCTATTCAAGCTTCCTTTTCTAATAGTTTCTTCTATAAGCTTAACTAAACAAATCCACCACAAAGCAATATAATTTTGATCTTCCAAATCTCAACCTTATATATCATAAAATTCCAATTAAACATTACTAAACATCATACACAAGTGGTTACTTCTTCCATATGCAAGTATATACCATTTCCATTCATATCAATCATATAATTTATTCTCATGTCCATTTTCATTTTCTCAAAACAATATGCGCCTTGAATAAATCAATTTCATCACTAATTTCCTCAAATAAACCTTATCTTAGCAACACCAAAATTAATATTTAACACTAAAATCCTTCAAGCATCAACTTCATCATTTCATAAAATAATCATGCTTTTCCTTTCTTTTTGCAACTAACACTTGATCCATCAACTCTACTCACATTCTAAGCTTATTTCATCATAGAGATTTACACAAGAATATTCATATCAAAAGCAAGTAAAAATCAATTCAATCCAAACGTGGCAATTGCAACCATTAATCCAACAAGCATGATCACCTCACTATATACAATAATTGTTAAGGAAAAGGTAAAAGTATACTTACCACACTCCTATTAGACCTTAGCTTAAAATCTGAAAATACACATAGGAAATCTCTTATTAGGCTAGCCATGAACATAAAACTTAAAGGAAACCCTATTTCCTTCTAATCAAAACAAAGTGTCACATGTGTGTGTGTGTTCTTCCTAAGCTTGCATGAATTTAGTCACTAACCTTCTCCAATGAATTGATCACCTCAACACTCTTGCTTTTTGGCTTCACTACTATAAGGTTCTTCAAATTATGTGGTGAAAGGAGAAGAAGCAAAAGTAGAAGTGACTTGAGTGAGTTTGGCCGAGAGGTGGAGAGGAAAATGGGAGTGTTTGCATATGTCCAAGTGGAATGAGCTAAGGGAATTGCATAAGGGGTCACACGGCCAGCTCTCTTTCCTAGGGTCTTTGGTACACTTTTTACCATACTTAGGTATGGCTAATGATAGATTGAGTGATTGACAACTCTAGGCCACTCCAAGATCAAATCTTGGCCATGCCTTGGTGGATTTTCTTTTCTCCTTCTCCCTTCCTATGGCCGGCGACTTCTTGGTGCTTCTAGCATCCATTTTCTTGCTTTTCACTCAATCATCATTCCCCTATCCTCTCATGTGTCCATCCAAGTGATCTCAAAGCCATGCTTTTTGGAATTTGAGCAAGGCATGATCCGGCCAAGCCAAGCCTCCACCGAATCCACTTTGCCCACTTTCCTAGTTTTTGTCATTTCCATCACCTACACTCACACCATACCTCTCTTCACATCACCATACTCTCTTACACATGTACTTTATTCACTTACACACTCTTCCCCTTTTGTCCTATCACTTGTTGGTGGTCATACCCCATGAGATTCTCCAAATACACCCCACGGATTGCCTTCCACCGAAACCACCTTGCTCCTTTCATCCATGCTTCTCTTCATGCCATTTGTCACTTCCCTACACACCATGATCTCAATTGGCAAGTCAAGGGATGGTGTCTTGTACCTCCAAGATTCCATGGTAGGAAAATCATTCCATTAGATCCTACACTCAATCCTACATGGCATGTATCCACTTACTAGTCAACCTCCACCAACTAGGATTTTCCTACAAGTATTTAGATAATTTTCTAGGATTTTTCTTCAATTGACAAGTGTCTCTACTATGGGCTTGATGGGCCATGGGCTCATTCTATGGGCTTTTGGACTCACCATTGCTCTCTTGGCCCATTTACTTGATCAATTCCTCAAAAGTCTCATTCCTAAGCCCATCTCTTCAAAGCCTATTTTGTTCTTTCACCAATTACCACTAATCTTGTGTATTAACCTTTAATTAACTAATTAAATTAAGATGAAGATTTTTTTAGGGCTATTACACCTCGAACTCCTCAACAAAATGGGATAGTAGAGAGGAAGAATATATCTCTTCAAGAAATGGTAAGAAGAATGCTTAATGAAAATAGTTTACCTAATTATTTTTGGGCCGAAGCGGTAAGTACTATATGTTATGTTATAAATAGAGTTATGTTAAGGTCTAAATTAGATAAAACCCCTTATGAGCTTTGGAATGAGAAAAAGCCCAACATTGGTTACCTTCATGTATTTGGATGCAAATGTTTTATACTCAATGACAGAGATAATTTAGGAAAGTTTGATGCAAAATCTGATGAAGGTATCTTTCTTGGGTATTCAACAAATAGTAAAACTTATAGAGTATTCAATAAAAAGACTTTCATTGTACAAGAATCTATGTATGTAGTATTTGATGAATCTAACCCTCTACTTTCCAAAAAATCTATTGATGAAAAATCAGAAAGTACAAATAACAAAAATAATCTCAATCTTAACAAAGAGAATACAATAGAAGAAATCCAACATGAAGACATCAGGAAAGATTATCAAGACTTAGTACAAGATGCAACCAAACAGTGGAAATATGTGAAAGATTATCTAGTGGAACAAATTCTAAGAGAACCTTCATGAGGTGTAAGTACTCGATCATCTCTTAGAAATAATTGTAATCACACTGCTTTTCTATCTCAAATTGAACCCAAAAATATTGATGAAACACTTATTGATGAATCATGGTTTCTAGCTATGCAAGAAGAGCTAAATCAATTTGAAAGAAATAATGTATGGACACTTGTTCCTAGACCCAAAAATCATGCTGTTATTGGAACAAAATGGGTTTTTAGAGATCAGAAAGATGAGTATGGAATTATCACTAGAAACAAGGCTCAACTTGTAGCCCAAAGTTTCAATCAAGAGGAAGGAATCGATTAAGATGAAACGTATGCACCTGTCGCAAGATTAGAAGCTATTCGAATGTTACTTGCATATGCATGTTATAAAAATTTCAAACTTTTTCAAATTGATGTTAAAAGTGCTTTCTTAAATAGTTTTATAAATGAAGAGGTATATATTGAGCAACCTCCAAGGTTTGAAAATCATATTTTTCCTAATCATGTTTTTAAGCTCGCAAAAGCATTATATGGACTCAAACAAGCTCCTAGAGCTTAGTATGAGAGGCTTAGTGATTTCTTGATTGAAAAAACTTTTTCAAGTGGAAAGATCGATACAACTCTTTTCATCAAATATGAATAGGATGATATTCTTCTAGTTCAAATTTATATTAATGATATAATATTTGGTGCTACAAATGAAAATATATGTCAAGATTTTGCTAAGAGCATGAGGAAGAATTTAAAATGAGCATGATGGGAGAACTTAATTTCTTTCTTGGATTGCAAATCAAGCAAGCAAAAATTGGAATATTCATTAATTAGTCAAAATATATCAAAAAGTTACTCAAAAAGTTTGAGATGGAAGGTGCGAAGGTAATTGGAACACCAATGAGTCCAACCACCAAACTTGATAAAGATGAAAGCGGTAAGCCAGTTGGCTCAAAGGTATATCGAGGTATGATTGGTAGTTTATTATATTTGACAGCTAGTAGACATGATATTATGTTCAATGTATATTTATATGCACGTTTTCAATCATCTCCAAAGCAATCTCATTTGATTGCAGTCAAGCATATTTTTAGATATCTTGCCGGTACCATTGACCTAGGGTTATGGTATCCTAAGCACACTTCTTTCGATCTTATTAGTTATTCAGATGCGGATTATACTGGTTGCAAAGTTGATCAAAAAAATACTAGTAGAACATGTCATTTTTAGGTCATGCACTTGTTTCATGGTTTAGTAAAAGGCAAAATTCTATTGCATTATCTACTGCTGAGGCAGAATATGTTGTTGCAGGCAGTTGTTGTGCTCAAGTTCTTTTCATGAAGCAACAACTTGAGAATTTTAAACTTATGTACAATCATATTCCTATTAAATGTGATAATACTAGTGCTATAAATCTTTCAAAGAATCCAATACAACATTTTAGGACTAAACATATTGAAATTAGATATCATTTTCTTAGAGATCATGTGCAGAAAGGTGATATTGTACTAGAATTCACAAGCACACACGATCAATTGGCAGACATTTTCACAAAACCCTTACTAGAAGATAGATTATGCATGATTAGAAGAGAAATAGGAATGATGCATTCAATGAATATCTGCTAGATATTTTTATTCCATTATCTCAAATGATCTACAGAAACTTGAGACGTTTAGCCTCATCATTCAAATACATTTTCTCCTCATAGATCATCATGCCATCCTTATCTAAAAGATTAGGCAATCGAAATGAAGAGGCAAGCAAGAATTTTAAATCATTATTCTGTTACTTTAAGTCTACTATTTTTCTGTTAGACTCTTGAACAAGTCGTTGAAGAACATCGATCTTCTCATTAAGCTTCTCTAACTCGCAGGTTTTGGACTGCAACCGAGCGGAAAAAGCGATAATGGACGATGAGTATCGAGTTCCGAGACTTACAAGCTCGTAAATGGCATCATGATCTGATTTATTAGCCAAATCAGTATTTTGTTGCTTCATGACACCTACGTCAGTTGCAAAAATAGATTGATCACGAGAAGCACTGAAGGAAAATTGATGAGCCATTAAAATTTTATAAAGTGAGAATGAAGATGAACTACAGCAATGAGAAGAAGATTTGATGCGGATTAGATAATACTAAGGATTGCTTTTATAAAGATGGAAATAAGTAGAAGACAAACTGTCATCTCTTCAAATCTTACTTAGTCAAGCTTACAAGATATGCTGGATGCATATTGTCAAAATTTACCGAACCAAGCCAGCGAGATTAATTATAATTGTCCCTATTTCTCTCGTGAAACGCTGCCATTATCTGCTGATGTTGACTCTATGCTTGAACTCTTACTTGTTCCGATTCCTCTATTTGAAGTTTCAGAACACGAGCTAATTCCGTCAAATCTTTATTTTCTTGCTTTAACCTCTTGTTTTTTCTACCTTTATTTGCAAGCTTTTGATGTAGAACAGATATTTGATTGTTAAGTCGACCAACCTCATTTGCCCTCACTAGTAATCTCCGAGACATGGTCGTAACAGAGGCAGCATATTGAGCACTGAGAGTTCTTGATACTGCAACAACCTCAGAATCAGTCCTACCAGAAAAATGCATCTCTGCTTCTATCATGGTGTTGACAACCTCAGGAGATAAAATGACTGATTGAGACAGTTCCTGATTCAAATCCGGAAGATTATTAGATGAAATTTTCTCCGCTATTCTATCGTTTTGGATAAACAGATACTTGATCAATGAGCAATGTGAGATTTGTTTTAGTATTCGGTGGGTGAAAATGGTCATTTAAACAGAAACCAAAAACTTTCAAATCTCTATGTATCTTATTTGTCAACAACATCAAGCGAATTTGAATCTCCTTCCACACCGAATTGCCAGAGTACAGGTTTTGTCGGATACGCGTAGCTCCGCACCGAATTCTCTACAGTCTCTACTAACGCACCATTTTATTTGTCTATTGATTATTATAGGAAGATGTCTTATTGAGCTAATTATGATTCCTTTTTAATGATGCCAAAATGGGGAGAAGTTTTAGACGCAAATATTTAGATTTTTAACTCTGTTATATATGCTGAAATTATGTTTATCTATTGCTTGAAAAACTAACGCATATTTTCAATGAGAGCTTAAGCATTACTGCAAATCTCAAAATTCCATTAAGTATTTTTCATCATGAAAAATGGGGAGATTGTTGAATCCAAGGTCTCAAATTTTGTATCTACGTGTAAATTTTTATGATAACAAATAAATTCAAATCTCAAGCTCAAATTATTTACGCAATTGAGCGAAGCGCACATCAAGCATAAAAGAACAAGTCTACAAATGAAGCTTATAGCTTATTTTTGTACATCTCTTGATAAAATTCGAAATTGGATTAAGGCTCCAAATTACTCTTTTTTTTCATAAAACATCAAATTACTTTTTTCACATATGCAAGACATTTTTAAATGTCTTAGTTTTGAAAATTATGTTTTTCACATGTGCATAACATTATCAAACAAAATAATTTCGAAAATTATTATTTTTATATAAAAATTTGAATTTATAAGATGATTGATTATCATATTTGACATGTGCACATTTTGTTTGAAAGTCTTGAAGGGGGGTGGTATGTTTTTTTGACAAATACAAAAGTTAGATGATTTTGTTTGAAAATCTTAAAAGGTGGTTGTGTGTTTTTTTGACAAATGTAAAAGGTAGATGATTTTTGAAAATCTTAAAGGGTGGTTGTGTGTTTTTTTGACATATGTTGTCGGCGCCCCAGCTTGCGCTTGGGTTCGTACGCAAATTGCGACGCTGGGGACGAACGTCACAAGGAAGCCATCCCTCATCTTTACTTGTGAGAGCCTTATTTTATTACATACACAGATATATGTTTTTTTTTTTTTTTATATATATCGCAGCGGAAAAAGGTCAAGCCGTGAATAAACGACAAAACGTTACGCTTGTCGCACATCACATGGTTAACGAAATAAAACCCAAATTAAACGTCACATGCATATATATATATATATATATCAGAATAAAGTCACCAATGTAAACAGTTTTATACAAAAGTACTTCCCAAAACAGCGGGAAGATTTTTCCACAAAATACATCAGTGAATACAAAATAAGGTGATGCCGATCCACTCCTCCCTCCGCCAACCATACTAATAGGCGGGTTCTTCTTTTATCTTCTTAAAGTCCGGGCCATAACGAAGGCTGTCCAGACTCAGTCCTGGACCTACGTCACACATCATCCCAGAGGATGACGTAAACAGGCGTCCCATGTGGAGGAGCCCGTCAACTCCTAGCACCAAACAGCACCCCGTAGGGCGTAGGTCGTCAAAAAAATACGTCGCCATAGGAAGCGACTCTGCCGCCCACTGACCCAACAGGTCTAGGGTCACTGGCCCGGCAGTCTCAGCCTTAGTCGGGCCCATGAGGGTCCGAACCATCTTCTCGAGAGTCGTAATCCGGGGATCCATCATGTCCTGCAATGACTTCTATCGTTCCCAAGGGAGCGATAGTAGAAATAATAAAAGGGGGTGAGATTTCGGGAGAAATCTCAGCAAGTACGCTAGCACTTAAACCAGAACATTTCAAATATACAGATAAGTGAACAAAACATTCTTAACTAATGCACATGCAACGAATGACTGACTCATGCACATGCTCATGAAAACTTTTAAACAGACATGCTTCTTTCAGACTTCTTTTCATAAAACTTTCATGCAGACTTCTTCTTTCAAACTTCTTTTCATATCATCATTTCTTTTCAAAACATTTCTTTAAAACATTTCGTATCTTTCATTATTTCTTAGGTGCCACTTATCTTGAACAGATCTTTCTTATGGCTCGAAAGCCCTTCTTGTCATGACTTTTCACTTAACATGTATGAGACACAACACGGTTCCCCTAGCACCGCGTGTTCCCTGCTGGTTACCGCATCACCTTATTGTGAGTGCGTCTTATAACTTTAAAACGGTAGGTCCTTACACCATATCCGTCCTTGGCACCCACCAGCGTTAGGTGCTACCGCGCTCCGGACACCTTTTGGTGCCATACACGGTCCGCCGACTGTTCTTCGTCGACCCAGGGGCTTCCACTCGACTTTAATCACTCCTGAGTGGACAGGGAGTTCCACTAGAGCACTTCCCCATCCCAGCCTTTGGGGTTCTTATCAAACTTTATTTCTTTTCTTTTCTTTCAAAAATTCAATCTTTTCTTTTCTTTTCCTTTTTCTTAAAAACATGCTTGACTTTAAAAACCTTCTTTTCATGACTTATGCATGGGACATGCAATGCTCACTTAATTTCATACAGAACCCGAGACAAGCTCGAGTGCATTCACATTTCATTTTCTTTTCTCCCTTTTTTGGGATAACTTCATAATTTTCCTACTTAGTCATCATGTTCTATACTCAAATTTGGGCCTAGGATTGAAGTGGGGTATTGGGCCCATCTCCAACCCATCATGGCCGAATTCTCCTAGAGAGTTTCTAGGGCTTTCCTTCATCATTTGACTCCAAATTTCCTCCAATCAATTTTTAAAGTGTCAAATTAAATCATGTACCCTCCTTAGCAAGGGGTAACCGAAACCTTAGTGCTTCCCCAAGTAACCATTTTCACCTCCAAACTTAGTTATTTCTATTTCCTCCATTCACCTTTCTAACTTA
Organism: Platycarya longipes; assembly: GCA_036559045.1. NCBI lineage: Eukaryota > Viridiplantae > Streptophyta > Magnoliopsida > Fagales > Juglandaceae > Platycarya > Platycarya longipes. Next base: position 25,582,180 of record CM071801.1, read on the forward strand.
GGGAACTCCTCCCCTTAGTCTATTCAAACTTCCTTTTCTAATAGTCTCTTCTATGAGCTCAACTAAACAAAATCACCACAAAGCAATATAATTTTGATCTTCCAAATCTCAACCTTAAATATCATAAAATTCCAAATAAACATTTCTATACATCATACACAAGTGATCATTTCTTCCATATGCAAGTGTATACCATTTCCATTCATATCAATCATATAGATTATTCTCATGTCCATTTTCATTTTCTCAACACAATATGCTCTTTGAATAAATCAATTTCATCACTAGTTTCCTCAAATAGACTTTACCTTAGCAACACCAAAATTTAATATTTAACCCTAAAATCCTTCATGCATCATTTTCATCATTTCATCAAATAATCATGCTTTTTCCTTTCTTTTTGCAACTAACACTTGATTCATCATTTCTACTCACATTCTAAGCTTGTTTCATCATATAGATTTACACCAAAATATTCATATCACAACCAAATAGAATCAATTCAATCCAAACATGGCAATGGCAACCATTAATCCAACAAGCATGATCACTTCACTATATATAAGAATTGTTAAGGAAAAAGTGGGAGTATACTTACCACACTCCTATTAGACTTTAGCTTAAATCTGAAATTACACATATAAAATCTCCCATTAGGCTAGCCATGAACATAAAACTCAAAGGAAACCCTATTTCCTTCTAACCAAAACAAAGTGTCACATGTGTGTGTGTGTTCTTCCTAAACTTGTATGGATTTAGTCACTAACCTTCTCCAATGAATTGATCACCTCCACACTCTTGCTTTTTGGCTTCACTACTATAGGGTTCTTCAAATTATGTGGTGAAAAGAGAAGAAGTAAAAGTAGGAGTGACTAGAGTGAGTTTGGCCGAGAGGTGGAGAGGAAATGAGAGTGTTTGCATGTGTCCAAGTGAAATGAGCTTAAGGGATTTGCCTAGGGGGTCACACGGCCAGCTCTCTTCCCTAGGGTCTTTGGTACACTTCTCATCATATTTAGGTATGGCTAATGATAGATGGAGTGATTGACAACTCTAGGCCACTCCAAGATCAAATCTTGGCCATACCTTGGTGATTTCCCTTTCTCCTTTTCCTTCCTATGGCCGGCGGCTTCTTGGTGCTTCTAGCATCCATTTTCTTGCTTTTCACTCAATCATCATTCCCCTATCCTCTCATGTGTCCATCTAAGTGATTCCAAAGCCATGCTTTTTAGAATTTGAGCAAGGCATGACCGGCCAAGCTAAGCTTCACCGAAAATCATCTTTGTTCTTCTTCCTAGTTTTTGTCATTTCAATCACCTACATCCACACCATACCTCTCTTCACATCACCATACTCTCTTACACATGTACTTTATCCACTTACACACTCTTCCCCTTTGTCCTATCACTTGTTGGTGGCCATACCCCATGAGATTCTCCAATGAACCCCACGGATTGCCTTCCACCGAAACCTCCTAGTTCCTTTCATCCATGCTTCTCCTCATGCCACTTGTCACTTCCCTACACACCATGATCTCACTTGGCAAGTCAAGGGATGGTGTCTTGTACCTCCAAGATACCATGGTAGGAAAATCATTCCATTAGATCCTACACTCAATCCTACATGGCATGTATCCAACTACTAGTCAACCTCCACCAACTTGGATTTTCCTATAAGTGTTTGGAGAATTTTCTAGGATTTTTCTTCAATTGACAAGTGTATCTACTATGGGCTTGATGGGCCATGGGCTCATTCTATGGGCTTTTGGACTCACCATTGCTCTATTGGCCTATTCACTTGATCCATTCTCCAAAGGTCTCATTCCTAAGCCCATCTTTTTAAAGCCTATTTTGTTCTTTCACCAATTACCACTAATCTTGTGTATTAACCTTTAATTAACTAATTAAATTAAGATGAAGATTTTTAGGGCTATTACATATGCAAAAAGAAGATGATTTGATTTGAAAAATAAATCATGCTCATTTTGTCATGTATGAAAAGCAAAAGATTATATTTGATTTCTTTGAAAAATGAATGGAGTTGTCTTTGACAAATGCAAAAAGGAAATGCTTTTATTTGAATTTTTTAAAAAGTGAATAGTACTCTTATTTGATATGTGAATCTTTTCAAATTTGAAATTGAAGACTCATTTGCCTATAAATAGCTCACTTGAGTTTTGCAAAAATTACAACAAGAGCTTATACATTTATTGCTAAGTTTTGCATCATTCTTTCAAAGCTCTCATTCTCTCTTTTCTAAAGTTTTGAATCTTAATTATTGTTCTTTTTTAAAGAGATATAGGATGCGCTGTATTGTTTCTATCTCATTCATTGAGGAGTGCACTTTGATAGTCTACCTACTATCAACTCTTGTATCAGTAAGAGGGTGTGTATAACCCTTGTGTGTGTAGAAAGTGTTCTACACGGAGAATAGTTGAATCACCAAGTGTGAGGTAATTGGAAGTGTAGAGGGTGTTCTACACGGATTCTTTGGAGCGGTGCTGCTCAAAGGTGTAATAGGTTTCTATCTCTATCTAAAGGAGATTGAATAATGAATTTGGGATCCTCAAGGGGTAGCTTGAGGCGAGGACGTAAGCAGTGGGGCTAAACCTTGTAAAAATACTGAGTTTGCTTCTTCTTACCCCACTCTTTACATTTCTTGCTGCTTTATATTCTGTTTATATTTTATATTGTGTATTTGATTTATAAGTGTTAATTTTTATAATATAACCCAATTCACCCCCTCTTGTGTTAGTCATCTGGACAACAATAATAATATTAAAAAAATATTTTAAGTAACTTTTAATTTTAAATTCAAGTTATCTTTTTTATCTTATTTTATCTCATATATATAAATAAATAAAGAAATAAGGTCATATATATATATATATACATATATAAAATTTGGGCAAACAGTTATGAGGTGATGGATGCATGTACTATTCACTTTGGGAATGCATAATGGTATTAAGTTCCAGCTAAAACATCATCATGAATTATATATATATATATATAATATATTATTGATACATAAAAAATTACACAACATGTTGGAATGACAGGAAGAAATATTCTTTGCTCACTGTGAAGACTTAGATTTTATTGGTGTTATTTGGAACTTCAGTAGTGTTCTAGTGCGGTTGTACGGTGTCAATGCATACATTCTTGGCCATGGATGATTTTTTTTTAGAGAAAGTAATAAGAAATGGACACACAAATTTACGTGGTTCAGTATGTTGCCTACCTCTATAGGTGTCTGGAGAGAAAATTCATTATAATATACTTGTTTACAGTCTCTCATAGCCTCTCATTTCTCACTGTACATGAAAATTAGAGATCTACTGGCTAAAGAAATTCAATCTTAGGCTTTTCCTCATGAGTGTGAAGAAGAAGTCCATTCTTTGGTTGTTTGGCTATTGGCTTTTATTAACTCCTTTTGTGTGTGCTTGTCTGTAGTGTTAGGACTTGGCCCTTTGCGTGTTTAAGCTGCCATCATTTTTTCCACTTCCTTCTGACCTCCTTTTATACCTCCTAACCCATGGTCCTTTCTTGTCCCCCAATCCCTTACTCTTTTGTCCCTTAGTGATGACTTGGTGGGCTAGATCCAACCTTGGGCTGGATATTTTATTCCCTGTAGATGCCCATGATTCTTAAAGGATACTTGTTCCAGCAAAAGACCTTGAAAATTTTTAAGATAAAATATGCAATAGAGGTCATTAGTAAGAAAACAAAATATTTTTCCTGTGTTAAACGATAAATGCCTCTAAGGTCGAATTTAGGTGGAAGGTGCGTGTGATTGCATAAGGTATGACTGCGAATGTGGTAGGAGGTATGCTCAATTGCGTATGATGCGAGCACGGCACTGGATGTGGTGTGAGGTGCACTCGATCATGCATGATGCATAGTTTGGCTGTGTGTCATTCGAATGTTTGTACTTATTGAAAAATGTATGCTCGTTCAATGTTTTTATTTTTGATTTACTGTTAGTGTTAGCATTTTTATTAGGTAACCCACGTAAAGTGGTCAGAGGGCTCGTCAATCCCTTGGTCCACTTTAGGCGGTTGCTGAGCCCGTCGACTCTTTTTTGAAGGCAGCTCATATAAGGTGGTTGTGGAGCTTAGAGGCCCGTTAACTCCAAAAGCTCGTTCAGGTAACTACTGGCAATGGTTATGACTCAAGTGTAGCGTGAGAGTCGACAAGTCGCTGGACTTATGTTCGACCATTAGGTCGTGGCGAGTTAAAGGATTTGGCTTATAGTACAATAGCTAGTAAGTCAAGAGATCTTTGTTCTGGCTAGGCTGTTGATGGGAAAAACTTGGTGGCTCTGGCCTTAACCTTGCTTCGTGACAAGTAAGGGACTCGACTTGTAGCATTAAGGCCAGTAAATCAAGGGACTTGTGCTCTAGCTAGGTTGTTGATGGGGGCCATCTGACCCTAACCTTATTTCGTGGTGAGTCAAGTGATTTCTCTTGTTGCACGAAGGTCATCAACTCAAGGGACTTGTGTTTTGGCTAGGTTGTTGATAGGGCATAGCTCGGTGGCTCTTACCCTGACCTTATTTCGTTGTGAGTCAATGGACTCAACTTGTAGCATGAAGGTTGACAAGTCGAGGGACTTGTGTTCAACCGTTAGGTCGCAGTGAGTCCAGTGACTCAACTTGTAGCGTGAGGGTCGACAAGATGAGGAACTTGTGTTCAATCGTTCTGTCTCGACGAGTCCAATGACTCGGTTTCAATGCGAGAGTCGACAAGTTGGGGGACTTGTGTTCGACCATTGGGTCATCTGTGTGGTGCCTGAGTGGGGTCGTGTTGCTGGCATCTGTTGTTCCGCACGATAGGAGGCAACTCTTGTTAGTAGAAATGAAGCTCACATAAATTTTGAGAGAGAAAAACCGGAAGTTTTTGGTTTCTGTAGTGAATTTTTCTTGATCGGAATTGTCTGCAGCTAACTGTCGTTTAATCTTTGGTTGCTCCTTTTTCAATCTTCTTTTCTTTTTTTTTTGCTCCTTTTTTGTTCTCTTGTTTTTGTTTAAGGATCCATCAACACCATATCCCTCACTATGGAGATCGGCTATACTTGCTCGCTGGCCCGAGTCCCATGCATGCCTGTTGGTTGTGCAGGTGATAGCTCGCAGAGCTAGTGTCTGAGTCTTGTGTTAAGGGTGTCCGAGTCTAGTACAGTACAGCTAAGTCCTGAGCTCCATCTATGCCCACTAGTTATGCTGGTGATGGGCTCGCCAAGTTGTAGATCTGAGCACTATGCCAATGGTATCTGAGTCTGTGCCAAAAGTAGTGTCCAAGTCCAGAATAGATGAGGGGCTTGTCGAGCTACAAGGTGACTTAGAAGGATGCCTGGCTGAGGTGGGGTTACCTATTGCGGGGTGCTGAGCTGAGTGACCGAGAGGGTGCTAGCTTCGGGTGGGGGCTCTACAAGCGAGGAGTGAGTTCCGAGCAAGTTTACTATGGGTGCGTGATTAGTGGTAGGGGAACTCATAGCCTGGGCACTGAGGCTCATCAGCACTTTCTGTTGTCGCATGCCACTTTCCCAGTAATAGAAGACATTGATAGGGATGTCGCTATGCTCGCTGAAAGTGCGAGATGACACCTGTCGTGGATATAGGGTGGGAGGGTGTTTGACGTAGGGTCTCTCCGAGCTTTGGGGTGACTTGCCTGCTACAGATATCCCCGGTAGTCTAGTGGATGCTAGGGTTCCCGCTAACCTGCTGGAGCCACTAGAGGGAAGGGACGCCCCTCGTGTTCATTGGGTAAGGTTCATTTATTGCTCACTGTGCCTAAAGAACATGGCCTCCATAGTCTACGACCACCACGATAGCTGTAGATAACTCCGGCAACCCTTGTGGTGATTTAATGCTCCTCCCAGAGGGCTCATAGGGTTGGCTTGTGACATATATCAGGTGCATGAGATGTGCACCCATTGGGCTGCGTGTGCTCGACCACTGCATACCTTCCTGGTGGTTAATGATGTACTAGCGGAGATAGATGACGTCGACAAACCACATGGTGGGCTCTGGTGCCCTCTTATACTGTTATATGACAGGGCCATGTAATTGTCTATGTGTGCACTGTTTAGAATCCTTGTCAACCACCATGATCGGGGTCATGTTTGTGGAGCTAGAAAATGCTGGCGGGATAACTGGGCTCGCGGGTGGCACTACGAGCCTCGAGGTGCACCTAGTCTAGTCTCGTGCACTGTGCATGTGTGGTACAATATCTTGTGTGCTATTGTACACTTAAGTGCACAGCTATTTCCCGCTAGTGCATGTGCCTTATGCATGTGTGTTGTGCATAAATTAAACTCCCAGAGTTGAAAGATGAGGGGCTCGGTTATTTGAGCTGCTTAGTAATTTGAGTCGCAAGTGCCATGTACATGCAGTTAAATGTATAAAATTATTATCCACATAGGCGAGGAAGAGTTTTGCTCGCCCAATCTTTGCGATGGCATTGTTAACAAGAATAAGAGAAGAAGAGCTAGAGTACTTATCTAGAGGAAGTTTCAGTTGTTCATTTAGAAATTATTCAGTGCACTGGAAAATCATCATTATCTTACCTCCAACATAGAAAGTGAATCAGATCTTAGATCCCACAAATGGCATCAATGTTGATGCATGAAAGGTCTCACAAGCTAGAAGATGAGAAAGATTCATTTATGACCCACTATGATGACTTGAGCCTTGATCGGTGTTGGTTGGAGCCCCTCGTAATGTTCTGGTGCGGGCTGTACGGTTTATGTATTTCGATAGATATAAAATAGGTACAAAGAAAATAATGAGAAATGTACACACAAATTTACGTGATTCGACGTGCTGCCTATGTCCACGAGCGTTTGGAGAGGAAAAATTCACTATAACATACATATTTACAGTCTTTAATGGCCTCTCATTTCACATTGTACAAGGAAAGCTAGAGGTTTACTTTTTGAATAAGTTCTCCCTTGAGAGGTTAAGAAGAAGAAGTCCTTTCACTGGTTGTCTGGTTGCTAGCTTTTATCTGACTTCTTTTGTGCATTACTGTCCCACGTGATTGGGCCTAACCCTTTGCGTGTCTGAGCCGCCCTCCTTTTCCCTACTTTATTTTGATCCTCATTTTACACCTCTTGACCCATGGTCATTTCTTGTCTCCCACTCCCTTCCTCTTTTGTCGTCTAGAAATGGCTTTGTGGGCTAGGTCCAACCTTGTGATGGATACTTTATACCTCACACACATACACACACATATTTTAATTTTACATGGCAACCATTGTAACAGTGCACATATTGCACTCATGACATGGCTACTCTTGCTTTTTTGTTCTTTTATGTAATAGAAACAACCATTTTACCAAATAGTTATTAGTCAGTGCATTTCAAATTTTAGGTTCATCCCATGCCCCCAGCAACCTCGTCGTCGACCCATGCCACTGCGACGGCCATCCCTTGGTCCAACGCACCCACTACGCTGCCCATCCCTCTATCCTGCATCGCCCCTAGTTCCTCCTCTGTCACCCCTCAAATTTACACTTCCTACGTTGCCCTAGCACCCATATAGCCGTTGCCCCTCTTGGCACCTTGTGTAATCGTCACCCCTGCCTTTATGCCTAGCATCATTGCTAGCACGTTCCGATCAATGGCTCTGATTGCTGTGAGTGGAGGATCATGGTCCCATATTGTTCCATAAGTCTGAGTCCTAATAAGAGTGTGAGCTGTCTCAGCCACCATGTCCTTTCATTCAAGGCCGTTGTCTACGATCACCATGGTCCACCATATTCTTTCATCAGGTCCTTACTCCCAACCATAACTGCATGGTCCCTAGGTTTGTTCTTTAATTCTTTAATTTGGTTTATAAATTTTTGTTTTTGGGTTTGTATTTTGGTTGCAAATTGATAAAGCTACCGCTTGTACTAGTGAAAGAGGACGATGTGTGCATGAAAATGCTTGCTGCTTCTATCAATCCTTCTGATATCAATCGCACAGAAGGTTACCCTTCTTCCTATTCTCATTGCTCCTATAACCCTAATGCCTTAATTAGGATTGAAAACTAAGAGATTACCCTTTGCTTGGTTGCTCGTTTTACGTGTGAAAAATATAAAGAGATAGACATGGATTTTTTTTTAAATAGAAATGATCCATTATCAACTATCAAAATTGGCATTTAACACACAACTCCTCCCCCTCCCTCGGTAATACCTCTCACTCTCTCACTCTCTATTTTCATGGGATTTTTGGTGCATTTGTCTTTTTTTAATGCATTTGGGCTTGTGTTGTGTTGTGTTGTGTTGTGGAGTTGGTATATCGGGTATTTACATGGTCTTCATCGAGAAATGTCAATGAGCAACCAATGTTATGTTGTTCTCTGAAACATCATTGAGATAAAAAAAAACACATTTAAAGCTCTCTGCTTTCATCCTTTACTAGGAACTTACGGTACCGATCATGTTGTTATAGTAAATCCCTCTTTGTTTTCTAGTATGTAGAGTTCAGAAGCTGCCTTAGCCATTTTGGACTTGAGTTTTAGAATTTTTAATTGATTTGATTTCATAACAAGTATGTAATTCTTTCATGACTTTTTAAATTAGGATAATTTGAACTCTTGGTGCTATTTGATACTTTTTTTTTTGGTCTAAAATAATGTTATGTATACAAAATCCCCATGCATAAGACAACTTGCTCATTAAAAAAGATGCTATAATAACCTAGTAGCTAGAGTAGTTAGATTAATCTAGAAAACTTGCTCATTGTCTAGATCTTTTCATTGAATAAGCTGAAGTCTTCATTCTTGTTGCTTTTCCCTAACAGCTAGATTTATCAATTCATGTGTTATGATTCTTCTTTAATTAGGTATAGGCCACATAGTGGCATAGTTAAAAAAAAATTGTATATGCACCATCAATATATTTTATCTTTGCTTTTGCTAGCCAACTTGAGTTTTTAATAGAAATATAGAGAAATAGAGCATAGTGAGAAAATTAGTAGCAAATCTTAGTAATATGATAGAATAAGAAAACCATAAAAAATATTTTTGAATGGACTGGGTCATGCTTGTTGAGGAGTCATTTATCATCAAATATTGTAAGTTGTTGATGACTTGAGTGTGAAGGTTGAAAATGTTGATTTTTTTTTCTATGTAATATGAATCTAGCTTTTGTTTAGGCTTGTAATATGTACAAATGCTTAAGATTCAAGTTAATGGAAGTTATGAATGCTGCTACTCAAGTTCTCCTTGGTGTGCATATATGTAAAAATGCTCCAAGGCTCAATCTTATGCCATTTGCAGATGATAGCCTAATTTTCTGTGCAGCTATAGCTAATACCAATCTAAAGCTTCTCCAACTTCTCAAAACTTATGGTGATACCTCTGGTCAATCGATAAGCTAGGACAAGACAGCCATGATGTTTAGTCAAAATGTAGAAGCTGTTCCCAAGAATACAATTATGGATCCATGGTGGAATTCTCACATTCAAGGCTATGACAGATAACTCGGGTTACCATTAGTTATTGGGAAAACAAAGGTAGTTGTTTTTGCAGATATTAGGCACAAGGTTTGGTTAAAGTTGCAAGGTTGGAAAGTGAACTTATTTTCACAAAGGGGAAAATAAGTTCTACTTAAAGTCGTTGCACTTGCTATACCATCTTATTCTATGACCTGTTTCAAGCTTCCACACTAGGTTTGTGTTGATATTGAGAGGATGATGACAAGCTACTGGTGCAGTTAGAAAAAGGATAAAAAAAGCTCCATTGGCTTAGTTGGAAAAACATGTGTAAGCATAAGTTTGTGGGTGGGCTCGAGTTTAAAGATTTGGAGACTTTCAACTTGGCCATACTTGCTAAACAAATTTGGAGGTTGTTATAGTATCAGGATGGTATGTTTTATCAAATTTTTAGGTCCAAGTACTTCCCTAATTCCCACTTGTTTTTTGCTTGTCTTGGTAATACTCCCTTATTTGCATGGAGAGGAATATGTGAGGTTATGCAATTGTAAAAAAAAAAAAGGGAGATGAAGTTTGGGGAATGGGAGAGAGATACACATTTTGAATGACTCTTGGCTGCCTGGGTATCGTGAGTTAAAGGGTGATGCTTCTATTACTGCTTCACAAGTCAATTCCGCACTTTTTGAGTTGGATGACAAAGTGGCTTTTTCGCTTGATTGTACTACCCATTGGTGGGATCTATCCAAGGTTAGGGCTTACTCCAATCCAAATTTGGCCGAGACAATTTTAAGAATCCATCCTAGCTATCATAATGAAGAAGACAAGGGGATTTGGGAACATGAAAGGAGTGGATCCTACACTGTTAAAAGTGGATACATATTTTTTACAAGTCTGGGTTCTTCTAATGTAGGTCATCATCTAGAACTTCTTTGAAGCCCTTTTGGAGAATTATCTGGAAACTAAAGATCTCTCCTAAAATCGAAACTTTTGCTTAGAGAACTTCCTAGAGATCCTGCCTTTCAAGGCAAACCTTATAAGAAAGAAAATTATGGTTGATAGTTTTTGTATTTTTACAATTCTTCTATGGAAGATTTGGCACATGGCATTTTCTTTTATCCCGTTATTCACAGTGTCTGGGTGAGTAGATTATTATTTTGAATTTCATTTCGGTGATTATTCAGGTTTAAGTATTGGAACAAAATATTTCTGTTTTGATATATTTCGGAGCACCATTTCGGAATTAATTATATCTTGTATATAAATATTTATATGTATATATAAACTAACAACTAATAAAATAAATACATAAATATGTAAGTGTATATCACATATATATGTGTACATATATGAATGAATTGAAAATTTTCAAAATGAATATGGGTTAAAACAAAATACGAATTTAAGTTGAGAAACAAAAACAAAGAAAAATAAAATAAAAACAATAGATAAATTATTAATAATAATGATATTTAAAAAAAAAATAAAATAAGTGGACATATTTAAAGTTACAAAAAAAAAAACTAATATTCTAGAATTAATTAAATATCATTTAGACTTAAAATTTTTTAAAAATATTATTCAAACATAAGAAAATTACCAAAATAATCCAAAACAAAATAGGGATCGGAATGCCAATTTCAGCTATAATGGCTGACATTTGATCGAAATGGCCAGGATGGACTAGAACGGGCCGAAATTTGAAGTGAAATGAAATAGAGGGATACAGTGTATCCAATAGTAGACCAAAACGAAAAATTGCGACTGAAACATTCAGAATGAAACGAAATTCAAAACTATGGAGCATATTTAATCAATTAAAGGACATTACCTCATTTGATTATTTTCTCCTAGTGGCAAGGAGGATTCTATTATTAGAGTCAAAAGGGGGATTCATGGACTTTATCCTAATGGCATGGGATTTATGGTATCGAAGAAATAAAATGATGTTTGAGGAGCTTAAATTTCCCCCTAACAAGTGATCAATTATGCTCTCTCATTAATGAAAGATTATGTGTCCATTTCTAGGCCAGTTTAGATAGACCTCAATTACATCCATATCTGAAAAATGAATTCCTCATCCAAGTAGTTGCTTCAAGTTAAATGTGGATGGGGCCTTTTTTTTATTGCAATAAAATTGGTATTGGGGATATTGTTTGAGACACTAGTGGTACTGTTATAATAGCCATGAGTAGAGTTGAATTGGAATTTTTGGACCTAGAAAATGCAAAAGCAATGGCAATGTTAAGAGGGTTGCAAATTTGTCTCCAAATTGGATGACCAATTTTATGGTGGAAAAGATTGCCTTAATCTAGTTAAGGACATCAACAGCTCTGAGGAACCATGTACAACAATGAGAAATGTGATCATTGAGATCAAGAGACTGATACGGCGATTTCAATCATGTCAGTTACAATATGTTCCTCAAATCTCCAATGAAGCAGCCCACCTATGGTGGAATGATGTTCCTTCGTTTATTAATAATGTAATTTATGTTGATACTTTGTCATGTAAGGATTCTTAAAACCTTTATGATTTCTATGGAATGAAGTTATGATTCCTTATAAAAAAAAGATGTATGTCTCGGTTTAAGCCTTAAAAATTATATGGTGTTCTCAGATTGATGTTCTTGTTTATAAATTGTGTTGGATGGTGCATTTCTTCAAATATGCACAAATAGTTTATTCATAAAAATGACAATGCATGCCACTAGTATCTTGGCTTTGCTACAAGTGGTTTAACTTTTCTTCTTAGACTTATGGCTCATAGTAAGTGTAGGATGGCTTGTCACTGAATTGGTCAGGATTCTATAAATCCAATAATCTTTGAAAAAATGTGGGATACATTGACATTGCATGTTAAATATCTATTTCTAGCTTTGTGCACCTTTGCTAATTTTTTATATGTGTGGCTCGAATTTCTTTTTCTTTTCATTTACATCATCAGCTTGTCTATCTTTTTCCTATTGTTGCTGAATTACTCCATGCAAATATAGAACATTAAAACTTTGGGATTTTGGTTGCAGGAAAGGTTGAATAGGTCGCCGATGGCCTGCCAAGACAAGTTTGAGTCAGCTAAGGTCCAAAAGAAACTCGATGGCCTATATGAATTGGTGTCCTGTGTTGATCAGTCAACCCAGGATAACATCAAGATGTTGTTGCATATTGCTGGAAAGTTGAAGGCCTAATTTTTCATCAGTGATTTGGGAAAAGAACCACCTTATTTTTTTAGTATTGTATAAACCACCAATAATCGATGAAGATTGTTGGTAGGATATTGAACTCCTTTTTTTGCAACCAGCCCAAAAATCAACAACTAATTCAATTGATTATAGTTCTATATCAGTTGATTTTTTGTAATAGTCAGGAGTATCACCACCGAGTGCCGTTTTTGGCAACAAACGAAATCATCATATTGATTTTGTAATAGCATGAAGTATCACTACTAGGTGCCATTTTTTTGCGACAAATGGATCATCATATTGATGTAAAAGTAGATAATTATACGTTTGGCTCAACTAAGATTTAATATTGATAGCTTAAAGTTCTCAGGTGTGTATGTATTCTAACCTCCAAGTGATGACTTTTGAAATGATGAAAAATTATGAAATTGGCTTGTGAGACTTAAGTTCAATCAATTATAAAAAGAACAATTTGCAAGCAAGGCTAATAATATTCAGTCAATTATAAAAAGATCAGTTTTGCATTTATTTTCACTGATGAGACTTGAATCCACAGTGGTCTTCCAACATGAGTTGTGTGTTTGAAAGGAGGCCTGTAGAAGAATGTTCATGTCCCCTGACGAATAACTGAATATAAGCAACTTAACTGCTTGCTATTGTCTGCAAACTAATCAAAACTTTTCATTGTTGTTTTCATTACAGGACTTTTCATTACAAATGTTGATTTAATGAACCTGCAAATACCCTTTTGAACATCATAACTAAAACATAAGAGAGTACCATTACAATTGGTCCATTAATAAATGATACTTATGTACTATTTACATACAATTATCCAAACCAAGCCAAAACTACTACAAATGTTACAACCCAGTACAAATACAATAATTCTTCCTTTTTATTTCGTAGAGTTCTCTCTGTCTCTGTCTCTGTCTCTCTTACTTTATCTTCCATTTTACGAACTTCATGCTCGTGTAGCAATATATAATCCCACATCTTGCAAATTTTATTATCTCTTGTACAATTATTCTCCTCTAACAAGTAAAGTATATCTACTCAAACGGAAAAAAGTCACACCTCCTCGCTTCTCCCTACACACAAACTAACATTAATTAAAACGATAAAGCATACCATGCAAAATAAGATTGGGCCAACCTCTCCTCCTATCTTGGATTATCCAATTCTTCCACAAAATAAAATCACAATAGGACTTACACACAACCCCATAGACACTTAAAATAGTAGCTCATCCAATCAATAAAATATAATTCAAACATTTGTAAGAAAATGATGAACAATCTATCATATTAGCTTCATCGGTGGCATCATAAAGAAAAGAGTGTCTATTATCTAAAACCAAAACAAGTACTTAAAGAGGAAAAACAATTTCACAATATTATCGTGAAACTAGACCAGATTCACAGAATAAAATAACTATTTAAGACACAAACCCATAAAATCTACCATTACGAATAACAACCAATCATTTAGAAATCTCATTAAAAACAAATAATAATACCAATTATGGTTTGAAGAAGTTCTATAATAGACTAGAATTTACCACAAAAAAAAAAAAAAAGAAACAGATAATAATACCCCTCCCAAGCCAACTTGCTATCATTTAGAAAAAAAAAAAAAGTCTTAAGCCTCTCAAATGGTCACTCATTTTGTAACATGCCTATCAAGGATATCTATTTCTAACGATTAGGAAAGGGTAATCTTAACAAGTTCATTATTTCTAATCTAAAAATTATCTAACAAATTCCACTAAAGAATATAAATTAATTGTGGCAATAATATGCAGTTACAACATAGGTCTTGGAAGCAACTCACCTTATAGTCATTCTTGATAATGCTCTTATTAGCATTTTACCACTCCAATAATATATGCCTAAAACCCTTAGAGATTGTATTACAGAGAGATTGTATTACAGATCACTGATATAATAGACCCATTGTTTAGATGAGTTTTACTTGACTTTAAGGTCTGATTTATTTTTAAAGATGAAATGAGATGAAATAAGATAAAAGTTAATATATATATATATATATTGTTGTAATATATTTTTTTAATATTAGTTTTGTTTTGAAATTTGAAAAAGTGATTTTGAAATTTGAAAATTTTGAATTTTTATTATATTTTGTATGAGAATTTGAAAAAGTTTAATGATGAGTTTAAGAAGAGTTTGAGATTTTTTATTTTGTCTCCCAAAGCAAATAAGGCCTAAATGTTGATAATTTTTCTTGTTTAATAAGTGTTCAAATTTTTGTAATAGGAGCTTCCCCACCAATATTAATATGACCGGTGACTGATACTTGTAATTACTCCATATGAGGCAAAACTTCGGGTATCCTGCTTATGATACCTCTCATGAGTTTAGGGTGCATTACAACAATCATGGGTTTACAGATTAAACACAGACTGAGTAAACATACCAAGATCAAAGCATACCAAACTTTACAAATTGTCTAATGCATAACAAATTAGTGCATCCCAAAATACCTTAATTTCAAGCTAATACCACTAATTTATAGCTAATATACCTAAGTCCTAGAAATAAACACAGACTGAGTAAACATAAAGAGAACAAGGAATGTATACCTAAATCCTAGAATCACATAGCAATAATGGTTTTCCCAAAAGTTTTGAGAAGATTACATTTTCTGAAATCTCTAGATACGGTTTCATAGTGTCTGGACTCACACCACTATGAGATTGAGTTGGGAAAATCATATAGGGTGGGAAATCGAAGTGTAAGCGAATGAAGGGATCTCAAAATCACAATGCACATGAAGGGGTTGAGAGAATCACAAAGAAAGAGAAGGTGTTGAAATCGAACCTGAGTTCCACACTTCATAGAGAAGCAAATTTAATAAGGGTTCTCAACTTCGCTAGCGACACTTTGCGATTCATGGTGAAGAAGAAGAAGGCGATGAGTTTTGTGAATAAACTTGAGGGATTCACAGTGAAGAAGAAGAAATGAATTAGAAATGTGAGGGGATTGAGGATTTCATAGGCAGAAGGGATACGAGGAAGAAGGGAGATTTCGAATTCAAGAGGGTAATTAAGGGATTTGGGGAGAAGAGAGAGGGGGGAGCGGCTGAGGTGCAAAACCATTTCATTGTTAGTGAACTCGGTCTACACATCATGAGTATAATAGATGCAGCCACATAGTGGTTGCTCCAAAGAATTATTCTATATATATATTACCTTTTTTCCTCTTAAGTTTCTTCTCCATATAAGGTTTGAATTATTGTGAATTATCCTTTTACAATTTTTTGTGGTACACTTTTTGAATGATTAGATTTCGTGCAAGTGTTTTCGTTAAGTTTTTTGGTGTTTTGGTAATATAGCATTTTAAGAGGTATTTTTTTAGTGTATTTATTGCTATAACATTTTAGGCTTGTTTTGTAAATATTTCGAGGAAATGTTTTATATAACAAAAAGGAAAAAAAACTGGTAGTTATTAAGGCATCGCACGTAGTACCTCACTTCTCTGCAACAGCATAAAGCTTTGCACCTTAACCTGCAGCACCCATGACAGCAGCAAGGCACATCACACAAAATGCAATACAGAAAGAATATTATGAAAATATACCATAACATATTGTACTAAATATAGGGACACGTGTTATAATGTGAAAGAAATAGGAATCAAAATTGTTATGTACTTTGACTATAAATAGTACATTGTATTTACGCATTATGCAAGTAGTGAAATGAGGATTCTAAAAATAGTATGAGTCTGTGTTGATTTAGTCTTTTTGTCAAACCCGTAGTGTCCCTTCTATCATTTTAAAAAAATTCAACAATATATTTTTACTCTTGGTAATTTGCTAGCTCCACACGATGACCCTGACTCATATACTCTTAATTCTCTTATAACTTTTTTACAATTCATTCTATAATAAATCATTATAAACTTGTCATTTTATTAAAATAAATCTCAATTTGTAAAACTAGCCTTCATTTAATATAGCATTAGCAAAAAAATAATCTTCTAGTGCTGTATATTGTTTTTAACTTCTCTTTAAATGCAAAAACAATACTAGGACACTATAAGTAAATTAGGTTGTGTCCATGTCTCCATATTAGACTTGTCATTTTTTCTTTTTCCTTTTTCCTTCGCAACTAATGCAAAGCATCCTATTTTCTCTATGACAAATAATTTTTATAGGAGAATAATTATGTCTCCTCAAGAATAAATAGTAATGTCACGATGTGGAGATTCAAGGAATATTTAGGAAGTGAAAAAAATATCTTAAGTTCAAATTCTAATTCACCCAAAAATTACATTTTGAGTTCAAAGTCTTAAAATAAGAAATATCTTGGTGAAAATGTTATAATATTAAAACTCTCTATTATAAGTGAAATAGAGAATACTTTAGCGAAGCTACTTGTGGTCTAGGCCACCCCCTCCCCGCCCTCCTGCCCCACATGGAACGGGGGTGCGAGGGCGGAGCCCATCTGCTGCCTACTGCCTCCCCAAATAGGCCATTGGCCCAATAACGATTTTTGGATCCAAAATGGCTTAGAAATTGCAGAATGACCATTTTGAGCTGAGAAATAATAATTTTTAATTAGTTTATTTAATAAAAAAATGTAAATAACAAAAATATGAAATAAGAATTACAAATTGAGGGAAAATGAACTATGAAGTGCTACTCTTAGTCTCCTACTTAAGAGGCTAAAAAATAATTAATAATAACTAACTTCTTCCAATATTACAAATTAATACAAAGGCAATTACAAAATTACAAACATAAAAGACACATTGTATCAATCTTACAAATAATTGAATCACTAAATACAACTGAACAGTCTAAACTAACTAGTGACTATTAAGTGTATTGTTGATATTTGGAGCGGGTGACCAAGGATGGAAGTAGGATTTGTGTTGCTTAACATGAGTCACAAGATCATAAAATATGAAATATTAACAATTTAATAGGAAGATAAATTAGAATTATAAACAAAAAAAATTAAAATTACGAAGTCATTAGAAATGAAAAAAAATGAAAAAAATTCTTAATAAACAAGATGAGATGGAATCAAGATCAGATATTAAGAATATATCATTTAAATTTAGGCTTGGAATTAGAATTGACGCTTGAGCTGCGCATATGAGAGTAAGATTATAAAAATAATTAAAAACCAAAAATTATATAAATAAGAAAGAAATTAAGGGACAATACAAATTGTACAAACCTATGAAAAATGATAATGATAGGTCTGATATGGTGAAGTCATAGCGTAGCAGAGGTAGACTTCGTATCATGTATGATAACAACAATTAAATTTAAAATTGATACTGATGAAAAGGAGATAAATAAAATAAATCAAAATAATAAAATGAAATCAATGTTACCAAATCCAAGCCGATCCCTACCCTCCATCTTGTCAAGCTCATTGAAGTCAAGAATATTTGAAACAAAAATTTAAGTCCCTTTGATTCAACTACGCGGTTAAATCAATGACTCCACGATAGTAGCAGAAAGAGAATTTCAAAATAAATCCAATATGTGTGCTAGGCCTGTAAGGAATTGGCGAAACCAGTCAGCATCGGCTCAAACTGATGCCAAAGCAAGGAAACGGCCAAAATCGATAGAGAACTAATTAGTAGACGACAATATTTTATCACAATCGACGTCAGCCGGTTCGAACCACAGATAAACTGTTGAACTGGCTGACAATGATTTTCCATTCTTTTTATATTTTATACCTATATAGAAATGATGTTGTTTCACTTAAATAAGTGAAACGATGTCGTTTTAAAGCCTGGAAACAGAGAAAAAAAAATTCATTAATCCAAAATTGGATTAATAATCCAATCGCCCATCTCTTCTTCTTCTTCTTTGTCTTCTTCTTCCTCGATCTAGGTTTTTTTCTCCTCTACAACTCTTCTTCCCAGACTCATGGTAGGGGATGCAGCTCGAGACTATTGATTTTCTCTCCCCTAGTCGATTGCTTTTGGTTGGTTCTGAGCATTATTCTCCAACGTTGGTGCGGCCTCAATTTGGAATCGAAATTGCGACAATCCCATCGATTTCACCCCTAATGTGCCCTCCAGTAATAAAGGTTGACTAAGAGGTAACTGTGTTAATAGGTGTACCTCCGACTTTGACTTTATAAATTAATGGACTAGTTGGAGCTTCTATGAGAGGCTTTGGGCCCACGCCAACTTACAGTTTTTTTCTGCTTTGGCTTCTGAAGGAGGTGATGGGGTAGGTGTCGATGTAGATGCATTACCATCCCTAATCATGGTAAACTCACTAAATAAGTTATTGATTGTGTCTCTAAGCATGCCCTCAATAAGCTCAGCCAACGCAGCCTCGTACACAAGTTCTAAACCATATATCATACCATAAATTTTGATTTGGGTGTCAAGAACAACAACCACATATAAAAAAAGATTTTGCCTACTCAAATCTCCCCTAATATGGTCATATTTGATCCTCATCATCAATGACATCTCCCACATCCTAGTATGGTCACTCATACACATCTCATCTAATTCTTTTTTCACCCTACATATTTATTGAGTGAAATCATTACATGTAAGGTATAAAGAACCAGATATTCTCAATATTACCTCATAAAAAAGCCTTAAAAGATCTATAAAAATAGTAACCACCTCCCAATCATCATCATTAGGCTTTCCTAATTCTCCATTCTCATAGAAATATTTGACATATTGAATATCTTCATCACCCAATAATTCAAAAGTTACCTTATATTCTTGGGCCTCCAACATCAAGAAGGGTAAGTCTCATCTTGTATGAACATTAATACAAAAGGCATTCTTGAAAGTTATGCCTATATTCCTTGCAATAATTTTGAATTTCTCTAATCTAGTCAGAGAATATCTCACAATTCTCACAGCTATTCTGACTCATTCAACCGAGGTATCAATATCTTTCAAGCCATCAGACACAATTAAATTGAAAATATGTATAACACATCTAACATGCAAACTATCATAACCCAAGATTGTCTTATTTGTCTCTCTATGATAAGTCTTAAGTTATCCCAAAGCAATATCATTAGATGAGACATTATCGATTGTAACCGTCAAAACCCGTGCCAATCCTCACTCCTTTATTGGAGACTATAAGGCCTTCCCAACCGTTTTACACTTGTGATCAAAAATTTGATAAAATTTAATAATTGTTTAATGTAGTGTCCAATCACAATTAATGACATGCATGGTTAAAGTCATATAATTAAAATTTTGAACAGATGTCCAAGTATCGGTAATGAGACAAATAATTTGACCCACCAATTGGCCTTTAAACAAATCATTCTCTTTTTGGTAATATTTTTTAACATCTTTAGCCACAGTGGGATGAGAAGGGATATTAAATCTAGATTTTAAGGAACATGAATATTCTTGGAACCCTCTCCCCTCTACAAACTGAAAAAGTTTCTCATCCATGATAAACATACATGCTAACTTTCTTCTATACTCATCGGGATAATACTTAGTATACCCCTTTAACGTAAAACTCCTACAACTCCCATCCAACATTTTTTTAGTCCAATATCTAGGCAAGATTGACTATTCTCTTGTAAGGATCTCAATATTAGATTCTTCTTGTATTGTTCTTCTAAGTGGACCTTTAATTGTGATGTGCCATGTTTCCTATAGTGACATCCATGAAGTTTCTCACAATAGTTACACTTTGCTTAAGGATTATCGGGATCACCACCCTCGAGTTTGGCAAAGTGAAACCAAACTATTAAAACAGGTTTCTTGCTTTGTGTGTGCTTGGGGGCAATGTAAGGTTCCATGGGGTTAGGACTAGGGTCCACAGGGTTAGTGCTGAGTGTAAGGCTAGGTGTTGGGATAGGAACAATAAGGGTATGATAGCTATCACTAAAATCTGACAGAGTAATGGAGGATATTCTCCGCAAGCAACAAATTTAAAATTAAAACAAAAATATGCCACTAGCATCAACAATCAACATATCGGGATCAACAATAAATTGTGTTCAACTTTAAAAAAATAAAAGTTCATATTTAAGGGGAATATAGGTTCAAATTTAAATCATTGATATTGGGAAAATAAAAAATGGTATACAACATTTTTTTAATATAATACTTCACAAAAACATAATTACACAAAAAAAGATTTTGGATTGTAATTGCACACTCACACTGCACAGAATTGCCAAACACAAAAAGAGGCGAGGTGGGACAGGGCAATAGGGTGTGGGGGCCCCACTCCCCACCCCTAGAAGACATCAAATCGGATCGAGATTCTATATTTAAATGGTATAAGTAGATTTATCAATATGTTTGTATAGATTCTAAAATTCATTAATGGGAAGTTTTTATTATCATTAGGAAATTATTAGAGATATAAAGAGATCTCATAGTTTGACAAGTCAGTTTTTTTCAAAACTCTGAGAATGAGAGTCCCCCACTTCTATTCCTTCCCATCTCTCTCTCTCTCTCTCTCTCTCTCTCTCTCTCTCTCTCTCTCCTCCCTTTCCCTTCCCCCACCTTTATTTTCCTTGCTAGACCCTGCACAAAGACTATTGTGTTCTTTTTTGCCCACAACCCGTCACCGACAGTCCTTAATGAGACTTCACTCTCCGACGACCATTGTCAACACCACGTCTCTCTCTGTGTGTGAGTTGCCCTAACACAATAATACTTTCAAATTTTGATAGAGTTTTAGGATTTTGTGGGTTATGCAAATCTATTATGTTCTCCCCTTGATTTTTGGAAAAGTGGCCCCTTTTAAAGGCCCTATCTAAGAATCTATACGAATCTAAAATGGGATGCAGGGATTGGGAAATTGAAAGGATGCTTAACTGGAGTGAATGGGACATGATGGATGACATAGTTGTCTGCAAAACGTTTCTAACAAAAAAAGAAGAGCAGACGTGGCAGTGTGTGGAATCACATTTGTGGATCCTTGTATGTCCGTAGTAGCTCTCTTATTATTAATTAAAATTGAAAAATATGAGAAAGCAAAGTTTTATATATTTTTGTGGAAGTTATGGTTTCGCCTCAAGATATGTTGGGTGGTGAAGATTTGTGATAAATATTTTTTTAAACAAATTATTGTTTGAATAAATAAAAACATTTTAGATTCGTAATTTATTCTCAAAGAAAAAAAAGCATGTTTGAGATGAGGATTGAAATTATTTTCGAAGTTAGATGGTTTTTGTCAAATAAAAATGGGCTGTGCTCATTAAAGCAAAAAAAAGATTGTGAGTTTGGATGGTTTCCAAAATCATTTTCTTCTAAGCAACTTTTTACTTATAAATTGTCCTAGAATGAAGAAGGCGTTGATGGGCCGCAAGAGATCTGAACACAGACAAGCAAGGCCTAGTTCTAGTACTTACAAGGTTCCATATTATTAAGCGAGGCCCAATGTGATTTTCTTAATATTACATGGGCATAACAACATATAATATTTTACTTTGAAAATAAGTGGTCTAATTCCAGTGCTGCTCCAAAACATGGTCCCCGCTCATTGATGTCAAGTCTAATATCTTATAAAGCCCTTAATGTATAAGTGTTTTTGTACTGAGGAGTGCAATTGTTTCTTTGGTTTCTTTTTTGAAATACTTTGTAACTCCTTCAAATATTTAAGAAAAAGAGAAATTTTTTTACAACAAACTTATTTAAAAACACTTCTTAACAATTAAGTAAAAACACAAAAGAGTTATCGATATCTTTTTCAGCAGCCACTCTTAAACATTACACTCTCAAACATTATAATCCAAAATAAGGGGAGTACAGTCCAAAAATAGTATAAGAGTAATGCTACATACAAGCACTTTTACGCATCAATCTATGCACCATTCTATGCTTATTAGCTATATTTAATTTGTAGATTAATCACTACAAGAAAAATAATCAAATATAATCAATTTGATGCATTTAAAATAGGCAAAAATAATGAAATAGATTATTTCTGCACATTTTAGATGCATCAGATTGATTATATCTGACCATTTTTCTTATAATGAATCTGACCAATCACTTTAGATGGTTGTGCGTGTTGTTGCACAAAAGCACTTCTAACAAGATTTTTCCCTAATATAAGAATCCAAAACTTGATGATGTAGGTAGGTTGAATAATATTAAGTAGTACTGGTCCAAAGTAATATTTGAAATCAGGATTTATGCCAACTTAGCCGTTAATTATCTAGTGGTCCAAAACTAACCTTAATTTAAATATGAGCATATCTATTTTATTATAATAAGTAGCTAACTAACGGCTATTTAACAGATTTTCTAATTTTTTGTTAATTTTTCATGTTTTTTCTGTTAAATTTATCGGTCATTTAACACTAGATATTTATAACATTTGATATGTTTTAAATTTAGATGAGATTAGTTAGATATATAATTTTAAATTTAGATTAAATTAGTTAGATATAGAATTTTAAATTATATCTAAATTATTATGAATTTAAATTTAAATAAATTTTAAATTAAATCTGTATTATATATGAATTAAAATTTAGAATTATATAGAAATTAAATTTATATCTAATTTAGATATAATTTAAAATATAATTTAAATTTAAATCATATATATATATGAATTTAAATCATGTATATAGATTTAGATAAATTATATGAATTATAATTTTTCTGTTTTCTTTATAAATTATATAAATTATCTTCATAATAGAGTGGTTAGCATATACATATAAATATATATATATATATATATATATCGATTAGAAAATAAATATTTGGAATGATCATTGGCATTTTCTTTTTCAAATCCCATTGGACTTATATTATGTTTATATATATTATATTATAATAAGTGGCTATTTAACAATCACTTAATAAATTTTCTCATTTTTTTGTTAAATTATTATTATTTTTATTAAATTTAACAGCCACTTAACAATATATATTCAATTTATAAATAATATATTTGAATTAGAAATAGTAAATTTATCAAAATTATAAAAATTTAACTAGAGATTTAGCTAGAAATTCGTTGATAGTCCTGCCCCAAGAATTTTACGATTGCTAGAATAATTATGTACAACATTATTATAGGTACTCATGTTTTAGTCAAACTCCATCACTAATATTATTCTCTTTGATTTCCTTATTCCCCGGTCCCTCAAAAACTATTTCTTTCATGGAATGATTATAGCAGTGCTGCTCTTTCTTATAAAAATAATTTTATAAAATGATGTGATTTAATTTAAAAAAATATAAAATAATTAAATTTAAATCTGTTTGCCAACTACATTTGCGAACACAATTATTTGAAAAAAATATTATTTATTTTTCAATGTAAATTCATTATGAAACATTAAATTAAAATAATAATATTTTGTGAATAAAATTATAATAATTATTAAATAGTTATCTTTCATCACTTCACGTTTACTTATATATAATTCTTCCGATGTTGTTAATATATTTTTATTTTATTATCGGTCAAATATTTATAGAACTTATACTTTTTATAAAAATTATATCATTTATAACCGTTTTACTAAACTAGCAAAATGTGTTTTGTATGTTACTCATCTCTAGTATATATATATATGTGTGTATGTGTGTGAAATGTAGAAAGAGACTGCACGTGCATGCAGATAGTAACATCTGAGCCCATGTAGACCATAAACTCTTAATTACAATTTAACGTGATCGATCAAGTTGGGTACGTTTGTCAAAAGAATGTTATACATGTAGTAGGAAACTTCATACTTTCAAGATTCCAAATTCCGAGTTAAGGACCACCTCATAGCAACCTGTTTCTTTTCTTTCAAGTTATAAGTGAAATATTTCAGATCATGTACGTGGCGCAAAAAAAATTCATGAACATTATTGTGGAGCTTACATCTTCCATAATTAAAGCGTTCAAACTTGGACAAATTAAGGGTTTTTCATCTTTCTTGGACTTAGGTCTCTTTCTTGGCTAAGAAACTTATATATATATATATATATATATATATATTGTTATGAAACTTAAAGAAAGGAAACTACAATTACAAAAGAAAAAAAAAATTCTCTCTAGAACTCTTAAGAACTGAAACTTTCTTTCTCTCTCTATATTTTCTTATGAATTTCATTACAACTGAAGCCCCTATTTATAGGTTTTGAAATTACTATGCAAGTTACTATGCAAGTCACTATACGAAATTTAAAATAATAGTGGTGGGGTCATTCACATAATTTTAGTGGTGGGACAGGGGGCGGCTGATAATTTCGTTCGTTCATTACACTCCCCCTTGAATGACCGCCAATAAGGAATCTGCCTCGTTAAAACCTTGCCAAGTAAAAACCCAGTGGGAAGAAAAACCAATGGCGAAGGAAAAAGAGTACAGTCTTCTTATGTATCCACAAGTGCTTTAAGATTGCCTCATTAAAACCTTGCAGAGGAAAACCCAGTGGGACAAAACCTCAGCGAAGGAAAAAGAGTACAATCAGCACATTTACTCCCCCTGAAAAGTGCATGACAAAAGATCTTTGAGTCTTCGCATTCCAATGTTATGCACATTCTTTTTGAATGTGGAAGTTGGTAACGCCTTTGTGAATAAATCTGCCAGATTATCACTAGATCGTATCTGCTTGACATCAATTTCACCTTTCTCTTGAAGTTCATGAGTATAAAAGAATTTAGGTGAAATATGTTTGGTTCTGTCACCTTTGATATATCCTCCTCTGATTTGAGTGATACAAGCAGTATTATCTTCATATAAGATTGTTGGGCTATTATTGATCATGGGAAGTCCACACTTTTCCTGGATATGTTGAATAACTGATCTCAACCAAATACACTCTCGACTTGCTTCATGAATAGCAATGATCTCTGAGTGATTTGAAGAAGTAGCAGATAGTGTCTGCTTAACAGATCTCCATGATATGGCAGTATCTCCATAAGTAAATAAATATCCAGTTTGAGATCTACCTCTATGTGGGTCTGAAAGATAACCTGCATCTGCATACCTAATCAATTCTGGACTTGAACCACGTTGATAAAATAATCCCATATCAACCGTACCATGAAGGTAACGAAGGACATGTTTAATGCCATTCCAATGCCTTCGAGTTGGTGTAGAACTATATCTTGCAAGCAGATTAACTGAGAATGTAATATCTGGTCGAGTGCAATTTGCAAGATACATCAAAGCTCCAATTGCACTGAGATATGGTACTTCAGGACCAAGAATTTCTTCATCGTCATCACAAGGACGGAATGAATCTTTCTTCACATCAAGTGTTCGAACAATCATTGGAGTACTCAGAGGATGAGATTTGTCCATATAAAAATGCTTTAGGACTTTCTCAGTATACATGGACTGATGAATAAAAATTCCATTTGGCAAGTGCTCAAGCTGCAGGCCGAGACAAAGTTTTGTTTTGCCAAGATCTTTCATTTCAAATTCATTCTTTAAATATATAGCGGTTTTTGAGATCTCTTCAGGAGTTCCTACAATATTTAAATCATCAACATAAACCGCAATAATGACAAATCCGGATTCTGATTTCTTAATAAAAACACATGGGCATATAGGATTATTCTCAAATCCTTCTTTCAATAGATATTCGCTTAAGCGATTATACCACATGCGTCCGGATTGCTTCAACCCATATAAAGATCTTTGTAGTCTGATTGAGTACATATTTCTAGATGTACTTGTAGATACTTTAGGCATCTTATATCCTTCAGGGATTTTCATATATATGTCATGGTCTAAGGATCCATATAAATATGCAGTGACCACATCCATCAACCGCATTTCTAATCCTTTTGTAACAACCAGACTAATCAAAAATCTAAATGTGATTGCATCCATAACGGGAGAGTATGTTTCTTCATAATCAATCCCGGGTTTCTGCAGGAAACCTTGTGCAACAAGCCGTGCTTTGTATCGCACAATTTCATTTTTCTCATTACGTTTTCGTACAAATACCCACTTATATCCAACAGGCATCACACCCTTTGGTGTTTGGACAACAGGTCCAAATACTTCTCGTTTTGCTAGCGAATTTAATTCAGCTTCAATAGCTGTTTTCCATTTTGGCCAATCATTTCTACGTCGACATTCTTCGACGCTTTTTGGCTCACTTTCTTCATTACTTCTGGTAATGTCAAGGGCCATTTTATATGAAAATATGTTGTCGACAACAGTTTTATTTCTATCCAGAATTTCTCCAGTTTTCATGAAATGTATTGAGATCTCATTATTTTCAGGTACCTGTTCCTCTTCAGGGGAAAACATTTCATGACACACCTCTTCAGGAGGTCCCTTTTTAGGAGATTTATACTCTTCAGGAGTTTCCTCTTCAGGAGATTCTGGAATAGAAGATTTGAGCTCTTTAGGAGCATCAATTATATTTGTAGCCTGTATTGTGGATATGTGTTCTTCAGGAACACCAAATTCATTTTGTATTCTTTTCCTTCTGGGAATTTTGTATTTTGCACCAATAGGTCTTCCACGCTTCAGGCGTGTTTTAGATTCACCTATTGCTGCTTTGACAATTTGTCCTTCAGGGACTTCAATCCTTGCTGGAGTATTCACAGCAGGAATATAAGATTTTACTACACCTTTAGTGTCAGTAAATACATCCGGTAACTGATTTGCAACATTTTGCAAATGAATAATCCTTTGAACTTCCCGTTTACATTCATTTGTAGGAGGATCAAAATGAGACAGGGTCTTATTATCCCAAGTAATATCTTGTCGTGCTTCAGGCACCGACTTTTCTTTACCCATTAACGGAAAATTTGATTCGTCAAAATGACAATCTTCAAAACGTGCTTTAAACATATCCCCTGTAAGGGGTTCAAGGTATCTAATAATGGATGGAGAATCAAAACCAACATATATCCCAAGTCTACGTTGAGGGCCCATTTTTGTACGTTGTGGAGGTGCAATTGGAATATATACAGCACATCCAAAAGTACGAAGATGAGAAATATTTGGTTGTTGACCAAATGCAAGCTGTAATGGAGAATATTTATGATATGCAGATGGTCTAATACGAATTAGAGATGCTGCATGAAGTATAGCATGTCCCCAAACAGAAATAGGTAGTCTTGATTTCATAAGTAAAGGTCTAGCGATTAGTTGAAGCCTTTTGATCAAAGACTCAGCTAAACCGTTTTGTGTGTGTGTATGGGCAACAGGATGTTCAACATCTATTCCTATTGACATGCAATAATCATCAAAAACTTGAGATGAAAATTCACCTGCATTATCCAATCGAATGGTCTTAATAGGATATTCAGGAAATTGTGCTCGTAGTTTAATTATCTGAGCAAGAAGTCTAGCAAATGCAACATTTCTAATGGAAAGAAGACAAACATGTGACCATCGACTAGATGCATCAATTAGAACCATAAAATATCTAAATGGTCCACTTGATGGATGAATAGGTCCACATATATCTCCGTGAATCCTTTGTAAAAAGGATGGAGATTCAACAATGACTTTTGAGGGAAATGGTCTAATAATTAACTTACCTTGAGAACATGCAGAGCACGGAGATTCATTGGGTAGAAATATATTTTTATTCTTTAAGGGATGCCCATGCGAATTTTCAATAATTCGTCTCATCATTATAGAACCTGGATGTCCAAGGCGATCATGCCAAGTCATAAATACTTTAGGGTCAATGCACTTCTGGTGCATTACCACATATGATTCAATTGTTCTCATTTTTGTATAATACAATCCAGAACATATAGCAGGCAGTTTTTCTAATACGAGCTTCTGGCCCGATATTGTTTTAGTAATAAGAAGATGCTCTTTATTGCCTTCATTGGTCGTTTCAATATGGTAATCATTACGACGTATATCTTTGAAACTCAATAAATTTCTTCTGGATTGTGAAGAGAATAGAGCATCATCAATACAAAATTTGGTGCCATTAGGCAACACAATATAAGCTCTTCCGGAACCCTCAATTAAATCCGATGAACCTGATATGGTATGGACACAGGCTTTACTTAGTGTTAGATTTTGAAAATATTTCTTTTATTTGAGAATTGTGTGAGTTGTAGCACTGTCAGCCAGACATATATCTTTATCATTCAACTCAGAGATAAAAAGCTCATCAATGTGATCCATGATTCTACAAAATATACAAAACTTTTATTACTGATAGAAAGAAAATACATTAATTGAGTGGAACACTTCCATCTCCAATTAAGTGTTCAATACTACCTTCAGGATGATTAAAGAAATCAGATACATCAAGATGAGTAACGTCTACATCTACTGAATCTAATAAATCATCTGATGGTTCTACTAAATTTGTTTCATGCACTTTATTCTTTCCTTTAATAGAAGCTTGATATAAATCAGCTAAGTGCCTGGCCGTACGACAGGTACGTGATCAATGTCCAGTCATTCCACATCTATGGCACACCTCTTCACTTTTCTTTGAAGAATTATTCTGAGGATTTTTACCCCTTTCTGAATTGTACCACTTCTGGTGATATGGTATATTATAATCCCTTTTAATGTTGTCATTCCTGGGACCAACATTTCTATAATTTCTCCTACCACGTCCACGCCTCCGATTTCTTCTGAATGGTGCACCATTCACTTCTGGGAATGATGCAAACCTATTACCATTCACTTCAGGAAATGATATTGAGCCAGTACGACGTGACTGGTGGCTTTCTAATAAGAGCTCATTATTCTGCTCAGCTACTAGAAGACATTATATAAGTTCAGAATATTTCTTGAACTTTCTCTCTCGATACTGCTGCTGCAGGAGCACATTCGAGGCATGAAATGTAGTAAAAGTCTTCTCTAGCATATCTTCATCGGTGATTTTCTCACCGCATAATTTTAATACTGAGCTTATTTTAAAAAGTGCGGAATTATACTCACTAACACTTTTAAAATCTTGCAACCTCAGGTGCATCCATTGAGAACGAGCTCTGGGGAGGATGACAGTCTTCTGGTGTTCATACCTCTCCCTTAAATTGTTCCACAAAATATAGGGATATTTTACTGTGAGATATTCAGTTTTCAATTCTTCATGAAGATGGTGGCGAAGGAAAATCATTGCTTTAGCACGTTCCTGCAGGGATGCTTGATTTCCTTCTTTAATAGTTTCTCCCAGGTTCATTGCATCAAGATGTATTTCAGCATCAAGTATCCAAGATAAATAATTTTTCCCAGATATATCAAGAGCAACAAATTCCAATTTTGTAAGATTTGCCATTTTCTACACATATAAATAATGAAATAAATATGTGTATCTCAGAAAATATATTTATAAATTCACACAGATAATCATCAATAAAATATATCAAATATTTCAAATAATATATTGAAAAACTTACAGAGGAATAAGGCCACTAGCTTCAGAATTGGTAGAACCGTCGTGCTGATAACGTGTTATGAAACTTAAAGAAAGGAAACTACAATTGCAAAAGAGAAAAAAAAAATTCTCTCTAGAACTCTTAAGAACTGAAACTTTCTTTCTCTCTCTATATTTTCTTATGAATTTCATTACAACTGAAGCCCCTATTTATAGGCTTTGAAATTACTATGCAAGTTACTATGCAAGTCACTATGCAAGTCACTATGCAAGTCACTATGCGAAATTTAAAATAATAGTGGTGGGGTCATTCACATAATTTTAGTGGTGGGACAGGGGGCGGCTGATAATTTCGTTCGTTCATTACATATATATATATATATATATAAATTCATGAACATTATTGTGGAGCTTACATCTTCCATAATTAAAGCGTTCAAACTTGGACAAATTAAGGAAGATGAAAGAGACCTAAGTCCAAGAAAGATGAAAGACCCTTAATTTGTCCAAGTTTGAACGCTTTAATTATGGAAGATGTAAGCTCCACAATAATGTTCATGAATTTATATATATATATATATATATATAAGAAAAATGATCACTACAAGAAAACTGATCAAATATAATCAATCTGATGTATTTAAAATGGGCAAAAATAATGAAATTGATTATTTCTGCACATTTTAGATGTATCAGATTGATTATATCTGACCATTTTTCTTATAATGAATCTGACCAATCACTTTAGATGGTTGTGCGTGTTGTTGCACAAAAGCACTTTTAACAAGATTTTTCCCTAATATAAGAATCCAAAACTTGATGATGTAGGTAGGTTGAATAATATTAAGTAGTACTGGTCCAAAGTAATATTTGAAATCAGGATTTATGCCAAATTAGCCGTTAATTATCTAGTGGTCCAAAACTAACCTTAATTTAAATATGAGCATATCTATTTTATTATAATAAGTAGTTATCTAACGGCTATTTAACAGATTTTCTAATTTTTCGTTAATTTTTCATGTTTTTTCTGTTAAATTTAACGGTCATTTAACACTAGATATTTATAACATTTGATATGTTTTAAATTTAGATGAGATTAGTTAGATATATAATTTGAAATTTAGATTAAATTAGTTAGATATAGAATTTTAAATTATATCTAAATTATTATGAATTTAAATTTAAATAAATTTTAAATTAAATCTATATTATATATGAATTTAAATTTAGAATTATATAGAAATTAAATTTATATCTAATTTAGATATAATTTAAAATATAATTTAAATTTAAATCACACATATATATATATATATTTAAATTTAGATAAATTTAAATATATATATATATATATACATATGAATTTAAATCATGTATATAAATTTAGATAAATTATATGAATTATAATTTTTCTGTTTTCTTTATAAATGATATAAATTATCTTCATAATAGAGTGGTTAGCATATACATATATATATATATATATATATATATATACACATAGCATATATATATAAATCGATTAGAAAATAAATATTTGGATTGATCATTGCCATTTTCTTTTTCAAATCCCATTGGACTTATATTATGTTTATATATATTCTATTATAATAAGTGACTATTTAACAATCACTTATTAAATTTTCTCATTATTTTGTTAAATTTTTTTGTTCTTTTTTATTAAATTTAACAGCCACTTAACTATATATATTCAATTTATAAATAATATATTTGAATTAGAAATAGTAAATTTATCAAAATTATAAAAATTTAACTAGAAATTTAGCTAGAAATTCATTGATAGTCCTACCCAAGAATTTTACGATTGCTAGAATAATTATGTACAACATTATTGTAGGTACTGTTTTAGTCAAACTCAATCACTAATATTCTTCTCTTTGATTTCCTTATCCTCCGATCCCTAAAAAAAATCTATTTCTTTCATGGAACGATTATAGTAGTGCTGCTCTTTCTTATAAAAATAATTTTACAAAATGATGTGATTTGATTTAAAAAAAAAAAATAATAATTAAGTTTAAATCTGTTTGCCAACTATATTTGCGAACACAATTATTTGAAAAAAATATTATTTATTTTTCAATTTAAATTCATTATGAAACATTAAATTCAAATAATAATATTTTGTGAATAAAATTATAATAATTATTAAATAGTTATCTTTCATCACTTCACGTTTACTTTTATATAATTCTTCCGATGTTGTTAAGATATTTTTATTTTATTATCGGTCAAATATTTATAGAACTTATACTTTTTATAAAAATTATATCATTTATAACCGTTTCACTAAACTAGCAAAACGTGCTTTGCATGTTACTCATTTCTAGTATATATATATATATGTGTGTGTGTGTGAAATGTAGAAAGAGACTGCACGTGCATGCAGATAGTAACATCTGAGCCCATGTAGACCATAAACTCTTAATTACAATTTAACGTGATCGATCGAGTTGGGTACGTTTGTCAAAAGAATGTTATGTAGTAGGAAACTTCAGACTTTCAAGATTCCAAATTCCCAGTTAAGGACCACCTCATAGCAACCTGTTTCTTTTCTTTCAAGTTATAAGTGAAATATTTCAGATCATGTGGCGCAAAAAAAATTCATGAATATTATTGTGGAGCTTACATCTTCCATAATTAAAGCGTTCAAACTTGGACAAATTAAGGGTCTTTCATCTTTCTTGGACTTAGGTCTCTTTCTTGGCTAAGAAACTTATATATATATATATATATATATAATATATATATTTCCACTTCATTATTTTATTTAGGGTTGACGCTTGTCGGGGTTTGAATTTGACTTTTTGAAAACAGACAAATAGTCATGATATCAGAGATCATCGTTGTGGAGGTTAGAAGTGAAAACCACCGGCAGAGGTTCGGTTTTGCCATCAAACCGACACCACATCAACCTCCCTACAAATCCTATTTGCCAATTGAAACCGAACTTATGGGGGCGATGTTGAGGTGGCATCGGCGTCAATTTCGATGGCAATCGGAGGTCGGTAGCCTATTCGGTTTGGGCCTTCTTTTGGGCCCCATTTTTTTTTGTCTCTTAGTTTGTATTTGTTATTTTTGTTGGATTTTTTCTTACTCATATATTCTATTAGTCAATATTCACAACATTTTAGACTTTTCCTGGATTTTTAAAATTTGTTACTAAAACAATAAAACTAATCACTAATTAAGTAATTAATAAATAGAAAAATAAAACTAAAAACAATAAAACTAGTGAGTAACTACTAACTAATAAGTTAATAACTATTAAGTTCTAACTACTGAGTAAACAATAAAAATATCTGATAGATGAGTGGATGTTTAATACAATTATTCATTACAAAAACACAAATACAAACCAACACAAATTGTTTTAAGTAATAAGCAAACAACTAACACATAAAATAAAATTACGCCAAAAGTCAAAATGAGTCTTCAATCTTCACTTCTTCAATCTTCAATAGTTGTAATGTTTGATTGTGCTCCCAACTCTATAAAGATATGAAAAAGATTAATAAATTTGAATAATGAAAAATAAATTAAATTAATATATAAAAATAATTGAATATTGAATCAGAAAAACATTACAAAATTCTAGAACAAAACTCTCCACATTATCCATGGCCTCTCAAATATCAATTGGTGTTGACGGATGTCACAACCAATTCTAAGTACAAATAAGCGCCTCAACTGTTTTCAGAACCAATGAACCCCGAAAAAGATCGAGTACACGCTCTCATATACTAAATGCTGACTCTGAGGCTATAGTGAAAACATGCATGGCTAACAAATCTCTTGCAATCCTCGCAAGTATATGATAATTAATCTCATTAATTCTCCACCAGACCAACAAATCAAAAGATGGATTGAGTGCCTAAATATCGGGCCATCTCTATTTTAGAAACTGTAGATCCAGTCTCTCAGAACCTGCCTAATACCACTTTCACATCAATTGTGATTCATGACTTTTTTCACTTTCTTCTAAGGGTGTAGATGTCAGAGCAGGCACATGTTTTTGACTACTCGAGGTAGAACCAAATGTAGCATTATACTCATCGTATAAGTTTGATAATAATTGTTTCACATTAGACACCAACCTCTCAGCCCGACTTTCATCATAATTTTTCATAATATTTATCATCATACCACTATCACTCTCTCCAATTCCTTTTTGGATTGTTGCCCCACCCGCCTATGTTTGTTGGTACTTATCTAGAGGCCCATCATGTTTATGAAATTTTTTTGGACTTGCTTGTAGGTGGATCTTCATAGTTGAGGTCCTGTTTCTCTTTGAGTGACAATGGTAAATCTTGCCACAATAGATCTACATAGCCTTGGGCTCGTCTACGGGACAATCCTAAACTTTTTCAAAATGGTCCCAAACAAATGATATTAGCTCTTTCCCCTTTCATTTCTTAGGAAGTGGGCAAGTACTACTATTAGGGACACTTAGAGGATTGAGTATTTGGGTCTCTTCCAAATTAGGTATTTGTTTATCATTGTCAAGATCAATTAGAAATGATGAAGAATCTATCTAACATGTAAAAAATTTAATTCAATTAATTAACAATCACATCTAATTTAAACATTAAACAAAGCACAATATTGAGCACAATATTATTTGGAGGCTGGCTGTTATAAGAGAATGTATATTAGAGTACTTGGGATCCCACTTTCTCATCCCGCTTGACGTCATGGATAATACACTTGGAAAAAATAGTCTTCGTCACTTGACCATCACATATCCATGTCTCCTAGCTTGAGTTCGCATCTCCATCAACAAGCTCTGCAGTAAATGTGTCCGGCGATGTCCCCATCAACAAGCCATCAACATTGCATCTCTGACAATTTCTCCATTTCTGATAACGGAAAGAACTCCCATTCGACCTCTATCTCTGACAAGCCTCTCAGCTCCTCTCCATTTCCATCTTCGCAGGTTGTTGTTGAAACGACATCTCAACCTCTATCTCAGACTTGTCCCTCCGATTAACAGGTTCCGACCTCATCTTCCCTTCGACCTCCAGCTCCGAACTTGGGAGGAAACATGCCAGATGAATACATCAAGATTGTTTTGATGGGTTATTGGCTTGTTTGGAGAGGATATAATCCTATGGAACTTGGCAGATTTCATTCCTAATTTCAGGGACCTGATCTTGTGATTGCTTCAAAGATTGTTCTGCTTCACGCACCTTTCCTTCCATTTCCATGAAATCTTCTCCCAAGTGTTTGAGTGAGGATACAATCGTCTAGTTATTCAATTGTTCTTAAAACCTGGAAAATCAACCACCAAACATACATAGGTCTTGAGTTAGAACATTCTTTGAAAAATATTTATGAGTAAACTAAATTAATATTGAGGAAAAATGCACTGTAATTTGCTAAGAATATTAAGAAGAAAAAAGAGGTATGGACAACGATCCAAGTGGGCATGGAGGGAGCGGAACGTTTGCCTGAGTTGAAGAGCTCAAGTGGGGTTTCAGAGTTTGATGTGGCACCGAGATATGATTAGGAAGATTAAGAGGTTGAATGAGACAAAGGGATTTTGTGTTTATGTGAGGATTGATGCTGAGGTACTCACTCAGGTTCATGTCGTGGATCAGGGGGCTCCTTCCTCTGTCAAAGTAGAGGTAACTACATTAAAATTACTAATTTCTTATGGTTTTTATCAATGTTTTGAATACTGTACCGGTAAACGTACCGATTAAAGTAATGGAACGAAATATTTCTATATTGATATCGTTTCGTGTACCGTTTCAGAATAGCCTATACATAAAAAATTATATATAAATACATATTTCAATTATATTTCAATTTAATAGCCAATATATGAATAAACTATATATATAAATATATATGTATTTGTAAGTAGTTTAGTTTGAATGAGGATAAAAAAAATAGAAAAAAATGAAAAAAAAAAAGTAAAATACCTAAATCTAGTACGGCCAGTACAAGTATGTTCAGTACGGTCAAAATACCGGCCGGTATGACTGGTATTTGGGCCGGTACGAAACAAGCATATTTCTATGCCGAACAACTGGCCGGCATAGATGCAATTTTGTCTAGTTTGCCAATGAGCATCTATTATAGGAAAGATACAATTTTGATGAGTTTTTCTTTTACTTGGATGATTAGGATGGTTCAATCTAGTTGTTTATTGCACAAAAGTTTGACAGTTCACATCCATTCATGGTTCAAGCCAAGTATAAAGGTTTTTCATAAGGTAGTCGCACATCACTGTAATGAGATTAGATGGAAATGAAGGGGAGCTAAGAGGCTTGTTGGAGATGCTGGTCGGAGGAGAGCTTTTTCTATTGCCAGAGATGGGGACATTGCCAGAGATGCGAAGTCGATGACTTGTTGATGGGGACGTTGCTGGAAGCATTTACCGTAGGACTTATTGATGGAGATGCAAACTCAAGTTGAAGATGTGGATATGCTACGCGTAAGTGGTGAAAGACAATTTTGCCAGGTGTATTTTCCACATCAAGCGAGATGACAAAACCAGTCTCAAAAGCGGGAGCCGTAGTATCATCCTTGATTATTTATTAGAGTAATGCTAGCAAATATAGTTATAGAGTGTGTAAGTTTCGTGCACTTTATTTAAAAAAAATGGAATTTATTATTAAAATAATAATTTTTCATATGAGTCATAGATTTAACTATTTTTTGAAAAGAAGTGCGTAAGGCTTACATCCACACAACCTTAATTAACTTCCTTTCATCTTTGGGACATGATCTTATATAATATGAAAAATGCTATCTTTTCTGCTACTATTGATCTCGATTCCATCTCGTTTTAAGTGTTTTTTTTTTAATTTTTTTTTACATGATTTTTATATAAATGTTTTTAAATAATGTTGTGATTTTTTTTTATATTTTTAAAAAATATTTTAAGTGTTAAAAAAGTTAGGTAAAAAAAAATATTTTTTTATATGATTTTTTTAACATCTTTAAACATTTTTTAAAAATATAAAAAAATTATAATATTATTTAAAAACACTTACTTAAAAACCATATAAAAAAATTATAAAAAAAAACTTAAAACGGGATAGGATTGAAATCAATAGCAGCAGAATAAGTAACACTGCCCATATAATATATAATATATAATATATTCTGCAGTTCCATATTTCTCGTCAATCTACTAAATTTTAGCGAATTGCTGATTCATTTGAGAGTTTAATCGTGGTAATAATAAGATGATTGATCATGTAATTAAATATTTGATTTTCAATCCCTTATTCTTGTATATATATATATATATATATATATATATATATTTATTTATTGACCAAACAAAGTAGGCTGCACGTACAGGTTTACCTGATCAGTACAATTAATTCAACCATTTTACTCATCACTATTTCTTTCGCGTGTGCGACATTCTATAATGGTGTGGAAGTACTGATAGCGATATCTTTGCGACCAGAAAATTACCATTCCATGAATTGGTGCGCTAGTTGGCTTGTTCATGTTTGGCCTCCAATGTCCTATCCATTTCAAAGACAGGCAAATAAATATCATGTACGCGGTACATAGATTGTCAAAGACTACATGAGTCTAATATATATATATATATATATATAGGAATTAGATACAAATTCCAATTATATAGGTTGGTGTTTATCCATTCATAGGCTTATCTTATTCTTATCCTTCTCTCAATTTCTCAGTTCTCGGAGAGATTAAGATCATATAGTTCGTACGTTGGATTTGATTGTACAAGAGTGGTCGACAACCACGGGTAGCTCAACCCACGGAAATGCAACATTAGCCGAAACTTTCTGAAAAACAAAGATTCAGGGGTCCTTGAATAGATTTGGTTCTGTAAGTGATATCAGTCCACCGATATATCTAAGATATTTTCTTAGGGTACCGGCCAGCTTTTTTAGAATGAAAAAAAAAAAAAAAAAACGAATTTTGTGAAATGGTGACAAAAAAAAAAAGAAAGTATTTGTAATAAATTATTTATCACTATAATCACTACTTGCAATCAAAATAAATTTATTTTAATAAGAAATAGTTATTTTAGTCATAAATAACTGGACACAAATAATTAATTTTCTTATAGCAATTTAATTTATTAGATAACCATCTGGTTATGCTGGTGCAATTGCAAGCATCTATGCCGTTTCCTACTGATGGAAAGTTTCCGATTTCTTTAGTTATTTTCATCAATTTCTGCAGTAATTGGGTGAATGTTTACATCATGCCAATGAGGTTTGCATCGAAGAGTTGATTCTAGTGCCCCAAATGTATTCAATATTCTAGCAGGTAGCTAGCGGACTTCAATGAGCAACATCTAAAAAAGAAAGATCTAGTATTACTGGCATTTGCTAAGTGCTGGTAACAGTCAAAATAAATACTGCTAATTGATTAGTGGCATTTATCGGCATTTGCTAAGTGCCGATAACAGTCAAAATCATGTACTCTATTGTAAAACTCTCTCAGCAACTCTACATTCTTGCTATAATTCTGTTTTCATTTTCTGTGGAAATAACAAATGAAAACAAATTGTAAAAGGAGAAGGTTTACCCAATAGCAAATTGTGTTGTCCGCTTCACCCAAAATTTGTAGATAAGTCTGAAAAACCCAAAGCATACTACAGACTCTCACACACGAGTCCATCTCATTCCATTCAGCTACTTCATTTCTGTGGAGTGGATCCATCTGTATGGTATGAACAACATTTTACTTTCTTGTCTGTAGATCACTAGTCTTTTCAAATGTTTGAATATATCAAACACATCACAAAATAGATAAATAAAACCAAAACTCTTTGTCAAATGGTCATCAACAAATATGAGCATAAACAAAACAAAGCATTACACAAGACGTATTTCCAAAAGATCATAAATCTATAGGAAATCTAATTCTACACTGCTTCGCAAGAATACAATGCAAATAAAAAATCAAGTTTTATTGTCTTCTAATCACACCAAGTAAAAGATGCCTACTGGTAAGTGACTACACCTATCTGGCACACTTACCTGTATAGCATGCAAGTAATATCTGAATCTGGATCATGTGAAGATGCTCCACCAATTACTGTACTGCCCTGAAGGAAGTAAAGACCACCTGTCTTCTTCTCTGTCATTACCACTAAAGAATCCTTGTAGACTCGAAAGACTCCACCTTCAGTTAAATACTGATAACCAACAAAATCAAGAGTGCTTAAAGATATGAGATTCTTCTTTAAAGACGGAATATGCCGAACGTTAGACAAAGTTCTAACGGTTCCATCATACATCTCAATATTGACTGAACCAATCCCAACAATATCATAGACCATATCATTTCCAAACAAAACGGAATCACCTTGATTGATTCATAGGTACTAAACCAATCAATTTTGGAACACATATGGGATGTACATGCTGAATCCATGATCCACTTGTCACCAAAACAACCGCTAGGGCTACCGACTGCTAGGACAATATCAAAGTAGTTAGACTGTTCTTCAACACTAACTACATTGGAGGAACTTTCTTCTTCCTCCAAATTCTTTAGTATAGGACACTCATTCTTGTAATAACCAAATTTATGACAGTATTAACACTTAACATTTTTCTTATAAGATTTAGAGTTACCATTGGAATTATCCCTACTCTTTCCTGAACATCTCTCCCCAAATCTATCACCAGAGGAACCTTTCACAAACAAAGTATAAGCTTGATTGTCCATGCCTAATACTCTTAATTCCTTAGAATTCAAAGCAGATTTCACATCTACCAAGGAGATTGTATCTCTACCATACAACATTGAGTTCACAAAATTATCAAATGAAATAGGCAATAAATGCAAAACACTTAATGCTTGATCTTCTTCTTCAAGCTTAATATCAATATTTCTCAGATCCATAATAATTTTATTAAATTCATTTAGATGTTCAGAAATAGAACTACATTCCTTCATTTTAAGAGTGTATAACCGTTGTTTCAAATACAAACGATTTGTGAGAGATTTTTTCATGTACAAGCTCTCAAGCTTGTCCCGAAGACCAACAATGGTCTCCTTTTCAGCAGCTTCCCTTAGAACGCCATCTGATAGTGACAAAAGAATGGTGCTGTGTACCCTTTCTCCCTTTTTCCTTGACGGTGCAGGAGAGCAGCCACCTTCTCATCTAGAACTGTGAACAAACTCTAATGTCGCAACAGAGCTTTCATCTTGATGCTCCATAAACTAAAACTATTCTGTCCATCGAATTTCTCTATTTCAAATTTTGTTGTGGCCATCCTTTCAGATATTCACAGAGCAAACCTGGCTCTGATACCAGTTTGTTGGGAATAGACTGGTTAACTAACAACAAGTAGGAAGTAATACAGCAGAAATGCAACAAGAGAGAAAATACGACAATCACACAGAACACTAAGATAGAAGTGGTTCGACTCAATACAAACTTACGTCTACTGTTGGGTCGGTCTTAATGAATTCATTATAAAAAAAAAGATGGAGTACAGGAGATGAATCACAAGATTCTTACAAAGAAGTCACTGCCCCTCACTTACAAGTTGCAAAGCTCACTCACACACTCTCAAACTCTCTCTTAAAACCAAAACAAGTAATGAGACCTTCCCACGGTATACTTTCAAAAGAAATGATGTGCAACTTTTATAAGGTGCATCTCGATCGAGCGAAATACTATTTGAAACGGTGCAAACCTAGTCTGTAGAACATTAACTTGAAGTGAACTATTGAGCGAACTATTAGGGTTGCATCTCACTCGAGCGGGCTCTCGAGCAGTCAAGGGAACTTACTGTTTGGTGTCTCACTAAAGCTGGATATCGAGCGAGGGTCGAATGAACTCTCTGTTTGACCTCTCTGATAGCACCTCATGAAAAATCGCCCATGTTTAAGGCCCTAGACACACATGGACTCTCGAGTTGGCACCACTTATGGCACCAAGTCCAACATTGGAAGACTCCTTCAAGAGTCATGAGCGTGTCTAGGAAGTTCGGAGGAGGCGCACGAGTCAATTGGGACGTGGTTCACTTGTTCCCATTTGACCGTGACACAATTAGGCCTTGATAGCACCACGACACATTCGCTGACATGCCATGACACACCTAGCAACAGCCCAACGCCTAGCAACATGCCTAGCAACCTATCAGCCTGGCTTGTAGGCAACCCTATTGCCCATCAGCATGTCCAGCAACAATGGCAGGCCACCAGCATAGCCGATAGGTAGTCCCAACGCCCATCAACCTGCCCAACACCATCAGCAGCCCACCAGCACACACACAGGCAGGTCGTGGCTCCTACCATGACACCCACCTGACGGCACCAAAGGCATGTCGTGGCCCTTGCCAAGGCACGCCCCTTACAGCCCAACAGACATGCCATGACCCTTATCATAGCACACACTTGACAGCATCATAGGCATGCCAAGGCCCTTGCCATGGCACGCCCCTATTAGCACCGTGACAACCACGTAACTAGCCTATGTATGTGCCTTATCCCTAGCCCTGACACACACAAGGCCCCCAGCAAGGCTACCAACTACGAGTAGCCCAGCGCATAGCCCACTTGGCGCATGCCTGCGTGCAGCCCTGTGTGCCCACCTGAGCACCCCACGGTGCACAACACTGCACCAACCATGTCACGCACCACGATGTGCCATGCTCTAGTGCCCACCTGTGCGGCCCCCTGACACTCACTGCGTGCAGCCAAGCAGTAGACTTGTGCTGTATGCACCAACCATGTGCCACATGCTCCTG
This sequence comes from Platycarya longipes, assembly GCA_036559045.1. Classification (NCBI taxonomy): domain Eukaryota; kingdom Viridiplantae; phylum Streptophyta; class Magnoliopsida; order Fagales; family Juglandaceae; genus Platycarya; species Platycarya longipes. The sequence goes on from CM071801.1 coordinate 25,623,795, forward strand.
CACGCCTACTTGATGCCCCAGAGCCCAGTGCCAACTTGGGTCATGCCCAGCACCCTACAACCCATGCCATGCAAGGGCCACTCATTAGCAAGCCATGCTAGCCGCACACATGCCACCAGGCTAGACCACTCAACTAGTAAGCCATGCTAGGCCATGCCAGTTACTCACCAATGGACAAGGCCAGCCACACGCCAGCAAGGATGCCAACCATGTCAATCAGGCCATGGCTCATGCCATAGGCCAGCCAAGCCCCCATGCCTATTGCAAGCCACGGCCACATAGGCCATTCAAGTCTAACTCATTTGCTTTTATTTATTTTATTTAATTAAATAATTGCTAGTGACCTTTTGAGAATTTCCACGTTGTAAACTTTATAAATAGGACCCTAGGCCTCTTAGTTTTTTATCTTTTGATAATTTGAAAAATTGAATATTGGAGTGCTCTTAAGAGAGAGTTAGGCCGGCCACTATGTGGCTTGGATTTATTTTCGGTACTTAGCACTTGAATTTCTTGGGGTGCAATCCGTGAATCTCCTTGAAGAGGAATACACCGTGCAATTCATGAATTGGTGTTGTTCAAACTTATCCTTTTATCATATTGCTTATCAATAAAGTTTGAGGTATTTTTTAATTCGGTGTTCTTGTTCTTGGCGTGATTAGTGTTTGTTGGAGTCTTGAAATTGTTTAGTTATTGTTGGAGTGTGTAGTGAGAGTGCCGAATTTACACTACTTGTGAATTTGAGAATTGAGTGTAAGTCATTATGTGAGTGCCGAAATCCACACCACTTGTGGATTTCTAAAGTGTGAGTGACTGAATGTGTGTTGAAGAGTTGAGTTGCTTGATTGAAGTGTGTGTAAGTCGACCACATTAAGAATCCTTGTGGTTGGCGTGTTCATCTTGTGCTCGGATGTTCATCCATTTGCTTGGGAATTCATCCAATTTTCTTGAAGATCATTAAGCCTTCCCCTTTCCAAAACCACCACACTACCAACCCTAATTGCTCATTCACCGAACACGCCTAAGTCATCAAACCCTATAGCCGACCACTCATTCCACCAACCTTACCATATTTGTCCTTGCACCAAAACCATACCTTACCTTCCCAAAATAACCCTAGTCAACCACTACAAGATTTCCAATAACTGGCTACATAACCTCCCACCATTTCAGATTATTTTAAAATTCAAATCAATCCAACCTTCTAAGATTACCATATTCGGCCACCTCACAATTACACTAGCCAAAACCTCCACTTGCCACATCATCCACATACCTTTCCTCATTTGATTTAATTGATCAATTATCCCTTAAGTGACTCAATTAAATCTTATCCAATCCAATCAAATCTCCATTCAAATCCACACCTTATCCCCACTATACATAACTGGCCATACATTCTTTCTAAATTGAAATTCAAATTTCCTACAATTTAAGAATTTGTCTTTCAAAATTGCCTTAGCTGAACATCACTCCCCGTACCATAACCAAAATCCTACTTTGCCATATCACATTCCATATCTTTTCACAACTTATTTGATTGATCAATCATCAACTAATTGATTGATTCAAATATTCCATCAACTAAGGCAACCCAAATCTCCCTACCATTCTACCCATACTCGGCCAACTCAATCCCCACAAGCGCTCAATCTTCCAAACATCTCTCAATCAGTATATAATCAGTCAATAAGATACTCTTAACCATCTTACCATAGCCGAACCCTTCATTGCCACCCCATCCATCTTATCTTCTCATAATTGGTTGGATTGATCAATTATCCCTTAATTGACTCAATCAAATCCAATCAAATCCAATCATAACTCCAATCAAACCTAATCCATATCCCCACCAACCATATTCGATCATTCCCTTATCCATTTGAAATTCAAATTTCCACCAATTAAGGAATTAGTCTTACAACCAAAAGCCTAGCCAAATTACCATCTCTAGCCCTAGCCGAAACACTTTTAGAACCCTAGCCTAACCTCATTCATCCACTACTTTATCCAAATGACCAAAACCCTAACCCTAATCCTTAATCTCGAAGTTCTCCTAGGCCACCACTAAAACCCTAGAGACATTACACCTTGTGAGCCATATACCCTACTCAAGAGGCCTTAACACATAACATACCCAAAGGTCATCCCTTTAAACCATTTTCCACCCTACTCTACCACTTAAACTACTACATCTCCCTACTCAATCCAAATTCACCCTTAAATACTATAATCTCATTACTATTGGAACTCAAGAAAGTTAGAAAAGTGTCCAAACCAACCAAACAAACGAGACGTGATTGGTCACCATGAGGAGACGTGCATAGGGAGGATCTCATTGTTTGGAAGCTAGATCGAGGCCCCCAACACTCTAACTCGAGCTAGATGTCGAGTGAGAGTCGAGTAAACTTACGAGTTAAGTCTCGTTCGAGGTAAATCTCAAGCGAGAGTCGAGTAAGCATACTAAAAATGCACTTATTCAAACCACCTCTCAACAGTTACTTCTTTGACAGGAGTGAATACGCACCTAGCTAGCTAACTCATGCAGCTTTATTTAATCTTTGATACGAACGTGACATTCTAGAGCCAAGGAACCGTAACCAACGTTTTCTATCCGTCAAATTAACTAGCTAGCTACGGTTATGGATAATGTAGTATTCCGCATTTGGCTGCAGATCGAGAAAATGCTCTCTAGCAATGAAAGCGGTTCAAAAGTTCTTCCAATTATGCTAATTAACCTTGTTTGTAGGAATATTACAATATTTAGTGGTCTAGTTCCCGATAGAAAGTAGAAACCCACTTGTGTTAATACGTAAATATGATGATCATGTTCTCGATCCTTTCATTTGAATGGACTTAATCTTAATTGTCAGAATGCTATTGTGGCATATTAGGGAGATGGACGGTGTGATGGGACTCGACAAAAGAGGGGGATGGTCCAACTAAAACTTTTACCCGATAGGATGGAGACAAAGTTGGACCACTGCATGCGCCTTATTGATTAGTCTGATTCATGAGGCGCAAAATCTAGTTGCGAACAAGGACAACAAAAGGGTGACACCTATTTAAGGAAATCTTGTGTGATTGTGTCCCCGATGTGAAAGGAACAAGAGGAAGAACCCCAGGAGAGATGGATTCGACTTATGAAACAGTAAATCATGAGGTGGGGTTTGGCCAACTCTTAGGCAAAGAAAAGAAAGGTCGGAATATTTTTAATGGAATTTGCTACGTACAAGCAAATTTGCATATCAATTTATGTATTAATACTATTATCTTTATATCCAAAATTCAAATTTGCACCGTTTTTATTAGAGTCTGATTTTCCAACTAATTACCTATGTGCGGAACCGATTACAATCAGATTTTTTCCATCTTTAATTTGGTTCCTCATACTTCTCTGGGGTCTACAAAAAGAGATCTTGCTGTTGGGCTTTCTGTCAATTCATGGAGGCTGTTTTTTTCATCTATTTTCATGGCCTTCATGCACCACAGATCTTCCACGCACGAGAGCAGTTTCCAGTGTGGGATGTGATGTTTCAGCGTGTCGTTTCCTGCAACTTCTGTTACGATAACCTTACAGTCCTTACACTTTGTAGCCATGTTGTGTACGAATTTGCACAAACTCCTCACTAGTTTTCCAGACATTGGACCCTCGCGATGCACCCCATACATGAAGTAGAATCCAAATGGATGGAAGAAATCTGGCAGAAAAGGCAGTTTGAAGCACGGGAAAAACTTATCCATCAAACTCGAGCTTTTTGTGTATATTATGCAGGATAAAGGTGCTTTTTCTAACCTTAGCTTGAATAGCTCCCCGCTATTCCATACGCTAAGCATGGCCCAACTACTCGGTAACTGCCCATTAGAACCAAAACACTCACCTCTAGGATAAGCCACCCATGTCCCCAAACTTAGCCTGTTCCTTAGCACTTTGTCTATGTCATGGGGGAAGAACTCTACTGACGCCATGAATCTTCTGTACAGAAATTCAGCTTCTTCTATCTTCAGCTTCTGTATATCAACGTTGGACGAAATACGAAATGGCTGATTGTGAACCGGGTTAACGAGAATAGCCGGAGTCCTGAACTTCATATAGCCAAACTTGTTCACGAATAGCTTAACCGAGGCCCGGTTATCTTTGTCAGTGGCCATGTACGCATAATCCACATCGTTGGCAACGAACCATTCCTCGAGGCGGCGCACCAGGCTCGAGCCAATCCCTTTTTGTCGATGGATGGGTGCAACCCTTAGGCCTAAGATGTAGCCTACCTTGGCTAGATCCTTTGGAGGAGGCCTTTCAACCGTGACAACCTTAATAGAACCTTGAATGACACCGACCAATTCCTTGTCCAACATCGCTACCTAACATGATAAGTAAATATTTGATGTTTTTTATTATTAGTCATGGATATTTGTCGAATGGTGCAGAGAAAACCAAGGAAGAAGATGCATGAAAAAAAAAAAGGGTGTACGCGCGTACCAGCATCTTGTACATCGGACTGTTTCGAATTCTGCAAATGGGGTCACCCATAGTATCCGTCAAGAGAAACAGTCTTTGATCAGCTGGCCCTACCCCACATCTTCGCTCGAGATCTTCCACTTGAGCTCTATCGGATTGCTCTTCATAGCTTCGGATTGTAGCCTCCTCAAATCCCATTCTATTCCAATGCACTTCCACCCAGCTAGCTTACCACTAAATATGTAAAAAAAGGAGAGATAATAATAATAATATTTAAAAAAAAAAAAAAGCATGCAAAAGGGGGTAGTTTGAGTGAGGTTAGATATATAAGGTAAAGAGAAATGAGAGCTAGCTCGAACTCAGAGGCCGATTATATGTACATATATATATACACACTACTGCTTTATAATATATATATATATATTATAGGGAGAGAGAGAGAGAGAGAGAGATAATATATATATTATAGAGAGAGAGAGAGAGAGAGAACTTTTGCCCTGGTTTGAACTTTCATAATTATCATCATTTATATGGAGGGAAGGAAATGGGAATGTTGTCTATCATGATCAGCATCAACCTCGTCTTCTACAATACTTGTAGACAAGTAAAAGGTGATTGAAAATAGTATTTGTGTTTTGTCTCTTGCCTTTGCACTTGCTTAAAACTACATAAAAAAAAGTCTATCCACACGTTAGGATAACCTCAGGTTCACGACAGGGTGCACGCCTGATTTAAGGGTAGATTTGGAAACAAGCACCTTTCAACCACTCTCAAATATTTTGTATTACTATTTACTATTTTATTATTACTTTTCACTTATTTTTATTACTATTCATTACTTTTTTATTACTATTCAATATTTTATTATTACTTTTTACCTTCTTTTTACTACTATTCACAAACACTCTCAAATATTTTCAAATATTCTCAACATCCAAACGCAACTTAATCTTTTATGTTGTTGGCCGACACGATTCGTCATTGTACGAATCATTATATTTGATGTGTACAAGATTTTTTAAGATAAATATAAATGATCATTAAATTTATCTGTTTAAATATTTAAGATAAGTGATGATTATATTTAAGTTGATAGGAAGAAATATATTTAATTAAATGAATCCAAACGCAACCTAAAGCTTGATGGATATTTTGAGTTTGGAGCATTGAGATAAATATAAATAATTAAATATATTTCTTCCTATCAACTTAAACTTTTAAGATGGCTAACTTGATCAATATCCATCAAGCTTTAGGCTGCGTTTGGATGTTGAGCTGAATTAAGTTAAATTAATTAAGTTTTTTATAAATAGTAATGAGTTGAAATGATAGAATAAATTTTGTAAGATTCATTTAAGATAAGTTTAAATGTGTTTAGATGTTAAAATAAGTTTAGATATATTTATGAGAAATTTAAAAGGTTGTGAGACTCATGTGTATAGTGTTAAATTGAAAAAAGTTGATCCCACTTATAAAAAGGTTTTAAGTTGAGATGGGTTTAATAATTTAAGAGTTAGATGTTTGAATATTAAACTTAGGCCCTATTTGTTTACCAAAAAAAAAAAATCTAATTTTATCTCATCTCATTTAATCATTACACATTTCTCAAATCCCAATACAAAATAATATAAACAATTTAACTTTTTCAAATCTCAATACAAAAATCATATTAAAAAAATATATTATAATAATATTTTATTTAACTTTTTACTTTAATCTTAACTTATCTCATCTCAATTTCATATCTGAAAACAAACTAGGTCTTAACTTAAAAATAGATTGAACTGAATTCAATTCAATTGTGTTTGATAACCAAACCCAACCTTAGTTTTAGTCTACAAACATAAATATCTCAAATCGAAAAGATGCATCTAGTTTACCCAATTTGAGGAGTTTAGAGAGGGTCGACGCACTACAAAAAAATTGTTTATTTATTACTATTTATTAATCATAAATAGTTAATTTTAGTTGTTAATAATCTATTTTAATCACTACTAGTTCTTTTGGTTGTAAATATTGGTCACTGTTATCTATTTTTCTTGTTATAGCAGGAGTACTACTACGTGTATACCGTATTGTGCATGAAAACGAAAATTGAATAATTTTAGTGTTGGGGATTAATTAATAACTGATTTGGAGGGCGGTTTGTTAGTTGGAGCTGTACTATATGGAAGGAAGTCACTTTCTTTTCGTGCTAAATCTTTTAGTTAATTAGTTTTGTATTATATATTATTTTAATTAACTATGATTATTGTTACTTTTGCTGGCAGTGTGAATGCTTCTGCGTGGCTTCGTTAATTAGGTGGTCCATCCCCCCTTTTGGACACGTAGATTGGTTATAAGTGAAAGTGAAAACCCCCACTAATTATAAGAATATACTCGCCTCGCTTTCTGCTAATTGATTAGGTAAGTTTTATAATTAAAGCACCACTGAGATTAGCTAAATCTTGGAATAAGCGTGTGGAGAAGTACTTATGCATGATCAATTATTGAAGTTAAAGACTAAAAAAGAAGCTATTGTTCTTAATTACTTGTAGAGAAAACTGATCTATTAATTAAATCCTTAATTTTCTTCTGTGTTTCTTAATTAAACACTCGGAAAAAAAAAATAAAGTTTTCAGTTATTTAATTACCAAAGGTAACAGGTCTATCAGTCTTTTAAAAGATCAATGTACGTGGAGCATGAACAGTCAGGATCAATTAGAGAATCTTGCACTAGTACATGATCCATCCATCCAAAAGGAAACGAAAGAAAAATTAGAAAAATTCTGAATATCACAATCGTAGTCCCTGTAATAAGTGATCACCTTTACCATCTGTTTTATTAATTATTATTATTCAATCATGATTCCATTATGTTGTATTAAGTAAATGAAAACTATTTATTATGTTAAATTTGTGGTCCAATCATTTAATGTCACGTAATAAAACATTAAAGAAAAGATGCTAATTAAATGGATGATAATTAGAATTTAATTTTCATTTCTAAAACGCGTGTACATCTAGATAGGTAATTGTATTATATCATATAATTAGCACAAAAATCCAGAGCACTAAAACACATGCATCAAACAGAATCCCCAATAACCAGCACTAATACATGCAATATATATCCACATCATGATTAATCACTCTTAATCAACTCCCAAAACCCACATAAAATGGCTCACGAACCCCCAAAAATCGTCGCTGTTATCATCTTTTCATGCCAATTTCTTTAGATTCCTTCCTTTATGGCCCTCCTATAGCTTTAACCTACTTAGTTCCAACTACTTCACTTTTCCTAATTCATCATTAGGCCTCCCATTATTACCCCAAAAAGACACGTCCACCTTCTATATATCACATATGCTCCATTGACCAATAGCAAAGTAGACACGTGGGCAAAACCCCTCCTCCCTCCCCTCTTCTCTCCCACCCCCCACCAAGTATACTTAGTCCCCACCTCACTCATTATTATTCAATCCTCCACAAGTGCTCCTCCAAAAAGTGTACATGAAACTCATGTCTTCTTTTGTGTTAATATTCTTTGCATGCATTATGTTGTACTCGACATGCTTTCTTGGATGGATACTTTGGAGCTATCTCCCGATCATCATCATCATAATATATATGTCCATGAGTAGTGGGGATCCACATTTTCATGTAAAAAGAGATGGCACTTGTGCAGGTTTTCCGGGGATTTGATTGTTTGGAGTTCTCTGACTGGACGAGAGTTGTCCCAAATGATTCTAAATATTCACAGCAAGATGTGCGAGCAGCGGTATCCTATTAAAGCATATGAGAGGTTTTTCCTATACCTAGCTTGTCATGTTGATGTTCGTACTTACATTATTTCTTTCCTTTCTCTTAATAAAAATGAGAGGTAGGGACAACCAGCGGTAGTTATTCTTCCTTAAGCATAATTATAAGAGCTCATCCCTATTATAGAATGTTCTGTTTGAGTCATAGCTATTGTTCAATGGCGAGCCAACCTGTCACTACAGTACAACCAAAATGCATGTGATCAGCTCATCCAAAACCCATCCCATGACTTAAATGTCAAGCTTTACTCTAACAAGTGGTTTCGACTTATGTTCTGCTCAAACTCCTAATTTCGAGGTCAAAAAATATTAGTTCGTACTAACTGAACTTCCACGCCTTGATGGTACGTATGTTGCTTCTTAGTGTGCGTATATGTATATATATACATGTTCCACAAGACATTTTTATTTAATTTTGTCATGTCTTTATTCGTCTTTACATCGATCCCTGTCTGTCTCTTCAAACCTTTTAGGAGATGCTTACTATGTTGGAATAGAGTCCATTGGCCATGGTACTTTATCTTCTTTGTCCATTTCTCTCAAACCCTTTTAGAGATGCTTACTGTGCTAAAACTCGTCTTGTATTCTAAGCAGGACGGAACCAGGAAGTGAATCTCCCGGGGGGACGTCGGTTTCTGTAGACTTTTCTTTCGGAGGGGCCACTATTAATTAATTATTGAGTAAATGAAAAAGAAACCCTAGAATATTTCCTTAATTTCATAGATTTCTTTTGGTGGGTTTAAGGGGTCCCACTGCCCCAATCTCCCCTTAATTAATTCGTCCCTCATCATTCCAAGATGCATAAACAGTCTGACTAAAATAGGCTTGAAACAAGATCAGGAGCAATGATGCAAACAAGCTTTAATTTCTTGAAACAAGATCATCATGAGGAGCAATGATATATAGGATATGTTAGATTAAAAAATTAATGGGAACTTGATATATTGGTCACTATTGTAGTTTGTAACGTGTCCTAATTATGTACACACATGTATTTATAAATTAACATACAATTGGGATAAGAATTTTCAAGAATATGACGTTGAACCTAGCTAGCTAGCTACTATACCTAAATCTAGATAGTGTATATATATATATATATATATATATATATACACACGATAAATACTTTAATAATAAAAAATTTTATAAAAATAAATTTATAAACTGATATCATATGATATGATATACTATATTATAAAATTATTTTTATTATAAAATATATATAATAAATTATATTAAACCACTTCAATTTATAATTTTATTTTTATAAATTTTTATTATGACGGTAATACTTAATATGTGTGTATATAAAAAATAATTTGTACAAATTTCAAATAGCTAGACAAGTCATACAAGTCCTTATAAAAAAGTGAACCCCATCTTAAAAAAATATATATAAAAAAAATATTCTATTTTAGTAAGATTCACTTTTTTACAAAAAAAAACTTCTATAGAGTTTGTATATTTAAAATTTTTATCTAACATATATATATATATATATATTAGGAACATTTCTTCCTAAATCTATGCCTACTGCATGTGAATGTTTGGATGTACATTGGATTGAGTGAAAGTGAAGTGGCAAGCATCAATTCTTTACACTATTAACAATCGATCTATTAAATTTTTTTTTTAATAAGTACAAATTCACGTATATATTAAAAAAGTTTGATCATATTTAATTAAAAATAAGGAGAAGAAAGTGAGAAGAAGATAATAAAATAATTTTTTGTTTAACTTTTGGATAGTAACCCTTCAAAAGTAATTTTTTTGATATTTATACAAACTTGTACTTATTGAAGGAATATTTTGATAGATCCATTACTAATGCTCTTAAAAAGCTCCACATATAGAAGCTGGAAACCGAAATTAGTACAACATTTCTATTTAATTCTAAACGGATATGTAATAATAAACTTACATTTTATTTATCACCACTTTACTATTTATAATATATTTATTTATTTTCATTTTTCTTTTATATATTTTTTAGTATTTTTAATTATTAAGGAGAAATTTAAAAAATATATAATTTTACTATAGTCACTTTCTTAATTATTAAATCAAGAAAAATGAAAAAAATAATAAAATAATAAAAAATAGAATAGGATATAAATCTATCAATATTATTCTTTCTACGCAAACGAGAGTCCCCGGCCCCAGTCCTTAGTACCTGCCACCTGGTGACTGGAACTGAAAGGATAAATAATTCCTTCTCCAACATGAACACTTTCATCATAAATTATTTATTTAATATCTTCATAATTATATTAATGTGGTTAAGTTGGGAACCCAATCTCTCTAGGTTCTCTCTTTCTGGTTTTCTTTGCAAAACTACAGTTTCTTCCTCCCTCTCAGACTTGAGTCTGTGGAGTTGTGAGGGATGAAAACTGATATTGCAAAAATGTACCGTGAAGGCCTTAAACTGACGGAAGATGAACAACAGGAAGTCGGAGTAGAAGCAGAGGAGATTAAATGGTCAACTGAGAAGAGCAAGAACTGTATTTTGGTGCAAGTAATGGCTGAAAAGAGATCAACAAATCTCTCTCATCTCACTTTTTAAACTGTGCCATCCAATATTACAGTTTAAGATAAATAATATCTTTTTATACTATTAAGCGGTGTAGTAAACTTCCACATGAAAAAAAAAGTGTGAATTCATAGTTATATTTTTTAAATTTTTATAAAAATTATAAATTTTAATTTAATTTTTTCAAATCTCAATTCAATATTTTTAAATTTTAAAATAATAATAATATTAAAAAATAATATTTTATTCAACTTTCAAAAACCATCACATAATCTCATCTTCCAATCCAAACTACTCCAAATGAATCAATTGACGAGAAGGGTCAAATAAGAAAAGACATTAACTAAATTATAAACAACATAATAACAAATAATGGACAGGAAAATAATATAATATTCATTCAGATTATATTTACCAGCCGGCGTTTAGGAATTACTTTGTTCATTATATATATATATATATCAACAAAAATTCTATTTAAATTTTCAAATAAAAAATATGAATATTTAAATTAGAGAATGCGTAAAATTTATATTTCTATACAACGTATATGTAAAAGATACACAAACCGTATATAAATAATATTTTTACATATATATAAAATTCTATTTAAATTTTTAAATAAAAAATACTAATATTTAAATTAAAAGATGCAAAAAATTTATATTTTTATACGACATATATGCAAAAGATACATAAACAATATACAAATAACATTTTTGCATATATATATATATCCACAAAAACTCTATTTACAAACCGGCACATATAAGACACTCTTGAAATTATAAGATTTTATTCATTAAAGAGGTTAAAAAATAAACTTATTTACGATTCAAATAATATTAACCACGTAGAATGTACACTTGTCCTTAAAATACATTACCAATTTTTTCTTTTTTTACTTTATATAATAATTTTTATAATATATCATATATTAGCTTAATCTAATTTTTATTTATATAATTTAAATAATTTTTTTTTATTCTTTTAAGATATTTCCTTTCTACAAATACATTTTAAATATCTTTATATTTTTATATACAACTTAATATAATTCAGTCTTGTACACACAAAATAAAAATATATAAGCCAAATAAAAATAAAAATAAAATCAAAATATGAAAAAATTGGTTAAAATTATTTTCAAGATATGTTTTAGAGGAAAATGAAATGGATGTGTTTTAAATGGAGAACAATAAAAAGAATTTTCTTACATGATAAAAATCAAAGTAACAAAAATGAGGAAGTAAATGAAATATGAATAATAAAAAAAATATTTACAGGTTTAACAGTACTATTACATGAGTGGGTTATTGCAGCTAATTGTATTTTATATTTCCTTTTACATAATTGGATGGAACTCTATTTTTGAATAACTTTTCAAAATAATTTATATTTCTTATATAATACATAAACCATGGAGGGTCTGGATTCATTTAAATGCTTGGGCCTGGGCCTAGCAGTAGATATGTGTATAAGGGCCTTAGGACTTGAATTGAGGGGCCTACCCAGACAGTGGTCCATGAGGTTAAGGAAAGTTGGTATGTAGAGGATTGATAATAGAAAAGGACCATTCACTTAGCCCATTCTTTTGACAAGTCCAGAGCCCAACCTTGTTTAGTGAGTCATCTTCCAGCTCAAGACATACAGTACTGACATGTACTTGTTTTTCCAAAAAAAAAAATATATATATATATATATATTTACTAGAGAATAATGGTTTTAATTAATGATAAACGTTTTACATCCATTAATGCGTGGTAATTGCACTTCATAAAAAAAATTTATAATTTTTTAAATTTAAATATTAAATTTTACATGACTGTCCCCTCTTTGATGCATAATTGTCAAAAGAGTTGGTCTCCTTAATTTTATTTTATTTTATTAAATTTTATATCCAAGCAGCTCACCAATAACTTCGTTTTTCTTTTCCTCAGGGTTCGGGATATTGCTTGTTTTGTTCTATCTTGTGTACATTGTTGGAATAAAGAACATTATAGTTATTATTTAATAACAAAAATCTAAAGGGCTTGTTTAGTTACATAGATGAGATGAGATGAAATGAGATTAAAGTTAAATAAAATATTATTATAATTTAATTTAATTTTGTTTTAAAAATTAAACAAGATTAAAGTTCTTTATCATATGTTTAATTCGGTTTCTGAAAAAGAAAGTTAGGCCTCCATGGGGATAAAGTTTTCACAAATTAATTGATGATTTAAAAAAGAAAAATAATTTTATCATAAAAGAATTTTATAAAATAAATTTATAAAATAACATAACTTGATATAGTATATCATATCATAAAGTTATTTTTTATAAATTGAATCTAATGGACAATATAAAACTATATTAATTTGTGAGTTATTTTTACAAAAACCTTTTATTCCTATAGCACTTTTCTTTACTAAAAAAAAAAACCAATTGAATAACCACAAAGAAGTTGATGTAATTTCTAACGAAAGAGATCAATTATAATAGGCTTATAGTATTTTTTAGGCTCAGCGGGGCCAATCTATTGAGGGGAGATCATCAGGAGAGAGGAAAGCAGGAGGACATAAAAGTTCAAGTGCATGAAGAAGGGCATTATGTCTGGAGAGAAAATGGATAATGTAACATAAAGCAAAGAAAAATGACATAAAAAAAAAAAAGAGGGACATGAGATAAAAGGTACGAACATATATGACTTCAGGGGCTTTTGACCATGCTTCTTGAATACTTCATCTTCTTTAACTTAACGATAGAGAGGTTTCAAAGGAGAAAAAAATCAAATCTTTATTATACAATGAGGATGAGAGATCATAAAAGATTGTAAGTAAGCATATTATTATAAAATCTTTCCTCCTCAAACTCCTATAAATTTAAGTCTAATATCGAACTGTGTAAATTTGTATACTTCTCTCTATTTATGTTGTCTGCATTTAAATGAGTCTTTTTGGAGTCCGGTCGAACTGTAATATGCCCAAAACCAGCCCCACAATTATAACCAATTGTGGACTGACACCTAAGCTAAGTGCACCAAGCCTTTTGAGAAATCAACCACATGAAATAAGTGGTCAATCGCCCTCAGTCAGACAACATTTTCTTCGAATTAAGCCCCTATTTTTGTTCCCCTGTTTTCGTCTTCGAACCAGTCCGGCCAAGCATTCCGCCCGTCCGACAGCCCCTTCTGACGCAAAACCAACATTCCATCGCAGATTCCCCTTCCGATGCAAAACCAGTCCGGCCAAGCATTCCCCTTCCGTCGCAGTCACACATTCTGTCACAAAACCAGTCCAACCTAGCTTAACCTCGCGGGTCCGTCGCCTAGCATCCCAGCTACCAAGCAATCGTCGTCGATGGCTGATTCCAATGCTCCTGATTTCCCTCAGGCATTTTCATCTTTCAAGCTGCTCTATTGACTATCAGATTCACCTATATGCTTGTTTGTCTTGTGTTGTTACTAATGTTGTTTTTGTTCCGTCTATATAAGTACCATCTGACGCTACTTTATTACTACTTTTAATCAGCTGCTTAATATCATTAAAGTTCTATCTATTTGCAACCAGGGTTTGCCATTCTAAATATTTCATCCTGCTTTTGCTTTATGTTTCAATGTCAATAGCTAATATAGCTATAAGATCTGTCAAGAATGGGTTTTAAAAGTTCTCTGTTTATTATTTCATATGTTCAAGTGCCTTGTCATATCTGTTGAGAATTTTTTAAATTCTTTTCTATTGAATTTTGTACTCTTTCTTTGATTTGGGAAATGAAAAACCATATTGCATTGAATTTTTCTACTCTGTCGTTGAACTCTTCATGAACTGGTATTTGGGCAAATTACAATTGCTGACTTTGAAAGTGGTTGAGATTCTTGTTATTTTTGGTGGGATTGTAATAGGATCAATGTGAGCCATATTATTTTTCAATTCAAACTTATGTTCCTTTAGCATCAAACATGTGACCGACCAACCTTGTAAAAAAAGTTGTTTGATAAGGATAATTGTTCCTTATCATCAGAGGTTCCCACCTTATAAAAAAGTTGTAGCAATTGTTCCTTCCTTTCATTTTCTTCAAAGAAAACCAATCATATAACGAGATGAGTTTTTTTCAAAGTAAAAATGCAATTTGCAACTTTCAGAACTCAAATTATTATTTTTCCCAAGAAATGCACAAAGTAATTTATTTCCTTGGAAACCATTAAAAATACTAGACTAAAGCTTTCTTTCTTTTTACAAGTTCCAGTAAGTTTTCATAAAGGCAACATCCACTTGTGCACATATACACAAAAGTAATTTGGTCGAATGCATGTACTTGCTCTTTAATGTGCAAAAGGCACGAAATAACCAACCAGTCATTTTAAAATAAAATGCAATGAACTACATATAAATGTGCTATAAACTTACAAGAGCAAGAGCCTCAAACAGAACAGCATTTCCTAAAATTTCATTTCATTAGTGCATTAGGCTAGATTGAAAATCTCTTATTAAATAGCTCTGGCAATGACATGGAATGACTCAGTTGTTCCTTCCTTTCATTTTCTACAAAAAAAAACAATCCTTTCATCCTTTGTTTCTGTGTTGCTTCATTGTTTGATAAGTCTACAGCATCCTTATCAAGATTAGCCCTCGCCCTGGTTTGATAAATTTATACATATAGTATCAAAGATAGTATGGACTGAAGTATGGGTGCAAACTTTGGTTTGGAGAACTGATTGATATCAGAGAGTATTCTGATAATGGGCAAGATATTTACATCAGGATGGTTGTCTCTAGAATAATTATGATTCCAATATTCTTAATAATTATTTGTTTTTTAGATATCAATCAGTATAAGGAATAGTTTGGAGGTGAAAAAAAAATTATGGAATGATTTTAGACTATTGTATAGCATAGCTAATGTTAATTATTCAAATAAGACAAACATAGGTGAGAAGACAGAGTTTGATTATTCAAATTAGACCCGATTGTGGCATGTTTCTTACAATTTGAACTAAATAACATTGAAACAAATATTCTACACTAAAGTTCCATTTAGACAGATTCCCAGCAAAAAGAATCACTTGATTCCAATAATTAAATTTGAAAGAACATGCATGATAATTGTCTGCATGCAAGGCCTCCCATAAAAATATATATTTTGGATATTTTTAGGGAAACCAATCCTTTTAGTATTTAGTTATGATCAGGAAGCTATTTTGTTTTTACCTGACTTAAAAGTTTTCTCTTATTTAATTTATTTATTTTTCTTCTGGCGGTACCAGTTTATAGTCTTGATAGTGATGAAGATCATGCTAAAAGTGACATTTCATGTGACATGAATGTCGATGATGATGTGAATGTCGATGAGGTTAATGTCAGTGATAAGATTCCTGTCGACGATGGGGTCAATGTCGAAACTGGAGTGAATGTAATTCCCTCATCTAGTAGCGGTCTGCTTGAGCCATTAGTTGGTATGGACTTTGAGGCGGTCGAAGACGCCCAAGTATTCTACAAGGCATATTCAAGGCGAACAAGATTTTCAATTCGGACTAATCATACCCAAAAGTCGAAAGAAGATAAAAGTTTTTGTGCAATAGATTATGTTTATTCAAGAGAAGGCCACCGGCGGATAAGAGTAAATGCCGAAGATCGAGTAAGGTCAGAATCTGATGAAACAAATATTGGATAGTTAATAAATTTTTTGCTGGACATAATCATGTATTATTCAGCTGAAGATGTACTAGCCTCCTTTGTGGACATAGGGGAGTTAGCAAAGCTAAAAAAAAAAAAAACCTAATTTTGACTTTGAATGAGTCTAGTGTACTGACAAGAAGAATAATGTCAGTATTGGAAAAAGATGCAGGTAGTACATTTAGTGTCGGTTGTATTGGTAAGGACATAGAAAATTTTGTAAGAAACGAACGGAGAAAGGTATTTGAAGAAGATGAGCGGATGCACAAAGATTATATAATTACTTTCTCGAGCAACAACACAATGAGCCTGGTTTTGTGTTTTTCATGCAAGTTGGTAATGATGGATTTATGGGTAATTCTTTTTGAGCTGATGCGCATGCAAGAGCTGCGTTCTAATATTTTGGGGATATTGTTACATTCGATGCCACTTACCTGACCAATGTCTATAAGCTCCCATTTGTGCCATTTTTTGGAATTAATCACCATCATCAGACGATTTTGTTTGGGTGTGCTTGTTAGTTAATGAAATGACAGAATCATATACATGGTTGTTGAGAACCTGGCAGATAGCAATGCTTGGACGTGCCCCTTCAACGATAATTATGAATGATGACAAGACAATGGCAAAGGCAATTACCAAGGTACTTTCGAGTACAACTCATAGGTTGTGCTTGTGGCACATTTTACAAAAATTTCCCGAACACTTGGCCCAAGTATATAACAAATTTTCGGACTTTGAAAACGAGTTTAATCATTACATCCATAAAACACTTACTCGGATGAGTTCGAACAAGAATGGGCACGAGTTATGACGAAGTATGAGCTTCTCGAAAATACTTGGCTGCAATACCTTCATGAACGACGGGATAAGTGGATGCCTACTTTCTTTTGTACTACATTCTGTACTGGCATATCAACAACTCAGAGGAGTGAAAGCATTAATAAATTTTTCAAAGATTATGTTCGGCCAAGTACTATGATCAGTGACTTTGTGCGTCAATATGAAAAGTCTTAGATGCACGTTACTTTAAAGAGAAACTTAAGGATGTTCAAACGGGTTCTACACAACCAAATATGAAAACACCTTTTAAAATCGAAGATGAGGCAACATTCATATTACGAGGAAGTTTTTCAAAAAATTTCAAGATGAGTTGTTCAGTAGTCTATAGTACCATGCAAAAAAGCTGTATGGGAATGGTGAGACCAAGACTTATGGAGTGATAGCTAATGATAGAGAGACACCTCATGATCATGTGACAGTGGATGGTGATGATGTTCCATGTATGTGCCATATGTGGGAGTTTATGGGGATTCTCTGTAGGCATATCTTGTGTGTTTTAGGCAAAAATTTGATATTAAATAGATTGCCACAACAGTATATTTTAGAAAGGTGAACTATTAACGCTAAGAGTCGACCCATTCCAGAGATACCATCTCCCGATTAGCTAATGAGGGACGTACAAGATGAGGTATCCATACGAAAAAATAAGTCAATGATACAGTTGTATGACATTGTCGAACTTGCAACACAATCAGAAAAAAAAACACAACATTTCACGTGTACATTGGAGAATGTTCACAAAGAATTGCTTAAAATGGATGCACATGCCCAGCGAAGACAAGGAGTTGAGCCAGCCCCTGAAGGTGATCAGGCAACCCCTGAAGGTGATCAGCCAGAAAGCCAAGTTCAGTTGAATTTGACTCAAACAGTGCATGATCCTCCAAAAGTACCCATAAAAGAACACCCGAAGTCAAAAAGATTACAAAACTCAAAAGAGAGCCAACCAACCAAAAACAAGACGTTATGGCATTTGTAAAACTGGAAGACATGATAAGAACCACTGTCCGTTAAATGAGGTATTGTAGGTTTGCATTTTTATTTTTATTTTTTATATTTTTATTTTAACGTCAAAGTGTTAGTATTTTTTTTATTGTATTTGTGACATGTTTTTCTAGGAATATTTGTAGTCTGGGTACTATGGCACCCACGCTGCTTGAGGTCCAGCGCACTAACTTGTAGGTATTTAAAAAAATTAATTAATTATTTGAATTTTTTTATTATTATCAAAGTATTATTGTGTTTTTATTGTTCAATGTTTATGTAGGAACATTGGAGGTACATCTGAGACACATTTACAACCTGAACTGCCTGCGGTCCAGCAAACTAACTTGTAAGTTTTTAATTTTTTTTTATTTGTACTTTTTTAATATTATCAAAGTGTTATTGTATTTTTATTGTTTAATATTTATGCAGGAACATTGGGTGTACGTCTGAGACACATGTTGAACATGTTGCACCTACGCACTAATTTGGAGAACTGATAGAGGTTTGCTTAAGTCAATATTCAAAAATAAATTTAGAATTTATATTTCACGACACATGTTTCAAATACGTCTTGTAATCTAAGCATATTTTTTTTTCGTATTTCAGGAGAGTTGTGAAGCTTTTGAAATTTGTCTAGAGGAAATGACGCACAATTATACTGAAGTAAATTTGTGACTGATACTTTTTGTAACCCCAATAGTTATTGTAATAGTAAATAGTAAAAATAATGTTTATTGTAAAAGTGAAATAAAAACATGACAGTTAATATCATATATTCGATTCTTCTATCCAATGTTTATTATAGTGATGAATATGACTCTTCTATACAAGTGCCTTTTTTTGAATAACTGTTTTAAACAAGAAAAAATACTTAATTGGAAAAATGAAGTAAAAAATAATAGCTCGAAATTTTAATTTTAAAATTGATTGTCGTGAAAATTTAATATTTAATAGCTACAAATATAATAGTATCGAAATTTAATATTATAATTTTAACTATAAAAGTGATATTTTTTAATTTTAAAAGTGATCTTTTTTTTTAACTATAGTTAATATAATTTATAAATAGCTATAAATATAATTTAATTATAATAGTAGTACATAGTAATATAATATAGTAAGTATTATATAGTATTAATTAATACTAATGTATATACTAATACTATATACTATAGTAAATATTAATAATTAATTTAACTATATTAAAACTATTTAGTAATGTAGGAATTTTTTTTTCTCAAGGGTCAGACCATGTCAGTCTCCTTCAAGGGATTGTAACCTCCTTTAAGGAGCTATAGTCAACTTTAGAGTTCTGGGGAGTCATAGTTCAATATTTAATTGACTTATTTTTAAGTCTAATTATAATGCTCTATATGAATGCAAACAGTTTGCCTTTATGAAAAATAAAAAATTACTATTTAGTAGCTATACATTAATTTAACTAATACTAATACTATAGTAACATATATACTTAATACTAGTACTATATTAATAATAGTAATTACCAATGTATATACTAGTACTCTATAAGATAGTTAATAGCTACACATTAATTTACTTATAGTATTACTATATAGTAATATCATATAGTACTATATAATACTATATAGTATACCAGTACCATATACTACTATAGTTATAGTAATATAATATACTTAATAGCTATACATTAATTTAATTATATAGTTCTATATTAATATTAGTTATTACTAATATATATACTAGTATGATATACTATAGTAACATTAATCATTAATTTAATTTATAGTACTAATAGTATTATATACTATAGTTAAAGTACTAATATAATTAATACTATTATAATTAAATTAATATATACTAATACTATAATTAGTATTACTATATACTAATAGTATATAGCAGTAGTTAATAGTAATATATATACTAGTACTATATACTATAGTTAATAGCTATAAATATAATTTAACTATAATAGTACTATAAAGTTATATAATATAGTACTATATACTAGTACTACATGATTGTTGTATATATTAATATAATATAGTACTATATATTAATATAATTAACTTAACTATATAGTAATATATATACTAGTACTATATACTATAGTTATAGTAGTATTATACATTATAGTAGTTAGTACCAATAGTCCAATACTATTGGTATTAAATGATACCTATAGTCCATATAATCAGCACATTTATAATAGTATTTAATATATTAATATATAGTTAATACATAAATATAACTGTTATTAAGGTATACTAATACTAATATTATATATGATGGTTAATAATTATAACTATAAATAATATAATAATATTTTTATACTAAATAATATATATACAACTATATTTAGTAATATATATTAATGTAGTAATATAGCAATATATATACTAGTACTATTCTATATACTAATATAATTAAATTACTATAATAATATAATACTAGAATATAATACTAGAACTATATTTAGTACTATATATATACTATAGTAAACATTACTAGTATATATAATATAACAATATATATACTAGTACTATATACTATATACTAATATAATTTCATTACTATAATAATATAATATTATAATTATATACTAGAATTATATAATTATATAATATAATATTATAATTTCTAGTAATTATAATTATATACTAGAATTGCTATAATTAAATACTATTCTATATATTACAATTATATACTTTACTCAATAGCTATGCATTAATTTAACAAGATTAATACTTAATAGCTAACTTAACAGCTATAAACTTGATTTTTACATATTCCATCTTTATAGTTCATATATGAACACTTACTAAATATGTAAAACGTTAATATATTAAATTATTAATGCATACTAGTCTAATACTTATATTTATGATTAATAATTATACATTAAATAATATAATAATATTTTGATACTAAATATTATATATAAATAATAAATAATAAATAATATTATTTATATACTTAGTTATATACAACTATATATATAAACATAATCTATATATAAAAAATGGAAAATACATAAAAATAAAAAATAAAGAAATATATATAATGGAGGACGCTGTTTCGATTCACCCTTTGTTTTTGTCCCGAAAATAATCAGAGTTCAAACGGATTTCATTTCTTCGGCGTGTTTGATGGGCATGGTTGCTCTCATGTAAATGCTCACATCTCTTGTCCTTTCTTTCACTAAATCGTTAATTTTTTTATCTAAATAATTCCATTTTTTTCTCTAAGTTGCAGCCAAGTGTAGGGAACAGTTACGTGATATAATGAAGGAAAAGGTGCAAGGCAAAGGAGAATCTGTGGAATGGAAGGGCACGATGGAGAGGAGCTTTAATCGGATGGACAAGGAAGTGCAAGACTTGAGTGGCTCTGGGAGTAACAGCTGTAGGTGTGACCTTCAGACTCCGCAGTGCGACGCTGTTGGATCTACTGTCGTTGTAGCTGTAGTGATGTCGAAGAAGATCATAGTCTCCAACTGCGATGATTCTCGCGCTGAGCTTTGTCGAAACAGCATCGCAATTCCACTCTCGTACAATCATAAGATGAGGAAATCTCACCAAAAAACAAGTCGAAAAGTATCCAATTTGGGATCACCAAATTTTTTTTCACATGTCTGTATTTGAGATCTAAATCTCCGGTACAGGCTAAATGGAAACAGTTCTCTTTTGGGTAGTAAAAAGTTCAGATTTTTCGATGAGGTGGAGTGGATCTTGAGGCTTTGGGAAAGAGTTGGGTTCGTGAGCTTCAACTGTAGTTTTTGAACATTAGGTGAAGTAGGGGATAGTGATCCTATGCTGGATAATTTTTTGAAGGTAGAGATGTTTCTTGGAGCAGAGATTAAAGAAGCCATTGATGAGCTTTGCATTTGGTTGGCAAGATGGAAAATGGAAGGAAAAAATCGAAGAAGAAAGAAATGATGAAGAAAGAAAGAAATTTGATGCGGGAAGAAATAAATTTAGTTTAATTAGATGGACACGTGTCATTACGTGATTGATGGGCTACATTTTAACCCATTGCAGCCCGACCGAACCCCAGCGTCACCCTCAAAATATCGTTCACCCTGATAGATATATGTACAGACACTATACAATCACACCCAATCATCGCCAGTAGATATTTTTTCCCTTTTAGACTATGCCATTTTAGGTGCTAACCCTTAAAATTTAGGAAAAAGAAAATCACAAAAATCTATTGGGTTATGTAGCTTACATCCTATTTGAATAATAAAAATATTTCATCTTATCTTATTTCCTTTAGTCACATCTAATAATAATTTAATAATATTTTATTTTATTTTATTAATTTGTATTTAGAACTATCTCATCTGATTTCACTATCAAGTCATACCTTATAGTTTTAGTAATTAAGGTGGTTCCTGAGTTTAGCTCCCGACTCTCTCTCCAAAGATGAGTTCCTCTCCTTCTCTTTGTAGTTTCACCTTTATCACCACCACCTAACTGTGCCTTAATCCTCACCTACCCCTACCACCTTAACCCCATTTACTTAATCCCGTAATCTCCTTCCCACCTAATTTTCCCCAGACGTGTCAAAAAGCACACCGTATATGAATCAATAGATAGAGCAAACGAAGGCTTTGTCTTGGGATGACATCATCTTGGTCCTCACTTCAGAACCTGCTAGAAAGATCTTCGACTAGGCTCTCATAGGTAAGTTGGTCTCCTCTAAAGCCCTCAACAAACATACTTACCATTCCATAATTAGAGTGGTTTGGAGTTTTGTACTTGGGCTAACTATTAAGGACCTAGGTACCAACACTTCATCTTCTCATCTCCTTATCCCTAGATAAAAATAGTCTTCTTCCAAAAACCTTGGAACTTCAAAGGTTACCACATGGTCCTAAAGGAATGGCTCCCAGGTCTTAGTCTATAGGAAATATACCTCTCCCACTCTGCATTTTGGGTCCATATATATGGCCTACCCCTTGAAATGATGACTGAGGATAATGTTGAGAAAATAGGCTGAGTCCTTGGGTGATTGCTCGACATTGATCCTTCTTATCTACCAAATATGTGTATTAGATATTTTTTTAGAATCTAGGTGGAAATCAACACATATAATCCTCTCTACGAGGGTTTCACTTTGCCCAGAGCCAATGCTAGTCCTACTAAAATTAGCTTCAAGTATGAGCGATTATTAGAATTCTATTATGGCTGTGGAAGACTGGGACATCTCCAGTAGGCATGTCCAATCTCTATTAGCTAAGCAAAAGAGTGCTGCCTTGGCCCATGGATGCGCGCCGACCTTCAAACCCCAGACGATTGATACATCCACAAGAACCTGTGAGAGAATTACCTTAGATTGTTCCTTAGTTTGAACTGGTCCAACCATGGTCATCTCTTCCTCCAGTATGTATTAGAGATCCACCGAATTCTCCCATGCAGAAGTGTTCTTAGGTCTCAAAAAATACAATGAAGAATGTTAATGTTAAACACCTTGCAAAAGGTAAAGCAGTCATCATACATTTCGAAGGAGGACAAAAGCAAGAATTCTGTATTAATAAGCTTTTTTCTGAAGCCACTAGCAGTTCCATTCTGAAGTTACAAGATAACACTATCCACAATATTAGAAGTCAACCCTCAGAATCAGAAGAAAATCGGCCAAGTAAGCTTTCTCTCTCACCACGTGGCATTGATCAAGCCTCCAAGACAATTTCGACAGTTTCATTTATGGAGAGCAGCCATCCAGTCGCATTTGGCAGTAAACTTTCTAACATTCCTGCTCCACTGATGCCAGTTGTCTGCCCCTTTGCACCCCATCTCTCCCTTGCTGGAACAAATGCTAGCCCCTATCTCTCTACTCATCTAGACGCCTTAGTTCACTGGGGCCCTCCCCTTAATATTATAGACAGGCGCAAACCAATTCAACTGAAAATCCTCTTATTTGAAAGCCTCAATGATAGAAGCACGCCCACTCCCTCTTTCTTTCAGCAAATAATAGCCAACTCAAGTCAAAAAATGGACACCTAGATTTTGTCAAGCCCAATCATAATCTCTCCTTTTTTGTTAGCTTATTGAGTAAAGCCTGCATAGCCTTCAACACATTTCAACCAAGCCCAACCCAAACTATTTCTCAAGCATAGCAATTCCCTCACCTAGATTTCATTCTCCTAAAATCCTTTCCCCCATTTTTCCATCACTTCAGTTCGAAATAGATGGCCCCTGCAACTATCCCCCATCTCCTCTCAACCCATACAACGAACTTATGAAGAAAATGACTTATCTGGTGAGATGCCCCATCCCTCTCCCCCTTACAAAAAGTGTTTTTTTTAATACAGCTATTGCAATGAATCCTTCTCAAGAGGCTGGCCCCGACAGCTACGTGATCCTTTGAAGAATTCTAGTTCCATGATCATTTCATCTTTAAAACCATTAAAAAATCTTAAAACACTTATTTCTTTGGAACTCCATTTTTCATTCTCTCAAAGAAGTTCAAGGCCAACAAGAAAGCTCTTTGAATCTAGAACAAAAAAATTTTGGTTATATCCAAACTCAAATGAAGAACTTGACCAATGCTCTCTCCTCCATTCAAGATCAAGCTTCTTCTCCCCCATTCTAATACTCTGGAAGCTGATATACCAAAAAATATCAATGAATTTCTCTTAAGGGAAGAATCCCTTTCGAAACAATGCTTTGGAGTTACTTGGTTCATCACCATGGATCTAAATACTAAATTCTTTCATGCTTTCACCTCCATCAGACATAAACACAACGGTATTGATTGCCTTAAAATAGGGAGGAATTAATGGATGCCTAACCACTTCACTATCATTTCCAAAATTCAAGATCATTTCCAAACCATACTTGTGATGCCCCCAGATTCCGCTTGGGATCAGACGGACATTTGAAGCGTCGAGACATGCAGCAGAAGGTTACCTACCCCTGTTCATGACAGATAAAGATGCAATACACCTAACATGCATCTAACAGTATATAATATTTACAGCGGATATTTTTTTTCTTTAGCAATACTATGCACCAAACTAAAAATATATCAAATACTTAAAACATCCTTCATACAAAAATACATAATAAGTAACTGAGTTCATAACGTTAGTCCAAAATGGCTATGATCAAAGAGCATTGGAGATGCAACTCCATAATACAAGTAGTAACTTAAACTAAATACTATATTAACATCGACGTTACCGTGTCGCTCAGTCGACCGTGTCTAGCTAGTCGAATCCTAATTCTCATTTGGGTATTGCAACAAGATTTACCATTCGAGGGGAATGATAGTGGGACTACCATAATGAGATTTGATTACAAATCTCAGCAAGTTAACAAAAAATCTCAACGTAGGTTATTGATGCATGCATGACAGTAAAAGCATGAATGCATAATTAGAGTCATAAATAAGCATAGTATAACTTGACATATAGCATGACATAATTGGCATAACTTAAACTAAAACGTGAATTGAACTTGACTTGACATGATATGAACTTGAACTTAAAACAACATAAACCTGATCATAACGTGAATTTAAACTTGAACATAGTATGAACGTGAACTTGAACATATATAGACTTGAAGCATAACATAAATGTGAATTTGAACGTAACATGAACGTGAATTTGATCATACATGGACATGAAACATAACATGAACGTGAACTTGAAAATAACATGAACGTAAACATAATTATAGCATGTACATGAATTTAAATATACATGCACTTAAAACATAGCATAAAAGTGAACTTGAAACATAATATGAACTTGAACTTGAACATAACTTGAATGTAAACTTGAAACGTAACATGAACGTAAACATGAATATAACTTGAATGTGAACTTGAAACGTAACATGAACATAAACTTGAACATAATTTACATGTGAACTTGAAACGTAATATGAACGTGAACTTGAAACATAACATGAACGTAAACTTTAAACATAACAGAAACGTGAACTTCATAACATAATGACAGATTATATTCCTTCACCATAGTATTTGGTAGTGTGTGGCCTTGATCATAGTACTAGGCAACGCGTATCATCCTTCTATAATACTCCTTCACCATAGTACCTGGCAGTGCATAGCCTTGATCGTAGTACTAGGCAAGTGTATCATTATTTTATAATACGATAGATTATACTTCTTCACCATAATACTTGACTGCACGTAGCCTTGATCGCAGTACCAAAAAGCATGTATCCTCCTTGACCATAATATAATTTAAATGATTGATCCATCTATAGTACGTCAGATTATACTCCTTTACCTTAGTACTCGATAGTCCATAACCTTGACCGGAATACTAAGCAGCTTGTATCATCCTTGATCGTAGTACAATTCAACTGATAATTAAAGCTTAATTATTTTTTAAATACACAACTATATTCAAAATGAACATGGATAGAATACAAAAAGATAAAAGTCCTGACGTCACATAACATGACTTGAACGTAACTCGAGAGACATGACTTACTTGAGGTAGAAATATTTCGTAGCATGACATAACATGTGGTAGAGAACATCTCATAACATATCATACAAATAACATTTCATAACGTGGAATAACATGTAACGGTGAATATTACGTGATATTATGTGACATGACATACATGTAACAGATGGCATACATGACATAACATACTTGCAATAGATAACAACACGTGATAGAATTATTGTGTAACAAATAAGTATTTCGTGACAGAATGATTCATATAACATGCAAACATGTAATGACATGACATGTCATGGCATTTATGATAACATGCATAAATAAATTGTAGCTCTCTTACACATCTCACATACACATTAAAATGCTAGTAAGTTAAGATTTAACTTACCTCGATCGTCACGTTCTACAAGAATAAAGTGTGAAATACGAGAGACTAAAAATAGTAATTCTAAAAGTTAGAACTTAATCACTAAAAATTAGCAACACCAAAAATACTAACTTAGAGCAAAATTATCATTTTATCCTCTATATGTGCGAAAATGACCATTTTACTCCTAACTTAAGAATTTCATATTCTAACTCCAAAAATTATGAAAATTTACATTCCATATGTAAGTATTGTTCTAAAATCAACTACAAACTTAGAAAAATTTAAAACTAAACACAACCATGAAAAAATCTATAGGAGCCGAAAACATGCATGGGTTTTTTCCTTGATTTTTGTTGCAATTCTTCCAATTATAAAATTCATGATCAAACCAAATTTTTGCAACAAAAATTTTCATATCCTAAGTTTAAAAACATACTTAAAATATCCACTATAAATATGCTAGTCATTAACACCAGACTTTTTAGAAAAAGATCCAATCTTTTTAACTAAAAAGAATAACCTTGAGTCATATGGTTTGATCTATTTCAACGTATCTCCAAAAATTTCAAAAAAACCAAATCTTACCTCTAACATATTCAAAACATAATCGTAAGAAAAATCATGCTTTGAATCATTATCTAAATGTCATCAAAATTACCAAAACAATATTTGAAGTTCTTAGTTTTCCTCTAAGTCCAAAATCATATTTTCATATCTAACTTGTTTTGATCAATCTCTTGATCCATGACTTGTAAAGAAGTGATCTTTAAATCCAAACATTACATAGTTTAAAAAAATTTCCTAAAACATATTCAAACGTCAAACTCAAGGGTTAAATATCAACCAAAACATAAATTTAGTCATGAATTTCAACACTTTGACCTATCCAGACATCTCTTTGTATAAAATTTCATATTTTTGAAACTAACATGAAATATCTTCAAAAAAACATTTTAACATATATATAAGGGCTTAGGGTCCTTCAATAAAATTATCAAAACCATTGAAATAGGATTAGGCCACGAAATATTCAAACTTACTCAAATTAGAAATTGTTTTTTCACTTTCAGTTTTCAAGTTTCTAGATCCAAGAAAAACCATCATCAAAAGCTTTAGTCACGCAATAAAACCTCAATGGTTATTCATAAACACGTGTTAACAATACTCCATAAAATTTTAGGATCAAGATATTTCCATTAACTTGATCAAAACTCTAAAATATAATCCACTCTCCAGTTTAACGCCTAGAGTGACCTATTCATGGTTGAAACAACTTTTGACTAACCAAATGATGATGAAGTGAAATAATAAATAAATCCATGGAAACTAGACTCAAAGAAAAAAAACTTTTATGAAGAAGTTGTGGCAATAAAATACTTACAAGGGGTCCAAACTCGCCACCCAAAAATACACAGAAATCTGCCCGAGAGAGCTATTTTTGAAAGTGGGGTGAAAAGATGATGAAATGATATTAATAGGATTTTGCATGACTATAGACCTCTGGAGGGGGGAGTTATGATTTTGAATAACCTTTAATTAGAAGTGATTAGTTCACATAAATGTAAGGAATGGTAAGAAGTATGAATAGCTATTGTAGTTGTAAAGTATAGAGAGAGGTAAGGTAAGTTTGTACTTCACATCAAGGCACTATTGAAGGCAACCAAGAGTAGGGAATGACCTGCCATGTGGGAGAGGAAACTTCCTTAAGAATTTTTGTCAAAGTGACCAATTTTCGTGGGCCTTAGTGGGCTTCAATTTGGGGTTTAAAGAGGGTTTGGTCAGTGTTTGAGATGTTATCAAGCCCAAATTTAATTTTTCTTGACCCAATCAAAATTTCAAGATTTAAAAGGTTGAAAATGATGTCATAACATGAATTTGAGAAATTAATAGTATATTGAAGTAATTAAATCAAGTAATTAAATACAATACTAGACATTGGATAAAAATGGAATTGGAGGCCAACTTTAAGATTTGGAAAAACCGTTTAAGATTTTAATTTCAGCCAAGCCTTTTGAGTTTTAATTGGATTCCAACCATTTAGAGTTATTAGGGTTGAAACCCTCTTTGGTTTGGCACAATTTGGACCGTCAAATAAAAGATAGGGTTTTGCCTTAGTGGCTCCCATCTCACACATTGATTCCTTCTCGAAATATCTTTTGACTTCTCTTGGTGCAAAGTGTCAATTACTACTCACCAAGTGTGGCTAAAATCTTCTCAAGTGTCCAAATAAAATTTCTTCAACCTAATTTGGACTTCTCACACTGTGATTCCGAAAACACTGTACTAGGTGCTATTAAAGAGGTTACTATTCACTCCGAGAAAATAAAAACTAAACTTTGCACTGAAACAAATTCGAAATAATAAGACTAAGTTAAAAGTGAAATTTGTCACCTCGAAAAAACCAAAGTGGAAATTTTAACAAGCTTATCGACTGTAAACTTAAAAATGATTATTACGCCATAAAATCTTAAATAATCAATTGAATCTAATGACGTAGACTATAACACATTCTGACACTTCTAACTATCTCAAATAAATAAAATCACACTTCTAGCACCATAGTGAGTGGTAACATGACTATACTGACAAACTAAAACATGCGCGATTAACTGATTCGTGAAAATTTACTGAGTTTTCACGAGATTCCTAAAGCCTACAAAAATTCCACACTTGAATTTTTAGCGGGATGTTACAATGCTCACTCCCACCCTATGCCTCCCAAGGGAATAGATATCATTTTTCCTATAAGATCTCTGATAGGGAGAACGACTCCCTCTGCACAATTTCTAATGACGAAAAAATCTATCCCACCATACACAAACTTTGTATTTCAAAAGCTCCTAGCTTGGATAATTTCAAGGGTCTCTTTTACAAAATCCTCCTGGGAAGTCATCAAGATTGATTTGGTTGCTGCCGTTAAGAGATTTTTCATTCATGGTAAGTTTCAGAAAGAGTTCAACCACACTAACTTGGTTCTCATTCCTGAAGTTGATCATCTGAATGAAGTGAGTCAAGTCCGGCTTATTAGCCTTTCCAACATCTATTATAAAATCATCACTAACAAACTCAAATCTATCCTCCCCATTTCATCTACCCCTGTTAATCTGCCTTCATTTTTGGCCGCCTTATCCAAGAAAATACCATTATGGCCCAATAAACTTTTCACAAGATGAAAAAAAAGGTTGGGAAGAGTGGGTCTATCAATATTCTCATGGCTAAAGCTTTTGACTCTATGGAATGACCTTTTCTTATATCAGTCCTTCATCATGCCGATTTTAGTCACAAAATAGATCAATTGGATTAAGGAATGTATCTCCATTGTATCTTACTCTACCATTGTCAATAGAGCCCCCATGGTTTTTTCACTCCCTCGAGAGGCCTCAAACAAGGGGATCCACTCTCTCATTTCTTTTTTATTCTCAGCACCGCAAGTCCTATCATGTCTCATCACCTAAAAGGAGAACCAAAATTGTATAAAGGGCATCAAGCTGTCCAGTAAAGGACCCCGCATTACGCATCTCTTCTTCGCTGATGATCTTTTCCTCTTCGGGTCTGCCACAGATCAGACTACTCAAACTTTTGTGGATTGCATTAATTGCTATAACTCTTGTTTGGGACAATGTATCAATCAGAGGAAGTCTTCCAACCACTTCAGCAGGAATACTTCCCTAGAATCGATCCATGTTGTCAAAAACTACTTCAACTTTCATGTTTCCTCTCCCAACTCTAATTATCTAGGCCTCCCTCTCTTGCAGAGAGCAGACAAGAAAAAATCCCTTTATAACTTAATGGATAAGGTCAAGAACAAACTCCAAGGGTGGAAGACAAAAATCCTATTCTAAGTTGCTAAGTCGATTTTGATTAGAGTGGTGGCCAACACGTCACCGTCCTATGTCATGTCCTCTTCTCTTCTTCCAAAATACTTAATCCATTATCTGGATACTCTTTTTCGAAGATTTTGGTGGGGCTTTGAGAACATTAAAAAAATAAATTTCACACTGAAATCTTAGACTTCCATTTGTTTCCCTAAGTCCATGGGTGGTTTGAGTCATAAGCAAATGCTTGCCTTCAACTCGGCCTTAGTTTCAAAGTATGCGTGATCCTTCCTGAATGGTCCAACCAGTCTTTGGAAACATGTTCTCTCTAGCAAATGCCTCAAGAATAAGTCCTTTTTTAAAGTGACCCCTAGGCCCCCAGACTTTCATTTTTGGAAGTGCATTCTCAAGCAAAGAGAGTTCCTAAAATCCAGCACTTGCTTTCAAATCAATAATGGTATCTCCACTCGAGTCTGGATCGATCCTTGGATCCTCTCCATCCCTTACTTTCAGCCGATTCATAATCCACTCAACCCTGTCTCGGATAATAATCTTTAGTCTTAGAACTCATCTTTGAAGATCCTAGACATTAGAATACTTTTTTGCTGAACACCTTGTTTTTGGCCTATACCTCCAAAGAGATGCAGAAAGTCTTCTTGGCAAACCACAATTTCCACCACATCCCGGATAAACTCAAGTAGCTTCATTATTCTTCTGGCAACTTCTTGGTCAAATTTGCATATGCCGCAATTGTTAGGGAGTCTCTTTCCCCTACCCACCTCTCTCAACCTGTTAATTGGAAATGTTTATAAAAATTGAAATTACAAGATTGCCTCAAACTTCTTATCTAAAAAATTAGCCACAACATTCTTCCACAAATCTTTTATTAATACGGTCATTCCTTTGGTAGAAGATCATCTTGGCTTCCCTTTGTGTCGAATCGAACTTGAGGATCTCTCTCATCTATTCCTTGACTATTCTTACTCTAGGATTTATGGAGACAATCCGGATGGCCTATTGACAACTTACTCTTTGCAAATTAGTCCATATACAACTGGATAAAAAACATCATCAACCCTTCAAAAACTCTCAAAACTCCTGAAGAAGAGCACCAACATTTTCAAATCTTTGTTACTATTGCTATGGATAATCTCTGGTATATAAGAAACAAATTGGAGACAATCAGACAGTGCCCACCCCTTCAAATTATGTTGAATCAGTTCACAATACTTTCCATTAACACCCTAGAGCCTGGTCTTATTAAGCCAACAAGTTAGAAGAACATGAAGAAAGACATCCACTTGGTTTCCATCTACTCACTTTTGATGTTGCAATCAGACAGCAGGGAAGCATTCTTGCCACTATTTGTGGGAAAGATAATGGTGAAATAATATTTGCAAAAACATATTTTCAGTGCTAGTCCGAATCTAGCAAAAGCTTCAATAGCCTTAATGGCCATTAAAGAAGCCGAAAATCAAAGACTATCAAGCAATTACACACCCTTCCCCCATTCAAGATTGGATCATGAGCCTTATCATCAGTAACATCAAACATCACTTAAATTCTTTAAAAGAATGGACAGTGTGTAATATCCATTGATATCAAAATCGATTCGTACATAATTTGGTGCAATGGACAGCGGCAACACAAGCATTTAGAAATATCCCCATTATCCAAATTTCCCTCTTCCTATTGAACTTTCATAGTGGTAAAGATCCATATTTTTTATTTGTATAATTTCTTCCTTTATGTTGACCTTTGTATTCGGATCTTATGATTTAATATATATCTATCAACTAGCCAAAAAAAAAAAAGTAAGGTGGTTCTTGAAAGGTTTCTTTTTAAGGTCGTTTATTTCCTCGCAGTTTCCTTCCAACAGCTACAGACCAAAAAGCCTTCTACATCTGCAATGGCTGTCACCCAATCTCGATCATATGCAACATATACATTGATACATAATTCGTTATTGAGATAAATAATAGATATGGGTCCCATATACCACATTGTCTTCAATATTTTATAATTAGCAGAGACAGCTGAAAAAATTACAATTTGTGGGGAAATTACATGAGCCTTTTCTTTTAAATCAATATAATGAGGTCCTGGTTTGGATTTTGAAATAAGATGAGATGAGATAATTTTAGATGAAAGTTGAATAAAATATTATGAAACTATTATTTTCTAATATTATTATTGTTTTGGGATTTAAAAAAGTTAAATTGTTTATTATATTTTATATGAAAAATTGAAAAAGTCATAATGATGAGATTAGGCATGTTCACCCGACTCGACCAAACCTGAATTGATAATGTTGTTTCCGACTCGACCTGCTTTTAAACCATACCGTTTGGCCGATACCCGATAGCACAATAGCATTTTCCATGCTAAATCTAAATGTGGTTCTATCTAGAAGCCTAAGATCTAAAATGAACTACACCGACATGAAAGCGAAATAGAGCTACAGCACTAATACCTCAACGTCCGTAACCCAACGTTCTCAAGCTGAGCAGTGCAGATTCAATAGCGATTGTAAACGATGCAAACAAGCTTCAAATCCAAATTTCTTTTTCAAGAAAGTTAAAACCCGAAATTTACTCTTAACGAACTGCTTTTTTGGGTTGATGTAAACATGTTGTAGGTACCTCCACTCCACATCAGCTAAGGAACAGATTTGGAAAAGCCATATGAATGAAAGTGGTATTAGTTGATTAACCTCTTCCAACTTTGACACAAACAAGTCGGGCATTTTGGGTCGAGTCGGATCAAAATTTTGGGTGATTCGAAACACCGACTTTTTTGAACAGCCCTAGATGAGATAAGATAAGATGTTTTCCAAATCTAAATGAGGCTGATATAACAAATCTTATTTTGGAGAAAGATTTAAACTCCTAAAATGTTAAAAGGGTAATAATAGGCTTGCATCTCATTTACCATCAATTTGCCACTCATAGTATATTTGTTTTATTTTTTATTTTCTTTGAAGTATTTTTTTAACCTTCTTAATTATTAAAAAAATTTAAGAATTTATAATTTAATTAATAGTGACTTTCTTAACTATTAACTAAGAATTTTTTTTTTTAAAATTAAAAAATTAATGGGAGGTAAGTCTATATTATTCAACGTTAAATTACGATACCCTCTTGAGAGGTCTCCATCCGTCTTTTACTTTTGCATGCACTGTTCGCTTGCTCTAGCCTCTCTCTGCCAGCCGCATCCCTTCCCCTCTACATTCCACGACTTTCATCTAATTTGGTGACTATGAAAAGCTCGACTTCAAAGGATGTGGTGAATGATGGCTCTAATAGAGAGATAGGTTGGGAGCTCAGGCCCGGTGGCATGCTTGTTCAAAAGAGAGATTTTGGGGATGCCTCTTCTGGGGCTACGATCAAGATCAAGGTTTCCCATGGTTCTTATTACCATGATGTCACTGTCCCTGCGCGGTCCACTTTTGGTAATCATAAAACTGCATACTGTCTGGGTCCTTGTAAATTTACACTCTGTCAATTTGGTGAAAAGTTTCTTGCCCATTTCATAGTTTGGTGTTTGTCATTTTCATCTTTTGAGTCTTTGTCCGATAGAAAAGCGCAAGTGGGTAATTGCCATAAAAGCCACTTTCATGATTTTGGCCTGCATTTTAGTAAGTTTTTATATTGTAGACGCTACGAACAAAATAAAGCTTATTAATTTTTGAGAATTTTTAGAGGCAATTTTGAAGTTGATTTTTCTCCATTGTTTAGCATTGACCTTTTTAATTCAATAGGCAATTGACTCTTAAGAGTTTCCCTCCTCATCTATACTAATCATGTTTCTGTTGGCTTTATTTATTGTTCATATTTCCTCTCTCTAGAACCCATTATTTAGTATTCATGAGGCTGTTAAAATTTTGCTTCATTACTTGGTTTCTTGGACTTATAATGTCAATTCTGAACTTGATGCTCAATTGCTGTTTTGTGGTTCACTTCAAGGGGATTTGAAAATGGTTCTTTCCCATGAAACTGGTCTGGAGCCTAAGGAGCAAAGATTGTTGTTTAGAGGGAAAGAAAAGGAGGATGAGGAATGCTTGGACATGACAGGTGTAAAAGATTTGTCCAAAGTTGTACTGTTGGAGGATCCCGCTAGCAAAGAGAGGAAGCTTGAGCAGATGCAGAGAAATCAATGTGTACTAAAGGCCTGTGAGGCAGTTGCCAAAGTGAGAACAGAGGTCGATGGGCTCTCTGCAAAGGTTGGCATCTATTTTTTTTTTTGTTTAAAAAAAAAAAATACTCAAATATCCTAATTCCTAAGTCCTAAGCATCCTAAAAGCTCATTACGTATTTGTAAATGCTTGCGAAGATTATGGCTTTGGAGGCAACCGTTCGCAGAGGCACCAAGATCATGGATAAGGAATTCGTTGTATTGACGGAGTTGCTCATGGTGCAGTTGCTTAAATTGGATTCTATTGAGGCTGTTGGAGAGGCAAAAGTGCAGAGGCGGTTTGAGGTATGCGATTTTTGCTGTTTTGCGTACTTTTATTTTCCTATTTATTCACACTATTTGAAATCCATTTCGACCGGACAATACTCTTTAAAATAAAAACCACACCGAGTGGTCGAACGCTGCCCAAAACCTATAGTAGACATTAACTCTGGCTAGAAACTTCATGAGCGACCCACCCAATCTTTACATTGTGGTAGTTTTGAAACTCTGAACTCTTCTACAGCATCATTTATGAACAAACTCATCCCACCAAACTAAAACTTTAGCAACGTCTTAATCAAACAAAAATTAAAAGAACTTATAGGTGGGCTAAAATCAAGTTTAAACCAAGACTCGGAATTCTTTTAAATTCACTTGAGCCAATGTCTAGGGAAATGATTACGAAACTGTCATTCAAGGCTTGAGCCAATGTCATGGGGTATGCCTCCTGAATGAAAAATCACAATTTTCACTGTAGCCAAGGTCTGACATGTTGTCTCATTAAGTTGTGAGCATTCATGCTCGAGTTTGTGTTTGGGCGTGACATCTCACAAACTTTTGGAAAATGTGGCTCAAGCGTGGATCATGCAGTTATCTTATGAACTCCATATCTTTGCACTTTTTTGTTCCATGTTTACCAACATGATCATTTTAAATTAACAATATAAATCTGTTGAAGCCTTTAGAGGTTGATCCATAGCCATAATTTATTTTTGGTAGTTGCTCACCAAATCAGCAATTCATTTCAGGATATTCTATGAAATGCTCTGTGTTCTGGAAATCTAAGTTGATGCACACCACTTTCACCACAATTCAGATATATAAACATTTGAAACTGGAAAGTACCTATTTGGAACAACTGAAAAGCTAATGGTGTTTGAACTTGGCTCAATTGAATGCATTGCTATCATTAGGCATTGTTAGGCATCAGATGAATTTTGAATTCTTACTCTTATCCGGTATATTTAGAAGAAAATTCTTATGGCTTCTTGCTCAAGCCAAGTAGCCAACCCCAACTTAGATGGTACTGTAGTTGTTATGGCTCTGTGCCTAAAAACAGAACATGAGCAAGATATTGGCCAGATAATCTGTCCTAACCCCTGGCATCTTGTATGTAAAGCAAATGATGTTTTTTATTTTCCTAAAAAGATTTTAAGTCTGAGCTTCCTGATCGTATGTGGTTTTATACACTTTTACTGATAAAAAAAAAAAAAAAAAAGCCTGCGCTTCCATGCGGTGGCTTGTTACCTTTAAATATTGTTTGCTTCATAAGTACTTAGTATTTCTCAGTGGTTTATAACAACCATTTTTTAGTTTTGCTGTGAATGTTTTCTTAGGATGAAAAGGAAAGAGAAGATTACATATAACATACCATATGTTTGCTTGCCATCTTATTTGCTACATTTGAGGATGGGAACTTCACATTTATAATTGGTTGCACAGGTTCGTCGAGTCCAGAGCTTCGTAGACACACTTGACAATCTTAAGGCACAAAACTCCAATCCGTTCTGCAAAAATACAGATGCGGCATCAGTAACTACCAGGCGGGAGGCATTCGATTCAGGCGTGGGAAGCCTGCACGCCCCAACTTCAGTGCAATCTTCCACCAAAATAACTTAGGACTGGCAAGTGTTTGACTAGCCAAAGTTCCATCCAGTACATGGTTCTGTACAAATTGGTATATAAGTATATAAGATTTGCTGGGATTGGGAAGCCCATTTAGCTTGTTCATTGTGTTTTTGAATGTTGGAAAGCTATTCTGCATATAAACTGGACCCATCTATGGTTGAAGAACTTTGGTAGCTGTAGATATGGCTTGTATATATTGAAAGGTTGGAGATGCTTTTCTATAATTATCTGATTGCCTTCTCTTTTGCATTCTACCGGCACCACTTCAGCTTTGTTGTAGTTTGTGGGATCGTGTATGCATTTGACTTTATGATCAGTGAGATTAGCTAGAAATTGGTAGACATCATATGCTGACTTCATAATGTGCTTTTCCTTTGTAAACTATGCCTCTGATTCAGTCTTATCTGGAAAAGCCTTTCAAACTACTGCTGCGCTTGGAGACTTTGCTCGAAATTACCCCGGAAAGCCTCTTGCAGTGGCAACGTAATTAAACCTAAGCTTGGTATTATTATAAATTGTAGAATACGTAAAGCATCAATCCGTTGTAGTCTAGTTGGTCAGGATATTCGGCTCTCACCCGAAAGATCCGGGTTCAAGTCCCGGCAACGGAAATCTATATTTTTGGGAGATTTTTCCACTTCTAATCATACAGACGTAAACAAGCACACTTAAAATGATGTTAACAAAATGATGTTTTCTTTCACTTCTCAGTTCTGAATTTCATTGCCTTGTGGGTTGAAATGAACTATAATTTTTGGGGAATGAGATAAAACAAAAAATTGTAATAATAATAAAATTATTTGTGAATAATAAAGAAATTATTTGAATTTAGATGTTTTATTGAATTTTTAAAAAATTTAAAAAATGAGAGACAACATTGAATAAATATATTTTTATAATATTATTTTTATTTTAGAATTTAAAAGAATTAAATTCTTATTTATTTATTTTTTGGTTTAAAAGTTTGAAGAAAGGTTGAAATGTACACCATCAAATGAAATCCAACCATGTCATTTGATTAATGTTGTTATCGTGAGTACATCTGCAGCAAATCGGTAAAATGACCCGAGGCCGTCTCCATCACTCTCAAGCTCGCTCTCGCTCTCGCTCTCGCTCTCTCTCTCTCTCTCTCAAAGTGCTCTCTCTGCTCAAGCATTCTGACATTTGAAAAAAATTTAATATTTCTTTTTCTTTGATCTCTAATAATATGAGCCTATAACTCATAATTTGTAGACCGTTATTTATATTAAATTTTATAAATTTAAATAATTTCTTATACATAATTATAATTATAATTATTAAAAATATATATAAAATAAAATATGCATAGATAAAATAATTTATTTTATCAATAAGTTTTTCATTGTCAATTGATAATATTAAAAAGTAATTCATACTTATAACTAATTGTTCATTCTGCATAGTGCTCACTGGTTATCAATAAAGGAAAAATGAGATAAATGTTATAAAATTAAAGAAGAAATTACTATTATTGTAAGAGAGAAATATAAAAGGAATTCTTAAAAACTCTTAGAAACTGAAACTTTTTTCGTTATATATATTTTCTCATGAATTTCATAATAACTGAAACTCATATTTATAGGCCTTAAAATTACTATACAAGTTACTATGCAAGTTATTATGCAAGTCACTATACAATATTTAAAATAATAGTGATAGGATCATTCACATAATTTGGTGAGCCATGGGGGAGGCGGCTGCCGACGCTTATAATTCATAACATAATCCTTTGAATGACTACCCATGAAGAATCTGTCTCGTTAAAACCTTACCAAGGAAAAATCCAGTGGGAAGAAAAATCAATGGCGAAGGAAAAAAAGTACAATCTTCTTATGTATTTATAAGTGTTTTAAGATTGCCTCATTAAAACCTTGCAAAAGAAAACCCAGTAGGACAAAACCTTAGCGAAGGAAAAAGAGTATAATCAACACAAGTCTTCAAAACATTTACTCCCCCTGAAAAGTGCATGACAATAGATCTTTGAGTCTTCGCATTTCAATGTTATTCACAATCTTCTTGAATGTCGCAGTTGGTAATACCTTTGTAAATAAATCTGCCAGATTATCACTTGATCGTATATTTGATATATCCTCCTCTGATATAAACAGTATTATCTTTATATAAAATTGTTGGGCTATTATTGATCATGAAAGACCACACTTTTCTTGGATATGTTGAATCACTGATTTCAGCTAAATACACTTTCGACTTGCTTTATGAATTGCAATAATCTCTGAGTGATTTGAAGATTTGACAGATACATGCAGTTCCATATCCCCATCCGATATTGTCCTCTTTAGCACTGCAGGACCTTATGGGTTTAAAATGTGTCGGACAAGGTAGAGGGAACCCCACATATAAGGCGCTTGACAGACTTAGTAGAAATCTGAGACCTGCAGTAATACTTAAACTCCCATTGAGAATATGCGTCAGTTTTTCAAGTAATAAACAAACATGATTTCAGCATATATAACAGGTTAATAATTCAAACATGATTTCCATCTACATAATGCATTAGAGAGAATATTATAATATTTTCATCTAAAATTTTCTCATTCTTATTTGGCGTTATTAGAGAGAACTTGTTTATATACGGCGGAAATAGCATTAGAAACCATCCATGTATGATAAAAGCTATAAAAGTTTAAGGTCTAATATTATCGGTTCGATGGAAATTCAAATCTGCTTGACATTGTTGACAAACGAGATCTTGAAGAGATTTGAAGTCTTCGGGTTGTTATTTAAATATAACCAGTTTCACCATTGGTTTACTCCAGCAAAAAGATCTCACATTTTTCATAGATTTAGTTGTTGTTCATCCAGAACGATATTATGTCTGATAGAAATTCTAATGTCCCAGATTTGAACCATGAACCTTTTCAACCACTTATATTTTCTCCCGAGACTGTAAACATTATGACAGGAGCAGAGATATATCTTTCTAGTAAAACTGATCCTGAAATTGTTGCAGCATTAAGAACCCTCAGTACTCAATATGCTGCCTCTCTTACAACCATGTCTCAGAGGCTACTGGCGAGAACGAGTGAGGTTGATCATCTTAAGAATCAAATCTTTGAGTTGCATCAAACGCTTGCAACTAAAGATAGAAAAAATAAATATTTAAGACAAGAAAACAATGAGCTGAAGAAATTTATAGATTGGTATTCTCGTGACCTGAAAACACGAGTATAAGAGCTGGAACGAGAGAGAGCTCAAATACAAAGTCAACAATAGCAGCTAAAGGGCAGAGGTTCAGCGTTTACAAGAAAATAGGGATAGCTGTAATTAATCTCGTTAGCTTTTGAAATGATGCATCCAGCATATCTTGTAAAGTGAGATTTGAAGAGATGATGGTTTGTCTTGTTCGTATTTCCATTTCTATAAGAACCGTCTTTAGCTTCATATAGTTCGCATCAAATCTTTTTCTCATATCTGTAATTCATCTATATTTGTATTCTTATTCTACAAATTCTCAATGGCTCATCAATTTCCTTTCAATATTTCTCATGATCAACATATGAGGTATTCTTCACCTCAATTACAAGTTGTTCCTACACCTTCCGAACGTGTCATGTTGCAGCACTCGTTTATGAGTTGGTGACTCTCGGCACCTGATACTCCTCCTCTATTGTCGGGTTTTCCAACTGATTACAATCCAAAAATCGTGAGATTGAAGAGTTTCATGAGAATGTTTCCATACTCCAACGACTTGTTTAAGAGTCTGACAAAAAAATTACAGACTTAAAGCAAGAGAATAAGGATTTAAAATCCTTACTTGTCTCTTCATTTCGACTGCCTAATCCTTTAAATAAGGATGACATGTTGTTTTATGAAGAGCAAATGCATTTGAGAGATGAGGCTAGAAGTCTCAAATTCTTGTAACTCATCTATCAATTGAATAATAAGATCTTTCATTTTCAAATGCATTCCTTAAACTTATAGCAGCCCTTGTGATCTCTTCAGAAATTCTAATAAGGTAAATCATCAACATAAACAGCAACAATGGCAAATCCGGGTTCTAATAAAATACATGGGCATATAGGATTATTCTCAAATCCTTCTTTCAATACATACTCGTTGATTTAATTTTATCACATGCGTCCGAATTGTTTTAACCCATATAAAGATCTTTGAAGTTTTATAAAGTACATATTCCTAAATGTACTTGGATTAGATGTTTCAAGTATCGTATATCTTTATATATGTAATGATCTAATGATCATTATAAATATGTAGTGACCACATTCATCAACTGCATATCTAATCCTTTTGTAATAACCAAATCGATTAAAAATATGAATGTGATTGCATTCATAACAAGGAAATATGTTTTTTCATAACTACTCTCGAATTTCTGTAGGAAACTTTGTGCGACAAATTGTACCGCACAATTTCATTTCTCATTACGCTTTCGTATAAACACTCACTTATATCTTCTAGGCATTACACCATTTGCTGTTTGGACAACAGGTCTAAATACATCTCGCTTTGCTAGCGATTTTAATTCAGTTTCAATAGCTGCTTTTCATTTTGGCCAATTATTTCTACGTCGACATTTTTCGACAATTCTTTACTCACTTTCTTCATTACTTCTGATAATGTCAAGTGTTATCATATATGTTATCGACAACAGTTTTATTTTTATCCATAAATTTTTCAGTACTCATGAAATGTATTGAGATCTCATTGTTATTCTCCAAGGGAAAACATTTCATGAAACACCTCTATAGGAGGTTCCTCTTCAGGAGGTTTGTACTCTTTAGGAATTTTTACTTCAGGAGTTACCTCTTCAGGAGGATTATATTTTATATAGAAAGTACGGTTTCTTCAGGAGCACCGATTTTTTTTTTCTCTTTTGCACCAATAGGTTTTCAACGCTTCAGGCGTATCTTAAACTCATCTATTGCTGTTTTAACAACTCATCCTTCAAGGACTTCAATTCTTGTTTAAGCATTAACAGTAGTAATATATGATTTTACAATACCTTTAGTATCAGTAAATATATTTTGTAACTGATTTGCAATACTTTGCAAATAGGTAATCCTCTGAACTTCTGGTTCACATTCATTTATAAGAAAATCAAATTTATACAGGGTTTTATTATCCCAAGTAATTTCTTATCGTGCTTCAGGCAACGACTTTTTGTTATTTCAAAACATGATAAAACTTTACTATAATGTATAAAAGCTTAGTATAAGTAAATCAAGTGTTTGACGGTACAATAGGTACATGACCACTGTTCAGTCATACCACATCTATAACAAACATTTTCATATTTTTATGAAAAATTATTCCGAAGGCCTTTACCCTTCTCTGAGTTGGATCACTTTTGGTGATACGGTATATTTTTATTATCTTTAGTATTATCGTTTTTGGAACCAACACTTATATAGTTTTTCTACCACGTTTACGCCCTTGATTTCTTTGAATGTATGCACCATTCACTTTTGAAAATTGTGTAAATTCAATATCATTAATAAGACATAACTGATAATTTATTAACAAAAACTCATTATTTTAACTCAATCACTGGAAAACAAAATAAAAGTTCAGAATATTTGTTGAACTTTCACTCTCAATACTGCTAATGCAGGAGCACATTCGAGATATGAAAAATAATATATGTCTTCTTTTAAATATCATCATCAGTGACTTTCTCACTGCATAATTTTAATATTGAGCTGATTTTAAAGAATGCAGAATATTCAATACTACTCTTAAAATCTTGCAACTTCAGATGCAATAAGTCATAATGATCTTTTGAGAGGATTACATCTTCTGGTGCTCATATCTCTCTCTTAATTCATTTCATACAGTAAGATGATTTTTCAACATAAGATACACAGAACGGTCATTCAGGGACACATGATTTTCTTCAATGATTGTATCTCCCAAGTTCATCATCATATCCAAATAGATCTTATCAAGGATCTTGGATAAAAAACTTTTTCAAGAATCAATAGTAATAAATCTCAATATTTGACATTATATATATAAATCACAAAAATAAATCTGTAGATTTAAGAAATAAATTCACATAATCATAAAAATAAAAGTAGAATTTTATCAAGTAATATTCAGCAATATTACCTTTAATATTTATTTCGAGAACTGCAAATAATATATTGAAAAACTTACTTGAAGTAGAAGACCACTAGTTTCAGTATCGGTAGAATCTCGTGCTGATAACGTGTTATAAAACTAAAGAAAAAACTACTATTATTGCAAGAGAGAAATATAAAAGGAACTCTTAAGAACTGAAACTTTTATCGTTCTATATATTTTCTTATGAATTTCATAACAATTGAACCTTATATTTATAGGCCATGAAATTACTATGCAAGTTATTATGCAAGTCACTATGCAAGATTTAAAATAATAGTGGTGGGGTCATTCACATAATTTGGTGGGCCATGGAAAAGCGGCTACCGACGCTTATAATTCATAACAATAAAAAAGAAAGTATTTCGGGTGAATCAGTTGAATGATTCAGTCCATTTGTTGATAAATCCTGCTGGGCGTGCAAGTGTATTGCCTTTGCTGTTTGGTAATTGAATTACCGTATCTAATTGAATAGTTTTGGTTCGGTAGTGATGATGGAAACAATCAATATAAAATATTGGAGGAAATGAATCACATCATGAGAAGGGCTAATCAAAGAAGTGATCAGAAGCATTTAATATGCGTGAAAAGATTTTACTTTCTGTTAATTGGAGTGATGGGCCCTACCATCATAAAATCCGATTTAAATGTCATGTGAATTTTAAGAATAATTATATGGACCCTGGCGTCGGGGCCCTTTAC
Source organism: Platycarya longipes (assembly GCA_036559045.1). NCBI lineage: Eukaryota > Viridiplantae > Streptophyta > Magnoliopsida > Fagales > Juglandaceae > Platycarya > Platycarya longipes. The sequence continues at coordinate 25,667,590 of CM071801.1, forward strand.
GCCCCCCACTAACGTGAGCTGATTTATTTTATTTTTAAAAAAAAAAAGAAAATGAAATTAGAATAAGATTTGAAATTCCAAAATCACAAAAGTAGAAGAGGAAAAAACTCAAACCCGGTTAGAACTGAAAAGAGGAATTTGAGAGAGAAACACAAGTGAACTCGAGAGAAAAAATCTCGTTGGTATTGTCATTGCTTGCTGTCGCCTGAGCCCAAGCCTTCCTGTCGTTGTCTTTCTGAGAGAGATTGAAGAGGAGAAACGATGAAACCAAGTTAGGAGGAGAATGAGAAGAGGAATATGAGAAACCAAATCCCACGCAAAAGAAAGCCGTCGCGATCTCTTATCTTCGTCACCGTCGTAGTTGTCGCTTGTGACCCATCTTTGCCGTCGTCTGAGGCCACATTCTAGAGAGTAGTCACCTGAGCCCAATATATTTACTTGAACTCTTCTTTTTCTTTTTTTCCTCTTTTCTGTTTTCCTGTTTTCATGTTTTGCATGGTTGATATCAATGATTGAAGTGTTTTGAACAAAAGGAGTTGAAAACATATGGGATGTAGGGAAAGCAGAGAGATTGTTTGAGTTTTTGACGAGAGAAGAGGATAGGAAGAGAGGGGGGGGCTGAAATGTTCTATTAGTCCTAAACTTCAAATGCTCAACATTTGCAATTGTTATTTGTGTTTTCTATTTCTTTTTGTTAGTTTAATGAGATTCTATACAAAAACAATTAACTCAATGCATTGTGATTCCATACAATTTTTATAGACGATGAACAATTGATAAAATCAGAAAAATGGCATGATTGTGATCCTTAGAATCCATGCATTTTCTTTCCAAGGTTTAAATTAGCTTTAGCTTGTACAAGTATTATTTGCATTCTCATTGACTGTTTGGAAGTATTTTATAGTTTGATTGGGAATAGAAATAATGGTCAAATTATTCAAAGCATTACACGATTAAGGCATTCTGCATCTCATGCAGCATGATTCAATGTGATTGCATTTTAGCTGGATGCTAAGAAATTCTTTCAGTTGTATTGGTTGGAATATTACCAAGATGTGTTTGCCTGGTGATACATTACGTAAAATTGGAATTCCTTGTTTGAGGTTGTTTCAAGACGATCATAATTGTCTTTTTCCATAAATTATAATGGCTTACATTTTTGAAAGACTTGTATTGGAAGTGCTTTATTTTTAGTATTATTCATGTGATAGTTGATTATATAATATCAACAGATATGAATGACTGATATTAACAATGTTTTGGTTTCAAAATCACAATGTTAATCTATTGACTACATGAGTTAGATATTAACATAAATCTGAACCTTTAAATCTATACTTTTAGATTTGTACCTTACTAGTTTTTCAATTGGACTTTGTTGTTAGAATACTCATATATTTTGGTGGAATATCTATAGCTCTTCAGATCCAGTAGTGGCATTTGGCTCCCTTATTTACTCCTTTATGAATGATATTTCTTTGCTTCCTTATTTGCATTTTTACTCTTCGGATCTAGTATTGGCATTTGGCTTCCTCTCAGCATGAGAAATGAGGAAAAATACCCATTTACGTTAACACCATGTAACTCAAATTTTGCATCCATGGTATTTTATATTATTTAATATATCAATAATACTGGAATGTGTTGAGTGATAGTTATTTTCAAAATACATAATATATATATATATATATTATGTTTTTTGCAGTGTGCGGGTTACTCATTTTCACATGACATGGAATCTCCAACTCTGTCATCAATACACACTCCAGAACGAGCAAAATAATTGGTTCAGAGGATAATAGACCCGATGGTGGGGAAACCAAATCTCCATGTACATCCTCTAGAGTTTAAGAAATTAATGAGGATAGATCAAATCCACTAGAAATTGAGGTTGCAGTACTAGGACATCTCAGAATGTTGAAACTGATGGTGATGATATGCTTGAGGAGCCAACGAAAGGGATGGACTTTAACTCCCTTGAAGATTTATTGAGTTATTATAAGAGTTATGGTAAGTAGTGTGGATTTGAGGTGATGACAAAAATGACCGATAAAGAAGAATATGGGGTTGTTAGGTATGTCACCCTTGTTTGTGCTCGTGGTGGAAAGCCTCGTAATAGGACTTTGAATGTTGCCAACCCACGTTTGATAAAAAGACATTTTGCAAAGTAAAGATTAATGTCTTAAGATCTGATGGGAGGCTTCGGTTGATGACAGCACATAACATTCATAATCATGGCCTCAATCCAAAAAAATCCTGCTACTTTTGATGTAATAGAGAAGTCAATGACTCAGTAAAAAGGATCATGGATATAAATGATGAGGCATCAATATGAGTATGTAAGAGCTATGGAGCTCTTGCTGTTGGTGCGGGTGGGCACAAGAAGCTCCCATTTACAAAAAAGATTGTCATAATTATATCCACAAGGTAAGACTTCTACGACTTGGCGCAAGTGGTGTTAGAGTACTGAAAAAGTATTTTTTATGAATGCAGTATAAAAATCCTAGATTTTTTTTTATATAATGGATTTAGATGATGAGCTACGGCTAAAGAATGTCTTCTAGGTAGACCCTCATAATAGAGCTGCCTACCAATATTTCGGTGATGTGATGACATTCGACAAACTTAACAAATAGATATGGGATGCCGTTTGCTCCATTTGTAGGTGTTAACCACCATGGGCAGTCAATTTGTTGGGAGCAGACTTGATTTCCATTACACTAGCTACATGTTAATTACATTAAAAAAAGTGCCATACAAAATTTGGCACATTACATGAGTCGTAGCTCGAGCCTAGTAATTCTTGAATACATCAAAGTTGCACAAGTCACAAAGGCAAAGTTGGTCTCTCCAAACTAGTCGTCTTCCCCTCTTGCAGTCCAACAGTTTTGCATCAACTCAGCTCCAAGCAGAAATGAAACGTTTGACAACTATAAGAGTAGCCAAGAACAAAAAGTAAAAATATAATATGAACATAGAAGTTAAGGATCATTCTATGGGTAAAAAAAATAAAAATAGAAAATGATTAAAAACCTTTAGACTTCATACTGGTTTTATGTTTAAATGTTTAAATGACAGAACATGAGGAAAATGTAAGGGTTATGAATGCATACATTAGACCAATTGGACAATGAAAGAGGGCTTATAATCTCAGCAAAGTGCAACTATAGGTGTTAATTGAATCATTGTTGAATGAAAAGGAGCAAAGAAACCTTACCACCTTTATTACATGTTTATTCTACTCCAATGAAATGTTGCATTGGGCTATAATAAGATCAATGGCACGCTTATCTTTAGCAACCTGTTATACAAAATAGTTTATATATTTTTTCACAATATAATAGGCATCATGAAAAGATCATTTTTAGCAAATAAACAAAGAAAAGGCAAGACCATAATGCTCCATCTTTCTTAAGCTAATTCTGAAGAAAGGTATTAATTAAGAAACATCATACCAGTTTATTAGCAAACAACTCAATAACTACTCCCTGCCAATGGAATCAAAACCCTTGGTTTGATATCAAGGTCTATACATAAACTCAGCTCCATGTTACACACCCTTCATGAGAATGAACAATTTTGAAAGAAAAGAGTTTCAAGAACAACTAATATATGACTCCCAAAGTACACAACAACAACAATTCATCCATCCATTTTGAGAGTTGTCAGCCCCAGCACAATAATCCATCCATCCATTTTGAAGAAACAGGGAAAAGAAGTTCTCCAGCATTTTGAGAGTTGTCAGCCCCAGCACAACAACAATCCATCCACTCAATAGGCCTAACAATACACACAACAATAATGCATGCCCTTTAGAAACTATTGATACAATAGACGAACCTACAAATCATGTCCCTACGATGTTTCTAAAATAATCACTTAAAACCTAACACTTCAATTTAATACAATATATGCTCGACCTAGAACTATGAGGTTCACAAAAATAACCTTTACACAAATACATAGAGAATATATTGAAAGAAAGAAAAAAACAACCATTAATAAGAATTCACAATATGATATTACTTCCTACAACAAAATTAGAGAAAATGAGGACATCACAAACGATGCGTACGACGGCTTGGGGTTGGGAAAAATAGAAAAAGGAACCCAGAAGAAAAATACTGATGGAGGGAAGCTGGCGACGAAATGGGCTCAAGCCAACCTGCGATGGCGCAAACCCTCTATCGTGTTTTTGTTCTCCCTATTTCTCTCTTCTAATTTTGTGATTTTGGGATTTCAAATCTCATTCTAATTTCATTTTCTTTTTTTTTTTATAAATAAAATAAATCAACAGGCGTAGCACATCAGTCGCGGGCGCAAAAAGGGCTCAACGCCGCCCCCCCATAGAATTACTCAAATTTTAAACTTAATGGTGGTTGGGATTAAGATTCTCAACTCAAACTCATCATTACATTTTTTTTAAATTTTCATATAAAGTATAAATTCCAATTCAACTTTTTAAAATTTCAATTCAATTTTTTTCAAATCTCAATTTAACTTTTCGAATTTCAAAACAATAATAATATTAAAAAATAATATTTTATTCATTTTCGAAACTCATCTCATTTCATCTCCTAATCCAAACCACCCCTTAATTTTTATTTGAGAGTAGTTTCATCAAATTTTTTTTAGTGACCATGCACTGCCACCACATTAGAACAGCCCAAAAATCACTTTCTTCCTTCACTTCATTAACCCCACCATCACCTTGTGCTCCTTCTCCTACAACTTTTGCTCCTTTGCCCTGCACGATGTTGTCTGCAACTACTTCTCCAATAATGAAGATGAGGCCACCGAAACTGCCCATCTCATCGAGCTCAGCTTTGGGTGAAGGAATCACATCTTCATTAAGAAAAAAAAAAAGCAACGAAGGTGCTACGAAAAAAAAAGGGGCCTTTCGATCAAAACATGAGGAGTCTCCCCAACACCTTTCCCTATTCTCCTTCCCTTTACCACGTACTAAATAAAATTAGATTTTACTGCTCCCAAATCCAACTCTAGAGGATCCCCATAACCATAAGGTCTGATTTTACAGCCTTTTACCGATTTATCTTTTTTAAATAAATTTTATTTTTAAATAGTTTTTTTTAAGTGTTGGTGATGGTTTAGAAAAAAAAAAAATCAACCTATCTTAGATTTTTTATTAATATCTTATACAGTTTCTTGAGAGTGAAGAAAGAGAGAGCTTGTTGAGAGTGAAGAGAATGTTGATAGTGTGTTTGCAGTGAGGAGAGAGAGGAATTGAAATTAGAATAATGATTCGCATCATACCCGGTTTGGATTCAGCCCCTTACACACCATTGATGATGCTTTTAAAACGACAAGACTACCTCCATTTGAGCTCCCCCCATTTGAAACTCTCACCCCCGATTCAAGACTCTCCCCCCTTGGTTTTTTGGCTGCAAAGCGACACACCATTCTCTCCCCCACATCACCCTCGCGTGCATCGTTCCGAACCCCATCTTTTGCCATTCTCCCCCCAACCCTTCCTTTACCCAGCACCCTCTCCATTCTAGATTATTTTGCTGTTGAAGATATCTACGGGCACACACTGCACCCCATTTTCTCTTGGGACATTTTTCTCAGATTTTGAATCGAGCATTTGGTGACTCGAGCATTGACTCTATCTTCTTTCCCACAAGTATGCGATAATCCATTGCACTTTTCTCCTATATAATCCTTGGCGGGCACACATTGCATCCCAATGTCGCTAGTTTGCATTACATGACTTCGTAGGGAAGGGCAGCAATAGGCAGACGGATGAGCTTTGTAGGGTGGCACTGGGCAGAGGGAACCGCGAGGCAGCTTGTTTGGCGAGGGAGGAGGTGGGTTTGCTCCGTTTGCTCTGTTCAAAGATTGCTCGGGTAGCGACGGCTCTGAGTAGATGAAGGAGGGTCGTTTGGTGTCTCTGGGTAGAGACATGGCGCTGCTGGTGGTGGTAGATAGATGAACGTGACGCGCGGGCAGGGAGGATTTGAAGAAGAGAAAGGCGCTAATTTGTTTCTTTCAAAAATTCAAACGTCAAAAGCCAAAATGCAAGTTTAATGAGAAAAAAAAGTGACACGTGTGTGCAGTGTGCAACTGCTATAATTGCTGATCCCTAGCATTATTCTTAAAATTAAATCTTGTGATTTTACAGTAAGTTTTATAAAATTGTTGAGGTGTTTTTTTTAATTAATTGAAGGGTGTAAATCTTGAATTTTCACTTATTCGATTTGAAGATTTTTTATAAAAATTTATAACAATTAAATAAAATTAAAAATTAAAAAAATATTTGTATCTATGTAATATATTTTTTTTTTTAAATTAAGATTGAGATAGTTTGTTCAGAATTGTTCACAAACAAGAGCTCGCCCCAACTAGGCAATGATCAAAGGATATTGGCGGTAATTTGGGACACAAAGCCATTACGAATGCTTCGTGAATCGCCCCAAAAGTTGCTGCCGTAATGGATGATGCTGAGAGCCACACTTTCTCAGGTAATCCCCAAGCTTCGGAAACTTTCTTCCATGGAAGAACTAGAACAAGTCCAAGCTTTTGTCACCAAAGCCGGCCTCTACACCCACCCCTATGCGCTCGCAAATCTCATCGCTTTCTCGGCCCTGTCGCCACTAGGAAGCCTCGCGCATGCGCAAGCCATGTTCGAAGAAACTACGAAGGACAACTCTTTTATTTGTAATACCATGATTAGAGCTTACGCTAAAAGCGTTCTTCCCATTAAAGCTATTCACATTTACAACCATATGCTACGCGTGAATGGTGAATCTGATCATTTTACTTATACTTTTGTACTAAAGGCGTGTGCTAGAGCTTCGAGGTCCGTGGAAGAAGGTGGATCATGCGATCGCTTTGGTATTGCTCGTAAGGGAGCTGAGATTCATTGCCGTTTTTTGAAGTTGGGGTTTGACATTGATGGTTGTATTCAGACGTCGCTTGTTTTTATGTATTCACAGTGTGGGTTTATAGGCCTCGCTCGTCTAGCGTTCGATGAAATGACTGAGAAAAGTGTCGCATCGTGGAATATCATGCTGACGGCCTATGATCAAGTTAATGATTTCCAAGCGGCGGATGCTCTACTGGAGTTGATGCCTCAGAAAAATGTGGCTTCCTGGAACACCTTAATCGCGAGGCATGTTAGGTCAAGTAACATTGGAGCTGCTAGAAAGGTGTTTGAAGAGATGTCTGAAAGAGATGCGGTCTCTTGGAATTCCATGATTGCTTGTCATGTTCAGGTTAAGGATTATGCTGGAGCATTGACACTCTTCTGTGAAATGCAAACTGCTGAGGTGGAGGCAACAGAAGTAACGCTTATATCCGTTCTGGGTGCTTGTGCCAAGATGGGTGCATTGGAGATGGGTATGAAGATCCACGAGTCCTTGAAAGAGGAGAGATACAACATCGAAGGCTACTTGGGTAATGCCCTTGTAGATATGTATGCTAAATCTGGGAATTTGAGTCTGGCATGGAAAGTATTCAATGAGCTGAAAATGAAACCGATTAGTTGTTGGAATGCAATGATTATGGGTTTGGCCGTCCATGGTCATTGTGAGGAAGCTTTAGAATTGTTTGCAGACATGGAGTTAAGGCTAGAGGAGATCAGGCCTAATCGGGTAACATTCATTGGTGTTCTAATTGCTTGTAGCCATCAGGGTTTGGTGGAAGAAGGGCGTCAATACTTTAAGCGCATGATGAATGAGTACAAGATCATGCCTGATATAAAGCATTACGGTTGCATGGTCGATCTTTTTAGTAGATGGGGATTGCTATATGATGCTTGCCAGATGATCAAAACAATGCCTTTGCCCTCGACCGCTGTGTTGTGGAGGACGTTGTTGGGTGCGTGTAGGGTTCACGGGAATGCAGATTTGGCCGAGGAATCCTTCCAAGAGCTTACCAAGTTGGAAGCTCTTACTGATGGAGATTATGTTTTATTATCGAACATTTATGCTGAATCTGAGAGATGGGATAACGTTGAGCGACTGCGGGATGAAATGGTTCGTGTTGGAGTCCTGAAGAAACTTGGCTCCAGCAATATAGAGATGGGATGATAAAAGGAATTAATCTTTGAAGTTCATCATAGATCTTGTGGCTTCATATTCACAATTTCTTTTGTCCAAACATCTAGAGATCTTGAACTGAGAAAAATCATGTAATGTATTCAGTCATGAATTTTCAACATGCATGAAAATCAAGAACATATTTCCTACCAAGTATATGGTATTTTGGTCATTCGCCTGCATCCTGAAGTTAGCCTGATAAGCTCATCTGTTTCATGGCTCTGGAAATGTGCCATTTGAGTACTCCTCACCTGCAACACCAGATGTTCCGTTTGATAACTGGTTTGTGCTGGTTGAATTTGGATAAGGAGAGTATGTAGAAACAGAGCTCCCTCGTGAATGCCGGTTCTGTGTGGCTGTGCTACTTCTTGTTCCCTTGAGTCGAGCCTTTCTACCCTATAGTGGATAGTGTACAAAAGTGAAACGTTAAAGAAAGTTTTTAGACACACAAAGAAAATTATAAAAAAGAAAGTACATTAAACCACGTCATTTTGTAAAATAATTTTTTTTCCCTGTGTGTAAACGTTAAATAAAGCCCACTCCAAATGTCCCTTAACAAAGTAGTTTTTTTTCATGATAATATTTCAAGAGTGAACTGAATCACAATGTCTATCATTGTGCTTTGTAATCTATGAAAACCATCAGATATGTGTGTATATAATTTTCAATTCTAAATCAATGGAGTACTAACTAACAATTCAAGGGAACAAATGATCACCTTTCCCATGCACTTCTCCAAATGAGGAGCAAATCTCCCAGCCATGATAGGACGACGACAATTCATGCACTCAAATATTTCACTGGCTACAGGAGGATGAGTTTGTCCAAATATGTCAACCACATACTTGCTATTAGCTTCACCACCATTATTAGAATCAGCTACCCTTTCCCGAGCTTGTGCTGAAAGCTTCAGTTCTTCTTCCTCTTTTTCCAAATTACGATCAAGGCCCAACCTTGCTATTCGATGATACTCAGATGACACGTCAACAATAATGGAATCAAGGAGATCCCCAAAAAAATGAGATGAAAGCTGCGAGTAAAACCAAAGAAATATGACTAATTCCACACAGAAAACTTTCTACACATACTAACAAGTTTCTAAGTTTTATTATAATGAGACATCAGGAAAGAGTCTGAAGTCCTGAACCATCTTTACTTCTGGCCATTGGTCAATATATGAAACCAATCTGCAGTATGTAAGGCCATCTTTAGTTGGGAAGTTAAACCAACAAAAGATAATGACAGCTGCTACCGCGCCTCATCTAATTCAGTTGAGAACCGAAATATCACAACAAAAGAAGGGAAACAAAAAGTAAGTGAAACAACTCGTAAACGCAGACACAAAAACACAAAAAAGGGACGATAAACAGGAATGAAAAAAGAAAATGTTTAGTTCTTGGCAGGCATCTTTCACAAAAGTAGAAAGGGAGGCTCTTCCCCACACCCCCCCCCCCCCACAAAAAAAAAAAAAACACAATCCAGAACAGACCCCTTTTAGCCCTGATTTCAGCCTAGGACAATATATTTGGCTATTAGCTCAGGAAACCTGAGGCCTTCAATCTTGTTGTCATGGATTGCCTTAATGGTAAGTTCCCAAGGAATTCCTTGCAATGCAAGAAGAATCCAACCAATTCAAAACTAAAATCCTGGACGTTCTCATATCATCTTCCATTGTTCAACAGTTAAGCCACAAAATAGTATGTTTTTCGACGAATGAAAGTAATACCTGAGCATGAGAAGCCATATTGTCCTCGTTAGGCACTGACATGAGTCGTAAGAGCAGAGTTGCTAGGTCCAATGTGATGCCTGCTAACCAAAATCTTCAGATAAAGGAAGAAACACAAATTTGTCGCAACTAGCAGATGATGAAGATAAAACCAATGATCACAATTATTATGATAAAAGCAAGCAAAATGAAGGTAAAAGCAAATGAGTGTAGCCATAGTGCAAGGGAAGTATATAAGAGAGATGCAAAAGAAAGAAGGGAAAAGCTAATCTCAAATCTAACTCTACCCGATGTGCTGCCATTGTGAGATGCTAGTTAACTAAAAAAATATTATCAATTATGGTAGAACCAAAAAAAAAAATTTAAGCAACTCCAAAGATGTGCCATCTAGTGCTGCTGGCTTTGAAAGGAGTGACATTGCTCTCAGATTTCAGATTCAACTATCAAGTACGCCACTGTCTTACACGGGAAAATGAATCATTTGACCGATTCAGAATCTCTTGAAGTAGGAATTTGATCATAGAGATCATGATTAAGATGGATACATCCTTTCAATAGTTCTAACGATCTCTATCGCTTAATTTAAGAAGAATAAAACCAAAATCCTTTTTTAGAAAATTAAAAAAATAATAAAAAGTGTGGTGTGTGAGGATGATGAGTAGAGCTCGCCTGCTTATACTATGATACATATTACTTTTATTGAATTTGTGAGAGCTCCCGCTCCTTCAAACATAGGTTTTGTATTAGATCTTATTTTGAAATCCTATCCAAAAGTTGCACACATACATTTCAAGTCAATTACACAACAATCACTATATGAATGAATATAAGTGGCTTCACCGGGCACTATAACATTTAAAAATGTTTAGTATCAGACACCAACCGATGCATGTGGTAATCAAAAGCAATAATTCTACAAGAAGCACACAACCTTTTTGCTCCAACAGGGGGAAAGCCAATTGATTATTGAAGAAATAACTCGTCAGAGGCAAAATCAAAGACTCAGTGGTGCTATAATGTACGGAATTATTGCAGGAAAGCGAAATCTATGAACTTTCACCAAAAAATAAAATAGAAGGAAAAATTAACTGAAAGGAAAGCCGTGGCAATAAAGGTAGACGATGATCAACTTAGAAAAGGAAAATCCGCTGCATAGTAAATAATCTCTAATGAAGCCAAATGATATTTACGCGTTGATATCTAACATTGATACTGACGAAAACACTACAGTATGAATTTGCAGATCCAGAAAAGTAGGTGTTTTGTGTCTGCAAGAGAGAGAGAGCGCCCACCAGGAAATTATCGAAGAGCGGAGAGTGAAGTGCCTCTAAGGTAAATGTGTGTGTGTGTGTGTGTGTGTGTGTGAGAGAGAGAGAGAGAGAGAGAGAGAGAGAGCTGTGCTTTGGCGTAGGGAATCAGGGAAGGGGAAGGACGACTTGGGTTTGGGAATTTGGATCAAAATCGCGCTGCCGAAAAGGTTTAACAGGTTAAATTTTTCTAGAAGCAGGTTGTAATGGCGACATAAACTTGTTAAGGCGCTGAGCGTGGCTCTCGCAATTCTCAAAATGAGACTGTCGCCATGATAAAAAGTTAAAAGGCGTGTAAAAATATTTTCCGTTGCCGGGAATCGAATCGGGTGTCCTGAGCAAAGCCAGATATCCTAACCGCTGGACGACAACCGAGGCGTGTCTGGATTATTTGCTTTTTAAGCTTATATCACAATTAAGAGCTGGGTTGAAATTGCGTTTAAAAATTTTTAAAATATTTTAAATAATTAAAAATATTTAAAAAAAATAAAGTATTTGATAATTTTATAAAAAATATTTTAGGTGATTAAGAAAATTAAAAATCAGTTTATTAAAAAGCATAAAATTAAAATTTTTATCAAAAAATTTCTCTAGATAATTACATATTTTAAAAAACTACCATAATTAATTTTAAAAAGTATTTTAGATATATACATCCTAAATAATAAATGATTTTTTAATAGTAGAGTTTATTACATTAAACTTTAAATTATAAATCTTAAGTTAAAAATAAAATTTTTTACCATAATCTCAAACATTTACCAAAATTGAACTACAAGAAAAAATAAAACTAAACTTAGCTGATTAATTGCATTGTAATTTATTAAAAAATATGAATTCTTAAGAACGATCAGGCATTTCAAAGAGTGAATAAAGTTAAATTTATATACATAAAGTAATAATATGAGGGTGTAAAAATATGACGTAAGATTTACCTAATAATTTCTCCCAAATGTGTTTGGTTTTATTTACATCTGGTCATGAGGATATCTGTTAAATAATAATAATGCTAACAGCTTTGCTTAGATATATATTACAAAAGGATAATGATAGGTTTGCTATTTTCTATCACTTTTTTACCATTCTATAGTATATTTGAAATTTTAATTAATTAATTAATTATTTTCTTTTAAGTATTTTTTTAACTTTTTTAATCATTAAATAAAAATTAAAAACTATACAACTTTACTAATAGTGATCACTTTCTTAATTATTAAGTAAAAAAATTATAAAAAAATTATAAAAAATTAAATGAATTAATAAAGAAGTATTGGTAGAAGAATAGTAAGTATATCATTATCAATTACAAAAAGCTAGAGATGTTGCACACCAAAGGTCCCTTGAAACATAAACTCGCTTGAAGACATAAAAAAATAAAAAAAGGTGGTGAAAAAAATAATAGAATGATATGCAGTAAAAAAGACTTCCCAATAGAATTGTTCATATAGTTTAAACATTTCACATATTGCAGCATGCCAGTGCTACAGGTCGTTCTCAAAAGTCCATCTAGATCTACTACAAGTCGTTTGCCCTCCATTGATTATATATATACATAAATAAGGACGTGCCTGATTGAGATGAATAGACACCACAAGAAAAAATAGTAATTATGATAAATTATTTACGATAAAAGATGATTATTTGTAATAAAAATAGACTTATTTTAATGAAAAATAATTATTTTGATAGGAAATAACTGGCCACAATTAGGTAATTTTCTTGTAGTAAAAAGCTTATATTCATATTCTTTTATTCTCAATCCTTTTTTGGTTATGATGAGTTGTATAGTGATTCTTTCATCTAGATGTTAGTTGTGTACCCAACATATATACATTTATGTGTACAGAAACCTTTTCAATCAATGCAATTTATAGTAGAACAATTTCTCTCATTTCTCCTTGTTGCAAATTGTATAGCTTCCGCTTCTTTTCTTACATGGTACTAGAGCATAAGTTGATCCTCTAATTTCATAATTGTTTCTTTCTTCCTTTGCCATAGAAGAACAATAAGCCAATACTGAGAATAATACTACTTCAAATAAAAAATTTACTGCCCCCTTTTTTCCTAATTTCTCTAACCCAAACAATCTGTATTGTGTTGATCATGGAGACAACACCACCGTTACCCTTGTTATCGATCTTCTCATCATCGACAATTATGCAACATGGTCAACACAAGCTATGCGTCAAGTTCTTAGAACAAGGAATAAGCTCGGTTTTAACAATGGGAGTATTGCCCAACCTACTAGCCTTGAAGACCCTTTTCTCGATGCTTGAAAGGGGTGCAATGACATGTTCATATTGTGGATATAGAACTCTATTAGTACTGTAGGGAAATCAAGTGTTGCTTTTGTTGATGATGCACTTGATGTGTGGAATGAATTTAGGGACTGCTTCTAATTGGAAATGAATCTTGCTCGTCTGAGACAAGAACAAGATCTAGTGAGTATTTACTATGATAAACTCAAGGCTGTTCTAAATGATAGATATCCAATGTCATTCAATTTCTTATAGGAATAAACGATGGGTACACTAATGTTAGAGACCAGATCATGCTCCTTGATCTTATTCCTCTTGTTAATAAAGTTTTTTCTCTCATTTAATAACAAGAACAACATCACCAAATCATTTATGCTTCTCCAACCAACAATGTGGCCTTGATCGCAAACACTTTTTATTTCTCTTTCAAACCTAATATGAAAACTTATGTGAATGGGAAGCGAGATAGGTCATACTGCACTCATTATTGTATATATAGTCATACTCTTGACAATTGCTTCAAGATAGGGAATGCACAAGCTCCCATTTACACTCACTTCAATCAGACTGCTCATGTGATTGAAAAGTGCTCTAGGGCACAAATTATATATGGGAAAGAATTATGGACCATTTGTTAACAAAATTAGCTTATCAATTGATTAGGATAGATTGAGCTTTACTAAGGAGCAATATCAATAGCTCATGAACCTGCTCGAACATAAGGATTTTTCAACTGCTTGTTGTTCATCAAACTGTTTCCATTGAACCTAAAGGCTTCAAAGAAAGATATCTGGTATACCTCGATGTCTTTCTTCTTTTGATCACAAACCTGTGCATTCTTCTAAGATCCCTTGGATTTTTAATAGATTTGGGTGCCACAGATCACATGATTTGTAGCACTTCTTTCTTTTCATGTATTATTTTAGAAGTCTCTTATTCAGTCAAATTGCCTAATGATACCTCCATTCTTGTCACTCACTTAGGCATTATCGAGGTCACCAAGAACATTCTTCTTACAAATGGCTTGTGTGTTTCATCTTTTTCGTTCAATTTGATTTCCATCAAAAGACTTACAGAATCACTCACTTGTTATTTGATTTTTTCGTCTAATCATTGCTTCATTTAGGACCTTTCTCGATTAGGATTAGTGAAGTCAAGAGAAGTCTCTACTATCTTCTGCTAGAGATTATTCCTCCAAATGACCTTGTAGTAGTTTTATCATCTATATAAGCTTCCTTTTAATCTATCTATGCTCCCGTCATGAACAAAAAAAATGCTTCTGACATTTGGCATTGTTGCCTTGGTCACATTTCAAATTCTAAACTTGTATTAATTGATGATCTTGATGTAAAAGACACTTTCAATTATAGTAATTAAAGTTACTCCTTAATCTGTTTGTCCTATTACTAAGCAACACAAACTTTCTTTTTTTGTTAGTCATCACAAGACTCATGCTATATTTGATATGATCCATTGTGATCTTTGGGGCCAATGTTCTATACCTGCCTCTGATAGAATTAGATTTTTCTTAATTATTGTTAATGATTTTTCACTCACCACATGGGCTGATTTACTACATACTAAGTCTGAAATCAGAAAATGCTTTGAGTCCTTCTATAATATGATTGAAATCCAATGTGACACTAAAATTAAAGTGCTTCAAACTAATGATGGGGTTGTGTTCCAAATGACATAATTTTTTTAACCGAAAAGACATCATTCATCAAAGGTCTTGTGTGGAAACCCTTCAACAAAATAGAATAGTTGAGAGAAAATACCAATACATCCTAAATGTAGCTAGCGCCCTATGGTTTCAATCTTATTTACTGTAGGACTCTAGCTACACTTAACAGCTGTCTAGAACCCCTACTCATAGCTAGAGCCCTACGATGTCAAACAAACAATTGCATCCTCACAGTTGTCTAGACCCTTACTCCTTTGCTTGACAATAAATCACCCTATGAAGCTTTATTTTCTATCTAACCCACATATACTCACCTTAGAATCCTTGGGTGCATTTGTTTTGCAACAAACATTTCTCATTGTTGCAAGAAATTTGATCCAAGAGGTAGGCAGTGTATTTTTCTAGGTTACCCCTTTAGAGCTAAGGGCTACAGACTCTTAGATCTTGAAACTCATACCACTTTTGTCACTAGAAATGTTCTTTTCCATGAACAATCCTTTCCTTTCATTTCTCTTCGCCTCAATGATTCTAACCACTCCATACAGATCCTTCTCCTTCTCTTTCTTTTGTTTTTACTTTTTTTCCTAACTAATTTCCTTAATTATCCTCCTCCCATATCTTTTTTATCTTCGCCTATTTCTACCCTTCTAATGACACTCCATCACCTTCCACCACTTCTACATGTTGAATAACCTTATAATAGTACAATTCCTTCACCTCCTGCACCTCTATCTCCTTACATTGAGCCTACCCTTCGCAGGTCAACTAGGACTTGAACAGCCTCTCACTATCTTCAAGACTTCTATGTCAGCAAGTTGCTTTGACTCCCATTTCTCAGTCCCAGATTTAGGTATTTCCTCTTTCTTCTACTTGTTCTTTTTCATTACAAGATTACTTGTTTTATTGTAATTTTTATCCTTCATTTCAAACTTTTTCTTCTTCTATTTCTATTATCTTTGAGCCTACTTGCTACAATCCAGCAGTGAAAGATCCTAATTGGTGCATAACCATGGATACTGAATTGCATGCCTTAGAAAAAAGCAACACTTGGGTTGTCACGTATTTAGCTCTTGTAAATGACTCTATTGGTTGCAAATATGTGTATAAGGTGAAACACAATTCAGATGGTAGTGCAAAAAGATTAAAGGCTCGTTCGGTTGTAAAGGACTACACCCAAAAAGAAGGCATCGATTATATTGAAACTTTCTTATCAGTTGTAAAAATGGTGACAATTAGATACCTATTGTCCATTGCTACAGTTTGAGATTGGCATTTGCATTAATTTGATGTCAATAATTCTTTCATCCATGATAACTTAGAAGAGAAAATCTATATGACTAAACCACTTGGTTACTTTAAAGGAGGCTGTTAGTTGGTTTGCAAAAAATATTAAAAAGTCTCTATGGCTTGAATCAAACTTCTAGACAATGGTATTTTACTTCTTGATTTTGAATTTTGGCTTCTATTAGTGCAAGGCCAATTATAGTCTCTTTGTCAAGAAAACTAATGACTCTTTTATAGCTCTTCTAATCTAGGTTGATAACATCCTTTTGGCTAGTGACTCATATTTCAATAGTTGTCCTTAAAGTCTTCTTGAATGATCACTTCAAAATTAAAGACCTTGGTTCTCTCCGCTGATTTCATGGTATTGAAGTTGCTTGTTCTTCTCAAGGAATTGACATTTGTCAATGTAAATATGTTTTAGACATCCTTGTTGATTCTAGTACTTTAGGTTTCAAAGCTGTCAAGGTGCCAATAGATTAGAATTTGAAATTAAGCAAGGAAACTAGTTCTATGTTGAAGGTTCCTTGCATTTATCTTTGGTTAATAGGGAGATTAATATATCTCACTATTACTTGTCCAAATATAGTTATGTTGTCCATATGTTGAGTCAATTCATGGCCACTCCTACCTCAGCTCACTTGGATGCTGCGCACAAGGTGCTTAGATACATTAAGACATCTCCATGTCAAGGTCTTTTATTCTTTGTTTCTTCTCCTTTCCAACTCCTGGGTTATTGTGACTCGAAATGGGCTTCTTGCCCTGATACGCGTCGATCAATCACTGAATGATGTGTCCTATTAGTAGCTCTCTCATCTCTTGGAACTATAAGAAGCAGACTTTGGCTTAACGCACTTTAGCTGAAGCCAAGCATTAAGCCATGGCAACAACCTGTTTCAAGCTCACTTGGCTAAGGTTTTTACTTATTGATCTTTAAGTTCATCACCCTCAAGTTGCTCAACCCTTTTATAATAACCAAGCAGTTTTTCATATTGTTGTTAGGGTTGCAAACGAATAGAGCTGCTTGTGAACAATTTGAACTCGATTCGTATAAACTCGATTCAAACTCAGTTCATTTAATAAATGAGTTGTTCATAATCACTCGACTTGTGAACAAAATTCGTATAAACTCGACTCGACTTTTTTTGGACTTGTAACAATACTTGTAATATATATATATATATATTTTCTTATATATATTATTTTTAGTACTGTGTATAAGTAATATATTTTGTTACATTATGTATAAGTAACATATTTTGTTATTTTATAATAATAATGTATTAAGTTAACAAAAAAATTATTGAGCCAAATGTTTATAAAGAATAAGTAACTTGAGTAATTACTCGATTCAGTTCGGCTTAATTCATGTGGCTCATTAAAGAGTAAAAACAAAGATCGATAAATAACTCGATTCGGCTCAAACTCGTCTTTGATTAACTTAAACTCGTCTCGACTCAGCAAACTCTCCGCTTAACTCAAACTCGAACTCGAGTTATTTGAATCTAGCTCGATTCGATAATCAAAAAGCTTGACTCGATTTTGATCGTTTGCAACCCTAATTACTGTCAATCCAATTTTTCATGAGTGAACTAAGTATATCAAATTAGATTGTCACTTAATTTGAAATAAGATTCTCGATGGTTCTATTTCCACTTCTCATGTTTCTAAACATTTGCAACTTGTAGATCTCCTCATTAAAGCCCTGCTTTCTTCCACTCTCCACTCTCCACTCTCCACTCTCCACTCTCATTTGTTCAAAATGGAAATAGTAAACTTTTATTCTTAATCTTGTGGGAGTATTGTAGCATACCAGTGCTACAAGTCGTTGTTCTTAAAGTTACTACAAGAAAAATAAATAATAGTGACCCAATATTAGTGATAAAAAGAACTATAAGCAATTAAAATAGACTATAAACAACTAAAATGAATTATTTGTGATTAATAAAAATACAGTAAATAAATAATTTTTTTACAATGAATCCATCTACATCTACTATCAGTCATTTGCTCTCCACTGATAATACACGTGTGAAGAAAGACATGACTAAGATGACTAGAAGCTTCTATCCTTATACTTTTATTCTCATTCTTTTTCTGCTATCATGAGTACTAGTTTTATAGTGATTCTTTCATTTTAACTAGCTGTTAGTCATGTACCCAGTCATGTGTATTATAGACACCTTTGTCCACACAAACCTTTTCAATCAATGCAATTCACAGCAGACTGTAGAGTAATTTCTCCCATTTCTCCTTGTTGTAAATTGTACTGCTTCCCCGTCTTTTCTTACATAATCATAAAGTGCACTAATAGTTAGTGATCAGACTCACATGCATTATCAACTTATTTGTCAAATTAAACATCGCGAGGACAAGCAATGATCAAAAGTTTTAAACCCTTCACTTCAGATAACCCTCGATACCATAAAAAACAAATCGTTCTCATTCTCTACTTCACATGAAAACACCCTCCAGACTTTTTCCATCATTCTCATTCTCTACTTCAATTAAAAAAAAAAAAAAACTATTTCTTTTTTTTTTCTCCTCACTTTTAATTATATATAACCAAATTTTTTTAATATATATACAATTTATATATATTTTTTTAAAAAAATTAACAAAAATTATTGTTGGTGCTCTAAATTGTCGTAAAATTTATCAAACTTTCTTGTAAAAGTCCCGGGGGCTTTATCTTTTTTAAATATCGTAGACTATTCGAATCAATTAAAAAAGTTTGAATGGTAAAATTTTAAAAAAATTGGTGCGTGCCAACTTTTGATGAAATCTCATTGTGATTTAGGCTCCGTTTGTATTGAAATGCGAGTTTAACTCATCTCAACTCATCTTCGTTTTATCATTATATTTTTATAATTTTTTTATATAAAACACAAATTCCTATACACCTTTTTCAATTCTCAATACACATTTTTCAATTCCCAATACACTTTTTTCAAATTCCAATACACATTTTTTAAATCCCAAAATAATAATAATATTAAAAAATAAACTAAACTCATCTCACCTCCGAATCCAAGCGGAACCTTAATAATTCAAATGGATTATAAATCATGTGTTCAAACATAATTGAATACGAACACATGATATATAGCTTTAAAAAATTATAAAAAATATGTATATATAATTAATTAATTGCAATCAAAATAATTGTTTTTATTATAAATAATTTATTTTTATTACAAATAATTATTTTAATTAAAATTAATTGATTATATATACCTCTTTTTATTGTAGTAATATACGTTTTAATTGCTTTAACTTGCGTTTGAATGAATTTTCTGAATTCTAATTGATACCGTTCAAACCGATTTCATATTGTTCAAATTAATTTATTTTTGCTCCAACATATTTGTCACTATTCAAAAAGACTTATTACCTCATATAAAAAAAAATAAAAAATAAAACCTTATTACTGTTCTAATAGTTTTAGTACCGCTAGCTCGAACAATTTTGATACCTGCACTCAAACGAAATATGCAATATTCAAATAATTGTGTTTGATTACTAACATAGTTTAAACATATATGGTAGGCTGTTCAAACGGATAATTCTTTTAAGAATAAACTATTTTATCTTTAATTAAATATTGGGGCTGCTACAGCCCCGTTATTTGAGTCCTATTATGAGACCTATTAGTTGTTTTTATTTATTTATTTTTGGATTTTGTTTTCTTACATCCTATTTTTAATATTTTTAAACATTTAAAAAAAAAACTCATAATAATATTATATAATATTTTCTTAATCATTAAAAAATAAAAAAATAAAAAGAGGAAAACTGTGCTCACCAACAAAATTCAAATCGGTGTGGCTAATTTTATTCATTAAATATTACCGTGCAAATGAACTCTATATTATTGTTTGAATAGTATAATATGTAACTCAGGTTGTTTTTGGGATGAATTCACTATAAAAAAAAAAAATGATTGAATATAATCAATTTGATGTATTTAAAAAGAGTAAAAATAATAATTTGATTATTTTTGTTCTAATGTTATTTTTACTTATGTTCAATACATCAGATTGATTATATTTGACCATTTTTCTTATAGTAAAAATTTAATTTTTATCAATCTAAAAATTACTTTTAAGAATAAAAAAAAATTTAATCCTAAAAAAGTACTGTCATCCAAAGTTTATTTATTTATTGACAGTATGAAGAATGATAGAGGGCCCGTTTGGATTTGGAGATGAGAGGAGTTGAAATGGGTTTAGTTTATTTTTTAATATTATTATTATTTTAAAATTTGAAAAAGTTGAATTGAGATTTAAAAAATGTGTATTAGAATTTAAAAAAGTTGTATTGAGATTTATATTTTGTATGTGAAATTAAAAAAATATAATAATAAAACAAAAATAAATTACAATGAGTTGAACTCATCTTTAAATCTAAATCGGACGAGCATATTTTATACCCTTCTTTTAGCATTAATGTTGATATTCTTCAGGTCTCGTTTAGATGTAAAATTTTTTTTTATCTTATTTTATCTTTATAATTTTATTAAACTTTTATATAATATATAATAAATAATTTCATTTATTAAAATTTATAATAATAATAATACTAAAAATAATATTTTATTTAAAATTATTTTATTTATCTCATAACTGGATCTAATTGGAATTGTTTGATAAGTTATGATATTTTGTAATAAAATAATTTATAAAAATACTCAGAATTTGCGCTTATCCATTTACAGAAGATATGTCACCTGGGGTTCGTCATCCTGCAGCTGCGAGCAGTGGCTACAATTTGTCAATTTCGACACATATGACATACACATGATAAGACACCACGACGGCCTCCGCGCCAATGCTACGTGAGATTGACAATGAAGTCTGGTTTGAGTAATTAGATGAGATATAATAATTTTAAATAAAAATTAAATAAAAAATTATTATTTTAAATTTTAAAATTAAATTATTTATTATATTTATATAAAAATTTACAAAATTATAATAATAAAAAGAAATAGAAGAATTATTTTTACTATAATGTCTTCTTATTGCTGTGAAAAAAAAAAGAAAAAAAAATACTCTCTTGATGATTTCGTTTGGATTTAAAATTGAGATGACATGAGTTTAAATGAGTTTTAAAAATTGAATAAAATATTATTGTTATTGTTTTAAAATTTAAAAAAATTGAATTGAAATTTAAAAATTTTGTATTAAAATTAAAAAAAATTGTATTAAATTTTATATTTTATATGAAAATTTTAAAAAAATATAACAATAAATTTACGATGAGTTAAATTGAGTTCAACTCGTCTTATAATCAATGATGAGAAATGCTTTTTCTACGTAAATAAAATATACTAAAAATATATCATTAATGCATTCACACTATAAAAATAAACGTTAAAATAAAACAAAAGTTAAAGCAAAATAAAGAGACGATGTCCTACAAGACGCTGCATACAAAGACTTGATCAACAAAATTATTTTGAGATTGCATTCTAACTATTTAATTTCAATATATAATGAGATCGATCGATTGTTTAGATATTTTCTTAAGAGATTGTATTAATTGCATTAAAGATTTTTACTTTACCGTCCGTTCATTTTAATTGCATTAAAGATTCACGTACCATTTTTTTACGTTTTATTTATAAAGTACTTGTAGCAGCGCCCATCAATGATTGAATACTTTTTCGTACCTAGTACGTACCAAAAAATGTAGGCCGGCTAGATGTACGAGTATATATATATAGCATACATACTTATCTTGCCATATTTTTTTACCCCCAGCAAAAATATAAAATAGAAATAATTTGATTAAAAAGTATAAAATGAATAATTAATATAAGTTAAATAAATTAATAAATGATTGAGATGAGTTGAAAGAATAAAATGAATTATGAATAATAAAATTAAATTTATTAAATAAACCGGCCCTCAATCATCAGACAATCTTGCAAAAATTGGATTTTGAGCATAAATTCGGTTAGAAAACAACCTTAATTTCCCAAACAATTTTAAACTCAATGACCAAAATCTTCAGCCAAGAATAGTTTTGAAAAACAAGATAATACTTAGAAAACGCAAGATCAGAAAAATAAATGATAGATATATAATAACAGTGAAAAAAAATAAGAAATAATACTTAATATTACGTGATTCGATCCAAAGCAACAAAGTCTTTACAAAGATAGCCTGCAGCATCAAGTACAAGATAGCAAGAAAACCTTTCATTCTCTCACAATGAAGCAAACCCTTGCCCCTTTGTGTTTCACTCTCTTTCGATTCTTCTCTGTACAGAAAACAAAAATGACCTAATACTGAGAAATATCTCACATTTAAATATATGCAAAAGGATCAGATGTTGACACGTGTGTTGATCCAGCGGCCTTCAATTCTCCTTATCAGCATAGCACATTTCAATGTCACGCGCTCAGCACATGACCACAGGCGCACCACCAATAAATCTTAAGCATCCCGTGAGTCAACATGCGTTTTCATCTGATTGGTTGTACATACAAATAATTAATAAAGAGAATCAAAAGATTTGACACTTTGACTTTAACAAATTCGAAAGATAGCAACGAATTAAGGAAATCTGGTCTTGATCATGATAATTAATGAGTAGTTAGGCGATAGTGAAAGCATTTTATTTTATTATTATATATTTTTAAAATCTTATAAAATATAATAAATAATTCAATATTTTAAAAATTTTTAAATTACAATAATAATTAATAAATAATAATTTATTTAATTTTTAAATTTTATCTAAAAATATCTCATTATTATAGAAGAAGTATATAGCAATATGTATGGAGAACATTTTAATGCAGATGATCATGAGCAGCATATTATATAGACATGATCGAGCTCGTGATGAGAGCAACTGAACCAAGCTCCGAGCGAGCCTGCTGGTCTACCGACAGATTGGGTATGGCAAATTACCATCGACACGCACTAGAAAGCAACTCACTAGTCATGTGGTATAAAGCGACTAGCGATCGAGAAAGGACCCGCGCTTGAATAAGAAGTTTCCTTGGCTCAAAACAGCCGAACAAACGGAGGAAATATTTCACTCTTTCAGCCAATCGAGGCCTGGCTTGATATAATATAGCTTGGTCCCTGACCTTAGAGTATTCGTATTCTGGCTTATAGGCATGCTTGTACGTATGCCTCGTTATTCGGTATGTTTTTGTTCTTTTCCTACCTCATAATTAGCGCTCCAAAGATAATTAAGAAGTCAGTATCTGATCTGGTTTGTTTTTTTAAATGAAATAATATAGATAAATTAAGATAAAATTAAAAATTAAATAAAATATTTTTATAAAATATTTTTTAATTTTAATTTTATTTTGATATTTGAATATCTTAATTTAATTTAATTTATTTTATGTAAATATTTAAAAAAGTTTAAAATAATTAAAAAAGATGAAATGAATTAAAATAAATTATAAAAATAAACGAGACTTCGTGAAAATGGAAATTATATTGATTTGTATATATGGCATATTGCATGATCCCTTTGATCAACCAAAGTATCAGCATCCATGCATCTACGTTAGTAATAGAACTATATCGATCCCTAACTATATATATTGTACGTGCAAGTTAATTCAACTATAATAAGTCAATAATCATAATCTATTTATAGGGTTCGACTAATTAAAGCGGACATATAATTGTATACTGACCCCCAAAAAGGGTCAAACATGCTTGTTGTTTATGTGATCATGTGTTAATTGTGTGTGTTTATATATATTGCAGAATTTTTTTGATTATCTCAATTATGTTGTAGAATTCTATAAGCATATGAGGAAATAACGTTGCCTACTCTTTTCAGGATTACATTCCAATTCTCATCTTTAGACTGAAATTCATATTAATCTTATTATATTATAAGAAAAATGGGTTTTTGTGATTACTTATTTATGAAGAAAAGATTATTTATAATTAATTTTGACTATAAAGAATCATTTTCTTAAAATTAATTAGTTGAAACAAGTATATCAGACAATTCATATATATTTATATATATAGAAAGAATTTATAGATGTTACAGCATGCATGGCCATTGATGTGTTCTTGAACATCATAATGAAATATGAAAATATCTTTCTGCATAGCCACTACCTCTTTTTTTGGTTTGTAGTTCACAAAGGAGAAGACGACAATACTCTTTAAGAACAATAGAACATATAATGCATGCATGCATGCATGGAATATACGATTTACGCGTTAGACTTGAGTATTTTATGTGGCTTATAAGGCCCCACACGGAAACTATGCTAGCCCTAGGATTTGGAAAACCCGATCGATTTACTCCACCTAAGGTTTGCGCCAGGATTCCTGCATGTTTTATCTTGGAAAGTAGGGCCCTGCAACCGGCCATGATGACGTACCAAAATGGGAATAACATGTAACAGCAGTTAGGACGAAGTAGTGGAAAATACAAAACATGATGCTTGGTATACGAGGTCCACATGATTCACCTTAGGACAAAATGGCATGGCCATAGCTAGCCAAACGTAGTGGGATAATAAAACAGATTAGTTTTGGTGGCTTCGCGTTAGTCAAAACGTGCTATACATTCAATATTGGAACACCCAGATATGAAGCAAGCACCAAACAAACAAAGATAGGAGTAGAAGCGAATGACACGAAGATGGATGGCTTCCTGCAGCGCCGGCCGGCTCTGTGTCGTCTCGCCTGCCATGGCTCCTGCTGCAGGCAACACGAAACCAGAAGATGGGCTTCTGTTTTTGGGTGACAGGCACTTTGAGCTACATGGAGAGATCATGATGTTTGCGCTTGTGGCTTTCTTCTCTCTTTTCATCCTATTCCTAGTCATGCTGCCTTATCTCAAACGCCTTACCAATCATGAATCCGAGGCACCTCATCAAAACTGTCCCTTTCCATGGCTGAAGAAGAGGAGGATGATGGAGGATGTCGCACCAGAAGTATCACTGCAGGGCGAGAATGAATTTAGCAGGAAATTCCCCCTGTAAGTGCTTTGGTTACTTTGAAAGAACTTAATTTCCATAGAAAAAAAAAGCAATATTTAATCCCTGGTATTGAATAGCTAGGTATCATGCCGGTTAGTACCTACCTAGCTAGTGTTTCAAAACCATGATTGCTATCGTTATTATTTTTTTTGTACTCGTGTATATATAGTATTTTGAAGTTTGGCTCTGATCGATGCGGGTCTTATCTGGTTTCCACTCAGAGCAAAGCCATAATATTCGTAACATATATAACTAGCTGTGGTTGTGAGACTCCAAACTCTACAATCGATATCGCGTGTAATCTTATTTGTTCGATGGTTTAGATCTCCCTTTCCCAAGCTCCTATATATTGTCTAGGATTCTTATTAATTTGTAATCTCTCTCTCTCTCTCTCACACACACACACACGCGCGCCCCAACTTTCTTTTGCATTTCGCATAATAAAATTAATAGGTAACTATGCAAGACAATTAGCTCATGTAATTATAATTAAAACGTTTGGTTAGAGGTCGGCCAGGTAGCGCTCGATGTATGTACGTTCTTCATTCTTGCTTGCCAAATTACACAGCAATGTTTTCAATCATAGAGAGGACATCATGTCTTTGTATAAACATATAATATAAGAGGATTAATCCTTGAAAATGTCGGGAATGAAATTTCTTTTGGACTCTATATTTTTTCCTATATAAGTGGTGAGACCAAAAAATATGTTTAAGAAGAAAAGTTCAGTGTATTTTTTTGAGTTTTAGCTGCATTGAGGACCAAAAGTGCCACCATGAATGCAGCAGTACTAGCTGACAAGCTGTTGGCGATTTTGATTGTTGCTTTGTGGCTGCAACATTAATAATATTCCCTAAATGTCGGGATCGCCAAGAGCCATCTCAGCATGCATCCGTCATCAGGAGTACCTACGTACGTCTTGGATCATGGATGGGTGCTAGCTAGGTCCCTTTTTGTTGATGCACAGGTTGCGACAATTAATATTGAACAACTTTTTGAACCCAGGTCGTTTTTTGAAAACAAACCATTTCATTAAACTCAAGAGTGAGTTACAGGGTTATACATATATAATGTCTGGATTAACAGCCAGATTAACAACATTCTTGGCTAATGATAAAGTAGCTTTTGCAAAGTTATGAGCAAACTCAATACCTTTCCTTTTAACAAACGACACTTTCCAACTATGCAACAAAGACAATCTATTCTTAGTATCACAAAGGATCAGTCCTACTTTATCTCATCGAGCTAATTGCTGGTCTAATCCTTTGACAATTTGCTCAGAATATCCTTCCAAAATAACTGATCTGCACCCCAATTCAATGGCCAAATCTGCAGCACAATAAGCACCTTGAGCTTCAGCAAGTAGGGGATCAAAACAAGCATGTTTTTGAGATTGTCTTGGTAGCCTGCATCCCAACTGATCTTTATAAAACCTGCATGAGGGGGGTTCCAATGATCAAGCATTTCTGTTGACACTCGAACAGGTACTTGGAAAGATTGTTGAGCATCTTTAAACTCATTAGTGTCCTATTTGATGTTTTAGCTAATATATTTGGATGAGTAAAGGACTCGTAAAAAATGAACTTATTCCTTCGATGTCAAATGCTTCTATCTGTGATTGCAAAATATTCCATTGTCTCTTGATCAAAAGTTGGATTTAGTATCTCAAAAAGGTCCCTGAAAGTTGCTGGTCTGAGCGAGCTTTTCTACAACACAGTAAGATCTTGATTTTAGACATCCATGGGAGATGGACAATTCTATAGAATATGAGCCATTATTTCATCTTCATTCAAACATATAGGACATTCTGGAGATTCACAGATTTTCTTCTTCACTGAATTCAGCCTTGTCGGTAAGGATTCAAGACAAGCTTTCCACATAAAAAGTCTTCACTGCACTAGTTGGAGCTTTCAACCTCTAGCATATAGTCCACTCTTGTTTTTTATTCACTAGAGAAGAAGATTGACCATGGATCTGTGTATACAGCTCTTTTTGGAGATGATATGCACTTTTTATAGAAAATGTCCCATCTTTAGTGCCTAACCAAATCAATTTATCCTTCACCCTAGTAGAACTAAGTGGACCTTTTAAGATAGTTCCAGCTTCATCCTGCCCAAAAACCTCCCTCTCCAATCCTTTATTCCACCACTTCTCAGTATGATTAATATGGGAGTCAACCTTTGCTTCCTTAGGCAGAAACAACAGGTTGAACTTTATAATTAGTAGCTAGGAGCTTTATAACCTTTGCTTCCCAGGTCGTTAATTAGGCGAGCCAAGCAGTCTGGAAATTATCTCATTGACTTTAGGCTATCAGAGCAGCCTCGGGGCTAGCTACAAAATTCGTATTTTCACAATTTGTAAGGATTGTCTGCAGATACATAAAATATGAATTGCCATGACTCTTGTAATTTAATCTCACCACAGAAGATAACGCCCTCACGTCAACTATTTGAGATCATCTAGAATGTTCTTTGTAGCACAGCACAACAGCCAACACAGCATAGCACAAGTACAACAAGATTATTTAAACTTTTGTATTTTATGTTTTCTCTATTCACATAGCACACAGCTTCTCTGCCATATTTAGAATATAGGAATTAGTTATTCCTTAGGAACCTACTGATTGATTTGAGGGATATATATATTTTCAAAACATTTTCTTTGTACAAATAATTCAATCTGAATTACATCATTCTCAATCACTCATATTCTCAGTTTTTTCTTTCTCACTGTCATCCTTCCTCAATCTCTAACATGGTATCAGAGCAGGTCTTGTGACTTGCAGCCTTTCTCTTTTCTTTTCTGATCATCTTCTTATCCTGTTACATCCTTCCTCATGGCTGATGAGTCTGAAACTTCAACCCAAGTTCCTATATCTAATCCATCTCTTCATGTCTTCTCTACCTTTGAAGATCCTAATAACCCTTTCTTTTTACACCATAGTGACAATACTAATGCTATAATGGTCACACCACCCCTCATAGTTCCAAAGTATCTCTCATGGAGCAAGTCATTTACTCTTGTTATATCTATCAAAAACAAATTGGGAGTTTTGATGGAATTAGGGGTGTAATTGGTCCTGTCTGAGAAATTTGTGGATCGGTTTCATTCGGTCCAAGAATTCTCTCATTTTGAACCGGACTGAACTCCTGTTCGGTCCAATTCGATCCAAGGGCGGTCCGGTCTGGTCTAGGGGTACCTCATATGATTTAATGGGCTAAGTTTAATTTAAAATCCTGCAATGATCAAATATTTTTTTTGTCCAAATTTAATTATTTTCAGTCTAATATATGTATTTATCATAGATTTAAGTCAAAAAATATTAAAAAAACTTACTCTTAAAAAAATGGTAAAAGAAAAATAATCTAAATAAAAAAATAGAAAAAAAAATCAATCCTTACAAACCCAAATAAAAAAAAAATTAACTATTAAGAATTAAGAGTCCCTAAGAGTTAAGAGTCTTAATAAAAAAAAAAAATATGTTAATATTATAAGAGTATATATTAATATATTAATACATATTATATATTAAGTATGTTAATAAACTATAACTAATAACACTATTACATTAGTATATTATATATTTATATCTTAGTAAATAGTGATAAATTAGTAATAATATATTAAATAATAATAATACACTTATTACTTATAAGTTATTACTAATACTCTATAAAAATATACTATAATTTATATTTTTATACTATAATTAGTCAACTACTATAAATTATAATATTTAATATTATAAGAATATATATTATATATTAATATGTTAATATAAATTATATATTAATATGTTATTATATTAATCTATATTAATATTAATATTATAATTTATATACTATTATTTATATATACATATAATATATATATATATATATATATATGGTGGGGGTTCGGTCCGGTCCAGGGGGAGAATTCCCCTTGATCGGGACCGGATCGGGATTATTCGATCCATATATTTGGACCGGACCGGACTGAATGTAATTTGGTCCGGTCTGGTCTCGGTTTGGTCCAACCGGCCCGGTCTGATCCGTCAATTCGGTTTGGTCTTTTTACAGCCCTAGATGGAATGATTCATACGCCAGATCTATCCAATAATCTTTACATACCCTTGTTAATATGCAATAAGCTCATCATTTCCTGGATACTCAACTCCTTATCAAAGGAGAATGCCTAAAATGTTTTGTATTTCATCTCTGCAAGGGAAGTATGGGAGAAGCTCAAGGCTCGTTTTGCTCAACCAAACAACATAAGAATATATCAACTCAAACAACAACTTGGTTCGATTATGCAAGGGACACAATCTGTAAGTGATTATTTCACTTAACTTGATGCTGTATTGGAAGAATTAAATAATGATAGACCTCTACCTCATTGTTTTTGTGGACTTTGCACTTGAATGATCTAAAAAATGTTGATGAAACTCACCAAATGGACTATGTTTTTAAGTTTTTAATGGGGTTGAATGACACGCTTGATAGTATTGGAGGAAAAATTATTCTTATGAATTCCATGCCCTTATTGGACAAGACTTTCTCATTGGTCTTGCAGAGAGACAACAGTAGGCCATTGATATTACTAGTCCTTGAATCTTCCGCATTGACTACCATCCATAATCTAACTAAGAAGAAACAAAAATTTGATATTACTTGATATCATTGTAGGAAGGTTGGACACACAGAAAAAAAAGTGCTAACAACTAATTGGATTCTCACCAAACTTT
This sequence comes from Platycarya longipes, assembly GCA_036559045.1. Classification (NCBI taxonomy): domain Eukaryota; kingdom Viridiplantae; phylum Streptophyta; class Magnoliopsida; order Fagales; family Juglandaceae; genus Platycarya; species Platycarya longipes. The sequence continues at coordinate 25,697,612 of CM071801.1, forward strand.
AATTTCACTAAGAGTAAACCTCGACATTCTGGTGGTTTGTATGCTGGCATGCACTTAGCAAACTAGGTGCAGTCTTATGGCCAAGAGAGAACTTTTGTTAGTGCCTCTTAGCTACCTTTCACTCAAGTTCAAGTTCAGTAGCTCATTACTCTAGCCAATGCTCAGACATCACAACTCAGTCTCAATGAAACATCTCATCCTCAACCACTTAACTAGATCAATTCCTTACTATCTACACTCATGGATACACTGGCCAATACCTTTCATTCTTGCAACATGAGAGGTATAAGCTTGTCTCTCTAGTTTTTCAAATTCCTCTATTTTTTTTTTTTGCTAATTATAAGCACATTGCATTCCTCTTGTATCACTCACCACCTGATACTCAGTCCACACTACGGATAAATGATACTGGAGCCATTGACCATATGGCATGCTCCACTTCGTTTTTCACATCTACAACTCACACTACTCAAGCATATATTCAATTACCCAACAAGATTCAAGCTGAGGTCAATTATGTAGGCAATGTGAATATTTTTGAGTCCTTAATCCTCATTGATATTTTTTGTACACTTACTTTCATTTTCAATCACATTTTTGCCAGCAAGTTTTCTCACAGCTGTTTTCTGTACCTCATTTTTTGAAACAAGTTTTGTTTCATACAGACACTCTATTCATGGATGACGATTGAACTTGCTACAGTTCACAATAGTCTCCATTTTCTCCTTTCGAGCTCTATTTGTTACAAGAATGTCAGCCTCTCATTTTTCTATTCCAACAATCAAGCCTTCAACGCCAATGCAGAATAATACTTTCATTTTTGACATTTTAGATTAGGACACACTTCTCATCAAAGGATGAATGTAATTCAATCTCAAGTTTCTGATGTAAAATGCAAAGAAATCATACAATATATTGTTTGTCACTTGGCTAAGTAGAAAGGAAACCGTTTCATTTGATTGTTACCTTTACTTTTTTCCCCTTTGACTTAATTTATTGTGAAATTTGAGACCCCGACTCTCAAGCATCCATTCAAGACCATTACTATTTTCTGACTCTTGTTGATGACCATAGTCAGGTAACCTGGATTAATCTTATGAAATTTAATTTTGAAGTCAGAGCTCTTTTGTAACCTTTCATCCACATAATTGAAACACAATTTAATACCAAAATAAAACAAGTTCGATTAGATAATGGATCAAAACTTCACATGCCTGAATTTTTATAGTTCTAATGGTATTTTACATCAAAAGTCTTGTATGTACACTCCACAACAAATTGGAGTTGTTGAGAGAAAGTATCAACATCTCCTTTATGTTGCACGAGCCCTCATTTTCCAAGCATCTCTTCCAATTAAGTTTTGGATAGATGCTGTCTTGACTGCCACTAAATTGATCAATAGAATTCCCAATCCTATTTTCCAAAATAAGTCCCCTTACAAGGTTTTATTTGGCTCCAAACCTTCCTACCATCATTTAAGAGTCTTTGGATATTTATGTTTTTTCTTTATCCTCAAATATAATAGAACAAAACTTGATCCTAGAGCTAAGGAAAAAATGCATTTTTATCGTGTATTCGGCTTGTGTCAAAGGTAATCTATCATATACAAACCAGTTTTATCCCAAGGGATGTCACATTTCATGAATCTTCCTTTCCTTTTCAAACTTCCAATACAAATACTCCTCCCTCTCTCACTTCCTCTCTTGATCTGTTTCTGCCTCCAATTCTACCAGATTCAATCGCTTTTTATCCTCTTCTTTCTATACCTCAATCTAACATTAATTCATCTCCCACTTTTGAAACTTAATCTTCCACTCCTTATTCACCTCATGATCGCTCCCTTGACTCTTTACCTCGTCCTTCCTCTCCACATTAGGAATCCACTTAACAAATTATTCCCAATTCTCCTCAACATCTTGACACCTCTCAATCCTCTTGCAAGGTCCACTTGAGTTAGACAATTACTAACTTACTTACAAGATTAACACTATCAGTTGGCCACTACCACTTCTACTCACCCCTCTTTTCATCACTCTCGACCATCTTATGCATGAGCACTTGTCATATGCACATGTATCTCCTTCCCATAAAGCCTACATACTTTCCTTTCCCTCGCTAATGAACCCACAATTTACAATGAAGCTATGATTTCTCAACATTGGAGAGATCCAATGCAAGCGAAATTAGATGCTTTAGAGGCTTATGAGACATGGACCATCACTACTTTACTTCTAGAAAAAAGATTGTTAGATGCAAGTATGTTTATAAGGTGAAACCCAAATTAGACAAAACAATAGAGAGAAACAAAGCTAAATTGATAGCATAAAGCTACACACAAAGGACTGTTTTGATTATCAAGAAACTTTGAGTCCTATGGCTACACTCACTACAGTCAAGTTTTCCTAACCTTAGCAGTAATCTGTTATCAGAATTTATGTCAACTAGTTGTGCATAATATCTTCCTCCACGATTATATAGATGAGGAGATATATATGGAGTTATATAACTCTAGGATTCTACTTAACTCCAGGATTCCACGTCAAGAGAGAGTCATCTCATGGAGACAAAAAGCTGGTATGTCGATTACGCAAGTCTCTTTATGGCCTTAAACAAGTCTTTCGACAATGGCGCTAATATTTTTTTTCTGCTCTCATTGCTATTGGTTTCAATCAATCAAAATCTGATTATCCCTTATTTGGAAAGAAAGATGAGCATGGTTTTATAAGCTTACTGGTCTATGTAGATGATTTTGACATAGGAAGCTCCAGCTTAGCAGCCATCGATACTATCCTGCACTCGTAATTTAAACTTAAGGATTTGGGGCCTTTAAAGTATTTCTTAGGACCTGAAATGGCTAAATTAGCTAACTCAAGGATTTAGGGCCTTTAAAGTATTTCTTAGGACCTAAAATGGCTAAATTAGCTATTGGTATTCACTTATATTAAATGAAATACACCTTTGAAATTCTTGAGGATGCTGGACTCCTTGGCTACAAATTAGCAACAACTCCCATAAAAATTAATCACAAGCTTGCACACTCACATTTACATCTCTGGACCAATGTCCCAAGCTATAGAAGATTAATTGGACGATTTATATACCTATCAATAATTAGGCTAGATATTACATATGTTGTGAATATCCCAAGCTAATTTATGGACAAACCAGCACATACTCATCTAAATACAGCTCATAGAACTTTAAGTACCTAAAGGGCTCCACTAGGAAAGACATTTTCTTGTCAAGCCAATCTTCCTTACACCTCAAGGATTTTAATGATTTGTCTAGAGACTAGGACATAAGTTATTGGATTCTGTATATTCATTGGAAACTCTTTAATTAGCTAGAAATCAAAGAAACAAGCTACTATTTCTTATTCATCTTCTACAACATAATACTGAGCTTTAGCTCAAACCAACTGTGAGATCATCTGGTTAATTTTTCTACTAAAGGACTTAAATACTGATCATCCTCAACCTATCCTCCTGTATTATGATAGTCAAGCAACTTTCCATCTTATCAAAAATTCTATTTTTTATAAGAGAACTAAACATATAGAGTTAAAATATAATTTTGTTAGAGAAAAGTTTCTAAATGCAGTTATCACACCAGTGCATGTTAATACCAAGTTCCAACTAGAAAATATATTCTTCAAAGCCTTACCAATTACTACCTTTCACTTTTTATTGTCCAATATGAGTACATTAAACATATATACCCTTCTTGAGGGGGAGTTTTAAGAATTGCAGAATATACAAAACATGATGGCCAAGCATCATCACGACTCTTGTACTATAGCCTCACCATAGAAGATAACGCCCTCATGCCCGTTGTCTGAGATCATCTAGAATGTTCCTCATAGCATATCACAATAGCCGTCACAATATAGCACAACAACAAAATTAGTTAGGATTTTGTCTTTTATGTTTTCTCTCTGCTCATAGCACATAGCCTTTCTACTGTATTTAGAATACAAGAATTGGTTATTCTTTAGGGCCATATTGTTTGATTTTAGAGATGTATCTATTTTCGTGACCTCTTCTTTGTACAGATGATTCAATATGAGTGAAATCGTTCTCAATCACTCATATTCTCTCAATTTTTCCTTATTCACTGTCATCCTTCCTTACTATCTAACAAATTAGTTTAGTTTGCTAATTGTTTGACCGACTAGAAAGGTGGCTAAGGAGAGGAAGCTACGTAGTTGACAAAAGACATTATCTCTTTTCTTGCTCTCTCTGATAGTCGCTAAAATTGGGATTTTGACAAGAGTTTTTTAGGGTACTATCCTCTTCTAAAATGGTTGTTGTGGGTTGCCAATGTTTTTTAATTCTTTTGGGTTTGTGCGGGTATAATGGCATTAAGGAATGGTTCTGGTGTTTGGAATAGTATCTTTTTATTTACATATAGGATGGTCTTTCCAAGGATAAGGTGCAATGATGGCACTCTTTTACAACCATTACTGGTTCTACCAAACTAACCTATATTATTCTTTTACATCTATTTGTTAATTTTTTTTCTCAATTAACCCATAAATTTTTTTATATATAGTTATTTTTGCACACCATTTTTCCACTTCACAAATGTGATTGGCTGCGTCAAATTTTTATATATAAAATAATTGCATTGGCCACTCACATTAATGAAATGAGTAAAGAGCATGCAACAAATGACTGCATATAACATAACTCTTATCTCATAGGCTAGATCCATGATTGGAGAAGTGATGACTCATATAATTGTTTCAGGACTTGAGTACTCAGTTGATTTGATTTCCTCCAAGGAAAGTTGTGTTTTATATAGACTTAATGATTTGTATAGTACTGAGCTGCTAGATCAGCAGGAAAAAAAAAAAAAAAACTTGACTAGCTAATTTCTTAATGAGAATATATCTAACTTTGGGCTAGGAAACGTCCCTTGTTTAGATTGGGTTTTAGACTCTGCATTGTTCAGTTTGTATTTGGGCGTTATGATCATATATGGCAAGGTCTTCTTTAGGTCAAGTTACGAGTGCATGTGGAGGTCATGTTGACATGTTCTCCAAGTACTCTTTGGGTGTGATAATGTTGTTTTACGATCATTAATCATTCTCATCTCACTGGCCACTATGCCTTCTCCAAACCCTAGCCGATGTAGATCACCAAATATCCAAATGGTTCATAGACAAGTTTGAAGGTCATGAAAAATTACGGGACCATATAACGGGCAAATTTTAAAAGAGAAATTATTTTTCCCATCATAAATTAGTATGCAAACACCACTTAATCATTTAAAAAAAAAACAAATAAATATGAAATTTATACATATAAATTAATTTCTTAATGGTGAATTCCACTCTTTTCAAAAAGTATGCAGCACTTGTACAATTTATAACTATATCTACCATTACTCATTTTAAAACTACTGCACAAGTTCGTGAAATTCTCGATTAAAAGTGCTCATTGTGATATGACATGCGTCATGGTAACTCAAGCGAACTTCAAATTTATTATGAATTCCGATTTGAGCGTAATTTTTCAACATTTCTCAAATGAATAGTGCTACACACACTGAGGGTATAGCTTGAGAGAGTCTCTTGATAAGGCCATTTGGTTTCATATACTTTTTTTTTATATCCTTAAATATTTTTTTCAAGCCAAAGATTTGTGACCTGATTGGCATAATCCTTAACCTCCAAAGTACAGGTCTGAAATTTGAAACCCCCTCCCCCAAATGTATAGAAAAAACATATTTTTTTAAAGTCACAACTTTGCTAAAAAATTACTTCTTTAATCACTAGGTAAAAAAAAAAAGTATTGGAAAAATGTATTGGGACTACCTCTAGATGGCCCAAGCTTTTCCTTCTCAAATTAGAGTTTTCTTCAATAACATCATGTGTTTAAAGAATGAATATTTAAGAATGGGTCAAGCAAACCTCTGAGTTTTCATTTATATTATTATATCAAATTCTCTTTTTAGGTTACAAGAGATTGTTTCATGACTTCTTGTATTCATAAAACCTAGTTCACATGTGAGGAGGGCACAAGTTCTTGATCTTGGGCCGCATGATATTCACCCCTCTTAGAGCTCAATCGACTTAGTAGAATAGCCCAACTAACACGAAAGGAAAAATGAGGGAGTGGGTCTAGCCCAACGAAAAACCTGCTTGGCAAGAATAAAGGTCATGCCCCCAACATGACTTGCAACCTGAATGCTCAAATGGTGGGCACGTCGCATTAAATAGGCAAAAGGGCCATTATATAAGGAATAACATGCCACAATAAATGAGCACCACCACCTTTGCCATTGAGGTAGTGGGCACACCATCCTTCCACTTGCCAACATGGATGTGCAGGAGCGGGAAAGAGACCAATTGTGTGCAGCATGACAAGGTGATGGCAGGTGCATCAGAAAGGACTCTACAATCAAAACGGTGCATAATACAACTCAACATGATCCACTAGCAACCATGGGGACCACCCCAGCTTGCTATAAATAAGCGTCAAGAACATAGGTAGACTTATGATTTCCTATTCGATTTCATATAACAATCCAACGGCGAACTAGAATTTTGACTAACTTAGCTATGTTTGGGTGTGGAGTATTTGAGAATACTTCATTATTATTTATTATTTTATTACTTTTTGTCTATTAATTTTCATTACTATTTATTACTTTTCAATATTTTATTATTAATTTATTATTATTTTTTTTTACTATTTACAAAATATCTAAATCATCTCAATATCTAAACACAATAAATATCCCATACCTCGTGAGCCCATCTCATCAAACCTTAAAGGATAAAGTAGCGAAGAGGCCTTGTTGCCCATGGTACGAAACATTGCATCAACAACATGAATACAACATGCTACATTGAGGGAGGTTGGGATAGTGATTTAATAAAATGAGATAAGATAAAAAATGAATAAAAATATTATTAAAATATTATATTTATTTTAAGATTTGAAAAGGTTGAGTTATTTAATATATATTTTATTTGAGATTTTAAAAAAATTATAATAAATAAATAAGATGATATGCATTAAGATCAACTCATTATTCAAACAAGGCCTAAGTAGTACTCTACATCCAAAGATAACCAATTATCACGTGTTCTGAGGGCCAAAATTCCAGTCTTCAACATCAAGTGGTTTCTATTCTTGTCCCAATCATAAAACCAACTTGGCAGAATTGATGCAAGTGATCTCCTGCTATCAGTACTTTAGTTGTTGAAATTAATAATATCTTGATTTGATTTTTATAATTATCAAATTATTTTGATTTGATAATCGTTGTTTGGGATTCTTCCACCATCTTGTGACTCCATTTAAATATAATATTCCCTTTTAACGTTAGAAGAATTTCATTTGCAAGCCCATATTTTAACACATCAAGACACACCAATGATATGGAGGATATAGAGATATGACGCATCAACTAATAGAGGTTTGACTTTTTCATAAGTAAGTAGAGGTTTGACTTTTTCATAACTAAGTACAGTCGTGCAACAAGATGCGTGTTGACGCACCACACCAAGTTTGCAAGTAGTATAATTCTTTATCATGCTTGGTAGTCAGACGCCATCAGTAAATTATTCTTGAGTTTAGATCAACATTCCTTGGGAGTTGGAATTGAGATTTGAGAGAGTCTCTCAGCAGAAAGATCTAGACTGCATGAAGAAATAACCAGCAATTCATGGAGAAATGGAAAGCAATGATGATGTTCCTTTGGAAAGCAAATATGACTAAGTTTAAATATCATTTCAATAAAGTTGAATAACATAGTCAATTGACTATTGCACCTAATCAGATTGTTGAAAAATTTTGTATCCAACAAAAACACCATGCACCTCCAGATTCAATTATGCCAGCCTCTTCTTCCCCCTGTTCAATTTTGCACTCCCCATCTCCTGAAATCAGAAAACAAGAGTGCCCACGAAGATGGAAGTCAAGGGAACTGTGAAATTGTCATCAAGCTCAGTACTTATAGGGAGTGATTCCACCAGTGCTGAGGCAAGAGAAACAATCAAGAAACCCATAACCATTTCCAAACTTTCTTGAAGAAATCCAAATGAGGAGAAATAATGCATATACCTGTGAAAAGAATTATTATCATAAGAAAAATCAACAAATTATGTACTTACAAAAAAAAAAATCAACAGATTATGCAGAGGTCAAAGAGTGAAAAGAGGGGAAAAAATAAGTACCCAAGAGATGCTAAAAACCCAGCAGATGCCATTGCAACACTACCAGCTACAGATTTGTTTTTGTTGTATGGAATTTTATGACTACCGAACCGCCTTCCAATAATGTCTGCTAAACCTGAACAGAATTTAACCGGGAAAAAAAAACCCAAAAGGAAGATCAGAGTAGGTTTGCAATTGTAAGAGATGCAGTTAATTACAACAACATCAAACGTCCACCAAATCAAGCTAGAAGAATCAGAGAGAAAGCAATTGGCTCTTTAGGAATTACCATCCCCAGCACAGAGGTTACAAATTGCCGCAATTGTAATAGGGGAAGTTCTCCAATAAAGTATACAAGTCAAAGTGATTGTTGCAGCGTAGTAGAGTGGTCCCTTAAGAAGTTCCCTGATGCATGAAGTCAGTCAAGGACAAACTGAAAAGTCATGTAAAAATTGAACCGTACATTATAAAGAAGAAAGTTTTTGCTTTGTATCTCTGCTCTGACGTCACTCAGTGGTAGAAAGTTGGCCCCCCATTTTGGAGATATCAAAATATGTAATGCAAGCAAGTAGGATAAAACCTTAATCAATGCCTTATATTTGAGTACAAGAGGAAAATGGACAGACAAATTAACCTAATTTCTGATCTGGGTTAACCAGCCAAGTCATTTCATAGCTAAAAAGATCAAGTCCAAGAAGGAAGAGAAGCGCGCACACACTACTCATTTTTCAAAAAGGCAGTCTGAAGCTATAATTATCTGAGTTATAACCTATAGTCTCCGTTTCTGCTCATTGACTTCACAATAGCCTCATCTTTCATGATCCCAAGTCCCAAGAGAAGCATTTGTATGATATTGATGCCTGGGATAAGAGCTGCTAAGATGAATCCCCGAGGACCAGGACTGCAATAGTCAGTAATGGCTATTCAGCAGGAAGATATGTAGTATAATCACGAAATAACTCCTTGATAATAACAATTATTACCTGAACAGTGGCCAGCAAAGCATGAAAACTAGCCCCACGCTTATATGCACAAGCTTCCTATTCAATTTCTAAACTTGAAAAAGAAGTAATAAATCAAGGGAAAATTTGAGGAAGAGAAAAGATAAGAGAAGTCTTTATGTTGGCGTTCTAGTGTGATAATATTGTCAAACAATATATATATATATATATATATAATATAACATTGCTTGGTCCAAAAACCCAAGACTTTAACCTTTTGCATTAAATTTGATGTTCCAGCCTGTTATATCAAAACCTTACTTAAAGACTTAGCATTTCTCTCTCCAACGCTGTACAGACGAACAAGGTGTTTGTTTGTCCCATATAACTAGAAGACATTGAACTATGAAAAGAATTACTTCTTTAATTCTGCAAGTAAATCTAAATGATGTCTAGGCTAACACAAGGGCTAAATTAAAGAGAGAATAACCAAGTTAATATATATATATATATATATATCAATACGAAAACTCAGACGTTAAAATTGAACTGTTATAAGCTCCAAATAAGGGAATTTTAGCGTGTAAATGTAATGAAAGATCAGTCTTCAAGCAGTAATTGAAAGACGAGCACTCTTTCTTGTTTACAACGTTTTACCAAGTCATGACTGAAAAGAAACCGAACCAATATTTGTGTAATTGAAGAATCTCACAAAGTATACACGCAAGCAGCAAAATCTGACCCTACTACACTGTTTCACCAATCGCCACCATATCCATAAAGTGCCCCATCCACTTACCAATTCTGAACTTAACTTAGTACAATTGACCAACCAACTGAGGTTCACTAACCGGAACCATGAAGGGTTTTTCTCCGCAAAATAAGCTCTAATAAAAACGACAAATTAACCCAAATCAATAAAAGAACGATGGAATGGGTACACACAAGCTAAAACCACTCCCTGATATGACATACTCCTGAAATAACAATAACATGAGTTTGGTTTTTGACCTGGTCGAAGATCCGCCTTTTGGCGGTTTCCCCCCATAACCGGAGCAAGGAGATCGCGACGCAACCGGTCAAGCCGGCAGCACAGATATCGGAGAAGACAGGGTTTGCCGGTAGCATAAGGGCGGCAGGCGGTTTCGGGTCTCGGTTCGGTAGTCTGGTCGCAGCACCGAGTCTGAAACCAAAGCTAGTAGTAGTACTACTACGGGCAACAGAGAGCGACCAGCAGGGAGAAATGAAAACTGGAATTAAGTGGGATCTCGGGAAAAGAGTGTCGAATCGGAACGAACTGGCCCGGATTTGGTTGAAGATGTAGACATTTGCAGCCATTTCCTGGTTTTAAATAGTTGAGGAAGTTTTTTGGATGGGCTTTTTGTTTGGGTAGGTTTCCTTCGATGCTCCTAGTCCTATTATCTATCAGACACGCGGGTAGTAGTAGTAGGTACGGGCTATAATTACGTTGAATACTCTCAATGCACCCTTTATTTTTACTTTAAAATATATTATCAACAACTTATTTTTTTTTTTCTATTTTTTTAATTTATTTTTACGTTTAATCATTTATTTACTAATTTATTTTCTTTATATCATCTAATTTTTCTTATTTTATTTTTTATTAAAAATATTTTTCCAATTTCTTGTATTTTTTAATATTTATAATAAGATTTTGTTTGAATTTAAAAATAAGATAAGTTGAAATTAATTTAATTTATTTTTTAATATTATTATTATTATTTTGTAATTTAAAAAATATATATTAAAATTTAAAAAATATATATTAGAATTTAAAAAATTTATATTTTATATAAAAAATTAAAAATATATAAGAATAAAAATATATAAAAAATTCACACCTTCCATATTGTCATCACCCGAAAACACAATAAAATTCAAACAAATAATAAACACAAACAACGATCAAAACCCAGAAATTGATTTTAGAAATTGATTCTACAAAAGAATAAATCAGTCAAACATCGATCAGCAAACAAAAACGATGAACACGAATAACAAATTATAGACCTCCATCGAAACCCAAACTTTCAAACAATCATGGAAATCCATCGAAATCCTAACTTTCGAACAACCATCGAAATCCAAATAAAAGAAATAAGTGGAAAGAAATCGTTTGAGACCAAAATGCAATAATGAAAATATGAAAGAATGAGAGGAAAGAGAATAAATGAATTAAATAATTTTAACTTTTGCTATAATACCCTGTTATATAGAGCAGATTACTATTTATATTTTCAAAATTCTTTTTTTTTTTGAAGTGTCGGAGTTGGTTTTTGGGTACTTTTATCTATATTTTATAATAAATAATGATTCAACTACTCTATTGAAAATATTCTCAATGGACACTTCATGTTTTCTTTAAAATATACTATTTAAAATCTAATTTTTTTAATTTTATCTACTCACTTATACAATATATTATCCATCAATTAATTTATTTATTTTTCTATATCATCTAAATATTCTCATTATATTCTTTTTAAATATTTTTTCAATCTTCATATATTTTTTGATATTTACATTCTCTCTCCATCTTTAACATCTTGATTTTTAATAAACACCAAAATTATTATAAAACAAAAGGAGTTGAAACCAGATGGTATAAACAAATCAGGTTGCTTACAAAATTAAAAAAAAAAAAAAAAATACTAGACAAGGTGTCCCACACGACACCATTTTATTACACAATTAACCCTAAAAGCCTCTTCTTCTGCATCTGAAAACCCAATCTTGATTCTTCTTTTCCCCATTCGAGTCTCAAACGGCGACATGGACAAGGTAAATAATATATGTAGCGGGGTCACCGTGGTTGATGGTAAATAATATTCATTTGATCTACTTTATTGGATGACAGTTTTAAATGGAATTAGCCTTTATTTTACAAAAATGAATATTTTAACTATTTTATTGACAGTGCACTGAGCATTTAGCTCAGCTGCCTTTATTTTCAATTTAGGAGATTCGATTAAATTCAAATGCTTTATTTAAAGATAATTAAGTTTACAAGAAAAATATTAAATATATTTTTAAAAAATTATAAAAAAAAAAAAAAAATTTGCTTTTTCATCTATCAATTATTAATATGTTTAAATTATAAATTTAAAATTTAAAATTTAAAAGAAAGCTAATAAAATAAGTTTTATAAATAAATTTGTTAGTAAAAGTATAAGTAAATGTAGTCCTACTCAAACTTATAAATTTACGTAATTTAATGTATTATTTTAAATTGTAAAATCATTTTTATTTTAAAATATATTTAACGTATAGAATATAATTATGTTATTTTATAAATTTATTTTTACAAAATATTTTTTATTATATCCCTAGTACTGATGCGGATTAAATTCTACTTTTGCATTACGCAAAGATTTCTAAAAATAATTTTTTTCCATGTTGATATTATCTTCTAAAATATAGAACACTACAAGTTATTATAAATTCACACATTAAATTAAAGTTTGTTTAATTAGACAATAATCGAATCGTTGATGAAACATTATAACAAAAAAAAAAAAAAAAAGTAGATAATATTATTGATGGAATAGTCAACACCAAACTTCAAATATTTCAACTGTACAATGTGATAAGAAAAGTTGTTAGAAGATTGAAATTAGGCACCGACTGAAATTACTGGAAACGTAGGCGCCGGAATTCCTAAATTCTCTACCATCATTTCACATGTTTACACTATTTATTTTCCCTATAAATATATGTAAGATTATAATGCGAATGTGTGTCTTAGGTGAAGTCTATTAAAAAGATTAGAAGTACTTTGTACTCTAAAGGTTAAGTAAAATTACTATAAATTATTGATTTGTTGTTTAACAAAAAAAAAAAAAAACTCTTTCTCTATGCGTGTAAACGTTGATTAAATTAATGATCCACATCAAATTTCGATTTTCATATTATTTATAAGTTTTTGCCGATCCCAACTAACAATTATGAGGACTAGGGATGCTCAAAATAATGTCCGTACGTACGAGAAATAAAACAACTGCAAAGGCCAGCCTGCAAATTAATAACCACAGATTTTGCAAAGTCCTTTAAGGGTACTGGTCCCCCAATAAAAAAAATCAAAATTCGATTCGTCCTACCTCTGTATAAAAAAAAATTTAATAACCAACAATGACAATGGGGACGAATTGGAGATGCATTGAGATTTTATTCAAACTCTTCATCCATTTCATTTCATTCTATTTTATTATTATAATTTTTTTAAATTATTACTTTAAACAATTCAAATTTTTTAAAATTAAAAAATTATAAAATAAAATTATAAAAATATTTTATTTAATTATTAATTTTTATCTAAAATTATCTTATTTTATCTTATTATTTAAAGGATGATGCAGTTGGTATCGATGTTTTAAATGATCTTCCAATATTGAAAGTGTAATTTTATTTTTCTTCTTCTAAATATTTTGTTCAGATTTTAAATTTTTTAGAAATAAGATATAAATTCAATAATATTTACTTTCTTAATTACTATTGAAGATGAACAATAACGGGTCAAAAATATTGGGTTTAATAAGCATTACTTTATGCGGAATGGGACCTTTTTTTTGGGTGGCTCTATAGCTATCAGTGGGAGCTCACTCTAGTATATTTTTATTTTTTCACAAGCATTTTTTTAATATTTTCAAGTTTTTTTTTTAAATAAAGATTTATGATATTACTATATAAAAGTAATGTGTAAAATACGTTTATCTAGTTTAATTTTTAACAAAAATTTGAAAATTATTCATAATTAAACAGATGATAAATAATTATACGTTTTCATATATTATAAAAAAAGAGTATTAACAAAAATAATAAAATAATCTCATAAATAAACATAACTTCTAATTTTACCAAATTTGTTTAAGATAAATTTGATTGAAACTTTAATAAAAGATTCGTTTAATATATTATATTTTTATAATTTCAAGACGATAATATAATATTTGCATAATTTTGCACAGTCTCAAAAGAGATGACATTAAAATACATACGTTTTTAGTCTTTGAATTTTTTTAAATCTATATAAACTTGAATCATCCACAATTTTTTTAGTTATATGATCTTTTTAAAAAAAAAATTATATAGTTTATAATTTATATAAAAGAATGTTATATTATAATTTATAACATAAAAATTTAATCTTAAATATGTAAATTTATTAGATCATATATATTTCAATTAAATATCAAACATATATAATATATTAATTATATTTATTGCCTATTATTACCAATTTAATATAATTATAATTAATTGTATATATCGTACATTTATCATCTCAAAAAAAAAAAATAATGCATTCATTTTAAAATTATAAAATAATTTTTAAAGAATGAAATTATTAATTATATAATAGGAATAAATTTTCATAAATAAAATTAAACTTTCTAACGTATAAATTAACATCTCTAAGTGAGGATTGCATTGTGATAATATTATGAATGGTATATTTATATATATATTGTTATATATTCTATACTATTATTATGTCATTCTATACTATTATTATTATTCTATATTTATTTTACATAAAAAAAATTAAATAAAAAATTTACCGTTATAGAAAATTGAAGTGGTGTAATTGAATTTAATGTCAATAGCATTATTTCGGTAATTAAGTTTAATGGATTGTATTTAAAATGATATTTCTCATTAAATGCATTATTAATTTTAACAGAAATTGATGGAAAGTGTTAACTTTAACAGAAAAATAACAATTTCCGTTAAAACAAGATTTTCTGTTAGATAGCCACTTTATATATATAAAGATATAAAAATATTTTTTTAAAAAGAAACTATTCAAACTTCATTTCATCAAATTGTTATCTGGTATTCAGCCATTACAAGAGGCAAGATACATGGTATTACACGATCTAAATCGATAATTCTTGTATATAGTACAACTGTGTGTTGAGCCAACTGATGTGTGACTTGATTTCCTTCCTTTTTGGTGTGATTGATGTCCCACATTGTATCAACCAAGATGGATTTTGGATCCTTCACCAAGCCGCATAAGATAACATGTTGCTCTTTGTGATTCTTTATTGCATTTACAAGTAGCCTCGAGTCTCCTTCAAAAATCACATGTTGTAGCCTCATTGCTTTACACCAAAATGATGGTATGACCAAACCTCGAGCCTCTACAATAACAGGTTATGAAAAAAATATTACTGGTTGCATTAGTGTTGTTAGAACTTCTCATTCTTGGTCCCTTAATTCCACTCTAACACCTATCTTATTTGCTTTTCCTTCCTGATTGCTACATCCCAATTCAATTTTAACAGTCTGATGGTGGAGGTTGCCACTATAAACACAGTTGCTAGTGTTAGATCCTACTTAAGCTTCTCATCTGACCATGATCTCGAGAAAACTCTGCATGTGCTTGCAAAGAATTGTTGAACAAAATTGATGGATGGAAAAGGTTATCTTAAAATATCTACTTATTTCTCTTTATCCACATCGACCTTGTTGTCACTACAAACAAAATGATCTCTTCTGGCTCAATTTTGTTAAGATTTTGCATAAAAAAATTCACAAAACCCTTATCTATCATTGAAGCTTTTTGCAATTTCCTCTTTCCCAGCATCCATACATCGTGTACAGAGTGACATGACCATTGAATGTGTTTAGGTGTTTCTTATGAACTAAGGCAAATAGGACATAAAGAATATGTGGTGATTCTCTTTTTGCATAAATTCAGTTTGTTAGGTAAAGCATCCTTACATGCACGCCAGACAAATAATTTGACTGCATTAGTGGTTTGCATGATTCATATACACTTCCACATTTCTCTGTTGTCACCTATGCTTGATGATTCCCCTTGTTTCTATTTTTACAAATGGCATGCACTCCTGAGAGATAATCAACCATCTATTGTGCCTTTCCAAGCCAGTCTATCTGGAGAACTAATTTGTGAAACAAGTATCTATAATATATGCATTACTACTCTTTCACTGAAAGTGTCTTTTAAAAGCTAGATGTTCCACCACCCTCCTTGTTTATCAATTAAATCAGCCACCACTGCATCTTCTAATAGGATTTTCCTTGGTGATTGAACTGTGCTAGGTTTTTCTATTTGAATCCATTTGTCTCGCCACATTTTGATACTCTTTCCATCCCCAACTTCCCATATAGAACATTCCTTAATAATAGGGATTGCTACACATATACTCTTCCATACAAAAGAAGATCTAGAACCAACTTTAACCTATAGAATAGAACTGTAGGGATAGTAAATAGCTTTTAAAATTCTGGCAACCAATGATGATTCATTTGTGAGTAGCCTCCATACTTGTTTAGCCAAGAGGGCTATGTTGAAAGTCACTAAACCACTAAATCCAATTCCAAGAACACCTTTTGTTTAGTTCAAACTTAGACTTTCCCAACTTTTCTAGTGTATTTTGGCATCATTATCTTGAGAACCCTACTAGAATTTAGCCATTAAAGAGTTGAGCATGTTACATAGAAGCTTTGATAATTGAAATACACTCATGATTTTAGAATGGCTTGAATGATAGTCGTGAGCATGATCTCCTATCCATCTTGTGAGAGGAATTTTATTTTCCAATTCTTTTGCTTACCCATTCAAGTATGCCTCGGAATTCTCTTACCTTAGACCTACCAACAAGAGATGGCAAGCCCAAGCATATCTCCATGTTGGAAAAATCTCTTAATCCAGCAACCTGTTTTTATATAATTCCTTGCTAGTTGCTTAAAGCTGTTCTCTTAATTCTCTTACCTTAAAGCTGTCTTCTCTCTATTGAGTTTTTGTCTAGATGTTTGTTCATATCCATAGAGAATTTGGCTTAATCCTATCCATGCCCTCATATTTGCTTGGCAAAAAAAAAAAAAACTATCATCTGCAGAGAACACACGGTTCATTCTTACTTTCCCTCTAGCCAATGGAACCCCTAAAATCGTGCCACTCATTTGTGCCACTTGAAGTTGCGTAGTTAAGGCCTCAACACAAATTATGAAAAGAAAAGGAGGTACAGGGTATCTTTGTCTTAAACCTCTTGAAAACTTGAACACTTCTTGAGGAACCCCATTAAGCAAAATGGAGAATGAAGAGGACCTAATGCATATTTGAATCAAATATGCCCATCTTACATCAAACCCCATTTTCAGCATGGTTTGTTGTAGAAATCTCCACTCTATCCTATTATAAGTTTTATTCATATCCAATTTTAATGTCATGTATCCTTTTTGTCCATGCATCATTGTTCTTATGGTGTGAAGTGTTTCTTATGCGGCTAAGATGTTATCATAAACGAGTTTCCCTTGGACAAAGGACACTGGTTTTGTGAAAAAACTGACGGAATAATCTTCTTAAATCTATTAGCCAACACTTTTGTGATAATCTTCTATAATACATTACAAAAACTTATGTGTCAATAGTCTGTAATGTTTTGTGGACTAAAGTGCTTTGGAATCATCACTAGGTCTGTGAAATTGATGGCTGCCATCTCTTGTTCAGAATTTTGAAAAGTTAATATTGCTTGACATACCTCTTCTCCCACCACATGCCAATACTTCTAGAAAAAATAGTCCTGATACCCATCTTGACCAAAAGCTTTTTATGGACCCATTTGAAATACAACATTATTGATCTTTTCTTTGTTGAAAGGTAAGAGCAACTCATCATTCATAGACTGAGTGACTATTTTGGAGGTTGCATTAAGGAAGGCCTCTATATTGCAAGGCTAAGAGGTTGTAAACAAACCTCTATAGTAATCAATGAAGGCCTTTCCTATTAAGCTAGGATTTGAAAAAAATAACCCATTCTCATCTTTAACATGCTTAATTGTGTTTCTTTTCTTTTTCTGATTGGCACACATATGATAGTATCTGGTATTTCGATCCCCTTGTTGTAACCATGTGACTTTTGCTCTTTGTTTCCATGTTAAACGATCATTTTCAAGCATTCTTTCAATTTTCAGTTGCAAATGTTTGACTTGATTCATATTATCTATTATTTTTGACTGATGTAATTCATGTAGTTTTTGCATTTTCTGTGTCTATCTCCCTTTTAATCATAGTTCTTTTTGTGGCTCCACTTCTTTTACTCCTGCATGCATGTAGCCAACTTATGTTGTATTGTTCCTAATCCTTCTATATAAGTCCCCTCTTACTGCCATACTTTAGAAATTATTTCTTCATAGTTTGAGTAAGTTGATCACCTATCCTGATTTCTGCTCACATGATTGTTTTTCATTGCCATATCTTGTTGCATGTGTAAAGATATCAAAATAGGACTATGGTTAGATATAGATGTTGCCAACATTTGAACTTCACCATCCCCAAATTTGTGTTGCATGTGTAGGATATCAGAATAGGACTATCGTCAGATGTAGATGTTGCCAACACTTGAACTTCACTATTCCCAAATTCTTCACACATTCAGAAGTTCTTATGACTCTGCCGAATTTTTTCTTTGTGAAAGAGTAATCTGATTTGTCATTAGCCCATGTATAATTGCCATTTTAAAAACCCAAATCACTAAGTCTGCAATCTGTAAGTAGATTTTCGAACCCTTCCACTTACTTTGCATCTCTTCTAGCACCCTCCATACTTCTCACTTTGATATAGGATTTCATTGAAATCTCTTATACAAAGCCACCACTTAAGATTTTGCATTTTTAGATGTCTCAACAAACTCTAGACATTATGTTACATGTCTCTTTTCTGTTTCAAGGTCACCATAGAAGCATGTTAGCATCCATGAGAAGCACTTTCGATCAATCCATGCATATATAATGTGTTTGTCTTAAGTGTGAATTCTAAGCCTAGTCTTATCATCCCATAACACAGCCAAACTTCCACTTTTACATACTCCTTTCATAGACAATAAGCAATTAAAACCCAAACAACTTCTAATAGTTTCCATCTAATACTTTTGTATCTTTGTTTCTATAAGAAACAAGATGCTAGGCTTGTGGATGTTAACCAAGTGCTAAGATCTCTAATTGTCTGAGGGTTGTCTAGCCCTCGGCAATTCCAACTTAGCAGTCTCATTGTTTCTAGCGGGGCTGATTAACAACCTCTGTCAATACATTCATACCAGTTGCCATAACCTGTTTTTTGCCTTTAGCCCCTTGATTATTCTCTAAAGCAAAGAGAATGTTTTCATCCCTAATCTTTCTTTTTCAAGTAGCATAATGACTGACAACCATCACATCTTCACTAATATGTCCCCTTGCCTTTCTCTTCCACTTGTTAACACTTATCTTAGATACTTGCTATGATATACTCTCATCTAGTTGATCTTTTAAAGTCTCAAGCCTGACTTCATTTGTTTAAATTATCATAGTAATAGGGCTGTAAACGAATCGAATCGAGTCGAATTCAAATAAGAGTACTCGAGCTTGATTAACTTGTTTACTCACTTGAAATTGCTTGAACTCGAATAAAACTCGAATATCTTGCTCGAACTCAGTTTGTTAATTATTAATGTTGTTTGAATTCGACTCGAGCTTGAGCTACTCGAGTTCGATCTCGATTTTTTATTTTAAACTTTCTAATCTTATCTTTTGATTAATAAAAAAATTCTAAATTTTACAAAAAAAAAAAAAAAACAACTCAAACCAATTAACTATTCAACCAAATAATTTTGATTCAAAGTTCTTCTGGTATAACTTTTTTTTATAAAAATAACTTATGGTTATAAATTAAAAGAATAATACACAAAATAAATGTAATAAACTAAACTATTTAATATACATAGATGATACAATAATAAATAGTTGAAGTTGTATGATATATTATTATACAAATTATCTTATACATTTTTTGGGAACATAACATTTCTGTATTAAATAAGATTAACTATAAATAAATTAATAACATATAATTAAGTAATTAAAATATAACTAACATGTAATATATATATATATATATATATATGTACTACTTACATATATAAAACATATTATGAGCTTCCAAACAAGTTTAAACGAGTCAAGCCGAGCTTAAACAAGTTTTGTTCACGAGTTTAAACCAAGTCGAGCCGAGTTTATATGAGTTTTGCTCGTTGGTATTCGAACTTATATTAGTATTTATGAACATCTCATATATGAAATAAATCGAGTTTGAACAGAGTATATATGAGCCGAGTTCGAGTTGTTCACAAGCTACTCTATTAATTTGTAATTCTACATAACATGTATTGAATATGAAGTAGGTTCCCTTAGGGTATTGTTTTGTATGCCTTTGTCCATTGTTAACAAAGGCATATAATTAGAATTATTAAGCTTACTAGCACATTCATTGTCTTAGACATCTGGATTGTTTATATTTTTCCTCACCAATTGTCCTCCTACTTTATCCAAATATTCTGTTTCTTTAATACTGATCTTTCCCAAAATTTTCTACCCTTCAAACCCATACTTGGCTATGTTACTCATCTGTTTTCCTGAACGGCTTCCGTAACTAGAATTGGTTCTTGAACTAATTTGACTTGGACCTAAGGTAGTGGCTCTCAACCATGATCTATACTGAGTGGTACTTGTTTCTCTATATAAACCTGAATTATTAGTCTTAGCAGCGCAGCCACTCGTAGCATGCATAATGGCCCCACAATTAAAACAGAACTTAGTTAGTCTTTAATATTTGAATTGGGCAAAACTTCTTTGACCTACCAATTCCACTACCTTTCCTCTAGCTAATGGTTTTAGGAAGTCAACTTCAATTAGAACCCTTAGCCATTTCTCTCAACAGTCTTCAATGTAATCAACATCCACCTGTAGGACTGTACCAATAGTAGATGTAATTCTGGTTCCTACCTCCTTATTCATGCATCCCAAAGATATATTGTGTAATTGAACTCACAAATTAGTATGAGTAAAACAAAGTTAGTAGGTTGAGTGAAACCCTCAAATCTCTTTAAAAAGATCAAATTCATATGAAATATTCAAGGTTGGCCATCCCATATCCTACTTAATTCAGCTTCTAATTATAAGTCAAAGATATAGAGGTTCTTTCATATCTCAATTATTTATGTTCCAACACAGAATTTCCAAACCTTGGACATGGTATTCTTGAAAGCCTCTCGGCTAATCCTTTTATCTATTATTAATTTACCTACTAGATAGAGTTTATCTCTTTTCATGGTGTCTTTGATATCTTTTCATGTAATCACAATTTCATCATTTTCTTCCTTTGTTAGTGAAAATTTATTCCATAAGTTTGCTAGAACATCAACCATCTTTCCCTCGGTCTTAAAAACTTGTTCTTATCTAAACCCTATCTCAAAAAATTGTTAATTGCCTTCCACTGCATGCCTTTGGCAACAAACCTTCCACCAAAGTGAAGGAAACTTTTCCACCCCGCTAGAGACCTCTAGAGTTGAGCGGAAATTAAAAAAAATACTTTAAATCTTAAAGAGAGATCCAAGCAGGAAGAGTAGTATTTTTTTTTATACGAACGCGTTCAACATAAGACAAACATAATAAGTTCAGCCTTTGGGAAAAGAAAAACTATTCTCTCTTCTTGAGATGAGTTTTCTCTCTACTGTTAGTAGTCTCATCCTCATCTATTATCCTACCAACCTAATACTTCTAACATTTCTCATCGATATCTCAACAACCACCATTTAACCTCGACCCTCCATCACCTTTTTGACTTTACCACCTTGTACCCTTTTCTCCCTCCAATTGCCATCACCCTTCCCATACCAACCTTATTTACTTTCCACAAAAAGCTTTGTTTTCTTTAGGTCTATTGTTTTTCGGTACTTTTCACTTTTAGACCCACCAACTTTAACAATGTCAAAGGAATCTTCAAGTATAGATTCGCTGGTACAATAGAGAAAAACACTGTCTTGAGATGATCTCATTTTGGAACCTTCTCCAGCAGTTGCTTCTATAACAAAGGACAATATGCTAGTGGGTAAGCTAATCTCTTCTAAAGCTCTGAATATATATGTTATGCATGCTACCATAAGAGCCGCTTGGAGCTTTGTTGAAGATTTAGCCGTAGAGGATATCGATCAGAATGCATATTTGTTTTCCTTCCCCTCCTGTATGGATAAGGATAGAATTTTCCATAATTGACCTTAGAATTTCAGAGGATATCATATGATCCAACAATGGACGCCAAATCTTAGTCTACATGAGGTTGATTTAGTCCATTTGGCCTACTAGGTTCAATTTTTCAGCCTCCCCTTTAAGCTAATGATAGAAAAAAATGCTACTGACATTGGGAAAGTCCTTGATAACCTTTTGGAGATTGAAGAAACCCACCTTCCCAGCAACAACATCACGTAATTCCTCTAGATCCGAGTGGAAATAAACACTGAGCAACCTCTCACTGATGGTTTTATCCTTCCTTGCATCAGCATGAGTCCTGCCATTATATCCTATAAATATGAACGATTTTCTGACTTTTGCTTCAGATATGGACGTCTAGGTCACCTACACCATGCTTGCCATCTCTTCCTTGGAGTCAAGAAACCCTCAAATTTGGACACTGGCTTCGCACATAGGGCCTTGATATCTAATGTAGCAATTGGCATGAAGTCCAATCAAGAGCAACCACTCAGTCGTAACATCATCTGAGCACCATTTTCCCATACTGAATCAATTCCTCCCACCAATAAGAATCAAAGATACTCTGATCCCTTTTTCGACTCTTCAAGCACTAGTTGTTGTCAAAGGAAAATCCCCACTTGTTGATTGCTTAGGGAAGGAAAAGCTAAACTCATCCATACTCCAAAAGGCATTAAAAAAGAATACAACATTAGTTCTCTTTTTTCTGGGTTTCTGAATCAGGATCCCCAAGCCAAAAAGAAGGTATTGTTACAGCTCATGAGGGTTTTCAAAGCAAAGACTCGATCTTCTCCTTATGGCCACATGTGGCGCTGATCCAATGAAGCAGGCACTACCACTCTCCATCATTGATAGCAATCATCTGATTAGCTTTAACATCACTTCATTATTTAATTGTTGTCCCCATTTTAGCAACCAAGCTACCCCAACACCAACAAATTCACCCCTCATTCGAGATTGAACGACATTCCCAATCTTGTTTAGAACCAACTATTTTCGGAAGGCCCCTTTAATGTTTTGAAGCCTGACAAGCCCATTATCCCCAAACCCTACACACTTCCTCTTGACCCAACTAATATAAGCCCAAGCATGACTCAATCTTTAGTGGACCAAACTAATGGATTGGACCCATTTTTTAATCAACTTTTAGAAAACATCAAGAATGCCGCCAGATCATCCAATAACCCAAGGCCCGCACACAACCTCTCCTTCCTAGTAACCAAAACAGGTCGCGGGTGTTTAACCTTCCAGTCACTCCACTAGGCTTCAATTCATGGCCCATATGAACCCCATTATACTCCATTGATTCAACCTGCATCCCTTAACATTGCCATCTTTCCAATAGAAGCACAAAAAATGACTCAACTAGATTCTTCATCTTGAATTGAAATCCCTCACTTATTGGAGACACTGAAAAAGAGAAAAGCTCAGCTTGAGGAGAATCTCGACCAAGGATCCCCACAAAAATAGTGTTTTACTAATCCTTCTCTAGTGTTTGAAGATGTAAGAACTCACAACAATGAAAGGCTCAATACTCACATGCAGCAATCATGGCATGAACCCAAGAGCTCCAAGGAGAAACAGTGGCCACATAAGGGCAAAACAACCAGAAAATCCACCAAGAGGCAACTAGTTGAAGTTTGCTATGCTCCCTACCAGATTCAAGAAATTTATGGCTCTGGTAATAAAGTTCAGCCCAGGCTATGAATCTATTTCCCTTACATTCAATGGCTGAGGCAACAGAGCCTACACGGTCCCTTAATGAGCCATGAGGTTGCTCTCCTAAAATTGTCGAGATATTGCCTAACCTCATGCGATTAGATTTTTGAGGGCAATCATCAAGACTCATAACCCTGACTTTTTATTTGAAACTTTATTATTTATGAAAGAAACTGGTGCTATTGTAGATAGACTAAGTTTTAACTCTTTTGTGAATATTCCACCCCCAGAGAAATTGGGTGGATTATTGCTTTTGTACAGCCCTGGTTTAGACTTTGATGTTGTGCTTATGTCTAGTACCATATTATCTAGTTTAGTATACTCGGATCCTTCCCACTTACTCTGGCTCCTCTTACTTGTTTATTGCCTTGCCCCTTTTAGTAAAAAGTAAACCTTTTGAGATAATCTCATGAAAATCATTGATGCTTACCTAGGTCCTTCACTTGCCATAGGAGATCTTAACATTGTTATTTTCCAAAATGAAAAAATAGGAGGTAAATTTGTTGCCCATTCCTCAAACCTTAGAGGTCTTCATCTTTCAAACCGTAAAGGTCTTAGTCTTTTCATGGAAAGAAAAGGTTTTGTTGACTTAGGAACAAATGGTCCTCATTTCACTTGGTGTAACAATAGACAAGGACACAATCTGATTCGCAAAAGACTTGATAAGGGTTTGGCAAACATCCAATGGTTTAATCTCTTTCCCCAAGCTTCCATTGCCACTCTCACTAGAGTAATGTCTGACCATGTTCCCATCCTCCTTAATACTTCCAACCTGAGTAATACCACTAAATCGTTCAAATTTGAAGAATTCTGGATTTGGGACACATCCAGCGTTGACGTAATCTGACAAGCCTGCCACTCCTTTTATGAAAGTTCTCCCCCCTTTATCCTATCAAGAAACTCAAAACAACGAAAAAAGTTTTGAAGATTTGGAATGCTCAATCTTTTGGTCACATTCAATCCAATCTTCCAACTCTCACCTCAAAGCTTCATTATTTTCAATCTCAGGATATTCCCTATCCCAACCTTCTGGAATCTAATATCCAAGAAAACATCAATAAACTCCTCATTCAGGAAGAATCTCTTTAGAGGCAAAAATCTCAAATTTCCTAGCTTACCACTCTAGATCTTAATACTAAATTCTTTTATGCCTCCACAATTCGATGAAGACATAACTTGAATTTCTTAAGACTGGGCATAATAATTGGTTGTTGGATCCTAATGCCATCATCTCCATTATCCAAGATCACTTCAAACAAATTTTCACAACTTCAAATCTTCCTATCTCGGACAACCTTGATAGCTTGTTTACCATTAAGCTTTCAGCCTAAGATAACGAATCTCTTTATTCCACCCCAACTGAAGAGGATATCACTCTTATTATGTGGCAACTCCCCTCAACCAAAGCACCTAGACCCAATGGTTTTATTGGCCTCTTTTACAAATCATACTAGGACATAATTAGGTGAATCTCATTGCCGTTGTTCAAAATCTTTTCATCAGTGGAAAGCTTTTAAAGGAGATGAACCATACCAATCTTATCCTCATTCCCATAGTTGATAATCCAAATGTGTGTTACAAAATCATCGCCAAAATCTTCAATGATCACCTCAAATATGTCCTACCTCACATTATCTCCCCTTGCCAACTAGCTTTCATTCATGGGAGATTCATTCAAGATAATACCATCTTAGCTTAAGAGATTTTTCACCACATGAAGAAAGGAATAGGTTTTTTAGGTCAAATGGCTATCAAAATTGACATGACAAAAACTTTTGACTCCATGGAATGGCTTTTTCTTCTTTCTGTTCGACAACATGCTGACTTCAATGCCAAATAGATCGATCGGATTAAAGAATGTATAACCATTATCTCATACTCAATAGTGCTCAATGGTTCTCCAAATGGATTTTTCCATCCATCCAGAGGGCGTAGACAATGTGAATCTTTTCAACTCTACCCTCATCTCAAAATGTGCGTGATTTTTTTTATTAATGGATCCAACAACCTTTGGAAAGATATTTTGAAAAAAAAAAGTACCTTTCCTCTACCTCTTTTGGCAATGTCATACCGAAATATACTGATTCTGGAAATCCATTCTCAAACAAAGAAATATTCTCAATTCCAGCTACTACTTCTAGATTAGCAATGGTATCACAAAAAAATTTGGAATGCTCCATGACTTTCCACCATTCAGTCCCTCAGACCTCAACTTAACCCTTAATCCCCCCCTTATTGATACCACCTCTACTGTATCTGTACTTTTTCTGGAAGAGCCTAGAAGATGAAATTCCATACTCCTCAACGCTCTTTTCTCTAAAAGTACAGTGAGGGAGATCCAAAAAATTTCCTTAGCAACTCATAACCATCACTCCATCCCTGAGAAGGTGAAATGCCTCCACCATTCTTCGGGGATCTTCTCTGTCAAATCTTCCTACAAAGCTCTCACTCAAGCCTAAAATTGCCGTAACTTGTCCTCCAACCCCACTCATTAGAAAAGCCATTGGGAATTAAAACTGTAGGATAGGCTAAAACTCTTTTTTTTTGGTAAATTTCCAACGACACCCTTCCCGCAAAGTCTCAACTTCAAAAAATCTTCCCCCTGGAGGAAGATCAAACCCATTGTCCCATCTGCCACACTGAACCTAAGAGCCTTCAACACCTTTTCCTCATCTGTCTTTATTAAAAAAATGTGTGGAGGAAGTCTAATTGGCCTATTGACATCTCTTATATTTGCCAGATACCCTATCACAACCTAGGTCAACAATATCATCAATCCTTGTACCAACTTTAAAATCCTTGATTCAGAGCACCACAGTTTTCAACTTTTTGCAATCATAGTCATGGATTCCATTTGGTTCACTTGGAACAAACTCATACATGACCAAATCCAAAGCACGCCCACCACATTTGTTTCCACTGTCAAGAAAGGATTTCAAGAACACAAGAGTACTTGGTTGATCATTATGAACCCGCAAAATGAACTTGAAGCCCCACAACAAGATCATTATAAAGACAAGACCCTTTCCTTTGACGTGCTAGTACGAGATAAAGACAGTTTCATGTCATCCATCTGTAGAGATTTTCATGGAGAAACTATTTTTGCAAAGACTAGTTTCATCCAGAGTATCCAACCAAACACGGGCAAAGCTTCAAAGTCTTGATGGTACTCTAAGAGGCACAATACCGAAAATTAGAGCACACCATCTTGGAAAGAGATTCCAATGTGGTCATCCAAGCCATTACACATTCCTCATCTAACCAAGACTAGATCCTGGACCCCATCATTAGTGACATCAAAAAGCTCTTGCAAACATTTAAGTCTTGGAAAACGAGGAAAATTCATTAATCCAACAATCGATGTACGCACGACTTAACACAATGAATAACAGAAACACAAGCACTTCAAAATATCTCTTTAATCCAAATTCCCCCATATCTTTTACAATTTCATAATAGGAAAGACCCACATTGTTAATTTTTAATCATGTACTTTACATTTGAAAAAACAAATGTTTTGCCTTCGAAAATTTGTGGTGAGTTACTGAGTTTGAAAGCATGGGCAATCGATAAGCTGAATTTCCTTAGTAGTCCAGACTTTGGGCTTCTCCTATCGGTAGAATTATGGCTCAAAATGGAAGGGAATAATCAGCCCAAATATTAAAACATATTAGCCTAACTAGCATGTGTTTTATTGACCACTACATAAAAAATACAAACGAAGCGAGAAAATGCTTATTCTTTAATTTATGAAGTTCAACATAGCACTTAAAGTTCTGAATAGTTTTAGTCTTTTTAGAATATTTGGTAAATATAGAGAGCTTTTAATAATTAACCAAGATACCTATAAATCTCATTTTAGCATGGGAAAAAAACAAATTTTGATTTTTCTCTTTTAATTCCTGAGTCTTTTAACTTGCATATCAATGTGAAAATACACCGTTCGCACTACTAATATGATATAATTTGATTTATAAAAAAAAAAAAAATTCCATATAGCCCCCAAATTATCGGTCACTGGCTCATAAGTCATGTATATATATATATATATATATATATATTTCATCGTGAACTAAACCACATTTTAAATTAGCTTGTTAAGTTCTTACTCTTATAAACTGTTAAGAAGATGAAGAGAGACAGATTTGGACTGAATATTCTTGCACTTGTTTTTTTGGGAGTTATATTTTTACATTGAGAGAAAGACTAAATAAATAAATACAAGAGTAAGCTATCTATGATAACTAAGTTATGTATGGTAAATCTGTACAATTACAAATAAATGTCTAATTCCTAAAATTATGTTGAGAAAAATATGGAATGGATATGTACTGAAATTGTGGGATTTGATTTTGTCAATACGCCCACTCAAGTTGGTGCATGGAGATCCGCAATGCCCAACTTGTGGAGAAAATGGTGAAAGAGTTCATTGCCTAATGCTTTGGTGAAAATATCGACAACTTGCTCATGAGAGGATGTGTGTATTGCAGTGAGAAGTCCAAACTGAATTTTGTCGTGAATGATGTGGCAGTCAATCTCGATGTGTTTGGTTCGCTCATGAAATACATGATTGTGAGCAATGTGAAGAGCAGACTGGTTGTCACAATAGAGACTCATAGGATCGAAGTGAGGAACGCTGAGGTCGGTGAGAAGCTGTTTCAACCAAGTGAGCTTGCAGGTAGTAATTGCCATGGCACGGTATTCAACTTTAGCAGATGATTGGCCTATTGTGGTTTGTTTCTTTGTACACTTGGAGACATGACTAGTGCCAAGTTGAATGAAGTAGCCAGTGGTGGAGCACCTAGTAGTGGGGCAACTTGCCTAATCGGAATTTGTGTAAACAGTGACACGGAGAGTGGTGGAGGAAGAGAAGAAAATACTCGTGTCTGCCACCTACGCAAATGGAGGAATGCATTGTTAACATCAAGTTGGTGAATGATCCATTGCCGAGAGGCAGCAATAGCCAATAAGTAGCGAACTGTGGTCATCTTGACAATTGGAGCAAAGGTCTCGTGGTAGTCAAGACCTTCAACTTGAGTATAGCCTTTGGCGACTAGGCGGGCTTTGCATCTTTCAATTGAGTCATTGGCGTGAAATCTGGTTTTGAATACCCATTTGCAACCGATGGGCTTATTGCCAGGAGGAAGGGGCTCGAGTATTCAAGTGGAATTGGCTTCAAGAGCATTAAGTTCAGCAATCATGGCATCTCGCCAATGTGCATGTTGAATGGTAGAGGAATAAGATGAAGGATCAGTAGAAATAGTAAAATCATTTAAAAAAAATAAGGTGAGAAGGTGATAAATGAGAGTAAGATAGGGAAGCAGATAAGGGATGAACAATGCTACCTGAGGTCAATGCAGCAGATGATGATGCAGTGGTCTCGGTATATATGGTCGGGCAGATATAGTCCTGAAGGTAAGTAGGTTGAGTAGTGGTATGACGAGGACGAGTCAAAGGGTGAGAGGGAAAGGGAGGGGGAGGGGGAGAGGACGGTGGGGAAGAATGAGGGGAAGGTTCGAAAGTAGTAGTATATGGTGGCATAATGGGGTCGAGTACAGGAAGAGGTAATATAGGAAGGGGCAGGGAAGGTGGATGAGATATGGATTGGAAAGGAAACTGATGCTCATGAAATGTGACGTCACGAGAATAAAAAATGGTCTAAGTATCTAGGTCGTAGAGTTTGTAGGCTTTATGGGTGCTAGGATACCCGAGAAAAATGCACTTGGATACACGATTAGAGAATTTGTCACGGGAGGCAGAGAGAGTTTGTGCATAACAAAGACAACCAAACAAGCAGAGGTGATCATAGTTTGGTGGGATATTGAAGAGGAGTTCAAAATGAGATTTATTTTGGAGAATACGACTGGGCTTGCAGTTAATAAGGTAGGTAGCGGTGCAGATGCACTCACCCCAAAATTATAGGGGTAAGTGGGCTTGAAAGCAAAGACTACGAGCGATATTCAGAAGGTGCCTGTGTTTACATTCCGCAACACTGTTTTGTTATGGAGTTTCAACATAGGTATGCTCATGAATAATGCCATGATCATGGAGATAATCTTGAAATTTATGAGAGAGGAATTCTTATCCATTGTCGGTTCGAATAAATTTGATAGTGGTGTTGAATTGATTTTTTATGAGTGCAAAAAAATGCTTGAGATGAGTATATGCTTCGAATTTATAGTGCATGAGATAAATCCAAGTGATACAAGAATAATCATCAACAATGGTAAGAAAATAATGAGCACCATAGAGAGAGGGAGTATGATAGCCGTCAAATATGTCACAAAAAATTCTAATAAAAATTGTAGTACTTTTATTAGCATGAAGGGGAAAATATAGTCTAGTGTGCTTAGAGCGAGTACAAACATCATAATCAAGATAACACAAGAATTATTGAAAAAATTGGGAATAACTAAACGAGATGGATGGCTTAAGCGTTGATGATAGTCTGAGTAGAGAGGGCAATAGTGGGTGGTGATCGGTAAACATAAAGTCCATTGCAAAGTTCACTCGCTCCAATTAGCCTCTTCGAGCACAGGTCCTGAAATAAAATAGTGGAAGGAGAGAAAGAAACAATGTAAGAATTAGTATTTGTGAGTTTAAGGGCAGAAAGGAGATTAAAAAGGGAATTAGGGACAAAAAGGACATTATGTAAAGTGATATTCTCGACAATTTTACAAGTGCCGATGCCTTCAATTTGGGTTAGGGCACCGTTGGGTAGAGTAATGTGTGGGTGAGAAGAGGGGGAAACCAGAGAGGAGAAGAGTTCTCAATTGTGGCAAAGGTGATCGGTGGCTCCACTATCCACCACCCAATCATGGTGGCCATTGAAAAGAGGGGTTGAAAGAACATTACCAATGAAGTTTATTATGGGTTGGGTCGGGTTGAGCAAGTCGAGTAGGCATTGATAGAGATCTGGTGTCAAACCCGGGATGGGAGATAAAGTGCCGACTTGGTGAGCCATCAGCGGCAAGGAGGGAGGAAGTTTGTCGAGGATGGAGGTCTGAGGAGGTTGTTGCCTGCCTCGGGGCTTGCGATCTGCAGGGTACCCGATTACTCTCCAACAACGGTCATGGGTATGACCATTCTTGCCACATTCGGTGCAGTGCAGAGGGGGTTTGGTGCCACCTCTGGACTGAATAGAAAAGGCTTGGATTTTCGTTGTTGATGCCGGCCTGATGTGGAGAAGACGTTGTTGTTCCTCCTGAAATAGAATGGAAAAAATCTTTGTGATGGGGGGAAGGGTTTTCATGGCTAAAATTTGGGTTCTGAGTTGGGAGAAGGAATCATTGAGTCCAAGTAAAAATTGGTAGACTCTCTCATCTTCGGCTTGTTGCTATAATTCTTTGAGATCATTGATTTTTTGTAAATAGCTGAGTTCATCCCAAATTTACTTGATTTGGTTGTAATAATCATGGATAGAATGATTATATTGTTGTAGGGATGATAACTCACGTTTGAGGTGATAAATTCTGGCATTGTTGCCATGGGAGAATTGGAACTAGAGATCAAGCCAAACTTCATGTGGATTGGTATGAAATTCAAGGGAATTTGCGAGAGTGGGATTAATGGAATTCAACAGCCAAGTAAGGACCATATCTTTTGTTTGATTCCATTGTTGGTAGTCCGGAGATGTAGGTTCGGGTGGGGAAAGAGTGCCATCAACAAACGCGAATTTGTTTTTGGCAATAAGAGCACGGTTCATGGCTTTTTGCTATTTGGGAAATTGTCACCGGTGAGTAAGCCGGAAACAAGGATGGGACTTGGGGAGTCAAAGGAGTGAAGTAGATATGGGGACTGGGAGGGAGTGGGCATTGAGGAGGAGGAAGAAGCCATGAAGAAAATTGAGGAAGGATCAATTTAGGCTCGATACCATGTTAAGAAGATGAAGAGAGACGAGATTTGGACTGAATATTCTTGAACTTGTATTTCTGGGAGTTATATTTTTACATTGAGAGAAAAACTAAATAAATAGATACAAGAGTAAGCTATTTATGGTAACTAAGCTATCTATGGTAAATCTATACAATTACAAATAAATGTCTAATTCCTAAAATTATGTTGAGGAAAATACGGAATGAATATATGCTGAAATTGTGGGATTTTATTCTGTCAATATAGATATTTTGGATAAGCGTCTTATTAATTACTTGCTAAGGATAATTCTAGGAAAATCATAAACACAAACTATGACAGTGGACGTCTCTCAAAGTAGCTTTAAACGTAGTGACACAGATGTCCAAATGGAAAATGTTGCCAACGCAATCTTCCATGTTTATTATGGAGAGTTTAATGAGGATGTAGTCCATACCATAAATGTTTCCAACAGTCTACTCAGTGCCAAAGTGCTTTAAATTCATAATTATCCGAGACTAATTCTTACAAAGACAATGTTGGCTTAATTCCATAGCTATTTGTTCCTTTTTGATCTTAGGTAGGAACTCAAAAACGATATTTGTTTGTTTGTTTGTTAAATTTTTTTCTCATATTGAGTACTACGTACAATACGATGATGATCTTTCTGTCTTTGTATATAAATATACTAATGACGAGTGCGGATTTGGGTGTTGTTTGTTGTCTAATTCGTAGGTGGTTTAAGTTGTTGGAAGAAATGGAGAGTTGGAGCTGTAGCTGTGACAAAAGAGTTGCTCCCGTTGGAGCTGATGATGAGCCGAAGAACAAGATGCAGCACGTCCTGCCTCGGCCCCCGATTCACCCCCCGGCCACGGCCTCTCAAAGTCTTCGTGACCGAGACGCGGCCAAGCTGATTACTGACCCCAAGAAACTCAGAAGGTTTATCATCATCAGTTTATTCCTGCTGATCTCTAAACCACGTATAATCATTTTCCAAAGATACATACTTCCTTTGATTTGACAAAAAAATATGGGATAACAAGCTGAAACTAATTGACCCAACATGAATCATGGCCTGCGATTTGGATACAGATGTGAGATGAAATCATCTCATCTCATTGCACTATCTAAATAAGTTTTTTAATTTAATTCCCATCGATTTTCATTCCAGAACTGCCAAGTATAAATCAAATTTTATTAATATTTTATATTTCTCAATATTTGACAATTAAAATGATACGTTGCCAATAATTTAATTTGCGTCGGGAATAATATTTTTTTTGAATAATTATTTCTGATAGTATATATTTAAAATAAATTTATTAAATGACATGATTATATAACTATATATTAAAGGCCTTAATCATACTGAAACAGTACCCCTGTTTGGGTGCATGCATTATATATACATGAGCACATGAGTTGCATGTATATTCTGAATATATATATATATATATATTATACGCTTTCTCGATATTGGTTCGTAGGGTTCTGGCAAGCAGACAATACTCTCAGAAATATCGACTGAAGCAGATCCAATATATGATGGAACTAGAAACGGAAGTGAAAGCTCTACAGGTAATTTCTATATAACTAACGCTACGTATAGTTATGAATAGTTATAAAGTGCATAAATATTATATAATTATTTTGAAAAAGAGGAAATCTTGCATATATTTTACTCACTTTCTTCAAAATAATTACATAATATTTACACAATTCACGATTATAAATATAATTTTCTTTTTATATATCGACCTAACTAGTTAGCTAGCAGCATATAATATGATCGTTTTTATTTCTTGTTTCGTGTATGTCTATACAAATATGTATATGTAGGCCGAAGTGGCGATCAACGGGCCGAGAATTAAGTATACTGATTGTCAAAACACGCTGCTGAGAGTAGAAAACAATTCAATGAGGCAAAAGCTTTCCAAGTTTTCCGCCGAACTTATGTTCAAAGAAGGTATTCCTTCATTCTCACTCTCTTTCCATGCATATCCATCTCCTCTTTCTCAGTCTGAAATATCAAATAATATAAATTGCAGCTGAATTCGAAGAACTGACGAATGAAAGAGACATGCTGAAGCAGTTGTTTGAGAGTTATCAAAAGCATCAACAATTAGTACCAGAGACGTTGTTCAGATCAAGCTCTGGGAATTATCAGTTTCGAAATATGGGATTGAACCAAGAAGTACCTGAGGAGATTGATGATGATTTTTTGAGAAATGGGATGCCACAGATGATGAACCAGAACCTGAACCTGAACCTAAATGAGAATCAGAACAAGAACTCGAACCAACATGGGAATTCAGAATTTATGGAGTACCTGAACTCTCTGAGCCTTGACCCCTCCTACAACTTCCTGTGAACGTCCTCGTACTATTGGCTGTCCCGGGATGTTATCTAGATTTATACCATCTGTTTTAGAATAAAAATTATAAAAATAAAAAACTAGCAGGGACGAAGCAAGAACTAGTTTGAATTTTAGAGCACCGAGATCAATTAGGCTGCACTATGTTTTTGTGGGCCAAGATTAATATTTAGAAAAGAAAAATGGGAAACGTATCCAAGTTAATTTATCTAAACAATTTTTGGTGGTTGAAAGCACCATATATGTTTGTGTTACCAATTTGTGTGTTCCATCATTACTGATCATTCAAATGTCGGACTCTAGTCTTACTTCTTCTCATATTTCAATAGAGTGCTAATTTTATTTTTAAAAAATTATAAAAATTGTTAGGAGTTTAAGAAAATAAATAGAAGAAATACCTTAAGGATAAAAACGTATATATATAAGAATGGTAATTCTACATACAGTCCAAAAACTAGACTCTTTTGCAGTCCAACTAATAAACAAACAAAAAGGTCTTAATTCTAAAATAAAATTGATCAAAATTTCCTTATTTACAAATAATAAATTCTAAAAATCTGAAAAGTTTATTTCATTTACTCATAAAACTAGAGCGTTTCAATAAGGACTGCAATGTAGTTTATCAAATATGGACTGTAAAAAGAATTATTCGAAAATAAAAAACAGGAAACATATGCAAGTTAATTTGTCTAAACAATTTTTTGTGGTTGAAAGCACAACATATATTTGTATTACTAATTTATGTGTTCCATCAATATTACTCATTCAAAGGTTGTACAATGGTACTTTTTCTCATACTTCTATAGAATTATAAATTAAAAATGTTAAGAGTTTATGAAAATAAACATAGTAAAAGGGATACCTTAAAGATAATCTATGTAGTTGTTCCACAAGTGAATCCACTACTCAAACCTCTGATTTCACCTTCACCTAGTGTGTGAGTGTGCTACGTAGATAAATCTAGAGACACACCCAATATGCCCACATCCTAGGCGTTAACACTCACAGAACAATATTTAGAGATTGAGAGGAAAATAATCAAATGTATCTATCAAGGATGGAGGACTTGTTATAAATTAGTCCTCAAATGGGAATCGCTGGCTGGCCTTAAAAGCCAGCCAACATTAATGGCCTAACTCCAGGCATAACGCTTGGAGTAATGCCAGGCGTTATGCCTAGCATTCCTATAAGGGAAATTGCAGGGGCACGCCCACTAAGGCGCCCCTGCTTTATTACAAAAAGAAATTTATAAATTGATTACGTGACTTGAAAATGATATAAAAGAAAATTAATTTATAAATTATATATTTTCCATGTTTTTAATAACACCTTTATTTTAACTTGAGGTTGATCTCCAAAGGTAGAACCATCAATTTAAAAGAAATTGCCCACAAGATGTTTGGTGGAAAATTTGACTCACCATGTGAGTCTTTTTTAGAGCCTTTGAATATATACTAGTTATGATTTTAATTACAAGGAATGATAATAAAAAGAGATTTTCTCATAAAACCATAGAAAGAGAATAAAAACATTGCCATGTTAATTGAGGGGCCGTTGGGCAGAGTCCATGGCTTCCATGGTGAAGTCTTCATATATGTTTTTTTTTTATTAGCCGTTGGGTTTGAGGGATTGTTATAGAGAGTAGCTAGCCATTTGGATTGTTTCCTTCTTTAGTTTCAATATAGCTATTTGAGGTGTTTCCTTCTTTAGCATCAATATGCCCCTTTAGACTTTGTCAAGGTAAAAGGGTCGTAGCATGTATAGAGCATGGCATCCTAGAGGCACTGTCACGCCCCGTACCTAGAGAAAGATCACTACCTGACCAATATAAACTTATCTCCAAACATAAATAACATCTTCAGAGATTTTCTAAAGTAAATAAATATTCCTCATTTCCAAATCTATACATAAATATATCCACAAAGTCATAACTAAAATATAACCATAAACAAAAGGTCCACAATCTTACAATAATCTCAACATAATAAGCTAAATACTCTTTTAAGTCTTTCTAACCAAACACATAACAATAACTAATAGATGACAAAAACAGTTCTACTAATTGTTGTTTTCTATCAACTTAGTCTTGCTCACAAGTTCTATTTGAAGTCCTCCACTGAAACTTCCATATCATCTAAAAAAAATTTGAAGATAGGGGATGATTTATTCATAACTCAATAAGCAGAGGACATATACCAGAGTGCGAATATAAGCATTTCCAAAATACAGTATGCAGAGCAAAAATATTCTTTAAAATTACTATGTAGAACAAACACATTTTCAAATGTAACAGAGCCATTATTTTTAAATCATATAAAATACAGAGTACTTTGACATAATAAAACTGAACATCATCATCATATCAAAATAGAGCATTTCACAAAGCAAAAACTATGTTTAACTCCCATGATAGAGTTGTACTAATTTTGGTGCATCTCACAGAGGTGAATATTTCCCTTATTCATTCTTAGAGTCCTGAATGTGCATACAAGAAAGCCTACATAAAACCACTTTGTTTCCAAAGTAGATGCACTCAGAGATAGAGAAGTTGATACCAATCCAAACAGAGTAGAATAGAAACCCAGTAAAGTAGAGATAGAAGTAGATACAAAACACGTATACCATACTAAAGATTTTCAGAGTTATATCAAAATAACACAAAGTTCCAAAATATTTTCATAACATTCTTACAAAAATAAAATAGAGTCAGAGCATCTTTATAAATCAATGCACAAAATTCAGATTCTCAATATCGCTCTTTTTCATATTTCAGAGATATCATAACAAGACAGTGCTCATGTCTACACAATGCATGTCAGAAAATATTTATTTTCCACATAGATTTCATGAATAATGCAAATAACTGACTGAGGTTTGTTTTTTTTCTAAGTTCTCATTTCATTACAAAGCATGCATGATTTTTAGAAAATCAACCTTAGTCTATAATTGATATAAAGTCAAGCATAAAAATCCCGTTTACCTGAACTTTTCAGCTTTTTTCAAAGATTTCCACAATAGTGCCAAATAGAACAATCAATCGTCACCTATCGAATAAATACATAATTTTATAAAATTTTCAGTTGAACACGTAACTCGACATTTAAACCTGAAATGTTAAAAAACAACATATTTTTAGTTCCTCAATATCCACAATTCTCATAACTCTCTCTAATACCTCAAACTCTCAAGTCCAACAATATCCACTTGATAAAATTAGGCCCTATTTATTTTTAGAGATGAGATAAGATGAGGTAAAAGTTAAAAAAAAAAAAAATATTATTGTAAAATATTTTTTTAATATTAGTTTTATTTTAGAATTTGAAAAAGCAATTTTAGAATTTGAAAAAATTGAATTTTTATTATAATTGATATAAAAATTTAAAAAAATATATTATAAGTTTGAGAATAATTTAAAAATTTTAGTTTTGCTTTTCAAAATAAACGGGCCTTAATTTAACTTCAACTCAAACACCTATTTATTTAAGAAAACAAAACAGCAGCCAAGCCCAAACTCAAAAATATTGACTTCATCATAGCTTAACACAACCCACTCAAGATAAAAAGAAGCCGAGTAGATACTAGCCCATATGTCCCAAAGTAATCCTAGTGAAAAATATCATTTTAAAACCTTCATGCATTGCTGTAACATTAAAAGGGGTGAAATTGTAAAATTCCTAAGCTGATCTTCTTCAACAAAACGCAGGATTAAAACCAGAGTTAACTTGCAAGAGGTATACAGAGAACCTAGTTACGCGAGCGATGAGACTCACCGTGGAGGAAGAATTCTCGGCGACGTTGGGCGAGTGGAAGAAGGCTGACCCGACGTCGGAAACACTGAGAAAGAGAGAGATAGATAGTGATAAGATGGTAAAACAGAGGGAGAACACGAGAAGAGAAAATTCCGTGAGAGACACTCACCTAGACAGCAAAGGGGCGACGATAGGTTGGTTGGAAAGCAAAACAGAGACTGGCTTGTTGGACCAAGGTGTTGCAACGTGGGCAACCAAAAGTGAAGTAGTGCAGCAGAGTTACGGAACGAGAATCTCTAAAGGATATTTTGACTCTTCACTCTACAACCATCACTTCAAAATCGATTCCCTTCAGTTTCCAAGAACATGACCAAAACTTCCTCAGATCAGTCATATTGGGCCCTTTACAACAAACTGGTCTCTCACATGAGTGAAGTTCCTAAGTCTCAGCCCACGGACCCAATACTTCAATCTTCCATGTTGGATTGCTTCGAGACATCAAAGCTTGAGCCACTGGATTTCAGCATTTCTCTTCGCCTGAAATAAAATTAAAAAAAAAAAAAAATTCCCCAATTCCAAAGCCCAAGCCCATTTGATCAGCTGACCCACCTACATTGATTTCAAATCTTTATACCTTAGCCCACACTACTTGCAACAATCCACTAGAGATGCCATCATCGACAACTCACTCGGCCTAAGTTAATCCCACTTTAGCCTTCGAGCCCTATACTGAAAGTCTTCTAACCCACTAATTAACCATCGCCTTCAAGCCGAACTCCCACTATATAGGCCCAACCCCATTGGCCATTACCCTTCATCCCTTCATCGTCCCCACCATCTTTGACTTCAGAATCAACCATCTGCTCTGAGCCTTTTTCTGGACCACCACGGTGTTACCCCAATAGAGTCTAATACAAATCCTAGGAAGATGAAAATAGCTCACTCGGAAGTGGAAGTCCGACCAAGAAAATGAGTTGTGCACCTGCAAGTCAAGGAATAGGCGAAGGACAAAATAACACTTGTCACACCGAGAAGAGCAAAGCGTTCCAAAAAATGATCACTCAGCATTTGCAAGTTCATCCATGGTTTTTATCATCCTCATATCGTCTCTTCCCTAGATCTCACGAAAGCGACATCAGTTGGACTAGACTTTTGTGTTTTTGTTTGGTGGTGGTGGTGGGGGGGGGGAACAATAACCATAACATCATAAATTTTCATATTACTACGTGAACAAATCAAAGACATAAAAAATTCTCAATTAATCATACAATATTGTCAATTAACGAATATTATTAATTAATTTGCAAATTTACAATATCCCACCTAAAATCCAAGACATACAAATTTTATAATATTCATCATCATTTAGAACAAACCAGAAGTGTATATGACTTGGAGGTTGTACTCATGAATTATAAATTTATAATATTATGTGCTTAGACTCTAAACGATGAGAATTACGAGAGGTAGGGGGGCCCAATTAGAAAATATCCCAATCACAATTGCTCTCTTGTCTCAAATCGCAAAGAAATCATATTCCCCATTCAATGAAGAGAAAATGATAATAAAAAGTGGATAACTCTTTAAGTATTTTGTTTATTAAGCTAAATTGAATTCGTAACTAAAATAAATCAAAATTTCCAGTTCAATCTTGTAACATTTTCCTTCAGTTTTGCAGTAATGGTGCATTATAAATATAGTCCCACAAAGCAGGAACCTTGAGAAGCAGCAGTGGGAAAGTCAAAACTTGAAAGAACTTTGGGCACTGCTTTGCTGCAGGAAACTTTGGGTACTGCAGAGAAAAAATGCCTCATTTTTTTCATCTTCATACTATAATAATTTGCGAAAGTAATAAATTTGCATCTTTTTTTTTTCTTTTTTTTTTGTATCCTGCACAATGGTACAAGGAGATCTCAGAGCTACATCTTGCACTACACAAGGAGAGCTACATTGTACCCTCTACACTAAAAAAGAAAGATATAGTCTGCATACATGTAGGCATTTTCGAGGTACCTCTACAACAAAGCAATTCGTACTCTCTGGAGGGATCTCGATATTGGGGGGGCTAAAGAGAGTAAAAATGCAGTAGGTATGAGAACCTAGTTCTGCCCTTGTCTCAAACCTCTTCTGATTGTGACGATAAGGCTACTGTGGCATAGCCAAATCTGCCACCAAATCAGATAAGAACCTGCTATCTTGGAACTATAGAGGGATGGCCTATCCCTCAACAGTTAGTTCTTTGAGTGCTCGCACCACCCCCATGTAGTTTTCTTGAAGAAACACTTTTGCAAGACATGAATAATAATGGTGTTGTAAATAAACTAGGTTTTTCTTTGTATTTGCACGTTCCTCCTCTTAAAAAATATGAAGGACCTTTGTGTATGTGGAACCCAAGTTTAGACATAGAATCTGTATATATTTGTAGTAATGTAATGACTTTTATGGTATACTCGAATCTTCTTGAATAGTATCGTTTCTAGCTTCCCTGGGCCCATCCTAAGTATAACACCCAACTCCAGTGCTACTCTACTGACTTGTTTAAAACATTTATCTCGCCCATACGAAAAAAAATATTTAACATAATTAACAAACCCAATGAGAAAAATCGTAGAGTTTTGAATCAAGACCAATATATTAAGACCCATGTATTATTTTCAGTACTTGGGCCCAAATATTTGGAATGGGCCACCGATCAATCCCAAATCCCAAACCTAGTCCACAAGTCAGTCTCTTTCACAACGCCAACTTCTTTCTCATGCAGGTGTCATTCTTGCTTTCTCTAGGGTTTTGTTCGTGTTCCTATAAATAGATGCGTTTCTACTATATTCTTGTAAGGCCCTGGTCCCGCACGGGTCGGAGAGTTACTTCCTATTACAAAACTCACATTTCAACAGAATAATTAAATATTTAAAATTCTTCAATATTATATAAAAAAAAACATGATTTCCAAAATATTATCAATAAAATAGAGCGACTTTTCAATCATTTTACATTTAGAAAATCACTATTCATTATCAAAACGCTTTGGCACAAATAACTGTACAATCTCATCTTATCCTCATATCCGAACATGTACCATGTTTAACCCCCATGGTAGGGTTGTGCTATCCCCGGTGGCCAAACCAGGCAGTATCATATTGTGAGACTTTCCCTTATTCGTTCTCGGAGCCCCGAGTGTGCACACAGGAAAGAAACACATACAGGACTACTTTGTTTCCAAAGTAGTTGCACTCCTATCATATCATATCATGGTGGTACCAACCATATCACGTGAATCCATATCATCATATCAGAACCATATTCCAAAGCAGATCAAACAGATAAGAGTGCCAAAGGTTTTCATATCCATGTCATATCATGTCATGTCATATCAAATCATGTACCAAACTTGTTCATATCATTTTTAAATACTCTAAACATTTCACATTACATAAATAAAACATCATTTTCGTACTCGCTCTTTTATGCATTTCAGAAACATGTCCATATTGCTCATGTCTACACTATGCATGATATAAACATTTTTCTCTTTTTCATATAGATTTCATGAGTAATGCAAATAATTGACCGAGGTTGTTTTTCCCAAGTTCTCATTTATAACAAAATCATGCAAAGTTTTTAAAAAGTCAACCTCGATTTCAGAGTTAGTATAAAGCCAAGCATAGGAACCCCGCTTACCTGGACTTCCTAATCTTTCTTAACTTTTTCTTAAGAATGCCGAATCAAATCATCCGTCACCTATAAAATATTCACGTAGTTCATTAAATCCAACTGAACACATACTTTGCATTTAAACTTGAGATATCAAAAATTCGTCATCTTCCCTTAACATCTAAACGTCATCTCTAAAACCAAACCTCCCATAATGTTTTAGATTTACTAAATTCTTCCGAAGTCCTAAAATATTATAAAATCTCTAAAACCTCGATTTTTACTTAATCCAAACCCCTTAATATCCTAAAAATCTCCGGCTAAAACATTAAAAGTCCCACTTATAAGCAATTGAAATCCGACTATAAATTATAAAACTATAACATAATTATTTCAAATCTATTAAAAATAAGAAAACATTATTTCGTTTAATAGAAGAAAAGTAAACTTAACTAGTTCCTTTTAAAGGGTTTCGAAAACATAAATTTGCATTTATTATTCACTACCAGAACTCATATTTTAAAAACAATATATTATTACTAAAATAATATAGTTCAAATCTCTCTTTATTTTCTTTATATGGTATACATAAACAAAATACTTACCAAAATAAAACTCAATTTAACAGAATAAAACTCAATCTAACAGAGGCCCATGCAGAGGGTGTTTTAGTAACAAAAAGGAATATAAATGCATGGCCCTATATGAGAAACACTAAAACACAAGGGCACGGAAGTTTTAAACTCCAGATTCTTGACCAAGCAGTAAAGGGGAGCTCACTGAAGGAGAGGGAGTCGCGACGGGGATGGACGGCTGAAATGAGTTCTCCAGCTAGTTGGCGACTATGAAAGCGAGAGTGATGAGAGAGAGAGGCCACGCGATGAGAGGGAGTGAGAACATTGTAATATTGAGGGAGAGGGATTGAGTTTGTACGGGGAAACTTACGGGGAGAACGTGCGGTGCGTCTGGGCTGTCGGGAAATTCTCAAGCGGCATTTTCTGCTGTCCGCTGCATGGTTTGAGGTTGCGGCAATTGGCGTGGGTAGTGGCTTAAGAGCAGTGGTTATTTGAGTCCACAATACTCTGTTTTCGGAGCACTGAAACAGAGGCCTCTCATTTCTATGATGGACAGCTTGGTTCCATGTGAGGTGGAGGTAGCGCACGGGGAGGTGATGAAATGCTGACTGGTGATTTACGTAAGGTGGTAGCTATGGGGCTGCACGGTGGTTTCTGGTGTAATAGACTCGCGGTAGAGGTGGTTGTAAGGGTGGCCGCAAGGTGAAAGTGGTGCTCTGTTTCGGGGAGCCAAAACAGGGGCCCTTTTTCATTCGGTTTCCAGCGGTGGTACCATCGTTTTGGACTCTCGATGATGGTGGTTAGCGATGTTGGTGTCTTTTGGCAAGTGCTTTCATGGGCTTGGTTTTATATTTTTTTTTTGTTTTGCTGGCTGTGCATTGGACTCAACTCATTGGTGACTTCCGTGAGGGAGGGCAAGAAACCGCAAGTCGTTTATATGGCTGGCTTCGGTTTGGGGTGCTTTGAGAGAGTATTGGTATTGGAACTTCCCTACGATGGTGATGATGCCGGGGTGATACGGTGCAACGTAGGGCAAGGTGCTGTCGTGGTTGGGTTTCTCCCCGTGATTAGGTGCAGTGGCGGAAACGCTTTGAGTGCATGCCGTGATGAGGAACTCTACTACTATCAATATATATGCAACTGCAACCCTAGTGAAAAGTGGAGGGGAGTTTTTAACTAATCTGAAATCTACACCCTAAGGATATGGAGACGTGAATCCTGCACGCGTGGGATACGGACGGTGAGACTTCTAACTGCACCGAAATAGATGAAGAAGTTACTAGATGGCAGGAGTGTATGGCGTGGGTTTAGGAGTTATATCTATTAATAGAAAATCAGAACAATAATCAGGAAACATAAAATAAAAGAAATGTGAATAAATATCTATTAAGCACAAAACTATTTCCGTGAAGAACGGAAGATAGGAACGTGCAAGTCATGGATGTGAAAAATACACTAAGAAAGAAAATTGAGAGAAATCCTACGTGAGATGCGAATTGGAATAGAATTTTAATCACATGATATCGATATTTTTAAATACAAAAAGAAAACAAAAACAATTTGAATATTAAAGAATTTTAAAGGAAAAGGAACTCTAGAATCCGTTTAAAAAAATATATAGAAAATAACTAAATAAACCCAGCCCTAAAATCTAAATATTTGAAAATCTCAAATGGACTATAGATGTATATAAAACCAATAATTTTAGAAGAAAGTATGGCGCTGGAGCGGAGTGTTACAATTCTTCCCATAAGGCCTTGCTGAAAAATTGTCTTACCCTCCAAAACAATGAATTGGAATGCCTAATTTGTAATTCGGACTAAGAATCCATCTCTCGTCCTTTCTTGGACTGCCCTTTCTCTATAGTTTTGTGGAGACAATCTCCTTGAACATCCAACATCACCTCCATTGGCAATCATGAGATTAAAACTTGGATTATGTGTTTCATGAACCCTAAATCCAATGTTCAAATTACTCTTGAGGATAGTCACAACTTCCAACTTTTTGTCATGATAGCCATGGATAACCTCTGATTTTATCGAAATCAAGTGGTTCATAATTCCAAAAATCTTTCCATTCATTAGTTTATAAGGCAAGTCAATCAGTCCTTTAGAGACCACAATAAGGCGTGGGTATGTAAAAATCAGCAACAAAGTATTGTATGGATTTGCCCTCCCCCAGAGCACGTTTATGTATCTTTTGATGTAGTAGTTAGAGCAAACGTCTACACATCAATGGTCATAGG
The DNA here is from genome assembly GCA_036559045.1 of Platycarya longipes. Taxonomy (NCBI): domain Eukaryota; kingdom Viridiplantae; phylum Streptophyta; class Magnoliopsida; order Fagales; family Juglandaceae; genus Platycarya; species Platycarya longipes. Next base: position 25,741,954 of record CM071801.1, read on the forward strand.
CCGAAATGTTGTCGAGGTATCTTTCATTATAGTAGAATTCTCAACTAGCTGCAATCGAAATCAAAGAAAAGCAATGGCGGCATACATTGGAGTGAAGGCAGCACAACGACAACACCTTCAAAAAATAAGGCTAGAAGGCAGCTCTCTGAGAACAATTATAGCCTTGTAAAAGATCCAACAAAAAGCCATGATTGGATTATAGAAGGCATACACAAGGACACAAGAATTCTGATGAATAGGTTCGATGCATGGGAAGCTAATAAAAATACATCAATCACAGAATCGATGCATGCATTGCATTGCACAATGGGCAGTTTCCAATAATATTTTTTGAAGAATACCCCTTATTAAAGTATTTCTAGACTTTCATAGTAGCAAGGATCCACCTTTTTTGTGATTTATTATAAACTTAATTGATCCATTTGTACCTGAACTCTTATTTATTAATGAATGTGTTTCTTTTACTGGGAAAAAAAAGATGAAGATGAATATTAAAAGTGGAAAGGAAAAATTGATAGAGATTTTATCTCATGAGAATGGAGAAAGCTTAAAAGCGCCTAAGTTTTGAAGCCTTCTCCATATGTTAGTCATTTGTACCTCAAGCCATAACAACTTTTGAACCCTTCAAAGTGTGGTTGCAACTACTCTAAGCAATGGTTACAATAGCAAGAGAGATCAATCACCATACACTAGTAAAGGAATTCAACACCCTATAGAGACACATAAACATGTTGGAAACCAAAAATAGAAACCCAAACTAGGCGTAGAAGTAAGAATAGTACCAAAAACAATTGGAGATAGAAAGATTACAAATACACCAAACTCATAGTGATGCACTGCCCAAACTGTCAAGGATGAAAGATTACAACTAGTGCAAAAAAGAAATCACAACTAGTGCACATATTGAAGGATTGCTTGACCCTTCAAAAGCCCTGTAGATATGTGTCAATAGGCTTAGCCACTAAGAAGATCATTAACAATGTAATGGGAGGACTAAGAATATAATAGGTTTGGTTCGGTTTGATTTTAAATATTTTTTAAAATTAACTGGTCTAGCTAAATCAACTTAGAATTGAGTCAGTTTAAGTAGGTTTAGCTAGTTGATCAGTACTGATCTACTACCTAACCTCACTAATGCAAAATTGTTAAAAATAAAATAACTTAATAATTTTAGAAACCATATGATCATGAGCGCAATTAGAACTTGTACGTAGATAGACCTATATATGTAATTCCTTAACCATTTGTTCTAATTACGGTGAGATCCTTTTAAATGTGTATATTGACCCCCCACATATTCTTAGTTTAATGGGTGTAATTGCAGAATTCCAATTAATTGTACATATAAAGAAATTTAGTTAAATTTGGCCAGCTCCATTTTTTAACTTCTTGTCACCCCAGTACTTATAATAAACTTCTCGTGCATAATTATATATAGCTCTACCCATAAACTTTTTGTGAACAAACCCTATTTATGTAGACCAATATTCCTCTTTCTACGAGAGAGTTTGTCCTAGATCTTGATGCTAATTTGGACGGTGCTAGCTCCCAACTAAAGCAACATAAATTTTGATTTCAATGTGCTGTCGATGTTTAAGTTTGCATTATATTTATTTTTTAAGATCAAGTACGCCCACCTTTTCTTACTTTTTGGTCAATCGTGAGGTACTAACCCATTGGCGAAACCCCACCCCCTTTTTTCCCATTTTCTTACTGCTAACTAGTGTGTCATGTGTGATTATGGTGTTGAAAATTGTATTTAATATGGACCAATAATTAGATGTTTGAATTATTTGGTCAAGTTGGTACTGCATGGCGTGGGTTGCTAACTGTATATAATTGGCATTTAATTAGGCGTACCTGCAGCAAACTCATCCAAGGTCCAATATTATTGGTGATAAAATTAATTGATCGCCGGGTATTGACTTGAGAAACCCTAGCTAGAATGATATGACTACGTACATTGAAGGCAAAGGCTGATGTGATGATCTCTCTTAAAGTCAGAGATGTGTTGGACTTTAGTTTTGGATTCTTCTGACTAGAATATGGCCGTTCAGGCACCAATGCCTCTCTCTCTCTCTCTCTCTCTCTCTCACACACACACGCGCGCGTGGTAATATACCTGCTATGCATGAAGGAATTATTAAGTCATAAATTCGTAATCATGTCCTATATATGGAGTGGTCGATCGTACATCCAAAACCTTAGTCTTACGTTACTCACATGATTAATGACGGTAAAATACAATTTGGCATTAATTTTAATTCTAATTATATGCCAGTTCATAATGATCGTGAAGTATTCTATACCTAATTAGTCTCATGATAGTTATATTACTCATCATTATTATTTTCTAAAGTACCCTAAACGAGAGAAAAAATACTTGTCACATACTTTGTTTGACCTTGCTGACACTAGTTGCTGATCAGCATTCATTTAAAATAATGAGCAAAGGTAATCCTTGCATTTTTTTTTTCTCATGGTGATTTATATCCTTTTATAATCCGAAGCCTCCTCCCATTGTAACTCCCGCCATCCCCAGCAGTGGTGGGCGACATCACCCATCCTATTGGAACTGGAGAGAGCCGGCGACCCCACCCCTGCGACGGCGAGCCTTGGCGACCTACGGTGTGCTCCTAACGGCCTTAAACTCGAAAATAGGTCCCCACCGCCACCGGCGAGGGTTGGGCTAAGGTCGAAACTCTTTAAATATTCATCTTCATTTTATTTTTTTATTGTGTTTTTATTATGTTTTCTTCATTTTAGTATTTAATTGTATTTTTTATTGTGTTTTCTAAATTTTATTTATTTTATTTATTTTTTTGTATTTTTTAATATTTTTTATTGTGTTTTTATAACAATTATATGGGTTTAGAGGGTGGGCTGCAAAACGCTGGAATGCAGCCAGACCGCAACGTCACCCTTTATAATATTGTTTGTACACTAATGTTGATGTAATCTCTGACAAATGTAAGTTTGTGGAGCAGCTGATCAACAAGTAGTACAACTACTGCTTAAAATGCTTTCCTTGTGCCTAGCTCTCAATATAAATATTAAATGTGAGTATAAAATTGAAGCATAAAATAAAAAGTTTTAATTAAACAAAAAAAAAAAAATATATATATATATATATAACTATATATAAAAACAATAAGCATTAGAAATAAGGATCAGCTACTATCATTTGTGGCGGATCATTGGTTTATTTTGTGTCTGACAATCACTACAAGAAATAAAGATTTTTGCCATGAGTTCTTTTTCCACCATATACAATCGTGGTAAATAGTAAGCTGATGACATGAAAAGTGTTTGTGGGAAAAAAAATAAACTTTTTGCGACGAAAAATAATAGTTTTTGTGGCGATTTTATGTCGTGGCAAATGAACTTCATTTTGCTAGGGAGAACTTCATGGGAAAATACCATTTGTGACAACTGTTTTTTGCAATAAATAAACTTAAAAGTCATCCTACACAACTTTTCAATTTATCACACACAATATATTTTTTTAAAATTTAAATCTTTATTTTTTGAGTTTTTTCTTCTTAAATTAATTGATTTTTTTATTTATTACTCATACTCATATATTAAATATTTGACAAAAGAAAAAAAAAATTAAATTTTTATATATAGTATGTGGAAGATTATATGTCAATTACAGCAAAATTTGCTTATTTTGTGTGGGGCGAATTCTACTCTTAAACGTGGAAAAATTCTTAGTTTGGTTTTTTGTGGCGAATTTTATGAGTATTTGCAGCGCTTCTGAAGCGCCGCAAATAGTCCTTTAAAATTTAAACATAACGATACACCCGGCCCCCTAAATCCCTAAATCCCTAAATCCCTAATCTCTCTCTCTCTCTCTCTCTCTCTCTCTCTCTCATGCCGACTGCAATAGATTTGAAGCTCACAGCTGCGCTCTCGTCGCCTTGCTTCCAAGGTGAGGCTCTCTCTCCACCGTCCCTCTTTGCATCGTCTCTATCTTTCACTCTCTCTCTCGATCGAAGCTACAGAACTCATGTTACAGCTTGTTAGAGATCTTCGAGCTTGATGATCTATGGAGGTAAATTTTGGGTTTTTAGGGTTTTGGTGGTAAGGGGCTCGAAGGGGCATCAAAGTGGTTCGTGTTCGAATAACATCTCTCTCCGTTCGTCTCTCGTTCCCTTTCTCTGTTCCCTTCTCTCTCTCTCTAGTTTTTTTTCATTTTCTCAAGGAATAGCCCATGCGATTCCTTCCTCTACTCTCAGATTTTTTTTTATTTACTTTATCCTTGAATTCCATATTGCATTGCTCGAGTTTATGATATATGTAATTCAGATTCTAGATTTTGATGGCAGAAATTCTTAGATGCCGTTTATGTGAAGAATTTATTGTTTATTATCATACATGGTAGTAGTGCTAGCGTAAAAATTGATTGTTTATTATCTGTTGTTGGCCTATTGTGTGTAGTGGCTTCCAAATTCGAGTCCTCATTTGTGTATCTCTGATGCTTATTTAGTTGGGTGTGTAATCGAGTAGAAGAAAGGTAGATAGAATAAAAAACTCTGGTGCCTTTATGGTTTGGTGCGTGTTTTTAGTCTCTATTATGATTTCTGTCAATATTACTAATTATTTGAAGCACTGCCAAAATTATAGTTTGAATATTATAAACTAGATTCTGTTGTGCCTGCAATCATATATACATTCAAGGTGTCCTTTGATTAGAGGTAGCCCTGCTAATGGCACATACATGTATTGTCCTGTATACCTGGTCCTCTGCCCATTCTTATGTGCAATTGAATTTTGTTTACAGGTAAAAAGAGGTTCATACATGTACTACTTTTTTAATATAAGTTGTCTTTGTATTTATTTATTATGATAGATTATATATCCTTCAAATATTGATTGCATCAATGTTATAACAATCATAGTAAGTGATTAGAGTACTGTAGTTTCTTTCTAAACTTACTTTATATGTGAAATTACCATGGTTTTGTGTCTGTTGCAGTGCTGGAAGAGGTGGTCTGATATAGGAGATCAGATATTGAACATTTGTGACAACTTACAATTGATAGGTATATATACATGCTCTGATCAGTTGAGGGCGTGGTTTGCGTATGAAACTTTTTTTTTTTCTGAAGCTTGGCATATTGTCCCTTAGGCTTGCTGTTAAACGTATAATAGATTTTATATTGAGAACAGTTTCCACTTACATTTGGCCAATTTTGTAGTTGTTCTAAATATGTTCTTACCTATAATTCTAAATATTTATTCTAGTTGATGTTGGAAATGACAAAAGATGTGTATATTGAAGTTAGCAGTGATAGTTGTAATCATTTGTCTAATGATTTTTATTTGTGTGGCAATAGCCGGGAATTGGTTGCAGGGTCCTTATGTATACTATCTCTATAGTCAGTATGGTTTTGGGAAAGGGGAACTTGGACAGCTTTTTATTGCTGGGTTTGGGTCCTCAATGTTGTTTGGGACAATTGTTGGATCTCTAACTGACAAATAGTAAGAGTTTCTCAGAACTTTGTTTGTGAATTCTTCGTGTTTTATCGATTGGAATTATTTTCTCACTATATTTTGCCTTCACTAATTGAATGCAGGGGTCTAGCTGCATCACTAAGCATTCTCCTCACTACAAGGTTTTGATGTTGGGCCGTGTCTTGGGAGGTATCACCACTTCTCTTCTATTCTCAGCTTTTGAGTCATGGCTTGTAGCATAACACAACAAATGGGAATGTATAAATATGAGCATTGATTTTCTCCGAGCTTATTATTTCTAAAAAAAGCTATGTTTTAGTTTGTCTTATTTCTCAGGGTTTTAGTTGAATTGTTTCTGTTTATTCTCTTCTTCTATAGTTCACAGGTTTGGCCCATTTGTTACTTATTTAGTTGTTTATTTATTTGTCTAATATCTTACTTACAGGGCTTAAAAAGAGGTATATTAGGGATGTTTTCTCAGTTAAGGGTAAAATACTTGCTATGTCCCCATTATCTTAGTCATATTCAATCGTGTTGAGACAAATGGGATTGAGTAGGCGGTGGAACCAATACCATTTATTTAACATGCAGTTTTTCAGTTTTTTGCTTAATTTTTTTTTATTTTATTCCATTGTTAATCAAGTGCATCCTTTGCCTTTTTTCTTTAACTATCCTTTGGCATTTATTCAACATATGTTCTTGATAGAGTCTCTTAAGACAAATCATACTTAGTTGAACTTTCAGCTTGACAGTTTACATATATCATATTATTTCCAGCACTTCATTAAGTGATTTTATTTATGTACTAATGGGCTGAGAAAAACATAAGTGGAATAGCGCTATTCCACTTACTCACTTAGATCTGCATATAAGGATATCCAGTTTTCTGTCATACGTTCCACTTAGAGGAAACTAGTTAAAGGGAATGCCGTTTGACTTTGGTGAAGTACTATCCGTTGCTATCTCTATATGTATTTTAGTGTTATATGTTGATTCAAGTTAGTATTTCCCCAAAAAAAGTACATTTTCAGCATCAGTTTTGAATGTACTGCTTATTAATATCTTTTTTTATTTTTCTATTTCAATTTCATTGTGCAGTCAGAAGTAATCTTTTTAGAAAGATTATTTCATCCCAACCTGATCAAGCTACTGGCATACTGTTGGGAGCAAATGAGCTACTACTTATATATGAGTACATGCAGAGGGAGAGCTTGAAGAATCATCTTCTTGAAAAATAGTAGTAGTTTAGACTGAGTGTTTCTGGTCTCAGTCCATTCTTTCCAACCTTTATAGTGGTGACAAGGCAGTTTAACTAAAAGAGGAGCTTCAATCCTATGGACATACATGAAATGAAGATGAAGATTAGTTTATATAGATAGCATTCTCCTCTTAGCATTCTTGGACAATGTCATATTCCATGTTAAATGGACCATATCTATGTACATTTATTATATAACTAAATGTACATATGACTAGCTACTTGCATAAATATATGTTGGTTTGGCAATGCTTTTAGCAACAATTTTTGCTTTTGGGTATTGTGCATTTGATGCGGCTTGGGTTTGTGGTAAATAATCAACTTACCGACAACACCTTTGTGATTTTAGGGATGAATATTTTCATCTGGAAAAAGTATTGCACAGGGATGATAGTCATGGCAAAATATTTGTTGCTGCGGTCGTTTATCAGTTATTTGGTTGTAAATAATGATTCCCCGCTAATCAATTGTGTGGACAAAAGTTATTAGCCACAGATTGGTTTCTTCCCCAATAGGTATTTCCCACGACAGACAATGTAATTGTAGGATTATTTCCCACTACTAATATGGTTTTTAACCACAGACATGTTGGTGGTAATAAGTTACTATTTACCATGAAAATATTAACTCATGGGGAATAATAGTATTTGCCGTGGAGTATATGCCACGAGCATCCCACGAATAGAATTGGTGGGAAAAAATTTATACCCGCGAAAGACATATTTTTTGCCACAAGAACCGCTTTTGGCAAATTGCCATATATCTTGTAGTGAATTTGAATTCAGCTTGTGAGTTTCAGAATTCAATTTCCAAATTTATCAATAAACTTTACTCTCAAAGTTTTCTCTCTATATATTTTGCATTATATATTTCCCAATCTCAATGTCTAGATGCTTTTGATTAACTAGTTGTCAAAATAATTCTTCTTCTATTAGATGTCAAAAGCATTTTAAGCAACTTTTGTAAAATAGAAGATAAGACACATTGTTGTGATCGTGCGACAATCAAGATGAATATAAGAAATATATAAAAAAAAAATAATAATACAAAAATTTACGTAGTTTGACAATATGCTTATATCCATAAGAGTGAGCAGTAGTAATTTCACTATTATCTAAAATACGATTACATCATATGATATACAATGCCACTTGCCACTGAATACTTATCATATATGAGTCACATATATACTTTAACATACATGAACACATATTATGTACTATACTATATTAATTACGTACGTATAAATATACGTCAACATCCAATTAAGTTGGGGATCAAGAAATTACAATGTGACGTCTCCAGGATTCCAATTATTAAAAATTATTAAAAATTGAAAAGCTGCAGTACTACCATATATGATCAATTAATGCTATATATCACGAAACAAATTATATATGATAATCCCACGATCCTAATTGAAGCCATCAATTACCCAAATTAAGGTGGCAGCTTAATTAAAACCATCAATGAAGGGTTCTGAATTTTAATATTAGTATCCTAAATTAATTGAAGAATTGGGCCGAATGAAAGAGAATTCCTAAATAGTTAACAATTTTTAGTGAGAGAGATCAGATAGACAACATTGATAAATTATAATTTAAAATATTGTTATTGAAGGAACTAAATGATGAGCTGGAATTTATAAGTAGTACTTACATATATATACATATATATATATATATATATATAATATATAGCCTTTGAAGATTCAAATGGATAGCATGTCGATGATACTAAGAATTTACCGCAACTAGAAGTTTCATAAGTGACAGCAATGAACCATGCATCATCTAGTTCTAAACAAAAACCAACTGGGTCTCACTAGAACTCCATGATTCACAAAGTCAGATCTAGGCCGGGACTCGCCATGAGTTTCGAATCAATATGTTCTTATTAATTCTCTCATCCTGCTAAGCTTGATGGCATGTCGAGATCTACAGAGTAGTTTCCCTTCTTAGAAGAGGAGAGAGGAACAGAAAAGATCAGACAAATTACTATCCACATCGTCATAAAACTAACATATTCTCTTATTAGCTCCCTCTTATCTCGATCTTATACTCAGTGATAGACTCAGATCAATGTCGTCCTGAAAACCTGTTCTTTTCCCTATAGATGCCTGCTCTTGATCCCCAACAACCCACTTTGTTTGATTCATAACTGCTGTATTTGAGTCTATAAAACATTCCCTTTTGATCTCCTCGTGTTCTGATCTTCCATGCAAATTGGTACTTAAAGAGGAGTCGTCTCTCTCTATGGGGGATGAGCAGCTTGTCTGGGTTTCGATGGATGTGTGATTGTAAAGCCATTTTTCTTTCAACTCCTCTCCATGTAGTCTCTTACTACTTTGTTCCCCGAAGCCATTGTTGTTATTCAAGTAGAGAGATCTATTTCTTATCATCAAATCGATACCTCCAGAAATCAAGCTTCCAGCTTCTGACTCATGAAGGAGGCTGCCTCTCGTTTTAATATTCATGCTATGATCAGTCAAATTTATGCAATCGTGAGTCAAATAAGGCATGGATATGTAGCTCCGGCCTTGCCCATTATTCCCACAAAGGTCACCATATCTTGAGAGAGAGATTATAATAATAGAATATTCCTTAGTTCAATTAACTAAAATTAATGGGCCGGTTTAATGATCAGCATATAAAGTAAAGGTATAATCATTGGGTACGTACTGTCGACATTACCTGAATTTGTGGCTAACCCTTTGATCAATCCCTCGAAGCGTGGAGTACTGTTGCCAAAGGCGGTCTGCACTTCCAATAACATGTGATCTGCTGCTGGTTATAACTACCAATTCATTAAAGACAACAGTTTCAAATTTCAAGTACTACTAAAATTAACTAGCTTAACCGATCTACAAAAGAACCCTATCTAGTTGGTGTTATATATACCTTGACCCTGATCATCAATCTTCTTGCTCCGATACATCTGCTCCAAAATACGCCAAAAAGAGAGGAAAAAAAAAACTTGAAATCAGTGAAGCGAATCTCATGATACAGTAGTACTGCATACCCATTTAATGAAGAGAATATCATGAGGCGATGTCGTATATATCATTAAATGTTTTACCTGCAAATGACTCTTGACATGTGCAATGCTTAAGCCTTTGATGTTCATTACTTGTAAAACCAGTTTAGGAGTTGCTCCTACCGCAAAACGGTGGGGAAATCAAGACTGAGAATAAAATAGATATCTAGATGCAATTGATGATATATTTTTATATATGATTAACAAATTCCAAAAGGTGCATTAAGATATTCATATATATATATATATGTAATATACAATCATATTCATGAATAAGTGAAGAAATTTAATTGAAGATCTTACTCTCTTGACCCCCAAGCCTCTCAACGGCCTGGACAAAACAACGATGAAGATCAGGAGACCATCGTAGCCTCGGCACCTTGGATCGAACATATGGCCGCACCCCATGAATAGTGCTGGACATTTTTTGATCAGTCTCCTTAACTATGCTGTTGCTGGAGCTGCTTGCACTGTTAATTTTATTCTTACTTTGATCGCCATCTGATCTTTCCTCGTCCAGCTCGCTCCTGTCTGAAGAAGATTTCAACTTCAAACCAATATCACTATACCCTCTTTCCATCATGAATGTTAACTCTTTTCTGCTATGGAAAATCTTTAAACTGGAAAGTGGGTTATGATTGTCTCTGACAAAGAAAAATTAAGAATTAGGCCGAGATTTTTTGTGGCTATTGATGATACGATTCCTCCGCTGATATTGATTCTTAATCACTATAGGAAAAAGGAGTACTGTGCATGCTCTTATTTGCAGAGAGTTTTTCTTTTTTGAACGGGCAGGTATAATTCCATACATAGGGATATGAAGATAAAAAAGTAAAAAACCCTAATGCATGGGTACTCTTGGTCTTAATGTGCAGATCATCAGAATTTTCTGCACTTGACCGCTAGGCTTGGATTTTCTATGTACATATTTATTTTTAGGAGATAATATATATATATATATATATATAACTATAAAAAAAGAAATATATAATCAATTAATTACAATTAAAATAATTCACTGCAAGAAAATTGGTCATTTATGACTATTGATTAGTCACAAATAATTTATTTTAATTGTTGATAGCCTGTTTTAATCGTTAATAATCTTTTTCGTGAAAATATTTGATCATAAATGTTTACTTTTCTTGTTGTATAACTATTTTTTTGTAAATAATCTGTCTTCATTATAAATAATCTTTTTTATTATAATTAATTGATTATATATACTTATTTTTCTTATAGTTTATATATATTTATATAAATCATATCATGTGTAAATATTAGACATAAAGTTAGAATTGAGACCAGTTGATGTTACCTGGTCATGTACGTACTAATTATATATATATATATATGTGTGTGTGTGTGTGAAAGCTAGACCAATTGAAAGGAGTAGCTATCCTCGGCCTATGCATACACATTTATCAAACATGAGATTTGCCTACTTTATTATAATAAGGTATACATTCTTGACTATCCCACATTAATCAGGCACGCAAAACATATTATTAGCGCGCGGATACTTATTAAACAAGTAATCATATTGTAATATTGCTTTTCAAATATGAATGAATCATGTACGAAAAAAATGGTCAATCATTGATCTCATTATTTCTTCCAAGTGTAACCATGTATGTATGGATAAGATCAAACTGCAGAAGGTTACACGTGATCGATGATATTTTTTTTTTTAGCAATTAATTAATTACTCGTGCACACTTTTGAATATCACATCTAAAAAAACTGTATATTTGTAATTAATTATATCTTACTAAAATAATTACTTTCTATTAAAATGAATTTATTCTCATCAGAAATAGCCATTCTTCTTTGAGAAATTGTATGGGATCTTTTTCCAACTAATTAAAGAGCGTCTAGATCTGAAAAGTTTCATTCCAAACATCCCTGATCTTCAATTAACCGTTCTGTGATGAAAAAGAAGAAATTTTTCTACATCCTGTATTGAATGTCCAATCATTATAAGAATCCTAATCGAAGCTCATGGGTCTTAACTCTCAGGATGAACATCCTTTCCAAATTTTTGCTTTCCTGATGTTAGAATATATCTGATGTACGCGAAACGACTAATTAGTCCATAAGGACCATAACCATCCGGAGTTTTTCCTTCAAAAAGCTTCTCAGCAATTGAATCATGCCTACCAGGAAAATCTACATGCTTGGAGCGAGAAGAAAATTTCAAAGGTTGAAAAAAATGGGCAAAACACATCTTCAAATCACATCAGTATTTCCTTTGATGTTGCTGTACTTTGAAACTCCTCAATGACTTTGACAATGAGCAGGAACTCAGAAGGGACACCATTGAGATTTGGATAGAACAACATTCTACTACATTAATCTAGCCTATGATTGCAGAAGCGCTAGCTACTAAACTGCCTCTCCAAATGGTAGTGCAATTAAATTACCCATCAATCTTTTAAGAAGGTGCTCAATTGGTTATTTCCTCGATCTCTGTCGATGGAGAAGGTTCTGATTGGGAAATTACTCCCATTACGTACTGAAGAGATTGCCAATACATTGAAAGCCCATAGAGGCTAAACCCTTAAAAAAAAAATAGATCGATCCCAAAATTGTTACGGCACCATGATGGGCAATGGCCGCTACTAACTATATATGATTATACAACAAAAACCTACTTTTCCCAGGAAGCAACAAAGTGGGCATTTATTGTAGTGTGAGGTTGGTACGTAGCATACCCGTAACTTACTTACATTCCATCTAGTATTTTGTATATTGATAGTGGAAATTAAGAATCCTCCCTAATATTATTGTATTTTTACTCCCTTTTGAATGAATGCTTGACTAGGAAAATAAAATAAAAATCGTCGTAATACTCATGATTATTTGTGTAGTTCACAAATTAATGCATCTGATTAACATTGGGCATATGCAGAGAGCTATCTGAATATATATATATATATATATATATATATAAAAATCATAAGTAAGGGTGATTGCTCATGTACTTTTAGCGAACCCTAAAAGCCTACAAATTCAAAATAATTATTGATTGTAAGTACTACGTACTACTGGATTAATTTGTGACAATTATATTGGAGGAAAAGTTCTCGAAAGTTACTCCCAATCATGTACATGGAATTAAGTATCTTGTAGATATATATATATATATATATATATAGCTCATGCACGCGTTATAAAGGCGAGTGGAAGAACCTTTCATATATATATATATATGTATGTATGTATGTATAATACGTGAACTTTCTTAACAGATGTATTAAATTTATTGTTGTGCTGAGATGATTCCCCTTGTTGGAGGCCATGCGGGGTATCTCTTAATTGCTTATAACCATGGATGACCGCACAGCTAATAACAACAAAACTTGTATTTACAACTTCTTGAAGATACCATTTTCAGTAGTTTCCAGGTATATATATATATATATATATAGATTTTTAATCAAAAGGTTCTTCATTATATTCACAAGATTAATTACAAGGTTATAGCTTGCAGAGAGTAATCCTTACAATTTCTCTTATCTGGGAGAGAAGGGTGGAATAAGCTCTACCTCAAAATGAAAACTGAGATCCTCTTATATAGACGAGGCCTCATAACAAAAAGTAACCCGGGAGTCAATCACCGGGCATTACAAAAGTAAAGTGGCCGAAAGCAAAAAGAAAAGTAACTGCACCAAGCACTTGGCCGAAAGTAGTCGAAAGTGGTCTTGTATCAATGTGCTGTCACCTTTTGAAAAAGTAAAGTTGTCGGCACCGAAAGTAACTCTGTCTTCTAGTGCTGACTGGCTTTCAGAGTGTCGGCATGGGAGACATCTTGTCTTCTTCTGCTGACTGGTCTTGACAATGCCGAAAGTAGCATTGTTTGGCTTGTTCTGAGTGTCGGCACCAAAAGCATCTTGCTTTCTCGTGCTGACTGGTAAACAGAATGGACTGGCAATTATGGCTCTCCGAGATCAGGCGAAGAGTACTCTTTGTCGTGTCCGAAATACTTACTGTAATCATCAGAGGCATCTGTTTCCTCTGATTCACTACTGTCTTCTTCCTCGATGGATTGTTTTAATAGCATCATGCTATTGTGTTGTCCTTCGATGGATTTCTTCAGCATCTCTAACATTTCTTTGTTCTACTTCTTCTTAGAATCTTTCTTTGAAGAGGCTGAACTCTCTGTGTCTGAGTCCTTCTTCTCTGGCAAATTGAAAGGCTTCTTTTCTGAAGAAGTCTTCTTCTTCTGCTTGGAAGATGAACTTGAGATTTCCTTTGCATCAATAAGAGGAAAAGGAAACTCAATCTGCTTTGTCTTCGGTGAAGGGAACTCCTCCTGGTCTTTTAAATTGGGTACCGGAACAGGAAATTCTCTTAAAACTTTAGACAAGAAATTATCAGGAATCTGGGTTTTATCCCAGAATTTGACATAAAACCGGCGTATGAGCATATCAGAAGATTTCTCATAGGTCCAGTTTAAAATCCATGGAATTTTGTAACAGGCACAAAAATGGAGTAGGAATGGCATTTTGGCATTCTGTGGGTCCATTTTTGGAATTACGGCTTTGAAATGATCCAGAATAGGCTGGAGACTTTCTGGATAAATATCTGGAATGGGGCCAAAAAGTTGCCACCATTGATGAAACCAGAGAGGAAATTTGTTGGAGCATTTCTTGTCAAAATTAAAGAACCAAGAATGCGACAAATTTGGTGTCTGGTAAAAAGGAAAATGGAGCCAAGAGTCGATATAATCATGATAATTATATCTAATCTGGGTATCCGGAATACTTTTGAGAGTATTCGGATTTGGTCCCCATTGCTCAGGAGTCAAGATTTTGACTAAATAACAAGAATGGGAGAAAATTTTTGAAGGATCCACTTTATCGTAAAGTGGTTTCAAAGATATTGACCCGGTATGGGAGAGAATAGAAAGGAAAAACTTCAAGTCTTTAGTTGGATTCCGAGGAACCCAATGCCAACCTGGAGAAAAATAATGGGATGCTATTCTAAAAGGATCTGTTTCCATCATATTTTCGATGTAAAACAGATTCTGAGAATAGGTTTTTTGAAAACTTTCTGCTCTGTTAGGAGCAGGCAATTTGGGTCTTGTCTTTCCCAAAGGATTAGACAAGGGATCATGTGGCGTTGTTAATGCCACGGCAAACGAACTCGGGATCACTGGTCTGGGAATCACTCCCAAAACAGTGTATCTGTTAGCAACTTCTAGTGGGGAAGCTACTGTGGGAAAAAACAGGGAAGTCGGGGGAGTGGGGAGAGGCGGGAGCCTCTGGGAACTCTCAGGCTTCTCTGATTTTTTCTTCTTACTCATGTTTTCTACAGAAATTCACGGGTAAGAAAGTCAGGAATGGAGTTATCAGCTCTTTTTATAAACTCAATATCAAAATAAAAAATGCTCAAAATTGCTTGTCAACGTGCAAAAATTTGTTTTGATGCAATGTTTTCAACATCTCTTTCTAAAACATATTTGGCACTTTTGCAATCAATACGTAAAAGAAATTTCTGATTTAATAAATCAGATTGAAATTTCGAAATGCATAGTACTATAGATAAAATCTCTTTTTTAATAATACTATAATTAATTTGTGCATGGTTCCAGGTTCCGGAATGGAATCGAACAATTTGTTCGGAAGAACCTGGTGAAGCAACTTGCTTCAGAATGCCACCGTAACCAATGTCCGTGGCATCGGTTTCGACAATTTTGAAATAATTGGAATTAAAAATATCAAGACAAGGAAGAGTCTTAACAAATGTCTTGATTTCTCTAATTAAATTTGTGTGGATATTGGTCCACGGAGGAGGATTAAGTTGAAGTCTCTCAAAGAGAGGACGACACCGTTTCCTCAAATCTTTGTAAAAATCGGCGATATAATTCAGCGAACCGAGAAATCTCTAGAGCTGAGTTTTATCTAAAATGATATCAGGAAATTTTTTAGCAAAATCGATTGACCGTTGGATTGGTCTGACTTTACCGGCACAAATGTCAAAACAAAGGAATCTAATCTTGGTTTGAAAAAGTTTTATCTTTTTCGCAGAAACCACTAGTCCATTATTTTTGGCGATATCAAGAAATGCCAATAAATGTTTCCAGTGATCATCAATAGATTTGGAGAAGATTAAAATGTCATCGATATAGACAATAGTGAAATGAGAAAAATTATTGAAAATATCGTTCATAATATTTTGAAACTCAGAAGGGGCATTTTTCACACCGAATGGCATCACATTCCACTCGTAATGACGCAAAGGAGTACAGAAAGCAGTCTTGTAACGGTCTAACTCTCTAATTTGGATCTACCAAAATTCAGACTTAAGGTCAAACTTACTAAAGACTACAGCTTCACTTAACCTATGAACTAGGTCATTTTTGTTAAGGATTGGATATCTTATCCACTCTAACACCTTGTTCAGGAGTTTATAATTGATAACCAAACGGGGGGTCCCTCTCTCAATCTCTGCATTTTTCTGGACATAAAAAGCAACACATGACCAGGGAGACTTACTATGCCTGATTAAACCTTTCTGAAGAAGATCAGAAATTTCATTTTTACAAAACTCTAAAGTCTCGCTATTCATCTGAATAGGACGAGCTTTAGTGGGAATATTCTTTTCAGAAAAATCTTTAACATAAGGTAGTGAAACCTCATGTCGTTTCCGATCCCAAAAAGCATTAGAGAGATCGGAGCATATTTCAAAAACGAATTTTTTATGAAAATTTTCAATTTTTGAATGTAATAAAGGTTCATTCAAATGCTCAGAAATCTTTTTAACTCTAACTTCATGTTGAAGAGAGTTCAAATGATGTTTTTTAGCAACAATCAAAGAGATTTTTCCTCTTGATGTATCGGCATCAAGTTTGGAAACAAATTTAAATTTGAATTTTTGTTCGAAGGGGTCAATGGTGATCCCATCTTTCTCAGTCAAAAAAGGACAAATAGAATTAATAAAAGGCATCCCTAAAATCACGTCCCAGGTCATATTCTTGACCAGAATAGAAGGGATCCGAAAGCAAACATTATCCTGACAGACGTGGGCGTCATTTAGCTCATAGTTGATTTTCATCTTTGAGCCATTAGCCGCTGACAATTTCTCAGTGGACTTTTCAAAATACTTGGTGTGAACCAAGCCTTCACGAATACAATTAAGATCCGATCCGGAATCAATCAAAGCAATCACAGAGAATGAAAATTCTCTACACACAACAATCTCAACCTTAGCGTACCACTTGGTAGGCATAGGTTGTTTCAACAAACAAACAGCCTTAGGACTGTCAGAAGGACCATCGTGGTCAGAAACTTTTGTTTCCTCATTATCGAAGGATTCTGATCAAAAGTTTGCTCAATTTTAAAAGCAATAAAATCTTGTTTTAAAGCTGAATTTTCAAGTTTAAGGTTATTAACCTCAGATTTGAGTTCAATAATCTCTTACTTGATAATTCCGATTTCATACTGTAAATCATTTGTAGAAACACTCTTCTGTTTCTTATCGAAACATTTTAGTGTTTCCTGAAAACTGACTCTCTCTTGAGAAGATGATGACTCTCTACGAGCCATAGTCTTCCTGAGCTGGGCGAGATATTTCTCTTTTAGTTCAGTATTCTCAAGCTAAGAAATCAAATCAAGAAGAATGTTCTACTGTTCCTCTTCCTTAGTTAAAACATTAATTGTTTTAACTCCGGATTTGCAACAAGAACCACTGCAATTGCAGCCAAGCTTAACCATTGCTTGACCTGATGAATCCGATTCTGAGTGATAATCACTATCACTAGAACTATACTCATCACGTCCTAAGGATGACGAACCAAAACTGTTTTCAAGTAAATGAAACAATTCCTGTTGATCATCTTCACCAATGTTTAAAGCGATAAGCTTATTCTTCAATTTACTGGCCTTTTTAGGGTTTGGACAATTATTAGCATAATGTCCCCTTTTACCGCAGTTATAACATCTCTGATTTTTGTCAGAATTTTTCTTAAAAGATAATTAAATATTCATTTATAATAAGCTTTGATTAGATTAGATTCTTCTATAAACCCTATATATTGTTGGCCTGCAGTGTAGATGATCATGTGGTGCGCGCAGACTTATATAATTAGCTAGCTAGTCCTGATCCTGTTTCCTTTTACTTTTTTTGATTTACTTTGCTAATTAATTATCTAGTTTCTTTTTTCTTGGGATTCAAAGTAGATCAGACATCGTTACTTCATGATCATGTCCAACACAGTACAAGATCCCATTTGGAGTAGTAAATAATTACCAGGCTAATTTAGGTGTTAAATGCAAAATCATGTTGAGAATGCATTTGTTGAGGTTGTCTGAATCGAATAATTAATTAGGACCTAACACGCGTGCACACAAAGTATGAATTATTGCTTGAGTTTAGCTAGCTAGCTCATAGACTTGACTTCGTGCACTACGAAAATGATCTCTACAGTACTGTTCATGAGAATTCCCACACACGACTTCAGAACATATTCATCATGGCATTTATAAAGGGTTATCTAACTCTTCCTATGAGACCATTTAAGGGAATAAATGAGTGTTTCTATATAGTATCAAATTAGATTAACTTATAATCGATGATGGACTCTTATGACTTACCCACGATGATGATATTGGAAATACCGACCCACACGTGAAGTATGTATTGAGAAGTCTCACATGACTTAGAAACAAATTTATCCTAATTTTTATAAGGAGTTACTCTACATTAGATCTTTTAAGAAAATAAATTAGTGTTTCTATAAGTACTATTTAATGCTATAATTAAGAAAGAATATTTAACCCTTGTAATATACACATTGAACCATATATAAGAATGTTGGGAGATTATAATAATAATATTCCTGAATTCCTCCATACCCGATTTGACTCACTGAAAGGGCATGCATTGAAAAACAGTCAAGCTAGCAAAAACAAGTATAATTAAATTTTAATTACGAGATCAGATCAATACATACATGATGCTCCCACATAAATTTGCTTATAAATTGTATTGAGAAGTTTTATGCAGTTTAGGATCAAACTCATCATAATCTATATAAGAAATTACTTCAGTACTCTTCCTATTGGCTAGGCTTTTTAAGAAGAAATCTGAGTGTTTTTATAAGTACTATTTAATCATATAATTAAGAATGAATTAAAATATATACATTGAATGCATATATAAGAGTATTGAAAGATTATAATAATATTTCTGAATTCCTCCATACCCGATTTGACTCACAAAATGGGCATGCGCGCATTGAAAAACAGTCAAGCTAGCAAAAACATGAGTATAATTAAATTTTTATTACGAGATCAGATCAATACATACATGATATTGCCCCCACATAAATTTGCTTATAAATTATTGAATATTGATCGTAGCAATTTCAAGGAAAACTCTTAAATGCATGGTGATCATGACACATACATTAGGCGGCCGGCCTGTTGATGAAATATAAATTAATTAACTGAACTTTCAGAAAGACGTCAATTCTAAATATATAATATGGACGATATTTTCAACATGCATGCTTAATTTAATACCTTTTTTTGAATTATTTTCTTTTCCTTTTAATTTCTGGACTGTTCATTCATGATCATTAATTAATAAAGGGTAAATTATATACACGGGTACTCACTACAACAAAATCAACCTTTTCCTGCATTATGTTTGGTCACAATAACCAGTAAATATTGCCACAATAATACAATACTGACAAAATAGGATGGTAGCATATTTTTAGATAGAATTGTTCACCCGGCCCAACTCGACTCAATAACAGCAGTTTTCAACTTGACCTGGAACCTTTCCATGCCACTACCGTTACCAATAAGCCAACCGATTCCCTACTACCGTTACCAGTTCTACCAAAATAAATCTCAACCCACTCTAAATCATTGTAAATCCCCAACTGATTTCAAAGAAAAAAATCGCAACCCAATTCTAACTTGTTCTAAATCCTTAAAAAATTTCAAAAAAAAATATATATATATCTCAAGATTCTCAACCCAGTTCTAAATTACTGTAAATCCCTAATTGATTAAAAAACATTCTCAACTCAGTTCGAAATCATTTGAAATCCCTAACAAATTTTTTAAAAAAATAATCAATATTCTCAACGCAATTCTAGATCCCTAACTGATTTCAAAAAGAAAAAAAGTTCTAAATCCCTAACCCATTTTCACCGGAATAGGAACCAACTTTCTCCCATGGAAATCTTATTAAGAATTCTACCATTATCGTCCATGATCTTCGCATTAAGAAGACTATATGTGGTAGGGGCTATATTTACAAATCATGAAACCACTTGACATCCACCCCTCAACTTGCTTTTCTGGAATGATGCCGACTTGAATGCCCACCAACGCCGACTATTGGAACAAACCCCCACTGGGAAGACATGCAACTCCAATGTTGTGCTAAGAGAGAGCTTGAATCGTGACTTGGGCGGGTGGGTTTGAAAGTTAAGGTAAAAAAGAAATAGAGTTTGAATCGCAACTTGTGTTTGTGGGGAGGGGATTTTGAAGGTTAAAGTCGATGTTAGGGTTTATACTGTAACGGGTATACCCGTTACTGATTTAAACCACTAATGAGTTGGAAACTCAGGTTGGGTAGGAAATCCGAGTTATTTGTTCACCCCTATTTGTAGATAATAAAAAATGTCAATTTTAGGCTAAATTGGCGAAATGCTACTTTGCCAAGAATTATTGCCTTTTTGTCGCAACAATCTTTTATCACATATGAATTAATATTTGGCCAGAAATACTATTTCAAAGTCATTACCAATGGACTCATATTCATATTTTCCACGTTACAATGTTGCCACAAAAGAGATTTTACATCAACATGTCTTCTCACAATTGATTAATTTGCTACAATGATCTATGGTTGCTACAGTACTTGTATGGGTGAGCTTGTGCTGCCACTAATCAAGTATATTGGCAACATACATTGCCTCAAAAAGATATTTCCTACAAAGAGGCATCATAAAAAATTAAGGTTTGTTCTGCTAATTCATTTTCTCTACAAATAGTTTTGCCAAAAATAATCTATTTTGGTAAAAAAAAAAAAAAAGAAATATTTGTGGCAACATTTTGCTGCAAATAAAAGAAAAAATACCAAAAAAAATTATAAAATTGATAATTTAAATCCCTAGCACAAGTTATAAACAGACACCTTTTGCAAACTAACCAAGCAAATAGCTTCTAGGTAATTATAAAAAATAAAAATAAGAAACATTAGTCTTTGGTAGCAAATAGAATAACGCTAAAGATGACGAAAAAATAGGAGTCAACAAACCTCTAGTTTATTTGCGATTATGTCAACATTAGCTGCCTTGATCTTAACAGCTACTCATTCTTTCTCTCTGCATGAAAGAAACTACCATCTTTGCTTGAAATACAGTGAGAATAACAAAGAAATGCATAAATATGTAGTAGAGGGTGAAATTATACCCAACAAACAAACTCAAAGAAAAAAAAAGTGTTGATTTCAGCTGCATCATGTACTAACTAGTTGAGAAATTAATAGTAGCTAATACAAATATGTTTGATGGCTATGAATTACATCCTCTTAGCCCTAATTACAAATTGTATTAGGAATTAGTGCCCTGCTTGTAACTTCCAATGTTGAATATGAATTACGTCAAGCTCAGACAATAAAAATACTTTCACATTTTGAGCATGGGTGAGCAAGCATACAAGCTAAAAAAAAGTAGCTAGGGTAAATATATAAAAATATATATATCAAAAGAAAATATTAATTGAGCCTAGAATTAAAAGTATGCAGGTGGTGAGATGGGTTAAGCCATATAGGGGCAAATGCAAGCTGAATTTGGACGGAAGCAGCCTAGGAAATCCAGATGTTGGTGGAGGTGGAGGCATTCTCCGTGATAGCAATGGTAAATTAATTTTTGCATTCTCTAAATCTTTTGGTGTTTGCACAAATAATGAGGTGGAGTTGCGTGCAATAATGGAAGGCCATATGTTGTGCAAGGACATGGGTTACACGTGTGTTGATGTGGAGAGTGCTTCTTTGGTGGTGGTCAAATGGATTATGAATAGAATTTGTACAGTTTGGTTTCTTTGAGATTTTTGGGAGAAACTGTTGATTTTATTAGATGATTTTGATTTCTCTATTACTTACTGTTTTAGAAAGGGGAATAAGGTAGCCGACTTTTTTGCAAAGAGGGGTGCTTTGGGAGAGAACATATTGATTAGAGAGGTGAGCTGGTTACCTCATTAAGTCTATGGTCTTTATAGAATGGATTGGGTGGGATTGGCAAGCATTCGGTTCTCTTGATTTCTTTGGTTTTTGCTTCGAGATGGTGTTGGTCTGGTTTTAAGCTTGTTAGTTTTGTTGTTTGTTGTGGTTTTGTTTTGGGCTAGTTGGATTGTATTTGAGAGAATTTGTAATCTCCCTGATGCTTGACTTGTACCCGCGGTTTTTCTTTGCCATAAATAAGGGTAGCTCTATAAACTTGGGATGGGGTCACTATAAATGGGGCTACTGGCTCTTCTAAAAAAATAAAAAATAAAAATAGTAATATGTTAACCAAGCCATGCATTAATCTATTCCAAGCTATCAATGCTCAATCTCAGATCGCAAGCTATTGAAGTGGTACAACCATAACCCCCCAAAATAATAATAATAATAATAATTGATAAAGTCTGACTACATTTTACATTTTGAGCATGGGTGAATAAGCTTAAAGCAAAATAGGATGAGTATAAAACCCATCATGGAAGGCCACATGAACAATATTAGGGTAAATACATATAAAAAGCTAAACAAATAAGCTTCATGTGAACCAAAACATGCACTAATCTTTTCCAAACATGCTCAACTTGACATGCAAAGCTATACATGCAAATACAACCAAGAAAAATGAAAAAAAAAAGATTTGTTGTGAGTTTCCATACCAGACCACGACAACAATCACATACATAAACATGCCAACATTTTGCCAACTGTTCACCCAACAAGGACATTTTTTCGATATTTCTTCAGTATTAATTCAATGAAAACTGAGCAACAAAGGCTTTAATGATCAATAAAATATCGATTCTAGACAACTCTTTCACGCTATCCTGCTGCATTTTAGAACAAATTAGTGCAAGCAAACATGGAGGTAAAACTACACCATGTCCTATGGAAAAGGAAAATCAAATGTGCAAGTAAACATAAAGGTAAAACTAAATTAGCCCTATACAAATTAACATAAGCATGTTTATTAGCTGCTCATATATACATATATATATATACATATATATATGTATATATATATATATGCCAGGTTTAATTATGTTTTGAAGTAGGTGAGGGTAGCAACTTTTGTATCTCAAAAAATATTTGTTCTCTAGCTTCTATCGAACCCAATATTTAAGAATTAGAAATCATTATATATATGGCTAATGAAGACTGCAAGGGTATTTCCAATCATACATATATATACACACACACACACTAGTAGTGGTAGCACGTCCAAGGGATATAATTTGCCCATGAGAGCAAGGTGACAAAAGTAATATATACATAAATTATAGTGTAATATATTGATCAAGCATAGGAATGTACATTATAAAGAAATTTTTTATAACTTTACAAGAGAAAACATAGTAATATATATAAATATATATCTTTAATTGGTGCCAAAACCAAAGTCTAGCATTGGACAAGACCATAATCAAGTTGTTGCAAAACCCTAGAGCAGAAAGTTGCCATCTTTCATATTCCAAATTGGTCGCAAAAAATCTATTTTTTTCTTTTTAACAAAACTGTAAACCAAAAAACCAAATGTACAAAACCATCATCACAAACTGAACAGAAGAAGAGTCAAAGAAAAAAAATAGTATTTTTCAAACCTACAATACACAAATAAACAACATAAAAAAGAAAAGATTCTATTCTTTTACAAATTCACAAAGCACATAATCAAAAAATGATCAATTAAATGAGGAAAAATGTATTTATTGTATAATATAAGTGCAAATTAACTGTGAATAACATAGAGAAGAAAGAAATTTCTATTTTTCATAGAACTGCAAACTACAAAACAAAAAAGAAAGCTTTATCAGGAAATTAGAAAAAAAAAATGTAAAAAAATAAGTCTAAAAAAATTTGGGGTGCTATAGTAATTACAAACTTAGCTAGCGCCATACCTATGACAGGAGATACCTAGCGACTTGGCTTTGGGTGTGGTTTCTCCGTGGACAATGCCACCTTGATTTGTTTTTTTCAGTCTTCGACTCTTCATCGTTTCCTCCCTTTTATTTTAGTAGGTGTCAGTCTTCTTCATCCAGCTGCAATAGCACTACATTCAAAATACAAAAACAAATCCACATAATCAAAAGCAAAAAAATAAGTAAAGAAAAGAATCTGGTTTGGTTGTTAAGAGATGGAAAATGATTTCCATTTTATCCTTTTAGATTTAATTTATGAATTAACTTTGTTTATTTAGAAACAAATTTTCAATTATTCAGTTTTATCCACAAGTAACAAGTTGGATACATACATTGGTGTCTTTAGTTTCTAAAGCCAATAACTTTCCAAATAGACAGGAATATATCAGGAGATCATTACTTATGAAAAGAAATATCCTTAATACCATGAAAAGCAACAAAACGAAAATGGACACTGCAATGAACTCAGTGCCAAATAGAAATCACCTCAGAAAATTGAAGATTAAAATGTAGTTAAACAACCTATCAAAGGAAAAATCGAGGCATTCTTTCTGTTTATCAAAACTATTTAATGTCACTTGCACAAATATTCAAACTTAGAAACCAAAAGCCAATGGTATGAGAGTTTAAACTTTCATTTGCCACTACAGCATATGTGCCTTTTACCGGCGCTGGATTTAGTAGCTATTAGTGTGGAAAAACGCCGCCTATAACCTTTAACTGCATTTTTGTAGGCGCCGGACGAACGTCAATATAATTTGTTAGCTAAAACTGTGAAGCTTCAATATGCTAGACAGCGTCGTGGTTGTTAGTTTTTTTCCTGCGAAATCCAGACGCCGCAAATAGTCCCTTGCTATCGCAAATAACAATTGACATTGCGTACAACTAATGTCAGGCATGCATAAATACGGCACTGGAATATCGACGTAGCATCTAAATCTATCGCCGCAATAGGACACGAAAGGTAAACCGGCGTTTGGGTATTCTCCTCGCTATAACTTTACTGCTACCTTTGTAGCTCGCCGTTATACCTCTTTTATACTGCCGCACCAAATTTTCACCTGCGAAATGTAATTGCCGCCTATATTCTTCACATGGCCTGAGAGTAATTTGTTGCACTACAAAAAACTGCCGCTTTTTACACCTCAAAATCTAGTTTTGATCAATTGTTTTGGGATTAATGGTTTTTTGCTCAAATTGAAGAAACCCTACTTAGTACCATTTGTACTTGTATTAATTAAAAATTATCTATTTGTATAATGAAAACTTCAATTCATTAACAATTTTATTAAAAATGTTATTAGTTAAATTAAAAATATTAGTATAAATAAAACTGTTGTGAAATTCGTTATTTCCTCATTTAACATTAATTCAAAGCCATATAATTGCAATATCATCTAGCTAATTATATAATGTGTACTAATTAATAACTTCTATCCTATTGCACCAATAACAATTTGAGATTCAATCATCCGCACATATCCAAATCGATCACATGCACTTGCTCAATGATAAACACATCAACAGATCCATCACAACATCCCATTACATAAACATCCATGCAATTACAACATCCCATTACATAAACATTGAGTGAAAACAATTATATACATGATGGAATCCATTTATCACAAACACATATGTCAACACCTACTAAAGGAATTGAAAACAGCAAATTTGCATGTACGCGCTAGCTGAGCCATACTAACACTTTCATAATCCTACTAATTTAATAGGGGGGTCGTTAATAATCATGAACAACCAAATATTTCATACATGCTTTCTTGTAGCTTGTAGGGGTGGATGAGATCTCCAACATCACTTCAACCTTCAACTGGGCCAACTTTCAACAATATTCCATCTCGGTGCAGAAGCAATAAATTCTGAAACACTTCATGAAACATGCTCCCATCATTAAATCCCCTTGCCTTTAATTTCTACCACCTATATAGAAGTGGCTTGCATCAAAAGAAATGCAACACTAACAGTATAAAATGCCACATTTAATTTGTTGTAGGCATCAGTATACACATTAAAGATGGAAGATGTTATTATTGAGAAATTTAATGTAACCATGCAATGTATTATGAGAATGGGAATGGGAATGGTTGCTGGGCATTGCAATAAACCTGGATTATTGACTACATGATCTAAATCCACTTTCTTTTTCCCTCAACACTAGGGTTTAACAAGATTAAATCCATGACATCCTATTGTGCTTACTTGGTAGGTTAAGTGCTTAGATAAAGTTCTACCCATTTAACAAGTGAGCCTGAACCTGTATAAAGATCCATATCATATCAACCTTTTTAAGATAAAAGGAGTCTAAATTTAACAACTGCTCATTACTTTATGATCTAAAAAGATGTAAAATCTCTACAATTTTAGCAAACATCCTGTTCAATGGAACACTAATGAATGCCTTTCTCATCACCTGTTTAGACTTGAGTATGTAACAATAAAGGTTTCTACATGACGTAGGCTATTTTTTTATTTGAAGGCATATACTAATTCAAATATGTTTGCTTCTATATGGAATCTGGATCACTAACATGTTCAGATCTGCTATATATCCATGTGCTAGCTTAGTCTTTATGAAAATCTGTATGCATATTCAGATAGAACTTACTTATCAAATGTAATCTTAAATGTTTTTATAGCTAAAGACATGGTAAAATAGAGTCATATACTTACAAGAGCATGGGATATCATGTAGCCGTTTCTGTCAATCCAACTCCCCATATTTTGGTGACACCAAATTTGTTGTTGTTCAGCCTAGTTTCGTTCATATCAACAATGTTTTACCTCCCACTATTGTCCAGCAAGATCCCACAAAAAGGAAGAGAGTACCCTCCCACCCCTATTAGATCAAAATAGGCACCAACTTTACCACTAATACCACCCCCTATTCTCAAAAATCTCAAAAATCTTCCTATCGAAGCAATCACAAGGTGGTAGCATCCATGGGAGTCTCCCCATGTGATGCCCCCGTTGGATCCCCTATCCTTAGCTAGTAAATACTTCAGTATATCGTTAGTTTCAAGCTGCCTCTCCATCATTAGGACATGATTGGTAGCCATCTCCTCAACTTTAGCTTTGTAATATTCAATTTCTTTCTTTTGGCGTTCCAACGTAGCAGCATGCTCTTTATCACGTGCACGTTCATTTTCTCTTGTGGCCTCGGGGATGACCATCTCCCCTAGGCCTCTAGCATAGCCAGGTCTGCATCCAAGTACCTCCTTAAATATTTTAGCCGCTGCATCATCAGTCCGGTGTTTAGGTTCTAGTTGTTCCATTCTACCAACCATCTCTTTCTGCACATACACAATTAGAATCAAACACATTAATATGTAGAAATATGCACACTGCCATCAGATTTAGCAACCCATTCGAAATCTGCTAGGTACCCTCTCTCACTTTGTATGAAGAAATTGCAAATAATAGCTTAATGTACTCACGTTTTTTCTTCCGCGGCATCTGTCACGAATTTACCTTTCTTCTTGGACCAACGGGTCACCTTGTAAAATCTATGCATGTTGGTGCCTCATCACGTCATAGGAAGGAAGCATGTGGTCATTAAAAATCCATCAATTTAAATAAATAAATTTGGACATTGTGTCTAATTCCTCCTAAAAGATATCCTTATTTACAAATATAGTTGCATAGTACACTAAATTATGATGCTGAAGGTACTTAGAGATCACTAATACATTGCAGTCCTATGTTCATACATTCTGGCTCAGCTCACTTTTGTTCATCATGCACTTCATGCTCACTTTTGTTCATCATGCACTTCATAACAGCACCAGCGGCATAATAAACTAGTTAGTTGTATTATAGCATAGGTTGTCAATTATAGTTAGGACTCCCTCTTATAGCTTTCTGAAAGAATTTTTAGATTTTACATCAGTCAATCATGACTCCCTCTCCCACTCTCCTAGCCCCCTTGTTTTACAATATTCATGCTTAGTTTCATGCTTAGTCTACTTATCAAAAAAAAAAAGTTCCATGCTTAGTCTAATGACTCCCTCTCCCAACTAGACATCTTCAGTTCACCAACTACAGCCAGGATGGGGTAGTTAAGCATGTTCGACCATTTAGTCTCATAATGAAAACATTAAAATTATTCATGATTCGTAATGCTCTGTTAGAGAAATTCACTACCCAGTTTCTGAAATCAGGTTACATAAGTTACACAAAATGATTTCTGGAGATCAAGTCCCACAGACCACTCGAAGATACCATTCATGCATGCTAGTCATTAAGATTAATAATACCGTAAGTATACCTTCTCCGCCATTATTTTGACAAAAGATTTCTATCCTGCAATGTGATTAATTATCAAGAGCTTTCGATTTTCTCGATTTTTTTTTGATATTTTCTGGCCATATAAGAAGGGAATGTTAGTCCCTTACCTCAATGCATAAATCTGTAACAATAGAATTCTAACTATAGAATAGGTTTGATATGAACATTCCTAGAATGTATACCTTGAACGATTCAGTCCCCCACCTCTTACATAGTGTCACCCAAACCTCCAGATCAACCAAGCTACACCCACCGGCCAAAGCTTGCTCATGGGTGCCATATTTCAAATATTTCTTGTGCAAGTCGCAGTGGAAAGCATTAAATCGCCGTCGAAGTTGTTTCCAAACTGCCATCCTGTGATTATACAAGTCCCAGTCTAATTCAAAATCCTCCTACACGTGTATTAATTGGTTAATTTCATCTAATTAGAAGACCCTTTAATTCATCAAGCAATTCTTTGAATTAACGGCTTACCTGTACACGATCGATCAATTCATCCTTGTCGCTCTTAGGTACATCGGTCCACCGAGCGTGACTCATGTCGGCATGGTGTTTAACTATCCATGTGATCCTTGTCGTGAACATTTGTGCATTCTCACAGCAAGGTGCCATCTGTCCATCGTTAATCCTCAATTGTACCTTTCCGTGCTTTCCAATTATAATGCAATTATAAATCAATCACAGAACAAAATCACATCCCATGAAATGGGCATGATTTATTGGATGAAGAAGTAGGAGTAATACAGAGAATAGAAGTAGCTATCTACACGTATTGATATTAAAACTGGTACACAATTTTTTAATTTTTTGCATTGTGCTCATTAGAGCTTGATTTTATCGTTCCCAGGCCAAAAACAATCCAATTAATATGTGCAGTTATGTCATACCTACAACTGCAAGCAAAAGTTGTCCTTTGTTTTTTTCCCTCCATCTTTCAACACAGTTGAATAATTAGCAGTTAAATATCGTGTATTATGCTGAAAGGGCAAGTTGATCAAGTTTGTTTGATTTAATTTGTCTTAGACTAGTTAAAAATTAAATTTCTTAAGCTTATACCCGAGAGTGTAATTATGTTTGTTTATGTGTTTGCTTCGATGCCATCTTAGAGAAGAGGATTCCTTTAGTCCTCGGCGTGGGAGCCTTACATAGAAGTTAGTGTTATGTATTAATGGGCAATTTGTTTTCTTGACCCTGCACTGAGTTTGCATGCCCTTACTTTATTTTTAGCTAGATGTAAATTTTACTTGTGCTGTATTATACACATTTGCTGAGTTTTCTCCAACATCCTTTAATTACTTGTGTTGTAAATGTCCCCTGTTGTAATTGCAATGATCAAGTTGGGTGGCCATAGATATGTGGATTCAAGTACTCGCTCTATTATTGTCCATTATTTTCAGCCTAGAATAATTTTTTTTTGTATAATTTGTTGACATTATTTGGATTCTAGAATATTTTTAACATCCAACGTTGACATTATTTCCTTTTGAATGGACATGCAGGTGTGCTATGAGTACTTGCTATACCTTGCAAAAAGGAATGGAATATTTTGACCTTTGGAATAGAATATTTTATACCTTCCTATGCTCATAAAAAGGAATGGAATATTTTAACTTTTGTCCAGCTATAAACAGAGAATCATGAGATATTTTAATCCACTACCTCATCAAGATCAATGCATAGGGACACACCAATTACCAGGAGCTGAAAGAAAGAACTTACCTTAGTTGTGGAATGAAGCCTTGCAAATTTATCTCCTTCCTTCACTAGGCGCACGCCTCCAAGAGCTATCCACCAAAATTACAGCAACCGGCTTAAGGAGTTCAGAGAGAAATCACCTCCGGAATAAGCTCAACATCCCATTTCCTACACAAACATTGTTGTAAGGAGCTTGTTTTTTGGGTGTGCATGCCTTAACAAAAAGGTTTCACAAACAAAAGGACTGAAAAAATGAACTCTAACCAGCAGATAAAATGAGTTCTAGCCTTTTTTGGTACAATTGAATGACTTGATTGTTTGTGCAGTTTTACCTATCAACCCATAGCCAACTCAAAAGATTTGCTTATTTTTCACCTACTAAGAATTACTTGTAACTGTTTACCCCTAGCAAACCCAAAAGGCTAGGCCTTTTGGGTGCTCATTTTTTTTCCTCCAAGGAGTACTTTCCCCCCATTTTGTAAGAATATTTGATTGCATTACGATTGACGACTGGGTCATTTCAACTATAGTCCAGCACATACTTTTTTCAAATTATTATAATTACAAATATTCTATAAAATTTAATTAATATTTTAATTGCCACATAATTGGGTTGCATATCTAGTTTCTCAGTTAAACCTTGTTTGAATAGTTTACATTCTCTCCATGTCCATTTTCCACCTAATGTATGTATATACTTGCAATTTTGTATATACTCAATGCATAATATTGATGATCAAACAACCATAAAAAACTTTAAAAGCCGTGATTTGGAGCTTGAAATGATTTTATCAAAGATATGAATTTATCCAGAATGTTGCGCATTTACATACCTGGAATTTACAAAATCGTTAGGAACAGAGTTGTTCCCATGCTCTGAGCCAAAATTTTCTTCGATGTCGGGTGGAAACACCACGCTAACTGTTTTTGGTGGGCGAAACCTAATAGGAAATGAGCATCAATGGCACCATTGATGAAGAGAGGAGAAGCGTGGGAGGCAACGTTTCGGGAATGCAGAGGATAAAACCACTTTTTCGAAACAGAACAGCCAAAAAGGTAAAGTTTTACCTGTTACGGCAGGAATTAAAATATTGCCGTTATAAGCCAACAATAACGTAGACCATTATTGACGCCAAATTACTTTTCACTTTAATGACGCCAAACTCACCGCTATAGTAAAGGAGACGCCGCAACCAATGAAGAAACCGTTGACACGCCAACTGCATGGTGGAATCTCGCTAATCAATGCATGGTGCATTTGTTTTCGCCCCTACAACATGCATTTTCCGTCGATATCAGTAGCGGCAATAATAAACCCACCGTAACAGGGCTTTATTCTTGTAGTGTGCGACTTTCCATTCCAATGCCTACTGAATTCCCCTAGATAGTATCTAAATCAATATTTGTAATTCAAGTCCACATTTATTTAATTTAATGATCAAGAAAATTCATAAAATCATTCGTACACACTCAATCTAGTGGTCAGGGAAACACAGCCATCCAAAAAGACAACAATAAATTTAAGGAAAAAGTAAATTTCCTTTTCCTAAGGACAACAACCACATGGCAGCGTTCATGATTTATAACCACAACTTCTAAACCAAATACTTACCCGACTTTAGACTGATAAACCTATGAAATAGAACCTCTAATTAGTGAACAAATTCTAATGACAAGATGACCATAACTAAAGAAAAACATACAAAAAATTAAGTAAATAATTATCTAATTGAATATAAAACATAACGTCTACAAATTCTAATGTGGAATGCATCCACGATTGATATCCTGAGATAAAATTTAACATGGAAAAAAAAAAAGAATTTTTTATTTTTTTTTTTATTTTTATTTTTTATTTTTTTAATAGTTAACATGGATGGAAAGAGGATGTAATGATTAAAACTCAAAGCATCAGCCTTTTTGAGAACAAGTTTTTTTTTTTGGATAGGTGCTTAAGAGGCTAGTACTGAATAACATCAGAAGTAAAATTTATCATGTTAAAAAAAGATTAAGTATGTTATCCACAATATCATTGAGATTGAAAGATGCTACATACAATGAATCTAGCATGTATAAGAAATTATCTGCATAAGAAAGGTTGCTCGATGGGAGAACTAGAGGCTTTCTTAACATCCTCAAATAAGCTACTGCAGCAATGGTTGGTGCAAAAAAAAAAAGAATATTGATTTTCCTTAAATTATTTGAACCAAATTTGTTCACTACAGGACTATAGCAGCAACAACAGTTATACTAACAAAACTTTAATAGGAAAGGCTTACATAAATTTCAGAGACCAAGCATTTTCCTCAAGCGTTGATAATTATGAACAACATTGGAAGGAAAAAATAAAAAAAGAATAAATTGAATAAGCAAACCTTCTCGAGAATCAGTGGTGGAACCATTACTGGGCAGGAGAGGGCTATCCCCCCCCCCCTCCAAAAAAACTTTTGAAATTAAAAATTTACCCCTATATGTTATACATAATTTTAAATTATAGAAAATGGCCCCCCAAAAAATTTATAATTTTCATATGTTCTCTAACTTTTTTTCAAAATTTTAACATACCTAAAATGTCTCTCTCCAATTTTTTATAGTCCCAAATTTTTGTTTAGTTTCTATATATTATCTATTTTTAAAGATGTGACTTCTCCAAAATTACAATTATAATTAAGTACTTTAAGAGAAATAGTAAACTTATCAATATGAATCTAAAAGTTTTTTTGTTATACAATATTAGGTTTCTTAATAGGGAATTCAAAGTCTAAATACAAGAAAACTTTATTTAAGGTTAATGATTTATATGAAAAATAGTTTGTAATTATGTTTTTATGATTTTTCAATCTACTTTTAATTTACATAAGAAAAATTATATTTGCAGTCCTATAATACAGTGCAAGCCCCGCCCATTC
This sequence comes from Platycarya longipes, assembly GCA_036559045.1. NCBI lineage: Eukaryota > Viridiplantae > Streptophyta > Magnoliopsida > Fagales > Juglandaceae > Platycarya > Platycarya longipes. The sequence continues at coordinate 25,774,785 of CM071801.1, forward strand.
CATTTGAAAAAAAAAAAGTAAATTTAGGACCCGTATGAGAAAAAATCTATATATTTTTTAATGGTAAACCCTCCTTTTTTTTTCAAATGAAATGTGTAAAACTTAGACACTTTAAGATTATTTAACATTACTCTTTACATAAATGTGTCACATTAGAAAAGTTAGCCCCTCTCAATAAAATTGTTGGTTTCGCCACTATCGAGAATACGTGCTATTTGTTTGTCTCTCACTTGTTTTGACTTATAAAGATCCTGGCCCTTTATCAACCAAAAAAAAAAAAGCAATAAAAAGAAACGTCAAAAAGTTCAAGGAAAATGAGACAATAAGTTCGAAAAATATATAAAAAATTAGGTAAATAATTATCTAATTGAATATACAACATAACATCTACAAAGAGAAAATAAATATCCTAAATGCAGAATGCATCCACGATTGTTGTCCTCAAATACAATTAAACACGATGGAAAGATTTTTTTTTAATAATTAACATGGATTGAAAGAAATTAAGTACAAAATAAACAGAAACACATGAGAAAGAAATCTGCAACTAACTAAATCAATAATTTATATTGTCACCAACTCCTAAGCCCTTCCATTGTATTTCCTGCTCAAATCCTAATAAATCATAGATGTGAATCGATTATCACCCTTTGATCGGCTACCTCCCATGCTTGGCAATCTAGGGAAAAAGAAGCCCCGTTCTAGAGAAACTAAATAAACTGACAATAAATATAAAACATTACATCCACAAACAAGAAATAAAAATCCCAAATGCGGAATGTGTTCACAATTTCTACTCTCAGATACAATAAACATCAAGGCAAGAAAATAGAATCACAGTTGATTTGATCTATAGACTAAAAGAAATAATAATCAATGCACCCATGCCTCTACACCAAACATAGCAAAATAATAAATAAATAATGAGCAATGTTGCCCCTATGAAAACAATTTACACAGAACATGCCTTTTATACATTGCTTGACACCAAAATAAAGGGAAAAAAAGGCTTACGTTAAAGTAAAGGTATCAAGGAAAGGAAAAAGGCAACCTTATTGGCATATAAAATGCACCTTCACCATAGTTTGGTTGGCCTAATCATTTCTCTCAAGTAGTTGAATCCTATATATTAAAAAATGTTCACATAAGAATGAACAAAAATTTCACATCCAAGCCTGACAAACACAACCAAAACAATTGATAGCGTTGAAGAGAAATCCAACAACAATCTTCACATGGAGCAAAAGAAAATGCAGAACAAAAACTGAACAAGAAAAACAAACTAAAACAGTTAAAAGACAAATAATAAAGATATGTTTTATATATATGCCATAGAGAAGTAGCCACATCAGTTGGGATATAAGTTTCGGGACAAGTATTTGGGGAAAGTACATTACTCAAATATAAAGTCTTTGATAATTTAAGGGTACTATAATATGTAAGAAAATAATACTTATACCTTGAAGGTTAGGCTGTAAAGAAATATAAATACTCAAAAAGTTTTACAAAATTTGTAAATTTAGTTGGATGAAAAGTTTAAAATTTTGAAATTTTTTAAATATGGTTATAAGTGGATATTGAACGACAGAGTGTTGTAAAATGAGTTGATATCATTGTTCTTTTGTCCATATAAATAAAATAAAATAGAAGATGCTACAAAATAGCAATAGAAAATACAAAAAAATTAAAATTAAAACTTATCTAGATTCTACTGACCATTTTAAATTTATGTTTTTTTCATTTTTAAAGAATTTGATGTAGCACTATATTATGATATCACGTCAAGAGAATAAATTAATTAATATCAATTAGGAAACATAGTAGCATTCTCGAAATAAAATGTTTTGAATTATGATTACGCCCAAAAAATAACGCGGTCATTTGCAATATAGCTTTGGGGTGTCAATTCCACAGGGAGATAGATTGAGAAATTAAAGAATAGTAACGAAATTAACATAAAGATTTAGAAGAGTACGAAAAGTGATTTTTGAAGTATGACATAAATTAAAACTAAATGAGTAGTTTGAAAAGTATAAAAATGAGACGAAAAGTAAAGTATTGAGAATCCTTTGTATATAATCAGTATTGTAATTATTTTCGATTCATTAATAACTCAATTGAAAATTCTATATCCAAATTTTCAATCGGAATATAAAACATTAATAACCAGATTTAAATCAAATGTAAATTTTGAAAAATCATTCGTCACAATATAAGAACGGGAATTGTTATCGATATTACAGAAATTCAACGTCGACAATATACTCGTAGAGTAATATTGCAGCAGAGAATTAAATTAATATAGATAATCAATTGAATAAAACACAATCAAAGGATTATTTCATTCAATAGAAAAAGCATGACTGAATCTATAAATGAAATAAATTCTAAGATTATTTGGTGACGAAAATATTTATAATAAATTTTGAATGACTAAACAAAAGAGTTTAATATTTAAAACTCACATCTATGAATCAAAAACAATTTCAAATACCATCATATATACAAATTCATCCCTATTTCTACAAGAGAATTTAGTAACACATATTGAAAATATGTAACAAAAATTCTCCAAAGGAAACTAAGATAGAACCGGCCATGTTTTCTCTTCTTCTTTAGTTTTTCTTTTCTTTTCTCAAGCTTTCTAAAATGGTTCTTCAAGCCTCCAAGCACACCCTTTCTCTTACGTTGGATTCATATATATATAGACATTTCCATCCAAGTTGCCGTATATCAATTTTCTTCTAATTTCAATTTGTGGCTTGAAATTATCTATGCATGGGATACCTTTGGTTGGCTGAAAATGAAGTGGAATGAGGTGTATGCATTGTGTGGTTCTTCTCTTATTTGTTGTAACTTTAATTCTATGATAAAGTGTCATGTGTTGCCTTGCATGCATGTGAAACAAAAATCAAAGATTTGAAGAGGCAGATTGCCGTGTACCACTTTGTTTCTTCCCCATTTGTTTCGGTTATGTTGCCATGTGTTGCTTCAATTGATTGCATTTAGATGGAATTGAATTGTAATGGATGTAGGCGCCGGCTTATACTTCAATTGGAATGATCATGTTGGTTTAGATACTTTGGAAGCAGCGAATGGATTTGAGTTTTGAAATGCCGTGTACCACTTTGCTTCCTCCCTTGTGTTGCCATGTGTTGCCATGTGTTGCTTCAAGTGTTTGCTTCAATCCTTTTGTTGCCATGTGAATTTCGGCTGCCATATGTATATCAACATATGTTTTTCCTTCAAGTGGCCTTGCATGTGATTGAGTTTCTTCTTTTATTTGAGAGCACCAAAACTTTGCTTTTGTGTGCAGCCATTTGTATTTAATTTCCACTTCTTTTTGTTGCCATGTGTTGCTCCTATCTTGCTTGCCTCCTCTTCATTTTTTTGGTCAAATATTTCAACTCCAACTATGTTGTCATGTGAAGCCTTGTGGATGGCTGCTTTGCTTCTCTACTTGTTTTTGGCTGAAATGTTTCCACTAGCAAGTATAATTTTATTTTTTTTCAAGTGAGTCAACCAAATATTTGGATAGAGCTCCCTTTCAACCGAATCACTTATGGCTGCTTGTGTCTCTTGGAGTTGTTGGTTTCCTCATGAATTCCTTTTATTGTTTATCAATTTCTAAAGGTGTCGTGTACCACTTTGCTTCCTGGCATGCTTTGATCAATCACCTTAATTCTTCATGCATTGATGTCGCCTAATACAATGGCTGTCAACAAGAAAATATAATCAATTAATTTGTAAAGATGGGATCCATGATTTAGAAGCAAATTTGGCTCTCTAAATTGAGGGATTAAATCGGGTACATTGGAGCAAGTGGCCTTATGTGAAGTATTAGTGAAAATTCATGGGACCTATTTAATGAATTAAACTCATGTGTTTCTATGTGTATTTATTTGAGACTTGAATATATTAAATCATGCTCATATCCATCTTAAGATAAATAACTATTAAATTAAATAAAATGAGTTATATCATTATTTTCTCTTTTCTTTTAGCATTTAAATAGGGTATTTAGAGTGCATTTTTGTACACTCATCAAATTACCAATTATTTACCAAAGAAAATATAGAAAATTTATGTAAAATAACACAAAAATGTGCAGGGGTGCTACCTACATTCTATGGGGCGGGGTTGCCTCCTTCTTGTTTTTTTGTGCAACGATTCTCTCTATGAAGTTGACAAAGGTGTACACTTACTCTCATGGAAATTCAGGCAATTATATATAAGCAACAAGCAAACATTGATCTTATGATAAAAATACTAACAAACGATATTTCCACCATTCTTTCAACAAGCATACTTAGGATCGGAAAAATGAACACAAAGGGTTGTAATGTGGCTTAGGTTTGGGGCTATAAGAAGGAAAGGGTGGAGAGGTTTCAAAAACTTCCAAGTATATACACAAAAGGGAATCTGTTAAATTTCTCAGTAAACTATACTTTCCTTTTGATATACTTTTCAACTTTTCAGATTTTTGACTAAGAATGCTTTTCTTTTCTTCTTTTGCCACTGGTGTCTTCGCAATTTGATGAACTCTTTCATGAGTAATTTGATGGACACATCTAGCGTCATGTCATTTTTGTCATGTTTTTTTTTTGTTTTAATTTCACACCTAGTACACATTTGGAAGTAAATGAGTAGGAAAAAGTAGTGTATAAGCTATACTCTAATGTGGAGAGGTATGGATGATATAGGTATGAAAAGAAAAGGACATATGTGTATATTGGCTCAAAATTTGGCTACTAGGGATCTATGATGAAAAATGTCAGCTTAAGAGGCTCAAACGTTAATTCTAAGTTGACTTTCGTCATATCCCAAGTATATCCACAATCTTACCACAAACCATGTAATGATATTCTCAAAAGAAGTGTCCAATTCAACAGATCAATGGATACTTATCACAATTTCTGTATGTGTCAAATCACCATATTACCACAAAGTTTGGATAAGTACATAAATGGTTCTGTAGATGCCTTCGCAAAATGATGTAAGATGGGTTTGTTGAATTCACCAAGATGGTTATGAATGAGCATAAGTATCATGTGTGAAAAGATGCCTGTGTGAAATTTTTTTTTTTAAATTTGGCAATTTTTTATATTTTGATTGAAATATGCCACAGAGTTTAAATAACAGATTTATATTCCCACCCCCTAACTTAAATGAAACATTGTCCTCAATATTTAAGATCAGAATTGAATAACTAAACATGGTAGAATATACCTAATGTGAGATGTGGGTGGCTTGCTTGACATCAAATATGGTATTTTTCAAAATAAAATTTACCTATAACATAATAAAATAAATAATAAACAAAAAGAAAAGGAACGAAAAGAAAATTAAAGAAAAACATACCTAGAGATGGTCAAGATTGATATACTGGGTCCATAAGTGGAATGTCTTCCACTTCCATAATTTGTCTATCAATTAAGAATTTAAGGCGCTGTCCATTTACTTTGAAGATACATCCATCTTTTGGATTTTCTATCTCTACTACCCCATTTGTGAAAACGTTTTTTACTATAAAAGGGCCGGTCTATCTAAATCGAAGTTTTCCTAGATGCTTATGGAGTCTTGAATCATATAAAAATACTCGATCATTAGGCTTAAATGTTTTTCTCAGAATATGTTTATCATAAAATGCTTTCATTTTAGCCTTATAAATCTTGGAGTTTTCATAAGCATCATTTTTCAATTCTTCTAATTCCGTCAATTAGAATTTTTTAAGTTTTCCTGCTTTTTTCAAGTCAAAATTAAAATGTTTAACGGCCCAATATGCTCGATGCTTAAGCTCCACGGGCAAGTGACAAGGTTTTCCAAAAACAAGTCTATAAGGTGACATGCCTAAGGGAGTTTTGAAAGTTGTACGGTAAGCCTAAAGTGCATCAGTCAGTCTTAAAGACCAATCTTTTCGATCTGGGTTGATCCTTTTTTCTAAAATTTGTTTAATTTCCCTATTCGCAAGTTCAACTTGTCCACTTGTTTGAGGGTGATATGCAGTAAAAATTTTATGAATCACCCCATATTTTCTCATTAAAGCTTCAAAAGAGCGATTGCAAAAATGCGTACCTCGGTCACTAATAATAGCACGTGGGGTATCAAATCGAGATAATACATTTTCTTTAGGAAACTTAATTACCGTCCTGTTATCATTGATCCTGCAAAGTGCTGCCTCTACCCATTTTGACATATAACCTACTACCACAATAATATATAAATATCCAAAAGAAGAAGGAAATGGTCCCATAAAATCAATGCCCTAACAGTCAAAATTTTCAATTACCAAAATGGGGTTTAAGGGCATCATATTACAACAGGTCATAACTCCTAATTTTTGACATCTTTCGCATGAGTGACAATAGATATTTGTATTTTTAAATAAGGTGGGCCAATAAAATCCACACTGCAGGATTTTTGCAGCGGTTTTTTTCATTAAAAAGTGGCCATCACAAGCTTGGAAATGAAAAAATTTCAAAACGCTTCCAATCTCTTCATCAGGGATGTAACGCCTTAAAATTTGATCAGGGCAGTATTTGAAAAGGTAAGGGTCATCCCAATAGATTTTTCGTACCTCAATCATGAATTTCCTTTTGTCTTGGGTGCTAAAATTCATTGGTATTTCACCTGCAGGTAAATAGTTCACAATATGAGCAAACCATGGTAGAGAAGTAATAGAAAATAAATTCTCATCGGGAAAATCATCTTTAATTGGCATGTGGTCAGAAGTGTCCTCGAATGTGAGTCTAGAAAGATGATCTGCCACTACGTTCTCCACTCATTTCTTGTCCTTGATGGTGATGTCAAATTCCTACAAAAGCAAAATTCATCGTATTAATCATGCCTTAGCATCCTTCTTTGTAAGAAGGTACTTAAGGGCTGCATGATCTGTAAAAATAATAATAGGAAAACCAATCAAATAAGCGCAAAATTTATCCAAATCAAATACTACAGCTAGCAACTCTTTTTCAGTGGTGGAGTAATTCATTTGGGCACTATTTAGAGTTCGACTAGCATAGTAAATGACAAAAGGTTTCCCTTCTCTTCATTGTCCAAGAACAGCACCTATAACAAAATTACTAGCATCACACATAATTTCAAAAGGTAAATTCCAACAGGTGGTTGCATTATGGGTGCTGAAGTAAGCTTGCCAATTAATGTTTTGAAAGTCTCTTGACAGGCTTGTGTCTATTCAAATGGGGCATCCTTAGTTAGGAGGTTACATAGTGGTCTAGATATGGCGAAAAATTTTGTATGAATCTCCTATAAAAACTCGCATGACCAAGAAATGATCTTATATCTTTAACTATCCTGAGTGTAGGCAATTTAGAAATTAATTCAACTTTTGATTGATCAACTTCCATTCCGTTGGAAGAAATAATTTGCCATAAAACAATACCAGAATGTACCATAAAGTGACATTTTTCCCAATTTAAAACCATTTTTTTTTCTTCACAATGAGTCAGTACTCTTTCTAAACTTATTAAGCATGCATTAAAAGAATATCCAAAAACAATCAAGTCATCCATAAAAATTTCCATGCACTTTTCAACCATATCACTAAAAATACTCATCAAGCAACGTTGAAAAGTAGCTGGAGCATTACACAGTCCAAATGGCATTCTGCGGAAAGCATAAGTACCGAAATGACAAGTAAAAGTGGTTTATCATAGTCTTCTAATGCAATTTCAATTTGATAATAACCAGAATAACCATCCAGAAAGCAATAAAAAGGATGATCAGCTACCCGCTCAAGAATTTGATCAATAAAAGGAAGCGAAAAATGATCTTTTCGTATAGCAGTATTTAATTTTCTGTAATCAATACACATCTACTAACCAGTGACTAGTTTTGTAGGGACTAACTCTCCAAGGTCATTTTTTTTCACAGTTACCCCTGACTTTTTAGAAATAACCTGCGTAGGACTTACCCATTTACTATCAGCAATAGGATATATCATTCATATATCTAATGATTTCAATACTTTATTTTTTACAACTTCTTTCATAGTGGGATTAAGTCTACGCTGGGGGTCTCTTCGAGAATTAGTTCCTTCCTCTAAATTTGTTTTATGAGTATAGACCAGGGGACTAATGCCTTTTATATCAGCAATACTCCATCCTAGGGCTGATTTATACTTGCATAAAATTTGAATTAATTTCTTACCTTGGGACTCAGATAATTCAAATAAAATAATAACAGAAAAAGTATCACCTGGGCCAAGGAAAACATGTTTTAAACCCTTAGGTAGGGATTTTAATTCAACTTTAATGGCTTCCTTACTTGAAGGAATCTGTTTTTCTCTTTTTTCAGGCAATTTCTCAAACTTTGGTTGCCATGCCTGTGTGATATAATCATGAGTTCTGTCAAAAATAGCACAAATGTCAACTATATCAGATGAATCACTTATAGGATTAAATTCAGAATTAACAATAAAATATTCAAAGGGATCTGAATCATGAGTTGTAAGAACTTCCCTTTCTATGAGTGAGTCAATCATGTATGTTTGATGACACTCGACGTCTTCTTCTGGCTGTTTTGCAATATGAAAAATATTTAGCTCAAGAGTCATATTGCCAAAAGAGAGCTTCATCAATCCATTTCTGCAATTGATAAGCGCATTAGAAGTAGTAAGAAAATGTCTACCTAAAATTAATAGAATTTTAGAGGTAGTTTCTACAGCAGAACTAGTGTCTAAAATCAAGAAATCAACAGGATAATAAAATTTGTCAACTTGAATTAAAACATCCTCTACCATACCCCGTGGTGCTCTGACTGAACGATTAGCCAATTGCAATACCACAGAAGTTGGTTTGATTTCTCCCAATCCCAATTGCAAATAAATAGAATATGGCATCAAATTTACACTAGCCCCTAAATCTAACAAGGCATGTCCAAGCTCATGATTGCCAATGTTACATGTGATGGTTGGACATCCAGGATCCTTGTACTTAGGGGGAATCCGCTGTTCAATTAGAGTACTAACTTGCTACTTGAGGAAAATGTACCTTAACAAGATTTTTTGTTACCTCAGGTTCCTCAGGTTTTGTTATCTCAAGTTCTTTGGGTAGCTTAGGACTGCTGCTATCTTAATCTTTCTCTTCATCCTTTGATTTGTCTATTATTGGATCATGTAGAGACTTACCACTTCGTGTCACAATGACGTTTACGTCCTTCAGATCACCTTGTGCCATATGTTGACCATGAGGTACAGACTGAGCTTTAGACACCTGGCTCTTTATTTCGACAACCTGCGTAATCAAATATTCAAATTTGTGATTAGTCTTACCCTGTATTTCAATAAAAGTATGCAAAGTATCTTCTAAAGAATTTCTAGAAGATTGAGGTGCATGGTATGGTGCAGGATATGATCTAGAGGGTTGTGCAGGCTGCTGGTTATCAGACTTCCAGTTGAAGTTTGGATGATTACGCCATCCTGGGTTGTAGGTTTCAGAGTAAGGTGTGAAAGGTTTTTTGTACATACCCAGAGCATTACTTTGTTCCTCATACATACCATTTATGTTAGTATGTGTAGGACACTCTTGGGCATGATAATCTATCCCACTACAGACAACACATGGCCCAAAAGATTCTGCATGATTAGCTATGTGTGTTGGTTTTGAGTTTTTGGTTTTCAATAACTCTAATTCTCTGGTGAGCATTTCAACCTTAGCCTTAAGGTTATCATCTTCCCTTAGATGGTAAATACCACCACTCAGGTTTCCTGTAGGTCGTGACCTGTTTGTTCTATCAGTAACATTAGGTCCAGTCTGAGTATGAGCTTTTTCAGCAAACTCATTGAGATACTCTATGGCCTCAATAGGATTTTTCTGTAAAAATTCTCCATTGCACATAATTTCCACAAATTGACGTTTCCTGGGCGTAAGCCCTTCATAGAAATAACTCACTAAGTACCAATTCTCATATCCATGGTGATGATACATACTCAACAATTCTTTAAATATTTCCTAAGACTGATATAAAGTCTCACTATCCTTTTGTGCAAATGTGGAGATTTGTCTTTTTAAAGTATTGGTCTTATGTTGGGGAAAGTATCTATTAAAAAACACTTGAGTCATCTCACTTCATGTTCCAATAGACCGTGGTCTTAATGAGTACAACCAACTCTTAGCTTTATCTTTGGAAAGAACTTTAGCCTTACTGTGTCGTCAGTGGTATTTTGACTGTGGAATGTTGCAACTACTTCCTCAAATTCCCTAATATGAACATAAGGGTTTTCATTTTCTAAACCATGGAAAATCGGAAGTAATTGTATCATTCCTGTTTTAAAATTTACACGACGAACGTTAGGTGAGAACATAATATAGGATGGTGTGGCTGTTCGTGCGGGATGAAGATAATCTTGGAGGGGTTCTAATAGGTTGGTCCGCGTGTTCACTCATCACGTCAGAATTGGAAGAATTATCAAACAAGCGATTAGAAAAATTAGATTCTGAATTTGATTCTAGCATGGGTCTACTAGCAAACCATCCAAAAGCGTCTCTGTACCTGCGCATGCAAAGTAAAGAAAAGTGTAATACTGAAAAAATATATATTACGAAAAGAAAAAATAAAATAAAATAAAGATGCAGAAAGCTAAAAAGAAAATGAACGAAATTACTGTTTTTGTTTTTGTTTTTTTTTTTACTAATTGAAAAGAGAAACTATCTAAAAATTCTTCTACTATCTCCCCGACAACGATGCCAAAATTTGATTACACCCAAAAAATAATGTGGTCGTTTGCAGTATAGTTTTGGGGTGTCGATTCCACAGGGAGATGGATGGAGAAATTGAATAATAGTAACAAAATTAACAAAAAAAATTAGAAGAGTGCAAAAAGTGATTTTTGAAGTATGGCATAAATTAAAACTAAATAAGTAGTTTGAAAAGTAAAAAAATGATACAAAAAGTAAAGCATTGGGAATCCTTTGTCTATAATCAGTACTTTAATTATTTTCGATTCATTAATAACTCAATTGAAAATTCTATGTCCAAATTTTCAATCGGAATATAAAACATTAATAACCAGATTTAAATCAAATGTAATCTTTTGAAAAATCATTCGTCGTAATATAAGAACGGGAATTGTTATCGATATTACAGAAATTCAACGTCGACAATATACTCGTAGAGCAATATTATAGCAGAGAATTAAATTAATATAGATAACCAATTGAACCAAATACAATCAAAGGATTATTCCATTCAATAGAAAAAGTATGACTGAATCTATAAATGAAATAAATTCTAAAATTATTTAGTGATGAAAATATTTATAATAAATTTTGAATGACTAAACAAAAGAGTTTAATATTTAAAGCTCACATATATGAATCAAAAACAATTTCAAATACCATCATATATACAAATTCATCCCTAACTCTACTAGAGAATTTAGTTACACATATCAAAAATATGTAACAAAAATTCTCCAAAGGAAATTAAGATAGAACCGACCATGTTCAATTTGTGGCTTGAAATTATCTATGCATGGGATACCTTTGGTTGGCTGAAAATGAAGTGGAATGAGGTGTATGCATTGTGTGGTTCTTCTCTTATTTGTTGTAACTTTAATTCTATGATAAAGTGCCATGTGTTGCCTTGCATGCATGTGAAACAAAAATCAAAGATTTGAAGAGGTACATTGCCGTGTACCACTTCGTTTCTTCCCCATTTGTTTCGGTTATGTTGCCATGTGTTGCTTCAATTGATTGCATTTAGATGGAATTGAATTGTAATGGATGTAGGCGCCGGCTTATGCTTCAATTGGAATGATCATGTTGGTTTGGATACTTTGGAAGCACTGAATGGATTTGAGTTTTGAAATGCTGTGTACCACTTTGCTTCCTCCCTTGTGTTTCCATGTGTTGCTTCAAGTGTTTGCTTCAATCCTTTTGTTGCCATGTGAATTTCGGCTGCCATATGTATATCAACATATGTTTTTCTTTCAAGTGGCCTTGCATGTGATTGAGTTTCTTCTTTTATTTGAGAGCACCGAAACTTTGCTTTTGTGTGCAGCCATTTGTATTTAATTTCCACTTCTTTTTGTTGCCACGTGTTGCTCCTATCTTGCTTGCCTCCTCTTCATTTTTTTGGTCAAATATTTCAGCTCTAACTATGTTGTCATGTGAAGCCTTGTGGATGGCTGCTTTGCTTCTCTACTTGTTTTCGGCTGAAATGCTTCCACTAGCCAGTATAATTTTATTTGTCTTCAAGTGAGTCAACCAAATATTTGGATAGAGCTCCCTTTCAACCGAATCACATATGGCTGCTTGTGTCTCTTGGAGTTGTTGGTTTCCTCATGAATTCCTTTTGTAGTTTATCAATTTCTCAAGGTGCCGTGTACCACTTTGCTTCCTAGCATGCTTTGATCAATCAGCTTAATTCTTCATGCATTGATGTCGCCTAATACAATGGCTGTCAACAAGAAAATATAATCAATTAATTTGTAAAGATGGGATCCATGATTTAGAAGCAAATTTGGCTCTCTAAATTGAGAGATTAAATCGGGTATATTGGAGCAAGTGGCCTTATGTGAAGTATTAGTGAAAATTCATGGGACCTATTTAATGAATTAAACTCATGTGTTTCTATGTGTATTTAATTTATACTTGAATATATTAATTCATGCTTATATCCATCTCAAGATGAATAACTATTAAATTAAATAAAATGAGTTATATCATTATTTTCTCTTTTCTTTTAACATTTAAATAGGGTATTTAGAGTGCATTTTTGTGCACTCATCAAATTACCAATTATTTACCAAAGAAAATCTAGAAAATTTATGTAAAATAACACAGAAATGCACAGGGGTGCTACCTACATTCTATAGGGCGGGGTTGCCTCCTTGCACCTTGCCCCCACATGAAAGGAGGGTGAGGTTTGCCTCATGGAATTTGCCCTAGTACACCGAAGGTGAAAGGTTGGGGTAAACCGCTGAACCATTTGCCGCTATGAGAAGGAGAGAGGATTTGCTGCGACAAGAGAGGAAAGACAGTATTAAGGCTATTGAAAATTACAATAAGCAAGTGCAGCTCGAAAACATCTAGAAGAATCTGGAGCACCTACACTAACAGCATGGTTTAGTAGTCCCCGAATATGTTTCTGTAAATTCAAATGAAATTCCATGTAAATGCTATCCACCTTTCATTGAGGTGTTGTATATAAATATGGCCTATGGGTCAACATAGAAAGGTTGAAGAAAATATATGCAAACCTCTCTGGAATTCGAAACCTCACTAAGGCATTTTCTCAAGGACCTACATCCAACCATTTCCTTCTCCATCCATGGTTATCCCCTCCTTCCCTCTCAACAACACAAACACATAATTTCTCTAACCTCCTCATCAATGGCAATTAGCGATAAATCCACAGCACTGCCTCTTTCTTCTCCATCCCCCAATCCTTACATCGTCTCCTCTACCTCCCATTTTGTCACTATCAATTTTTCTATCAATAATACCTCATATGATGTGCTCATATTGTTCCATTTCCTAAGGGACATCAATTATATGGCCATGTTGATGGATCGATACCCATGCCCTCCCCTACTCTGGATGAACAACCAAATTCAAAATACTCTCGCTGGCTTTTATACGTCTCTACCACCCATCTTTCAGCACTTGACATTGAATCTTGAAGCTACCAAAAATTGTGATTTGCAACTTCTGTAAAGATTCATAGTGAAGATTGCGTTAAGTCACCTGATTTTGGATACTTTCAATCATCTTATCAATTAGAATTGGATAAAAGTTCGTTGTCAAAATTCAAAAGTAGTTGAATGTACAATGTTTTGGTGCTGAGATGTAAAATGTTAAAACATTTACCAGCTCAGGTGGAAAAAGGATATTTTCCTCTTGTACACAGACAAGATTGTGGAAACATCTCAGTTTCTCCATTTTTTCTTTCAAATGTCTTAACCAATGCATTGACCATAGTCGTCCAGAAACCACGGAAACTTTCCGACCAGCTGGTGAAAGTAGCGATTCTAAATGAGATTATTAATTATCTCTGATCTGATTTCAAGACAATTTTGGAACTAAACTGTAGGAGAAGCGTGGGGAAAGTCATTGATTTTGAAGTTAATTATATATTATCTTATGGTAAGGTTTTACAACATCAGAACAGTCCCAAAAAGAATTAAAAAATTGGCAGCATCATCAAGGGAAAAATAAGTTGGCAAGCAGGAGCAAGCATCCTCTGCCTTACATTAGACACAAGCATTATTTACTTTGCAATTGACTGCAACTAAAATCCACAGAATTAGGGAAGAAGAATAGACAAAAACCTTGAAGATTTAGACTGAAAGCCCTCAACTTTGATCTGTAGACATGATTTCAAGCTCTGCCCACCACAGTGGAGATAGTTTTGGGGTTGCTCCATCAGGCCCCACTGCTGTGATATCTCTCAACTTAGCTGTAATATCACTCATTGATGGTCTTTGATTTGAATCAGCTTGGACACAATCTTTTATCACTCCAAATACTTCCTCAAGCTCAACCTCCTGGAAAGATTTTAGTGTTGGATCCACCATTTCTCTTAAGGGCTGCTCACCTTTCAGATAGTCTGATGCCCAGTCTGCAAGAGAGCCATTGTCCACAGAGTATGGAATCCTTCCCGTCATCATTTCGAACAAGATCACCCCGAAGCTGTATACATTGCTTTCCGGTTCCACTGATCGCATCTCCAAAAGCTTCATAGCATCTGAGTCATTCTTGGATGCAGAAATATCATTCCAAAAACCAAAATCTGATATTTTGGCTGCATAGTCTTCAGTCAGGTATATAGATGAGGATTGCAGGTTTTTGTGGGTTATAGGTGGAGTCAACTGGTGCATATATTCCAGACAGTATGCCATGCCCATAGCTATTCGGAGTCTCATTCCCCAGTCCAAGTGCTCGGCTTCTTTTACTGCAAGACATCCATATTATTTTTAACATTTTCAAAACATAAAAGGGTCTATCCAGCTTCATTTATCCTTAAGAAATGTATCATAAAACATAAAAGGGTCTATAGGGCGGGGTTGCCTCCTTGCACCTTGCCCCCACATGAAAGGAGGGTGAGGTTTGCCTCATGGAATTTGCCCTAGTACACCGAAGGTGAAAGGTTGGGGTAAACCGCTGAACCATTTGCCACTATGAGAAGGAGAGAGGCTTTGCTGCGACAAGAGAGGAAAGACAGTATTAAGGCTATTGAAAATTACAATAAGCAAGTGCAGCTCGAAAACATCTAGAAGAATCTGGAGCACCTACACTAACAGCATGGTTTAGTAGTCCCCGAATATGTTTCTGTAAATTCAAATGAAATTCCATGTAAATGCTATCCACCTTTCATTGAGGTGTTGTATATAAATATGGCCTATGGGTCAACATAGAAAGGTTGAAGAAAATATATGCAAACCTCTCTAGAATTCGAAACCTCACTAAGGCATTTCTCAAGGACCTACATCCAACCATTTCCTTCTCCATCCATGGTTATCCCCTCCTTCCCTCTCAACAACACAAACACATAATTTCTCTAACCTCCTCATCAATGGCAATTAGCGATAAATCCACAGCACTGCCTCTTTCTTCTCCATCCCCCAATCCTTACATCGTCTCCTCTACCTCCCATTTTGTCACTATCAATTTTTCTATCAATAATACCTCCTATGATGTGCTCATATTGTTCCATTTCCTAAGGGACATCAGTTATATGGCCATGTTGATGGATCGATACCCATGCCCTCCCCTACTCTGGATGAACAACCAAGTTCAAAATACTCTTGCTGGCTTTTATAAGACCAGCTCATTATCTCTACCTTAACTCTTCCTTGACCGAAATTTTTCTTTCTCATGTGCTTGAATGCACAATATCATGCCAAGTTTAGACTATCTTGAAAGATTTATACGTTGCCCAATCTTCCGCCCACGTGATTCAAACTCAGTTTCAACTTGCTAGACTTAAAAAGGGTTCAGAGACAATATATGAGTATTATCACAAAGCAACCACTCTGGTCGCATCACTTGCAGCTGCTGGACATCCCCTTTCTTTTTCCCAATTCTCCATTTACTTGTTGGCTGGTCTCGGCTCAGACCATGAGTTAGTGGTCAATGTTATTACCACTTGTCCAAACCCCCTCTCCTTTTAACAAATTTATAGTTACCTTTTAAATCATGAATCACGATTAACTTACCAAAATCACTCTTTGATTTCAGGTACCTCACTTGCAACACATGCTACTACCTTCCGAGCACCTTCTACTTCCACCTGAGGCCGAAATTCATTTACCAGAGGAGGGCACCGTGGTCTTGGTCAAGCTGGTCAGCCTTCCAACTATTTCTTTTGGGCCTGTTACACGACCCTTTGTCAAGTGTGTCAAAAACATGGATACACTACTATTCCCTACTACCATCGTTTCAATCAAACCTATAAAGCCTCTCCCCCTACCTCCCTTGCTTCCAACTACACTATCATTCTCTTTCTAAAAGAACAAAAAAAATGTGGTTTCCCGATACTGCTATCACCAATCACTTTATCTCATAATTTTCTTTACCTTACATTGGACTCTACACCATACAATAGCATTGGGAAAGTTAGCATTAGAGATGGTTCCAGTCAACTTTCTACTCCATTTGGCAATTTCTTACTCAATAAAATCTTGTATCATTATAAGAAAATTGTTTATTCGTAGTTAGTTCATTTAAGCAATATGACTATTTACAACTAAAATTAGTTGCAAATAGTCTTTTTGTTGTAATTAATTGTCCACAAAAGCCAATTTTTCTTGTAATGCATGTTCCTTCTATTACGAAAAACTTAATTTATGTTCGTCAATTTTGCATCAATAATCCAGTATATTTTGAGTTTCATGCTAATTTATTTTTTGTGATGGATACTCGCACTCGGGTGGAACTTCTTCAGGGCGCGTTGACAATGATCACTCTGTTCTACCAATGTCTTTAACTAACTTGGAAGCTCTCCCATCCACCCCCGCCGTACTTTCCTGGGTGAATGCACAATCTCTCAATTTTGGCATATGCCCAACTTGGACATTTGTCTTCAAGAATTACATCATTTACTTTAAGTCAATTCCATCTTCCCGTTAAAACTAAATTGCTTCTATCCTTGTGTCATGCTTGTGCTCAAGCTAAGGCCGTGCTCAAGCTAAGGCCCATTAAGGCCTAATAGGCCATTTCAACTTTTGTTTTTAAATATGTGGGGTCCAATGTTTGTGCTCGCCTCACTAGGATGTTGTTTTTTATTTTTCTATAGTCATTCACTTTTTTGAATACATCTAGTTGTTTCCTACGCAAACAAAATAAAATGTCACATCTATTTTTCACTAATGTGCTTGTTATGCAATCTTTTTTTTTTTTTTGGGGGGGGGGGGGGGGCGTGGGCAGATTTGTCCCCTTAATTCTTTACTTAAATCCCTTGACATTTCTCAAAAAATAACGTGTCCATATTTCTATACCCAAAATAACACTGTCGAAAGACATCATCACCACATTGTGGAGACTGGCCTGTCTCTTTTGGCCAATGCGTCCATATACCATCAATAGTGGGTTGGGGCTTTTCAAACAGCTTCTTTTTTAATGAATCGAATGCCAACACCCATTCTTCAAAACTCATCTCATTTTCAAACTTTATTTCATCAAATTTCTTATTACAAATTTTTAAGAATTTTTTGTGTGGCCTGTTGGCCCAATTTGAGGCCCTTGAACCATCCCATAATCAACTTTTGATCTTAACTTGTGTCTTTATGGGCTACAACCCAAATCACAAAGAATACTTATGTCTACACTTATCTACAGGTCGTACATAAACTTCTCGAGATATTATTTTCTCTGAGATAGAGTTCCCATTGGAGTCCATTGTGTTTTCTATGTCCAGCACTCACGCAAATAACTCAGCCTCCTCTCATTTTCATATACCCAGACCACTGTCTCCTGACTCAACAACCCATTCCACTTCACCTCTCTCGGCCCACAACGTCTTAACTCAACCAGCCCATCTCGCGCCTCTAGCGTAAGCCCATCTCCTCGGCCCCCTCTCAGTCATCATTCCTCCTTCTCCCCGATCTCTAACCCTAATACTCCGAAATTCCGAATCCTTCTCTGCCTCCCCCTTCCACATCATCAATACTTCTATTTCATCAACCACCTTCGAACTCTGCAACTCTTGATTCTCCTTCGTTTCCTTCACTGTCTCCTACAATTCCAGCTCCTCTCCCCACCATCCCATGGTATGAGATCCATGTCCCATATCCACTGCCCCTTAATCCAAATTGACGGTATCGTTCCTTTGCCATCCTCGAAGACTTCTTTATCAGTCACCACTTCATCCTCTCAGTCCATTCTAGAAGAACCATATTCATACACCAAGTCCTCTAAATATCCTGAGTGGCATGTTGCCATGAGAGCCAAATTTCAAGCCCTTCTTTAGAACAATACCTGGGTTATTGTTCCTTACTCTACAAGCTCCAATACTCTTGGTTCTTAATGGGTCCTTAAGACCAAACGTCGGGCTGATGGAACCCTTGACCGTCGCAAGGCCTGCCTTGTAGCCAAGGGTTTACATCAGCAACCCGAGCTTGAATACGCTGAGGACTTCAGTCTTGTAGTCAAGGCCGTCACCAAACAGCTCATTCTATCCTTGGCAATAGCTCCAATAGGGCGTTGCACCAACTGGATATTCAAAGTGCGTTTTATACGATGACCTCGAAGATGATGTGTATATGCAGCAACCACACGGGTTCACTAATTCAGATTTTTCGTCCCACATCTGTAAGTTGACTAAGTCTATTTATGGGTTGAAACAAACTCTTAGGGCTTAGTTCTATAAACTTACTGATAGATTAATTTCCCTTGGCTTCCATGCTTAAAAATCTAACTCGTCCTTGTTCATCCTTAATATTGATTCTGATTGTATCTTTGTTTTAATATATATGGATGACATTGTGGTGATTGGTTACAATAATAAACTGCTTACTGACTTTATTGTTGCACTTTGGTCTTATTTTTCAATCAAGGACCTAGGTCCTTTACACTATTTTTTAGTTATTAAAGTTACTAGAAAATCCAATGGTATATTTATTTTCTAGTCCAAGTATATTTTTGACTTGTTGTTGCGCACTAATATGCATAAATCGAAATCTATCTCGACACCCATGTCTTCATCGGGTAAGCTCACTACACTAGACAATTCCTCTTTTGAGGACATGCAACTTTATCGTGGTGTAGTGAGCAGGCTTAAATATCTGGCCTTCGCTAGGCCAAAATATTTCATTTGTTGTCCATAAAGTGTGTTAGTTCATGCATTATCCCATTGGCAAGTCGTCAAACCCATCCTTCATTATCTCACTTTTACACAGAATTTTGGTATTCATTTCAGTCCTAATTCCTCACCACAATTATCTACTTTCTCCGAGACTGTTGCCCTAATAATCGTAAGTCTACTAGTAGATTTTCTATTTTCTTTGGTTCTCACCTCATCTCTTAGGGCTCTAAAAAGCAGCCCACAATTGCCCGATCTTCTATGAAAGCCGAATACAAAGTGGTTGCTAAAACCGCTTGTGAACTACTTTGGCTACAACCACTCTTGAAGGAACTTGGTGTGTTTCACAAAAATCCACTCATATTATGGTATGATAACTTAGGAGCAACTTACTTGACTCTTAATCCTATTATGCATGCTCGATCTAAACATGTTGAGCTTGACTATCATTTTGTTTGAGATCGTGTGGTTGTTAAATTTCTACAAGTTTCATTTGTCTCTTCTAAGAATCAAATTGCAGATATTTTTACAAAGTCATTTTCTTCCACTTGCTTTGCTCAGTTATGATCCAGCTTCACCATTGGTCTTGTGGTGCTTCGATCGCGAGGGAGTATTAAGGCAGCTGAAAATTCCAATCAGCAGGTGCGGCTTGAAAATGTCTAGAAGGACCTGGAGCACCTACACTAACAAAATGACTTAGTGGTCCCCAAATCTATTTCTGTAAATTCAAATAAAATTCCATGTAAATGCTATCTACATTTCATTGATGTGTTGTATATAAATATGGCCCACGGGTCAATGTAAAAAGGTAGAAAAAAATATATACAAAACTCTCTAGAATTTGAAACCTCATTGAGGAATTTCTCAAGCACCAGTTGTGCATTTTCATTTTCTCATTAGATAAAAAGGGAGAACTAGGAAGAGAAAGTTGCAAGATAAGGGTTAGTTTAATCCTCGGGTTAAAGTCATTATCTATTTAAAAATAAATGGATTTCACTTAAAATGATGATGTTTTATCATATGTTGTAAAAATAGGGTTAAAGTCATTATCAAATTGACGTCATGGTGCAGAGTGCGAAACGGGATTAGCCTCAGCCTGCCCTCGCATCTCCCATGGGGTGGACCCTCAGACATGGGGCAATGCCCTGCCGCTTACTGTTTCGCTTGAGCTGTTCGAGTGGCTAAAGAAGGAGAATAGGGTAGACAAGGAGACCATGGAGCTCATGGTTGGATTAATGTGCGGTTGGGTGAAGAAGTTGATTGAGGAGGAGCGTGACGTGGGGAAGTGGTGGATTTTCTAGTCGACATGGACTGTGTTGGGTTGAAGCCCAAGTTTAACATGGTGGAGAAGGTGATATTTTTGTATTGGGAGATGGGTGAGAAGGAGAGGGTGGTTTTGTTTGTGAAGGAGGCTTTGAGGCGTGGGTTTGGTTGCGCTGCGGAAGATGATGAAGATGGGGAGGTGGGGCATTAAGGGAGGCCCAACTGGGTATCTTGCTTGGAAGATGATGGTGAGTGCTGAGGAATTTAGTTTACTCCTGTTTCGTGGATGAGTTTTGCTTTTTTCTACTTTTGATATCATTTTTGGCTTTTAATTATATCATTTTAACCTTTTCTTTGTAGTTCGAGATACTAGTTTCTTTGATAGCTTTCTGTTTGCTTTCATATTGGATGGGACTAATTTGATTGTGGAGGCTTAATAAAATCTTAACTTTTTGTTACTTGCTTTCAGTTGGGTCTTTGTCAAATTTGCTTAATGATGTGTTTGGATGTTGAGTTGATCTCAGATGATCTTATTTGTTCTGTGAATAGTAATGTTCTGTCAAATAGTAATGTATTTGTTCTATGTGTTTGAATGCAAATAGGATGAGATATGTGATTAAAATGTATGAAATAGATTGAGATGAGTTTAATATTTTGCAGGAAGTTGGAATAGTAGTGGGTCCCATTAATGATTAATTTGAGATGAGTTGAGATCACTTTGACAGCCAAACATGTGTGTCGAAATTTGGGAGTCCCCCGAATCTGCAACCGATAAGCGATATAAGTGTATGATGTGAACCACCTTCTGCAATTGGATGGAGACTCAAGTATCAAACTATGCTTCTTCTAATTATTTTTAATCATATATCGGTTGTCAAACAATATTGTTTGCACAATTCAAACGAGTTAGCGTCATTAGTTGATTTTTTAGCATCTTTTGGCATATCCATTGTGATATTTTTAATTTTGTAACCTTTTGTTTCCTAGGTGTGTAAGTTAAATTTTATAAATTTTGAATTTTGTGGATAACAATATAAGATGTAATTCTGCCAGGTTGAGGGTAACTATAGGGATGCAATCAAGTTGGTGATTCATCTTGGAGAATCTGGGTTGAAGCTGGAAGTCTACAGTTTCCTCATTGCAATGACAGCTGTAGTTAAGGAGTTGAATGAACTTGGGAAAGCTTTACGCAAGTTGAAAGGTTTTGCTAGGGATGGTTTGGTAGTTGAGCTTGATGCGGAAAATGTTAATCTCATTGAGAAGTATCAGTCAGATCTTTTAGCTGATGGAGTACAACCATCTAATTGGATAATTCAAGAGGGAAGCTCTGCACTTTCTGGAGTGGTACATGAGAGGCTCCTTGCTATGTATATTTGTGCCGGTCAGGGACTGGAGGCTGAAAGACAGTTGTGGGAAATGAAGCTTGTGGGTAAAGAGGCTGATGGAGACCTTTATGACATTGTTCTAGCAATTTGTGCTTCCCAGAAGGCGAGTGCTATAGCTCGGTTGCTTACTAGAGTAGAGGTTACAAGCTCTTTGCGCAAGAAGAAAAGCCTATTGTGGTTGTTGAGAGTTACATTAAAGGAGGACATTTCAATGATGCTGCAGAAACACTGGTTAGAATGCTTGATCTGGGATTTAGTCCAGAATATTTGGACGGGGCAGCTGTACTGCTGGGAGTAAGAAAAGGAATCAGCCAATCCGGAAATCCAGATATTTACCTCAAGCTTTGCAAGCAGCTCTCTGCTGTGAGTTTGATTGGACCCTCCCTTGTTTATTTACATATGAAAAAGTATAAGCTTTGGGTCATAAAAATGCTTTGTGAATCTCTATTCAAACAGACGAGATTGCTATTCCAGATTCGTTCCAAAATTATAGTTTGCTGGTCCAGATTTTATGGCACTAGCACTTCTCTCGCTGGATTTTTACATGTTAATCCACCACCAATTTCTGAATGCAATTGATATGTTAAGTTTGTATAGTTTTGGATGGCTTTGAGCTGGACAAAATGGATGGATGGACCAGTTCTGTGATCAGTAGGGAAAATTAGGAACAGAGCTGCCTGTTGTTCTAAGTTACTGTATATATGGTAGCTGTTATAAACATAATAAGAAAACTTCAGCCCAATGTAGTCTGTATTCTTGTTGAGTAGTCAGTATTCTTGTTATTGCTGTATATAGGTTATTACTTTCATGTTACTGGACCTCAATCATGTACATAACGTATATACATCAAGATGAACTTGAGTTTTGATTGCATATATCATACACAAGCCTTTTCTTTTGTAAAGAAAGGCATATATGATCTTGTTTTGTAATTGAGTAATGCTACTAGATACAGTCTTAAACTGGACAAACTTTGGGCAATTTCTACGAAAAAAATACTAGGATTTATGGTAACCTTAGTAGAGACAATAGTATGTTTTCATCAGAAAACTATTTTTCCCCTTTCGTAGATATCGCAACTGTTGTAAACCTCTCTTGCCTGTCGAGTATAATCTAATTATCTATTCGGATCCTTGAAAAATGACAATGAATTTCTAAATCATGATATTGCTGTGTTCAAGTGTTGTGTGCTGGAAAGATATTTGTTTCCTTTGGAAGAACGAGACGTTTAAAACATGGAAGAAGATTAATATATTGGGCCAGGCGAAAGAAAAGAAGACGTATCTGCAAAACTAGAGCACTCCTCAAATAGAATATGAACCAGGATTGTTGGTTGGACATTACATTTTGGCCTAGTGTACATATGTACATTAAACTTTCCTTATGGTTTACCTTCTGGCGTGCACTACTGGAGCTTATATTTCATTTATTCATAGTTGTTTTAACAACCATGAATAGATAAACTTGTTTGGTGGGTGTTGTCCTTTTTTTACTTGTAAAATGTGTTGTCCCATACATCAATAATTGTATAATTTGTAGCAATGCTAGCAACATAGCATTTATTAAATAATTGTATAATTTTATTAAGTCCATGTTGTCGTACATAGCTTTTATGAGTTATTAAAGGGTCAAACTCTTGAACAAAAATCACCTTGCCCAATATTATAAGATTGAATAATGATATTCATATAACTATTTTAAATTATCATAGAATGATTTCATTAAAAATATAAAGTTTTTTTTATTACATAGATATCCTTCAGTTAAAAATAAAAAGATAAATAAAAAAGCTGTAAAAATGAAGTTGTAACTGTGTGATAACTTTTATTTTATTTTCGGGTTCACCATTGTCCATTTCCCTCTTGAACTTAACCATTGGGCACAAATTGGTGCATTGAAATAATATAATGTACGTGACACTCTTTTTTTAAGCCTGCGAGAAGAGTAATGCCATATGCAGTATTAGAGTGGTTAAATTTCGTATTTATTCACTTTTTTTTTTTTTTTTTTTAATGATTTAGCCGCATTTGCACACGTATAACAACTATCATTTCTATTTTCATAAATTTAATACTGGACAGCCTATGCCCCATCTGCACAAGTTGATGCCAATTGACCTGCTCATGACATCTGATCCGTTGAAGAAAAACTCACTGCTACAGTATTCTCACATGGGATTCTACGTACTTTTGCAGACCTGTCTTGGAGTTTCCCTCTTTCTTTGACTGATTTTATGCTGTGCGTGGTCCTTGTTTTCTGGATAACTTTGCGAGTTGTAAATGCATCTAAACATTCCTAAACATGTTCTTCATCTAGCTATGATTTTAAAAGTGTCGAAGGAAAGGACCAATGTACTAAAATCTCAACAAAACTTGCATTTAGATCTGATGTTTTTATAACCCATCAATTATTTGGCAGTAAGTGTCCCTCTTCGCTCTTTGTTTTAGGCTATAATTGTTAGTCCGAGCATATTTTTAATGGACACCCACGTGCTACGTAGCTGTTCTTCGTATTAATTTATGTTGTTGTCGCCACTTATATGATTAAAGTAGTTAATTTTTGGGATTTAGATTGAGGTGGTTCTCCATTATCTATAGGAAAGAATCCGTTTGTAGGACCATTTATAAATTATGATATGATTTAAACATGGAAACCGACATGCTAAGGTAAGGTCCATGCAAAATAATATCCACATAACTCACATATAAAATGGATGGTTATTGCTTTAAGTTCATTGTACTTGCAAATGTTTAAGCTTATAGGGTGCTTAGAATCATCAAATATTTGAATCTTTTTGCAATATTATATACATGGACGTGCTTATAAACTTGTAGAAAGAACATGGGTTATTCCATCTTCTTCGCTTAAATATCCAATTTTTCTTAGTTGTGAATAATAATTTTATTGATGAGAAATAATAAGCATATTTCAATTACACAAGATGTACAAGATGTGTACAAACTATACATATTGCATCTTTAAACTTTACAATAAGTTTATTTCACTATCAGAAAAATAAGTATATATAATCAATTAATTGTAATTAAAATGATTATTTGCAATGAATATAGTTTATTTTTATTATAAATTACAATTAATTAATTATATATACTTTTTTTATAGTGCCATGTATATCTCAAATTATTAAAATTCACACATCATACCTTCAAATTATATAAAAACTAACTCTTTTAAGAGCTGAAATCAACCCTAAAATCAAATTATAATCATTTAGATAAAAGAAATAAAAAAAAAAATGTGACATAATGTTGACCCCTGATATTTTGTAAGTAATTCTGAGGTATTTGTTTGTTTGCAAAGATATAGATTGCTTCCTACGATCAAAAGAAAAGAATCCATTAATTAGGTGTTGATGAGAAAGATCAACTTATTCAAGTACACAGATGAATAAAAAAAATTGGTACACATACCCACTGCCACTCCATGCTTTTACCTTTGCTTAATATGCAAAATCCATCCTAACCCACTTTGGGCCGTTGATTAATGAGCGGTTGAGCCAAGAAATGATAGCTTAATTAGATGGAAAATGCGTGGTTCCTTTCCTTCAGGATGCGACGTGGCACAAATGGAGTGGTTAACCTGCACTGAACTCCATCTTCCTCGTTGCTTTTGGAGTGAGCCACCCAAACCAAAAAGGCTTCTGCGGTTAGAAAAACCAAACCCATCTCTTCATCCAACACGAACACTCATACATTCACGCGCGAGCGAGAGACAGAGAGAGGGTCAGAGTCAGAGATGGGAACGGTAGCAATCTATTCCATGAAAGCAAGAGGAACACTAGCTTTACATTGTTTTCTCGAGAAACTAACACTAGTTTAGCCTATAGCGTGCACAACCACTTCTCTCTTGCTTACAATTCCACCCCACGAAAGATAGAGAAAGCAAAGTTGTTTCTCGTTTTTTCAAGCAACTGAGTTTTTTACTCATAGCCTGCATCACCACACTCCTCACTCACTCTCTCTCTCTCTGTGTGCAGGTCAATGGTAAAAAACCTTCCATTCAAAGTCTCTCTTTTCTTTAATTTTTATTTTATTCGGAGCATTTATACTTGATAATCTATGTGAGAGCTGAATCTCCCTTGCATAGTTATTGACTATCTTTGTGTACTCTCTCCATCCAATTAGAAATGCGTGCTCTTAAGCTCATAGAGCGATTCAAGGGCACCCAAGTTCACGCTCTTAGTCCATCGGAGACTATCACCGGCACCGGTAAAAACCCCACCGTTGTTACCAGGGCTAAGCTTATTAACTATAAAGTCAAATCATTTTCAAAGTCCAAACCCAACAACTCTATCGCAGTAACTGAGGCTCTTCTTCCTTATGGACTTCCGACAACTGATCTCCTTGAACCCTCCATAGATCCCCACCTCAAACCCCTCGACTTCGTAGCGACTGTAGCTGACCTTTATGGTCGTCTTGAAACTTGCTCCCAATCCGAAAAGTCAATGCTATGTATGGAGCAGTACTCTGTCTTCCGCAGCCTCGGTGATCACAAACTGCTGCGCCGGTGCCTCCGTGCTGCCCGTCAAAACGCCGGAGATGTGCACTCGAAGGTTGTCGTTTCTGCGTGGTTAAGGTTCCAGAGGAGGGAGGACGAGCTTGTGGGTGTGTCGGCTATGGATTGTGGTGGCCACGTTCTTGAGTGCCCCAAAGCCGCTTTAGTATCTGGGTATGATTTAAATTCTATTCATGATCATTGCCAATGTCTTAACGACCGTCTCGAGGTGATTAAGAAGCCAACTTCGATGGGGAATGAGTGTTTGAGTTTGGATGTGGATAGTTACGTTTCATTTTGCATTGGTAACGAGGAAATTAAATGTGTTCGGTACAGAATTGCAGCGTTATCGAGAGTATTTAATGTTATGCTGTTTGGTAAGTTCTTGGAGTCGAAAATGGATAAGATTGATTTTTCAGGAAATGGAATATCTGTAGAGGGGATGAAAGCTGTTGAAGTATATAGTAGAACTAGAAGATTGGACTATTTCAGTGCTGAAATTGTTTTGGAGTTGCTTTCTTTTGCAAATAGGTTCTGTTGCGAGGAGTTGAAGTCTGCTTGTGATGCTGATCTAGCATCACTGGTGGGCAACATTGAGGATGCAATGACTCTTATTGAATATGGTTTGGAGGAGATGGCGAATCTTGTTGTGGCATCTTGCCTCCAAGTGATGTTAAGAGAGCTCCCAAGCAATCTGTATAATTGGAAGGTGATGAAAAATTTCTGTAGCTATCAGGCTAGGGAGAGGTTGGCCAGGGCAGGTCATGCTTCTTTCTTGCTGTATTATTTCCTAAGCCATGTCGCGATGGAGGAAAGCATGGTGTCTAACACGACAGTAATGTTATTGGAGAGATTGGGAGAGTGTGCAACAGAGAAGTGGCAAAAGGCACTTGCATTTCATCAACTGGGCTGTGCATTGCTTGAGAGAAAAGAGTACAAGGATGCTCAGCGTTGTTTCGGGGCTGCAGCTGCTTGGGGTCATGTTTATTCAATGGCTGGCATAGCAAGAGGTAAACATGAGCAAGGGCAACAGTATTCGGCTTATAAGTTGATGAGCTCTCTCATCTTAGAGTATAAACCAGTTGGGTGGATGTACCAAGAGCGGTCTCTTTATAATATTGGGAGGGAGAAGATCTTGGACTTGAAAACTGCAACTGAATTGGATCCTACTCTTTCATTCCCTTATAAATATAGAGCTGTTGCAAAGGTGGAGGAGAAGCAGATTAGGGGAGCCATTTTGGAGATTGACAAAATTATTGGGTTTAAGCTCTTGCCTGACTGTCTTGAATTGAGAGCTTGGTTCTTCATTGCACTTGAGGATTATGAAAGTGCTCTTAGAGATATTCGAGTACTTTTAACTTTAGAACCCAATTACATGATGTTTCATGGGAAGGTAACTGGGGATTACTTGATTGAGCTCCTCAGCCATCAGGTTCAGCAATTGAGTGAGGCTGATTGCTGGATGCAACTCTATCAGCGATGGTCTTGTATCGATGATATGGGCTCTCTGGCTATCATACATCAGATGCTGGTAAAGGACCCTGGAAAGAGTCTTCTCTGGTTTCGGCAATCTCTACTTCTTTTGAGGTAACTCTTTGTAATTTTGTTTAGAAGTTGTCTATCTTATTTCTTTGTAATGTTGTTTTAGAATTTAGAGTATCTTAATCATCTTCAATTTTTATGAATAAATCATCATGGTCAAAACCTTAAGAAGCTCGTCTTCTCTTGTTTTTTCTTTCCAATTCTTCAATTTTGACATCTGGTTTATTTGAAACACATCCCTGTTGAAATTATGTCAGAAACCAGTTTCTTTTTCCTGAGATAATAAACTCACATCTGTAAGCACAAGGTAAAATCATAACCTCATACCATTTGCCAATAAAAGTTTATAGATTGCTGCATGTATATAATCATTTTTCAATGAATGCAAGTTTTGAATCAGATGAGCTCATTTCCACTGGTTTGACATATCCATAGTGTTTTCTAGTTTCTAATTTCTATGCATTGTCTAGGACAATAAAGGAATATGCAGTGTAAAACAACATATGATGCCATTTGGCTCTTATCATCTCTAGACTTACTACATTGATTTCCATGAATAATATCTAATGTCCAATCATTTAATAGGCTAAATTGTCAAAAGGCTGCAATGCGTAGTTTGCGAGTGGCTAGAAATCATTCTAGCTCTGAGAATGAAAGGCTAGTTTATGAAGGTTGGATTTTATATGACACCGGTTATCGTGAAGAAGCTCTCTTTAGGGCAGAGAAGTCCATTTCACTTCAGAGGTCATTTGAAGCCTTTTTCCTTAAAGCATACACATTGGCAGATACAACTCTGGATCCTGAATCTTCATCTTATGTTGTTCAAATTCTGGGGGAAGCTCTTAAATGCCCTTCAGATGGTCTTCGGAAAGGACAAGTGAGTAGTCCCTGTACTGTGATCCTCATCACTTGGCCACACGCCTTGATATACTTGTTTGATTGTGTATTGGGATATTTTGCAGGCATTAAATAATTTAGGGAGTGTTCATGTGGATTGTGGTAACCTGGATTTAGCTGCAGATTGCTACACGAATGCCCTTGAGATCAAGCATGCAAGAGCTCATCAAGGGCTGGCGCGGGTTTATCATAAAAGAAATCACCGGCAAGCTGCGTATGAAGAGATGACCAAGCTAATAGAGAAGGCACAAAATAATGCATCGGCATATGAGAAAAGGTCAGAATATTGTGGTCGTGAAATGGCAAAGAATGATCTTGATACAGCAACACAATTGGATCCGCTTAGGACATATCCATACAGATACAGGGCAGCAGGTAATACTTTGTTACCCTTAAGTAGCGTTCTCTGTGCAGTAGCTACTGCCAATCACAAAATTTTGTTCTTCCTTGTGATAACTTTTTGTCATTATGCTACGCATATAAAACTGTTTTAGACCATTGTTTCAGATTCTGTTCTTCCTGCGTAATTATTTTCAATATCATCACATATCAACAACAAATAATAGTTTGTTATACTTACTGGATCTATAGAGTCACGAAGAACATGATGATTTTATGCTCAATCTTGAGGCAGACAGTTTATCTCGAAATTATTATCCATTTAATCTGTATGTGCCATCAATGAGGCAAGAGATATTACTTCTTTCTCTAACTGGAGGGGATGGTTATTGTTTGGGCAGTCCATCTTTTCTTAGTAATGAACTCCTGTGATCAATGATCATAATGCCCTTGTCATTTAACAGAGTAGACAACTTCCTAGAGATTATTCATTAAGCATAAAAACTTAACTAATAAATAATCCTAGATAGAGGAACCTCCAAATTCTATTGGGCTACTGGATTCATTTCCTTTTCTTCTTTGCTTGGCTAATTGATAGCTGCCAAGTTACTGAATGCACTGAATTTGATTTTTTCATGAACACAAGGTGAATAATTTCTCTTTTTATTTTTTTTTTCTGTTCAGTTTGTGCAATCTTTTGCAACAAAAGAAATAGCTATAAATATAAGAGATATAATATATTGACCTTTTTCTAAATACTGTAGCGATCCTGCAGCGTCTGGCCTAAGGTCTTTGGCTTATAGTAAGTTAGTAACACTCAAGTCTGGCCTAATCAAAGATGTATGTTACTATGAGCACTTCTGAACAGTTACTTCCCTAGTATTTTTAGAAGTTTTATATATCTTGGTACAACAGAAGGATGTATAGATATATATTTTTTTATAAGTAAAAGTAAAATTTATTGATAATAAAAGGCATAGCCCAAGTAAAATTTTACCAACTTATCTCAAAGGAATTGTCCGGATTGATAGGTTGGGAATTCAAATTTTAGGAAATAGTTTTTTCGGATTGTTCGTTTGTTGATTCTTTTGTTTCTTTTGTATATGTTTGTTTTTAGGTGATGGGTGTTTACGTTGTTATTCTTTGCGAATAAATTGGTTATTGGTTATGAACTGAGTGTTTTTCTTCCTGAGTTTGGTATTAAAGTCTATTTGTAAACCCCCAGGAGATTTTATGTTCCACGGTATCCTTCAGCCATAAGTGAGGGTTTCTTTAATAAACTTGGGCCAGGGTCACTATTGGACATGTGACTACCTTCTCTTTCCTCCCAAAAAAAAAGTACACAGGGAGTATACATCGGATATGCCTAATTACAACTAAGTACTAGTTAAAGATACTGGATATCAAAGTACTGGTGACTGGGAAGGTGTCATATATCATGGATGTTCTATTCAGTAGCCTAAGCCTAGCTGCCTATGTTCATGAAGATACTGCATTTCTTTCCGTTTTGTTTCAAGCTAGAATCTGAACTGACATCACATTTACTTAACTTGAAATCTGATAGAAAAATCAATATTTAAAGTACCGGTCTCATATTTATCATTGATCTACTTCCATTGCTTTCAACTTAGAATTTTGTTATTCTTTGCGATTCTGGATGATGTGTAGACATGTTCATTACTTTGAAAATAAAGAAACTAACATACAGAATCACATATCATCAGTTCTGATGGATGACCAAAAAGAAACTGAAGCTGTAGAAGAGCTAACGAAGGCCATAGCTTTCAAGCCTGATTTACAAATGCTTCATCTTCGAGCAGCATTTTACGAGTCAATGGGGAACCTCGTCTTTGCTCTCCAAGATTGTCAGGCAGCTCTATGCTTGAACCCTGACCATAAAGAAACACTTGATTTGTATAATCGGGCACAGGAGTTGGCTGTAAATTTACAACTTAAATGAACACATATATGTTCCTAATGAAGTCAGCATGTGGCAGGAGAGGAGTGTAATTTCATGGGGACTTCACATATATCCGAATGTTCCCCGCTAATCGTGCCAGTGATGATCATCCAGCTGCAAAGAAGCCGTCACATCGATTAGGGATTCTTGATCAAGAAAAAGAGACAATGGAGTGGCAAACTTCATCAGCAGAGGCGTATATATGCGCTGTGACCTTGTCCCCGTGGATCATGAGGGATTCTGCAAAGCTAGAGCATCCTGGTGAAAATGATAATGTAAAACAAACCAAAAGAAATGTCCCTGTAACCATTTAGGAATGGGGTCAGAGTCTTTATTTTACAATTCTTTGAGAACAATATAGGCGTCCCATATTGTAAAATTGATTGAAACAAGACTTTGTGGGGGGAAATACGTCTCTACCACCCATCTTTCAACACTTGACATTGAATCTTGAAGCTACCAAAAATTGTGATTTGCAACTTCTGTAAAGATTCATAGTGAAGATTGCGTTAAGTCACCTGATTTTGGATACTTTCAATCATCTTATCAATTAGAATTGGATAAAAGTTCGTTGTCAAAATTCAAAAGTAGTTGAATGTACAATGTTTTGGTGCTGAGATGTAAAATGTTAAAACATTTACCAGCTCAGGTGGAAAAAGGATATTTTCCTCTTGTACACAGACAAGATTGTGGAAACATCTCAGTTTCTCCATTTATCTTTCAAATGTCTTAACCAATGCATTGACCATAGTCGTCCAGAAACCACGGAAACTTTCCGACCAGCTGGTGAAAGTAGCGATTCTAAATGAGATTATTAATTATCTCTGATCTGATTTCAAGACAATTTTGGAACTAAACTGTAGGAGAAGCGTGGGGACAGTCATTGATTTTGAAGTTAATTATATATTATCTTATGGTAAGGTTTTACAACATCAGAACAGTCCCAAAAAGAATTAAAAAATTGGCAGCATCATCAAGGGAAAAATAAGTTGGCAAGCAGGAGCAAGCATCCTCTGCCTTACATTAGACACAAGCATTATTTACTTTGCAATTGACTGCAACTAAAATCCACAGAATTAGGGAAGAAGAATAGACAAAAACCTTGAAGATTTAGACTGAAAGCCCTCAACTTTGATCTGTAGACATGATTTCAAGCTCTGCCCACCACAGTGGAGATAGTTTTGGGGTTGCTCCATCAGGCCCCACTGCTGTGATATCTCTCAACTTAGCTGTAATATCACTCATTGATGGTCTTTGATTTGAATCAGCTTGGACACAATCTTTTATCACTCCAAATACTTCCTCAAGCTCAACCTCCTGGAAAGATTTTAGTGTTGGATCCACCATTTCTCTTAAGGGCTGCTCACCTTTCAGATAGTCTGATGCCCAGTCTGCAAGAGAGCCATTGTCCACAGAGTATGGAATCCTTCCCGTCATCATTTCGAACAAGATCACCCCGAAGCTGTATGCATTGCTTTCCGGTTCCACTGATGGCATCTCCAAAAGCTTCATAGCATCTGAGTCATTCTTGGATGCAGAAATATCATTCCAAAAACCAAAATCTGATATTTTGGCTGCATAGTCTTCAGTCAGGTATATAGATGAGGATTGCAGGTTTTTGTGGGTTATAGGTGGAGTCAACTGGTGCATATATTCCAGACAGTATGCCATGCCCATAGCTATTCGGAGTCTCATTCCCCAGTCCAAGTGCTCGGCTTCTTTTACTGCAAGACATCCATATTATTTTTAACATTTTCAAAACATAAAAGGGTCTATCCAGCTTCATTTATCCTTAAGAAATGTATCATAAAAATATATATATATATATACTACGATCAAAGAATTTGCCTCAATGCCATGAACCGTAGTATTTGCATCTTTAGCCATTTCCCTAACTTGCCAGCATGATAAAGCAAGTCATTCTGCTTGATCTTTTAATTAATTTACTTTCCCTAACTAGGGCAATGGAGAAAGTTCCAAAATTTGGTTTCATCAATCAATTAATCATGAAAATGCAAGTGAAGTGCTAAATTGATCGTTTTATTAATTTTCTTCTCTTAAACATGCAGGGAAGAGTTAAGGTACTCACTGTGTAAATGCTCAAATAGTGTACCATTTGGAGCATACTCAAAAACCATCATTCTCGTGAATGGCTTCTCTTCTTCACAATATCCAATGAGGTTCACGAAATTTTTGTGATTCACTTTTGATAGTGTCTCTATCTGAAAAAATAAATAGAAGTGGCCTTTAGAAACAATCAGAATGAATGCCCCAAGTATGGTGAGATTTGATTCTTCTATACCTTCTTTCTGAACTGCACTTTCAAAATTTTTGACCAGTCCCCAGGAGATGTCACAGGACTAGATGATACAGCTATTTCTACCCCACTTGAAAGAGTCCCCTTATACACAGTTCCCATATGAGAAAGAACCAATGATATTGCTGAAATCTTCACAAGCTGCTTCAAGTTCTGGTCGGTTGAGCTTTGGTACACCTGAATTCAAACTTCAAATGTCAGCACAATCCTGTAGGTTGAGAATAAAGTATGATTTATAATTATGCCAGATTAGAAGGATTAGAAGATTTAAGTTTAGTACATCTGCTATGCATGCAAGGAGGTTCAAAACTTTTTTGATCCTACCAAGGAATTAAGTAAGTTGTTTTAACTTAAAGAGTGTATTCATAAACCTTTATCAACAACTAGAAATACGGAATGGATTATTTGGTTAACCGAATCAATTCATGGCCCAGATTCTCCAAGGGGGAACTACCGAGCAGCACATATGTTTGCTCTCAATTAAGTCATGCTGTTGTATTGGTAATAGTACCATTTCCTAATATCAGGTTTATAAACATGCAGATTTCGTTCTCATGAGAAAGAAGAATGACCTGTTACAAATGCTTTCTGCAGCTGCCCACTTAACCCTGTCACCCAAGGTTTCACAGTAACAACCTTGTTTCTTCTGCAGTAAACAATGCTTATGGCTGAAATCATAATGAACGAGAAACCCCCGGAAATTCCAACCCAAGTAAGAACTACATGAATATTTGTCTTAGAATCCTTGTTAACCACTTGGCTAGGAGCTGGAGCAGGTGAAGGAGTGGGATCCCACTCCCGGTGAGAATCTGCTGGAGGAGATGCTATTATTGGCGGATTTGCTGGAATTGTTGGAGCAGGAGTGGGTGCTAAAATAGGTGGCGTGGAAGGAGTCGGAAAGATATTGGAGGGAGCTTGTGATGGAGAAAATGGTGGAGATGACAATGGTGAATCTGATGGAGCTGATATAGATGAAAATGGTGATGGTGATGGTGATGCCGATGCTGATGGAGGCAGATAGTCCAGTGATGAGGGGGAGGGAGAAGGTGATGGTGAACTCCTCTTGTTCACATTGTTGCCTCTGGATGGATTTGAGAAATCCACTGCCTGCAGCAGCTTACGGTTAGCTTCATCTCCAAATTTGGCAGTGCTCCTAACATGGCAAAAATATTGTGAGCATGGAGTATATTCATAGGCAAATATATACTGAGTCTGAATGAAATTATTGGAATAAAAAAACTCCCAAATTTAAAAATTTTCCAGGGCTAGAGATCAAAACTTGTTTTTAGAACAGTGAGATGGCAGTTATGCAAGCATGATAATCCCACCGGCTTAAATAAATAGAACTGTCAAAGCAGTGTTTAAAGCTTTCTTTAGTAATCTTAATTCTGAGACCCATAACAAGTTTTTTTAAAAGATGAACTTATCATATATCATCATGAACGATTATAACCAAGATTCTGCATCTCCTGGCCATGTATTTTGCTCCTGATATTTACAGAATACTTTGATTTTGAAAAACTGTAGTGTAACAACCCAAGGAAAGTTCATCTCATTAGCCATACTTCAAAAAGACTA
Organism: Platycarya longipes; assembly: GCA_036559045.1. NCBI lineage: Eukaryota > Viridiplantae > Streptophyta > Magnoliopsida > Fagales > Juglandaceae > Platycarya > Platycarya longipes. Next base: position 25,809,844 of record CM071801.1, read on the forward strand.
GTTAATGTTACAATTAGAACCGCTTGAAGCCATCATGAATGACAAAAACCCCCTCCCCCCTCTCTCTTCCCTACTTCATTCCAAGATGACCGAACTGTGGTCAAGGTAGCAATAAATGAGATAAAATTTAGTTTCAATTTTCAAAATTGCTTATTTTCTAATCTTTCTCAAAATAGTATTTCAAAGCTTGTTTATACTTTTCATTATTACTCGTTGCATGATTTGCTCCCATTCCCTACCCATTTGTCCAAAATCACAGATCTAAAGATTAGAAAATTAGTAGGATAATAACATCAATTGAACTTTCTTACCAAATGGAAGATCCACAGTTACAAGACTCCCTCAAAGGAGTACCAGTTAGCTGGTTATCATCTGCCTGAAATTCCGAAAGGGTCTTGAGCTCATAGAGTTCAGGAGAGATGGTACCAAGAAACTCATTGTTGTCAAGTAAACTGCAGCAAGAATCACATGCATGAATTATGATGGACATAGTAAAAGCTCATACAAATAGGACTAGTGAAAATAACAATGCATGTGAAAGGATCATCTTACAGGGTAGTCAGGGAAAGATTATTGGTGAATTCAGACGGAAATGGCCCGCTAAAGTTATTGAATCCCAAGTCCAAAATCTCCAGATCCTTCAATTCCCCAATGTAATTTGGGATATTACCAGAAAAAGAATTGTTGCGTAAAATTCTGTAGAAATTAAGCACAGCTAATCAGTTTATGAAAGAGATCAATATAACTAAAGAAGTGAATCTAACTTTATGGGTACAAAAAATATATATATTCTTACATAGATTTTATGTAAGCCAGCTTCCCGAGTTCAGGTCCCAATGTTCCATCAAGGCAAAGATCCTTCAAATTCCTGCAATTTGACAATTTCATAAATTATAATTAGCTTTTATATCACTTCAACTATATCATATTTCATTACAATTAGCTTTTATATCAGTTCAACCAATTCATATGTCGAGTGCCAAGCAATCATTTGTGTCTCTTTCGAAATAGTTCCTATTGTTGCAGACAAAAAAAACAACATAGACCCTCATATCTGATATCATATCGATAAGAACACAATTCTTAATTATGAACTAATTTATAGATTGAACAAAAGCATGATTTATTTAACATAACTGACTAGTAAAAGAATTGGATTTCACATTTAAGATATACAGAAAACACATTTATAAGAACGAATGGAGATTTTGTGTATAAGATCATTAATGTCACTCACAAGGTCACCACTTTCCCGTCCGAACACTCCACACCAAACCAAGCACACGGATCAGCTAATCCATTATTCTCATTCCAATCCGATAAAGCCCCAAACGGGTCTCTGGTCACTCTATCCCGGAACCTCAACAAGGCTAAACCTGCGTCCAAGCAACATTTTTTTCTCATACAACCAGCTCCATAACTAAAAGAAATATATCACGAGCTCGAGAACTGTACGGACATGCAGAGCTTGTATATTTATACCTTCGGTGTTCAGAGACGAACACAGACTCTGATTCTTAATAAAAAGTGATATCACCGCCATGAACACCGCCATGCGGAACTTCAACTGGTTGATTCTCATCCGTCCATCCGTCCCCAAGAAACTCATAATCTCTGAAAAATTAAAGACTGGGTTCTTCTCTTTGGTTTTAGTCAAAGCAAATACGTTACAGAAAAAATAAAAACGCATTTTTCAAACATATATAGAGATATATATATACACACACGCACCAGTACAGCAAGCTATAATATTTGATATAAGCAGGAGAAGAAAGCGCGTATCTCATTTTTATTTTCTGTTATGGTCATTAAGAGTTACAAATGACTGAAACTTACCGAAGTATCAGAGAGTTGGTGACTGGATGAAGGGACAAGGAAACAGGTGTTTCGGGGGAGCAAGAAGGATTCCGAAAAAGCGGTTTGTAGAGTCAGGCGTTTCGGGTTTGAGGCGATTCAGCAACGATAGATTTGCTTGGTCTTTTGTGGCGTGAAGAAGACCGACTCTTCCCCTTCTCCATATATATATATATTTATAGCATAAAAGCGCCGTCCTGTCTAAGCCATGTAGTTCTCACGTGCACAAAGCACCTTTTGTCATACTTTTCTTAATTTTTTTTTTTTTTTTTTTCAAAATAGTGAACCTCTGAAAACCCATATTGTCTTTTCTTTTCTATTCAAGGCATTTTTCTTGCATTTTAGAGTATACCAATTACATCAAGATCAGCTCTTTTTTGATGGGAAAGAAATTATCCTTAGTTATCATTATCAATTATGCACTTATTTTCTTGGATTAAAAAAATAAATTATGCACTCATTTTCTGAGTTTAATCATAACTACACACACCATTAATGGTTTGCAAAAATGCTAATAAAATTCTAATTTTATTGTTTGATAATCACACACATATATAGAGTACTATATATTGTTTTCTATATGCGCGCGCGCAACGAGTAATTATTAAGTATTTTCATAATACGGATATTATGTATTTTCATCCAATCATAAGATATCAAATTAGTTATAGTTAATATTTAGATCATGTTAGAATGGTAAAAATATTTCATCTTACCTTATTTTATTATTATATTTTTTTATAAATTTTTATATAAAATATAATAAATAATTCAAATTTAAAAATTTGAAAATAATAATAATATTAAAAAATAATATTTTATTTAACTTTTAACTTTTATCTAAATTTATCTCAGATAATTCAATTTATTGTCCAAACGATACATTAATAACATATTATGAAAAACTATGAGTACTACGTACGTACCGTGCACGTCATTCGCATTTGAGGATTGAGATCAATGGCTACAATTACAAACACAAAAAATTTATATAAAATAAGTTTACAAATTGATATTGCTTCATGAAATTCTTTAGATTTATTTTATAATAATTATAATTTTATAATTTAACATATTATATCATCAAGCTACATTAATTTATGAAAGTATTTTTGTATAATTTATTTATAGTTTACTATAAAAAAAAAATAGATATTTATAATAAATTAATTATAATAAAAAAATTATTTGCCATAAAAATAATATGTTGCTGAGTAAATGTATGACTGCATGCTTCCTTTTTTTTTTTGTCTAAACAGAAATCAAACTGCATGCAGCTATCAAAATCAAATTCAATAATTTAGAGGTCAACACACTTTATTAGAGCATATATATATATATATATATATATATATATAAGTTTTTTGTTTAATTTTACACACACTTTTTTTGACTCCGTATATTCTGAAGAGTGATGTATGGCGCATATTCATCTAATTCATGTGTATCACGCAAAAGGCAAAGTTCAATTAATACTTCTGGTTCGGCCAGCAAGTGCACATTCTTAACAAACCTTGAATTTGTTGATCCAATTCCGGCGGCGGCCTGCACATGTAAGACAGTTCCATAAATACAATAAATATAATTATATGTATTCCATGATGTGACTAATTAAATTAGAATACATTACAAATTATACATTGAACGTCCAGACCAAATATTTTATGTAGATTATAGTAAATCCAAATTAATCGTATATATATATATATATACACATTTGTCTAGTGGGAGAAGATGGGTCCGATCAAGCTCCAATGTTAATCATTGTGTATAATATTTGAAAACAACAACATTATCTTAAAACCGACTATTTGGATGTCTGCCATGTGGAACGACATTAATATAATTATAATTGTTTCATTCAAGATGGAGTAGTTGGAGTAAAATTAAGTACTTTAAAAACTTTAAAAGGCATAGAAAACAAAAAGTACTTTAAAAGGCATGCTGCATGCATGCTGGATCACGTATATATATACATCTATAAATATCATATATATATATATACATCTATAAATATCATATATATATATATATATGTTTGTGTGTGTGTCTGTAATTCATGCAGATAATGGGATATAGTTATTAGAAGAGAGAGAGTCGATCGTGGCGTGGAAGATAAGTATACTGAGTGGGATCGAGATGATGGGTATAATGATCATATGGTTAAAGGAGAGAAAAAAGAAAAAAGAAAAAAGAAAAAAGAAAAAGAAAAAGAAAAGAAAAGAGGGTAATAAGATGTGTCTTAATTCTATGATAATGTGATCAACAAGTTAGCAGCTAGTGTAGTACTGGTGCTACTAATTAATGATATATATATATATATATATCTATTATAATAAGTGGCTATCTAGTATTATTTAACGAATTTTCTTATTTTTTTGTTAAATTTTCTTATTTTTTTTGTTAGATTTAATTGCCCTTTAACATTACATATTTGATATATAATACTTATCTACACAGAGAGCATTTCAGCTTAACCTCAATTTTCAAACTGCATAAAACTTAAATTAAAATCTTATCATTATCTTTTAGGATAAGAAATTTTTTTTTTTTTGAATTTTAATAATTGAAGTAATCTCACAATAATCTGCTGTGTCGACTAGCAAAAAATATATGTATTTTAAATATTTATTATTGACATTGATATGTGATAAATGTAATAGAGCAATCATTATCATCTCTATAAATATTATCGCCATATATTCTTCTCAGGTTACTTTCGAATAGTAAATAGTCTGTTTACATACAACTTTTTAAATAATAAAACCGTTATAATTAATATAGCAATAAATTTTCCATTTTTTATTATTTTTATGTCATAAGAAGGCATAGTCTAAATAAACAAAAAATATATAAATGTAAAAACCTAATTACAAGTTAGAAAGTAGAAAAAGAAACTAAAAGTCATGATCATGAGTCGCTAACTTATTAGTAATTGCCTTTTTTTCATAAAGTTCGATGAATTAAAACGGATTTTTTAGAAGTTATTATTATGGGAAATAATATTTATAATTTTAAGATATATAATTTTTGCATATTTTTTTGAAACATAGAAACATTTTAAACTTATATAAAAAGACTTCCTTATTTTTTTCGTTAAATTTAACTGCTATTTAATAATATATATTCAATATATAATACTTATTTGCATAGATAGCATTTCGGCTTAACCTCATCCCCACAAACTCAACAAAGTCTTATCCTTATGGAGAATAGAACAGACTCTCAGCTATCATTTTTATCTCTCTATTTTTCTCTCATCATTTTCAAACTTTAGCGTCACAGCATGAAGAATATTAAACGTTTCACTAATTAAGAAAACGTATTTTGTACATTTTCCTCCCTAGTGTGTATATATATATACACACACTAAAGTCACTCTCCAAAGTCATATCCTATTAAATTTTTATTTTTTTATTTTTTATTTTTTATTTTTTATTTTTTATTTTTACTTAATGATTAAGTAAGTATTTTTTAATAATATTTTTTTTTTTAGAAAAAAATATTAAAACTGTTAAAAAATGTATGAAGAAAAAAAAATTAAAAAAAAAGGTTTGGACTTGGCACACGAGATATTCCAGTCGAGACCCCTCAAGAGTGACTCTAGAAGCACTATATATATATATATATATATATATATATATATATATATAAGGAGCAAGATGTGGTTTTTTGTTTTTTTAAGAACAAGGTGTCGTGTTGTATGGTATCTTATCACAATTTAGCTTTTTCTTAGGAAAGCAATAGGGTAACAATATTAAAAAAATAAAAAAATAAATTGTTAGTTCTTCTTTCCCTAATGATTAGGACGTATATAGAATACAAGCATGTTTTGCAAGTTACCATGACTCTACTTGCCGTACATGCTTAGTTTGCATGTGCTTTGCTGGCAAAGAAGCTTAGGCTTCGTTTGGGTAATGGAATGTTCTGAAAAACTCTACTATTATTTATTTTTCATAATTTTTTTCTTATATTTTTATCATTTTTTATTACTATTTATTACTATTGAATATTTTTTTTATCATTATTTATTTTTTTATTACTATTCATAAAATATATGAGATTACCAGCTTACTACTCAAATGCGACGGTCTAATGATTTTTATAAAAACCCATTTATGAATGCATGGCTTCTATATATTTCCCACAAAAAGAATATCCTAAAATATTTATAATTGGTAACTTAATTGAATTTAAGGTGGGCTTGAGAAGTTCAACTATGACATATTGTGCTGATCCTCGAAAAATAAAAGGGACTTTTTCTTTGGGGTATATATAACTTTATTTTCAAGCAATATATTGTTAATTAATTAGTATTCTGCAATATTATTCAATTAAGAGCTATGTATGGCTGGCTCGCTCCAATGGAAGCTGAATTATAGTTTATAATTCAATAGCATTGGATGATCGATAAGAATGAATCATTTGGAATTGGTATGAGTATGACGCTAGGAATGCCAAGAAATCGACAATCCACCCTACTTACATAAACATCAATATAATACAAAACACTAATTTGTTTGTGCATGTTTGGATGGTAATGGACTTAAATTAGAAAAAACCTGTAATATGGCCTTAATTTGTATTCTAACATTTAACAGCAGTGGCCGGAAGGTTTAGGGCCGGGGTCGGTGTCATAACTCGGATGATCATATATGATATCCTATTTCTAAAGCTGGTTGGTCTAGTGCTGGGATCTGGACCACATGAATCATCATGAGTACGTACTTGCTCGGCCTGAATTTTTCTAGGTGTTTTGTTTTATGATACAGGCGGAGTCAGATTCAATACCTGAAGTGGGGTTCGATCGTTTGGTGTGGCACAAGAAAAGACATTACAACTTCCTAATTTGAATAGAAAATGCCTTACAACCTATTCAACAAGCGACATTCAATCCGCCAAACTTTGTGCATACTTGTTCGTCAGTGCTAGTTCTTAAACTTTAAATTAATTTAGCTTATTAATTTGGTCATGATCAGCCTTTCAAGAGAACCTGCTAGTCTTTCTTGTTACAAGTTGGAACAGCTTATATATATATATATATATATATATATATATATATATATATATATCGAATCACACGTTATATATGTATATTAGGTATATAATTCATTTTATATTAATGTAATTTGTCAAATTAAATACAAGCTAGGTTAAATTAAGATTTTCACTATAAGAAAAATAAGTATTTGTGATAAATTATTTGTGATGAAATGACTATTTATGATAAAAATAGATTTATTTTGGCAAAAAATAATTGTTTACGAATAGATATATATAAATAAATAAATATATATATATATATTTGTAGTATTTATATCCAGATTCTAGGGTCTAGGTTATGGAGAATGGGCAAATGATCAATACGTGAGACTTTGCATCATTAATGCTTTTTGATCCAACAACTAATGCTATCTCCTCAAATATAGGGTTTGTTTGGTGAGGTTCAATCCAATATTGCTATATCTTTTGTTCGAAGAGAAAATATACTACTCGAAGGGTTTTCCCAGCTTGAATTGAACCGAGTACTTTATAGGACCGGACTAAACTAGCTCATTTCGATCCGGTTTGATCCGATCTGGTTGATTTACTCGATCTTTATACTTTAACTTTTTATACATATATTACGTTTATACTATAACTCTTACAATATGTTAATATAATAATTACTAATACTATATATTATAGTTAATAGTTATACATTAAAGAATCTAATAATACTTTGATACTAAATAGTATGTATATAATATATATTATATAATTATTTATATGCAACTATAATTATATAAATAATAAAAATATATATATTGTATTATTCATTCAGTCTGGTCTAAAAAACCCCTAAATCGGGACCGCACCGAATGTCTTTTGGTCTTATAGAATTTGGAGCGAGATCGACCAAATCCAATTTTGACTCGGTCAGGTTCAAAATGGCCGATTCATTTGGTTTTTTGGGTCCTGAACCAGCCGAATCTCTCTTAATTTGAACAACACGCAACCTCATTCGAATGAAAATATTTTCAATTAATTTATTTGTTCGAACTGATAAGATATGTTCAAACATTGATCTTGTTCGGACAATATCAAATGTGGTAATCTATTCGAATAAAAAAATTGTTCATTCGAATGGTGTGTGTCGGTTTAACCAATCAAAAGTTTTATTCGAATGGATTTCATAGACGAAAAAATTTGATCTCAAACAAAAAGGCCAATCTAAATGCATTTGAACAGGTCGGTGAGACTTCATCTCTAAAAAATAATTATCCTATTAAATCATAAAAAATAAACATATATTATTTATTATTTAAAACAACATATATTATTATTTTTTCAATTATATTTTTTTTTTTTTGGGTACCTCAACGTGGCTTCGTCACTGCATTAATGCATGCAAAGTCTCAGGTATTTACACTACATGAAAATGGGTTAATTTTTGAGAAAAATTAATTTGTCTCAAAAAGTCCACTTTTCTTTTCAAAATGTTTTTAAAGATTAAAAAATAAAAAAAAATTGTCTCAAATTTGTCTTAATAAGTCTGTTTCAAAAAGTTTTCATTTTTTAGAAAATGGAATTCAATTTTTGTCTCTAAAATCTTTTTGAAACAAACTTATTAAGACAACTTTGAGACGAAATTCTTTTTATCTTTATAAACATTTTGAGAAGAAATTTTTTGTCTAAAAAATTAACCCATTCTCACTTTGCATGCATTAATGCAGTGACAAAGCCACGTTGGGATAGGGCCCCTCCCCCCATCCAAAAAAATTATAAAATTGAAAACAAATAGTATATGTTGTTTTAAAGAATAAATAAATATATGTTAGTATTTTTATAATTTAATAGGATAATATTAATTTTATTTTGTGTTGGTCTTTTTTCTTAAAATTATCTTTGGCCCCCTCCACCAAAATTTAATCTAATTTAAAAATAAAATATATTTCATATAAAATAAAATTATATAATAACATGATAATATGTTTTTATTATAGATAAAAAATAATAATTTCTAATATATTTTTAATATATTTTTATTATGATGATATTATATATTTTTGAATACATAAGTTATATTAAATGTATTTTAATTTTGTTATAGATCTTCTTATCAGATTGTTCTATATCATATAAAAAACTGTATAAAAATATAACAAAAAATACTTTATGTATTAATGCTTATTGAACAACAACTAATGCTAATCTCCTCAAATATAGGCCGATTTGTTCGGTGAGGGTCAATCCAATATTTTGCTATCTAGCTCGTAGGAAAAATAGACTATAGAGAATACACATTCAAGGCATGCCATGTCGGTTTTGAAGACTGACAAAATAATATTAATTGAAAAATATATAACTCGTCTTTCTGATAGCTAGACTACATTAACCGACTTGACATTGTCAAATATATTATATAACTATTCTTCAGGTTAATTGTATTGTACTCATGACAGCTTGTTGCGAATTAATCCAAACATCGAAGACAGGATTTCCTGAGCATGCATGCATGCACAATATTGAATCTACCCTCCCCGGAACCAGTACGAGGCCAAGGTGGGCGAGGGGGTACTGCCTAATTGCCCCCGGCCTCAAGGCTCTGACTATATATATATATATTATATATATATATATATATTATAACACTTTTTGTTTTTGATCTTGTCCACAATTCAAATTTGGCCTTGGCCAATGCTCTTAAATGACCAATCTTATGAGGTACCTTGCAAATTGTCAACAATTTTTAATAGATTTTTCTTTTATATATAATTTGGTCTCACTTAAAATTTATGGTAATCAAATTTTCTTCTTTTCTTTTTTAGTTTCAAGAAATTAAATTAAAATACTATATTCACATTAAATTATTTCTTTTAAAGTTTGTAATTATCTGAATAAAACATATTTAACAAAAAAAAATTTAAGTTCACTAGATAGCTAGCTACGCAGTATGTAATTGCGCGCTATTTAAAGACTTTCAAATATATGTTGTTCTATATATTATTGAGCAAAATACAAAATTTAGTTTATAATTTACATATATTCACTACAAAAAAAATTATTTATTTGTAGTTAGTTATTTCTTGCTAAAATGATTATTTTTTGTCAAGATGAGTCTATTTTTATCACAAATAATTATTGTCGCAAATAATCCATCACAAATACTTATTTTTTCTATTATAATAATTACCTCTTTTTTATAATTCTTATTTAGATTGTTTCCATAAATTCAACATGATCTTCTCTTAATTGCAACATATATATGAAAAGCCCATATGTAAAATTACCAGTATTCGAATAATTAATGCAAATTTGAGATGATAGTTTTAATTGTGATGAAGACATGCCATTATAAGAAAATTGTTTATTTACAGTCAGTTAATTCTAGCATTATTTATAATTAAAATAAGTCACAAATATATAATCTTTTTATCGCAAATAACTAGTCACAAAAACTTATTTTATTTTATTTTTGTGTGCGAGTATTTGACGATGTCAATCTTAGACTAAAATACATATGTCTGGCCAGGTATGGTTTCTAGCTGGCTGTAGATAGACATGCGCGGGCAGCCAGGCCAGTCAAATTAACAAACATGCATGAGGGCTGCCACAATTGATTTTACATTTAATTTTCTTGGCCCATTTCAACATTGCTACGCATGCTAAACAGCCTCTAATTTTTGCAGCAGAAAAGAAGAAGAATATGGGGAGACGGGACGTTCAATAATCCAGAATCTAATAGCTACTCTGCCTAAAAGAATAGAATATTATAGATAGCACGTGAATTGCGACAAGTACGCGTATGGCATTCTAGCAAAAGTCGTAGCATCCTTAACAGCAGCTGGTCCTACTCCTTAAATACATGTGACAGACCCATCTATGTCGGAAAATCCGGCCTTCCTGTAAATTATGGTTCACCTGTAGGTACGTACGCACCAGTGCCGGCCCAACACATGACTTCTACATGTGATTAAGCTTACTGATCCATCTTCTACCCATATATTGTTTGATATGTTAATTATACATACGGGTAGTTGAGATGCCAAAACCAAAGGGCTATTAATAAGGAATAAAAAGGTGATTATTGCACGGACAACGGGGAAAAATGAAGGGAGACGCTGGGGACCGGTCTGGCTGTCTCCAGCGTCTAAAGTAGCACAACGTTAGTTGGACTGCTTTATGATGAAAAATACATTAAAATAAAATAAAAAATATGATTAAATAAAAAAATGAAGATTAAATATATAATAAAAAAATAAAATGAACAAAACATAATAAAAAACACAATAAAAAACATAATAAAAACATAAAAACATAATAAAAAACACAATTAAAAAATAAAATGAAAATAAATTTAAGGGAATTCGACCATGAACCGAACGGAGCCACCGCCACCGAGGGCGGCGGGGGCTGCTTGTGTGGGGGGGGCAGACGGTCTGCCCCCCAAGATTTCTCAAAAATGAATGGGCCGGGGTAAAAAGTACCCTTTCATGCACTGTTAATATTTCATGTCTATTATATTAGGTACAAGTTTTAAAATTTGTATAAATCATTTTTTTAAGAGATTTTTTGGGGACCGATCCCCTCACTAAAAATAGCCCACCGCCTTTGGTGGTGGTTGGTGGTGGTGGGTGACACCGTCCACCCATCCCATTTCAGGTTTAAGTAGGGGTGTCAAATCGTGTTAACAGATCGTGTTCGTATCGTATCAAGACATGTATATTATACTATATAGGTCAACCCTAATCCGACCCGTTAAGCTTATCGTGTTAAAATCTCAAACTCTAACCCGACCCGTTAACATAACGTGTCGTATCGTATCAACCCGTTATGACCCGTTAGTAAATATTACGAAATATATTAACACGACATAATATGATTCGTTTCAACCTGTTTATGTAAATGAGTTGAATATATCCAAAATTAACCCGTTTGACTTAATTAAATTTAGCATAATTTTATATAAATATTAAAATCATAATATCTATAAAACTAATAACACTAATTATAAGTCTAAATTACACTCTAAATAATAAAATATCAAAATTAAAATTATAACAATTTTACTTTTAAGTATAAGAATATAATTTTAATTTTAACTTTCTTAGCGTGTCATAACGTGTCATAACGGTTTAAAACAGGTTGACCCGCTATCAACCCGTTAAGCAATCGTGTCATAACGAGTCAACCCGTTTTGACCCGAAACCCGTTAAGACTAAACCCTAACCCGCTATTATCGTGTCGTGTTCGTGTTGGGTTAACGGGTCGTGTAAGAAATTGCCACCCTTAGGTTTAAGCTTCCGTGAGGTACACCGAAAATCGCTGGAGCTCGCCATTGAAGGAATAAGCTTGCCGGAGCTCACCGGTCCCAATGGGGTGGGCGATATCACCCTGACACCCACCACCCACTGGAGGCGGTGAGATGCAGCTAAGGTCGAATGCCCTTAAAATTCATCTCTATTTTATTTTTTTATTATGTTTTTTATTATATTTTTATTTTTTATTGTATTTTTTATTATATTTTCTTCATTATATTTTTGATTATATTTTTGATTATATTTTATTTTATTTTAATATATTTATCATCAAAAAAATAATTTCACTATTATTAGACTATTTTTTATACTAGAAGTGGTCCGACCGCTCCTAACCTCTCTCTTTTTTAAATTTACCTTTTTTTTCCCCTGATTTGTGTGCTGCCCGGCAGCCCGTGCAACAATAATTGAGCAATGTACTTGCAGCTGGCCGGAGCAATATTTTAAGAGAAATAATAAATTTACAATATTTTTTATAATATTTTACGTAATATATGTTATAAAATAGAAATATTTTTATAAGGTGATATTAATTTATAAAATATTTTATACAAATATTTTTATTTTATAACATATATTATATAAACATTCTAAAATATATTGTTTATATCACTTCTAATATTTTAATTATCGTACCTGTACGTTTTTCTTTCCGTGCAATATTGGCGGCATCTTAATCATTTCTGTTAGCAATTTGGCACAAGCTTTATATTAGCTCGAAGTTGGACTGTTATATTATAAAATTATTTTTATTATTAAATAAATTTAACAAATTTTATAAAATTATATTAATTTATAAATTTGTCTTAAATAATTTATTAGTGTCTACAGTAATTCATAATTTATAAAACAATATATAATATTGTTTGCATGTTCGAAAGCTTTAAAATGTAGAAGGCTGTCAAGGTTTTAAAAATAGGGCCGCAAACCAGTACCTGCATATAATATATATACAGTATAATATATGAATAATATTATATACAACTGTGAGGTGCGTAAACGTCACGTAATCATTTTGAAATGAGTAGGATCTACTATTAAAAAATTAATTTTTTTCATGTAAATCTTATATTTTCTTCACTTTTTTTAAAGTGATTACGTAACGATTACCTAATTCATGATTGTATAAATCGGGCAACCATATATGCATTATCATTAATGGTGGGTCGGATGAATCCAAATCCGGGATTGCATTCGGATTTTATAGGTGAGATCCATCTTTTACTGGACATATCATAAACTGATCTGGCAGGAAAGACTATATGGCCCTCACTCTCCAGCTTTCTCGGCCAACTGTCTGTCCTATGACTATCCTTAAGTTATTGATGGTGTTGGGGGGAGATGATGATATTTATAACAAAGTAGTCTAGTCCTGAATCTTGTTCCAAAGTGTTAAAGATTGCTTAATTAGAGTTTTTGTCATATTAAATCATGTTGTTCGTGCATGGACATGACTATATATAACGAACTCGATCCAAACTAAATATTACATCCAGTTTATTCAAATAAGGATCGAGATTTGACCCCAATACTGCCCCTCCAAAAAATAATCAAATACTGCCACTGGGCCAATATTAATATAAAGTTTTGCATTATCCCTATTCAAAGACGCTTGAATGGGAGATGAAGTCCCCTTGCAGCCGCTCGTTCTTTGTAGAATCATGTATGTATATATTTATATATAGCACTATACTTTGCGACTTTGTGTTTCAGCCTCCCTATTTACTAAGGCCGATCCTCAAGCTCTTGGTAATTGAAAAAGATAATTTTAGAACATATCCCCAATGTCATATGTCATGTACATAGGTTGAAATAAATTCCTGAGCGATCATTTATATATATATATATATATACTTTTTTTTTACAGACACCGGATGCTATTCTTAACTGAATTCATAAGTTACTCTTAATTATAAACGTTCGGTTTTACAATAACACTTAAAACTGGTTAGTAACTAACAATATCATGCATGAATGAATTAAAATAAATGCGATATTTGATCACAAAGGAAAATCTAATGAAGAACTCTTCAATAGTAAAATCCTACAGGACAACCAAATCTAAAAAAGTCACTAGATACTTTTACTTGACAAGACAAATGACACACTTGTCTTCTACTACAATAGCTATAAGAACTTCTGAAGATCTCCAATCCGTTGTCTTTCCTTCTAGAATCTTTAGTGATTGAATACGAACACTTCAACTCTGATCCCTTGGAGTATGCTCGCACTCAAACCCTACAGTTTGACCAACTAGAAAATTATCCTCTTGAGAATTTCCTCTCACTTAAATAATTGAAGACTCTCTCGACTTCAAGCTCTCAACAATACTTGATGGTATTTCTGAACTGTTATTTCTGGTGTGTTTACTAAAACTTTAGCTGAACTCATCCTTAAATAGGCAATGCAATTACTTAGTTTTATCCAATTGCTGAGTCTATTACGCTACTAACGGTTTACAAACTTGTCGAATTGGAACACTTCTACTAGATGTATCCAAGTTCAAATATGCTTTCATATCTTCATTTAAAGCTTCAATTTCGATCTCTTGATATCTTCAACTAGTTTAGGGATTTGAACATTTATCTTGGATTCTTGAATCTCTCATATTTTAATTTAAAAGTTATATAATAAGAGTTATAGTACAAAACAAATTCTTTTCCTTTCGGATAACCCTTAAAGTCTTATTTAGAATTACATCCATCTAATATTCAAAATTTAAACTTAAATCATCTAATCCTAGCAAATCCGAATTGTATTTATAATCTCCCCATTTAGTTGATTGATGATAAAAGCACACTTTTGATGAATGTGATTAAATACTGAAAAATAAACACACCAGCAACAAAGATCTCATGCAGAAAGTTACACTTCTCATATCACATTAGAGTTTAAAATATCATCATATGCACACAATTAGAAGTATCAAATATGAGTCTCGAAACAAAACAAGCAAATCAGTTCAAAGTATCAACACATGCAAAATAAACCAAAATAATCTATTGTTTCAGATACAAACCAAACTGATGAAAAAATGAATTTTTGCAAAAAAAATAAATAAATAAAGAATCTTTGCTAATGGGTAATGGTTGTCCTCTCCATGTTAGCTCTCTTGCCTTCTCCTCCTTGCTGACACTTTGCATGAAGCTCTCCCCCGGGGCCATTCATTCTACTCTCCCCTTGTGTGTCATGTTAACAGTCAGCAGATCTGGATTATCCTTCATCATTTGGACTCACATTCTTCAGGATTTGGTCCACATCCAAGATAATTTGTTGCAATCTATCATTTATACGCTCCAAATCCTCTTGTTGATCTGCAAAATGTTGCTCAAATTTTTTCATGCGTTCCTCCCATTTTTCTACGAAAGATTCAAATATGCTGTGCAAAAGTTGAATATGTTCGAGCATATCTATGGAAGGTCTAGGAGCTGGCAGGGAGGATGTGGATGTAGCTGTGTGTGTTCTCTTTTTGCTAACGACTACTTCTGACTTGGTGACAATTAAAGAGGAGATCTTCCCAAACATCTTAACAATGGTCTCGGTGTCACGAATAGGAACTTTAGCAATACGAACCAATTTCGAGATTAGCCCTCCAAAAGGCAAGCTTTCTTTGTCAAACTTGGCCTTATAAATTACATCAATTATGTGGGAGAATAAATCAATAGGCACTCTTGTGATCAATGCATACATAAATTGAGCTTTCTCAGTTGTCAGCTCAGTATGTCTGGCAATAGGCCACTGATTTGTCAGCACAACTTTAACCAGAAATTTGTATTGGGGGAGCATGGTATTCAAGGAGAGACTATGAACTTTTGGGGACCATTTTGACACTTCTGGTCTAGCAAAAAGATCCTTCATTATGGTCTTGGATAGTATTCCCATCCCTTTGTATGAAAAACCTGGATTTTTCATAATAGGGAGTTCATAAAACTCTTGTACGATGGCAAGGGTGATTATCATCTCAAATCCTCACAGTATAGTGGAGATGAATTATTATCAATATTCAAAGAAGAGTTAACGTAAAACTCTCTCACCAACTCTAGATAAGGAGCAAGTGCCCCTTCAGTCAACTTTTTTCAACATCTTTTAGCAAAAATTTGTTCAACAAAAGTAAAAGATGGATCAACAAGGTCACTCAAAATTACCTCACGTTCTCTCAAAAAGTTTCTCAAAAGTTTCTCCAAGAAAAGACTTCTTTATATGCTGCGTTAGCTTCGGTTGAAACAAATTTAGAAGGCTTATCAGACCTCGAAGTTGCCTTTCCCTTGCTTTTCGAGACCTTAGGAGTCTTGTTAGCAGATTTGGAAGCTTTGGGAGTTTGTTTTGGAGTCTTAGCAAGGGACTCAGATCCTTCTTCCTTAAAAGAAGTGTCATGTATAACCGTTTTATTAAACTTCTTTTTCTTGGCTATCGATTTGTATTTCATCTGCAAAAAATAATTACCTTTTTTTTAGCATAATGATTTAACATGAAAGTATCAACAAACCAGAACCTATGGTATCATAAACTCTAAAGAAAACTTAAAAGTCTCAAACCAGAACACAGAATTTCCATCAGAAACCTCATTCCTATGCTAAACACATGCTTTTATTATGCAAATAAATCGATATGAACAAACATGTAATCAAAAAAAATACTAGATGAGGAATAAAGTATGATATAGGCATAAACAAGTCAACACGATAAAGCTAAAGAAGGCATTTTTCCAATTTTTAGCCAAACAAAGTTCCATGCAACGAATACCCAACAACTTTGAATAGCCAAACACACAAAACATATGCTTTGAATGTAGTATTTAAACCAAGAAAAACCAATCCTCAATAACCTAAATCATCTAGATGATAAACTCCTAATCACATTTCAGAGTTTATCTTGGAACTGAAAATCAAGAAATTCCTAGTTGAATCATATCAAAATAAGAACTCAAAAAATAAATTGGTCCAGAAAATTTAGCTTGAAATTTTTTATGCAAAAAATTCAATCTTTTTTGAAGGATTAGGAGAGTTTGAGATGAACTCTATCTCTTTTAGAAGTTATTTGAGAGAAAAATGAGAAAAATTAGATAGATTAGGGATTTCAAGAAGATAAGAATGCAGGGCATGATTGACGAGATAAGATATGAGCAATTATTATGGCAATCTTTTGTTTTCAAAATCTCGCTCATATCATCCAGGCTGGGACATGCCATGCAAGAGGCTCCATACCTTACACGTCTTGGACATGTACAAGTGGTTCCAAACCACTCATTTTTTGGTTTTTCTTCCTTTTTTGTTTTTAATTTTTTTAAAAATAAATTGCATAACAAAAAAATAAATAAAAGGAGTTTAAAAATATTCAACATATTTTTCTCGCAAACATGATACCTCGTTTGTAAAGTTTGAACTTTTTTTGTATAATTTTCTTATCCAAATTTTGTGCCAGACACACTTCTCCACATGTTTAGGAGATTCATACCTTATTGGAAGGTCTCACACAAGAGCACTTGTATCTTAAAAATTGATCAATCAATGATCTTTTGTGTGAGTGAGATAGGAAAAAATCTTTCCAAAAATTCATTTATCTAATTTATTTATTTTTCTTCTTTTTTATGTCTTCCCCTTTCTTTTATAATTTCTTTTTATTGCTCTATTCTTCATTTCCACTATCTCATTTTATTGAAAAGTGATTGGGGCTGAGAACTCTTGACGTATGCATTGTTCATCACAAAATTTAGTTAACTCGCCAAAATTTCTTCTCAGGATAATTATTTGACTGCTCAATTTGTCTACCTTATTTTCTAGGCTTTTACTCTTGTTAGCAAATATGTTCGTATTTTCTTTTTCTTGTCCTTTCCTTAGACTATAGTAGTCTATTTTTGCATGACCAATTATTTCACAAAATAACAAGTAGGAACGAACTTACCTTTAGGTTTACTTGGATGGAGCATGGTTGACTTACCTTTGCTAACGGCTTTCTTTGAGACATTTTCTACTTGACTTCCTTTTACAAAGGTGATATCTTTTGATGAAGAGGCAGTGGATGCATTGGACTTAGGACCTTTAGAAGTCCTGTATCCCAAACCTGTGATTAGAATTATCTCTTGAACCTTCAGTAGTTCATCGAGTTTCTAAGTTGTCTTTTCTTTAGCTTCCTGACAGGCTGTCAGCTCCTTCTCAAGTACTTCTTGCTCAGTGCCCAGTCTTGACACTTTTATTTTTGAAAGTTTCAGTGCCTCAACGAGATTGTTTTTCTCATTCTCCACCGTAGTTAGCTTATTGTACATCTTTTTATTTAATTTTTTAACTTTCACAATCTCTTCACACAAATCATCATAAGCTTCCTGCAAACTTAATTCATAGTCAACAATAATTATAGCAATATTAGAATCACTATCAGTTTTGCTATTATCAGCACATTCATTCACAGACACCAAGAAAGCAACAAAAGTAGTTTCATTATCAGATGATGTACTTGAATTTTCAGAATCAAAATTATCACTCAATGTGACGTTCAACGCTTTTCTTTTACTTCTTTTAAAATTAGGACATTCAATTCTTATGTGACCAAAATAAGAGCACTCATGACATTTAATTTTTTTTTTTCTTTAGAATCGATTTTGTCTTTATTACACTTTTTAAAGTCATTCTTTTTAGCAAAATCCTTACCTTTCTTTTGCTTACCATGACTCTTTTTATTGAACATGAACTTCTTGAATCTCCTGGCTATAAGAGCTAAGTCCTCATTGTTGAGACTCTCACCATCAAACAAATTATCATGATCTTCCTTAATTGATTTAAATGCGATGGACTTACTTTTCTTCTATTGTAGGGGAGAAGATTCATATGTTTGTAGAGAGCCTACCAATTCTTCAACCCAAATTGTGTCCAAGTTCTTGATTTCTCCTTTGTCCGTCACCTTTGGCCAAAACCTCTCAAGCAAGGATCTTAAAATTTTTTTCACAACTCATGAATTTTCCATCTTCTCTCCGAGATTGAACCTGGAATTCACAATATCATTAAGTTTTGCATAAAAATAATCAAATCTATCATTTTTCAACATTCTAATTTTCTCAAATTTTGATGTTAACGTTTGGAATTTAGAATTTTTCACCACATTGGTCCTTTCATGTCACTACAACATTTTTAGCCATTTGCTGTTGATTTTTTGTCCGCGATTAAAATCTTGCAGCATATACATGGTTTTATTCACAAAGTTTAATTCTCGATTGAAGATGTCAAAAATGGTTATTATTATCGGGAAAACCATGTCAACGAAAATAAGATGGTCGCTATAAGTAAATTGTAGCAATATTTTACTACTTATTGTAACAACACACAGTCTGCCACTATTTTCTCTCTTTTAATTAGTTCACTAGCCCTTTGTGTGACGACAAGATTTTGCCGTTATAAATTGGTGATATAAATATACTGCTTTACATGTATCCGCGAGATTTTTCCTTCTCTTCCCCACCTTCCTCTCTATTACGCAGATCGAATTGATTTGGGCGAAACCCACAATTTGCCATTCAGAGAGATTTCGAGCCTCATTCCACACATATAACCAAATTTTCATTTGTTGTTGTCGTAGGGTTAAGGACCAGCAACACTAAAATTGCCGGAAGGAAATACAGTAACATATACTTCATTGATTGTTGCAGTTCGGTGGGTATGATCTTTTGCTTCATTCACGACAGTTTTGGGTGATGCTATCACTAGCCGTCCCCATTCAAGCCATACAAATTACTTAGAGTTTTTTGCTGCTATTTGGTAAACAATAGAATTTTTTTGGCTTGAGTTTTGGCTGTTATCCATGAAGGGATTGGTAAGAATCGAGTCAAGTTAATATCAACCTGCATTTATATTGCCATTTTTGCCCGTATTTTTCCTCTTATCTTTGTAGATTTCATTTTTGCAAGGGATGTATGGTGAGGGGATAAGCCCAGTTTTGCTCATTCCTAGATTTATATCACCAATATAAGTGCATGTGTATTTTATTATAGTGTTCCAGACCTTTATTGTAGTGTCCAGATTGGGTGCTATTTGGTTTTCCATGTGATATTTTTTTTTTATTTTTTTGTGAACTAATTTTTTGCCCCTTTTTTATTTTTTGATCTGGACTTCATTCCCACCTGCCTTTTTTAAAATTTGTTTTCTTGCTTTGGACATGCATATATATAACAGAGGGACCTGTCTCCATCCTTTTACATTCATTATTACAATTGTGTATTTTCATACTTATCAAAAAAAATTATTTATGTTCTCAAGCAATAGAGTGGGCTACACAATTAAATTGATGTATATTGAAACTTAGCTTGCTTAAGAATGTAGTCTTCTTAAGCACATCCCTAAAAGGTCCTCAACCCCCTGGTTTGTATAGTTTGTTTAAACGATTTGCATGATTGGAATGCTAAGACAAATGCCACCATATGTATGTCCCACCAGTAAATTTTACAATACCAGAGTTGGTATATAAAGGGTAAGTTTATTACCCTTCTAGATTGAAATAAATTTTGGAATTTGGACTGTTAGCTTGCTTCCCTTGGGTAGTCATTTTCTGTTGTTTATGCAGCATTTCTTGATGATGTTGTCCATTTCACTCATTTTTATAATTTGTCTAATTAAGCCTATTCACCTGGGTTTATGTGATGTCTAGGTGGTTGAGTTCTACTTGACCCCCCTGGTTTGTACAGTTTGTGTAAACTAATTACACAGATGGATTGCTAAAACAAATGCTAATTTATCCAGGTTCCACATGTGGTTGTTGTGAAAAAAGCAGGGTTGGTGTACTTCACTCATTTTGAAAGACTTGATGTAAGTTACTATTTATGCTATTATTTTGAGTTTTGTGTGTCTATTGTGGATATGACCTACAGATTTTTACTACTACTATATATCTGTTTGGTGTTAGTGAGGAGTAATTTGGCATTGTTGTTTGGTCATTGTATGAATAACCATATATGTTACTAATAATTGGGTTAGCAAAAATTAGTGTATTGTCATTAGATGAAATTTCAGACGCGGTTTGGTTTATTTTGGGAATGAGACCTATATTCAATAGGTTGGTGTATGCAACAAACGTGTTTAAAGTGTTCTTGGAAATAGGTACATTATTATGCCTGTTTTTGCAAGTGGCTTGAATGTTTGATGTGATGGCTTCCATTAGACTCATACAGAAGTCTTTTCCAATAATCTTGTCCGAGGAGTAGCTCCTAATGTTAGGTTCTAAACCTAACATCTTAGGACCACATAGAAAACCATCATTCATGTTTGTATATGGTTATCATATGTATTGTGGCTAATTTAGTGATTATCATGTTATGAGTTCCATCAATTGCTATGGGGAGATTTAACTAACAGCATAATATTGGGCAACCCAATATGTGCTTCATCCCTTTGATATCTTTCATGTATTATTAATTCATTTGTCCTTACTTTTAGTCATTTTAATTTATACCATTTCTAAATGGACCTTAATGCAATCCCACTAATATCCTTGGCTTTATGATGGATTCATGGAGAAAAGCATTAAGTTATTGCATGGACCTGGATCATTGTCTAAATTGATAAATAAAAATATTCGTAACAGTATTTATTGTTATAGTTTGTATTTCTTTTTACATAGGAAAGATTGGGACTAAAGCAATTATGATACACTGGAAATCACAATCTTTGGCATGAAAAAGGTATTAATAAAAAAAAACACATCTTGCTATCCGACTACAAATTTGAAACGAAGAATAGGTGAGGGTGTAGGCTAGAGCTGGTGAATGGGAAAGGTATAAAAATCGGCCCCTTTTGGGCATAAAAAAGTGACTCATTATGTTTGAGTTGGGGTTATAGATCTAATATTACTAGTTGTGGAGAGCAGGCTCAGAAAAAAATGATTAAATTGATGAATCTGATTGACTACTTTATGATCCAAGCCTTAAACTTCTCATCAAAAATAAATACGATGTTTATTCTGGTTTCTAATTAAGGCTGGAGTAGATTGGCAGTTTTGGATTTCAATTCCTATCATATATTCTGCATTTTATTGTCAGTATATGATACTTTCTGTTGGAGGTAACTCATGTGGTTGAAAATACCCTTATCTCTAGTAAACTACTGAAGATTACAAAGCCTTTGATTTTGGCAAGCTTCAGTACCTTGCTATTGTTGTAGGAAGTGAAAAACCTTACCAAACTGATAAGGTCACTAAACCTCATACAATGGCTACATATGCCAATTGGCATAAAGTATGTGTGCCTTTATGATATGGAAGGTAAGGACCTATTTGTTTAACAAAGTGTGATGAGTCTTAAATATCGATAGTTATGGTTTTTTTTTTAATTTCATAATAAAATAAATTAATAAATTATATACACTACAACAACAAGGGCCTTTTATGGTCATTTTTTTCCTGTAGTTAATTTGTTGTAGTAAAAGGTGGCTCCTTTTACACCATACGTATTTCTCCAAAAATAATATATGAATTAGTAAATTGATTTTTTTTTATTTTTTTTTATGTTCAGTTTGTTTTGATCAATTGATATGCTAATGGTGGGTAAAATTGTGACGACCACAATTTATGTTCGGGATTTAACATAAACTAAAGCGTTAGGGTAAGTAATATTAGTCTACTCACCCTCGTACGTATCAAATATTAATGCATGCACCTAGATTTAATAGCACATGCAATACAAATCGCAGCGGATAGGGACTAGATAAAAAAATTATTTAATCACAAAAGTCTAATGATCACATGATAACATACAACTACAATATCCACATCATCTCATTCATTATACCATTACATATCATAACTCAATAGTTTTCTTAAATACAATATTTACAAGACTTTTCAAATATTTTCTTAAGGCTACCTCGACTCCTTCATTTCCTTCATTTCCTCTCATACCAACACCAATCCTTACTACTATTAATTGGTCAAAACTTCTAGGGAGAGTACTCAAAGGGCCCCTCAAGATTTCTCTAGGTCTCTTGAGTGGTTGGGGCCTTGCCCATGTCCATTATCAAATCTTGCAGCGAAATTTAAATTTCCAAAAAGAAAAAAATATACAAGAATAAGATTTTTTCGAAAATCTCATTAAGTACACACTTAACTTAATAAAGACATAGATGCAACAAAATATCAATATACAGGATAAATAGCAAAAATATACATCTTATAATATGCTTCATGTGATCTTATGTGCCTAGGCATTGGATGCAGATGTCTTGTGATTTTTTGAGACCTTAAATCTAGGCCCTTTGTTGAGTTGGTTCAAACATCAAAGTTCTCGTATGTGTTTAAATACAAAACTAAGGATCCAAAAAACTCAAAACTCACCAAGTAGATCCTCCAACAAAAACAATTAGCAACCAACAAGATGAAATATGCTTATGGAAACCAATAGATTGTTTGCACTTATGGACAAAATGTTTTCCCGAGTTTTAGAAATTAAAGTATTAACAAGATCCTTTTAGTTTGTATTAAGAAAACAACTCATTAATGTAGTTTATTCTAACTAATGTAGTTTATGTTTTAGAAAAAAAAGAAAATACCTAGGACATCATTAACCTAATGATGCATTGGTAATTATAAACTAAGTGCTAGAGAGTCTGACTTTCAAAGAAATAAAACAATTATTTTTTAGGTATACACAATAGCAACTAGTCATGCTAATTTTATAGAAGTACGCTGCTACTATATAGAAAACAAATAATTAATTAACAGCTAATCATGAGTGTCTCTTGGATGAATTGCCTAATTTGTATATTAAAAGACTCAATTATCTGCATAGTTGGCCTAGTACTGTGCAACTACAATTATAATATCATAATTACCCATAAATGGTGGCTTAATTTCTGAGGATTGTTTCTTGATGTTCCTGGATATTGTTGGTTACTCTGGGTTAAGGATATACAGATTTGATCCAAATTATTTCTTTGTTGAATTCGGACGTGGGAATCAATTTGTTGCCAGGTATGTAAACTCCTGCTTTTAATCTACTTGGTTGATTAATCATGTCTGGGTCTCACATTTGCATATGGTGTTTAAATTTTTTCCATGGAAAAATGGCGATTTTGTTTGATCAATCAATATGCTAATGGTTTGTATAATCTGCCTAGATTATTACTTTTAAGAATTCTAATATATATGACGTGATTTCAAGCATGTTTTTTGTTTGATTTTTAGTTTTCATGCGTACATCCTTTTCAGCCTTGTTTTTCACATTTAGGTGTGTTTTACAACATATTCAATAATGAATTACACAACACTGCATTGGATGCAAACTTGTCTGTTTTTTCACAACTTATTTAACCCTCTATTCATAGGTCCGTGCGGTTTCAATTAAAGGTTTTCGATTTTCTGGTCTAACCTTTCAAGATTCATTTTTATTCCATCCTATACATGAGTTGAATTTTTTCAGTCTTAGGCCTTGGGGTGTGTTGAAGGGGTATCCACTATTTGCATGTATGATTTGTATTTCTACCACTTCACGAGCTTGAATTTTTGCTTGTTTGCTTGTGTTGAGATTCAAGTTTGAAATTTATATTTCTATAGATATGCATGCAGATGAGAAATCTGGGGGGTTGGACGGCCTAAATCTGGAGAATGGCATAGTGAACTTGAGTAATATGCATAATCTTTTCTCTTTTTTTTTTTTTGATCTTTTCTATGTCTCAACTTCTCTTCCATATATGTTTGTATTCAAATTTTATAGAGAGTTTCAGAATGAGACAATACCTAGAAAATTTAATTGCTGAGGAGATTAGAGACCCAATAAAGACCCAATAAAAGGCATTAAAGAGAGGAGAGTCTTGATGAGGTTTGGATGGTAGGAAAAGATCATCAACAAATTCTACAGCAGTTAAGACTTTCAGTGATCCATCCATCTTAAATGTTCAATCAAAAACTATATTGTCTTGTTCATATATAAATATACAAGTCTTCATGTTTCTAACTAGATACTGACATTTTTACATATGATCTTATATATATGCAGATGAGAGACTTTTGTGGCATCCACCACAATAAGCTAGGTAGGACGAGTGGGGTTACAGTACTATGTATGTTCCGGGGTTTGAATGACTTGATCAATTTCCTTCTTATTCCCTTCAAGTCAGTCTTAACAAGCAATATTGGAAAACAGAGTGGTGGTAGGTAGCTATTTCTACATAATAATCTCCTACCTTATTTTTTCCATTTCCTCACAAATTGTTGTCCTTCTCATAGAACAACAAATTGATTGACAAGTCAACAACATTGCAAAATACTACTAAAATTCTCCAGGCCACGACAGGTTAATGACTCTATCTCTACATGCATGCCTCATATGAATAGTAATAATGATTGAGAATAGACGTAAAGTCCACTGGACATTCATCTTTACATAATGACCATAGCAAAGGCTGTAATGCATTTTCACATTGGGTGCGCATGTGTTGACAAAGTAATGTAAATTTAAGATTACAAAAATTTCTCCTTCGATGGCATTGGTTCAATGATCAATTGAATTTGCAGTGTTTACCTTCAATTGCGGGTGTAAAATGCAATTAATCAATCCAAAAAACCCAACTGGTTGATTATATTAGTTATAAAAGTTGTGGTTGATCAGAAGACATTGTGGATGGATTTAACACTATCATGAAGTGATGGATGCAAAGTTGGTGATTAAACATTGGATGCAAAGTTTTTTTGCAGACCCTTCTAAGAAAAATAAAAATAAAATAAAATCAATCAATAAATAGAAAACTAGACTAACAAAGTATAACTAAATATGGAGAGTTGGAAACTTCAAAACAAGAAATATTGTTCCACTAGCTGCAAATCAAGGAATCAATTTCATATACCATGATTGCTCACTTACATGAATAAATTAAATTGAAGGCCTTCCCACACTACTTTGTAAAATTAAGTCATGGAGTGTTGACAATCACTTATAATTTTTTATAAATGTACAAATTAGTCTCAAGTACAAAGAAACTAATCATATTGCAGTACAATTTATGATTGGATTGTGTTTTAATTAGGAGGAGTTCTATTAGGATTCTAATATGCAGAATATTGAGACTAAATTTAGTCATTGTATGGTTTGTAGTTAATAACGTTGCAATATTGAGGATAAAAAATTGGACAGAAATATGTATAACATCTCTATAAAATAATGGAACAAGAAAGTTAACAACACTCAGTCTTTTATATATATATTAAGATATGGCATTCATGAGAAGGCAGAAACCACAGAACTAGGCCATGCAATGTACTCAACCTTATACCTGTAGAGTAGGAAGACTAAAAATAAGAGGCGGGATACACTTGTCGCTTATTTTAGATATTAGAATTAGTAAAATCATTATCCTACCATGCATGTACTGCCCTGACTGTACATGAGAGGCAGATTATGGTTAAGTTGACCACCTTTGAGTTCATTTAACCTATTGAGTTAATCATTCACTTAATAACATAAAAACTTGACGTTTAAAATTCAGATTTTTTGAAGGGACTAGGAACGAGTCTGAGGATCAAAAAGGCTCTTTAAATACATCCACTACTACATAGAGATTGGCCAAGCTCAAGTGTTGCAAGCCTAGTTCATCACAGCACAATCTCTTCAAGTCAAAGGACCTAGGGCTTGCCATTTCTCTCCCTGCTCTCTCTCTCTCTCTATCTCACTCTCTGTCTCTCTCTGTTTACCTCTCTCTCTCTCTCTCTCCCTCTCCCTCTCCCACTCTCTCACTCTCATCAACCCTTTTTCTACACTTTTCTTACTCAATGTTGTAAAAAGTATCCATTTTTTTTATAATACAACCTAGCTAGGGATTGCCATGGTCTAGTGATAAAATCAGTGATCACACTATCACTGCATGAGTGTGTGTGTTTTTCTTTTTATAATATAGTTCCAAGTCTAGTTGAAACCCATCTAGAGATTGGATACAAAGTTGAGAGTAACTTGGAATTAATTGTTATTCATGTGGACTTCTGTTTTTTTTTTTTTTAACATTTATATATATATATATCAAGCAGAAAAATGCTCATGTGGTCTAACCTTTTGGGGCTCTATACTCAGCCTGATCCTTTCTACATGCTCACCCATGCTCAAAAAGTAAGCTAAATTAACCTTTATTTTAATATATGTCACTGGTTTTAATTTTTCTTGAATATAGTTCTAGTTATAGTTGTATAATTTCTAGAGATTGGATGCAAAGTTGAGAGTAAACTGGAATTAATTAATGCATGCACCAGCAAAGTTGATGTATTGCTTTATTTATATATATATATATATATATACCTATTATTTTAGTTAATCAGAGTAATGGTCATGTGGTCTTCTGAATAGGGGTTCTATTCTCAATCTTGCATATCAATAGCTTGATATATTTATGTATTACATGGTATGGGAAGATGCTGAAACAATGACCTGATTTAATTAGTGTGCAGTTTATGGGAATAATGAGCATGTTTCCGACTATGGATGCCATGAACTAACTTTTGGACATGTCTACAAGTGATTAGGACATGTCACAAATATAGTTCTTTTTTTTTGTGGGGGGGCTGCTTTTTAATTTTCCTTGATGGTTTGAGCAGGGTGCATTTATCTTTGCTGCACATCACCAATAAATGTATCATACCTTTATTAATAAGTATAGGACACTTACATTGTATAAGATATTGGCTACTTAAATGCATTTATTGGTTAATTAGTGTGCCAAATGGTGATAAAGCTATAATTGTTTTATACTTTTATTGCTACCTTAACTCAAGTGATTCAATTGGAATAATAAACAACGTTTGTTCATGATAACAGTTAGGGACAATAACAACATCACTCATGCTAATTTTTTTTTTTTTTTTGTAGGACAAGTATGTATCTGTATTCACAATGGTTAGATGAGTTTGAGGAAAACTCCCTGGACGATACGGACGCGGTGGGCATAGTACAGCTTTGATTCCTGGAAGATTGCATCGAGGGCCACCACATTTAAATGATGGCAGAAACACGAAACCAGACACAACAACAAAAGCTGAGACTCATGAACGATTGCCAACTGTGGCTGTAGAGGAGGCTAGGCATGAAACTAATGATGATGCACTGCAGCTTGTAGCATATGTGAGTAAGCTAAAAATTGACCCTCATACCAAGTAGATCATCATATTTTACAACACTTATTCATTTGGTATATATGAAACTAATCGGGTAAATGATATGTGGATGTAGACTCAATAGAAAGGACTACTCAGAAATGTGGGCGTGGACCAGCGAAAGATACCCTATTTGAACACCTCCGAAAGATTGGTAAGATACCTTTGAATATTTAGGATGGACAACGAGGTCTGTCATGTGAGTATTACAACATATTTTTCGGATGAGTTACATCCATCGTGAGATTGCGTGCAAACATGCGACATGCAAGCTGGAAATAAGTTTCAAAAGAGGAAAATGATGAACTCATAGACTATGTTAAGGTAAGACATGTTTTGAATTGCTCATGATACCCTTTGTACTTAAACCCTTAATTTAGTGTTCTATTACATGGACACATAAATGTTTACACTTTTCTTTCATAGGAAGACTTCATATTGGACAGGACAAAAAGTTCACATCGCAAGTGTGTTGCAAATGTTGTTGCTCAGAAATACAACGCATTCCACTACCTATTATGCAAGCAATACTTGGGATATGGAATGCACGACGCGATAGTGTCGGGTGGGACTACATGGGTGGAGAAGCCCGTATGGGAGCACCTATGTGCAATGTGGGCAAGTGATGAGTTTAAGGTAAATGTCCAGCATAAATATAACCTAATAGCATGGATGTTTTTAAAAGCTTATGATTGGATTTGACAACATGATTTTGTTGGCTAGTTATTACTACTGCAATAGGGTTTTCAATTTATAAGTCAATAATAGTAGTAGTCATTAATGATTGTATATGCTAAAAGGATGAAAATTTCAAAGATAAATAGGAAAAATAGGAAGAAACGACAGGTAAAACATACGGGGGCAGAAATCATCCCCTCACATAGCTAGAAATAACTATCTTCCTAGTTACTTTTAAGGTGCTTTGATTGGATTTGACCAAAAATTATGTTAGCTGGTTTTATCTACAACATAGGGGTTCATTCTATATAGCTTATGAAGATAACTCATTAATGT
Organism: Platycarya longipes; assembly: GCA_036559045.1. Classification (NCBI taxonomy): domain Eukaryota; kingdom Viridiplantae; phylum Streptophyta; class Magnoliopsida; order Fagales; family Juglandaceae; genus Platycarya; species Platycarya longipes. The sequence continues at coordinate 25,839,117 of CM071801.1, forward strand.
TTGCATATGCTAAAGACATGTATAGATTGTGTTTGTCAATTTGGAAGGATTTAACAAAAGAATATAGATTATTGTGCAATTACTATTACAAGCTGGATATCGTTTATATAGACTATATATGATGACTTTTGGTTAATGTTTGCCTATACTAAATCACAGATAACATCAATTTGAAACAGGAAAATAGGAAAAATACAATGGTGGAACCATATAAAAGGCAGAAAACCATTTCCAACCATAAACTATTGTTATATGTGTGCTAATTTTTAATTTCTTTTTATTGCTGTTATTAGCAAAGAATATCTTGGATGGGTGCCTCTAATGCAATAGCCTTCAAAACTATATTTGTGTGTTATATATGATAACATTAATGTACTCATAAAAAAGAATATATGATGACATTAATATTTACATTTCCCAAAACATAGAAAATGTCAAAGAGAAATAGGAAGAAGCAACGGGCAAACCATACGGGGGGTAAAAACCCTTCGTTGGGATAATGGTGGAAATGGTAAGATGTCGTAACACACCTGGCATATGGTGTACTTAATTTAATATTATGTGTTGAGATTTGGTCAAACTAACAAATTGTTTTGATGATAAAGGATGAACGAGGTCTAAATCTAATATCTTTATATAGAAAAGTCCACTAGTCAGAAAAAATGGTGCATTTATCACTAACGTAGCATAATGCAATTACGTAAGTGCCTAATGGTTTATTTTAGTGCTTGTTAAATTTATTTGTTGGGTATGTTTCTTGACATTACTCTTGTATAAGTGAATGGTAATATTAATTATATTTGTTTGATAGATGTAGAATATTATGCTTGAACATTTGAATGAGACTAAGGTGGATGAAGTAAGTAGGAATGAAGCATGTAATGTGGTGTTCAAGGAGGTGTTGGGACACCGACCAGGTTATGCATCAGGGCTAGGACACGGTGTTATACTGGAGCCTAGTCTGTCATTGTGCACTAATAGGGATTATCAAAGGATTGTGGAAGAGAATGAGAGGAACAAAAATGATACAACATTGTATAAGAACCAGTTTGAGGAAATGAGAGCTGATAGACAATCTTTCAATAACCAATTCAAAGACTACCAAGGACTAATGAATGCTAGGATGGCTGAGCTAGAGCATGTTAGGGAGCCTCGTGAAGAGGCTCGCATTGATGCATTGGCATCAATGTAGTTAAAATCACCCCCCATCTTTTATAGTTTTTTGGAAAGATTTTTGAAGACTAAAATGCAAGGTTGAGTAGCCAGTTGATTTCTTTTGTTTGGAAATGTAGCTACTTTTCTTCAACAACTTATATTGTGAGTTTGTTGGAAGCAATAGAAAGGTGATGCATTGGTATTTATCAATGAGAGGTGTGTTATAACTAGATTTGCTTGCTAGGCATTACTTATTTGCTTTCCAATATTTATCCATTATAGTAATCAATATATATCTAGATCAATTTACATCTTCAGAGCTTGAATTACATTATAAGCATTAATTATTTGCTTTCCAAATTTATCTGTTTTATTAATCAATATGGATGTAGATCATATTACATCTTGAGAGCTTGAATTACATTCTAGGGATTTCTAATTTGCTTTTCAATATTAATCTATTTATTAGTCTAAGTAGAGAAATCAATATCTTGATTGATGAAATTCTAACTCAATGTGTCTTGGTTATTAATCATGAACATTATTTTTAGGTAGATACTTGCACAGTTAGCTTTTCAAATTTTCTCATATATGTACATATGGATCCATTAACCTCAATGATTGGGTATTAAATTGCAAGGTGTCCTGGTTATTGGATATAGCTAGCTTTTAAAGTAGAACATACCAGATTTTTCAATGCTTTGTTCATATATACAAACACATATAAGCTAGTCAATTAATGGTCCCAAATTTGATGATCGCAGAGCCTGAAATTAATTGTCGGTAAATAAATATCCAACACAATGAGTAATACAAAGTTAATATGTGGTTTATGTAGTTTTATATAAAATCTCATTTCAATTATTTTTAACCTTGGAAAATATGGCTCTGACTTGCAGGTCTATACCTGATAGCAAGAGGATATAAATATGACTCTGACTTGTGATTCACAATGCTTCCAGTCAAGACAAACCACTCATATTGGAGAATATGCTAATTTTTTTGGACTTTCACCAAGGCTGTAGTTACCAGTAAATTAAAGTAGATATGCCCACATTTGAGTTTAGTTCTAGTCTAAATGTGTGCAGGGTGTATGGAATCTTAAATCTAGTTAAAAATTAGATTGAAAAGATGTGATAATTTTGATATATTGAATACTTGAACCCTTGAACTTTTATGTGGATATTTGTGTGTAACAGACACTAGAAGTAATTTTGCTAGATCATGTCTATATATTTTTTGATGCTGCTATGGCTGGTTTGATCCCATGGTACACTTAATGACATCTGTTTGAATTGGATGATGGGATTAATATATTACAATGATGTTAGGTTGTTAAAACTATTGATATGTAGTGCATGAATTATTTTTTATGTTTAATGATGGTGGATGAAAATTCTGGACAAGTGCATGTGTTTGACATGAATGGCCTTCAATTGGATAGGTGCATGCCATGAGGTCACCTAAATTAACTTACATATCATGCACATTTATTCTTTGATAGCAGTTGTATGTTTGGCCATGATCTAGGTGATGCATTGACCTCAATAAGTCATGACACCAATAATTTTATTTACAATGCAATGCAGCCATGCATGCAATAATTAATTCCATATTCATTCACTTAATTAAGTATTGCATTAACTTTGTTAATGCACTTGGCAACTGATCACAAGAGATCATTAGAATGGAAGTAATTATATAATTAATAAGATCGATGACTCCATATATACATATATATATATATAGGTAAATTAAAATATATATATCATTAGTACTGAGTAAAAGCAAAGTATATATAGGTAAATTAAAATATATATCATGAGTATCGAGTAAAAGCAAAGTGCAAGATATATATGTGTGTGTGTGTGTGTGTGTGTGTGTGTGTGTGTGTGTGTATGTGTGTGTGTTTGTGCGTGTGTGTGTGAATCCTTCTCTATTTTATAAGAAAATTCTTTTTTCCTACAAGAATCAATTGTGCGAACTAAACATCATGAAAATAGAATAAGTCTTCTTTTCTCATGATGAAGGTTTGTGGCAATTGCAAAATACTGACAAAACATATTGGTGAATATTATACTAAATTCTACGAAATAGTAATCCATGCCTGAAATAGATTGATCGAAGAAATTGATATTTAGCATGTACTAATAGTTGACAATATTTACATGATTAATGCAAAAATCATGATAGATAAAGCACAAAATCACACCACAAAGAGATATTGTTTGTTGAAGGTCAGTAAAAGAGATTTCCAACCATTTCTTTTGCTAATATACTGTTGATTTCTAGGAATAGAGGCACATAATTTGTGTTTAGATGACCAAGTTAAAAACATAACAAAGAGATATTGTTTGTTGATATAGATTTATTTTTGAAGGAACAATTTGTAGGAAAAAGGTGTTAGCCACAACACAAGTAGTAGATACAAGGCTATATGCAACCATACACAATTGTTGAAAATGAGTAATAGTGAGAAGCCATGTTAATGTTAAATCTCTCTTGTGGCAACATTATAGCGTGGGAATATGTCCATTATTAACAGCCATTGTTATGTTTTTCTGACAAAATATTTGTTCATTTGTGACTTCAATTAGTTGCCACAATAAAGCTACTATTTTCTGCAAAATTGCATGTTGCCGATTTGAAGTGAAAATTGTCATTTTTTTTTATCTACAAACATGCTACCATCCTGTTTTGCCAGTTTTGATAAATTAGTAGCAACATTTATTGCTTATTGTGGCAAAATAAATGGTAGGAAAATAGGGATTTTGTTGTACTGTGTGTAGCTTCTAAAATCACCCAAGCTTCATTGATCGTTTCACACATGAGAATTTTCTTGAATTCATCAAAAAAAACTGCCATAAAAATGGCATTGAGACCATTACTATTCCAGTTTTAATTGTTTGATTGATCTCGAGTCCAAGAATCAATAGGTCCTTCAGGTTTAGTTTATCCTTATCCAATTAATTGTCAAACTTTCTCATCTAATTACTTGAGAAATGCTATCATCCTTACTTTCTAGTAAGTATAATTCTCCCCAATAAATTGTGGTGGTGATGATAGTGCCAACATGGTCAATTAGGGAAACAGATCACACTCAAGATTAACTGAACCACACTTTGATGTCAATTAAAATTTCCAAGTTACCCCTGATTATAAACTTTAGCCTTTACAAGAACACTTAAAATCGATTAGTAACTAGCAATATCATGTATGAAATATGAATTAAAATAAACACAATATCTGGTCACGAAGAAAAACCCAATCATGAAGAACTCTTCAATATTAAAATCTTACAGGGCAGTCAAACTCAGGAAAGCCAATTTTATTAGATTGAGATATTACAAGTAAAGTTTTCATATTACAAAATATTTATAACTAGATACTCTTACTTAACAAAATAAATGACTTGTTTGCCTTCTATCGCAGTAGTTATCAGAACCTCTAATGATCTCCAATCCAATGTCTTTCCTTCTATAACTTCCAGTGACTGAATACAAACACTTCAACTCCCCTTTGGAGTATGCTCGTACTCAAACCTTATGGATTGAATAACTAGAAAACTCTCTTCTTGAGAATTTCCTCTCACACGAATACTTGAAAACTCTCTCGGTTTCAAACTTTCAAGAATACTTGAAAGTATTTCTGAATGTTACTTCTGGTGTGTTCACTAAAACCTTAGCCGAACCCATTTTTAAATAGGCAATGCAATGATTGAGTTGTACTAGAATTTTGCTAACGGTTTTATCCAGTTACCCAGTCTGTTACGCTGCTAATGGTTTATAAACATGTCAGACTTAAACACTTTTACTGGATGTATCCGAGTTCAAATCTATTTTGATATCTTCAACTGGTTTAGGGATTTGAACGTTTATCTTGAAATCTTTAATCTCTCATCTTTGAATTTGAAGTTATATGATAAGAGTTATATTACAAAACAAATTCTTATCCTTTTGGATAACCTTAAAAGTCCTATTTAAAATTACATTCATCCAATGTCCAAAATTTAAATTTAAGTCATTTAATCTTAATCAATCTAAAATTACATTTACAATAACTAATCTAACAAAAGTGTTACTTTTATAAGTGTATTTTTACACATTGTTTTTAATTTTTTCATTTGCGTCAAAAAAGGAACCAACTAGCCTACAAAAAAGTCTAAAACCAAATCATACTTGTAAATCTGATCCAAAAAATCAAAAGTTTCAATTTCCTTAGACGAATCGGTCTATATCGATTTTCAGACTCCTAAAACGAACTTAAACCGATTCAATTCTAAATATGTTCAATACCAAATCATCAGATCAGAAAGGGAACTACCTTTGTGGTAGAAGGGGCTACTGCCCCAAAAAATTTCAAGAAATTTATTTATTATATAAATATATATAATTTATATATATATAAGTAAGCCTGCCCCCATATTAAAAAAAAAAATTGTCCCCCCAAATTTTTACTAAAATTATCTTCCACCCCAAATTCCAATATTCATCTAGTTCCATTCAAACTAACACCCAAATCTTCAACTCACCTAGTCTCGCAACCACTGTAACTCTAACTAAAAAATTTGCTGCTAAGCCTACTATGATAGAAACAAAACCTCATAGTAGTCTCTAGTAAATTATAAAAATATTAAGAAAAATTATTTTATAAGATGATTTATAGATATATATTTTTTGTATATAATTTTATAACGTATAATTATTATATTTAGATATAGCCATGTGTAAAAAATACACATTATTTATACTCACATATATTATATATTTTGTCGATCGCCACCCCAAACATTAAATCATAATTCCGCTCCAGCATCATATTAAACCAATTACACCTCTATAAGTGAGATTTGACAACGTATAAACATTTCCCTTCTTGAATCATGATAAATATCACTAGAACACCAATTAATACCGGACAAAGAACTAAATACGTTTCGATGTTGCTTGTTTAATTTATTAATCTTAATTTGGATTTATTCATTTAGCCTCTTTTGACATTATAGAGTAACTTTTGACATCAAAATCTCAGTCAGAGATCATGGCCCTAGCTGCTTGAAGTTGAAATGTGTCATACCTCCTCCTCCCTTCCCGGCCATGCTAGCTAGTTACTAAACAGATTATAATATAAATAGCAATAAATGCTTTAAATATAATCGATCCAATCAATGCTGCAACAATCAATGCAACTTGATGCATGAAAATCTGGTGGTTCTTCTCGGTTTTTGTCTTCGAGTTATTGTCTCACCATTTCAGCTCGATAACCATAAAAGGGTCAACATCCTAAATTCTTGTCCATAATTAGAGTTTCATACTACTCAGAAAATGTACCAATATCTCTGCAGTTAACGTGTCGAAAACTAATTCGCCAATAAAAAGTTTATGACAACAACAACATTTATAATTATTGCATGTCGAATATTTTCTAGTGTGCGATATCAGATGAGTGAATGCTTTCTATTCTTAATATTGTTGTCCTCTTTTACATGACTTCATTAGTTCCAATTAGAAGCTGTTTGACGTGTGGCCAAACGTTAAGTTCTAGTAGTTGAATAATAGATGTAGCAACCAACTTCTTATTCAAACTCCGGCCTCCAAGTTATTGTCGTTTATCCTAATGCTACGGCTTCAATCGTCGATGTATATATATCATTATAAGAAAAATGAATATTTATGATAAATTATTTATAAAAAGATAACTATTTATTACAAAAATCGACTAATTCAATACAAAATAATTATTTTGACTAAAAATAACTAGTTACGAATAATCAATTTTCTTTATATATATATATATATTTGCTGTATATATATATTTGAACTTTCAAGTGTCACAAATTTAAGTTTGGATTTTTGATTTAAAGATCATGAAGAGAAAAAAATAGAAACATGAATAGAAAATTCCATCGAGTTCTTAATGAAACCCCTTTTTGATACTGCTCATTTAATATTGGCATAAGTATTCATACAAATAATAATAAATCTTGTAAGTTGAAACTTCAAGAACTTGAACAAGTTTTAATCCCTGATTTTCGTATTTGTATATTAGCATGAGTAAGTTTGCCATTTTACTTAGTTTTTCTCGTTTGTAAGTATAATAGATCAGGAATATTGGTTAGGACATAAATCTGAAATTACATACTTCATTGAACATGGATCATATGGGATAAAAGCACCCTCTTTTCGATATTCAAAATTTTCAATTGTTTCGTTTTCTTGTAATGGATAATGATTGAGACAATATTCTCACCTGTCTGTTGGGCTCTATGGACCATTTGGTATTTATAATATTTTAATATATCTATAAATAATAATATAATAATTTGAATTAAGTTGTTTTATTGAATTTAAAATGAGAAAAAAAAGTTGAGTGAAGATATTTTAATTTTTAAAAATGATTTGAATATAATTTTTTAAAATAATTTTTGTTTTGAAATTTAAAAAAAAATAGTATTATTTTTTGTGTTTATTTGGTAGTTTGAAAATATTATAATAATTAGATAAAAAAAAAATTTGAAGATTTGGAATTGAAAATATTTCGTGTTTGAGTAATTTTTAGAATAATATATTTGAGAGTATATATGATAATATTTCAGAACGGTTGTGTTGCCTAACAGACATTAACATAGCTTAATCCTTTTTTCTCTCTTTTAACTCTGTGGCCTCAAAATTTTTATTATTATATTTGCTAATTGATTAGATATACTTCATTTTGATCTAGATTTTTGCTAAGATCACGGGTTAGAAAATCTTAATTATCCTAGACTTTTAAGACAGTAGTCATAAACTTAACATTATTTAGCACCGTTAATCGGATATTACTCCTAGATTAAGCTTAATCAGATTTTGCGTTATATTTTCAATATTTCTAAATAAATTTTAAAAACATACACACATATACATATCCTCTTATAAATGTCTATGAAAGAGAAGACTATACATGGTCATTCAAAGGGAGAATTAAGGACCTTATTGCACTAAATGATATCTTCCATTTCAAATGAAAGGGATGACTATCTCGTTTCAATTCAATCCATCTTTCAACTTGATAAGAGAAAAAATTTATGTAATCGTGAATTGGATAATTGCTACATAATTGCTGTTAAAAAAATGACTAAATTATAATATATGAGATTCACGTGAAAAAAAATTAATTTTTTAATAATGAATTCTACATTTTTTTTTTTAAACGATTGCTTAACTGTTATACAACTTATGGTTGTATGCAGAATTAGTCATTGGATAATATAGGAGAGATGTTGGGATTGTATTAATTGTCAGATGAAAATGGATCATCAACAAAAAACAAAAAATATAAAAAGTGCTGAAATGGATCACCACAAAAATTTCTAAATATAAATATCTAACAAGAAAAAAGAAAAAAAAAGGATAATTTTGTGACAGCAACATTATTCATGCCCAAATTTAAACACCATTGTTGGTACTTTTCTATTCTCTATAATTTTTTCCTCTCTCCAGAATTTTTGTCCCGATTGATCGAACATTTAAGAATTACAGGCTTATTTTGCTCCATGTAGCAATTTTAAATAAACTCCAAAAAATAAAAATATATCTGGAAGTAACCAAGTTATCTCATTTAATATTATATATTATAAGCTACCAACATTTGGGGCACATCCTATGTCCAATCCTCCCACAACCAACTAAACCTTAACAAAGTAAAACTACAAAACTAAATCGTCCAAAATTTAAGAACAAAAAAAAGTAACATCCTTAATTTTTATTTTTATTTCTTTTTTCTTTTTTTTGGGCGCCGCCCGGGGTGGGGGGGGGGTGTTTTTAATTGTTAATCGGACGGATCAGAGAGGCGCGCAATTACAAGAAGGGCACCTGATCAGACCGTTCTCGTTGCACGCCGTACAGCTCTTGAACCCGGTTTTCTCCGTGAACAACTTATGGCTACCGTAACACTCGTCGCACAGAATAAACCTATAGCCGCCGCACACGTCGCACACGCCCGGTTCCGCTGCCGGCAAGCCTTCGACGAGCTTCTTGAGCTCTCCTGCCTCGTGCAGCTGCCGAATCTCCTCCGCCCCACCGATATATCTCCCGCCAATGAAAACCCTCGGCAACGACAACTTGCTTTGACTTTGACCTCCCAGGATCTGCTGCAACTCCGTTAGGAACCCCGAGTCCATGGAGAGATCCCGTTCGTCAATTGAGACCCGAAACCCCCGGAGAATGGATCGGACGGACCTGCAGTCCTCGAACGTGGACCTCACCACCCGGAGGCTCGTGAAGTACACCACAATGCGCTTCTCGGCGCCCGGAATTGAAATCAATGGCGCGGATTGCGTTGCGGCGAGGGCGTCGTTACCCGATTTGTCAGGGATAGCGACGACATTGGGACTGGACTCCGGTTCGCGCGTTTTGGGTTCTTCGGTGGGTGGGTGACTCGGTAAGCGAGTTGACCAGGTGCGGAGGAGCGAGTTGGCGACTCGGACTCGGTGGAAAATGGAGGCTTTCTTAGTCGGAGTGGAAGCGGCGGTGGGTTGAGAGGGCTCGTCGTCGGTGCAGAGTTCTTGGACGTCCTTAAAAGAGAAGAGGGCGGACGGAGATGACTTGTGGTGAATCCGAACCGTTGATTTACCCCACTGCCGCCACATTGAGGGTAAGGATCGTGGAATTCGGATTGAAAAAAAAAAGGAAAACAAATTAAACGAAATTGACAGACACAAAATGGGTTTGTGTTAATGTCTCTTTTTTCCTATTTCTTTTTGTTTGGAGTGCTTGAAGCGAAGGATTTGGGAGATGGGAGGAGGAGGAACTGCAAAAGCCTAGGCCTTTTGTTGTTTTTGTTGGTTTGTTATTTTTCTATTTGAGCTGCGAGATTGTGGGGAAAGAGTTGGGAACTTGGGGGCTGGCTAGTTTGGTTAAGGAAATGAGGTAGTTGATATTTGGGGGGTGGCTTTGTGTTTTTGCTTTAATGGGGTTTTAGAGAGAGAAAATGGATGTGAGAGGCTGTGAATAGCAGATGGATTTATTTAGCCTAATTATAGATGAGAGGTCCTGTTTAATGGATGTGATTATTTACCCAAAACTTACAGAAGTCTCTCTCTCTCTCTCTCGTATTTCTTTATGAAATATTGGATTATTTGGATATGGACCTGGTCAATGCAGTCTCTTCCTTGTGTGTAATCAGTATATGTATGTACATTGGCCTTCCATGGGAAAACCAAAAACCTCAAAACCTTCTCTCTGCAGTGTGTTTTCTGGCGGGAAAGTGGCGTTAAGCATGGATGTTGACTTCTTGTACTTGTATTACTAGATTTACGTCTTCGTTTAAATGCCCAAACAGACTTTTTATTGAATCAAAGCAACCCCAAAATGTGAATTTTCGATGTCTGAAGTTAAGACTTAAGAAAGAGGAAGTGGTTTCTCTGTTTTTGGCAAACTTGAATCGCAATTCTGCATTACCTTCAGTTGCAATTCAGCTTATATATTCTGGCGGGTCTTAACTTGAATGCAGGATCACAGCGCAGAGTATTTTTCACTCATCCCAAGAACATCGATCAAAGAATAAAGAACAATGAGAGAGAGAGAGAGAGAGAGAGAAGCAGCAGCAACATGTGTAATGGGGACCAGGTATAATTACAGTAGCGGGGGAGACAAGGCGTGTGTGGTAGTTCTGAATGATCAGTTGTTTCTAAAAGCTAAAGGTTAAAGTTGAAAATCCACCTCCACCACCAAAGTTGGGTGGGTTCTGAAAAGTTTCACATGGTGGAACTATTGCAGAGAGTAAAAGAAAGAGGAGGGGATGGTTAGAGGAGAGAACCCCACGTGCGAGCTGAGTGCTGGATTGAAGAACATAGAATGCAAGATCCTCTTGTTCGTCGTGTGTATGAATGAACCAAAGTTATGGCTGTCAATTAATTGCTGAGTTGGAGACTTCTTCATATGGTGTGCCTGTGCCTACTCTCTCAACACATGTAACTGGCTGGCGGAATCTCCCTCTTCACTTCCCATATGGATTACAGATTGGCTCCGGATCCCTAGTTGACCCGGATATTATGACATCTGGCTGAAGTTGTCATGGAATTTTTTTTTTTTTTTTTGCTTTTTTTTTAAAGAGAAAATATTGACTGCAACTCTTATATGCTACAGTCTAAAAACACACAGGGCCTACAACTCATAGTTTTGAATTCCGTTCCATTAAGGCCGGAACGGTCGGAATGTTCCGTTCCAGTACCTCCTTATTCCGTTCCGATCCAAATTTCAGCTCGTTCCAATCATTTCGGTCAAATTCTGGCCATTTCGATTAAATTTCGATCGTTCCAGTTCAAATTCTGGCCGTTCTGGTCCCTATTCTGATTTAGATTATTTTTGTAATTTTTTTGTATTTGAATGATATGTTTTTTAAAATTTTAAATTTAGATGGTATTTAATTAATTATAGAATATAAAATATATTTATATACTTTGTAATTTTAAATACATCTTTTTTTAAATATCATTATTTTTAATATTTTTTCTATTTATTTATTTTTATATCTTAGCTCAAATTTGTATTTTTTCAACTTACAATCATTTTATAAATTTTCAATTCTTCTAATATGTATACATATATATGATACACACTTACATATATATGTCTTTATTCTATTAGTTGTTAGTTTATATATATATAAATATTTATTATAATATATAATTAATCCCGAAACGGCACACCGGAACAGACCGGTGCCAAAATATTCCGTTCCAGTGCCTCAACCGAAACGATCACCGAAACGGAATTCAAAACTTTGCCTACAACCCCTATATTTTTTTTTTAGAAAAAAATAAGTAATGGTATGTAGGCTACAGCCCAGCATAACTCTTTTTTAAATGATATTCAAATTCTAATGTGTTATGTTCTAGGTGTTTGTAGTTTGTTTTCTAATTATTATGTTCTTGCTTTTATGGTTTATCTAAGTCATGATTGAATTGGGAGTTGAGCTCAATTCATCTTATTTCATCATTATAATTTTTCAAATTCTCATATATAATATAATAAATAATTCAACTTTTTCAAATCTTAAAAAAGTAATCATATTAAAAAGTATTATTTTAATAATATTTTATTCAACTTTCAAAATTCATTTCAGCTAATCTCATTCTAGCTCACTATTAAAATCATACATGAATCAATGAGCGAAATGACTATATTAGGTCAATGGTAAATGATAAAAAATGGTCCAATAAAGTATTAAGTTGTAAGTTTGATATGCAATCCATTTGTGGTTAAGGAGATTAAACAAAAAGTTTTTTAAAGGATTTCTTTTATATAAATTGTGTTCTAAAAATTAGATCATGAGTTTTACCAAAATCTTTCAAACGATGGTAATGGTCAATATCGTGTTTCGAGGAACTGGGCAAACTCCACGTTGCAAGAAACTTCATTTCCAACTTGCATATGCGGTGAATGGGGGGTTCGAAAAGTCGTGATTCCTCTAATACTTATGCCAGTATGGTTGAATAAAAGAGTTCAAATGACAAGAATGCAAGTAAAAATCAAGATCAGAGAAAGCACTAGGGGTGTACACCAATGGGTTTGGCGTCGGTTTCGACGCTAAACTGAGACTCCACCAACATTTACCATAGGAGCTCACCACAGGCCGAAACCGATCGATTAGGGAGAGAAAACTGCTTATATCAGCCTCGAAATGCATTAGTGCGGTCGTCGACATCTTATATTGAAGGAGGAGACGAGCGATATCGTTGGAACTCGCTGAGAAGAAGCTGCACTGCGAGGCCCTTTCACTTTTCAAGGCTGAAACCCTAAACACTAAAAAAGACAACAATGACGCCATTTGGATTTTAAGTCAAACGCATTGTTTCACATATAATAGCGAAAACGACTTCGTTTAAGTCATTTAGCTTTAATGAAATGGCATCGTTTGTATATAGATAAAAAAGAAATGTTGAAGTGGTACTGAACCGACCCCCTTTAGTTTGGACGAAATTAGTACTACCCCCTGACCAATTCTTCAGTAGTTGCGGCCGATTTAGGCGTCTGTAATCAATTTATGGATGTTCTGGTCAAACCAACGGTTTACTGTATAGACTTGGAAAGCACACCTATATGATTTGTAGAGTATTTATATACCCGTAGAGAAATTTTCTGACAGAAGGGCTCGGAGATGTCATTCATACTCCAGGCCACACCCTTTATATCCAATGGTATGAGGCATTGCCATGTCATGTCATGTTCTCATAGTCATCCATTAAATAAGGTGTTGTTCTTCTTGATATGGCCATATTACTCAGGTTGTCCATATGTTGGTACTCGAGTGTTAGGGTGGCTCTGTGTATCTCAACTCTGCGCGGCTGCTGATTCCCACACGCTATAGGCACCTAACACACTTAAATAAGTTCTCAATCTGGGCCTCGATTGGTGGTTTGGACTCTAAGCCTCGGGATGGCTCAACCCGAGCATTGACTTAGGTGGGTTCTGGCAATTGTTTTGGGCCAACTCGATCCAGCCCAAAGGACTTGAGACTCCACCCCACACATAATATATTCTTTTTTTTTTTTTGGGGGGGGGGGGGATGGTGTTTAAAACTTGTTAGTAATGTGAAGAAAATCTTTTGAAAATTTTATAAAGTAATACTAGATATAGTTTTGGAATATACAAGGCTCGCATACCCCTTTTAAAAATAAGAGGGATCTACCATAAAAAAAAAGGTGGATTCTAGATATTTTATTAAAGGTAGTGCACGAAACTTGCACAATAGAGGACTACAAATATCATTTCCCAAGTTTATATAAAGGAAGGGTATGGTTACACCACTCAAAATATGTTTGGTCCTTTGGACACTTTGAAAATCCCCAATCTAATAATTTAATTCTCAAACATCAGTCAAGCACAAAACATTTTTCAATATTAAATTTTTAACTTTTTCATCGAATCATTTGTTAATCATTATTCACACACAAAAATTAATATAACTTTTACAATTTACATGGAGAACATAGAAAGAAATTCTCCCTACCAAATCTAACTTGCTCGGGATGAAGGTGCTTATAGAAGGATCTTATTGTTTTTGTGCTCATACGAGTATTTGAAACATGCTCTATTTTTCTACCCCCCGTATTCACCAAGTTCGATTGAGCAAATTTGTAATCTTACAAGAAAAGAATGCCTTCCAATCTTTTATGCAAACAACGGAGGAGGTCTACAAAGCAGCATCTATAGAGGGACTTATAAAGTTTATTCTAATGGCTTGGGACTTCTGGTATCAAAGGAATCATATGATCTATGAGAATGTGGTTTTACATCGTCAACAGGTTCTATTTCATGCATTATCACAAAGGAAACTTAATGAGGTGAAATCAGTTTCTCCTAGCCAGAAGAAGGTTATTAAATGGTGCCCCTAAAGCAGATTGCTTGAAGCTCAATGTGGTTGGTGCACTCTTTTTTTACTACAACAAGATTGGAATAGGGGCCATTCTTTGAAACTCAAAGTAGGAAGTGATTATGGCTTTCAGTCGAGTTGATTATAAGTTTATGAAACTATAAAATGTGGAAGCAATGGTTATTTTAAGGGGGTTGCAAACCTACCTCTCATCTGGGATTCCAAAATTGATAGCAGAAACTAATTGCATCAATCTTGTAGGAGAGATCCATGGTTCAAGGGAACCACATACTACCATGTGCACGATGCCAATAAAGATAAAAGACTAATGCTTCGATTTATGCATTGTGATAAACAAACTTGTCCATGCCTAGCTAATGAAGCAGCTCATTTGTTAGCTAGACATGCCTAGTTAATTCCTAACATGCAAACATGGTGGGATGGTGCCCCTGCTTTTATTGACAATATTTTCTTTGTTGATGCTATTTATTTGTAACTATTCATGGTCTTATGTACCTTGGTGAAATGAAATGCAAATAAGCTTTTCTAAAAAAAAAACACAAAATATAAACCAATACAATCTTTACAATTTTTAAAATGAAAATAATTTTTAAATAATTTTTTAACTTTTGAATATGTTTATCATTTCTCAAAATCTATTAAAATATTACTTAAACTATTTTACTATTATTCATAAAATTATGCCATATTACAAGTGTTCAAACATGCCCTAAAACTCATTCGGGAAAGGTGATTCAAGTTAATCATGTCCATGAGACAATCATGTAATTATATATATACACATTAAGGTCCCATTTGAATAAATAAATATTCTCATTTCATCTCATCTCATTATTATAATTTTTTTAAATTTTTATATAAAATATAATAAGAAATTTAATGTTTCCAAATCTTAAAATTAGGGGGGAGATCGGTCCAATCCGGTCGATCTTAGAAGGCTTTGATGGACCGGACCAGACCAGAAACCTTCGGTCCAGGTTTTTCCAAGTATGGACCGGACTGAAATGGAAATGGGCCTGGACCAGACCGGTCCCTTGCGGTATGATATGGTCCGGTTTGGTCCATTTGGTCCAGACCATGCAACTCAAATCTCAAGATCAGAATTATGATGAAATGCCTAAAAGTGGATCATCATTCATAAGAAAATAAATCATCATTAATTACGAAATGCCTAGCGAAATATCCAAACTAAATGCCCAAAATCTTAAACATGAACATCTTTTATAAAAAAAAGAATCCCTAGCAACCGAAATGCTCAAAAGTCAAAATAAATGATTTCTATTTGTCCCACTTTGGAGGGAAAAGAAGAAGAAAACCAATGAAATCAAAGAACTACCTGTAAGGCTGAGGATTGAGGAGGGATGTGAGCCTGTGAGTTGCGACGGAATCGGCAGGGCTGCGATGCGACAGAGAGGGGCTAGGGTTTCGTTCAGTGCCATGGACTAGCGTTTCGTGGAGTCCTTCGAAACAGAGAAAGTGAAGGGTCAGAGACTGCCAACTGGGTTTGTGAACTTGAAATGCTCGAGTTGCCCATAATGAAATGCTACAGGATTTAAAACGACGCCGTTTGGAATATTGGATTGAAATCAGAAATTGGTTCCAAACGGTGCCATATGTTGTGGGTTTTCTTTTTTTTTTTAGGAAATTTGTTATTTGTTATTGTTAATTAGAAATTTAGATATTAGAATGTTATTGTTATAAAAAAAATATATAGAGAGAGAGAATGTTATTTGTTAATTAAAAATAAATTATAAAACAAATCAAATCCCAATATATATATAGTTAATAAGTTATAGTCTAGACTTATAATAATATAAGTACTATTTACTGTAAGTTATAAGTATAGTCTATATATGTTAATATATTTATATATACTAGATGTTATTTACTAATATATAAGTATAGTCTATATATTTATATACTAATATTAGTACTATTTACTAATATACTAGATGTTATTTTATTAATAGTCTAATACTATAAGTTATAAGTATAGCCTAGAGACTCTTAATATATGTTAATATATTTATATATACTAGACTATTAGTACTATCTATTATAATTAATAGTTACACATTAAAGAATATAATAATATAAGTACTATTTACTATAAGTTATAAGTATAGTCTATATTCTATAGATTCTATAGTCTATACTAATATAGAACTATTTACTAATATACTAGATGTTATTTTATTAATAGTCTAATACTATAAGTTATAAGTATAGTCTAGAGACTCTTAATATATGTTAATATATTTATATATACTAGACTACTAGTACTATATATTATAATTAATAGTTACACATTAAAGAATATAACAATATAAGTACTATTTACTATAAGTTATAAGTGTAGTCTATATTCTATAGATTCTATAGCCTATTCTAATATTAGTACTATTTACTAATATACTAGATGTTATTTTATTAATAGTCTAATACTATAAGTTATAAGTATAGTCTAGACTCTAGAGATTCTATACTAGACTACTAGTATTAGTACTATTCACTAACAAATCTAATATACTAGATGCTATTTGAATTCTAACAAGTTAATTTAACTATACTAATACATTATACTACCATAAATTTTTACATATACTATAATTTATACTACATTTCTTAATATATTTTAATATATTTATATATACTAGTACTATAAATTATAGTTAATAGTTACACATTAATAATTATACATGTTGATTTAATTATACATCAATATACATAAATAATAAATAATAAATAATATATATCATATAATTAATCATATATAAGTCATACAACTATAATTAATTATATAATATATATAATTTTAAAAAAATATATTATATTTATATTTGGTCCGGTCTGGTTTGATTTAGGCCTAAAAATCCTTGGACCGGGATCGGACCGGACCTATTTCGATCTTAGTTTTTTGGACCAAGACCGGACCAGACCAAAGCATACTTGGTCCAGTCTTAGTCCGATCGGTCTTTTCAGTCCGGACCGGTAACTGCTTCCTCTACTTAAAATCATAAGAATATTAAAAAATAATATTTTATTTAACTTTCAACTTCTTTTTAAAATTTTATTATCTTATCTTACTAACCTAAATTTAAAAAATAAATACTAAGTTTAGATGCTTTATAACTTACGATCCAGTTTTAACTTTTAATTATGTTAAAGTTTATATAAACGCATAGGAGGATTATGATTTATGAGGTTAAAAAAAAAAAAAAAAAAATAGGACAGAGCTACGGCTATTGAAAGGAGTCTCGAGTCTCTCGACTGCCAATCGATAAGCGTAATTTATACTTTTTATAAATTAATTAAGTTCTTCTATTAATTATTTTTATATTATATATTTATTAAAAAGATAAAAAGATAAAAACATCTATATATACCATGTATTTTTAAAGCACTAACATTAGATTAGCCAAATGCCACTATTCTTCAAATTTAAAAAAAAAAAATTTAAAATGAGCTTCCATTAAATTAGTCAAACACTTTTTATCTAAATTTTTTATTATAATAAATTTATTTTACTTTTTATATAAAAAAAATATTATACATCTCTTCATTCAATTATTTTATACTTTTGTTGAAAGAAAATAAAATTAGAGGACAGAACAGTAGGATAAAGTCAATTGAGATACTATCTCATCTACATACAAATAGTTCAAAGGCCAAAAAAATATTTTTTTAAAATTTGGTTAAAAAATAATTATTTAAGTATTAAATTAAATTATTAATATGTTAAATTCAATGTTTCAAATTTCATATCTGCGTGTAGATTTTAATGATAACAAATAAATTCAAGTCTCAAGCTCAAATTATTTACACAATGGAGTGAAGCGGACATCAAGCATAAAAAAACAAGTCTACAAATGAAGTTTATATATTATTTTTGTACATTTCTTGATAAAATTCGAAATTAGATTAAAGTTCTAAATTACTCTTTTTTCTCATAAAATATCAAATTACTTTTTTCACATATGCAAGACATCTTTAAATGTCTTAGTTTTAAAAATTATGTTTTTCACATGTGCATAACATCATCAAACAATATAATTTCGAAAATTATATTTTTTTTATATAAAAATTTGAATTTGAAAAATGATTTATTATCATATTTGACATGTGCATATTTTGTTTGAAAGTCTTGAAGGGTGGTTGTGTATTTTTTTGACAAATGTAAAAGATAGATGATTTTGTTTGAAAATCTTGAAAGGTGGTTGTGTGTTTTTTTGACAAATATAAAAGATAGATGATTTTGTTTGAAAATTTTAAAGGGTGGTTGTGTGTTTTTTTGACATATGCAAAAAAAAGATGATTTGGTTTGAAAAATAAATCATGCTCATTTTGGCATGTATGAAAAGTAAAAAATTAACTTTGATTTTTTTGAAAAATGAATGGAGTTGTCTTTGACAAATGCAAAAAGGAAATGCTTTGATTTAAATTTTTTGAAAAGTGAATAGTGCTCTTATTTGACATGTGAATCTTTTCAAATTTGAAATTGAAGACTCATTTGCCTATAAATAGCTCATTTGAGTTTTACAAAAATCACAACAAGAGCTTACACATCTATTGCTAAGTTTTACTTCATTATTTCAAAGCTCTCATTTTCTCTTTTCTAAAGTTTTGAACCTTAATTCTTGTTCTTTTTTAGAGAGATATAGGTTGCGCTGTATTGTTTCTATTTCACTAATTGAGGAGTGTACTTTGATAGTTTACCCACTATCAACTCTTGTATCAGTAAGAGGGTGCGTATAACCCTTGTGTGTGTAGAAGGTGTTCTGCACAAGGAATAGTTGAATCACTAAGTGTGAGGTGATTGGAAGTGTAGAGAGTGTTCTACACGGATTATTTGGAGCGGTGCTGCTCAAAGGTATAATAGGTTTCTATCTCCACCTAAAGGAGATTGACTAGTGAATTTGGAATTCTCAAAGGGTAACTTGAGGTGAGGACGTAGGCAGTAGAGCTGAACCTCGTAAAAATACTGAGTTTGCTTTTTCTTACTCTACTCTTTACATTTCTTGCTACTTTATATTCTGTTTATATTTTATATTGTGTATTTGATTTATAAGTGTTAATTTTTATAATATAATCTAATTCACTTCCCCTCTTGTGTTAGTGATCTGGGCACCAATTGATATCAGAGTAAGGGTTCTGTTATAAGATTAATTATATGTTGAGTTAAGATCATATGGCTAACATTGCAGCTACTTTCGCTGAAAGTCAATCCAGTAGTCAACCTCCACTATTTTATGGAGATAATTATACTTTCTGGAAAACTAAAATGAGAATATTTCTTCAGTCTCAAGGTCGAGAAATCTGGAAATGTATTGTAAATGGGTCTTATATTCCAACAAAAACTGTTGATGGAGTAAAGGTCAAAAAGGAAGATGAAGAGTTTGATCGCGAAAATGATAGACTTTATACTGTGAATGTAATGGTTATGAATTTTCTAAATAATGCTCTTAATGGTAATGCATTTAACAGAATAATGACTTACAGGACAACAAAAGAAATTTGGAATAACCTGGAAATAACCTATGAAGGAATTTCGTAAGTCAAAAAATCAAAAATTTATATTTTTACGCATGAATATGAAATGTTCAAAATGAATAATGATGAATCTATCTCTTCTATGTATACTTGTTTCACTAATATTATAAATAGTTTAACATCTCTTAGTAAAGTTTATTCCAGCTTGGAGATAGTAAGGAAAATTCTCAACTCTTTACCAAAACGATGGGAATCAAAAGTAACGGCGATTCTTGAAGTTAGAGATCTTAAAAAACTCGAAATAAATGAATTCATCGGGTCACTTATTACCCATGAGTACACATTGAAAAGAGGAGAAAAAGAAAGAAAGTAAAAGAAGAGCTTGGCACTCAAAGTCGTTCCTCATGAAAGTGAAAGCGATGAAGATGAAGAAAGCGATAACAAAGAGATTGCAATGATCACAAGAAGATTTAAGATATTCTTGAAAAATAAAACTTCTCCAAGAAAACCTTTCAAAAAAATTTCCAACAAAAATACAAGTAAAAATGATTCATTAATTTGTTATAAATGTAAAAAGTCAGGATATATCAAGGTAGATTGTCTCCTGCTAAAAAAAGATCGATACAAAGGCAACAAAGTAATGAAAGCTACTTGAGATGATGATTCAAATAGCTCAGACAGCAACGCAAGTAATGAAGAATCTGCAAAACTTTATCTTATGGCTAAAAATGATCTTAAGATAACAAATCTTGAAAATCTCTCTTATGAAGAATTGCAAAATGCTTTGGAAGATGTATATGAGAAATTTAAAAATTTGGGTATTAAGTATATCGCTTTGAAAAAGAAAAATTTTTCTTTAATAAATGAAATTGATGTTTTAAAAAAAGAAAATATAGTTTCAAAAGATGAAAATGATGAACTGAAAAATAAAGTAGCTGATTTAGAAAAGATTGTTGAAAATTTCACAAATTGAAAAAGAAATTTTAAAAAACTTCTTAGTAATCACAGATGTGTTTTTGATAAGGTGGGCTTGGGATATATGCCAAAAGAAAAACTCAAACCCTATAAAAATCTCTTTGATAAACCCATCAAATCAAAACCAGATTTTCAAATTTTTTTTCCTAAAAATAGATTTGTCAAAGAAAGACATTATTACAATCACTCAAGTTCTTCAAGTATGTTACATGTTATTTGTAATTTTTACAATAGAAATGGTCATAACTATCATGCTTGTCCTATTAGAAGAAAACATACAATGACTATTAGGGCTATATGGGTACCAAAGAATCTTATTTCTTCTAATACTAATAAATAAATGACCCAAAGAATATAGGTACCAAGAAAAATTATTTTAATTGTTTTTGTAGGTATGCATGAAGTCTTCCGTAAGTAAAACAAGATGATTTTTAAATAGTGGATACTCAAGACACATGACAGGAGATAAAACTAAGTTCATTGATCTCACTTTTAAAGAAAAAGGACACGCGACATTTGGAGACAATTCAAAAGGGAAGATCGTGAGAATAGATAAAGTTGGTAATAAATCTTCTCTCATAATTGAAGATGTTCTACTTGTTGAAAGTTTAAAACATAATCTTTTAAGTATAAGTCAATTATGTGATAAAAGATTTACAGTTACATTCAAAAAGGATAAGTGCATTATTTTGAATAATCATAATTACAATATTTGTTTTATTGCTCTTAAAAAAAATAATGTTTATACAATTGAATTTGAAGAAATTGCCTCACAAGATACTATTTGTTTATCAGTTCAAAATGAAAATAGTTGTTTATGGCATAGAAGGTTAGGTCATGCAAACATGAAATTCATTTCCAAACTTTCAAAAAATGATCTTGTGAGAGGTTTGCCAAAAGCAAACTTTTTTAAAAACAAAATCTGTTATGTATGCTAGTTTGGTAAACAAACAAAAACTTTTTTCAAAATCAAGAAACATATTTCCACTACTAGACCTTTGCAACTAATATACACGGATCTTTTTGGACCAAACAGAGTTGCAAGTCTGGGAGGAAAATATTATGCATTTGTTATTGTTGATGATTTCTCAAGATATACTTGGGTTATATTTCTCGCTCATAAAGATGAGGTACATAATGCCTTTACCAAACTATGCAAGAGAATTCAAAATGAAAAGAGTTATATTATTTCAAACATCCGAAGTGACAAAGGGAAAGAATTTGTCAATAAAAATATTGAGTCTTTTTGTGATGAAAATGATTTTCTGCATAATTTCTCTGCTCCTCGAACTACTCAACAAAATTGGGTAGTAGAGAGCAAGAATAGATCTCTTCAAGAAATGGCAAGAACAATGCTTAATGAAAATATTTTACCTAATTATTTTTTGGCCGAAGCAGTAAGTACTGCATGTTATGTTATAAATAGAGTTATGTTAAAGTCTAAATTAGATAAAACCCCTTATGAGTTTTGGAATGAGAAAAAACCTAGCATTGGTTACTTTCATGTATTTGGATGCAAATGTTTTATACTCAATGACAGAGATAATTTAGGAAAATTTGATGCAAAACCTGATGAAGGTATCTGTCTTGGATATTCAACAAATAGTAAAGCTTATAGAGTATTCAATAAAAAGATTTTGACTGTACAAGAATCTATGCATGTAGTATTTGATGAATCTAACCCTCTACTCTCCAAGAAATCTATTGATGAAGAATCAGAAGGTACAAATAACACAAATAGTCTCAATCTCGACAAAGAAAATACAATAGAAGAAGTCCAACATGGAGACATCAGGAAAGATCATCAAGATTTAGTACAAGATGCAACCAAACAATGGAAATATGTAAAAGATCATCCAGTGGAACAAATTCTAGGAGAACTTTCACGAGGTGTAAGTACTCAATCATCTCTTAGAAATATTTGTAATCACACTACTTTTTTATCTCAAATTGAACCCAAAAATATTGATGAAGCACTTATTGATGAATCATGGATTCTAGCTATGCAAGAAGAGTTAAATCAATTTGAAAGAAATAATGTATGGACACTTATTTCTAGACCCAAAAATTATGCTGTTATTAGAACAAAATGAGTTTTTAGAAATAAGAAAGACGAGTCTGGAATCATCACTAGAAACAAGGCTTGACTTGTAGCCAAGGTTTCAATCAAGAGGAATGAATCAATTATGATGAAACGTATGCACCTGTTGTAAAATTAGAAGCTATTCGAATGTTACTTGCATATGCATGTTATAAAAATTTCAAACTTTTTTAAATGGATGTTAAAAGTGATTTCTTAAATGGTTTTATAAATGAAGAAGTATATGTTGAGCAACCTCCAGGTTTTGAAAATCATATTTCTCTTAATCATGTTTTTAAGTTTGCAAAAGCATTATATGGACTCAAACAAGCTCTTAGAGTTTGGTATGAAAGGCTTAGTGGTTTCTTGATTGAAAAATGTTTTTCAAGAGGAAAGATCGATACAACTCTTTTCATCAAATATAAACATAATGATATTCTTTTAGTTCAAATTTCTGTTGATGATATAATATTTGGTACTACTAATGAAAATATGTGTCAAGATTTTGCTAAGAGCATACAGGAAGAATTTGAAATGAGCATGATGGGAGAACTTAATTTCTTTCTTGGATTGAAAATCAAGTAAGCAGAAAGTAAAACATTCATTAATCAGTCAAAATATATCAAAGAGTTACTCAAAAAGTTTGAGATTGAATGTGCGAAGGTAATTGGAATACCAATGAGTCCAACCACCAAACTTGATAAAAATGAAAGCGGTAAGCCAGTTGACTCAAAGGTATATCGAGGTATGATTGGTAGTTTATTATATTTGACAGCTAGTAAACCTAATATTATGTTCAGTATATGTTTATGTGCACGTTTTCAATTATCTCCAAAGCAATTTCATTTTATTGCAGTCAAGCGTATTTTTAGATATCTTGCCGGTACCATTGACCTAGGGTTATGGTATCCTAAGCACACTTCTTTCGATCTTATTAGTTATTCAGATGCGGATTATACTGGTTGCAAAGTTGATCGAAAGAGTACTAGTGGAACAGGTTATTTTTTAGGTCATGCACTTGTTTCATGGTTTAGTAAAAAGTAAAATTCTGTTGCATTATCTACTGCTGAGGCAGAATATGTTGCTGCAGACAGTTGTTGTACTCAAGTTCTTTACATGAAGTAACAACTTGAGGATTTTAAACTTATGTACAATCATATTCCTATTAAATGTGATAATATTAGTGCTATAAATCTTTCAAAGAATCCAATACAACATTTTAGGACCAAGCATATTGAAATTAGATATCATTTTCTTAGAGATCATGTGTAGAAATGCGATATTGTATTAGAATTCATTAGCACACATGTTCAATTGGCAGATATTTTCACAAAACCCCTACTAGAAGATAGACTATGCATGATTAGAAGAGAAATATGAATGATGTATGCCATGAATATCTGCTAGATACTTTTATTCATTTATCTCAAGTGAGCTATAGAAACTTGAGACATTTAGCCTCATCATTGAAATGCATTTGCTCCTAATAAATCATCATGTCATCCTTATCTAAAGGATTAGGCAATCAAAATGAAGAGGCAAGCAAAGATTTTAAATCCTTATTCTGTTGCTTTAAGTCTACTATTTTTCTGTTAGACTCTTGAACAAGTCATTGAAGAACATCGATCTTCTCATTAAGCTTCTCTATCTCGCGGTTTTGGACTGCAATTGAGCTGAAAAAGCAAAAATGGACGATGAGTATCGAGTTCCGAGACTCACAAACTCGTAAATGGCATCATGATCTGATTTATTAGTCAAATCAGTGTTTTGTTACTTCATGGCGCCTACGACAGATGTAGAAACAGTTTGGGATTGAGGTAAAGAATACATCATATTTTGATCACGAGAAGTACTGAAAGGATATTGATGAACCATTGAAAATTTGAAGTACAAGAATGAAAATAAATTACAGAGATGAAAAGAAGACTTGATGCGATTTAAATAAAACTGATAGCCACTCTTATAGAGATGGAAATAAGTACAAGACAAACTATCATTTCTTCAAATCTTACTTAGTCAACCTTACAAGATATGCTGGATGCATATTTTCAAAAGTTAGCTAGCTAAGCCAGTGAGATTTATTGCAGATTGTCCCTATTTCTCTTATGAAATGTTGCCATTATCTGCTGATGTTGACTCTGTGCTTGAACTCTCACTCGTTTTGATTCCTCTATTCGAAATTTCATAACACGAGCTAATTCTGTCAAATCTTTATTTTCTTGTTTTAACCTCTTATTTTTTCTACTTTTATTTGCAAATTTTTGATGCAGAACTGATATTTGATTGTTAAGTCGATGAACCTCATTTGCCCTCGCTAGTAATCTCCGAGACATGGTCGTAACAGAGGTAGCATATTGAGCACTGAGAGTTCTTGATGCTGCAACAACCTCAAAATCAGTCATACCAGAAAAATGCATCTCTGCTTCTATCATAGTATTGACAACCTCAGAAGATAAAATGACTGGTTGAGACGGTTCCTGATTCAAATCCGGAAGATTATTAGACAAAATTTTCTCTGTCATTCTATCGTTTTGGATAAACAGATACTTGATCAATGAGCAATGTGAGATTTGTTTTAGCATTCGGTGGGTGAAAATAGTCATTTAAATAGAAATCGAAAACTTTCAAATCTCTACGTATCTTATTTGTCAACAACATTAAGCGAATTTGAATCTCCTTCCGCACTGAATTGCAAGAGCTAGACCTCCAACCTTTGCAGGTTTTGTCGGATACGCATGGCTCCGCACCAAATTGCCAGAGCTAGACTTCCAACCTTTGCAGGTTTTGTCGGACACGCGTGACTCCGCACCGAATTCTCTACAGTCTCTACTAATGCACCGTTTTATTTGTCTATTGGTTATTATAGGAAGATATCTTATTGAGCTAATTATGATTCCTTTTTAATGATGCCAAAAGGGGGAGACATTTTAGACGTAAATATTTAAATTTTTAACTCTATTATATATGCTGGAATTATGTTTATCTATTACTTAAAAAACTAATGCATATTCTCAGTGTGAGCTTAAGTATTACTGCAAGTCTCAAAATTTCACTAAGTATTTGTCATCATAAAAAATGGGGAGATTGTTGAATCCAAGATTTCAAATTTCATATCTACGTGTAGATTTTGATGATAACAAATAAATTCAAATCTCAAGGTTAAATTATTTACACAATGGAGCGAAGCCCATATCAAGTATAAAAGAACAAGTCTACAAATGAAGCTTATAGATTATTTTTGTACATCTCTTGATAAAATTCGAAATTGGATTAAGGCTGCAAATTACTCTTTTTTCTCATAAAATATCAAATTATTTTTTTCACATATGCAAGACATTTTTAAATATCTTAGTTTTGAAAATTATGTTTTTCACATGTGCATAACATCATCAAACAATATAATTTCGAAATTTTTTTTTTTATATATAAAAATTTGAATTTGTAAGATGATTGATTATCATATTTGACATGTGCATATTTTGTTTGAAAGTTTTGAAGGGTGGTTGTGTATTTTTTTGACAAATGCAAAAGATAGATAATTTTGTTTGAAAATCTTGAAAGATGGTTGTGTGTTTTTTTGACAAATACAAAAGATAGATGATTTTGTTTGAAAATCTTAAAGGGTGGTTGTGTATTTTTTTGACATATGCAAAAATAAAATGATTTAGTTTGAAAAATAAATCACGCTCATTTTGTCATGTATGAAAAGCAAAAGATTTGATTTGATTTTTTTGAAAAATGAATGGAGTTGTCTTTGACAAATGCAAAAAGAAAATGCTTTTATTTGAATTTTTTAAAAAGTGAATAATACTCTTATTTGACATGTGAATCTTTTCAAATTTGAAATTAAAAATTCATTTGCCTATAAATAGCTCACTTGAAGTTTGCAAAAATCATAACAAGAGCTTACACATCTATTACTAAATTTTGCATCATTCTTTCAAAACTCTCATTCTCTCTTTTCTAAAGTTTTGAGCCTTAATTCTTATTCTTTTTTAAAGAGATATGGGTTGCGCTGTATTATTTCTATCTCACTCATTGAGGAGTGTACTTTGATAGTCTACCCACTATCAACTCTTGTATAAGTAAGAGGGTGCGTATAGAGGGTGTTCTACACAAATTCTTTGGAGCGGCGCTGCTCAAAGGTGTAATAGGTTTCTATCTCCACCTAAAGGAGATCGACTAGTGAATTTGGGATCCTCAAGGGGTAGCTTGAGACGAGGACGTTGGCAGTGGAGGTGAACCTCATAAAAATACTGAATTTATTTTTTCTTACCCTATTCTTTATATTTCTTGCTGCTTTATATTCTGTTTATATTTTATATTGTGTATTTAATTTATAAGTGTTAATTTTTATAATATAACCCAATTCACCGCCCTCTTGTGTTAATCATCTGGACAACATAATATATATATATATATATATATATATATATAGAGTTAATGTAATTATAAAATATGAAAAAAAAAATTTAAATACATTCTTATTAAAAAATGAATATGAATATAATTATTAAAGGTTATTGAGTATTATGAAAATAAAATAAAAAATCATTCAAAACTAATTATTTAAACATAAATAATAAAATTTTATTATTATAGAAAATGTGATAGTTAATCTAATGTAGACTTCACGCTTTGAATAATTAGTTAAAAGATGAAAAATTATATATTCTTCAAATTTTGAATATTAGAATGACCAACCAATGCTTAAGCGTCATTTGGATTCGAAGACGAGTTGAGTTCGTCTCAATTCATCTCAAATTCATCATTACATTTTTTTAAATTTATATGCAAAATACAAATCTCAATACAATTTCTTTAAATTCTAATATAATTTTTTCAAATCTTAATTTAATTTTTTCAAATTTTAAAATAATAATAATAATAATTTATTTAACTTTTAAAACTCATTTTAATTTATTTCATCTCAATTTCGATTCAAAGAATATCCCAAAACTTGTTTGTTTTGACAGATGAGATAAAAAACCTAAAACATATCTAAAATTCATCATTATATCTAAACCCTAAAATATAATAAAAAATTTAATTTTTTTAAATTTTCATACAACTTTTTTAAATTTTTATACAAAACTAATATTAAAATAATATCTTATAATATTATTTTATTTTTATCTTATTTTATTTTATTTAATCTCTAAAAATAAACAGGACTGAATGCTCCCACAATCCACTCTGAGTGCATGCATGAAGGCTACTTAAGTCATTTCATCACATTCTTCCCGGAAAGACAGATAGTCATAGGCCCCGTCCCATGCGTGACAAAGGGACCCCGCACAGCAAAAACTTGAACCATCGTAAAAAGTAGTGGTAGTAGAAGACAAAAATGGAGAAGACCGGTGCTACTGCTACCCCCGGGGAAGCTAGGGATCCTCAATCTCAGAGCTCTGTCATCACAATCACCGTCAAATTCAGCGGTAGATCGATACCGATCTCTCTCTCGCCGGACTCCACGATCAAAGACCTCAAATCCCTCCTCCAACCCCTCACTAACGTCCTCCCGCGTGGCCAGAAGCTCATCTTCAAAGGTTCTCTTTCTCTCTCTCTCTCTCTCTCTCTCTCTCTCTCTGTTTGGCTCTTTTTCACGAGGTGAGGAATCGTGTCTATGTGATAAATGATAGGGAAACTTTTGGTGGATACGATGACATTGAGGACATCGGAGGTCGCCGGTGGGGCCAAGGTCATGCTCATGGCCTCTCAGGGCTTGCACCAAGGGGTAAATTAATTTTCAGTCTTTACTTTTCTTTCTGTTCGGTTCTTGGAGAAAATAACGAGGAAAATAAAATTGAAAATACGCTTGTGAAAAGGAAGCATTTTTATTACCTTTTTATCTGTGTTCTTCTAATCTTGGAATCTTTTCTCATGATGGAATCGTTTTAGTAATTTGAATTCGTAAAGTTAGAATTTATTGAATTATGAGTTTACATCAACCTTTAAGGATGTTTTAATGGAGATAAAAGTAGAACCTTGATTCTCAAAAGTTCAATTTTTTTTTTTGTGAGCTTTAAATGTTCTTGGTTTGAACAATCAGGGATTGGAATTATTCAGATTTGAGTTAGATGTTTCATGTCTTAGTGTTTTCTTTTTTTTTTTATGTGTGAACTAGGATGGCCCCATTCTAAAAGATGCCCGGACTGTGCCGAGGAGAGTTGACAATGCTAATAATAAAATTGTGAATGAGAAGCTTCAAGTTCCTGTTGACAAGAATAGGTTGGAACGTTGGAAAGTGACGGGGGTTGTGGCATTGTCCGAATGTAACTTGAAGGTACAAGAAGCTCGCATGTGTTATGTATGGTCGTTTGTGTCTGTGTAACTTAAATATTTGTTATGTTGGCAAGATGTGATATCTCTGTTGACACATAATAATAATCTTTGCTGTTGAAAATCCCTCAAAATCCGATCAGTGTTTATTAGTTTTTATGTATAAATAAATTAGTTGGCTATCTGTTTCGTCGGTCAATGGTGATTGATTGAATATGCAATATACAAGAACGATTTGCAAGGACGTGGTCACGTGAGCAGCATATGCACTCTCATAAATAACACATGTGCCTAAACCGTATGAATTAGTATTGAGATCCTTTGGTCTGCTAATAGAAGCAATATGCCTTGTGGAGTAGTTGATGAGTAAAGATGCAGATTCTTGGCACTGCAAGGGAACAGGATACTGGTCTGATTTCCATTGTCAAAAAAAAAAAAAAGAAGATAAAAACAATTTAAATTCTTCCTCATATTAAATCCCTCAAACTTATTGTAAATCTTGTGTTGTAACACCCCCTTTCTGTAGACTAGGGATGTCATGTGTTTTCATGAAAATAGCCCAACAAGAGAATCTCATTTTAATAAAATAAACAAGGATGAAGATCATGAGCAAGGCGAACCAAACTTAGAAGGAGCATACCAAAGAACCTTAAATTTTATTTATGATTATCTTTTCCATTTAGTTGGTTTGGGAACTTTGACATGATTATGTTTAGATATGGTTTATTTTTAAATCTCCTTTGTGGGATAAACAATGTTTTAATTAATTATCAAGTCTCTTGTCTGGCTTTATTTACGTATGTATGTGACATTCCTAACCTTAAGGAAGGGGTTGTTACTCGTGTGTGAGCTTTTTCTCATTACTCTTTGTTTTCTTAAACTTGAAAGGCCATACCTGATGAAGTTTGGGCTTGTGGACCTTCTGCAAGAGTCCTTGATTTGACCAACAACTCTGTTCGAGATGTACCTGCTCAAGTTGGCTGTTTGAGTTCCATTCAGGTAAACAAAACTCATTAAATCCTTTTTAGTTTTATTTATCTGCTTTGGATATTGTAAACTTCACTCATTTATTCTCAAAATTCTGTAGAAGTTGCTCCTGAATTCAAATGCTATAGTGGATGAATCCCTGAAATGGGATGCGCTAGCATCTTTGAAGTATCTATCAGTTCTCTCTATTAACCAAAACCAGTGAGTAGTTTCTGTTCTCTACAACATTCTATTCCCCATCAAGTATAAACCATAGATGTCCTGTTTACATACCAAGCTAATGCCAAGTTATGACTAAATTCTTTGAAATAGAATCGTAACTATGACCTGTAAATAAAGAATCTTATGTATGGCTGTATATTGCTTGAAGCATGCGTGGAGAATAGGTAAAGGTGTCCCCCCACCTTGCACTAGTACATGTCACTTTTTTTTTATACAAATTTAAAGCCCTGCGAAACACCTTGCCTAGACATTGTTTTGATATCTGTAAAATTGGGTAGGTAGTTATGTAATATTGTTTGTAATGGTCAGAATATTGTTTGTGAGAACTGTGTTTTTCTTACATCATGCTGCAAAGTTTAATTATCTGGAGTTTTATGATTAATGCAGTTTCACAACCTTGCCTCCTGCACTGGGGGCCCTGACTTCCCTTAGGCAACTTCATGTCGCAAACAACAAGTTGACTGGCCTTCCTATTGAAATAGGTCTGTTAACTCAGATTGAGGTTTTGAAAGTCAATCATAACAGGTAATGTGAAGAAAACATGCAATTAATCTTCTCCTCATCTTCCTATTTATAAGCCACACCTCACTTCAACATTTTCAATTTCCGGACATTAGAGGATAAGGTCCACTGCCCTATATCTATCTTTATTGTGTTTTTATCCCGTGCATTATCCCCAGCATGATTTAACCTTTATATGTTATGAGTAATTTTATAGTTCCTTATTTGCATTTTGGAGTAGAAGCACCAAAATAATTCAAATCAGTATTTTTGTCTTTGCCTTGTAATCAATTACTTTTGTGTGATTGATGTTGTGTTTCTCTCTGGATCAGGATAAGCATCATTCCTACGTGTATAGGGAACTGCAAATCTCTTATTGAGGTATGACTTTAACGTCTTTAGCCTCTTCTTCCTTGGGGTACAAATTGAACTAGATGATCCAACTCTTGCAAGCCAGACTGCCTGGAAAAAACAACTGTTTCTTTCACATACTATATGTTTCTCTTGATATGGTTTTCTTGGTTTGGGGCAGGTTGATCTTTCATCAAATCTTCTGTCAGAGTTGCCAGAGACTTTTGGCAATCTGCATGATTTGAAGGTTTGCACTTTTCGCTCTATTCTGACTCGATCTCCTGTCGAATGCAATGACTGGGTTTATAAGAAAAAAGTGAGCTCATAAATCATAAAAGTTCATGTGAAAAATAAGAACACAATCAACCCCAAGGGATTGGCTCAAGTGGTAAAGGCTTTGTTACTAAGGGTGTGCTCCCCCTAGGTCTAGGATTCAAATTCCCTTAGGTGCAAACAATTTCTAGTGGCCATCGGACTGGAGGATTTTTCCCCTTGAATTAACTGAGATGCACTTGTGGAAAACTTCTTGCCAAGGGTCTGTGCTCCCTCAAGATTAGTCGGGATACTATTCTGGACACTCGGTGCAAGTAAAAAAAAAAATAATAACACAATCTTCTGAGAGTTGTACAACAACCTGCAGACTCTTAGAGGGGCTAGTCCTCTAACATTAATAGACTAAAATATATCAACAATAGAGTGACAGACAGTTTGGAGGAGTAGACGACAATGGTTGCCCTAAGAAGCTACAGGATTCGAGAAGGCTAAAGCCTGGGGTAGGTTGACCTACTTGTTTCCTAACTGCAGACATAGGGCGTGAAGCGGCTTTGGTGGGGAGTGGTGACCCCTATCAAGCCAAAGCCTACCTTCACTGCAATATTATACTCGACGATGGCTCCATGCGGTATAATGTAGGCCGTTATCTTCTTCTAATTGTCTTTTTACAAGACTAGAGGTTGTGTTTATGTGTGTGTGTGTGTGTGTGTGTGTGTGTGTGTGTGTGTGTGTATATAATTTCTTTGTTTCCCTTCATTGACATTCCACATATGGACAACAGAGGAGCTTTTATTTTTATTTTTATTTTTATAAATGGTATTATTAATAGAATAGGTAAAGCCCAAGTACACAAGATGGTATACATTAGAGAGGACCTATTTAGATCATAGGTGGTAAGTGAGGTACAAGGAAATCATGAAAATTGAGACCATTGAAATCGATCGGTGTGGCCCAAGATACAAGCGTAAGGAAAAATAAAGATCTAAGCTCTTTCAAAGTCCGCTCCTTATCTTCAAAGGAGCTTAGTCTCTTATTAATTTTCGTCTCCCTAGGTTTTTTATTCTAGAAAGTTGTATACTCCAATAAAAAATAAAATAAAATAAAAAAGTGCTTTCAGCTGCATGTAGTAGGATCGCAACCACATGTCTTACCTATCGTCTTGTATTTACTCCATTGTCCTCATTCCTGTGTAGGCTTTGTATCTTGGTAACAACGGCCTAAAATCGCTTCCTTCTACATTATTTAAAATGTGCCTTCAGCTGTCAACGCTGGATATCCACAACACAGAAATCACAACAGATCTCCTTCGTCAGGTGTAGATGCTCAATTCCTTTATCAAGCAGTAATTTGTGCCTGTGTCATTGCAATTCTGAATAACAGCATTCTTCTGGCAGTTTGAAGGCTGGGAAAGCTTTGATGAGCGCCGCCGCTTAAAGCATCAGAAGCAGCTGGAGTTCCGAGTTATGGGCTCTGCTGAATTTGATGAAGGTGCTGATAAAAACTGATGGCCCATTTCTGAATTATAGACGACAGTTTTGCCAGTTATCCAGAAGTAGGTATTCATTGATTCTACTCCACTAAATTATGAGGTGGCGGACTGCAGATTTGTTATAGAATAACCATTCAGGATTGCATCTTTCATAAATCAGTGAAAGGGGAAAGCTCTCTCTCATTCACTATCTAGCTAGAAATGACCAGTTAAACAAATTCCATTCTGTAAATATTTAGCATATACTTGTAGTTTCAGTGAAGAGGTATAATCTGTTTGCCCCTGAAAAAAATGAAATACAGAGCTAAACATAGCTCCATTTCTGGTGTAGCAATTAGTGGAGGTGAAAGTTGCCTGAATCAGGTAACTACAATTTGAAAAGGGTTGTGGACTTTGTTTTTATTTTCTAGTTCAGTCTCTGTATATAAAATATTATCGCGAAACTTTTGGTACCATCAATGGAGAGGGCGAATGTATGTCTATATAATATATATATATATATATATATATATATATAGAGAGAGAGAGAGAGAGAGAGAGAGAGAGAATTGTGTCAGGTTGAGGGTAGGCAAAGAGGGAGGTGAATTGAGGTTGCAAACATCATTTTTAGTTCTTGACAAATGAAATCATGGGAATGTTGGCAATTCTCACATATTCAAATGTGCAAAAGCTATGTGGCCGCTTTGTGAACGTTATCATGGCTTCTTTTCTTGGGGCAGAGCGTTGTAAAGGCGAATATGTGAGCTTTGAATGGTGGGTTAAGATGAATAGTGGGTTAAGATGAGATGTTTAAATAATTTTTTTTTTGTTATTATTTTTATATTAAAATTTAAAAAGTTGAACTATTTTGTAGGAGAATTTAAAAGAATTATAATGATTAAATAAGATGAGAGGCTGTCAATCCAAATAACTCTCAGATCAAGAATTCAATGCAACCACCATAATTACTTGGGATGGATTGGAACAGCAGTGACACACCTTTATAATCACCATGGTTCAACCATATAGGAGTAACCAAGGAGGAACATTTTGAGCTCACTAAACAATTTCAGATCCCCGTTCTCCTCTGCTAAGAGCAAAGTCATGGAAGTTGCCATGGAACATTGTCAAATTGCTCTACTGAATCTCAGAACTTTAAAATTGCTTATATGCTTGGCCAAGCTAAAGACCGACCACATCACAAATCATTGCTAGAATAATCAATAAAGCAAGCAAATGGACAGTTGTAAGACAGTAAAATTTTTCAAATTTATGTACAAATGTGCACCGTAGTTAAAATTATCCATTTAATATGATCGGTTTGTTGAGTCAACACTAAAATAGAGTTCTCACCATAAAATCACTATCCTTAAGACTGCTTATTGGAAACCACCACCTAACCGAAGTAAATGGATACTTGAGGGATATCTACGTCATTGTCCTCGTCATCTTCACAGGCCACGACGACATCTAAGTGGTGGCGGTATGGAGGAAGGTCTACTTTGGCCACTTCCCTGGCCAGATCCACCATTTTCTTATCCATTCGCTCTTTGTGCCGAGGGAACATACTGTTATAAAGCAGGCAACTTCCGCATGATATGCTATAGGCATTCAGCAGCTTCTTCTCCTTAAGCCATTGAATGAGTTCCCTCAGAGTTGGGTTGCCTTTCAGTATCCACCTGTCCCAAACAGTCCAACTCAGGTTCTCATGCTTGATGACCTTAGGTGGAACTGGCTCAGCTATGGAGAATAAAGGCAGTGCGAGGTTGGCAAATGCGTTACGATAATCCTCGACTCCATGCCCTCCATCCAAAACCTTGTAAAGCTCCAGGCAGACAAGGCCTGTGGCCATCGCCGTGGACGTTGCAATTGCAGGAATGATCCTACCGGCTATAAACTTGGCTTTCAGCTTGTCAACTTCAGGGATGCTGTAATTCCGTGCCCTCATGTTGGCGAGGCCGGCAATTAGGTCCATATGGAAGTTTGTGTCATCATCCTGCACATTTATGCGACAAAGCATGTGAAAATCAGGAAGTCAGTTCGATACTTATTTAGCCAAAAGATATTACAGGTCTTTGGGTGATTAAATTGGGGGAAAGTTCACACCATAGCAAATGCTATATCCTACCATTTTTCGCCCACTTCTAACAATGGGTACATAGAAAAAAGTTATCCAATTATATGCCTAATGACAAGCCATTCGAGCAACGACAACAGACAAGCATGGGAATAGTGCCAAAAAATTAATGGAGAGAAGGTACTTATCAAAAAAAAAAAATTAATGGAGAGAAGGTGGAAAGTATACTTTCTCAAACTGAATAGGTCTCATCCTAAACCCTGGTGTCAGGTTCTCTTGGCACTGCTCTAACTTCGATATTAGTTCAGCAATGACAGCTGAATCATCAAGAGAACTGGTAGACATACTGGTAGCGTTCTCATCTGTTACAATTTTTACATCTTTCTTGGGCTGAAATTCTGGGACCATCACTTTATCAACAGCTTCAGCCAACTTCTTAGGGTTCTTCACCCAGTCAGGAATTGGGATACCAAATGTCTCTGCTCGCAGGATGGATCCTGCCATGACAAAATGTAGGTGACTAACATCAGCAGTTGAGAACTGCAGTGGCTGAGGGAATCGCTTAGGGGCTGACCAGAATGGTGCCCCAGTGCTGGTTGCTGCATCCTCGGGGAAAGTATAAATCAACTGCTTTACTCGGTCGGCAAAATAATCTTTGAACCTGAATAAATCAAAAGACAATATTAGCAGCAAGGGGGAAGACGAACACTTTTATATAATCTTTTTAAATAAACCCTCTTCTATATCATTTTTACACAAGAAAAAAAAAAACAACTACAATAATCATCTTCAAGAAACTCACTTTAAACGAGCCCAGGTAATGCAGTCTTGGAATGTCTTGCATCGTTCTTTGTCAAGGCAATCCAGTACACGCTCCAAGTTATCCCTGGCCTGAGCATCACCTGCATTCGTCATTGCGGTACCATATTCACTCGGATTGGATAAATATGCATTCACTTCTGCTGGCGTTTTCTCAAGCAAACCCTCAAACTCAGATCGAGCCCATGTCAAGCAGTGGTCAATATTGTGCGGAAATGAGTGTAAAGTGCACATAGGCGCCTGTTTCTCAGGTGGGTCTCTTGAGGCACCATAGTTTTCCGTGAGGTGAGGAATGACCATCTGGGTGTTGCATTTGGCACCAAGAGTTCCTGACTCAAGAAGTGGCTTCTGGAAATATAAGCATCTCTGATCAACGTACAGTCTGGCATTCACATTGTCCAGAGCATTAATAACAACGCTCAAATTCTCCCAGAAGGTATCATCAAATACATTCTCAGTGTCAGGGCCAATTCGATTCTGCAATGCTTCAATTTTCAGATGAGGATTTATTGAAGTGGCAGCAGCAGCAGCAACAGTGGATTTGGCCTGACCAATGTTCCAATCACGGAAGAGGAACTGCCTACTGAGGTTACTCTTCTCAATTACATCATCATCAGTAATTGTAAGCTTCCCCTGACTGCCACACGAAACTCCCATCAAGGCTACATTCTTCAAGAACTCACAGCCTAGTGCACCAGATCCAACAATAAACACTTTTGCGTCCTCCAGTTTCTTCTGAAGCTTAGACCCAAAAACCGAAATCTGTGCATCATAACGACTATTTAATGGTCTGAAATCACTTGAATCCAGTGGCTCTGAAGGAAGTGACTCCACTGAGTCAAAGTAGAAGAACTACAAAAGAAAAGGTAAAATAACATCAGGTTATGAGAAAGAGCATCAAGATAAGATGTCAATAACTCTCACCCTTCAAAAAGTGGCAAGACCTTGTAGCAACTAAGAATAAACAGTTAAACTAGCATCAGGTGTCTAGGTTGAAGGCCTTATAGAAAGGCTCCCTCAGGCATAGTTTAAATATGGAAAGCTCAACCAACTTTCCAGAACATGATAAAGAAGAACAATCTGTAGTAACCTGAAAAAGTGGATGGAACTTCCCAGAGCATGCTTTCACAACCTCTTGTCCCACAATACCACCAAACATTGCAGCCATGGGATTCAGTACTGCCTTTGCACCAAAGGCAAAGTGCCTGAGCAGTTTTGGATTAATATCTTCCTGTCTTCCATTCCCCAAGCTCTCATTAATGTTAGTGGCAATAGATATGAGCTTCTGAACATCCTCTTCTGAACCAGCAACAGGGAAACGTCCCAACTCAGAGACAAACTTATCCAGCGCCTGGAACGCCAAGTGCAAGAGAGGTGGGTGATCAAACTTGGAGAAATCACTAAGAAGAAAATCACCAGGCTCGGTTAGGGCTTCTCTCAATGGCTTAAAGTTCAACACCTTAGGCTGCTTCACCTGTGTGACAATGCCACCTTTCACATAGGTTCCATAATTTGTGGTATCATCCTCAAGAGTGAAGGAATAAGCCCTTGCATTTCTAATCTTCCTTGGTTTCCCGTCATTCAATTCTGACATTCCATGAACTTCAGAGAACACAACAAGATCCCCATCCTGAAACTCAAGCCTCTCATCATCAACACAGGATACTAAGGCAGGATTGTCATTGCTAATCGATGCAATTATACCCGTATGCAGTTCCTCTCCATCTACATCAACAACAGTAAACTCAGGTCCAAAGTCACAGAACACAGAACCAAAAAGGCCTCTCACTTCAGTTTTGATGAATGCAATAGAAGGCTGATGATTATGACAGTAATCATTAAACTCGATAGCTTTCTCAAAACTGATATCAGTAAAGACAACAGCCTGCACCACGAAAGAATAAATATAAGCATATAGAATCCAATGAGTACAATACAAAGACGGGCCAGTATGGAGAGAGAGAGAGAGAGAGAGAGAGAGAACATTGCGTAAAATTTATGATCAATTTATGGAGCCCGCCAGATAAAAGAACCAAGATTTGAAATATGATGAAGGTGCATACACAAACTTAGAAAGTATATCCTTGGCATTTACATTCTTTACAGTATCAAGTACATTACTGTAGTAGCAACTGAAACTTCTGTAAAACACATATTAGGTAGTTATTTAGGTGCTAGCTATGTGTAATAAAAGGGATGCAAATTAGAAATTACAATAGAATGCCAATCCAAAGATCAAAAAATTTAGACCACATCAATATTTTAGCCCCTGATATAACCAGTTTATGGTATTTGATCAACCAGTAAGTAGAACCATGACAACTAAAAATGGAATTTCGTAATGTTAAAAGTTGCACTCAAACGCTAATCACAGAGTAGAAAATAAAGTCAGATCAAAAGCGCCAACACAAATTTAACCAACAGGATGCCAAAAGAGCCAAACAAAGTAAGTATTAAAGATTATATACGAGGAACAACATTCATAGTAATGTCAAAACGTGCCACCAAATGCATCTAAGCTTCCATCATTTTTTGTAAGTAACAATTTTATTGATAGAACTAGGCAAAACCCCAAGTACACAGGATGTATATAAGAGGAATCACCTAGTTAGGAAAAAGTTTATTTAGTGATCGATTGCTACTGTATGTCTGCAATAAGCAGGAAATTCATTGACTCTCTTGCTTCATTGTGAGTTAGCTAGTATTTCATGGAACTCTTATCTTTAGACTTTTGGGGTACCTTGGGTCATGCCTTAACCAGTGGTGAATCTCCATGCCAGTTCAAGTACATAACTTACGAAACTTTGCAATCAAGTAGTTTAGGAAAAAGGAACAAGGAAATGGATGAACTGTCATTTTTTTAAAAGAAATTAATTCACTAAAAAGAGCAAGTAGTGCAACCAAATACAAGAGAAACACCTATCTAGAAAGATCCAAAAAAAATATGGAAGTTAAGCCCATTAAAATCTATACTGCAAAGGCAGAGTATTGAAAAGAAAATTTTGACCTCTCCAATCAAACAAAAATTTAAAACTTGGCTTCTCTACCATCAATAGAATATCTATCTAGTACGTGACATCTAGAGAAGACCAAGCAGTTAAGAAATAGTAGAAGAAAACTAGAAGGCAGCTCAATCAATATGTGGTTTCTGGCCAACAAATTATCCTACTAGAAACGAAGGATTCCAAACCCACCCCCCCCCCCCCCCCCCCCCCCAAAAAAAAAAAAAAATCTCCTAATTTTCATTTGGAAAACAGTCCATTTAATTCCTTGCCTTGAACTCTTATGGGGATGCTTGGGGAATGAGATGAGATGGGAATTTTGTGAATAGTAAGTAATAAGATAGTTTGTGAATAGTTGTGAGATAGTTTGAGTTAAGTATTCATTAGGTTTTGGAAAAAGAGATAGAAAAAGTTGCATAAAAATATTATAAAGCTAAAATATCATCCTAATATATTTTTTTAATATTATTTTTGTTCTAGAATTTGAAAAAGTTGAATTATTTTTTGTATTTTAATTGGAAGTTTGGAAAATTGTAATGATTAGTTTGGAAAAGCTGTAATGTTTAGTTTGAAAGTGTTTGTGTTTGAGTGATGTTTGGGAAGGAAATGAGATGGAATGAGATGAAAATTATGTCCAAACAACCCTTTAATGGCAACAGCATGCGTACATTATGCATCGCATACCTGTGTGTAGATAAATAAATGTTTGTATGTCAATGTTCATCTATTTCCTTAACTGTTACCAGGTCTGCTTCATATTTAAATTACATCCCAAATGAAAGATTTGTTTCAAAACATAAAAAGCCAAGTGTATTAATTTCAGATGGACATCCAAGCAGAACCCCCCCCCCCCACCAAAAAAAAAAAAAAAAATTTAATCAATCACTCCACAAATCAGATAGAAAATTACATCCCCAATGAAAAAGTTTTTTGGTTTTGTTCAAAATGTACAAAACCATTATGCAGTGGTTCAATTCCAGATGGACATCAAAGTATGCCCCAAAAGGACACTAAAACCAATAACTTCCAAAATCAGATAAGCAAACAACCAGTACATCAACAAAATAATAGAAACAAGAACTGAAAGTACCTGGAAATCAGAAAGTTGTTCTTTTGTTAATTTTTTTGTTGAGGTACGAACAACCACAGCATTGTTGAGCTCTTGCAACTTTTGTACAGAAGCAAGTGCCCTGTTCTTACCAACATCATTTTCTGTAAAAATGAAATTACCGGACAAATCCCACAACTCCACTGCCCCTTCATCATGCAAGGTCACAGACTTGACACCAGCAAGAATGAGGTTCTTTGCTGCAGCAAGCAAAAATAACAATATAAACACCAGCAAAAATTATGGATTACAGAACCACCACCAGAATTATAGCACCAGCAATAATGAGAATCAAGTCGAATCATTTGCAGCCCTACAGTGATACGCAAAAATAAATGATAACATATCTATAATCTTGCAACTCTCTTACTAGCAAGTGGATGATTTCAATAAATATTAACCAATATCTATCACACAAGAAACCAAACCATTACATTAAAAATTCAAAACCAATATAGACCTTATTCAGGAAAAAAAATGGATAATATAATGAAAAGAAGCTACTATATATATCAGGCATACATACATACATACATACATATATATATATATATATATATCCGATCTCTAATTACTAAAAAAAGAGTGTTTACCAATCTCGGCACCAAGACCCTGCATCCCGGAGATGAGGATGTTCGATGCGAAAAGCAGCCGCATGGTCTCACGGCCATACACCGCAAGCTGCCGGCTGTGCAGATCCTCGTCGATGCCCGTCCTGTTGGCATCGCCCAAAGCCATGATCGAAGCCTCCTCCTTTTCTTTTCCCTTAACTAAGCTATCGCTACCGTGGTTGTTGCTGCTGCTGCTGTTGCTGTTGTTGCTGTTGTTCTCACCACAAACTACTTCGTTAGTGATCTTCACCGTCGAATCGGTAGCTTCCGCGAGCCGAATCTTCTTGAAAACGGATGCGCCCTCGCTCTTACTCTCGTTGATGGTGTTGTTGTTGCCGCTGTCGTTGTTTTCAATGTCTTCTTGTACGACCACTCCTTCACAAGCTCGCTTTGTTGGAAGCATATAGAGTTGCAAGCTTCTACACACGTGACAAACGCAATTACCAAAAGAATCCCAATTAAAGAAATCGAGAACTTGTAACGATCATTAAGATAGTCCGCAAACACATATTCAACAATGATCGGCACCATAAATGAAAGCATAAACCATAACCGGCATAAATCCAAACATAATTCTTTCTCGGTTGACACGCAAAGCAAAAGGAGATTAAGTCTTTAATCTAGTAGAGAAATAAGAAAAAGAAACGTACCAATTAGGACTTTGAAGAAACAAGAATAGAATCTAAGATAGTGTGAGAGCCAGAGATGGCTTGGTTGGGGAGTTTTTTGGATGTTCTTTTCTACTAATTAATGGTTTGGGTTTTAACTTTCAAGTTCCTTGGGAAGGAATTTATGGGAATTGAGAGGAAGGGGATGATACAGTGGGAATTAACGGAGCATCTCGGGTTTTGGGGGATCTGGGAAGAGGACAGGTGCCGTCTTGTGTGGGAAGGTACCATTTTTCTCCATTTTCTTCTCTCGTCTGCCTATGAGAGAGTGAAACGCAGCAGAATCAGATTGTCTGAAACACCGTCGTTTTCAAAGCATTATGTCCCACGGAAGTATGGCATCGGGTTACAGTACTGTGCAAATGTTTCTTTTTTCTTTTTTTAAGCAGTACTGTGCGTAAAAAGGGCTGTTCACCCGACCCGATAAGCCATCCCATTCCGATTACCGATTGACCAAGCAGCCGATTACCTGACATCGATAGGCTTATTGGGTAATCTGGTATTTCAACCTTTTTTTTTTTTTTTTAAATAAACTCAACTATTTGTATGGTGAATGCCCAAGTTGTTTTTGTATTCCATTTATCATTTGTTTTATTCTTTCTGGGTCCCATCCATCATGCTTATGCATTACTATAAACATGGTAGTAATGTTCCTAACAACTTAGGCAAGGTCTCCCATCCATTCTTATTAGCATTTTCCAGTTTCCTTAACCAAGTACCCCAACTGAACAATGTAGGGGAATCAACCATTTTCAATCTATTTCAGTTTGTTTGCCCAGATTGCATCGAGTGACATAAATTTGGCCAATCCTCCTATTGCTACACCCTTACTTTTACGTAATGAATCAAATCAAAATGAATAAAAGGGCAAAAAAACCAGGAATATGTTATAATCCAGGAATGTTGCCCAAGGAATCCAGTAATTTGTCTACTCTCACAAACATTTCTGAAATAATAATATAATGTAGCCAGACAAATGGCAAGGCAAAATCAGTAATGCACTAATTAATAACTTTTCATCA
Organism: Platycarya longipes; assembly: GCA_036559045.1. Taxonomy (NCBI): domain Eukaryota; kingdom Viridiplantae; phylum Streptophyta; class Magnoliopsida; order Fagales; family Juglandaceae; genus Platycarya; species Platycarya longipes. Next base: position 25,881,582 of record CM071801.1, read on the forward strand.
ATGAGAGGTCATGCAAACTGCAGGTAAAGAGAAAACAAAGACATATAACAAGCAAGTCTTTTCAAACTGGCTCATTTCTAGACATGCAAAGTAATAACCATCATCAAAGCTCTTTTAGATTAAGAATGTATAATAACATTAACAACTGCACAAAGATAAATGATATTGGTGTCACAATCTACTGTTTTTGAGTATTTAGTCACCACCAATTTGACATAAGTTAAAACTGTGATGAGATAAATAAAGAGACAGCAAACATACACACACAGAAATTACCAATTCCAGAACAAATTTTCACGACTTGGGTCTTCTCTTCATCACAAGAACTCATAAAACCTACAGAAAATCTAAACCTAGTTACTGCTATCACTATTGTTGTTATTGTTATCGTTATTATTATTACTAATACTAATAAGAAAATAGAGCAGGACACCACAAAACAGCTTTTACATTTTTTTCCTAAGACCAAACTCTTGTTCCTTATGTTTAAATTAATAAGAAAAGACAATTTAAGTAGTAAACATACTTGACAATTTATGAATACGGCTTTTAAGTACTTCAAGTCTTCAAATAATTTTTAATCAATCTCATTCAAAATATTATTCAAAGTTATCTCAACATAAAACAATGAATAATGTTAAACATATAATTAATTTTAATAACTAAAATAAAATATTATTTAGATATGAATTTTACCGATTTCTAAATTTTAGCTTTCAACATCATCCATTATATCTTGGGGGTCATAATTAACGGAGAGAGCCATCAACCAGTTTTGTGTGCAGATAAGAGTTTCAATTGTTGTTGGGACCAATGAACTACGAAATGAATCTAAGATACAACCTCCAATACTAAATGCTGACTCAAAAGCAAAAGTAGATATGAGAATAGCTAACACATCTCAAGTTATATTGGCAAGAATTGGAATTCTGGCTGAGTTCATCTTTCACCATAATAGAATATCAAAGTCAGGTGTCATTCGTTCAACACTTTCTATAAAATATTTATTCAATTCTATTTTGGACTCTACTGCACATTTTGGTGATTGATGTTGAAAATATATATCCAATACATTCTCATTATCATCACAAGAAGTGTTACTTTTGGTCTCAATAACACTTGATTGGTCAATACTTGAACCTACACTAGATTTTGAATATTACTTAGACATCCATTCAAATATCATCCTTAACCAATCAACAAGTTCAAACCCTTGCTTATGGCTAGGAATATTTATAAAACAAAATTTCAAAACGTCCAACTTGTTACCTGGATCAAGCATAGATACAATGAACAACATTTTATTCAATTTATCAAAATCCCCCCAATACTTGTCATATTTAATATCATCTTCTCTGACATGGATTTTAGCATATTATTTTATTTGAAAATTTCTTCAAATGGTTATAGATTGTAAATATTTCTCTTATAAATAAATTTGAAATTGCATAAACTGAGCTTGAGGCCCATAAAGTCATGTCATAAAAGATTTTCAAAAATCTTGATAATTTTTCGATCTTGTAAAATTAGTACCTCTTGGTCAACTTCACGTAAATATGGAACAAACTCACTATCTTTATCTTGCAGCATCTCAAACGTCATATAATGTTTTAGAGATGCACTCAATATTAGATATGTTAAATTCCACCTAGTTGGAATGTCAAGATAAAGAAGTTCACCATCAAGAATATTTTATTTCTCTACACATGATTTGAACTTATAAGTTTTGTTGAGAAAGACTTTACATATTTAACTGCATGGCGAATCTTCACAACTGATATATTAATTACTTTCAAACTATCTTGGACGATGAGATTCAAAATATGTGCACATCATCTTATATGCATTAGCTCCTTATCTAATACCATGTAATCCCTAAATTTGACATTTTTCTCAAATAATCAATGAACATATTGTTAGCAGATGCATTATCTACTGTGATTGTAAAAAAAAATTCATGCCCCATTCAAGTACGGATGACTCAATCTCTTTTCTTATTGTGATCCTTTTGTGATCAGGAACGTTCTTAAAATATATTATTCTCATATGTAATGTCTAATCCTCATCAACAAAAGGAGCTGTTATGCACATATAGTTAAAATTTTGATTTGATGTCTACATATCAGTAGTAATGCAAATCTTATAATCATATTCCATAAATATGGTTATCAACTTTTCTTTTTTTAACATAACTTTTATACAATTTCGCATAACAGTAATGCGAAAGGGAATTGAAAATTTAGGCTCAAATACAGTCATAAAGTCTTAAAAGCCTTTTTTTTCTACAAAATTAAATCATCGTTCATCCTTAATTATCATTTTCACTACTGTCAACCGTATTTTTTTTTTTATTATACTTAGCAAGTCCAAGACTATGACTGTTAGTTGTACCATCCACCCCCGTCCTCCTAGTCCCGATAATTTTTTATTGGGAGTTATCCCTTCTAACCCCAATAGCAACATGATAGGCTTAGCAATTTTAATTACTGTACTTAAAGGATTAAGTTCTTTACCTTTTAAGATGACATAACAAAACCTTATCATAATAATCGCATATGACTTTGGATTCATTGGGATCCTCATCATCCTCATGATAGGCTTATTGCATATGTCTGTGCAATTCTATATATGTGATACTTCTATTCTGTCACCTAATATTTCAGTTATTAAAACTGATAATTATAAGAGAAGTGTTTTTTTCCACAAAAATTACATGTAAAATATTAAGTATACACAAAAAATTAGACTCATAATTTATGCACTTGAAAAAAAAAGTTTTCTAATGACATCATAGACCCAAATTAAGGTTGAAATTGAAAATAAAAACTAAAGTTTAATATTTAGAATGTCGTTTTATAACTAAGACTAAACAATATATTTTTCTCCATTTAAAAAAAATTATAAAATTGCAAATTAAGTATCCTGATTCCACAACTGCCTTAGGTTCCATATCATAACATGATCATAATAATTTGGCATATAATTATCCCTCATCTCTATTAAATACTAAGTTTCATTAGATATTTTTAATCATTATAAAATTTTAGGACATTAACATCAATTTATGGGAGCCATTTATTTGCATCCAGTATTAATATCATTTTAAGTGAAAATATTAAATCAAATCAATTAAAAGTATGAATTTGATTATTATAATCTTTAATAAATAGGAAACTGTTGTAAAATGAAATAAAAGTAGTAAGAAAATTGGAAGACCACAATATCAAAAATTAGATTTTCAAAAACTGAATATTATTTCTCTCAACTTTCTTATGTGTATCTATTACAAATGTTCCTCAAAATACCTTTTTATAAGTATTAAGGATACATGATATTAAATGAGTACATGAACTTAGGGAATAACAATACATGAATCAAAATAGTACATAAACATGAAAAACAGGGATACATGAATATAAGAGAATTCTAATAGTCATCCATCAAATACATTTCATATATTTACAACACTTCCTCTTAGATGACCATACACAAAGAATATGTCTCATTAAAACATTGCAAAAAAAAAAAAAAATCAGTGAAACAAATTTGTGGCAAAGGAAAAAGAGTACAACATTATAATGTGTGTTTGAATGTTTTATGATTGTCTCATTAAAATCTTACAAAAGAAAACTCAACGGGAAAAAATCTTAGTAAAGGAAAAAGAGTACAATGCAGATGATAATTGACTTCTTCTTATAAACATTCAAATATTTAATTAATTGCTCATTACTCGACCATTAATTTCTCAACCATTACTTATGAAAATAAAATTACATGTTTCTACTTAGGACATGTAATTTTTGCATGCTACATCATTGGTTCAAATAAGACAAACTATCTATAATAAATATTCTTCATTGTAACTTGCATTAGGTCAACATTTTTCATCTTTATATTTTTAGTTATGATGTGTATGTTCTGATTCTCAATGTACTAAGATGAGTTCTAAATGTAAATTTTAAATTTATATTGATTTTGATTCACCTTCCATTATTAAATACCTCAAGTCTTTAAATAAAAATTTTAGACCTCATTTTAAAAATTGTATTAAAGATATGTTACCAAAGTAAATACGTTGTCAGAAATACAATAACTAATAACATGGAACACTTTGATGCTATCTCATCATAATTCACATATAAATCAATATGAACTAAGGCTGTAAAAAGACCGGACCGGACGTGTTGTCCCGGACCAAGACCAGACCGAATAGAATTCGGTCCAGTCCGGTCCAAATTTTACATGGACCAATTAATTCGGTCCGGTCCTGGTCCAAAGGATTTCTCCCCCTAGACCGGACCGGACCGGACCGGACCGAACCCCACATATATATATATTTATATATGTATAAATAGTATATAAATTATAATATTAATATTAATATAAATTAATATATTAATATATAATATATATTAACATATAATATATATTAACATATTAATATATAATATATACTCCTATAATATTAACATATAATTATTTATTGGTTGACTAGTTGTAGTATAAAATTATAAATTATAATATATCTATATAAAATATTAGTAATAACTTATAAGTAATAAGTGTATTATTATTATTTAATATATTATTACTAATTTATTATTATTTACTAACATATAAATATATAATATACTAATATAATAACGTTATTAGTTATAATTTACTAACATACTTAATATATAATATATACTAACATATTAATATATAATATATACTCTTATAATATTAACATATTATAATTTATAGTAATTAAATTTGGGCCAAAAAAATATTTGATCATTGTAGAATTTTAGATTAAATTTAGCCTATTAAATCATATGGGGCACTCCTGGATCGGACCGGACCACCCTTGGACCGAATTGGACCGGACCGGTATGGACCGAACTCCTGTTTGGTCCGGTCCAGGGTGAGAGAATTTTTGGACCAAATAGAATCGGTTCACAAACTTCCCGGACCGGACCGAACCAGACCATTTACACTCCTAATATAAACTAGAAATTCAAAATTTCTTTCATTTGCAAATTATTGCATCGGACATTTTAACTGAGAATAAGAAAATAGTGAAGTCTTACATTCCAACTGTTAATATTCTAGCAGAGATTGATATCTTTGTAGGACAATCAAGTAATGCAACAGTCAATGAGTCTTAAATATACTTGAAGCGTGGAAGACCTATTAGTGCGAAATATAACACTTTTTGAAAGAGAAAAGTACAAAGAAAAAAAATCGATATTTCTGAAAAGACCGTACCCACAAAAATAGGAAATAAGAGCTATAAATCCATCCAAATTTTATGTACAAAATTCTCTTAGAACATAATCCCTTGAAGTGGAATTCCCTGAAGAAGAAAAGATACCTAAAAATAATAAGATCTCGAAACATTATATTAGTATAGGAGAATTATTTGATAAAAATAAAATTGTTGTCGATAATATATTTTCATTTAAAATTACGCTTAATATCACCAGAAGTGATAATGAAATTGAATGAAAAAAATTATCGATGAATATTAACAAAGAAATAATTGGCCAAAATAAAAAATAATAATTGATGTAGAATTGATGTCGCTAGCAAAACATAAAGTATTTGGACATGTAGTCTAAATAGCTAAAGATGTAATACTTGTTGAATATAAATGAATATCTTTATATGAACGCAATAAAAAAAAATTAAATTGTAAGATACAAAATGCGACTTGTTGGACAAGATTTCTAGTAGAAACCTATAGAAACTTGTATTAATTATGAAGAAATGTATTTACCTATAGTGGATAAATCACATTCAGATTTTCTTGTTAGCTTGGTAGTCACGAGAAAGTTTGGATATATTTTTATCCAAACTTTTAATGGATGTTTTTATAGTATATTTATATGAACACTAAATAATAATATTTTTATAGAAATTCTTGAAGGATATAAAATATATGAAGCATGTAATTCAAAATTTTGTAGTATTTATTATATTAAGTTACAAAAATCATTATGTGATTTAAAACAATCTAGACGCATGTTGTACAATCATCTCAGTGAAAATGTATTGAAAAATTAATTTGAGAATAATTCAATTTGTCCATGTGTTTTTATTAAGAAATCAAAATCTAGATTTGTAATTATTGCAGTATATATGGGTGATTTAAATATCGTTGAAACTTTATAAAATTCACGAAAACTGTAACTTATTTGAAAAATGAGTTTGAAATGAAAATTATTGGAAAAATCAGATTTTGTCTTGGTTTACAAATCAAACATTTTTCAAATGAGATTTTAGTTCATCAATCTACATATATAGAAAAAAATCTTGAAGCACTTTTATATAGATAAAGCTCACCCTTTAAGCAATCCAATGATTATTCAATAATAATGAGTGTACGAATGTACACTCTAAATACTCTAATATTGGAATAAAACTCTAAAGTGTAAATAAAAATAATGAGATATAATTTCTTTTATTGAATTTAATTTCTATTTACATTGAGATGTCTTTAAGCACTATCTATTTTCTTTTGTTTTTTTATTTTTATTTTATTTTAGTTCATTCTATTTTATTTGCAATTTTATTTATTTTATTTTTTGTTGGTCTGAATGAGTGAAAATAATCATATGGGCCCCACTTAATTACACCATTGATATAAGAGCCAACAAGCCACACGTTGAATTCACTTCAATTGGAATTTAGAATGACCCCACTTGCTAGCACTTGGAGATGCAACATCACTTGAGGGCAACACACAACAATTGATTCCAACTTGGACCTATACCTTACAAGCTTGGACTCTTCTTTATATCATTCGGCTGGCCCACAATCTACTAGTGGAGGACACGGCAATTCAATTCTCATACATGGAAATTCAGCAATTAAAATGGGCCAGACTTCAATTCACACCTCGTTATTGGACTGCACATCAACATTTGGCTGCATTGTTTTAGTATTGATGGGGCACGTAACTAAGATTGATTTTAGACTATGAAGGGACACGGCAACATGACCTTGGGGGAACAGACAACAGCAACACACACACACACACACACACACACACATATATATATATTTTTAGAACTCCAAGGCCATATACACCAAAGGGGAAATACACCGAGACTTGGAACGAGATGAAAATCATACAAAAATTAGAGAAAATCATTTGATGATGGCCGCCGTTTGCTTTAGTTTTCTTCTGGGATTTATGTTGTCCATCATGTGTATGGGTAACTAATTTCTCAAGTAGAGTTAGGGATAAACTTGCACATTAGATGGTATTTTTAATTTATTTTTAATTCATGTATTTGATTTTTAATTTATTAAAACTCTTTGTTTTATTATTCTCAATATATTATTGATTTTTTTTTCTCCGAATAATCTTAGAATTTATTCCATTTATAAATTCAATCATGTTTTTTCTATTGAAGGGATTAATTCTTTAATTATATTTGGATCAATTTATTGTCTATATTGATTTAATTTTCTCCTGCAATATCGTTTTCTGAATATATTGTCGTCGTTGGATTTTTTCAATATAGATAAAAAATTTCGTGATTTAAAAGTAATGAATGATTTCTCAAAGAGTTACATTTGGTTTAATTTTGGTTTATAATTCTATATCTTCCAATTGAAAATGAATTCTCAATTGATTTATCAATTAATTAAGAATAATTAAAATACCAAATATGTGCAAGGTATTCCCGAAACTTTAATATTTGTCAAACTTGAATACTTTTTCCGTTAATCGCTTTATTTCAATTTTAATTTGCATTTAAAATCGATTTTTATTCTCTCATAAATCATTTAATATTCTTGTTAGTTTCTTTGCTATTTCTGCTATTCTTTTAATTTGTCTACCTGTGGAATCGACACCCCAAAGCTACATTATAACTAATGCATTACTCTTTGGACGTAAGGATCATGACACACAGGCTTGACAATCGAAGTTTGAGGAGTTACCAAAGAAAAGTGAAAAACAAGTTCCTTCAAATGAGTAAGCACCAAGAATTTACTTGAAACGTTGTCATCTACCTGTGGATCTCGAGCATTGAACTTTTTTGGATCAACAAGCATTTTAATTTTGACCCAGAAGAGGCAACTCCAAAAGTAGAAGACGTTTCACCTGCGAACCTAGTTTATCTACCTTGACCACACTATGCAATCATTTTTATTTATTTATTTTATTGATTTTTGTTCCTTTTCTTTTTGTTTGATGTTATTTTTTTTTCTTTTTGTTTGCAGGCTAGTTTCATTTTGTCAATTCATTATGCCATCTTTAGTGCTTAAAGAGCTGCCCACATCACATATCAGGTGTATTCTACCATTTTTAGTCACTCCCCATTCAGTTTTGATTGTTAAACATTAAAAAAAATATCTCATTTAAGTTGGGGGTGTGAATGCAGATTTAGCATTTAAAATATTTAAATGTTTGTTGAAACTCTGTCGCATTTTCATGTGTCAATTTTTAAAAATTGCATCACACAGGCACCCTTTCACATATGTACTCATATTAATTCATGACCATCTTGATAAATTCAACCAATCCGTTTTAATCATTTTGCTGAAGCATTCACAGAATTTATAATGCACTTATCCAAGTTTTGTGGTAAGATGGTAGGTTTGACACATATAGCTAGATGATTCTTTTACTTAAGTATTCATGTGAGTTTTGAAGAGGATTTAGAGCTTATAAATGCAATACATTGTGATAAGCATTCATTGACTTGTTGAATTTGACATTTCTTTTGAAAATATCATTACACGGTAGGTGGTAAGTTGGTAGATATACTTGGAATATGACGAATGTCAACTTAAAATTAACGTTTGAGCTTTTTAATTTAACCCTTTTCATTATAGACCCTTAGTAGTCAATTTTGAGCCAACAAACACATGTAGCCTTTTCTTTTCATATACACACATCACTCATACCTCTCTATATTGGAGTATAGTCTATATATTAATTTTTCTTACTTTTATTACTTTCATGTGTAAACTAGGTATGTAATTTGCATTTTTTTCATTTGTGAGTGAAAAAAAAAAGAGTACAAATGCAAAGTGTTCAATTGAGCGAGAAAGTGCAAAGTGCAAAGGGTTGGGTAGAAATTGTTAGAATACCCAAGTGACATATGTTTGCACACACACACACACACACACACACAGCGAGCTTAAAAAATAAGAAAAAAACTAGAAAAGAGAAGGAAAAAAAAGGTTGAAGAAGAAGGAAAATCTTTATTATTTAAAAATCTGAAAAAAATCTTTATTATTTAAAAATCTGAAAAGTTAAAGAGTACATCAGGTGATAGGTGTGGTTTACTAAGATATTTACTAAGATTCCCTTAATATGTACTGGAAAGTTTTTAAATCATTTTTATCATTTTCTTTATATAGCCCATAACCAAGCCACGCTACAACCTTTTTGTGTTAATCATTCTGATCTTAGGTAAGCTAATGGAAAGAGTGGTAGAATTCTCATTTGTTAGTATTCATATCATAATATCAATGTTTGCTTGTTGTTTATACATAATTACCTGATTCCCTATTGAGTGTATATACCTATTGTCAACTCTATAGAGAGAATCTCTACACGAAACACTTTTATACTCATGAGTTATGGAATTAAACATTTTGTTTGAGATGTTCTTGATATTGCATGTGCCAAGGCTTCTGGTTAAATGGATATACTTTGGAACACACACATTCTATGAGTTGCTATAAGTAGATTGATTACAATAAGGTTATTGGATTTCTAAGATTGCTTTGATATTTGAATTTGAAAAGTGTGACTTGGTGATCTCATCTCTACTTGTAATTTTATTTGGTCTCTCTCATCATTTTTTACATGAAAATTGTTAGGGACTAACAATGTGCAAGTTGGAGGGTGTGATGAGTGTATGAAAGTACACTCTAAATATCCTAATATTGGATTAAAATACTAGAGTGTATAAAAATAATGAGATATAATTTCTTTTATTGAATTTAATTTCTATTTACATTGAGATATCTTTAAGCAATATTTATCTTCTTTTATTCTTTTTATTTTATTTTATTTTATTTTAGTTCATTCTATTCTATTTTCAATTTTTTTATTTATTTTTTTTGTTGGTGTGAAGGTGTGAAAATGACCATATGGGCTCCACTTAATTACATTATTGACATAAGAGTCAACAAGTCATACATTGAATTCACTTCAATTGGAATTTAGAAGGATCCCACTTGCTAGCACTTGGAGACGCAACATCATTTGGGGGCAACATGACAATTGACTCCAACTTGGATATGCACCTTACAAGTTTGGACTCTTCTTCATATCATTCGACTGACCCACAATCTACTAATGGAGGACACAGAAATTAAATTCTCATGCATGGCAACTTAGCAATTGAAATGGGCCAAACTTCAATTCACACCTCATTATTGGACTGCACATCAACATTTGGCTACATTTTTTAGTATTGATGGGGGCACATAACTAAGACTGATTTTGGACTATGAAGGGACACAGCAACATGATCTTGGGGGATTAGACGGCAACAACACATATATATTGCTTTTTTTTAGAACTCCAAGGTCGCACAGACCGAAGGGGAAATACACCGAGACCTGGAACGAAACGAAAACCATACAAAAATTAGAGAAAATCACTTGATGGTGGCTATTGTTTGCTTTAGTTTTCTTCTGGGATTTATGTTGTCTATCATGCGTATGGTTAACTAATTTCTTAAATAGGACTAGGGATGAATTTGTACACTAAATGATAATTTTAATTTATTTTTAATTCATGTATTTAATTTTTAATTTATTAAAACTCTTTGTTTTATTATTTTCAATATATTGTTGATATTTTCTTCTTCGAATAATTTTAGAATTTATTCCGTTTATACATTCAGTCATTTTTTTTATTGAATGGATTAATTATTTGATTATATTTGGATTAATTGATTATTTAATTCTCTACCACAATATTGCTCCCTGAGTATATTATCGTCGTTGAATTTTTTTTAATGTAAATAACAATTTGCGTGATTTAAAAGTGGTAAATGATTCTTCAAATGGTACATTTGGTTTAATTTTACTTTATAATTCTTTATCTTCCGATTTAGAATTTTAGAATTGAATTCTCAACTGAATTATCAATGAATTAAGAATAATTAAAATATCGGATATGTGCAAGGGATTCCCGAAGATTTAATATTTGTCAAATTTGAATACTTTTTTCGTTAATCGCTTTATTTCAATTTTAATTTACATTTAAAATCAATTTTTATTCTCTCATAAATTATTTAATTTTTTTTTATTTCTTTACTATTTCTGATATTGCATTTTCAATCAACTTACTAACAAGATATAGTTCTGCACCAACTCGAAAACATTGGAATGTAGTCAAACATGTTCTACGTTACATTTGTGGTATGGTCAACGTAGAGTTATTTTATCCAAAAAAATCAAGCACACAATTAATGGGATATGCAGATACATGTTATTTATCAAATCTGCATAAAGGTCGTTCTCAAGCATGATACTTATTTACCTATGGAGGTACAACTATTTTAAGAAAGTTTGTCAAACAAACAATAATAGCAACTTCTTCCAATCACTCAGAAATTATTGCAATACATGAAATAAGTTAGAAATGAATTTGGTAAGTCGAGAATGTATTTGATTAAGATCAGTAATTCAGTATATTAAAAAAAAAATGTGATTTTACTAACAATCAAAGGCACTCCAGTATATTATATGAAAATAATACGGTATGTATTATGCAAATAAGAATCGACTACATCAAATGTGATAAGATTAAACATATTTCACCTAAATTCTTTTATACGTGCGAGTTTCAAAAGAGCGGCGATTTTGATATTAAGAAGATACAGTCAAGTAATAATTTGACATATTTATTTATTAAAACTTTACCAATTGTAACATTCAAAAAGTTAGTACACAATATTGGAATGCGACGGCTCAAGGATTTCTCGACATGAACAATTAAAGATTTAAATGCTTACGAGGGAAAGTCAATTATCCTATGGATTATACTCTTTTTCCTTCGTAGATGCTTGATATAAGTTCATCAAATATTTACACATACGACAGGTACATGACCAATGTTATTTCATACCAAACTAATGACATTTATCTTCATATTTCTTTATATACTTATTTTGTAAGTTTTTATTTTCATCTTATTTTGTTAAAGTATAGTTCCACTTATGGTGGTATTAAGTATTTCTTTTAAAAAAAATTTGAATATTTTTCTACCACGTCTACGTCTTTGACTACAGTTTTCTTTATTATAATGAAATAGAATTTCATTTACTTTAGGGAATGAAGTAGAACTAGTTGGACAAGACTGATATATTTTTTTAACATCTTGTTTTGTCTAGCCACTAGTAAATAAGATATTAGTTCAAATACTTAGTAAACATTCGCACTCGAAATTGCTACTATTGGAGCACATTCGAGGTGTGAAAATAATATGTTTCATTTCAAACATATTATCATTGGTGGCTTTTGTTTCTCTACAGAATTTCAAATATACAACTTTCAGTGCATTTAATTAAAACGAGTTTTTGGGTGAATCACGATCTTTTGGTACACGTATTACACTCTTAAACTATCCCATAAAATCAATTGATGTTTTATTGAGAGGAACTCAATTTTCAATAAAATTAATGATTTAAAGCAATCCTTCATGGATGCTTCATTTCTTTATTTAATAATATTGAATGAGAAAAAAATATTTAAAATCAAACTAATAAAAATATTCATCGCATTGATATCATAATATTATACTCTATATAATATCAAATAGATCATACCAATATCTTATAAAATGGTTTTTATTGCAACAAACAGATATCACTATTTATAAAATAGAAACTTGCAGTGGTCAAGAAATGTTTCGCAGATATCTTACCAAAGATCAAAAGAACATAACGGTTGACTAAAGTCTCGTGCTAACATATTATAAAACTAAAAAAAAGTAATAAAAGAATTGGAAGAACACAATATCTAGAACTAGTTTTTCAGGAATTAAATATTATTTTTTTCAATTTTTTGTTGTTGTGTTTTTACTACAAATATTCCTCAAAACACATTTTTATAAGCATGAAGGATATAATGATATTAAATAAGTACATGAACTTAGAGAATAATAATACATGAATCAAAGTGATACATGAATATAGAAAATAGAAACACATGAATATGAGAGAATTTTAATATTCATCTAATCAAATACATTTCATATATTTACAATAGAAACTAAAAATTAAAAAGTAGGCCCTGCACGAGCTGTGTAAGGAGAGGGAATGTGTGGAGAATGGGTCCTTTTCTTCTCTTCTTGTGCCATAATTACAGTCCCAGGCCCAGGTGTTTTCATAAGTCATGACTATGTAGTGGGCCACATGGAGTGATCCAGCAATGGTGCCACGGCCCACGATCTATCCGCTCACATATAGCAGGATCAGAGAGGCTTTCAGGCACAGCCGCACAACCCACAAAAGTAAAAATAAAAGCCCTGATGATAAGACCAACATTTACTTTTGTCAGTTAATTACTCAACCCTAATTGTATAACTGTAGTTAGTAACTGTACTTCACTTATACTTCAATCATCCCATTTTTTAAAAATATATTAAATTCTCTTTGAATATATTAATTATAGTCTCGAATCAACAACAACTGTGCAAGTTCTAAACCTTGTAGACCTCTTTTTCTGCTTTTTCCTATATTTCGTTTCTTAAGATTTTTGTTTGTATTTTCGAGTCTAAAATAGGAACAAGATAGACAAAAGATTCCCCACAGTCAAAAGATAGACAAGAATCCCCACAAAGTCAAAAGAGACTTCAATCATGTCAGCATGATATTGATGCCTACTTATGAATAGAGAAAAATAGGAATATTGCCAATTCATGAATAGTCTCATGCACATGTCACGCATGTGGTGTTCTATTTTCTTTTATATATTTCTAATTTCTAGGTCATGCACGTGCAGCCTTCATGCTAACCCATGTGATTTCTTTTCTCTCATTTGATAATTGATCATGCAATTCCTTTAAACGACCAAAAAAGATTATAGGAGAAAGATGATTGGTAACGATGCAGTCTTTGAATAGGCTATTTTGATTTCATGGAAATTAAGGTTAGATTTGGCAACTGAGAATATTAAATACTCTATTATTATTTTTTATTATTTTTTACTATTTTTTATTAATATTTAATATTCTATTATTACTTTTTTATTATTTTTCACAAATCTTTTCAATACTTCTCATAACCCAAACTTATCCTAAAGCTCGATCCAAACCTAATTTCATTCCAAGCAATGGAACAATTAGCTTAATCATCCATATAGTATATAATCATCATGACATTACCCGATATACATATATATATATATATAGTTTTATTTCATTTGTAATCAGAGTTAGTTCGAGAGAGAACTCAGAGTGATCAGAGTGAGTTCTGAGAAAACTACTCTCATTTGAGTAATTGAGTCTTGAGTATGAGTGAATCTTGTGAGAGAAATCTTGTGAGATTTTGTAAATCTGTAAATTTTGTTAATACAATGAATAATGTATTTTCCTTGTTCATTGTCAATGCCTTACATGGTCGGCCTTGCCGCCTGTCAAGTTATTTTCTTATATTTTCTCATGTAATGCATGCATTGGTCGGCCTTGCCGCCTCTTAACTGTTGCATGTTTATTTTCTGTTTGCTATCCCTGTTTCTTTCTCGCTCCTGTTCCTTCTCTCTCTCTTTGGCCTTGTGCCTCAAGTTCTCTGAATCCTTCGCCCGGGAAGGATTGAGAAGAAGATCAACAGAAGATCAATCAGCAGAAGTCCCCACTGCCGACAGTCAGCAGATGAAGACAAGATGTCCCCACTGCCAACACTTTTGAGCCAGTCAGCACTAGAAGACAGAACATCTTTCGGTGCAGACAACATGAGTGCCTGTTAGCCCCAACTTTCGGCGCCGACAGCTTTTACTTTTGTAAAAGTAATTCACGCAGTGATCAGATTCCCTTGTCAATATCTTCGGTCTTGACAAATTCAAATTATTCTTATTTGATTAAATTGTTGAAATATTTTATTTTAACAAATTCAAAATTGAGTTCTGCATCCCAAGCAGAATCATGCCAGAAAAACTGATCGAAGTGAGTTTGATTCTAGTGATTCTTTTCATCACAAAGAATCTGAACCGTCAGATCTTTTGATTTCATCAGATCAAAGTGAATTTAGTTCTTCTGAATTTCATTCAGAAACTGAATCATCAGATCCTGATGAATTTGAGCATGACTGCTCTTGCGGTGGTCATTGTTGTAATTCCATAGCTAAAACAGTCAATGTTTTAACTACGGAATTAAATTCAAAGTCAACTTCCCCACTGGAAGTTGACACAAATGTATCTTCCCCTCTGGAAGATACTATTGAATCATCTTCCCTCCTGGAAGATGATAAACAGTCAATTTCCGAGATGGAAATTGACAGTGATAGTCATTTTAAAAAGGCATCCCTAAAATAACATCCCAAGTCATATTCTTGACTAGGACAGATGGGATACGAAAACAAACATTGTCTTGACAGACATGGGCGTCATTTAGCTCATAGTTGATTTTCATTTTTGAGCCATTAGCCGCTGACAGTCTTTCAGAAGACTTTTCAAAATACTTGGTTGGGACCAAGCCTTCACGGATGCAGTTAAGATCCGATCCAGAATCAATCAAAGCAATCACAGAGAAATCAAATTCTCTACAAACAATAATTTTGACTTTCGCATACCACTTGATGGGTATGGATTGCCTAATCAAACAAACAGCCTTGGGTCTGTCAGAGGATTCATCATGATCAGCAATTTTTGTTTCCTCATCATCAGAAGGAATTTGATCAAATTCTTTTTTAAACTCAATATCAGTTTTGAATGAAAAAAAATTTTCTTTTAAATTTGAATTTTCAAGTTTAAGATTATTAATCTCAGATTTGAGTTCGATAATCTCTTGCTTGACAATGTTGATTTCATGCTGTAAATCATTTGTAGAAACATTTTTTGGTTTTTTGTCAAAACGTTTTAATGTTTCTTGAAAACTGATTTTTTCTTGAGAAGAAGACGGCTCTCTGGAAGCCATAGTTTTCCTGAGCTGGGCGAGATATTTCTCCTTTAGCTCAGTATTCTCAAGACGAGAGATCAAATCAAGAAGAAGGTTCTGTTGTTCTTCTTCTCTAGTCAAAACATTAATTGTTTTAACTCCAGAAGTCTTACAACAAGAGCTACTGCAATTACAGCCAAGCTTAATCATTTCTTGACCTGATGAATTTGATTCTGAATGATAATCACTGTCACTAGAACTGTATTCATCATGGCCTGAGGATGAAGAACTAGAATTGTCGTCAACAAGTTGGAACAATTCTTGTTGTTCATCTTCACCAATATTTAAAGCATTAAGCTTATTCTTCAATTTGGTGGATTTTTGAGGGTTTGGACAATTATTTGCATAATGTCCTCTCTTTCCACATTTAAAACATCTCTGATATTTATCAGATTTTTTCTTTGGAAAAGATTTTTTATGAGAAAATCTTTTATGCTCAAAAGGTTTTCTAAAAGAATCAGCACGGGTTTTTCTTTTGTTTAGAAAATATTCTCCGTGAGGTTTTCTAGAAAATTTTTTAATATGTTTTTTCTTTGCCTCTCTAGATGGAGCAATAGGAGGAAGTCCAAATTGTTGACAGAAATTTCCCATCTCATATTTGGCTTTCTTTCTATCTTTCATCTGTTGAGAGATGAGCTTTTGATCATTGCACATACTAATACCAAGTTTTGTGATTATGCTAGTAATATCACCATAGGTGTAACTATCATAATCAATTCTACCGGTACTATCAAGTAGTGCTTCCTTAACTTTAATGGCAAACAAATGAGGGAGACCGTCAATGAATCTCTCTTTCCAGTAAGGTTTGTCAGAATCATCACGCATTAAAACACGTGAGATAAACACAGTTTGGTACCAATTATAATCTGACATGTTAGGACATCTCAGATTGTTCAAATAATCCGAAAAACGATTAGTTATATTTGAAGGAGTACCAATAAAATGTTTAATAATTGTATAGATCAAAGTATTTACACCATCAGAGACACCACGTCCTATGGTGGTATCAAAAACAGGGGTACCATCTTCATTTTGCTTGACAGCAAATTGAATCCTTTGTCTAGCTTGATCTGTAAGATGTTTATCCCACCAAGATCGAAGCATACCCGTAAATCCAGAAACTAACATCAAAACAACATCAGGCTGTAAGATGTTTTTCTGGACATAGGCATCTGCTACCATGGACATTCTTTGTAGAGTATTTAGGACTTCTTGTTCAGAGAGTCCATCAATATTCCACTCGTATATCCTGTCAGCATTAGCCGAAAACTGATCGCTGAACATGCGTTCTTCGATCGCTAAATCAGGTGGAGTTGGCTTTGAAAACCAATTCTTCACAAAACCTGATGGTTTTGTAGAAGTAAGTTTGGCTATCTCAGCTGGCTCCGATGAAAACTGTTTTAAAACAGAATTAATGACAGAATCATCTTCAGAAGATTCATCTGTGGAATTAACAGAAATGAAATCAGAATTAAAATCCTTTCTACTTATGTCAAGGACACTTGTAGAAGGTTTTGATCTTTGTTTCTCAATTTTTATTTCAGCTAACATTTGATCAATTCTAGCTAGAGTACTGGCAGAATCCGATTTCTGTCTGTTCTCAGGTAGAAGAATCAAAGGTTTTTCAATTAATTTGATTTTTGGTTTCTGAGGACTAGAAATGTGTCTTTCAGAAATAGGTTTTTCCAAGTTCTCCTCAATACGGTCTAATTGTTGACCAATAGTGCAGAGAGCAATATTTGAAAAATTATTTTGCTCAACAATCTTTTTTGTCTCAAAAGATAAAGGAGACTTAGGATCTTCAATTGTTGGATATTTTAAAGGAGATGCTTTAACTTCAGTTCCCTTTATCGAAACCATAATAGTATCGAATGGGGGATGACTTTCTGTTAAAACAGTTTTATCTTCTTTAACAAATTCAGTTTTTAAAACATTTAAAAACTGTTCTTTAAATTCATAATTTTTAAAATCATAATGATTTTGAAGAAATTCAAAGAATAGAATATGCTTGTTGTGAGCATACATCCATTCTGTCCATTTGCGTCTAACTCTTTGTCGTTGAGGTAGACTAAAATCTCGGGCATAAGCTTTTCGCTTTGGCCGGTTTTTGATGCTATTAAAATCATCATAAAGAGCAACAAAATCAATTTTAAAAGGTTTGCACATCATCATTAATTGTGGGTGCAAAGCATTTGTGTTAATAACCAAATCCGAAGCCGTTGGAGATTCAGAAGAGTCTTCTTCAGTTTCTTCCTTTTTGGTCTTTCCCTTGGATGGTTGAAAATCATCTTTGGTAGTGTAGAAAGCAGAAGTGACTTGAGACTCCGAAGAGACTCCTTTTAATTTGGACTCAGAAGAATTTCCCTTGGGAATTTCTTGGATAATCACTGGACGTTTGGGCTCTGTTATTTTAACAGAATCCTCTAAGAAGGTTTCGAGATTCTTATCTCTACTATTTCTTAGGTCCGAGGAGGTAGAAGATCTGGGACCAGTGAAAGAATGTCTTCTTTCCGTGGTCTTGGAAGGTCGGTCAAAAGTAATCTTAACAGTACCATCAAGATACTGTTGAATTAAGTCAACATCCCTATCACGAGGCATGACTTGTCTTGGGGGTAATTCCTGGGGAAGAACCCATTCATCTGGAAGAGAAACATCTTTCCAGTAAATCATTTTGGGAATTCTGATATCAGCACTCGAAGATGAGCTCTGTATCAGAAGGGTCTGTTCTACAGAAGAATGAAGTTTAGCCTTTGGATTAAGGCTGGTTTTCATTAATCTATAGTAAATTCTATAAATCAAGGCTAAAGGTTGGCTGCCTTCAGTCATATCTATTCCAGAAGTTAAAATATTTAAGGTTAAAACATCAAGAATATTTTTATCACCTAAGGCAATAGTTAAATCAGGATAACAATCAAAATGAACAGGACCTTCAGTAAGGGATGTCTGAACAATCCCTAACTGACTATCATCAAAATTCCTGAATCTTGCATCGCGCAAGCACAGGAGGACAGAAGCATTTATTCCTTTTCTCATTAATGGTTTAATTGCAACTTGAACAGAAGCAATATGCATGAATGAAAATTCTTTTTTCTTCATTTCTGCAACAACATCACGTTGAAACAGACGGCATTTTTCCTGGGTTTTTGAAATACCAAAAGTTCTCTCTACAGTTTTTACATTGAATTCTGTAAGGTGAACTTTTTCTCTCCAGGTTTTATCATAAAGAGAATCAATACCAATCTTTGGCAAGCGCCATCGATTGATCTCAATCATAGGATCTTTTTCAAAAACTAAATCATCAAAAATTTGATCTTCTTCATTAATGATTTCAGGCAATTTACCTGATTTGGAACTAACTGAAGAACTGGATCTAAACATCCTGTTCTTCTTGGCAACTACCTAAGGAACTCAGGTACTTTCTAGGTCTAGGTCTTTGACCTTACCCTGCTGCACGGGTAACACATACCCTAAGGGAACACATCCCTCACAGACTTATGTCCTTACTATGTACCTATTGTGCCCATCAACGCCTAACGCCTAACTCTGGCTAACGGCAACACAGGGACTTACCTACAGTAAATAGCACTCGACGGC
Source organism: Platycarya longipes (assembly GCA_036559045.1). Classification (NCBI taxonomy): domain Eukaryota; kingdom Viridiplantae; phylum Streptophyta; class Magnoliopsida; order Fagales; family Juglandaceae; genus Platycarya; species Platycarya longipes. The sequence continues at coordinate 25,901,293 of CM071801.1, forward strand.
TGGAAGTGGGGTGCAACAGAACAAAATAAAAGAACAAGAAAGAAAGAGACAGAGCGACTCAGGAAAATGTCAAGAAGAGAAGGAGGAAGAGATAGAACTCAACAGTTAAAACCAGAACCAGAAGATGGCTCTGATACCATTAACAAGCGGAAGTAGAGACAGAGAGAAGCAGAAGAAGATGATGCAGCACTATGCAACAGTTATCTTTTAACAAGCGGAAGTAGAGACAGAGAGAAGCAGAAGAAGATGATGCAGCACTATGCAACAGTTATCTTTGGCGGCAAAGCCGACCGATGCATGGCATGAATCAAATGCAGGGCAAAGGGTGGCAACCGGGGATTTTACGGGAGGTCCGCTACACCCAGATGCAAATCAGGCGGCAAGGCCGACCATATGCATGTATGCATGAATGCAGAAAATAAATAATGAAAATAAGATTTGGATAATGAAAAACATTTTCATTATGATCACAAAATTTACAAAAGAAAGAAGAGGCTTAGGGATCACAAGATTTGGGCGAGAGGATTCCTTACAAGTTTCTTATCTCAAGAAGGGTTGTGGGAATTAGCTCTGCCTTAAAATGAAAATGAACTCCCCTTATATAGACGGAGAGGTATTACAAAAGATCAATCCCGACAATTACGGGAGACAAACAAAAAGAAAAAGCGGCCGAAAGTAGCCGAAAGTAGCCGAAAGTAAAAAGTAAACAGTAATTCACACCGCGTGAATTACTTTTACAAAAGTAAAAGCTGTCGGCGCCGAAAGCTGGGGCTGACAGGTAATCATGTTGTCTGCACCGAAAGTCTTCTGTCTTCTAGTGCTGACTGGCTCAAGGGGTGTCAGTAATGGAGACATTTTGTCTTCATCTGCTGACCGATCTTTGAATTTGGCAATTATGGCTCTCCGAGATCAGGCGAAGAGTACTCTTTGTCATGTCCAAAGTATTTGTACAGCTCTTTTTCCGAGTCATGTTCTGACTGTTCTGATTCGCTGCTGGCTTCTTCTTCAATGGACTTTTTCAATAACATCATGTTATTGTGTTGTCCTTCGATTTGTTGCTTGAGGATTTCAAGCATTTCTCTGTTCTGCTTCTTCTTGGAATCTTTCTTTGAAGAGGCTGAACTTTCTATATCCGAATCTTTCTTCCTTGGAGAGGATGAAGGCTTCTTCTCAGATGAAGTCTTCTTCTTCTGCTTGGAAGATGAACTTGGAGTCTCCTTTGGCTCAAGGAGTGGAAAAGGAAACTCAATCTGATTTTTTGACTTAGGTGATGGAAACTCCTCCCGGTCTTTTAAATTTGGAGCCGAGACAGGAAAATCCTTTAGGGCCTTAGTCAGAAAATTATCAGGAATCTGGGTTTTATCCCAGTATTTGACATAAAATCTGCGGACAAGGATGTCTGCAGTTTTCTCATAGGTCCAATTAAGGATCCATGGTAATTTGTAACGAGTACAAAAATGGATTAAAAAGGGAAATTTAGAATGAGGGGAATCCATTTTTGGGGTTACCGATTTAATATGATCCAGAACAGGTTGGAGTTCTGGAGGATAAATATCTGGAATGGGGCCAAAAGATTGCCACCATTGAATGAACCAAAGAGGGATCTTTGGTACGAATTTTTTATCAAAATTAAAGAACCAAGAATGAGACATACTTGGCGTTTGATAGAAAGGAAAATGGAGCCAGGCATCGATATAATCATGATAATTATATCTAATCTGGGTATCCGGAATACTTTTGAGAGTATTCAGATTTGGTCCCCATTGATCAGGTGTCAGAATTCTGACAATAAAACAAGAATGGGAAAAGATCTTTGAAGGATCCACTTTATCATAAAGTGGTTTTAGATAGATCGATCCCGTATGGGAGAGAATAGAAAGAAAAAATTTTAAATCTTTTTCTGGATTACGAGGAACCCAGTGCCATCCTGGCGAAAAATAATGAAAAGCGATTTGAAAAGGGTCTGTTTCTACAATATTTTCAATGTAGAACAAACTTTGGAAAAAAGATTTTTGAAAACTTTCTGCTCTGTTAGGAGCAGGAAATCTGGGTCTTGTCTTTCCCAACGGGTTGGACAAGGGATCATGAGGCATGGTTACTGCCATAGCAAAAGAACTCGGGGTTACTGGTCTAGGCATTGTGCCTAGAACAGTGTATCTATTTGCCACTTCCATCTGGGAAGTGGGTAATAAAAGGGAAGCTGGGGGAGCAGGAAGAAGCGGGGGCTTCTGGGAACACTCAGGCTTCTCTGGTTTCTTTTTCTTACTCATGTTTTCTGCAAGAATTCACGGGTAAGAAAATCAGGGATGGAGTTATCTGAACCTTTAATATATTCAATATCAAAATCAAAAATGCTTAAAATAGCTTGCCATCGTGCAAAAATCTGTTTTGATGCAATATTTTCAACATCTTTTTCTAAAACAAATTTGGCACTTTTACAATCTATTTTTAAAAGAAATTTCTGATTTAACAAATCAGATTGAAATTTTGATATGCATAGTACTATAGATAAAATTTCTTTTTTAATAGTACTATAATTTAGTTGTGCATGGTTCCAGGTTCCGGAATGGAATCGAACAATTTGTTCAGAATGACCTGGTGAAACACATTGTTTCAGAATGCCACCATAACCAATGTCTGAGGCATCTGTTTCGACAATTTTAAAATACTCAGAGTTAGGGATTCCAAGACATGGAAGAGTTTTAACATATGTCTTGATTTCCTTAACAAGATTTGTGTGAGTTTCTGACCAAGGGACAGGATTGGTACGCAATCTCTGGAAGAGAGGTTGACATCTTTGTCTCAGATTTTGATAAAAATCAGCAATATAATTCAAAGATCCTAAGAATCTTTGAAGTTGGGTTTTGTCAAGGATGACATCAGGAAATTTTTCAGCAAAATCAATTGACCGTTGGATTGGTCTGATTTTGTTGGCGCAAATATCATAACCAAGGAATCTAATCTTGGTTTGAAATAATTTAATCTTTTTCGCAGAAATCACTAGTCCATTATTTTTGGCGATATCAAGAAATGCCAATAAATGTTTTCAGTGATCTGAAATGGAATTAGAGAAAATCAAGATATCATCGATATAAACAATAGTGAAGTGAGAAAAACTATTGAAAATATCATTCATTATATTTTGAAATTCAGAAGGGGCATTTTTTAAACCGAATGGCATTACATTCCATTCGTAATGACCCAAAGGAGTACAGAAAGCAGTCTTGTATCGGTCTTCTTCCTTAATTTGGATCTGCCAAAATCCAGACTTAAGGTCAAACTTGCTAAAGACTACAGCTTTACTCAATCTCTGGACTAAGTCATTTTTATTGGGAATGGGATACCAGATCCATTCTAAGACTTTGTTAAGAGGTTTATAATTAATAACAAGGCGGGGTGATCCTCGTTCTAACTCAGCATTTTTCTGGACATAGAAAGCAGTACATGACCAAGGTGACTTACTATGCCGGATTAAATTTTTCTGAAGAAGATCTTTGATTTCATTTTTGCAAAAATCTAAAGTCTCAGCATTCATTTGAATAGGCCGAGCTTTAGTGGGGATATTTTTCTCTGAAAAATCTTTAATATAATGCAGAGAAACCTCATGTTTTTTCCGATTCCAAAAAGCATTAGGAAGTTCGGAACAAATTTCAAAAATGAGTTTTTTATGAAAATCTTCAATTTTTGCATGCATCAAAGGTTCGATTAAATGCTCAGAAATTTTTCTAACTCTTACTTCATTTTGAAGAGAGAGTAGATGATGTTCTTTAGCAATAATCACAGAAATATTATTTCTCGAGGCATCAGCCTCAAGTTTTGAAACAAAATTAAATGTGGCTTTTTGTCCGAAGGGGTCAGTGGTGATCCCATCTTTTTCAGTCAACATGAGTTTTGAAATCTACCATTTGAGCCTTTCAACCCTAGAAAAAACTTTGGAAAAATATCAAGAAATGCCAATAAATGTTTCCAGTGATCTGAAATGGAATTAGAGAAAATCAAGATATCATCGATATAAACAATAGTGAAGTGAGAAAAACTATTGTTTTAACAGAAAGTCATCCCCCATTCGATACTATTATGGTTTCGATAAAGGGAACTGAAGTTAAAGCATCTCCTTTAAAATATCCAACAATTGAAGATCCTAAGTCTCCTTTATCTTTTGAGACAAAAAAGATTGTTGAGCAAAATAATTTTTCAAATATTGCTCTCCGCACTATTGGTCAACAATTAGACCGTATTGAGGAGAACTTGGAAAAACCTATTTCTGAAAGACACATTTCTAGTCCTCAGAAACCAAAAATCAAATTAATTGAAAAACCTTTGATTGTTCTACCTGAGAACAGACAGAAATCGGATTCTGCCAGTACTCTAGCTAGAATTGATCAAATGTTAGCTGAAATAAAAATTGAGAAACAAAGATCAAAACCTTCTACAAGTGTCCTTGACATAAGTAGAAAGGATTTTAATTCTGATTTCATTTCTGTTAATTCCACAGATGAATCTTCTGAAGATGATTCTGTCATTAATTCTGTTTTAAAACAGTTTTCATCGGAGCCAGCTGAGATAGCCAAACTTACTTCTACAAAACCATCAGGTTTTGTGAAGAATTGGTTTTCAAAGCCAACTCTACCTGATTTAGCGATCGAAGAACGCATGTTCAGAGATCAGTTTTCGGCTAATGCTGACAAGATATACGAGTGGAATATTGATGGACTCTCTGAACAAGAAGTCCTAAATACTCTATAAAGAATGTCCATGGTAGCAGATGCCTATGTCCAGAAAAACATCTTACAGCCTGATGTTGTTTTGATGTTAGTTTCTGGATTTACGGGTATGCTTCGATCTTGGTGGGATAAACATCTTACAGATCAAGCTAAACAAAGGATTCAATTTGCTGTCAAGCAAAATGAAGATGGTACCCCTGTTTTTGATACCACCATAGGACGCGGTGTCTATGATGGTGTTAATACTTTGATCTATACAATTATTAAACATTTTATTGGTACTCCTTCAAATATAACTAATCGTTTTTCGGATTATTTGAACAATCTGAGATGTCCTAACATGTCAGATTATAATTGGTACCAAACTGTGTTTATCTCACGTGTTTTAATGCGTGATGATTCTGACAAACCTTACTGGAAAGAGAGATTCATTGACGGTCTCCCTCATTTGTTTGCCATTAAAGTTAAGGAAGCACTACTTGATAGTACCGGTAGAATTGATTATGATAGTTACACCTATGGTGATATTACTAGCATAATCACAAAACTTGGTATTAGTATGTGCAATGATCAAAAGCTCATCTCTCAACAGATGAAAGATAGAAAGAAAGCCAAATATGAGATGAGAAATTTCTGTCAACAATTTGGACTTCTCTTTTATTTTGTTCTGTTGCACCCCACTTCCAGCCGTCGAGTGCTATTGAAAATATCATTCATTATATTTTGAAATTCAGAAGGGGCATTTTTTAAACCGAATTTTCCAAAGAAAAAATCTGATAAATATCAGAGATGTTTTAAATGTGGAAAGAGAGGACATTATGCAAATAATTGTCCAAACCCTCAAAAATCCACCAAATTGAAGAATAAGCTTAATGCTTTAAATATTGGTGAAGATGAACAACTTTTGTAAATTTTGTGATCATAATGAAAATGTTTTTCATTATCAAAATAAAAGAACAAGAAAGAAAGAGACAGAGTACAAAAGAAAGAAGAGGCGCTTGCCAAAGATTGGTATTGATTCTCTTTATGATAAAACCTGGAGAGAAAAAGTTCACCTTACAGAATTCAATGTAAAAACTGTAGAGAGAACTTTTGGTATTTCAAAAACCCAAGAAAAATGCCGTCTGTTTCAACGTGATGTTGTTGCAGAAATGAAGAAAAAAGAATTTTCATTCATGCATATTGCTTCTGTTCAAGTTGCAATTAAACCATTAATGAGAAAAGGAATAAATGCTTCTGTCCTCCTGTGCTTGCGCGATGCAAGATTCAGGAATTTTGATGATAGTCAGTTAGGGATTGTTCAGACATCCCTTACTGAAGGTCCTGTTCATTTTGATTGTTATCCTGATTTAACTATTGCCTTAGGTGATAAAAATATTCTTGATGTTTTAACCTTAAATATTTTAACTTCTGGAATAGATATGACTGAAGGCAGCCAACCTTTAGCCTTGATTTATAGAATTTACTATAGATTAATGAAAACCAGCCTTAATCCAAAGGCTAAACTTCATTCTTCTGTAGAACAGACCCTTCTGATACAGAGCTCATCTTCGAGTGCTGATATCAGAATTCCCAAAATGATTTACTGGAAAGATGTTTCTCTTCCAGATGAATGGGTTCTTCCCCAGGAATTACCCCCAAGACAAGTCATGCCTCGTGATAGGGATGTTGACTTAATTCAACAGTATCTTGATGGAACTGTTAAGATTACTTTTGACCGACCTTCCAAGACCACGGAAAGAAGACATTCTTTCACTGGTCCCAGATCTTCTACCTCCTCGGACCTAAGAAATAGTAGAGATAAGAATCTCGAAACCTTCTTAGAGGATTCTGTTAAAATAACAGAGCCCAAACGTCCAGTGATTATCCAAGAAATTCCCAAGGGAAATTCTTCTGAGTCCAAATTAAAAGGAGTCTCTTCGGAGTCTCAAGTCACTTCTGCTTTCTACACTACCAAAGATGATTTTCAACCATCCAAGGGAAAGACCAAAAAGGAAGAAACTGAAGAAGACTCTTCTGAGTCTCCAACGGCTTCGGATTTGGTTATTAACACAAATGCTTTGCACCCACAATTAATGATGATGTGCAAACCTTTTAAAATTGATTTTGTTGCTCTTTATGATGATTTTAATAGCATCAAAAACCGGCCAAAGCGAAAAGCTTATGCCCGAGATTTTAGTCTACCTCAACGACAAAGAGTTAGACGCAAATGGACAGAATGGATGTATGCTCACAACAAGCATATTCTATTCTTTGAATTTATCTTGATTTTCTCTAATTCCATTTCAGATCACTGGAAACATTTATTGGCATTTCTTGATATCGCCAAAAAAATGGGCTAGTGATTTCTGCGAAAAAGATTAAATTATTTCAAACCAAGATTAGATTCCTTGGTTATGATATTTGCGCCAACAAAATCAGACCAATCCAACGGTCAATTGATTTTGCTGAAAAATTTCCTGATGTCATCCTTGACAAAACCCAACTTCAAAGATTCTTAGGATCTTTGAATTATATTGCTGATTTTTATCAAAATCTGAGACAAAGATGTCAACCTCTCTTCCAGAGATTGCGTACCAATCCTGTCCCTTGGTCAGAAACTCACACAAATCTTGTTAAGGAAATCAAGACATATGTTAAAACTCTTCCATGTCTTGGAATCCCTAACTCTGAGTATTTTAAAATTGTCGAAACAGATGCCTCAGACATTGGTTATGGTGGCATTCTGAAACAATGTGTTTCACCAGGTCATTCTGAACAAATTGTTCGATTCCATTCCGGAACCTGGAACCATGCACAACTAAATTATAGTACTATTAAAAAAAGAAATTTTATCTATAGTACTATGCATATCAAAATTTCAATCTGATTTGTTAAATCAGAAATTTCTTTTAAAAATAGATTGTAAAAGTGCCAAATTTGTTTTAGAAAAAGATGTTGAAAATATTGCATCAAAACAGATTTTTGCACGATGGCAAGCTATTTTAAGCATTTTTGATTTTGATATTGAATATATTAAAGGTTCAGATAACTCCATCCCTGATTTTCTTACCCGTGAATTCTTGCAGAAAACATGAGTAAGAAAAAGAAACCAGAGAAGCCTGAGTGTTCCCAGAAGCCCCCGCTTCTTCCTGCTCCCCCAGCTTCCCTTTTATTACCCACTTCCCAGATGGAAGTGGCAAATAGATACACTGTTCTAGGCACAATGCCTAGACCAGTAACCCCGAGTTCTTTTGCTATGGCAGTAACCATGCCTCATGATCCCTTGTCCAACCCGTTGGGAAAGACAAGACCCAGATTTCCTGCTCCTAACAGAGCAGAAAGTTTTCAAAAATCTTTTTTCCAAAGTTTGTTCTAGGGTTGAGAAACTTGTTCTAGGTCAACTTCCCCACTAGAAGTTGAAAGAGGATCAACTTCCTTCCAGGAAGTTGACAGATCAGTAACTTTCGAAATGAAAGTTACTATTGATGTATCTTCCCTCCTGGAAGATACTATTCAATCATCTTCCCTCCTAGAAGATGATAAACAGTCAATTTCCGAGATGAAAATTGACAGTGATAGTCATTTAACTTCCTTTCAGGAAGTTAAACGACAGTCAACTTCCCCACTGGAAGTTGACAGATCAGTATCTTCCTTCCTGGAAGATACTATTGAATCATCTTCCCTCCTGGAAGATGATAAACAGTCAATTTCCTTCAAGGAAATTGACAGTGAAAGTCTTTCATCTTCCTTTCCGGAAGATGAACGACAGGTAACTTCCCCACTGGAAGTTACCATGATATCAACTTCCTTCCAGGAAGTTGATAGTTCAGTATCTTCTGCGATGGAAGATACTATTGAGTCATCTTCCCCACTGGAAGATGACTTGAGCCTTTCAACTTCCCCACTGGAAGTTGAAAGAGGATCAACTTCCTTCCAGGAAGTTGACAGATCAGTAACTTTCGAAATGAAAGTTACTATTGATGTATCTTCCTTCCTGGAAGATACTATTCAATCATCTTCCCTCTTGGAAGATGATAAACAGTCAATTTCCGAGATGGAAATTGACAGTGATAGTCATTTAACTTCCTTTCAGGAAGTTAAACGACAGTCAACTTCCCCACTGGAAGTTGACAGATTAGTATCTTCCTTCCTGGAAGATACTATTGAATCATCTTCCCTCCTGGAAGATGATAAACAGTCAATTTCCTTCAAGGAAATTGACAGTGAAAGTCTTTCATCTTCCTTTCCGGAAGATGAACGACAGGTAACTTCCCCACTGGAAGTTACCATGATATCAACTTCCTTCCAGGAAGTTGATAGTTCAGTATCTTCTGCGATGGAAGATACTATTGAGTCATCTTCCCCACTGGAAGATGACTTGAGCCTTTCAACTTCCCCACTGGAAGTTGAAAGAGGATCAACTTCCTTCCAGGAAGTTGATAGATCAGTAACTTTCAAAATGAAAGTTACTATTGATGTATCTTCCCTCCAGGAAGATACTATTGATTCATCTTCCCCACTGGAAGATAAAATACAGTCAATTTCCTTCCAGGAAATTGACAGTGAAAATTGTCATTCAATTTCTTTTCAAGAAATTGAACGACAGTCAACTTCCCCACTGGAAGTTGACAGATCAGTATCTTCCATCCTGGAAGATACTATTCAATCATCTTCCTTCTTGGAAGATGATAAACAATTAATTTCCTTCCAGGAAATTAACTTGAGTTTTCTAACTTCCTTCCAGGAAGTTCAAAGATACGTAACTTCCCTCCTGGAAGTTACAGTTCACAAATCCGTAACTTTCCCACTGAAAGTTACTATTCCCTCATCTTCCCTACTGGAAGATGATCAGATTCCCTTGTCCATTCCTTTGGTCTTGACAAGTTCAAATTTTTCTTATTTGACTAATTTGTTGAAATATTTTATTTTAACAAATTCAATTTGGTTCTCTGCATCCTTTGCAGATTTGATCCAGAAAAACTATTTTCCTAAAATGGTTTTTCTTTCTTTTAATCATACTGGAATCGGAACCTGCATATCCCGATTTCATAAATCTTTTCTGATATTGTCTCACGATGAGCCAATATCTCCTTCTTTAAAATTCTTGGTTCTTATTCAAACCAAGAATCTTTTCAAATTAATCTTTTCAGATTTTCATTCCAGGTTGAAAGATGAAGAAGATGAAGACTTCATTCTTTTTCGCCCGGGAAGGATTGAGAAGAAGATCAACAGAAGATCAGTCAGCAGAAGTCCCCACTGCCGACAGTCAGCAGATGAGGACAAGATGTCCCCACTGCCAACACCTTTGAGCCAGTCAGCACTAGAAGACAGAACATCTTTCGGTGCAGACAACATGAGTGCCTGTCAGCCCAACTTTCGGCGCCGACAGCTTTTACTTTTGTAAAAGTAATTCACGCAGTGTGAATTACTGTTTACTTTTTACTTTCGGCCGCTTTTGCTTTAGTTTATCTCCCGTGATTTACGGGATTGATCTTTTGTAATGCCTCTCCGTCTATATAAGGAGAGTTTGATTTCATTTGTAGGCAGAACGAGTTCCACAGATCAGAGAGAGAACTTGTATCTCCTCCAAGAGAGAATCATGTGAGCCTTGAGTAAACTTACAAGCTTTCTTGTAAGTTTTGAGTGAATCTCATGAGTGAACCTTGTGAGACTGTAAATTCTGTAAATTTTGTTTATACAATGAATAACGTATTTTCCTTGTTCATTGTATGTGCCTTACATGGTCGGCCTTGCCGCCTGTTAAGTTATTTTCTTATATTTTCTCATGTAATGCATGCATTGGTCGGCACTGCCGTCTCTTAACTGTTGCATGTTTATTTTCTGTTCATCATCTCTGTTCTTCTCTCGCTCCTGTTCCTTTCTCTTTCTTTGGCCTTGTGCTTCTTTCTATTTTTCTTTTCTGCTTCATTGATGAAAGCTGCTTCCTGCTTCTTTCTTTTGTTCTGCTTATTTTCATATTTCTCTGTATCTATTTCTGCTTCCGCTTCTTCTTCCCCAAATGGTAGAGTTCTATTTAATCACTTCGTTTTTTTTTTTTTCTGTTTTTTTTTTTTGTCTCTTTTTCTTCTCACATAAATAAGGTACCATTCGATAGAGGAACTTACACGGTGTTATGAACCTCAGTGTTACGGTGGCGTTGGAGTTCAAATGAAGCAACGGCTTTTTGGATCCTTATTTACTTGTCGTTTGAGTCTTTCATTTACTTGTCGTTTGAGCCCTTTTAGTAGTCTCTTTTCATGAAGTGTGTTATTTTATTTTACACGTGTCATTTAGATATTTGTCTAGTTTGTTATCCCTGCAAGGATATAAGGGAAATGGGGAAATTTATTGGGGCATCTGAAAATTGGCTTGAAGTTGGAATTATTGAAGGAATTGGGAGCCTCAAACTTCCCATGACGTAGGTTTATTTTCTATGTTGTTCATTCTTGGAAGATTGAGAGATCTCGAATACCCTCTGTAACCATCTCATTTGTTAGTATCTGATGAATATTTTCCCCATTGTCATTCAGTCATTTGACTAGTTTGTTTATATACCATACACTACATATCAGGATTCTAATACATGGCCTGTTTAGAAACACAACTTTTCTCAAATATTTTCAGACTAATTTATTACTATTTACAAATAATTTATAAACTATTTCCCTACCATTTGTAAATTATTTTATTACTATTCACATATCATCTAAGATACTCTTATCATTCAAATGAAAGTTACTCCCACCAGTGTTGTTAATGCCTCCAAAGAGTTGTAGAGTTCAAGGCTATCCAAAAAAACCCTAGCCACTAATGCAGCTAGGAATTGCACAGGAACTAGTCCTTAAAACCTGGAGTTCAAGATAGAGCTAAAGTGGATAAAGGGAGTGATTGGAGAAGCTTTTCGCCTCCCATAATTCATGAGACACAAAAACGAGGGAGAACCAATCTTGGGCCCCATTGATAGCCACTAGACCAACAAAAAGATAAGTTACATACAAAGTCCCTTGTAATAATAAAAAAAATGTAGGCACGTACCGCCAAACATGTGCCACACTTTTTTTATCAAGCCGAACATGTGCCACTTTTAGTCAAATGATGTTACTCTTTTACAAGAAAACAGGGAATGCAGAATCAATCATATGAACACGAAGGGAAAAACATGTTTCAATGTTCCCACCACTATTCGTCACCACCTGAATCATGAGATGGCAAAAGACATTTGAAAGAAAACAATATTGACTCAGCTTGCTTTCTTTCTTTCTTTCTTTCTTTTTCCTTTTCTGTTAAGAATTGATAGAGATATAGACTTGCAATGGCAAGAGAATTAATAATTATATCTTCACTTCTATATATAAGCATCGTGGATCTACACTTATTACACGAACTAGTATTGCCAGATCAGGTCCCACTGAAATTAAAAAGATGGTTACCTATTATTGCTTGTTGCTGCTGTTGTTTGGCCGCAGCAATATCGATATAATATCAGAGAATTGAGGGCGCTTTGAAGGGATATTGTTCCAGCACATTGTCATCAGAGATTTTAGGACTAGCGGGCAGTCCTTGGGTATCTCTGGTCTAAGGCCACAAGCAGCAATCCCAACAGCTGCTTGCACAGGTGAATATGCAGCATAAGCCGCCTCACCCGTCACCATTTCCCAAATTATCATCCCAAAACTATATACGTTACTCATCCACGTCTCGGAAACACTCTCTGGGTCACCTGCAATTATCTGTTCTCAACCAATACAAACAAGAGGAAACAGGAACCATTTTCAGCATTGCAGTACTCATTGATTTGGTCTATGCTAAAGGACATGAAGAAGCAAACTTTCATATATGCTCACATATCGGTGAATTGAAACAAACTTCAAAGAAGAACTTCAAGGTTAAATGTCCTTTGTGAAGTGATCGGTTACTAGTACAAATGTTCTACTTTTAAATAAGCAGTAACTACTCAATTATGCAGGGGGTGCTGCTCTTGTACATGTTCTGTGTACTTGGATCATGCCTGCTTTTTATCATTAATAAATTTATTATTTTCCGAATAAAAAATCCTGTCTAAAGATAGGCGGGTACTGTGCAGAAAGGGATACTTCAGTCCAAATTTCAATAAACAGATATAGCTTCTTTATTTCCAAAATCAAGGACAAATACATAAACCACATGTATACATTTTAAACTAATTGATTCTCCTGTAGCTTCCAAGGACATCAACAACATAAATATTACATAGCCAAAGAAGTTAGGAAAAAAGTGTACATACACTGTAGCTCACAGGAAATAGTTTGTTTTTTCTTCTTTGGATTTTCTGTTCAGTTGGTTTTACCCTTTTTTGTCAATGTGAGCAAAAAAAAAGGGGGGGTGGGAGTTTAGATAGCTTCACAAAGTAGGTAAGAATACGACTCATAACCTTAAGACTAAAGTCATGCTATAATCTTAAAAAGCTCCATTAAATGGGCTCCACTAGTCTAACCGAATTTCATGACAGTGGCACTTTGGGATCAAGCTGATTTGTTTAGGGAATATATAGTAGTTCTTAGATAAAGGTAAACACAATATTGAAGAGTAAAGCAAATACAATTATGAAAACATGTTAGGCATGCTAGAACAATGATGTTGAGATAAGTGACATAAAGTCTCTTTTAAAAAGGGTAGAGCGGTCCTGAAAACTTGCATACAATGAACCTAGATATGTTTGTGCACCGCAAAACTGACATTTTTCCATTAAAGACCAAAGGAAAAAAAAAAACAATTGGATACCCACAAGTTTTATTTAGAAAAAGTTGCATTTCTTTCTGAGGTAGGCAGCAAAGATAAGGTAGCAGAAATAGTTTTACTCTAATAGTTGGCATATTGTTAAATTCAATTCAATGTTAAAGTTCTAGGCCAAACATCCATCAACAACTTGCAGACTCCGATAAATTAGAAATAGAGAACATCCGCTTTCTTCCTTGACCAAATTTCAGAAAATCAAAGTAAAATAAATAAATGTGTGATCAAGGTTTCCTATTATGCATTTGGACTCTGGAATGACAATGATGGCTTTAAAATATAAAATAACTGCATAGCAACTGATAATAAAAACTTCAAACAATTAAGTTTCACCAAACCCTAAGGTATACAGCGAAACAAAGTTTCAAATGCACGGTTCAGAAAGGAATGATAACATTTAGTTTCCATAGAATTCATCATTAAAAACAGTTACTATTCATGTATTTGACAGTTCACTCAATTTTTGGACTAATTCTAAATGCTTAGTGACAGAGAGTAGAGAAGATACCATTACAGGTCAAATGAAATGATTCAATTAATTGCCTTCACTGATTTGGAAAGTGAAAGTTATATTGCCATGATTCTAAATGCTTATGAATTATAAAGTTGCATTTATATTGCCACGAAATGAATTTGGTAACTTAATCTAATGTCATAGGGAACAAACCTCCGGAGCTAGCCACCGATAACCATCAGTTTCATACTCCATGGCCTCACCAACACTCTTGCAAGCAGCAACAATACCCATGTCCCCCAAGCAAGCATTTCCATGCCGGTCCAACAAAATCCTGTGTGTGTTGAGATCTCTATATGCAATGCCATGATCATTCATGAACTTAATCCCCTCTGATATATCAACAGAAATCCTTAAAATTTCCTTAGTTTGAAGCTTCTTGTTCTTCAGCAATAAGTCATGAACTGATCCACCTTCCATCAATTTTGTCACGACACACAACCCATGATTTTCATCAATGCAAACACCATAGAATTGCAAAATATTCCTGTGCCCACAGGTCATCAACTGCAATAGATCCTTTCGGAGCTCAAACCCATAAGAATTGCCCTTTTCACACCCTTTAAGCTTCTCAATTCCAACCCTTTTGCCCTTGTAAACTCCCTTAAATGAACTGGGTCCAATCTGGTCAATAAACTCAAGATTATCTGAGTTCAACAGCCAATTCCCAATCTCATCCCCACCCGACTGGACTGTCTGCCATTCATCTACCGACACATTGAAAGAAGAAGTGGGTAATGGCATCTGAAGCTGAATCTTGGTGTTCAAATTATCGACTCCCTGTTCATAATTTTGGTCAACTGGTTCTTCTTCGATCTCTCCAAAGTCTCTGCCATTGGTGCTCTCTTCCTGACACCCACAGAGCCCAAAAGGGAGCTTTACTGCACTGGTTTTAGGCTTCTTTATAGCAGATTTAAGTGCATTTTCAATCCGGGTTTTGAACGATCTCTCCTGGCCAGCTTGAATCAAAAGAAGAACAATCCCAAGTGTGAACCCCTTCTTCTCAAAGATCTGTATCTTCTTGCAACAAATGGAAGCGTTATCCAGCCACCCCGACATCACCGGCCAAGAAATGGCAGAGTTGCATGCAAATGTGAGCTTGAAGATAGACCCCTGAACTTCATTATCTGACACTTCTTGAATCAATATCGCAGGGTGGTCATCCCCTGATGCCTCCTCTATCAACTTAATATGAAGAAAAACTTCTTTCATATCAAATCCCGCTTGAGCATAGCTGTGGCGTGGGTTTAAAAAATAAGAGAAGTACTTAGATAAATATATAAGAAAGTGTGAAAACATTAATTCAGAAATTTCAAAAACAATTCTCCCTGAGTGAAGGAAAATTAAAAATACCGAGGAGACAACTCAATGCCCTGTTTGACTCCTAAGAAACATTTTTTGATAAGTCTGTTTGACTCCTAAGAAACATAACCCATTTCTCTACTGAACTTAAACAAAAATGTTTGGTTCAGTTCAGGATTTCTTTTCATTTTTTGACAATCGGGGCTTTTCATTTCTCCTACACTTTCTCAGTAACCAAACAGGGTCTAAGCTCGTAAAAGGAGTCAACCTGAGCGGCAATGAGTCGTAATGCCTGCGGATGTTGGAGACTAGCTTCTCGGGGAGCTGGCTACCGGGGTATAGCTGCGTGAGGTTCCGCACGACGCTACCCCACACGACCTTCCTACAGCACTCGATCTTTGACGAGGACGAGGAGGCAGATGGCGAGTCACGTGCCGAGTCGAGATTCAGCGAGTTCTTGAGTGAGGCGAGCGCCTCTGACACGTTCCGGCTCAGCCTCTGGAGCCGCTTCTGCATCGCAGTCGACTCCTTCGCCCCCGCTCCCGATGCGGCACCACCCGGAGGATCCCCTTCCGATCTGTCCTGCGTCCTCATGAGCACCTGCTCCACCATGTCCTCGTCCGTGCTGGCTCGACTCGACCAGCACTCCAGCGCAGCAGCCATGGGCTCGGTCAAAACGTACGCAAACGAAACGTGGGTCTGGATCCCAAGGCCAAAGAGCTCAGCTCAAACTTCACACTCAGATTTCCGAGTCGTTTATCGTATGTCTGTTTTCCTGACAGGAAAACGTGAAAGGACAGTGGTATAGAAGGGGGTGGCGGTGTTTTGTTTGTTTACCAGTGTGAATCATTCAGTAGTTTATTTTTGGAAAAATTCTACTCAATTTCTTACTATTTATATCATTTGTATATATCATATTTTATTTTATTTTATTTTTAATCAAATATTTAATATATATAAATAATAATAAAAAATTAAATTAATGTAAAAAAAATCTTCAATATTAAAATATTAAAATATTAAAAAAATAAAAAATAATAATATGTAAAGAGAATGAAAAATAGTGTAAAAATCTTCTTATTTTTCGGATGAGATAAAATAAATTAAAAATTAAAAAAAGAAAATTTCTTATAAAATATTTTTTAATATTAATTTTATTTTAAAATTTCAAAAATTCAAATTTTTTTATTATATTTTGTATAAAGATTTAAAAATATATAATAATAAGTTTGAGAGGTATTTTAAATTTTTTATTTTATTCTTATAAGCAAATCTAACCTAAGTCCTTTATTTTTTTAAAAAAATAAGATCAAACGAGATAAGATTAAAGTTAAAAAAATAATCAAATATTATTATTAAATTTTTTTTAATATTAATTTTGTTTTGATATTTTAAAAAATGGTTTTGAAATTTGAAAAAGTTAAATTTTTTATTATATTTGTATAAAAATTTTAAAAAGTGTAATAATAAGTTTGAGAAAAGTTTGAAATATTTGGTTTTGTCTTTCAAAATAAATTAGACCTAAGTTTTAATTTGTTTTTAGAGATAATGTGAGATAAAATAAGATAAAAATTTTAAAAAAATATTATTGTAATATATTAGTTTTAATATTAGTTTTATTTAAAAATTTAAAAAAATTATTTAAAATTTGAAAAAGTTCAATTGTTTATATTATTTTATATAAAAAATTTTAAAAAATATAATAATAAATTTGAGTTTAAATAAAATGAGTTGAAAAAAAAAATAAGGACTGCGAGAAAGAGAGAGAAGTAATATTAATATTAGGCCCTATTTGGATTCGGAGATGAGATGAGTTGAGATGAGTTTAGTTTATTTTTTAATATTATTATTATTTTGGAATTTGAAAAAAGTGTATTGAAATTTAAAAAATGTGTATTGGGATTTGAAAAATGTGTATTGAAATTTGAAAAAGGTATATAAAAATTTATATTTTGTATAAAAAATTATAAAAATATAATAATGAAATAGAAGTGAGTTGAGAGTTGAGATGAGCTCAACTCACTTTTAAAGTGAGTTGAAATGAGCTCAACTCACTCATTTCAACTCACTTCTGAATCCAAATGAGACCTTAATAAATAACGATAGTCTTCCAAATTTAAGATGTGTTAATTCAAATTCACTCGTCTCAAACTATAATTATTAATGAGATATATTATATTGTTAGTTTTTTATTAAAAAAAATTAAACTCACCTCAATCGATTTTTTATATTTCAACTTTTAAAATTAAACTCCTCTCAAAGTTAAATCCATTTAAACATAACTCAAAATATTATTAATTACTATTTAACTCAATTCATCCTAACATTTATAAGTTGTGAATATACTTTCAACCAATTTGGAAAAAATCTAAACAGAGAAAAAAAATAATTCTAAGCAAACAGTATGTGAGATTAGGCATGGATTAGATTGATGGCAGAGCCGCAGAAGTACGTTGCCTAGTAAAGAGCTTCTTTCGCATGGACAGATTTGGTATTTCCTATGGAAAATGCTACTCTTTTCTTTAAAATACTTCTCGTTTGTATCCCATTTTAGAAAAAAAAAAATATAGGTTTTTTTACATGATTTTAAAAATTATGTAAAAATATATTTTTTAAAATATATAAAAAAAAGTACAATATTATTTAAAAATATATATTTTAAAATCAATGTAAAAAAAAAATTCAAAACAGATACATACGGAAGACTACTCAAAGGGATGAGAATGAGTAACACTTCCCATTTCCTATTTAATTGCATAAAGAGGTACTTTTTTAATTGCATCGGTTTTCTTTTGTTAATTATTTCATTGAGATATGCACTAACATTGCCATGCAGGTATTTTTATTAGTTTCTAAGGTATGCTTAGTTTTGGTATTTTCTGGTTTTCTTGGACTCTTGTATTTTGGTTGATGTTTTAAGGCTTTTTACGCCTGAGTTTTGGATTTTTTGATAATTTGTAATCCCTAGGTATATTTGCAATCATGATTTTTCTCTATTACAAGTGGGGATTATCAATAAAATTGAAACCGTTCTCTTTTTAAAAAATTTTAAAAATCAAAAAACAAGCGGATATACGTACAGAGAGAACTTATTTATACAAATTTTGAATAGATAAATTTTGTAAATTTCTTTATAAAAAATTAGAATTTTTATAATATTTATCTATTTGAGATTTGTACCTAACATTATTCATGTATAAAATATATTATAAAATTTATTAATACTTTAATAAATATTTTGAATGTTATTAAATAAAGAATAATTATACTCATCATTCTTACATTATTCAGTCGACTACAGATAGGTGGTCATTGTACTTCCTCTTTGAGGTATTTTTTTTTTTAGTATGTGGTATAGAGATTATGAGTAAAAAAATTCAATTAATTTAGCATAAATGAAAAAAAATTAAAGATTAAAATAGTAGCGATGCACGTATTTCTTTTCAACTTGAGAGGATATCATCAAAATTATCATATCCTTGGAAGTCCTCTTTCTCGTAGAGTAAGAGAAAGGTTTTAGTTTCCTTGTCCTATAAAGAACTATAATTTCTTTTTCACAGTTATTTATAGTTAGAGGAGGAGAAGAAATACCAGATGGAAGAAGACCTAACGAGAAGATAAGAAAATTTAAAGCTTTCCACAAAAGAAAGTAAGGTCTTTCTTATCCAAGGAAGCGATTGAAAGAACAGAATAACACGAGAGAACTTTGTATAATTGGATGGGTGATGTCTGGCAAAGGAATAAATAGCGAAGCGTCTCAAACGACAATAAATTAGGTATGACAACTCGCAGGTTGGGTGAAATTTAAAGATATGGGTGAACAAAAATTATTGATAAAATTTCAATTTATTGTTAATAAAGATAGAGTTATGAGTGGTTGTCCATCGTTCTTTGATAGAAATTTGATATCTTTTCAATAAATTGATTAGTCAATTCCAATTAAAGATATAATGTTATAATATGAACCTTTCTGGGTGCAGTTATATGGGCTCCATTGGCAACAATGAATGAGGATACGGGAAGAGATATAGCTGGTATGATAGGTCATGTGATAAGGGTAGAATCAGATTCGGATGGACCGGCTTGGGGTAATTGCTTGAGAGTTAGGGTTGCTATCGATATGATGAAACCACTTCTAAGAGGAAAGTGGGTGCAAGTAGAAAACAAAAAATATTAGATGTCAGTAAATTACGAGAGATTACAAGCTTTTTGTGTCAAATGTGGAATCCTAACTCACAAAGGAAGAATTTGTCAAAGTCTAAGAGATATGGAGCAAGGTAGTGAGGAAAGTTCAAATCAATTTGGAGCTTGGCTGTGTCAACTAAGAAATCCTAAATTGTTTGAATCTTGAAAGTATGGAGGTAAAGAGGAGATGTGACAGGAAAACGAAAACAATTCCTCAGGTTTTACAAAGGGATAAATCCACTAGTAATTGTTCGCCTCCTGCTAGTAAAGTCTTGAAGACAGAAAATGAAAAATGTATAGTTATAAAAGATGTACAAGATGAATTGAATTGAGGAGAAAAACTAGTGTGGGACAGAGCAGAGAAGGCAACAATGTTTGAGAAAAAAAAAGAGACAATTAAAAAAGGAAAAGGATCTGAAAGTCAAGAATTAGAAGAACATCTTATTAGAAGCACTATAGAAGAAGTTAAGACAATCAGTAAAAAGATGGCTACATAGAAAAGAAGAGTCAGAGAAGCAGGAATCATAGAGAATATTTCCTAAGATCAGAATAAAAATGCTACCAAGAAGAGAATGTTTTTATGTGAGGAGGACAGTAAGTAGCAGAAGAAGAAATTGAAGGCATTAAGAGAGGAAATATGTGATAGTGAAGATATTGAATTGGTGGAGGCTGCGTGGCAACCCCACCATCAGCCATGATTGGCATGGAACTATAGGGGGCTTGGGAACTCCCTAATAGTTAGAGAGCTTATATTGCTTGTCTCTACTAAGTCCTCCAATTTTGTTTTATAAAAACAAAATGTGGTAGAAATATGGTGGAGAAAGTGAGAAATAGCTTATATTTTGATGCTAGTTTTATAGTTGACAGTCATGGCCTAAGTGATGGTATTGCCTTTTTGTGAAATAGCAAATTTGATTTTATTCTTGACGCATACTCCCAACACCATATATCTTTGAAATTTTTTTATGACATTTTGAAAAGATATTTTGATCACTAGTTTTTATGGATATGTAGATACTTCAGTCAAATTCCTCAACTAGAACCTTTTGAGATAGTTGAAATCGAATGATAACTTGGCATGGATCTATTTTGGAGACTTTAATCAGATCTTAAGCCAAAATGAGAAATATGGGGCTGCTCTAAGACCCTATCAGCAGATGGAGAATTTCATAGAACGATTGGATCAGTGTGGACTTAGTGACCTACGATATGAAGGTTTGAAATACACTTGGTGTAATAATAGAGAAGGCTTCCATTTCACCAAGGAAAGACTTAACCGTACATTAGGAAATATGGGATGGACAGAGGCGTATGATGATAGAAGTTTTAGCAATTTGACTTCCTTTTCTTCAGATCACGGTCCCATTTTAATGAAGTGGGATAAAAGAGGAGTAGGTGATCAGTTAAGAAAGGATTTCAGAAATAGAGAGAACATCTTTAGATATGAGGCTAGCTGGAACTTTCAAGAGGATTGCAATAACATCATCAGATATAGCTGGAACAGTTAAGGGATAGTGCATGGTACCAGAATTAATATAGTCCAAGGAAAGCTTGAAAACTGCAGAAAGTTTTTTGACCATTGGAGCAAAAACTCTCTCAAGAAGGATAAAAAAGAGGCCCAGAGAAAGTTGTCTAGACTGGTAGAACTATAGAAAACAAATGAGAATTTCAACAAAGAAGAAGTGAAAGTATTAAGAAAGAAATAGACAACTCCCTAGCAAAAGATAATATTAAATGGCAGAAGAGGGCAAAACAAATGTGGTTAAAGAATGGAGACAGAAATTAAAGATATTACCACAGCTATGCTAACCAGAGAAAAAGAAATAATGAGATCAACAAGATGACACTAAAACAATCTGCAAGCATGAAATTACAGAGGTATTTAATCAGTTTTACTTGAATCTTTTTTTCCCTTCAACATCTTAGTAATATAAATGAATGTTTGTGTAACCTTCATCTAAGTCACGAATGAGATGAATAGGAAACTCACTTGTAATTATTCTGATGAGGAAATTAAGGAAGTTTTATTTCAAATTAATTAGGCTCTCCTGGTCTTGATGGATTCTCTTCTATTTTCTATCAAACTTATTGGAATATAGTTGGAAATGATATTATAAAATCTGTCTTTGATGTATTAAATCATGGTGCTAGTATAGATTCCTTAAATGAAACTTTCATTGTCCTTATCCCTAAAGTGAAGAAGCCTAAATCAGACTCAGATTACCACCCAATTTCTCTTTGCAATGTTTTGTATAAAATTGTGTCAAAGGTTATTGCTAATAAGCTTAAAAAAATTCTCCCTCAAAACATCTCAGATAACCAGTGTGCTTTTGTACCTAAAAAGAAAATTCAAGATAATATAATAATTGCTTTTGAGGCTCTTCATTCTATGACAACTAGGGGGAAAGGTAAACAAGGTTACATGGCCATTAAATTTTATATGAGTAAAGTGTATGACGAAGTGGAATGGGTTTTCTTGAGGAAGGTTTTGGAGAAGTTAGGGTTCAACCCAAGATTGATTAATCTAGTGATGAATTGGGTCTCAACTGTGACTTACTCCTTATTAATAAATGGCAACCCTTAAGATACTTTGGCTCCCTCCAGGGAGATTAGATAAGGATATCCCATTTCTCCCTATCTATTTTTATTAGTGTCTGAACTTCTTAGCTCTTTGATTAAAAAAGCTGAAGCTGACAAAAAGATACATGATTTTTGGATCAATAGAGGAAGTTTAAGTGTGAACCATTTATTTTTTGCTGATAACAATTTATTTTTCTATAGTGCAAATGCAAATGAATGGGTAGCTATAAACATAATTCTGAATTTATATGAAATAGCATCAGGTTAGCAAGTAAACAAAGCTAAATCCTCAATATTTTTCAGTGCCAAGACAAAGAAGGAAACTAGAGAATATATCTTGAATATAGCTGGGACAAGAGCCACATGTTCCTATGAGAATTACTTAGGATTACTTGCTCTGGTGGGAAGATCAAAGCATAACGCATTTAAAGGCATCCTCGATAGGATCAAAGGAAATTTAAGTAATTGGAAGATAAAATTTTTAACCCAAGTTGAGAAAGAAATCATTCTCAAAGCAGTTGTTCAAGCCATTTTTATCTACTGAAAGGGTATTTTTTTAATTACCTAAATCCTTGGTGAGTGAAACTAATAGTCTCATGAGTAAATTTTGGGGGGAGCTATATACAGAATGAGAAAAAATTTCATTGGGTTGCATAGAATCAAATGGGAAAATCGAAAGGTGTAAGAGGCCTTGGATTTAGAGATTTTGAAAACTTCAACTTAGCATTGTTAACTAAGTAAGGATGGAAGATTCTCCAACAACCTAACTCACTTGTGGCACATATTTTGAAGATGAAGTACTTTCTCCATTCTTATTCTTTCAATGCCAAAGTAGGAGCAAAGCCATCAATGATATGGAGAGGACTTTTATGCTGCCAGAAATTTAATTGAGAAAGGTTCTATTTGGAGATTAGGAAATGGTCAAGATATTAAGGTGTGGAAGAGTAGATGGATTCCTAAACCTACATCTTATAAAATACAATCTCCTATCCAAGTGTTACATTAAGATGCTCAGGTTCATGAATTAAAAAACTAGGAAACAAAGCAATGGAATATGATATGCTGGAAACTGTTTTCGGGGATGAAGAAAGGAGTATTATACCGTTTCTATTAACATTCATGAGACTAAGGATAAACTAATTTGGATTAGAAACAAAAATGGCATGTTTACTGTAAAAAGTACCTACCACACTAAAAAAAAGCTGCTAGAAAATGATAGAGGGCAATTTTCATCAAATGTGCAAAGTAAAATGAAATGGACAAAACTGTGGAATCTTCAAATATCGAATACCACAAGGTTTTTCTCTGGAGAGGTTGCTTAGAATCTCTCCCTACCAAACTTAATTTACTTAAAAGAAGAATGGTAGATTCTCCAATCTATCCTATTTGCAAAAGAGATGAGGAAATAGTCAAACATAATCTATGGAGTTACAACTCCGCAAAGGAAGTTTGGAGTCAAAACCTGACCAGATTCGAAAAGATGACCAGTTCTAAAGGTACTTTGAAAGAGCTTTTTGAGACTATTAGTTTCACTTGCAATAGAGAAATTGTAGAGTATTTTGCTGTTATAGCCCGAGCCATATGGAGTAAAAGAAACAAATTGAATTTTGGGGATTACTTCATGCACCCTAACCAAGTTGTAAATTCAACTATCAACTCCTTAGAAGAATTTAAGATTGCTCAAATTGATTTAAATTAGAAATTTCCTCACAAACAAGATCAAAACACCTCATGGTGTCCTCCTCCTGCTGATTTTATCGAAATAAATTGGGATGCAGTTCTTTTCAAGAACCACAATAAAGTTGGAGTCGGCTTAATAGCCAGAATCATGAAGCGTCTAATATTGCTACTAAGAAGATTTCTAAGAACACTTTTATGTGCCCTCTTCTTGCTGAAGTGTTAAGAGTTGAGGAAGCCGCAAATCTCGCCAAACAGATGAATGTTAACGTTGTAGTTATTGAAGGGGACAATCAACGAGTCATCAAGGAACTCAGCAGCGGCACAAAGAGATGGGATAGCATTGGCCTGGTTATTAGAGACACTAAAATGTTACTTTCTGCTATTAACTGAAAAGCAATGTTCGTAAAGAGAAATGAGAATCATAATAGCCATTGTTTAGCAAAAGAAGCTTGTTTGCTAGCTGAAGGAGAGTTAAACCTGGTTATTAACTAGTGATGTAATCTCCCTTTCTCTTTATCTTTCTAATGAAAGTGTGGAATTTTCCCTCTAAAAAAAAATTGATAGGACATTAACCGATCCTTGGATAATTTATAAAAAGAATTTTTGTGGTATATATGAAATTTCGAAGTATCTTTATTTAGTTTTTGTTAACTATATGATTAAAGAAATATTTGCGCAACATCTACCTATTACACCAAGACTTCTTCTATTTATTATTTCTACATTATACATCTACTAAGAAAAAATAAAAAGATAAAAAAAATAAAGTAGGTATATAGTATAGAAATTATTAATATAATTTTTCTTACACCAAAAAAATAATGACATATATAAATAATGACAATTATTTCTTCTATGCAGAGTCCTGTAAAAGTTACAAACACTTTTTTTTTCCTAATCATCATACACGTTGATATATCAGTCAATTTTCTTTTAAGTTCATTCTTTTAGTTAACTTTTTATTGATTAAATAAATATCTACCACATTAGAGTGTCACATTAGAGTGTTGTTGCCATTTAGAAAAATTATCTCATGTGAGATGGCCAGAGACAAGGACAAGACTAAGAGAATCAAAGGGGTGGAGAAGGCAGAGAAAAGAAGGTTGGGAAGCATCAGAAGAGGAAGCCATGAGAGGTAGGGTAAAGGTATGTCAGGAACATCTTTTGGCTGATACCATGTTAAGAAAAAAATGGGTAAAATAATTGCTTGTGTTTCTCATTGATTTTGTAGACAAATATATAGCTTAAGCTATACATAAGTGATGATTTACATGGAAAGAAAATCAAAATTTGCTATACAAATAAAACCAAATATCTATTATTGTCGAATAGCAAAAATGGTGGGATTGCTAGAATCGTGGAATTGTGGTGTACTGTAATAACATATATCCCCTATTTGTTTATTTATAAGTTCTATATAGATTGTCCCCACAATTCAACCTTACCTTTTAATTGTAATGTATGAAAAACTTAGATGTAAAATTACTGGTATTCATAGGAAAATGCATATTCGAAACTTATTTGGTTATTTCTTATGTTTTACATGTATTTTTATCACTTCATTAAAGGTGTTCTCAAAAACTTCAATTTAATTTTTAATGCAAACCTAAAAGTATCCATCCCCTCCAATCTTATAAGCGTAACTTTGTCCATGTTAAGACGGCATTTCATGTTAGGACACAATTTTATTTATTAAAAATTATACCTAAAATAAACATAAAACTCTCGAGTCACAATAGAATAGTTATATATGCATCATTTTTCTCAAAGTAATTATTAGATACCCTCCATATAATGGATTTTCATAAAAAGCTAGCATGTGTATATAGATAAAAGAAATTTTAATTTTTATTAGTTCAACACCCTTTTACTAAATTTAAATTGAAGGACTTGTTTTTTTTTCTTTTCTCTTTTTTGGCCCTACTAGGGCCTATGTGGTAGCATTTTCCTGCTAGGTTTTCTCTCACGTGTGTAGGTGGCTGAAGAGGCCTTCTTGTCTTGGCTCACCATTATCGATCCTATGTTGATTTGGTTTCTACGATGACGTAACCATTGCCGAAGGTGGAAGTTGGTTTCCGACCACCCAAAGTTATAGACAATGAAATCTACTTTATGCAGAATAACTGGATCACACGACTCAACTATTTAGATTCTCCTTGGTGCTAAAGTTTCTCTGTCAAAGGCCTTCCTTTGATTCCATTAGAACATTCAATTGTAGTCAATAGGGCCTGATTAGTTGTTTGGTGGTTTCAACCATGCAACGACCTCGTAATGTCTTCAATTGGTTGTCAAACGAATTGAATTTCAACACAGATTTGTCCAGGGAATCTTGTGATATAAATGAGGTTCCTCACCGACCGTTTGCCTAGACGCCAGAGTTTATTTAGGATTATGAATCACCATGTGTGTCAATGTGGGTTTTCCTGCCTATGCTCCCCCTAAAATACTATAATGCTTTGGTTTTGAAGGTTCTCATGGCACCTAATGGATGATTCACATGCCATGATAGTACTATGATATGTGCTACAAGAACCGATGGAGTTAGAATTTGTTTAGAGGTTGATGCCTCAAGAAGTCCTATCACCCATTTCTGGTTGAATAAATCTATTCATCATCATTTTTCTTATCATCTTCTCATCATCTTATGATGTGGTATTAGATGATAGGCTAATAAGTAAAATATAATAAATAATTTTCAATCATTTAATGCCACATCATAGCATGATGAGAGGATGATGAAAAATGGAATTATGAGTAGCATTGCTCTTTCTGGTCTGGACAAACTGGCTTGCAACGCAGTTGAAGACAAGAGGTTGTCTATGAAACATTGCCTGCATACTGCCTAACCTGTAGAAAATAGGGCCATAATTTGCACACTGGTAGATTTGGCCTAGAAAACCAGAAAAAAGAATACATTGGATACGCATATGGGGCTGAGTTGGCTCAACTGCAAGCACATTTGTTGGCCAACCCTTAGTTTTGCCTAAAGAGAATGAACATAGAGAGTCTCGAGTAAGATGTAGTCGCAGTTCAGTACCTGGACAACTTTGGGCGGGATGAGATACATGATGCATTCCCACGTCCACTACCTGCAAAGTGACTTTTCCTTTCGATTTTTTTGACAACTACTTAGGCCCCTGTTTTGGCATTGTATATTTTTAATAGATACTGTTGAATAGATACTGTCTGAATGACATTTACTTGCCTAATACTTTTTTGTTTTTCCTTACTTTGGACACTATTGGGCTTCAGTGTTCTTCACTGTTCCTTGCGTCTTGTTGCTTGTTGTTGTAGACCTTATTTTGATGGTAGTCTATATGAGGGTCTTTTGTTTACTAGGTTGTTAATTGTTGAGTGGGTCGTGGGGTTTTTTTTACCTCCATGCCTTTCTTGATGGGTGAGTCATGGGGTTCTCTGAACACTACGCCCTTCTTGATTGCACCGCGAGTGCGAACTCATTTTTTGGTGACTTAATTTGTTGAGTGGTTGCGGGGTTCTTTGACCTCCGTGCCCTTCTTGATTGCACCGTGAGTGCGTAACTCATTTTTTGGTGACTAATTTGTATTGTGGATCATGGGGTTCTTTAACCTCCATGCCCTTTTTGATGGGTAGATCGTAGGATTCTTTAACCCCTGTGCCCTTTTGGATTGCACTACGAGTGTGTAACTTGATTTTTTGGTGATTAACTTGTTGAGTGGGTCGTGGGGTTCTTTGACCTCCACGCCCTTCTTGATGGGCAGGTTGTGGGGTTTTTTAACCTTTGCACCCTTTCTTATTGCACCGCGAGTGTAACTCTTTTTTATGTAACCAACTTGTTGAATGGGTCGTGGAGTTCTTGGACCTCCACGCCCTTCTTGATAGGTGGGTCGTGGGGTTCTTTGAATTCCACTTCTTTTATTATTGCATTGCGAGTGTGTAACTCATTTTTTTGTGACTAATTTGTTGTGTGGGTCATGAGGTTTTTTGACCTCCACACCTTACTTGATGGGTAGGTCGCGGGATTCTTTAACCTCCACACCCTTTTTGATTTCTCTTCAATGGTTTGAATACTCATATGCTTTTATTGCCGTGAATCTTAATAAAAAGTACATTTTGAAAGCTAAAAAGAATTGTCCTAAGTAAATGCATAAAGAAGTAAATCCCTGAGGGTAGAATCTTTTCAAGTGCTCATCGTTCCATGGGTTATTTAGTTATATCCCTTCACTGTCTTTACACCAGGACGACCCTGGGCAATTGTTCGCAACTACTGCGTAAGGCCCTTCCCATCGTGGGTCGAGTTTTTCTTCTTCTTGAGTCATGACAAATGTCTCTCTCAAGACTAAGTCGTGAACCTTAAATGACCTAAGCTTAACTCATTTGTTGAAGTACTGTTTGACTTTCTTTTTGTTGGGGACATCTTGGACTTCAACTTCCTCTTTTACTTCTTCAAGCAGGTCTGGCTGCTCACTGAGAGTTTGGCTATTTTGTGCTTGGTCGAAGTGGCTGATTCGGTATGTGGGCAAGCCAATTACTACAAGGGTGATTGCCTCCCTAACAAAGGCTAGGGTGAATGATGTTTCGCCTGTTGGGGTCTTCATCGAGGTCCTATACGCCCATAAGACTCTTGGGAGCTCCTTCGCCCACTCGCTTTAATGGTCACCCAATTTCTTTTTTAAGATTTCGAGTAGAGACTTGTTTGTCGACTATGCTTGCCCATTTGCCTAAGGATGTTCGGGCGATGAATGCTTTACTTTTATTTTGAGTTCTTCTTGACACCACACCCTGTAGTGTTTTAAGTGGAACTGTCTCTCATTATTGGAGAGTATGGTGTTGGAATTTCGAACTTGCACACGACATTCTTCCATAGGAACTTAATGACAACTTTGGCTGTTATGGTTGCTAGAGCTTCTGCCTCCACCCACTGGGAGAAATAGTTCATCGCCACTATTAGGTGCTTCACCCCCTTTTTCCAGATTGTAATTGGCCGACCAAGTCAACTCTCCATTGGGCAAAGCATAGAGTGGTTATAAATGATAGTCTTTTAAGCAGGCAGTGGGGGATTAGGGCAAAGGCTTGACATTGAATGTATCTTTTTTGCAAACTGTTTTGCATCTTTGAGAGTATTGGGTTAGTAGTACCATGCTCTCAACACTTTTCTTGCCAAGGACTTCTCTCTTGAATGGTTACTGCAAGCGTCCTCATGTATTTATACGAGGATATACTAGGCTTTCTCAGGTGAGACACCCCTTGTAAAGAGGTTGCAAAGCCTTTTCTATATAAGGCACCGTTGATTTTGACAAATCATTCTGACTTCCTCCCAATCTTCATGGCATCTTCCCAATCTTCATGGCATCTTCTTTCCTTCAACGAGTTTTCCTATTTCTAGGTAATCTTCTATTTTTTTGGTCCAATAGGGTATTTGATTGAGTTGAATTATTGCATATTTTATACATTTAGAATTAATATATTTTGATTATTGCTTAACATTATTATTTTTTTAGATAGAAAAATAGTAAAGAAGTGTAAATCCAAGTTGTGATTTAAATTGATTAATATCATTTATATTTAATCTTATAAACTTGTGATTTAATTGAGCAATATTCCTTTACATACACAATATATTTTTTATATTTGATTTTTCATCTTTATCTTATTTGGTTTATATATATATATATATATATATATAGGTCAAGGTCATGCATTTATGTTTAACGAAAAGAAAAAAAAAAAGCAGCGGAAGTTGAAAACACGAGGGCTCTTCTTTTCCTTTTTCAGATGAACAAGAAGCAGGGCATATATATACATATTTTCACTTCAATGCCGCTTCACTGGAGAGGGATTCAACTTTTACTTTGGACCTGTCAAGACTTCAGAGGCGTGGCATTTAACTTTACGAAGGGAGAGACATATATTTCATTGGGGTTTTCAGCACCACGATTTAGTTTAGGACTTCAGAGTTCAGACTTTTCAAGAGAGCCAATGCGGGTTTTAACCTCACAACACTGGGCCGCAACTTATTTTTTACCTTACATTCCAAAAGAGGAGGTCCCATTAGATTGTATTCTCAAGAGCCACACAAATTCTTTCAATGGGAAATGATACACCCTCTTCAAATTCTACAACAAATTTCACAACGGCACATGTGTCACTTTTTGGTTTGTTCGTTAAATCTTATAATTAAGGGACGTCAACTGCAAAAATTCAAAAACTCATCCAAAAAGCAAATTTCAAACCCATCCCATCCCACCCCACCCCACCTCACCTCACCTCACCTCACCTCCCTCGCGAATGCAGAGACTCTTCTCCTCCAAAATGTTTCGAACTCAAATTTGGCCGCCATCATCGCCCACACCAGCGTCGTAGGTAAGACCTTTTACTCTCATTATTTTTTCTCTCTTCCACAAAAACCTCATTCCATCTTCTACGGTCCAGTGGATGATTTTCACATCAATTTTTCTTCTTCCTTAAATAACATGAAACAGAGACTTTCCGCCACAGTGACCACAACTCCGCTGCCCAACTGCTCAATCTCAAACAGGAATTATCATAAGATGCCTATCGCAAGTCCGTCGTGACCACCACTTGGTAAGCGTTCCCACGATTTCATCTACATCTCTCCCACTTGCTCTCACCACTCTCGCTCTCTCTCTCTCTCTCTCTCTCATCACTCTCTCTATATAGCCACCTAGACTACCAAAGTTTCCACCCGCCACCAGCTCCATCCAGTCTCTGCCGCTGTTTCCCCTCTCGGTGAGCTTAGTCTCGTTTGCATGAGAAGTCTGGGATGGATTTGTAATTTTAGAAATTCGAAGGAAATAAATGAACTCTAAGTGTTTGATATTAATCTTCTTAGACATTAGTTAACAACCTAGTTCAGTAAAGCTAGTTCTGTTGGGTTTGTGACTTTGTTTGATCTGGGTTTGATTTAGGGTTACCTTTTGCTTGGTAGCTAGAAAAATTAATACAAAACAATAGAGAATAAGACTATCAACCAGTTTGTATATGGTTATGCAAAACTGGTTTGTGGGATTTGAAAGTTTACATGGCAAATAGGTGGTGTCTGGTCAGTTCAGTTAAGCTTCGATTGAGTAATTTTTTTTCAACACTCATTGCACAATGAGTATAATTTTAATTTGTACTCATGCCTCATATATTTAATACAATTCCTATAAGAAAACATCTAATGCAATCGACTTTTATTATCAATATAGTGAATGAATACTGCTAATATCTCTTAAATGGATTATGGTTTGTAGCCTTCGTTAATTTTGAATATATGGAACATGTATTTTAGTTAACTTTCTAAGTTCTATCACTTTGAAAAAAGCCTTTTAATGCTTTTTTTTTTTCAATCAAAAGGATGCTTGGTCATTGCTATAAGCTTTACAAGAGAACAGACACACATAGTCTCATATCTACAAGAGTAAGATATTTTCTTTTGCAGTGCAACTTTGGCTTATGTTGTGACAACTACATTCCACCGGCATGGCAACTCTATTTCCTGACTTTTTGCAATGACATGTTCTGATTTCTGGACATTCAACATGCTTTTTTATTGAAGCCTTTTAATGTCAAGATTGAAGTATTTTAATATGCTTCACATATTGTGACTATAAGTGTGGCAATTATTTATTTTCAACTCTGATGTAGCTCTGGATGTAACTTTGGCAAGGAAAAAGTAAGTTCTAGATGTAACTCTGATTGGGTTTCACTTGTACAGTGATGAATCTATTTTGCTTTTGAATGCTTGGCTATAGATTTATCATGATTTTAAGTTAGCTGAAACTTCTATTGCATTTTATTTTACCTATCAAACTTGTTTGCTATTCTCTTTAAGTGCTTTTTGTTAAGGCTATTGATTGTTATTTTCATAGTTTCTTTCTTCATGTTCCTTTTTTAGTTTTATTTATAAAAATGAAGTTTGTTGCACCATCTTTCTTTCTATTGCAATCTCATGAATAGGACTCAATTTTGATTCTAGAGATTTTATTGTGTATTGTGCCCTAAATTTGAGTTAATAAATTGTTTTTTTTATTCTTTTTCTAGGTAAAATTCAATTCAAAAAGTGCATTGAAGTGGTAGAATCTTTGTGATTGCAAATAGAAAAACTCCTCCCATGAAGTCTCAACAACCTAACAGTAGCAAGCAAAAAAACAAGAAGTTGGCAATAGAAATGAACCAATCCAATGTGAATTAGAAACTAAAAGAAAAAGAACCAAAATCAATAGATATAGAGTAGCACTTTGTGTGCAGGATTTCTTTTTCTTACTTTGTACTTGTGACAAATCATTGTAAGTTTATTACAAGCAAATGTACATTGATGTTATCTTGAGTTGTGTTGTTCACAATTTTAAATTGTGTTGTTGTGAGTGTGAGAAGTATTTTGATTGTAAGTTACTTAAATTGTGCTAAATAAAGTCTCGACAACATCTGCTTATGAAGTATTTTGATTTATACTTTTGAATTATGCTGTTAAAATGGCACAAATGTAAAGTCACCAACAGATATTTGACTCTCAAAAGAATATTGAATTATATGTGATACCATAGATGGACATAAGTTAAAAGAGGGAGAGATTGCAATCCATTAATTGGAGAAGTAGTTCCTCTTTTGTTTTTATTTTTTTCATATTCTGTTTTCTGGAGCTTTTTCATTATCCTTTTATTTTGTTGTGCTTTACAGAGTCTTCTAGATCTTGGGACAAGAAAATATCGAATAATTAGTGTGCCAGCAATTGGGTGCCGCTCATACCAATGTACTTTTAATGAGACTTTTAATGGCCTACTCACTTGGAGACACCTTTAAAATGACAAATATTCTACTTCATATTTTCAATGGTTAGCCCCAGCAGCACGAGTACACATTTTATCATTTCGTGTACATGTACATTAAATATATAGCCAAAAAATACAAGTAATTCAGCCTGATAGTCTATTAAACTAGTATTACAACTTGTACAAAATACATATTTTGTGTTATTTACAAGCTTCTACAAAATACAAGCTCACAATATTTACAACTTCCACAAAATAAAAGCTCCTCCCCTCCATCATAGTCATGTACATTTCAGTTAACATGTCCCAAGTCCCACATTGTCAAACCACCACAAAGTCTCATTATAAGCACAAAATACAAATCTTCTACTTCAATCAGTAATGAGGATAATAACATCATTAGAGTCCCAAATCTGCATTATAATGTAATCAAATATTAACATCACATAAACTTCATTTTCATTTAGCTAAAAGATAAATATAAAAAAAAAATTAAAAATGCTCACCGATGTTTATATCTACATCTTGAAAAATAGGAACATAGGAAAATAGGAAATGCCCTCATTCATAAACGAAGCTGTGTGAGGTTGTATCTATAAAAACACAAAATAAAAAATGTTAAAATAGAAAACTAAAAGATATCTGGAAAATAAATAAATAATACCGTCATCGTTGATAATGCAGCTGGTGGAGCACTAAAATCAGGTAGGAGATGAGTCCGAGTCTTATGTTTAGATAATTGAATAGATGACTGATAATTCATAACAAATAAATGTTAGAAGCAAATGTAAAAACAATGATATAAGCACATATTAAAATAGAAACATTAAAATATATTGTGGAAAAGATAAATATTATCGTCATCGTTGATAATGCAGCTGGTGGAGCACTAAAATCAGGCGAAAGATGAGCTAGGGTCTAATGTTTAGATAATTGAGCAGATTTCTGATAATCCATGATGAAAATTTGTTAGACAAATGTAAAAACAATGATATACATATAATTTAACCAACACAACAAAGCACGTAAGTAACCTTATCCTGTTCATTCTTTCGAACTTTTAGTCTTTTTCTTTATTTTTTTTCTAATGTAGACTGTTTTCTCTTTGATGGTGGTCTTCCTTTACTTTTCACCTTGACTGGACTTAGTACCTTATTACTATTACCCCTTATGGAAACACTAGGAGGATAATTAGAAGTTGTCCTGCCATCACAACTCGTGGCTATTTGTATATATTCTCCACTTATATATTCTAAATGACACATCAACTTATTATAACCTTGCTCGCTACATGATGTGGCTGATGCTATTTCATAAAACTTGCAAACCAACTTATCATATCGTTGTGCCTCAGGATTTTCACTAATCTCATCATAACTGCTCTTTATAAGTATATATCTTCATCGCAAATCTTTCCTCCAACGATCAAGAATATATTTTGAGGGCAATTTGTATTTGTTTAAGTAAGTCAAAACACACAAAGCATGTCTACATACTATCCCTTTGAATTCAAACAATAGACAAGTACATTTTATTTCAAGCCCATCCTCATTAAATGTGACTAAAAAATTCACTTGTTTTATGAATCCATCTCTGATTTTCACCTCATCGGTCACACGGTAGGTATATATTCCATCTTTAAGCTAATCAAATCAGCATGATAGTATAAGAATCCTCAAAACTCTTCCTGAACTTCTTTGAATTTTGTGTTGGTATACACTTCTTGCAGTTGCCTCTCAAGGGACTAATGGGTAATGCATGGAAATTGAGTGTTGAAGGAACTAAAATCAGCAACTACCGCATTCTCAACATTTCGTCTCAAGGCATTATCATATTATTCAACAAATTATTTTAAAGTTATTTTAGAATTTACATATCCATCGAAAAAGACATTCATACTTTCACTTCGGTGCATTGTAGACATACCGACCCAGAAAGTGATTTTAACATAGGCTGGTACCCAGAGATGCCTCTCAGAATATAGCCAAGTTAACCATGCATTATCGTGGAGGTCATAAGCCGTGAGTAGGGTTTGCCAATGCTCCTTAAACTCATCACAAGTTAAAGAGTCGTATATACATTTTTGTAAACGATTCTTAATAGCTTCATACTCAGCGCATGCCCCAAATTTTTTCGGTAATTTCTTCATAATATGCCACAAACAAAATCTATGTTTGGGTGTTGGAAAGACCCTTGCAATTGCATTTTGCATTGCCTTATCATTTGGAGATCGGCCACTCATACAATTTAACCATGCTTCAAACAGCCATTCAAAAGTTTCTGTATCCTTGCTTGATATCAGCCCACATCCTAATAAAATAAATTGACCGTGATGATTTACATCCACAAAAGGGGCAAATGGCATCTTATATGCATTAGTCAAATATGTGGTATTAAATGTTATTATGTCTCCAAAACATTCATAAGTAGTCCTACTTCTATCATCCGCCCAAAATACATTTCTCAACCGATTTTCACTATCAACATCCATCACATAATAAAACCGCTCATTTTTTTTTTTTTTTTGCATTTTGCAAAAATACTTATGGAGTGCTTCCGCATCTCCCTCCCCAAGCCGAAGTAGCCTTGCCTGACGAAGGTACTTACGACAATCTCTTTCTCCAAAAGATAGATTCTCCTAGCCCTTTGCATCAACAACAATAGATTTAAAATTTTTGGATGTGCGTATTCCGGCCATGTCATTTACATCAAGTTTCCTCTTTGTGTGAGTATCTAACTTCTTGTGGCATCAAAAAAATCTTGCTTTACCGGGACTTAAAGAATGAGTGCGCTCAAGCACAACACATGACAAAGTAAACCTTCCATCAGCACATAGAGCTACATTAATT
Source organism: Platycarya longipes (assembly GCA_036559045.1). Taxonomy (NCBI): domain Eukaryota; kingdom Viridiplantae; phylum Streptophyta; class Magnoliopsida; order Fagales; family Juglandaceae; genus Platycarya; species Platycarya longipes. The sequence continues at coordinate 25,936,634 of CM071801.1, forward strand.
CTAGCCTTACACTCGAATTTCTCCATTAGTCTAGGTTTAATAATATTCGAAGATGTGCTTTTTATATCTCTTCCCACACACATACAAGAGTGAAGTATTTTACTTTTCCATCATTCACAATCCTAGAACTTCTCTTTGCGACCCAAACCCCGCCTGTTTTGTATATTTCATATAGTATGATCTCACTTCTTCTTCTGAATCTTTGTAGGAAACTTGGCCAAAGTGTGACCCGTTAGCCCATAAGTCAGTACTGTGACGAAGCGGCTGTTGCTCACCCGACACGATCGTACGAGGTCAAAATACATTCCAACTTTTGGTTCTTCCACGATTTCATGCCCCTTATTTCTATTATCACTTTCCATAACCTCACTCTCATTATTTGCATGTGAGATACCTAGGTCCATTTACTGCATTAGTAAAATAATAAATATTTATATTTAGAGAACACTTCACATCTAACTACATGTCATATAAAGAAATGGTTAGGTTGTTTTTTTTACTAGGTTATGCAATAATTAATTGTTAAAGCAAAGGTTCACAACAATATTTAACACTTGAAAATTTCAGCCCACAAAATTATTTTTGAATAATGTAAGTTCATAATATCATTAAATAAATATTTGCCAAAAATATTTCAAAAATATATATGTAAAAATAAAATTTACCGACTTGTAGTGGACGCTGAGGTATAGTGCAACGTTTGTTTCATTTTGGCGATGTCGGAAGAGCAACTTGTGGCCATACGATGTCGGGAGTGGAGCTGCATATTGATGGATTTAGTTCTGAGGAAGGGGAAGAGAGTTTGGCATGGAGGTCACTGTCAGCTTGTGGTGGTGGTGGTGGTCGTCAGTGATTGTTGTGGGCCGAAACTTGTAGATTTACATAGTGGAACTAAGATAGTCCATACTTAACCCAACTAAAAACAAAAACCACTATGGCCTATAGAAAAATAATAGAAAAATGTTGTAACCATCAACACACATTATCAAATTATAATGGTTCAATATGGTTAGAAATATATCAATACAAAATTGTATAATAGAATTATAGAAAAGAAGAAAACAACAAGCTAACACATTAAATACTTCCAATGTTTGGAAATAACCCAAACAAACATAAGTTCAGGTCTCATATCTTCAATAATTCAGGCAGTCACATTATAGTTAGAATAAATTAATCAACATTAAAGATAGAAGCATATTACATACTCACCCAGAAAAGAAAACTAGAACAACATTTTATACCCACAAAATCATACAAAATATGAAAATAAAAAAGACCTTTAAAAGGAAAACAAAAGGATGAAAGCTTAAGTTGTATATAATAATGATCTATTTAGAAGAAAGGCACAAAAATATAGTAATATATCAAGAAAAATAATAATAATTTGTGGAAACAACCCATGATAGAAAAGAAAAAAGCTAACACAAGCTAGTAAGCTGTTAACACAAGTTAACTAAAAGATTCTACTAATTTCAAGTTGTTTTAGTTAAAGTTTATCATTTTTCTTGTTCTTTTTTTTTTTTTGTCCTGTTTTAATCTTCCCTATGTGTGATGTTTATCTGAATGTGTATGATTCTGATCAATGGGTTCTATTCATAAAGTCCACCACATGAAAATCAACTGTACAACCCCCCATTTTTTCTACTACAAATTAGTTAACTCATTAATCTTTTATAATCTGATCAAAAAGACCACTTTGTACTACTTTCAAAGCAAGAGATCAATTATTCAGTTTTCAATATACAATAGTAGCTAGTTTGCATAGGTGTGTTCTTGTTGTTTTTTCCTAAAAAAGAGATCGAGGTTATACTACCTAATTGCTTTTCCTACTAAATAATAGAAATTAAGCTTAAAAAAGGTTGCTTTGAAGCATATATAAGATATCAACGTTCTAAACATCTCCATTGTCCTTATAAAAATTTTGCTAAATAAATTATTAAAAATCAATAGGAAGAAATATTAGAGAGGGGGTCTGTGATTCTTTCCCCAGAAATGGCAAGAAATCTTTTTGGACCCTTTTGCAGTGTAAAATAATTATTTTTCTCGTTTGTATAGACAGTGGATATGTTGTGGAGTTTGGCTGGAGACTTAGTCACATGGGGCAGAGAAGGAGAAGTGAAGCTTATTGAAGGTCCTATTCAAATAAAGAAGTCTCTATGATGTTGATGTAGACGATGGTAATCAGAACAAGTATTTGTTGAAAATAGAGAGAACAATAATAGTAAAGAGGCTTACCTCCGACACTAGTGTGGACGGTGGTGGCCAGATTTATAGAGACTTTACCTTCGACACCAAATTAAATATTGGTGATGGCCGGATTTTAAGCTTTAAAGGACGCTGCAAGAGATGTGTGAATGTGTTTGCTGTGAAATGCCTTTTTTTTTTTTTTTTACTTTACCTCCAAGTATCTTGCTTCTTTGAGAAGCCTCATTTTGAGAAATAAAAAAAACAAAAAAATCAGAACTAATGACACGTGTGCTGTTGTGAAATTTGTTGTAAAATTTGAAGTGGGTGTATCATTTCCCTCAAATGGGTTAGACCATATGAGTGCCGCAATTGATATTTCAAGGAAAGCCACCAAAATTCCTTTCGATTTCCCAAAGTTGCACTTTGTTTTTGGATGACCTCACATAAGGGTCCACTTTTAACTTGGAGAAAGTGCCAAATGTCACTGGAGGATAAAGAGGCACTTAGCATCATTTAGATGAATTCACTTGATTAGACTCCAAGGAGCGCCACAACACTTCAGAAGGGAGAGATCCATAGGCAATCTGGCTTAGACTGTCACATAGCAGCTGGGACTTGTTTTGTTTTCCTTCAACCTACAATAGCAGGCGACAACAATTCACCTTTTGCTTTGATTCGACTTAGACGTCAAGGCAACCACACAAGAACACAAATGAGCATCACATTGAAGATCTCTTTGGGGGTCCAGTTGTTGCTGCCAGTTTCCTCCACTTGTCATCTTCGTTTCCATTCATCTCGTTTGCTCTTTTAATTCTTTATTTAATTTCAGTTTACATTTTACATTGAACTTCTTTGAGATTATTAATTTAGCAATATTTTATTTTGTTACTTTATTTTCAGCATTCTAAATTTGGTATTTTTAATTAAATTTTATGTTTTGATCATTAGTTGGTTAATGCTTTTAATTAGTTAGCTTTATGATTTAGTGTTTAATCAGTTTCAGATTTTATGTTTAATACGTTGTTAATTAAATTGGTTTAGCGAGTTTCTTTCTGATTAATTAATTTAGCAAGTCTAGTTTAATTATTAGTTTATTGTTTGCATATTAGTTTTTTTACTTCCCATTCTAACACTAAAAAAATTCAAAAACATGAATCTGGTCTATGATTAGTGCCTTTTTGTAAATATTTTTACCATTTTTCACAAGTTTAATTTAGACGACTTTTTATGAAGAGACAATTTTAAAACTCTATTTTTAATTATTACACGACATACTACTACACTTAGTTTTCTATTTCGGATGATTATGGAGTGACTGTGTGTGTGCTTTATCCTACAATAACTTGGAGTGAGATGGTGCCTATTGGTTAAACGACTTCTCCATAAAATCCCTTAAGTGGGAAGGTGATAGGCGCAATCTGTCGGGGTTGATACCCATCTTGGTGAAATCATTCCAGAAAATGATGTCTCATTGTTAATAGCACTCACTTGGTAGTATAGTTGGCTATCAGCAGCGTAACTATTAAGGCGTCGTCGTAGGGATACATCACCCCCTCCCAGTCTTTATCTCTTAACGAAATGGTTAGGGTAGTTCCATACTTGGGATACTTGTATGGCCTATCTATCATGTATACTTCGTTCTCTTTTTCCAATTGCTTGACAACTATCATCCCTGTTTCAGTCTTTCTTCAACCTCCATCAGTCTTGCTTCTACATCCGTCATGCTTGATTCTGGATCACGATTTACGTGTGACCGAGTAATGGTTGGCATGTGAGCATCATATTGAAGTCTGTAGAGATCCCGTACACGCCGCCACCACTATAAAAGATGTGTTCCACACAATTGACCTACAATGAATAAAGAGGCAACACTGGTTGCCCTAAAGATACTTTGATGCCTAAGTTAATATACTAATCTAAGTGTAAGTGTGTGAAAAATGAGATGATCCTATTTATTACCTCTTGTGGAGTTTTTACAGGAGGCAATGATATGATGGTAACCGTCGTTGGTTACCATTCTAGGATGCGTATCCTTTGTAATCCCTAGATAATAGTGAATGATAATTCCTGTTATTTAGGAGTTATCCTACTCGTTTTGTAGAAATTATCCTGCTCAAGATGACGATTGTAACTATTGATATTTATCTTGAATTTTCTTTGAGATTATCTTTATCCTTTTTGGCTCAGGTACCAAGCTCTTTGGGATTGATTCCCTGGTCATGAGCTGAGTTAATAGGGGTCCAAATATCCCTTCTTGGGATATGCAAGTGGTCCATTAACTAAAGAAAAATGATTTTTACTTTCTTTAAATGGATAAAGTTTGTGTAAATTTTTATAAAAAGGTTAATTTCATTTTAAAAATTATAAAAAATTATTATTTATTAGTGAAATCTTATTTTTTTTTATATTTTATAAAATACTTGTATGGAATTTATATATAATATTGCTCTTCACTAAAGATTTCGTTATCTTTAAAAAAAAAAAAAAATCTCGTTTGAAGTATAATAACACGAAATCTAGTCCGAATTATAATAACACTTCGCCTTTAACATATCCTATTTATAATTTCTTATAAAAAAAAAAACAAGAATAAAACATTTACACAGTATTAAATAACTTTATAACTTTGTAGGCTTTTTCCTAATTATATTAAAATGACTCATATCCTCGATTATAGCGTATAAACATATTTAAAGTCCCCAGTCAATTTCCAGTCTTAAAACTCCTCAAAATTTATATTTAATTCAAATACTAAATTGAAAAAAAAAAATCATCTTCATAAGAAATTCGTCAAAAATAAGAGGCATATAGCCTGGGCAAGATTCACATTTTTTTTTTTTTTGTAAACCTGGGCAAGATTCACATAATTTTAAATAATATTTATTATATTACATCTCAATATTTTTTTTTTAAATTTCACATCTAAATACTTTATAATAGGTCTCACCAATTTTAAAAATTCCTATAAAATTATCGTCTTAAAATGAGTTTATAAATTGTTATATTATCATCTTAAAAAAATGAGTTAATAAAATACTTAAATTTAAAATATTAAATATAAAAACAACTAATCAAAATATAAGTATACGTACGGATACACAATGTTACTTATATATAGTATTACTCAAAAATATTAAATACAAGCAATATTGAGCAATCACTCATATGTGCATTAATGTTGAGATAAAAAAATAAATTTAATAAAATATTTAAATTTAAAATATAAGAATAACTAATTAAAATATACAGATGCACATATAGATCAATATTACTTAGAGTAATGCTAGAGAGCATCCACACTCATCACACTTATTTTCATATGAACAGTACACGTGTACTGTTCATATGAAAATAAGTGTAATGAGCGTAGATTCTTTCAATCATTTTTGTATTATTTATACTTAAAACTATTCAAAAAATTAAAAAGATGACTGTTACGTGCAAGTCCCAACTTGTACAAACTCCACTCTCATAAATAGTAAAAATGCCGTTTAATATTTTTACTGTTTATATAAGTGAGGCCTAGACATAGATTTTTTCAATTAAAAAACAAAAGACCCGTCTTGACTCTTGACTTAGGGGATTGCAAACTTGCAATCACTCGTCAATTATCACTATCCACCGTCGACAAACTTTTTGACTCGGCGAGTCACCGTTGACGAACTCAGTTGAAGATTACGTGAAATTTCGCAGACAAGGCTACCAAGATATTGTTTCCTTACGAAATGATTAATAGTACTTAAATATTTTTCTTTTCGGACATTTGAGTGTAATAACAGATACCTTCTGTTTATAGCTTGATAATGATAGCAGAATTCAAGTTTATTTTTTTTAATATAAAAACGATACACAAAACCATCCTCACAATTCTTTACACAATACTATTTAAACGAGTGATTTTTTTATAAGATTACTTATAAAAGTAACATAATTTTTATATAAAAAAAAACCTTTTTATGAAAGTTTTAAAAAATAATATACGTGTGTCGTATAAAAATGTATTTCAATATATTTTCAAGACCACTAAAAGTAAAGAAAAGGGAAAAAAAGAAGTAAATTCTGAAAAGAGCAGAATTTAAAGTTAAAAAATCTAAAAATATTTATTATATTAAACAAAGTATATCTTTCTTTTTCTTTCGTTATTTTTAAAAATATAATTATGTAAAGATGTTTATCATTAATCAAATATATCAAAACCTCATCTTATAAATATTTTAGAACTATATTCACTAAAAAATATTTAACTGTAAGCCTTGTTTTTATCTACTTCTTGTTGATATAAAAAATCTATCGTCTCTAACGAGTAGAAGTTTGTTATCTCGTCCACTACAGGTTTGCTATTTTGGATGACTATGGAGGAATCTTTAGAATTGCTATATGGAAAGTTGTCTCTTATGGACAGAAACAAGAAATCATCTCGATGGATGAAGAGGCAGTTCAGGAAAACTTAGTGCATGGTGAGAGGGTTTGATAGTGCAATTGTATACTATCAAACACTACAACAAAGAGGCTTTCAAGCAAGTACTAAGGAAGTTTTGGTGTCCTGTCAAGGCTATGCAATTGCAAGACTTGGGATCTAAATTCCTCATTGTTGAGTTTGAGAATGGCAAAGATCTGGAGAGGATCCTACATGATGGACCTTGGTCCTTTGATAAGCAATTGGTTCTACTAAAGCATTTTGATGGGCTGCTCCAAACACATCAGATCAAGTTAACTGATTCCTTCTTTTGGGTACGTATTTATGATCTCCCTCTCATAGCTCATAGTGAGAAAATTGGGCATCGGATTGGTGAGTCATTGGGAGAGGTTCTGGAAGTTGACTTGACAGAGGGTGAATGCGAATGGGAGGAGTTCATGCGGGTTCGGGTTTGTCTTGATGTGTCTAAACCTCTCTTACAAGCATCTGTGCTTGGGCATGAATCGACCATATTGAGTGAGATTTTCCTATGAGCGGCTTTCGAAATTCTGCTTCATCTGTGGGCATATTGGCCATTTGTAGAGAGATTGTGTTCAAGCTGGTAAGACGGATGTGACGGAGGGTAACCTACCATATGGTCAATGGTTACGGGGTGGTGGTCGTGGTACTCCTATGGCAATCCAGCAAGGGAAGGCCAAAGCAGTGGTTCTCTACTGAATTCAAATGGTTCAGCGCCATCTACGGAAGCAGTTGTTATTGCTAATAAAGAGCCATTTTCTACGGAGGTGGTAGATAAGAACTTGCGCGTGGAATCTTCGCAACAGTTATAGGAAGGGGATAGTGCCGTTAAGTTGAATTTAATGGCGGCAGGGAGCACAACAAAGAAGTTGTTTGATACTAGGCGAGATACTCGTGATCATTTAGAAGGAGCATTGAAGACAATGGAAACAAAGGAGGGTTTTCTCATATGAGCCCGAACGTGTGTGAACCTCTCTAACTCAGAAGATCCTCAGTTGGGCTATCTACTACGGGCCCACTGCTTCATAACCTAGTTTCAAAGAAGGGGGAATCGGTCAGGGGCAGAGCTCGTGTTTTATGGATAAGGAAAGGGGAAAATGAACGAAAGGCAAGTCCTCAGGCTATCCAAACCCAAGTCTTACAGTCCAAACATTGTTCCACCATCAAACTCAAGGAGGTTTCGGCTAAGAAGGGAAGGATCATTTCTACGGAATATCAAATTTCTTGCCTCCATGAAGTTCCTATTGTTGAATCGGCAGTGACTGAGGTTTAGCCCTGCTGAAAGCCATGAAGATCATATGTTGGAATTCCCGTGGGCTTGGGAACCCACAAGGAATTCGAGCTTTCATTATCTTATCACGCGAGAATGACCTGATATGTTATTCTTGTAGGAGACGAAGATGTTGGCGCGAGGTATGGATTCTTGTTAATATAAGTTAGGGTTTTCCAATTGTTTTTCGGTTGATGATATTGGGCGCAGTGGGGGTTTGTGTTTGATGTGGAGCTCTAATTTGAATGTTGTTGATAAGTCCTTTTCAAGGAATCATATAGATGTTCATATCAACGTGAAGAATGTAACTGAATAGCAGTTCACGAGTTTGTATGGCCATCTTGAGGTCTTAAATTAGGGCTTTTCGTGGTGTTCTTACTGATTGTAGTATGAGACATGTGAGTTTTAATATTTTATGGGTCCTAAATTTATTTGGTGGAATAGGAGGGAGGGTGGTGCTAGTATCTCAGAACGTCTTGATAGATTTCTGGGGAATAATTTGTTGTGTCAATTGTTTTCTCAAGCTACAGTTATGCATGGTTGTGCTGCTCATTCTGACCACCTTCCAGTTTTATTTGAAACAATTTATTCTAGAGATCTCCTACATGAATAGAAACTCTTTGGGTTTTGAGGCTATGTGGGTTGGAGAACAAAAATGTGAGAAAATTATTGAACAAGTCTAGAGAAATAGAGCTAACAGTCATGGTATGGAAGGGATTCTGAAGGTGATTAAAGGTTGTGGGGAAGAGTTAACTATTTGGATCAAGGTCTCCTTTGGGCATGTACAGAAAAAATTAAATGAAGTAAAGACTCAGCTTGAAAAAATGCAACTGGCTGATTCTTATCACCCCAATCCTAATGGTCTCATCAATGCTAGAAAGGAAGTCCAGGAGGTAATGTGGCGTCAAATGCCTCGTGTGCAATGGCTAAAGGAGGGAGTACCAGAATACCCATTTTTTTGCTCTAAGGCATCCCACAGACAAAAAAGGAATTTTATTAAGGATTTGAAGGATGAGAATGGAACTTGGCTTGAGGGGGTGTAGTGAGATGGGTTGATAGTTGATTTTTTCTAGGATATTTTCAGCTCATCTATGCAGGGAGATCAGGAGGCTGTTCGAGTCTTGTGGACATAAACGTTACTCCAGAAATGAATGTTGATCTCACAAGACCCTTTGTAGCTGAGGAGGTAAAGCTTGCCTTGAATCAAATGCACCCAACGATTGCTCTTATATCGGATGGCATGTTAGTTTGTTTTTATCAATCCCATTGGAATATTGTAGGTGACTTGGTGACAAATGCGTGTTGGATTCCCTTAATTCAGGTAAATTGCCCTCCCAACTAAATCATACATTTATAAGCTTGATTCCTAAGAAGAAAATGTGTGAACTTGTGTCTGATTTCCATCTAGTCAGCTTATGTAATGTGTTTTATAAGCTTGTTTCAAAGGTTATTGTGAATAGGTTGAAGGCATTTTTACCTAATATCAATTCTGAGTCCCAATGTGCTTTTGTGGGGGCTAGATTGATTAGTGATAATGTCTTGGCTGCATATGAAGTTGTGAATTATTTGAGAAACAAAAGATATGGGAAACAAAGGTATATGTCCATTAAGTTGGATATGAGTAAGACATATGATCGAGTTGAATAGACCCTCTTAGAGAAAATCATGCTTAAGATGGGACTTGATGCCAGCTTTGTTAACCTTATTATGGAATGTATTAAAAATGTATCTTTTTCAGTTTTAATCGGTGTTAGTGCTCATGGACTCATTTTCCCTTCAAGATGTATTAGGCAAGGGAATCCACTCTTCTCTTACCTTTCCTTTTCTACACTAAAGGTCTTATAGCCTTACTGAGAGATGTTGAGGCAACGAGGAGGTTGAGAGGGGTGAAAGTTAGTAGAAGGGCTCTAATCGTAAGTCATCTCCTATTTGCCAATGATAGTATACTTTTTTGTCGTGCTAATGTTGAAGCAACTAGAGTTATTCAAGATTTGTTGGACAAATATGAACTAGCATCGGGGCAATAGGTGAACAAAAGGAAAACAACCATGGTATTTTCTAAAAATGCGGATGCCTTCAAACAACGTGAATTGTTGCAGCTATGGGGTGTAAGCTCATTCCAATAATATGACAAGTACTTTGGGCTCCCAAATTCTGTTGGAAGGTCTAAAACCTGTGCATTTGAGGATATTAAGAGAAGGGTCTATACACACTTCTAAAGTTGGAAAGAAAAGCTCTTTTCACAAGGAGGTCGTGAGATTCTTATTAAAGCAATAGCATTGTCTATTTCCACTTATTCCATGACTTGTTTTAAATTATCCTTAACTTTATGCCGTGAACTTGAAGGGATGATGGCAAGGTTTTGGTGTGGTCAACGTAACAATGAGAGGAAAATTCGTTGGATGAGTTGGAAGAATTTATGCATGTCTAAGTTTCGAGGGGGTATGGGGAATATCTCCATATGTTAAACATGGCTTTGTTGGCTAAATAAGGGTGGAGATTTTACAAAATGAGAATTCTTGTTGCAAAAGATTTTTAAAGCAAAGTATTACCCTCATTGCTCCTTCTTCCAAGCTTCTTTAGGCACTAATACCTCCTATGCTTGGAGAGGTATTTTTGAAGTAAGGACTTGGCTTATGCGAGGTTGTAGGTGGCAGGTAGGAAGTGGTGAAGCTGTGAGGATTGAATTTACCCTTGGCTCTTGGGTATTAGACTACTACACCAAGATTTTGATAGTAGAACTGAATAGATATTGATGAAGATGGAATAATAGATTATTTGATTGATGCTACTACCAAGGCTTGAAATGTGCAGTTGGTTAGAACTACAATCAATCCAAATACAACTGAGGAGATTTTAAAAGTCAGGCTGGCAGCAACTCAATGCACTGATAGATGGATTTGGGATAAAGAAACAAATGGTAAGTTTACAGTTAAAAGTGCATACAAGCTTATTTAGAGCTCAGTAAAAAATTCAACAGGGGGGAAACATCCTTGCATACACGTGATCAAGCACTTTGGAGAAGCATTTGGCATATGGGGGTTCCAAAAAAAATTAAAACCTTTGCTTGGAGGGCTTGTAGGAAAATATTGCCAATACTCATTAACCTAAGGAAGAAGAAGATTGCAGTGGAGGCCACGTGTTGTTTTTGTCAGAATTCTGAAGAAGATATAAGCCATGTTCTGCTAAGATGTGCTTCAATTCAACAATTATGGCAGCAATTTTTTCCTCTTTACCACTGTTTTAATGTTTCTTTTTTTATTGTGACAATGAGATTGATCATGCAAGAAGGTAGTTTTTGTTGACGTAACCCAGTTTTTATCCTTTGTTGCAGTTTGTGGTACATAAGGAACCAAATGCAGATGGAAAATATTTTCTACAATTTATAAAAGCTGCAGAACATGGGATGTCATTGTGCAAAGCTTTCAATAAAGTGAGTACTACAACAGCAAAGACTTGATTCAGGTTTGTAAATGGCAAGCTCTTGAAGATGGGTTTCTCAAAGTTAATGTGGATGAAGTTATTTTTGCAGATTTGAGGCAAGCTGGAGTTGGGGTTGTATTGCGGGACACTAGTGGAAATATAGTGACGGCAACAAGCAAGCATGAGGAAGTAGTAGATGAGGCAGCCATTATTTAAGCTATTGCTATTTTGAGAGGGCTCCGATTTTTCTTACCACTTGGTATTCCGAAATTAATTGTTGAAACTGATTGCCTGAACGTGGTTATTGAGTTGCAGTCCATGGATGAGTCTTTAGCAAATGTTGGCAATGCGATTAATGAGGCAAGAAGCATGCTGAGATGTTTCCCAGAGGTTAAAGTTCAACATGTCAATAGAATGGGAAATGGTGTTGCGCATTCTCTAGCTCGTAATGGTTGGAATATTAGTGATATTAATGTTTTGTGGGAGCATGTTTCCTTGTTTGTTCAAAATGTTTTATGGTTTGACAACAATTGATGCACTGTTGATATTTTATTGAATGTAATTTTGGTTATATAAAAATAAATAAAGTGTAACATCAACCATTTTAAAAAAGATAGATTGTTTGGGGATACAAATAGCACAAATTCATAATGGTGCGAGAAAACATTTGAAAAATAGAAATCTTCAGTTTTTCGAGGATACAAATAGCACAATTTCAAATATAATTATTCATTGTCTTAAATATGTGTCTAACTTCAATGTTATGAAAAACTCTCATCCATTATAAGCAGGGCAAAGTTCTTTCATGGCAGCCTCCACCATGAGGAAAGATGAATTTAAATTTTTATGGAGCTTTATTTCATTGTACAAATACTTTTGGTATTGGTGTTGTTATGTGTGTTAAGTAGGAAGGATATGGGTGCTTTTTGATGTGGATGATATTGAAGCTTTTACAGTACTGAGAGGATTATAGATGATATTCTACTCGGATATTTCAATTCTCATATTGGAAGGGGACTCGTTGAATGTAAGCATTTCAATTTATGCATAGAAATCTCTTATACAGAGAATCCAACCTCTTCTTACTCATTTTAAAGAGTTTGCACTTTTCAAAGACAGAATAATGAAGCTGCACATTTGCTAAGCGCACGAAATTGCAGATACAAGTTTACAACACTAGTGATATTCATGTCTCGGTGTTATTTTGAGGAGTTAGGCCCCATTTAGATTTAGAGTTGAGAAAAGATGAGTTTTGAAAATTGAATAAAATATTATTATTATTATTTTAAAATTTGAAAAAGTTAAATTAAAATTTAAAAAAATTGTTTTGGAATTTAAAAAACTATATTAAATTTATATTTTGTATAAAAATTTAAAAAAATATAATGATAAATTTAAGAAAAGATGAATTGAGATAAGATGAGTTAGCAATTCAAACTGGCCTTTAATAGTGTTCTTGGATGCTGACAAGTGACAAGTAATTTATAGGTTTTATGCATTGTATTTATTATTATTAGAGATAATCTGGAGTTCGGTCCGAAACTCCCCCCCTCCCCCCATTGTAGCCCCCACCGTCTCCGGCGGTGGTGGGTGACACCGTCCACCCCATCGGGATCGGAGGGAGACGGCGAGCCCCGACAACCTTCGGTGTGCTCTCGACAGCCTTAAACTTGAAAATGGGTCCGTACACCGCTGCAAGCGACAGCGAGGACTAGGTGAGGCCAAATTTTTCTTAAAAATTCATCTTCATTTTATTTTTTATGGTGTTTTTTATTATTTTATTTTTTATTGTGTTTTTTATTATTTTATTATTTTATTGTATTTTTTATTATATTTTCTAAATTTTATTTTTTATTATATTTTTTATTATATTTTTTAATATTTTTTATTATGTTTTTATACAAATTATAAGAATTTAAGAATGGATTAGAATACACTAGAATGTAATCTGATCATACTCCAGCATCATCCTTATTATTATTTTCGATAATCTGAATATGAGTGGTTGTATATTTGACCTTGAACAGCAAATAATAACATATATATTATTTTACTCCAACCCTTAGATAAGAATCGGCCGCTAATAATAACTTATGTTTCTATTGGCGTGGTCAGTCTAGCCGATAGCCACAAGTTGGTGGATTGTCCATAGGCCAACCGCTGCCCAATATCCGGCGACCAAACTCACCCCTTTCTTATGCAGGATGGGGGCCTACTTGCACGCTAAGAGCAGTTCTATTGATCTCATCAAAATTTATTATAAAAAATTAATAAAAATAAATAAATTTATATATATATGAAAATTTTTTTATCATATTTAATCAAAAAAAAAAAAGAAAGTGTGAATATTGAATAATAACATAAAAGTGTTTTTTGTTAACTTTTAAATAATAAATCATCAAATTTTTCTTCACTTTTAATCAAATATGACAAATTTTTTTGATATATATATATAAATTTATACTTTTTGTCAATTTTTTATGATAAATTTTTTGATTAGACTAATGTAGATGCTCTAACATCACTAAGATTTCGTTCATTTTTATGTACTTTTTTAGTAGCCATCAACCGCTCATGTATCTATTGGCATAGACGGTCTAGGATTCTAGTCAATAGCCACGAGTTGGTGGATGGCCCATAAGCCAACCGCTGCCCAATATCCGAACGAGGTTGGGTTTGGCGACCAAACTCACCCTTCCCCAAGCGGGATGGGGGCCTACTTGCACGCTAGCACCACCAAAGTTTGGTTCATTTTTATAAAAAAAATTAGGCCCATTTGGATTTAGAGATGAGATGAGTTGAGATGAGTTTATTTTATTTTTTAATATTATTATTATTTTGAGATTTGAAAAAGGTATATTAGAATTTGAAAAATATATATTGAGATTTGAAAAATGTGTATAGGAATTTGTGTTTTGTATAAAAAATTATAAAAGTGTAATGATGAAATGAAGATGAGTTGAGATGAGTTTTAAATACAAATGGGCCTTTAGTCTCCATCGATCGCTCAAATCTCTGTTGGTGTAGTCGATCTAGGACTCAACCGATACCCACGAGTTGGTGGATGGCCCATGCAGGGCCAACCGCTGCCCAATATGCAATTGAGGCTCGGTCCGACGACCAAAGTCATCTCTTTCCCATGTGGGGTGGGGGCCTTCTTGCACACTAGCACTATTAAGGTTCCATTCATTTTTATATAATTTTTTATTTCAATTAGTTTAATTATTATAATTATTTTAAATTTTATATAAAGTAAAATAAAAAATTTATTTCTTAATCTAAAATTAAAATCATATTAATATATATATGTTATAAAACTAAAAAAGAAAAACTACTATTGCAAGAGAGAAATATAAAAGGAACTCTTAAAAACTCTCAAGAATTGAAACTTTCTTCGTTCTATATATTTTTTTATAAATTTCATAACAACTGAAACACATATATTTATAGGCCTTGAATTACTATGCAAGTCACTATGCAAGATTTAAAATAATAGTGATGGAGTCATTCACATAATTTTGGTGGTGAGACAGGGGGCGGCAGCCGTCCCTCCAATATCATTCATTACACTCTCATTTGAATGGCCACCCAAAAAGAATCTGTCTCGTTAGAACCTTGCCAAGGAAAAATCCAGTGGGAAGAAAAACCAATGGCGAAGGAAAAAGAGTACAGTCTTTTTATGTATCCACAAGTGTTTTAAAATTACCTCATTAAAATCTTGCAGAGGAAAACCCAGTGGGACAAAACCTCAGCGAAGGAAAAAGAGTACAATCAGCACAAGTTTTCAGGACATTTACTCCCATTGAAAAGTGTATGACAATAGATCTTTGAGTTTTCGTATTCCAATGTTATGTACAATCTTCTTGAATGTCACAGTTGGTAATGCATTTATGAATAAATTTTTGATATATCCTCATCTGATTTTAGTGATACAAGCAGTATTATCTTCATATAGAATTGTTGAGCTATTATTGATCATGAATAACCACACGTTTCTTGGATATGTTAAGTTATTGATCTCAACCAAATACACTCTTTACTTGCTTCATGAATTGCAATAATCTCTGAGTGATTTGAATATTTGATAGATACATGCACTTCTATATTCCCATCTGATATTATCCTCTTTGGCACTTCAGGGATTTATGGGTTTAAAATGTATCGGACAAGGTAGAGGGAACCCCACATATAAGGCGCTTGACAGACTTAGTAGAAATCTGAGACCTGCAGTAATACTTAAACTCTCCCTGAGAATATGTGTCAGTTTTTCAAGTAATAAATAAACATGATTTCAGCATATATAACAGGTTAAGAATTCAAACATGATTTTCATCTAAATAATGCATTAGAGAGAACATGATAATATTTTCATCTAAAATTTTCTCCCCCTCATTCGGCGTTATTAGGAAGAATTTGTTTATATACAGCAGAAATAGCATTGGAAACCATCCATGTATGATAAAAGTTGTAAAAACTTGAGGTCTAATATTATTGATTCGGCAGAAAATCAAATCTGCTTGACATTGTTGGCAAACGAGATCTTGAAGAGATTTGAAAGTTTCGGGTTGCTATTTAAATATAACCAGTTTTATCATTGGTTTACTCCAGTAAAAAGATCTCACATTTTTTTAAAAATTCAGTTGTTGTTCATTCAGAACAATATTATGTCTGATAGAAATTCTAATGTCCTAGATTTAAACCATGAACTTTTTATATCTCAACCACTCATATTTTTTCCTGAAGCTGTAAACACCATGATAACAGTAGAGATATATCTTTCTAGTAAATCTGATCTTGAAATTGTTGCAGCATCAAGAACCATCAGTGTTCAATATGCTGTCTCTCTTACAACCATGTCTCAGAAGCTACTGACGAGAACGAGTGAGGTTGATTATCTTAAAAATCAAATATTTGAGTTGCATCAAACGCTTGCAACTAAAGATAAAAAAAATAAAAATTTAAGACAAGAAAAAAATGAGCTGAAGAAATTTGTAGACTGGTATTCTCGTGACCTGAAAACACGAGTAGAAGAGCTGGAACGAGAGAGAGTTTAAATATGAAGTCAACAACAGCAGCTAACGACAGAGGTTCAGCGTTTACAAAAAAATAAGGATAACTGTAATTAATCTTGCTGGCTTTTGAAATTATGCATCCAGCATATCTTGTAAAGTGAGATTTAAAAAGATGATGGTTTGTCTTAATCTTATTTCTATTTCTATAAAAACTGTCTTTAGTTTCATATAGTTCGTATCAAATCTTTTTCTCATATCTATAATTTATCTATATTTGCATTCTTATTCTACAAATTCCCAATGACTCATCAATTTCCTTTCAATATTTCTTACGATCAACATATGAGGTATTCTTCACCTCAATTACAAGTTGTTCCTACATCTTCCGCATGTGTCATGTTGCAGTAAGCGAATGATCTGGCTAATAAGTCAGATCGTGAAGCCGTTTATGAGATGGTGACTCTCGGCACCCGATACTCCTCCTCTATTGTCGGATTTTCCAAACGATTACAATCCAAAAATCGTGAGATTGAGGAGCTTAACGAGAAGGTTTCCGTACTTCAATGACTCGTTCAAGAATCTGACAGAAAAATTGCAAACTTAAAGCAAGAGAATGAAAATTTAAAATCCTTACTTGCCTCTTCATTTCGACTGTCTAATCTTTTAGATAAGGATGACATGTTGCTTTATGTAGAGCAAATGCATTTGAAAGATGATGGTAGAAGTCTCAAATTCTTGTAACTCATCTATCAATTGAATAATAAGATCTTTCTTTTTCAAATGCATTCCTTGAATTTATAGCAGTCCTTGTGATCTCTTCAGGAGTTCTAATAAGGTAAATCATCAACGTAAACTACAATAATGACAAATCCGGGTTCTGATAAAACACATAGGCATATAGGATTATTCTCAGATCCTTTTTTCAATAGATACTCGTTGATTTAATTTTACCACATGCGTCCGGATTGCTTTAACTCATATAAAAATCTTTGAACCTTTATAAAGAACATACTCCTAAATGTACTTGGATTAGATGTTTCAAGTATCGTATATCTTTATATATGTAATGATCTAATGATCTTTATAAATATGCAGTGATCACATCCATCAACCGCATATCTAATCCTTTTGTAATAATCAAGCCGATTAAAAATTTGAATCTGATTGCATTCATAGCAAAGAAATATGTTTGCTCATAACTAATCTTGGGTTTCTGCAGGAAATCTTGTGCGACAAATTGTACCGCACAATTTCATTTCTCATTACGCTTTCGTATAAATACTCACTTATATCTTATAGGCATTACACCATTTGCTATTTGGACAAGAGGTCCAAATACCTCTCGCTTTGCTAGCGATTTTAATTTAGCTTCAATAACTGCTTTTCATTTTGGCCAATCATTTCTATGTCGACATTCTTCGATAATTTTTGACTCACTTATTTCATTATTTCTGGTAATGTCAAGTGTTATCATATATGTTATCGACAACAGTTTTATTTCTATCCATAAATTTTTCAGTACTCATAAAATGTATTGAGATCTCATTGTTTCTCTCCATGGGAAAACATTTCTTGAAACACCTCTACAGGAGGTTCCTCTTCAGGAGATTTATACTCTTCAAGAGTTTTCTCTTCAGGAGTTATATTCTTCAGAAGTTATAATTTTCAGGAGTTACCTATTCAAGAGGTTTCCTCTTCAGGAGGATTATATTTTATACAGAAAGTATGGTCTCTTCAGGAGCATCGATTTTTTTTTCTTTTTTGCACCAATAGGTCTTTAACGCTTCAGGCGTATCTTAGACTCATATATTGCTGTTTTAACAACTTGTCCTTTAGGGACTTCAATTCTTGCTTAAGCATTAACAGTAGTAATATATGATTTTATAACACATTTAGTGTTAGTAATTACATCATGTAACTGATTTGCAACACTTTGCAAATAGGTAATCCTCTGAACTTCTAATTCACATTTATTTATAAGAGAATAAAATTTGGACAGGGTTTTATTATCTCAAGTAATTTCTTGTCGTGCTTCAGGCACCGACTTTTTATTATTTCAAAACATGATAAAGTTTTACTATAATGTATAAAATCTTAGTATAAGTAAATCAAGTTCTTGGCCGTACAACAGGTACGTGACCACTGTTCATTCATACCACATCTATGATAAACATCTTCATATTTCTATGAAAAATTATTCTGAGGGCCTTTACCCTTCTCTGAGTTGGATCACTTCTAGTGATACGATATATTTTTATCATTTTTAGTGTTGTCGTTTTTGGGACCAACACTTCTATAGTTTTTCTACTACGTTTACGCCCTTGATTCATTTAAAAGGATGCATCGTTCACTTCTGGGAATGGTGTAATTTCAATATTATTAATAGGCCGTAACTGGTGATTTATTAACAAAAACTCATTATTTAACTCAATCAATAGAAGACAAAATAAAAGTTCAGAATATTTGTTGAACTTTCACTCTCGATATTGCTACTGCAGGAGCACATTCGAGGTATGAATAATATATGTTTTCTTTTAAATATCATCATCAGTTACTTTTTCACTGCATAATTTTAATATTGAGGTGATTTTAAAAAGTGCAGAATATTCAATACCACTCTTAAAATCTTGCAACTTTAGGTGCAATAAGTCGTGATGATCTTTTGAGAGAATTACATCTCCTGGTGCTCATATCTCTCTCTTAATTCATTTCACACAGTACGATGATTTTTTACTATGAGATACACAACACGGTCCTTCAGGGACACATGATTTTCTTCTATGATTGTATTTCTCAATTTCATCATATCCAAATAGATCTCATCAAGAATCCTGGATAAATAATTTTTTCTAAAAATGTCAATAGTAATAAATCTCAATATTTGACATTATATATATAAATCACAAAAATAAATCTGTGGATTTAAGAAATATATTCACATAATCATGAAAATAAAAATAGACTTTTATCAAGTAATATTTAGCAATATTACCTTTAATATTTATCTCGAGGACTGCAAATAATATATTGAAAAACTTACAGAGAAATAAGACTACTAGTTTCAGAATTAGTAGAACCGTCGTGCTGATAACGTGTTATAAAACTAAAAATGAAACTACTACTATTGCAAGAGAGAAATATAAAAAAAACTTTTAAGAACTCTCAAGAACTGAAATTTTTTTCGTTCTATATATTTTTTTATGAATTTCATAATAACTAAAACCCATATTTATAGGCCTTAAAATTATTATATAAGTTATTATACAAGTTACTATACAAGATTTAAAATAATAATGATAGAATCATTCACATAATTTTGATAATGAGATAAGAGACCGCAGGCGTCCCTCTAATTTTATTCATTACAATATATATATATATATATTTTAGTAATAATTTATTTTATTTTTAACCTCAATATCTGTCTATCTTATTTCTTCTCCTCGTCTCCTTTTTGGAAACAAACTCCTACGTAGTACGTACCCTGATTCGGGATAACGAAATTACGTACGCATCACATTCTTCGCTTTGGACTATCCTTCTCTGCGAAATTTCTTTGGGTCTTCGACTCATTTCGTCAACAATGAACTCAACAAGTCAAAAGCGAGTCGGTGGGTGATGGGTGATGGGTGATGGGTGATGGGTGATTCTTCTCAAGTCAATATAGCTATTATCTTCTATTTTGTATCTTTCCTTTCCACGTGAATAACTTTCCCTTTTTACCTACTTGCGTTGATTGGTTGTTTCAGAAACCTAATTCAAGTCGGTCTTGGCTATAAATCCCATGACAAACTGAGCATTACACCCATTTTCTTTCGGTTCTCTCGTGCTCTTGAGCACGGACAGCGACTCCGTACTCGGGCGGCCAGCTTTGAAGATATCGCCGCTGGGCGCTTTATCTACCCGGCCTACCGTTAATTTGCTGGATTTGTCTTATTTTCCTGATCCAATCTAAGTCAACCGTAACCAGCTCCTCCTTTTCCATGGCTGATCAAACCTTTCCATCATCTTCCAATTCTCATTCGGATCATTGGGATCGCGATGTTTTTCTGAGCTTCAGAGGTGAAGACACCCGCAAGAACTTCACCGATCATCTCTACTCTGCGTTGGTGCGTGCAGGAATTCACACTTTCCGAGATGACGATGAACTCCCACGAGGGGAGAACATCTCTACTGAACTGCTGAACGCCATTCGTGGATCAAGGATTTCTATTGTAGTTTTTTCTAAAGGTTATGCTTCTTCTAAGTGGTGCCTTGATGAGCTTGTGGAGATCCTGAACTGTACGAAAGCCAGGGGTCAAACTCTTCTTCCCATATTTTATCATGTGAATCCCTCAGATATACGAAAACAGACGGGAACTTTTGCCAAAGCATTTGCTAAGCACGAAAAGCGCTTTCAAGCGGATATGGAGAGGGTGCAGAGGTGGAGAAAGGCTCTTACCGAAGCTACAGACTGTGCCGGTTGGGATCTCGACGCTATTGCAAATGGGTAAAATACTATCATTTCTCAAATGATATAAACTTATTTGATTGTTGTGATATACTAGTCTCGGATGACTAAAGATGATAACATCCTTTTGGTGCTGATGACTCTTCTATTCTTCTTCTTTTTCATTTCTTGGGCTTATTTTACTGCTTAACTTTTTGGTTTTGACAAAATGATTAGGTACGAATCAAACTTCATTGACCAAATTGTTGAAGAAGTTTTCTGTAAAGTAAACCCTGATGGCTTATGTGTTGCTGAAAAACCAGTGGGATTAGATTCTCGTGTTGAAGAGGTGAAAGCTTTATTAAGTCTTGGAACAAGTGACATTCACATTGTAGGCATCTATGGGATGGGTGGAATAGGTAAAACAACCCTCGCAAAAGCTGTCTATAACCAAATATGTTATGGATTTGAAGGAAGCAGTTGTCTTTTGAATATTAAAGAAAATTCAGAGCAGTCCAATGGTTTACTTCATTTGCTAGAACAACTGATTTTTGATATTTTGAAAAGGAGGAATTTGAAGGTTAACAGTGTTGATAGAGCAATCAAATTGATTGAGGAAATTTTGTTTGGCAAAAGAGTTATTCTTGTTCTTGATGATGTGGATGACTTGAAGCAAATACATGCATTAGCCATACACTTCAAACGGCTTGGTCCAGGAAGTAGAGTCATTGTAACAACAAGAGATGAACACCTGCTGACTCAACTCGAAGTAAATGCCAAATATAAGGTTAAAGAATTAAATCAGTTCGAGTCTCTTTGCCTTTTGAGTTGGCATGCCTTTGGGATGGCCCATCCAAGAGAAGCTTACCAAGACCTTTCAAGAAGTGCAGTGGAGTATGCTGGAGGACTTCCATTAGCTCTTGAGGTTTTGGGTTCTTTTCTAAAAGGAAGAAGTATTATTGAATGGAAAAACGAATTGAAAATATTGCGAAGAAATCCTCACAACAAAGTTCAGAAAATACTCCGGAGAAGTTTTGATTCACTAGATTATAGTAGAAAGGTCATATTTCTTGATGTCGCATGTTTTTTTATTGATATGGACAAAGAATATGTTATCAAAATACTTGATGGTTGTGGCTTCTTTCCAGTCAGCGGTTTCAGTATTCTCATCCAAAGGTCCCTCCTGATCATTGATGAGAAAAATAAGTTGAAGATGCATGATCTGATTCGAGATATGGGAAGAGAGATTATTTTTGAGAAGTCACCCAATAATCCTGGGAAACGTAGTAGGTTGTGGTTTCATGAGGATGTCTTAAATGTATTGCATAAACAAACGGTAAGGACTAAGAACTATATGCACTTAGTATATTTGAACACTTGCACATGCGAACCCACAAAATACGCATGATATATAGGCTTGCTTGTGGATTTTTCGTTTTACCAAATGTGCATTGTATGATGTAATCATAATCTTGTCTAAATCCAGTAAACACCCAATATATCCCAAAAAAAGGTGTTCTAGCTCTGCATAAGATGAGTATGTGCATTGCTAATCCGACAATCTATCTTGCCAGGGATTGGAAGAAGTTGAAGGTCTCAGCCTAAATTTGCCCATACTTGAAGATGTACAAACTAAAGCATTCGCAGGCATGAAGAATTTGAGGTTGCTCCAGATTAATAGTGTAAACCTCAAGGGATGCTTCACACACTTTTCCAAAGAGCTAAAATGGCTTTATTGGCATAATTGTCCCCTAAAATGTCTACCACAAAATTTTCATCTCGACGACCTTGTCGTCCTTGACATGCAGCATAGTAATTTCAAACAAGTCTGGAAGGGAAAAAAGGTACAATATCTTTTAATTCATTATTTATATTAAATGTATCTTTTTAATCCTTTTGTTTTTGCAGGTACTTGATAAGTTAAAAGTTCTTAATCTTAGTCATTCCAAAGGTCTTACTAAATTACCAGACTTCTTACATGTCCCACATCTGGAGATTCTGATACTTGAAGGTTGTACAAGCTTGGTAGAGGTTCATGAGTCTATTGGACTTTTAAAAAGAGTTGTCTTGTTGAATTTGAAAGGATGCGAGAACCTTAAGAATCTTCCAAAAAGCATTTATAGTTTAAGGTCTCTTGAAAGTCTTGATTTATCTGGCTGCTTAAAACTTGACAAGTTATCAGAAGAATTGGGAAACATGATATCTTTGACAGAGCTGCATGTGGAGGAAACTGGTATTAAGCAATTACCATCTTCCTTTGGCCTTTTGAAGAATCTGAAAATTGTCAATTTATCTGGAAGTACAGGACACTCATCAAAATCTAGGTCGTCACATTTCTTGCGGTGGATGTCACCAAAAAGAGCGAACCCCATAAGTTTGTTGCCTCCTTCTGTTTCTGGGCTGCGTTCTTTGACAGTGCTAGAACTCCGTGATTGCAACTTGTCCGAAGATGGGATTCCCAATGATCTAGGGGATTTATTTTCACTCAAGAGTTTAAATCTTTCAAAAAACAACTTTCGGAACCTACCTCAGTGCATCGGTCGCCTTCCTAAATTACAGTATTTGTTTTTGGCCGAGTGTACGAGTCTTCAATCTGTTTCAGAACTCCCCGCAAGTTTACGAGACTTTTGTGCAACTGGCTGCACATCAATGGAAAGACTAACACATGTCTCAAACCTAAAAGAACTAAGAAATTTACGTCTTGCTAAGTGTCACAAACTGGTTGAGATTAATGTCTTGGAGAGCTCGAAATATATGCTATACATTCAAATGCAAGGATGCAACAATTTAGCTCGTGATTACAGGATGAGCATTCTCCAGGTTCTCTCTCTCTCTCTCTCTCTCTCTCTCTCTCTCTCTCTCTTTTCTAGATTGTTAACATTTTTTTTTTTTGGAACAGTCATTGACCATGAATGCTTCTTATCTGGGTGACCTTATCGTTGTCCTCCCTGGTAGTGAAGTTCCAAATTGGTTTAGCCATCGGACAACCGGATCTTCAGTATCTTTTCATGTACCTTCGCTTATAGAGGGTGAATTCTGCGTTTTAATTGTTTGTGCTGTTCTTGCATTCGATGAAGCAACCGACCGGTTTGTGAATAAACCTTTCGTGAGAATAATTAACAAAAGTCGAGGCGAGATATACGATTATTGCCCATCAATTTGTGTTCCTGCCATAACCTTGGAAGATTATTTGTTGGTATTCAAGATACCGGTCCCAAGAAATCAAGCAAAGTTGGAAAGTGGTGACGAAATCGAGGTGTCCGTTGCTTGGAGAAAGATGGATATCGAACTTTGTAAGCCCGTTGAAGTGAAAAGGTGTGGAATTCATCTGTGCTAGTTTATGATGCAGGTGTAATCATACGCGAATTTGGAAGCCGATTCCAATGTGTCGATGCTGATACAGCTATAGATGATGATGCTCTTGAGCTTTCTATGTCTAATTTGATCGGCAGATGTTTGATGGACTGACAAAAGCTGAAATTTATCATCAAACTGTAGCACGATCCTCCCAAAACATTAGGTTTTGGGGCGGTACTGATGCTCAGATTAGGAGTCTTCCATCTTCTAAAGTCCATATTCATAACAAAATGAAAAATGCTATTTCATCCGAATCGGGTAAAATAACATTTCTTCCGAATGAATTTTTTTTTTTTTTTTTAATAAATGATTGAAAAATATAGTTTTTAATAATAATATGATTTTTTTTTAAAATTATTTAAAACTATTAAAAAATTAATTGAAAATAAATCAAAAATAATAAAAAAAAATTTGCCCTTACAAATTCAGGCTACATCTCCTCGGGGAATATAGCTCCTTTCACTAGAATTTATTTTCCAAAGTCCTAATCCATACTATATTTAGGATGGTAAATAAGCCGAGTTCATACAAGGTAAACTCGCTCGAACTCGGCTCGTTTATAGTCGAGCCTAGGAGGACGTTCAAGCTCAACTCGTTTGGAGGAAATGCAAACTCGAGCTCAATTCTATTACGAGTCGAGCTGCTCGACTCAAACTTGAGACAATGAAAATCGAGGGTATAGAACTAGAAAATTTGAGATCAAGGGTGTTAGGATCTCACTTATAAATTTATCACTAAAATGGATGCAATCATGCAAATAATAGATGCAAATAAGCCATGCCTGAAATCAAATAGATATTCTAATTGAGAGAGAGAGAAACGGAAACACCCAAGAAGATTAGAAAACTCACCATGACGAAGGCGACAACTCTGGTAACAGGATAGCCACTAGAACATCACTCCTATCAGAGAGCTCGCCGATGATGATGGCGATGATGCGAGGTGTTCGTATCTTTGAGTCTCTCCATTCATTCCAAACCAAGTTCGAAGTCATTCTTTTGAACAGAACATTCCTTCCTTCTATTTTCAATTCTAGCCTAGACGTCGATGTGGGGACTAGGAAAGGGTGGAACTGTGGAAGGCAATTGAAATTTTGGGAAGGAGAAGACTGAAGGAAGAAGAAAACTGAAGGAGGTTGGCCGATATTAGGTTTTCAACTTAGGTTTCCAACTTAGGTTTCGAACTTATATGATTTGAATAAATGGCTGAGATTAATTAGCTATCAATCCAATGGCTTCTGCTCCAATTTATAAATCAACGAATAAGATTAAATTACACAAATCAAACGGCTATAAAATGAAGGCTGTGGTATGAATAATAAACGGCCATGATTAATCTAAAAATGATTCAACGGCTACAAATTGAAGATGCTACTTTATGAATCAAAGGATGAGATTAATTAAAAGAGGATCCAACGGTTACAAATTAATATATTACTCTTAATTTATACTATGTTACTATATATATTATATATTATATTTCTATTTATATTATACACTAATACTATTAATACTAAATATTTATAAATTTAGAAATTTATAATACTATATATATTTAAATTATGTATATTTTCAATGCTATTAAATTATATCTATAGTATACTAAAGTTAAGAGTCTTAAGACTATAGTCTATATTACTTAATGCTTAATAAGTTAGTACTAATAAGCTATTAATTTATAAGACTGTATTAATCTATAATATTTTTAATACACCAACATATGTAATATAGATTACCTTATTAATAGTCTAATAATTATAAATTATACATATATGGTATGTTTTCGAGATTTTTAATATAAGTTAAGAATATTAAGACTAGTGCTTTTACTAATAGTAATATTTATACTAATATTTTATAAACTTATAACTATAACTTATAATACTAATACATACAAAGTACTATTTTTTATTTCATTTTTTAATACTAATGTACCACTAAGTTTATTGTTATAGTAGTATACTAATATATATGAGTTTATTTATTAATAATGGTAGATATTAACACTACACATCTATGATGTATATTACTAATTTACTATAATTTATATAATCTCACAAATAAAATAATACTAGAGTTTAGTTATTATTGATTAACTATATATAAATTAGTAAGATTAATAACTAGTGATAAATTATAACAATTAATACTTTATAGTATGATAAATTAGTATAGTGGTGGTAAATAGTATATTAACTTTTAAATAGTATCAAGCTATATTAGTCTATATATTTATTAATACACCACCACATGTCAATTGTTATATGTATATAATATAGATTATAATTTATAATTCTAATACTTATAAGTTATAGGATACATTTTTTAGATTTTTAATATAAGTTATGATACTAATAAGTAATATTAATACTTTTACTAATATTAATATTTATACTAATAAGTTATAACCTTATAACTTATAATATTAATACATAAAATATATTTTAAATATATATTTTTAATTTTAATATTAATATACTACTAAGTTTAGTATTGTAGTAGTAAACAATATAGTGTTATACTTAGTAAGTTAGTATACATACTAAGTCCTATTTTTATTATTATTTTTAATACTAATGTACTACTAAGTTTAGTATTATAGTAGTATACTATAATGAGTTTATTTATTAATAATAGTTACGAGTAACATAATACTAGAATTTAGTTATTATTGATTAATTATACATAAAGTAATAAGATTAATAATTAATAATAAATTATTAATAGTCTATAGTATTATAATATTATAATTATATTATACATTTATATTTTATAGTCTATAGTATTAGTATATAACTCTTTAAATTATAATACTATTAGTAGATCGCCATCTCTTTTTCATATATTAGTATATTTATATATGTTAATGTTATGTTAATAAAGTACAGACCTGTAGTATACACCACTATATATTAGTAACTAGTAATAGCCTAATAGACTAATGGTATTAGACTTATATTAATGTTACATTGTTATATAGTGCAATTTGTAAATATATAATATTAT
This sequence comes from Platycarya longipes, assembly GCA_036559045.1. NCBI lineage: Eukaryota > Viridiplantae > Streptophyta > Magnoliopsida > Fagales > Juglandaceae > Platycarya > Platycarya longipes. The sequence goes on from CM071801.1 coordinate 25,963,755, forward strand.
ATATTTATTGAGATTTGTTTCCATGTATTCATCAATCATCACAAAGTATAAAACTCTATACTTCTATTACACTAAAAGATAATATTATAATTTATTAATTTATATATTCTATGTTATAAATTATGTCTATTTAAATAATTATATCTATATATTGACTTATAAATTTGGATTATATATTATATTATATGTATAAAAATATATATGAGTTGAGTTCAATCGTTTATATGAGTTAATCGAGTTTTAAATGAGTTTGTTTACGAACATTAATCGAGTCGAGTCGAATGAGCTATATATGAGTTTGTTCGCAAACATTAAACCAGTCGGTTGAGTTTTATATGAGTTGTATCGTTTAATTGTCGAGCCTAATTTTGTGTTCACGATCGGCTCATTTAATATATGATTTGAGTTGATCTCAAATTTTATCGAGTCGAATTCGAGTTATCTATTGAATAGTCTGTTTATTTTACAACCCTAATTATATTTGGCTAACGAAATTTGTGGGTTTTTTTTTTTGGCAATATATGTGAACGTTTTGAAGATTAAGATCCAGTTTTTCCATTACAATATTCATGGCCTGCACTTGGTTTGCTGCTCCTCGATGAATATTCCATCTGAACTTTATCTCCTTAACTACTAAGCAATTTTAACTGATCCTTTTTATTATTAAAAATATAACGTTATTCCTAAAAGTTCTTAAATGCTAAATAGTCCTATTAAATTAAGAAAAAATTAAAAATTAAAAAAACCTATATACTAATTAGGAATTAGTGGGAGTGTAACATGTTCAATTTGATTTGGTTTTGAATAAATTCTATGACCGAATCGATATACACCGATTTTACATTTTCAACAACTAATATCGCATCAATTATTCTCATAAATTAGTACTTCTAATTTTATCAGTTTTGGTCCAGTTCAGTCCCCTATTTCAATTTTAATATATATTAAATATCTAGTCTCTTACAATTGATATATATATATATATATTAATATATATAAATATTAGTAATACATTAATGTTATATATAGACCTAAAGTGAACACTATTAAGATTAGTATAAAATTAATATAATATAAATATTTTATATTTAAAATATTATATGATCGAATAAAACTTGATATTTTTCATTAAATATTATGTTATAAATTATAATATAACATTATTTCAAATATAATAATTTAGTACAACTAAGAGTACTATAGAGATTTATATGGTAATTTATATATTGATTTAAACTGGATTACTAATAGTAATATAGTATTAGTAATTTAGTATTAGGCCATAAAATATTATTAATATATATTTTATATTTAAAATATATGATCAAATAAATATTCATATTTAAGGTTAAAATTTTATTATATAGATTATAATATAACATTGTTTTATATATAATTATAATATATATATATAATATAAATGTTATGTATAATATAAAAAATATTATATATAATATAAAAAATTAATTAAGAATATAAAAACATGCAAATCGGTTCGGTCGAGGCCAGTCCAAATCGTCCAATCCTGAAAAATATAAAACCGACATCAAATCAATTATGATTATGATTGATTTTTAAAATAAAGGTATGGATGTAGCCATTCCGGTTTGGTCGGAATTTAGACAAAATTTAGGTTTGAATCGGAATGTATCAATTTTATATTTTCAAAAATTAATTCCGAGTTACCATCCTAAATCGGTCCTTCTAATATATATTATAATAAGTTATAAATATAATTATATAATATTAATTTATGTTTTAATAAAAAATTACCTCATTTCATTTATAGTATTGTGCCATTACACTACTTCCGATATTTTACCATGTGAGGCCCTCGGCTATCCGGAAGCGGGAACTTTTGCTGAAGCATTCATTAGGCATGAACAGCAGTTTTATGAGGAAATGTAGAGGGTACAGAGTTGGAGAGCAGCCCTTACTGAAGCTGCAGACTGTTCTGGCTGGGATCTCGAGATTGTTGCAAATGGCTATGATGCTATGGACTCTTTTTCCATTTTCATGTATTTTTTTAACATTTTCTTTTATTTCAACATTTATATGGGATTTTATAGAACAACTGACATCTGATTATTTTTAAAAATAAGATGAGATCAAAATAAAAAAATAAAATAAAATATTATTATAAGATATTTTTTTAATATTAATTTTGTATAAAAATTTAAAAAGATTGAATTTTTTATTATATTTTATATAAAAATTTAAAAAAAATATAATGATAAGTTTAAGATGTATTTTAAATTTTTGATCTTACCAAAAACAAACAAAATCTAAAGTTGAAAGAATCAATTGAAGTTTATTGACTTTATTTTAGTATGTTAGAATCCCAAATTAATATAAAGTCTTCCCAATCAAAAGAATTTTAAATTAATTTGGCATGCTTTCATGAAATGACCGTTATTGGAACAACTCCTTAATTATCAGTTCTATTTGAAATTATATCTACTAATGCAAATTTATCCTAAAATGTAGAAACAGATGCAGGATACAGAGGAATACTGGAGCAGAAAATGGATGATAGAAAATAACATATTACTTGCTTTCATTCTGACACCTGCAATCAAATGCAACAAAATTATAGTATTATTTAAAAAGAAATATAAGAAAGAAATATTATCTATTGTATTATGTATTTCCAAGTTTCAAGATGATCTTTTAAAGCAAGGATTTTTAATTCGTATTGATTGCAAGAGTGCAAAAGATGTTTTATTAAAGGATGTTAAACCTTACTTCTAAAGAGAGATTTTCGCAAGATGGCAAACAATTTTTATGTTTTTCTTTTATTATTTTGATATTCAGGGGCGGACCTACAGCCTTTCAAAAATTTAATTTATTATATAAATATATATAATCCTTTTTATATATAATTAAAATCACTCCCTCAAATTATAAAAAATAAAAAATAAAACTACCTTCCCAATACTCAAAGAATTATAATTTGTTAATTTATATTGAGAAAAAAATTGTCAAGAATATTCCACTTCAGAGATGATAATAGATGAATTGTATTCTATGAAAGATCATCATTGAGCTTAATTTGAAAAAGAAATCTTATTTTTATTTTTATTTTTGTAATGGTCTCTAGCTGGTGAATTACAAAATCTTAAAAAAAATTATGTTATAAGATGATTTATAGGAATATATTTTTTGTATACAATTTTATAATGTATAATTTTTTTTTCTTTTTGTTCTTTCTAATTCGAAGAAAAAAAAAAGAAAAAGGAAATAAAGAAGAAAAAATATGATTATTGTTTTTTATATAGTCAAATAAAAAATATATATATACTACTTATACTCACATACACCACATATTTTATCAATCACCTCTCCAAATATCAAATCTTAGTTCCGTCCCTGTCGATATTGAATATATCAGGAGAGAACTTAACTCTATCCCCGATTTCCTCACATGGAAATTCTTGCTGGGAAAATGACATCCACTCCCTCTAGACCCATGACCAAAAGAGTTCTATGCTCAACCTCCTTCTCCTGCTACAACTGTTTCTCTTCCTCACACCTATTCATCATACCCTCCAACCTTATCCTGCAAATGGTTATTATGCACAGTTTCTTTCTTTGATGATATAATCCCAATGAAATCATTCCATTTGATTGCCAGGCCGAGTATTTAGGAGGGGAGAATTGTGCATCAATTGATTTCTTGTAAACTTGTCAAGACTAGTTTTTTTAGGATGGGTGAATTGATGTATCCAGGATGGGTAAACTTGTCAAGACTATTCATACCTGATCATTTTTACTTGATTTTTTTTTTTATGAATTAGGACATCAACTGTCTTATTTGGAACAGAAGTCCTAATTTGATTAGAATGTCTATCTCTTAATTGATTTAAACATTAACAGGGAGACATGACACTGAAATTTTGATGCCAAACTTTTTGTTGAGAGGAGCCACCCTGTTTTTAGTTTCTTTTCTTGGTGAGATGCCTTCTTTATAAAGGTGTGACTCCTTTGCCCAAAATCAACTATGGTGAGAATCTATGGTTTGGTAAAATAGTCCAGACTCAACCTTCTTAGGTACTAATTTCTTTATTAAATGCTATTGCTGTTCTGTCCTGCATCACATAATTTCCTCTTCTTTATATTTCCTTGTGTTTAATTGTTGTTCTATTCTCCATTGAATTATAATGATCAGGTATGAAGCAAAACTGATTGTTGAAGAAGTTTTGTGTAAATTGAATCCTGCTGGCTTGAATGTTGCCAAACACCCTACAGGAATAGACTCTCATGTTGAAGAGATGAAAGCTTTATTAAATCTTGGAATAAGTGATGTTCACATTGTTGGCATATATGGGATGGGTGGAATGGGGAAGACAACCATAGCAAAAGTTGTTTATAACGATATATGGGATGGATTTGAAGGAAGTAGTTGTCTTTTAAACATTAAAGAAACTTCAGAACGACCTAATGGTTAGTTCAATTGCAAGAGCGGCTTCTTTTTGATATCTTGAAAATTAAGAATCTGATGATTGGCAATGTTGATAGAGGAATCAATTTGATCAAGGCAAGATTTCATTGCAAAAAAGTTCTTATTGTTCTTGATGACGTGGATCACTTGGAACAATTTCATGCATTGGCTGGAAACTGGGAATGGTTTGCTCCTGGAAGTAGAGTTATTACAACTACAAGAGATGAACACGTGCTTGCTTTACTAGGAGCTTCTGAGAAGTACAAAGTTAAAGAATTGTGTCATATGGACTCTCTACAACTTTTTAGTTGGCATGCCAGCTTCAAGATGCCCTATCCAGTAGAAGGTTACCACGGGCTTTCCAATAGCATAGTGAGTTATGCTGGAGGACTTCCATTAGCTCTTGAAGTTTTGGGTTCTTATTTTTTCAGAAAAAGCATTGTTGAATGGAAAAATGCATTGGAAAAACTACAAAAAAAATCCTCACCATCAGATTCAGAAAATACTTAGAACAAGCTTTGATTCATTAGATAATAAAACAATGGACATATTCCTTGATATTGCATGTTTCTTTATCAGCTTGGATAAAGAATACATCAAGAAAATTCTTCATGCCTGTGGTCTTTTTCCAGATGATGGTCTCAAAATTCTCATTCAAAGGTCCCTCTTGACAGTTGATTATAACAACAGGTTGAGCATGCATGATTTGATTCGAGAGGAAGGGAAATTGTACGTGAAAGGTCACCGAATGATCTTGGAAAATGTAGTAGGTTGTGGTTTCGTGAGGATGTATTGAATGTCCTGGGCAAACATACGGTAAGAGGCATTTGCATTTATATATAATTGTGCACCTTCATAAACACAGTATATGTCTTATCCCGTCTTATGTAGGGTACTGCATGAGGGTAATTTTGTCATTTTGATAAGGAGGGATCATGCCTTGCACAATATCTTTTTTTTTTTTTTTTGTTAAAATGATCTTAATTCAAAACTTCTACAAACCAAGTCAACCAAAAAAGTAAAGCATCAGATAAGATCACAATCTGGACTTTAAAGTAACTGTAATCATGTCTAAATCACTTGGTTTTTTCCCTTTTTGCTGTGAAAATGCTAGATGGAAGACTGCGATGCTAATTTAATTGTCTCTTTTGACATGGATCGGAAACAGTGGAGGGTCTCTTTCTGAATTTGCCTATTCAGGAAGATATACATTTGAAGACATGTTCTGTTTGGATTTGGAAGTGGGTTGAGTTCATCTCAACTCACTTCAATTTCATTATTATATTTATATAATTTTTTATACAAAATATAAATTTCTATACACATTTTTCAAATCTCAATACACATTTTTCAAATCTTAAAATAATAATAATATTAAAAAATAAATTAAACTCATCTTAACTCAACTCATCTCTAAATCCAAGCAGGACCAAAAGATTCACAAAGATAAAGAATTTGATATTACTTGAAATCAATGCTGTGTATCTCACAGGATGTTTCGAACATCTTTCGCAGGAGTTGAGACGACTTTGTTGGCATAAGTGTCCTCTAAGATTTCTATCACCAAAACTTCATCTCGAGAATCTCGTGGTGCTTGATATGCAATACAGCAATGTCAAGCAAGTTTGGCAGGAGAACATGGTATAATGACTCTTAGTACATGATTTGTTACTCAAGCTAAAAACCACTCTCCAATTCTCTCATTAAAAAAATATGTGAGAGTTCACAATTAAAAAATAATCGCTTACTGCGAATACTTGACCAACGATATTGGCTAGAGATAAGTGTAAAAAAGAATATTTTATTATTTGATGTTCTCCCAAATTTTTTTAGAGATGAAAACAGATAATTTAGAATAAAAGTTGAATAAAATATTGTTAAAATGTTATTTTTAAATATTATTATTATTATTTTGATATTTGAAAATTTTGAATTGTTTATTATATTTAATATCAAAATTTGAAAAAATTATAATAATGATATGAGATAGTTTTTCAAACCAAACAGGATCTTAAAGTTCCTCAAAATTTATATTTTACTCAACTACTAAAATTTTAAAAAATCATCTTCATAATAAATTTGTCAAAAAAAAAAAAGAGACAGCCTGGGCAAAATTCACAGAATTTTAAATATTATTTATTATATTACGCCTCAAATAATTATTTTTTTTTCACATCTCACATCTAAATATTTTATAATGGGCCTCACCACTTTTTAGAAACCCTATAAAATTATCATCTTAAGAAGAGTTTATAAATTTTTCTATTATCCAATGTTATTTACAATCATCTTACATCCAAACAAACTCAATAAGCCTAATAAACAATATTTTGAATATCATATCCATAAATGTATTGATTAAGACACTGGAATAAAATATTTCGATATTAATATTATTTTGTATACTATTTTGAAATAATTTGTACATAAATAAATTATATATATACATATATAAATTATATTTCAAAATAATAGTTAATATATAAATAAATTATATATATAAATATATATAATTAATCTAATCTAAATTGAAGTAAAAAAATAACAAAAAAAAGGGTAAAAGATTGAAATTCGGTATAGTCGAAATACAGACCAATATTTCAACTTGTACACTGGAAATATTGGCCGTTACAAAACAACCCATTATTCTGTACCAAATAGTCGATTAGTACGCCATATTTCAACAGTATCGACTTGTCCCATTACGAAATTAAAATAATGCTAATAATTAATCTTTGTTAAAGAAAAAAGATGAAGTGATCTTTTTTTTTTTATATGATCAATAAGATGAAGGGCCGGTTTAGATTCGTAGACGAGACGAGATCGTATCAACTCATCTCAAATTTATCATTATAATTTTTTAGATTTTTATACAAAATACAAATTTTTCAAATTTCAATACACTTTTTTCAAATCTCAATTCAATTTTTTTAAATATCAAAATAATAATAATATTAAAAAATAAATTAAACTCATCTTAACTTATCTCTTATCTCAATCTAAACCGGACCAAAGTGATCTTTGTTTAAAAAAAAAAAAAAAAAAACCCTAATAAATGTTACATCGGACCAAAAAAAAACCGGTCTTGACTTGAGGGAGTTGCAAACTTGCAATCACTAGTCATTCGTCAAATATCGCTATTCGTTATCAAAAAAATAAAAAATTATCACTATTCACCATCGACTCACATTTTGAGTCGGTGGTCAACGTTGATGAACTCAATCGAAGATTCCGTGAAATTTCGCAGAGAAGGTTACCTGCAAGATATTGTTTCCTTACGAAATTATTGATATATTTTTCTTTTTCAATATTTGAGTATAAGAGTAATATTACATGTAACTAATATTGTGTACTTATTTCTTATTTAAATATATATATTTTATTAAAGTCTATCTTTAAATTTATTTTAATATTAATATATATATGAGTGCATAATATTATTTATTTTTAAAATTTTCTTCAAATATAATGACAAATACCTTTTGTTCATAACTTGATATTGATAGCATAATCCTTTTTTTATTTTTAGAAAAAAGATACGTACAACCATCCTCACAATTCTTTACACAATACTATATTTTAAACGAGTGATATTTTTAGAAGATTACTTATAAAAGTAATATAATTTTATAAAAAGAAATTATTTAAAAAAAATAGTTGTATAAAAATTATATACGTGTAAAAAGTGTATTTCAAAAGATTTTCAAGACCACGAATAAGGAGGGAGAAAACATTACAAAAAGGCTTAAAAGTAAGAAACAACAATACACAAAAAGTAAAGGAAAGGAAAAAAAAAAAAAACTGCTTCCAACAAGAGCGGAATTTAAAGTTAAAAAATCTAAAAATATTTATTATATTAAACAAAGTTTTCTTTCTTTTTCTTTCACTATTTTTTTAAATATATTTATCAAAATAGGTTTATTACTCATGAAATATATTAAAACTCATCTTATAAAATATTTACAACTATTCACTAAAACAATTTAGTTGTAAGCCTTATTTTTTATATAGAAAATGATATATATATATATATATAACACAATTATACTATATATTTTATAATAAAGTGTTAAATAAAAGATAATTCTGTAAAATATCAGCTACTTAAAAAAAGATATATTGTTTGAGGATACAAAAATAAATATAAAAATCTTAGATTTTTTAAGGATAAAAATAGCACAATTTCAAATATAATCATTCATTGTCTTAAATATGTGTGTAACTTCAATGTTATTAAAAATGCTCATCTATAGTAAGAAGGATAAAGTTCTTTTATGGCAGCCCCACCATCAAGAAAGAAGTTAAGCTTTGATGGAGCTTTATTTCGTAGTACAAATATTGTCGGCACTACTGGTGTTGTAATTATGTGTGATCATAATGGTGTGAGATACAATGCAATATGGATAAGGTTGATAAAAGAATGTATCATCACAGCAACTTTCTCAGTACTAATTAATGATTCTCTTAGGAGTTATTTTCTAGCACAACGAGGGTTTTCCCAAGGAGATCCAATCTCTCATTTCTTATTCATTCTAGTCACTGAAACTTTATCCATAATATTATTGAAAGCAAAAGTACAAGGGATCATAGAAGGAATAAAGATAAGCAGAAATGGTCTATCGATGACTCATCTCTTATTTACAAATGATATGCTAATCTTTGCAAAAGCCACAAGAAATATTGCTCCAGCTATTTCAAAAAGCTTCGCAAAATACCAACAATGGTTGGGGACAAAAAATCAATTTGAACAAATCTTCAATCTACATCACTGGAAATACAAATGCAGTGGTCAAAGCAAACATCCTTCAAAGGTTACCATACAAAGCATCTTTAGCACCCACATCTTTTAGCAGAAATGAAAAATAAGATTATCAAGAATTATTAAGAAAAGTGAAAAAAAATAGAAGGATGGAAACAAAAATTGTTATCTCAAGCTGGAAGGACAACTCTAATCAGAATGGTAGCTATTGCAATTTCCACATACTACTTGTCATCCTTCAAAATCCCAAATCAATCTGCAAATCTTTAGATACAAGTTTCAAAAATTTCTAGTGGGGTTTCTCAAAGGACAAGAACAGAAATTTATCTCTCAAATCATAGAAATCAATATGTCAACCAAAAGATCAAGATGGCTTAGGATTGCAACAGATGGCAAAAATAAATCTTGCTCTTCTAGCAAAGACTAGCTGAGAAATAAATGAAGAAAATAGGTAACTGTGGAAATTTCTTCTCAAGAACAAATACCTTGCTAATTCGGATTTTTGGAATGTTCAACCTAGACCCACAAACTCAACCACATGGAATGATATTCTAAGCACAAGGGATTTAATAAAAAAAAAATTAGATGTATTCAAATCACCAATGGTCTCTCAACAAACCTATGGTCCGAGCCTTGGATACCCACATTGCAAGACTTTAAACCAAGATCTCTCCAAAGTTCAAATAAGTTGCTCCTTCATCTGTCAATTGCATATATTATTCAACAAAATCCAACTAGATGGGATATTGCAAAGATACAAACTTTGCTTGATGAAGAGACTATCAACGAAATCAAGAAAATGTCATTGCCCACTTTCTCTCAAAGACCTGATACAACAATATGGATCCCAAACTCAAGTGGAAAATTCAATATTAAAACAACGTATAGAATAGCCACAGTAGAGCTAGAGTTGGTTCCTCTGATACCATTTCAAAATCTTCTCAAACCTCTTTGGAAGCTTAAAATCCATGATAGACACAAGTTACTGATGTGGAAACTACTATGGAACATCTTACTCACAAAAGTCAAAATCAACCAAGTCCTTAAAAATGAAGAGGACGGTGTTTGTCCATTTTGCAACCAATTACTAGAATCGACTCTTCACCTTTTTATCCAATGCCCAATTGTTCAAATCATTTGGTTGCATAGTCCCTGGCCATTGCATATAGGAACTTTACCCATCCTTTCTATGTCAAATTGGATTCGAATGATCGTCTTTGCTGATAAGGATCGTCTTTTTTCATAGTAGTCCATTTAGAATTCTAGAGAGTTTGTTATAGATGCTGAAAGATTGAATTTCGAATTTTGGAATTACCCAATCAACAGACAATTCGAAATCAAAAAGCTATAGGAATTTTAGAAGCGTGTTAGCAACCTATCAGCATACAAACTCTGATGAAAAATGACATGTCAGTAGATGCGTTCCAACAGCACACTTTTGGACAGTCTATTTAAATCAAGTTAGATTGTAACCCTAGCAAGGCATTCCGGCCAGACCTGATATTTGGATATATTTGAGAACCGTTTGAGAGAAAAATTAGTAAAAAAACATTTCTTGTGATTTTTATATACTTGCGAGTGTAATCTTGCTCAAGGTTTGAAATGATCATTGATCGGTATTCGTGATTAACTACTGGAGGTTTCAGTAGGAAAGACCAAAGATTGGAGATCGACAGAGATTCTAACTACCTACTGCGGTAAAAGATAAGTGACTCATGTGTCTTGGATAAACGAGTTAAGTTACAAAGGTTTTGTAATCGTTTACTTGTAAACATCTCGATCAATAAAATTGGCTTTCTTGAGTTTGGTTGCCTTGTAGGGTTTTACATTTGAAGAATTTTTCAAAGGGTTTCCATTCGTAACCAATAGTTGTATTATGCTTGGTAATTTATTTATTGCATATTTATGATTATTCACACGATTGAAATCTAACAAGTTTGATTATGAAAATTGTTAGATATATTCAACCATATAGGGATACAAAGGGAATTTTAATTGGCATCAGAGCGTGATTCACTCATCCAAGTGTGATCTGTGCCCTTGTAAGGTCATGTCGACGTCGTTACATGTGCCTCCATATTTCGATGGTGAAAACTATGCATATTGAAAGGTACGTATAAGAGCATTCCTCAAGTCATTGGATGAAAGAGTATGGCACGTCGTTGAAAATTGATAAAAAAGACCTAAGACCAGTATTAATGACTTTTCAAAAGTTGAGTTGAATAATAACAATTTTAATTTGAACGCCATCTTCATGGTGGTATCTTAAGAAGAGTTCAAAAGGATCTCCATGTATGAGATCGCTAAGGAGGCATGGAACATCTTGGAGGTCACGCATGAGAGAATAAAGATTGTGAAAAATTTAAAATTACAATTGCCAACCTCTAAATTTGAAGAAATTAATATACTTGAAGATGAATATTTTAATGATTTTTATATTAAACTGAATGATCTTGTGAATTTTACGTTTAATCTCGGTGAAAAGGTTAAAGACTCAACAGTCGTAAGGAAAATATTGAGATCTGTACTCAAAAGGTTTCTGTCCAAAGTCACGACTATTGAGGAAAGTAAAGACTTGGATGTAATCAAAGTCGAAAAACTGATCAGGTCCTTACAAACGTATGAATTCTCTCTTCCCCAAACGGAAAAAATGTAAATCTATTGTTTTGAAAACTGTGAAAGAAGAGCATGAGGATGTTTGTGGTGAGGAAAGTCTAAATGATAAGGATATAGCTCTTATTATAAGGAAATTCAAAAAATTTATATTTAAGAAAAAGACTAATGGAAAACGAAAGAGAGCAAAAGAATTTCCAATAAAGAAAAAAAAATTAGAAAATTGGAATAAAGAAAAAATTGAGAAAAAAGGACAAGGTAAAATGTTATGAATGCTTAGACTATGGTCATATTAGAATTGAGTGTCCTAACTTCAAGGAAAATAAATGAAAAATATCAAATGTGTCTTTTAGTGATACTTAAAATTTTGAAAGTGAAAACTCATATTCGAATAATGAAAAATCCTTTAAGACTTTTTCTATTATTGTGAATAATTTGCCTAGGGCTGTACTCGAGCCGAGCCGAGCTGAGCTCTGCTCGACTCAAAATACTTGAGTTCAAGCTCGAGTTTTTTTTCTAATTCTTTGTTCGAGCTCGACTCGATAAACTAAACCCTTAACTCGAATTCGAGCTCGTCCCACAAACGAACTCGACTTTTGTTAATTTTCTTTTTTAAATTTAATAACTAATAAATTAGATTAATTAAAAATATAAAAATATAATATTAAATTTGTACAATTAACAAGTAGAACTTCTATTAAATTATAAGATTTTAAAAATTTATAAATAATTAATATCTAACTAGTTGATTTTTATTCATATAACTATAGATTATATGCCTACATATTTATTAATAAATATAAATAATATGATAGCATATATCTACTTCATACGTGGTTCTCACATATTAATAAATGAAATTAATAATTTTTATCGACTAATTATTGTACAAATTTTAAAATATACTTATGAAGTATATTCAATATATAGACAAATAATTAGGTTACATATTAGATATTTAATCATAAAAATTGTATGCTTATATTATTAGATAATACATATATGTGTGTGTGTGAGCGTGTGTTTATATGTATGTATATATATATATATATTTATTTATCCATATATGAATGAGTTTTTATCGAGACTAGCTAACAAGTCGATTAGAGCATGAACAAGCAAGCCTTAACGAGTATTTACCGAGTCGAGCTGAGTTTTGTCGAGTACGTATCATTTACTAATTGAGCAAGTATATGCTTTCATGGACGAGTTTTTTTTTTTACGAGTTGAGTTTGATTTAAGTTTAAACGAACGAGGTATTGAGTAACCTGGTTCATTTACAGCTCTAGATTTGCCTAAAAATTCACTAACAAAATCTGCAAGTATTTGTGCATCTAGTGATTCGGACATTGCTCTAGTTAATGCTGACCAAGAACTTAGTGTTCAAGATGCTTACAATAAAGTTTGTGAAGAGGTAGTCAATCTGAAGAAACTCAATAAAAAGTTGTATAAAAACCTTACAGTAGTAGAAAATGAGAAAAATAATTTGATTGAGACTCTAAAAGTTTCTAGGGTTGAGGTTTGAAACTAAAAGATCAAAAGGTTGCAAAGAGTTAAAAAATTTTCATGAGTGCAAACAAATTTCAGCAACACATAAATTAAATAAGATGTTGAGTTTTCAAAAATCAAGTAGTGATAGGATGGGCCTAGGATATGTGACTTTTAAAGAAAAAGAAAAATAAATACTATTGTCCGCTGCGTCTACTTCCAAATGTATTGTATTTGTTAAGGCAAGTCAAGAGAAGAACAATAAAGAATCTGTGGTGTTGAAAGCTATCCATGCAAAGAACTTGTACAAAGATCTAACACGTAGCATGCTGAAAAATGGCAGGTATGAAGGTAAGCGTACTCCTACTTGTCATTATTGTAGAATTATTGATCATATAAGATCATATTACTTTAACATGTTTCGAGTACAAAAAATTAAAGCTGAAAAAATCCAAGAAAGAGAGGAAAGAGCCTCAAAATCAAGTTGATGATATGAGCCAACAAATTAATTTTGTGAGCTGTGAGCTTTGTGAATTGGTATGGTTGTGCATCCAAAATAATGAAAAGAACAAGTCAAATTTTAAAACAATGTGAGTGGTAAAAAAGGATGTCGGGTTACATTAGTTTATATGACCACATGCATGTTCTTGTATTTCTTGTATATACATGCATTTTTATTTTTATTTTGTTTTGTTTTGTTTATAATTTGAAAATGCATATTTTTTTCTGATTTGTTTATTTTTTTCAGTTTTTTATAAAAAAATATGTGTTTCGGCCCAATGATATAAAGTGTAGATTGATGGTGTGATGAAATTTTGAGCATGTGGTATTCACCTAATAAATTATTGAACTCATGCATTTTTCCTATGTTGTGCATTCCAGCTTGTGCATACTAACCCTATAGGTCATCTTAGCAAATGTTCATTTTTAATGCACTGTGAGAAACTTGTATGGATGCATTTTTTTTTTTTATAAAAATGGGGTTGAATAAGTGTTATTGAGATGTTCATCATAGAGGGAGTCCAAGTCTTAAATTAATTAATACTAGTTGAATCTAGTACAAAAATTAAAAAGGTCTCCCATTGCCAAACACAACTTGTTGATTCATATAGAAAAAGTTAGTGTAAGAATCATTGCGAAAAAAGACTCACACCCAACACAGATCTAATCTTAGAAGTTCTTATAGAAAAAATCATTGCTCCAATTATTACGAAAAAAGATGAGTAACAAAAATGAACAAAAAAATAGCTACGCAAATAAAGTGTTTGGAGGAGACACTTACGTATCTAGGCCCTAGCATAAAGTTTTCCTTAAGGTGAGTGACAAACTCTTGGAATCATGTTTAAAAGAAAACTCCTATAAAAAAATGATGATCAAGAGAAAAAGACATCACATGAAAATAGAGAATATATTTATTAAGAAAAAATTACTATCTTTCATAAGTTACTCACTCATACACTCATAAGAACCTGGACTTTGATATTTTATGAGAAGTGAAAATTCATTATGGGTTTTGCAATCAAGAGGATGTATGGTCTTGGCTTTATTTTGTGAGTAGTATCTTGATTGAACTTAGATGCATCTTTATATGCTACTTGCCACATTGCCGTTGTTTTTTTTTTTTTAAATATATTTGCTCATAAATATTTTTTTGACAATTTTTTTTAATTTCTAGCTTATAAAAAAATTTAAAAAAAATTGGTCAATTTTTGGTTTTGCAAGTGCATAAGATACATATATTAGGAAGCAGTGTTGAAGACTCTTTTATGTTTATGTGGCTCGGTTATATCCCAATGGGACACATAGATAGTGCTCATGATAAGTTTGTATTTTGTTTAAGTCCCAGTGGAATATAAAGACGGTGTTCACACCAAGTCAAACTGAGTCATGATTGGTCTCATTTATAACATGTCGAGGCACATATCCTCGATGATTTGGATACTAAAGTTTAAGTCTCCTATGGCTAAATTGGTGACAAAAAAGGTGAGAAAGCCCAATAAAAACATGCAAGCTAACCTGTTGATTTTTTTTTTTATACAAGAATTTAGATAATTCTATTTTGATACTTTTAATATTGTCTAACCATAGTGCTATTATTTCATGGAACAATATTTGATATGTTGATGATATATATGAATAATGAACACTATGATAGATTTGAAGTAAATAGACTAAATTGATGTGATATGATTTTTGATTTTAATTGATTATTTTTTATTTTGTTCATGACTACAGTAAACATACATTTATCAAAAATATTTTGTCACCAATCAGCCAAATGGGAGATTGTTAATACAAATTTTATTAGTTTGGATTATTATTGAAGTATTTGAGTTTGAATAGGATATGATTTTATCTTATTACTAAGATTTTGATTTTTAAATGAATGTAATCTAAACTATAGAATTTATCCATAGTAATTTGAGTTCATTTAGAAGTCTAGAGAATTTGTTATAGAAGTTGGGAGATTGGATTTCGAATTCTGGAATAGCCCAATCAGAAGACAATTCGAAATCAAAAAGCTGTAGGAATTTTGGAAGCCTGATAGCAATCTGTCAACAGGCGAACTCTGATGAAAAACAGCCTGTCAGTAGATGTGTTATAGCAACACATTTTTGGACAGTCTATTTAAATCAAGTCAGATTATAACCCTGACAAAAGTTTTCGGCCATAGCTAATATTTAGAAATATTTAAGAGCAGTTTGAGAGAAAAATTAGTGGAAAATTTTTCTTATGATTTTTATACACTTGTGAGTGTGACCTTATTAAAGGTTTGAGATGATCGTTGATTAGTATTCGTAATAAACCACTGGAGGTTCCAGTAAGAAAGACAAAAAATTGAAGATCGTCAAAAGTTTTGACTACCTATTGCGGTATAAGATAAGCAGGTCGCATGTCTTCGGTAAACGGGTTAAGTTACAAAAGTTTAGTAATAATTTTACTTGTAAACATTTCAATCAATAAAATTGACTTTCTTGAATTTGATTATTCGTAGGATTTTATCTTTGAAGAGTTTTTCAAAAGGTTTTCCTTTGTAACAAATCTTTGTGTTATACTAGGTAATTTTTTTATTGCATATTTCTAATTATTTACACGATTGAAATATAATAAATTTGATTATGAAAATTGTTAGATATATATAATTATACAGGAGTACAAAGAGAATTTTAAAGACCAAGAAGCATGTTTTGAGTGATTAATTATAAAATATCTATTTGATTGTTAAGGATTGTTACATATCTAATGTTGGATCGGAAGATAATTTAAGGTTATAATCAACAAATTTAAACGTACCGATCAAATTACAAAATAATGCAAATTCAATCATTAGAAACAAATGAAAATGATGCCATCTATAAACGCCACATTTAGAATCAAACGGTGTAATTTAGACCAAGTATTATAACCTAAAGGAAGTTGTTAGTGTTACCAAGGATTTGTACATACAGTGCAAAATAATTTATTTTTTAAATTTATTTTTAAAAGCATTTTTTATGTTTTTTAAATAAAAAAAATCACACTATTAAAATTAAAAACCATGATCGAAACCAAATGATAGGTACATTTTTTCAGTGTACTAGTCATTTTTCTAAGGCTAGGTTTGGAAACGAAAGTTTTTTAAATATTTTCAAATATTCTCTATTATTATTCACTATATTATTATTATTATTTATCTATTTTTATTATTATTTAGTATTTCTTATTATTATTCAATATTTTATTATTATTTTTGACCTACTTTTTACTACTATTTACAAACACTCACAAATATTCTTAATATTCAAACACAACCTAAAACTACACCCCATTTCCTCCCGACCCTCTTATCTCTCTCTAATCTTTGATGTTTTGAGGCCTCAAACGATTATAGATATAATATAAAATTAAAATTAAAAATTGAATAAAATTTTATTATAATAAAAAAAATTTAATATAATTTTTATTTTGAAATTAAATTATTTATTATATTTTATGTGAAAATTTAAATTATTTTAATGATTACATGAGATAAGTAAAATGATTTCATCTACTAAACTAATCAGGTTGTCTCTTCCAACTTCAACCATCACCAATACCATAGCTCAATTTTTAATCCCAATTCTTATCTAAGAATTGGCAGCTAATAATGATTCATTGATTCTCTTAACTAGTTTTTTCAAAAATGATATTTATAATCTTCGAGTGTGCAAACGTCCACAATCTTTTTCAAAGGATGAGTAAATATGAGATATATATATATATGAAAAAAATAATTTTTTAAATGTATATTTCATTCTTTTTTATAAAGATTGCATGTGCACTCCATAATTCTACGTATTATTACCTTTTTTTTTAATCTCTATCATAATATCATTCTATGTCGCCATCAGCCGCTTATGTCTGTATTGGTGTGGTCGGTCAAGCCGATAGCCACGATATCCGAACGAGGCTGGGTCTGGCGATCAAACTCACCCCTTCCCCATGCGGGATGGGGGCCTACCTGCACGCTACCACCACGAAGATTTCGTTCATTTTTTTTATATAATTTTTTAGTCGCCATCAACCGCTCATGTCTCTATTGGAGTAGTCGGTCTAGGACTCTAGCCGATAACCACAAGTTGGTGGATGGCCCAGAGGCCTACCGCTGCCCAATATCCAAACGAGGCTGGGTCCGGCGACCAAACTCACCCCTTCTCGATGTGGGGTGGGGGCCTACCTGAATGCTAGCACTACTAAGATTTCATTCATTTTTATATAATTTTTTATTCATTTCGATTAGTTAGTATAATTTTTTTAAAATTTTTATATAAAATAAAAAATTTATTTCTTAAATTTAAAAATAAATCATATTAATATATATATATATATATATATTTTTAGTAATAATTTATTTTATTTTTACCTTCTATATCCGTGTATCCTATTTTTCTCATCATCTGCCAATTTTTGAAAAGAAACTCCTACGTGTAGGACGTACCCGTATTCGGGATAACGAAATGGAAGGCGTTACGTACGTACGCATCAAATTCTTCGCTTTGGACTATCTTTTCTGCGAAATTTCATGGGGTCTTCCACTCATTTCGTCAACAATGAACTCAACCAGTCAAAAGCGAGTCAGTGGGGAATGGTGATGACTGATGAGTAATTCTTTTCAAGTCAAGATAGCTCATTCCTTTCTATTTTCTTCCTTTCCTTTTCACAACAATAACTTTCCCTTTTTACCAACTTTCACGTTGGTTTGGTTGTTTCAGAAACCTAATTCAAGTCGGTCATGGCTATAAATCCCATAACAAACTGAGCGTTAAACCCATTTTCTTTCGTTTCTCTGGAGCACTTGAGCACCGACAGCGACTCCGTACTCGGGCGGCCAGCTTTGAAGATATATATTGACGTTGGGCGCTTTATCTACCCGGCCTACTGTTAATTTTGCTGGATTTGTCTCATTTTCCCGATCCAGTCTAAGTCGACCGTAACCAGCTCCTCCTTTTCCATGGCTGATCAATCCTTTCCATCATCTTCCAACTCTCATTCGAATCACTGGGATCGCGATGTCTTTCTGAGCTTCAGAGGCGAAGAAACCCGCAAGAACTTCACCGATCATCTCTACTCTGCCTTGGTGCGTGCAGGAATTCACACTTTCCGAGATGACGATGAACTCCCACGAGGGGAGAACATCTCTACTGAACTGCTGAACGCCATTCGTGGATCAAGGATTTCTATTGTAGTTTTTTCTAAAGGTTATGCTTCTTCCAAGTGGTGCCTTGATGAGCTTGTGGAGATCCTGAACTGTACGAAATCCAGAGGTCAAACTCTTCTTCCCATATTTTATCATGTGAATCCCTCAGATATACGAAAACAGACGGGAACTTTTGCCAAAGCATTTGCTAAGCACGAAAAGCGCTTTCAAGCGGCGGATATGGAGAGGGTGCAGAGGTGGAGAAAGGCTCTTACCGAAGCTACAAACTGTGCCGGTTGGGATCTCGACGCTATTGCAAATGGGTAAAATACTATCATTTCTCCAACGCTATAGTTTCCTCATTCCTGCGCCTTTTCATGCTATTTTTTTTTTCTTTAAAATTGAACTTTCCTATTCCTCATTTTCATGCATCCCACCTTTTAATTTTTAATTTTAATTACTTAAATTTATTCTTTTTAAACTAATTGAATACTTATTATTATTATTATTATTATTATTTATATATCAAACAGTTAATAAAAGAAAAAAATTAAAAAAAAAAATATGATGTGTGGACAGTGGAGATGATAAATATAATTTTTCTTTAAACTTTAGATAAAAATTGATGAAGATGAAGTTGAACATTCATCTAAAATTGGTAGAGAAAGAATTAGTTCTTGAGTTAGATTAGTTGATGGTTTAATTTCGATTTCATGCCCACCTTACAATATAAAGATCACGCGATTTAGAACGATCTTTGGTTCTGAAGCTCCTTTTTAAAAAGATGTTATGCATGCTGTGTAATGCCCCAGTCTCGCATAGATTCGAGAGTTGCTTCCCATCTTTAAACTCACACCTCAACAGTATAATTAATAACTCTAAAATCTTATTCAATATCAGTTTTCTCAATATAATCAATTTCTCATCATAGAAAATCATCATAATACAACCAAATTTCTTAATAAAACTCTCACAAATACTCATAGTGATTTTCCATACTCAATCACTATTTTTAAGTCGTTTCAACCAATACTTCATAATTTAATCATCGACTGAAATATTTAAATTCATCTAAAAAATACTTGGAGGTATGGGGTGAATTATCAACAATTTAATAAACAAAATGCATATAGTAATATGTAAACATGAGCATTTATAACCTCATTACGTAGAATAAAACATTTTCTTTTAGAGTACAAAAACCAACTTATACTTTCAGAATACAAAAACAACATGCTTTCAAAAATGTATAAACAAAACTTGTTATAAAAAGAAACATCAGACCAAAACTTTTTAAAACATAAGCTTTTCCAAAACAATAAAATCATTTGTCATATCCAATTTGAACTATCATACTCATACTATCTCATAGCATCATATATCGGGACAATTACCATGCTTAACTACTGTGATAGAGTTGTGCCACATTATACCATTAGTCAGGCCGTATGCTACTATTATACCCATGTCGGGGCCGTATGTTACTATTATATCCATGACGAAATCGTATGCCACTATTATACTCATGGTCGGGTCGTATCAGAAACATAACAAAATATCAGAGTGAAACTTTTATCAGAGTATATATTTAGAATCACATGTCAAAATTTTCAGATTCATATCTTATCAAAAACAAAATACTGAACAACTTTATATTATTTCACATGTTTGAAATCAGAAACAACAAACTTACTTATTTACAGCAAATCCTTTAAATCTCATACTTTAAAACATCAAAACAAAACTTTTTAAGAGACTCTTATTTGCTCTTTTTTAGTTCAGAATAGAATGCACAAAAATGAAGCTCATGTCTACCCCAGTCATGACAAAATTATTTTCTTTTATACTTTTTAGGGTGACGCTGGGGTACGGTCGGGCTGCACCCTAGCGTCTTTGCAGCCCACCCCCTAAACCCTCCTAAACCCCTGTAATTTGTATAAAAATACAATAAAAAATATGATAAAAAATAAAATAATAAAATGAAGAAAATATAATAAAAAAACATAATAAAAACACAATAAAAAAATAAAATGAAGATGAATTTTTAAGGGAATTCGGCCTTAGCCCAACTTTCGCCGCCGCCTACAAACCCATTTTCGGATTTAAGGCTGTCGGGGGCACACCGGAGGTCGTTAGGACTTGCCGTCACAAGGGTGGAGTCGCTGGCTCCCTCTGATTCCGATGGATTGGGCGGTGTCGCCCACTGCCGCCGTCCCCAGCAGGGGCTGCAAAAGGGGGGTTCGGTCGAATCGAACCTCAGAATTCCTCTACTTTTTATGCACATGCAAAACAAACATTTGAGGTTGTTTTTGGTTTCTTTACAAAAATAGAATGAATATTTTCAAATTCAACCTCATTTCATTTTTTTTTTTAGGCAAATTAGTATATAAACTTCGTTTATCTAGACTTCTTAATTTTTCAGAAACTTTTCTCAACAATGCCAAACAAATCTTAA
Source organism: Platycarya longipes (assembly GCA_036559045.1). Classification (NCBI taxonomy): domain Eukaryota; kingdom Viridiplantae; phylum Streptophyta; class Magnoliopsida; order Fagales; family Juglandaceae; genus Platycarya; species Platycarya longipes. The sequence goes on from CM071801.1 coordinate 25,985,167, forward strand.
TCGTCACCTATAAATAATCATATAACTTCCATAAATTTCCATTTGATACATATTTTAATATTAAAGCTGGCAATGCCCAAAAATCATCCTATTTTAATTCATCGAAACCTAAAATTCTCAAAAATTCAAAATACCATAATTTCTCAAATTCGTCACATCCATCTAATTTCTCTAACCCAACCACAACTCAATCACCCACCTATTTAACGAATCAGAAACCAACTCTCTTGAATAAAGGAGATTCCCGTTGTAGTAAGAATATTAGCCAACTCAAAATAATTTAGAATCGGAACCCAAAACAATTTAGAACCCGAGGGCCATCCCAAAATTATACTTTTCCAAAATAACGATTCTCTTGTCAAAATATAACAAAAACATTTTAGATAGAAAAAAAAAAATCACAGTTCTTGTTAAATAAAAAATATTCTTTTAAAGGGTTCAAAATAATAATTTGGTACTTAGCGTTTACTTCAAAAGAAAATCTTCATGCCAATAATTCAAAACCTCATCTATCTTCTTTATAAGCTATATGTTTTAAAAATAAAACTCTATTCATTATCTTCTTTGTAAATATATAGTTAAAAAGTAACGCCTTCACATAACTAGATTTAATACAAAACTCGACAAAAGGGGCGTTTTAGTGAAATAAAGATATGAGGTGCATGGGCCCTAAGATAAACGGGTCTCAGAAGATTGCTTTCAAAACAAACCATGCGGCAGAGCCATGCTTACCGTGGGAAAGACTCGCGACAGCGGATCGGGCGGTTCTGGGTGGGCGTCGATGGCGAAACGACTGGGGGCGTCTTCAGCAGAGCACTGTGAGAGAGAGAGTGTGATGAGAGAGGTTGTTGACGGATAGAGCGAGGACACTGTAAACCGAGAATCAGAGCAGAGGAATGTAGTTTGCAAGGGAAACTTACGGGGACAACGTGCGGTGGGTCTGGGCTGACGGAGAGTTCTCAGGCGACGTTTTCTGTGCAGTATGGCGACGTCGTGGTGGTGCCAAACGGAAAGGGAGGCTGGTTTGTGGCTCGCTGTGGGGAGAAAACTCCTCTGTTTTCGGTAGTTAAGAACAGAGTACTGTTTGTTGTGTTTTTCGGTGGCTGGCCGTCGGTGGTGCTCTGTGGGAGGAGCAGCGAGTGGGGTTGGGGTGTGGCTTAATGATGAGGAAGTAAGTGCTTTCTGTTTTCGTGTGGAGGAACGGCGCCTTTTGAGGGTGGTGCAACCAGGTGGTTAATGGTCTGCATGGGCGTGTAACGGTGGCAGAGTAGTGGCGAAGGGTGAAGGTCCAAAACATGGTTCAGCGTGGACATCTGGGCTGGGTGGTTACTTTCGGTGGTGGTGAGGCTTTGCAGCGGCGACGAGAGTGGCTTGGCCTTGGGGAGGGACAACTGGGTTACTGGGGTATGAGGTTCGAGGCCGAGGTAATTTTCCCAAATGTATCTAAATTACCAATACACATATATATTTGTTGAAAGAGAGAGGAACGTGTTAAACCCTAGGAATGAGAGGGAGATCAGTCTGAGAATCTATAGTTGTTGTGAGGAAGATTTTATGAGAGAAGGTAAAACGGGAAACCGCAGAAATCGTGGGAAGTCAAAAACTCAAACGAGAGCAAAATCAGGAGGAGAGGTGCCGAGTGATTGGTAACGTGCATGACATTGTCAATAGAATTGATATAAGAATAATGATAGCCCTACCATTTTTCTACTACTTCTTTCTATTTTTTTTTAATTTTTTTTTTAATTTTCTTTTAATAGTTAAAAAAGTAATTATTAGTAATGTTGTACATTTTCAATTTTTTTTAATGATTAAAAATGTAAAAAAAATGAGTAAAAAAAAAGAAAAGAAAAATCTGAAATACAAAAAAGTAGGAAACAAGTAGTAATGAGGAAGTAAATGTATCATTATCCTTGATATAATTTTTTTTTTTTGAATCAACCCTTGATATAAACTTAATTGATTGTTGTGACATACTAGTCTCGGATGACTAGAGATGATAACATCCTTTTGGTGCTGATGACTCGACTATTCTTCTTCTTCTTCATTTCTTGGGCTTATTTTACTGCTTAACTTTTTGGTTCTGACATAATGATTAGGTACGAATCAAACTTCATTGACCAAATTGTTGAAGAAGTTTTCTGTAAAGTAAAACCTGATGGCTTATGTGTTGCTGAAAAACCAGTGGGATTAGATTCTCGTGTTGAAAAGGTGAAAGCTTTATTAAGTCTTGGAACAAGTGACATTCGCATTGTAGGCATCTATGGGATGGGTGGAATAGGTAAAACAACCCTCGCAAAAGCTGTCTATAACCAAATATGTTATAGATTTGAAGGATGCAGTTGTCTTTTGGATATTAAAGAAAATTCAGAGCAGTCCAATGGTTTACTTGATTTGTTAGAACAACTGATTTTTGATGTTTTGAAAAGGAGGAATTTGAAGGTTAACAGTGTTGATAGAGCAATCAAATTGATTGAGGAAAACTTTTTTGGCAAAAGAATTATTCTTGTTCTTGATGATGTGGATGACTTGAAACAAATACATGCATTAGCCATACACTTCCAACAGCTTGGTCCGGGAAGTAGAGTCATTGTAACAACAAGAGATGAACATCTGCTGACTCAACTCGAAGTAAATGCCAAATATAAGGTTCAAGAATTAAATCAGTTTGAGTCTCTTTGCCTTTTGAGTAGGCATGCCTTCGGGATGGCTCATCCAAGAGAAGCTTACCAAGACCTTTCAAGAAATGCTGTGGAGTATGCTGGAGGACTTCCATTAGCTCTTGAGATTTTGGGTTCTTTTCTAAAAGGAAGAAGTATCATTGAATGGAAAAACGAATTGAAAATATTGCGCAGAAATCCTCACAACAAAGTTCAAAAAATACTCCGGAGAAGTTTTGATTCACTAGATTATAGTAGAAAGGTCATATTTCTTGATGTGGCGTGTTTTTTTATTGATATGGACAAAGACTATGTCATCAAAATACTTGAGGGTTGTGGTTTCTTTCCTGTTAGCAGTTTCAGTATTCTCATCCAAAGGTCCCTTCTGATGATTGAATGGAATAATAAGTTGAAGATGCATGATCTGATTCGAGATATGGGAAGAGAGATTGTTTTTGAAAAGTCCCCCAATAATCCTGGGAAACGTAATAGGCTGTGGTTTCATGAGGATGTCTTAAATGTACTGCATACACATACGGTAAGAACTAAGAACTATATGCACTTTGTATATTTGAACACTTGTACATGCAGGGACACACAAACTATACATGATATATAGGCATGCCTGTGGATTTTTCGTTTTTACCAAACGTGCATACTTTGTATAATGAAATCTTAAACGTGTCTCAATCAAGTAAACACCCAATATATATATATATATATATATATATATATCCCAAAAAAATGTAAACAAGTGTTGCTTTTGCAACATTAAAAATGGATACACCTAATCATGTCTAAATCATTTAGTATTTCCAAATTATAATGAGAATATCTGGGCCTAGTCTAGTTGAAAAGATGTTCTAGCTCTACATAAGATGAGGATGTGCAGTGCTTAATGCTAATCAGACAATCTATCTTGCCAGGGATCCGAAGAAGTGGAAGGTCTCAGCCTAAATTTGCCCATACTCGAAGATGTACAAACTAAAGCATTCGCAGGCATGAAGAATTTGAGGTTGCTCCAGATCAATAGTGTAAACCTCAAGGGATGTTTCACGCACTTTTCCAAGGAGATAAAATGGCTTTGTTGGCATAATTGTCCCCTAAAATGTCTACCACCAAATTTTCATATCCAGAACCTTGTCGTTCTTGATATGCAGTATAGTAATTTCAGACAAATCTGGAAGGGGAAAAAGGTAATGATCTTACAATATCTTTTATTTCGTGATTTATATTAAATTTATAACTCACATGACCTTTTCTTGTCTTGCATCTTTTTTAATCATTTTGTTTTTGCAGGTACTCGATAAGTTAAAAGTTCTTAATCTTGGTCATTCCAAATGTCTCACTAAATTAACAAACTTTTCAAACGTCCCACATCTGGAGATTCTGATACTTGAAGGTTGCACAAGCTTGGTTGAGGTTCATGAGTCTATTGGTCTTCTGAAAAAAGTTGTCTTGTTGAATTTGAAAGGATGCGAGAAACTTAAGAATCTTCCAAAAGGCATTTACAGCTTAAGGTCTCTTGAAAGTCTTGATTTATCTGGCTGCTTAAAGCTTGACAAGTTATCAGAAGAATTGGGAAACATGATATCTTTGACAGAGCTACATGCGGAGGAAACTGGTATTAAACAATTACCATCTTCCTTTGGCCTTTTGAAGAATCTGAAAACAGTCCTTTTATCTGGAAGTAGAGGACACTCGTCAAAATCTAGTTTGTCACATTTCTTGCCGTGGATGTCACCAAAAAGATCGAACCCCATAAGTTTGTTGCCTCCTTCTGTTTCTGGGCTGCGTTCTTTGACAGCACTAGTACTTGAAGATTGCAACTTGACCGAAGATGGGATTCCCAATGATCTAGGGGATTTATTTTCACTCAAGTGTTTGGATCTTTCAGGAAACAACTTTCGGAACCTACCTCATTGCATAGGTCGCCTTCCTAAATTAGATCGTTTGACTTTGAGTAGGTGTTCGGCTCTTCAATCTATTTCAGAACTCCCCGCAAGTTTACAAGACTTAAATGCAATTGGCTGCACATCAATGGAAAGACTCACAGGCCTCTCAGACCTAAAGGAACTAAGAAATTTACGTCTTGGTGATTGCCACAAACTGGTTGAGATTAATGGCTTGGAGAGCTCGAAACATACATTATACATTCAAATGCAAGGATGCAACAATTTAGCTCGTGATTACAGGATGAGCATTCTCCAGGTTCTCTCTCTCTCTCTCTCTCTCTCTCTCTCTCTCTGTTCTAGGACGTTAATTTTTTTTTTTTTGGATCAGTCATTGACCATGGGCGCTTATCTTGGTGATCTTATCGTTATCCTCCCTGGTAGTGAAGTTCCAAATTGGTTTAGCCATCGGACAACCGGATCTTCAGTATCTTTTCACGTACCTTCGCTTACAGAGGGTGACTTCTGCGTTTTAGTTGTTTGTGCTGTTCTTGCATTCGATGAAACAACCGAACCGTTTGTGAATAAACCTTTCGTGAGAATGATTAATAAAACTAGTGGCGAGATATACGGGTATTACCCATCAATCTGTGTTTGTCCTGCAACCGTTGAAGATTATTTGTTGGTATTCAAGACACCGGTTCCAAGTAATCAAGCCATGTTGGAAAGTGGAGACGAAATCGAGGTGTCCGTTGCTCGGAGAAAGGTGGACATCGAACTTTGGAAACCCGTTGAAGTGAAAAGCTGTGGAATTCATCTGCTAGTTTATGGTACAGGTGGAATCATACGCGAACTAGGGAGCCGGTTCCAATTTGTCGATTCTGATAAAGCTATAGATGATGATGCTCTTAAGTCTTCTCTGCTTATTTCATCAACAGATGTACTATGTACAAACTAAGCTAAAATGGAAGAAAATGAAAGCTGCACTGTAAGTGCTTTTTTTTTCGCAAGCTTAGAACTTCATAAATAAAAGAGAAAAGATACAAGGTCTACAGTACAAAATAAAAGGCAAGATACATCATGGAAATTTCAAAGATACTGGAGGATTTTTTCCACTGTAGAAATCTAGCAGTGATGGTGCAATTTGGATAAGGGAAATGTTGTTGTAGGTTTGCGTCGTCGTTGTCCATGAAGTTATGCGTACATCGATCTCTGCGTTAATGTAACTTTCTTGCCTTCGAGTCTGACAAAAAAACTTTTTTGCGACGCATTTGTTGGCGCCGATCATTCTCCGGTATAATTGGACTACATATTCGCTGCTTTGAATCAACGGAAGCCTTATACAATACTTTTTGCGGCGAATTAATACCGCCAAAAAAAGTCATAAAATGCCGCATAGTCTTTTAGCCCTGTTAATGTTGCGAAAAACTTTTTCCCTGCAAATATAGTTCGCCGCAAATGGTGATGAATTTAAATATATATATATAAAACGGCTACAAATAGAGCTAGAAATGACCTGGTACAAAATTAAAAAAAAAAAAAAAAAATTAAACATCATCACAAAATCTCATTACATGAATCTTTACATCAACATAAAATACAATTTAAAAAGTTTAGCATCCCATTTCTTTTAGAAGTATTGAATATTTATAAAAGTGCATGTATGAGTTTTCATAATGTCTTAATTCTATTTGTACTAAAAAATACAAAAAATGGCTTAAACAAACACAATACATAAAGTGAATCTGAGGCCTGATCTTTATCAACGTGTTCTAGCTTAAAGAAGAGCCTCTTTATCATGCAATTGCTCTTGGAATTAGACTGTGAGAACCAAAAAATTGAAAATCAATTCAGAATGTAAAAAAAGACAAAATTGGAGCCAGAATACAAATTAGAAACTATACTAGCTAAGATATTAATTAAGGATACAAATTACAACGCTAGCCAGAATACAAATTACAAGACAAACTATGCTAGCTAAGATATTAATTAAACAAGACAAACTATGCTAGCCAGAATACAAATTACAAACTATGTTAATAAGGATCTATTTTACCGAAACCCACAAACAAAACCACAATCTTTAAATTCCTTTGTCCTCAAGGATCTATAACAGAGTCTAGCTAACATAGTCTAGCAAACATGCAACTGTTTTTAGACAAATAAACTCCCCCACTCCCAATAAATAAATAAATAAATAAAACACAAAAAGACAAAGAAATTAACAGTCATAGTTTTTATAAATTTTAAGTAGGGAAGTCTCCAAAACTGAATTATCCTCATAAGATAGCATTACATAGTTTGCAATTGCTCTTGCCTCCTCCTGTTTTTGGGCTGTGTTCTTTGACATCTCTAGTACTCTGTGTTCTAGGACGTTAAAGTACAATTTTTTCTTTTTTTTTTTTTGGATCAGTCATTGACCATGGGTACTTATGTGAGTGATGTTATCGTTAGCCTCCTTGGTGGTGAACTAAGTGAAGTTCCAAATTGGTTTAGCCATCGGACAATTGGATCTTCAGTATCTTTTCATGTACCTTCACTTACAGAGGGTGACTTCTGCGTTTTAGTTGTCTGTGCTATTCTTGCATTCGATAGAACAACCAAATGGTGTGTGAATGATCCTTTTGTGAGAATGATTAACAAAACTCGAGGCGAGATATACGATTATTGCTTATATTCAATCTTTGTTTATACCCCAATCATTAGAGATTTGTTGTTGGTATTCAAGATACCGGTTCCAAGTCATCAAGTGAAGATGCAAAGTGGAGATGAAATTGAGGTGTCCGACGTTGCTTTTATAAAGCTGGAACAGCTCCAATAATATAAACCCGCTGAAGTGAAAAGGTGTGGAATCCATCTGCTAGTTTACGATATAGGTGTAATCAATCGTACGATCGAGAATTTGGAAGCCGACTTTAATGTGTTGATGCTGATGCCGCTATGGATATTGATGATTATGCTCTTGAGTTTTCTATGTCTGATTTGATCAGCAGATGTTCTATGGAATGACAAAAGCTGAAATCTATCATTAAACTGGAGCACGATCCTCCCAAAATATTAGGTTGGGGGTGGCACTGATGCTCAGAAACTAGGGAGTCTTCTATCTTCTAAAGTCCATATTCATAACTACATATACATACATTGTTCATCAAAAAGTAAGGTTTGAAATGCTCTATAAATGTTAAAGATGGATGATCAATTAGTATCTCATTTTTCGAAGTCCTAAATTTCTTCCATATTATATTTGGCTCACGAAATTTGTAGAAATTTTTTCTTTTGCAAAATATGTGAACGTTTCGAAGATTAAGATTAATTTTTCCATTATGATATGAAAATTTTTAAAGAGAAGTCTGCACACCCATTTGAAAAATGTAATTTTACATTTTTATTCTCTTTTATTTTATATTTAAAAATTTTTGGTGTGCAGAATGTATAAGCTTCTATATAGCATTACATTTTTAATATTTATAGTCTTCACTTGGTTTGCTGCTCCTTGATGTATATTAAGATGATTTTAGATAAAAATAAAAAGATAAAATTTAAATATTATTATAATATTATTTTTAATATTATTATTATTTTAATATTTGAAAATATTGAATTATTTATTATATTTTATATAAAAATTTAAATAAATTATAATAATAAGATGATATGAAATGAGATAATCTTCCTAACTACCAGGCAATTTTAGTGGATTATTTTTATTATTAAAAATGTAACATTATTTCTAAAAGTTCTTAAATGATAAATAGTCATTTTAAATTAAAAAAAATACTAAAACATCTTATAAAATCTGCTGACTTAATATTTCGATATTAAAATATTTTTTTAATTTTTTTTGTACTTAGTAATTAAAGAACTTTTTTTTAATAATATTGTGATTTTTTTAATTTTTTAAAGAATATTTAAGAATATAAAAAATAATAAATAATTTTTTTTTTTTGCCTTCTCGAGACAAATTGCACTACTCTTAAAAAAACTAAAATTGAGAAAAACCTATTAAATTAAATGGATCAATTTTATTATTAATGATATAACATTATTTCTAAAAGTTCTTAAATGATAAATAGTCATATTAAATTAAAAAAAAAATTACTAAACATCTTATAAAATCTGCTGACTTAATCTTTCGATTTTAAAATAATTTTTTTAAATTTTTTTGTACTTAGAAATTAAGGAACTGTTTTTTTAATAATATTGTGATTTTTATAAGACTTTTTAAAGAATATAATCAAATATATATATATATTGAAAATAGTTATGAGAATAAATATGAACATGAGCATGAGAACTCTCCAGAAGAGTCTGAGTTTGAGGCCACAGACTTTGTTCAGAAGTCTGGTTTTTATCCTTTGTATCAACACAGTGTTGATACAGTACCTCCTTTTTCTTCTATTCCTTCAATTCCGATCAATATTAAGTCTTTTATAAGACCAAGTGTTGATCATTTAAATAAAATTGATACTCAGAAGATTTCCAAACCTTCTGAAAAACCTTTTAAAATTAATCTCGTATCTTTATACGAAGATTTTGATAATATTGAAAACCGGCCTAAGCGTAAAGCTTATGCACGAGATTTTAGTCTACCTCAAAGACAGAGGGTTAGACAAAAATGGACAGAATGGATGAATGCCCAACAAAGACATATTCTATTCTTTGATTTTCTTGAAAATCATTATGATTTCAAGGATCTTTATTTTAAAGAAAAGTTTGGAAGATACATCAATAGTAATTTTCATTTCGAAAGTTACTGATTTGTCAACTTCCTGGAGGGAAGTTGATCCTCTTTCAACTTCCAGTGGGGAAGTTGAAAGTCTCAAGTCAATTTCCTGAAAGGAAATTGACTGTATGTCATCTTCCAGTGGGGAAGATGACTCAATAGTAACTTCCTGGAGGGAAGTTACTTCTCTGTCAACTTCCAGTGGGGAAGTTGACTGAACAGTATCTTCCTGGAGGGAAGATACATCAATGGTAACTTCCAGTGGGGAAGTTACCTGTCGTTCAATTTCCTGAAAGGAAATTGAATGACTTTCACTGTCAATTTCCTGGAAGGAAATTGACTGTTTATCATCTTCCAGTAGGGAAGATGATTCAATAGTATCTTCCAGGAGGGAAGATACATTTCTGTCAACTTCCTGGAGGGAAGTTGACTTTGGATTTAATTCCATGGTTAAAACATTAACTGTTTTAACTCTGGAATCACAACAATGACCACCACAAGAGCAGTCATGCTCGTATTCATCAGGGTCTGATGATTCAGTTTCTGAATGAAATTCAGAAGAACTAAATTCACTTTGATCTGATGAAATCAAAAGATCTGATGATTTGGATTCTTTGTGATAATTGAAATCACTAGAACCAAACTCACTTTGATCTATTAAAAAAGAACTAGACGAATCCGTCTCTGAGTGTTCATCAGAAGCACTCGGGATGTATCCGCCTGTTAAGTCTGTGAGGGATGTGTTCCCTTAGGGTATGTGTTACCCATGCAACAGGGTAAGATCAAAAAACTAGACCTAGGAAGTACCTGAGTTTCTTAGGTAGTTGCCAAGAAGAATAGGATGTTTAGATCCAGTTCTTCAGTTAGTTCCAGATCAAGTAAACCGCCTGATATTATCAATGAAGATGATCAGATTATTGATAATCCTTTACCGGATTTTGATCGTTGGCAAATGCCAAAAATTCTTACTGATTCTCTTTATAATAAATCCTGGAAAGAGAAGGTTCATTTTACAGAATTCAAGGTGAAAACTGTAGAAAAAACTTTTGCTATTTCAAAAACCCAGGAAAAATGTCGTCTGTTTCAACGCGATGTTGTAGCAGACATGATTAAAAAAGATTTTTCTTACATGCATATTGCATCTGTTCAAGTTGCTGTCAAACCTTTAATTAGGCGAGGCATCAATGCTTCTGTTCTCCTGTGCTTGCGTGATGCAAGATTCAGAAATTTTGAGGATAGTCAGCTTGGGATTGTTCAAACATCCTTAGCAGAAGGTCCTGTTTATTTTGATTGTTATCCAGACTTGACTATTGACTTAAATGATAGGAATGTTTTGGATACTTTAACTTTAAATATTATGACTTCTGGTATTGATATGCTTGAGGGCAGTAGGCCTTTAGCTTTGATTTATCGTATTTATTATAGACTAATGAAGACTAGCCTTAATCCAAAGGCTAAACTACATTCGTCTAGAGACCAGACCCTTCTGATACAGAGCTCGTCTACGAGTGCTGATATCAGAATTCCCAAAATGATCTACTGGAAAGATGTTTCTCTTCCAGACGAGTGGGTTCTTCCTAAGGAATTACCCCCCAGAGAAATAATATCTCGTGACAAGGATATTGACTTGATCCAACAGTATCTTGATGGTACTGTAAAAATTTCTTTTGACCGACCTTCCACGACCAAAGAAAGAAGGCATTCTTTCATCGGTCCTAGATCGTCAACCTCCTCGGACCCAAGAATTAATAGAGATAAATATCTCGAAACCTTCTTGGAGGATTCTGTCAAAGTGACAGAGCCCAAACGTCCAGTTATTATTCAAGAAATTCCTAAGGGAAATTCTTTTGAGTCTAAGTTGAAAGGAGTCTCTTCGGAATCTCAAGTCACTTCAGCTTTTTACACAACCAAGGATGATTTTCCATCATCCAAGGGGAAGACCAAAAAGGAAGAAACTGAAGAAGACTCTTCTGAGTCTCCAACAGCCTCGGATTTGGTTATGAACACAAATGTTTTGCACCCACAATTAATGATGATGTGCAAACCTTTTAAAATTTATTTTATTACTTTATATGATGATTTTAATAGCATCACAAACCGGCCTAAGCGCAAAGCTTATGCTCGTGATTTTAGTCTACCTCAAAGACAAAGAGTTAGACGCAAATGGACAGAATGGATGTATGCTCATAACAAGCATATTCTATTCTTTGATTTTCTTGAAAATCATTATGATTTTAAAAATTGTGATTTTAAAAAACAATTTTTAAATGTTTTAAAAACTAAATTTGTTAAAGAAGATAAAACAGTTTTAACAGACAGCCACCCTCCACTAGATACCATTCTGGTTTCGGTACAGGAAGCTGAAGTTAAAGCTTCTCCTTTAAAATATCCAACAATTGAAGATCCTAAGTCTCCTTTATCTTTTGAGACAAAAAGGATCATTGAGCAAAACAATTTTTCAAATACTGCTCTCCACATTATTGGTCAACAGTTAGACCGTATTGAGGAGAACATTGAAAAACCTGTTTCTGGAAGACACAACGCTATTCCCCCAAAACCAAAAATCAGATTGATTGAAAAACCTTTGATTGTTCTACCTGAGAACAGACAGAAATCGGATTCTGCCAGTACTCTAGATAGAATTGATCAAATGATAGCTGAAATTAAGATTGAGAAACAAAGATCAAAACCTTCTACAAGTGTCCTAGACAGGAGTAGAAAGGATTTTAATTCTGATTGCATTTCAATAAATTACACAGATGAATCTTCTGAGGATGATTCTGTCATTAATTCTGTTTTAAAACAGTTTTCATTGGAGCCAGCTGAGATAGCCAAACTTACTTCTATAAAACCCTCAGGTTTTATGAAGAATTGGTTTTCGAAGCCAACTCCACCAGATTTAGCGATCGAAGAACGCATGTTTAGAGATCAGTTTTCGGCTACTGCTGACAAGATATATGAATGGAATATTGATGGACTCTCTGAACAAGAAGTCCTAAATACTTTACAAAAAATGTCCATGGTCGCAGATGCCTATGTTCAGAAAAACATCTTACAACCTGATGTTGTTTTGATGTTAGTTTCTGGTTTTACGGGTATGCTTCGATCTTGGTGGGATAAACACCTTACCGACGAAGCTAAACAAAGGATTCAATTTGCTGTCAAGCAAAATGATGATGGTACCCCTGTTTTTGATACCACCATAGGACGCGGTGTCACTGATGGTGTAAATACTTTGATCTATACGATTATTAAACATTTTATTGGTACGCCTTCAAATGTGACTAATCGTTTTTCTGAGTATTTGAACAATCTGAGATGTCCCAACATGTCAGATTATAATTGGTATCAAACCGTGTTTATTTCACGTGTTTTAATGCGTGATGATTCTGATAAGCCTTACTAGAAAGAGAGATTCATTGACGGTCTCCCTCGTTTGTTTGCCATTAAAGTTAAGGAAGCACTACTTGATAGTACCGGTAGAATTGATTATGATAGTTACACCTATGGTGATATTACTAGCATAATCACAAAACTTGGTATTAGTATGTGCAATGATCAAAAGCTCATCTCTCAGCAGATGAAAGATAGAAAGAGAGCCAAATACGAAATGGGAAATTTCTGTCAACAATTTGGCCTTCCTCCTATCCCTCCATCCAAAGAGAGAAAGAAAAAACATATTAAAAAATTTTCCAGAAAACCGCACGAAGAATATTTTCAAAAGAAAAGAAAAACTCGTGCTGATTTCTTTAGAAAACCTTCTGAGCATAAAAGATTTTCTCATAAAAAATCTTTTCCAAAGAAAAACTCCAATGCAAATCAGAGATGTTTTAAATGTGGTAAGAGGGGACATTATGCAAATAATTGTCCAAACCCTCAAAAATCCACCAAATTGAAAAATAAGCTTAATACTTTAAACATTGGTGAAGATGAACAACAAGAATTGTTCCAACTTGTTGATAACGATTCCAGTTCTTCATCCTCAAGGCATGATGAATACAGTTCTAGTGATAGTAATTATCATTCAGAATCGGATTCATCAGGTCAAGCAATGATTAAGCTTGGCTGCAATTGCAGTGGTTCTTGTTGTAAGACTTCTGGAGTTAAAACAATTAATGTTTTAACTAAAGAGGAGGAACAGCAGAACCTCCTTCTTGATTTGATATCTCAACTTGAGAATACTGAGCTAAAAGAGAAATATCTCGCCCAGCTTAGGAAGACTATGGCTCACAGAGAGTCGTCATCTTCTCAAGAAAGAGTCAGTTTTCAAGAAACACTAAAACGTTTCGATAAAAAACCAAAGAGTGTTTCTACTAATGATTTACAGCATGAAATCGGGATTATCAAGCAAGAGATTATCGAACTCAAATCTGAAGTTGATAATCTTAAACTTGAAAATTCAAATTTGAAACAAGATTTTATTGCATTCAAAATTGATAATGAGCTTAAAAGCAAATTTGATCAAATTCCTTCTGACGATGAGGAAACAAAAATTGCTGATCATGATGAACCATTTGACAGTCCCAAGGCTGTTTGTCTGATTAAACAATCCATGCCCATTAAGTGGTATGCGAAAGTCAAGATTATTGTTTGTAGAGAATTTGAATTCTCTGTGATTGCTTTGTTTGATTCTGGATCGGATCTTAATTGTATCCGTGAAGGCTTGGTTCCGACCAAGTATTTTGAAAAGTCTTCTGAGAGACTGTCAGCGGCTAATGGCTCAAAGATGAAGATTAACTATGAGCTAAATAACGCCCATGTCTGTCAAGACAATGTTTGTTTTCGTATCCCGTCCGTCCGAGTCAAGAATATGACCTGGGATGTTATTTTAGGGATGCCTTTTATTAATTCTATTTGCCCTTTTTTGACTGAGAAAGATGGGATCACCACTGACCCCTTTGGACAAAAAGTCAAATTTAATTTTGTTTCCAAACTTGAGGCTGATACCTCGAGAAGTAATATTTCTGTGATTGTTGCTAAGGAACATCATCTACTCTCTCTTCAAAATGAAGTAAGAGTTAGAAAAATTTCTGAGCATTTGATTGAACCTTTGATGCATTCAAAAATTGAAGATTTTCATAAAAAACTCGTTTTTGAAATATGTTCTGATCTTCCTAATGCTTTTTGGAATCGAAAAAAACATGAGGTTTCTCTGCCTTATATTAAAGATTTTTCAGAGAAAAATATCCCCACTAAAGCTCGGCCCATTCAGATGAATGCTGAGACTTTAGATTTTTGCAAAAATGAAATCAAAGATCTTCTTCAGAAAAATTTAATCAGGCATAGTAAGTCACCCTGGTCGTGTGCTGCTTTCTATGTCCAGAAAAATGCTGAGTTAGAACGAGGGTCACCCCGTCTCGTTATTAATTACAAACCTCTGAACAAAGTCTTAGAATGGATCAGATATCCTATTCCCAACAAAAATGACTTAGTCCAGAGATTGAGTAAAGCCGTAGTCTTTAGCAAGTTTGACCTTAAGTCTGGATTTTGGCAGATCCAAATTAGCGAGTCAGACCGTTACAAGACTGCATTTTGTACTCCTTTGGGTCATTACGAGTGGAACGTAATGCCATTCGGTTTGAAAAATGCCCCTTCTGAGTTTCAAAACATAATGAACGATATTTTCAATAGTTTCTCTCACTTCACTATTGTTTATATCGATGATATCTTGATTTTCTCTAAATCCATTATTGACCACTGGAAACATTTATTGGCATTTCTTGATATCGCCAAGAAAAATGGACTAGTGATTTCTGCAAAAAAGATTAAATTATTTCAAACCAAGATTAGATTCCTTAGTTATGATATTTGTGCCAGTAAGATCAGACCAATCCAACGGTCAATTGATTTTGCTGAAAAATTTCCTGATGTCATCCTTGACAAAACCCAACTTCAAAGATTTTTAGGATCTTTGAACTATATCGCTGATTTCTATAAAGATTTGAGAAAACGGTGTCGTCCTCTCTTCCAGAGATTACGTACCAATCCTGTCCCGTGGTCTGAAACCCACACAAATCTTGTTAGGGAAATCAAGACATACGTCAAAACTCTTCCATGTCTTGGAATCTCTAATTCTGAACTTTTTAAAATCGTTGAAACAGATGCCTCTAATATTGGTTATGGTGGCATTCTAAAACAATGTGTTTCACCAGGTCATTCTGAACAAATCGTTCGATTCCATTCTGGAACCTGGAACCATGCACAATTAAATTATAGTACTATTAAAAAAGAAATTTTATCTATAGTACTATGCATATCAAAATTTCAATCTGATTTATTAAATCAGAAATTTCTTTTAAGAATTGATTGCAAGAGTGCCAAATTTGTTTTAGAAAAAGATGTTGAAAACATTGCATCAAAACAGATTTTTGCACGTTGGCAAGCTATTTTAAGCATTTTTGATTTTGATATTGAATATATTAAAGGATCGGATAACTCCATCCCTGATTTTCTTACCCGTGAATTCTTGCAGAAAACATGAGCAAGAAAAAGAAACCAGAGAAGCCTGAGTGTTCCCAGAAGCCCCCGCTTCTTCCAGTACCTCCAGCCTCCCTTTTGTTACCCACTTCCCCACTGGAAGTGACAAATAGATACACTGTTCTAGGCACAATGCCTAGACTAGTAACTCCAAGTTCTTTTGCTATGGCAGTTACCATGCCTCATGATCCCTTGTCCAACCCTTTGGGAAAAGCAAGACCCAGATTTTCTGCTCCTAACAGAGCAGAAAGTTTTCAAAAATCGCATTTCCAAAGCCTGTTCTACATTGAAAATATTGTAGAAACAGATCCTTTTCAAATCGCTTTTCATTATTTTTCGCCAGGATGGCACTGGGTTCCTCGTAATCCAGATAAAGATTTAAAATTTTTTCTCTCTATTCTGTCCCATACGGGATCGATCTATCTAAAACCACTTTATGATAAAGTGGATCCTTCGAAGATCTTTTCCCATTCTTGCTTTATCGTCAGAATTCTGACACCTGATCAATGAGGACAGAATCCGAATACTCTCAAAAGTATTCCGGATACCCAGATTAGATATAATTATCATGATTATATCGACGCCTGGCTCCATTTTCCTTTCTATCAGACCCCAAGTATGTCACATTCTTGGTTCTTTAATTTTGATAAAAAATTCGTTCCAAAGATCCCTCTTTGGTTCATCCAATGGTGGCAATCTTTTGGCCCCATCCCAAATATTTATCCTCCAGAACTTCAGCCTGTTCTGGATCATATTAAATCGGTAACTCCAAAAATGGATTCCCCCCATTCTAAAATTCCATTCTTAATCCATTTTTGTGCCCGTTACAAATTACCATGGATCCTTAATTGGACCTATGAAAAAACTGCAGACATTCTTGTCCGCAGATTCTATGTTAAATTCTGGGATAAAACCCAAATCCCTGATAATTTTTTGACCAAAGCCTTAAAGGATTTTCCTGTCTCGGCACCAAATTTAAAAGACCGGGAGGAGTTTCCATCACCCAAGTCAAAAAATCAGATTGAGTTTCCTTTTCCACTCCTTAAGCCAAAGGATACGGCAAAAGATACTCCAAGTTCATCTTCCAAACAGAAGAAGAAGACTTCTTCAGAAAAAAAGCCTTCATCCTCTCCAAGGAAGAAAGATTCTGATACAGAAAGTTCGGCCTCTTCAAAGAAAGATTCCAAGAAGAAGCAGAACAAAGAGATGCTTGAAATCCTCAAACAACAGATCGAAGGACAACACAATAGCATGATGCTATTGAAAAAATCCATTGAAGAAGAAGCCAGCAGCGAATCAGAACAGTCAGAACATGACTCAGAAGAGGAGCTGTACAAATATTTTAGACACGACAAAGAGTACTCTTCGCCTGATCTCGGAGAGCCATAATTATCGGTCCAAATTCAAAATCGGTCAGCAAAGGAAGACAAGATGTCCCCACTGCCGACACCTTTGAACCAGTCAGCACTAGAAGACAAAGCATCTTTCGGTGCAGACAACATATTGACCTGTCAGCACAGCTTTCGGCGCCGACAGCTTTTACTTTTGTAAAAATAATTCACGTGGTGTGAATTACTGTTTGCTTTTTACTTTCGGCTACTTTCGGCCGCTTTTGCTTTTATTTGTCTCCCGTGATTATTGGGACTTGTCTTTTGTAATGCCTCTCCGTCTATATAAGGAGAGTTTAGATTTCATTTGGAGGCAGAGCTAGTTGGAAAAAGAACCCCTCCTAAGAGTTCATTCCACAACCCTTCTTACGATAAGAAAGGAATCCTCTGACCAAATCTTGTGAGCCTTAAGCCTTTTCTTTTGTAAAATCTTGCGATTATAATGAAAATGTTTTTGATTATTCAAATCTTATTTTCATTATCTAATTTTGCATTCCATGCATACATTCATATGGTCGGCCTAGCCGCCTGATTGCATCTGGACGTAGCGGACCTCCCGTACAATCCCCGGTTGCCGTCCTTTGCCCCACATTTGATTCATGCCATGCATCAGTCGGCCTTGCCGCCAAAGATAACTGTTGCATTGTGCTGCATCATTTTCTTTTAATTATATTCATCCACCTCCTTGTCTTTCAATTTCTGTCTCTATTTCCGCCTGTTAATATATATTGCCTTCTTGAGACAAATTGCACTACTTTTAAAAAAAATTTAAAATGAAAAAAACCTATATACTAAATACTATTTTATACTAATTTCTAATTAATCAAAAACAACGTCGAGAAAAAAAAAAAAAGAACAAACAAATTAAATTTTAAAAAGAGAAAAAAAATACATGCATTTACACATTCTCAATTTTAAAAAAAAAATATCATGTCAAAATGCTTTTTTCTATGATTTTGAAAAAACTAAACGGAAATCTTCGATCTAACCGTGGTTACTTCCAAATTCCAATTTTCCTCGGCATCCGAAGAACAGCAAATCTCGAGTTGTCGGCCCGCACTTCTAAATCCGAAACCCCAAACTATCTTTTTCGTATTCTATCCGTACTTTCCTTGTTCAGATCTCGATCCTAAATCCGAGTCTTTTCTCCCTGGGCTTTTCTGGCAAACCTAAGAAAAATAAATCCCGCTAGTTTCCGACTCGCTGAGATCTTTCATGGCGTCCTCCAGCAAACTAAATTCCGATGCAGAAGACGAGGCTCTGGAAGAGGAGGCATGTCTTTCATTTCCACTGGCTTATAAATATTTATTATTTGTAGTATTAGAATTCCATCTACACTCCTGGCCATTCTAATTGTATTGTTTGATTTGCAAATTTTAGTTATTGTACTTAATTATCTGCTTTTGATCTATCCGGTTGAGCTGAATCCCTGAGTTAATCTGACATCCAAACGAATTTGGCATTTTTTGTTTTTCAATTGCATATTAGTGCAGGTTGAGCATTTTGATGATTTCACGCTCGCCTCTTCATGGGAAAGGTAATTTATATGAACTACTAACCACCTGAACTTGCTGTATTGTTGGACTGTAACAAATTTTACATTTCCAGGTTCATTTCTGAAATAGAGGCGTTTTGCCGGCAATGGATGGCTGATGGTCCAAAAAATTTGTTGGTATGCTTTCTTGGACTTGGAGTCCTTGACAAATCCCTTCTGGGAATTGGATCATAGACACAGAAGCCAATTCATTTTGCTAAAATCTGTTTCTTTTGTTTTTGCTATTTCATTTACCTTTATACTGATCAAATTGTTGTTAGAAGTGAAGCACAATCCAATCTTGTCCTCTAACATGAATATGCTTATTACTTGGTACTAGGAAAAGGGTGCTGTTCACCTGGAATTTTCAAAAAACTTGTATAAAGTCAAATCTGAGTTGAAGTATGCCTCAAAAAGCTATTGCATGGAGTACTACTTTGAGAAAACCAACAATGACAGTACGACAATATTTTTCGTGGTGATTTATTTCATTGTTTGCATACTGTGGATACTCATACTTCTTATCTAATTCTGGTTGACACAGGCAAAGTTTCGGACTGGAACTTCAACTTGCATGAGTTGCAGTTGAGTTTTGGGGTTAATGATTTTTTGGTATGTTTAGACTTGTCATCTTGCACTTTGTTTGACAAATTTAAGCTTTTTTTTTTCTTTTCCAAAACTTCACATAATGTGCTTGCACAACCAGGTGATTGCTCCGCAAAGTGCTAGTGGTGTTGTACTTGATGCACCGGAGGCTAGCAAACTTTTAAGTGCAGTTGCAATTGCTTTGACAAATTGTTCAAGGTAGGGCTCTCAGTTAAAGATTTATCCACATAACTATTGGTGAATTATGGCTCTCTATGTCCTACACTATGGCTGGGTGAGTTGGCGTGTTGCAAATTAACTTGGTTCTTCCAACGTGGTCATATGTTTTCTATATTGTTTGCCTCGATGGCCATGCACTTTCCTAAGATTTGAAGAATACATGTCTATCTCTAGTATTTCATTTTGGGGTTGTATTTAAAGCATAGCGACATATGTTTTAAAATTAACGAGAAAGTTTCCTGCACTATCGGGGAACCTATTGGGATTTCCTTTTCTTATATCCGCCTCTTCCTTCTTCAATAATTTTAGGACAACTTTTTTCACATTGATATTGATGAACAGTTTACGATGCTGTTGGATACCATACGATTAACTTATATTTGTATTTTACCTGTGTGTAAGCTATCCTGAATCATATCACTTACACACTTGGGACATGCAGTTTGTTGCCTGCGCTTGTTCCAGTACATGATCCTTCTAGGAAAGCATACATTGGCATCCAAAATATGGGAACTGTTTTCACCAGAAGATTTGAGGCAGATCATATCAGTACACAGGTTCCAGTAAAACTTATGCATTTGGAAGGATTGTACGAGTTGTTTATTTCAAAGTTTGTAAGTGTTCACAGTACTTTACATTTAAGAAATGATAATATGCCCTTAGCTGTGTTATGGAGTTTGGCAAATTATGGATTCTATTGGAACTATATTGTTATGGAGTTTGACAAATTATGGATTTTTTTGCAACTATATTATGCTTTGAAACTGATCAGCTTCACTACCCATTCTTGACCTTCCCTGGCTTGTGTTAATCTCTTAATGGCTCTCTAATTTGATTGATTAACCATACATCAACTCTAGCAGCTAGGTCGAAAATAAACATTAATTGATGTAATCTATGTGACAATATTGACTTCACATACCTTGAAGGCACAACCTTTATTCTTGAATTTATCCTATTTGTATACAAAACTGTGAATATATTCTCCATTACGTTATATGGATATCTTTTCATGCTCTCTATGCTTGCGTGATGCTGTCATGACCAAGTTTTTGCTTGAGTTTTCATATGGGAATCAAAGGGGCCTTTCTCTTTTGTGACTTTCATTACATATTTGATTTATAATAATATTTCATCTGATGTTGAAGGCGTACTCCACACTGGACTTTTCTGTGCATCTTTTCAAAGTCAATTTTACGATGAAGCTAACGTACAGAACACTCTCCTTTGATGACGACCATGATCTCCAAGGAACTAATGCTGAAATTACCGAACCTGGAGGAAACCCTGGTAGTGACACCCACAACAGAGTGCAATGGGATGATGATTGCCCTTGGAGTGAGTGGTATTCTGCAGAGGACCCGATTAAAGGTACATTTTGTCTGGATTTTTCATCATGTACCTATTTACTTTCTGAAGCTGTCATGTTAGCATCAGTTTCAGATGGTGTCCAGGATGATATATGTGGGTTCTATTTCAAAAACATTGCTGCCACTTGAGATAAGTAAGAGATAAATATTATTGATATGAATGTAATAGGCATAGCTCATGTACACAGGAAGTATACCAAAGAACACCTAAATATATTCTAAGAGCGATAAATTAAAGATTGGAAATCAGGAACATTGTCCCCATTTAATACAATAGCTGAAAACCAAAGCAGTAAAGTGTGGAGAGAAAAATTCTTCAGCTCCGCCATTGTGCGTTCCTTATCTTCAAAGCAATGAGCATTTCTTTCTGACCAAATGCACCACATGAGATACAACGGGATCATCTGCCACACTGCTGCCACTTGAGGACAGCCTTGCATCTTCCTCCAACAACCCAACAAGTCCACCACCCTTAAAATGACTACTAAAATGACTCGACAGGATAGAAGATTCTTTAATTTCTAATCTACCTGTTCTCTTTTTCTTGTTATTTGGGGTTTAAAAACTTAAAATTGATAGAAGATTCTGTCTTGATACTTATCAAAAAAAAAAAAAAAAGATTCTGTCTTGATGAAAGATTCTAAAGATTCTCTATTTGCTTTAAGCCTGCCTTTCCTAGAGTATAATAATCTGATCATTTTGTTTGATGGTTCACTGTCTACAGGATTTGAATTGATTGCCCTATGGTCAGAAAATATGATTGAAAGCTCTCTGCAAATGGCTGAATTGGAAAATGATTCACCTCATGATGCTGAGAAGTGGATGCTATTTCCCAAATTTTCTCAAAATTTGTAAGAAATCATTTTGTTAGATGTAATTCAATAATTTATCTCAAAATAGTATTCTTATAGCCAAGTTTGCTTGTCATGGTTGTTAGGCGTGTGATACTGTAAATACTTGTTGCATTGCTGCTGGTTCTTACTATTCACCCTCTGATGGAAAAATGATTATCCAGACAGCCTGCTATAACCTTTTAGATTGTATTTCTTTTTCATAAGTAATTGTTAAAGTAGCTGTTGTTGTTAGTCTCTATTAAACAAACTTGTTTGACTAAACTAAAATTTTATACAGTGTTAACATTTTTTTATCAGTAACAGAGTCTATTAATAAGAATAGCATAGCCCAAGTACAGTAATAGATTCTATTAATAAGAATAGGCATAGCCCAAGTACTTGGGTATCCAGCATTAACTAAAAGTTGATACATGGTATTAATGTTGTCCGACTTGAGTCGGTGTTGAAAACTAAGTTAATATATGTTAGTCTATAGCACAAATATAAATTTTATTCACATTGGTAATATATTTAAATTAGATGTACATTAAAAAGTGTATTATTTTTGTCTAATTAAATTCTTTATTGGCATTGATTGTCCGGAACAATGTTCTGACTGATCCTGGGGTTGCACAGGTTCTTAGCAAAGAGTTTCTGACAAGTGCACCTCGGGTAATTGAAGGGGAAAATCCCCTTGTCCGACTAAAGTTATTTTGGCTTGCGAAAGACTTTTTCTCTGGATGCATGTCATACTTTGTCTAGGAGTTGTAGTCGGATGTTAGATTGAATACACAGATAGTATTCTACCCCCCACAACCCCCCAAGAAAAAAGAACAAGGCTTGCAAAATTGGAATTGGGTTTGGAATCGGATATGGCCATATTCAATGAATTGGGGCAACAAATTGAATCGGGCAATTCATGAAAATTTTGAATCAGTTATTTCAATGTTACTGAAAAGTATTAAAAATCAGATATAAAAGAGTATAGAATATAAATTCATTGACTAGTTTTAATAAACAAAATTTTATGAATCTAGATAGTTTCAATAAACATGTAATTTATATATTTAACCTCAATTGTCTGACATTTTTTGCCTCATATATCAAGAAGATAAAGACCATGAAGTTAATATAAGCACGTGGCAAATGTAGTACTTTATGCACAACCACAAATTTAAGACAAAACTCTCATCCATCTCTTAGGCCTCGTTTGTTTTCATAGATAAGATGAAATAAAAGTTAAAAATTCAATAAAATATTATTATAATATATTTTTTTAATATTAGTTTTATTTTGAAATTTGAAAAAATTGTTTTGGAATTTGAAAAAGTTGAATTGTTTATTTTATTTTATTTGGAAATTTGGGAAAGTAGTAATGATGAGATGAGATGAGAGTTTGTGAAAGTGAACAAGGCCTTAATCTTTTTGTTTAACTAAATAAAATAAAGAAATACTGTTTTATCTTTCAACTTTTCTGTGATTCTTATTGAATACAATGATGAAAAAGTTTATATACGTTTTGTTCTATCATATTCCTGTAGAAGAATTAAAACAAGAGTCCAATTATTAGACGGCATAAAAATAAAGTCAGTTTTGAATCGGTTAGAATCAGTCGGTTGAAGCGGTTTGGTGAACGATTTAACAAGTACAATAAAATTGGTTTGGTTTCTGACTGGTTCAATCTGAATCGGCCTGAATTGAATCTTTTTTGAGCTGTGCTCTGGACTTATAGAATTTAGTTGAAACTAGACTCTTATGCTGAAACTCCTATACATTTTGCTCCTACAGCTCACATACTTACTGTGTATGTTTTTGTCTTCTTATCTTGAATCCATATGGAGCTTGTCATTTTATCTCATAGAATCTTTCTAAATTCCCCTCATTTAATTAAATGATTCAACAAGATCTCAATAATAGTTGTTTAGAGTTTATGTTTTGTAGCTTTGGCTAGTAGCAAAAGGTATATGTTTTGTTGTGGCATAACTTAGTTCTGACTTTTTCTGCCAGTATAATTTGGTTATTCAACTTATTCTTTCCTGATAGTATATCCATTTCTCTTTTCATGCCTTAAAAATGACATTGATCTGATTGAAATATGCAACATCTTACAAGCTTTTTTTTTTTGGTTTTTTGGGTCAGAAGTGATGGTTCCAAAGGAAACCAAATTGGATTTTCTTCACAATTGCACCTTTTAGTTGATGCATTAGATATGTCATTTGAGGCTCAATTTATTGAAGATTTTGTTTCAGGTTTGAATCATGATTTTCTTGTGCTTGTATCAGATTCCTTATCTAACTATATTGGATTATTTGTAGCTTATAGTCCTTTTCTTGACGTGATATTATTATTTTTTATTGTGTCATTTTTCAACTTCTTTTTCATCTTTATTTTGTATCAGTTGAAAACACAGGCCCTGATAACTTGAAGACCTCAATGATTATACCTCCACCTACAGTCATTGATCGTGTACTTAAAGAACTTTTCCATGAGGGTACTTTCTACAATTTTTAGCTTCTGTTCCTGTGGTTATGTGGTTGATAACTGTTGCATGTTGCAAACCTGGGTATAATAGGATAAACTTCATTGCATTTTTGCCTACTTTGCATTGACATTTGAGGAGAACATTCATCATGACTTGACTCATATGAAGGACACCAGCTGGATTTGTTATTGAGCCATAAGTTCTGGTACTCTTGTACAGGTTGCACCATACCTTATCGCTAAATATTTATCTCCATTGGGTATTCTCTGAAGTTATTTTCTCTTTTGAAGGTGGGTTGTACATTGTAGTGGTATCTTCTGATTATCTATGTTGGATCAGAAGAATCTACCTACCTATTACCTCTGTTTTTGGTGTTAGGGTTCTATTTCATAGACTTGAAGCATGTGTGTGTATGTGTATGTGTTTACAACCTTGAAGTAGCTGTAATTTTGGACTTGCTGTCACTTCCCACTGAAGTGATGTTTTCTTCTGGTTCAGAGTCCAGTTACTTGCAAAATAAAAATATATTTAATACATATTTTGATCCAGTATTAGTCTAAATAACATACAATTTTAATTAACAGTGAGAGATAGCATACTGAACGAACTTCGAGGAAGCTGAGCTGAAATAGTGACCTGGGAAGTAACTTAAGTAAGACACTTCCATTAAACAAAAAAAGAGCTAAAATAATCACATAATGGGAAGAAAACTTGTTGCCTTAGGAAGAAAACCCGTGTTTATTACTTGTGCAAACCACACAATAAGCCAATGAGTTTTAACTGAAGCAGAACTTCCTCGGCCCATAGTAACAGGTGGAGCCTAAGGTTGTGGGTTCAAGACCTAGTGGATGCACGAGTACTTACCAATAAGATACAGACCACCAATAAATGGAGAAAGGAACCATGTTTCTTCCAATTTCTTTGATCATTTATATGCGTAAAAAGTCTCAGATACTTTTAATGCAATTATATTCTTGGTGCTACTCCTTGTACTCTGTGTAGGAGTGCGAGACACAGATTTTGCCAAGGGCGAGCATAAGAGTTCTCGAGCTATTAAAGGCGCACCTCTTCAATCTCTGTTTGCACAGTTTTGTTTAAACTGTCTTTGGTTTGGCGGCTGCAACATACGTGGTGCGTATAGTTGAGTGAATAAAATGTTAAAGAAAGTTATATTATTATCAGTGCCTACTCTTTTGATCAATAAAAATTTGTTTACTGATTAAAAAGATTATCAGTTATGGGGCAGCTATTGAGAAATGTATCCCCAGGTATAGAGCTATTTTTTTATGACTGGATTTGTGTTTTGTTTGCATGTTATCAGCTATTGCGGTGCTTTGGATCGAGTTTGTTCGAGAAGTTCGGTGGTGTTGGGAAGAGTCACAGCCATTGCCCAAAATGCCAGCTAATGGTTCAATTGACTTATCCACTTGTTTGATTAACCAGAAACTACAAATGGTAAAAAGATGAATATTTTTTCCAGGGAACTTTGGTGTAAACCATCCCTTTGCATAGGAATTAGGTTTTGAAAAGTACATTGCATCTCTATTTTCTGACACAGTTTGGGGAGCCATATTCCATATAGAAAAAATCTGTACAACCTCCTACTATTCACACAACCTCCACACACCACATTTTATTTATTTTATTTTTATTAAATATTTAATATATGAATAATGAATAAAAAAATAAAATTATTTTAAAAAGAACAAATTTAAAATAAAAATATAAAAAAATTAAAAGAAATTAAATAATGGTGGTGTGTGGAGGTTGGAGAGGTTGTATAGAACAGCCCATTCTATATAAGTTTACAATAGTTGCTGCATTTTGTGACTATATAGGAAGTTATTGCTTTAGCACAATTCATATGCTAATATGGCAAAAAATTCCATGTTTAACACTTTAAGCCTTGAGAATTTGGAGATGACATGATGCGAAAAAGGAAAGATATACACAGTTTGCCATTGATTTGGGAGTTCTTAGGGATTTTAGTGCCAAAAATGGTGAACTATTCATTGGGTCTACATGTAACATTTTCATAAACAGTATTGCTTCAAATATTACATTTTACATATATTATGCCAGTAATTTCTGGCAATTTGTATTGAGATCCAGGCATACCAGATGGTTTGTAAGAGGTTTAGCGGCATCTCTTATCTATTTTCTGAGCTAATTAATGATTTTAATGTTGTTTCCCAGTCAAATTGTGAATGATTTTTCACCGTGTTGCCATTATCAATATTGGCTTGTTTATTATTCAGATTGGTTCTGGAATAGATGAGATATATATTTTGCTTGCATATAAGCTATGAAACAGTTCATTATAGGTTATTTTGCAGGATTTATCATTTAAATTAAGTGACAAATGTTGTGTATGAACTGTAAAGACTCGAAGATCTGTTACCTTTCTTTTATCTGGAAATTGTCTTGTTCAGCTTGCAATATGCATTGAGAGGAAACTTGAGCTGAATGAAGACTATGAAGATTGTATTGGAAGCATGGATGAAGCTTCTCCTCTTACAAAGGTCACAACAGTGTTCTCGTATACCTTGTTGTTCCAGAACTTATACTGTTTACTCTGTTCTATTTTTTGCATTTGGCTTTAAGTTTTTTCTTTTAAACCTTTTGCAGGAGGAGGATTCACTTGCAGAGGACTCAGACTCATCCATAATGCGAACACCTGGTGAAGATTTCGAGGGGAAACGTGACAGGTGAACTAAAGCAAGTGAGAACTAACTTTATTTTCTTCATTATCAATTGGCTGGCCTTAGATGGGGTTGGGTTATTGAATTGTTTTGGCTTTCTTCTATTTCTTTTTTGTTTTCTCTACTATAAACATCTATGCTTATTTCTTTGAGTGATTCCTTTTAAGTGCACTGAAATTGCATTCATCTCCTCCTCTTTGCCTTATGGCTAAAGATGTGCACTTCCTTACTTCTCCTCTCTTTCTTTCTTTCTTTCTTTTTTTGTTCTTGCTAAATGATGCAGATTGTGTACGCCAGTTCTTGCTCTTTTATGTAGATAGAATTTGTTGGATAGAATTTGTTGATGTAGCAATTCTTTGTAATTAATGTTTTCCCAGCTGTCATTTGCTTGAATTTTGACATATCGCGATCTGTCAAGTAATTAGTTAAATATTTAATTAGTTATTATTTTTTTTTGGTGACATTACCTTTTGTTAGAACTAACATTGTGCCCTTGTGTTGCAGTGCTAGACGATCAGGCATCATGACAAATATTATGTTCATTTGAAAATATGGATGAAATGATTTAATTAAAAAAATACTTAATTACAAAATAATTGTTTGAACGTGGGGAGTAATATAATAAAATTTAAAAATCCGATGAGGCTTTTAAAAACTGTGTAAAACCTAGGGATTATTTTACTTTTCCTGGTTTGTGTATTACCTTTGGAATGATAAATTTTTATCCTAGGCATGTAAATTAGTGCATAACCTTATTCTTCATGATATCACAGCCCCTTGACACCAGAGAATTTACATTATTCTCGAACAACCATGCGGAGATTCAGTAGTGAGCCTGAAAAAGTGTTGTCTGATCCTAAACCTTCAGACTGTATCAGGAGGGGTTCAGCTGGTGTGGTGGGGTCTATGATGCTTCTAAAGTCAAATCAAGCAATGCATGCGCCGTTCACACAGGTTTCTATAAATTTCAGGCTACTTATAATCTTTACTTTTTTATTTTTATTTTTATTTTTGTGATTTGTCAAAGAACACAACAGTTCATCATTTTCAGTTCGTCATTGTAGGATGTTCCACTCATGACAGAAGACATGCATGAAGAGCGGCTCCAGGCTGTTGAAGCCTTTGGCGATTCATTTGTAAGCTTGTTTTCTATCCCATATATCAGTGGCTGAATTCATAGGATTTACTGAAGAGCATTGTCGGTCTTTTCATCGCAGAACTTTTCTGCTCAGTTGGAGAGAGATATCTTATCTTCAGGTAATAATCTCCAATTTTCATTCTTTTGTTGGGTTAGACTTGTACACAGACCATATTAATCATGTTTGTACCTTCTATCACTGAAACTGCTGGCATGTGGAACTAAAATAAAGACTAGAGGCATTACAATAACTTGTTAGAATGCTTTACATCATGCCATTTCAAGCACCATATTTGAATTAAATAAGAAATTGCTGCCATCAGATGCTAAATTATTATGGTTGTAGATGGTAACAATATCATTAGTCTTAAGTCAAAATTATATCTCCTGTTGAATCCAACTGCATATCTTTTTATCTCTTACTTTTTCAACTAAAGTTTTTCTCAGACGGTATATATTCCTTTAAACAAAAATCAATCTTCTTTGTGTTCTCAGGGTGTCTGTGTTGCTCGAACTGTTTTACTTTGCTCATTTTTTTATTCTCATTATTCTCATATTCTTTTTTCTGCTGTTTAGGTAACATCTATGACATAAAAATGAAGTAATATGTCCATTGTCTCTCGTCTCTGTCAGTCTTATGGCCATGGACTTTATGTTTCTCTTTTATAACAAACCGCTGTTACTTTTCCAAACATGTTCAGCTTGTTTTTCTAATGCCACAGTATACTTGGTAATTGACAAGCTTTGTTGAAATTTTTATTAGACATGTCAGCATTTAAAGCAGCAAATCCAGATGCCATTTTTGAAGATTTTATTCGGTGGCATTCACCTGGAGATTGGGAGATTCATGATGCCCTAGAAAAAGGATCAACTAACAACCTTGCTATGGTGAATCCAAATAATGTTTGGCCTCCTCAAGGACGGCTTTCACAAAGAATGTCCGAGCGTGGAAACTTATGGCGAAATATTTGGAATGATGCACCTGCTTTGCCTGCTTCGGAGCAGAAGCCTCTCCTGGATCCAAATAGAGAAGGAGAAAAGGTAAGTTTCTTTGGAGAATTCTATATTTTGCTTGTTTACCCCAAAATATTTTCATTACTGTGGTACTTTGGGAGCAGAGCATTATACAGTCAAATTCCCTGCTGTATGCTTTTCATACTGCAATCTTCTTGTTTGACTACGGCAAGAACAAAATGATTAGCTCAGATAAATAATCTGGTTGATGATTTGAGCAATACCTGACCAAAAATGCTCATCTTCAACCTTTCATGAATTAGCTGGCTGGCTTCATATAATTCTGAACACACTAGTTTTCTTAAAGCTTGTCATCAGTTTATATGTCCTGAATGAGTGAAAGGTATCAACATTACTCAAAAGGTCTCCTCTTAACTCCTTACATTTACAGAGTGTAAGTAGGCATACAAGTATATATTGAAATTCAACTTCATAATGTCATGGGGTGATGACTTAAGTTCAGAGCATGATTCATATGTTAGTTTTCACTCTCAACCCGTTTCCAGAATTCAAATTCCTAAGTGATGGCATATAAGTAATAACCATTATGATTTGATCAGCAAAATACTTTTTCATTCATATGATGAACGATGAATCACAAGACCAATATATATATGTATATATATATATATATGAGCATGTACAAAATCTTTGTCGAAAGAGCCAAACAAACCTTGATTACTCGAGACTAGTTCCCTATAATGTTAGGTCGTTGGGATGTTGGTTAAATGCATGGATATCAAGAGAGTGGTTCCCTGCAATATCATATCGTTGACAACCATTTATTCAGGTACAGAAAAAAAAAAGGAAGAAGAAAGTTTTAGGCCATTACTTCATAAATATTTTAAAGATGAGAGTAGATGCCAAAACAAACATGTTTGTGAGTTCTATTATAATGGCCATCATTTATAATTGCATATCAGCTCTGTCTATATGGAAAGAGAAGCAAAGCAGCATTTTTATGCAAAACTAATTTTGCTTGAGATGTTGTGTTGTGTTGTGTTTTTATATTTCTTTCATCTTTTGCCCATACTTTTGTATTTTAATTGTTTATGGCTCCGTTTTTTTATTTTGTAGGTCCTTCATTACCTTGAAACATTACGACCTCATCAGTTGCTTGAGCAAATGGTCTGCACTGCCTTCAGAGCTTCAGCGGACACTTTAAACCAGACAAGTTATGGAGGCCTGAAGCAGATGACAACCAAATTGGAGCAACTTTACCTTACTATGGCATCTGTGTTGAAACCTGTGCAAGGTATCATCCCTCATCTTTCTTTTTACAGCCTTTTTCTTTTATGAGCATCTTTCTTCTGCCATCCTGCTTCCACTTCATACTTCCGAGAAAGTGACTGAATGGGTTAGAAAGTGACCAAATTGGAGCAACTTTACCTTACTATGGCATCTGTGTTGAAACCTGTGCAAGGTATCATCCCTCATCTTTCTTCTTACACCTTCACACTTTTGATGTTCATTGCAGCAAATCGTTTATCTGCTGGCAGTGAGATTTTTGAAGACCTAAGACGCCTATGTGGCGTTCTTGAACATGTTGAGAAGTTGCTGACTGTTGCAGCTTCTCTTCATCGTAAATTCTTGCAAGCACCACGCCTCTCTGAAGTAATATTTAGTGACTACTACAACTTTTATCTTCCAAGAATGCGAACAGGCTTAGTAGAGGACAACGTTCAAATGGTAAAATGCCTTTAAACCATCACAACTCTTATTGTAGCAATCTAGCAGATAAATCCTTCGGTCCCTCTCATGTGTTTCTGGGTGTTGAAAAGGCACCATTAGTTGGGACACATCATGCGTTAGGTGGCCTCTATCTAGAAGAATGATTTTTCTATTTTTATTATTTTTATTTTTTTAAAATGCTGCTGATCTTAAGAGCTGAGGACTATTTACTTGGTGCTGGCAGAAACTCCAAAATTTACTCTAGATCATCCCTTCTGCAGGAACACCTTAACTTAGACTGATTTATTTTGCTAACATCTCAGGAGTTTGACAAGAAGCAACAAGTAAGGAACCATGAGAGACGAGTTATATCAAATATGTTTACTCCTCCCACTGCAAACCAGTCATGGAGAAAAGTTCTGAGCATGGGTAATCTTCTCAATGGCCATGAACCAATCCTCAGAGAGATCATATTTTCCATGCGCGATAGAGTCAGTGGCAATCACTATGCAGCCCATACTCCTATGGTTTATCAACAGGAAATAGAAACATACCGTATGTATATATGCGGAACCTCAAACGATCTCCGGGTAGCCCTTTCTGTTGCCTCGTGTGATTAGTCCCCCATGAAATCCATGTAAGGAAATCATGTTTGTTGGTGAGAAATTCGTTTGATTCATTTCCTCAAAGTTTATTGGAGAGAGTATCAAAGAATGATCCTTATTTTTTAGAGGACGATATATAGAATTCCAATTGAATATGAAATTGGGTTATTCTGATTTACCCTGCTTTTGGAATGCCTATAATGTTGTCTGTACCGCTTGATCTATGTTTGATATCTGCAGGGGGGTCAGTGTCCGTAGTTTTCACAGTTCACCAATGAATTTTATGCAGCTTTGGTCACTAGATACCAATGATCGCAACCTCTGTTCAAGGAGTGAATGACTATCATTTGATTTTGTGGACAACCCTCTTTGACGCACTATGGATGAGAATGGGAAACTTGGGAACTGTTGCGTCAAATACTTTTTTTTTTTTTTGGTTCATTTCAGCCCCCATAAAACCGAGATTTGCATCCTTAGGACCTTATTTATATGTTCTTTCAACTTTCAAGAGTCAGGACGACTTATATTTATAAAACACACTTCACATGTTAATTATATATTGTGTAAAAATCATATGGGTCCTGATCAATCTATGTTGTCTAGACTATTTGCAAGACATTATTTATTATGGGACTCATTACAATTATTAAAAAAAAAAAACTAAATCATTACTATTTTTTATACTAACTAACGTGTCAATAAATATGTTCTTAGATTTTTTATTTTATTTTATTTTTTCTCTCTCACGTGAAGGAATTGGCGATGAACTTTCTTTTTACTCTAACCTCACAGGTTTTCACAGAATATTCTGATGACCTTTCAATGGAGGTCTGTTGGTTCTTTATCTTTTCTATAAAAAAAATAAAAAAAATAAAAAATAAAAAATAAAATAAAAAATAAAAAACCCAACAAAATGCGTTGTTTCTTGTCAAGTTGTCAACGATGAAGCAGGAGAACCTCATCTAGGACGGTGCCGGGTCAGTCGAAGTGTGGGTCTAAATGCACCTTCTGGGGCCCTAAGCTTTCGTCAATGGAACTGTGGAGCCCAACATATATTTCTGATTAGACTGGTTATTATGCACCAAGAATCCATTCTTCTGGAGAGAGAGAGAGAGAGAGAGAGAGAGATCCTCTTTGTCTAGCCTTCCTTCCATAGTCAAGTGGGAGAAAGTAATGAACAAAATTGAGCTGGACCCAAATAAAATTTGTACTATTAGGTATCATTTGTTATCTGGCTAACAAAAAAAAAAAAAAAGATTCCCTAAAAAAAATAATATTAATGGTTTGATTCATTTGTACATGATTTTCTTCATATATAATTAGTTCTTTTTTTTTATTATTCAGACGATTATTTAGTCATCAATCATGCGACTTTTAATTGATACATGTAGCTTTTTCCTGAAGATAATGTTTTAAATAAGATATGCTTTGTATTTTTTGTATGTAAAAAGTTCAAACTTTCTTGTGGGGTCCATTAGTCATTACTAATTAATACCATACTTTATTTTCCCCCTTTCGTGGGGTTATCCAATCAGTCATCCTAAGCTTTTTAAGGATTTTGGCCCTTGGGTCAACATCGCAAATGAAATTGACGCTACAACCGAGTGGGAACACAAGATATGAGAGTTGGGTGGGTGGTAATAAATAAAACAAGGACATGTGTACTACAATATGAGAAGAAAAAATTTGAGTGCAAATTTGGTTTGTACTGAAAAGTAAAAATAATGTTCATGTAAGTGGTTTGTGTAAGTTAGACTTACACCCAGCACTCCTCATATGAGAATACTCATTTTATAACAAGAACATACTTCGAAGGAAGATCATTCACTATACCACTAATACTACATTCAATACCTATATATATATATATATATATATAATTTCTATTTCATTCTCAATCTATAATTTGGAGTACCTTATCTTCGTCATTTTAATTTTAAAATTTATTTTTCAAATCAAATTATATCACTGAGCAATATGCAATATAGAAATTTTATAAGAATCGTAGTGCTCATATATAATTAATAGACAAAGAAAAATGATATATATAAATGTCTCTTAATTCGAAACCACGTGAAAAATTAGCAAATTAGAATTTTGGCAATATGTTGGTGACATTAGAAAACCAAACAAAAAAGGTAAGATCTTGAAAACCAAAATTATTTTCTTTTTCTCCATATATAGTCTATTTCTCTTAAAACCAATATAATTTATATTTAACATTTGTATAAATATAATATATATATATATATACACATATATATAACATTAATATATGATTCAAATCCGCTAAATTATTTATTCGATGTTTGAAAGTGTAGGACAACCATATGAAGCTTGTTGAAAAACCAACAGTACTCCATGCAATTGTAATATGATTCCTCCACAGCTAGTTCTTAAATGAATTTAAAGGAAAACATAATTAAAAAATAGCTTTTTAATTAAACTTAACTAGCAAAATAACAATAAAGTAACCATATATTAGAAAATGAAAAGTTCAGTGGCAATCTACTATTTATGGGGAGCCCTGGGATGTTCTATCCAACGGTGGTCTCCGTTTCTTAGTATAGCTTTGATTGCTTGTAGTGATGAATGATTAAAGGGAATAATAGTTGGTGGTGGGGGCATGGCTACCCTAAGAAAACACTTATTAATTGGTATAAAATAAAGCTAAAAATCAATCGAAAAAATTAATAAATAAATTGTGGGGGCTTTGACATTGAAACCTATGTCTTGAATTTAGGGTTTAATTAAGAAGTAATTATTGCGAATATTATGGGCATTTGATGGGTTTTCTTTTTCAAGATCACTTTGATCTTTTTTAAAAAGCAAAAGATTGCACAATCCGTACGACACAACCACTATCTTGATCTTCACTTACGCTAACCTTGATGAATTATTGAGTTTTAATAAATTTAATTAAATAAAAAGATATAAAGGTTAATTATTAATGTCCAATTAGATCGATGTTACTGGTGTCCTCCAAGGTAGTTAGGTTTTTGGACATCTTCCTAACATCAGTAGCTTTCATTTGAGTGTGGCAACCAAGTTGATTGAATACATGGAATGAATATATATATAACCGGAGATGAATATATATATATATGAATAATTTTTCTTGTAGTTTATATTTAGTGAATTATATTGCAATTTTCAGTAAAATACTTTAATTTTATGTGTAAATAAAATCGATTTTTTGATTTTTTGATTTGTAAATAAAAGTATTTTAATCAATTTCATTTTAAAATATGGATTTTTTTTGTTAATTGTTTATTGTTTGGACTACAAAAAAATCTATATTTATAGATTGTATGTAGCATTGTCCTATATATATATATTGTATATATATATATATAGTTATACATACATGCATATAATTTGCCTCATGAGCAATAAGGAAACCTTGCAGTATAATTAATACATCTATTCGTGTTACAATATATTTAAGTTTTGACCTTCTCATTACTTAAAAGGAGCAGGCTACTCTTCTCGTTGGGGACTTCTGTTGGGATTTTATTTTTCTTTTTAATATTTTTATTTAATGATTAAAAAATTATCTTTTTAATAATATTATGAATTTTATTTTTTTAAAAATATTTAGAAAAATGTATGTAAATAACATAAAAATAATACACTATAAGAGTCCCATGAGAGTTGCGGTGGCTGTAGAGCCACACTTAATTAAAATTACAGAATATCACTTAAAAAAAAGAAGAAGAAGAAGAAGAAGAAGCAGCAGCAGCAGCTTATTAGATATCCTGATGGCAAAATCCAGTTAGTACATTTGAGGAAGGTTTATAATAGCATAAGCTTGGCTAAAATCTGTCACAAGTCACTTCCGTAGAGCATTTTTTTTCCTTTTTATTAAAAGAAAACTAATTCAAGACAAATGTGGCCCAGGCTGATTTGGCTGCATGGCTTGTTCTCCTTCACATGATGAAGATGATTAGGCCTCCCTTTTGTATTTAAAATTTATTTTAATTTATCTTCTTTTCATTATTATATTTTTATAATTTTTTATACAAAACACAAATTTCTATATATCTTTTTCAAATTCGAATATATTTTTTTCAAATTTTAGTACATATTTTTTAAATTCCAAAATAATAATAACATTAAAAATTAAACTAAACTCATCTCATTTTCGAATCTAAACGGGATCTAAATTTGAGATTCGAAATTTTCTTGGTCTAAGAATGTGTTTAAGGTTTTTTTTTTTTTATCATTTGTAATTAAGATGAGATTTTTTTTTCAGTTAAGATGAAATGAGTTGAGATAAAAATTTAAAATTAAATATAATATTATTAAAATTTATATTTATAATATTATTTTTATTAGGCCTGTTCATCTAGGCCGAGTTGAATACTTATTTATTTCTTAATACTCTTGAATTTATTTTTTAAAAAATATTTAAGGAAATTTTAAATTTGGATTCTAGATTTCTAAATTTGAAATCTAGATGAACACTCTTAATTTTTATATTAAAATTTTATAAAAATAAATAATTGTCTTATTTTTGTAAAAGTTAAAAATTAAATTATAATAATTAAATTAGATAAGATGAGTAATATTTTTTTAAAAAAAAATAAACGAGACTAATTGGAATTTGGAAGCTCACAAATAGATAAGATGAGTAAATCCAGTTAAATTAGATAAGATGTGTGGTCTTATCATCGAGAGAAGCTCCCAAATAGCACTCCATTAGCATTTACCCATCCCACTGTCAATCATTTCAAGATAGTGATTGAACTCTTCAGCTCTGAAAATTGCAACTTACGCAGACTAGAGGATTATATATGGACCCACCTACAGCAGCCATTTGGAATCTTGGATCCCACCAACTCTCTCTCATATGAAGATTTCCGTTGATGACTTGAAAAGCGTTGGAATAACCCACAAAAAAAAGCAATAATAATCAGCATGCCCGAGTTCTAATAATGGAACAGATGATTAGGAACAATGATGATCATCACGCTCCACCTCAACCCTATATGCCACCAGAAATGATATATTTATAAAAAATTTACAATTATTTTAAAATTATTTTATTTAATTTTTTTAAAATTTAAAATTTAAAATTTTATTTAGTGATTAAGAATGTAAATATTAATAAAATTATATATATATTTCTTAATAATTAAGTATATTAAAAAAATACTTAAAATAAAATGATAAAAAATAAAAAAAATTTAAAACACTATAAGTTATAAGATTGTTGTAAAAAATATTGTATGCCTATATCACTCATATGCCCCACTCTCCAACCTTGGAAATTATTTAATTATTCGTCATTAGCTCTTTTCTTAGAAAGAAGCTTTTATATTTATATATATATAAAATTATAAAGTATGTGTTTCACCCTGACTCTACTAACCACAAGGTTGTCCTAAGATGAATAGAAAGGCAACAACGGTTATCCTGTGGATACTCTAATATCTAAGTTAATAAAATAGTACGAGAATAAGTGTATATAAAAGTGAGAAATCATTCATTATCTTTTGCAAGTTATTTTTAGAAGACAATGATATAATGATAGATATGATACCGTTGTTGGTTACCATTTCTAGATGAATATCCTTTGCGATCTCTAAGATAGTAGGAGATGATAGATCTTGCTATTTAGGAGTTATCCTACTCGGGATAACTCATATTCTCTAGGAGCCATTCTACCCAAGATGGTAGTTACAACTGTTGGCATCTATCTTCAACTTTTTGGGAGGTTGCTTGCCACGTGATTGTGGTTGTAGTATTTAGGCCTCGATCATTCTAGGCCCAAGGATCCAATCCTCGGACTGGTCTTTAGTTATGCGCTGGGTCACTAGAGGACTCAAATATATCTTCTAGTTACCCCACTAATTCTCTTTATGCTAACACATGAAAAATTAAATTTTTGCGGGCTTTACGTCTATTATTTTATCGACTATTGGGCACACACATTTTATCTATGTGGTAGTTGACCCTTCTATATTTTACCTTTCTGGGCCGTGGTCGTGTTTTCTTTTTCTCACCCTATTGGTCTAGGTTGTATTTTCTTTACCTTACTTTGTTGGGCCTGGGTTGTCCCTTCTATACCTTACCCAGCTGGGTTTGGGTTGTAGGTTGGCCGCTACATGGATTGTGGTCGTATCTTAGTTATCATGTGGGGGGTTGTATTCATCCATTTTTTTGTAATACATCTGACTTTAGTTGTAACTATTCGCGTGCATTCACTTTTGTGCAAAAAATTGTTGTTGCAGCCACACGTTTGGCTTCCCAAGAATTCTCTACTAAGGGTGTTAATGATTGCTATCCTTTGGACTTTTCTTCAATAACTTGAGGTGTCATTTCCTTTTGTTTTCATCATTTTGCCTCGTCATCTTGTTGCCAGAATTTCCATCGTCAAGTCTTCATCATTCTTAGTTTTTGAATAATTTTAATTTTTTCTTCTTTGTAGTTGTCAATGGCTACCTGTAACTCTTTCCGCTCTTCTCGCAGACCTTCTAATTGCCCTTCAACTAGGCCTTCCCGCTCTCTTGAGGTTGAGTCTTCCTCAACCAAAACCCTGCTTCTTATGAGGGCTACTCTTGGCAGTTCGTTCTAAGGGAGCGGGACTTGGAAATAATCAGGATCTCTTTCCGAATATCTAACTCTGTATGCCTCTCGATTCCTGAGGTCAACTATGTTGACGCAAAAGGATATGCAAGCAACATAACTTTAAAAAGTATGCGCCGTGAGCCAAGGGCTATGTCTCCCATCCATTCACCCTATTCACAATGTTCTCAGCTTCCTAAAGTTAGCGTATGCACAGTTGCATTCGCATGCATGGCGTGTTTTATAGTGTTCTGGTGTAGTTTTTCGTAGGGTTTTGGAGCCTTTGGGCGACAATTATCTTAACCTAATGGTAAAAGAATTTTTAACCTTTTATGGTGTCACCGGGTTGTCCGAAAACATTTGTAGTTTTCATTGTCAGGGGCAACGTTTAGCAGCTTTTGAACTTGTGATACTCCAATGCCAAACAATGGTAGAATTTTTTTTAAAATTTTTTACTCATGGCTGGAAATTCCCGGCCAACAAGGGGTCCATACAAGATTATCCTGTAAAGGCTAATAGCCTAATTGGGGCTGGGTTTCAAACGACCAGAGTCTACTGCTAAACTTAACTTACAAAGAGCGTAGCCATGTGGACATTGTTTTAAATTGGGCGTAGAACCACAACCGTAAAGGCTCATGGATGGAAGACCTTTTTTCTTCTGCCTGCATTGACATATTTTTTATAGTACCCAACTGGGCTCACATCCAGGGCCGTAAGTGGAAAGTCGTGAGTCTGCAGGCGAAAAAAGTGTATGTTAGATGTTGTGGGGCCTTGTTCGAAGTGCCAACATTTTGAAAAATCTACGAGAACCAATGAGTCCCAACATTAACTTCTTCCACCCCTTCTGCAACTCTGGAAACTTTTCTCAAGGTTACCTCGTCATTATTACCAGGCGGAGAATTCTCCTCTATATCTCCTGGTCTTAGGGACCTTATAATTTGATGGGTCAAGCCCTTGTTGGCTCATCAATGGCCCTTAATTTTAACCTTCCTCCGAAGGGTAGTGATGTTAGTGGCAACCCCTCCTTTGAGTTCCCTTCTTTCTTTATCCCTGGGAACAGCACTTGTTGGCAGCGACCTTTTGGGGGATATATGTAAAGGTTTTGTTATGGGTGTCTCTAAATTAAGAGTCACGGGCCCTTTTGTTCCTATGTCCGTTGGGGAGGTACCTATTGTAAATGGTGGGGAGGCCAACCATTCGGATCAAGAAAGAGTTTCTATTCCTTCTTTCCCCCTTCCTCCTTTACAGGTAATAGAGGATCTACCATATCCCTTGGAGGGGTTGAGGAGACAGAGTTTGGCAGGGTTTTCATAATTGTGTTGTTGATAAGCAAAAAGTTTGTAATGGTGTAGATGTTGTGGCAATTGAGTTGGGTGCTTCCAGCTCGTTGGTATGTTTGGGGGGGCCCTTTGTCCAAGGGGCCTTCTATTAAAAGAGAAATAGTTGACTTTGAAGAGGCAGGGCCTTAATAGGCTGCCCCCCTTTCTAGGCCAGCAACGGAGATGGATAAATGCCTTGGAAAGTTTTGTCCTAGGTACAGATTTGTTTCTTTTTGATTTACTGAATTATTCATTCGTTGTTGGTGACTAACTATTTGATAGGGTCGTAGGGTCTTTTGACCTCCACACTCTTTCTCGTTGTTGCAACTAAGTATTGAGAGGGTCATGGGGTCTTCTGAGCTCCACGTCGTTTTTTTATATCACGTCACGTGCAAGAGCTTGTTTTGCTAGCGACTACGTATCGAAAAAGTCATGGGGTATTCTAACCTCCACACCCTTTCTCGTTTTAAGCCGTGTGCAAAAGCTTATCTTGTTAGAGACTAAGTATTGAAAGGGTCATAGGGTCTTTTGACCTCCGCGCTTTTTTTTTCGTTTTGCACTGTGTGCAAGTGCCCTTCTTGCTGGCAACTAAGTATTGACAGGGTCATGAAGTCTTCTGACCTCTATGCCCTTTTTCGCTTCGCGCCATGTGCAAAAGCTTATCTTGCTGGAGGCTAAGTATTGAGAGGGTTGTGGGGTCTTCTGACCTCATGCCCTTTTTCATTTCATGCTGGGTACAAGAGCTTTTCTTGCTGGCAACTAAGTGTTGGGAGGGTCATGGGGTCTTCTAACAACCATGCCCTTTTTTGTTTCATGTCGTATGCAAGAGCTTATCTTGCTAGTGACTAAGTATTGAGAGGGTCGTGGGGGGTCTTCTGACCTTCAATCCCTTTTTCTTTTACCCTGTACACATATTGTGAAAAGCAAAGCACAGATTTTACAAGAATCAAGTACGAAAATGGGAAAATATTGATTAGGAAATTTTTTTCCAAATAATTTGATAATGGAAAGATTGATAGCAAATGAATTGTCTCAGAAAATAGAAAAGAATACATAGACCAATTACATTCTACGAGTAAAACATTTTTAAATGTTTAGCATTACATGGGTGTTCCAATTTCTTTCCTTCGTTGTCCTTGAGCCTATACGACCCTACGCAGTAACTAATGACTACCACATAGGGTCCTTCCCATCGTGGGCCAAGTTTTCTTTCATCCTAAGTGGTGACGCTTATTTTCCATGAGATCAAGTCATTGATTTTGAATGATCGGGGTCTGACTCATTTTTTGAAGTACTGCTCAACCCTTCTTTTACTAAGGATGTTCTAAATTTCCACCTCTTCCCTTGCCTTTTCCAGCAAGTCCAGCTGCTTACTAAGAGCTTTGTCATTATCTGCCTGGTTGAAAGGGCTCGTTCGATATGTGGGCAAGCCAACCTCCATGAGGGTAACCGCCTCGCTTTCAAAGGCTAGAGTGAAAGGTGTTTCTTCCTTTAGGGTTTTCATCGAGATTTTATAAGACCACAACATCTCATGGAGTTTTTTCACCCATTCACCCTTTTGATTATCAAGTTTCTTTTTCAACGTCCTGAGTATGGACTTAATTGTTAATTTTGTTTGCTCATTTGCTTAAGGGTACCTTGGGGATGAATAATTTAGTTTGATTCTAAGCTCTTGACACCACATCCTATAATGTTCCGAGTCGAACTGCTTCCCATTGTCATATATTATAGTGTTGGGGATTCCAAACCTACACACTATACTTTTCCATAAGAACTTGATGATAGCTTTGAGTTTTATAGTTGTGATGGCTTTTGTTTCCACCCATTTAGTAAAATAATCTATTGCCACTACTAAATGTTTCACTCAACCTTTTTCATGACGGGAATGGGCTGACAATGTTGACCCCCCACTAGACAAAAGGCCACAGAATGGTGATAGAGTTCAACTCTTCTAGCGAACAATGTAGGACAAAGGTGTAGGCTTGACATTGAGCACATATTCTAGCAAAATGTTTGGCGTCTTTGAGAGCATTTGGCCAGTAGTAACCCATTCTCAATACTTTTCTTGTCAAAGCTTTTTCACTCAAATAATTGCTGCAAATGGTTTCGTATGTCTCTGCAAGGATGTATTGCGCTTTCTCAGGTGAGATACCTCTTAGTAACGGGTTCGTGAAACCCTTTCTCTATAAGACACCAACATTTTTGGTAAATTATGCTGCCTGCCTTTTGATCTTTCTTGCCCTTCCCTTAATAGGTTACTTGTTTGTAAGTAGTCAGCTATTTTGCTGACACATCATAGT
Organism: Platycarya longipes; assembly: GCA_036559045.1. Taxonomy (NCBI): domain Eukaryota; kingdom Viridiplantae; phylum Streptophyta; class Magnoliopsida; order Fagales; family Juglandaceae; genus Platycarya; species Platycarya longipes. The sequence continues at coordinate 26,026,670 of CM071801.1, forward strand.
ATCCCAGGACTTACATATTTTACTGTGATTCCAATCGATGGTACTACAATTATACTTTTTTGTACTTTCCATGGTAGTTTTGTGTCACCTCCTGCTAATGTATCCCTAACTAATTTGTCTGCTATAAAGTTGTCTGCCCTCTGTACTTCTTGTATACAAAAGTATGCAAATTGGTTGCAAAGTGCAAGTACATATTTAAGATACGTCTTCAGTTTTCTCCCCCTTGGTAGCATAGGTCCCTATACCTGGTTCACCATTATTAGTGAACCAACCTTTACCTCAAGCAAATTGACGCCTAGGGCAATGGTGGTTGATAGCCCTGTTATGAAGACTTCGTACTCCGCTTTATTATTAGTGGTTTTGAAGGTGAGTGTTGCCATGTAGTGATACTCTTGACCCTGCTCTTTGATTATATGGATCTCGATGCCGCCCCCATTCGACAAGTTGATCCATCTATGAAGATCGTCCACAGTCGACTAGGAGTTGGCGCTACTACCTCCAGGAATCCAATGAAATTGGCTATAAAGTCAGCAAGGGCTTGCCTTTTAATCACATTCCAAGACATAAAGACAATTTCAAACTCGCTAAGCTCTATTGACCAAGCAAAGAATCACCCTGAGAAATATGTTTTTCCAAGAGGATGCTTTGTTAACACCCTAATTAAGTGGGCTTGGAAAGACAATCATAGTCTTATGGTGGCAACTTCCAACGCAAACGCCAACATTTCCATCTATGGGTATCTGATATCGACTTCTCTTAAGGCGCGACTTGTGTAGTAGACTAGCATCTAATTTCCCTCTTCTTTAACCAGGACAACAGAGACAAAGTGGGGAGACACCACCAAATACATCTATAAGATGTCTGCTTGATTGGGCTACTTCAGCAATGGCGGGTTAGCTAGCTCCTTTTTAAGCTTTAGAAAAGCTTGGTCACGTTCTTTATTCCATGGGTGGACCTTTCTCAAGACTTGAAAAAAAGGGAGGCACTTATCTGCTAATTTCAACACAAACTTGTTCAAGATAGCCACCTTTCCCACTAGCCGTTGGGCCTCATTAATGGTTTAAGGTGGCGCCCCGTTTAAAACGGTGTTGATCTTTTCAGTGTTGGCTTCGATACCTCTCTCTGATATTTTTAATTCCAACAATTTACCTAAGTTGACCCTAAATGCACATTTGGCTAGATTCAACTTCATTTTGTATTTGCACAACACTATGAAGGATTCTCTGAGGTTTGTCAGATGTTAGTTGGCTTTCTTTCTTTTCACTAGTAGGTCTTCTCAATATGTCATTTGAACATTTTGTTGACCAGCCTTTAGTATGTTGCTCTAGGAGGTGGTCAATATAATCCGAAAGGCATTACTCAGTAGTAGTAAACTCCTCTGTCGGTTATGAAAACCCATCTTTTCCTCATCCACTGTATTCATTTTGATCTAATTGTACTCGAAGAGCTCAGCACTTGGTGTCCTACAATTACGTCCATGATAATGTCAATTTGAGAAAGTGGGAAGCTATCTTTAGGGCATATTTTGTTAAGATCGATGAAATCTACATACATCCTCTATTGTTTGTTGACATTTTTGACGAGGACAACATTTGAGAGCCACTCAAGGTAATGTGCTTCCCTTATAAGCTCTACTGCTAGAAGCTTGTTGATCTTTTGAGCTATGGCTGTGCATTTCTCCGTCCTAAATGGCCATCTTTCATGTCGAGCTTTCTTGGCTTCTAGGTTGCCACAAAGGTTGCGTTCTATAATTGCGTTGTCAATACCTGATATGTCTTCATGGCCCTAAAAAAATATGTCCCCATGCTCCATCAATAACTACTTCAACGCCTCTTGGTGTTATGGCACTAGAGTTGTCCCAACTCTTATGGTGCTGTTTGGGCGATTTAGGTGCTAGTGTTGTCTCGTCCCTAACCTCTGCATCTTGCTCTTCCTCTACCTGAGGTGGTGGAGGTGGGCGTTCTCCCATTATGCCTATCGAGCAAATCGTAGGAGTCATTGGCTTCAACTCCTGGACATATCACTCCTGTGCTAGTATTTGCTCACCCTAAACTTCATAGACTTCTACTTATATTGAAAATTTCTTCTTGAGGTGATAAGTGGAAGTTACCACTTTCAGGTCATTAAGGATAGGTCTCCCCAATATAACGCTGTCAAAAGACGGAGCCTTTACTACAAGGAAGTCCATCATTGTTATGGTGGTGTGGCTGCCCTAGCCTAAAGTGTCTGGAAGTGTAATGCCACCCATGGGATGGACGACTTCTCCTGAAAATCCTTTTAGTGGAGTTGGTGATGGGCGTAACTTGTTAGGGTTAATGCTCATCCTAGTGAAAGCATCCCAAAATAGAATGTCAACTGAACTGTTGTTATCGACTAAAACTCTTCTAGTTGTGTAACTGGCAACTAACATTGTAACTACCAACATGTCATCGTGGGGATCAAGACTCCCTTACAATCCTGGTCCCCAAATGAAATATTTGGGGTCATCCCAGCCTAGGATATTTGTGCGGCCTATCTGCTATGTATACTTTGTGGTAACTGGCTTGCGGGCATGGGCATGTTTGCTTGATGATCTTGCTCTGTCCCTTGTGAAGCCGCTTGCTATTGTATGAAGTTTGCCAAGTGGGGCTTGCTTCTGGTCTTGCCTCGGGTAGGGGGAATGGTTTCTCTTTTCCCTTTCAACTATTGGCGCCTGTGGCTCTTGCTTCTTTTTCGTTCTTTCTGACATCCCTCTTCCCTTTGTGGTTTAATGTAGTCAGCTAATATTTTTTCTAACTCGCCACTATTGGTCATCTCATTGATCCACCTTTTTTTTAAGTAAAGCAATCTTCCATCCAATGGGAGCTGGTTTGGTGATGCCAATAGTAGCGTTGGTTCTTGATTAGGGAGCACCCCTCTTCCTTAGAAGTACAATTGCTTTGTTGAACATTGTAGTTGTTATGGATCACGCAGTACCCTTGATCTTGTTGATCTTATTTTTAGATTTTGCCTCCTGTTTCCTTGATTCTAAGAGAGGTTGCAACACGTATTCTGCATTGACAAAATCATCTACTTGATCCACAAGTTCTCTTAAGGTGGAGAGAACCCTCTTGGCTATCTTTACCATAAAGGGGCTATGAGGCAAAATTCCGCCTAGGAGAGCGGCCAGAGTGATTTTTTCATCTTGATCATTCGTGGTGAGTGTTTCTTTGTTGAAACATGTAAGGTAAGCCTTTAAGCTATCCCTTTCTCTTTGTTTTATGGTGAGTAGATATGCGGCTGGCCTCCGATGCCTCCTACTTGCCATGAATTGCATAAGAAATTGCTTTGCCATTTCTTCAAAACTGCCAATAAATCTAGGATGCAACGTCCCAAACCAACCCCTTGCTATTCCTTTCAAACTTAATGGAAAGCGTGACAAGCCACTTCTCCGAGAAAGTCGTGAAAGGTCATATGCCCCTTAAAATTTTTGAGGTGGTCGACGGGGTCCTTAACCCAATATACAGGTCGGTTTCCAGGACTTTGAATTTTTCTAGTAACCATAACCTCCTCACTGTGGGGAAGATCCATGCGTGTACGGATGAGAAACCTCTCATCTTCTTCGCCATTCCTTCATATATGTCAACCAAACTGCGCATTTAATCATGCATCCTTTTCTTTTCTAGTTCGTTGCTATTTACTCCTTCTGCGCTGTGCGCGTCTCCCTCAGCCTATCAATTTTGAAGAGGAGGGGGTTTTCCTTTTGTTGTTTCAGATTTTCGCTCTCCTTTTGTAGTTGCTCAACAACTTCCATCACTTCTTTTAGCCTTTCTTTGACCTCTAACAATCTTCCTTCTACATTCATCATGCTAGATTTTGGATCGTAGTTTGCATTTAATCAAGTAGTCAGCATGTGAAAATCACGTTGAAATCTGCAAGGATCCCACAGACGAGGGCAATGTAAAGGACGTATTTCACACCGACTCTACTAACCACATGGTTGACCTATAATCAACAGAAAGGTGGCAATGATATGATTAGAATCGTCGTTGTTTGTCATTCCCAAATGCATATGCTTTGTGATACTTAGATTGTATTAAAGGATAAATCCTGCTATTTAGGAGTTATCTTGCTCAGGATAACTCCTATTTGTAGAAGTCATCCTGCCCAAGATGGTAGTTACACTCCTGGCATTTATCTCCAAATTTTCGAAAGGTTGCTTGCCATGTGGTTCTGGTTGTGGTATTTAGGCCTCGATCCTAAGGAACCAATCCCCTGAGTTGTGAGCTGGGTCACTAGGGGACCCAAATATCCATGCCAATAATAATAAATTTATTTGAGAATTTTTATACCACATAGTATTTATATGACATAATGTAATTTAAAATTTTAATTAACCAAATTATAATATATGAATAATTCGGGATGTGAAAATTTTCAACATTGTTGGATGATTCATCATAAGACGTGATGAATCATAGAGCTTGTGTATGTACTTACGTGCATATAGCAGTACTAGTCTACTAGATGTAAAGTAGTGTGTTCCCTCATATTCCCTTTTGTCTCTTCACTCCAAGAATTGACAAAACATACAGACAAAGACGTAGAGCTAGCTAGCTTTAATCAAAATCACATGTAAAGTCACATGGTTCCCAACTGTCGCATTGACTTATTTATTGCTCTTAGCTTTAATTCCTTTTAATTTTCAATAACTTATTTGGAAATTGCTAGTAGAGTCTTGAGGCCGAAAATAATAGCGATTATTTTACAAGCCAGTTTCAGCAAATAATTCACAAGGAAGAAAAACAAGAAAATTGTTAAAAAATACAAAGAAATGACTCTAGTGTACAATTTCATATTATCAATATCCAAGAATTACAAGATCAACCCACAAGACAGGTTATAATAGCTGAAAATCGACAACATCATAATTTTATTAAAAGTAACAAATTCTCAATAGTCCTTCCAAAAGGAAATATGTAATCAAATAAGTAATCTGCCAAAACTTTGGTCCAAATCAGGTTCAAGATCATTTCCTAAACGATAAATGAAATATTACTATAAATAAAAAAAAATAACTAAAATTAGGGATATGGAGGGAAACCAATAGAGTTTGGCATGGAAAAAAATCAACACTAAGCGTATAGTTGGGTGACCACGATGTATGCGCCAAAAAGAATTTTTTGAATTGGAATCATATGTGCGATTCTGATACCCCAAGTGTTTTGCATTAAAGAGTTCAACAGTTTTTAAATGGCCGAGCAGGTGCAATATGCAGGTATTATCATTGATCTTCTGTAGAACCTTACACGATCCAATCTTCTACTATTTAAGCTTATTATATTCTCTAACGGGAAACCGAACACGAGTTAGTAATACCCAAACATTAACATGATTAAGAAGTACCTAATGATGATGATTGTCGGCCTGCACTTTATACTTAGCGTTGAATGCTTTGAAAATGTTCTCTTGAATGGCCAGCTTCACTTGCTCATGAATGCTTCAAAAATGTTTTGTCATCTCATATGTCCTATGATTCAAACGACCTACACGTGGAATAAGAGCTAAGTCCAGCATACCAAACAGATTTTGACCCTAGACAATCTCAAATGTGACTCAGCCTTGTGGTTATGTTCTTGGATCTATTATATAAAAATTCTACTTAGGAGAGAGCCAGATCCCATTACTTTGATTTATTCCCTGCCAAACTCTTCAAAAGATTGCCCAATTCCAGTTCACTACATCGATTTGACCATTTGTCTGGGGGTGGTAGGTGCTATTGAAAGTCAATTTTTTGTCCCCAGCTTCTCTCATAAACTTCTCCAAAACAGCCTCACAAATTTGGTGTCATGATCTAAAGTGATTGATCGAAAAGCACCATATAACACAATATCTTTAGTAAGATGAACAATCCGAGTAGCATCTATTTTTTTTTTCTACGAGCTACAATGGGGCTATCTTGGAAAACTTGTAAACTACAACCAAAATAGAATCTAGGGATCATTGGGTATGGGGTAAGCCCGATAAAAAAATCCATACTAACATCGAACCATAAGGGGATGTATAGACCTGCATTTGTGAGAACCCCCTTGGACTGCTGACACACATACCATCACTCTACATAATGAGCCACATCACTTGTCATTTTGGACTAATAGTAATCAGAAAAGATCAAAGTCAACGTTTTATCTCGCCCAAAGTGACCCTCGCTATGAAGTTCACTAATGACCTGCTGCCTTAGTGACAATTTGGAATGCTGAAGGATCTACTGCATACATGTTATTGAAAAGCCTCAAATCTTGTAGCTCTAGTACTCATGTTGGTTAGGAGTAATGTATGATGGCTGAGGGCAACTACTATGCAGTTCAAACTTCATGATTGGTGCCTCGGCGAGAATGTGAACTCTTGCAAGTATGCTACACACTTAGCATGTCGCCAACCCAACTTGTGTTGGTCATTGATGTATTTCAAAACCTCATGATCAGTGATAAGAATGAATTCTCTATTTACTAAGTAGTAACACTAATGCTTTAAAGACTAAACTATGGCGTAGAACTCTAGATCATAAGTGGAATAATTCTTTTTTGATCCCAAAATATTCTCACTGAAAAAGGCTATCGGCCGCCCCTCCTGACTCAGAACACCACCCCCCAATGCATCACATTTAATTTTGGACACCTTATCAAAATTAGGAAGTGCTAAAATTTTTGTTTCTGTCATTTTCTACTTGACCAATTGGAAACTGGCTTCTGCCTCTTCATACCATTGGAAGTCACGTTCCTTGAGGTACTCTACGATAAGACCAATCGAAGTGCGAAAGTTTCTTATGAATCGACGATAGAATGATACCAATCTATAGAAACTCCTGACATTGTGTAAGGTCTTAGGTCTAGTTCACCCTAAGATCGCATGTATCTTTAACTGATATGCGTAAACACATCATAATACACAACAAAACCAAGAAAAGTTACAGAAGTAGTAAAGAAAGAGCACTTCTTTTTATTGATAAATAGGCACTTCGCTCGCAACATATCAAAAACAACTGGGAGGTGATCAAGTGTGACGCCCATGTCAAACTATAAATGAAGATATTCTCAAAGTAAACTATAATGAATTTTGCCATAAAAGGCCATAAAATCAGATGCACAAACCTCGTGAATGTACTGGGCGCATTGGATAGCTTAAAAGGCATGATCATCCTTTCATACAACCCATGTTGCATCTTAAACACCGTCTTCCACATCTCTGGGCCTTATTCTGATTTGGAAGTATCCATTTTTAAGGTCAATTTTTTAAAAGATCTTAGAATTGGACAATTGATCCAACATATCATCTAGGTGTGGATGAGAAACTTGTATTTCCCTATGATCTTGTTGATTGCTCTGTTGTCAACACACATATGCCACGACCCATCTTTCTTCGGCACCAATAGGGCGGGGACTATATATGGGCTCATGCTCCCACGGATGTAGCACCTCTTCAATAACTCCACTACCTGATGTTGCAACTCTTCAGACTTCTTGGGACTAAGGCGGTATACAGGTCGATTTAGCAAACTCGATCCCAGAACACGGTCAATCTAATGTTGAATATCCCTCATAGGCAATAGCCCAGGAGGAAGATCTTCTAGCATTGGGAGTTCATATAGTAAGATGAACTTCTTCTATAGATAAAAATTTCATTCCAACCATAGGTTCTTTAATAGTCTCATCACATTCAATCTTCTTATCAATTCCTACCGCATCACACATTATCTAAATGTTCTAATGTCGGCATCTATTGTCTATCCAATGTCTGAAATGTATACAAAGATACAACACATTTGAAAACAAGAGAAATGCATGTATATAAAAGAAAAAGCAAAAACAAAACAAGGAAAAAAAACTACAATGTAGTTTGAAAAAAAAAAATTGATGTCACTAAAAGATTGTTGTGTCAGGAAAATAAAAAGAATAAAAAAAAATGTCTTCGTTTGTATTGGTGGGCAATCAATTCTAAAAAACTCTTCAACGTATTGGTGGATCACAAACTCAACACAATTAGTAGTATCTCTGTAATCCTAACATCTTTATTTATAAACTTTTGTCACAATCATGGTATTGGTGGGCTCTAATATAAATCAATATAAATTTTTGCAACTTCTTGTTCTGTTATTTCAACTTCTGCCCTTCGTCTTTCCAGTAGCTTCTTTGGTTAGTTTTTGAATACAGGAACGAAAGAGAACTAGAAAGAATAAACAGAAGATAACGATTTGAAACTCAAAACGTTCACACTTATTGGTTATGCAAGTATTATTTAATATCAAGGCATACAATATTACAAGATGTTATCTTTTAAGTGCCTAAATTTACAAAGCCAAAGCTATGACCATTGCTACGACCACCGAAAAGAATTATCCCACTGATTTCAACTTAATAAATTTATAGATCAAAATCCTATTCGAGGAAAAGAAATATACCTCTCAGATTGGAGGTTGGGTAGAGGAGAACCGAAAGACAGCATCGTCAATGGATCTCTTCTGCTTCATAGATTGGATGCTGATGCTAGACAAAGGTCTAACAAAGGAGTCGGAGGAAATGAGGGACAGCCTTGTCGGGGTTTCTAGATTTTGAGTAGGAGATTGAAATTCTCCATTGTTTTTTTTGTTTTTTTTATTAATTTTTAAAAAATACATGGTAACCCACATGGCATGCCACGTCAAGTGAGATCTACAAGCAGAAGAACTGGTTGGTGGCTGTAGAAATCAGGGGTGCTGCCTGTCCATTACGGGGCGGGGTCACCCCTATCCCGCCCCCCACCCCTCATAGGCGGGAGTTGAGATTTTCCTCCAACGCTCCGCCCCCATCCATGCGGGGGCGAGGCATCTTGTTCGCTGACCCACATGCGGGGGTGGTGGACCTCTAATTGCTCGCCTCCCGCTCCTCTTCAAAGATGAACCACATTTCCACAATTTCACAATCTCATCATCAAGGGTTTTCAATCCCCCATAATCCATATTCCAATAATTTAAAAAAAAAGTAGATGAGATTAAGAGAAATCAACCTTACCTTCGACGAGAATATATAGATGGCGATTTCGATGAGATTTACGAAAGGCTACAATGGCAACGACGACGACATTCTCTTCTGGCGACGACAATAACGATGACAAGCCACTAGCAGACTGAATTGTGAAGGGATGGGAGATGGGACTCGAGAGGAACTTAGGGCAAAAGGCATCGGGAGCGTGAAGGGGGAGAGGGCTAAAGGTTTATATAAACCAATGAAAATGGTGTCATTTTGTCCATTTTGAGTATAGAGTTATTAAAAAAATTCCAGGTATCAAAACGCCGATGCTTAGGTTTATTATTAATTTTTAAATAACATCTATTATTGATTTATATATATTATATATATAGGCCACATACGGGGCGAGGATCACCTGCCCCCGCCTTTGCCTTATAGGCCACATATGAGGTGGGGGCAAAAGGGTTACGCCACCCTACCAGACGGGGGCGGGGTGAACGGGCAGCGATGCATGCAAAGTCCTACTGCCCACCCCTAATAGAAATTACTCTTGGCCCCCACATTTTGAAATCACTATTCACTTCTAACAATCACATCCATATTTCCATAATTCTTGTATTATGTTTTATGGAATGATATTTATAATTATAATTTTAATAAATGCAAATTTGCAATGATAAAGTTTATTATTTTTTAAAAAAGATGCTGCTACATGAATTGAGACTTTCTATTGGTCTCTATTTTTTTAGTTTTTTAAAAATATATTTTTTATTTTCTTTAAAAATTTTAGACAAAATTATAAATTATTAAAAAATACATTATTAATTATTAAGGGAAAAAACACAATTCAATAGGCATCATCCTTAAAACTTCTCGGTAGACATATCATTTTCATTTAAAAAAAGAGGAAGATAGACTTGTATGCATACTATGAGTGGTTGAGATGAGTTGAAATTTGAAATGAGTGATTGACATGAGTTGAAAGTACGAAATGAATTATGAATAGTAAAATTCAGTTTATTAAACAAACCGGCCCTAACAATTGTATTTTTACTAATTGTACTTATTTTCTATATATGTATAATGTACCCGCTAGCAATATTGTCGGATTTAAATTAATAACTTTTTCTTCCTATTTATAAAATTGATTCTAAATATATACGCATGCGTAAATAAACTAATCATGATTACCGAGTAAATGCATAAATTATTATAGGATTCATTATCGTTATAATATATATATATATATAATTAATCAAACTTAGAAATATATATATATATATATATATTTTCATGGAGTCAAGATTCGAACCTGATAAAATAGTAATAATCCACTTAAATTTCAAGGGGGGAGAGAGATGCGGTAGAAAATCTTTATTGACAGTGAAGACGTGTTGGTAAATTAAACGGTTCATGTCGAGCATACTTGCCAGCATCGGATCGAACTACACGTAGGAACAGCGAGTGTGTACGTGTGATGGCTGTATCATGCATGCATAGGTCTGCATTGTGCATGCTTGTGATTGCCGGGAAAAATATAATTTATAATTTTAAGATTTATAATATATAGTTTATATAATAAGTTATACTATTAACAAACTACTTATTATTTGATAATTTTATATTCAAAATACTTTCAAACATATTACATTTGCTTGGAAATAAATTAAAAGTATTTCATCACCATGAAAAGAAGATTGTTTTACTTTTTTTAAAATTACGATCATTTTCTTAAAAGTTTGACATGAGATTCCATTATTTTATCGACTTTATATTTTATATGTATTGCTTGTTGAGACTTATATTAGAACTAAGTTATTTCATTTTATGTTATTATTTTATTATGGTGTATTTATCTTAATGTTTGAACTTAGAATCTTTTATTTTATTAAATGGTAATTTTATTTTATGTTTGGTGTACTTAATCTCTATTTTATTATGTAGGATTTATTTAAAAATGTTGGTTTGTTGATTTTATTTATTTGATTTTTGGATGGACAGTTTTGGGTTGGTATGTTTTTGGATTTTCCTTCTGTGGGCCTTGTTTGAGCTAGAAAGGAAGCCCAACTTATCATATCCCGTATTTACGTATTTTTTTTATTAAATGATTATTTGGATTATTATAATTAATAGTTCTTTTGTTTTAAATTAAATGTATTTTTTATTTGTTTGTTTTATGTTTTTGTTTAAGTTACTGGATTTAAATAATGTACCATCTTGATTTTAATTAATGTTTTATAATTAAATTGCACTTGCTTTAATTTATTTTATTATTAGGCTTTAAATATTTTATTTTATTAATATTGAATTGTAGCCTTTTTAATTGACTTTTATTTATTTTATTATTCTCTATTTCTAATTGGACTTTATTTCATTTTTTTTTCTCTCTCTTTTTCTTTCTTTTCTTTCCCATAGCCCCCCGCCCCCGCCCCCGCCCGCGTGCGACACCAACCCCCTTTTTTGTTCCCGTTAGTGTTTCAAGCCCAACCCAGCCTCCACCGCCTACCTCCATGCCTTACCGCCACTCCTGCCTGGATCCCCTACTACCGGCGAGCACAGCCCCACCGGTAGTGTCACATCCGGCCACCTCACCTTCCCTGCACGGCCACCCACCCAAAAATGCCTTTCATGACTTTTCCCTCTTTTTCCCGTCACCGTTGGCCACCCATGGCGCCGGCAACCTACCGACAACCTCCCCTCACTTCGGCGAGCAAAACCCATTGCTTAAAACCTCCAAATTCCATTATTTTCTCCTCCAGCCGAAATGGGTCTTCGTCCGGCTACCGTGAGTCTCACCTCCACCACACAAACGTTCCCCCACCTCAGCTGACCACTCCCTTGGCTCAGTTTTTCCATCCGTGGTCTCACCTCCCATGTACGAGCATAAACCCGAACATGGGTTTCCACCACTTTTGAGCTAGATCCGCGATCTTCCGGTGGTTGCACCACTTCACCACCACCACCATGACATTCTCCATCCTCCAATAGATATTTTCTTAAATTTTGGTGTCAAACCGAGTATACTAACCCAACGTACGAAATGACCACTATGAACACTGTGGATCGACGCTTGTTCGATGATCTATGATTTTAGCGTTGTAAGTATTTTCCAAAAAACCTTTTGATATTTAAAAATATTTTTGCATTAACAACTCTTTGTGTGATTGGATGATGTTGGGATTTGTTGGCTGTTGGATATTTTGTGTATTGTCGTATGCATTGCATATATTGCACGCTTGTTCATCTGTATATTTGATATTTGGGTTTTAGTGTGAGACTTAATTTTTGGTATATTGAAATAATTTGGTTGAATGGTTTTAAAAGTGAAGTATTGTAAGGACAGTAGTAAGTAGGAATGATGGTATAGTCCCGCCTGTGATTCCCACCTACAGAATTATTGGACTTGTGGATTTTAACGGTTTTGAATGAGTGTGTATGTCATAACGGGGACGGCGATACATAACGCCTGCTATAATTGGTGTGTGTATGTTATAACGGGGACGGCGAGACATAACGCCCGCTATGATCAAAGTGTGTAAGTCATAATGGAGACGGCGATACGTAACACCCACTATGATAGAATTATTTATGTTATTACCGGGATGGCAATACGTAATCTTTCTACATGAATATGGGAGTAAGCAGAGACAGTGGTAGAGTCTCGCCTGTGATGGCCTACGGTGCATGCGGTAGGGATGGTGGTAAGTAGGGATGGCGGTAGAGTCCTGCTGTGATACCTACCTATGATGCATGCGGTAGGGATGGTGGTAAGCATGGATGGTGGTAGAGTCCCACCTACGATTCTCGCATACAGTGTCGATTGGTTTTGTGGGCCATTTTGTGGAAAAATAGCAAGTTTTAGTTTATTGGATTTATGTGTACCATTTTCTGGGAAAATAGTAGTTGTTTTAAATAAATTTATGTTGAGCCAAAATGAGATTTTGGCATGAGTGGAAATTGTTTATTTTGAGAAAGATTGATTTTGAGTTTCGTGCATATGGTTTTATGTTCTTGCTTTTATTGCTGTATGAATATATTTATATCTTGTGGCTTGTTTGGATTTTACTTTCCTGTGGTACCATTTTTGGTATCGTAGATTTTGATGCAGATGGCAAGGAGGCTGAACCTGAGGAGGCGGCTCCGACGTCGGATTGATTTGCTATAATTCATTATCTTGGGATATGTTATTCCTATTTTCGATAATTATATTTTTTTAATGTTTTAATTTTGGGATAACTGTATTAAATCTCTTGTTGGAGAATTTGTGTTAAACTTATTTGTATTATTTTAAGAAAATTCCGGTATATAGTGATTGACTTTGCTCATCTGCTACTTGGTTTTATTTAACATTTGTTGCTTGTACACACACTTAGCACTTGTCGTTTGGGTGTGTGACCCGAGTTGTCATCATCCCGACGTCTCGATTTCTATGCTTTCATATGCTAGAGTTGGGGGCATCACACAGCCCGTGACCAATAGAGGCCTAGCCCCCTTATCCCTAAACGGCACCGTTTGGTGCATGACAACCTTTGGTTCTCCATCGTGTGAGGTAGCTGGTTTCTTCTTCCTTTTCTTTCTTCTTCTTCATTTTTATTTCTTCTTTCTTTTTATTCCTTTGTTCTCCCCTGTTTACCTGTGCATTTTCAAGCACCAAGATTTCAACTTTTCTCCATTTTTCTAGCCATGCATCGCCCCTCTAGCAGCCTAGGTCTTAACCAAACCATCTCCCACTGGTTTCATCTTCAACCCATGAGTCATGTGCCCAGAAAAAATTCATCTCGTTCCACCCAAAACCGTGAGCCACGCATGGTTTTGCCCCCTGTTTTGGTCTGCAAAATCTGAATATTCCATGCCATAGCAGCTGCGCATGCTTTGGTGCATTAGATGAGTGCCACACAACAATCTTTTTTGCCCCATTACGTTGTCCACGAGCCATCTCGTTGTCTATATATAGAGTGAACTCATGCCTCCGAAACCACCCAAAGACCGAGCTCTCTTTTCCCAAACAACTCAAAGCTGAGTTTACTTACCTCCAACACCTTAAAATCCGAGATTTGAGAACCACAAAAGTTGTAGTTTTCTTTCTTGGTGGTAGTCGTTTCCGCCGCTGCACCACTACCTTGCTTCATCGGTGAGCCGCTCAATCCAAATTCTCATTTGGTTAAATAATATTTTTATTATATTATATTTTTATTTATTTATTTATTTTATTAGTATGTTAATAATATTTAATATTTGTTATTTATGCTGTCTTATTTTACGTGGGTGCGATGAATGTGATTTAGCGGCATGCTCGTTTGTTAATACACAAGATTGTATCTCGTCGCTTTCTCGATTTTCTCAAAATTTTACCAACAATGTTGTAAGTATCGGTCTAAGTGATTTGGAATTTTATTCAATTATTATTTGTGCGCTAACCCTTTTATTTGCATTTGAAGTGTTGGTAGCTAAAAATCATTTTAATAATAAAAATGGCAGTAAGTTGGTTAGGTTTGAAGCCGTTAAATGAAGGATGGAATTACCCTGTAATTGGTTGGTTTTGTGTTGGAAAATTCTCGATGTGATTATTGTGGGTGCTTGATGGTCTGTTATTATAAGTACATTTGCCATGTCATCCAAAAACTGTTTATCATGCATATGCGTTCTTATTTATTTGTTGTAAAGTTATATACTGTGTTATGTTGATTGATTTGAGACAACATGTGGGTGTGTGAGTGTATCACGATTCCAAGTCAGGATGGGACAATATCTCTGTGGAGCTTCTCTGGCCATTTGGGAGCGAATAAAAATTGAGTGGCGTCCCCTAGATTGTTTGTGACGCCCCGATTTTTCGTATTGATTACAACGCAAATCGACGCATCCGAACAAGCAACACAAGGCTACTTATCCTACGTAAACATAAAAAGCAGCATGCATGCATCTAAGCTTACTAATGAAATGCAATGCCGATCGCAGCTGGAAGAAGTAAATTCCCAATATGTGCAAAGAGATCTAACTCTCGCATCAATAGACCACATGGCATACTATAATTACACTTCTCATAACATTGTATTTACAACAATATTCTGTATTTACTCTTACATAACCCAGTTAGTTTTCTCTAAACAAAACTCATATCCTACCCTCATCCAATACTCTTACTTCTTCACTTGATCACGTACATGGGGTCATCTCAACCGGAGAGGAGCATTCCATAGGACCCTCAGGGTACCTCAGAATCTCCAATGCTGATCGGGTCTCAATGCAATTTATCTATTCCTGCAACAACATCTATCACCTCAGTATGATAGATAAAATAGATAAAACATAAAAGAGTGAGATTTACAAGAAATCTCAGTAAGTACACAGTTAACGAAATAAAGCATAGATAACCTCAACTATCATCATACATAATCATACTCACCAACATATCACTTATAAGAATACTTTATGGAACATCACAAAAATAGATAAAATAGATAAAACATAAAAGAGTGAGATTTACAAGAAATCTCAGTAAGTACACAGTTAACGAAATAAAGCATAGATAACCTCAACTATCATCATACATAATCATACTCACCAACATATCACTTATAAGAATACTTTATGGAACATCACAAGTCAAATATCCATCTTACCATACAAACTTAAATCTTAGCTAGACCCATCATCACATACTACCTTAGATCTTAGCTAGACCCATCATCACATACACTTATACTTTTCACTTTACTTCTTAACCTTCTAGGTTTCTTTTATTTCTTATCCTCGATGGGCGTTACGTCTCGCCGTCCCCATCGGGATCTACTTATTGCATTACCTCGACAGGCGTTACGTATCGCCGTCCCTGTCGGCACGTCAGTCATACAGGCGTTACGTATCGCCGTCCCCGTCATGACGTGACTAACTCATCAATCATACTCATCAATCATCCGGGCGTTACGTATCGCCGTCCCCGTCATGACACGGAACATATTATTATATCACGACAGGCGTTACGTATCGCCGTCCCTGCCGGCACGTCAGTCATACGGGCGTTACGTATCGCCGTCCCCGTTATGATGAGTCTCGTGTCAATCGTCCGGGCGTTACGTCTCGCCGTCCCCGTCATGACACGGAACATATTATTATATCACGACAGGCGTTACGTATCGCCGTCCCTGTCGGCACGTCAGTCATACGGGCGTTACGTATCGCCGTCCCCGTTATGATGAGTCTAGTGTCAATCATCCGGGCGTTACGTCTCGCCGTCCCCGTTATGACACAAAACATATTATTATATCACGACAGGCGTTACGTATCGCCGTCCCTGTCGGCACGTCAGTCATACGGGCGTTACGTATCGCCGTCCCCGTCATGACGTGACTAACTCATCAATCATACTCATCAATCATCCGGGCGTTACGTATCGCCGTCCCCGTTATGATGAGTCTAGTGTCAATCATCCGGGCGTTACGTCTTGCCGTCCCTGTTATGACACAAAACATATTATTATATCACGACAGGCATTACGTATCGCCGTCCCTGCCGGCACGTCAGTCATACGGGCGTTACGTATCGCCGTCCCCGTCATGACGTGACTAACTCATCAATCATACTCATCAATCATCCGGGCGTTATGTATCGCCGTCCCCGTTATGATGAGTCTAGTGTCAATCATCCGGGCGTTACGTCTCGCCGTCCCCGTTATGACACAAAACATATTATTATATCACGACAGGCGTTACGTATCGCCGTCCCTGCCGGCACGTCAGTCATACGGGCGTTACGTATCGCCGTCCCCGTCATGACGTGACTAACTCATCAATCATACTCATCAATCATCCGGGCGTTACGTATCGCCGTCCCCGTTATGATGAGTCTAGTGTCAATCATCCGGGCGTTACGTCTCGCCGTCCCCGTTATGACACAAAACATATTATTATATCACGACAGGCGTTACGTATCGCCGTCCCTGTCGGCACGTATGTCATACGGGCGTTACGTATCGCCGTCCCCGTCATGACGTGACTAACTTATCAATCATACACTCATCAATCATCCGGGCGTTACGTATCGCCGTCCCCGTCATGACACGGAACATATTATTATATAAATTGTTTTCTTTCTTTTTGTTTCTCTCTTATTCATATGAGTTATTTTCACCTATAACTCTTCCCATTTGAAACACCACTGCTATTCTAAGAAAACCCTAAATCTAAGCAAAACAGGGTATCTCGCTCGAGCGGGTGTCGAGCGAGTGTCGAGCGAAGTCACGGGTTGGAACTCGCTCGAGTGGGGTATCAAGCGAGATCACGGCTCATGGGGTTTTTCAACCTAAACCAAGCAATCTTCTCACATAAACCTTATTTTTTTCTTATTAAAACATAAATCTAGGTCCTTACAATTTTCCTAACATTTTACCATCACCAAATCATATCCAAAACACCCTAGATTCCAAACACATCATATAAGCCTAATTCAAGCTCCAACCAACAACAAACTTAATTCCATCAATAATCTACCTATTCTATGCTAAGATTAAGTTAAATTGTATACTTACAAGTTTCTCCAAAGCTTGGTTGAATGATCCAACTAGTCCTTGCAACATTTCTCCTCAAAGCACTCACTTAGCTCACTTAGGAGATGTTTGGAGGTTCAAGGGTTAAGGAGGCTTTCTTCCCATCTTATTTCTTGTGTTGGGCGTGAGTTTCTTCTCCCCAAAAGGTCTCCCATGATCTGAAGATATCTATATATATAGAGGAATAGATGGCTTGGGGAAGAAGAGAAGGAAAATAAACCAAAGCAATGGGTTAACCCAAACCGTGTAAGGGTATGGCATGTGCTGTCCAGCTTTGCCTAGTCCAATGATCATCCATATCTCCCATGATCTCCAAGGATATTCATCCTATGGCTATGCTTCTTCCTCATCTAAAATTATCTTAGATCAATGGCCCCAAATAATCACCAAATATAGATATACAAGTAAACTCCAAAAAGTCTAAAATACCCAAGATGAGCTTAGCTGGCTATTGGTCTTCCTTGCATCCTCAAGGCTTCTAGAACATTTTCCTCACCCTTATCCACACGTCCAAGACTCCCTTAGCACCCTTAGAGTGGCTGGAAAATATCTCATCACCTAATTCCCAAGGTTTGGTTACCAATTGGTTGGAAACAAAGGGGATAGTTGACTGTTTTGGCTAATCAGATTAGTCCTTCACTCTTGTTTAGTTCTAAACTAATTATTCTTCTAGAAGCTCTTCCTCCACCTAACACATGCTCTCATAAATGTATCTAGCAGATAACCATGAGGAGAACCAATCAAATTCGAACATCTAAGGTGAGGTGGTGGAGTGATTCATTTTCGAGCTCCAGTTTGCACTTAAAACAGATCAGTCCCATTCCAGCCCAATTAATCCATTGATACACTTCGATTCTCTAAAACCTTCAGTCATAAAAGTTATAGATATATGTCTTAGGGTTCTATAGGAACTTGAATCACTTCATTTGGAGTTCATATGACCAAGTTATGATTTTTCTAATAAAACTCGACAGATAAACCCGAGAACACCAATCCGGGTACACCAAGTGTTGGATAGATGATTCATCTTATTTCACACGAAATTCACTAAATAAAATCTCCTCAATTTCCATATCTCTACACACTTATCCAGATCTTAGGATAACTAAGAAAATAATCCAAAAGCCTAATCTTATCCAATGTTCTTAGTCAACTTCAAGTCAATGCTCATCTATCTCCAATTCAGACCTGATACTTCAATCTCTATTTCTTATTTGATTAAGTCCATATCTCTTAAACCTCAAAACATAAAAGTTGTAGATATTCCTCTTAGCTTTCCATAGCCTCTTGAATCACTCAAATCCGACATCAAATGAGCAAGTTATGACCATTCTACTAAAAGACATTTGTCTGTCCCTGTATTTCGCTCGAGCCATACATCAAGCGAGAGTTGAGCGAGATCTCGGGTCTAGGCACTTTTTCACCTTAACACAAGTCACATTTATACCCAACCTTATTCCCAACCTTTCAATATAACAAATCCTATACATATATCCCAAAATTCCTAAAAATGGTCTTGGAGAGACATAATCATCCCACACATGAAAATTAAGCGGATATCTAAAAATCCGGGTTGTCACATTGTTGCTGGGCGACAACGAGATCAGACGATATGGTAACACTCTTGTACCGACTTTGTGGCCCCTCTGCTGACGAGGCCTAAGGGATGTCTAGTCATGGTACGCGGTGGGTGCGAAGCTGGACATCGCCCGTAACCTATGGTGTGGCAAAGGGAGCCAAGATGTATGCATGGTCCTTAGGGAAGACCATGATATACACTTAATAAAATAATACAGAATTATATGATAGGCCAAAAACTGGGGACGTCACTCAATTTTCGGGAAAAGGACGAATGTCATATACAGTTAGATGCGATCCTTTCTGGGAAAGGACAATTAGAGTATATAGACATATGTGTTCTTTTCTAGGAAATGATGATTTACTTTTTTTTATTTATGCATTTGAGAACATGATAATTGTTTTGCTTGTTTGTGGCTATCTATACTATTTAGAGTGTGTCTTGACTATTATTTACTAAGATTCGTATCTCATGTGATGTTTCCTGTTCACCTGCAATTCTGTGTTATGGAATTGTAAGTTTTGATGAAAAGGATGAGATTGAGTCCGAGAGACAGACTCTGTCGGAGGAGTGATCAGTTATTATTGTTGAGAGAGGAAATATGATTCCCCAACGTTGTTATTTGTCTCTTTATTTATTTTCTTTTTAGATGATTGTATAATTTTGTTTTGGAGAATTATTTTTTATAGGGTTGTAAACTTTAATCTCTAGTACTAGGATGTATGCCTTTTTATTTTCCGTTGCGAATTTTATCTTGTACACCTTATGCATATTACACATACTCTTTAGGAGCACTTATCGATGGGGTGATTATCCCATGTGATCATCATCTCAGTGTTGCGAATTCCTTTAAATTTTAAGGGAGAGTTGCGAGCAACTATTTGAAAGTTGAAATTATCTTAAAGTTATATAAATATTTTTTTCCCATTAACGATCATTTTAAAATTTTAAAATTTCAATTATTTTTTGCACTATCCGAAAAATATGTATTAGGAAAAACATCATTTTTCATAAAACATAATTTTAGTTAAAAAGTATTTAATATATTATATATAGCATCTAAACAACCTGTTCTTTTATTAAAGAACTTTAAAGACTATTTGAATAATTTTTAATACTGCTAATGCAACTCCAAACATGTCCGTATATGTAGCCACAGATCATGATCTCATGATTCTAATTAATTAGTAGATAGAAGGTGGCTCTAGATATTTTATAAGTGAATAAATATATTTGAAGTTCTTTACATAACACGCAATTTCTGTGATATAATTTAATTTAAAAGGTAAATTTAAAGTTTTGAGTTATATAGATCAAATTATGTCATATGGATATTCTATGGTATAAATGTACTCTTCAATCTATATTAGAGAAATGATATTTAAAGTAGTGAAATGCACAAACACCATGTAATTATTTTTGAGAAATATGAATAAATACAGAACCTACAGGATAAAAAATTAAATTTTTTTAATAATAAATCTTACTCTTTTTAAAAAAGATTACACATCATTTACGTACTTCATAACTGTAATTAATATTGTTAGGGTTGCAATTCGTTTGATTTGATCTAGTTTTAGACAAAATCTAGGACTGAACCAGTAATATTGGTTATAACTCGCTAAACCAATACTTCCGGTTTTATTGATTTAGTCTGATTTTTTAATTTTAATATATTAAGTATTTACACACTTCACAGTTTCTTAATATTCACTATCAAAAAAAATATATTAGTATTACTAATGTATTTGTTAGAAAAGTTTTTTAAAATTTTTTTTAATAATATTCACTATTTAAAAAAGTAGTGAATAATCTTGATAATAATAAACTATTTTATAAATAAATGAATATTAATAATAGTGAATAAGAGTCTAAATGATCGAGAAGTGCGAGTGATCAAGTTGAGTGTGTGCGTGACATTATCGGCGACGATGCATCACGGGAATCAGTTACTCGACCTGCCTTAAGATATTATATATAAATTTGATGATAATAGAATCATAGTTATACTATATTAATTAAATACTACTACTAGCAGTAAACTGAAACCATAAACAAATTTAATAATCCTAAATAGCCCATGCACATTAATTTGTCAACATGGTACGTACTGAAATGACACCACACATGTGACATGACTCGTGTGTGTGTCCACGTCATGTATAAATATATATGTATATATATTGTTATAAAACTAAAAATAAACTATTACTATTGCAAGAAAAATATAAAAAAAATTCTTAAAAACTGAAACTTTCTTCCTTCTATAAATGTTTTTTATAAATTTTAGAACGATTGAAACTCAGATTTATAGGAGTTGAAATCACTATGCAAGTTACTATACGCGACTTAAAATAATAGTGGTGGAGTCATTCACAAAATTATTGGGGCGGGGGCCGCCCCTAATAATTCATAAAACTCCCCCTTGAATGACTACTAATAAAAAATCTATTTCGTTAAAATTTTGCCAAGGAAAAACTCAGTGGAAAGAAAAACCAATGGCGGAAGAAAAAATAGTACAATATTCTTATGTATCTCCAAGTGCCTCAAGATTGCCTCATTAAAACCTTGCAAAGGAAAACCCAGTGAGACAAAATCTCAGCGAAGGAAAAAGAGTACAATCAGCACAAATTTTCAGGACATTTACTCCTCCTGAAAAGTGCATGACGATAGATTTTTGATTCTTCACATTCCAATGTTCTGCACAATCTTATTGAATGTCGCAGTTGATAATGCTTTTGTAAATAAATCTGCCAGATTATCACTTGATCGTATCTTTGATATATCCTCCTCTGATATAAACAGTATTATCTTCATATAAAATTGTTGGGCTGTCATTGATGATGGGAATACCACATTTTTCTTGAATATGTAAAATCATTAATCTCAGTCAAATATACTCTAAACTTGTTTCATGAATTGCAATGATCTCTGAGTGATTTGAAGATGTAAAAGTGTCAGGTTAACAGACTTAATAGAAATTTAAGACCTGCAGTAATACTTAAACTCCTCCTGATAATATGTATTAGTGTTTCAAGTAATAAACAAACATGATTTCAGCATATATAACAGGGTTAAGAATTCAAATATAATTTTCATCTAAATAATGTATTAAAGAGAACATGATAATATTCTCATATAAAATTTTCTCTCCCTCATCCGGCGTTATTAGGGAGAATTTGTTTATGTACGACGGAAAAAGCATTGGAGACCATCCATGTATGATAAAAGCCGTAAAAACTTGAGGTCTAATTTTATCGATTCCGCAAAAAATCAAATCCGCTTGATATTGTTGACAAATGAGATCTTGAAGAGATTTGAAGGCTTCGGGTTGCTATAACCATTTTACCATTGGTTTACTCAAATAAAAAAAATCTCACATTTTTCATAGATTCAGTTATTGTTCATTCAGAATGATATTATGTCTGATAGAAATTCTTTGATTAATGTCTCAGATTTGAACCATGAGCCTTTTATACCTCAACCACTCATCTTTTCCTCTGAGGCTGTAAACATCATGATAGGAGCAGAGATATATCGTTCTAGTAAAATTGATCCTAAAATTATTGTAGCATCAAGAATCTTCAATGCTCAATATACTACCTCTCTTACAACCATTTCTCAGAGGCTACTGGCGAGAAAGAGTGAGGTTGATTATCTTAAAAATCAAATATCTGAGTTGCAACACTTGCAACTAAAGATGGAAAAAATAAAAATTTAAGACAAGAAAACAAGGAGTTAAAGAAATTTGTAGACTAGCATTCTCGTGACCTGAAAATACGAATAGAAAAGCTGGAACGAGAGAGAGCTCAAATACAAAGTCAACAACAGCAGCTAACGGCAGAGGTTCAACTTTTACAAGAAAAGCGGGATAGCTGCAATTAATCTCGCTGGCTTTTGAAATTATGCATCCAACATATCTTGTAATCTTGACTAAGTGAGATTTGAAGAGATAATGATTTGTCTTATTCTTATTTCTATCTCTATAAGAATCATCTTTAGTTTTATTTAGTTCGCATCAAATCCTCTTCTCATATATATAATTCATCTGTATTTGCATCCTTATTCTACAAATTTTTAATGGCTCATTAGATTCCTTTCAATATTTCTCACGATCAAAATATAAGGTATCCTTCACCTCAGTTACAAGTTATTCCTACACCTTTCATGGGTGTCATGTTGCAGCAAGCGAATGATCTGGCTAATAAGTCAGATCGTGGAGCCGTTTATGAGCTGGTGACTCTTAGCACTCGATATTCCTCCTCTATTGTTGATTTTTTCGGCCGGTTACAATCCAAAAATCGTGAGATCGAGGAGTTTAACGAGAGAGTTTCCATACTTCAACAACTCGTTCAAGACTCTGACAGAAAAATAGCAGACTTAAAGCGAGAGAATAAGGATTTAAAATCCTTGTTTGCCTCTTCATTTCGACTGCCTAATCATTTAGATAAAGATGACGTGTCGCTTTATAAAGAGCAGATGCATTTGAGAGATGAGGCTAGAAGTCTCAAATTTTTGTAACTTATCTAGCATTTGAATAATAAAATCTTTCTTTTTCAAATGCATTATTTGAATTTATAGCAGTCCTTATGATCACTTCATGAGTTCTAACAAGGTAAATCGTAAACTGCAATAATGGCAAATCCAGGTTCTGATAAAAACACATGGGCATATAGGATTATTCTCAAATCTTTCTTTCAATAGATACTCACTGATTCAATTATACCACATGCATCCAGATTGTTTTAACCCATATAAAGATCTTTGAAGTTTTATAAACTACATACTCCTAAATGTAGTTAGATTAGATGCTTCAAGTATTATATGCCATAATCTAATGATCCTTATAAATATGCAGTGACTACATCCATCAACTACATATCTAATCCTTTTATAATAACCAAGCCGATTAAAAATATGAATGTGATTACATTCATAACAATGAAATATGTTTCCTCATAACTAATCTCGGGTTTCTGCAGGAAACCTTGTGCGACAAATCGTGCTTTGTACCACACAATTTCATCTTTCTAATTACGCTTTCGTATAAATACTCACTTATATCTGACAAGCATTACACCCTTTGCTGTTTGGACAACATGTCTAAATACCTTTCGCTTTGCTAGCGAGTTTAATTCAGTTTCAATATCTGCTTTTCATTTTAGCCAATCATTTGTACATCGACATTCTTCGACGATTCTTGACTCACTTTTTTCATTACTTTTGGTAATGTCAAGTGTCATTTTATATGAAAATATGTTGTCGACAACAGCTTTATTTCTATCCATAATTTTTCCAGTATTCATGAAATGTATTGAGATCTCATTGTTCCTCTTTAGTGGAAAATATTTCATGAAACACCTCTTCAGAAGGTTTGTACTCTTCAGGAGTTTCCTCTTCAGGAGGTTCCTCTTTTGGAGGTTTTTATTGTTCAGGAGTTACCTTTTCAGCAGGTTTTCTCTTCAGAAGTTTCTTTTTTAGTACATAAAGTTTGGATAGATCTTATTACTTGTTTTGTGGGTACGGTCTATTTAGGGGCACCGATTTCTTTTCTTTTGCACCAATAAGTCTTCAACATTTTAGCTGTGTCTTAGACTCATCTATTACTATTTTAACAACTTATCTTTCAGGGATTTCAATTCTTACTTAAGCATTAACAGTAGTAATATATAATTTTACACCTTTAGTGTCAGTAAATACATCAAGTAATTGATTTGTAACACTTTGCAAATAGGTAATCCTTTGAACTTCTGGTTCACATTCATTTGTAAGATGATCATATTAGACAGAGTTTTATTATCCCAAGTAATTTCTTGTCGTGCTTCAGGCATCGATATTTCATTATTTCAAAACATGATCAAATATTAATAAGCTTATATATATATATATAAGTTTAGTATAAATGAATCAAGTGTTTGACTGTACAACAGATACGTGACCAATGTTCAGTCATACCATATCTATGACAAACATCTTCATCTTTCTATGAAGAATTATTCTGAGGGGCTTTACCCTTCTCTGAATTAGATCACTTTTGATGATACAGTATATTATTATCATCTTTAGTGTTGTTATTTTTGGAACTAACATTTCTATAGTTTTTCTACCACGTCTACGCCTTTGATCTTTTGAAATGATGCACTGTTCATTTCTAAGAATAGTGTAAATCCAATATCATTAATAGGACGTAACTAGTGATTTATTAATAAAAACTCATTATTTAGCTCAATCACTAGAAGACAAAATAAAAGTTCAGAATATTAGTAGAACTTTCGCTCTCGATATTGCTGCTGCAGAAGCACATTCGAGACATGAAAAATAATATGTCTTCTTTTAAAAATATCATCATCAGTGACTTTCTCACTGCATAATTTTAATATTGAATTGATTTTAAAGAGTGCAGAATTATATTTATTACCACTCATAAAATCTTGCAGTTTCAGGTGTAATAAGTCATAATAATCTTTTAAGAGGATTACATCTTCTAGTATTTATATCTCTCCCTTAAATCTTTTCATACAATAAGAAGATTTTTCACCGTGAGATACACAGGACGATCCTGCAGGGACACGTGATTTTCTTCTTTGATTGTATCTCCCAAGTTTATCATATCCAAATGGATTTCATCAACAATCTTGAATAAATAAGTTTTTCCAGAAATGTCAATAATAATAAATTTTAATTTTATAATATTTGACATTTTTTATACATATGAATCACAAAAATAAATCTATAGATCTAAGAAATATATTCACATAATCAATATAATAAAAGCAGAATTTTATTAAGTAATATTCAGTAATATTACATTTTATATTTATCTCGAAGACTGCAAATAATATAGTGAAAAACTTACTTGAAGTAGAAGACCACTAGTTTCAGAATTGGTAGAACTTCGTGCTGATAACGTGTTATAAAACTAAAAAAGGAAACTACTACTATTGCAAGATAAATATAAAATAAACTCTTAGTAACTGAAACTTTTTTCGTTCTATAAATTTTTTTTATAAATTTCAGAACGATTAAAACTCATATTTATAAGCGTTGAAATTATTATGCAAGTTACTATGCAAGACTTAAAATAATGGTAGTAGGGTCATTCACAAAATTATTGGGGGGCAGGGACCGCCCCTAATAATTCAAAACATATATATATATTTATATAAATATATATATATATATATATATATATAATGTATTAATTCTTGCCTAATGCTTGACTTAGAATTATAGGATCTGCTTGCAATTTCAAAATGCGTGATGCTCGTGAGAATCTTTGAACACAATCTCAAATTGATCATAGTCGCGTGAAAAACCCAGGTACAAAATGTTGGCTTCTTTTTTTTTTTCTGAGAAAATAGTCGACTTTCATTCAACTATAAAAGAAGTCTATAATGTGACTTATATAACTGAGAAGACTTACTTTATACGTCAACTTAATTTAAATGAACGCATAAACTTCAATATCTCTCGAATTAAAATTCGAGAGATACACACTACCTTCAATAGAGGTATGTAAAAATATTCTCCTCTAAAAGAGGATAATACTAAACCTTACGGGCTAAGCCCGAGAGACTAGATCTCAAATATAGATTTTTTCTATACAAATCAAAATATACAACACAAACACAAACACAAAACATCAAACACAAAACAACTAAAATAGTCGGCTATGAAGGTGCGTCAACCACACGCTCCTTGCTAGGGGTGAAGATCGGAAGTCTGAGTAGCTCGGCGGCAACGAAACCACGAACAACCGCTTGCGGCATAGGAGATCTCGCCAAATCGTAGAGCACCGCCCAAATCCTCTCTGGGCATGTAGAGAACATGCCACTCCATTCGACAAAACCTTTGGACGAAACCAAGATCGGCCGACAACAAGAGCGAAGATAAGGCTCGTGGTGGTCTAAGATCACCGGAGCTACATCAAACTTCAACCGCCAGTTCAAAAACTACAACCCCGAAAACCACCGTCAAAATTAGACCTACCAATGGCCGGGAAAAGCACAGACAAAGGAAAAAGGAAAAGCCTGGAGGAGAGGCTCCACGCTCTCCCCAGGCAGCAGACAATGAAGAGGGTTTTTTTTTTCTTTAAGAGATCGCAAGAGCTAGACGAGAGAGAGAGGGAACGGTTCTTCCTATTGGTTTAGGTTTGCAAATTTTGATAGTTCTCTTCTGACTAAAACTTCCATTTTTATTAAGGATAGTGCTATTCATGTCGGGAAAAGTCATCAAATATAATTTCATGTACGGTTCATGTGTTCAATTTTTCTTTTTCGATTTTATAAAAAAAGAATTAAAAATAAGCAAACAAAAATACTAAAAAAATACCGTATAGGTATAAATTGATTTCTGAATGGCTCTTATCATTTTTCACATATTTTTATTTTGGGTGGCAGAAGTACTATAAAAACAACATGATTTACAACTTTTATGGACGTATTT
The DNA here is from genome assembly GCA_036559045.1 of Platycarya longipes. Lineage (NCBI taxonomy): Eukaryota > Viridiplantae > Streptophyta > Magnoliopsida > Fagales > Juglandaceae > Platycarya > Platycarya longipes. Next base: position 26,054,199 of record CM071801.1, read on the forward strand.
CACAAGTACTATCTATTATTGATCACTTGCAATCAAAGAGTAGAGGATTTGGTGGTTCAAGGGAATGCCTCTGATACTTAAGTTAATAAAAATAGATAAGAGTATTTTTCAATCAAATGATAAGCTGAGATGATCTAAATATCCGAGTTCTTTAAATAGAGCTTCTACCCTTGGCCTAACCACTTGGCTGATATTTGGAATTCAAACTCCTGGATATTCAAGCATTTCACCCATTTTGAATAAGTGGTTGTCCCTATTATCTCATAGATATCTGGTGGTCGTTCAGGTAGTTAACTAACTGATATGAGCCCTGTCGAGCCAAGATGAGGTGCGGGCCTTGGGCAATGTGGTTTGTTCTTATGTGGCTTCAGCCCATAGCAACACTCTGTGGGTCCCTTATAAGAGTATTAGAGCTCTTCCAATTATCCCATAAAGACTCATCATGTATTACATTGTGGGGGCTTGTACATTAAAAATTGTCAGATCCTAATGTTGGAGTTTAGGCCTCTCTCTCAACCCACAAAGCGACTTGCCTGTAGAGGGAGTTAACAATAATATATGACTGACAAGATAAGGACGCCTAACACCGTCTAACTCTAGCATGCTCTTAGGGACCTTTACGAGGTGTCACAAGAAGAAGGAAATATCATCGATCCACTGACAAGAAAGTAGCAATGGATGACTGGCGAAGCTTATAGAGGAAAGCAAAAAGGGAGGCCACACCACATTAATGACGTGCCAGTCAAACTTCACGTCGCATTAATTATGCTGCCGCAAAGACCACTCTGCATTTAAGAGATCTTGATAGAGGAATTGTAAAAAGGATCATGTGGCCCCCATAAAGAAAGATACGATTTGTCTCCTACAGACTCCAAGTATAAATAGCAAATTCGTAGATACAAGAGGCTCTCAGGAATCTCATTCACAAGCTTACAAAAATATTTACTAACTTAAGTATATTCCGCTCTCAAGGCCACCCTTTCCCAACCCCCTTCTATATTATTTTTGTAGGCCCAACTCAAAAAATTCGAATAGATAAATATGACTCACAGATGTGTGAAATACGACTTTAACACTCCCACTAGCAGCAAACCTTGTCAACTAGCTTCCACGAGATCATTTATATTAAGCTGATCATCTCTGGAGAAGTAGAAAAATATAAAGAAATCGTCAAACTTTCTCACAGACACCTAATAAATATTATAAGAAGCCATGAATAACTCATTTCTTTTTTATATCCAAATCAAAATCTTAGAAATTAGCTACACATGATCAACATTCGTGATCGATTTCTTTCGTCTTTTTAATTTTCGTGATTCTTTTTTGCTAAATGTTTTGAATCTTTGATCACATATGCAAGAAAGTGAATTGACCTGATAAATTAATTTCTACATCTGTTTTCTTTATTAATTTTCAACCAAATACTATACAAATAATTAAATTATTTATTGTTGTATGACATTGTTATTATTATTATTATTTAGTAAAATATAAGCAGTATTGCCTTTCAGGAAAATGACGTATTATATGTTAGAATATGTTGTAATATATATTTAAAAGTTGAAGGAAGAAAGCTTGTGAAAAATGGTTGAGAGTTGTGTGCAAGTCGAGATCTCGCTTAACTTTCGTTCGGCATGTCGCTCAAACGAGAGATCAGACAGTGATCTCGCTCGAGCGCGATACTATTGGGATCCGAATCTGCACAACGTCTGAATAAGAGACGCGTTTCAACCGAAGCATTGTGTAGCAATCGTTACTTGCTCGACTTTCGCTCGATGTATTGCTTGAGCGAGATATCAAGCAGTGATATCGTTTGATCATTGCTTGACGTGTCACTCATACGAGGATCCAGGCAGTGATCTTGCTCGACACCCCGCTCGAGGGAAAAATGGTTAAATTGCAAATAACATAATTTTTCACAAATAGGCTTTATAAATAGTGTTGTGACAGATCTGTTAAGTCACGAAAAATCTTTCATCTCTTTTGTTTTTTGTCATTCTCAATAAAAACTATAGGAACTTTCGAAATTTTTATATGGAAAGTTCAAAGGTTTTGTTGTATCTTGGAGATGATTTACTAGAAACCCATTAGCAAACTCTAAGTGAGTAGAGGCAAATATCGTCTTAAAAACAGTATATATATTTACATACGTCTCAAAGCTTTTATTCATTTTCAAATTCTCTTTTTCATCTCTAAAATTTTCTGACATTATATATATATATATATATATATATATATATCCCGTTGATGGTAATTTAAAATGGAAGAGACGGCCTGAAAGGGAAGCCCCAATGTCATCATCGATCTTATACGGACCATGTCAAAAATATTTATAAGTGACTCTTGACAACTTAATTTATTTTTCTTTAAGATGAATATTATAAGCTACAGCCCGAAAAGCATTTAATTTGTAACAAAAATGTATATCAAGTTCATCTTTTAATCCTCCCATAATCCCCATTCAGAGCAGCAAACGTACAACTGCCGACTAGGTTGATAATTGTGTGGTTATGAACTCCCCATAATTTGCTAAGTACTTCTTTCATCCTCTATTCCTCTCTCTATACTTTCGATCGCTACATTTATATACACAGCATACATAACTAGAAAAAAAGGAAATGCATTTCATTTGAGACAACTTTTTCCCTTGAAATTATGTCCTTATATCTAATATTGGCTCACGAGCAATTTTAGAAAAATCACATTACAGGCGTACATTTGTTGAATTTGTATTTGGTTTTGAAAGTTAATCGAAAAGCTTAAGTACCAAAAGGAAAATAAATATAATTAATTAATTAATTATAATCAAAAATATTATTTGTAATAAAAATAGAGTATTTGCAACATAAACAATCATTTTAATTACAATTAATTAGTTATATATTTTTTTTTCTTAAATTGAAAGTTTATGTTTTAGAATCAAAGTTGTGAATAAAATATTACGATGCAATATATATAGAAGGAAAATTACTTACGTCTTCAACTAATATATATTCTGAGTATATAAATTAAGAATAATGCTAGAGATTTTTATTTTAAGATTTTTACTTGGGATCTTTACTTGAGACATTTTATTTTTTAATTTTTCTTTACACGATTTTTATATAAGTGTTTTAAAATAATATTGTGATTTTTTTATATTTTTAAAAATATTTTAAGATGTTAAAAGAATCATGTAAATAAAATATGCATCTTTTAATATTTTAAAACATTTTTTTATTTGCATGATTTTTTTAATATTTTAAAGTATATTTTAAAAATATCAAAAAATTATTTTAAAATATTTATATAAAAATTATGTAAAATAAAAAATAAAAAATAAATATCCTAAATAAAAATATCTTAAAATAGAGATTTCAAAATAAGAATTTTTAGCTTTTTTTTCTAAATTTAATAAACATTTGGAATTTTGGACCCTTACATATTTGACACATATGATCACATTACACAGACTGCACGTAATGTTTATCCATGGAAGAAGAGATCATCAGGTACATGAACTTCAGAGAGTGTTTAGCACGCAGCGTTACATCCATGATCCATATATATAGGACAGATGTTCTAGATATATATATATATATATACATATATATATATGTATATATGCTATATATATATATGCGTGACGTTCACGAATAAATGTGAGAATAATATAGATGATAGTGATGCCGTAGGGTTTCCGCTTTGCTTTCCTACATTTGGTGGGGGCACGCATTGACAGAGAGATTCGATTGGACATATATCATCATCTGCTCCTAATTAAAGGGTCATTTCTGTCAATCGGCGCGGGCCATTAGTTAGGAAAATTGAGTCCCAAAGCATGCAAGAGTACTAGTTGATCCCTCATATATATATATATATATATATATATATATATATATATATATATAAAATTTGAATTAAAAAATAAAATGAATTTAAATAAGTTAAATTTATTTTTTAATATTATTATTATTTTATAATTTTAAAAAAATGTATTGAGATTTAAAAAATATCTATTAAAATTTAAAAATTATATATAAAAATTTGTATTATATATATAAAATTAAAAAAATATAATAATAAGATAGAAATAAATTAAAATAAATTGAAGGAAATTTTGAATCCAAAAGAACAAGAGAGAGAACTTCTATCTTTTGTGTCTTGGTGACAAATGGATTTCGTGGGGTTGCAGATTGCCTGTCTCGTGAGCAAGACACCAAAAAACTACGAGGATAAAGCATTTATGGAGAAGACGCTTTGTTTTTTAATGTTCGCAAAAGGTTATTTAATATTTACATGTTCATGTAGGTCTCGTTTAAATAGTAAATTAAGATAGGATAAATTCATATAAAAACTAAAAATATTATTAGAATATTATATTTAAAAATTATTAGTATTTTGATATTTGAAAATATTGAATTATTTATTATATTTTTTACAATAAATTTAAGAAATTTATAATTATTAAATGAGATGAAATGAGTTAAAATTACTTCTTAATTCAAATAGAGTCATGGTTTGCTTTCAGATTTAGTTAGAAAGATTAAGGTTTCGTTTGGATATCGAATTGAGCTAATCAATTTATTTGAGTTCTTGCTGAATAATAGTTAAGTGAATTTTGTGGGATCTATTTAGATAAGTTTAAAATGTGTTTGGATGATTAGATGAGTTTAGATAAATTGATGGGGTGATGTGAAATTTGTAGGACCCATGCACTATTCACTGACAGTGATTGGATGAAGCTATCTCCCCATGCGCGCAAACTTGCAGTGGAAAAAAAATAGACATTGCAGAGAACGAGAGAGTTAGCGTAAAAAAAAGCTGCATCAATCTGCAACAAGCCATGAACATGTCAGTCATTATGTGTGTGGGAGCCACTTTGTGTACACATAAGAATTCTTGGCCATTATGTGTCTGAAGGTCATTTTGTGTCTACATTAGAGTTCTTGCTGAAAGTAGTCTTAGGGTTATTCACCTGACCCGATATCACAGTTTTCGACCCAACTTGATAAATCTCCAATTTCGATTTATCAATACCCGATAAGCCAATTACCCGTTTCTTCTTCTTCTTCTTCTTCTTCTTCTTTTTTTTTTTGATAAGATTTCTAATCCAGTTCGGCAATCACTCGCAACAGATAATTAAAAAAAAAAAGATCATTCCCAACACAAGATTCACAATAAAAGTTCAAAACAAAAAAACCTAGATCTGCTACGGTACATATATTTATCTATGAAAAGTTCATATATTTATACGGCAAAAGTTTCGAATCTTCCGATTCACCTCGGTGCCTATCGCAGCTACTACGATACTCTGTCAAGCCGCTTCTGGTTTCTACCGCCGTGGGTCATGGCTTTGGCTTGGCCATCATTGACAACATGATGGAGATTCAGCTGAAGCACGTCAAGGGCTTTGAATACAAACAGCAAGAATCACCTCGTCGTTACGAACACAGATCTACCACATATATTGTAACCAAAAGCAAATCAATTATTGCAACTTTTACAATGCTGAGAGAGAGAGAGAGGAGTGAGAGAATATCCATTTAAAGAGGAGAGAGAGAGAGAGAGGGGGGGAAGTGAATAGGGAGATTGAAATTGATTTGTCACTTGGGGGGAAGAAAGGGGTATGTGTGCATTAGAAGAAACCTTTAAATTATAATAACAGGTATTCGGGTCGGCACAAAATGGAATAATGGATCAGAAATTCGGGTTGGTACTGAACGAAATAATAGGTTGGGTCGGAATGTGGGCAATTTGTATAGCCCTAAGTAGTCTAAGACGCTTGTTTGGATGTTCAACTAATTTTAAAGTAAAGTAGATTGGATTGGGTTTGGAAACCAAACCGGCCCTAAGTTTTACTTGATACCACTTTATCACATACTATACTATATATTTTGGCATTATACATGACATGCATATTATCATGAATAAATTGATCCAATCATTTAATAAACTAAAGTCACAGCTCCTCATGACAGTCTCCTTTTTGCAAGCATTATGATCGAAGATTAGGATAAACGGTAGAGAACACTCTTCATAATATTAGATTATGTGATTTTCAATTACATTTATTTGATCAAATATAATTTAAGTGATTTTTTATATTTAACATTTAGCTATTAATTGGGATGTTATATAAATATCATGATTGAGAATAATAAAACTTAAAATGAATAATTATATAGATTTCTATCCTTCCAAATAACTTTACACGTTGAAAAACATGCAAATAACACTTTACATGCATATCAATTAACAAGTAGCTAGAAGCATGCACCATGTAGTGCTAATCTTCATGATATTAGATTTTGTTATTTTCAGTCATATTTGTTAATATATATAAATATATATATATATATATATATATATGAATATATACTACAACTTATTTGGGTTTTACTAATAGATAAAATCATCGTAAAAAATGACCAAACGTCACAAAAGAGTTTTAGTGTTGATTTTAAACTATCACGTAAAGTGCGTCACGAATAACTATTGGTGACAGTTTACTATTCAACCGTAAAAAAATATATATTCTTAGTGATGGTTGGAGGTCTTCCGTTTGATGTAATGTTCAAACGTTTGGATTTTTTTTGTGACAGTTGAAATGCGTCACAGAAAGTAACGTTCGAATGTCAACCCGCTCGATTGACATTCGAACAACATAAATTGACGTTTTTTGGGCCAATGTTCAAATGTTTGAACTTTACGTTTGAATGTGTACGTTCAAACATTATCGAGGTTTGACGTAAAGTGTATAACGTTCGAACGTTATTTGAGTAAACATTTGAATGTGCTATTTGTTTGATTGTGAGTACGTTCAAATGATGTCTATAACATTCGGATGTTTTCTTGCTATTTTCTCTATTTACATTTGTTCAAACATAAACCAATATTCGAGCGTTTCATATTTGCATTTGAACGTGCAAGTCAGAAATGTATTATTTCATAAAATTAAAAATGATACAAATTGTATCATTATATCATTAATTTAATAACCAACAATGTTTTATAGTATTCCAAATTTGATATTAAAAATTAAAAGTAATAATAAAATTAATGTTCCTGTGAAAATAATAATAATAATAAAATTAATCTAATACTATTTCTTCTTCTTTCCTCGTTCACCGCAATCTTATTGCAATAACATAACATGCTCCATCTAAACTGCTTCTTCCTTAATTTGCACTTATTTTTGGACTGCATTACGTATCATTTCCTTCTGGTTTCTCTACTGCTCCTGCATACGCATCTCTAAACGTTCAATAAGAGTAAAAAAAAATGAGCAATGCTAGAGACAAATACTAAGGACAAATGGCGGTCAAACGCCAACTGATATGACATAATAAAAAAAATGCACTATTTTCATTTCTTTCAGTTTTGGATCCATTTTTTAATTTATCAACTCATAGATATTGTACAGTACACAGCAGGCACCAAGCACCACAGGTTATCAGTTGGCATTTGTCCGTCGTTTATCCTTAGCGTTTGTCCCTAACATTTTTGAAAGAAAAATATGCAATATAAATAATATAATCTCAAACTACTTACATTGGACAATTCATGAATTAGTGGACATCTAAGTGTACACTAATTTTCAAACAGGTCTAAAACTATTCATGCAATATCACACAATTTACTATCAAACAACACTACAAGTATATATTTGTGGAAAAATATTTGTTATCTCTATGTTTTGATATTTAAATGTTGTAATTTTTTTTGTTATATAATTTATATTTGTTATCTATACAAACTTTTTATTTATTTGCTAGTTACTTACTACATAAAAATATAATTTGGTTTATTTTAATATCATCTTCAAATCATTTGTTTTCTTAACTTATGATTGTTTTAAGAAATAATCACTTATATGCTACTTATTTATACACTTAGTATTTTTTAAAATGAGTGTATATATATATATCTATTCCAACTCTTTACTTATTTCTCCACTTATATTTTCTATTTTTCCTTTAGTTTCCATCCCCTGATGTCATTTCATAGTTATTAAATAATGGTCACACTTTATAATTAGTTATCGTATTAGTTACTTATTATTCACTAGCTATATTACTGTATAATATATGTTATATAGTCCACTATATTATATATTATATTAGTTACTTATTAGTTAATAGCTATTTGTATATATTTATATTAGTTATTTACAAAATATTCACATAACATAAACATTCCACCTTCATTAACAAATTTATAACTATTTCACAAAAGTCACAACATATTCAATACTTAATCACAAAAAACAATATACAACACTAGGATATATTAACTTAATCACCATATATTCAAAAAATATTCACATAATATTTTCACAACATAAACATTTCATAATGCATAACAAATTTCTAACATGGTCACCATTTATCCACAAATAAATTCACAACACATTTTAATATTCACTATATCATTTTAATTTATCATATTGAAAAAAATTTTAATTCCCCTATTTTACAATAACTATATTACACTCAACTCACAATATCAGTACACCCATTAGGAAAAAATAACCAAAAAATAAACTGTAGAAATATACTTAGCACACATAATAAAATTCCTTCACAAGTACTCACAATCTTCCAACTTCACCACAACAAGCAATCATTTAAGAAAACCATAACATGAGTTATTTAGAGCATTGTATAAAAATAATTATTGAGACAAATCAAGAAATATGCAAAAAAAAATTAAATACTATAAGCACCAAAAAAAAAAACCCTTACCTTTCTTCTAATTCTCTCAAGAACACAAACTTTCTCTCACTCTAATCCTCTCTCCCTAACTCTCTTACTATCTCACAAGCTATATCTTTCTCACTCTCTCTATCTATTGTGCACGGGAGGAAGAAAAAAATAAAGTGTTGGCTTCTTCCTGCGCATCTTTTATTCAATCTGTTTGAATTATAATTACGTTCGAACGTTTAAGTTGTACGTTCAAATGTACTTTAAAATTTTGATTTTATTTTTAACATTCGAACGTCAAAAATAACATTCAAATGTAAAAAAAGTACAGGAAAATTCTCTCTCTTTTTCTTTTGATACGTTCAAACATACTTTAAAATTTTAAATTTTGAATTTTTAACATTCGAATATCAAAAAGTAACATTAGAAAGTCAAAAAAGTTGGAAAATTTCCATCTCTTTTTCTTGGTACGTTTGAACGTTTATATTTGACATTCAAACGTCAAAGAAGTGGAGGAAATTCCCTCTTTCTTTCAGTACATTCAAACGTGACCTTTTGATATTCGAATGTTTTTGCCTTCTCAATTTCTATATAGTTATATAATGTATTATATATCTATTTGTATATATTAACCAATATATTATATAATATAACTATATATATTATACTATATATTAAATACAAATTGTTATATTATATAACTATATGATCTATAATGATTATACATGTAACTATAACACTATAGTTAACTATAATATATTTATAGTTGACTACACTATATTATAATAAACTATATTGTATTAAAATACAAAGTATAATAATATCATAATAAAGTTTATTATATTATTAATATTATAATAAACTATATTGTATTAAACTACAAAGTATTATAATAATATCATAATAAATTATATAGTATAATATTAATATTATAATATACACTATTAAACTATATTATAATAAAAATAGTGCAATATATATTATATTAGTATTGTATAATATATTGAATTAAACTATACTTAAGCCGATTCTCCCATCCACTCTACACACTGTGACATGGCAAACCCAATCTGGTTGTCATGTCACGGTTTGTAACTAAAATCTAAGTCGGGCGTCCCCCCAACTCGAAGCATAGAAACCTTACGCCTAAATTCAAAAATGCTAGCAGAGCAACCCCCCCTCCCCCCAACTCGAAGCTGAAGCGTAAAGCTCTCTTTGTTATCTCTTTACTCTTACTCTCAATGTATACAAATTCTTCATACGACTCTTCAAATAATTTTTTATCAGTATACGGCTCTTCAAATATTAATTTTGTTGTTTGATTTTTTTCCCCTTTATGTTTAGCAGTAGAACGGGTTATGATTATAGAATGATGTTTTTCCCCCTGCGATCATACTTTTGATTGTCTACCCAACTGCATTTGAAAACTTGATTGGTTTTGGAAACTCTTGCGAAGCTAATCGACCTGTACAGTACCCATTTGAGTTCTCGAATTTATGCTTGATTCAGTTAATGTGCACCAACTTCGATATCCGAATCAGCAATTTCTAAGTCTGTAACATAACCTCAAGCAGCATCATCGTCGATCTCCCGACAGAAAGATCAATTCCTCAAGGTGGGCATGGGGGAGGTTAGGAAGAGGTCGTTGGTGAGAAGGCTGGTGGTGGTGGTGGTGGTGGTACGGTGGCATGAGTAGTGACATACAGTGACAAGATGGGTTCGTATGTGTATGGAAGGGGAGAATTGTTGACGGGGAGAAGCTCGGGAAAACAAGAAAAAAAATTATTTTATATAGAGTTGAAGAAATTATGGGCTTATGTATAGCACTACTCTAATATACAGTGGTGAGATGGGTTTGTAAGTGTGTAGAGTTGGAGAAATTATGGGCTTATGTATAGCACTATTTTAATATATTCACACAATTCAACTAACGTTCGAATGTATGCTGTATCATTAGAACATTTGGTAACAGTTATGATATAACGTTTGAACGTTCGAACGTTTTCTGTATATATTGATACTGTATAATATATTCACACAATTCAACTAATGTTCGAATGTATGATGTATACATTCTAACATATAATCTAAACATTCGAGCGTATCGTCTGAACATTCGAACGTTATTAGATAATGTTCGAACGTTTGTAGCTTATGTTCGAATGTGCAATTTTTACATTCGAACGTACTCATGTACACCTTTTATAAATTTTTGATATAACCATTTTTTATACTTGTAACTTTTTTTTTCTTTTTTCTCTCTTTCTATATTTTATTTGTGCATGATATATATGACTCATTATATGACTACCAGAAAGAGGGAAAGAGAAGGAGCCAACCCTAATACTGCTTGGTTAAGGGCCCGCACAGTTACGCCCAAGTGGGAGGTTATGATCAATGAGTTCAACGAACTCTTTTGGCCCGCACAACAATTAGCAACAGATGGGTGGCGCAACTAGCGGGGAAGTGCAACTTGCTTGGGTAACCTCGATGATGAGAAAGCTCCAGGCATATCGACTGACAGATTGTACATATGAATGAGACTATGCGTCAACTTTTTCGTGATATAGATGTCTTGCATGTTAAGGTCGAGACATTGATTGATGAGTTGAAGGCATTGAAAGAGAGTCTGTAGTGATGAATTATATTTTTTATTTATATCTTTATGCATTTTGTTATTAATTTATGTACTGGACCATATTATCATATAATGTATATATTATTTTTTAATTTCTATTCTCAATTTCCTTTAATATTAGCTTGTCTAAATTTAGTTTTAAATCACTTCACTTCAAATCTTTTCTAAATTAAAATACTTTTTAATTGAATATTTTCTAATCTTTTTTAATATTTAATGGGACCCCACTAGAGTAAAATAGTTTTTTTATTCATATTTTTTTATCATCTTAAAATATTTTTAAAAAATATAAAAATATCAATACACTAACAATTAATTATTTCACTATTAGTAAAGGAAAAATTTTAAAATATATTAAAATATAAACGGTGTCAAAATAAGGTGTTAAAGTAGCATTATAATATATTTTTTAATTTAATTGTAAAGTTCGAACATTAGTTACTAACGTTTGAATGTTAGCGCCAGAAAATTTCATATTCCCATGTCAAAAGCCTCATCATTAAAACATCATATTAACATTTAAATATAAAATCATCTATGTTCAAACATAGGAAAATCCAACACAAGTCTTTAGTGACGATTTTAACAAATTGTCACAATAAATGGGTTTTAATGACGGTTTAGAGACTGTCACAAATTCTAACCATCATTAAAATTTAAATGTATTGTAGTGATATAATATTTCGAGAGATTTATAATATGTATAATACTCAATAAACAACTACTTAAATATGGCAAATAACTGAACCTAGGACGAAAACTATATTTCTATGCACTCCAAATAACCATGCAAATTATAAAAACTATATTTCTATGGACCACAATCCCAGCACCAATTTAATCAAGCCTATCATAGCGAAATGGCTCCCACCCTAAAAAATTGTCATATATATATACATATACATATATATATATATATATATATATATGTATGTATGGCTTTGTCACGAGAGCAACAATTTTGCGTGAACCTGCATAATGGAACCATCTATTAGAGAGACTAGTACTTCATGCAAAACTAGACGTAGTAGTGCTACTCATTATTGCATGAAATACACAAATATTAAAGGTCCAAATTAACCATCTACATCAATTCACAAAGGCAATGCATCTGGCGCTAGCTTCATTCTTAACATGATATATAGCCGACATTCATAACATTCGCGTACGTCCACTTTTGTCTTCCTCTCCTTTTAAACTCCAAATAACAACCTTCTAATTACTCAATGTTTTACCTCAATTCACCCTATCCTTTCTAGATCGACTTTGCCTTCCTCTCCTTCCTCTTCTAAATCTATTATTTCCTTTACATTTTTTGGCTTTTTTTCCTTTGAAATTCTTAAATGATATTAAAAATGAAGAACAAGGAGTGGAAAACCAATCAATAAATCAGTAACCATAACCTCTTCCTCATTCCCACGATTTCTCTTCCTCACATGCTAAAATTATTCATGAACAGAAATTCCGAATCAGAAGGTTGAAGACCTTTGGCACTGCACTTCGTCTTCTCCATCGAAGCCCTCATCCCCACGGTTGAAGAAAAAGCTCCCATCCCCATCAAACTCTATTAAACTGAACTTTTTTGAATTAAACTTAGGACATCCAAAGAGAAATCAAATTTTCAACGCAAACAAAAAAGTAAATTCACAATACGTCTTCTCCCTCTCCCCTAAATCCCAACAATAGTTCTTCCTCTATTTTTATTTTGATTTTTCCTATTCAATTCAATTCATATTCTCTTTCTGGTGATGCTTTCATTTTATAGAATGAAACTAAATATAAAGATAGAAATACAAGAGAGACACTTGCTAGACAATGCATAAAACAAGAACAAATTAATTCAAACTACCAGAACACACAAATCAACAACATATTTTTTGAGAAATCGTAAGATTTATGAATGAGATATTTTTTGAAGATTTTTGAAATTAGTCGACGTCGGACTGGCAAAATCAAAATGAGACCTATCGACGCGAAGGTGGGCATTGGAATATGATGTCTCGACATTGGAATATACCTAGGTGATCGTCGGATTGGTTCTGAACGAAGGAGATCTAGAGTTCGTGTCTTGGCCGAGCGTTATTCTCTAATGAAATAGGCTGCTTTACATGGAGATTCCCTATGGGGGGAGTCTATTGTTTGCTATGAGAAGTGACTGATGTGTCAAGCTATTAATGGAAGGTTGTTTTTCCACATGTTAAAGCCCGATCGGCCATAAGAGTCCCCCTTTTATTAATGTTGTCCGATCACATTTAAAGGTTTTCCGACAATTGTTCATTCTTAATCTTAAATCTTTTTCAATGACTCCTAAAGAACAATTTCAAAGCTGAAAGACTCAAATATCAGCCAAGATTAAATTGCAGAAAGAATCAATCTGGACACAAGATTATTGTTGAACAGCTTTGTCTCTTGAGAGGTAATTAAGATATATCGATCTCAGAATTAATAAGTGCATAAAATTACATAATGGACAACTATCAATAATGTTAATGGAATCATTTCCCTATCAAAATTTCATTGTCTTTTGGCTTTTCATGGTGATAAAAATTCATTTAATATTGTGTAGTATGCTTTTGTCATGAACCCTGTAATATTGCCTATTGCTTATTTATACATGGGTTTCTTTAAGAAAAAAAAAATTAATTATTATAATTTTAATTTTTTTTAATTAATTGTAATAGATATTTAATATATGACATGTAATAAATATAATTAAAATAATAAAACTAAAGAATGAGATGAACATTTGTATTCATTCGTTGGTTCACAAAAATAATATTCCTCCCATGTACCAATAATAATATATTTACCTCTCATTTATTACATTCTATTATTTATAATGTATTTATTTTTTTATTGTCTTCTTTTAAATATTTTTTTAATATCCTTAATTATTAAAAAAATTTAAAAAAAAAATATTATTTCACTAATAATCATTTTCTTAATTATTAAATAAAAAAATTTTAAAAATTTATAATTAAAAAAGTGATAAAATAACCATATCATATTTCATCTTCTTTAGAGCATTCATAATAGAGTCATCAAAATTTTCTTTTAAATTTATATTTTTTGCACATATATTAAAATAATTTAGTCATATTTGATCAAAAAAAAAAAAAATTGTAAAAAATAATCAAAAAATACTTTTTGTCTTCAAAAATTAATAATAACATCAAAATTTCCTTTAAATTATATGTGCAAAAAGTAAATTTAAAATAAAATTGATGACTAAATGGGATGCTTTTAGAGTGGCCTCGAAATATTTGACCTTTAGAGACCCACCGGATCCATGGCCAATATTCAAGCCCACGCTCCACCTCGGATGCGCCGAAAACACGCACTCGCATAGTATTTGTTTTGATCTCAAACGCTCCCAACAACGAGTGAACCTACGTAATTATATTTAAGACATTCACATTGCCTCATCAAATAATTCTTTAAAATTTGATAAAAATTATATATTTAATAAAATGTACATATCATAATTACTATAATTATATATTAAATTTATTATTAGATTTATTAAAATAATAATATAATAATATTTTTTAAAAGAAAAAAAAACATATAAAAGAGAGAGAATAAAATATAATAAATAAATAATAATTTTTTATATTTGAAAGGCCTTCTTATTTTTATTGTAATCAAAATTAAGAAAATATATTTTAATAAAACTAATTTAGAATTATTTTAAAAATAAATTATTAAATATATATTTGGTGAGTGATTTAGTAAAAGAAAAAATATTATAAGCATCTAATACTTATTATACACTTACATAAATGTATATATATACTGTTTATATTTATATAAATATGTATAATGAGTATTGGATGAAATCAATGTGAATACTCTTAGGAGACAGTAGGAGGGCTCCGCCGGGTTGAATAGTAAACGTGTCGTGTCCGATGGGGCCACCACGTGAATTGTGAATTCTTCTTCCACCATTCTCTCCCTCTCTGCTCTCCACCATTCTCTCTCTCTCTGCTCTCCACCATTCTCTCTCTCTCACGAGCAAAACTCTCTCTCTCTCTCTCTCTCTCTCTCTCTCATTATTTTACTCAGATTTTACTCTCTTTATAGCAGCACCGTTCCATCAACAAGTTCTCTCTCTCTAAAACCCTCTCTTTCATGTTCATTCATCTATACTTTTAACGTCCCATCACCGAGTTCTCTCTCCCTAAAGCCTTCTCTTTCTCATGAAAGAAGCAAGACCAACACAAGGTCTTTCCCGTGAAGAGATCAAGGACCAGCCCCTTCAAATTTTTTCTATATCGCCACGATCAAACACAGAAGACTGAAGAAAAGTGAGTGAGTGATCGTATTTTGTCTCTGGGAGAGGGAGGGAGGGAGGGAGGGAGGGAGAGGGAAACCCCATCTATAGAGCTTATGGTTTCAAACTAGTCAGAAGAGACAAAATTAAATATATTCCCAGTTTGTCAAAATAGGTAAATTTGGTGACCGATTAAGCACGGACCCAGTTCTTGATTATGGATTCTGCGTCTGGAACCGGTGCATCGGTCCCGAACAGCGGAGAGGGTCCGTCGGCGACAGGTTCAGCAACGGCTGCTGGGGACTCATCGTCGGCGCCACCGAGCAGGTACGAGTCACAGAAGCGGCGAGACTGGAACACCTTCTTACAGTACCTGAAGAACCACAAGCCTCCATTATCTCTAGCCCGGTGCAGTGGGGCGCACGTGATCGAGTTCCTGAAGTACTTGGACCAGTTTGGGAAGACCAAGGTCCATATCTCAGGGTGTCCTTACTTCGGGCACCAGAATCCTCCGGCACCGTGTGCTTGCCCGTTAAAGCAGGCGTGGGGGAGCCTGGACGCGCTGATCGGACGGCTGAGAGCAGCTTACGAAGAGAACGGTGGACGACCGGAGGCGAACCCGTTCGGAGCAAAGGCGGTGAGAATTTACTTAAGGGAGGTGAGGGAAGGACAGGCCAAAGCCAGAGGGATCCCTTATGAGAAGAAGAAGCGGAAACGGCCCACAGTCACAGCCGCGACGGTGGTGATATCAGCGGCGGAGAATGTGTCGGTGGCGGCGAGTCAAGGAGGGGAAGCTGGTGAGGGAAGTGGTAGTGGCGGCGTTGCTCAAGCGGCTACTACTACAGCAACTACCGCCGCCACCACCGTATAGTTGGACTAATTTTTTCTCTCTTTTTATTTTCTTTTAAAACTTTTTCACTTTCAAATTTCATCTGTTTTAACCTTTAATTGTCATTATTATGAGGTAAGATATAATCATATATATTTATATTTCTAGTGATCGAGTTTCTCGTAATTGAGAAATTCTTTCTCTTGATCTTAGCTATATAAAACTTAACTGTTATTCTTCTCCTTATCTCTTTGTAATCGTACTGCGTACATGACTTCGTAGCCGAGTAGGAGAGTTATCTAAAGTGCTATAATCTGTGCTTCCTTCATGGGCCGGCTTGTGTCCTACTCTCATACAAAGAAGTGGATTCTCCTGCCCTTCAATTTTTTTTCCCACCACTTTCTCCTTTTTCTTCGTCGTGATTTCAAATTTCAACTTCAACAATATGAAACGGCATTTATGTTATATCATTCATTATCACTATTTCCAGCTTCTTTCTCGTTTTCTATTGACCTGGTCAAGTACAGTCTGAAGTAATATGCATAGAATAGAATTCAGAAAATAAAACGTTTAAGAAATCTACAGAAAAGTAACATTTTGTGCGTTTCTCTCTCTCCAGAGACACATATTGTTGTGACCGCAATTACTAAGAATAATACAAAATAATCAAAAAGAGAAAATAAGAGAAAAAGTATATAGAAATTTAACTTTGATGGTGTGTCTATATTTACAGGAGTAATTGTTAGAAATTTTACTATAATAAAAAATAAGATTATATCATTTATATTTATCATTGTCTTGTTGTTATACGCAAATTAGATATGAGCCATTCATCAACATACATAAATATATATATATATATGTATGTATTTATATATCTATACACACATTGTAGGTCAGATTGTCGCCTAAAGATCAATCTAATAAGCAACAGTTTTTTGGTATTATTGTATTTCTCTCTTTCTGTTTGTATTGTTGTTCCAAATCTGCAACTGTTGCTTGTGTTGGATTCTAGTACATACTCAAGAGTGCAGCAGCTTGTTAAGAGTAAAGAAGGGCGAGCAGACTACCTCTCAGTCTAGCCTAATATAATTTAAAGTCACGAGCAACTATTCATCTGGTCCCCGAGTTGTTGATCTGCTGGGCTCAATATCTGTTGTGATTCACATGCACGTGCGCCTCTGATTTACGGATTTTGCACTTTGAGTTTCAGGTGCACGTTCCCTTTATATCTTCTGCTTAGATTTTGTTCTCAGATTTTTAAGGAGTACTTGAGGTTCTTGGCCTGGTACGTATTTGAAGATTGAAACTTTCCTCCCCCGCCCTTTTTCAGCCTGTGATCATGATAACAACAACTGCTAAAAGATAATAGGCTGCAGGCATCGATGAGAAGGAAATATACCCCTTCTGATTGCTGCTCTTATAGATTTTACTTCTCAAATATACCCCTTCCGATTGCTGCTCTTATAGATTTTATTAAGGTAACCTCCAGCTCTGTGTGAAAACGACTTGTAGCCAGACCTTTCTTCCATTCTACCGTATATCTTCTTTTATCGATCTCACAACTATAATATTCAACATTTGTTATGATGGCATAGACCCACCAAGCACTCCCAAACAAAACCCCATTTCTGGATTTCAATTTCATATCCATTATCCATACATCTGACAAAAATGATGCAGCATTTTTTGCCCCACTCATGATGTGCTTAAACAATTCATGGTATTACGTTTTTTGTCTTTTTTCTTCAACCTAAACAATTGATCGATATTGATAATGGCAAAAGAGGCAGAGGCTCTGCGGATCCAAACAAAATATCATAGCAATTGCTACTATAGTACTAGTTTAATGAACAGATCATCGAGGAAAAAAATGGAGTAAAGATTGAATCTCAAGTCCCAATTTACCTAGACTAATGTAGGGTCAACGAAAAGAATGCAATTCGGCTAATTGATTCAGCAGTCTAGGATTTCATGAATTTGTTTAGTTTTGAGTAATTCTACGTAGGTGCGTAAAAGCTGTGTATTGAGTAGTCTTGGATCTTTCTTAATTTTAAAAGTTAGCTCAAAATATGAGATTTTTTCTTACATTTATAAACTGATCACTAATTCCTTCTATAATAGATGTGGAACAACCCCAACAACTTGCGATTATTCTTTTCCATGTGAGTTACTAATAAAAAATTATTCTTTATTTTTAGAGTCTCCAATATTACTTATTTTTTTCAAGACGATTATACCATATTTTTTGCGCACTTCATGATTACACATCATTTTTCCTAGTTTTTATATCACGGTATTTGGTTCATCTGTCACAGCGAGGTATCTTATGCAAGTTCTAGACAATTCACTAGAGTGCTCTACCTTCTTTCGTCGCATGTAGTGACCGGAATATATGTGTCAACTGCTAACTCTGAGAAAAGAAGTAAAAGTTGCAGGCCGTATGGCGGATCAAATTGATTTTATCGGCATCTTGAGATCACGGTATCGTTTATAGCTAGGGAATTAGGGTTGGAGATGTGGCAACAAGAGAGGACGTTGCTCCCACCGTTTGGAAGCGACGTTGCTTAATTTGTTGGATTTTTGTAGTCTATGTAGATGGGCTTTCTGAAAAGTTTTTACGACGTATGACGTTTGTATTAAGGAGATCATGAACGTAAGGCGAAGACTCGTACATACGACCGATCTCGACTCAAGGAAGAAAAACAAAACTGAAAACCGATTAAGAACATGACTTTAGTCTTGAAATAGGGAGGAAAAATGGGGAGGAGATGATCGGGTCGAAAAAAAAGATCGAGTATATATGGATCGCATGAGAGATAAGTGTATATATATATATATATATATATATATTAATTCTATATTTTTATTTGGTTCTGCAGTACTCTTATAAGAGTATTGCAGTTAATTAACTCCATTTCCTTTAAAATAAAATCGATCTACATAAAAACTATTCACCTGAGTATTGCAGAAAGTTTCCTTCTCTTTCTTCATTTATTCCTTTTACATCACTTTTTGTTTTTCTTTTTTTTTAGCAAATAGTTTCAGTTAAAACTAAATAAAGTGATACAAGAGAGAAAATGAGATTCACCAACAAACATTTTGAAACAAAAACCTACACTACACAAGAGATGGAAAGCAGATTTTTTTGGGATCAAAACCTTAATCTCTACTTATATCCTACTAGAGTAGGCCGTCTTATCAAAAGGTGGAAAAAAATTATTCGTATAAAAGCGAACAACCAAACTACCGCAAATAGTAGTGGTATCTCCGCACGAGGCAGATAGAAGAATAGATGCACTATTGCTTGATATCTTGAAATATTTGTTGAAGAAATTCACAATTCCTTTCTCAAGATTATTGATTAGGAAAAATGATAACGTAGATAAAAAATCCACATTGTGCCAAGTCGTTGGCGATGGACCCATGGCGATGGTGGCGCGCCACCAGAGAAGGAGAACCAGCGATCAGATTTGAGAAATTTGAGACCGTTCAAGCTACCGGAACCGCATGTGGCCTCCATCGCCATGCTAGAAATCCGTTGCACGTGGATGAAACGCACAACTAAAGTCGTGTGTGCATCGCACGCATCCATTGGAATCGCAAATTCACCTCCCAGACATGAAGATGGGCTGCTGTACAAGTGCTGGAGGTGGTGCGCGATTGTCCTAGGTGGCCGGTGGGCAGAAGATCAGGATAATGAGGCTTGGATACGAAAAACTAACATAAGCCAATGGGAGAAACACTAAATTCGACCAAAAAACTAGTAAAAATAGTAAATAAATCAACAGAAAAGTAAATGGGGAGGGGAGGAGGTGGTCGGAGCCCAGACTTTGACCCACCCCTGCTCGGAGGAAATTAAAAAATTTCTTGGATGGGTGATCGGAAATCGCCTACGAGAAGAGCAAAGAACTAAGAGAGAGACTTAATTTTCAATCTTTCCACCGATACTTTTTGTTTCTTTGTTATTTGTCCATTTATGTATTGCTTTTCTTTAACCATTTTAATTCGAAAAAATGAAAATGATACCTTAATACTCATCTACAATTTTTTTATTATTTATTTTTATAGTTTTTAAAAAAAAATTATTTAATAATTAAAGAAATAATTATAGTAAACTTATATATTTTTTAATAATTAAGAATGTTGAAAGAATACTTAAAAGAAAAAAAAAGAAAAAATAAAAACATTATAAATAGTAAACAAATAATGATAAAATTGTGAGAATTACGTTAAATTCCCTTTCTTGTCTTGAGCCCTAAAGTGTTCCTATTTTTAGTATCCTCCTCTGTGGACGTACGCACGTAATGGACATCGCATACTTTTGTTGGGTCGACTCTGTTGCTCATAGGTTGTATATAGTAATTTATAAAATTTGTGAAAAAAAAGAATTATAAAAAATTATTTATTTATAATTAGTTACTTCTGTTAAAAAGATTATTTTATGTCAAAATTTAGTCTATTTAATTATAAATAATCATTATGACATAAATAATTCGTTATAAATATGTATTTTTTCTGTAACAAGGGTTCTTGTGAATTTTGTTTGATCTTTTGGAGGAAGAATATAAAATGGCAGAAAGAAAAAGTTTATAAGCTTACTCTTCCAGGGCGCAGTGAAACCAAAGGAGACGACTAGAGGGTAGTTTATTTCTGTACGCAAAAAGTAAAAAATGTATGTTGTGTTAGAGAGAGCATTTCTGTATCTTGTATGCAGCAAACAGTAGTACGTGGGGCAGGGAATTCTGAGCGGTAGCAAGTGAAATAAGAGCGATGCATGGATTGTTTCGAAGATATATATACATACATATATAGATATAGATATATATAGATATAGATATAGTAGGTTGTGATCGAATATATTGGCTCTTTTGTCGTTGCATTAGCATTCATATCATAGTCCTCGTTCGGGCCATGGTGGGTAGAGAGAGATCAGAGAGATAGAATATAGAAGATTGGCTTTGTTTGCTGAATAATGATATTAGTTTTATTATTTTTTTATATTTTTATTTAAAAAATGATTTAATAGTTAAGACAATAATTATTAATAAAATTTTATTTTTTTTAATTTTTTTAATATTTAAGAATGTTAAAAAAATATTTAAAAAAATAAATATACTAAAAATAAGAAATAAATAGAAAGTGTATTATTACTCTTGTTTGCTTGAATAATTTGGATTGGGGGGGTGCGGTTTTACTAAAAGAAAGTGATATATACAATATATTTTAGAATTTTTATACAACATAAATTATAAAATAAAAATATTTTTATAAATTATTTTATAAAATTATCATCAACTTATAAAAATATTTTTATTTTATACTATATATTATTTTATAATATATGTCGTATGATATATTGTGTTGAATTTATCATTTTTCTTTTACTAAAATCTCTGCACTGAGTGGTCATGTCTGATGTCAGAGACAATTATTGATGTATGGCTTCAGCTCTGAAAGGAATATATGCTTACTTTATTTGTCACTCTTAAATGCCACGGCATCCAAAGAAATAAAAAAATAGAAGGAAGCATTCACATGGTAAAATAATTGAGTAATAATAAATCTATTATTTTTTTACTATTTATTTATTAATACTATTCTATTTATTTTTTTATTATTATTATTAAATATCTTTTTAGCATACTTAATTATTAAAAAAATTTTAAAAATATATAATATTATTACTAATTATTCTTTTAATCATTAAGTAAAAATAATTTTAAAAAAATAATAAAATAATAATAATAAAGTAGTAAAAATATAGAAAAGCTGTCATTATTCAAAATAATTCTATTTATTGGCACAATACCAACCTAGCACCCCTTTTATTAAGAGGAATGCTTGGCTAAAGTCGGCTGCAGCTGCAACCCCTCACATAAACAGTGAAATCACTGTTTATGTGAGGGGTTGCAGCTGCAGCCCGACTTTAGCAAATATTTTTTCTTTTATTAATTCCCACCGTACTTTATGCGATCAATATAGATTTTAAATATTTTATAAATCCGATATAAAACATATAGAATAAGTGTCATGGTGTTAAAAATTACATATTATTATTATAAGAGAGAAATATATAAGAAACTCTTAAAAATTCTTAAGAACTGAAACTTTCTTCTCTCTCTATATTTTCTTATGAATTTTATCACAACTAAAACCTATATTTATAAGCCTTAAAATTACTATACAAGTTACTATTCAAGTTACTATATAAGTCACTATATAAGTCATTATACAAGATTTAAAATAATAGTGGTGGGGTCATTCACATAATTTTAATGATGGGAGAGGGGGCGGCAGTCGTCCCTCCACTCTCATCGTTTCATTACACTCCCCCTTGAATGACCACTTATAAAGAATCTGTCTCATTAAAATCTTGCCAAGGAAAAACCCAGTGGGAAGATAAACTAATGACGAAAGAAAAATAGTACAATCTTCTTATGTATCCACAAATGCTTTAAGATTGTCTTATTAAAATCTTGCATAAGAAAATCCTGTGGGATAAAATTTTAGCGAAGGAAAAAGAATACAATCAGCATAAGTTTTCAGGACATTTACTCCTCCTGAAAAGTGCATGACAATAGATCTTTGAGTCTTCGCATTTCAATGTTATGCACAATCTTCTTGAATGTCGAAATTGGTAACGCCTTTGTGAATAAATCTGCCAGATTATCACTAGATCGTGTCTGCTTGACATCAATTTCACATTTCTCTTGAAGTTCATGAGTATAAAAGAATTTAGGTAAAATATATTTGGTAATGTCACTTTAATATATCATTCTCTGATTTGAGTGATACAAGCAGTATTATTTTCATATAAAATTGTTAGACTATTATTGATCATGAGAAGTCCACATTTTTCCTGGATATGTTGAATTACTGAGCTTAGCCAAATACACTCTCGACTTGTTTCATGAATAGCAATGATCTCTGCGTGATTTGAAGAAGTAACAGATAGTGTCTGCTTAACAGATTTCTATAATATGGCAGTATCTACATAAGTAAAAAAATATTCAGTTTGTGATCTACCTATGTGTGGGTCTGAAAGATAACCTGCATCTGCATACTCAATCAATTGTGGACTTGATCCACGTTGATAAAATAATCTCATATTAACCGTACCATGAAAGTAACGAAAGACATGTTTAATGCCATTCCAATGCCTTCAAGTTGGTACAGAACTATATCTTGCAAACAGATTAACTGAGAATGTAATATTTGATCGAGTACAATTTACAAGATACATCAAAGTTCCAATTGCACTGAGATATGGTACTTCAGGACCAAGAATTTCTTCACCGTTATCACAAGGACGGAATGGAACATTCTTCACATCAAGTGTTCGAACAATTATTGGAGTATTCAGGGAATGAGATTTGTCTATATAAAAATGTTTTAGGACTTTCTCAGTATATATGGACTGATGAATAAAAATTACATTTGGCAAGTACTCGAGCTGTAGGCCGAGACAAAGTTTTGTTTTGTCAAGATCTTTTATTTCAAATTCATTCTTTAAATATGTAACGGTTTTTTAGATCTCTTCAGGAGTTCCCACAATATTTAAATCATCAATATAAACTGTAATAATGACAAATCCAGATTCTGATTTCTTAATAAAAACACATGGGCATATAGGATTATTCTAAAATTCTTCTTTCAATAGATATTCGCTTAAGCAATTATACCACATACATCCGGATTGCTTCAACTCATATAAAGATCTTTGTAGTCTGATAGAGTACATATTTCTAGATGTACTTGTAGATGCTTCAGGCATTTTATATCTTTCAGGGATTTTCATATATATGTCATGGTCTAAGGATCCATATAAATATGCAGTGATCATATCCATCAACCGCATTTCTAATCCTTTTGTAACAACCAAACTAATAAAAAATCTAAATGTGATTGCATCCATAACGGGAGAATATGTTTCTTCATAATCAATCCCGGGTTTCTGTAGGAAATCTTGTGCGACAAGCCGTGCTTTGTACTGCATAATTTTATTTTTCTCATTACGTTTTCGTACAAATACCCACTTATATCTAATAGGCATTACACCTTTTGGTGTTTGGAAAACAGGTTTAAATACTTCTCACTTTGCTAGCGAATTTAATTCAGTTTCAATAGCTGCTTTCCATTTTGGCCAATCATTTCTACATTGACATTCTTGGATAATTTTTGACTCACTTTTTTCATTACTTCTGATAATGTCAATGACCATTTTATATGAAAATATGTTGTTGACAACAGTTTTATTTCTATCCAGAATTTCTTCAGTATTCATGAAATGTATTGAGATCTCATTATTTTCAGGTACCTTTTCCTCTTCAGGAAAAAATATTTCATAAAACACATCTTCAGGAGATCCATTTTCAAGAGATTTATTCTCTTCAAGAGTTTCCTCTTCAGGAAGTTCTGGAATAGAAAATTTGAGCTCTTTAGGAGCACTAATTATATTTATAACCTGTATTGTGGGTACGTGTTCTTCAGGAACACCAAATTCATTTTGTATTCTTTTCCTTCTGGAAATTGTCTTTTGCACCAATAGGTCTTCCACGCGTCAGGCGTGTTTTAGACTTACCTATTACTGTTTTGACAATTTGTCCTTCAGGAACTTCAATCTTTACTGGAGCATTAACAGCAAGAATATAAGATTTTACCATACCTTTAGTGTCAGTAAATACATCCGGTAATTGATTTGTAACATTTTATAAATGAATAATCCCCTGAACTTCCAGTTTACATCTATTTGTAGGAGGATCAAATTGAGACAGTGTCTTATTATCCGAAGTAATATATTAATCTGCTTTAGGCACCGACTTTTCTTTACCCATTAATGGAAAAGTGGATTCGTCAAAGTGACAATTCTCAAAACGTGCTTTAAATCATATCCCCTGTAAAGGGTTCAAGGTATCTAATAATAGATGAAGAATCAAAACCAACATATATCCCAAGTCTACGTTGAGGGCCAATTTTTATACGTTGTGAATGTGCAATTGGAACATATACAACACATCCAAAAGTACGAAGATGAAAAATATTTGGTTGTTGACCAAATGCAAGCTGTAATGGAGAATATTTATGATATGTAGATGGTTTAATGCGAATTAAAGATGTTGCATGAAGTATAGCATGTCCCCAAGCAGAAACAGGTAGTCTTGATTTCATAAGTAAAGGTCTAGCGATTAGTTGAAGCCTTTTAATCAAAGATTCAGCTAAACCGTTTTGTGTGTGTGTATGGGCAACAGAATGTTCAACATCTATTCCTATTAACATGTAATAATCATCAAAAGTTTGAGATGAAAATTCACCTTCATTATCCAATTGAATGGTCTTAATTGGATACTCAAGAAATTGTGCTCGTAGTTTGATTATCTGAGCAAGAAGTCTAGCAGATGCAACATTTCTAGTGGAAAGCAGACAAATATGTGACAATTGACTATATGCATCAATCAAAACCATAAAGTATCTAAATGGTCCACTTGATGGATGAATAGGCCCACATATATCTCTGTGAATCCTTTGTAAAGAGGATGGAGATTCAACAATGAGTTTTGAGGGAGATGGTCTGATAATCAATTTACCTTGAGAACATGCAGAGCACAGAGATTCATTGGGTAGAAATATCTTTTGATTATTTAAGGGATGCCCATGCAAATTTTCAATAATTCGTCTCATCATTATAGATCCCGGATGTCCAAGGCAATCATGCCAAGTCATAAATATTTTGGGGTCAATGCACTTCTGGTGCATTATCACATATGATTCAATTGTTCTCATATTTGTATAATACAATCCAGAATATAGAGCAGACAGTTTTTCTAATATGAACTTCTAGCCTGATATTGTTCTAGTAATAAGAAGATGCTCTTTACTGTCTTCATTGGTTGTTTCAATATGGTAATCATTACAACGTATATTTTTGAAACTCAATAAATTTCTTCTGGATTGTGAAGAGAATAGAGCATCATCAATACAAATTTTGGTGCCATTAGGCAACATAATATAAGCTCTTCCGAAACCCTCAATTAAATCTGATGAACCTGATATGGTATAGACATAGGTTTTACTTAGTGTTAGATTTTGAAAATATTTCTTTTTTTTGAGAATTGTGTGAGTTGTAGCACTGTCAGTCAAACATATATCTTTATCATTCAACTCAGAGATAAAAAACTCATCAATGTGATCCATGATTCTACAAAATATACAAAATTTTTATTACAGATAATAGAAAGAAAATACATTAATTGAATGGAACACTTCCATTTCCAATTAAGTGGTCAATTATACTTTCAGGATGATTAAAGAAATCAGAGACATCAAAATAAGTAACATCTACATCTACTGAATCTAATAAATCATCTGATGGTTCTACTAAATTTGTTTCATGCATTTTATTCTTTTCTTAAATAGATATTTGATATAAATCAGTTAAGTGTCTGGCCGTACGACAGGTACGTGACCAATGTCCAGTCATTCCACATCTATGGCACATCTTTTCACTTCTCTTTGAAGACTTATTCTATGCTTTTACCCCTTTTTGAGTTGTACCATTTCTAGTGATACGGTATCTTATTATCTCTTTTAATGTTGTCACTTCTGGAACCAACATTTTTATAATTTCTCTTACCACGTCCACGCCACCGATTTCTTCTAAAAGATGCACCATTCACTTCTGAGAATGATGCAAACCTATTACTATTCACTTCAGGAAATGATATTAAGCCAATAGAGCGTAATTGATGGTTTTTTAATAAGAGCTCATTGTTCTGCTCAGCTACTAGAAAACATGATATAAGTTCAGAATATTTCTTGAACTTTCTCTCTCGATACTGCTGCTGCAGGAGCATGTTCGAGGTATGAAATGTAGTATAAGTCTTCTTTAGCATATCATTAACGGTGATTTTCTCACCGCATAATTTTAGTACTGAGCTTATTTTAAAAAGTGCGAGATTATACTCACTAACACTTTTATAATCTTGCAACCTCAGGTGCAACCATTCAAAACGAGCTCTTGGGAGGATAACAGTTTTCTGGTGTTCCTACCTCTTTCTTAAACTGTTCCACAAAATATAAAGATCTTTTATTATAAGATATTCAGTTTTTAATTTTTCGTGAAAATGGTGGCAAAGGAAAATCATTGTTTTAGCATGGTCCTGCAGTGACGTTTGATTTCTTTCTTTAATTGTTTCACCTAGGTTCATCGCATCAAGATAGATTTCAGCATCAAGTATCTAGGATAAATAATTTTTTCCAGATATGTCAAGAGCAACAAATTTCAATTTTGTAAGATTTGTCATTTTCTACACATATAAATAATGAAATAAATATGTGTATCTCAGAAAATATATTTATAAATTCACACAGATTTTAAATAATAATCATCAATAAAATATATCAAAAACTGTAAATAGTATATTGAAAAACTTACAGAGAAATAAGACCACTAGCTTCAGAATTGGTAGAACCGTCGTGTTGATAACGTGTTATAAAACTAAAGAAAGAAACTACTATTGCAAGAGAGAAATATATAAGAAACTCTCAAGAACTCTCAAGAACTGTAACTTTATTCTCTCTCTATATGTTCTTATGAATTTTATAACAACTGAAACCTATATTTATAGGCCTTGAAATTACAATGTAAGTTACTATGCAAGTCACTATGTAAGATTTAAAATAATAGTAGTATGGTCATTCACATAATTTTAATGGTGGGTTAGGAGGCAACAGCCATCCCTCTACTCTTATCGTTTCATTACATATGGTATATATTATTCTAGAAAAATAATAATTATACAACATATTTCCTAACGTTTTATACTATAATATTATAAAAAAAAAGATTCTTTTATAAATTATCTTATAGAGTTAACAGTATTTTACAAAAATATACATAATTTACAGCATATACTGTATAAAATCTTATGTATATTGTGTATATATAATTTCTTTGTATTCTATAATTATTCAAATAAAAATATATAAGTCGAGATTTTGATTGCTTGACGGCATATGATTCATATTGATATCGTGTTTCAAAGTCCAGGCAACTCTGCTCCAGTACAACGCCTTCTCGCAAGTATAGAGAATGAGTATTAAATAAATGGTGTCAAAAATAAAAAACAAAATAAAAAAGGAATTCTCGGTGCATACTAACGATGTCGGTAGCACTGCCCTTATTTTAATGCTCAATATAATATAAAATGGGACATGTCTAACGCACTCTTACGGGAGGAAGTCTGATGGAAAAATGTCGGGTGGAGGTAGAAGGCTTATAGAAATCATTTTAATTTATTTTATTTTATTGTCTTCTTATTATTTTTTTCAATTTTTATATAAAATATTATAAATAATTGATTTTTTTCAAATTTTAATCAATTTTTTTTAAAATTTAAAATAATATAATATTAAAAAAATATTTTATTTAATTTTCAATTTTAAACTTTCTTATCTCATTTCATTATTCAAACAAATAAAATTGGATAATAAAACAATAAATTGAAAATTTGAAAATTAAATAAAATTGAAATAATAAACTGATTAGAAAAAAAAACTAAATATTTTTTAAACTGATTAGAATTGAAAAACAATCGATTTGGATAAAATAATAAACTGATTAGAAAAAAAAACTAAAACAATAAATTGTTTTTGGTTAATAAAAAATACAACATTGTAGCAATATATTTATCATGATATATATTATATATATATATATATCTATATATATATATATATATATTAAAAATATAATAAATAAGAGCTTTGGATTCCTTTCATCAATATCAAGGCAGAGAGATGGTTTCCATTCGTGTGCTAGATTATGCACGGAATCAAGCGAGAATTGTCATCCCAGCCACTGTGTCCAAACCGATTGCCTTCCTAGATCTAACGGAAGTTTGAGAATTTTTCTCCCTTTCTAAAACAAAAAATAAAATAAAAAAGCCACTTGTGTCCCTCATTATTATAAATTATTATTATTAAATGCATGCGCAATATTGGGAATCATTTATGCGTTTGTAAGATTGCTCACCAATGATATGGCCCTCATAGATTTGCCTCCCAAAGTCAATCAAAGAATATATTAAGCATCTTTCAGCATGGGCAGGCACAGTGCATTGGATGTCTCAACAAGCTACTAGCTACCCACTATTAGCGTTGCAAATAAATCGAATCGGATTGAATTCGAACTAAAATATTCGAACTCAATTAATAGGTTTATTCGGCTCAAATTCGAATAACATTCAAACATCCTTGCTCATATTCAATTCATTAACCATGAATATTGTTCGAATTTGATTAAAAATAAACAAACGGTTCGAGCTCTAGCTAACTGGAACTCCATTTTTTATTTTAGGATTTCTATTATTATTTTTTTATTAATAAAAAGATTTAAATTTTATAAAAAAAATTCAAACCATTTAACTATTCAATCAAATTATTTTGATTCAAAGTTCTTCTGGTATACATTTAAAAAAAAAACTTATAGTTATAAGTTAAAATAATAATACACAAGATAAATATAATAAACTAAACTATTTAATACATATAAATAATCTAATAAATCAATAGTTATAGTTGGATGATATATTATTATACAAATTATCCTATACATATTTTGGGAACATAACATATCTATATTAAATAAGGTTAATTATAAATAAATTAATAATATATAATTAAGTATATAAAGTAACTAAAATGTAATGTATATAACATATATATTACGAGTTTCAAAATAAGTTCAAACGAGTCAAGCTGAACTTATATGAATTTTGTTCACAAATTTAAACTGAGTTGAGCTAAGTTTATACAAATTTTATTTGTTTAATATTTGAATCTGTAATAATATTTATGAACATCTTATTTATTAAATGAACCGAATTTGAATCGAGCATATACGAGCCAAGCTCGAGCTGTTCACGAACTACTCCATTCATTTGCAACCCTACCCACTACACAGTAATTATTACGTGTAAATTGCTATTTTATAAGAAAATACACACGTACCAATGGTCATTATTTATAATAACATTAATTTATATAAATATCAATTTTTAAAATAAAAATTAATATTTACGATTGTATACAATTATATCAAAAATCTTTTAAAAAAGTAAACAAATTATGAAATTTATATAAAAAAAATTAGTTTTTTATAATAAATTTTAATTTTTTGTTTAAAAAAATATGCATCATTTATATATTTTACAGTTTTATTTAACATTAGTTTTTAATAAATAATTATATAAGATTTTATAAAAGAGATTATAGGTGTATCACTATTCAGTAAGCACTTGTGGCGGGGGAGATCTATTGGGAATTCTCTCTCTCCTCTATTACTCAGTCTAGAAATCGATTTTCGACAGCTAATCTCCTCAGCTTCCAACTCCTTCCATGGGCGGAGGGAGGTTGGAGCTTTAGTTTTTCAGTTCTTTCTCCAGTTTCTTTTATGTTTTATCTTAGGGTTTCTAGTCTAGAGTCGGCCATCTCTGATCTGCTGTTTTCGGCCACTTTTGACCTCCGATCTTAGGATCAACATACTAGTGGAAGGGGTTCGCCATTTTGTTCGGCGCATAAGCCACATGAGCAACTTTTGCTATGTGCGTGGCCCACGCAAAATTGCGGTCTGGTGAGGATTTGGACATTACGTGCGGCCCTATGGTCCTTGGAGGCTTCTGTTCTAATAGTCCTATTTGTGCACGATTGTCCCAGGCAACGGGTGGGCCACACGCACCGTTATCGTCGACATAAGGCCCCTGCTAAAGTATCGGATCTGGTTGAAATTTATCTCATCTTTTTGCTTTTTATAACCAAAGCTCAAGTGAAAGTAGGCGTATCTCTATCTGTTAGTCTAAACTAACATGATGCAGCATACACCTCACTGCTGAGGCTTTCAGTCGCAACCTAAAGTCATCTTTAATGGTTCTCCCATGTTTGGGAGTAGGGCAAGAGCTAATATTTTGGCTCCAAAATGTTTGCTTCGAAAGCTAATCACTTGGTTTCTTGTCTATGTTTTTGTGTGTTGCATTATGTGTTAGTTTTTAGAAAGATTATAAGGGACTCCCACCCTATATAAATTTGTGTTTTGTAATCCTTAATTTTATCTAATAAATTTTAACTTGCTAAGAAGAAGAAGAAGAAGAAGAAGGGTGTATCACTATTCTTTTTATAAAACTGTTATAATTGAAAGATAGACATGTGGGGACGATTTACCCCATCATGTACAGTACTACTAGTAGATCATACATGTTAACAGTAACAAAAATCAACTGGATTCGAGAAATAACTGACTAGTAACCACTTCTATGGCAGCAGGCCAGAGCTCCCCAAAAGCTGTTACTGAAACCTTTGGTTTGAGATCATGATCAACTCGTGCGTAATCAATTGCTCAAATAACATATAGTATCAATCATTGACGACTAAAATATATATATATATATATGTTGCGTAGCCTTTAATTATTTTTTTGAGCAAGTAGAAATATAATAGATAAACTCAAAAGGTTACAGGACACAAGTTTAAGTGAGGTGAGAATTCCCTATAATCTTTCCAAAAAGTTACTATACAATGCAATACTGAAGAGGAAGTCAAAAGAATGACTCCCAAAAAGAAGAGCAAGATGGAGCCAAGTGAATGGCTCCTGCCCAGTTCTCAAACAAGGGAGAGACCGCTTAAAAGAGATTTTAGGCTGTGATGAAAAGTCATAGCAGTAAAGTGTGTGTTGCACCATGATAGTATAAACCGACTGATAAAAACTTTCACTCCCGCCTTAACTTGATCTTTGATTAGGGAAAACTGTAAAACAGCAGGAGAACTCATCATTGTGCACGGTTTCCGGCAAGGAGACAATAGTTGCAGCGGTGGCGTGTGCACCACATGCACGACTGATAAGAGCGCACTGGTGGCTGGGTTTGACAGATCTGTGGCCATAGATGCTGCCAGACCCGTGTGTAGCATCTAAAGACTCGCTGGGACGCCATAAACAAAGGCAACGTGCTTGGCCTGCACTGTGCGTGAGGCAGACACGCTCGTCTGAAGGACAAAGCTAGCCCCCTGGCATGACCTGGTGATTCCAAAGAGGTAGCATGTGTAGGTTTTAGACCACGGACAAACAGAAAACCTGCAAAGCGAGGGGCAAAAAACAAAGAAAAAAAATCAAAAATTAGGATAACTAATAAATGGAAAGTAAAAGGTTCCGACCCACTCCTTTCCGAAAAAAGGCCGCCAAAAATTGCCTTAGGGAAAAACGAGAATCGTCGGAGAGAGAGAGTCTGGAGAGAGATTAGAGATTGTCGGGTGAATTTCATCGCACTTTAGCCTTTAATTAATTTACATATATTATATGTACACAGCACGATGACGTTGCTTTACAGACGTAACAAGGGCGTTTACTTGAAAGGAGAATGAGCAAAACTGCATGTCGTTGTTGTTGTGTGTAAAATAGCAAACTACCAAAACATATAAATATGATGAAAAAGATGTAGATAGATTACGTAGGTACAATTATTAAATGGGGCATTAAACAATAAGGGGAGTGAATGGATGAGAGGGCTGCTCCATCTACAATTTCGTAGTGCACACGGTGGGTTTGTATTGGACAGATCGATGGATGAGGATGATTGCCGACATACTGTAATCCATCCCAAGAGAATTTTGTCTCTTCTACAATGGTGTATTAGGTACGTATAAGTTCTTCTCCCATAAACATTACACTTTTATAGTACTCAAGACCTCATTTGTTTTTACATATAAAATAAAATGAGATGTAATGAATTAAAATTAAAAAAATTTTAAATTTAAATAAAATATTATTATAATATATTTTTAATATTAATTTTATTTTAAAATTTTAAAAAAATGAATAACTTATTTTATTTTATAAAAAAAAATTTAAAAATTATAATAAGAATATAAAATATCTTATAAAAATAAACGAAGTCGTAATATCCATTTTCTTTACCAGCTAACAGCATCAATACTTGTTATCGTTCCTCTTCAGTTTTCTGTTGAGATCTATTCTGTAGAAGTACTCAAATTGAATCAGTAATCGATTTTTAGGTTTTGTTGTAAACCTAATTGGTTACTTCTAATTATGTAAATTAATAGTTCAAACTGTACTTAAAAGTAAGGCATTTTTCATTTTTATAAGAACTTCTTTTACCAAAAGCAATAGTATTTTTAATTATAATCTCTTTAGGATGTAAAATATATTTTTTTTCACCATCCTATAATGTATGAGACAAACATATATATTTTGATTAGGGTCGTATTCATATTATATGATCATTATAGAGCTACTTCATTATCCTTGTCTCAAATGCAGGTAGGGGTGAACAAAAAACCCGGAAACCGGACCCGACCGATAACCCGACCCACTATCTACCCGAAATACCCGACTCGATAGGCTGAAAACGGAAATGATTATTTCGATATCGTTACCGACTTGCTACTGAATACCCGATAAGCCATTTTACATAGGTCGAAAACCGTGAACATATTTGTTCCTTTCATTTGATTTCTTCGCCCTTATCATTTGATTTCCTTTCGTGAACATATTTGTTCCTTCAGTCCTCTCTCTCGCCGATTTTATCTCTCGCTCGATTTTGCTCAGATCTATTCACAAATGAGCAACAAAGCTCAGAGTATCACCCTATCTTCAACCAAATCGTGCACTGAGTAAATAGAGATCACGATCCTCGCTCGATCAACGAAGCTCGTGTGGACCAGGATCGATCAATTTGCTTCAAAGCCCCCTTTCTCGCTCGATTCTCTCCTCACGATTGCTCATCTCCGAATCTCAAATTGTCCCTCTCTTTCGCCGATTGTTCTCTCTAGTCGAAGGTAAGGAACTGGTTGATTATGATTTTCCAACAATAGAAGAAATGTAAAGAGAGAGAGAGAAGCTTACGAGGATGTCGAGATCATCGCAAATGGGGGCTGTCGAGATCATCGGAGAGGCAGTTGAGGTCGCCAACAGACGAGGAGAAAAATAAACCCTTTATGTTCTGACCTGGGCATTAGCCGTAAGTTTTAGATCCTTTTGTCTTTCTGATTTATTTGGTTGTGATTTTGATCGAATCCAGGAAATGGCAAGACAAAGGTGGATTGAAAAGTTAGAATCAAGGCAATTTTTGTAGAGTGTTGTGATTGTGCTTAAATTGGAGTTGTGTTTGTACTCATATTTGTGGGGATGGGATCTGATCCGTCGCTTGTTTCTGATCTTTCGATGTTGTCCACACTACCCTAAATTCGTTGCTCTTCCGGTGTTTGTTAGAAAAGAAAAGAAAAGAAAAGAAATGAGGAAAAATAGAAAATAGTCTGGCGAGATCAAACAGGTCGGAATACCCGTTTATGATAATCGGGTATTCGGCTTATCGGATTAACGGGAGATGTTGATATCGGGTAAGGTCGGAAATTGTTGCTATCGAGTCGATCGGGTCGGGTGACCACCCTTAATTGCAGGCAAAAAAATGGTCAGTTTCTGATCGCAATTGAGACTAAAGGGGATGTATTCACTAAAGTTCAAACTCAAGTCACTTTAATAGGGCAAGGAGTGCCCCACACTAGGGTCGTAGGAAACAGTCGGTGTCCCCTTTTGGCCCTAAACGATGAAAAATGAAGGGGGTGGCAAAGTCAACATCAGCCAAACAGTAGTACTGAACATTTACATTGTGCAGCAGAGATATGATCATGACCTCCCCGTCCACTGATATCATATGGCTCGTATTTAATATATGGTTTGACAAACTGTGGTTTCAGTCCCCGACAACATATCTCAAAGCCAGATTTTTCGACGGATCGACCGTGCATATATAATTATACAATTTTTTTGTATAATTAAAAAAAAAAAAACAGACTTAATTTAAAAAATTATAAAAAACTATTTTTAAATAATGAGATGTACATTTTTTTACAAAGAATTAAAATAAAATTTATCTATTTAAAATTTGTAATTAAGATATTGCATTCATTATATTCATATGATCATATGCTAGTACACATCTTCCTCTCTCTCCGCACAGTACATGAATTTCCTCGAAGATATCAAAAAGACTAAGGTTAAGTTTCGCAAATTAAACTTTCTCAACACTTTTTAATATTTTTAATATTTTTATCTATTATTATTATTATTATTATTATTATTATTATTTATTTTTTATTTTTTATTTTTTATTAATATACATAAATATTCAATACTTTTCAACATTCAAACGCAATCTAAAAACCCAGGAATGATTTTCTCCGACCTCTGCTGTGCTGCAGCTGTACGTAGCTTGTTTCGTTTTGCTCATGTTTATAGGCCGACGACAAAGATGTCGTGTGGCACTGTTACTGTTAGGCTTGTGTCGGACCTACTAAATGCTAAGGGTACGACTCAACAAACAACCACACAAATTAAAATAACATATTTTCCATCTTGAAGAGACTCGTGACTCATGATCTGCCTTTCGACGGGAAATCATGGAGATATTCATTCGGCAAACGCAGTGAAAATTATAAGTTTCGAAAACATTTTGATCTATCTTTCTATTTATATATAACATTACTCATAAGTTATTTATTGTTCTTGTCCAGACAGTGACGATCAATCGCTTTTTATTGTGTACCAACTAGCGTAGGCAAAGTGCCAAAGGTTTCTTATGTATTGCGCTAGCTAAAGCGTACGAGAGTCGGGTCAACAGGAGGCTCAGATTTACGGCCATCATCAATTCCGGGTGGTCCAGTGGTCTCGGGTCAGGTTGATCAGATAGGAATCACTTATTTTTACAATCACTCTCATTTCATTTAATCATATTACAAATTTTTAAATAAAAAATGCTATTTGATCTCTCAAGAAAATCTCTCAAAACATTAGCAATGATCTTGTCAAAATTAAGTTCAGAATGAAGACCAATTTTATTCTCTTGATTATAATCTATATAGTTTAGCTAAGGAGTCTACATTCATCTAACTAAATTAAAATCAAAATAAAAAATAATAATATAATATTTTAAACTTAAGTCTAAAATAAAGAGATGGGGTAGGCTATAACTAATGCTCTCAAAGATTTCTCCTAATACCAACAAAAATTAAAATTTTTACTTAACGATAAAAAATAATAGTGTTGTAAATTTTTTTTCCTTTTTAAAAAATTATTTAAGAATACCCAAAAAAAAAAAAATGAAAACAAGTCAAAAAATGAAAAAACTTTTTTATCTTTTCGGGAGATTCTCGGACTACATCTCTTGTGGATGTGGCACTACTCTTTTCAATTTTTTATAAAAGATAATAAATAATTTAATTTTTTTAAAAATTTTAAAATAATAATATTAAAAAAATAATATTTTAATAATATTTTATTTAATTTTTAATTTTTATTTCAAACTCACTATCTAAATAGCATCTTAATGAGTAGTAGGTTTCAAACCATGTTTGGAGATGTCTGATCTTGAGTCACTACTATAGTACTATTATACTGCTGACACTATTTCTCATTAAATTATTACGAATGAAAAATACAAAACTAGAATCATCGTTTTACAAATAAACCTTGTTTTAAAAGATAAGTTTTACTCTCATAATTATTTTTTTTTGTAAAAATAAAGTTATAAATTAACATAATTTATATGATATATTAAATTTATTTTACAATGAAAATATTTGACAATCTGAATTATTTAGGATTGTATAAGTCATATATGATTATCCTTTCAAAAAACAAAGTCATAAATGATTATAATGTAAAATCCATTAATTCAAATCCGTTATATAATTGGACCCACTTGTCAACGGTCCGGCCGAGCTTGCATGAGCTTTTGAAGTTTGGTGGGATGATAATGGGCTCAAAGTGGGGCCGAAAGTTGGACTTTAAACATGTAGAACTCCCAAATTTGAAATCCATCCAAAACCTACCTTTAAAGGGCCCATAATCTGTCACTAAATTGATCGGGGGAGAAAAATCTATGCTCCCCAACGTGGAAGAGATGGTTTATCCTCTGTGTCCCATTTGGTCGGGGCTTGTAAAGTTCTTCATAACAAGAACACTACTGCAACTCACACTAAGAGTTCATAAAGTACACAGAAAGGACAAACACACAACACTCAAAATTATCTAAGATTCCATTATGAATCTTGATAGAAATTTTTCGAGAAATTCTCAACCTCAAATAATCTAGAAACTCATATGAACAAAAATTCTTTACAGAAGCTGTCACCTCTGCTTATATACACGTACAAAGGAAAACTTCAAAATGCAAATTGATGAATGTAAAACACTCCCTATCGTATTTAGGGGTGTAAATGGTACGGTTCAATTTAGAAAAAATGTGGACCAGTTTCACTCAGTTTAAGAATTTTCCCACCTTAGACTGGACCGAACTCCTATTTGGTCCATATTGTTCCGGTCTAATTCGGTTCAGGGGCGGCCTGGTCCGGTCCAAGAGCACCTGATATGATTTAATGAATCAAATTTAATCCAAAATCTTACAATGATGAAAAATAATTTTTAGCTCAAATTTAATTATTTTTAGCCCAATTTACATATTTATCACAGATTTAAGCTAAATAATATTAAAAAAAAAACTTACTTTTAAAACAATTGGCAAAAGAAAAAACAATCTAAACAAAAAAGTGAAAAAAAAATATATATAAATTATAACTTTTATACTACAACTAGTCAACTACTATAAATTATAATATGTTAATATTATAAGAGTATATATTATATATTAATATATTATACTACCACTCTTAATCTATATTAATATTAATATTATAATTTATATACTATTATTTATATATAAATATATCTATATAAAAAACAGAAAAAAAAGAATCATTAAGTCCGGTCCGATCTAGTCCAGGAGAAAAATGCCATGAACCAGGACTGGACCGAAAATGGTTGGTCCATGCAAAAAATGGACCGGACTGGACTGAATTCCATCCAGTCTAGTCTGGTCCAGTCCATCGGTCCAATTCAGTCTTCTTACATCCCTAACCGTGTTAAAAAAAAAAACTCACCTTTGAACTAAAACACCTGCCGATATACATCTTAAACGACACAACAACAATTATTTCTTACTCAAAGGACATAGTTTCATTAAATCCAGTAACCCAGAGATCTCACAAGAAAGTAAAGAAGGAGTAGCTACACCTGACAAAGGTTAGGATACCTTTGCATAAAATGTTTCCATAGTTTGTGATGCACAACTTTCTATATATAAGCTTAACTAACTAATCTGTTGCCTTACCCAAAGAAAAGTGTGAGGAAGAGCATTTTCTCCCCTCCCTCTAACTTGCATTAAGGTAGAGAAAAACTGGCTATCAGTATCTCATTTTTTGGGCTTAGTTATTTGGTACACTTTCTTTAAAGATTTCTTTCGTAATTGAACGGCACCCTCTCTACCATTTTCCTTACCCTTGTGGATATGATATCCACCTCTTTCTAACAAGATTTGTGCATTGTACAAATCAATGAAAAGAGAGCCCGTCTATGGGATTTCTAGGAATCAAGGGTGATATTATATCTCTAACGAGTATACCTATATTGTATGTACTTTTCTCCCCGTTTCATTTATTGCTTCCCCTTCCCCTTATTCTCTTTATTCTTCACTTCCCAACCCTTATCTTCATTGCATCACAACATTTCCCACTTCGCTGTATCACAACACTTCACATTCACTACATCACAGCCATCCTACCTCTTCAAGACCTTAATCCCAAGCACCGATGACAACCTACCTCTTCAATGCCTTACTCTCAAAGCACACATGACACGCTACAACACTTTATCCACAAAATGAGGATACAAATTCTTGAGTTTCAATAGCCACTCCCAAGATGCCTTCCATAGTAGCACCTGCCTAATTAATCAACACCTTAGTAGCATGATGATTATCCACTTTCTTCATTCTTTTCTCAAGAATCTTTTCATGCTCGGGTTGAACACTCCCTTTATTATCAATTGGTACAGTGGGTAAAAGAGAAATTTGATCTCCTAACTCTTTCTTTAAACATCAGACATGAGAAACATGATGAATTTTTGATGAAGATGGCAAGTCCAACTTATAAGCAACAACACCAATCTTTTAAAGAACCTAGAAAGGTCTATAGTATCTTAGAGCAAGTTTCATATTATGTCTCATAGCTATAGATTTTTGTCTATAAGGTTGCAACTGAAGAAAAACCCAATCCCCAATCTCAAAACTTCTTTCAAACCTTTTCTTATTAGCATAAATCTTCATTTTGTTGTGGACTTTCGTCAAATTTTCTTCGCAAGGCAAAATATCTCCTCTCTTATCTTCAAATGTTGATCGAATGCAATATTGGCAATAGTGCCTAGCCCATAAGACAACTTGGGGGGGGGGGGGTGGAATACCATACAATGCTTGGAATAGTGAGATCCTAGTGGATGAATATATAGTGGTGTTATAACATTACTCAGTCATCGGTTACCAACCACTCCAAGTCAAAACAATTTAGATAAACCACAAAAGGAAGGATGACTCCTCTCGAGAGACTCCCTGCGTAGAGGCTCTTTCCTTGCAGGGTTTTTTTTGTGATTTCATTTGTACATGCTATGGAGTCGAATCTTGCGAAGATGTGTGTGCAACGCTCTCTTATTGAACATGAAGAATATGTGTTACTTGTAGAGGAAAAATCACTAGAGGGTGCTTTACTCTGTAGTGAAAAATGCTTGTTATTCAAACTATTTTCTACTAAACACTTCAACAAGGAGGCTTTTAAGAGTACTATAAAGCGTCTATGGCGTCCTAACAAGCCATTAAGCATTCATGATTTTAGCACTAATCTATTCTTGGCTGAATTGGTGATCCTTGCAATAAGGAATGAGTTAAGCTCGAGGGTCCTTGGGCATTTGATAAGCATTTGATCCTTACAAGGGATGTTGATGGCCTTCAACAAGTTCACTAGGTATCTTTTTCAGAGGCTATATCCTGGGTTAGAATTCATAAACTTCTAATTATGATTCGAAATTGGAACCTGGGTGACTATATTGGGAAGCAACTAGGCAATGTGCTTGAAGTTGATGTTGAGAAGATGATCTAGCATGGGGTGATTTATGCGTGTCCAGATTTGCCTAGATGTCTCAAAATCACTTCTGCGTGGTAAAAAGATTTGTGTTGGCTCCTCTAAACCATTCTGGGTTCGTCTTTCTTATGAAAGACTTATTAATTTTTGTTACTTATGTGGGATACTTGGTCATAGCCATAAGGATTGCTCTCAATGGAGATCTTCAATGGATAATTTTTCCATCCCTGACTTCCCCTATGGACCCTAGTTACATGCTGGAAATTTTGGAGAATATGGTGGCCCCGTTCGTGGTTGTCAAATTAATTAGATGGATAGTCCCTTTCTAGCATATCAACACCTAGTTCAAGGCTCTGGTGACAATCTTCATGGTGAGAAGGAGGCAGTTACTACAGCTGACAATTATGCTGCGGGAAATCTAGAGCAGTTATAAGGAAATATTCAAAGTGGAGATAATGCTATTATGTTATTGTTACAACAGGACAAGGTGATTGCGAATTCAACAAAACAAAATTATGATGGCAAGTTACTCGGAGTATTTCAAGTGACTTAAATGTGGAGGGTATTTCGGCACATGGTAATTTACCATCATATCCTAAGGCATAAGTGTCTCTTCTACACATGAAATTGTTGAAGAAAATTCTAGCAGGAAGGATTCTTTCTATGCAGAACAACCCCATGCTAACCTGCCTAGCAAATATAAGAGAATTAAGAAGGACCAGGTACTCAATTCTATTGATTCTCCTATTTGTGTGACTTCTAAGAGGCCTCCGAATGATCACCTCACCAGTGGGGATGTAGTTCTAACTTTTAAAATGTTAAAGAATAAAAGAAAGCTTCATGAGCGGAATACTGACTTCAATGCAGAGATTTGAATGGTGGCTATGTCATAGCCCCATCGATCCCAATGAAAGTCCTAAGTTGGAATGCACGAGGGCTTGAGAACCATCGTGGCATTCAGACTCTTTCTGATCTCGTCAATAGGGAAAATCTCGATGTTTTGTTCTTGCAACAAGCAAAACTTAATGCTTCTAATATAGAATTTTGTAGGGTTAAATTGAAGTTTCATGGTTGTTTAACAGTTGAGGCTGTGGGGTATAGTGGTGGTATTGCACTTCTTTGGAAAAATGATGTTCCTTTGTCTATTCTTAGTGTTAAACTATAAAACAATTTCCCTTTCTGTTTAACAAGAAATATTCCAAGATTTGACAAGAAAATAAACCTAGGGTTTCGCAAGTCTCAAATTTAATAGATCCAGAGCCAAGAAATTAAAGATAACAAGATTAAACAACAGAAATATGAAAAATAGTAAAGTAAATGAGAAATAATACACCGATTACGTGGTTGGCCCTAGTGGCCTACATTCACGGTAGGAACAGTCTCAGAGATCACTATTATTAATGGATCTGTGAAGCCACAGAGCTTTTTCAAGTGTTTCCTTAAGCATCAAGAACAAGAGATCCAAAAATCATCA
This sequence comes from Platycarya longipes, assembly GCA_036559045.1. Classification (NCBI taxonomy): domain Eukaryota; kingdom Viridiplantae; phylum Streptophyta; class Magnoliopsida; order Fagales; family Juglandaceae; genus Platycarya; species Platycarya longipes. Next base: position 26,096,127 of record CM071801.1, read on the forward strand.
CCCTCTCTCACTTGATGCATAAAATCCTAACACTTTCTCCCTCTGTTTACACAATCGCAAGTTTTCTCTTCACTTAGTATCAGCACATTACAGAACACGAAAAATGACCTAATCTTCTCCTTTCACAATGATACATATTTATACTAAATAAGATGATTTCAACATGTGTGTTCTGATCCAACGTTCAAATGTATTCCACAACAAAATATCTCCTTTTAATCAACAGGTGATCAGCACATGCATTATTTCCTCATTTGAGTCTTTAGCACTCCGTGCTTTGCCAATTGTCCAAGTTTCATTTGCTGCAACTAATTACGCCCAAACAATAATGTGGTAATTGCAGTGTAGCTTTGGGATGTCGATTCCACAGGAAGACAAATTAAAAAAATAGTAGAAATAGCAAAGGAACTAAAAAAAATATTAAATAATTAACAGTAGAATAAAAGTGATTTTAAATGGAAATTAAAATTAATCAAAGTGATTAACATAAAAAGTAATTAAAGTTGACGAACAATAGAGTTTCGAAAATCCCTTGCACATATCCGATATTTTAATTATTCTTAATTCAGTAATAACTCAATTGAGAATTCAATTTTGTAATTCTCAATTGGAAGATATAGAATTATAAATCAAAATTAAATCAAATATAACCCTTTCAAAAATCATTTATCACTTTTAAATCATGCAAATTGTTATCTACATTAAGAAAACCTAACGATGACAATATATCCAGGGAGTAATATTGCAGCAGAAAATTAAATCAATATAGACAATCAATTGATCAAAATATAATAAAAAAATCAATCCATTCAATAGAAAAAACGTGACTGAATTTATAAACGAAATAAACTCTATGATTACTAGGAGAAGAAAACACTAATAATATATTGAGAATGATAAAATAAAGAGTTTTAATAAATTAAAAATCAAATATATGAATTAAAATTAAATTAAAAATATCATCTAGTGTACAAGTTTATCTCTAACCCTACTTGAGAATTTAGTTACTCATAAATATAATGAACAACATGAATTCTTCAAGAAAAATCATGAAAACAGCGCTCGTTCCCTTTTTTCGTTCGTCTGCCTCTCTCTATATTTATATGCAGCCCCCTTCTTAATTACGTATACATATATATATATATATATCTCTTTTTTGCCCAGAAATCAAGTCCTCCTCCAAGTATAATTGCCGTGTGATTGTGGGCCAGCCGAATTGATGAGTCAAAGTCTAAAGTGAAGTCAATCATGCATTGCCGTGTGTTATTTGAACTCCATCTATGCATGTGGGCCGCTTTAAGTGAGGCTTTGTTGAAGATCAACGTGAAGTCCATATATATCTCATGCCCACAAGTCCTTAGCCAAATGATATTTGGGCGCATGTATTAAGTATGGCTGCCATAAAAATAAACCCAATGTAAAAGCGAAAATAAACCCAAAGATGTAAATTGTGAAGCCCGATTGCAAACTATTCCTCACAACCAATCATACGATATTTGAGATATAAAATATTATAAAATTATGCTCAAATATATCTCACTGCGAATATAAATTAAATTCAATAATATAAGTGAAATTCAATTATTTATATTCTTATTTTTTATAATTTAATCAAATATTAGGATATTTAGAGTGCATTTTCACGCACTCATCACATTCCCCAACTTAGTCATTGCTAGTCCTTAGCAATTTCTATGCAAAAATGATAAAAGAGTCCAAAGAAGATCACACATAGAAGTCATCAAGTCACATTTTCCAGAGTTACAGATCAAAACAATTTTAGGAATCCAATAACCCTATCATAATCAATCCACCTATAGCAATCCAGAGAGTGTGTGTGCTCCAAATCATATTCGTCTAACCGCAAATCTTGACACATACAACATCAAGAATATTTCAAGCAAAAGGTTCAACTTCATATTTCACGGGTAAATAGTGTTTCGTATATGGATTCTCTCTATGGAATTGACAAGGGGTGTACACATACTCTCATGAGGAATTAGACAATTATGTACAATCAACAAACAAACATTGATCTTACTATAGGAATATTGACAAATGAGAATTTCCACCACTCATTCCATAAGCTTACTTAGGATCAGAACGATCAACACAAAAAGGGTTGTAACGTGGCTTGGGTTAGGGGCTATATAAAGAAAATGATAAAAGGGATTCAAAAAAAAATTCCAAGTAAATACCAAGGGAATTTTATTAAAAGTCTCAATAAACCACACTTCTCACTTGATATACTTCTCAACCTTTTCAGATCATTGAATAATAATGCATTTCCCTTTTTCTTCAACTTCTCTTCTTTTTTTTTTTTTCAATCTCTTTGGTGTTTTTTTTTTTTTTTACAAAATAAATGATGTAAATTCCACACCTAATACATACTTAGAAGCAATAAAAGTAGGAAAAATCAGTGTATAAGCTATACTCCAATGTGGAGAGGTAGGAGTGATGTGGGCATATGAAAAGAAAAAAGCTATTTGTGTTTGTTGGCTTAAAGTTGGCTACTAAGGGTCTATGATGAGAAAGGTTAACTTGAAAGGCTCAAATGTTAAATCCTAAGTTGATCTTCGTTATATCCCAAGTATATCCACCATCTTACCACAAATCATGTAATGATATTCTCAAAAGAAGTGCCCAATTCAACAGATCAATGAACGCTTATCACAATTCTTACATTTGTAAGTTCTCAATACTCTCCCAAAATTCACATGAATATTTAAGTAAAAGACTTATCTAACTATATATGTCAAACCACCATCTTATTGTAAAATTTGAATAAGTGCATTAAAAATTCTATAAATGCTTCAACAAAATGATTAAGATGAGTTTGTTGAATTCACCAAGATGGCCAGGAATGAGCATGAGTACACATATGAAAAGGTGCCCGTGTGATACTTTTTTTTTAAAAAAAATTTGGCGCATGGAAATATGCCATAGAGTTCCAAATGCATTTTAAATGCTAAATTTGCATTCCTACCCTCCCAACTTAAATAAAACATTGTCCTCAATGTTTAACAATCAAAACTAAATGAAGGTACTGAAAATGGTAGAATACACCTGATGAGTGACGTGGGTAGCTCGCTAAGCACTAGATATGGCAAACTGAAATGACAAACTGACACTAACTTGCAAACAAAAACAAAGAAAATAACAGCAAACAAAAAGAAAATGACAAAAAATAATTAAAAAAATAAAAAAAAAAAAATAAACGAAAACAAAACAAAATAAAACAATTAAAAAAATGACTGCATGGTGTGGTCAAGGTGGATAGACTGGGTTCGCAGGTGGAATATCTTCCAATTCTGGAGCTGCCTCTCCTAGGTCAAAATTGAAATGCTTGTTGGCCCAATAAGCTCGATACTCGAGATCCACAGGTAAGTGGCAAGGTTTCAAGTTAACTCTTGGTGCTTCTCCACTTAAAAGAACCTGATCTTCATTTTTCTTAGGCAACTCTAAAAATTTCAATTGTCAAGCCTGTGTGCCATAATCCTGAGTTATATAAAAAACTGCACAAATATCAACCACATCATCACTTATAGGATTGAGCTAAGAATTAACAATAAAATACTCAAGAGGATTAGAATCACAAGTTGTAAAAACTTTCCTATCTACGAGTGAGTCAATCATATATGTCTGGTGACACTCGTTATCCTCTTCTGATTGTTTTGCAATATGGAAGATGTTCATCTCGAGAGTCATGTTTCCAAATGACAGTTTCATAAGCTCATTCCTGCAAGTAATAACTGCATTAGTAGTGGCAAGGAAATGCCTACCTAAAATCAAAGGGATTTTAGATGTGGTATCAACAACAAAGCTAGTATCCAGAATTAGGAAATCAATAGGATAATAAAATTTATCAATTTGAATTAAAACATCCTCTACCATACCCTGGGATACTTTGACTGAACGGCCAGCTAATTGCAATACCACAAAAGTTGGTTTGATTTTCCTTAACCCCAAATGTAAATAAATAGAATAAGAAATTAAATTCACACGCTCCTAAATCTAGTAAAGCTTGCCCAAACTCTTGATTTTCAATACTGCATGCGATGGTTGAGCATCTAGGATCCTTGTACTTGGGAGGAATCTGCTATTCAATTAGAGCACTAACTTGCTCTGTTAGGAACACTGTCTTTTTTACGTGATGCTTCATTTTAACTGTACACAAATCTTTGAGAACTTTTGCATAAGTAGCAACTTGTTTAATTACATGCAAAATAAGAAGATTGACTTTTACCTGTCTAAGATTCCCAAGAATTTCATTGTTAGGATCCAAAGTTAGCTTGTTTGATTTTAGAGCTTGAGGGAACGGTACCTTAACAGGAATCTTTGTGACCTCTGGTTCCTTAGGTAGCTTGACATCACTATTATCTTGATCATTCTCGACATCCTCTGATTTGTCCATTGTTGGGATGTGTGATGACTTATCACTACGAGTCATAATGGCATTCACATCCTTCAAGTTCTCTTGCGCTATGTGTTGACCATGGGGTGTGGACTGAGTTTGAGAAGGAAACTTACCTCGCTCAGTCACACTCAAGGAGCTCATCAGTTTGGTCACTTGACTCTTTATCTCTTTGTTTTCTTCTACAACTTGCATAATTACAGATTCAAACTTTTGGTTAGTCTTGTCATGTGCCTCAATAAAAGCATGCAAAGTATCTTCTAAAGGACTCCTAGAAGATGAAGGTGCATGATATGGTGCATGGTATGATCTAGTGGGCTATGCAGGTGGTTGGTTTTCAGACTTTCAGTTACAATTGTGGTGATTACACCACCCTGAATTGTAGGTCTCAGAGAAAGACACAGAAGGTTTCTTGTACATACCTAAGGAATTACATTGTTCCTCATACACCCACTCATCTCAGAAAATATGGGACACTCTTGGGCAAGGTGATTTACCCTGTCACATATAAAACATGGTCCATAAGACTCTGCATGATTAGCCAAGTGTGTTGGCTTTAAGTCTTTAGTCTTTAGCAACTCTAACTCCCTAGTAAGCACCTCAACCTTAGCCTTCAAGTTGTCCTCCTCCCTGAGATAGTAAATTCCACCACCATTCTGGTTCCTTGCAGGTCGTGACCTATTTATACTCTCAGTAGCACTAGGTCTAGTCCAAGTGTGAGTCTTTTCAGTAAGCTCATTGAGATACTCTATGACCATATCAGAATTTTTCTGTAAGAACTTACCATTACACTTCTTCTCTATAAATTGGCGCTCTCTATATGTAAGTCCTTTATAGAAGTAACTCACTAGACTCCAATTCTCATACCCATAGTGAGGGCACATACTCAACAACTCCTTAAATCTCTCCCAAGACATATATAAAGTCTCACTGTCCTTTTGTTCAAATGTGGAGATCTGTCTTTTTAAAACATTGGTCTTATGTTTGGGAAAGTATTTATTAAAGAAAGCCTAAGTCATCTCATTTCATGACCCGATAGATCATGGTCTCAACGAGTATAGCTAACTTTTAACTCTATCATTCAAACAGAAAGGAAAGAACTTAAGTCTCACAATGTCATCAGTTGCATTTTGACTATGAAAAGTCGCAACTACTTCATCAAATTCCTTGATGTGCACATATGGATTTTCATTTTCCAACCCTTGAAAAGTGGGGAGTAACTGTATCACCCCCGTTTTAACATCAAGTTGACGAGTATTAGGTGAAAACATGATTTATGATGGTGTGGCTATACGTGTAGGGTGGAAGTAATCCTGAAAAGTTTTAGTGGGTTGATTCTCGTATTCACTCATGTTTTCAGAAACATTAGAATTATAAAATAAATGAATAGAAAAATTAGACTCTTAATCTGACTCTAATACATGCCTACAAGCAAATCGACCTAATGCGTTCCTATACCTGTTATGCATGCAAGATAACAATAAAAAGTAAAAATAAAAGAATAAAAAAAATGCAACACTAAAAAAACTATGAAAGAGAAAAATTAAAAAAATAATGCAGCAAGTAAAAGGGGAGAATGCAGTTACCGGATTTACAAACTGCTGAAAAGAAAAACTATCTAACAATTCTTCTACTGTCTCCCCGGTAACAATGCCAAAATTTGATTACGCCAAAAAAATAATGCGATAATTGTAGTGTAATTTTGAGATGTCGATTTTACATGGATACAACTTAAAAGAAGAGTATAAATAGAAAAGAAACTAAAAAGAATATTAAATGATTAACAAGAGAATAAAAAGTGATTTTAAATTAAAATTAATCAAAGTGATTAACAAAAGAAGTAATCAAAGTTGACGAACAGTAGAGTTTCGTAAATCCCTTACACATATCTGGTATTTTAATTATTCTTAATTCAATAATAACTCAATTGAGAATTCAATTCCGTAATTTTCAATTGGAAGTTATAGAACTATAAACCAAAATTAAATCAAATGTAACTCTTTGAAAAATCATTCATCACTTTTAAATCACGTAAATTATTATCCATATTAAGAAAACCTAACGACGACAATATACCCAAGGATCAATATTGCAGCAGATAATTAAATCAATTTAGACAACCAATTGATCCAATTATAATCAAAGAACCAATTCATTTAATAGAAAAAGCGTGATTGAATCTATAAATGGAGTAAACTCTATGATTATTTAGAGAAGAAAACACCAATAATATATTGAGAATGATAAAATAAAGAGTTTTAATAAATTAAAATTAAATTAAAAATACCATTTAGTGTGCAAATTCATCCCTAACCCTACTTGAAAATTTAGTTACTTATAAATATAATGAACAACATAAATTCTTCAAGAAAAATCATGAAAACGACGCTCGTTCCCTCTTTTCGTTCATCTGCCTCTCTCTATATTTATATGCGGCCCCTCTTCTTAATTACGTATACATATATATATATATATATATATCTCTTTTTTGTCCAGAAATCAAGTCCTCCTCTAAGTATAATTGACGTGTGATTGTGGGCCAGCCAAATTAATGAGTCAAAGTCCAAAGTGAAGTCAATCATGCATTGCTGTGTGTTATTTGAACTCCATCTATGTATGTGGGCCACTTCAAGTGAGGCTTTGTTGAAAATCAACGTAAAGTTCATATATATCTCATGCCCACAAGTCCTTAGCCAAATGATATTTGGGCCCGTGAATTAAGTGTGGTTGCCATCAAAATAAACCCAATGTAAAAGCCAAAATAAACCCAAAGATGTAAACTGTGAAGCCCAATTGCAAACTATTCCTCAGAACCAATCATACAATAATTGAGATTTAAAATATTATAAAATTATACTCAAATATATCTCATTGCGAATATACATTAAATTCAATAATATAAGTGAAATTCAATTATTTCTATTCTCATTCTTTGTAATTTAATCAAATATTAAGATATTTAGAGTGCACTTTCGCGCACTCATCGGCAACCAATTAATAAACAAAGAGAAGAAGAAAATAACGTTGCTTGACATTATTAGATCCTAACAATCTCCACCTTGGCAAACAATGTTTACCAAGTTTTCCTAACCTCATATTGGCTGTTACTACAATTATTCCTCTAATAGGGACCTCCAACATTGCTTATACTAATTAAATGCAGATAATGTCTGAATTTGGTAGAAGGCAGGGACATAGTCATCATATCTGAATGATTGTTTTCAGTAGAAACCTTTTCTACTCCAATTTCCCCAGACTCTATAATGTCCCTTACAAAATGAAGCCTAACATCTATATGCTTTGACCTTTCATGGAATACTTGGTTTTTAGCTAAATGTATAGTACTTTGATTATCACAATAAATAGTGATATTTCCACTAAAAATACTTAACTCTTTTGCAATTTCTTGTAACCATATGGCTTCCTTTATTGCCTCTGTCATAGCTATATACTCGACCTCAGTTGTGGATAAAGCTACAACTGGTTGTAAATTTGATTTCCAACTAATACCCCCCAAAAAATAGTAAACACATACTCTATTAGAGATTTCCTGGTATCTATACTACCAGCATAATCGGAGTCTACAAAACCTTTTATTTCACACCCCTTTTCAACATTCTTGCCATACCTCAAACCCAGATTTGTGGCACCATTAAGGTAGCCTCAACATCCATTTAATAGCCTGCCAATAAGGCTTTCCAGGGTTGCCCATAAATCTGCTCACAAGACTAACAGCATATGTAAGGTCTGGTCTTGTACAAACCATTTACATACATAATGCTTCCCACTATGCTAGCATAGGGGATTTGTTGCATATACTCTATGTCTGACTTAGTACTGGGTGCCTGGGTAACTGGCAATTTCAAGTGTTGGCCTAAATGTATATTTACAGTTTTAGTGTGTTCCATACCAAATCTTTTAAGGACTTTAGAAATATATGATTTTTGGGACAGATATAGACATTTTTCTGATCTGTCCCTTATTATATCCATTCCTAAAATCCTGCTTGCAGTTCCTAGTTCCTTCATATCAAATTTTGATTTTAACATGCACTTAACTTGTTTTTATTAGACTAGAATTCTTACAGGCAATTAACATATCATCTATATACAACAAGAGATATATTAATATTTCATTTACATCTTTATAGTAGACATAACTATTATAATAACTTCTTTTAAAACCATTTTCAAGCATGTGAGTGTCAAACCTCTTATACCATTGTCTAGGTGACTGCTTTAAATTATAGAGAGATTTTTCAAGTAAACATACTTGATTTGATTCAATTTCATTTGTAAAACCCTCGGGAGGCTGCATATGAATAGTTTCTTCAAGTTCACCATGTAAAAAAGTTGTCTTAACATCTAATTGCTCTAAATGCAAGTACTCAAAAGCAGTGAATGAAAGCAGCAACCTAACGGAATTGTGCTTTACTACAGGAGAGAAAATCTCATTAAAATCAATTCCCTCTCTTAGGATAAATCCCTTAGCCACTAGTTTAGCCTTATACCTAGTACCTTCTACCCCTGGTATGCCTTCTTTTCTTTTATAGATCTATTTGGATCCAACTATTTTAACTTCTTTTGGTTTTGTAACTAATACCCAAGTCTTATTTTTCTTAAAGGACTCCATTTTCTCATGCATAGAAATTATCCATTTGGATGCCTCCTTACTAGGACTAGCCTTCTTATAGGTCCTTAGTTCTTGGTAAACCACCTCATCTGCTATAGTTAAAGCAAAAGCTATAAGCTTAGCTTGACTGTGATAATCTGATTTCTTTTATTTATTTTATTATAGAATGGTTATACTATTTTGAAAATTGTTTTAGCTTAATTGTGAGAATTTCTTAGAAATGTATTTGGCATGCATAATTGGATTTTCTTTAGTGTTGGAAAAGGAAAGCAAAAGCTATAAGAAATTCTTTTATGGTATTATTATTAATTTATTTTATTAAATAAAATGAGAAATTTAGATGATTTGGCCTTTGAAAATTCAAGGAAAAATTCGAAATGGAAGATGGAGGAAGAAATCAAATAGCATCACTTGGTGAAACCGAATTGGTCTGTTTTAGGCAGTTCTAACGTCTTTTGGTAGATCAATCATAAATCCTTCATCTTATCTTCAAATATGGTGATTCAAATTCCTATATAACCTTAAGAGATAGATATACAACTCTTATGTTTTGAGTTTTTGGATATTTGGATGGGAACAATAACAAAATTGGGTTGGAATTCGACGGAACAACTGGAATGTAGGGAAAACACTTGAACCGACTTTGACTATGAGGAGACCAATTGAGAAACGTGGCCACCGACCTTACCAAGTCTTAGAAACATTCCTAAGCTACTTAGGTATCATTTTATGCATGAAGACAAGTGGCCAAAGGGAGACTTACCTCTAGAAGATTTTTAGATTTCTTCATAGGTGTAAAAAGCCAATTACACATGTCATTTGCTTTGGGTTGTTTTGTTAAGTGATAAGATTTTTGTTAAATCTGATATTGATCATCTCTCTTAGGTGGATTAAGCTAAGCCCTTGGATTAGTTTCTTGCCCATCAAGCCTATTAGCAAATGCCAATGATCACTTACATCTTAAGACCCCACATATGGCAAATTGCTAAAGGAGACACTGGGATCCTTGATGATGTTTTCTCACCCTCCCACTATATATATGGACGGTAACCTAAGGGGGAAGGGTTCTTCACATCTTTCTTAACTTGAACTCATGACACTCTAAAGAAGAAGAACCTAAAAAATTGCCTCAATCACCAACTTCTCCAAAAGGCCTTCAACAAGGATATTTTGGAGACATAGAGGAGAAGTTGTAAAAAACCAAGCTCACTCTCTAGTAAGAAGCTTTGGAGAAATTGGTAAGTGTACAAATATCTTAAGTTTGATATTAAATTGCTTAGATGATAGTTTTATAATCATAGATGTTCTCTTCCTTTACAAAGTGACAAGTGATTGTTAGTTTAAGTGAGTTTGGGTTGAGAATTCTTGTAAGACAACGGAGATAAATCTTATTAAGAATTAAGACTTTATCTTGGATATCTATGATGGAAAGAATATATAAAAATATGTAAAATTTGAAGGGCCAAAAGAGATTGGAAGTTGAAGTTAGAGGGTTTGGCCTTAATATGGTATGGATTGGAATGATTGAAAGTGTTGTTTACTTAAGCCATGATTTTGTTAGTTTTTTGGAATACTAAATTAGGGTATGGATTCTAGTATAAATAAGGAGTTAGTCATGAATAAGATTATGAGGGGTAAGACTTGAATATAGAGAACAAATTGAAATTTTGAAAAGGACATGGTATGCATATGTCTTGATTTGAAGGATTGGAAATTGATGTATGATTTTGGAATTTTATCAAATAAGGAATAAGTGTAACTAAGAAAAGAAAAGAACTTATAAATGAAGGCTAGAAGGTTAGGAATAGGGTTGTGTACAAAGGTGGCTTGTATTATATTGAAAAAGCGTCTAACCTGAGATTTCGCTTGACTCTCGCTTGACGTATGGCTCGAGCGAGATACAGATAGAAACTACACTTGACCCTTGCTCGATGTTTGGTTCGAGCGAGATTCAGACAAAAACTTCGCTCGATACCTGACTTGAATGTGATACCTTGTTAGTTAATTCTGAAATTCTCCTTTGAATGAAATGAAGGATTATATGTGAGATACTAAGGCATAATTTGCATATAATGGGTTCTATGAAAACACATGGCATAGATATAAAGGTTTAAGAGTACATACAGACCCAAGTACATTATAGGACTTCTAAGTGTTAAGTCAAGATGTTTCACAAAAATGAGAAAAAAAAAGATTATGAAAAGTTACATTGATAGGGACGATGTTATGTAATGTCTGTCATATGGTAAGAACTTACGTCATAACGGGGATGACGGTACGTAATGCCCGCTATATTAAGAATGTTTACGTCACAGCAGGGATGACGGTTCATAACACCTGCTACAATAAGTACATTTATGTCATAATAGGGACGGCGATACGTAATGCCCATATAAGGAATATGATTGGCAGTGAGGATGATCTGTAATTGCCACCATAATATGATAAGATTCATTACGACGGTGAAGGCAATACGTAACTGCCGTCATGCTAAGACACTCGTCGATGAAGGCAATTCGATCTGCTATCATGGTTAAGACTATGATTTATAAGAAACAAAGTGGAAATATGAAATAAGACTGTTCACGAACAGATACGTTATGACACGAAAAGTGTACACCTACGTTCATTAAGTCTTTGTATAAAAGTGCACAATTTGAATGTAAGTCATGTACGAGTCATGATTAATAGGTCTAATGGGCATACGATGTGCATATGTAGGTTATCTGAGAATATTGTTATTGTTTTATTATGTTATTTGTGTACTTACTGAGATTTCTTTGAAATCTCATTCTTTGAATATTTTCCTATCATTCATTTCAGAATGACAGATTTGGTTGCAGGTAAATATGAATCACCTACAGGATCGGACTCCTCGAGAGATTTCGGTGAGCCTTGAAGAGCCCACTGAATTCTCTCAACTTGTAGATCCGCCTTTTGATAGTTAAACATCTTCTATTTTGAGCATATGATAAAGGACATCAGGCAATACAATGGAAATAAGTTAAGAAAGAGTTTGTTTGATGAAGAGGCCTAAAGAAGACATGAGAAGCTATGTTTATATATTTTGAATCTTTAACTTATGAATAATGGAGATGTGATGTTATTATATATATATATATATATATCTAAAGATTTTAGTTATGTCGTACCATGTGATCTACGTGCAAAGTTAGATTTCTTTGCATTTTTGGAATTTAACATTTTTTCCACTAAAGTACTCATGACGCATGATTAATAAGTTAGATGCATGCAAGTTATGTAAGATAAGTATGAAGGGTAGATAACTTTGTGTTACCTATCCTAACCCTTCAGTTTACGTTTTTTTTGGACATAAATTGGGGGCATCACATTGACCATACCTTTAAGGTGGTTTGATAGTCCTTTTCTTCCTGTCTCTTACAAAATTATAAGAGGCATGTTCTTCCTGGTCTAATAACTCTGAAGTTGTAGTCTCAAAGTTTCTATCTAGACCATATTGAGGTTCGGGAGTAGGATTTACCTACTCCACCTCAAACTGGACACCACCTAAAGTCTTTACCTGGATTTGGTCTGAATCTAATTTCCGTGTCTTAGCTATTTAGGATTCATTAAAGGTCACATCTCTACTTATAATACATTTCTACCTACCTGGTTCATCAACCCACACTTTATACCCCTGAACTCCTTCAGGGTAGCCTACAAAAATACATTTTAGAGCCCTAGGGTCTATTTTATCTGTTTTGGAGTGTGCATAAGCAGCACAACCAAAAATTCTCAGATGATCACAATTGAGAGGTTTCCCAAACCACAATTGGTGAAGGGTTTTGAATCCTATTGCAGAAGAAGGACACTTATTAATTATATGTACTACTATATGGGCAGCCTCTACCCAAAAGGATTTTTCTAAATCAGCATTAGACAACATGCATTTCACCCTCTCCAAAATGGTCCTATTCATCCTCTTAGCCAGACCATTTTTTTTTTGGGTTTCCCTCACAATTTTGTGCCTAAGAACCCACTCCTTACTAAAGAAATCATTAAACTCGGTTGATAGGAACTCTAACCTGTTATCAGTTCTTAAGGTCTTAAGCTTTCTTCCTATCTGATTCTCAGCAAGAGTAGTCATCAATGATGGAGAGAAAATAACTTCCTCCACCATGTGAGACTATTCTAGAAGGCCCCCCATAGGTCAGAATGTATATAATCCAGGGACTATTCAGTCAAGTGGGTTGCCCTTTTAAAACTAACTCTCTTTGCCTTCTTCCCATAGATGCAATCTTCATAGAAAGGCAAATTATCTAGATTTGTGTCCTTTAATAGACCCTGGGTTTTTAGTTCAATGAGACCCTTTTGACTACTGTGCCATAGTCTTCTATGCCAAAGCATATATTTGTTATCAATAGTATTCTGAACAGAGGATACCTCTCCAGTTATGGTCTTACCAACTAAGGTATATAACCCATTTTTTATTACCCCTATCATCACAGTAAGAGAGCCTTTAGTAATTCTAATTTTCCCTACCTCATACTTAAAAGGCATAGCTTGATAGATCAAGCATACCTAGAGAAATCAAATTCCTCTTCACTTCAGATATAAACCTGACTTCTTCCAACAGTCTAATCATACCATCATGTAATTTCAGCCTAATAGACCCTATTCCCATGATTTTGCAAGACTTATTATTACCTAGAATTACATAACCTCCCTCCACCTCAGACAGAGTTTCAAACAACTCCTTAGTAGGACACATGTGGAATGAGCACCCAAAATCCAAAATCCATTCATTACCTAAATCTATTTCAGATAAATTTAATACCTCAGCAGTTTCATACCCTTCTAATTCCACAGAGGCATCCCCTTCCTCTTTTAATTTATTCCTTTGACCAGATTTCTTATCAAAGTAGTCCTTCTTGAAATGACATTCTTTATGGCACAAAAAGCATTTTAGTTGCTTTCCCTTGGATTTAGACCTATTTCTTTTGTTTTCATTCTTGCCCTTTTTGCCCCTCTTTTCTATTATTTCCCTAACAGAAAGACCCTCACCCTGTTCTTGTTTGGTTTCTACCTTATTTTGAAGTTCTCTAATATAAAGGACATATTGAACTTCTTCAAAAGAAAGAGTGTCCCTACCATACATCATTGTCTCCTTTAAACTAAGGTAAGAAGAATCAAGAACTCAGCAGTAGGATGGCTTGATCCTCATCCTCAACTTTAATGTCTATGTTAGCAAGATCTAAAATGATCTTATTAAATTCATTAAGACACTGCCCGATAGTAGTCCCAGGGGTCATATTGAAAGAGTATAGGCGAGTTTTTTTATGCAGTCTATTAGCCAAAGACTTAGTCATGTATAAAATTTCTAATTTTAGCCAAATGCCCGCAGCTGTTTTTTCATTAGCTACTTCTCTTAAGACCTTGTCCCCAAGAGACAGTATTAGGGCACTATGTGCCTTTTGGAGGATGTCTTTAGAGACTTCGTCCTTACCAGCTTCAAAAGAAGATGAACCCTTCTTCTTTTGTCCCATCAGGGCATCCTGCAAGCCCTGTTGGATAAGTAGAATCCTCATTTTTATTCCCCAAAGGCCAAAGTCATTATCCCCCGTGAATTTTTCTATGTCTAATTTAGTGGTTCCCATTCGAAACCTAAGCTCTAGATACCAATTGTTAAACTACAAAATGATTTCCCTTTCTGTTTAACAAGAAATATTCCAAGATTTGACAAGAAAATAAACTTAGAGTTTCGCAAGTCTCAAATTTAACAGATCCAGAACTAAGAAATATAAGATAATAAGATTAAACAACAGAATTATGAAAAACAATAAAGTAAATGAGAAAGAACACACCGATTACGTGATTCGGCCTAATGGCCTACATCCATGGCAGGAACTGTCTCAGAGATCACTATTATTAATGGATTTGTGAAGCCACAGAGCTTATACAAGTGTTTCCTTAAGCATCAAGCACAAGAGATCTAGAAATCATCAACCTCTCTCACTCGATGCATAAAACCCTAACACTTTCTCCCTCTGCTTACACAATCGCACGTTTTCTCTTCATTCAGTATCGGCACATTACAGAACAAGAAAAATGACCTAATCTTCTCCTTTCACAATGATACATATTTATACTAAATGAGATGATTTCAACATGTGTGTTCTGATCCAACGACCAAATGTATTCCACAGCAAAATATCTCCTTTTAATCCACACATGATTAGCACATGCATTATTTGACATTATTAGATCCTAACACTTTAGTTTTTCAAGCTATCATATTGAGGCAAAGATTGATTTCCCTTTGAATAACTGGTGTTTGATTGGAATATATGGCCATCGTGGGACATTTAAATATGTGGATACTTGGAATTTATTGAGGAGATTGAAAAAGGGTCCAAATGAAGTTTGTCTAGTTTTTGGTGAATTTAATGAGATTATGTCAAATGAAGAAAAATGGGGAGGATGAGATAGACAGCTACACCAATTGAATAATTTTCAACAAATGTTTTTCGATTGTGATCTTAGAGACCTGGGGTTTAATGTTGCGAAATACACATGGTGCAATGGAAGACATGGTGCTGCTCAAATATCAGAAAGGCTGGACAAATTCATTGCAAATTCATCCTAGTGTCAGCTATTCCAACAAGTTTATATTACTCATGGTTGAATATCATACTCAGATCACTTGCCTTTGTGGGTCCAGCTGGAGGGGGATCATCCAATAAGTCGAGGACTTATTTTAGATTTGAATCAATGTGGCTTGATAAAAATGCTTGCTCAGATATTGTGTTAAACCAGTGGTCACCTGCTAACTTATCCTTTCATGATATGCTTGGTATTATGAAGAGTATCTCCAACTGTAGTAGTAGAACCAAACAAAGTTTGGCAAGGTTTGTGTGAAGTTAAAAGAAGCCAGGTATAAACTTTCAAAGGTTTAATTGCAGGATCCTACAACTTTAAACTTAAAACTTTTTGGATATTTGGAATGCTGCTGAGGAGGTCCAAACATGATGGATAGAGAAGAACTAATGTAGAAACAAAGATCAAGGGTTGCTTGGCTTGCAGAGGATGACCAGAATACTTGTTTTTTCCCTGCCAAAGCCTTACAAAGAAGAAAAAATAATATGATTACAAAGCTTATGGATGACCAAGGTTGTTGGTAAAAGGGAGAAGCATGTGACAACTTGATTGTTAAACATCTTTATTATCTTTTTACATCTACAGGTTCAAAAAACCAGGCATGTATTCTGGATAAGATGGAATGCAAGATCTCTCCTGACATGAACAATGACTTGGTCCAGCCTTTTACTGCTATTGAAGTCTTTCAGGCTTTGAAGGAAATGCATCCCAATAAAGTCCAGGACCCAATGGCATGCTTCCTGTCTTCTATAAAAGATTCTTTCCTCATATTGGATTCTCTATCACCAATGTTGTGTTACATGCCTTGAATACCTGTGAGTTTCCATAAGCAGTAAATCACACTTTTATTATACTTGTTCCTAAGATCAAGAGCCCCCAACAAGTCAAGAATTTCAAACCATTAAGCTTATATAATGTCCTTTATAAATTGATTTCCAAGGTTGTTACTAATAGGATCAAGCAAGTGCTGCCCTTGATTATTCCTGACTCACAATTTGCTTTTTTAAAGGGTAGACTTATTACCAATAATGTTCTTGTGGCCTATGAAGTATCACATTTTTTTAGAAGAAAGAAGAATGGAAAAAAAGGCTTTATGTCCCTCAAGCTTGATATGAGTAAAGCCTATGGTAGAGTGAAGTGGTTATTTCTTGAAGTTGTTATGCAAAAGTTAGGATTTCTTAAAAATATTATTCAACTTGTGATGAAATGTGTAAATACTCACTTTTTCTCGATTTTAATTAATGGATCACCTACTGGTTTCATAGTTTTCTCAAGGAGTTTGAGGCAATGAGACCTTATTTTAAGAGAGGCTAAAAGGACTAGATTAGTTGTTGGAGTTCAAATTTGTAAAGGTGCTCCTAAGCTAAATCATCTCAATTTTGCTGATGATAGCTACTTTTTTGTGAAGCAAATGAGGCTACCAATACTCGGTTACAAGCTTTGTCAAGTCAATATGAAGATGCCTCATGTTAGCAATTAAATAGGGACAAAATATCCCTGGTATTCAGTTCAAATGTTAGTCTAGATAAACGGCATGTAGTTATGGCCTTATGGAATTCTTCTCAAGTGCAACAATATAAAAAGTATCTTAGTTTTCCACCTAAGGTTGGTTGGTCAAAAACTAGAACTTTACTTGAAATTAAGCACAAGGTTTGGTTGAAACTACAAGGATGGAAGGAAATATGTTTTTTCAAGGGGGAAAATAAGTCCTTCTAAAAGTAGTGACTTTAGCTCTTCTTTCATATGCTATGAGTTGTTTCAAACTCCCGTCTAAGTTATGTTCTAAAATTGAAGGAATGATGGCTAGATATTGGTGAGGTCAAAAGAAGGAGGAATGAAAGATACACAGGCTCAGTAGGAAGAATATGTGTAGAGCAAAATCTATTGGTGGCATGAGATTTAAGGATCTCGAGAGTTTTAAGATGGCTCTGCTTGGCAAATAAGCTTGGAGACTTTTGAAACATAAAGATAGCTTGTTTCATAAAATCTATTCTACCATATATTTCTCTAATAGTAACCTGTTAACAACTTCACTTGGGGGAAATCCTTCTTATGCCTGGCGTGGTATTTGGGAAGTCAAGAACTTAGTGCAAGGGAGAAGATGGAATGTGGGCAATGGTGACTCTATTCATATTCTAAATGATGTCTGAATTCCTTAAGTGAGAAATTTAAGAATGGAGTAGGGTTCAAATCTGAGCACAGACCAAGTGAATCAACTTGAAAATCATGTATCCTCTTTGCTTGATCCAAGTCTAAGGTGGTGGAACTTGCCTAATGTTAGAGCTCTATTCAATCCAAAAATTATGGAGGCTATCATGAAAATCCATCCTAGCCATTCTGGAGAACCTAACTATTTGTTGTGGGAGCAAGAAAAGTCTGGAAAATATTTTGTCAGCAATGCTTACAAGTTCATTCAAATGTGTATGAGGCTTGATCATGGAAGCTCTTCTATGGTGCTGTTATGAAGAAATTTTGGGATGTAATGTGAAAAATTAAAGATTCCTGAAAAGTTTAAAATGTTTACTTGGATAGCATGTCAAGAGAGTTTACCTACAAAGCAGAATTTGATTAAGAGGAAGGTTGCTATTTCTGGGCAGTGTTGTTTCTGTGATCAATAGATGGAAGACTTATGTCATGCAATTATGCTATATCCTTCTATCAATCTATTCTTATATTAAAGGTTTTCTATTTTGAATTTGGAGGCTTTTACCAAGGGATTTATGCAAACTACTATGGATATTCTATTTCAAGGATCTAAATATGACCTCGCTATTTTCTTTTTTATGAGTTTGGGCTTTTGCTTTCGAAGGAACAAAATGATACACAAACAGGTGGCTCTACTGCCTCAACAGGTGATTTCTACATATAATCAAATGCAAGTTCCTGGTGTTCATCCAAAAGTTTATAGGTGGTCTTCCTTTCCTCAGGATTCCTTCAAGCTCAATGTTGATGGAGCCTTGTTCTTTGATTTAAATAAGGCTGGTATAGGTGCTATCCTCATAAATCATGTGGGCGATGTAATCAAGGCACTAAAAGACAAAGTTGAAGTTGAAAAGACTAAGTTGGAACTAAAACAAGTTTAAGCTGTTGCATTAGTGAGAGGATTGCAACTATGTTTGAATCTTGGTATCTCCAATTTAATTGTTGAGAGTGATTGTTTATTTTTGGTTGTTGAAGTCAACAATTCTACACCATTAGTTGTTTCAATTCGTTCAATGGTGGCTGAAATTAAGGATTTGATGCCGAGGTTCCAATGTTGTAGCCTTCATCACTACAACAGTTTACCAATGAGGCTGCTCGTTATCTTGCTCGACATGCATGGTCCAGTGATGATATGTTCATTTGGTGTCATAGTATCCCTATTTTTATTGAAAATGTAATTTTTTTATAAACACTATTGTACCTTTTATTAAGGCTTTTTGCCTTTATGAATGAAATGTTTTGCAATAATAATAATAATAATAATAATAATAATAATAATAATAATAATAACTACTCCAAGTTTTTGGTTTGGACCCAGTGTAGGCTCTTAAATATGTTTCCACACATTTGTTTAAAGCTTTAGCTTGACCATCAGATTGAGGATGGTAAGCTGAGCTAAAAGCCAAACTTATCCCTTACATCTTGATTATCTTTGTCTAGAATAAATTGGTGAACACAACATCTCGACCAAACACAATGGTCTTAGGCAAGCCATGGAGTTTCAATACTCCCAAAAAAAAAAAAAAAAAACACCTTTGCTATTTTGCTTGCTATATAAGGATGAGTTATGGGAAAGAAATTACCAAATTTAATCAATTTGTCCACTACAACTAAAATCATTGTCATGCTCAAGCTAGGAAGCCTCTCAATGAAATCCATTGCAATTTCAAGCCAAGGACTTTCAGGAATATGCAAGGGTTGAAGTAACCCTGTTGAAAAAACAATTTTATTTTATTCACTTGGAAAGTTTGACATTCCTTCACCAACATTTTGATGTCTTTTCTCATACCTAGCCAATAGAAGTCAAGTTTAGCTTTTTGTAGAGTCTTGTAATAGCCCACATGTCCTACGTCTAGATTGTGATAAATATATCGCAACACCCATTTCTAAAATAGTGAATTAGGAACTATTACTAACTTCCATTTTCTGAGAACAAGTTGTTGTTATAAAAAGAACTCTTTAGGAACCTACCTTGTTGCAGTGCATCAACCAAGTTAGTAATTTGGTCAGAAATTGAATAACTCTGTTTCAAGTCTACTAACCAAACAAGTGTAGAAAATGAATCAAGGCCAAGGTAGTTGAATCGTCTTGCTTCCTAGAAAAGAGCATTTGCCACTTAGTTATCTCTAAAATCATACGTCATGAGCTTTGAAATCGACTTTTGTTGAGTTTCAGTAGGAACTTTCTATTCCAACAAATGCTTTAAAGCCTGTTGGTCAGTTTTGATTTTGAAGGTCTGACTAAGCAGATGTGGCCTCCATTTTTCATTGCAGAAACAAGTGCAAAAATTTCTTTTTCATAAGTGGATAAAAGTAGTAATTCAAACTTAAGGGCCTTGCAAAAGAAAGCTATAAGCTGGCCATCTTGCATCAACACAGCCTCTAACCCAACTCCTGATACATCACACATGATGGTGAACTCTCTAGAGAAATTTGGTAACTTTAATACTAGAAGGTAAGCTACAACATTCTTTAAATGCTTAAAGGCCTCTTTAGCTTTATTAGACCATAGAAAAATAATTCTTTCTCAACAACACTATTAATGGAGCAACTATAGACCCATAATTCTTTATGAATTTCTTATAGTTTCTATTAAGGCCCAAAAACCCTTCAATACCTTTATTGAGTTAGGCACAGGCCATTCAAGTATAGTAGCGATTTTAGTGGGGTTTGCCTTCACTCCATCCCCAGAAATAATGTGGCGTAGATAGTCTATTTTTGTTACTCCAAATCGACATTTAGACCTCTTGGCAAACAAAATATGTTGTTGTAAAACAGATAGAACTATTCTTAAATGTGTAAGGTGTTCACTCTAATCTTGGCTATAAACCAATATTATCATCAAAGAAAATTAATACAATTTTTTTAAGAAAAATATTTAAAAACATGATTAATTAAATCTTGAAAAGTGATAGGTGCATTTATAAGCCCAAATGACATTACCAAGAACTCATACTGGTCTTTATGAATTATATATACTGTTTTAGGAAAGTCTTCTTCTCTGTCTCTTATTCTATGATAGCCTGATTTTAAATCAAGTTTAGAAAAATACGTTGCACTATGTAACTCATTGAGTAATTCATCAAACACAGGAATTGAAAACTTGTCTTTGATGATTTCTTAGTTAAGGGCTCGATAATCAATACATATTGTCCATGTTTCGTCAGCTTCCTTAACAAGAATGACAATTAGGAAAATGGGCTTTCACTAAGCCTTATCACCCTATTTTAAGCAAATCTTGTACACTCTTCTCAATCTATGACTTCTAGTAATGAGGGCATCTATATGAACTAAGTGAAAGTGGAGCAATGCCATTTTTCATTATAATTTGATGATCAAGTGCTCGAGGTAGAGGTAACCCAACTAGTTCCTCAAAAATAGTTGTTGCAACATTTTTTCAACTTCTGTTTGCACTCTATAATTTCTTCACTCTCTTGTACTGCTACTAATTGTAAAAGTCACCCTTACTTTCTAATGATAGAGGACTTCAAATATTCAAACTAGTTTCTAATTCTACATTTAAAAAAAAAAAAGCCTTGTAATAATAGTTTCTTCTCACTAACACCAAACTACATGGAGATGTTTGTAAAGTTCTACTGAATAGGACCTAATGTTTTCATTCATTGAACTCCAAGAACTATGTCACATCCACCAAGGGTCAAAAGATGAAATGGAACTAAGAACTTAGAGTCTAGAATTCTAATAGTCTCCTCACATCTGTCTTGATTGAGAATCTTAGCCCTATTTGCTACTTCCACTTGCAACCTCACATCCTTTTTCGCCTTCAAATTGGCTGCTTTAACCACCAATGGATCCAAGAAATTATGAGCACTTCTTGCATCCATCGAAATCTCCATAGAAATGACCCAATCTTGCCCAGCAATTTCATTGCATTGCTATTAACACAACAAAAAAATGGCACGTATTGACACTTCAAGTTCTTTAGATTCTTTCAAATCCCCCTCTTGAGCTTTTTTTACTAACTCCCTCATTCCTCACGAAATTCTTCATCATTTCCTTTATTACCTCCTTGTAAAATGTAGAATTTAAGAACTTTACACACAAGACTGAGTTTCCACTTTTCATCACAATGGTAATGCAGTTTTTTTTTTTTTTTCATCCATCTAAAGAGAAGTCACCTTCCTCATTGGAGCACCAATTTTTTGCCCCTCACAAGTTACATTACCAGCAGCTCTTCTCTCTATAAACCCTTCCTTTTGTCTCCAAGATTTCCTTGAGGATAGAACATACTCTGCCTGGATCTTTGCAAAATCGAAAACAGCTTTAAGATTCAGTGGATTAAATATCTTGACAGGTAATCTGATCCCATCTTTCAACCCACGTAAGAAGCAACTCAACTTTGCCTTTCAAATAAGCCTTTCAACCTATTAGACAAGATTTCAAATTGTGTTTTATAAAAAGTCACAGAAGTGATCTATCTTAATTTGGGTAATACTTCCACTGGGTCATCACAAACTGATATCCCAAATCTGACTTGTAAATCCAATACCAAGGTCTCCTAAGAATTAAACTGGCCAATGTCTAAGGCATCTTGGTAGCAAACCAATGCCTCTCCCTCTATATGATACGATGCTACCAATAACTTCTAATAAAAAGGGGTTTGATGGTTATCAAAGTATTGGTTGTGTTTGAAAATCCAACCAACAGGATTATTATCACTAAAATCTGAAAGTTCTAAATGAAAGCCCCTTTGAATAGGATTTCTCTCTTCATGACCAATAATATTTCTATGATCCACAGACCCATCATGATGAACATTAACATTTTAAGACTCAACTAAATAACGAAACATATTAGTTAACTAGTTTAACCTTTCTAAAATTCCAGTGATTACTTGCTAATGATTGTCCAATTGTCTCTGCAAGGTGTCCTGTTGCTTCTATGATCTTTCTTGATGACCCTTCAAAGCTACACTTGTACCTTCCGCCGTGGTAGGATCACCCACTATTGATACCACTTGTAGTGTTTTTGATAACAATAATAGTACAATACAGATTGAATAAGAGAAAATTTGATAATTAACCGTCCAATAGAAATTAGCCACGTCATCATTTTATGTGAGTAAACATACTTTTGCGTACACCAAATCATCCCATACCCAAACTCCCCCCCATCTTGAATCACGTTTCGGGCTCTATGAGATCCAGATCATCCCTTACCCAAACCCAAACTCGATGGACGTCAACTTGACCTCTCAAAACCATGATCCTCCTCACATTAATATCTCTTTTTTCATTTGGTTTGCTTTCTTTCGAAAAATCCTAGAAGAAGATGCAGATCCAACATACATAAGCAAACTATTATTATCACTATTTATGTATTTTGGACAAGCTTTTTCAAATACTTTATTTGAAAATTTTCCAATAGAATTGTGAGAATCCTACCAAAAAAAAGATGTGTCGCAGTAGAATTTGAAATGATTTTTAAACTCTATTTTAGAAAAAAAAAAAAAAACTTCTAGTAGTGAGAGAGTATGATGGGCAATAAAACTCTCCTTTAGGAGGGGAAGGTAAGGGATTACATATTTTCGAAGATGAGAACCTATATCTCGATTCATTGAAGTTCCCTCACCTGATAGAGGACACCTTTTCCATTTCTTGAGGCCAACAATTTCTTTTTTTTTTTTTTTCATGCAGACTAAATTATTTGTCTTAGTCAACTTATATACCAAGTTGAGTTTTTAAACCAGAATCAGTGCAGCAATATTATAAAAGGCACATCTCTAATAAAATTTAATAAATAAATAAATCTAGAAAGAAGGTTTAGAAGTTTCGAGGGAGAAGGGGAAGGCTGGGTTTCAGGGGAGAAGAAAGAAGGCTGGGTCTCTATTTTCGGCCGAAATTGGTTGTGTTATGGCGTATGAATTTCATTTACAGTTTCTTACATGTCTTCATTTAGTTGGAGGGCTGGTTAACCTAGAAAATCAGATGGGTTGTCGTACATCGTTTCTCAAAGAATAAACACACAACACTAAGATTCCATAAATGGAATCTCAATAACCAAAATTCCATTTATGAACCTTGATAGAGAATTTTTTAGGTATCTTCAACCTCCAAGAATCAAGAAACTTGTATGAAAAGAAAGTACCATACAAAAGCCATCACCTATTTTTATAGACAAACAGAGTGAAGGAGAAGATAAATACGTAAGCCGATACATGTAAAGCACACTCCCTACCATGTTAACAACAAAACTCAACGTTTAACTAAAACACCTACTCTACACATACGCCTGAAAGAACACAACAAAAACTACTCCTTACTCAAAACACATCGTTTTCTTGAAATTCCTTCCTTAAAGCAGATGCCATCGACAATACAACTAACCCTCAAAACTCCCCGTGTCATTAATTGCTTCCCCTCTCTGTTATTCTTGTTATTCTTCACTTTCCAACCCTTTACTTCATTGTGTGACAACACTTCCCGCTTCACTACATCACAAACATCCTACCATTTCAAGACCTTGCCCCCAAGCACCAGTGACAAGGCTTCTTAAAAATTATAAAATCTGGCATGCCTGCATGTATCCAGAAGACAGAATAGGCATTAAAAAAAAAGTATCTAGAATAGATACAAATTTTAAATAAATAGACTCAATGCAAGCTTTTTGTAAATAAGTGAATTTTATTAAAAAAAAAAAAATTACTATTTATGGTGGGATTTACTTTGTATAAAAAGTTTCTACCAGACTTGTCTATTTGAAATTTATAAAAATCATTATTCTATTAAAAAAAATACAAAATTACCATTTACATAATGGTTTCCACGATGTTCTTTGCAACATGACCGTTTACATTCAATGAGAGGAAATGATCGTGAGTTGTAGCCTCTAAGCAAAGAAAAATTCTTCATACCACATTTAATTTTTAATTTTTTTTCTTATTAAATATGTGATATATGAATGATGAGAGTAAAATAATTTATTTAGACCTTGCTTGGATATTGGGATGAAATGCAATGACTTTAAAATAAAGTTGAATAAAATACATAAATTGTAATTTTTTAAATTATTGTTATTTTAAAATTTGAAAAAATATAAAAATTTGAAAAAATTATAATGATGATATGAGATGAGATAAAATCGTTTATGTATTAAAATGAAGAATCAAATAAAAAATAAATATAAATATAATAGGTGGAATAGTAAATAGTAAATAGTAAAGCTCTATTGAATCACCAAAAATTTAGGAAAAATAAAATAAAAAAGTGGAAAGCCCATTTTTGTTTTTCGTATTGTCAGTTTGAAAAATGCTACTCTTTTTACTTATATATGGCGATGATCTCGACAGTTTTTTTTTTCTTATTTTTTTAATTTAATAATTAAATAAATATTTTTTAATAATATTGTAAATTATATAAAAAAAAATTTAAAACATTAAAAAGACACATTAGAAAAAGAAATTATTTTGGTTATAAAAAAATTATACAAAAATAATCTTATAAACTAATATGCTATTATAAAATTAAAAAAAGAAACTACTATTGTAATAGAGAAATAAGAAACTTTTTAGAACTCTTAAAAATTGAAACTTTCTTCTCTCTCTATATTTTCTTATGAATTTCATTATAATTGAACCCCCTATTTATAGGCCTTGAAATTACTATGCAAGTTACTATGCAAGATTTAAAATAATAGTAGTAAAGTCATTCACATAATTTTAGTGGTGGGACAGGGGGCGGCAGCCGTCCCTCCACTTATGTTTAATTTTGTTACACTCCCCCTTGAATGACCACCCATAAAGAATCTGTCTTGTTAAAATCTTGCCAAAGAAAAACCCAATGGGAAGAAAGCCAATGACGAAGGAAAAAGAGTACAGTCTTCTTATGTATCCACAAGTGCTTTAAGATTGCCTCATTAAAACCTTTTAGAGGAAAACCCAGTGGGACAAAACCTCAGTGAAAGAAAAAGAGTACAATCAGCACAAGTTTTCAGGACATTTACTCCCTCTGAAAAGTGCATGACAATAGATTTTTGACTCTTCGCATTCCAATGTTATGCACAATTTTCTTGAATGTCGAAGTTGGTAATGTCTTTGTGAATAAATCTGCCAGATTATCACTAGATTGTATCTGCTCAACATCAATTTCACATTTCTCTTGAAGTTCATGAGTATAAAAGAATTTAGGTGAAATATGTTTGGTTCTGTCACCTTTGATATATACTCTTCTGATTTGAGTGATATCCAGGAAAAGTGTGGACTTCCCATGATCAATAATAGCCCAGCAATTTTATATGAAGATAACCTGTGTGGGTCTGAAAAATAACCTGCATCTGCGTACCTAATCAATTGTGGACTTGATCCACGTTGATAAAATAATATCATATCAACCGTACCATGAAGGTAACGGAGGACATGTTTAATGCCATTCCAATGCCTTCGAGTTGGTGCAGAACTATATCTTGCAAGCGGATTAACTGAGAATATAATATCTAATCGAGTGCAATTTCCAAGATACATCAAAGCTCCAATTGCACTGAGATATGGTATTTCAGGACCAAGAATTTCTTCATCATCATCACAAGGACGGAATGGATCATTCTTTAGATCAAGTGTTCGAATAATCATTGGAATACTCAATGAATGAGATTTGTCCATATAAAAATGTTTTAGGACTTTCTCAGTATACATGGATTGATGAATAAAAATTTCATTTGGCAAGTGCTCGAGCCGCAGGTCGAGACAAAATTTTGTTTTGCCAAGATCTTTCATTTCAAATTCATTCTTTAAATATATAGCGGTTTTTTAGATCTCTTCAGGAGTTCCTACAATATTTAAATCATCAACATAAACTGCAATAATGACAAATCCGGATTCTGATTTCTTAATAAAAACAGATGGGCATATAGGATTATTCTCAAATCCTTCTTTTAATAGATATTCGCTTAAGCGATTAGACCACATGCGTCCGGATTGCTTCAACCCATATAAAGATCTTTGTAATCTGATAGAGTACATATTTCTAGATGTATTTGTAGATGCTTCAGTCATTTTATATCCTTCAGGGATTCTCATATATATGTCATGGTTTAAAAATCTATATAAATATGCAGTGATCACATCCATTAACCGCATTTCTAATCCTTTTATAACAACCAGACTAATTAAAAATTTAAATGTGATTGCATTCATAACGGGAGAATATGTTTCTTCATAATCAATCCCGATTTCTACAGGAAACCTTGTACGACAAGTCGTGCTTTGTACCGCACAATTTTATTTTTCTCATTACGTTTTCGTACAAATACTCACTTATATCCAATAGGCATTACACCCTTTGGTGTTTGGACAACATGTCCAAATACTTCTCACTTTACTAGCAAATTTAATTCAGCTTCAATTGCTGCGTTCCATTTTGGCCAATCATTTCTACGTCGATATTCTTTGACAGTTTTTGGCTCACTTTCTTCATTACTTCTGGTAATGTCAAGGGCCATTTAATATGAAAATATGTTGTCAACAATAGTTTTATTTCTATCCAGAATTTCTCCAGTATTCATGAAATGTATTGAAATCTCATTATTTTCAGGTACTTGTTCCTCTTCAGGGGAAAACAATTCATGACACACCTCTTCAGGAGGTCCATTTTCAAGAGATTTATACTCTTCAGGAGGTTCTAGAATAGAAGATTTGAGCTCTTTAGGAGCACCAATTATATTTGTAGCATGTATTGTGGGTACGTGTTCTTTAGGAACATCAAATTCATTTTGTGTTCTTTTCCTTCTCGAAATTTTATCTTTTACACCAATAGGTCTTCCACGCTTCAGGCGTGCTTTAGACTCACCTATTACTGTTTTGACAATTTGTCTTTCAGGGATTTCAATCCTTGCTGGAACATTAACAGCAGGAATATAAGATTTTACTACACCTTTAGTGTCAGTAAATACATCCGGTAATTGATTTGCAATATTTTGTAAATGAATAATCCTCTGAACTTCTAGTTTACATTTATTTGTAGGAGGATCAAATTGAGATAAGGTCTTATTATCCCAAATAATATCTTGTCGTACTTCAGGCACCGACTTTTCTTTACCTATTAATGGAAAATTGGATTCGTCAAAGTGACAATCCTCAAAACGTACTTTAAACATATTCCCTGTAAGGGATTCAAGGTATCTAATAATAGATGGAGAATCAAAACCAACATATATCCCAAGTCTACGTTGAGGGCCAATTTTTGTACGTTGTGGAGGTGCAATTGGAACATATATAGTACATCCAAAAGTATGAAGATAAGAAATATTTGGTTGTTGACCAAATGCAAGCTGTAATGGAGAATATTTATAATATGCAGATGGTCTAATGCGAATTAGAGATGCTGCATGAAGTATAGCATGTCCCCAAGTAGAAACAGGTAGTCTTGATTTTATAAGTAAAGGTCTAGCGATTAGTTGAAGCC
Organism: Platycarya longipes; assembly: GCA_036559045.1. NCBI lineage: Eukaryota > Viridiplantae > Streptophyta > Magnoliopsida > Fagales > Juglandaceae > Platycarya > Platycarya longipes. The sequence goes on from CM071801.1 coordinate 26,124,410, forward strand.
TTTTGATCAAAGATTCAGCTAAACCGTTTTGTGTGTGTGTATGGGCAACAGGATGTTCAACATCTATTCCTATTGACATGAAATAATCATCAAAAGTTTGAGATGAAAATTCACCTGCATTATCGAATCGAATTGTCTTAATTGGATACTCAGAAAATTGTGTTCGTAGTTTGATTATCTGAGCAAGAAGTCTAGCAAATGCAACATTTCTAGTGGAAAGCTGACAAATATGTGACCATCGACTAGATGCATCAATCAAAACCATAAAGTATCTAAATGGTCCACTTGATGGATAAATAGGCCCACATATATCTCCGTGAATCCTTTGTAAAAATGATGGAGATTCAACAATGAATTTTGAGGGAGATGGTCTGATAATCAACTTACCTTGAGGACATGCAGAGCACGGAGATTCATTGGGTAGAAATATCTTTTGACTCTTTAAGGGATGCCCATACGAATTTTCAATAATTCGTCTCATCATTATAGATCCCGGATGTCTAAAGCGATCATGCCAAGTCAAAAATACTTTGGTGTCAATGCACTTTTTGTACATTACCACATATGATTCAATTGTTCTCATCTTTGTATAATACAATCCAGAATATAGAGCAGACAGTTTTTCTAATACGAGCTTCTGGCCCAATATTGTTTTAGTAATAAGAAGATACTCTTTACTGCCTTCAGTGGTCGTTTCAATATGGTAGTCATTACGACGTATATCTTTGAAACTCAATAAATTTCTTCTGGATTGTGAAGAGAATATAGCATCATCAATACAAAATTTGGTGCCATTAGGCAACAGAATATAAGCTCTTCCGGAGCTTTCAATTAAATTTGATAAACCTGATATGGTATGAACATAGGCTTTACTTAATGTTAGATTTTGAAAATATTTATTTTTTTTTTAGAATTGTGTGAGTTGTAGCACTGTCAGCCAGACATATATCTTTATCATTCAACTCAGAGATAAAAAATTCATCAATGTGATCCATAATTCTACAAAATATACAAAACTTTGATTACAGATAATAAAAAGAAAATACATTAATTGAGTAGAACACTTCTATCTCCAATTAAGTATTCAATACTACTTTCAGGATGATTAAAGAAATCAGAGACATCAAGATAAGTAACATCTACATCTACTGAATCTAGTAAATCATCTGATAGTTCTACTAAATTTGTTTCATGCATTTTATTCTTTCCTTTAATAGATGCTTGATATAAATCAGCTAAGTGCCTGGTCATACAACAGGTACTTGACCAATGTCCAGTCATTCCACATCTATGGCACACCTCTTCACTTTTCTTTGAAGAATTATTCTGGAGATTTTTACCCATTTTTGAATTGTACCACTTCTAGTGATACGATACATTATTATCCCTTTTAATGTTGTCACTTCTGGGACCAACATTTTTATAATTTCTCCTACTACGTCCACGCTTCCGATTTCTTCTAAAGGATGCACCATTCATTTCTGGGAATGATACAAACCTATTACCATTCACTTCAGGGAATGATATTGAGCCAGTAGGGCGTAACTGATGGTTTGCTAATAAGAGCTCATTGTTCTGCTCAGCTACTAGAAGACATGATATAAGTTCAGAATATTTCTTGAACTTTCTCTCTCGATACTGCTGCTGCAGGAGCACATTCGAGGCATGAAATGTAGTATAAGTCTTCTCTAACATATCATCATCGTTGATTTTCTCACTGCATAATTTTAGTACTGAGCTTATTTTAAAAAGTACAGAATTATATTCACTAACACTTTTATAATCTTGCAACCTCAGGTGCAACCAATCAAAACGAGCTCTTGGGAAGATGACAGTCTTCTGGTGTTCATACCTCTCCCTTAAACTATTCCACAAAATATAGGGATATTTTATTGTAAGATATTCAGTTTTTAATTCTTTGTGAAGATGGTGGCGAAGGAAAATCATTACTTTAGCACGGTACTGCAATGACGTTTGATTTCCTTCTTTAATCGTTTTACCCAGGTTCATCGCACCAAGATGAATTTCAGCATCAAGTATCTAGGATAAATAATTTTTTCCAGATATGTCAAGAGCAACAAATTCTAATTTTGTAATATTTGTCATTTTCTACACATATAAATAATGAAATAAATATGTGTATCTCAGAAAATATATTTATAAATTCATACAGATAATCATCAATAAAATATATCAAAGACTGCAAATAATATATTGAAAAACTTACAGAAGAATAAGACTACTAGCTTTATAATTGGTAGAACCGTCGTACTGATAATATGTTATAAACTAAAAAAAGAAACTACTATTGCAAGAGATAAATAAGAAACTCATTAGAACTTTTAAGAACTGAAACTTTCTTCTATCTCTATATTTTTTTATGAATTTTATTACAATTGAAACCCCTATTTATAGGTCTTGAAATTATTATGCAAGTTACTATACAAGTCACTATGTAAATCACTATACAAGATTTAAAATAATAGTGGTGGGGTCATTTATATAATTTTAGTAGTGGGATAGGGGGCGACAACCATCTTTTCACTTATGTTTAATTTCGTTATATGTAATTTAATATAATTATAAAATTATTTTTATTATAAAATAAGTTGAGATAGAATTACACCAATTTATGTAGTTGTTTTCGTATGATTCTAATTCTAATGTGGATAATACCAAAAAATAAAATAAAACCCACTAGCAGGGGCGTGATCCATGGGCTGTAGGTCTGTAGAGCCACTCTTTCAGTAACTTGACCAGTTCTGCGGCAAATTACCGATCTAGGATATGAAGACAAACAACCGCTGGTCACAAAACGTGGCACCAATCAACGATAAACAGTCACATCTCCTTAAGCCAGAGCTGATCGTGATTCGCGAATTTCGACAAACTTTGAGGACAGATGCATTCTCTAGTTTCAGGATTTGACGGTTGTGAGTACTTTGCATAAATAAAGCCTGGATAACAGTCACTTGTCTTTCGGCTTTTCTCCAATGGCTTATCGTCCTTTAGCCACCACCTCTCTCCTCATCTTCGCCTTCTGCTTCGCCTCTTTCCCAACCACCTCTAATTCTTCCACCCCTTCCATAATTCTACCCTCGGATTCTCAGAAAGTTTCATTGGGTCTGTACTACGAATCTCTGTGCCCCTATAGTGCTAACTTCATCATCAATTACCTGGTCAAGCTCTTCGAAACCGATCTAATCTCCATCGTCGATCTCAACCTCGTCCCTTGGGGTAATGCCAAAATCAGAGGCAACGACACCTTCGATTGCCAGGTCGCCTTTTTTTTGCCCCTTCTGGGTTATCTTTGATTGAAAAAATTGAATGAATTGTATTCGTGAATTTCTGGGTTTGTTTCTCTTCGAATCCTTTTTTTTTTAATAATTATTTCTGCCATAGTCAGATGAACTCATTTGATTATGATGATGATTGCAGCATGGGCCGTATGAATGCTTACTCAACACTGTGGAAGCCTGTGCAATCCATGTTTGGCCTGAACTGGTAATGTTAAATCAACACTTTGTTACAGAAATATAAAAGATTGAATTCCATTGCCATTGGTAAAGTAATTGTTGCTATGCCTATATTCAGATAATTGGTGTGCACATCTTGATAGTGTGTATGGAAGATCTGTATATAGTTGTGAGGAACATCCCTAGATCAGTAAATTCATCTAATTAATGATGTTGTAATTCCTTGTATTCATGAATAATCTGTCTCAGCTCAATATAAATAATAAAATCTAACTCTTCTCATTATTTTAAGCTTTTGAGACAATTGATGATTTCACATGGTATTAGAGCAGAAGTCCTGAGTTCGAATCCTAACTTTACACTCTACTCCATTATTAAATATTTTACTTGTTGGACCTACTAATTAAGAAAAAATCTAGCTCACAAATGAGGGAAAATGTTAAGATATAAATAATAAAATCTACCTCTTCTCATTAACTTAAATTTTTGGGACAAATAGTGATTTCACAAGAACTTAGAAGGATGAAAAACCTTAAGCTTTTGAATTGCTTGGTCGGTTTTCATAAGATTTAGGTAACATGCAAATGGGAGGATGCTAAATTTTCATTCACCTTCACCTTGTTGCAGAGTGAGCATTTTCCTTTTATCAATTGCGTGGAGACTTTAGTCTATGAACACAAGTACCCCGAGTGGGAATCATGCTTCGACAAATTGGGTTTGGATCCAAAACCAATTTCAGTTTGCTATAGCAGCGGATATGGAAAAGAGGTTGGTCTTCTAATCATTCATGTTGTGTGAGTTATCTTTGTGAAAATGATTTCATGCCCTAGTTTAATATTAATGCCCTCTCAAGAATCAATCTGATCACAATTATACTTGGATTTTACTATTTGTACCAATTTGACTTGTAAACTGAATTAGCTGAATAGATCATCCTTCGGGGAATGACTGAATATTGTTTACTAATGTGAACTATGATACTTTACTGAAAAATCATATATAGCCTTATAGGGGGTACACCATTGAAGGCAGAATGGTTATTTTGGAATCATGCCAAACAAATTCTCAGTCCTTTTCTTTTATATTTGAACTTTGTAGCTAGTATACTGAACAAAAGAACTTTGAACAAGAGTTTCTTACACAGAGGTACTGAACTTTGAACTTTTATTTGATTAATCTCTTGACTGGACACTAGGTGCACCATCTTTTGCTTTATTTTCTCGTTGCGGCTTATGCACGGGTTTATTTACCAGCCAAAGTTCTTATGCAGTCTGCAATTGGTTCAGTTTATAATGGGATTAATTTTTCTTTATGAAGCTTGAATTACAATATGCAGCCGAAACAGAAGCCCTTGAGCCTCCTCATAAGTATGTGCCTTGGGTAGTTGTGGATGGAGAACCGCTCTATGAGGTTTGTTGTTTTGTCTATGTCAATATTGAAAAGTCTACTGTTTTCTAATATTATCGGCCTCGGCTGTACAAGAGCATCTTCAAGGTTATTTATTTCTTATCATTTATAATATTGACGAGAAATGGATATTAAACAGTTACTACTTCTTTCTCTAAGAAGCGATATAATATTTTCCTCGCAGGATTACGAAAACTTTATAAGCTACATCTGCAAGGCTTATAAAGGCATTGCTCCCAATGCCTGTAGCAAATTGAATATCATGCATGGAGAGAAAACAAATCCTACCCATCCAGTTTGCTTCGGGACAATAATACTGGCATTAGCAGCAAGAATAAAATCAGCTATCACATCATGGCTTTGCCAGATGAACACGGTAGTCTCGATATAGATACGTCTGTAGTTTCATTTACTTTTAGGTTGGTTCATCACTGTTCTTCTGTATTTTCTGGAGCTCTACCTTGCTTGTCTATATTTCCAGTGCCCACTTTAGGCAGGTATGAAATGGAGACTTGGTACTAAACAGAGAGATAGAAATCATCTTTGTAGTGTATCGTATTTATGAAAAATAATTCCAAGTACGTTTATATGCCACCAAAAATTATGTCTAAAAAAGATCAAATTTGCAATGCACATGACTACCACAGTCTGGGTGTGTTAAACGGAAAGCCAATTTGTTCTAAACTAGGATGCTATTACAACAACAAAATGAGGTTATTAGCTCCATAGAAGTCAAAGCAAGAGAGTTGCCTTTAGAATCTCATAGATAGGATGTCATTGTTGCTTATGGATTTCTTCTTAAGCAAGATAATGAATTGAAGAGCCATCAGAAACTTCGATGATGACACACCACCCTTGGCCCTTCTGCTGTTGTGCAAGTTTTGGACCAGAAGGCTCTTAACAGTACTCTAGCAAATATATCCAAAAGATAATACTCATACTCTTCAATCAATGGGTATCCTCCTATTCACCAGCCTAAATGAGACGCAGCCTCGAATTTATAGAGCATTGAATTTTGAGTTGTACTGCAACTCCACGGATAAGAGAGAAATTGGTAAAGGGTTGCATCAATTTTGCAAGTTATTACATCAGCAGAATGTTTTAAGACTCGTTTGGATAATGAGATGTGATTAGATGAGTTGAAATAGTTAGTAAATAGTAATACAATTGTTAGTTAAAATGAGTTTAGCAGAGACGAGACGGTAAATTCCACTTTTTCCATTTACAACTCGACATTACTGTTTACTCCACTTTTTAATAGCTGATGAAAGTAGGGTTCAAAATAGGTATCATCAATGACAATCGCTTCTCTTGGAGTAACTCTAATGCTTGCAAAACTGGGACAGGAAAGCAATGGACACCAAATCAATCGTGTCTATCTAGAAACTTCTCGATCAGGACAGAAAACGCTGCAAAGCCAGCACAACCGGCGCACGCTGCTTTTGGACCACCTAGAACAATACAGGGGAAGACTGGTAAGAATACAAGGGAAGAAAAAATGCAGAACACAGAGAATATCACAATGACACAGTAAAAGAACTAAGAACTTCAATCTGTTGGATGAGTGGAGGCAGTAAAGCCACGCATATAAATATAATAGAATAGAGGATCTACTACAAAATACAGCCTCACTCTAAATCATCAAATGTCGGCTGTAAAGTTTATAGCAAAACAAAATGGAGAGCATAGAATGAACAAAGAGCTCCATACATGTCTACTCCAGAAAAAAGTAACCAAATAATTTGCCTATAGTGACTAATACTGTAAACAAGTCAAATCTGGCACAAGTTGTAATTAGGTTGGCCTATAGTCCAAGGCAAGCATTTAGCTTCCCAAGGTCTTCCCAAGGTTGATGCGAAAGCTTAATAATCAAGCTAGGTAACCAGGTCCAAAAGTAGGCAAATGTGGCAAGGTATGAGTAACATTGGCATTAATTTCATAAAAGTTTTCTTCAAAATTTGATAGAAAATACAAATTTAATAAAGAGCTAACACCTTTACATCCATAACTCTACATAAGATTCATCAAATAAGAATATAAAATACAATTTATGAAATTAATAAACATATCTATAATTTATTCATCCAACAAACATATTAAAATGTAATAAAAAATTATTTTAATGGGTGAATAGTTGGCGACCATATTTAAAGGATGAAATAAAGTTATTGTAATTTAAAACTTCTCATTATTTCATTGGATAGATCCAATGCAAAAATATTTTAAGTAAATACATCAAATTTGTATTTCTATTGACTTTTGATAGAGTGAATGCCAATACTCTAAGAACTTCAGGCTATTGGAAAGAGCATTTCCTTTCTATTCCTCATCGATATCTGTATGATGACAAAGACAACCCTTTATACATTTTTTTAAAACCTGTTTGAATTGAAGGCATTTTGCAAGAAGATTTATCAGTACTTTATAAAACTGTCCTCCAACTTGTGAAAAGGTTGTAGATAGAGGGGGCCATATAATATAAACTTAATGTTAAAATGATATGAGAGTAATCTGAAATAACTTCAAGCAAGATCGTGGACTTCAAAAACTTAAACCTAAGTACAATCTTCTGCGGGACCTATGGTGGCATCTGCAGTACAATCTTCTACGGCTGCAATTGACAAGCTGGTACGCACTGGTACATAAACAGAAGGCTCGAGTAAAGGAGAAAGATGTTACCTTTTGCAGATATTACACCTCCAGTTACACACCCAGCAACCGCTGTATTTGTAGTGTCATGTTTTGCCCGTGCCTGAAAACACATAATCCATTATCATTTTCCATGCAAAGATATAGAAAGCATTAGATAGAACAGAATCATATTTCTTTAATTTTAGATTTGCGATCGAACCTTCTCAACAGCACATTCAGCTGCTGAAAAAACCAGGCCCATCACTGCAAATGCTTTGGCAGAACTCCAGCTCCTCCGCCCCATCTGCTTGGCTGTATAAATGACCTGCTGCCTACCAGTCATTTCCTCCTGCATTATAGGATTGTCCAATGCCCCTATAAACATTCCCATGAACAGCCCAAGCCCACCTCCTATAAACATTTCCACGGTACAATTTCAGAACATATACAAATTACCCAGTACCAAAGTACTATAAATCCTCAACGGTAGATGAAGCCACAAATCCCAGAAAAACAGAGGAAGACCCATCCGGTTGCAAACAAAAATAAAAAATCAATAAGATGCTTACAAAGAACATAATTTGGTCGAGTTAAACTAGGGTTTTACATTCTCTTGGACATATAAGACTTGAATAAGGAACTGAATTAAGCTACAAGGCAAACATAAAACCAGCTTTCAGAGAGCATTGTCGACAAAACTTTAATTTAGAACCCTCGCATTTTCTCTGCAACCAAAAATGAAAGCTGCAGAAAGAGAAATCAAACCCATCTCCGGAAATCTACAAAACTTTACGACCGAAGGGTGCGTTTTCGTACCCATGACTCCGCTAACGATACTGCGCACAGCGCAGTTGTTCCAAATATCTTGGCCACGTATTTCCTCGACCGTGGGCAATCTTATGGGCTCAATCGGAGGCCTCTCTGCCTCTTTTGAGCTCGAAGAACCGTTCGTAGATTCGTTTCCCGTACCGGAAGCCATTGACGTAGCTCGAGCCCGAATACAACAACTAGCATAACAATAAAAATACGTGCTTGCGAGAGGGAGGCAGAACGCGGAGCGGTGATGAAGATTGGCGAATCACGGAGGCTTTGTGGCGTCGCCGCCAGTGTAGTACGGAAGCGGATATAAGAAGCTCAGTGTGGGTGGGTGGACAAAGATATATATTACAGAGGATTATGCGTGCGGTGCCCGCTGGAATCTTGGGAGGCAAGAATTAAATTATCCGCGTGCGGTGCTCGCTGACCCCGCTGGATTCTTCGTTGAAGGATCAAGATTCAAGGAAGTTACTATCAAAATAAAAAATTCAAGGAAATCATCGGCTGTGTACTGTAGTCCAATGATTTTTCAAAAATCAAAATTAGAGTATGCTACTAATCATACCCTATTCTCATTTTACTTATATTTATTTTTTATAAAAGCTAATTGCAGTTAGTAAAATTGAGTATTAAAATTAGGATTTGAAATATATATTACAAGCCTATTAAAACTTTAAAAACTCCATACATAAATAACTAGCATGGTCTAATCCTCATTATAATTTTTTTTATACTAAGTTTTCGTTTGAATTGAGAGTTAAGATAAAATAAGTTGAGATTAATTTTAAAAGTTGAATAAAATATTATTATAATAGTATTTTTTGATATTATTATTATTTTGAAAAAAAAAATTGAATTATTTTATTATATTTTGTATGAGAATTTAAAAAAATATAATGATGAGATTGAAATGAACTAACTCTCAATTCAAACTGGGCCTAAATATTGGGGAGGCAAGGAGAAGCTGAAACTCTTCTCCCTAGTTGAGCCACTCGTCTGATTGGGATTCTTTTAAGAGAAAAGTTAGACTTTCTCTCTCTAAAATAGCCAAGCCTTTTATTTATTTATTTATTATTTTATATTTTTTTTAAAAATAAATTAAAAAAATAATAGATAATATCATTTCATTATATTAGTGAGATAGAAATGTGGTTTATAAAATTTTTCTTAAGTTTATCACCACACTCTCGAGAAAAAACCATAGTCCAATATACTTTTTTAATTATTTAAAAATCTATTTTAAGTTTAATTAATATAATTTTTTCGTTTCATTTAAATAATTTCAATTTTAGACTACTATCAGCTATTTATAATTTTGTTATAAAATAAATTTCACTTTAAAAAACAATTATATGTTACACATGAATAAAGAAAAATGGTATATTAATTTATATGTCTGAGTAATACTATATACCATACTTTCATTCTATTTTTATTTTACTAAGAAACATATGATTTATTTATTTTTATTAAATGATAATGAAATATGTAATAAATAATTATTTTAAAGTGATAAATATGTCACATTATACATAATGACATAAAAATAAAATAATAATATGATATATAAAATTTTCTTTTATCTTATAAAAACAAAAAGGTAATTGCCAAACAATTTTCTATAGTGATTCTTTTCTTTTATTTCCACTGAGAATAAAATCGTTTGCGTTTGCTCTCGAATTAGATATGTTAGATAATGAGCGCACAGAGACAATTTTATCTTTTTCAGTGATGAAGTGTGATACCTATCCGCAACTTAAGAGCCATTTTAAAAAGAGTAAACATGGGGCTGGATGGGAGAAAAACGCCTTTTTGCACCAAGCCTATAATGAATCGCCGCGTCAAGACTACATTTTGTAAGAAAATAAATCTAGCTCGATAGATTGAGAGGACCACGAGGACCCCCTCCCCCACACGAGGACCCCCTTCGTGTATTGCCCTTTCGTGACCTGCGATTCTCTCCCCCTTCCGTCGATTGTTGCTTTTTTGTTCTGATGCTACACAACTTTTTACTATTTAAATAATTTTTATATTTTATATTATTTTTATCAAATATTTAATATATAAATTAAAAAATTAAAAAATTAAATTATTAAATTATTTTGAATATAACAAATTCAAAATAAAATATTTAAATATTTAAAAAAATTAAAAAATAATAATGTGTAAAAATTAAAAGATTGTGTGGACCTTCTCGTACTGAGACTCATTATCTCGTTTATCAATTCTTTTTTATCTGTGTATCCCAACATCCATTAATTATGCATTTTATCTCAATTTCCACCCAGATTTTACATACGGAAATAACCCCAAAATGTTGGTAAATTACCTCTTCAAGGCATTCGACAATTACGAGTATCTTTTAATTATGCATTCTAAAAGATACTTGCAATTGTCTTTTCCACCCAGATTCCTTTATCAAATTGGATCTCAAAATTATTCATAAGTTTTATCTGTGTCATTTCCATTCAGGTTAGTAATATTTTGTTAAACTAAAAAGAGAAATTCAAATACATTTGACAACCATCTAGAAAAGCCATTCTAATTTAATTTGGATCCAATTTGATAAGAGAAATAATACTCCTATTAACGGGATTCGATTGGGAATCTCGATTATGAGATTTATATATATATATATATATATATATTTTTATAATAATTAAAAATATATAATTTTATAATATTCTAATTTTTTAATATTTTTTATAATCATTAAAAAATGTTTACAAAAATGTATAAAAAATGTATAAAAGAAATACCCAAAAAAAAAAAAACTCTCAACACTGGGCAGGATCCCGATGGGATCCCAGGAGTAAGAGTAGCATTACTCATTCGATAAAGGAAGAATTATCTTCATCCTGTAAAATATTATAGAGTGTGACAGTGTCTTGTCAAATTATTCTGCAACAAGGGTAGGAGAGTGGGCAACTAGAAAGTTTATTAAAATAGAATTCACATAAAGTCAAAGGTCTATCTTGTGCTACTAGTTAGTAGGTAGTAGCTACTCCATCCTACAGCTCAAAATTCAACTTGCTCTATTAACCCTTCAGATATAAATGGTAACATTTTTTTATTACAATAATAATCTCAGAAGGTAAAAAATGATGCAAGGAGATATTTAGACTTGCAATTTACGTGTTCAAGTGATATTTCTCATCACCCCCCAAAGCAAAGATTGGTTCTTATGAATCGCCAGCACATCTACTCATCCACCACAAGCATTGGTAATTAGAGGCTTAGAGATCAGAGAGGCTTGCAAAATCATCTCTCCCCTTTTGCATACATATTGAAAGAAAGGATTATACACCCAGTTACGCAAACAACCAACGAACGATCACTCTTCATAGAGATGTCTACTTGTTGCCATTTAACTCAGAACATATATGATTCTTATGTATCTAAAGCTTGGAGGACTCCATCAATTATTAAGCTCAAGCATCAATTACCCTAGTGATAAGACCTTACCACCACAACCACTAAGTGTTATAACAAGGTCACATAATCTTCTCTTACACATTTTTTAGCAGTAACCAGTTCAGTTATAAGCCCACAGGAACTTCTATCTCCACTACAAGCATCCCTGATTAAGGCTTCCCAATCCTCCAAATTAAAACGTATCTTTGTCTTCTCCATCTCCTCCAAAACAAAAGAGGCATTGGATTTGTATGAATACTAATCTTATCTTACTCATGTGTTATATTTAAGTGTTTGCTTTCGTCACTTAAATTTTTCTCATTTTATAGGAATATACAATTTTCTACAATGTCGCAATATAATTTCATGTATGGAGTATCGTGAAATTTTGACTACTCAAAAGATAATTAGTTATTAAACAGCCGACGAATAACGACTTTTGTTATATTTGTTGTTTCCTAAGTCTGTAATGATATTTAGGCATGATACTTTGGTAGATCATTCATTTTGTAGCAATATGCAATGTTTTGGGTTATAATGATAAATCTGAGTGGTTGTAAGTTGGCTATAGTACGAAATTTAGTTGGAAATATGTTGATTGATTGTCTACGCTCACCTAATGTAAAATTCATTTGTCATCTATCTTGATAGAGTTATTTATTTATTTTTTTAAATATTCATTTTCAGGTGGAGATTAAATTATTGACAGTTTTGTACTTATAAATACAGGTTGGTTTCATATTGAATAAAGACGTCATGTTAAAAAATCACATTGAATGGGTCAACTAGTTGAAATTTTGTTATGGGACTAAGAAATTAAATAATGCAGTAATTCGACAAAAAAAGTTTGAGAAAATGCTTAAAAACAATATTATTTTTCAAAAAAGAAAGAAAATTCCTCAAATTTAATTAATTTATTATCAAAATTGATGGCCTAATAAATTATTTACATTCTTGTTTTTGATAAGTACTATATTACGAAATTTAAATTTGGTAATATAGTAATGCTAATACTAATACATTAGTAATATAGTAATACTAATACTAATATATCAATAATATGGTAATATTAATACTATAAATTAGTAATATAGTAATACTAATACTAATATTAAATTTAGTAATATAGTAATATAATAATATTGATATTATAAATTTAGTAATATAGTAATACTAATACTAACACTAATACTATACATTAGTAATATAGTAATATTAATACTAATGCATTAGTAATATAGTAATACTAATACTAATAAATATAATAATACTATAGATTTAGTAATATTAAATTTAGTAATATACTAATATACCAATACTAATATTATAAATGTAGTAATAGTAATAGTAATAGTAATACTAATACATTAGTAATATAATAATACTAATACTAATACATTAGTAATATAGTAATATTAATACTAATAAATATAGTAATATAGTTATATAATAATACTAATATTAAAAATTTAGTAATATAGTAATAGTAATACTAATACATTAGTCTTATAGTTATATGTATATAATATAATTATGTAAATCACTATAACTAATAGTCTAATACTAAAGTTGTAACTTTTACGAATATAATTATAACCAAATCATTATAACTATATATATTTAGCTTAACGTATTAAATTTTTCATATTTTTTAATGTACAATGTTGCCCAGATGACTAACACAAGAGGAGGGTGAATTGGGTTATATAAAAAAAATTAACAATTATAAACCAAATGCACAATATAAAATCTAAACAAAATACGAAGCAGTAGGAAATATAAAGAGTAAGGGCAAGAAGAAGCAAACTCAATATTTTAACAAGGTTCAGCCCCACTGTCTACGTCCCCGCCTCAAGCTACCCTTGAAGATTCCAAATTCACTATTCAATCTCTTTTAGATGGAGATAGAAACCTATTACACCTTTAAGCAACACCGCTCCAAAGAATCTGTATAGAACACCCTCTACACTTCTAATCACTTCACACTTGGTGATTCAACTATTCCCTTTGTAGAACACCTTCAACACATACAAGGATTATACGTACCCTCTTATAAATACAAAAACTGATAATGGGTAGGTTATCAGAATACACTCCTCAATGAATAAGATAAAAACAATACAGCGCAACCTATATCTCTCTAAAAAATGAACAAGGATTAAGGCACAAAATTTAGAGAAGAGAGAATGAGGGCTTTGAGAAAATGTTGCAAAACTTAACAATTGATGTGTAAGTTCTTGTTGTGATTTTTACAAAACTCAAGTGAGCTATTTATAGGCAAATGAGTCTTCCTATTCAAATTTGAAAAGGTTCATATGTCAAATAAGAGCACTATTCACTTTTCAAAAGATTCAAATAAAAACATCTCATTTTTATATTTGTCAAAGACAACTCCATTCATTTTTCAAAGAAATCAAACCTAATCTTTTACTTTTCATACATGACAAAATAAACATGATTTATTTTTTAAACCAAATCATTTTCTTTTTGCATATGTCAAAAAAATACACAACTACCCTTTACGATTTTCAAATAAAATCATATACCTTTTGCATTTGTCAAAAAAACACACAACCACCCTTCAAGACTTTCAAACAAAATATGCATATGTCAAATATGATAATCAATCATCTTACAAATTCAAATTTTTATATAAAAAAAATATAATTTTTGAAATTATATTGTTTGATGATGTTATGCATATGTAAAAAACATAATTTTCAAAACTAAGACATTTAAAGATTTCTTGCATATGTCAAAAAAATAATTTGATGTTTTATGAGAAAAAAGAGTAATTTAGAGCCTAAATCCAATTTCGAATTTTATAAAGATGTACAAAAATAATCTATGAGTTTCATTTGTAGACTTGTTCTTTTATGCTTGATATGCGCTTCGCTCCATTGCGTAAATAATTTGAGCTTGAGACTTAAAATTATTTGTTATCATCAAAATCTATACGTAGATACGAAACTTGAAACCTTGAATTCAACAATCTCCTCTTTTTTTATGATGACAAATATTTAGTACAATTTTGAGACTTGCAGTAATGCTTAAACTCCCATTGAGAATATGCGTTAGTTTTTCAAGTAATAGATAAACATAATTCCAGCATATATAACGGAGTTATATATGCTCAATATATAAAACGGTAATGCTCAATATACAATTTTGAGACTTGCAGTAATGCTTCTCCCCCTTTTGGCATCATTAAAAAGGAATCATAATTAGCTCAATAAAACATCTTCCTACAATAACCAATAGACAAATAAAACGGTGCGTTAGTAGAGACTATCGAGAATTCGGTGCGGAGCCACACGTGTTCGACAAAACCTGCAAAGGTTGGAGGTCTAATTCTGGCAATTCAGTATGGAAGGAGACTCAAATCCGCTTGATGTTGTTGACCAACGAGATTTTATAAAGATTTGAAAGCTTTCGAGTTGCTCTTTAAAAGACCATTTTTACCCATCGAATACTCATAAGAAAAATCTCACATTGCTCATTGATCAAGTTTCTGTTTATCCAAAACGACAGAATGGCAGAGAAAATTTCTTCTGATAATCTTCCAGATTTGAACCAAGATTCGTCTCAACCAGTTATTTTATCTCCTGATACTATCAATACCATGATAGAAGTAGAGATGCATTTTTCTGGTAGGACTGATTTTGAAGTTGTTGTAGCATCAAGAACTCTCAGTGCTCAATATGTTGCCTTTGTTATGACCATGTCTCAGAGATTACTAATGAGGGCAAATGAGGTTGATCAACTTAACAATCAAATATCTGTTCTGCATCAAAAACTTGCAAATAAAGGTAGAAGGAATAAGAGGTTAAAGCAAGAATATAAAGATTTGACATAATTAACTCGTGTTCTGAAACTTCGAATAGAGGAATCGGAACGAGTGAGAGTTCAAGCACAAAGTCAACATCAACAGATAATGGCAGTGTTTCACGAGAAAAATATGGATATTTGTAATTAATCTCGCTGGCTTAGCTCGGTAACTTTTGACAATATGCATCCGGCATATCTTGTAAGCTTGACTAAGTAAGATTTGAAGAGATGACAGTTTGTCTTGTACTTATTTCCATCTTTATAAAAGCAATCCTTAGTTTTATCTAATATGCATCAAATCTTCTTCTCATCTCTGTAGTTCATTTTCATTATCACTCTACAAAATTTCAATGGCTCATCAATTTTCCTTCAGTGCTTCTCGTGACCAAGATATGGGATATTCTTCACCTCAAACTATTTCTGCATCTGTTGTAGGTGCCATGAAGCAACAAGAGACTGATTTGGCTAATAAATCAGATCATGACGCCATTTATGAGCTTGTGGGCCTCGGGACTCGATACTTATCTTCCATTGTTGCTTTTTCTGCTCAGTTGTAATCCAAAACTCACGAAATTGAGAAACTTAGCAAAACGGTCTCTGTACTTCAACGACTTGTTTATGAGTCAAACAAAAAAATAGTAGAGTTAAAACAACAAAATAAGGATTTATAATTTTTACTTGCCTCTTCATTTCGATTGCCTAATCCTTTAGACAAGGATGACATGATGATTTATGAGGAGTAAATGCATTTGAATAATAAGGCTAAATGTCTCAAGTTTCTGTAGGTCATTTGAGATAATAGAATAAAAGTATCTAGCAGATATTTATGGCATGCATCATTTTTATTTCTCTTCTAATCATGCATAATCTATCTTCTGGTAGGAGTTTTGTAAAAATGTCTGCCAATTGATCATATGTGTTAGTGAATTTTAATACAATATCGCCCTTCTGTACATGATCTCTAAGAAAATGATATCTAATTTCAATATGTTTGGGTCTAGGAACAAGTGTCCATACATTATTTCTTTCAAATTGATTTAGCTCTTCTTGCATAGCTAGAATCCATGATTCATCAATAAGTACTTCATCAATATTTTTGGGTTCAATTTGAGATAGAAAAACAGTGTGATTACAAATATTTCTAAGAGATGATCGAGTACTTACACCTCGTGAATGTTCTCCTAGAATTTGTTCCACTGGATGATCTTTCACATGTTTCCACTGTTTAGTTGCATCTTGTACTAAGTCTTGATGATCTTTTCTGATGTCTCTATTTTAGATTTCTTCCATTGTATTCTCTTTGTTGAGATTGAGACTATTTGTGTTATTTGTACTTTTTAATTCTTCATCAATAGATTTTTTGGAAAGTAGAGGGTTAGATTCATCAAATACTACATGCATAGATTCTTGTACATTCAAAATCTTTTTATTGAATACTCTATAAGTTTTACTATTTGTTGAATATCCAAGAAAGATACCTTCATCAGATTTTACATCAAACTTTCCCAAATTATCTCTGTCATTGAGTATAAAACATTTGCATCCAAATATATGAAAGTAACCAATGTTGGATTTTTTCTCATTCCAAAGCTCATAAGGGATTTTTATCTAATTTAGACTTTAACATAACTCTATTTATAACATAACATGCAGTACTTACCGCTTCGGCCTAAAAATAACTCGGTAAACTATTTTCATTAAGCATTGTTCTTGCCATTTCTTGAAGAGATCTATTCTTCCTCTCTACTACCCCATTTTGTTGAGGAGTTCGAGGAGCATAGAAATTATGTAGAAAACCATTTTCATCACAGAAAGACTCAATATCTTTATTCACAAACTCTTTCCCACTGCCACTTCGGATGTTTGAAATAGTATAGCCATTTTCATTTTGAATTCTTTTACATAACTTGGTAAAAGCATTATGTACCTCATCTTTATGAGCGAGAAAGATAACCCAAGTATATCTAGAGAAATCATCAACAATAACAAATGCATAATATTTTCCTCCCAGACTCGCAACTCTATTTGGTTCAAAAAGGTCCATGTGTATTAGTTGCAAATGTCCAGTAGTGGAAATATGTTTCTTAATTTTGAAAGAAATTTTTGTTTGTTCACCAAACTGGCATGTATCATAGATTTTGTCTTTAAGAAAGTTCGTTTTTGGCAAACCTCTCACAAGATCATTTTTTGAAAGTTTGGAAATAAGTTACATATTTGCATGATCTAACTTTTTATGCCATAATCAACTATTTTTATGTTGAGCTGATAAATAAATAGAATCTTATGAGACAATTTCTTTAAATGCGATTGTATAAACATTATTATTTTTAAGAACAATAAAATAAACATTGCAGTCATGATTATTCAATATAATGCACTTATCCTTTTTGAAAGTAATTGTAAATCCTTTATCACATAATTGACTTATACTCAAAAGATTATGTTTTAGACATTCAACAAGTAGAACATCTTCATTGTTTTCTTGCCTTTGTACCGATATTTCTTTAGCAGGGGACAATCTGCTTTGATATGTCCAGACTTTTTACATTTATAACAAATTAATGAATCATTTTTACCTATATCTTTGTTGAAAGATTTTTTGAAAGGTTTCCTTGGAGGAGCTTTATTTTTCAAGAATCTTTTAAATCTTTTTGTGATCATTGTAATTTTTTCGTCATCGCTTTCTTCATTTTCATCGCTTTCACTTTCATGAGGAACGACTTTGAGTGCCAAGCTCTTCTTTTGCGTTCCTTCTTCTTCTCCTCTTTTCAATGTGTACTCATGGTTAATAAGTGACCCGATAAGTTCATTTACTTTGAGTTTTTTAAGATCTCTAGTTTCAAGAATAGCCGTTACTTTTGATTTTCAACGTTTCGGCAAGGAGTTGAGAATTTTCCTCACTATCTCCAAGCTGGAATAAACTTTACCAAGAGATGTCAAACTATTTATAATATTAGTAAAAAGAGTATACATAGAAGAGATAGATTTATCATCATTTATTTTGAACATTTCATATTCATGCGTAAGAACATAAATTTTTGATTCTCTGACTTGCGAAATTCCTTCATAAGTTACTTCCAAGTTGTCCCAAATTTCCTTTGTTGTCCTGCAAGTCATTATTCTATTAAATTCATTACCATTGAGCATTATATAGAAAATTCATAGCCATTACATTCACACTATAAAGTTTATCGTCTTCGCGATCAAACTCTTCCTCTTCCTTTTTGACCTTTACTCCATCAACAGTTTTTGTTGGAATATAAGGCTCATTTACAATACATTTTCAGATTTCTCGACTTTGAGACTGAAGAAATATTCTCATTTTAACTTTCCAGAAAGTATAATTATCTCCACAAAATAGCGGAGGTTAACTACTGGATTGAACTTCAGTGAAAGTAGCTGCAATGTTAGCCATATGATCTTAACTCAACAGACAGTTAATCTTATAACAGAGCCCTTGCTCTGATACCAATTGTTGCCCAAATGACTAACACAAGAGGGGGGTGAATTGGGTTATATAAAAAAAATTAACAATTATAAACCAAATGCACAATATAAAATATAAACAAAATACGAAGTAGCAGGAAATATAAAGAGTAAGGGCAAGAAGAAGCAAACTCAGTATTTTAACGAGATTCAGCCCCATTACCTACATCCTCGCCTCAAGTTTTCCCTTGAGGATCCCAAATTCACTATTCAATCTACTTCAGGTGGAGATAGAAACCTATTACACATTTGAGCAATACCGCTCCAAAGAATCCGTGTAGAACACCCTCTATACTTCTAATCACTTTACACTTGGTGATTCAACTATTCCTGTGTAAAACACCTTCTACACACACAAGGGTTATACGCACCCTCTTATAAATCCAAAAGCTGATAATGGGTAGGTTATCAGAATACACTCTTCAATGAGTGAGATAAAAATAATACAGCGTAACCTATATCTCTCTAAAAAATGAACAAGGATTAAGGCACAAAACTTAGAGAAGAAAGAATGAGGGCTTTGAGAAAATGTTGCAAAACTTAACAATTGATGTGTAAGCTCTTGTTGTGATTTTTGCAAAACTCAAGTGAGCTATTTATAGGCAAATGAGTCTTCCTATTCAAATTTGAAAAGGTTCATATGTCAAATAAGAGCACTATTCACTTTTCAAAAGATACAAATAAAAACATCTCATTTTTATATTTGTCAAAGACAATTCCATACATTTTTCAAAGAAATCAAATCAAATCTTTTACTTTTCATAAATGACAAAATGAGCATGATTTATTTTTCAAATCAAATCATCTTCTTTTTGCATATATCACAAAAACACACAACCACCCTTTAAGATTTTCAAATAAAATCATCTACTTTTTGCATAATAAAAAACACACAACCACTCTTCAAGACTTTCAAACAAAATATGCACATCTAAAATATGATAATCAATCATCTTACAAATTCAAATTTTTATATAAAAAAAATATAATTTTCGAAATTATATTGTTTGATGATGTTATGCACATGTGAAAAACATAATTTTCAAAACTAAGACATTTAAAGATATCTTGCATATGTGAAAAAAATAATTTGAAGTTTTATGAGAAAAAAGAGTAATTTGGAGCCTTAATCCAATTTCGAATTTTATCAAGAGATGTACAAAAATAATCTATGAGCTTCATTTATAGACTTGTTCTTTTATGCTTGATGTGCGCTTCGCTTCATTGCGTAAATAATTTGAGCTTGAGACTTGAATTTATTTGTTATTATCAAAATCTACACGTAGATACGAAACTTGAAACTTTTGATTCAACATACAACTTTATTATATAGTTGATATATAGTAATTGTAGTATGATATATGTTATAGATTACATATATAACAGACTTCTAAATTTAAATAGTTTTAAACATTAAAAGAAATGATAGAATTTGTTTTAGATAGGTAAGAGAAATGATAAAGTTATTACTAATTTACAACTTATTTACTACTTTTTTATATTTAATTTGTTTTTATAATTTATAATTTTACTAAATGATTAAGGATGTAAATATAAATAAAGTTGTATATATTTTTTAATTTTTTGTTAATGATTAAAAATATTAAAAAAATACTTAAAAGAAAATGATGAAAAAAAAACTCAAATACACTAGTTTTTTTACCACTCGGTTAATAAAAATAATAAAGTATTTCACTTTTTTTCTATTTATTAAACATTTATTGTTTGTTTATTGTGATATTATAATCTATCACTCTTTTTTTAAGCAACCTCTACTTTTAAGTTTTAAGTAAAATTGATAGTATATATATATATATATATATATAATATAAATCATGAGGATTTAATTTGATCGTTTTATGTATCCACATAACGTAAATGATAATATTATATTTAAAAAATTTATGCAGGTCACTTTTATATATTCTTTATATATTCCATAATTATGATTGACTACAATTTATATAATTTTTAATATAAATTAATTATTTTAACCAATCTAAATACTAAAAAATAAATGTACATGACAGGCATGAGACGGTTTGGATAGCAAATTGCCCCATTTGGATTCGAATATGTGATGAGTTAAGATGAGTTTAGTATATTTTTTAACATTATTATTATTATTTTAGAATTTAAAAAAGTTAAATTGAGATTTGAAAAATGTGTATTGGAATTTGAAAAATGTGTATAGAGATTTGTGTTTTGTATGAGAAATTAAAAAAATATAATGATGATATGAAAATGAGTTGAGATGAGTTATGAATCCAAACTGAGCCTTAGTTTTATTATTCACAACTCATCTTAACTCATTTCAACTAATCTCAACTTACACATCTCATTACTATTCACAATTTATCTTATCTCATATCTGAATTCAAACGGGACCTAAATATAAAGTATTTTGGAGTGCTCAAATTATGTGTGAGATGTTATTGGTGCACAGGGCACCATCCGTTTATCTTATTCTTATATATATTTTTTCAATTAGTAATTATTATTATTATTATTAAGATATAATTTAAATAATTAAATTTATAATTTTTATATATCAATTTAAGTTTTTGAAATAAATAATAATAAATATAATAGGGTAGATTCATTCATTCATAATACATAAGTTATTCATACTTTATCATTCATAATACATAAGTTATTTTATTATGACATTATTAAAATAACGTCAGTTGACAATTTAAACAGAGAACAAAATTGGATGTAAAGGTTACCCCTCATCCAGCGAAGATTACCCCCATCCAACGAAGGTTGCGTCTTGGTACTCTCAAAAAAGTACAACTACCGTTCGGAGGTCTGTGCAAATCTACAAAAGCGGCAATAAAATATGGTGTTGCAGCGGTAATAGTTTATAAAATAAAATTGCTACGTGGTGATTTATGACTGGCTTGGTGCAAAAATTGTTTTTTCTCTCATCTAGATGGCAGCATCACTCTTTTAAAAAATACAACTCATTGAGAGAGAATAATATTAATATTATTATTATTAATTTGGTTCGGTGTGTTCTTTCAAATATATGAGAAGAGGCTTTCTATTAGTCCCTACACATTACTTTTGCCAGCCATTATCTTGTATTGAAATGGCTGTTTGATCATGATAACTTCACTGTAAGGAGAGATATCTTAGATCATTCTTATTAGATTAGGTATTTGCATTTATAAAATTTTTCTAATCTTATATTTAGGGGTGTTCAACCAAATCTAAATCTGGATACCCAGCCATAACCGGATACGGACTAGATCTCAAAAGTCGGGCGGTACGTATCTGCTCGAATTGAATCCGGTTACAATCTGGATGAATAACCGGATCATATCCGGATACTCGGATTTAAAACCAGATAACCGGATTTTTTTTTCTCTCTCTCTTAAAATCCGGATACCTGAATTTTAATAATCCGGATATCTGGATTTTACTATTTTTTTTTTAAAAAATAAGAGTTAAAACTTAAAAAAAAAATTGAAAAAAAATTCTAATATCATTAAATTCCAGACATTACAAGAATCCATGGATGTTGGATATCAATCAAGCTTGTCCATCAACCCCCAATAAACGTAATCTAGAAAATAGTACCAGGTAGTTTGCAGAAGTTTTTCAATAGAAAAATAGTCAATGATGATCTCTTTGTGATCTCAGATTCCATATATTTTAGTAGAAATACACATAATTACGTAGCATGAACTTGTATAAAATATGGGCCAAAGTGGAACAAATGAACAATTTCTATTAGAAAAAAGAAAGAAAAAACAAAAGAAAAAAAGTATGGAAGAGCAAAAGAAGACCTAACAACATTCTATTATCTATATATGCTGCTCCAATGCCAAAAAGAATGTTTTGACTAGTCACTGGACTCCCAATAAAATCTTGCAATATATATAACAATGCAGTAAATAGATTTTCGACTTTGTTCTCTTTTTACCAACTTCAGGATCTCAATAATCTGCACAAATAAAGGAGATTTGGAAAATCCTAGACAATTCAATTAGAGGAGAGTCTGAGAGACGCAATCAAAATAATGTAAATATATCTAAACTATAAGTTTATTACAAGTTTATTATATATTGTAGTGAAAGATCATTATCTTTCACCTAATGTTTCCTCAACCAACTATATATGATGAAGTCTGTACTTACTTTGAACTTATATGGTATATATGTATATATACCTTATAATTGACCCACTTTTACTAACTCCAGCAATCAAAATAATGCAAATATATATATATATATATATATACATATATATTATATAAACTAGTGAAAAGCAGAGGAGAGACTAAGAAAAAAAAATCTAACTTATTGCAAAATGAGAGTTTTCAATGCATAGTGTGTGAGTCCATATGTTTATGTTGCTGAAGTTGAAGAAAGAGAGTTACCTTAAGAAAAAAAATAATGTAGAAGTTAAGTTAAATAAAAAAATTAGTAATAAAAAAATCAAATTAACAAACAAACACGTTTACCTTGGATGTCAACGTTTTCTACATCCTCCTCCCCCTTTTAAGGACTAAGTGGTTCACAAGTCAATCAATTTTGAGAGCATATTAGTGCTTGGAGAGTCTCCGATTTCTTTTCGGTAATATTTTATTACAATTGACTATTCTATTTAAAACTTATTCTCACATTAGATTTTCTATCTTTTAGTCAAAATAATAATAAAATATTATCAATTTAATAATAAATATATTTTAATTGCATTATATTCTTTTAATTGCAATTGGCTATATATATATATTAATTGCATTATATTCCTTTAATTGCACTATCATAAATAAAATTACCCTAACTTCAAAGAGAGGGAGAAGTGGAGAGAAAAATTATTTTTTAATACTTTTGACATAGCTATAGTGATAGACAAATTTGACAATTGAAGTTGTTTTTATAGCAGCTAAAAGCTATCTCTTTTACAAATGCCTAATCCAATATGGAAAATTATTAGATTCTATTATGTAAATGCCTAATTAAATTTGCAAATGCCTATTTCAATGACAGTGCTCATGCAAGGCTAAGGTGTGCTCTCACTTTGAAAACTTATCATTTACCCCACATTTTGGAAAACAAATACTTTATTGACATATTTTTACCTAAAAAATTTCTCTTGCATTTGTTCATGACAGGAGAACCACACCATCTTATAAGATGCCTGTAAACATTCAAACATTTTCTATGTACAAAACACTCTGCACTTTGAAATGATACTCTTGTCATCCATTTTTATGTACCGTTTTTTAGATCAGTCATGTTTTTATAAAAATAAATGATTTGGCAAATGGTTTGACAAACTAGGGATCAGTAGCTTATGAGGTATTCTTTTCTTGTGTTCCAAATTCCTGAACATGTACACAGCTTGCATGCGCTTGATAAATGGGCCTCAACCCATTTTTGATATTAGATGCTGTTTGCTAGTTATATTGCATTTGAATTTTCAGATAACCATTTCTTTATTTATTTTAATTAAAATTTTGAAAAACTATATATGCACAGGAATCAAATCTTTTTGCGGTACTTTTTAGTTTTGAGATTTATACAATCCTCGTATTCTTTTAATATAAAATAAACATTTATGCCAAAGGTGATGTTCTTTTTTAAAAAGAATTTGTATGACACGAAGTTTCTGTATATTAGAACATGTTTATAAGAAATATATATATATATATATATATATTAGATCTTGAGTATGCTAGATACATTTATGCATTGTGCAAGTGTCGTGTAAATTTAAAAAAAAAAGTAAGTTCTATAATTAAAAATAAAAATTGATTTTTTTTATATAAATCCTATATTTATTTATTTTTAAAAAAAATATGCAGCATATAAACACTATATGACTGTAAATATCATTTATATCTTAACCATTTATTTCGAGAAGCATTTAAAAATGATGGGGTAGAAAGAAAAATACTTTAATCGCAAAGTGATTATATAAAAATAAACTAACAAATTGATGAGACTTAATGTGATACATCAAATTATAAAATTATTTTTAGTGTAGAATATTAGATCTAATAAATTTTATGAAATCACATCATTTTTATGTATCTCTTTATATGTGACAATTCTCGACTAGAGATTATCCAATAATGATAATGGCTCTCTCAAAATTATAAGTTAAAATAAGCACCACCTTGTCTTGCACGTAGATATAGACGATCAGTTAAGAATCCTGATTATCTTGAGCCACTGTATTTTGCCAGTCAATTCTAAGGGGAGTCACAAACAGGGAGTCAACTCCGAAGTTAGCTGACGTGGCAGGAGCCAACAATTAAATAAAAAATAGATGAAATGTTGGGGAACCAAAACGCGAAAGCATTCGAATTCATCCCCAACCTTTTGAAGAGAGAGAAACTCTCAGCTTCTCTCTCAGCCTTCTTTGCTTTGTCCTAAGGTTTTCACCAAAACCATCCACGATATGTTCCTTTCTTGAATCACTCTCTTCCTTCACATCTCGTCGGATGGTGATCTTAGAGTTCTGATCATCGCTTCAATCTCTCTATTTGTACTTCTGTTATATCGAATGAACGAGTTTTGTGCTTTTGAAATGAAACACTTACTTGTTTACGATGATGTTAGAAATAATTTTTGTTTAGGGATTCTTTTGGTTTATGTTGAATGTTTGGAAAATGGGTTTCAGGCAGACTCATTGTTCTACTCTCTAGGACAAACAGGCTGAGCTTGTTTTCTGCTCCTCTCCATTGCAAGCCAACTAGGCCGAGCCTTTTCTCTTGATGTGGCAACAACGACGCCGTCGAAGTTGAAATATCGTCCCCCCATACGCACTCCCGAAACCAATCTATCACACTAACTCTCTCTGTCTCTCTCACAGCAGCCTTGACATCACTCGTAGGTCGAGTCTCGTTTGCTCTTGTGGTCGCGCCTCTTGGGTTGTCTCCACCATTCAACGGCGCCTTCGAAGGTGAGGTTATTGTCTAACTCTCCCCTCTCTTTCGCCTCTCTCCCTGTCTAACTCTCTCCGTCTTAGGTTTGGGAGATTTGGGCGAAATCATACCAGGTCTACCGCTACCCCACCAAGTAAACTCCACAATCTTCCTCTATACAATTTCCTTTTTCGATGATGATTAACTTGGATTGTTGTATACTATATAAAGTTTATGTAAAAATCACTTCGTAAGTATTATACCACAAAACGCCCAAACCAATGTGAGCATCTGATGCTTATAATTTTGGAAAACAAATCATGTTAATGTGCAAGATGATTAAAATTCAGTCCAACGTGCATAACTGTTTAATATATGGATGGCATGGGAAGCATCGAGAGAATAGATCTTAATTAATACTAGAAAATGTCCATTCAGTGTTATGTATTTGTGATTCAATTGATGAAACTTTATTTTGTTGTTTGTTTGGTTATAATCGATTGAGTTGTTTTGTGTTGTTTGGCAAATGTGTAGTTGTTGTTATTTGGACATCGAGGCTGTAAAAATAGGATTAAAAATGGAGGAGTTGGTTTAATATCATGTAGACAGCTCACTTTTTTGTTATATATGATGAGTATTTGACAATGTTGAAAGATTGACTAACATGTATATTGAATTTCTCTAAGGAGGAATTTGTTACAGTTTCTAAGTGACTATATACCCTTTTTTTTTGGGGGGGGGGGGTCATACTTTGTCTTTCATGCTTGATAGAGTCATACGTTGTTTGGGTCATACAATTTCTAAGTGACTATATACTTTTTTTGTCTTTGGATCATATTTTTGAAAGACTTAGGCATATATGTTACTTTTTTTCTAACTTTTTCAATGTCTTTTACTGTTAAAAGTGTATAATTAATTTTTATTTTTGAGATTTAGCTTTGAGCATTGTTTATTATTTCTTCATAAGCTTTTTTGCATTTTACACGAATATTGTAATTTAATGTTAGCATCCTCTTTTTAGGTCATTTACACTACTGAAGCTACGCTTAAATTTAGTCTTTTCATTTTAGTTAAATCTGACCTGGCATTCTTTGTTGTGTGATAGATTTTGGTAGTGTGAGTCGTGTACCACTGCAGTTATGCTTAGATTTAGCATTCTCTTCAGCTAGCAGCATCTGAGCATCATGTCAACTATGGACATTGAGGTTACTCGGTATTTTCATGAAATTGAGAAGAAAACAGCAAATTAAGATTTTCATGCATAAATATAGGATTGCACTTATAATGTCCTAGTTGTTTTTGTTGAATTGATTGTATATTTTGCTACTTGAAATATTATGTTTGGTATATGTGTACTCTGACATGTTGAATATATTTACTCCCTGAATGGAAATTAAATATTCATACTTTGTTTATGATCCCCATCTATTTGTGCAAATGAAATCAGATTATGAGGTTTTTTTACCTTCTATATTGCTTGTTTTCAAAAAATTCCTGTAGGCATTTTGCACGGATGCTGCTTATCCATGGGTTTTCTTTTTCTTATTGGTTTGGAATCTGGAAATTGCTCTCAAAGAGATGAAACAAGATTATATGCAGTCTCTAATAGCTATGCACTAGGGGTGTACAACGTTGGCGTCGGTGGTGGTTATGCCACCGAACCGACACCCCACCAACCATAAAAATGGTCTGTTCCGTCGATCGCCACCGACCTTATAGTGGCGGTTGCACGTTGGCATTGGCGTCGGCGCAGCAGCAATCGACGGTCGATTTTTGCCTGTTATGAGCGTGGTGGTGACTGGTGGAATGAAAAATGGTCGAAACCTAATTAATGGAATGAAAATTAATTAATAAACTGGAATGAGAAAAATATCTTCGGAGTTCAGGCTTTGGAATGAGAAAAATGGTTGACTAGTGTCGGATGGAGCTGCGAGCTTTGTTGTGGCTGGTGGGACTTGGAAGAACGTTGACAGGGGAAGGTTTTAAAAGTAAAACCCTAAGATTCTGAAGAAGTGAAGAGATTTTGGAGGGGCAGGGTTTCTAAGTGCGGGTGCCTGCTGTGAATGTAACGATGTCATTTCTTTTTAAATGAAACGACGTTGTTTCTATGTATATATATATATATATATATAAGGAATTAAATCATCAATCGGTTTAGCAGTTCAACATTGGCTCAAACCACTACCGACGCTGATCGATGATTTAACAATAATTTCTAAACCGCCTGCCAATTAGTTCTTCGTCGGCAGCGACCGCTTTCAATGTCGACGGTCAATTTCCGACAGTTGTGGTTGGTCCGGCAGTTTTTTCTACACTCCTACTATGCACTATGTTTCAAAAAGATAAATGAATTACAAGTTGACTATGCCTTACCCAAATATATTATTCACTCTCTCAACGTCTAATGATAAGTGAACCAAACATGCATGGAGGATGAGTTGGCAGTTTCAAACCAATGCAAATCCACTAGTTGGATTAATTTATAAACATTTTATGTTTAAAAACATGAATCCTGAACTAACTTTCACCGCCTCTACTACTAGTATTTCATTTTCTAATTTATAAGCAGTTGGCCATCAAAATATCCCCATCTCTCATCTTTCATCATTGCTTCAATTTTCACTTATTACAAAAAGGGAAAAAAAGAAAAGAAAAGAAAAGACTTGAAGCCAAAACAAAACATTGCACAAAATTATGATCTTACAGCATTATAAAACACAATACAAACACATTTCATTACAAAATATTAAATACACAATTACAAAACACAATTAAAAGTTCATTACAGAATGATCTTACAATTGATAATTATATGAAGTCAAATAAAATAAACCACCAAATGGATCATATTTTCTACCAACCTTTCAACAAAATTATATTTTCCACCAGCCATTACTTTAGAGCAATACCACCAGCCTTTACACCAAAATCAGCAAAATGAACATAAATAATTGAAGCCTACACATAGACATCAACACACTCAGCAATATAGTAAACTTAAAAGGCACTGCCTAGCTTAATTAAAAGGTATTAAACATCTTAATATATTTATCTTTCATCTTAAACAATCAAATTAGTGGCTACTTTTATTTAACAACTTCCTTGCAAAATGGCGCTAAAAATGGATTACAATTCCAAACTTGCAGTATTATATTGTTATACCAATGATTGTACTATCTTGAATAAAATTTAATTTCATCATAATCAATTTAATATGTGTACGGATATCAACGTCCAAATCTTGATTCGTAGGAGTAGCACAAGAGTTAGCATCACTAGAGAGTTGGAAATACGGTTGTACCTATCAAGAGAAGACAAGATACCCACAATTAATATTCTCAAAGAATCAATATTATGTAATTAGAAAAGAAATTAACAATACCATAGTTGGTTGAGCAATAGAGACCATAGGAAAATCACGCTTGGGCAAAGCTAAGTGAGCCAACATCTGTAACAACAGTTCTATCTAGGCGTGTCCTATTTTTCTGTTAAAAAGTGAGTTGTCTACATGATATTAAACCAACTCCTCCTCCGTTTTTAATCCTGTTGCCCAGATGACTAACACAAGAGGGGGAATAAATTGGGTTATATTAAAAAATTAATACTTATAAACCAAATATACAATATAAAATATAAATAAAATATGAAGCAGCATAAAATATAAAGAGTAAGGGTAAGAAGAAGCAAACTCAATATTTTAATGAGATTCATTCCCACTGCCTACGTCCTCGCCTCAAGCTATCCATTGAGGATCCCAAATTCACTATTTAATCTCCTTCAGGTAGAGATAGAAACCTATTACACCTTTGAGCAATACCGTTACAAAAAATTCGTGTAGAACACCCTCTACACTTGTAATCACCTCACACTTGGTGATTCAACTATTCCCTGTATAGAACACCTTCTATACACACAAGGGTTATACGCACTCTCTTACAAATACAAGAGCTGATAGTGGGTAAATTATCAAAGTACACCCTTCAATGAGTGAAATAAGAACAATACAGTACAACTTATATCTCTCTCAAAATGAACAAAGATTAAGACACAAAACTTAGAGAAGAAAAAATGAGGACTTTGAGAAAACGATGCAAAATTTAGCAATTAATGTGTAAGCTCTTGTTGTAATTTTTGCAAAACTCAAGTGAGCTATTTATAGGCAAATGAGTCTTCATATTCAAATTTGAAAAGGTTCACATGTCAAATAAGAGTACTATTCACTTTTCAAAAGATTCAAATAAAAAATATCTCATTTTTATATTTGTCAAAGACAACTCCATTCATTTTTCAAAGAAATCAAACCTAATCTTTTACTTTTCATACATGACAAAATGAGCATGATTTAGTTTTCAAACCAAATCATTTTCTTTTTGCATATGTCAAAAAAACACACAACCACCTTTCAAGATTTTCAAACAAAACATTTATTTTTTGCATTTGTCAAAAAAACACACAACCACCTTTCAAGATTTTAAAAAAAAATCGTCTATCTTTTACATTTGTCAAAAAAACATGCAACCACCCTTCAAGATTTTCAAACAACACATGCACATGTTAAAAATGACAATCAATCATCTTACAAATTCAAATCTTTATGCATATGTGAAAAAATAATAATAATTTTTAAAATTAAATATTTTAATAAAGTTGTGCAAACGTAAAAAAATGTAATTTGATGCTTTATGAGAAAATATTAATTTTAAGTCTTAATCCAATTTTAAATTTTAAGAAATGTACAAAATTACTCTATGAGCTTCATTTATAGACTTGTTCTTCTTTTTGCTCATACTTGATTTCTTGATGTGCTTAGCTCTCTTCATGCGCAGACAACTTGAGGTTGAGTTTTGAATTTATTTGTTATCATCAAAATCTATACGTAGATACGAGAGTTGAAACCTTGGATTCTACAATTTCCCCATTTTTTATGATGACAAATACTTAGTAGAAATCTGCGACCTGCAGTTAATACTTAAGCTTTTCTTGAAAATATGCGTTAGTTTTTTAAATAAAATATAGACATGATTCTAGCATATATAACAGGGTAGTATAATACTAGTATAAGACTTCCCCCCCTTTTGGCATCATTAAAAAGAAACCGCAGTTGGTTTTAGTAAAATTTCTTCCCCCGTTCGAGTTCGACAAAAACTGTAAAGGCTGAGGTCTAACTTTATTGTCTCGGTGCAGAGATCCGCTTGATGTTGTTGACAAATAAAATATTATCGAGATTTAGTGCGGAAGGAGATTTTTTCCCGCATCTGTGTTCGACAAAACCTGCAAAAGCTGGAGGCCTAGCTCTAGCAATTCGATGCGGAAGGAGATTCAAATCCGCTTGACATTATTGACAAGCAAGATATTGCAGAGATTTGAAGTTGTGATAGTTTGTCTTGTTCTTATTTCCGTCTCTATAAGAGCAATCCTTAGTTTTATCTATTTCACATCAAATTTTCTTCTCATCTTTGCAATTTGTTTGCATTTTCATTATACAATTTTGTAATGGCTCGTCAATTTCCCTTCAATACTTCTTATGATCAATCTATTTCTGCTTCTATCGTAGGTGCTATGAAGCAACACGAGATTGATTTAGCTAATAAATTAGATCATGATGTCATTTATGAGCTTGTGGGTCTTGGGACTCGATACTCATATCCATTGTTGCTTTTTCCGCTCGGTTGCAGTCCAAAACTCGCGAAATTGATAAGCTTAGCGAGACTGTCTCTGTATTTCAACGACTTGTTTATGAGTCAAACAAAAAAATAGTAGAGTTAAAGCAACAGAATAAGGATTTAAAATCCTTACTTGCCTCTTCATTTCGACTGCCTAATCCTTTAGATGAGAATAATATGTCGATCTATGAAAAGCAAATGCAGTTGAAAGATGAGGCTAGAAGTCTCAAGTTTTTGTAAGTCATTTGAGATAATGGAATAAAAATGTTTAACAGATCTTTATGACATGCACCATTCTTATTTCTCTTCTAATCATGCATAATGTGAGATCTCAGATTTACATGTATTTTTACACGTTATTTTATTCTCAGTATTAATTATTTTAATTTATTTTAATAATATTATTGGTTGTGTTTTATTTGTTTAAAATATTTATTTGAGTTATTCGTTAGTAAGTGTTATTTTTATGTTGTTTTTATAATTAAATGTTGAGTTACGTTGTTTCTTTATTAATTAAAATGTGAGGTAATTATTTTAAATGAGTGGAATTTAAATTTCTTTATTTTATTATGTGAATTTATTTGATGTGTTTTTATTTATTATTTTATCTTAAGTAGTCTCGGCGTTTAAATTAATTTATTTAGCTCTATGTTTTGAAATTTTTTTATTAGATCAACAATGTGAACCGAGTTGTGGGGATTGGATCTTGTTTATTTCGTTCTCTTTTTCTTTTTTCTTTTTTCTTTTCTTTTTCTTTTTCCCCTGCATTCCACCCAGCCCTTGCGCGAGTTCCTCCTCCCCTGTTCTCTCCCTTCTCTCGCCTGTCCCTTCTCCCTCCACCTAGGGCCACCATTGGCCACCCACCGGTGACACCGCCCAACCCACAGCCTTTCCTACATGCCGGCGAGTCCACGGGCACCGATGGTGTCACCTCTGGCCACATCTCCCTCACACGGCACATACCCGAAAATGTTAATGGGTTTTCACCCATTTTTCGACGCCGTCGCCGGTCCCCTTAGCCTCCGACCACCACCACTAGACTCCCCACCCTCCGGTGAGCATAACCAACCGTCGGTAGCCACCCCAACTTCTCTCTCTCTCCTCCACCCGAAATGGGTCCTAAAACGGGTATATCCTTGCCGCGCCGCCGTCCGGCTACCGTAGGCCTCACCACCGCCACCGAAAGACTCCCTTT
This sequence comes from Platycarya longipes, assembly GCA_036559045.1. Lineage (NCBI taxonomy): Eukaryota > Viridiplantae > Streptophyta > Magnoliopsida > Fagales > Juglandaceae > Platycarya > Platycarya longipes. The sequence goes on from CM071801.1 coordinate 26,157,209, forward strand.
GTCCAGCCGGTCATCCCCCTAGCTCAGTTTCCCTAACTGTTGCCTCATTTTCCCGGTACAACCTCAAACCCGAAAATGGATTTTCACCCATTTTGAGCCCGATCCTCCACCTTCCGGTGGATGTGCCGCCACACCACCACCTCCATGAGATTCCCTACTCCCTAAATTTTGGTGTCAAACCGAGCATTTTAGCCTAACGTATCGGTGACTGCTACGAACGTTGTGGATTGGCGATTGCTCAAGGATTTGCATTTTTACCTGTTGTAAGTACCTTCCAAACGAGCTTTAAGATTTAAATATATTTTTGGCATCAACGGTTATGGTGTTTGATTGTTGTTGGAATTTATTAATTGTTGATTATCTGGGGCATGGTTGTCTGCATTGTGTATTTACGCGCATGCTCATGGAAATATTTGGAAATTTGATTTTTGCATGATTTTGGATATTCATGTGTTGGAAATGAAAATTGGGTTTTTATTGAGTTTATGGATTTTAATGGTTTTTGGTTGAGTCATAACGGGGACGGCGATACGTAACGCCCGTTGTGATCAGCATGTGTGTGTGGATGACATAATGGGGACGGCGATACGTAATGCCTATTATGATCATTGTGTGTGTGTCAGTCATAATGGGGATGGCGATACGTAACGCCCATTGTGATTGATAGTGTGTGGATGACATAACGGAGACGGCGATACGTAACGCCCGTTATGGTCATTGGATGTGCATTTCATATCGGGGACGGCGATACGTAACGCCCGATATGATTGGTTTTGCGGATATTATTTTCTAAGAAATTATGAATGATTTTACTGGAATTTTATCGTGGACCAAATGAGATTTTGGCGTGTGTTTATCTTATTTGTTTTGAGAAAAATGTTCTTTTGAGATTCATGCATTTGGAGTCGTGTTCATGCGTAGTGTTGTTGCATGAGTATATTTCTGTCTTTTGGTTTGGTTGGGTTGTACTTACCTGAGATGCCATCTTGGCGTCATAGTTTTTTGGATGCAGATTATAAAGAGGTTGAGCCTGAGGAGACGGCTCCGTTGGTGATATATTATTGTTATAAAATTGTTATCTCGAAAAATTATTTTCCCCTTCTATAAATATGTATTTATTTAATTGTATCTCAGATGACTGTATTAAATCTTCTGTTGGAGAATTTATGTTAATTGGTTTGTAAAATATTTCTAAAAATTCTGGTACTTAGTTATTGATCTTTTATATCCGCTGCTTTTATTTATGTATGTCACGTGTGCACACACGTTTGGCACTTGTCGTTGGGATATGTGACCCGTGTTGTCATCATCCCGATGCCTCGATTCCCGTATTTATTTTAAGGAGAATTTGGGGGCGTCACACATAATCTATCTTCTGGTAAGAGTTTTGTGAAAATGTCCGCCAATTGATCATATGTGCTTGTGAGTTCTAGTACAATATCACATTTCTGTACATGATCTCTAAGAAAATGATATCTAATTTCAATATACTTAATCCTAAAATGTTGTATTGGGTTCTTTGAAAGATTTATAGCACTTGTACTATCACATTTGATTGGAATGTGATTGTACATAAGTTTAAAATCCTCAAACTGTTGTTTCATATAAAGAACTTGAGCACAACAACTACCTCCAGCAACATACTCTGCCTCAGCAGTAGATAATGCAATAGAATTTTATTTTTTATTAAACCATGAAACGAGTGCATGACCTAAGAATGACATGTTCCACTAGTACTTTTTCGATCAGTTTTGCAACCAGCATAATCTACATCTGAATAACTAATAAGATCGAAAGAAGTGTGCTTATGATACCATAATCTGAGGTCAATGGTATCGACAATATATCTAAAAATCCGCTTGACTGCAATCAAATGAGATTACTTTGGAAATGATTGAAAACGTGCACATAACCATACACTGAACTTAATATCAGGTCTACTAGCTGTCAAATATAATAAACTACCAATCATACCTCGATATACCTTGGAGTCAACTGGCTTACCGCTTTCATCTTTATCAAGTTTAGTAGTTGGACTTATTGGTGTTTCAATTACCTTCGCACATTCCATCTCAAACTTTTTGAGTAACTCTTTGATATATTTTGACTGATTAATAAATGTTCCACTTTTTGCTTGCTTGATTTGCAATTCGAGAAAGAAATTAAGTTCTCCCATCATGCTCATTTCAAATTTTTTCCTGCATACTTTTAGCAAAATTTTGGCACATATTTTCATTAGTAGCACCAAATATTATATCATCCACATAAATTTGAACTAGAAGAATATCATCCTGTTCATATTTGATAAAAAGAGTTGTATCGATCTTTCCTCTTGAAAAAAATTTTTTCAATAAAAAAATCACTAAGCCTCTCATACCAAGCTCTAGGAGTTTGTTTGAGTCCATATAATGCTTTTATGAGCTTAAAAACATGATTAGGAGAAATATGATTTTCAAAACCTGGAGGTTGCTCAACATATACCTCTTCATTTATAAAATCATTTAAGAAAGCTCTTTTAACATTCATTTGAAAAAGTTTGAAATTTTTATAACATGCATATGCAAGTAACATTCGAATGGCTTCTAATCTTGCGACAGGTGCATACATTCCATCATAATCAATTCCTTCCTTTGATTGAAACCTTGGACTACAAGTTGAGGCTTGTTTATAGTAATGATTCCAAACTCATCTTTCTTATTTCTAAAAGCTCATTTTGTTCTAATAACAGCATGATTTTTGGGTTTAGGAACAAGTGTCCATATATTATTTCTTTCAAATTAGTTTAGCTCTTATTGCATAGCTAGAATCCATGATTCATTAATAAGTGTTTTATCAATATTTTCGGGTTCATTTTGAGATAGAAAAGCAGTGCGATTACAAATATTTCTAAAAGATAATCGAGTACTTACACCTCGTGAAGGTTCTCCTAGAATTTGTTTCACTGGATGATCTTTCACATGTTTCCACTGTTTGGTTGCATCTTGTACTAAATCTTGATGATCTTTCCTGATGTCTCCATGTTGGACTTCTTCCATTGTATTCTCTTTGTTGAAATTAAGACTATTTATGTTATTTTTACTTTCTGATTCTTTATCAATAGATTTCTTGGAAAGTCGAGGGTTAGATTCATCAAATACTACATGCATAGATTCTTGTACAGTCAAAGTCTTTTTATTGAATACTCTATAAGCCTATTTGTTGAATACCCAATAAAGATACCTTCATCAGATTTTGTATCAAACTTTCCTAAATTATCTCTATCATTAAGTATAAAACATTTGCATATATGAAAGTAACCAATGTTGGGCTTTTTATCATTCCAAAGCTCATAAGGGGTTTTATCTAAGTTAGACCTTAACATAACTCTATTTATAACATAACATGCAGTACTTACTGCTTCGGCCCAAAAATAACTAGGTAAACTATTCTCATTAAGTATTGTTCTTGCCATTTCTTGAAGAGATCTATTCTTCCTCTCTACTATCCCATTTTGTTAAGGAGTTCGAGGAGCAGAGAAATTATGTAGAAAATCATTTTCATCATAGAAAGATTCAATATCTTTATTCACAAACTCTTTCCCCTTGTCACTTCGGATGTTTGAAATAGTATAGCCATTTTCATTTTAAATTCTTTTACATAACTTGGTAAAAGTATTATGTACCTCATCTTTATGAGCAAGAAATATGACCCAAGTATATCTAGAGAAATCATTAATAATAACAAATGCATAATATTTTCCTCCTAGACTCGCAACTCTGTTTGGTCCAAAAAGGTCAATGTGTATTAGTTGCAATGGTCTAGTAATGGAAATATGTTTCATGATTTTGAAAGAAGTTTTTATTTGTTTACCAAACTGATATGCATCACAAATTGTCTTTAAAAAAGTTCACTTTTGGCAAACCTCTCACAAGATCATTTTTTGAAAGTTTGGAAATAAGTTTCATATTTGCATGACTTAACCTTCTATGCCATAACCAACTATTTTCTTGTTGAGCTGATAAACAAATAGCATCTTGTAAGACAATTTCTTCAAATTTAATTGTATATATATTATTGTTTCTAAGAGCAATAAAACAAATATTGCAATCATGATTATTTAAAATAATGCACTTATCCTTTTTGAAAGAAACTGTAAATCTTTTATCACATAATTGACTTATACTCAAAAGATTATGTTTTAGACCATCAACAAGTAGAACACCGACAATTGTGAGAGAAGACTTCTTACCAACTTTACTTATTCCCATGATATTCACTTTTGAATTGTTTCCAAATGTCACGTGTCCTTCTTCTTTAGGAGTGGGGTCAATGAATTTAGTTTTATCTCCTGTCATGTGTCTTGAGCATCCGCAGTCTAAAAACCATTTACTTTTACCTATGGAAGATTTCATGCATACATGTAAAAGCAATTAAAATAATTTTTCTTGGTACCCAAGTTCTTTGGGTCTTTTATTTATTAGTATTAGAATAAACAAGATTCTTTAGTACCCATATAGCCCTAATAGTCATTGTATGTCTTCTTCTAATAAGACAAGCATGATAATTATCACCATTTCTATTGCAAAAATTACAAATAACATGTGACATATTTGAAAATCTTGAGTGATAATATTTTTCTTTAAAAAAGTTATTTTTATGAAAAGAATTTTGAAAATTTGATTTTGATTTAGTCGGTTTATCAAAGAAATTTTTATAGGGTTTGAATTTTTCTTTTGGCATGTATCCCAAACCTACCTTATCAAAAACATATCTTTGACTTTTAAGAAGTTTTTCTAAATTTCCATTTGTAAAGTTTTTAATAATCTTTTCTAAATCAGTTACTTTTCTTTTCAGCTCATCATTTTCATCTTTTGAAACTATGTTTTCTTTTCTTAAAATATCAATTTCATTTGTTAAAAAAGAATTTTTTTTTTTCAAAGCGGTATATTTGATATCTAATTTTTCAAATTCTTCATATACTTCTTCCAAAATATTTTACAATTTTTCATAAGAACGATTTTTAATAATTTCGAAATTTGTTACCTCAAGATCATCTTTAGCCATAAGACAAAGATTTGCAGATTTTTCATTACTTGCGTCGCTGTCTGAACTATTTGAATCATCATCCCATGTAACTTTCATTGCTTTCTTGCCTTTGTATCGATCTTTCTTAAGCATGAGATAGTCTGCCTTAATATGTCCTAGCTTTTTACATTTATAACAAGTTAATGAGTCGTTTTTACTTGTATTTTTATTGTAAAACTTTTTGAAAAATTTCCTTGGAGGAGCTTTATTTTTCTTTAAGAATTTCTGAAATTTTCTTGTGATCATTGCAATTTCTTCATCTTTGTTATCGTTTTCATCATATTCATCGCTTTCACTTTCATGGGGAATAGTTTTGAGTGCCAATCTCTTTCCTTCTTCTCCTCCTCTTTTCAATGTGTACTCATAAGTAATAAGTGACCTAATGAGTTCATTTATTTCGAGTTTTTTGAGGTCTTTAGTTTTAAGAATCGCCGTCACTTTTAATTCTCAACATTTTGGAAGAGAGTTGAAAATTTTTCTTATTATCTCCAAGCTAGAATAAACTTTTCTAAGAGCTGTCAAGCTATTTATAATGTTAGTAAAACGAGTATACAAAGAAGAAATAGATTCATCATCAATCATTTTAAATATTTCATATTCATGCGTAAGAATATAAATTTTTGATTCTTTGACTTGCGAAATTCCTTCATAAGTTACTTTCAAGTTATCCCATATTTTCTTTACTGTCCTGCAAATCATTATTCTATTAAATTCATTGTCATTGAGAGTATTATATAAAAGATTCATAGTCATTACATTCACTGTATAAAGTATATAATCTTCACGATCAAACTCTTCTTCTTCCTTGTTAACTTTTACTACATCAACAATTTTTTTTGGAATATAAGGTCCATTCACAATACATTTCCAGATTTCCCGACCTTGAGACTGGAGAAATATTCTCATTTTAGCTTTCTAAAAGTATAATTGTCTTCACAAAATAGTGTAAGCCGACTACTGGATTGACTTTCAATGAATGTAGCTGCAATGTTGGCCATATGATCTTAACTCAACAGATAATTAATCTTATAATAAAGCTCTTACTCTGATACCAATTGTTACTTAGATGACTAACACAAGAGGGGAGGTGAATTGGATTATATTAAAAAATTAATACTTATAAACCAAATATACAATATAAAATATAAACAGAATATGAAGTAGCAGAAAATATAAATAGTAAGGGTAAGAAGAAGCAAACTCAGTATTTTAACGAGATTCAGCCCCACTGCCTACGTACTCGCCTCAAGCTACTCCTTGAGAATCCCAAATTTACTATTCAATCTCTTTCAGGTGGAGATAGAAATCTATTACACATTTGAGCAATACTGCTACAAAGAATCCGTGTAGAACACTCTCTACACTTGCAATCACCTCACACTTAGTGATTCAACTATTCCCTGTGTAGAACACTTTCTATACACACAAGGGTTATACACACCCTCTTACAAATACAAGAGTTGATAGTGGGTAAATTATCAAAATACACTTCTCAATAAGTGAAATAAGAACGATACAACACAACCTATATCTCTCTTAAAATGAATAAGGATTAAGGCACAAAACTTAGAGAAGAGAGAATGAGGGATTTGAGAAAATGATACAAAACTTAACAATTGATGTGTAAGCTTTTGTTGTGATTTTTGCAAAACTCAAGTGAGTTATTTATAGACAAATGAGTCTTCATATTTAAATTTGAAAAGGTTCACATGTCAACTAAGAGCACTATTCACTTTTCAAAAGATTCAAATAAAAAACATCTCCTTTTTATATTTGTCAAAGATAACTCAATTCATTTTTCAAAGAAATCAAACATAATCTTTTACTTTTCATATATGACAAAATGAGCATGATTTATTTTTCAAACCAAATCAACTTCTTTTTGCATATGTCAAAAAAAAATAGACAACCACATTTCAAGATTTTCAAACAAAACATCTATTTTTTGCATTTGTAAAAAAAAAACACAACCACCTTTCAAGATTTTCAAATAAAATCATCTATCTTTTTCATTTGTCAAAAAAATACACAACCACCCTTCAAGATTTTCAAACAACACATGCACATGTTAAAGATGACAATCAATCATCTTACAAATTCAAAACTTTATGCATTTGTGAAAAAATAATAATAATTTTCAAAATTAAATATTTTAATAAAGTTATACAAATATAAAAAAAATGCAATTTGATGCTTTATGAGAAAATATTAATTTTGAGCCTTAATCTAATTTCGAATTTTAAGAAATGTACAAAATTACTCTATGAGTTTCATTTGTAGACTTATTCTTCTTTTTGCTCATGCTTGATTTCTTAATGTGCTTAGCTCTCTTTATGCGTAGACAACTTTAGTTTGAGTCTTGAATTTATTTGTTATCATCAAAATCTATACGTAGATACGAGACTTGAAACCTTGGGTTCTACAGATCTTATTTTTATAGCCTAGATGTCCAAACAACAACAACTACACATTTGCCAAACAACACAAAACAACTCAATCGATTATAACCAAACAAACAACAAAATAAAGTTTCAAGACTTGAATCACAGATACATAACACTGAATGGACATTTTCTAGTATAAATGACGACATATTCTCTCGATGCTTCTCATGCCATCCATATATTAAACAATTATACACGTTGGACTAAATTTTAATCATCTTGCACATTAACATGATTTGTTTTCCAAAATTATAAGCATCAGATGCTCACATTGGTTTGCGCATTTTATGATATAATACTTACGAAGTGATTTTTACATAAACCTAATATAGTATACAAAAATCTAAGTTAATCATCCTAGAAAAAGGAAATTGTATAGATGGAGATTGTGGAGCTTACCTGGTAGGGCAACGGCAGACCTGGTATGATTTCACCAAATCTCCCAAATCTCCCAAATCTAAGACAGAGAGAGTTAGACAAGGAGAGAGGCGAAAGAAAGGGGAGAGATAGACAACAACCTCACCTTCGAAGGCGCCGTTGAACGGTGGAGACACTGCAGGAGGCGCGACCACAAGAACAAATGAGACTCGGTCTACGAGCGATGTCAGGGCTTCTGTGAGAGAGACGAAGAAAGTTAGTGTGAGAGATTGATTTCGGGGGTGCGTATGGGGGACGATATCTCACCTTCAATAGCGCCGTTGTTGCCACATCAAGAGAAGAGGCTTGGCCAAGTTGGTTTGCGATGGAGAGGAGTAGAAAATGAGCTTGGCTTGTTTGTCCTAGAGAGTAGAAAAAAGAATCTGCCTAAAACCCATTTTCCAAACATTCAGCACAAAACCAAAAGAATCCCAAAATATAAATTATTTCTAACATCATCGTAAACAAGTAAGTGTTTCATTTCAAAAGCACAAAACTCGTTCTTCGATCTAACAGAAGTACAAAATAGAGAGTTTGAAGCGATGATCAGAACTCTAAGATCACTGTCCAGCAAAATGTGAAGGAAGAGAGTGATTCAAGAAAGGAACAAGTCGTGGATGGTTTTGGTGAAAACCCTAGGATGAAGCAAATGAGGCTAAGAGAGAAGCTGAGAGTTTCTCTCTCTTCAAAAGGTTGGGGATGAATTCGAATGCTCCTGCGTTTTGGTTCCCCAACATTTCATCTGATTTTTTTTTTAAATTTTCGACTGACTTGGCATCCTACCAGGTCAGCCGACTCCGGGGTCAACTCCCCGTTTGTGACTCCCCCTAGAATTTCTATTTGTCGGTTTAGGCGATCAAGGACTGATTCTGCCATTTGACCTAAGATCCATTATCCAACTAGTCCAAGATTATTTGTTTACCAAGTGCTTTATGTTATGCATGATTCTCATTGTGAAGTTCAATATTTGGCTTTATTTGTTGGATATACACTTGAATTCGTTTCCTAATCTTTGCATTTGATTTTTCTTTGGGGGTACGGGAGTTTTGTAGATGTTATTGTTCCATTACAATATCTGAATGAGACCATTATGTATATTCCAATGATATTGTTGGAAGAAAAATCTTACAAGCTTTGGCGTAAATTAGAAATACTTTGGATTTTGTAGTTGTCCTGCTCATTAGGTCTCTTATTCAAGATTTGGTTGTAAATTGTAGTTTGTAAGTGTGGTACAATGGATTTAACACTTAATTTTGCATTATGCTAGTCCTTAATTCCAAGTTCTCTATGTAAATTGTAGTTTGTAAGTATGGGTGTTTTAATTTATTTTCAAATTCGAGTACCAAGTAATAACAAGTGAAGCTGCTAATCAATATTATATGAGTCATGAGAGCTTTTCCTATTGGAGTAGGATGCGCAGAATAAAATTAAGAACTTGAGGTTGCATAATCATGAAGAGGCAACTGGTTGTGATGAGCTAAATGGGACTGATTTGCAATTGCAGCCATCAGTTGATGAGCTTGTTATTGGTGATATTGATGTAGTTAATTTACTAGAAAGTCCCTCATTGGGTTGAGTTGTTATGACCATTTTTATATTTTTAGAGTTAGTTATTGAGTTGTAAAGATGTAGTGAGTATTTTTTGATTTCTTAGTTTGTTTTCTCCTTTTCAGTATATAGGTGAAGGAGTAGTCTATAATGCAACATGAAAATTAATGAGAATTGCATAGCATTTTCTTCCCTCAATACTCTCTATTTCTTCTTCTTTATTCTCACAAGCTACCAGAGCTATAGAGTGCGAATTGTTTTCAATGCTTGTCAATCCAAACAGTTCATTTTTTCTTGACTTTACCAACATTATTAATCCATATGACTTGACCAAGGGATAATCATTCTATCCCTTTGGTGCTGGACTTGCTAACCACTAACTATTATACCATTTGGTAAAGAGCTATGTGCAAGGCTCTACGCGCTAAGAAAAACATCGAATAAAAAATTGGTTTCATCAATGGAACCCTGCTCAAACCCAAAGACACCATTGACCCAATGTATGATGCATGGGAACATTGCAAAAGTCAATTAGTTAAACCTTGAAATCAAGCATTGCATTGGTGGGTGATGTTAGGCAGATTTGGGGAGAACTAAAAGATTGGTTTACTCAACAAAATGGGCATCAAAATTTTCAACTGAAGAGGGCTTTGATAGGTTTGCAACAAGAACAAGATTCTATAAGTGTTTATTTTGGCAAGCTTAAAATTTTATGAGAAGAATTGATCATTTATGACCATATTCCTAATTGTAACTGAGGCAAACTTAGTGTGTTGCTTGATAGATATTAAAGGGATTTTGTGATATAGTCCCTAATGGGTTTAAATGACTCACTTAATGTTACATGTGAACAAATAATGTTGTTGAATCCCTTGCCTCTCATGAAAAAAAATTTCTTAATGATCCAACACTGGGAGATGCAGCTCCTTATGCTCTCTGGTCTCCCTTCTCTTGACTCAATAACTCTTGCTGTTAAGAGGGGATATCTTCCATATAAAGCCCCTGCCAAACCAGCATATCCACAAAAACGAGAAAGGCTCTACTAAACACATTGGAGGTCCAAGACTAGACTTTCGAAAATTACTTCAAAATAGGAAATGCCTAAGCCCCAATTTGCACTCATTGTAATATGTCAGGACACATTGCGGATAAATTTTATAGGTACCCCCACCTAGACACAAATTACATACAAAGGGCAAGACGAATGGTTTTTTTTATGCCAATCTAACTTTAGTTGAACAAGAGGAACTCTCAGATGAGATATTGACTTTCACAAAAGATCAATGCCAGCAACTTCTATCTCTATTGCAGCCAAGGAAAGTCTCTATTTCCCATCACTCGGTCAATAATGTCCAAGCAGATGGTGCCCACCCATCCACCATGACTGGTACATCTTTTTGTTTCACTTCATCTTCTCAAACACACAAACCACCAACAGACTCACTGTGAATTATTGATACTGGTGTTATAGATCATATAACTGTAGCATTTCATCTTTTTCATCTATTACATCTCAAGTTTCATTCATGGTTAGACTTCCTGATGACCATACAGTAAATCTTACTCACATTGGAACTGTCAAAATCACTAACACATTGATCTTACATAATGTTTTATGTGTTCCCGATTTCAAATTTAATTTGATTTCTGTTAAACAATTGGCTAACTCTGTTTCCTGTTGTTTTAAATTTTTTTCACAACTTCTTTTCTTCAGGACCTTTTATCATGGACTACGATGGACTTAGGTGAGATGAAGAATGATTTGTACCACTTGCTCCCTGATGAAGTGTCATCTACAACTTTTCTTGATCAATTTTCATTTTCTTTACAAAAACATGTATCCTTTTACTACTTTTAGTAATGTTGAATTTTTTTCAAGTCTTTGCCATTGTAGAATGGGTGATACATCCATTTCCAAATTGCAAGTAATCTCAGATCCTTCTATAAAGAACCATTTATCTACTATTTCTAATGCAAAGACTTGTTTTGTTTGCCCTATTGCCAACTATCATAACCTACCCTTTCTTGTTAGCATTGATAAAAGTAAGCACATATTTGAACTCATACACTGTGACATATGGGAACCTAACTCTATTGAGGCTTATGATGGATCCAAGTATTTCTTAACTATTTTCGATAATTTTTTTAAGAGTACTTACATCTAGCTTCTCAAAGCTAAATCCAATACTAGAACATGCATTAAGGCTTTCTATAACTTGGTAAAAATCCAATTTAACACCAAAATTCAAGTTCTTAGTAGTGACAATGATCTTGAGTTTCAAATGAATGACTTCTTTAATAAGAAGGGAATCATATACCATAGAACATGTGTGGAAACCCCAAAACAAAATAGAATAGCTGAGAGGAAACACCAACATCTTCTAAACATAGTCAAGCTCTCAAAATACAAGCTAATCTTCCAAATAAATATTGGAATGATTGCATTCTGGCTGTATCTTACATTATCAATCGGGTTCCCATTGCCTTACTATCAAACAAGACACCTTTTGAGATTTTATTCAATATCCCTCACACATATTCCCATGAAAATTCTAGGTTGCTTGTGCTTTGCCTTCACCTTATATCTTGACACATATACAATGTTTATCTCTAGGGATGTCACATTTGTACTTCTTTCACATTTACCTGTTACTAATCATGTTTCCACTTTTCCCTCTTATGTTACATTGCCTAACCCCTTTCATTTGCCTCCTTCACATATCAGGGCAGATTTTATGTCACCCCCTCAAGTGCCTTCTCCTTTACCATCATCTTCTACTGACACTATAGCTTTTGAACCTTTCTCTTCTCTCCCATCTCTTCACTCTATGCACATGATTTTATTCTTAGGAGAAAACCAGGACTCGAAGGGCTCCTCAATATCTGCAAGACTTTCACTGTCAATAAGCTTCATCTATCTCACCTATTCAATCTATGGCTGCGACATCCTCTTCCTCGGGTATCTTATTCCCTTTGTCTACATATATTTCTTATGCTAATCTATCATTGGATTTCTCTTCATTTTCTGCCATTATTTCTTTTCACAATGATCCACACACATACAAGTTGCTAAAGACCCAGATTGGTGCAAGGCAATAGAAACTAAAATTGAGGCATTAGAGGTCGATGACACATGAGTTCTCATCAACTTACCCCTGGTAAAACCACCATAGATTGCAAATATATGCACAAGACCAAGTAGAATTCAAATGGGACTGTCGAGAGAGAGAATGTTAGATTGGTTGCTAAAGATTTTACTCAGCAGGAAGGAATAGATTATCACAAAACCTTATCACTAATGGTCAAAATGGTCACTGTGGGAACACTTTAACCTTAGCAGCCATCAAGGAATGGCATGTTCAACAGTTGATATCAACAGTGTGTTTCTCCATGAAGAACTCAAGGAAGAAATTAATAGATCACCCTTCCACTACACATCTTGTTGCTGCTTATAAAGTTTTGTAATATCTAAAAAACCTCTCAATTAGGGTATTTTTTTTCTTCATCATCACTTCATCTTTGAGGATTTTGTGATTTTGATTGGACTTCCTGCCCTGATACTAGACAATCAGTTATTGGCTATTACATGTTTTTGGTTCATTATCTTATTTCTTGACATTCCAATAAGCAATCAATGGTGTCATGATTTTTTGCTGAGGTAGAATATCATGCTATGGCTTCCATTTGTACATAATTCACTTGGTTAAGACAATTTCTTGCTGAATTTCTCATTGATCATCCTCAAGCTACTGACTTATTATGTGATAATCAAGCCGCCTTACATATAGCAATTAACCCAATTTTTCACGAAAGGAAAAACACATTGAAGTAGATTGCTATCTAATCCGAGATAAGATTCAAGAGAGCAACATCAAAACTACCCATGTTTCCACCTACTCATAGCTTGCCAACATCTTCACAAAATCACTGCCTTCTTACCTTCTTTATTCACACCTCTCCAAGATGAAAATAGTGAACCTCTATTCTCCATATTGCAAAAGGTTATTAGAGCAGAATGTACAGAATAAAACTAAAAACTTGTGGCTGCAGAGTCATGAAGAGCCAACTAGTCATGATGAGCTCATTGGGACTGATTTGCAATTGCAGCCACCAGATGATAAGCTTGTTGTTGGCGATACTGATGTAGTTAATTTACTAGGAAGTCCCTAATTTGGTTGAGCTGTTATGTCCATTTTTATATTTTTATATTTTTATAGTTAGTTATTGAGCCGTACAGATATTGTGAATACAGTTTGTTTGTTTTCTTTTTCAGTATTTAGGTGCATGAGTAGTTTGTAATGCAATCTGACAATTAATGAGAATTGCGTAGCATTTTCTTCCCTCAATTCTCTCAGTTTCTTCTTCTCTTATTCTCACATTTCTGGAGCGAGATTTTATCATTGGCAACAGAGAAATAAATTGCAAGCAACGACTAGAGGAAAAGACCAGAAAAAAGACTGATTCATCAAAATATAATTATTTTTTTAAAGTTAAAAATCTTTCAAAGTGATGATCTAGATATTAGTTAACAATTTTTGAAAGGAATGCAGTATGCTATGTTATAAGAAACAATATAAACATCGAATAATGGAACAGAAAAAGGGAAAAATGCATAAATCCTGGTTATTCCAAAACTTTCTGAGACCCTATCTATGTACTTGTGTTTGTTCCATGCCATAAGTACCATGTGGCACAACTTGTTCCATTCCATAAGCACCATGTGGCACAACTCCGGATTCGTGATGGGAACCAGCACCAACAGGGCCCTGAAACTAATAGAGAACATAGTTTAAGAGCTATATGAATGACCTTAATTATCATTTAAAAGCTACAAATTATGTATTTCAAATACAAGTAATCAAATTACTGAAGAGCAAGTTTATTACTGCATAGATTAATGTGGTGGGAACAAAAACTTTACCGACAATTTTTCTAGTTTCATATTACGAGTACCAGAGACGTCACAAAGACGGTTGACCTACACAATTATGCAACTGACAATATAAATACATCTATGTGGTGCTGTCTAACTTCCAATAGTTTCACGGGTGAGTGAAAATCTGAAAGTGTAAGAGGTTTCTACCGTACTGTCCAGTAGATATTTTAAGAAAAGCAGCTTTCTACATCTTCCTTCAAGCCTTAACACATGCCAATTTAAAGCTCAATTGGCACTGATCCAACATAGTTCTCAGTTTCTTTCAACTAAGTTCCAGTTTCACGGTGCAATAAGCTCAAGGTGATGCACTGACCATGCGCTATCAGTTTGAAAAAAAAAAACTATCATTCATGCATATTTTACAAGATAGAGTTCATAAATGGTCACTATTCTTGTGAATGAACAAAACCACATTGCTGGTCCATTTATCAGTTTGTGAACTCAATCTACTATCCTCAGCTGTGTGTTGAATCTAAAACTGCACCAAGGTTCTACTTTTGATCTAGAGGTTGATAACATCAACAAAAGAATAAATAATCATCATTCCACTGGGACTGAATTTTCAGAATGCACGAGTGAGCACACAGGGTACATACCTGATCCGTTCCATAAGGATCAGGGTAGGAAATTCCTCCATATGCCATAGCATGATTGCTGTAGCCAGCAGCATATCCAGTACCTGAATATAAACCACTCCAAAACGTTAAAGCGTTGAACTTAATAGATTGCTTAATTTCTTAATTTGTGCAAATGCAATAAGCAGCAATAAATCATATCACAAGAAAAACCAAATGAGTCAAAGGTGACTTACTTGGGTTTGCTGCTATCGCTGCTGCTGCAGCAGCCGCCCTTGCTCTCTTCTCAGCATCAGCCAGTTCCGCACGTAGTTTCTCAATTTCACGAGTCATGGATATCATGTATCTATCCATTGCTTGCCTGTGTTCGAGGTTACTAGCACGCGTTTTCTTCTCGTTTTCGATAGCAGCCCTATTCATATCCCATAACAGGAGTGGTATCATTTGAAAATTTCGAAAAGATAACCATGTAATTTCTTATTACTTCTTATTACTTTCAATCGATTTCATCATAAGGCATCAAGTACTCGAACGAACAAAATAACTCCCACTTTCCCCACCCTTCCAAAGTGGCTTTGCTATTCTCTACTTAAACTCGTTGCTTAACTCAATTCAAATTCTATGCACGGTTCTTTCAGATTATGCATCTTTAACGGGCTTCTCAACAATTTATCTGATACTTCCGCCACTAAATTTGCCTACTTTTAATTATTAATGAATAAAAATGAAAAGTGAATGGGAGTAAAATTGCATAAGAAAAATAAAATCAGGAAAACATTACCTTCCTCTCTGAATCTCCTTGCGTACGCTCTCAATGTTGGCCTTAATAGACGGGACTTGCTGCAACTCCGAGCGTGCCCTGGCAAGATCGTCCTCGATGGCTTGGAGTTGTGCCGAGAGCTCCTGGCGTGCCCCGCCGAGTTTCTGCACATCGGACCGCACCTGAGCGAGCTCTGCGCTCATCTCACCGATCGCACGAACCTCGGACTCCATCTTCAAGGACCTCTCGTACAACGCACTCGCTTGAGCATCTCTCTCGGCTTTCACATCGTCGGCCTTCTCGGATAGGTGTCGGAGATCCATCTGAGCCGAGCGGAGGTTATGCTTGAGGGCCACATGGGTGGAAGCGAGCCGTTGGTTTTCCTCGAGAAGGGATTGGATCTCGCGGTGCTGAATGGCGATTCTGTCTTCGAGGACAACGGAGCTCGGGTGGTGGTGGGACCTAACAGATGGCGAGGGGTGGTGGGGGCCACGATGGTGGTGAAGGAGGCGAGCAGCGTCGATTCGGACTTCTTCCCGTTGTTTCGAGGCACTGGACGTACGGTGCTTTCTTCCGGCCATGTCCCAAATTTCCCAGCAACTGAAGCCTGCCCTGCCAAAGAGAACAAGTAGAGCTACATCTCGGAGCACGCCAGAGGGATGTAGCCCCAATTTGTCTAGAAAAAGCATAATTTTTTTTTTTCATAATTTTTTTTATATTTTTAAAAAGAAAAAAATTTATGATATTATTAAAAAATACTTTTTTTTAATTACTAAGTAAAAAACGCTGTATTGAAAAATTTTATAAGATGATTTAGCATTTTTTAAAAAGAACTATTTTACCTTTGACTTTCTGATTTGGATTGTAAAATCAATTCATTTCATTTAAATTGATATCAAATTTATTTTTATATTTATTTTAATTTTTATACAAAATATAAGAAATAATTCAAATTTTATAAATTTTAAAATAATAATAATATTAAAAATAATATTTTATTTAACTTTCAAAACTCATAGAAATTAATCTTATGTTTGAATTCAAATGAGTTGGTTTGGATTGAGAGTTGAGATCATTTCAATTTATTTCATTTCAACCTCATCATTATAGTTTTAAATCTCAATTATTTTTTTTAAATTTCAATACAAAATTTTCAAATCTAAATACAACTTTTTAAAATTTCAATTCAATTTTTATAAATTTTAAAATAATAATAATATTAAAAAATAATATTATAATAATATTTTATTTAACTTTTAAAACTCATCTCAATATCAATATTATTATTTACTTCTTGAAATTTTATTTTGAAGATTGAGTGAAAATGAGATAAAATTAAATGAATTGAAATAAATATTAATAGTTAAATAAAATATTATTAAAATATTAATTTTAACAATTATTATTTTAAATTTTAAAAAAAATTAAATTATTTATTATAATTTATGTAATAATTGAACAAAAGTGCAATTGTTGAACAGCTTCCATATTAGGTCTATAAAAGAATTTCACGACAGCTTTTTGAGCCTTGTATTGGTAAAGAATGGCACTTGGGTTGGGTGGGTGATAAAAATAATTTCACACCAACTAATCAAATGATGCCACATAGGTGTCTTTACAGTTTTGTTTTTACACCTTCATACACGTGATAAACACAGTTTTTCTGGATCCTTCCCGACCCACGTGATCGTCCCCACTCTGTTCTCATTCTTCCCCCTCTTGGCTTCCTTTTCCATCCCTCTGCAACATAGCTTCATAAATTTCAGAAATTAGCCAATAAGGATTGATAGAGACACTCAGAAACTTGGGGAATGTGCAAGGAAATTGTGGAAACCTGTGTACGAGATGTGCTTATTGACCTTAAGGTATAAAAAGGACCGGATGGTTTGATTAGAAAGGTATATGAATCAAACTATTCCATAGTTTTTTTTTTTTTCTTTTGGATACTCTTCTAATTTAAATTAAATTAAATTGAATTTGACACATAAAAAAAAAAAAATCGTTTGTGAAAGTAGATACTCGTTCGATTTGTAAATAACACATTCGACAAAACTTAACTCGACTCAGTTAAACCTCACTCATTTATATTTGAGTTTACTCATTAGTTCAATTCGATTAAAATTCATTAATATATTAATAATTGTATATATATATATATGTTATATATATATATATTACTAATAATATAAGTATAGTATTTTTATAATTAAATATGTAATATGTAATCATGTTACTTATATCTATATAATGAATATACTTTACAGTTATATTTTATAATTTGTACAATAATTAATCAATAAAGTTTAATAATTTCATAAATTCGTACGTGAGAATAATATATGAAATACATATATGCTATCATATTATGTGTATTTATAAAAGTATATAACATATTGTTATGAAGAATAAATATCAACTAGTTAGATATTAAATATTATTTATTTATTTAATTTTAAATTTTATCTAAAAAATTAAAAAAAAAATAAAGTTCGAACTTGAGCTCGAGTTCGTTTGTGAGACAAACTCGATCTCGAATTCGAGTTAGAAGTTTAGTTTATCGAGTCGAGTTCGAACAAATCATAAATAAAAATTTTGAGCTCTAACAGATTCGAGCTTGAGCTTGAATATTTTGAGTGGAGTTGAGTTCGACAAGTCAAAACTCGACTCGACTTGATTCAATTACAACCCTAAGTTCGAAGGAACTGGACTCAAAGTCAGCCTGCATTTTTAAACGTAAAAGTGAAATCCATTAAAGAAATCCTAAAATATATATATATATATATACAGGAAACCCGAAAAAAACAATAAACTTAAATAAGATTGTTTGGTAGCTGAGAAATTGTGGAAAGAAAATAGAATTCAATCATGATTACAACATTAAAAATAACAAATTTTATAAATAAGAATTTGAATATTTTTTGTTGATGCCCAAACAAGCCATGAGAGAGAGAGAGAGAGAGAGAGAGAGTTTACATGGAAGAGACTGCGTTTACATTTGGGAGCAACAACTTGGTGAGAGAGAGTAGGAATTTCTCATAAAAATAAAAAAGAAAAAGGAAGTTTCGAGTGAAAATAAAAGAAGAAAAATCAGAGTAAAGATTTTGCAATCATTGAGGGCTTAAGAAATTGAAAAATTTAAACAAAATCAACAAGGAAATAGGTTATCTTCAACCAAAATTGTCTCTCTTTGGCAATGCTCTGTTTCAGTTCTCTTTGAACTTGGATTCTTTTGCTAAAACTAAAAGCTGCCAAGTAAAGAAAAATATTTTGTTGTGTGAGCAGGGTCGTCGTTGCTTTTGTCATCGAGTGGGGCTCAGGCTTGTCGACGGGGAGAGAAAGGGAGGGGAGAGCACTGAAATGTAATTTTGGGTTGCAGATGCAAAAGGGAGACGAAAGAATTTGTCGTGTGATTTGATGTAGTCGAATGCAGGAGTCTTCACATAAAAATGCTTACGTGTCGCAATATGACTGGATGGTGCGAAAATGAAATTGAAACCCATCCAGCTAGGAGCTTTACCCATTGGTAAATCCTTCAACCTTTCTGATTTCAAGGACAACGAGAGCTTTTTCCATTCTTTTTTTTTTTCTCCTTAGTAATTCTAAAAAACATGTTCGAATTGAGTGCCCTTGTCTAACTTAAAGCTTTGTCCAGGGGCAGGTCAAGATTATTTGCAGCCTGTTTATGCAGTTTATGTAATTGGTGCTCAAGTGACCCTCGCTCTTCTTTCAATGAAGGCATTATCTATTTTCCATTCTCAAATTGATCAAAGTCAACAGCAGTCTCTACAAGGACAATGAACTTATTCACATGCTCATCATCAATCCATAACTCAAAAGGGATCTGAATACATTTCCTTGATCAATTTAGAGATCTGTCTCTCATAACCTTCCAGGGCACTTTTAGTATAGGGAAGTCATACATGAGTAGAAAAGTTTCACAATATGCGGCAAACCAACTCTTCTCCTCCAGGCTGTGCATTGGTTTCTTAACATCTGAAATTCTTTTTTGGTGTTGTCTCAGATCTTGGCGAAGTGCAATATCCTTCACAAATGCTTGTACCAAATCCAATGTGGAGTTGATCTCCTTTAAGTCTATTAAAGGTTGCTTTAGCATATTATCCTATTTATTTATTTATATTATGCTTAGAGGCTCTCAGTCTGCTCCTTAATAAGGTAAAAAATTTAAGGATCAATTTTTGAATTTTCAATGGCAAGAGGACAGTTAACAATAAATCATCTATTCTTTACATATGATAGTTTGTTGTTTTGTCGAACTTCTTTTTTAGAATGGAGTAGGTTGCTACACTTGATAGGCCTATATGA
Source organism: Platycarya longipes (assembly GCA_036559045.1). NCBI lineage: Eukaryota > Viridiplantae > Streptophyta > Magnoliopsida > Fagales > Juglandaceae > Platycarya > Platycarya longipes. The sequence continues at coordinate 26,177,276 of CM071801.1, forward strand.
AACAACATCAGGCTAAAGGTTGAACAAAGAAAATCCTCTACATTTTTTAGTAAGATACAATGGCTTCTACAAGAAATAGCATCATCAGAATTACATGGGTAAGATAACAAGTTTTTGTATGAGAGCTATCTTGGATAACTACCATTGGTTGATAGATCCCGAGTCAAGGCCTTCAAAAGAATTATTGATAAAGTTTGAACTGGAAAATGAAGTTCCTATCGAAAGTAGCCAAAGAAATACTGCTCAAGTCAATAATTCAAGCCATTTCTACTTATTCTATGAGAGTTTTAAACTACCTAAATTCTTGTTGCAAGAACTCAATACACTTTGGTGGAGACCAATAAATCAAGAGAGAAAACCTAATTGAATAAATTGGCATCAAATGGGAAGATCCAAAGTTAAAGGGGGTCTGGGATTTGGAGATTTTGAAAACTTCAACCTAGCTTAGTTAGCAAAGCAAGACTAGATAAAAATTAAATATCCAACTTCCCTATCATCACAACAATACAAATTGTATTACCCGAGTCCTACTAGGGAAAGCTTTGGTGTTACTTGATTATATTCTTTTAAATTAATTTTTTTTTTTTTTATGTATTTTAAAATGAGTATGTTTTTATGTGTTATTTTGCTGTTGAAATATTTTGATGGGATTACAAAACTAGACCTTGTATTTCTTTTATGTTCTAATTTATGTATAGGCCGGCATATGTTTTACCCAAACAATGGCCTTGAGCTTTATTTTTTAAACTATGGATACTATGTCCCACCTTAATTAAAGCTATATTATTTTGTGATGGACTTATGATGGAAGGTCTTGTTATTAAATATTGGGACTTATTATTCAGTTTGCCTCTTTTACTTGTGGGAATACATACTATGTATGTTGAGGGAAAAAAAAAAAAAGGAAGTTGAAAGGTAGCAGCTCCTCCCGTCCTAGAGAAGGGTAGTTACACAAATATTTTTCCAATATTAATTTTTCACTCCTAAGTTGGGTAGCAACCCATATTATACTTGGAGGAGTATATCATTTGCTAGAACCTACCAAGAAAAATCAATTTAGCTAGTCACTTTTTAACAAAATCAAATAATAAACTCAACAAATTTATCACTATTCTATTAAAATATTGATTTTGAAATTTTAATTTATTTTAATTCTAATTATAATTTAAATATCTATTCATTATTAAAAAATTACACATTAATTTTTTAACGTTTATATTACTCTAATAGATAAAACTTTCTAACGGTCTTTTTTTTTTATAATGATCATTTTTTATAATTAATTTTTTTTATAATAATCAAGTTTTTCCAATTGATATCTTTTTCTAATGATCATATTTTCTCAAGTATAATATAGATGCAAATTAAAAAAAAAATGTACGCTAAGGATTAAATACGTTTAAGAAACATAAACTAGGAAATACAAAAGCAAGAAGAAGAGAGAATTGTTTATGCCAAAATAATATTTGGCCAGTGGTTGGGTCTCAACAGATTTGCCTTGTAGAGTTGATGAAAGTTAAAATTACTATTATTGTTTTGTTGAGTCCACTATAGCTCCTTTTTATGTTTTCTAATTATTTTTTAGCCAAAATCTAACTTTGTTGAAGCCACTGTAAATGCTCTCAGAGGAACAAACATCCTTCACTTTGCCAGGTGACACGATTTGCATGACCGACAACGACCCCTCATACTTTGAGCCAAGAGGTATGCTCTCTGTTACTGGGTTTACACAACTTGATAATCTTTGATTGGAAACTTGTGGTAGATGCATTATTTGGTTAAGACTTATTTTATTCAGCAGTTCTATACTACATATTTGTTAAGAAAAAACATAAAACATAAAACATAAAAAATAAATATGTAGTGTAAAGTTGTCGAGGAAAATTATTCTTTGAATAATATAATCGTTCAATTTATTTACACAATTTTCTTTGTGGGCCAGATCATGCATAAAAACGGGACACTCCCTTTTTTTTAACAGTTGAAAATTTTAGCTTTCATTCATGTGAAAAAAACACTCGAGTCAATCCGTCTGCTTGGACTCACTTACCCGATTTAAACTTCAGTATCTACGTTATTTTTTATTATTATTATTCTACTTTATAATTTGTTCAAGTGAATGATCAAGATTATCATTCAACCATTCGATTTTTTGAACAGTAGAGAATTTCAGCCTTTATTCATGTGGGGAAAAAAATGTGGATTTGTTAGGAACCCACCAATGAATGAAATATCAATATAGAAAATAAGAAAGAATTTGCAAGAACAAGTAAAAGATGAAAATATCTACGCCTTGAAAAGTTCAGGACTCCTAATTCCTTCAAAATGAAACCACAAGCTGCTTGCAATATTTTTCCAAATCTTTACAACGACCCTTTCTCCCCACTTACATTTACAGAAACAACCAACTAATGCCATGGGCCAATTTTAATCAATATTAACTAGGTCTATGGGCCACTAAACAATTTTAACAACTTAAAAAAATAATGGTTAATAGGTAGGAGGCCCATCAAATTAATTGGGTTCATAACAAATTCTCTCACTTTGAAAAATATTGTCCTTAATGTTCATTTTTTACTAAACAACTTATATCATGTGAGATTGTAAATTCTATGGCACCAATTATAAGTTCGGAAGGTTGGTAGAATTGTGAACGTGTCTGACATGTTAACTTTGCCTTTCACTATCATTCTTGTACTTCCGTAATTACAATGCTTAACCTGGTGAGTGAGAGGATCAACCAAAAGATTTTGAGCTGCAAATTCCTACAGCCAACTCTAGTACTCCCCATGTGTATATAAGCCAGCTCCTAAAAAATTTGCCTGATACCAGCTCTTGCCTCATTTAGATATGCAAAATTGGTATAGTGACTACAATAGTAAAAAAGTAATTTAAAACTTCGAGCGTAACATTAGCAAACCAGTCCAAGATCTTAAAGTAACTTTTCCACTAAAAGCCTTGCTGTTAGAGCTAAAAAGGTCATCGTTGCAAATGCCAGGCTTATCTTCCCCATAATAGTTTTTTAGTATTTCTACTCCATTTACCTTTACCTGGAGTGATGTTTCATCTTCTCCCCCTTTGCTTAGTGTAACCATTAATATTCCTCATTCAGTTCTTGTACCCACTGATGTCACCAACATTTTACCATTCCCATCTTGCATTTTGGTACCTGAAAGAAGGAAAGGCTTGCCTTGGTTTACATTCATTGGCTCACTTTTACCTAACAAATTTAATTCATCGCTTGACAAACTGTAGCCCAATATGAAAACACCATCAGTGGGAACTTGAATTCTAACAGATAGATCAACAACATCTCCAACCACAATATTTTAGATAGAAACTTTCTGGCTGGATTCCTCTCTGTTGAACAATTATTCTTTTTTCTTAAATTGTAGAAACTGCTTATAGTCACTAATTTTTGTTACTATCACTACCAGGAATATGCAGATTAATATTCCTAACCCATCGTACATACCATGTGGCCACCCTTCAGTTGTAACGACAACACCTATTATCACCACATCTTTTAAATTTTGCCAATTAATCAAGTTACTATATGTGCCACCTGGAAACTCAATACCTCAACCATGAGATTGGAGAGGATTTACATTATCCCAATGGATTCCTAGGATCCAAGAACGTTATCACCCTTTTTAAGGAAGAGAGTGGGATGACTAGTAAGGTTAAAACTTCAAATTAGCCACCTTTCTACAGATTACAAAGATGCGCACCACCCTTGTTAGCACAGAACTTGAGAAAGAAAATGACATTTTGAAGGCAACTATGTTCAATGTTTTCTCACCTTTGGCTACCCCAAATCACAAGATGGATACTTTGTAGTTTGGGATCCAAAGATCTCTTGTAAATGCATTGTCCATTAATTTCCTCACCATCATGTTCGATAGCAATGTAAAGATTTGAAACTTCATATTCCATAACATCCATGCCATCACAATCTATTCCTACAGGGTTTCCTTCTTTTCCTCTATCAAAATGCTTAAAAACCACTTTAAGTGGTAATATATCAAACAGATAGTGAGCAAAAAATTTTTCACCTTACATTTTTTAGCAAACTCACACACATTGACGTTTTCATTAATGTTCCTCCACCCAATTGCAAAGTCACAAATATCCTTACATACCAACCCATGAACCGATCTGATCTACTCAATCAATCTAAAATTTCATGTAGACCAACCATGAACAACAATGACAAATTTGCCATGTAGATCCACAAACCAAACAACTCATTGCTTCTTCTAAGCTGATGGATTACCACACCTATTTTCATATTGTTTCTCAATCCAAACAGGTTTCTATAGATAATCACAAGCTCTATTTCTACCATTTTAAAAAATTTCCCAATTCTCCAATGTAGCAGCATCATGAATCATAAATTTTTTTGAGACAATATTACCAAAATCAGAGTAAGGAAGTAACTCAAACTTTACACAAGTAGAAGCAAGCAATACATCAAGGTTTCCCTTCCTCTATCAAAAGGCTTTAAACCAACCTTCAATGGCATTACATCAAACAAAAGATGAACTAAAAATTCTTCACATCTTTGCAAATTCAAACAGCCAAGTTAGAGTCCTCTACTTGATCTTCATCTTTTAGTTCATTTTTCATCTGCAGTACTGATTTCTATATTTCTTTGGTTCCCGTAGTGTCTTCCTCCTTTTCTACTCCCTCATCCGCAGCTTGGTCATGAGACTCCATCAATCGGACATCATCTTTGTCTTCTTTCACTACTGATTATTTTTATCCTTTATTGAGTCAGTAATTGCTTCCCCTTCTTCTATCTTTTTAGTGGAATTCTTCAATAATTAGGAAAGTTTCTTTACCTCTTGAAAAGCTTTGTGATTTTTGTTTTAGTACTTTTTGGATCATCCTATTCCGATTAGGAATATTGTGCTTCTTTTGTCAGCCATTGAAGGAACAAATCTCTCAAGTCATCCATGCGATAGTTAATCTCTTAACAACTCTTTGTGTAAGAATCTACTCGCTGTTGTAGGAGCTCTTGCTGCGCGAAAGATGTGTCATTATCCATGAATCATTGGCTCTAGATACCACTTATTAGGAACCCTCTAGTGAATGAAACATCAATATAGAAAATAAGAAAGAATAAAGAACAAGAACAATATGAGAATAGCTAAGCCTTGGGAAGTTCAAGACTCCCAATTCCTCCAAAATGAAACAACAAACTACCTACAATATTTTTCCACATCCTTAAATGACCCTCCCTTCCTACTACATATATAGAAATAACCAACTAATGTCATGGGCCAATTCTAACCAATATTAACTAGGCCCATGCGCGGGCCACTAAACAATTTTAATAACTTAATAAAATAACAGATAACAGTTAGGAGGCCCATCAAGCCCAGCCCAATTTAATTGGGTTCACAACATGATTCAATCCATCTGTTTAAAGTCACTTCAACTTCAACTTCAATACATATGCCTTTTCAACTTTTCGTATAGTTGAAAATTTCAGCCTTTTCAACTTCAATACATGTATTTTTTTAATTTATTCAAATGAAGGATTATAATGATCATCATTCGGCTTCAATACAAATGCCAATATACATGTGGTACTCAAAAAATAAGATGGTTGAATGATGATCATGATCCATCATTTAAATAAATTAAAATAGAAATGCTCTAACCACAAGTGAATTATACAAAAATAATCTCACAAATTGACCTTACTTTATGAGGAGTGATTTATATATTTTGTCACAGATTAAATATATGAGTTAACCTGGGAAATGGTCAGGCTTCTTTTAGACTAATAATAGCCCACCAATAACTAATTGACACCTAGACATTCCACCATATCTAATATGTAGTTTCACTCCATCTAATTATTGTTGATTGCAAATTTGCAAGCCCCAGTTCGCATCCCTTCTCCACCCCTTTCGGCTTCATCATCGCATCCTACTCTCCTGTCAGAACCTCTAGGAGAATTGCCCAGGATCATGCCTCGACACAGACTCTGGAGGGCCAGGACAGTCCATTGGCTAGCCTGCACACATGCCTTGGCTCAGACATTGACACACAACAGGCGCCCATTAAGGCTACTAGCCGTGCGCACTCCTTGCGTACAACCATGTGCGCATCCACCTGCACGCGCGTTTGCGAGTGCGCATGCACCTCATTACCTGCGCACCCCTGCTCGCCCTTACACCACCAAGCAAGGTTAATGGCGTGTCTTCACAGGCACAACATCCAACGCGTGACACCAGCCTGCGCCTTACAAAGTAAGCTAGTGGCATGCCCACAAGACATGTCATTCAGCGCATGGCTCCAGCATGCGGCCCCAGGCCGAGCCATGCAGCGCCCAGACCGCCAGCTTGGGCCATATATGTTCATCACCCCGGCACCTAGGCCAGGCCATACAAGATCACCGCCCAGGCAACCTGACTGGGCCACACCAGAGCAGCGCGGCTTGACCCTGTGCCTACCACAAGAACCATGCATGGCACACCACTATGATCACCATCAGTTGGCCCTGCATAGCGCCATGCTACGCGCACCATCATTGACGCTAAGCAGACAGACATCATGAAGACCAGCCTGACCGTAGACCTTGAATCACCTTTAGCCCACCATATAGCCACACAAGCCACGACCTCATCACCATGCATGTGGCGCCACTTTATATTCATTTAGTTATTATTTTATTGCACTTGGTTAATTTAGTAATTATTTCTTTTAGTCAGGGACCTATTGGGGGTTTCCAAGTTGTAAGACAATATAAATAGGACTTTTAGGTTTTCATTTCACATTTTTGCACATTTGACATTTGAACTTTTCTCTTGAGAGAGAGTTAGGCCGGCCACTTACCTAGTGGTTGGATTCATCGGTGCTTAGGTACTTAGGCTTCAAAGGGTGCAATTCGTGAATTTCTTTGAAAATTAATATACCGTGCAATTCGAGAATCGATGTGTTCCACATCTATCTTTATCATTTTAGTTTATTAATAATATTTTGAGGTTATTCATTCTTGGTGTTTTTGGGTTTAGCATTGTTCTTCAGTTTTGGAGTTTTGTTAATTGTGTTCTTAAGTGTGAGAGTCTTGGTAAGGCCAAATTCACCCCACTGGTGAATTTGAGAATTTGTGTGTAAGTATCAAAAAGGATTTTGAAATTCAAATCCCTTGTGAGTTTCGAGTTTCTCAAGTGAGTTGAGAGTGAAGAGTGTTCTTGGTTGCATTGAAGAATTGTTAATGCTGTTGAAAAAGTGAAGGCAGAACCACTTGGTGCTCTTATGTGTTAGGCGTGTTCTTGGTCTCCTTTAAGTGTGCAATCATCCTCTTGATTGTTCATTCATATTTCTTGAAGTTTCCCTTATCCCAAACACAAAACTCGGCAACCTCATCAATTCCCCTAAGCATATTCGGCCAACCCTAGACATCCACATTCTCCATTTGCCCTTACAAGCCCATCACCACAAAACCCTAGCTGGCTACTTAACTACCATATCTTTCCATATTTTTCTCACTTAAATCAAAGATTTCCCATTCCATAAATAGCCTATCTCGACCAACTCAAGTCCCACATAGCCAGCCACCTCATTCCCTCAATTTCAAATTAATTCAAATCAAAACAATATCTACTTTCCAAAACGAACCATATTCGATCAAGGCAAGATTGCCATTGCCAAAACCCCTAATGCCACATCATATATTCTCATCTTTTCATCCCTTAATGGATTTATCAATCAATTCTTGATTGATTAAATTAAACCCTAGCCAAAGCATCCAAATCGTTCATCTCATTGGCCAATCCACATAGCCTACCATCACCATATCTCCTTAACCCTCACATTCCTAAAATTTAGGAATTAACAAATAATCCCAAATCCTAGCCTAAATGACCTAGAATACCCTTGGCCGAATTCCCCTTGTTGCCCTAATCCTAATTCGGCCACTCAAACTCTAGACGTAACACAATCTTGTCCAAGCCCTCAAGTCATTGCCATGAACCCCATTGCCTCCATAATCGAACCCTTTAACCCAAACACTTAATCTTTTGCTTCACATATCTTAACCTCACTTTACCCATACCACCATCCTTGTGATTATCACCAATTATTGGAGTCAATCTCGATCACTAAGGAGCAAACCAAAGTAAGGATGATCTCTTAGGTGATCGGGACTTGACCAAAGGTCCCTATCAACCTAAACCCCCATCTCGGCTTCGTCTCCTCCACTAGCTCCATCACAGTTCATCGCAAACTGAAGTACTTGAATTTGCAATAACTATCAAATTTTTGTTTTCATTTCATTTTAGGATTTTGAAATCCATTTATCTAGCATCTCTTTCTTGCATTCTGTAAAAAAGTTGGTCGTTGATTAGGATCGATGATGAAACTGGAGGCTCGGACACCATACGTTGGCTTTGTGAAGGAACGATTTCTTGTCTAACTTCCCCCCATCTCAGTTCTTCATTCTTGTCTAGCTTCCCCTCTCCCATTCTCCACTCCATCTCAGCTTTTATGAAGAGTGAGGAACGATTTCTTGCCTTTGTGAAGAACATGGTTTAGGGGGAAGTCATTGTTGGCCATGGGAAGCTCGTAGTGGTGGTTGGAGGCCGTGGATGGAAGGGTTACGTGCGTGGGTATGGAGAACTCGTGCGTGAGGGGTTGCATGCGTGGGGGAAGGTAGAGAAGCTAGGGGTGGCTAGGTTCCATGACGGTGGTTGACGGAGGGAAGGAAGCTCGGTGGTGGTGTGGTTGCTTTGATGCTAGGTTGCGGTGGCACTACTTGAAGGAAATCTGTGTGAGGAACTGCTTGCGTGAGGGAGAGGGGAAATGGGAGTTGCGCAGGGCTGGGTATGGTGGAGTTTCTCCTTGGAGGCTGTTGGGAGATGGCCGACATGAGATGAAGACCAGCGGTGGCTGGTGGAGTTGCATGTGGCCCACAAAGATTGTACCTTTGGGGTCATGTGTTCGAGAGGCTTGAGAAGAGAATGGAGATGAAACTGTGTATGATTGAGACTATGGAATTTATTATGTGATTTCTAATGTGGCAGTAGATGAGTAGAGGGCTGCTATACTTCAAATAACAGCCTGACTGTTTAGAAGTGTCTCCCTAAATTTATTTTTGTTATGGATTATATATTCTTCATTGTTAGGTGTGTATTATTTTCCTTTTTTTATAGAGAAATGATTTGGGGCCCCGTTGTTGGGGCCTCTTTGCGGCTTCATAGCCTTTTTTAATTAGCAAAAAAAATGAAAAAAACTAAATATGTTTTCTTGGCATACCTTCTTTTATCATTTTTAGAAAAAGAAAAAATAAACTGTAAAAAAGTATAAAATAAATTATGTTTATGAGGAAGCAAAGTGCTCCAACCGTGAGGTCCATATCATTACTTTTTTTTTCTATTAATTTTTTTTTTTTTTTGAAGAATTTTCTATTAAATTGTTGTGAGGGGTTTCCACAATCATGTATTATTTGTATCAACGATGGTTGGGAGTTGGGTCACTGAATTAGTCCAAGATATCTGGCGTTTAGAGTTCAGTTTTAATTCTAAGAAATATAATGAAAAAAGTATATGGGCAGGCCGCGGGGATTGATTCGTCACAGTACTGTTGATCAAGGCCCACTTCCTCAATCCAAATAAGAACTTTCTGCTCACGCTTATCTATCCTTCTTTGCAGTGTACTAGCTAGTTTGATATCCGGACCATTTCTATAATTAGCATATGTTTTGTATGAACAGTAAATGAAAACCAACCGTAAGGAAGAAAGTAGCACGGTCCAATGTCCGAATGGCATGTGGTTCGAACTGGTGATAGATAATCTTGATCCTATCCAAGTTTTATGTTTGCGCTGAGCAGATAATGTAGACTTTTGATTCCGAAGAGTGGCATTGGAAATCCAAAAACACTCTGCTCAAGGAATTGAATATCAGGTCGTCTGCCACTTGAACTTGAAACAATTAACGTTATTGCTTGCTTAATTATCTTGTAATAATCTCCACCCTTGCTTGATATGGAAGAATCGAATCTTCCATATCACAAAGCGCGCATTCAATGTTTGCATTGGAGCTCGCATGTTTTTGTTTCTCTAAGACGGTGAGAGATGTCTGTCTTTTTCTTCTTCCTAGATCAGCTTAGGTTGTTTGAAAATTGAAACTGGAAGTAATTAAAAACTTAAGTGTTCTAGTCTGTGAGGTAATGCAATAAATAAATTCAGCAGAGTGGTTCCATTTTTTTATTTTTTTTTTAATTATAGTGTGAGATGAAAGTCTTATAAGAGAAAAAAAAAAAAAACACACACACACGTATAGTAGTTTATACGAAAAGTTCGTATGGGAATAATAATATATATAAATATTCCATGATAACTGGGGGAATAGTGCTGTTTTCCTCGGAACAAAAGATTACAAGCTTGGAGTCATGTGATGATCATTAAATTCTAGAGTGGGAAAAGGGTCTTAGGGTTCCACAACTCTAAATAGTTTTTAGTTTCAATCTTCTAGTCTCTCAAAGTGGGATTCCTTTTAATAATCATTAGATCTTAGCTTCATGTCGGATCTCATTAACTGGTTCACATTAGTTCTTATTATTAATGTTGTATATAATAAATTATATGAGAATTCAGAGTTAAAAAAAAAAAAAAACGCCAAATGACCATTCAAAAAATAAATAAAAGGTAATGGGTACACTATATTTTTACATAAAGTTAAAAATTAGTTTGCAAAGTTTTTTGATTTTAAGAATTTTAATTTTACATTTTCAACTAATAATCAACTTTATCTTTATTAGAAAATTTTCAATTTAAAAAGTATTTTATTGAATCTAGTTAGTTTTACAAGTTGTGGTTTAGACTCTTAAAAGTTGTTTAAGAACACAAATATTCTCAAATATTTTTAAGTAGTCTCACATTCAACTTTCTTCTCTCTTATAAAAAAATAAAAAATATCTTAACTCAAATTATTTCGCTATTATTCATATATATTCTAAGATATTTTATCTAAACAAGTCCTAGAAGTAATTATAATTATTATTATAAATAAAGTTGTATAAATAACCTACACATTACTAAAAAAGTGGGTCATTACCTCTTCAAAGAATCATAAAAATATTATAAGGATATTCAAAAATTAAATTTTACTATTTATAATTTTTACATTATATATCAAACTAATAATTTCAAAAGAGAAGTATATTTTTAGAATGAAAGTATTTGAAATAATTATTAAGTATGATACTTTTTAGAATTAATAATAACATAATATCTATTTAATACTTTTGATTTTTCTTATTGAGTTAATTAATTTTTTTAATAGAATATATATATTTTTAAATCCTACTTTGAATATTTTGTTTTTTTTTTTGGGCCTTCTTCCATTAGGGGCCTTAGACAATTGCCTAATTTGCCTAATGGAAGAACCAGGCCAGATGCAAATTACAATTTGACTAGAAGTAGATTCATAATTGGAACAACATTTTGTTTATAGTTATTACAATTTTCGTTGTTCTTGTCGATATAAATAATTAAAAGTAGATGCTTGCTAACTATTTCATTATAAGAAAAATAAGTACTTGTAACGGATTATTTGCGTTGAAGATGACTATTTACTATAAAACTAGATTTATTTTGACAATAAATTATAGTCATTTTAGTAGAGAATAGTTAGCTATGGATAATCAGATTTCTTGTAATGAATTTATCTATATATAAGAAATAATGAATTGTGGCATACAATACACAACTGCAAGAAAATTATCTATTTGTAATAAATTATTTTTAACGAAATAATTATTTTTAATTAAAATGAGTTGTAAATAATTTTTTGATCACAAATAATTAGTTATAAAAACTTGATTTTATTGTAATGACAAACACACACACATAAATATATATATAGACGAATAATTAAGTTTTTTTTTAATATCTTTTTATGCCTGAGCAATCTCAATAGTCAATATATATATATATATATATATGTATATATATATATTATTCTCTCAATTTCCACATGAATCGACACGTGCACGTGGGTGCGTTAGGGACGTGCTGTTTACATTCAAAGACGTTTTAAAAGGTCATAATTACTCGGTAGGTGGGTGCATGAATTTGTTAAGGTTTGGCTCATGGCGTTGAAGTGATAATCGAAATATGTGGTGGAACGCGTTATATAAATTTGTTAGCTTTTTCCAATAAATTTCATCCTGATATATAGAGGAATTAAAAAGGATGGCGTTTAGTAGTAACTATATATTAATTATTGATAGCAAGAATTCAAAGCAAGTCATGTTTGGAGATGTAATATTTCCACATGAATGTCCCCCAACGAACATTCACGTCGAAACCCGCAACACGCAACGGTCCTACTTAGAGCACTTCACCTCTCTCTTTACTATATTATTAGACATATTTTGGATGGAGCAGTGTTATTCTGCCCTCTGAGTAACACCGTGTAGTGTTACACCTAATGTAAATTTTAGTTTTTATTTTTTTTTATGATTTTTTTCTCATTTTAAAAAAATTTTAAAAATTATAAAAAAAATATCAATACATTAAAAATCACTTCTTTAATGTTTAAGTAAAAAAAAATAAAAAAATAAAATAAAAATAAAATACATGATATGTCAAAAGAATATGTCAAACTTAGTAGATATACTAATATTTTTCTTCTAAATATTAACAAACTCGTACGTCTGAGGAATTAATAGAAAACATCATGATGACTAATTATATATTCTAAAGCTTATATTGTATGTATGCATGCATGTATGTATGTCATGTACAGAAGAGTAGTCAAAAGGAGAACGTGAAAACTACTTCAACAACTGCATGGATGGATTGCCAACCTATCACACGCCTAGGCGGTGGTCAACCCTCTCGGCCAAATTATTTAATAAATAGTTTATTCCACTGCTTGGAAACGACCCTTTATGCCCTTCACCCTATTTTACGCATCTTTCATATTACTAGGCTAAAACTGTCAAGTCCTAACTTATGAGTTATGTATTAGTATATATAATGATCAATTGATCAAGCAGGATGTGTCGTGTAGATCATGATATATGGATTAAATATTGGTTCCTTCTACGCTCAGGAATATTTCGTATGACTTTAAATTATTTTCTTTGTTGTGGTAGGCCGACTCTATCAATGCATTAATTTCTTGTTTAATTAATTACGATTCTACATACTTTACTCGTATTTTAGAACAGAAGCATGTGGATGCTCTATTCTACATTGATCAGATGGCACCACCATAACCACTATAAATACATGATATATTAAGCTCATTTTTCTTCAGCATCTTTCTTGGTCTGAAACGTCTGATCTTCCTCCATCGGCCCCGAGAAAACTGCTGCTTCTTTTGATCTTGGCTTGTTTTTGATATACCGTCTGCTGTCTATATGGGATCAGGTTCTTCACCCTGTGCTTCATGCAAGTTGTTGAGACGCCGCTGCGCCCAGGACTGCATCTTTGCCCCTTACTTCCCACCTGATGACCCCCACAAGTTTGCCATTGTTCACAAGGTTTTTGGTGCCAGCAACGTCAGCAAAATGTTACAGGTACTACAAAAAAATTATTTATTTGGAACTAATTGTTTATTTTCTGTTAAAATAATTATTTACTAATAAAATGAATATGATTTTATCATAAATAATTCATCACAAATACATAATCATTACTTTTGAGCAGCTTATTCTTAATTTACCGATTTATATAGCTGCATGCACCATACTTTGGCCATAAAAGAAAGACTCGACGTAACAAATGCTGTAATTTGACATTCCATTTATTTTTCTTTGAAATTTCGCAGGAGCTTCCTACTCATCAGAGGGCAGATGCGGTGAGTAGTTTAGTTTACGAAGCAAATGCAAGAGTAAGGGACCCTGTTTATGGATGTGTTGGGGCAATATCTTACCTACAAAATCAAGTATCACAGTTGCAAATGCAACTTGCAGTGGCTCAAGCAGAGATTCTTTGCATCCAGATGCAGCAAGAGCCTAACTTACCAACCCAGATAGACCAAGACGAGAAGTCGCTTCTTTTATCCAGCAACTTCAATAATAATATTCCCCAGTACCTCGGCTTTGCTTCTTCTAGCACTGTAATCCAAGACCCTCTTAAGAGAGAGTCTCTTTGGACTTAATATTAATTATCTCCTTGCCTCTAATGAAATTGCCAAACTGTTCCAAATTGTTTCTTTTTCTTTTTTTCCTCCATCCCGCTTTTCCTTCTCTCCTTGGTTATTGTGCGTAGATTATTTTGCTTGTCTTATATGTATATTTATGTATATATCATGAACGTATGAAAACACGTATGTAAGAGAAGCTAGTGGCTTAGTGATCCAATAATGCATGAGGAAAATGTAGCCAAACTAGATGCATAAGAAAACAAGGGGACCTGGATTTAGGGGTCAACGTCCCTATCATGCATGTGAGACATGGAGTAAAGTTGGGCTGACATAATTTCCCTCCCTTGATTTAGAAGTTATATAAATGAAGAGTAATATTCTAAATCACACTTTCACCTTATATATTATTATATAAGATGTGGTACATTTTATCACTATTAGATGATAAAAAGAATCATCCAATAAATAATAATTTAATGGTAATAAATCATGTATTATATTTTAATGAGTTTTCTATAAATAATTACGGTAAACAATCTATCTCTCTCTAGTTAGTTAAACTACGTAGTGTGATAAAGATGTAGATGCTCCTACAATCTCTGACCCACCTTTGTGAGTCTTTTTTGACTAAAGCATATGTTGGCTCTATTATTTTCTTGATATAATGAACTCGATCATGTTATTCGATCGATAGCATATATAGATCCCATTAATTTGGAGGTGTAAACCTTGCTTCACAGTGTTAGACGGATTTGTAGTACTATTGTTAGTTTGGAGAATACATATAATTATATATATATATATATATATATTAAAGAAGAGGATGGTACCCTAATTTTATTATTGCTCTCACTTATGATGGAGAAATACTGTGATAACAAGTAGGATATCTAGGATCTACAGATAAACAATAAAACCATTAATTCCAAACATCAAACCAATAAAAAAAAAAAAACAACGGTCTATACAATAAATCAATAAGCCAAACTAAACATGCCTATATGTGGAATCAAAAAACTAACAAAGCAACCATAAACAAAACACACAACTCATAACAAACTAATTTCTGAATAGGAAGTCCCAATTTATCAACCCAAAAAATGCCTTTCAGAAGCCACAATAAGTATCGGTGTCCTTCATAACTAACATTTCTCCCCAACTCACCTTGTTGAGCTAGAAAAACAGTCGCTTGATTACCTTCATGTTTTAATGAACCACTATGAAATTAACCCCCTCAAGCGCAGACATGAAATCCTCCCAAAAGTCCCATAGATACCACAAGGTATATCTACCCTCCCGAAGCCAACCAACTACAATTTTGGAATCATTTTTAATAATTACATTAAAACAATTTAACATTTTGCACAATAGGATCCCATCTAAAATTGCCTTTAATTCAGCCTCATTATTTGTGCCAAGACCAAATCGACTAGATAAAGCCCCCTTTACATTACTGGCCTCATCCCTTATAATTCCGGATTGCCCCTCCTCCCAAGCTTCCCAGGTTACCATGACAACTCCCGTCCCAACTCAATTTCATCCAACCCATTTGCAGTTTTGACCAACCAACTAGCTTATCCTGTCGCACACAGGTGGTCAGATGATCCAGCTGAAATTCCTCCAAAATTTTCAAGTCTTGCATGAATAAAGGTGGGATGAATTAAGCTTTCCAGCAAGCATCCGAATCCAATATCGCACAACCACGCATTCTTGATCAGCAGTCTACTGCACTCCTTCCATTCTCATCTTGCATCTTCTTTTCCATAGACTCCAATAAACAAGGTATTAAGCTTGTTAGAGTACCTTTTGTTGACGTCTTTTTTGCACATTGGAACCATGCCAATACCCTTGCCTTCCATTGCAGTTGTCCCATACACGAAACCCCCAAGGCACTTGCACATACCCATACCTCTTTAGCCACTTTGCCCGAAGATAAAACATGATCAAGTATTATTTTCAAGCATTTTCGAATGCAACAATCACAATATGAAGGTAGAGAAACATCCTTATTTTGCATCTTCTCATACTCAGCAAGACAATTAAACCATGCTTTCCATAGGTAGATATACACACATTTAGGCAAAAGCTTATGCCAAAACCACTTTTGCCATTGCAGTAAATCACCTTTGATTATAACCACCTCCCATGCTGTTGTAGTTGGAGAATATATAGGTTCAATACTTTAATCAGATCAAATGGCTAAATTAGGCTAAGGCTTATAACCAAATTTTTTGCTCAATGGATTTCATTTTTGTATTATTCCAAATCTCCCATATCACAAGAGCGGGTGATACCCCCACACACAAACATATGAACTGAAAGACTAGGGCGAACGAATTAAGGCTAAGGCAAATGAATTAAGGCTAAGGCAAATGAATTAAGGCTAAATTAGACTGACTACTTTGAATGTTGAGCTGAATTGAGTTGGACTAAGTTTTTTTTATGAATAGAATAAATTTAGGCAGCAGTCACTGTTCCAAAATAGGCCACTCACATGAACAGTACTTTTACTGTTTCGGATATTCCGAAACAGTGGCTGCTGCCCAGCACAACTCTTATGAATAATAGTGAATTCAGATAGTAGAGTAAGTTTTGTAAAGTTCACCTAAGATAAGTTTAAATGTCTTTCACTACAAAAGATCTACATTTTTTCGGCGCATATTTTCGTTGCAAACACATGTATAAATTGATGCCAATGCCTTTTCTCGACAATTTCACGCTCACTACTACATGTTCGTTGCTATTATTCATTCATTTCTACTCTACTACAATGGACATAAAATATCGTTGGAAATCATCATAGAATGGGAGCTTTTCCAACAACTTTTTTAGTCACAATTAGTCCAAAATATTGCCGCAATTAGGCACTACAATTCAATTAAAAATCATTGGGAAAGACTTATTCCAGTAATTTTTTATCATCACAAATATTATTGTAATTCATTACTAATGTCTATTTCCAGCGATTTTTGCCATCAATGCAATTGAGAATTCGGTTTTCAAAAACCTATTGCAACCACACATTTTTGCCATGAATGTCTATTGCCAGTGATTTTTGATATTGCTGCAATTGTACAATGAGTTTAGATATATTTATGAAAAGTTGAAAATAGTTGAGTCCCACATATAAAAAAGTGTTGAGTTGAAAAATGTTGTGGGTCTCACATATAAAAAATTATTGAATTAAAATGAATTTAATAATTTGATAATTGAGTATTTGGATGTTAAACGTAACTTAAAATTAGATTAAATTAAGTTAACTCGGATGGATTTGACAATCAAACGAAACCTTAAACAACACCTTCATCTCAGGACCAAAACCTTGAACATGATACAAACTTGCAACTCTAGTAAAAGCTACCTGATCTTTTATCAATTTGATAAGTCAAATTTAGAATTATCATCCAACTGGATCATTATTGTAGCCCGAAATTTACTGAATAGGTAAAAATAATTTATTTTTATTCATTTTTATGATATTCTTAAATATTTTCTTAAAAGGAAAAAAAAAAATCACATTATTATTAAAAAGCATTTTCTTACTCATTAAATTAAAAAAACTTATTTTTTTTTAAATTTTTTTTATATTCGAAAGAAATATTCAAGAGAAATGTTTGAAAGATAAAACATTTCTCATAAAGATCATATCGCCTTTCGATCGACGTACTGTTTTTTAATTTGAAATCTATTGACATTTGAGCCTAGCTGTAATTATAAGATAGTATTAAATCTAATATATATATTAATATATATATATATATTTACCTAATATTTATATTATTATAAGAGAAATCTAATATACATATATATATGTATGTATGTATGTATTTGTATATATATGATGAATGGAATAACAAATTGTTTGAGATGGAGATCATCAAGTTCTTGGCCCATGCATATAACGATTCCAAGAGGCTCTTAGAGCAATTGGTATTGAACCCATCATTGGACTCATCAAATATAAATTTGATGAATTTATTTAAATAATTTTATATTGAATTAATCAAAATCCACAGACTCAAACTTTAAGTTACAGTAATTGAGCATCATCTTTTATATTTGAATAATTATTATTCACATATTAAAATATTTTGTTATTGCATTTTAATATGTTTGTTAGATAAATAAATTATAGATGTGTTTATTAATTTCATAAATTATATAGTATATTATTGTTTTGATAAATTTAATGATAAATTCAATATAGAGTTATAGATGTAGAGGTGTTGGCTTTTCATCAAATTTATATTTTTATTAAATTTTGAAAGAAATTCTTATGTAAGCAATACTAGAGCTTTTGAAATGTAAATCCAAATTTAATTTGAAAAGAGAAATTCTATTCTCCATCCGGTTTTTCTATCACACGGCACACGAAACCTTATGTGGCAAATACAAAAATAATCATATCCCTTCCTCTCAAAAATTTTATTTCGGTTCAGTGGTTAACTTTAGAATTTCTCGACAACTTCATCTTCCCCATCTGAAAATTTCCTCTCCCCGTGCTTTCTTGTGGAAGAATTTTTGAATCGATTTCCTGTAAGGCTTTCTGTGGGTGACTTGGAAATAGGAATTATAAATGATAGAATTATAATTGCTAAGGTTCTAGTTTTTTGAAGAAAATTTGTTTGAGGAATTAAAGGAAATTGGAAAATATCTAGGTTCCTATAGGAGACTTTTCTTCTCGATTTACTCGCAAAACTTGAGACTTTTCTACTCGATTTTCATAAGATTACTTACAGCATGTACCACTTTACAGCTTATAAAAAAAATACCCTTATACAAATTCATCTCTTCACCTGAATCAGTAATCAAGAAGGAAAGTGACTTTGTCCATTATCTCTGTTATCAGATAATATTAACCTAAAATGAATGTGCCTCAAAGATGTCATAAATTAAAAAACCACAATAGATCTACTCTCCAATGAAGAAAACTCTAAACAATAGAGACCATTCAGCGTATACGATCTCTACACAGTTCAAGGTCCATCTTCATGGGGTTAGTGGTCTAAATCTCATAATAGACACCATCTAGCTCTCGTCTGATAGCTGGGTTCTCATAAGTTGGTCCTCGCTTTCTTGTTGGAGATCACAAATGACAACAATGAAAACTAGCAAAGAAAGAACTTAGGGAGAGGAAAATTGGATTCGAAATTCCGTGCTCTGATTTAGGTTTGATAGGTGTGAAAGTATAGTTAAAATAAAAGTATCGTTTAACTAAAAAAATAAAAATCACATCATCACTTTCGTGTGATGTATGTGGGAAGAGGCCGATGCTTTGCACTTCGTATTTGAATATGTTAAGAGGATGTTTCTGTTGTGCCCTCTCATACGCAGCATGCATTGGGATTATAGAATAGTACAACATGACTATCATTTGCAAGGAGGAAGAGAGTCACTAGAGAAAATATATATATATAATAAATTTATAAATTCATTATTTTATAGAATTTATTAGATTTCTTTTATAATAAAAATAATTTTATAAGAGAATATTTGGGGATGGGTCCGTCCGATTCCCTTGAAAAACGGATGCCGGCAGCTCTGATGGCGGTGGGCGACACCATCCATACCATCGTGACCATCGGCTTCTAGAGACCCCACCCCTGCGACAGCGACCCCCGGCGACTTCCGGTATGTCCCAAGTAGCCTTAAACCCATTTCGGGTCACAATGGTCGGAGCCGCCTCTGTCTGGGTTAAGGCCGAATCCTCTCTTAAATTCATCTATATTTTATTTATTTTATTGTATTTTTTATTGTGCTTTTTTCATTTTATTTTTTTCATTATATTTTTTTTTTGTATTTTGTATTTTTTTATATTTTTTTATTGTATTTTTAAAATTTTTTATTGTATTTTAATAGAGGGCTATTTTTGGCTTGGGGCAACCCAACCAGCTTGTAGCGTCTCCTATTTTATAAATTGATGGACTATATCAAATTACATTAATTTATAAATTTATTTTTATATAATTATTTTATAATTAAAATATCTTCCATGCGAAAAGGGAGGCTAACGTGTGTATATGCGTATGAATATGGGCTACCCTGCTTTTACCTGCAGGGAAGGGGTGTCAAAACGTGTCAACGGGTCGTGTTCGTGTCGTGTCAAAGCATATACATTACATCTAAAGGGTAAACATGAACACGACCCGTTAAGGATTTCGTTTCAAAAATCTCAAACCCTAACACGACCCTATAAAATATCGTATCAACACGACACGACCCGTTAAGCATATACACGAAAATGACACGACCCGACACGACACGTTTCAACCCGCAAATCCGACACGACACGTTAAGACCCGTTAAGCTGTTAGTCACCCGACACGACCCGACACGACACGTTTCAACCCGCAAATTCGACACGACACGTTAAGACCCGTTAAGCCGTTAGTCACCCGACACGACCGGACACGTTTCACCTTATTAACTACCAGCAAATACAATACAGAAACTTCCCTTCGCCTGAAATCAAATAGCCCACTTCCCTGCTTTTACATAAGTTTCTATTACAAATTATATTTCTAACTGAAAAATATAAATAACTATTTACAAATTACAATCTTAAAATCACAAATTCACAATCTAACAAGTAATACAATACAATTTATGATAATACACCATAACACCACCATAATGCAAACTCATGACTGCATTGTAAAGTATTAAAATTACACCTCAAATATAATAAACAATACATTGTAAACATGTTAATGTTACAATAATAAAATCACACATCTAAATAAACGTAAAACTTGCAGAAATAGGTATAGCGTCATCACTGCCTTTGTTGATGTTCATCTCGATCACATCTTCCGTTAACTCATCGAAGTCAAGATCCTCTTTTATTTCTATTTAAAAAAAAAATCAATATTTAGTAGACAGTCTATAATATAAACAACTATGTATAAAAAAAAACCAACAACTATATAATTTCAAAATTTTACCTTTCTCGTCGCCATAAAACCAATCTCTTGTGCAGACCAATGCTTCAACAACATCTGGTTTTAGTACACTCCTAAACTGATCAATGATACGCCAGCCAATACTAAAAGTAGATTCAGATACGACAGTAGAGATTGGCACACTCAAAATATCACAAGCCATTTTGGCAAGATCGGGATAACGAAATTCATTTCCTTTCCAAAAGGAAAGAATGTCGATCTTTCCATTTCTATCTGCCTTAGGTTCATCCAAGTAAAGATCCAATTGACTTTTTTGCAAATAGAGACTACGATCATCATGTTCAAATGTATCAAATTCCTAAAAAAAATAAAACTATTTCTTAATGATATGCGATATGAAATAACAATATAATTTAAATCATTAAACAAAAATATTATTTGATATTACCTGAAATACTTCTATATTTTTGGTTAACTCACTTGTTGCTCCACTAACAGTGTTATTAGAACTCATGGTAGAAAAAGTGTGAGCACTAGAAGAACTATATTCCATGAAAAGAGATGTCTATTTGGTCTGAACATTCATATACTCTAAGGAACAATCCCCGTAAAGCTTCTTATAAGAGAAATTAACAAAAATCAACTTGTATCGGGGATCCAATATAACTGCTATAGCCAACAACACATTGAACTCATACCAATATTTCTCAAATTTAATAAGCATTTTCTTAGACATCTTCTTCATGTAGTCATCATCACCCATAGAATACTGCTTTAATTTAAAATAAATCAGAAATACTGCCGCAAAGTAGAGATTGGCTGTAGGGTATTTGGTTCCAGAAAAGTCACAAGTGGCTACATAAAAAACACTCAATAAACTTTTAATCTTCACCACTTCTTCCCACTCAGACTCAGATAGACAATGCTTAAAATTGGAATCAGTCAATGCCAAATGTCCAAAGGCACAATGATAGAAAATAGCACTCTCCAACATAAGATAAGTATAATTCCATCTAGTGGGGACATCCTGTCTCAACCCTTTCTTGCTATCCAAAGACATTTGATTTGATGAATCTAAAAATTTTAGTTTTCTTGATTGTGATCATTTGACATACTTGACACTTTCACGAATTTTATAGATAGCATCCTCAATCTCTTTTAACCCATCTTGTACTACTAAATTCAGAATGTGAGCACAACAACGAAGATGAAAGAACTCACCGTCACAAACAAGAGCTTTCTTAATGTTCAATTGAGTTTTTAACAACTCTACCGAAACATCATTAGAAGAAGCATTGTCTAAAGTCAATGAGAAAATCTTGTGTTCAATTCCCCACTCACATAACAAATTATAAATTTTTTCAGACAAAGATATGCCGTTATGTGGTGGTGGCATATAAGAAAAGTTCAGAACCCTTTTCTGTAAAGTCCATCTCTTATCCAAAAAATGTGCTGTAATACACATATAACCATCAGTGGTTATAGGGTTATAGAAGTCCACAAGTCAGATGTCAAACTAATTCTACCAGGAATTTCATTTAACATGCATTTAATCCTATTTTTTTTCCCTCTGATGCATCTTAACCAAATCTACCTTGGCAGTATTCCTAGAAATAATTGGAATGTCTACACACAAATATTGTAATAAAGTTCTCACCCCCGAATATTCAACAAACCGAAAAGGTAGGTCATACTTAACAATAGCAGCTACCAATATTTGTCTATATTCTTCATGGTTAAATTTAGAGTTGCTTACCGAAATAGATCCACTATTTTGTCCCAAAATCAACTGACCAATATCTCGTGAACTTCTCTTAGGGCACACCTCAATGTGACGCCTCAAATTTCCGGTTCCATTTTTGCTCGATGCAAGGTAAGTAGCTCTACACAGCTTGCACCTGGCTCGTAGCTTCTTATCACCTTGTTTCTCACAATCAGGAACAGTTTCAAAAACATTCCATACATATGACCGCTTCCTTTGTTTTGATTTAGCCTCTTCAGTTTGAAAACTTTCTTCTTCATTTTCAAACTGGTCCAAATCAATAAACTCATTATTTTCACCTTCTGTCTCAGTTATCTGACAACAAATAAGAAAAAAGAGTCATCTGAAAACATGAACTTATTTTTCAAAATATTTTTCAAAAACTAGTCAAGTAATTAATTCCCTATTTGATGAGAAGAAGAGTATACGGTGCAATTGAACTAGCTCATTAATATAAAGATGGAGTGGAGGTAGCAAAACCTTGTATACATCTAGCAATCTAAATGTAGACAGAACATGTAGCAAAACCTTGTAATTATTACGCAAGAACATATTTCTTAAATATCAGACATATAATTGCATAGAATATGACAACAATAAATAGAACATTTATTCATATGAATGATAAGAGAACATACCTAAAGGTGAAGGAGAGATGAAAGAACAATGGAAAAGAAGCAGATCAGCAAGGGACAGATTGATAGAAGCAAGATAAGTAGAAGAGCACGAACTCTGAAAGTAAAATCATATTGAAAAAAATAAGAACATAACCATCGTAATAAGATATTCTGTAAATAAAACTATACTAATACGTTAGAAATAGTAAAACAGGTTTTTATTTTGGCCATTAAGCAGCCGTACACTACAACATTTTCAAGCTTTAGCCACCATTTATTTTCCTACAGTGAAAAGTTTGTAGCAACAAATTGGTTTTATTCACAATATTAAATTCGCCAGATTGATGGCTGAAATTGGTAGAGAAAAATCATTATTATCGGCAAAAATTGATTGCAGCAAATTAATTGTGTATAAATAAAACGTGACAAATGTTTTCATTAATTGTGACGAAATGAGATATTACAAATTAATTTATTTTATTTTATTCATTACCCCTCAGTATGGCAATCATATTTTGCCGTTATTAGTGGGTGATATAAATACCCTTTCAGCTGCAGCCCGCGAGACTTTTCGCGTCTCTTTCGACTTCCCACGTAACTAGAAGAAAGGGGAAAAGTGAAAACCCCAATTTCTTCTCTGTTGAGCCCTACCCGATTCCCGGCCTGTGAAATCCACCTCATCCTTCGCCGACGGTAAGTCTCACTTCTCTCCGTCCTCTCTCTGTTGTGTGCCTATCGCGTACGTTGTCGGTTTAGTTGCTCTGCCCTCTTGACGTCGGTGAGTGGCTCTCGTGTTTCTCTAAGTCTTCGAGCATGTCTCGATCGGTGTTTCTCTCTTGGTACTTAGGGATTTGTTGGTTTGTTACTCTTCATATGGCAAAAATTTTCGTCAAAGTACTTCTAGTTTCTGAAATTGTATAGCCTCTTGTTTGTAATGTGTATACTACATATAATGC
Source organism: Platycarya longipes (assembly GCA_036559045.1). Taxonomy (NCBI): domain Eukaryota; kingdom Viridiplantae; phylum Streptophyta; class Magnoliopsida; order Fagales; family Juglandaceae; genus Platycarya; species Platycarya longipes. The sequence continues at coordinate 26,201,626 of CM071801.1, forward strand.
ACAGATCTTGAAATCGTATAGCCTAGCTGCCTCCTAAAATAGTCAAAGCACTTTGGTTGGTTTCTTTTTATCAATATTGTCTATTTTTGGCTTTGCTGTTTTTTTCCACATTGATGGCCCCTCACATAATTTTATGGTCAGTTTAGGTGTTTCTACAAGTATGTTTCAGAGGCAAATTGGAATTTTGAAGGATTGTTTTGACAGTTCTCCCCGTTTATTTATCCTTCAGGTATCAAATGTTCCCTTGAACATGTGAATGGGTATGGCTGCAGGTACATGCTCTATATGTTACCCAATTTTTTTGCTTTAACATAGATTGATATAATTTTTGCCCTAATTGGTGTGCAAGCAAAGATTGGGAGGAGGGTATACATTGGCTCAAGGGCTCGATTGCCACTAATTTTAAGTTTGGCTGAGCTAGGAAATACCAGTTAGTAATAATAAATATGTCAAAACTATTGCTGGTGTATGTTTATCTAATTAGAGAAGATATTTTTTTAGGGGTTCACCATGTATACCATTTGGCATACTTTTGCATGTTTTATGGATTCATTTATATTTTTCCTGTTTTCATCAGGAGGTAATTATTATGTGGACCAAGTTGTATCAATTCTCGCCTTCTGAAGAAATAAAGATATTGCTATGCTGCAATACATCTTAGTAACTGTTTGAGACCAAGTTTTTCCATCTTTTTTAATGGTCAATGATATGCGTTTATATTTTTCTTCTGAATATAGAACTACTTGAAGTAGTTAGTGGTTACTGTATTGTATTTCTGGTTTCATCATTGAATCAATGTTCTCCTGATGGTAAATTTTGTCAACACATGGTTCATAATGGTCGAAATTACCTGTAAACCGTTACCCTTTCCCAATGCAACATTGCAAACCTCCCATTCCCAGGTTTTTACCACTTTTGGCACAATTTTGATATACATTGAGATCTCTCACCTCCTCATTTCTTGTCTGGTTCTTGGGCGAATTGGATATGATCAGAAACTGAAATTACACTTGTATCCTTCTTATTTCTGTGTAGAATACTGTAGTGGATGCATGTCTCGTTTGTGGGTCTGGGTTTAAGACATGTAAATGATTGGATCGTTCATTTATGATTGTTTCAAGGCATGTGAGTACACATGTAGCTGTTCTATGATGATTACCCATGATTGCCAAAATTTCTGTCAATAACAGTGGACTTAAAATATGGTTCTTGCTCGTCAGTGTTGTATTTTCTTTAAGTGAGTTGTACATATGGGAGAAGAACTTTCAAAAAGTCTAGAAAAAACATTGGAAAAACAGGGAAAGTAGTTAAAAAGTGAAGGGCTGCTGACCCAAACTGCTATTGACAGAAAAAGAAGAAGAAAATAAGAAAGAAAATGTGATAAAAGAAATTAGTTTAAGAGAGAGGAATGGTTGTTCAGGATTGTACAATTAGAAATCAAAATCCATTACTACAAAAGCTTGAAAATGAGGAGGACAAGCAGGGAAGCCTAGAAAAGTTGTATCTTCTAGGGAGAGTTTGGGATTTCTTTGTTGTTATCAAAGTTTTAGCACAGTAGGTAAAAAGGGATATAAAGATGGAGAGTTGAGGTATTTCAAGCCTCTCTCTCTCTTTTGGTACTTTCGAAGATCTTTTAAGACATTGCATATTAATTTTTACGAATATTTGAACATAAAGCAAGAGCTTGTCTCTCTAGTCTCCAGCAAATATGTGGAGTGACTTACGGAGGAGGACAATCAAAGAGTGAAATTGCAGCCAGCCCCACCAATTTCGAAGTCAGTTTCATAACCCTCTGTAAAATTTTCTTAGGAATGGTAACTTTCACTTTTATTTGGTTCTTTGTTGGAGAGAGAGAGAGAGAGAGAGAGAGAGAGAGAGAGAGAGCTCGACTGGAGAGCCATAGCCACGTGATAGATTTGGTGCGACATTGGATGGTGTCCACAACTTTTTGCTATAGTCACACTTTTCTACGTACATTACCACTTGGTAAAATGACCCAACAGCCTTGACCCTTCTGTCTCTTCCCCCTTTCTATCTCTTAGTTTGAATATGGAATAGGTATATTCTTGTCTTGTACTGGTGTAGTATTATTTATTTATTATTTTAAAAAATAAGAATTAATTTCACAAGAGATGGTAAGTGGGAGATTATACCTGAATATAACATAGCTATGCTATCTTTTTTATTGTCTATTTAATTGAGTTTTGTAGTTTATGAATGTTGTGTGTATCACAAGGAATTAAAAAAATATAAAAATAATATTATTTCCCATAAAATTGTGAAAATGAAAAGAAAAACGAGAAAAAAAACATAGTGCTGAGAGGTAGACAGAACAAAAGGAGAGCTGAATGAGTGTGATCACCTGTGTGTGAAAGTGGATGGCATAATAAAAAAAAAAATTATTTACTTTTTGATTAGTTGTTGATGGCCACACGTTTGATGTTGATGACGATGAACATCATCATTTATATTCTGTACTTGTAACTATTATTATGATTTCTTTTACTAATTTCATCACTATGGTTTTAATCTTTTACCCCACATTCATTATGATATTACAATTATTTACTCCTGCTTGTGTTATAAGCTAGTGATACAAGGCATGAAATCTTAAGGATATCTGGAAAGGGATTCTTGCAAATACCTTTTGCATTTTTATGATTAGTACCTAAACTTTAAGAAAATATCAACAACTTGTACGTAGGAAAATATTGGATCTTTTCCTTTTTATAAGGCAGTTGTGCTCTTTTTTTTTTTAAGGAACCATGTTCCTATCATTGCTCTAGTAAGTTACATCTCCTTGCTCATTGAAAGGTTTTTCTCTCTCAGCAATGTACATAAGCTCTGTACGAACCTATCTCACTCTGTAAAAATCAACACTTTGCTGTTTAGCCTTTCTTGCTAACTAATGTGCTAACATGCATGATTGTCTATATACAAACTGTACAGAGCAACTAGATCTTCAAGCAAGTGCTTTTTGAATATCCCATACATATTGGTCAATCCTTCCATGAAGGTCTTGATGAGTAGAAATTGCATTTATCACAGTCACTAAGTTTCCTTCAAATGTAACATTGTGCATTTGCATTGCCTCAGCTAACTCAATCGCTTTCCTTAGTGTCATGATTTCTGCTACCTCTGTTGTCCCAAAAAACTTTCTATTTGCTGTGTAAGAGAAAATAGGCATTTGTCCATCACTGTGTCTGGCCGTAATTCCCAGTCCTAGCTTCCTGTTAGCAACATTCAAACATGCATCAAAGTTTATTTTCACTCTTTCCTCAGTAGGTGGAGTCCACTTTGCTATTTGTCTTCCTGTTATTATGCTTTCTCTGGATCCATCTTGCTGGTCTTGAGCTTCTTGGTAGAGACCCATAATTTCTTTTATTTAGTTTAATGACTGCTACTAGACTTTGGAATATATTTTCAAAAACAAACTTATTTCTTAATATCGTTTTGCTCTAGTTTCCAAGTATTAGGTATATGCATTTTATAAACGTAATTCCTCTAGTTCTAGTATATATTATTCTTAATTATAGACAATAATATCTTGTAAATTTCTCAACACTTAACTAATATATAGCAATATTTGTAGATAACTACAAGAACACAAAAGGCTAATATTAAAATACACAAAGGTCAGCTCTATACTGTCTATAGACCACTTGCCAGAAACTAATCCTTTTCTTTGCTTACATTTGAGAGCAAAATGATTTTTAAAACCCATAAAATCCAATACTACTAGGTTAAATAACTAGAAGAACCCAAAAGGCTAATCTTTAAATTCACAAACGTAAACGTAAAGCTTTATAGACTGTCACCCTCTATCTCTCTCTCTCTCCCTCTCTCTAAAGCCATTATCCAAATATAAACTGATCTCAAAGGTTAGACTCAAATATATGCTCTGACTAAGTGGTCTTGTTTCACAAAAATATTCATTTATTGAGAAGAGAAACATAATATTGTTTTACTTATAGGTCTAGAATTTGTGTCATATTGTCTGTTAATACAAACTTGATTATTTAAGTTGCTGATGCATGGTACACAAGTTGGCATTTTCACCATATAATTTGCATGCCCCATATGATGATGCTCATATTGATTAACTCTGTTTTGTGTTATATAAGTTATTAATTATATCTTCTTCTTTTTCCCTCATCGGTTCTTAATTATATTCACCTCATGTTTATCGTGGTATGTAGGAAAAACTAGAGGATTAGCTGCGCAAGGCAAAAAGGCTTCTTCAAGACGAGATCAATAATAAAAACAAAAATTTGAATTTCTGCAAATGTAAGTTATGTTTCGGTGTCCTTAAAGATTCATGAACTCTCTTTCCAACGCTTGGAGTTTTTTTATGCTCTCGATTGTTTCGTTTAAAATGTGTTTTAGGAATTTGTTTATTTTTTAAAACTAATTTAGACTTGTTATTCTGCATCATTCATAATGTAGACAACAAACATCCATATTCTAATGCCCTAAGTCATTTTCTATCATTGAACTATATAATGTGATTTCCATGTTTTTAATCTTTTAGTTTGGTGCTTGCTATATTTTTTGGTCCGTTAATGTGATGTCCACAAGCAATAAAATTATGAATGTAGTTAGAAACCAATAGACAATTAGATCTCCTAAATTGAATTTGAACTTTTTATACGAAATGTAACAATTTGCCAATATATAAATAAATAATGGAACCTATAAAAAAAAAATAAATAATTAAATAAAGGATTTATGTATGTACATGGTCACTATTGGTGTATCGTGTTAGCATATATCTGTTGTTACTGTTAATAAAATGCAACATGCAACTTAGAGTTTTCTTTATACACTGCCAAAGTAGGTGGTGGTGGAATAGTCATTCTTACGTTGGGGGGTGGGGTGGATTTTTTGTTTAGGTAAAATAAAAAGAAATAAATCTTATGTTTAGTTCCATGGTAGTTATTAAAAGCTCAATCCTTTGTAATTATTTTGATTTTTTTTATCCAAAAAATGGAATGGAAATGGTGACACATGTTGGTGGGGCATGGGTCAGCAAGGTTGAGCTTTTAGTATTATTTTGATTAGCTTTGCTGCTTTAGATGATGATATTGCCCTTTCTCTGCTTGGGTCCATTTAATAATGGGAGTATTACTGCATGTTATGAAGGACGCATCCTTGCTCTCTATTTTGCTAGCATTCATTTGGTTTGCATGTTATTATTTTATATATGTTTTTTTATATATTCATTTAATTGACCTCAGTTGGTGGTTTATTTGTTGCAGGAACTTTGGATTTAGGTGGTTTGATTTTTGTGCATATTTTATAGTTTAAATCTTCTTGTGCATTTTTTTGGTTTATTGAAAAATCATGATGCTTAGCCTCATTAAATATGGTGTCTGTAAATGTTGAAGGCTAATTATAACCATATTTGTTAAGGCTTTCGAAGTTCAATTGGATTTATGCTAATGAAGGATTTGTTGCATATTATTTTGTCTCTGGCCTAATTAAACTCTGTATCTTTATTTATCTAGCATTTTCTTTTAGTTTTTCGATGCAACTGAATGCTGAACTATCTAGGTATAGTCTAAGAATTTGGACCATAAATTGGGCAACATTTTCTAAAGGATTTGGTCTACAAGATGATGATGATGCTTTAATTTGTTTGCAGGATAATGCTAGTGCTGTGAAAGTTCAACTTGTGGCAAAACACAAAACTGTTGTGTAGAACCTGATTTCTCTAATACATTGGTATGTCCAAATGTATTTTTCATTTGCCATTACTAGTGTGGTAAAATAAAAGCCTTTTAAAAAGCATATCTTTGTAATATCTCTTATCCCTATTAGATAGAAAATGTTTTTACTTGAATCTTTTCTTCTTAATTTGAATTGAGAATGATCTTTTTTGTTGGTAGAATGGATGTAATTTGTTGCTATTTGTCGAAAAGGTATCTTCAACTATAGGTACTCAAAATTTTTATGTTGATGTAATTTGTGATAAGTTGGTACAGTATGGGGTTTCCAAGAAGACAAAAGTGTGTTACTGTCTGTATGTTTATTTATTTTGTCCTCTTTCCATGATATTTGCTTACTTTGTGTCAATTTATTCTTCAACATTTGCTGAAGCTTTTGACTTCATCATGCCTGCTATCCCCTTTGTGGCAATAATTGGTTTTTCAACAAAGTTGACAAATTGTTTGTATCAACTTTTATCTTACTTTCTATCGTTTTCTCACTATCTTTTGCAAAACATGCATTATGCTTTATGCAGGTCCACAGAGATTGAGAAGTGAAGATATATTTGTTTGCGCATTTTTGTTTATACGTGTATCTGAAGATTTTCTTCCTCTCAAATCATGTTTGTTTCAGTTTTGTTCATTCATGAACTCTATTTCACTTTATTTCGGTTTTACCACGTTGGTTGGGTGGTTGTTCATGTAGACTTGTGTTACCTATAACTTCACCAAGTCGACCAAGCATATCTAATACATCTTGCGTGGTCATGCATCACTCCTATTGGAGTGGGTCCTATAGTTGTCTAACAATGTGATATTTGCTGATTCATTAGTCTCATTCCTCCACTTTTTCCATATTCTCCTATTTTTGTATTACACTCTTATCCGCAATGCGTATGCCCATTGTGTTGTGAATCATGTTAAGCTTACTTAATGAAAGTATTAACCTTGGACTTTGTTTTCCCAAGGTTATAATGGATAAAGTTTGGATGCATATTAAAGATAGATTGCGGTCCAATGAATACGCCGAAGGAGTAAAACAATTCCTAGCCTTAGCCCAAGCCAATACCAGTACTAGTGATTCAATTAGGTGTCCTTGTCGAAGATGTCGTAATCATTTCTTTCACTCAATCAGTATTGTGAAAGACCATCTTTTCTTGAGGTGGATTGATACTAATTATACTCAATGGATATATCACGGAGAAGATGATCCATTCCTTGCAACCTATTCTTCTGATCAGGATGAAGAACCCGATCCTTTCGATGACTACATTGATGATATGGATGAAATGTTAGATGATGTCCGTATGGGATCCTTCATGGATAGTACAATTGGTTTAAATGCTGGTGGTAGTGAAGGTGATACCGCACAACCTAATGACGACACTCCAAGATACCAAACCTTTGAAGAATGTTTAGAGGATGCACAACGTCTGTTGTACCCATCATGTACAAACTTCTCGAAGCTATCATTTATGGTCAAGTTGCTCCACATCAAAACTGTCGGGGGTTGGAGTGTCAAGTCTTTTAACATGGTGCTAAAACTTTTGAAATCTGCATTTCCGAATGCACTCTTGCCTGAAGATTATAATGATGCGCATCGTTTAGAACATGGGTTGGGATTTAGTTACACCAAAATTCATGCGTGCCCTAATGATTGTGTCTTATTCTGGAAAGACAACGAAGACAAAGATGAGTGCCCCAAGTGCAATGCATCTAGATGGGTCTCAAGGATTGGTAAACAGCGGGTACCTCAGAAAGTGATGCGCTATTTTCCGCTGAAGGACCGGTTGCAGCATCTTTATATGTCAAAGAAGATAGCACAAGCCATGCGATGGCATAAAGAGGAACGTATCGATGATTCAAGTTGTATGCGGCATCCAGCTGATTCTAGAGTTTGGAAAGACTTTGACAGCAAACATGATTGGTTTGCCCAAGATGCTCTTAATGTGCGTCTTGGGCTTGCAAGTGATGGTTTCAATCCATTCAATAATATGATCAAACCCTACAGCATTTGGCCAGTAATACTTCTACCTTACAACTTGCCTCCTTGGTCTTGTATGAAAGATCCATATTTTATGCTGACATGTCTAATACCTGGCCCTAGGTCACCAGGAAATGATATTGATGTCTTCTTGCGTCTGTTAGTTGATGAATTGAAAGAATTATGGGAGAATGGTATTGAGACATATGATGCAAGCAATTCGTCAGTTTTTCGATTACATGCAGCATTACTATGGACAATTAATGACTTTCCTGCATATGCAAATCTTTCTGGGTGGAGCACAAAGGGAAGGTTGGCGTGTCCTACATGTAATGCAGAAACTGATTCAATGTGGTTTGTGTGTGGGCGCAAGCATTGTTATATGGGCCATCGTCGATGGTTGGGTGTGGATCACCCTTGGAGGAAAAAAAAACATGCCTTCGACGGTAAGGAGGAACATCGAATTCAACCAGCAAAACTTACAGCCCAAGCAATAGCTGAACAACTAAGTATGGTGTCCAACGTGCAATTTGGAAAATGTTCACGGAAGAGGAAACGGGCACCGCAAGAATTAAACTGGACAAAAAAAAGTATTTTCTTTGAGCTCCCATACTGGATTGACTTAGAGTTGCGGTATAATCTAGATGTAATGCATATTGAGAAAAATGTTTGTGACAGTGTATTGGGAACATTGCTGAGTATTGATGGAAAGAGTAAGGACATTGCAAATGCACAGAGAGATTTAGAAGTTCTTAGATTGAGGAAAAAATTACATTTACGTCCTGATGAGTCCTGCGTGTTACAACCTAACTCGTGATGAGAGGATATCTTTTTGTCAGTGGTTGTCAGAAGTTACATTTACGGATGGTTTTGCCTCAAATATCGGTCGGTGCATGAACATTAGCAAAGGCAAAATTGCAGGCTTGAAAAGCCATGATTGTCACATTTTTCTAGAAAGGTTGCTTCCAGTTGTAATTGGGGGTTACCTACGGCCTGACATCCGGCTAGCTTTGATCGAGTTAAGTACCTTTTTCAAATATTTGTGTGCACGAACATTGACTTTTGATTCATTGCGGCAGCTTTAGGTAGATATTTCTATCATCCTCTGTAAACTTGAGATGATATTTCCACCGGCATTTTTTGATATAATGGTTCACCTGGTAATTCACTTACCAGACGAGGCATTACTTGCAGGACCAGTGCAATACAGATGGATGTATCCTTTTGAAAGATACATAGGAAAGTTTAAGCATTACGTTCGGAACAAAGCCCGACCTGAGGGTTCAATAGCTGAGGCATATGTTCATGTTGAGTGCTTAACATTTTGCTCAATGTATCTACATGACATTGAGACTAGATATCACCGTGTTGAAAGAGACTCAGATATGCCATACGAAGAGGGTGTGGAATATATCTCGGTGTTCTCACAAAAAATTCGTCCATTAGGGGCATCCAAAACTCACATGCTAGACGAGAAACTATTTGCACAGGCCCATTGGTATACCCTCAATAATTGTGGCGAGATTGAGCATTACCTCAAGTAAGTAGTTGATCTTTTGGGTTACTTAATTTAAACTCTAATTTAAAGGCTTATGTCATAACATATAATATTCTATTTTGTAGTGAGCATTATAACATGATTAAGACGGAGGGCACAACTAACATTGCGCATAGACATCAAGCTCAATTTCCCGGGTGGTTCAGAAAACATGTAAGTATTTTTTTTGTTGATAAGTGTTGAGTTCAATTGCATAGGCATAATTATGTAAAGGTCTGCTTTGGTGTGTTTGGTGTTCAAATTTTATTACTGGTGCATTATTCGGAGTTATGCCTAGCTTCCTGATGGTATTTGGTATTGTCTTACCTGTAAGATTCGAGAGACACGTATGATGAATCCATCAAGTGTTTCCGATGACATATATGCACTCGCATGTGGTCCCGACAAGTGGGTTGCAACGTACACCGGATGTATAATGAATGAAATAAGGTTTCATACCAAGGATCGTGAACGTGCTCGTAAAACGCAGAATAGTGGCGTGGTTGTCCACGGAGAGCATCAATCACAGCCTGTTGATTTCTATGGGGTGTTGAGAGATATTCTAGAATTACGCTATATGGGTTGGCGTAATGTTTATTTATTTCAATGTAATTGGTGGGATGTTGGTGATAGGAGAAGAGGTATACGAATTGGAGACCATCTAACAAGTGTGAATACCGCGAGATCATGGTACAAAGATGAGCCTTTTGTGCTTGCATGCCAAGCTTAGCAGGTGTTTTACTTAAAAGACATTAGTGTGACGGGTAGTTGGTATGTGGTTCATAAGATTACTAATAGGAATTTATACAATATTCCTCTAGTCCAATTGATTGAGGGTGAGGATGATGAGGATGACGCTGAGGGTGATGCTTACCAAGAAGATGAAACTAATAACAGAAACATATCGGCTGTCCAATGTAATGATCCAGACTTGATGAATCCATTGAATAGGGTAGGTGAAGAACCTTTGCTGGTTGACCTTTCACCCCCATCGGACCATCAAACATCTGAAGTACCTGACCCCGAGGCCTTGCTTGAGGACGATGATTGTGAAGATGCGTCGGGAGTTGACGATGCATATGCCTCTAGTGATGGCAACGAGGAAGACAATGTTGATCTTGAGGAAGATGTGTCCTCTGAGTCAATTGATGGTATGAGATAGTAGTGTAAATATTTGATCTGGCCATGTTTTTAAACATGTCACAGGGTTGTTGAGAATTTTTTTCTTTGTTAATCTTTTGTTCACAAATAGACACTTTTTCGCGTAGGCATCTACCATATGTCTGTTGTATTACATAATAGAATATGCCCTCATAAGATGTTATTATCAATATATATTTGACATTTGTTTCCATATCGCATATGCAAATGATCAATGATCGTGGTTGTACCGGTTAAAATTCAACAGTATCATTAATTCTGCTAAAGTTGCATTCTAAGCTTAATTTATAGGGAGTGGATTCCAAAAGCCGATTAACATCTTTTGAAGTTTGTAGTATATTTTTTATTTAAGTAATCCTTTGAACATTATATGATGGTAGAGTGCTGGTAATTATTGATTCCTCTTATTATTATATATGATATCTTACACTCCCTTTCCAATTTCGTTTGAGTCTAAGTTACGTTAAAATGGTTTTACAGGTTGAAGGAATTAGCTTGAATTTTTCACAAATGCCCCGACAACTTCAGGTTAATTACTATCTCTCCCTCGACATACATGTGTGCTGATTAACATTATTACTTAAGCGGGTTTAGTTTGTTGTCTTTTTAAATCCATATTAAAAAGCAAGGACACAATGTTAGGGCAATAGGTAGATATTTGGAAGTTCAACTTATATTAACCACAATATAACCAACTAAGTGGAATTGTGGACTAATTGGAATGAAGCTTACTTGATAGGATTACGTCAATTTAAAGGCTTAATATAGCTGAGATTTAAACCAAAGACCCCACTAATTGCATATAGAACTTATTGTAAAAATGATGAGTTGGTTGTAAACGTCAGCATGAATATAAAACAGATATTAATAAGGAAATCATTTATTTATTATCAGGGAAATAGATTCAGTCCAAGCAAATGAGATAAATGGAAAGATAAGAAACTAATGGTATTAAGCTCGCGTGATAGAATTACGTCTATTTAAAAGCTAAAGCATGTTAAGTCAATCAGAAGGCCCCACATTGCATATGAGACTTAATACAAAGGTGTTGAGGTGATTGTTGGGAAAATGCATGAACATAGAAAAAGACATTACTAAAAAAATGGCCATTTATTATGAAGTGAACACTTTAATCCATTAGTATGGGCTCATTGGAATTGTGGACTTTTTATATTAAGTCCATCTGAGAGGATTAAGTTATATGTTAAATACTTAATAAAGTGTAAATCCAACATCGGGGCCAACTACTTGCATTTCACATACAATGTTACAAAGGTATTGAGGATATACTTGCTATCAACATGAATATAGCACCAACTTTACGCTGGTAAAACTGTTTGCGATTTATTATGAAAAAAACAACGTCAATCCATTAGAATGAACTAATTGGAATATTTAATTTATTATATTTAGCTGGCTTGGTAGGATTAAGTTATGCTAAATACTTAATAAAACGTAATTCCAACATTGGGGCTCAGTCCTTGCATTTCAGATACACTGTTGCAAAGGTGTTGACGCAATTGTTCAATCCATTCGCAAGATGCTATTGGAAGGACTTGTTATATTACTCTTGCTTCATAAGATTAAATTACCTTAAATGCTTAATACAACTTAATTCAACCAAAAAATCTCATTGAAGGCATATAACATAGCTGATTCAAAGTTGTTGAGTTTATTGTTTCTGTCAACATGAATATAGCACCAACATTGTCCCAAAAATGACTATTTGTATGAAGTAAACAATTCAATCAAAGATTGAGCTATTGGAATTGTGAATTTGTTATATTACTCTTGCTCCATAGGATTAAGTTACCTTAAATGTTTAATACAACTTGTTTGCATACAAGAAATCCCACTGAGGGCATATAACATACATGATTCAAAGGTATTGAGTTTATTGTTTTTGTTGGCATGAATACAACACCAAGAAAAGTCTGAAAAATGGCTATTTATATGAAGCAAACAATTAAATCCATTAGAACAAGCCAATAAAATTGTGAACTTGTTATATTACATTCATAAGATTAAGTTACCTTAAATGCTTAATACAACTTAATTTACACAAGAAGTCCCATCGAGGGCTTCTAAAATATTGAATTCAAAGGTGTTGAGTTTGTTATTTTTATGAGCATGAATATAGCACCAACAATTGCAAAAAAAAAAGGCCAATTTTATGAAGCAAACAATTTACTCTCACTTGGAATGATCTAATTGGAATTGTGGACTTGTTATATTACACATGCTTGATAGGATTAAGTTACCCTAAATGCTTAATACAGCCTAATTCAAACAAACAGCCCCACTGAGGGCATATAACATATAGGAATTGCAGAATTCAGTTTATTGATTCTATCAGCATGAATATAAACACAATGTTAGGGTTGCTGGGGAAATAGCTATTTGTTATCAAGCAAATCAATTTAATCCATGTAAATAAGATAATTGAAATTGTGGACTATATAATATTAAGCTTGATAGGATTAACGTTATGTGAAGTGCCTATGATAGATTAATTCAAACAAAAGGCCCTACAACATATGGTCAATTTGCTTATCATGTCAACCTGTTGTTAATAACAACTTACATATACAGTAACTGCTATATACATATATATATATATATAACTTTCCAAATGTTGTGGCTCAGTTATTACCATAAAATTTAGACTTTCAGGATTATTCTTTTGCCTAAAAAAATTTGGAAAATGGCCAATATGTTGTATAATAATTCAATAACAATGCAAAATTATGGGGCACTTCATATTTAAATATTACTTATTGTAGAACGTCAATTTTTAAGGTTATATACAAAATGTAATGATAAAAATATATATATATGTAAGAAGAGAGTTACTGTTTATAAATGATAGTTAGAAAGGATCCAGGAGATAGAACTCAAAATATCTAGATAATTCTATGTGCGGGAGCCAGACCTAAAACAGGCGGGATAGGAAAATATGGTAAGTACATAAGTTACAATTCGAAACATTAGACTCCAAAAAAGCTGTCCGGTTCCTACCAACTCCTAAGTTGGGTTACAACAACTACTTCTACAAAACAACAAGGGTTGGGAGCAAAATAGCCACTTTGCTCGATCTATTCCTCTAGAAACTTCAGCAAGGTCACTTTATCTGGAAGCAAGAAAAAGAGAGGAAACTACAAGAAGGTGCTTAGACCCAACGAAGAGACCCTGGTATGATATTTATATTTCTTCTCTCACTCTCTCTCCCTCCCTGTCTGTCACTCTTTCTATTCTCAGTCATCTATTTTTTTTTCCTTCTTCTTCTTTCTTGGGAGTTTCAGCTCTCACTTTTTTTTTGTCATTTTTGATAAATGTAATTTTTTTTTCATTACAAAGAGGGAGATGCATGTCACTGCATCTCTTTGTATTTGCTGACCCAATGTTTATATATTTTCCTCAATACGTGGGTCTGATCATTTATGAAGGTTGGCTACTAGGATATATAGTGCAGTAGGGTTATTAAGTTGTTACATGCCTTCTTTTGTAGCTGGAAACAAGAAATAGAGAGGGAACTACAAGAAGCTGATCACACCCAACGAAGCGACCCTGGTTTGATATTCATATTTCTTCTCTCACCCTCTCTCCCTATCTCTCTCCCTGTCTGTCACTCTTTCTATTCTCAGTCATCTATTTTTTTTCCTTCTTTTTTTTTGGGAGTTTCAGCTCACTTTCTTTTTTGTGTCAGTTTTGGTAAATGTAATTTTTTTTTTCATAACAAAGAGGGAGATGCATGTCACTGCGTCTCTTTGTATTTGCTGACCCTATGTTTATATGTTTTCCTTAATACATGGGTCTAATCATTTATAAAGGTTGACTACCAGGATATATAGTGCTGTAGGGTTATTAAGTTGTTACATGCCTTTTTTTTTTTGTAGCTGGAAACAAGAAACAGAGAGCAAACTACAAGAAGCTGATCACACCCAACGAAGAAATCCTGGTTTGATATTCATATTTCTTCTCTCACCCTCTCTCCCTCTCTCGCCCTATAGGCCCCACATTTTTCTATTCTCGCTCATCTGTTTTTTTTCTCTTTCTTTTTTCTATTTCTGCTCTCACTTTGTTTTTTGTGTCAGCTTTGGTAAATGTAATTTTTTTTTCCATAACAAAGAGGGAGATGCATATCACTGTATCTCTTGTATTTGCTGACCCTATGTTTAAATGTTTTTCTCAATATGTGGGTCTGATCATTTATGAAGGTTGACTACCAGGCTATTATGCAATAGGGTTATTGAGTTGTCCCATGCCTTATTTTTTCCATAACAATTTTTTTATTTCTATAACCGAGAGGTGATGCATGTTAATAAATCTCTCTGTATTTGCAACTAGACAACTGATTATTTTATTTAGTTAAGGGCTGTTTTATTTTTTTATTTTTTATTTTTATCATTATTATTTTTTATCTAGCATGAAACTAATGATTATCCATGTTTTACTCGTCAAATAGACTTAATGCAGTTCATTTAATACATACTCACACAACAAATTTTTCTATTTAACATGTCTTAAAAGCATATGCTTTGTTAATTAAGCCGAACAAGTTTGTAAAATTAAAAATTGGTTATAAAATGAGAAACTTAATGTTTGAAGTCTGCCATGTTGCATAGGGAGGGTCATTGTTTTGTGAATGATTAAGCTTATAGCAATACGTGCATGAAGATAACTAAACTACAATAGACTTTCAAATTATATGGTGATGGAAATAATCTCATATTGACCATGTAGTAGATAAGTTCTTCCACTTAAGGCATGATTTATCATCAATAATGATGGGTCTGAAAAATTAACAATCTTAGCTGAATGCCAAAGCATGCTAGTTGATGCTCTTATGTATTGAAATTGGCATGTGGATTTCATTTATTTATTGATATCATACTACCAGGTTGTGCAGTATGGCTTAAATTCTAGACTTTCAATTTAATTCATTTTTCTTCCTTATACATACTCACACGTGCATGAGGGATGTAACATGCACATTCCAATTCAGTTTTTGAGCATTGTCTAAACACAACTGATGATTAGTGGAATTTCTGGACTGCTTGCAAACATGATTATGATATATGGTAGTGAATAACTTTTTGTGAGATGGAGTCTGTGCAGTTAGCTGCCTTGTATCTTATTAGTGTGGTAGTTTGTAGTTTATTAAAATTCAACATGCTGAGTAGACATGCATAGGCATTCATAGTGGCAACAGATTCATGCATTACACACAAGATAACATAGGTGTGGGTGATAAACATCAGTTATTACCATATATATATATATATATATATACATATATATAACTGAAATTAATAACTTTGAATATGAAATTTCGTAGCACAATTCCAACTCATATTGACCATGGTGAGATGGGTTAAAGGAGGACACAATGGACGAGGTGGAAGCGCTGGTCATGTTGCACCATCTAGGTGGAGGCCAAGACATCATCATAGGCCTCCACGGCTGAGTCATGCAGGAGATACAGAAGAGCGTGAAGTAGCAAATGATTCAAACCAACCACCCAATGTGGCTCATGTGGAGGAGGCAAGGGAAGAAGTCAATGAGGTGCCAAGGGCATTAACTGATGCCCGTAAGATGATTATTGACCCTTATGCCCATTATATAGTTTATTTTCAACTGATATTTATTTGCATACAAATGTCTAATTGAGCTAATTCTATTGGGGAAGTAGAACGTACAGACCAGCCTAGTCGAAAACGTGGCCAAGGACCAGCAAGAGACACACTGTTTGCTCGTGTTCGAAAATTTGGTCAGATTCCATTGGTTATCAAGGATGGACACAGAGGTCCATCATGTGAGAATTACAATATCTTTTCGGCACGTGTGACCACAAAAGTGAGACTTAATGCCGACATGTGACATGAAAGCTGGAAATTAGTACCGAAGGAGGAGAAAGCAGAGCTGATCGACCGTGAATGGGTAAGAGAATGGGCAGAACTCAATTGGTTTTTTCTCACCCAATTTCTTCTTGTTAGCATGTAATGCATTGAGACATAATGTTTATGATAGATTTGTTTTTATGTCATAGTTCGACTTTATTTTGAATTAGACACAAAGTTCACATCGGGAATGTGTGACAATTGCACTTAGGCGGAAATACAATGCATTCCACTATTTCCTACGAAAGCAATACCTAAAGTATGAGACACATGAAGCGGGGATTGCTGGTGGGACAACTTGGGTTGAGAAGTCTGTATGGGAGCATTTGTGTGCAATGTGGGCCACTGAAGGCTTTAAGGTATATGTTAATGTGTTTGACGTTATACTTTGTTTGTGCAATATATAACTATTATTCATGCTAGTGAATGTTATTTTCAGTTAAGTTTATGAAATTTGTGTAATGTTTGCATTCATTAAACAACAGAGAATGTCAGAGAGGAATATAAATAATAGGAAAAAACAAAGGGCCAATCATACTGGTGGTCGAAAGCCTTTCGTTCAAAAAATATAGGAAATGGTAAGATGTAGTTTTTTTATATCATATAGTCCAAATCTATCAAATGTCTCTAAAGAATAAATATTTGGAGTAATATAACAATGCTTTTATTTTTTTATTCTAAAGAATGATGAAGGCACAAATTTGATAGCTTTGTATAAAGAGGTGCACTGGTCACGCAAGAAAGGTCGATTTATCACTAATATAGCAGAACACAACTACGTAAGTAACCTTCTAAGTGTAATTATATATTTCTTCTAAGTAATGGTACAATTCACGAGAGTATTTTTTTTTTTACTGGTTTGGTACATACTCATTAACTAGCCTTATGCATTGTCAATAACTTATCCTTACAAATTTTTTGTATGTAGCATCTTATGCTTGAGCGGTTGGAGGAGATCGATATCGACACATCTAATATTGATGAAGCTAGTAGAGAAGTGTTCAAAGAGGTTTTAGGACACCGATCAGGATATGCAATAGGATTAGGACACTCTGTGATACCTGAACCCTCTTTTGCAATGAGGAACAGTAGGGATTATCAACGCATTGTTGAAGAGAATGAGAAGAATAAGAAGGAGGCAAATCAATACAAGAGTCAAGTAGAGGCACTGAGAGCTGATCTAAGTGAATTCAAGAACCAGATTATAGAGTATGTTAGATCGATGAACACTTGCATGCTCCATTTGGAGGGCCGAAGGGAGTCTCCTCAGGAGACTTACCAAGATGCCCAAGATGCCTAGGCATCTTGGGTGTTAATAACCCCAGCTTTTGTAATTTGTTTTTTTGGGGATTTTTTGAAGGGGCATGCAATCTGTTTTATGGGTATATCTTGGTATTTTGACCACTTTTGGTGAGTGACCCAACTAGGGTGGTTTGGTTGGAACCATGGATGAAGCATACGTATAGAACAATGCACAGTTTTGGAGTCATGCACATCAAACACTTTCTGCAGACATTCTCAGCGGTATGCAATTATATACTTACTATTGGAAGGCATTTTTGGTATGTGTACTGCATATTATTTACACTAGAGAATAGGTTCAAGGTGACTATCAAAAAATTTCTAGGTTTGGAATGGTTTGTTGCATATAGTAATGAAACCTATCATGCTTTTCTATCCATATTGATTTGGAAAAATCATGATGCTGTTAGGTAGATGAAAATGAACATGTATATTTTGTATCAACTGGATCTAACATGATGTTGGTTGTTGTTAATGTTTCCAAAATTATAAATATATACATATATATATGTCACGTTTCTATAAATAACAGTAAAGGGGAACTATGAGGAGAATTTTTGGTGCACTAGATGCAAAATGAGTTTTGGTCATTTACCCTATTAGCTTGAAAGAACACAATTTCATTTTATGAGTACTAGTTCTCTTACATATTTGTGGGGTTGTTGCAAAGTTTTTGTAATAGCCCTAAAATCTTCATCTTAATTTAATTATTTAATTAAATGCTAATATACAAGATTAATAGTAATTTATAAAAACAAGCTCTAAAGAGGTGGGCTTGGGAATGAAGCTTTTGAGATATGGATTAAGTGAATGGGCCAAGAGAGTAGTGGTGAGCCCATAAGCCCATAGAGTGAGCCCATGACCCATCAAGCCCATAGTAGAGACACATGTCACTTGAAGAAAAACCCTAGAAAATCATCCAAGGCTTGTAGGAAAATTCTAGTTGGTGGAGATTGACTAGTAAGTAGCCATGTGCCATGTAGGATTGAGTGTAGAATCTCATGGAGGGATTTTCCTACTATGGAATCTTGGAAGTACAAGGCACCATTCTTTGACTTTCCAATAGAAGTCATAGTGTGTAGGAATGTGACAAGTGGCATGAAGAGAAGGATGGAAGGAAGGGCAAGGGGTTTCGGTGGATGCAATCCATGAGGCACTTTGGGAGGATTTCATGGAATATGGCCACCAACAAGTTGATAAGACAAGGGAGGAGTGTGTAAGTGAATAAGGTACAATGTGTAAGAAAGTATGGTGATGTGAAGAGAGGTATAGTGTGGGTGTAGGTGATGGAAATAACAAAAGCAAGGAGATGAAGCAAAGTGGGTTTCGGTGGAGGCAAGGCTTGGCCGGATCATGCATTGCTCAATTCCCAAAAAGCATGGCCTTGAGATCACTTGGATGGACACATGAGATGATGGAGGGATGATGATTGAGTGAAAAGCAAGAAAATGAGTGCTAAACACTCAAGGGAGGCGCCGACCATAGCAAGTGAGGGAGAAGAAAAGCAAATCATCCAAGGCATGGCTAAGATTTGATCTTGGAATGGCCTAGTGTTGTCAATCACTCAATCCATCATTGGCCATACCTAAGAATGGTAAAAAGTGTACCAAAGACCCTAGAGCAAGGGCTTGGCCGTGTGACCCCATATCCATTTCCCTTGGCTTGCTTCATTTGGACACATGCAAGCATATTCCTATCTCACTCTCTCCTCACCTCTCGGCCAAAACCATCCAAATTACCTCTACCTTTGTTTCTTCTTCTTTCACCACACAATTTGAAGAATCCTAAATTAGTGGAGCTAAAATCAAGAGTGTTGAAGTGGACAATACATTGGAGAACGTTAGTGCCTAGATTCATGCAAGCTTAGGAAGAACACACACACACATGTAACACCTTTGTTTTGGCTAAAAGGAAATAAGGTTTCTTTTAAATCTTTATATTTATAACTAGTATAATAAGATATTCTATGTGTGTATTTTCAGATTTTAATCAAAATCTAATAGGAATATTGTAAGTATACTTTCACCTTTTCTTTAGCATTTCTTGTATATAGTTAGGTGATCATGCTTGTTGGATTAATGATTGTATTGCCATGTTTGGATTAAATTGATTATACTTGTCTTTGATATGAATATTCATGTGTAAATTTCTATGTTAAAGTAAGATTAGAATATGAGTATAGATGATGGATCAAGTATTAGTTGCAAAAAGAAATGAAAAGCATGAGTATCATATGAAATGATGAAGTTGATGCATGATGGATTTTAGTATTAAGCTTATGAATTTGGTGTTGCTAAGATAGAGTTTATTTGAGGAAATTAGTAATGTAATTGATTTATTCAAGGAAAATATTATCTTGAGGAAATGAAAATGGACATGGGAATAAAATACATGATTGATATGAATTGAAATGGTGTATACGTGCATAAGGAAAGAAGTAATCACTTGTATATGATGATTAGTAATGTTTAATTGGAATTTTATGATATTTAAGGTTGAGATTAGAAGATTGAATTATATTGCTTTGTGGTGGAATTATTTAGTTTAAGCTTATAGAAGAAACTTATAAAAAAAGGAAACTTTGAATAAATTAATAGAAGGAAATTTCCCCAAGTTGAAAGGTGAAGGAAGGAAGTGGAATGGATTAAGTTTGGATGTAAAAATGTCTACCTAGTGGATAATAGGGTTTCGGTTACCCCTTTCTAAGGATGATATATGTTTTAATTTGACCCCTTTAATTCTTGGAGGATAATTAGAGTCAAGTGATGAAGAAAAGCCCTAGGAATTACCCTAGGAGGATTCGGCCATGATGGGTTGGAGA
The DNA here is from genome assembly GCA_036559045.1 of Platycarya longipes. Classification (NCBI taxonomy): domain Eukaryota; kingdom Viridiplantae; phylum Streptophyta; class Magnoliopsida; order Fagales; family Juglandaceae; genus Platycarya; species Platycarya longipes. The sequence continues at coordinate 26,222,039 of CM071801.1, forward strand.
TGGGCCGAGTACCCCACTTCAATCCTAGGCCCAAATTTTGGATGTTAGAGCATGATGACTAAGTAGGAAATTGTAAAGTTTATCCCAATGAGGAAGAAAAGAAAATGAAATATGAATGCACTCGAGCTCGTCTCGGGTTTTGCATGAAAATAAGTAAGTGTTGCATGTCTCATGCATAAATCATGAAAAGTATGTTTTTAAAATCCAATATGTTTTTAAGAAAAAAAAAAGAAAAGATTGAGTTTTTGAAAGAAAAGAAAAGAAGTAGAGTTTTATAAGAACCTGATTACGCCCAAAGAATAACGCGGTCGTTTGCAGTATAGCTTTGGGGTGTCGATTCCACAGGGAGATGGATTGAGAAATTGAAGAACAGTAACGAAATTAACAAAAAGATTTAGATGAGTGCGAAAAGTAAATTTTAGAGTGTGACGTAAATTAAAACTAAATGAGTAATTTGAATAGTATAAAAATGAGACGAAAAGTAGAGCGTAGGGAATTCCTTGTGTATTTGTGGTATTCAAATTTATTCTTAATTCATTGATAACTCAATTAAGAATTCTATATCCAAATTCTTAATCGGAAGATATAACATTAATAACCAAAGTTTAAATCAAATGTAACTCTTTGAAAAATCATTCTTCGCGCTTAACTCTCATAAATTGTTATCGACATTGAGAAAATCCAACGACGACAATATACCCAAGAGGCGATATTGCAGCAGAGAATTAAATCAATATAGATAATCAATTGCTCCAAACATAATTATAGAACTAATCCACTCAATAGAAAAAGCATGACTGAATCTATAAACGAAATAGATTCTATAATTATTTGAAGACGAAAAACATCACAAATAAATTGAGAATAATAGAACAAAAGAGTTTTAATAGTTAAAGACCAAATACATGAATCAAAAATAAATTACAAACACCATCACACACACAAGTTCATCCCTAACCCTCTTAGAGAATTTAGTTACACATATTGAACATATGTAACAAAAATTCTTCAAGGGATAATATGGAAGAGCCAACCATTATTTTCTTCTCTCTTCTTTGGTTTTTCTTTTCTTTTCTCAAGCTCTCAAAACAATGGCTCTTCCAAAGTATCCTCCCACACTAAGCATGGTCTTAGAACACACACCCCTCCCTTCTATTTATAAGCATCCTTCATGCAAGTTGTCATGACAAAATCATCACAATTTCAACTTGTTTTGCCATGTGCCATTCTTGAATCCAAGTGACTTGTGAGTTGTCATTTTGATCATTTGTTTTCCCACTATGCATGAGCTGGATTTTGCTTGTAGGTTGAGTGTTTCAATTTTGCTTCTCTACCCATTAGTTGTCTTGTATGACTTAATATCTTGTAGTCAAATAATTTGTCTTGAAGAAACTTGAGTGCACTTCATCTTGCATATGAATTGATCATTGCATTTCCAAGTTGGTGTAGGAGTGCTTGCTGGAAAATATTATGATGACATTTGGATTTGATGCAAGTGGCTGAAAAATATCCAGGAACGTCAAGTGCAGGTGCGTCCACTTGATGGTCGATTTTGTCTTGGATTGAGTGGATATCTCTTAAAACATAAAACATAAAAGTTATAGATATTTCTCTTGTGGTTCTATATCATCTTGAATCAGCTCAATCGGAGATTGGATGAGAGAGTTATGCCCATATTACGAAAATACGTCAGAACTGTCTAAAATTCCGCAATTATCTTCATTTGCTCCTAATGCCTCTATTTGTGTCCTAAATCAAAATATAAGAATAATGAGTATATTTAGGCATCAAATAAGAATAAAGTATTAAACATTAAGAGAGGAAAATATGACATTTTATATTCTCATCAATATATTAAATCATGCTTATATCTATCTCAAGATAAATGACCATTAATTTTAATAACATGAGTTATATTCATTATTTTCTCATTTCTTTTAACATTTAAATAGAGTATTTAGAGTGCATTTTTGTGCACTCATCACACCCCCCAACTTACTCATTGCTAGTCCCTAGCAATTTTCATGCAAAATGATGAGAAAGACCAAAGAAAATCACACATAGGGGCCATCAAGACACATTTTTCAAATTTACATATCAAAACAATCTTAGAAATTCAATAACCCTTTCACAAGTAATTCAAATATAGCAATCCACAGAGTGTGTATGTGTTCCAAACTATTTTTATCAAATCAGAGGTTTCGACACATGCAACATTAGAATATCTTAAGCAAAAAGGTTCAACTCCATAACTCACGGGTATAGAAGTGTTTCATGTAAGGGTTCTCTCTATGGAGTTGACAAAGGTGTACATTTACTCTCATGGAAATTTAGCCAATTATAAATAAGTAACAAGTAAACATTGATCTTATGATAGGAATACTAACAAATGAGATTTCCACCATTCTTTCCACAAGCATACTTCGGATCGGAAAAATCAACACAAAGGGTTGTAATGTGGCTTAGGTTTGGGGTTCATAAAAAGAAAAAGTGAAGAGGTTTCAAAAACTTCCAAGTATACACAAAAGGGAATCTGTTAAATTTTTCAGTAGACTATACTTTCCTTTTGATGTACTTTTCAATTTTTTAGATTTTTGACTAAGTATACTTTTCCATCTTCTTTTGCCACTGGCGTCTTCGCAATTTGATGATCTCTTTCATGAATAATTTGATGGACACATCTAGCACCATGCCATTTTTGTCATCGTTTTCCTTTTTTTTTTTTTTTTAATGATAATTTCACACCTAGTACACACTTGGAAGTAAAATGATAGGAAAATATAGTGTATAAGCTATACTCCAATGTGGAGAGGTATGGATGATGTAGATATGAAAAGAAAAGGCCATATGTGTATATTGGCTCAAAATTGGCTGCTAGGGGTATATGATGAAAATGGTCAGCTTGAAAAGCTCAAACGTTAATCCTAAGTTGACTTTCGTCATATCCCAAGTATATCCACCATCTTACCACAAACCATGTAATGATATTCTCAAAAGAAGTGTCAAATTCAACAGATCAATGGATACTTATCACAATTTCTGTATTTGTAAGCTCTCAATTCTCACAAAATTCACATGAATACTTGAGCAAAATAATTCTTTAGTTACATGTGTCAAATCACCATATTACCACAAAGTTTGGAGAAGTGCATAAATGGTTCTGTGGATGCTTTAGCAAAATGATTTAAGATGGGTTTGTTGAATTCACCAAGATGGTTATGAATGAGCATGAGTATCATGTGTGAAAAGATGCCTGTGTGAAAAAATTTTGGCAATTTTTTATATATTGATTGAAATATGCCACAGAGTTTAAATAACAGATTTGTATTCCCACCCCCCAACTTAAATGAAACATTGTCCTCAATGTTTAAGAATTAAAATTGAATGGGGAGTAACTAAAAAGGGTAGGATACACCTGATGTGTGATGTGGATAGCTCGCTAAGCGTCAAAAGTGGTGATCTGAAATGACAAAATGAAACTATCCTGCAAACAAAAATAAAGAAAATAGTAGTAAACAAAAATAAAACAAAACAAACAAGATAATAATAATAATAATAATTATTGTTGCATGGTGTGGTCAAAGTTGATAGACCAAGTCTACAACCGGACTATCTTCTACTTCTTAAACTATTCCTCCTGGGTCAAAAATGAAACACTTATTTGCGCAATAAACTCGGTCCTCGAGCTTCACAGGTAGGTGGCAAGGCTTTAGATTAACTTTTGGTACTTGCCCACTTGAAGGAATCTGTTTTTCATTTTTCTCAAGCAACTCCTTAAACTTCAGTTGCCAAGCCCGTGTGCTATAATCTTGAGTATTGTCAAAAATTTCACAAATATTAGCTACATCAGACGAATCACTGATAGGATTAAACTCAAAATCAACAATAAAATTCTCAAGGGGATCAGAATCATGAGTTGTGAAAACTTCCCTGTCTATGAGTGAGTCAATCATGTATGTCTGATGGCACTCGTCATTCTTCACAGTTTCTTGTGCCATATGTTGATCATGAGGTATAGACTGAGCTTGAGAAGGGAACTTACCTTGCTCATTTACACTCAAGAAGCTCGTTATTTTAGACACTTGGCTCTTTATCTCCTTTTGTTCTTCAACAACCTGCATAATTAAAGACTCAAATTTTTGGTTAGTCTTATCCTGTACTTCAATAAATGCATGCAAAGTGTCTTCTAAAGAATTTCTAGAAGATTGAGGTGCATGGTATGATGCAGAATATGATCTAGAAGGCTGTGCAGACTGTGCAAGCTGTTGGTTTTCAGACTTCCAGCTGAAGTTGGGATGATTACGCCATCCTCTCATGTTAGCATGTGTAGGACAGTCTTGGGCATGATGATCTACCCCACCACAGACAACACATGGCCCAAAAGAGTTTGCATGATTAGCCATGTATGTTGGTTTTGAGTTTTTGGTTTTCAATAACTCTAATTCTCTGGTGAGCATTTCAACCTTAGCCTTAAGGTTATCCTCCTCCCTTAGATGGTAAATACCACCACTCAAGTTTCCTGTAGGTCGTGACCTGTTTGTGCTATCAGTAGCACTAGGTCCAGTCCAAGTATGAGCTTTTTCAGCAAGCTCATTGAGGTACTCTATGGCCTCATCGGGATTTTTCTGTAAAAATTCTCCATTGCACATCATTTCCACGAATTGACGTTCCCTGGGCGTAAGCCCTTCATAGAAATAACTCACTAAGCGCCAATTCTCATATCCATGGTGGGGACACATACTCAGTAATTCTTTAAATCTTTCCCAAGACTGGTACAAAGTCTCACTATCCTTTTGTGCAAAGGTAGAGATTTGTCTTTTTAAAGCATTGGTCTTATGTTGGGGAAAGTATTTATTGAAAAACACTTGAGTCATCTCACTCCATGTTCCAATAGACCGTGGTCTTAGTGAGTACAACCAACTCTTAGCTTTATCTTTCAAAGAAAAAGGAAAGAACTTTAGCTTTACCGTGTCGTCAGTGGTATTTTGATTGTGGAATGTTGCAACTACTTCCTCAAATTCCCTAATATGAACATAGGGGTTTTTATTTTCTAGACCATGGAAAGTCGGAAGTAATTGTATCATTCCTGTTTTGAAATCTACATGACGAACATTAGGTGAGAACATAATACAGGATGGTGTGGCTGTTCGTGCGGGATGAAGATAATCTTGGAGGGTTCTAACAGGTTGGTCCACGTGTTCACTCATCGCGTCAGAATTGGAAGAATTATCAAACAAGCGATTAGAAAAATTAGATTCTGAATCTGATTCTAGCACGGGTCTACTAGCAAACCGTCCAAAAGCGTCTCTGTACCTGCGCATGCAAAGTAAAGAAAAGCGTAATACTAAAAAAAAAATAATTACGAAAAGAAAAGTAAAATAAAATAAAGATGCAGAAAGCTAAAAAGAAAATGAACGAAGTTACCGTTTTTTTTTTTTTTTAAAACTACTAAAAAAAACTACAAATTCTTCTACCGTCTCCCCGGCAACGGCGCCAAAATTTGATTACGCCCAAAGAATAACGCGGTCGTTTGCAGTATAGCTTTGGGGTGTCGATTCCACAGGGAGATGGATTGAGAAATTGAAGAACAGTAACGAAATTAACAAAAAGATTTAGATGAGTGCGAAAAGTAAATTTTAGAGTGTGACGTAAATTAAAACTAAATGAGTAATTTGAATAGTATAAAAATGAGACGAAAAGTAGAGCGTAGGGAATTCCTTGTGTATTTGTGGTATTCAAATTTATTCTTAATTCATTGATAACTCAATTAAGAATTCTATATCCAAATTCTTAATCGGAAGATATAACATTAATAACCAAAGTTTAAATCAAATGTAACTCTTTGAAAAATCATTCTTCGCGCTTAACTCTCATAAATTGTTATCGACATTGAGAAAATCCAACGACGACAATATACCCAAGAGGCGATATTGCAGCAGAGAATTAAATCAATATAGATAATCAATTGCTCCAAACATAATTATAGAACTAATCCACTCAATAGAAAAAGCATGACTGAATCTATAAACGAAATAGATTCTATAATTATTTGAAGACGAAAAACATCACAAATAAATTGAGAATAATAGAACAAAAGAGTTTTAATAGTTAAAGACCAAATACATGAATCAAAAATAAATTACAAACACCATCACACACACAAGTTCATCCCTAACCCTCTTAGAGAATTTAGTTACACATATTGAACATATGTAACAAAAATTCTTCAAGGGATAATATGGAAGAGCCAACCATTATTTTCTTCTCTCTTCTTTGGTTTTTCTTTTCTTTTCTCAAGCTCTCAAAACAATGGCTCTTCCAAAGCATCCTCCCACACTAAGCATGGTCTTAGAACACACACCCCTCCCTTCTATTTATAAGCATCCTTCATGCAAGTTGTCATGACAAAATCATCACAATTTCAACTTGTTTTGCCATGTGCCATTCTTGAATCCAAGTGACTTGTGAGTTGTCATTTTGATCATTTGTTTTCCCACTATGCATGAGCTGGATTTTGTTTGTAGGTTGAGTGTTTCAATTTTGCTTCTCTACCCATTAGTTGTCTTGTATGACTTAATATCTTGTAGTCAAATAATTTGTCTTGAAGAAACTTGAGTGCACTTCATCTTGCATATGAATTGATCATTGCATTTCCAAGTTGGTGTAGGAGTGCTTGCTGGAAAATATTATGATGACATTTGGATTTGATGCAAGTGGCTGAAAAATATCCAGGAACGTCAAGTGCAGGTGCGTCCACTTGATGGTCGATTTTGTCTTGGATTGAGTGGATATCTCTTAAAACATAAAACATAAAAGTTATAGATATTTCTCTTGCGGTTCTATATCATCTTGAATCAGCTCAATCGGAGATTGGATGAGAGAGTTATGCCCATATTACAAAAATACGTCAGAACTGTCTAAAATTTCGCAATTATCTTCATTTGCTCCTAATGCCTCTATTTGTGTCCTAAATCAAAATATAAGAATAATGAGTATATTTAGGCATCAAATAAGAATAAAGTATTAAACATTAAGAGAGGAAAATATGACATTTTATATTCTCATCAATATATTAAATCATGCTTATATCTATCTCAAGATAAATGACCATTAATTTTAATAACATGAGTTATATTCATTATTTTCTCATTTCTTTTAACATTTAAATAGAGTATTTAGAGTGCATTTTTGTGCACTCATCAGAACCCCAAAGGCTGGGACGGTGTAGTGTCCCAGTGGAACTCCCTGTCCACTCAGGAGTGTTTAAAGTCGAGTGGAAGCCCCTGGGTCGACGAAGAACAGTCGGCGGACCATGTATGGCTCCAAAAGGTGTCCGGAGCGCGGTAGCACCTAACACTGGTGGGTGCCAAGGACGGATAAGGTGTAAGGACCTGCCGTTTTATAAGCTATATGACACACTCACTTTAAGGTGATGCGGTAACCAGTAGGGAACACGCGGTACTTAGGGGAACCGTGTTGTGTCTCATATATGCTAAGTGATAAGTCATGACAAGATGGGCTTTCGAGCCATAAGAAAAGATCTGTATATGATAAATGGCGCCTAAGAAAGAATAAAAGATGCGAAATGTTTTAAAGAAATGATTTGAAAAGCACTGATATGAAAAGAAGTCTGAAAGAAGCAAGTCTGTATGAAAGTTTACATGAGCATGTGCATGAGTCAGTCATTCATTTGCATATGCATTAGCTAAGACTGTTTGGTTCACTTATCTGTATATTTGAAATGTTTTGGTTAATGTGCTAGTATACTTGCTGAGATTTCTCCTGAAATCTCACCCCCTTTTTATTATCTCTACTATCGCTCCCTTGGGAACGATAGAAGTTATTGTAGGAAATGATGGATCCCTGGATTACGACTCTCGAGAAGATGGGTCGGACCCTCATGGGCCCGACTAAGACAGATACTGCTGGGCCAGTGACCCTAGACCTGTTGGGTCAGTGGGCGGTAGAGTCGCTTCCTATGGCGACCTACTTTTTTTTATGACTTACGCCCTACGGGGTGTTGTTTGGTGCTAGGAATGGATGGGCTCCTCCACATGGGACGCCTGTTTACATCATCCTCGGGGATGATGTGTAATGTAGACCCAGGTCTGAGTTTGGACAGTTTTCGTTACGGTCCGGACTTTAAGAAGATAAAGGAAGAACCCGCCTATTAGTATGTTTGGCGGAAGGGGAGGGGATCGTTAATATCTTTATTTTGTATCACCTTTGTATTTTGAGGAAAAATCTTCCCGTTGTTTTGGGAAGTGCTTTTGTATAAACTGTTTACATTGGTGACCTTAACTTTGATGTATATGTATATGATGTTAAATTTGGGTTTTATTTCGTTAACCATGTGATGTGCGACAAGCGTAAATGTCTTGTCAAATGTTTTTGGCTTGACCTTTTTCCGCTGCGAGAAGCAAAAAAAAATAATAAATAAATATAATATTAAATAATGCTCTCACACGTAAAGATGAGGGATGACTTCCTTGTGACGTTCGTCCCCGGCATCGTAATTTGCGTGCGAACCCAAGCGCAAGCTAGGGCGCCGACAGTTTTTATTCGAGAGAATGGGAGTAATGTGACTAGTAATACATTAAGTGATGGGCTCGGTTGTTAGCAAATGCACCTAGCACTAGTGAAATTATTCCAACTTATGGCATGTTATATGATTAAACTACCTTTAATTTGTACATTATCCTTAAGTCATTGTTGAATGAGTCTAGGGACCATGTATGTATCGTGAAAGTTATTTTGCAGCAATGGATTTGCACTGTCTAGTAATTTTTGGCTGTTGCACATATAGATATTGCTATGCTGTTAGGTATTAGTGATGATTGTGTATTTTCTATCAATTGAACATACATGATGTTGGTTGTGGTTAATGTTTCCAAAAATAAGAAATATGCAGCAGGCTCTCACTCTGTTTACACCAATGTTAATAGATTTTGTTAAATGAGTCTAGCTAGAAACCATGTATCTATCCTGAAAGTTAAGTTAAAGCATTGGATCTGCACCATCTTTAAATTTTGGTTGTGATATATATTCAAACTTGATATGCTGTTAGGTATTAGTGATGTATTGTATTTTCTATTAACTGAACATAATATAATGATATCATGTTGGTTGTGGCTAATGTTTCCAAAAATATGTATATGCAGCCCGTTCCTATTATTTATAGCAAGGAGTGCAATGAGTGACAACTGGTGCATGCAACCAACATACATGGGTTCCATTGAGAGATCAAAGTGCATGAATGAAGGTGATTGCTGTTTTTGAACAAAGACAACAGAGGTGTATGATAAGCAGCTAGAGGAGTAGGCCTATTCCCCATGTTCCTACCCCAAATTAATGTACGTGGTTTGCCTTTAGAAGTTCCCATATCATGATTGCAAGTTATATATATTAGAGTGTTGTTTATGTAATTGGCTGACCGTTGGCAGATAATATATTAAGTATTTGTGGACCATATTGGGTGTTGAGAATAGGAGTTAAGTTATAAAAAATGTGTATTTTGGGTTGGTGATATTCCCTCATGTTTTGGACTTGCTATTAATGCATATACTATCTCCATTACGAGCAGCTAGCAGGTGTCCATCACAGGTCACGTTGAAATTGAAGTCTTAATTTCTAAGTATATATCGGTAATTCTCATAATGTAGATGCTATAGGATAGATCATGATCAGCGCATGCAATGGCTCAACTAGGCCTTTATTTTACACCAAAATAATGGCCTCATATAAAAAATAGGCTGGGCTGCAAATAAGTCATCAAAGATGACTACTGAATATATATGCGTGTGTGAGTGTATATGACAGATCAAGAATGAAAACAGGGTTGATCTTTGTTGTGCTATCCAGAAATTAAATGTAGGCCGATTATATAATATGGACTTCTATCTGGAGTGACATTTTTACTGCAATGGACCATTGCAAGAAAATAAATTGTTTGGCTATTATATCTTGTAGACTAGTGGCCGGTAACAAATCTATTGTTTTCTACACCAACTTATTGTAGAAAATGGTTACCAATTCATAACTTATTTCAGTTATATTGATAAAGACTCAATGCGGGAATTTATTAATAGCGGCAATGGCTTCTTATCATGCTTGCACATTTTTGATGAAAACAGAGATGCAAATTTGTGCAACAAATGCACTTTAGCCACAACCCGATGCCGTAAACAATGTAAATTTTCTGAAGAATATATTTATACATACAAAAAGGAAGTGAGGAAATGTGGTTGCCGCAAATAGCCACCATGAGATCAGGTTGTGGTCCACTGGAAAAAGGTATTTGCAAGAATACATCATTTGCTAAGATGAGGGAAGGCAGCTAAAACATATTACTGAAGCTAGGGACTTGCCACAGACTTGCCACAATTACTTAATATCTACAACGTATGAGGATAAAGAGTGGTTGCAAATCATAGATTGTGGCTTTGTTAATTGCCAATAATACACATGTGCCGCAAGTTTCAAGTTGATTTTCTGCAGTATTATGTTGTGGTACTTGAGTATATTTGTTCATTATTCATGTAGTGGTAGCTCTTTTTGCGAGAAAATTTTTTTATATTAGCTAGGAAAGTTAATTGTAGCAATAAGCAACTTTTTCCTTCCATCCCATGAGTTGCCGAAAAATATACAATAATTGTCAACTTTTTATCTACAAAACTGCTACAACAAGTTTTTGCCAATAAAAATTAATACTGGCAGATTTTCCAGCTTATTGTGACAAAATAAATGGTGGCTAAAGCTTGAAAATGTTGTAGTGGTAGCAACCGTATTCCCATCATTTGTTGTCATTATAAACTCTTCTTTATTTACATAAAGAAAACTACAGTAATACGTTAGAAGTAATGAAACAGGTTTGTCTTTTGGCGATTAAGCAGTCGTATTCCCATTATTTGTTGTCATTATAAGTTCTTCTTTTCTCTTTTAAAGCTCATAGTGCTTCTTAACAAGATTACCCCATTTTAGCATAATTAACTCCATACGATTTAATCATTTATAGTAAATTTGATTTCAAAAAAGTTTGGTACTTTTATTCAAATTAGCCGGGCATTTTTTTCCTTCATTCTTCAAAGTAATTTTATTTATCTTAAAATAATAAAATAAATAATAGTATCTCTATTATTCAGATCTCATTACAGAAATAATTATTTATACGCAATAGAAATATAAAATAGAAGCATCGTATAAGGAAATCAAATCAATTGATGGTAACTGACAAAGCTTAGATCACATGGAAGTTAATGTACTCAGAGGACGAGCTCTCTATTTTTATGGACAAACCATGTGCTCATGAGTACTATAAATCCACATCTGAAGATCGTGAACCATGAAAACAGAACAAAAATAGGAACAAATTAGACAAAATATTTAAACATCCAAGATCGTAGACCAAACAACATGTTCTCATTGATACATCCAATTGATATATAGTCTTAATTCCCTCAAGATATCTTCCATGGAAAAATAAAATATAAATATTGAAGAGTAAAATTTGCTCCTAAAACAACCAAACCCTAACTCCAAGTTTCTAACAGAGTCCATTTTCAGATCAATATTTGTGTGTTTTGGCAGCTCATAACAGAAGCTACCTTGAAGATGGGGCGGCGTGAGAACTGGGACTGGGCGATGCCGTGAAGATGAGCTTGAGCTGCGCCGCGATGCCGTGAAGAAATGAAAGGGGCTGAAGGAGAGACCGAAGGTTTAAGACGAGTGAGACGGGAGGAAGTTGCGATTTTGATTTTCAATCTTTGGGCTCGCGATTAGAATTTAGAAACGAAAGGGGCTGAAATTTTGATGAGTGAACAAGTCACCGATGCCGAAGGTTGAATGTGAGTGAGACGGGAGGGTGATCTCGATCGAAGGTGAAGGAGGAAAGTCGATGTCGATGCGGTGATGCCGAAGGTTGAAGGTTAAAGATGAGTGAGACTGTGAGACGGGAGGGAGATCTCGATGGAAGGTTAAACTGAACGTTGAAACGGTGAAAGCTGAAGTCTGTAGACGAGTGAGAGACTGGAGTCTGAGAGTGTTGAGGCTAAAGTCTGAGAGCGAGAATGTGAACACTGAAGTCTAAAACCGAATGAAGAAAAATGAGAAAAGAAAATTTCAAAAGGGGGGGCGGCGGTTGTGTAAGATTGTAAGTTAGCTATTTAGGGTTTTTTGTACTTGAAGGGTATAATAATAATTTTATTTTTTTAACGGGTCATAACGGGTTTGACCCGTTATGACCCGTTAAGAATTCGTGTCTTAACGGGTTGACCCGTTTCGATTCGAAACCTGTTAATTCTCAATCTTAACCTGTTTTTATCATATCGTATTCGTTTCAAATTAACGAGTCGTGTCATATATTTTCACCCTTACTGCAGGGTGCATGTAAAGCCCATTGAGCTGTATTTATCAACATTCAACCCTTTTGATCACGTGAGTTTCGACACAATATTACTGTACTATACACGACAGGCCGAATACGCGTCTTTTGGTCCCAACTCCCAATCACTGCCACATGCAGTGAAAAGGGCATTTGGGACCCACTACCCCCCTCCAAGCTGGAGTCTTTCAATCAATTACAAGGAAGTATGCCATGAACTAACCAATAGCAAAATGATAAGGTACCACGTAGGACAATAAAGCGAAAAATAAAATAAATAAAGAATAAAGAAAAAAAATCTATCTAGATACTCTCATCTGGCTATATGTTCATATTCGCATGCATACATAACACAAGAAGCAAAAGTGTCTCTGAGAGAGAGAGAGAGAAGAAGAACAAAGATGGGTTACCATTTGTTCTTGAGAAGTCCAAAGAAAGAAGAACAGGAAGTGCCAGATACTGTTCTAACCCAATTCTCGGACACAAAGGATGCTCCTTATGCCGATGAAGAACTCGACATCATGGATGAACTGGAGGGTATTTGGGGCATTGAAGCCGACGAAAAATTACCACAGAACAACAAGAAGTATGGTCAACTCAACTGGGATTTCATGGATTGGGAAGAATTTCCAATTAGAGAAGGCCATAGTACTGAAGAACAAGATCATCAGCAGAAAGTCATGTTTGAGAGCACACACCAATGTTTTTTTGAAGAAGGAAGCTACCGTACAACTGGCAAGGTTATAAAGAAGGAGAATCTTGGACTTTTGGAGGAGGAGGATGATGATGATGATGATGATGATGATGATGATGATGAGAAGAAGAAGGCATCAATATTGAATTTGAACTTGAATTATGAAGATGTCTTAGATGCTTGGTCCGACCGGGGGTCTCTTTGGGCCGATGATTATTCTCCTTCCATGGCAAGCAATGGCTATTATGTTAGTACCATTTATTATATATATTAGCCTTCGTTTGAATTTCTTTCTAATTTCCATATACTTTGAAGGAAATATATATATATATATATTTAGTATGTATATATCTTCAAGTATTTTCATTTGTACGAGTTCATTACATAATACATATATATATATATATTAAATATTAGTTCTGAATAATGATATATTTTTTAATCTTTTGAAGACGAGAGAGGTGCCTGTGATGGAAGAGGAGATCAGAACAAAAAGGGAAGCAAGAGTTCTAAGGTACAAGGAGAAACGCCAGACTAGGTTGTTCTCAAAGAAGATAAGATACCAAGTTCGCAAACTCAATGCAGATAAAAGGCCTAGACTCAAGGTTATATAATTCATCATGTTCTCTATTCACTATAAAAAAAAATGAGTATTTATATGACAGATTATTTATGATGAATATAATTATTTATTATAAAAATAGATTATTTTGATAAAAAAAATTATTATTATTTTAATAAAAAATAACTGATTACAAATAATTAATTTTTTTATAATAAGCTTTAAGTATTTAATGCAATATTTTTGGTTGCAGGGTCGGTTTGTGAAGAGAGATTCTTGACAATAATTAGATGCCCGAACTTGGACGAAGAAATATCTCTCAAAATATCTCTAGAAATCTATAGTTTTTAGAATATCCTTTTTCGTAATTGCATTGTGTCTATGAAAATATCTCTCGACTCAGCAGACTTTCTGCATCATGTGCACTTGCTGTGGAACTTTATATATATGGTGGACTTGAAAGGCCCTATCATGAAAAATTGACAGACCCCATTAATTAATATCATGGTCTCTATCACCATCCCCCTTAGATCATGAACCGCATCACAAGATTTTCTTCAGCAATCCAACGGTCAGCATTCAGTGGTCCTCATCCATCTCCATCACCATTTGTATCGTGTTAGTTTTTCCTGGGTTTTTTCTTTGCTTTTGGATGTCTTTTTGATCTATAAGCAGCTGCAAAAAGTCAGCTACTGCCAGAATTATGTGCATCATCATCGTGATCATCAGAAGGCTCCAATTGCAGTACTACTGGAAAGAACCCGTCTTACACAACCAATGAACCATTGTTAAGGTGCCAATATCTAGAAATTAAGTGGTGGAACCGTACTACGTGGAATAATCGAATTATATCTCACATCGGATATTGATGTTTTTTTTAGTCTTTAGGCCTTTCCTTTTACTTTTCTTAAGTTCTTTTGGTTAGCATTCGTTATACGCATTAGATTGTTCCTCCTTAATCTTAGGAGACTTTGAACTTTCGTTATATATTGACAATAATATCACTTTAGCGTTCATCACGCGCACACCGTACACTTGATGAAGTAATTGACATTTAAAAGTGATATATATATATATATATATATATATAATATTTTAAGTCTTCGTTTAAAATGAGAGATGAGATAAAATAAATTGAGATAAATTTTAAAAGTTAAATAAGATATTATTAAAATAATATTTTTTTAATATTATTATTATTTAAAAATTTAAAATAAATTAAATTAAGATTTTAAAAAATTAAATTATTTATATAAATTTTCTATAAAAATTTAAAAAATCCAACCCAAAATTCAAACTGCCTAAGGCTTTACTGATCTTTTTTTTTTTTCTCTTTCAAGCAAGATATTTATTAAGAAAATCTACCTACGCAGAAATTCTGGCTATAAACAAACTATTTATTAATTTTAAGATTAAAAAATAAAAAATGGTAAAAATTAAATAAAAATAAATTATATTTTTATTCTACTTGATGTGACAGGTTTCTATATGGTGATTAAAGCTCTCTTTGATAATTCAATTGCTCTAAAATATTCTCAGATATTTTCTTTCTAAATATTCCTCAAAAGTACATAATATAATTTTAATTTCAAATATTTAGTTTTTCATCTGATCATTGAAATCTGATTATTAATTTTTTTGTAAACTCCAAAACAAAACACAAAAAATAATACTATTTTTCAAATTTCAAAACAAATATAATATAAAATATATATATATTTATAACAATTTTATTCGATATTTTCTCTCTTGATCTTTTTTCAAAACTTATTAATAAAATATCTTATAAACAGAAACAATTTCATTAGTATTAACATATATTTTCAATATCTAAATGGGCCCTAAGTGTGTAATTTGTACGTACGAGGATTGTTGCTCCTATGGGAGGTAGATGACGAGTATTTTGGACATAAATCAATACTGACATTTTCCATTTGATATAAAATCTACGTGTTCGCTCTCTTTAGACATAAAGAGAAAGGAAGAGATTAAAAGAGGTTGATACTTGATACCCTCCAATATCGTAAATATTCAAATGCTTAAGATGGATTATTAATAAGCGAAAAATTTATCCATGATACGAAGTTGAATTAAAGCTAATCCGGATCTATCGTTGGTAATCGTATAATTAACTCCTCTTATAAATTCATCATGAAAACATCATGATCAGTACTTACACTACAACGCCGAATTTGGCCCAAATGAACCAGTTCTTTTTGATCTACAACTCCAAATATTTACGAGCTAGGTTGGTACAAAACTTTTTACCAACTCTCTCTCTCTCTCTCTCTCTCTACAACTCTCTCTCTCTCTCTCTGCCTGCTACAAAACTTTCGGTTGGTGAAAAGTTTAAGATATTTGTATTTTTGTAAGGGAGTTTTCATGTTCAACTTGTCTAACACTTTATAGGTGGTCACACACACATATCATATAAACGAGCTAGGGACTGATGGGCGCACGCGGTGCTTGAAACTTTTGTGGGGTACATCAGAAGAAATCGACAAGACTACTGATTGTGATCGCATCCATAAAGGTCGGGAAGGGTCATATATATATAAGGTTCCAAAAATTATACGAGAATTAGAACATGTAATATTGATAGTCTACGTGTACATGAATCATTGAGACTTCACATTCATCATGTTTAAGTACGTGCATGCATGCTTAATTAGTGAGTAGAGTTTAATTCATGCAATCTAAATCCAAAAAGTTGACAGAAAATACTTCGTTTGGACGTTACACATATGAGATAGATGACAGTTAAAAGTTTAATAAAATATTTTAGAATATAATTTTTTAATATTTGTTTTATTTTCATGAGATTGAGATGATTTTAATTTTTATTATATTTTGTGTGAAAAATTCTAAAAAATTATAATGATTAGATGAGAAGAAATGAAATAGCTTATGTTTTATAAAACCAAACAAGACAAAACGCATCATAAAATTTAAGATAATTCAGAATTACTAAGCTAATTCACAAATTTTTAAAATCCCTTCATGTGACATACTTTAATTTGTCCCTATATATAACAACATACTACAAGAAATATGCCCATTTGCGTCGAGTTGTGTTCTATTGCAAAAGAATTGGATGCAACTGATCAGTAACTACTGCATCGCTTTATGAATCGACGGTGAGCTACAGCGCGAATTAGTCAATTTCGTGCAAATTCAATGAGTAAAATTTTTTTACGGCAAATTATCAACTTATTACTACGCTTTTGTCGTCGTAATGCGTTGTCGATTGTTTGAATCGATTGTGGGCTTCGCAAATGTTACCTTTTTACAGCGAGATTCTAAGAACCGCCATAACAACTCTAATATTTCTTGTGACTTCTTGAAGCCTCTGCACTTAGATGAGAAGTTTCTCTCTTTCCATCCACCTCGTTGCTATACACAATCACCCCTGATTTTCCTTTCGATTTTCTATTCCGAATCCAACAATCCACCACTTCTGATTGTTAATGTCTGCAATTTGTTCCTCGAATCTCACGATTGCTTAGTAGTTATGCTATCCTACCCTCTATTGGAGTCTCCGTAGTTGGAGTTAACTATATAAGTTCCAAATCTTAGGGTTTAGGAAAAAATTTGGATTTTTGGCATGTTCTCTTTGACAAATGGTATGGAGGCCATCTATCATATTTTTAAAAATTGTTAGTTTGACAGAAGGATCCCACCATTGACGACCCACATAGCAGAGCTCCATTTGGGCAAAGATCAACCACACCCAAGCTGTTACTTCTGGGACACTGACAAGGTATTTTTTTCATTTCATGCGATCATTAAAATTCACTAAGCTGCAAAAATCGTTCTGCATCCAATTGTGAAGCTAGTGTTGTAATGCCCTGATCTCAAAAGTCTAGAGAGTTATCTTATTTTACTCAATATCATCTCCAATAACCAAAAATAAATAAATAGAATCACCATTAAATACTTAACTTATATAAACAAACCAAATATCTATGTACCTTTACAAAAGTAATACAGAAAACCTTGACAAAATAACATAACATTTTCCAAACTACTTGTAACATTATCACCTATTTACATACGATCATCAAATTTTTCCAAAACTTCCTACCCTTGATCTCCAACTCAACTATAAAAATTATCTGAAAAATTTATAAAGATAAGGGATGAGTTACCAACAGCTTAGTAAACACAGAACATATACTAGTATGTAAATATGAACATTTATCAAATTCAAAATGCAGAACAAAATATTTTTATTTTCAGAATGCATTGTTAGAACAAGTTATCAAAAATATCAAAGCGAAAGTTCAAAAATAGTCAAAATCAAAATCCTTTTGGTATAACATAACTGAATATATAATATCATGTTTCACTCTCGTGGTAAGATTATGCAAACTTCGATAGCCAACCAGGCAAAAACAGAATGTAAATTTTCTCTTTATTATTTTTGAAATCCTGAGTGTGCACACAAGAAAGATTATGCATAAAACCACTTTGCTTCCAAAGTAAGCAAAGTGGGTGCATTAGAAACAGAAAAATTGGTACCAACCCAAACATAATGGAATAGAAATAGAATGTCATGCCAAAAGTTTTCAGAAATTATATCATATCATATCAGAATATAGAAATATCTTTTAGAATAAAATAGAATCAGATCACAAAATATATTTTATGCACAAAATTCCATATTCACTGTTTTTGTACAGTTCAAAAAATCATATGCACAAAATTAGCTCATATGTACACCGGTCATGCCAAATAAATTATTTATTTTTGTACAGAATTTCATGAGTAATGCAGAATAAATAACTGAGGTTTTTTTCAAAATTTCTTTTCGTAACCAAAACATGCATATTTTTTAAAATAGACCCCAGTTATTTTGGGCCACTAACCATAGATGTTATTTTGGACCACTAACCATGCACCTCTTTATAAAGCAATTTATGTAATTTAGTAACATTACGTTGGCATTTCTCTTGTTTCAACACCTGTGGGTCTAATGTTGTAAGGAAACAGTGTTAGCCAAACCATTCTTTATTATAAAATATGTCCCGTTATATTAAATAAACACTAGTCCTGTCCAACTTCTGTCATCGTCTATCCTAAAAATATTTAGGAGTTGACATTTCTTTGTAAAGACCATGAAAACCCTAATATTCCTTGGGATATTCAGAGTATAACTGAACATTACTCAGAGCTTCTTGGTAGGTCCTACTTCCAAGATTATAAGGTCTTTTGTTTTTTGTTTTTTTTTTTCTTACAACAAGAAAGAATTCATTAAAATGCATTAAGGATCACAAGGCATCTTCTCAACCCAAACAATGATAGTAGCTTAGACTTAGGTACTAAATCCACCCATACAACCAACTCATCAACATTCCAACCCATGTGGATAACTTATAAGCCCACTAACATATGTTATAGAACCTTCATTGAAATAACTTTGTATTAAGCCTGGTCACTTCTAAAATCAGATTTTCGAATCTGGACATCAGCTTGTGAGGTGGCTTGTTGCAGATTATCCACCATTAGCTTACAATCAGACTCAAAATTAGCTTTGTTATGCCAATATGTTACCTTAATTGAATAGACAGAAACTCCATGCACTTAAAAAGAATGTATGCACCTCTTGTTTTGTAGTAGTCTTCTGCACATGGTGGAATATTAGATCAATAGATGAAGAGGACCTAGGGATGTCAAATAGGATTAGTAAATGGCATTTTCAAAAAGATATTCTGGAGATAACCAGTACGCAATTACCTGTAACAACATCGTCATTCTGCTTAGTACAGATGGAGAGCTATGATCATGAGGTCATGGATAATAAACTAACATGTAACTGAAATAATGAAAAGTTGTAGTGTTTGTTTTCCAGATTTGGGCTAATCACAATGCTTACAAGGGTCATATATTTTGATAGATGTATTACGGTATCCTAGGAAACACTAGCTAGATACCAGCCATGCACACCTGATTTATTACAAGAACTTCAGCGAGGGATTTGGACATTAAACTTGACAAATAAACATATGATTATGAACTTAATTAGTGGGTTGTACAGTATGTTGATTTAGGCTAAAAGCCATTTGTGTAGCAAATGTTTCTGAACACTTGAATATAGATTTTGTTTATATATGTACCTAATCTAATTATGTGGTCATATAGCATTTTGAACAGGTGATCAACATGGTGGACTTCTACAAGAATATCTACTGGCCGAAGAAGAAAGATATATTCGTGACAAATAGAAAATATGCATGTGAGTCTTGTTCATTTTTTCAATCCAATTAGAAATGTAAACATAATAACTTGGAATGTTTGCTTATCAAAATAAATTTTACAGTAATTTTTTCCCATATAACAGAATTGTGTGTATGTGCAAAAGGAGAAGGTTGGGAAGATGAATGAGTCGGAATCTGCAAAACATATAGGGAGGTACTCGGGCATAAGTAGGATCTGCAAGAGGTCTAGGAGAAATAATCATCCCAAAGTCAACAAGGGAATGTGAACGTCAACGAGATAAAGCAAATGTTGCCTTAATGGAATGACATAAGAAAGACGCTGAATATTATAAGAGAGAAGTAGAGACACTGAAGAAAGATGTGATTAAAATGATGGAGAGGCAACTTGAAACTAATGAAATTTTGAAAATTTTGTTGGCCGAATGGTAGTCCCCTGGAGATTCTTAAAGGGAGACTAAGCAACCGGGGTGTAGCTAAAAAAGGGAAAAAAACATTTGAAAATTTTTTGATAGTAATATGGTGGTTGGGTTTTGTTAAGTAGCTTGTGGGAGGTTAGACATAGTGTTTTGTGAGAACTGGGTGGTTGGGCAGGTATGGGGATTGTTGGGCTTTTGATATACACTAATGTGTATGCTCATATTGGTATACAAGATATGGAGTGAATAACTTTCCATGTCCCATCCTCATTACTATGAGGACACACTTCATCCAATAGTATTTTGCCAAGTGTTGGAGATGCTTTTGTAAGTAACTAATTTAATATGTTTTCAAATAAGTAGTAATGTTTATCGGATGGTGTTTTATTAACTACAGTGCTTTTGACTCACAGGTGCCACATTACAAAAGTTGGGATTTTTCGTTGCCTTGGTGGATGTATGCGCTGGAGAAGTTGATAGTCTTTTAGAAGTACATGGTGACGAGGGAAACGGTGCACATTTTCAGATTGGATGTTAAAGCGGTGGAGATTAATTAGGTAATGTCATGTCAATGAGATATTTAGCACTTTTGGCATGACTTGTGATGTTGGATTTATTTTTAAAAACCTATGTCATGAATTAACCATGTTTTCTATATGGTAGCTTGCATGATTGATTTTGGTTTTACCAGGATATAGGACCTTGTTGGTAAATCTATTTGTCTCAATTATTAAGCTTGCATTGGTGGTCTAGTGTGGCAATTAATTAGAAATCCTTGTGTGGTCCACTCAATAAATAATGACCAAACTGTATATTGGGTGGCTGCTGTTGGGCTGAGTAGTACTGACTAACAGGTTGAATCCCCTTTGATTAGTTGATTTTAAAACTTGATTTCTAAAATCATATAGCAGTGGCTCTATACATTTGAGACCTATATCGTGTGCATGATTGATGAGTAATTTAGCACCACAAAATTAATTGTGTAAAATTTTGCTTAAATTAACTCTTTCCTATAGCATCACAACCTATATGTTGTTGCTGAAATTTTGAGGCCAGTGGGCTAATGTAAGACATCATATTTGGCATATGTGGCTGTTTATAGAATAAGTAATGGTTGCTGCCCTGAAGGCTGAATCCCCCATGGCAATAAGTTGATGGTATTGGTGGTAAATGATCTGCGAGATGTTAGTTTGGTGGAACTAAGGAAGAGCAAGTGAAGTTGATCGTGGTTTCAGGTAATGAAGAAACGTGACCCACACCTGCTTCCCAACATTCAGTTTAAAGTTAAAAGTTTATCCCAACTAATTCAAAAAACATGGCAAGTGCATATTTAGGTCTGCGATGGCAAGCGATTTAGTTATTAATGTTAATACGCTTTTTGACATATTTAGGTCTGCATATGTTACAACCCAGATTTAGTTATTAATGTTAATACGCTTGTCTGAGTGATAGCACCAGCATACATATGTTAAAGTGACATCTGGGTTGTAATGGCATGTAGAAACTAGTTAAGTATGTGGGTGGTTCCTGCTTTTTGAATGTATTCAGATTATAAAAGCTACATGTGGGGTTGGACTTGGTTGACTATCAAGCTGCAAAATATGCAACATATGTGTCACCAATTTGTAGATGTTGATGTGATGTTGGCTTTGGCATGTGATTTTTATGCTAAGTTATTTTAGAATGGCATGCTTGTAGCCGTTATTTTTGACATGATTATACTTAGAATATAGAGGGAATGACTTTGTATGTGGTTGTCACTTGTCATCATGGGCTATTACCTTTGCATAAAAAATATATCAGCATGAAACTTGTAGCTATATGTCTATGGTGCTGGCTGCTGGGAGGTTGATATGCTAGTTTCAGCTAGCCTCAGTTGAATTGGACAACTCATATGTATAACAATTTATACATAGACGACTTTTGTATACGCAAGTTAATGAATAAATTATAACAGTCTGTTATATATAACTAGGGCGTCTGGTTGAGTAGTAGTGATCAATATTTGCAATTAATACAAACACCAATATAAAGGCGAGGGATATTTTTACCAAAAAAATTATTAGCCTAAAAAAATGGGCATTCCATGTTTGTTAATATTCGAAATGAAATGGGATTGTGCGATGCAAAAAAATTGATGTGATCCAAAGTTAACGATTCCAACGCTTTTTTTGGAGTTTTGCAACAACCTAGTTTGATGAAAAATGTGAAATATGCAGCCGGAATCAAAGCATATATATATCCATGTATATAGAGCTATTAGTAGCGACAATGAGTCGTTGCAAAGCATCTAATCTGGCTAAAACTAATACAATTGCGACCAAAATTATTCGCAGCAAATAATATCATGTGCAACCATTTCCATAGATAATGGTAAAGTAGACACAATTGAGACGCAAATTGTTTACTATTTGCGTCCATCTAATTGGTTGCGAATCGCAATGTATTTGCATCCAATGGGGTTTTCGATGGTAAGCTGGTATTGCCCATTTGTGGCAGATTTGTTGGCTTTTAGCAACGAAACAAGGAGTACGCAAGAGAGTTTTTGCATCCATTACAAGCTAAAATTGGGATGGCCATTTGCATCCGGCTGTTGGCCATTTGCGGTAGAGCCAATTCGTCGCAATTGGTATGTATTTTTGCGACACTTCTAGGAAACCCATGCTGAAATACAGAAATAACAAAATGTTGGCATCCAACCTAGGACGTTGCTCAAACCGATGCTAATAGGTATTTGCGGCGATTTTTCTCACTTTTTGCATCCAAAACAACTGCAGTAAATGGACATATTTCTTGGAGTAATGCTAGAGAACATCCAACACTCATCACACTCACTCACATGAACAGTACACATGTGTACTGTTCATGTGAGTGAGTGTGATGAGTGTTGGATGTTCTCTATATTTTTTCTATTTCTTGTAGTGATATATAAAACACATGAACATGTATTCATGACAACATGACCTTGATCATGATTTGCTTATGCATATTGCATAGTAATTATTGGCCTATTAGAAAGAGTATTGTTACATCTTCAAATAAATTATACAAAAATAATCACAAAAAATAAGCCAATAAACAGACATGACTTTATCTAATATGTTAGATCAACTTTTCAATAAAAATAATTTTATAATATGACGAACCGTACCACATCAAACTATATCATTTTGTAGAATTATTTTTGTACAATTATTTTAAGACTAGAGTATTTTCCTAATAATTATGGTCCTTCTCGACCATCAATAATATATATAAACTGGTACCCATAACAAATAGAAAACTTACAGATCAAGAAAAAAAAATAAAAATCACCTTGAGTTAGAAATTAACCCTTAAAAGTTTATCTGTTTTTTATATGAAAATAGATATAGTTATAATGGGATTACAAAGGAATTACATGACATTAATTATGATTTGCTCGTACATAGCTACAAATGAATTATATAAAAATAATGTTATAAATTCACGTAATTTAATATAATTTGACAGATTATAATTTTTATTTTATTTTATAAATTAAATTGAATAAATTAAATAAAATTATATCAATGATTATCTTATTTAAATCATTCGTGGTCGTGTGAATGTAGCAGTATTATATTTATTAGCATTTCAAAGCTAGAATTTCTAGCGTGCTAAATTCGGATTCTGTGGGTGTGGTGGTCTAGGCCGGGCCCTGACACGAGCTCCAACAAGTTTGGTTCGCCACTCACCTAAACTAGCGACATCTAGTCCTGGCCCATGCCCTCGAATTAGCGGCCCATTGACACGAGTGTTCGGGATTTTGTCCCGACTAAACTTTTTTGAAGTGCACGTTTCTTTTGTAAGAGAGATGCGTCATGCGAGAGCATATTGATAGTCTATGCTAATATGATATTCTTGACAATAGCAAATTCAAAAAAATAAACAAAACATAAGATCGTATTTTTGTGCATTCTCGTCATCACATATCTTAATGCTCTCAAGCTTAAATTTATAAGCATAATTATAAGAAGTTTTACCAAATATATAAAGAAAAAATATTGGAAACATCCAATACTCATTGCATATATTCACATAAATAATATATATGTATTGTTTATATTACTATTCATGTGAGTGTGTGTAATGAGTATTGAATTCTCTCTAGCATTGCTCATATATAAAATATAATGTCTTATAAGAGTAACCATATTTTGATGGAACACCTTTTTTTTTTTTTTTTTTTTATTTTGCTCTATTTTCCTAACCGTTGTCCTTAAATAATTTTGAATACTACTACCATTTTGAGTAATTAAATCTCAACAAACTTGGAAACAATTCCACGACACACGAAAGTAGCGCTATTATTTAATTTAAAATATCAGATAAGATTATTCTAGAAATAGATTAATTATGTATTATTTATGCATAGTATTACATAATTTTATATTGTTAAAAATTAATTTTTATTATATTCTTAATCACAGAGAGCTAAAAGTGTGGACGCATCTTACTTTATTGAATTATTATTACCTCATGATGAGTAATACTTAGTTTTGAACTACAAACATCTACTATTTTCGTATTATCGTCAATTAAGACATTTTATGTAAATAATTTTGAAATTATTTATATAAAATATTAATTTTAATAAATTGGTTTCATCCCTAACTTAGAAAAAGTACATTGATAGGTTTTTTTTTTTTTTTTGAGCAAATAGACTTCATTAAACTAAACAAAGTGATACAATAGGAGGGGAAGAGGTTCTTTGACAAACACTCCAAAACAAAAAATAAAGTGCACATAAAATAAAAAGCGGGTTTATTTAGGATAAAAAATATGATTCATACCCAAGTCTTATGAGAATATGCCATCTTTTTAAAAGATAAAAGAAAGTTGTTTGCATAAAAGCAAACAACTAAACCATTGTATAGAGCTGTGGTATCTCTGCGTAAGGCGGAGAGAGGGGCAGATGCACTGTCGTTTGATATCTTGAAATGCTTGCTGAAAGAATTCACGATCCCTTTCTTACGATCATTGGTTAGGAAAAACAGAAATATAGATGGAAAACCTACATCAACACTAGGTCGTCGGCATCGGACTTGCAGAGGTGGTGATGTGTGCACCACACACCATCACCCAAAACAGAGAACTGACGATCATATTTGAAAGATCTGAGACTGCTGAAGTGGTTGTGGGTACGCTTGGCCTTCACTGTCAAGCCAAAATGCTGTTGCGCATGGATGACTCGCACAACCATAGTCGCGTGTGTACCGCATGCGCCTAACAAAAACTCAAAAACACTTCTCAAACATGAAGACTAGAGACTGTAGAGGAGTTGGAGGAGGCGCGTGATGGGCCCAGGTGGCCAGCAAGCAGAAGACTGACGTGATGAGACTTGGGGTTGAAAAACCAACATAAACTGGTCGGAGAAACATGAGATCCGACTGGAAAACAATAATAAATAATAAATAAATCTACAGAATAGTAAAATGAGGGGAGGAGAGGAGGTGGCCAAAGCCTACTCACCCCCTCCCAGAGAGGAGAAATAAATTATCCAAGTG
Organism: Platycarya longipes; assembly: GCA_036559045.1. Taxonomy (NCBI): domain Eukaryota; kingdom Viridiplantae; phylum Streptophyta; class Magnoliopsida; order Fagales; family Juglandaceae; genus Platycarya; species Platycarya longipes. Next base: position 26,247,836 of record CM071801.1, read on the forward strand.
GGAATCAGAAATTGCCTATGGAAAGAGAGAATAATAATGTATGGAGAGCTTTGAGGGTTACATCAATCTCCCTCCCTCAGTACATTGGAAGGAGATGTATGCTTTAACTAATTTTTTTCACTCCCTCTAATTAAAAATAACCAAAAGAGCTGTATATAAATCAAAATATCAAAATTGGAGACTGAATTGTATATGATATAGATTATTTGAGACTTCTAACTTCTTAAACAGTGTGAAATCTATTATGGATAAATAATAATTAAGAAAAATATAAAATCCGCGAGAACATGGGAGGATGGCATTAGCATTGGATGCATGACTCGTCAGAAGAAATCTACCGCCAAGTCAACACCCACCCGTCCGTCAACTTGGCACTCACCAACTCGTCAAGGGGTCAGAGCCATTACAAGTGCCATATCGATATTAAGTAGTTAATCCCATACTGGCTTGGGGCAATTGCGTCATTTAAATTTCGAATACAAATTATAAATTGATAGATAAATGTTTGTATAGTTGTAGAGTATATAAATGTTGAGCAAAAAATTAAAAAAAGAAATTGAAGTTTATTTTTAAAAAATTAAATTTTGTTAAGTAGATCTCATATTTATTTATTTTTTTTCAAAATATTTATATAATATTTATATATTCTATGTTTATAAATATTATTTTTTAAATAAATAACTATATATAAAAAAAAATGCTAAATATACTAATAAAAAGCGTAGTGTTTCTTAGATACTGACATGGCTGGGAATTTACTCTTTTGAAAAGGCCTATTTCCAATTGCCTATCTCCTCCTACCCACTGTCATCAGCACATTCTCCATAAAAAATATTATTTTTATCATTTCTTTTCACTCTTATTTATGCTCCTCTTCTTTATGGAAAAGATCATATTATCTTTATACTTTTTAGAATAATATTATATACCATCACAAAATATGTAAATATCATATAAATATATTAAAAAATTAATTTTTTTTATATAAATCTCATATTTATTTATTTTTTTCAAAATATTTATATATTATTTACTTATTTCATTATTATAAAAATCATTTTTATAATTCTTAGTTACCGAAATGTTGTTTGAAAGATCGGCACTTGTTATATCTTTCTTCAGTTTTATAATTGAGTAGTGATAGGTGTACAATTATTTTATTAATTATAATTTTTAGTGTATTTATTTTTTTATCATTTTTTTAAAGTATTTTTTTAACATTCTTAATTATTAAAAAAATATAAATTTAATAATATTCATATTCTTAATCATTAAGTAAAATTAAAAATTAAAAAAATACAAAAAATTGTAAAATAATTGTAGAATAATTCTAAATCTATTATTTTTCTTTGTAATTTTTTATTAATAATAACACGTTAAATAAGGTTTCTTTAAATACGGATAGCAGCCTCATATATAAATGAAATTATGTTTGAACAAAAAAATATTGGCTGTAGTCTTTGTTAAATAAAAAATTTACTGTGTATATTGTTGGGCGGCAACCCACACTTTAGTATTTTTTATTTTATTTTTAGGATGAGATAAAATTAAAATTAAGAAAATGATAAATATTTTTAATATATTTTTTTAATATTAATTTTGTATAAAATTTTAAAAAAATTATATTAAATTAAATTATTATATTTTATATAAAAATTTAAAAATATATTATAATAAATTTAAGATAAATTTAAATTTTAAAATTAGATCCCCAAAACAAACCGACAATAATTTATCACAGCGATTTATTATCCCAACGATACATAAATATAAACTTTTTTAATCTTCTCCAAAAATGGAGTTTTGTTTCAATGATAAAAATTAAAGAATAAGGTTAGAATGCATCTAATATTTATCATATTCATTCATATAAATAATACATATTATATTATTTATATGAATAAATATGAATGTTGAATGCTATCTATATTTTCTCAAAGTTAAAATTAGCCACGGCCACACAAACTTTCTTTAAAAGGACATTTCTCATCTTTTTAGGCCTAGTTTGTATTTGGAGTTGAGTTGAGTTTATCTCAACTAATCTCAATTCATTTTCATTTTATTATTATATTTTTATAATTTTTTATATAAAACACAAATTCTTATACACATTTTTCAATTTCTAATACACATTTTCAATTTCTAATAAACTTTTTTCAATTCTTAATATATCTTTTTCAAATTCTAAAATAATAATAATATTAAATAATAAATTAAACTCATCTCATCTCTGAATCCAAGCGGTACATTAAGCAGCCACTGCCAAGCTTATACAGATAATTTCTCATCTATTTAAAAGCCACCGCTGGCGAGCTTTCTAGGATCAATTTCTTACCTTAGTGCCGTTTCCCGTCTGCTCGTTCCGGAGTTGCTGCCTGCTATTGCCCGGAGCTTGCTTCGACCGCTAAGATCAGCTGCCAGAAATGGATCCTACCAAAACGAACTCATCCTCCGTCTGCCACGTGGTAGCGGTGCCATATCCCGGCCGAGGCCATATCAACCCCATGATGAACCTTTGCAAGCAACTCATTTTGAAAAGCCCATCCATCCTCATCACCTTCGTCGTCACCGAGGAGTGGCTTGGTTTCATCGGCGAAGAACCTAAGCCGGCTAAAATAACTTACGCCACGATACCCAACTGCATACCCTCCGAGATTGGTCGTGCTAAAGATTTTCCCAACTTCATTAAGGCCGTCAATACGAACATGGAAGCGCCCTTTGAGGAGCTGCTGGACCGGCTTGAGCATCCGGTGAGTGCCATAGTGTACGATATTTATGTGATTTCGGTCGTCGGAGTGGGGAACCGGAGGAATATTCCGGTGGCGTCATTAATGACCATGTCCGCGACGGTGTTCTCGGTGGTTCACCATTTCGATCTCCTAGAGAAGAACGGGCATTTCCCGGTTGAACTGTCAGGTGAGGACCAGACACCACTCACCCGTTGATAAAAGCTTTAAACTTTTCCCATTTAGTTTATGCAATCTCTTTTTCCCTTGGATTTAAGGTAATTGAAAAAGTTTTTATTTTTTGGTGAGTGGGAACGATTTATTTCATCGAAATATAACATCAGGCTCAATCATATACAACTTAAGATATCTATCTTTTAGAACGCATGTCCGGATTATCATTTTTGGCCTGAAGTACGGAATATCATGTCCGGATTCTTTGGGTTTTTTTATTTATTTATTCAATTTTTCATTACAGCATCTAGCTAATAGCTTTCTCTGTGTTTCTGTGATGTGTTTGATTAAGAACGGGGAGACGAGCTTGTCGACTACATCCCCGGAGTCCCTACAACACGCCTTGCAGATCTTCCTACCGTTTTCGCTGGAGATGGGCTGAAAGTCTTGCCTCTTACCCGGGCTTGTATTTTGTCGGCGTCCAAAGCGCAGTATCTATTATTCACTTCTGTCCACGAGCTTGAAGCTCAAGCCATTGATATTTTAAGAGCAAAACTTTCAATCCCTGTCTACCCCATTGGCCCATCCATCCCATACTTAGAACTTCAAGACAATGCCTCCTCCGGCTCCAATGGCAACATCAATGGTGAAAACTATTTCCAATGGCTGGATTCTCAACCTATTTGTTCTGTCTTGTACATCTCATTTGGAAGTTTCCATATTATGTCTGAAGCTCAAATGGATGAAATTGTTGGCGGCGTGAGGGATAGTGGTATTAGGTTCTTCTGGGTGTCCAGGGGGAACACTCTTCGGTTTAAAGATGGTTGTGGTGATAAGGGATTCATGGTCCCCTGGTGTGACCAATTGAGGGTTTTGTGCCACTCCTCCATTGGAGGGTTTTGGACACACTGTGGATGGAATTCTACATTAGAGGGCGTTTTTGCTGGTCTTCCAATGCTTGGTTCACCCATATTTTTTGATCAAGTCCCAAACTGTAAACGGATTGTGGAAGACTGGAAAATTGGATGGAGGATTAAGAAAGATGTGAAATCTGAAAATTTGGTGACAAGAGGAGAGATTTCAGATCTCTTGAAGAAGTTTATGAATCAAGAAAACAGAGAGGGGCTTGAACTGAGCAGGCGAGCGAAAGAACTTCAAGATGCTTGTCACAAAGCAATAGCTGAAGGTGGATCAAGTGAAAATAATCTTCAAGCTTTTATCAGGGACATTACAAGAGGCCAATCTTGATGATTTGTATTTAAAATTGTAACGTGTTGTGTTTTGCAATTACTTTGATGTGTAGGCTTGTAGCATATGTTTGTAGTTCGAATAACTTCATGTGCTGAATCTTCTACCATTGGTAAGGACTATCAATAATTTGAAAAGGTACCAATCCCCTTATTAAAGGAAAAAAAAAATGCATGAGAAATATATGCAATGAAATTGACTGTCTCACTTCAAATTTGTTTTGGGTTTTGTTCTATACATCCTAAGAAAATTGGTTGAATTATTTATAATTGAATGTATGAAACCCGTATTGGTTGGGATTTTAATCGATTACTTTTATATATATATATATATATATATTGAAAGTAAAAAACTTGCATATCGAAATAAAAGTGGCTGGCAGGTGGCAGACATATGCTACTTGATGGTTTTCGATGGTGGTATTACATAATAAAGATATCCAAGCTACAGGCCGTTTATCTACCACAACAGCTGCAGGTGATTTTGCATCAAATCATAAGTCTACATAATTAATTGTCTATTCTATGTATTTTTATTTCCAACATATTCTTTTATTATTTATAGATATTTTTTGTTAATTACCATTTGTAGTATGGAGGGAGTTAGTTTGTTATGCTCAACATGTATATTTAGGCCTTTTACTTAAAAATAAAACTCCCTTGGAACTTCTATTTAACTCCCTACTTTCTTACTCTCACTTAAGAGTTTTTGGTTCTCTATATGTTGCTTCCACTTTATATTAAGGTAGAAAAAAATTTGATCCTTGAGGTTGCATATACATTTTTCTTAGATACCCCTTTAGTACTAAAGGTTACAAATTTCTTGACCTTGAAATCAGAAAAACCTTTACCTCTTAGGATGTACTATTCCATGAGACAATTTTCCCATTCCAATACTTACCTCAGAACCCACCACATCCTCCCAACAATATCCCATTTGTGTTTTTACTAAACCGCTACCTGATTCCTTTGATTTTCCCACATCTTCACCACACATTCAACCTGCCATATCTCAAAACACAGCAATACCCCACAACCCAGCCACACCTCAAACCTAAGCCACATCTCAAAACCAAGTCATATTTCACATCCCAGCCACCCATCAAAACTAGTTAACACCTCATAAGTCTCCCTTCCAATTTAACTCATCACCTTCACACATACCTAGTTCTTCTCCTCCTACCTCTCCACCCTCCAATGTCTCTATCAACCCTCCCTCTAACCCCCTTCTTCATAGGTCCACCAGAGTTAGAAGAGTTTCATAGTATTTGCAAGAGTTCCATTGCAACCAAACCTCACTTCCAGCCTTTTCTCAGTTGTTGTCCAATTCCAACATTGGTAATTCTTACTCTCTTGCAATTTTTTTGATGTATCAGAATTTTTCTCCTGCTTTTACTGCTTTCTCTGTTTCTATTTCCACCATTTATGATCTCATTACCTATAAAAAAGTTGTGAAACACCTTGATTGGTGTCAAGCCATGGAAGCTGAATTCTTAGCTTTAGAACAAAATAATACTTGGATCATCACTAATTTGCCTTCTGAAAAAGAGGCTATTGACTGCAAGTATGTCCACAAGACCAAGTTATTGCTGATGGGTTTGTAGAAAGATTGAAAGCAAGACTTGTGGCAAAGAGGTTCACCCAACAAGAAGGTATAAACTATAATAAGACTTTTGCTCCCGTTGCCAAGCTTGTTATTGTGAGGGTTCTACTATCTGTTGCTGCTATCAAGGGCTGGTTCCTACTTCAATTTGATGTTAATAATACATTTCTCCATGGCGATTTGGATGATGAAATCTATATGCGCAAACCACCTGGATATGACAAAGGAGGTCCCAACCAAGTATGTAAGCTTCTCAAGAGCTTTTATGGCCTTAAACAAACCTCACGACAATTGTACTCTAAATTTTCCTCCTCACTTCTTACTTTTGACTTTCAACAATCTAAAGCTGATTATAGTCTCTTTACTAAACTAGATGACACTTCTTTCATTGCAATTCTAGTTTATGTAGACGATATCATTGTTGCTGGAAATTGTTCATCTTCCAATTCTTTACTTAAATGCCTTCTTAACACCCAATTTAAGACGATATCATTGGATTAGAAGTTGTACACTCCTCAAAAGAAATTCATTTGTGTCAAAGGAAGCATGCCTTGGACATTTTGGCTGACTCGGGTAAACTTGGCAGCAAGCCCCTTAAGCTTTCACTTGAGCAGAATTTCAAACTCAGCAAAGTTTCTGGTGTTCCCCTATCCGACCCGAGCACCTATAGACGTCTCATTGGCCGCTTGTTGTATCGAACAATCACTAGGCCTAACATTTGTTAAGTTGTCTAGCTCTTAATCCAATTTATGGATCATCCAACGACTTTACATTTGGCCACGACACACAAGATTCTTCGGTACATTAAAGTTGCCCCTGGTCAAGGCATCTTATTTTCCTCTTCTTCTCAACTTCAACTCAAAGCATATTGTAACTCTGATTGAGCCTCATGCCCTGACACATGTAGGAATTTCACGGGTTATTGTGTATTTCTTATATCTTCTCTTCTTGCTTGGAAGTTAAAGAAACAATCTATGGTTTCTCGTTCCTCTATTGAAGCTGAATATCGCTTTATGGTCTCCACATGTTCTAAAATTACTTGACTCAAATATCTACTCAATGACCTTTGGGTCCCTCATCCACAGTCTGCATTACTTCATTGTGACAATCAAGCAATTCTTCACATTGCTACCAATCCAGTTTTTCATGAAAGAATAAAGTACATCGAGTTGGATTGCCATTTAATCAAGGATAAGATCCAAGAAGTATTACCACTGCACATATTGCATCAAACAACCAGCTAGCTGACATTTTTACCAAGGCACTGCCCTTTTATTTACTTCGGCAACACTTGTCCAAGATAGAAATAATTAATCTCTATTCTCAATCTTGTGGGGGGTTATTATATAATGAAGGTATCCAAGCTATAGACCATTTATCTACCATAGCACCCGCATGTTGTTTTGCATCAAGTCACAAGTCTGTACATAGTTAATTGTATATTCTATGTATTTTTATTTCTAGCATATTCTTTTATTATTTACAATAGATATTTTTTGTTAATTACCATTTCTGGTATGGAGGCAGTTTGTTTGTTATGCTCAACATGTATATTTAGGCCATAAGTGTACAGTGCAATTCATCAAATTCAATCAGAGGAATACCCAATATTCTTCATTTTTTTCGTGTGTTTTGCTCTCTAGTTCATTTCCCTTATAAAACCTAAGAGGTGGTGCATTGAGATTTATTTGCTTGCATAGTTTTGGGCATTTAAGGTATTGTACTTAGTGTTCAAAATAGAATATCGTTCGAGTCACTTTCCCTTTTTTGTTGTCGCAACTATGCATTGCTACTAGAAATATGCATTCTGTTTTTGTTTCTTTGTATTAACTGTATTCGTCAATTTACATTTTTGTACTTGATAGTATGAATATGATGTATCTATCAGTTTATTTATTGCCATTTTGTCATTCTATATGTGAGGTATAATATACTGCACGTGTATACTACAGGAAATAATAGAAAAGTTTCTCCAAAAATAAACTCCAAGATATTTTTTCTTTGTTCACCCTAATCACGAAAGCACCTCCTAGTTCTCTAATCTTGATTTCTCAAGAAATTCATGGTAAAATTCAGTTTTTGTCATGGTATCCAAACATTTTAATTACCACAACAAAGTTGTGTTGAAAGATCATAACAAAATGATGTATATCCACTCCAAGATCTTTTCTCCCAAATTTACAATCTGCTCGAGTACCTTTCCCTCCCACACAGACAATCAACGACGGTGGCATGGAGGAAAATCTTATCCCGGTGTGAAGGATTGAAGCTGACTGAATCTAAAAAGGAGGAAATCACTCTATCAGATGAAGATCCGCTTCTCTTCAACGAAGCAAGTAACCTGATTTTAGCCACCCTAGTCGTAGCAGAAAATGGAGTTAACAAAGGTGCGTTTAAGACCACGATGACTAATGCATGGAAACTCTAAGGTAAAGTTACGATTAAAGACTTAGGTAGAAACCAATTCCTTCTAGAATTTCAATTGGCCCAAGAAAGATCGAAAGTGATATGGGGTTGGCCTTGGGCTTTTGACAAACACCTGTTGTGCATCCAGGAATGCAAAGGACATATAGTCCCCCAATAATTAATCTTCAACTGTGAGCCTTTCTGGATCTAATTTCATGATGTGCTATTCGCTGGCTTAAACAAGAAAATTGGTGAGAAGATCGGAGAATTAATAGGTGAAGTCGTCTTGATGGACGTTGACTCAAACAGACAAGCTTGGGGTAGTTTCTTACCGGCAAAGATCCTAGTCGACATCACTAAGCCACTACCTAGATGTAGCATTCTGAACCTCGGAGGTACTCGAAGGTGGATCAACTACCAATATGAAAAGTTGTCAAACTTTTGCTTCCAATGTGGTATCATTCGACATGCCCAAATTGGCTATTCCAACTTTAACACAAATGGAAGAATTGAGAATTTTCAAAAACTATAATATGAATCATAAATTCATGCTAATGCAGCGGTCAAAATAGAGGCTATCTCTCTCTTCTCCTCTAGTAAAAGCATCGAGCAAGGATATTACTTCGATGACTTTTCAGATATCACTTCAATGACTTCTCAATTGGAGGTGTGATCTTCACAACATGGCAGTGATGCAAAGCTTGAAAAGCACACTCTATTATCAGGTATGTCCCATCATATTTAAATGCCATAAAAACAAATATTTTTAGAAAAGCTATAAGTAGCCTCATTCCCTTTTCAATAGACGTGACTGATTTTAACATAGACGAGGTTCGCTTTTTAGTGGTAGACTTGTAGTTCATTTTTTAGTGATCATTTTATTTTTATTTTTTTACAAGATAATATATTTGACAGGATATAGATAAAGTTCAAGTTTTGATCTTAAATAAATTCATTTTTTTCTTTTTTCTATATCTTATGTGCTGTTATTTACTAATTTTAAAGTAATTATTAAGATTTTCCACCCCTCTTCTTATATTATTTTTTTAATTTAATAAATCTACTTGCCTTAAAATAAAAAAAAAAAGACGTGACTGATTTTAACATCAATAAAAGAAGACAAAAGCAACTTTATCAACCCGTCCATCAACATGGCACTCACCAACTCGTCAAGAAGTCAGACCCATTACTAACTGCCACATCGATATTAAGTAGTTAATCCCACACTGGCTTGGGGCAATTCCGTCATTTAAATTTCGTAACTTCGGGTACAAATTATAAATAGATAACTATATATAAATAAGGTTCTGTTTAATGTTTGGATAGTAAAATTATTTTCTTTCAACTTATTTCATATCTTATGATTTTATTTTATTATTATATTTCTTTAATTTTTAGATAAAATATAAGAAATAATTCGTTTGTTTTTTATTTTTTAAATAATAAAAATATTATCTTTTAAAAAATAAAAATATTATAAAATATTATAAAATTAAAGAAAGAAACTGCTATTACAAAAGAGAAATAAGAAACTCTATCTGAAACTCTTAAGAACTGAAACTTTCTTTCTCTCTATATTTTCTTATGAATTTCATTACAATTAAAGCTCCTATTTATAGGTTTTGAAATTACTATACAAGTTACTATACAAGTCACTATGCAAGTCACTATGCAAAATTTAAAATAATAGTGGTGGGGTCATTCACATAATTTTAGTGATGGGACAGGGGGCGGCTGCCGTCCCTCCACTTATGCAATTCATTACACTCCACATTAAATGACCACCCATAAAGAATCTGCCTCGTTAAAACCTTGCCAAGGAAAAACCCAGTGGGAAAAAAATCAATGACGAAAGAAAAAATGTACAGTCTTCTTATATATCCACAAGTGTTTTAAGATTGCCTCATTAAAACCTTGCAGAGGAAAACCCAGGGGGCAAAACCTCAGCGAAGGAAAAAGAGTACAATCAGCACATTTACTCCATCTGAAAAGTGCATGACAAAAGATCTTTGAGTCTTCGCATTCCAATGTTATGCACAATCTTCTTGAATGTGGAAGTTGGTAACGCCTTTGTGAACAAATCTGCCAAATTATCACTAGATCGTATCTGCTTGACATCAATTTCACATTTCTCTTGAAATTTATGAGTATAAAAGAATTTAGGTGAAATATGTTTGGTTCTTTCGCCTTTGATATATCCTCCTCTGATTTGAGTGATACAAGCACTATTGTCTTCATATAAAATTGTTGGGCTATTATTGATCATGGGAAGTCCACACTTTTCCTAGATATGTTGAATAACTGATTTCAGCCAAATACACTCTTAACTTGCTTCATGAATAGCAATGATCTCTGAGTAATTTGAAGAAGTAGCAGATAGTGTCTGCTTAACAGATCTCCATGATATGGCAGTATCTCCATAAGTAAATAAATATTCAGTTTGAGATCTACCCCTGTGTAGGTCTGAAATATAACCTGCATCTGCATACCCAATCAATTGTGGACTTGATCCACGTTGATAAAATAATCACATATCAACCGTACCATGAAGGTAACGAAGGACATATTTAATGTCATTCCAATGTCTTCAAGTTGGTGCAGAACTATATCTTGCAAGCAGATTAACTGAGAATGTAATATCTGGTCGAGTGCAATTTGCAAAATACATCAAAGTTCCAATTGCACTGAGATATGGTACTTCAGGACCAAGAATTTCTTCATCATCATCACAAGGACGGAATGGATCATTCTTTACATCAGGTAATCGAATAATCATTGGAGTACTCAGAGGATGAGATTTGTCCATATAAAAATGTTTTAGGACTTTCTCAGTATACATGGACTGATAAATAAAAATTCAATTTGGCAAATGCTCGAGCTGCAGGCCGAGACAAAGTTTTGTTTTGCCAAGATCTTTCATTTCAAATTCATTCTTTAAATATATAGCGGTTTTTGAGATCTCTTCAGGAGTTCCCACAATATTTAAATCATCAACATAAACCGCAATAATGACAAATCCGGATTCTGATTTCTTAATAAAAACACATGGGCATATAGGATTATTCTCAAATCATTCTTTCAATAGATATTCGCTTAAGCGATTATACCACATGCGTCCGGATTGCTTCAACCCATATAAAGATCTTTGTAGTCTGATTGAGTACATATTTCTAGATGTACTTGTAGATGCTTCAGGCATTTTATATCCTTCAGGGATTTTCATATATATGTCATGGTCTAAGGATCCATATAAATATGCAGTGACCACATCAATCAACAGCATTTCTAATCTTTTTGTAACAACCAGACTAATCAAAAATCTAAATGTAATTGCATCCATAACGGGAGAATATATTTCTTCATAATCAATCCCAGGTTTTTGCAGGAAACCTTCTGCGACAAGCCGTGCTTTGTACCGCACAATTTCATTTTTCTTATTACGTTTTCGTACAAATACCCACTTATATCCAACAGGCATTACACCCTTTGGTATTTGGACAATATGTCCAAATACTTCTCGCTTTGCTAGCGAATTTAATTTAGTTTCAATAGCTGCTTTCCATTTTGGCCAATCATTTTTACGTCGACATTCTTCGACGGTTTTTGGCTCATTTTCTTCATTACTTCTGGTAATGTCAAGGGTCATTTTATATGAAAATATGTTGTCGACAACAGTTTTATTTCTATCCAGAATTTCTCCAGTTTTCATGAAATGTATTAAGATCCATTATTTTCAGGTACTTGTTCCTCTTCAGGGGAAAACATTTCATGACACCTCTTCAGGAGTTCCCTTTTCAGGAGATTTATACTCTTCAGGAGTTTTCTCTTCAGGAGGTTCTGGAATAAAAGATTTGAGCTCTTTAGGAGCATCAATTATTTTTGTAGCCTGTATTATGAGTACATGTTCTTCAGGAACACCAAATTCATTTTGTATTTTTTTCCTTCTGGGAATTTTGTCTTTTGCACCAATAGGTCTTCCACGCTTCAGCCGTGCCTTAGATTCACCTATTTCTGTTTTGACAATTTGTCCTTCAGGGACTTCAATCATTGCTGGAGCATTAACAGCAGGAATATAAGATTTTACTACACTTTTAGTGTCAGTAAATATATCCAGTAATTGATTTGCAACATTTTACAAATGAATAATCCTCTGAACTTCCCGTTTACATTCATTTGTAGGAGGATCAAAATGAGACAGTGTCTTATTATCCCAAGTAATATCTTGTCGTGCTTCAGGCACCGACTTTCTTTACCCATTAATGGAAAATTGGATTCGTCAAAATGACAATCCTCAAAACGTACTTTAAACATATCCCCTGTAAGGGGTTCAAGGTATCTAATAATAGATGGAGAATCAAAACCAACATATATCCCAAGTCTACGTTGAGGGCCCATTTTTGTACATTGTGGAGGTGCAATTGGAACATATACAGCACATCCAAAAGTACGAAAATGAGAAATATTTGGTTGTTGACCAAATGCAAGCTGTAATGGAGAATATTTATGATATGCAGATGGTCTAATGCGAATTAGAAATGCTGCATGAAGTATAGCATGTCCCCAAGCAGAAACAGGTAGTCTTGATTTCATAAGTAAAGGTCTAGCGATTAGTTGAAGCCTTTTGATTAAAGACTCAGCTAAACCGTTTTGTGTGTGTATATGGGCAACACGATGTTCAACATTTATTCTTATTGATATGCAATAATCATCAAAAGTTTGAGATGAAAATTCACCTACATTATCCAATCGAATGGTCTTAATTGGATACTCAGGAAATTGTGCTCGTAGTTTAATTATCTGAGCAAGAAGTCTAGCAAATGCAATATTTCTAGTGGAAAGCAGACAAACATGTGACCATCGACTAGATACATCAATTAGAACCATAAAATATCTAAATGGTCCACTTGATGGATGAATAGACCCACATATATCTCTGTGAATCTTTTATAAAAATGATGGAGATTCAACAATGACTTTTGAGAGAGATGGTCTGATAATCAACTTACCTTGAGAACATGCAGAGCACGGAGATTCATTGGGTAAAAATATCTTTTGATTTTTTAAGGGATGCCTATGCGAATTTTTAATAATTCATCTCATCATTATAGATCCCGGATGTCCAAGGCAATCATACCAAGTCATAAATATTTTAGGGTCAATGCACTTCTGGTGCATTACCGCATATGATTCAATTTTTCTCATCTTTGTATAATACAATCCAGAACATAGAGCAGACAGTTTTTCTAATACGAGCTTCTGGCCCGATATTGTTTTAGTAATAAGAAGATGCTCTTTACTGCCTTCATTGGTCGTTTCAATATGATAGTCATTACGACGTATATCTTTGAAACTCAATAAATTTCTTCTGGATTGTGAAGAGAATAGAGCATCATCAATACAAAATTTGGTGCCATTAGGCAACACAATATAAGCTCTTCCAGAGCTCTCAATTAAATCTGATGAACCTGATATGGTATGGACATAGGTTTTACTTAGTGTTAGATTCTGAAAATATTTATTTTCTTTGAGAATTGTATGAGTTGTAGCACTGTCAGCCAGACATATATCTTTATTATTCAACTCAGAGATAAAAAGCTCATCAATGTGATCCACGATTCTACAAAATATACAAAACTTTGATTACAGATAATAGAAAAGAAATACATTAATTGAGTGGAACACTTCTATCTCCAATTAAGTGTTCAATACTACCTTCAGAATGGTTAAAAAAATTAGAGACATCAAGATAAGTAACATCTACATCTACTGAATCTAATAAATCATCTAATGGTTCTACTAAATTTGTTTCATGCACTTTATTCTTTCCTTTAATAGAAGCTTGATATAAATCAGCTAAGTGTCTGGCCATACGACAGGTACGTGACCAATGTCCAGTCATTCCACATCTATGGCACACCTCTTCACTTTTCTTTGAAGAATTATTCTGGGGATTTTTACCCCTTTCTGAATTGTACCACTTCTGGTGATACGGTATATTATTATCCCTTTTAATGTTGTCACTTCTGCGACCAACATTTCTATAATTTCTCCTACCACGTCCACGTCCTCGATTTCTTTTAAAGGATGCACAATTCACTTCTGGGAATGATACAAACCTATTACCATTCACTTTAGGGAATGATATTGAGCCAGTAGGGCGTGACTGATGGTTTTCTAATAAGAGCTCATTGTTCTACGCAGCTACTAGAATACATGATATAAGTTCAGCATATTTCTTGAATTTTCTCTCTCGATATTGCTGCTGCAGGAGCACATTCAAGGCATGAAATGTAGTATAAGTCTTTTCTAGCATATCATCATCGGTGATTTTCTCACCGCATAATATTAATACTGAGCTTATTTTAAAAAGTGCGGAATTATACTCACTAACACTTTTATAATCTTGCAACCTCAGGTGCAACCATTGAAAACGAGCTCTTGGGAGGATGACAGTCTTCTAGTGTTCATACCTCTCCCTTAAACTGTTTCACAAAATATAGGGATCTTTTACTGTAAGATATTCAGTTTTCAATTCTTCATAAAGATGGGGGCGAATGAAAATCATTGTTTTAGCACGGTCCTGTAGGGACGCTTGATTTCCTTCTTTAATAGTTTCTCCTAGGTTCATTGCATCAAGATGAATTTCAGCATCAAATATCCAGGATAAATAATTTTTCTCAGATATGTCAAGAGCAACAAATTTCAATTTTGTAAGATTTGTCATTTTCTACACATATAAATAATGAAACAAATATGTGTATTTCAGAAAACATATTTATAAATTCATACAGATAATCATCAATAAAATATATTAAAGACTGCAAATAATATATTGAAAAACTTACAGAAGAATAAGGCCACTAGCTTCAGAATTGGTAGAACCGTCGTGCTGATAACGTGTTATAAAACTAAAGAAAGAAACTACTATTGCAAACGAGAAATAAGAAACTCTCTCTGAAACTCTTAAGAACTGAAATTTTATTTCTCTTTATATTTTCTTATGAATTTCATTATAACTGAAGCTCCTATTTATATGCTTTGAAATTACTATGCAAGTTACTATGCAAGTCACTATACAAGTCACTATACAGAATTTAAAATAATAGTGGTGGGGTCATTCACATAATTTTAGTGGTGGAACAGAGGGCGGCTACCGTCCCTCCACTTATGCAATTCATTACAAAAAAATAATATTTTATTGAATTTTTATTTTTATGATCGCGATTTATTATCCCAACAATATGTAAATATAAGTTTTTTAATCCTTTTTTGATAGGGTTCTTTGAGTGCTGCACGCTTACTTAAAAAAAAAAACGTAAGAAAAATGTAAATACGTGAGACTTGAATGTAAACGGTAAAGTTGGCGGAAATTATGCTAAAATTTCCACAGTGCCCCTTGACATAGAAAATAAAGAAAAAGATTTAACAAAATAAAATTTCAGATTTTCTTGAAAACACGATGGAAAGAAAAAAGAAAATCAGAAAAATGAAATTTCAGGTTTTTTTAATTTTTTAAATGATGTTAAAATAGAATTAATAGATTTGGTTATATCTTTATAGAAAATATAATATGTAAGAAATTGAGTCAATTTTAAAAATATATCATATTCAATAATAATAAAACAAATTACAGATGAACTAAATTTGATTTTATATTTTAAAAGTAGTCAACAGTACAATTAAAACCCTTTAAATTTAATACATGATGCAATAATAATTGCAACAATTTAAATTCTTAACACACAAAATCACCAAAAAAATTAATTCAATTATTGAGTATATGACACCATAATAATAAAAGAACGTGAATTCCCAACCCACAAAATCATCCAAAAA
Source organism: Platycarya longipes (assembly GCA_036559045.1). NCBI lineage: Eukaryota > Viridiplantae > Streptophyta > Magnoliopsida > Fagales > Juglandaceae > Platycarya > Platycarya longipes. The sequence continues at coordinate 26,263,828 of CM071801.1, forward strand.
TGTTGAATAAAAAAATGAAAGAAAAAAATGGCATTTTTAGATTGTATTTGGATATCAAGAAATGTTGACAATAATTGTGAATAATTTGAGTAAAAATTGAAATGCCTTTATGGGTCATATTGAGAATAATTTAAGTTATTTGAATGTATGAAATATGTTGAGAATTGATTTTTGATTGATTTGATTATTAATGATGGTAAAATGATGATTTTATTTATATTTTATAGTGATAAAATTTATTATTAAAAATTATTTCTAACATATTTAAAAAATAATTTTGCACAAATTTTTATTTAAATTAACATTGATAAAAATCAATTTATTATTATTTTTTAAATTCGTAAGTGCTTTTTTTTTGTACTTCAAAATCAATTTAATTTAATTTAATTTATAATTATAATCATAATAAAATTAGAAAATAAGATTTAAAAAGGAGCTTCATTAGTAAACAAGAAAGGTGAAAAAAAATCTATATATGTTTATTTAATTCATTCATATTACATTTAATGCATTTATATCAAATTTTTTATTAGCTTGGATGGTAGATTTTCCATCGAAAACTTTTTAGAAGTGTTGAGATATCTTTATAAGTCAAACTTGGTCTTAGGCCTGTCTTGTTTTTAGAGATGATGTAAAATAAAATAAAATAAAAATAAAATATTATTAAAAAATATTTTGTTAATATTAATTTTATTTTAAAATCTAAAAAAAATATTTTAAAATATAAAACTATAAAAATTAAAATAATAATAATAATAATAATAAAATAATAATATTTCACACTCACCTCAACTCATTTTTATTTCATCATTACATTTTTTTAATTTTTTATATAAAATATAAATTTTATACATATTTTTCAAATTTCAATATATATTTTTTAAATTTTAATACATATTTTTTAAATATCAAAATAATAATAATATTAAAAAATAAATTAAACTTATTACATCTCTAAATTTAAATCGAATAATCTTTTTATCTGTTTATTTTTTTTATTTCTGTTTTACTTTTTCACTTTTACATTTTACATTTTACATTATACATTTTACTTATCAGGGAGCACGTGGGGTTTAATAGTGTACATTTTTAATAACCTTTTTTTCTTTAATTCATTTTAAGTACATAAAGCATTTCTCATGCTGGCTACGGCAACGGAAACTTCAGGACATCTCTCGTGTGAGGGGGAGTATCACCCTCATCACTTTCTCTTTTGAGAAATGCTAAACGTACGTACAATTTTACGCAGAATGTTTTATGCACTATGCTGTTACGATTTTTTTTTGTCAAAATAAAAAAAGTTAAGATATTTTTGCAACACAATTTTTTATAATAATATTAAATATAATTTTAAAATATATAAAATAACATTAAATAAAATTTTAAAATGTATAAAATAATATTATATATAATTTTAAAGTGTAAGAATCTAATTAGTATAAAATAAAATTATATTAATTGTGCATGCAATTGAAAATGAGTAAAAAAATGATATTTATAATTTTAAGATGTGCAACACAATTTATATGATAAAATTAATTTTAAAAATAAACTTGAATTATTTTCAAAAGAAAATATACAGAAATGATATATCCTAAAATTATATCTATTATTATTAAAAAAATTATATAATCTGAAAAATTAAAAATTAAATAAAAAAGATAAATTTCGAATTAATAAAAAGAGAATTGGTGTACGACCACCTGTAAAATAACTTTGTGACAAAGTACTAGGCGTTAGATCAATGGCAAAGCGTCGTTGCCAAAGTACAAACGGATAAATTTCACACCGATAATTGTTAGTCACAAAATAAAATCACAAAAAGTTAAAAAACATTTGTTTTAATATATTTTTTTTAACTTAATGATTAAATAAGTATTTTTTAATAATATTTTAAATTTATTTTTGAAAAATAAAATATAAAAATTATCTAAAAAAATAAAAATAAAAAAAAAATAAATGAAAAAAAAAGAATTGCCTGGGCAGGATCCCTGGCCAGTGGGTGTATCACCCTTTCACACCCGCAAATAAGAAGCCCTCGGGAATGGTAGAAATTGTGTGCACAATAGAATGCCACGACAGTGCGTAAAGAACAGTGCGTAAAGAGACATGCTAGGGAGAAGCCACATCCAAGAGCACTCACTCACATAAACAGTGACATAAACAGTACATGTCACTGTTCATGTGAGTGAGTGCTCTTAGATGTGACTTCTCTCCATCATTTTTGAACTTTAAAGTCTAGTTTGAATTCGAAAATAGATAAATTGAAATAAATTTAATTTATTATTTAATATTATTATTATTTTAAGATTTAAAAAATATATGTTAAAATTTATAAAAAAATATTGAGATTTGAAAAAGATATATAAAAATTTATATTTTATATAAAAAATTATAAAAATATAACGATAAAATTAAAGTGAGTTCATCTCAACCTGCTTCCGAAACCAAACGGAGCCTAAGTACGTGTAGCAGCCCTCTTTTTCTTTCTCATCTATTTAAGCTATATGGGATCAATTTCTTACCTCAGTGCCGTCTCCTTTATTGTTCCGAAGTTGCTGTCTGCCATTGCTCGGAGTTTGCTTGGACCGCTAAGATCAGCTGCCAGAAATGGATCCTACCAAAACGAACTCATCCGCCATCTGCCATGTGGTGGCGATGCCATATCCCGGTCGAGGCCATATCAATCCCATGATGAACCTTTGCAAGCAACTAGTTTTGAAAAGCCCATCCATCCTCATCAATTTCGTCGTCACGGAGGAGTGGCTCGGTTTCATCGGCGAAGAACCTAAGCCGGCTAACATAACTTACGCCACGATACCCAACTGCATACCCTCCGAGATTGGTAGAGCTAAAGATTTTTCCAACTTCTTTAAGGCCGTCAATACGAACATGGAAGCGCCCTTTGAGGAGCTGCTGGACCGTCTTGAGCATCCGGTGAGTGCTATAGTGTACGATACTTTTTTGATTTGGGTCGTCGGAGTGGGGAGCCGGAGGAATATTCCGGTGGCGTCATTAGTGACCACGTCCGCAACGGTGTTCTCGGTGGTTTACCATTTCGATCTCCTAGAGCAGAACGGGCATTCCCCGGTTGAACTGTCAGGTGAGATGCTTCCAGAACCTCTTTTATCCTTAATAAAGAATCTTTCAAGCTTGTGGATTTAACACAGGTAGAAGGAAACTTGTCTGTACATACCCCAATGGTTGAATAAAGATCATCTTGTTTGTGTGGGATTTTTTTTTTTTAATAATTTTTCATTTCAACATCTAGCTAATAGCTGTCTCTGTGTGTCTGTGATGTGTTTGAATAAAGAACTGGGAGACGAGCTTGTCGACTACATCCCCGGAGTCCCTACAACACGCCTTGCAGATCTTCCTACCGTTTTCGCTGGAGATGGGCTGAAAATCTTGCCTCTTATCCGGGCTTGTATTTTGTCGGCGTCCAAAGCGCAGTATCTAATATTCACTTCTGTCCACGAGCTTGAAGCTCAAGCCATTGATATTTTAAGAGCAAAACTTCCAATCCCTGTCTACCCCATTGGCCCATCCATCCCATACTTAGAACTTCAAGACAATGCCTCCTCCGGCTCCGATGGCAACATCAATGGTGAAAACTATTTCCAATGGCTGGATTCTCAACCTATTCGTTCTGTCTTGTACATATCATTTGGAAGTTTCCATATTATGTCAGAAGCTCAAATGGATGAAATTGTTGGCGGTGTGAAGGACAGTGGTATTAGGTTCTTCTGGGTGTCAAGGGGGAACACTGATCGGTTTAAAGATGGTTGTGGTGATATGGGATTCATGGTCCCCTGGTGTGACCAATTGAGGGTTTTGTGCCACTCCTCCATTGGAGGGTTTTGGACACACTGTGGATGGAATTCCACTTTAGAGGGTGTTTTTGCTGGTCTTCCAATGCTTACTTTTCCCATATTGTATGATCAAGTCCCAAACTGTAAACGAATTGTGGAAGACTGGAAAATTGGATGGAGGATTAAGAAAGATGTGAAATCTGAAATTTTGGTGACAAGAGGAGAGATTTCAGATCTCTTGAAGAAGTTTATGAATCAAGAAAACAATGAGGGGATCGAACTGAGGAAGCGAGCGAAAGAACTTCAAGATGCTTGTCACAAAGCAATTGCTGAAGGTGGATCAAGTGAAAATAATCTTCAAGATTTTATCAGGGACATTACAAGAGGCCAATCTTGATTATCTGTATTACTAATTGTTGTGTTGTATTTTGCAATTACTTGATTTGTAGGCTTGTAGCATATGTTTGTAGTTCGAATAACTTCATGTTCTGAATCTTCTACCATTGGTAAGGACTATCAATAATTTTAAAAGGTACCAATCGCATTATTAAAGGGAATAAAAAATGCATGAGAAATATATGCAATTAAATCGACTGTCTCACTGAATGGGTTTTGTTCTGTACTGTTAAATATTTTAACATGATATTAATAAATGGATCTTCGATTTCTTATGATCTACGATAATAATAAACAACACGATGAGAAACGTACATTTCTCCATTTGATTGATGAAAAATTGATCTGACTATGAGAGAAGGATCGTCCTAACAACGTTTGCCTCACAAGTATCTCCTAATGGCTAGAGGCACTCTAATGTTGTAGCTGAGAATCCTTGAACCTCTCAGTGCTATTTATAGACTTCTGACCATCAAAAAATCTATGAGTTTGTGTTTGACTATAATTAGAGATACAGACCTTTAATCTTATTTCTTAGGAGTAATTCTTATCTCTTCATAATTCAAATATTATCCAATAAGATTTTGAACTATTTCAAACTGATAAGATGGGTGTGGGACACAAAGTTTAAATAAAACTCTTACATTCTCCCATTTGGATATACGCCCATAAAATAATATCTTTCGTTTATAGGTTTATCACAGGAAATTAACCATATTGTGCAAATTTATGTCTTGAACTTTTTATAACTCAAAACACATTTCATGAGTTCCATAATATCAATGTCAAACTAATTACCAATGTGAGTCATGGCAGTCCTCTATTATATAATCAACAGATTCCCTTCCATGTACCACAACACTAGTAACCAATTTAACACACGATCTTTAATTGGGATAATCAAGGCTAATACTGTAATACCTTTGGGTTCTAATTCATGTCTATTGTAGACATTAGCTTGTCATCATTCATCAACGTATTTCAATGTACATATTAAGTGGAAAGACAAGAAAACAGAAACAACTATAATAAATATCTTTTAATATCCAATAACAAAATACTCATTGTATCAATTATCACTTCATCATGTCCACATTATGAGTATAAATATACAACTCATCTTTTCAACATGTCCTTTTAAAGTGTAATCACTAATGTACGATTGTTATGGACGTATTTGTTTATGTACTTTCTCCTTAACACTTATGTATTTAAAATTTCATTAAATATTTATCATTCAGAGAAAAATACTCTGAGGACATGCATTCCTAGCGGCTTGGCTATAAGTCGACAATTCCAAGTCCTAAGATAAATTTCCTTAGCCATAAACCATACAATGTGGCCTCAAAGCACGCCACAAACTCAGAGTCTCTGAGTATCCAGTTACCTCCAAACTATCAGTTCTTCTGAAGGTAAACTGGTAATTCTTGGTTCCTTGCAGGTACTTTAATATGCTCTTTAATACTTTCCAACAATGAACAACTTTTCATGCCAAATTTCTTAAAAAATTTTTACATGTAACTTTTATTATACAATCCCAACAGTCCTTGTTTTCGATCTCAAAAGATTTCGATTCCGATCACAAATGATGCCTCACTCATATCTTTCATTTCAAAGTTCTTGGAGAGAAAACTCTTGGTTTCATAAAGTAAGCCAAGATCACTACTAGCCAACAAGATATCATCAACATACATGATCAAAATTATGAATTTACTCCCACTGACCTTTAGGTATATACATCGATTAACGATGTTCTCTTTAAAACCAAAGGCAGTAATGTATCATTGAACTTTAAATACCATTGTCGGGAAGCTTGCTTAAGCCCCGTATATTGATTTCTTAAGTCTACACACTAAGTGATCTTTGCCCTTTTCTGAGAAGCCCTCTAGCTACTCCATGTCGACCACTTCATACAAACTTTCATTTAGAAAGGCTGTTTTTACATCCATCTGATGTAACTCTAAATCATAATGAGCCACTAATGCCATAATGATTCTAAATGAGTCATTTTTAGATACTGGAGAAAATGTCTCTTTGTAATCAATGTTTTCTTTCTGAGTGAAACCCTTAACAATAAGTCTAACCTTATGTCGTTCGATGTTGCCTTTTGAGTCGCTTTTGATCTTAATGACCCATTTACACCCAACTCTTTTACTACCTTCAGGTAACTCAACGAGATCCCAGACTTGATTTCGATCCATGGATTTCAATTCTTCTTTCATGGCATCGATCCATTTACTAGAATCACTTTCCTCTATGGTTTGTGAAAACGTTAGTGGATCTTTTCTTGTCCCAATATCAAATTTAGATTCCTGGAGATACACCACATAATCTGTCGAAATGGCAGGTTTCCGATCTCTCTGAGATATGCGCAAGACAATATGTTCTGGTGACTCCGAACTTGGTTCATCAATGGTATTATCATTCTGAGATGGGTGATCATTTACTTGTTCCACGGTATCATCGTGATGATCGATTAGAGGAACCATTATCTTTTCTGAGGATGTAGGTATAGGGACATCCACCCGTATTTTCTCAATGATCACATCTCTAGGTTCAATTTTTCCACTGATCTCGCCAAGTTCAATGAATTTGACATTTCCTGTTTCCACCATTCTCGGACTGTGATTAAAACAGTAAAATTTGTACCCTTTGGATCTCTCTGGGTAATCAATAAAATACCCGCTTATTGTTCTAGGATCCAATTTCTTTTCATGTGGGTTGTAAAGTTTGGCTTCGGCTGGACAACCCCAAACATCCATATGTCTCAAATTTGGTTTCCTATCAATCCATAACTCGAAAGGAGTTTTTGAAATTGCCTTACTGGGAACTCGGTTTAAGATATACATTGCCGTCTTAATGGCTTCACCCCACAATGATTTGGGTAAGGTAGAATTACTTACCATACTTCTGACCATATCCAATAAGGTCCGATTACGTCTTTCAGTAACTCCGTTCTGCTATGGCGTCCCGGGCATCGTATACTGTGCAATAATGCCACGCTGTTCAAGAAGTTTGGAGAATGGGCCCAGATTATGGCCTGATTCATCATACTTTCCATAGTATTCTTTACCTCTATCTGACCTGATGATTTTCACTTTTCAATCTAACTGTCTTTCCACCTCTATAAGAAATACCTCAAGTACCGATACAGCTTGAGATTTCTCATGTAACAGATAGATATATCCAAAACGTGAAAAGTTATCTATAAAGGTGATGAAATACTTTTCTCCACAAAAAAATTCTATGGAGAATGGTCCACATATATCTGTGTGAATTATTTCAAGAAGTTCTTTACTTCTTGTGGCACCTTTCTTAGTATGTTTGGTTTGCTTTCCTTTTATGCAATCCATACACACTTCAAGATTAGTAAAATCAAGGTGCGGAAGAATCCATTCTTTTACTAATCTCTGTAACATTTCTTTGGAGATATGCCCCAACCTTTTATGCCACAAGTTATATGAGTTTTTATTCATCATGTTTCTTTTCATTCCAATACATGTTTCATGGCATTGGGTATAGGTATTTTTAATGAATGTATTATCAAGGCAAAGTTGATAAAGACCATCGGAAAGAAACCCAGAAGTAATAGATAAACTGTTTTTAAACAAATTGAAACTACCATTATGGAACGAAAAAGAATAACCATCAGTATCAAGTCTGGAAAAGGAAATTAAATTACGCATCACAGAAGGCACAAATACTGTGTTATAAAGATCTAAACAATGACTGGTACTCACAACTAAACGAAAAGCCCCTATGGCTAAAACTTTAGCCTTATTCTCATTTCCTATAAAAATGAACCGCTCATTGGGACTTGGTGTTTGGCTTGTGAGGTATCTCTGCATGGTTATAGAAACATGAATATTAGCACCTGAATCTAGCCACTAAGAATTAGTAGGAATATTTACAAGGTTTGATTCAAGACATACAAAGGTAAGTAGCTTACTATTCTTTTCGAACCAAGCCTTACGTTTTGGACACTCAGCTTTCATGTGTCCATGTTCCCTACAAAAGTAGCATTTGCTACTGTTGTTCTGAACCTGATTAGCTTTCACAGGTTACTTTCCTTTCAGTGGTTTAGTTCGTTTTTTTTTACCATAATGGTGCTTTTTCTTTCCAACTTCTTTATTCACGAAACTGACAGAGTGATGTCCTTGTTGTTTCAGTCTTACTTCCTCCTGAACTACCATACTTGCCAACTCATTCACATTCTATTTATCTTTTATAACATTATAATGCATCTGGAATGGACCATACTAATGTGGCAATGAGTTCAGAATAAACTGAACAACGAAAGCCTCATCTACTTTCATTCCTAGGGTTTGCAATCTGGCAGCAATATTGGTCATTTCAAGGATATGCTTCTGCATTCCTTTAGCACCATCATATTTCATGGTGGTGAGTCTAGCCATCAGTGTTCCTGCTGAAGACTTATCAGCGGATTTAAACCTCTCCTCAGCATTTTTCAAAACGGTTTGGGCTTCCTCAGTACTAGGGAGTGAATTTTTGATATTTTCAGCTATGATCATTTTCATAAATATTAAACTTAGCCTATTTGATCTCTCCCACTGTTTAAAGGATTCTTTCTGATCATTGGTACTGGTTTCAGTGATACGTGATGGTTTTGGACTCATAAGGGATGAGTCTAAATCAAGGATTCCTAAGGTGAACCTAACTCTCTCAACCCATTCAGAAAAATTAGAGCCATTCAAAACAGGAACAGATAAAGTTTGTGAGTGTAGTGATGTGGGTACGCTTACTGCAAGAAAATTTTATAATAAGTTGCTTTGAGTTAGACACTTAGAAACAATAATCAAAATTTAAACAATTATGGAAGAACTAGTAGTGTCATGAAAACTCTCATTTTGGAGTAGATCTTGACACACAAGGTATTCCATCCAGTATTAAATTTTGTAGATGAACTAGCTGTATCATCAGAATTCTCTTTTGGGAGTAAACTCTGACATACAAAGTGTTCCCTCCAACCTTACTTTGATGGATAAACTAGTAGTGTCATCAAGACCCTCCTTTGAGAGTAAATCTTGACACACCAGGTGTTCCCTTCATCATATCCACCTTACTATGGGTTTAACGACTTGTCACCAAAATCAAGAAAATCTTGTACCTTTGGGCAACTAATATTCTCTTGATTTTGACGTAAATCATTTATCCCACATTGGATATACATGGCATGATAATAAGAGCCAAAATAGACAGTGTACAATAATAATATGCATACAAATGTGGATAGCAATAATATGCATGAAATAAAAGGTTTGATGAATTTTACAATATATGTGAATAATACTTACTAAGTAAGTTCTTAGGAAAGAATATTCTTTCCTAAACAGAACTTCAAGGTTCTCAGGAAAGATTGGAGGGTCACAACAGACACACTTGGAATTTCCAATCTCCTAGATAGAACCGCCTTAGTTTGTACACATTCATACACCCACAACAAAATTCATAAAAAAGAAAAGAATTTTCATGTTTAAACCTTAATTGATTTTATAGAAAAATCACAATAATAACATGTATATTATTTAAATGCATACATATAACATTAATGTATGCATATAATAAAACTTTAATTAATTAATTATTATTATTATTATTTTTTGAAATAATATTATAATATTAAAATAATATTATTTAATTTGGGTTGGATCGGAAATGGATCGGGTCAAGACTTGGATCATAATTGGTCAACCCTTTTGGGTTGACCTGAGTCGGGCCTTACTGTGCTGGCCCGACCCCTTCTTTCCATTTTTTTTTTGTATCAGGCTTGGCCCAAGCCCACAGCCCGTTCATCTCTTCATTCATTTTCTTAGACTGGGCCCAAGGCCACAGCCCGGCCTGCCCACGTTAGTGATCTGAAACAAAGTGAAACCCTAAATTCATCTTCATCAAGCCATCATGTACTGCAACGATGGACTTCGCTGGCGAGGAAGAGCGACAATGAGTTTCCTTCCTACTCCCTCCGGCGATGTTCTCGTTACCTTCCTCGGCACCTTTCGTTTTTTATTTTTGAATTGTCCATACCAGGGAACCACGACGGCAGTGGGCTTTAGAGCCCTCTGCCGTCGTTTACTGAGATGTCGGCGAGTGGGCTTCTCAGCCCTTAACGCCGCCAACATTTGGAGCTATCACCACCACACATACACCGGTCTGCCCTCTCCCAGCGGCTACACCTTACACAAATGCTTCATAGATTCCTTCACACAATGATGGAAAATACACATAGGAAGAAAATAAAATCAAACTAGAAGATGATCAGTACGTGGTAATGTGAGAGATTTTTCTTCCTCATACAGACTCATGAATATCAAGCGTAATTTTAGAGCTTAATAAAATTACACGTATACGGAAGTCCATGCAATAAAAATAATATATTATTATTATTATATCAAGATCATAAAAATCTGTAATCTATTGCTCTGATACCACATGTTAAATATTTTAACATGACATTAATAAATGGATCTTCGATTTCTTATGATCTACAATAATAATAAACAACAATATAAGAAGCGTACATTTCTCCATCTGATTGATGAACAATTGATCTGATTATGAGAGAAGGATCGTCCTAACAACGTTTGCCTCACAAGTGTCTCTCGATGGCTAGAGGCACTCTAATGTTATAGGTGAGAACCCTTGAACCTCCTAGTGCTATTTATAGACTTCCAACCATCAAGAAATCTATGAGTTTGTGTCTGACTATAATTAGAGATACAGACCTTTAATCTTATCTTTTAGAAATAATTCTTATCCTTTCATAACTCAAATATTATCTAATAAGATTTTGAACTATTTCAAACTAATAAGATGGATGTGTAGGACACAGAGTTTAAATAAAACTCTTACATATACATCCTAAGAAAATTAATTGATTTATTTATAATTGAACGTATGAAACCCGTATTGGTTGGGATTAATCCATTGACTTATATATATATATATTGAAAGTAAAAAACTTGCATATCGAATTGAAAGTGGCTAAGTGGCTGGTAGGTAGCAGACATATTCTACTTGATGGTTTTCGATGGTGCATTGAGATTTATTTGCTTGCATAGTTTTGGGCATTTAAGGTAGTTTACTTAGTGTTCAAAATAGAATATAGTTCGAGTCTCTTTCCCTTTTTTAGTTGTAGCAACTATGCATTGCTATTAGATATATGCATTCTGGTTTTTGTTTCTTTGTATTACTGTATTCGTCAATTTACATTTTTTGTACCTGATGGTATGATGTAACTACCAGTTTGTTTTATTGCTATTTTTTCATTCTAGATGTGAGGTATAAATATACCACCCGAGTATACTATAGAAATAATGTTAGATATTTTAACATGTACATTAAATATTTAATCTTTGATTTTTTATGATCTATAATAATAAAACAATAATTCTAATAATAATTAAATATAAACATTTTTCCATCTGATTGATGAAGAAATTAATTTAATTATGAGAAATGATCATCCTAACAATTTTGTCTTATAAATGTCTCTTAATAGCTAGAGGTATTCTAATGGTATATGTGAGAATACTTAAATTTCTCAACTCTATTTATAGAATTCTGACTATCAAAAAATCTAAAATTGTAAATCTAATTACAATTATAGATATAAAATTTTAATTTTATCTCTAAGAAATTTTCTTATCCTATTATAACTCATTTATTAACTGATAATTTTTAAATTATTTCAAATTCTATTAAGATAGGCGTGTAAGACATAAAATTTGTTGATATTTTTCAATAATTATCGTTGGAGAGAGTTTTGATCTTTAAGCCTTTTATACCGTAGCTTTCTTACTTTTGAATTGAAGCATAAAGCGCAAGATCCTTTAAGATTGGTTTTAGCGGGAATGAAAATTAAGGTAGCTTTGAAGAGTTTTACCGTTGGCTTGTTTTTTTTTTTTTTTTGAAAAAATAGTTTCATTTCATTGAAACTAAAGATGGCATGAAGCCTAAAATATGATTGAAAAGTCAACAAAGTACATTTTGACGCATAACTTCTAAAATTTATTAGACTAAAAGTTTGAGAAACAAAGTACTGCTTAAGGCAGTAACTAAAATCTCATCCTCAAAAATGAAAGAACTAAAAATCCACAGACTAAAAAGTCTGAGATACTATTTCTTCATATAAATTTTCTCTAAACAAACGAGATTTACAAACAACCAACAAAACACAATAACATAAAATAAAATACAAAAACTACAACAAAACCGGCTCTGTGGTGACGCGTGTAAACCACGTGCCACGCTAGGAGTGATTCGCCACACCGATATTTGAGCTTCGATATCCCAGATCTGATCGGTACCACCGTCGGCCAACTAGATCCACCAAAAAGAGAAACACAAAGTCGACGAACTCTCCTTTGGTCCCTGAGCGTGAAGAGCACGCGCATCGCCGTTCTGCAAAAGATTCCAATGACGTCCAGATCGGCAGACTATAAGAGCGGCGACACCCCGCGTGGTGGCCTTAAGAATCCCGAAGCCACGTATCAGGCTACCCAGCCATCAAAACTGAAAACCACCATAAAAAACCAAACCGCAACAAGGTGGCCAGAGAAATCAGAAAAAAGATAGAAAACAAGGAACGAAAAGAAGGAAGGGAGAGCGGAGCCGGAGCTCTGCTCCCCTTCACGCCGGACACTCTCTTGGTAACCCTAAGAGAGCGAGATCGCCAGAGAGAAAAGAGCTCGAGAGAATCACAAAAAGATACTTTCGGGCCACCGTTGGCTTGTTAAGAGTGATTAACGTTGGCCATTTATTTCATTTTGGGTAATGCTAGGGCCTGTTAGTGTGCTCAACTAACTTTGCCTGTTAGTGTTAAGTTATAATTTTTTTTATTATATAATTTTTTTAATATGTTTCAATATTTTAAAAAAAGAAAAAAATTCAAACTAGCATAACAGACATGCTTGAATTTAGAAAGGCAAGACAACTCTGAATCACTCGTTGAATACAAAGACAAAGCAACTTTCGCCCTATCCTGACGGGAAGGGAACTTATGAAGAAGACTGACCTGTGCTCTTCCTGTAATCTGACCTTACTATAGCTTTCTTAAAGCTTTTGGCTTATTGATCTCCAACTGTATTTGTATTCGTATCTGATAATTCTCTTTCTAGTGGATCAAGATATTCGAGGCTATATCTATAGCACTAGCTAGCCTGCTTCCTTAAATCATGATGGTGGAGTGCCCGATCTGAGTCAAAGAGAGTGGTACAGTCACTACACGTTGTTAGCTGTCCCCAGTGTGTGCCGGCTTCCCTAATCAGAATTCATCCCAATCTTTCTGAAGGAAGTGTTCGAGTGGTGAAAGCTGAAAGATAAACTTCGAATAGTACGATCTCTCTCTAGTATCCCACCTCTATCTGTCCCTAGTTGTTCGCAGGTGAATAAGAAACTGGTAATCTAAGTCAGAAGTCCTCAACAGGCAACGGTCCTCACCTCATCACTATATATAGATTCTACGGCCACGTTGTGAGCGAATCAAGTTAGAACGACTCTGGTACTCAAGATCGAATAAAATGCGATTTCAGTAATGCCAATAGAATTCGTTTTGGTCAATCGGCAAGTAAATTCCTTCTTGCCTGCTTTGTCTCTGCTTGAAAGCTTCTGTGTTCAAGTGAACGGGCCAAAAACATTTCCCTTTCATTTTTATTCTTTTCTCGTTTATGTCTTTATACGTCTCGGTCTTTTTTATTATTTAGATTTAGAGATGAGATAAGAGAAAATAAGATAAATTTAGATAAAATATAAAAAATTGAATAAAATATTATTAGAATATTGTTTTTTTATATTATTATTGTTTTAGAATTTAAAAAAATTATACTATTTATTATATTTTTAAAAAAAATTTGAAAAAATTAAAATTATAAAATGAAATGAAATGAGATAAAATAAATTATAAATTTAAAGAAAGTTTAGTTTTATATATATATGTATATATATATATATATATATAATCTATTACAATATAATAATAAGTGCCAATAGATTATGAATATTAATTTGATTGACACATTTTCTTCTTGGTTCTCTCCCTAGTTTTGTCCTTCAACTCCCACTTTATTCCTGTTTTTATTCCCACTTTATCCCGGCTTTCTGTACGTTATTCCGGCTTTATTCCCACATTTTTTACCAATTTTACGCCAACTTTTACATTTGTTTTCTTCTCTTATCCTTGCTTTTCTTATATTTTGCACTTTCTTCTACGATTTTGCCCTTCTATGTTATCTGTTCACCCTCTTTGCTATATCGGTTTGTTTTGTTTTATTCATTGTTTAATTTTTTTTTCCAATTTTATCCCTGTGGATGCCACTAACTTTCCGTTTGTTTACACTATTGTTTTCACTTTTCACCATTTCTGCGGAACGTCTACAACGATCAATTGCATTCTTTCATAATATGCCTTTATATTATGAATAAAATAGTGTTTATTGATTATTTTTTTTCCAATTTGATCCCTCTTTCTTTCATTAAATATTAATTTATTTACACTTTTATTTTATTTTACCGTCTACACCGACTCATACATATGTAAAAAATTTCTCCCCAAAGAAACTCCTCTTGTTTCCACGGAATGTCGCTTCTTCTTTTAAAAAGAAAACACAGTTGAAGGGTAAACCACGATAATAATCTTGTACTTGAGGTTTGTATTTATAACGAGAGTAGTTACATTTTGTTGAGTATGAGAAGATATGAATAACAAATTACAAATATGAGATAAGAATGAGAATAAATTACAAATATTGAGCGAAATAGAATTACAAAATCAAGTCTTGGATATATTTATTATGATATTGATCTCGTTGCTTCTATTATGATTCTGAGTATCTTTAGGAATCTTAAAATCCCCTATCAAACTAATGGGAGGAGTAGTGACCATGAGTTTGTCTTTAAGCTATTGAAATCTGTGGGAGGTGAGGCCCTTGGTAAATACATCAGCTATTTGATCTACAATGGATAGGTAACAAGTGGCAATATCTTTGTTGAGAACCTTCTCTCAAATAAAGTGATAATCAACTTTCACATGCTTTGTTTTAGCATGAAATATGGGATAAGAACCAAGGTAAGTGCACCCATGTTATCACACTATAGTGGCAGAGTTTTTGTGAGTGGATATCTTAACTCTTTAAAGAGCATCCTTAGCCAATATAATTCAGTAATAGCAATGGCCATAGCTCTATATTCTGCTTCTATGCTAGATCTGGAGACTACAAGTTATTTTTTAGCTTGCCAAGATATTAAAAAATTGCCTAGGAATACACCATAGCCACTTGTTGACCTTCTGTCTGTAGGATCCCCTACCTAATCCAAGTCACAGTAGGCTGCCAATTGCAAGGAACCATATGTCAACAGTAAGCCATGATCAATTGTTTCTTTTATATATCTAAGTACTCTTTTTGTAGCAGTGAAATGTGTAGTGGTAGGGAAATGGAGGAATTGACACAATTGGTTTATTAAGAAGGAAATATCGAGCCTTGTAAGTGTGCAATATTGCAGAGCTCCAACAATGTATTGATAAGTTGTGGGATCTGAGAGTGGATCTCCATTATGCCTACTTAATTTCTGTCTAGACACACAAGGAGAAGGGTATAGCTTGGCTCCAAGCATGTTAGATCGAGCTAGTAGATAATAGATATATTTAGCTTGATCAAGATGCATGCCGTGAGGAGTTCCGTGAACTTGAATCTCTAAGAAGTAGGTTAATTCTCCCAGGTCTTTCATTTTGAATTCTTGATGTAGACTTTGAACTAACCATGAAATGTTGGACATATGTGAACCTGTCACTAAGATGTTATCCACATAGATAAGTGCATAAATGTGAATTGATCCCTTGTGAAACATAAAGAGTGAAGTGTCCAAGAAAGAGCCATTGAAACCTAGTCCCTACAATGCCTATGTCAAGCGAGTATACCATGCCCTTAGGGCTTGCTTATGGCCATAGAAGGCCTTATGCAACCTACATACATGATCATGATATCTTTTATCAACAAATCCCTGAGGTTGTTCCATAAATACTTCTTCATTGAGAAAGTCATGGACAAATGCATTAGAAACATCCAATTGTTTGATGGGCCAGTTAAAATTTAAAGCAAGGGCCAAAAAGAGTCGAATGGTGGCTCATTTAATGACTAGGCTAAGTGTTTCTATATATAATCCACTCCATCTTTTATTTAAAGCTTTTGGCCACTAGTCTAGCCTTGTACTTGTCGATAGAACCATCTGGTTTCTATTTCAGTTTATAAACTCATTTGTTGTGTATTACATTTCTGCCTGAGGGCCATGGACATAGAGACTAGGTTTCATAATCGAGCAGTGCCTTAAACTCATTGTCCATTGAAGCTAACTAATTAAGATTAGCCATTGCCTACGAGAATGAAGATGGTTCACATGGTAGCATACTGGTGTGGAAGGCAGCTTTCACATGATGTTTAGTGGACTTTATTGAGGTATACAGTTGGAAGTCAGGGAACTCTTTGGGTCTCGAGTGGCCAGTCATAGTTGTGGTAACAATAGTGGAAGTGTTAGGGCCAGACATTGATTCGGGTGTTGGGACTTGGTTGGCATTATTTGGTTTTGAGAATGATGAATTTTCTGTATGAAGAGAAGGATGAGGTTTAGAGTTGATAGTGGGAAGAGGCTGTGTGGTAAGTGAGTCTGTATTTGTAGGAATTGTGTTGGTGATATTTGAGAATAGAAGCACAAAGGAATTGATGGAGTAAAAATGAGATGGGGAAAGAATAGTACCTGATTTGGAGAAGTAGTCTCGAGTAGGGTAGGAGGTGGTCCCTTTGTCCTGTGTAAGGAAAAGTTTTTCATCAAAAACTACATGTCTAGACATGCATACTTTGTGAGTTTGTAAATCCAAGTATTTGTAGCCTTTTTGGTTAGATCAATAGCCTATGAGTACACATTATTTACTTCTACATTCCAACTTATGCTTAGTGTATGGCCTTAGGAAAGGATAACAAGCACACCTAAAAATTTTCATGGGAGCATATTCTAGTTCTTTGTGGAACAGTTTGGTAAAAGGAATTTCAAATTGTAGAGCTGAGGATGGTAATCTGTTGATGGCATATACTGCTATATGGAAGGCTTCTATCCAATATTTAGATGAAAGATGTGATTGAGCAAGCAAGGTGAGGCCTGTTTTACAAATGTGCCTATGCTTTCTTTCGGCTATCCCATTATAATAACCTAAATTTTCACTTGTCATTTTGAATTTACATGCTTAGTTTGATTATATTTTCTTTAGAGTTATTTTGGTGGATCTTTGGAGTTTTTGGAAATATATTTATGTTGGACATTTTCTTATAGAAAATATTGATAAGTTAAGTTTAAAATGGTAAAAGGATGCAAATAGAGGAATTTAGTGTAAACCATGGTAATTGGAAAATGTTTGACAGATTTGACATCCTCCGGTAATTTGGACATAACTCTTTCATTTGATTTTGAATTGGGATAATTCAAGGTGTTATGGAAATCTAAGATGAATATATACAATTTTTATGTTTTGAGTTTTAAGATATATGGACTCAATCAAATACGAAATTATGATTGAAGTTGGAAGAATCGAATTGGACATATAGATATTGACTTTGAATTGACTAATGACTTTGTTTAAAATTAAGTTTTTAGAATATTTTCTCAATTATCCTAACATCTTGACAAGTGTGTAGACATATGGCAAATGAGAAGATGTTATCTAGGAAGGTTTGTGTGAAACAAGAAGGATTATCTAGCAAATACTTAGTGTGTCCAGATTGGTTGCTCTAGGGTTGATTCATCGAATTTTAGTGATTTAGGCATAACTTCTTCATATGGTCTTCAAATGAGGTGATTCGAAATTATATAGAACATCAAGAGAGAGATATAGAACTTTCATTTTTTGAGTTTTTAAAGATACGGACTGGATCGAGGACTTAATAATTAATATGGTGTGAAGAGGACGGATAGGAATAGGAGTTACTTGGTAACCGACTTAAGCAAAGTGCACTGACTTTACCATGTGACAAAAATCTAATTGATTTCTCAAGTTTCTCAACCTCTTGACATGTGTAGAGGGTATGTGGCAGGTGGAGAAGGTTTATCTAGAAGGATGTTTAGCCCAAAACCATGATGGAACCATAAAAGGTAGGAAATCTGCTAGGAACTAACTAAACCAGCTAGTTTTAGACATTTACCCCAACCAAGTCCTAAAACTATCTTCTAGATTGATACAAGTGGCTTCCTAGGATCTTAGATAAGTTTCCATGTGGGGGGAGAAGTTTTAGAAAAGTCGAATGACCCTTGAGAGCTGAAGTGGCCGATGCATGCATATAAGGTCTTCCAAGCTGATTTCTTCATGTGCTGAAATTAGGATGAACCATTGACCTTCTCAAGCTTCTAGATGGCTCAAATCTGATCCTTGGATGAAGATTTTATCAACTAAGTCTAATATAGATGTGATGATAAAGGCTAAAAGGAGGAGGGACAAGTGTGCATGACCAAGGAAGGTAACTGGCCACTCCAAGTCTCTTGCACCTCTTTTTGAGTCACCCCTTGTACATGTATACATAGGGGTAAGTTTCTCACTTGATTTCCTTGGATAATCCACGGCCACACTAAAAGAATAGAGAGCAAAAACTCTTTGCAAATCCTTTCACCTTCCAAACACTAAAAGAGAGCAATTTGGGCTTATTAAAGGAGAAATTGTTAAGGCTTGTTCATTTGCGATACTTAGCTTTGAAAAAAATTTTTAAGTACACAATTTAACTTAGTATTGGTATAGAATAAGTGATTTGATAATTAGATCATGTTTGTTACTTGTTTGAACTTAAATTTTGCTTATGTGTTGAAATGAAATCTATTAAGTTTTGGATTAGTTTTGTTATGGAAAAATGCTAAGAAAAATTATAAGACCTTAGAGATATGTTCTGTTTTAATATATGAAGAAGTTTATGTGAAAATAAGAAGCTTTGGTTTGACAAAAAAATAAGAAACTCATCCTAGCAATTTTTGGCCTTAATAGGGTTTATGGGTGAATTTTTTATTCTAATTCTTATCTAAATAATTTTAGCTATTTGGATGATATTTTAATAAATTTGATGAGTTTAGGGATTTTAGTTTACTTGAAAAAAATTCAAGATTCCAAGAAATTGGTGAAGAGTTACCTAATAAAACATAAAGATTTAGGCTTGAATTTTACTCCTGAAGTTATGGGAGTTTTAGTGTTATGTTTCTGTATGTTATAAGACTCATAAGGACAAGAAATATGCATTCAAAAGTCTAAGGTTATGTTCACGTCTCATTTCGTCACATACGTGTCTTCATATGTCATAACGTTTGTTTTAAGGAAAATAAGATAAGAAAATTCTATAAGAATATGACAAGATTAAGATAAGGGTAAAGTCACGTCCTGGCGGAGACGGTGATACGTAACGCTCGTATGACTGATGTGCCGACGGAGACAGCGATACGTAACGCCTACATGACTGACATGATTAACGGGGACGGCGATACGTAACGACCGTTATGATAAGAATATTTATGTCATAATAAGGATAACAATATGTAACGCCCATATGACTGATATAATAAGACTTGTCACGACGGGGACGATGATACGTAACGCTCAGACGACTGACGAGAATATGATATGGCCCAACCACGGGTAATAATAGTGGATATGGCCCAACCACGAATAATAATAGTAGATATGGCCCAACCACGAATAATAATAGTTGATATGACTCAACCACAGGTAATAATAGTGGATATGGCCCAACCACGAATAATAATAGAGGATATGATATGACCCAACCATGGGTAATAATAGTAGATGTGACCCAACCACGAGTAATAATAATTGATATGATATAGCCCAACCACGGGTAATAATAATGGAGAACCGGCGGGAACGACGATCCGTAACGTCCGCCGAGGCTCAAAAACAAGAATAAGATTTAAGAAAGATATGAATAAGATAAGAATTCTGAGAAAAGAATCATTGCATGTTATGGAAGGTCGTGTACCCATAATCATATAAGTTTTCATGTAAAGACATGAGTTTGTGTGAAAAGGGTACCTGAGCTATGCATAAGACATGCATAAAACATTCATGAATCATGTGTTAAAATAATTCATTATGATATGTTATTTTATGTTATTGATATGCTCTGATAATGCCTTTGTTAAGTCATTTGTGTACTTACTTAGATTTATTGGAAATATTACTTTTTTGATTTTATTTATCATTCCTTACGGAATGATAAATATTGTTGCAGGATTAGATGATACATCACGAGACTCAGACATCACGAGAGATTTTGAGATACCCTAGGGGCCCTACAGAATACTCATTGGTGAGTGGAGTGATAAATTGATTGATAACAAGAATATAGAGGGAGCGAAAAAGAATCCCTTAAGGATAACAGAGGTAGTTTAAACATTTGTCCTAAAAATAACTTATATCAATAAGAAAAAGTTCGGTACAGTGTACTTGACGCTTTATAAGAATATGAGTTTTTCTGTAGCATATTATGTGATATTTGCGAATAATTAGATGTCTTTACTAAAATTGGAATTTGACATCATTCTGCTACACTATATTTTGCGCACTACTAGTAAGTTAGGTGCATGCACATATTTTTTGACGTAAAATAAGATATTTGTAACTTAAGATCACAAATTATAACGCTTTAATTTATGTTAAATTCAGACGTAAATCGGGGTGTTACATATTAGGATGTATGTGGACAAGTAAGCCTATGATAGATGTCATTTTTATTGCGAAATTTGGTTAAGGTATGAGAGATGTATTCACCTCCACCATCAGTTTAGAATTGCTTTATTTTCTGTGAGAGTTGGTTCTCAATTATACATTTGAATTTGACAGAGCATTCAAACAATTCATATTTGAATTTTAAAGGAAACAACCAACAATATCTTAAAAAACCATCAACAAAAATTACATAATACTTGATTCCATTTATTGAGGAAACTGGTGAGGTCCATACATCACTATGAATTAATTCTAAAGAGAAACATGATCTGATTTATTGAATGGAAGTTGCTTGATTTTCCCTAATTGACAAGGCATGCATAGGTCTGATGGAGAATTCTTGGATAGAACTGGAAGTTGGTGATGTTTAAGCACTTGATAGAGGATTTGTGAGTGAGGATGTCCTAGCCTTTGGTGCCATATATCAGTGGAAGTCTTCACCCCAATCAGAGCTACACTTGCCATTTTATTTTTGACAAAATCTTTAAATTGCATAGGATAAAGGCCTCTTCATTGGGTCCCTATAGGAGTATTGCTCCTGTCAAGTTGTCATTCACCAGAAAATATGAATCAATGAGTTGAAAGTAGCAATTGTTATCTTGACAAAATCGTTGAATGGAAAGAAGATTGGTGGAGACATTAGGGCAGTGCATTATATTGTTTAAGTGTAAAGCTAAGGAAGGTTTGTAATAAGTAGTGGAACTAGTGTATACTACATATAAACCATTACTATTCCCAATAGGTATAGTGTCTATCCCTATGTATGGTTGCTGCAATGTGAGATTGTCAAAGTCTACTGTGATGTGATTTGTGGCTTCACTATCTGTTAACCAAGCTTCATCTTCACGTAAGAAATTAGAATTAGCAACCATGGCTGCAAGCTGACTAGGTGGATGGTGGACTTCATAGGCAAAGTCCATCCTATGAAAGCAGTCCAAGGCTTGATGATTTGTCTTGCCACAAATCTGACATGGAACTTTGTTAGTTTTAAACTGATTGTGGAAGGTGTACCTTGGTTTGAATTTCCTGCAGAAGAGAATGGCTTCTTCTGATTGTTGTCCTTGCCAGAATTATGATATTTGGGTGTTCCATATTTTGGCTTTCAAGGTGGTCAAAATCCCTTATGTGTATAAAGAGCAAATGAGTTTGTCTCAGCAACATGAGCTTGATTGGATAACAGCTGCTCATAACTCAATAGCTCAAATTGAAATTCCTCAAGATTCATAAAGGTGTCTTTTGTAGCAAAAGAATAACAGGTAATAAAGGACTTATATTGAGGGTTAAGTCCACTCACAATATAAGAAATTAAATCTTCATCAGTTAGTGGTTTCCCAACCAAGACAAGTTGGTTAGCTATGGTTTTGGAAGTATAAATGAAATCAGCACATGATTAAGTACTTTGTTTAAGGGTTTGCAGTTGCCTCTTTAGATTGTTCACCCTTGATCTTGAGGGTGAAGCATAACGAGTAGAGAGAGCTTGCCATACCTATCAAGAGGTATTTAAGTCAAACACTGTGGGAACAATCTTATCTGACAGTGTATTTATAAACCAGCTTAAAATAAATTGGTCCTTCTTCTCCCAGAGCACATAATCTAGGTTGACTTTTCTGAATTTGGAGCAGCAAAATAAAAATAATCTTAGGAGGAGTAGGTTCCGAGCCATCAACTATGCCCAAGAGACCATTCGTCCTCAAGATAGGGAGAAATTGACACACCCATGTAAGATAGTTAGTGTCATCCAGCTTAGTGTATACTGGATGCGATATATTTGGAATAGAGAAAGGGACTGGGGTGGAATTAGCAGGAGCAGCCATGTAGGTGATGTTAACTGAGAGGCTCTTATGCCAAGAAAGAAAACACAATTGAGTGGTAAGCCAGGATAATAATCGTGTACCTCGAGGCTTGTATTTATAATGAGAGTAGTTACATTTTGGTGGGTATGAGAAGATATGAGTAAGAGATTACAAATATGAGATAAGGATAAGAATAAATTACAAATGTTGAGCGAATATTCTCAATTGTTGAATATTAAATTTTATATTATTGTCGAATGTCATATTGATAATACTATTAATATTATTGTTAATAAGATCGATGCATTATTTAGTTTATAAAGTGTAAGGAGAATTGTCTCTCCCCTCCTCTCTCTATTTTCTCTCTAGAACAGAGTAGGGGTTTCATTCCCTACCTTTGTGTAGGTATTTAGGGCTAAATTTTCACCATTATCTTTTGCTTTCCTTGCCATCTTCTCGCGATGGACGAGAAATTGCATATGATGTATGAGAAACTTTCCCTCCTGGTGGAGTTGTCGGAAGAGGTCATTGTTGAGACACACAATCTAGAGGAAGTTAGGAACCGTGGGGAGAGATGTTTGATAGTTAAACTACTCACAAATCGACATTTCATTTGAGAAGTTTTCAAGCATGCGATGAGGTGCATCTAGTGACCTACGAAAAACATTAAGTTTCGTGATCTAACACCGGGGCTGATGATGGTAGAATTTGATAAGCAGAGGGATAAGGCACGATTTCTCCAAGATGGTCCCTGGAATTTTGACAAACACTTGGTGCTCACAAAGGAATTCGAGGTTCACGTGCAACAACATGAGATTTCTATCACTGAAGCCACTTTCTGGGTAAGAATCCACAATTTATCGATGATAGCATGTAATGAATATGTGGGGAGCCTGATTGGGGAATCGCTGGGCACAATGCTGGAAGTGTATGTGGACTATGATGACCTAGCCTGGGGAGAGTATATGGGGGTTCATGTCACCTTGGACATAACCAAACCATTGCTATGGCATAAGAAAATCCCTCTGGGACCAGATCAGAGTTATTGTGTGAGATTTACCTATGAAAAGCTACCATATATATGCTACCAGTGTGGACAAATGGGGCATTCTCATCGTGACTGTGAGCAATGGAAATCTCGGGCTGGGAACAGCTTTCCGTATGGTCCTTGGATGTAGGCAGAGCCGCCGGCAGGATGGGGGGGCTAATAACCATCAAATAACATGAAAGAACGTGGATCGAGCAAATCACAAGTTTCGGGTATTGCAGCAAGCACTAAGTTACGGGAAACATGAATTTAGGAGAATACAGTGGATGGGGGAGTTACACAAGCTAATTCAAGGTAGTTATACAATGTACCTATCTTTATCAATAATCAGGGGGAGAAAAATTTGGCAAATGAGATTTTGAAGCCAGAGGTTATCTACTCAAAGTCACAGTTCGAGGTAGTAGGAAATTCAAACGGTAGTGATTAGTTAGAGCCTAAAGGAACACATTTAAAAGGCCTCGCTGCTAGATTCATCCGTAATGGGCCTCCCCTAACCCAAAACTGTGAGCCATACTTTACCTACCAAGATTAGGTATGTGAAGAAGATTTCCCCATGTTTACCCGAGGGTTTACCGGAGAAATGCGAAGCTTTTATATCGGTGGAGGCTGTGAGGTAGCCCCGCCATCAACAATGAAGCTTTTAAGTTGGAATCCTCGTGGGCTTGGGAAACCATGTGGATTTCGAACTCTTCTTGACCTCATCAGGAAGGAAGCTCTCGAAATCGCCTTCCTCCAAGAGACGAAGGTGACTATTCGAGTGATGGACAAATACAAAGCCATGCTAGAGTTTCTTATTGTCTTCCTCTTGATTGCCGTGGAAAAAGTGGGGGTTGGCTTTGTTATGGTATGGGGATGTTGATTTGCATATAGTTAATTATTCTGATAATCATATACATGTGAATATTATGAATGGAGTAGATGGAACTTTGAATTAGTCTCTAATAGGGTTTATGGCCACCCTAACGCTTCTAAAAGAAACCAAACCTGGGATTTCTTATGTTCATTGGCTAATTCAATTGATAATCCTTGATTGGTATATGGTCAATTTAATGAAATTCTGGATCACAGTGAAAAGAGGGGGGGTTCGAATGAGACCTCGATCTCAACTTGTGGCTTTTCGAGCAGTACTCTCTGGTTGTCACTTAATTTACTTGGGTTACTATGGTCCTGCTTTCACATGGTGTAATAGAAGGGAGGTGGGAGAACGGATAAGTGAGGGATTAGATAGATGTCTAGCCACTTCAAGCTGGGGGGATTTATTTCCAAACTCAAAAGTGCAACATGGAAGTGTGTCTTACTATAATCACATTCCAGTTTTCCTTAATGCTAATGGCTTCATTGATCATTCAAAGAATAAAAAAAGATTCAGGTTTGAAGCTATGTAGGTGGGTCATCCAGATTGTGAAAGGATTATACTGAACATTTGGCAGGGGACTTCAAGTGCGCATCGAATGGATGAGGCTATGAAACTTATCTCTGATAGTGGGGGATAGTTAACAGTGTGGAATCAGAGTAAATTTGGCTAGTGCATAAACAAATAAAGGCATCTCAAGCAGAACTTAAAGCCTTACAATCTATGGACCCAAATTGCGACAAAATAGATTAGCATAATGCGAGAAGGGAAGAAGTTCAAATGTGACTAGAAAGGGAAGAGCTTATATGGAGACAAAGATCCAGAATTTTGTGGCTGCATCGTGGGAACCAAAATACCAAGTATTTTCATCGAAAAGCTTTCCAAGGAAAAAAGAATAACTTCATCTCTAAATTAAACGATGGAGATGGAAGATGGAATGAGGGTGTCTAGAGGGATAAATTAACTAGAGAGTATTTTATCTCTCTTTACTACCTCTTCTGAGAGAGGTTCTATGGATATTCTAGAAAGCATTGAACCAAGGGTGACTACGCATATGAATTAGGAGTTCGCAAAGAATTTCACAACTGAAGAAGTTGTCATTGCTTTAAGACAAATGCACCCTAGTAAAGCCCCGGAACCTGATAGGATGTCACCAATTGTTTTCCAAAAATATTGCCACATCATTGGAGGAAAGGTTACATATGCGGTATTTGAAGATATAGGTCAGTTTCTAGCAGTTTTAAACCATACATATCTGGTTTTAATTAGGGGTGTAAGAAGACCGAATCGGACCGGCTGGACTGGACCGAACTAGATGGAATTCGGTCCGGTCCGGTCCCGGTCCAGGGCATTTCTCCCCCTGGACCAGACCGAATGCACATTATTTTATATATATATATATGTAAGTATATATATGTATATATAAATAATAGTATATAAATTATAATATTAATATTAATATAGATTAAGAGTGGTAGTATAACATATTAATATATAATATACTCTTATAATATTAACATATTATAATTTATAGTAGTCGACTAGTTGTAGTATAAAGATATAAATTATAACATATCTATATGTCTTATTAGTAATAACTTATAAGTTAAATGTAATAAGTATATTATCATTATTTAATATATTATTACTAATTTATCAATATTTACTAACATATAAATTTATAATATACTAATGTAATAGTATAATAATTAAATTTGAGTTAAAAATTATTTTCTATAACTGCAGAATTTTGGATAAAATTTTAGTCCATTAAATCATATTAGGTGCCCCTAGATCGGACCGGACTATCCCTGGACCGAATTGGACCGGACCGGTATGGACCGAGTAGGAGTTCGGCCCGGTTCAGGGTGGGAGAATTCTTGGACTGAATAGTTACGATCCACATTTTTCTCGAACCGGACCATTTACACCTCTAGTTTTAATACCTAAAACACGAGGCCCTTCTATGGTTTCTGAGTTGAGACCTATTAGTTTGTGTAACATCACTTACAAACTAATATATAAAGTCATTTCCAATAGATTAAAAGTTGTTTTACCCTCCATCATATCTGATTCTCAAACTGCTTTTGTACCTGGTTGACTAATTACTAATAATGTCTTGGTTGCTTATGAATTAGTCCATTTTCTTAAGTGAGAAATGAAAGGAAGAAAAAGGTTTATGTCACTCAAATTAGACATATTCAAGGCATATGTCCTGTGTAGACTGAGATTTTCTTGAGAGCATGTTACAAAAAATGGGATTCATTGTAGATTGATAAGCCTTATCATAAAATGTGTCAAATCAGTTTCTTTTTCTATTTTGGTGAATGGACATCCAATGGAGCCTATATATCTATCTTAATAAATTCGACAAGGACACCCTTTGTCCCTTTATCTTTTTCTTTTATGCACGGAAGCTCTTATTAGCCTACTAAAAGTTGCAGACCTAGACAGATTAGTGAAAGGAGTCAAAATCTGCAGGGGTGCTCCTACCACAAATCATCTACCATTTGCTGATGATTCTATTATTTTCTGTAATGCTGATACAAATACTTAAGCTAATATTTAGTCCCTCTTAAGCAAATATGAGCGAACTTCTAGGCGGATGATCAATAAAAGTAAAACTACCATGATTTTCAACTCCAATGTCTCAAATAGTTTGAGGAAGTCCATTATGGAAATGTGGGGGGAAAGTTCCATTCAGCAATATGAGAAATAGTTGGGGCTACCCCCTATCATTGGGAAGACAAAATCAACATTTGAAGATATAAAAGGAAGAGTATGGAGGAGACTACAAAGCTGGAAGGAAAAATTTGTATCACAAGGGGGCCGTGAGATACTTTTAACATGCTCTATCACTTCTTTTGCAATGAGTTGCCTCAAATTACCCATTACTTTGTACAAAGAAATAGAAAGGATATGGCTCACTTTTGGTAGGGACAAAGTGAGGAAGAAAGAAAGATTCATTGTATAGCATGAAAAAGTGTGTGTCCCTAAATTTAAGGGTGGCATGGGTTTAGGGACCTCACTGTTTTTAATATGGCCTTACTAGCCAAACAGGCTTGGAGGGTGCTAAAAATGGAACATACCCTACTCCACAAAGTGCTAAAAGCTAAATACTTCCCCAATAATTCTTTCTTTGATTATACTTTGGGCCATAATCCTTCTTTTACTTAGAAAGGCATTTGGGAAGCAAGGAATCTATTAATGAAAGGATGCTTATGAAGGATAGAGAGAATAGGGAATGATGAAAAAGTTTGGGTTTGGCATGATATTTGGGTACCCGAGCATCAACCTTTGCTAATGGGGTAACCAACGTGTGAGGATAGGGACCTTTCAGCTAAAGTTTCCTCTTTGATTGATGTGGAATCAGGCTGGTGGGATAGTAAGAAAATCAGAGCTCTCTTTAATCCAAATTTAGCTTTAGATATATTGAAAATTCTCCTCAGTCCTGGGCAATATGAAGATGTATGGATGTGGAGATTTGAGAAAAATGGAAATTATACCGTACGGAGTGCATATAGATTTTTCCTATCTCTAAGAAAGCAAAACATGGCTGAAAGTTCTAATGCTAGGAAAGAACAAAAAATCTGGAAGGCAATTTAGAAAATGAAGGTCCCTAATGAAGTAAAAGTTTTTGCTTGGAGAATTTGCAAGGAAAGTCTCCCCACTAAACAGAGTTTTCACAAGAGAAAAATTATTGATAATGCTGTTTGTGACTTATGTACACAATCCATAGAAGTTGCCTCCCATGCTGTAATACATTGTCATAATGTTAAAGCTATTTGGATGAAATTATTACCTGCTCTTACTGATTTATCCCCTCATGGTATAGATATGGATGCTGCTAATTTTATTCTAAACAGAGGGGACCTAAGATTATTAAGCAGGTTTTTCTTAATAGCATGGTCATTCTGGTATAGACGCAACAAGTGGATTATAAAGCACTCATTACTGGATATTGTACAAGGTGCTAATTCAGCACTCATGTTACAGAAGCCACTCATTTCTACTAGAGGGGAACCTAATTTTTATTTGCAGAGATTAGGTGCTGGCAAGCTCCACCTCCAGGTTTCCTTTAGCTAAATGTGGAAGTTACTTTATTTGTTGATTATGCTCAAAGAATAATACGGTAATTATAATGTAGTTTTGAGGTGTTGATTTCAAAGGGAGACAAATTAAAAGAATAGCAAAAAAATTAAAAAAATATTAAATGATTAATGATAAAACAAAAAATTGATTTTAAATACAAATTAAAATTAAACAAAATAATTAGAGGGAAAAGAATTCAAATTTTACGAACAGTAGAGCGTCGGAAATTCTTTGCACATATTCGATATTTTTAATTATTCTTAATTCATTGATAACTCAATTGAGAATTTAATTCCAAAATTCTCAATCGAAAAATATAGAATTATAAACTATAATTAAACCAAATGTAACCTTTTGAAAAATCGTTTATCACTTTTAAGTCACGCAAATTGCTATCCACATTAAGAAAATCTAACGACGACAATATATTCAAGGAGCGATATTGCAGTAGAGAATTAAATCAATATAGACAATCAATTAATTCAAAAATAATAAAAAAACTAATCTATTCAATAGAAAAAGTATGACTAAATTCATAAACGTAATAGACTCTAAGATTATTTGAAGAAAAAAATATCTATAATAAATTGAAAATGATAAAATAATGAGTTTTAATAAATTAAAAATCAAATATATGAATTAAAAATAAATTAAAAATATAATTTAGTATGCAAGTTCATTCTTAATCTTACTTGAGAATTTAATTACTCATAGATGGACAACAAAAATCTGAAGAAAAAAATAATAACACAGCCGCTGGTTCGTTCACGTCTATATGCATATACGGCGCATGTGAAAGACTTGTCTATTTGTATGTATGCATGGTGCCGTGGGTTACTCCCAGTTTTTTTTTTTTGAAGTCACGTGCTCTATTAGAATTGAAGTGAGATTCGGCCTTGAGACACAACCGTCGGCTTTGAGTGAATTGCTTTATGTAATAGAGGCCCACTTGCATGATTTAGGCCGAATGAGTTGCCATGGGGCTCATGCATGAAGTTGCATGCGGCTCTCTCTATTTTAATGTCGAATACGGCCCTTATCTCTTAATTGAGTTTCAGCTCAAGTGCATTGAATTGCTGCCGTTGGAATTAATTTAGAGTGGGCTTTTTGGGTGTGAATTCTCCAGTCCGTTGCATGAAGCCCATTGATTCCAATTGCCGTCTCCTATCAATAATGCAATATTTGAAATTTAAAATATTATAAAAATGTGCTCAAAACATATCTCAATATAAATAAGAATTACATTCAATAAAATAAATTATATCTCATTATTTTTATTCATATTTAACATTTTAATCCAATTATAGAATATTTAAAATGTACTTTCGTATACTCATCATTTATCCACCTTCAAAAGTTGGAGTGAGGGCAGAGATAAAAAAAAGAGAAGTGATCATGGCTATAAGCAAGGCCGAACAGGTACTTAATGAACTAGAATCTATTGAGCTCCTTGCTATGCTAAGAGGCTTACAATTTATATTACATTTAGGCATTTCCAAAGTGATACTAGAAAGTGATTGCTTGCTAATGGTAGAGGCACTATCTAGTAGTGAAGTTAACCTATTTGCTCAAGGGAACTTACTGATGGTCTTCTCAGTCATTTCGAAGACCATAAAGTTCAACATATGCTAAGAGATGGAAAACAGGTTGCACACTACTTGGCAAGACATGCTGGATTAGTTTCGGATGTAGAGATGTGGTTGGGGTCTTTTCCTTTATTTATGTCACAGATTATTGGGCTTGACAACTCCTATTTGTAAATAGTTTATTTGATTTTATGAAGTTTCATCTTCCTATAAAAAATATATATATATATATATATATATATATTGTTAATAAGACTATTAATTGAAATTTTTTACATGTCTAAATAAGGTCGTAGAGAGTTGAGGTGGGAAGGACTCGGTTGATACAAAATCAGGGAGGAAGGATTTGAACTTCATTTCTATTTTTTTTGGGCTTTAAACGTGAAAAATAGAGTCTTAAGCACTAGCAATGGTTTTGTTAAAGTCCATTACAAAGCCAAAATAAAGGTAAAATATTCAAATAAGTCCTACATTGGACTTGTCAAGTCCAAAATTATTTAGTTTTGATGAATAGTAAATCACTCAAACTTGTCAAATATAGAAAATTACTATTCACTCTTCATCTTAATATTTTATTCTACTTTAATATTTAACATATTAAAATTAAATATATTTAAAATATTAAATTACTAAGACTTGCTAAAAATATTTTTTTGGCAAGTTTATTATTAATTAATATATTAAGTATGTAAAATTAATATTTAATATCTCGAATTGACTATTATTTGCAAAATTAAAAAAAAAATTATGATTTACTAAAATTAATATTTAATATATTAAGTTTATTTGCAAAAAAAATTAATTTTTTAAATTAAAATATATAATATTATATTATTATTTAGATCTTGATTTAGCTAGATCAACGTGGAACCCTTGACTAAAATTATATGCATTATAGTTAAGAGAGTAAATTTAGCCTTCAATTTAGACTTAGCAATGGCTAGATTATTGCTAATACTCTAAAAATGACTTTGAACTTCAATATCAACCTATAGTCCATTCACTTTTTTTTTAATTAATATGCAAATTGCTCATAAAATTTTAATAAAGAAATAAAATATTGAAAAAATAAATGT
The DNA here is from genome assembly GCA_036559045.1 of Platycarya longipes. NCBI lineage: Eukaryota > Viridiplantae > Streptophyta > Magnoliopsida > Fagales > Juglandaceae > Platycarya > Platycarya longipes. The sequence continues at coordinate 26,295,264 of CM071801.1, forward strand.
TCATTTTTTTCCCAGGATTTTTTCCCTTTAATTTTACTCTGATAAGACATCTAAATTCCGTAACAATGTTTGACCTTTCTTAATAAAATTACAAAAATGATGGGGAGAAGCCACATCCAAGAGCACTCACTCACATGAACAATGACATGTACATGTCATTGTTCATGTGAGTGAGTGCTCTTGGATGTGACTTCTCCCTAACATGTCTCATAAAATTAACAATAACAGTTTTATTAATATAGTTATAAATTTTCATAACATAAGACGATATATATTATTAATAAATAAGTTTAAGATTTTCAAAATCTAATTTTAATTACTGAATATTAAATTTTATATTAGTAAGAAATTTGATTTTGATAACACTATCAATATTGTTATTAATAACACTATTAATAAAAGATTCCACTTCCAGCAATATTATATTCTGCGTAATTTTTGATTTTATAAATATTTACTTTATTTATTACATCTATTATTATTCTTAATAAAGAAATGATATACACATAATACTTTTTACAACACATGTTATATAATAAGGATATTTTTGTAAAATAACTCTAATTTAAAAGGTAATTTATAAAAATACATCTTCATCTAAAACATTATTGTATAGTTTATTGTGCAAAATAATGTATTTGTCATTTTTCCTTTGTAATAGATCTGCTGCTGTTATTAAAAAATAAAATAAAATATATTGAGTTAGAGCATTCACAACTCACTAACTAAATAGCTTATTTAGTCAAAATTTAGCTAGAAAGCATCAAAAACATGTTTCAATAGATTCAACAAAGTTAAAATAAATTTAACTTTCTTATTCCTCAGTCTCTAAATACCATATTTGGAGACTGAGGAGAGAGAAAATTAAATTTATTTTAACTTTGTTGAGTCTATTAAAATTTGTTTTTATGTCGTTTAGCTAAATTTTGACTAAACAAATGAGATAGTTAGTGGATTGTGAGTGTTTTAATTAGAATTAAAATAAATAAAAAAGTTGAAAATTAATATTTTAATAAAATAATTTTTAATTTATTAAATCTATTATTTGATGTAATAAAAAATGACTAGCTAAATTTATGAAAATAATATATTAAGTCAAAATTTGATTAAATTTTAATTAGTATGTTGTGAATACTCTTAATCCTTATTTGGCATTTATTCATCCTGCTTGTTCCTTTCCGTACTTTCATGATTTTTTTTATTTGTCATCTACCTTTTGGCACATTCTTTTCTTTCTCATATATAAAAAGTTGACGTTGGAGTGTGGTCGGGCTGCACCCCACACATTTACAATCCTCTCTAATTCTCTATAAAAATATAATAAAATATAATAAATAATATTAAAAATTATAATAAAAAATACAATAAAATAATAAAATAAAGAAAACATAATAAAAAATATAATAAAAAATACAATAAAAAATAAAATGAAAATGAATTTTTATAGTAAATTCGGCCTCACCCAATCCTCGCTGCCGCCGGCGACGGTGGGCGACACCGCCCAGCCCATCGGACCGGAGGGAGCCGGCGATCCCAGCCCTGCGACGGCAAGCCTCGACGACTTCCGGTGTGCCCCCGGCAGCCTTAAACCCGTTTCGGATCCAGACCGGCTTCGAAATGGGTTTAAGGCCGCTGGGTGCCCACCGGAGGTCGCCGGGACTCGCCGTCGCAGGGGTGGAATCGCTGGCTCCCTCCGGTCCTGATGGGCTGGGCGGTGTCGCCCATCGCCACCAAAAATGACAGAAGCTGCAAACGGGGGACCGAAGCTGCAAAATGACAGAAGCTGCAAGCTGCAAAATAATACTAATGTTTATGCTATTTATTCGTATCTCATGTCTGGTTTACTTTAACTTGTAAATTGATGACATGTTTTATTTTATTTTTTAAAAACTTTTTACTTAGCTTCTCATTTTTCAATATTTAGTATCATTTTTATATTTTATATTATTTCCACTGGGTATACGTGCAGTCCACATCTGCCTTTATATATATATATAGCGACTCAGAACAAAGACATTAAAAAAAAAAATGTGATTAGGAAAATAAGTTAGTGGGTATATGTTTTTAAAGCACTCTTGGAATAGTTATTTTTTTTAAATATACTATTAAGAATTCATTTTTTCTATTTTATTTATTCACTTGTATATTTTATCATTCATCAACCTCTCTATTTTTTCTCTATATCCTTTAAAATATTCATATTTTATTCTAATTATATTTATTTCACAAATTAAAAAAAAAGTCTAAAAATCCATGAAAACGTGAAATTGGAAAACAAGAAAACTCATAATTATCGAAACTTGAAGTTGCGTGTGGGAGATAGTGACTGACTTGCCAGAGTTGGGATCATCGGGAGTTGGTCGCCAATATGAGAGGATGTTAGTGAAGAGACGGTGTGGTTAGTGGTGGTCGGCGGTGATACCTGCGAGTCCAATATCGAACATGTAAAAGCTACCATCGGAAAACAAGTGTTTCGCTAGTTACCAAAAAAATAATAAAATATTATTTGAAAGTGTACAGTGTTGCGTCACATGTAGCGCAATGACTGTTTATGCTTTCATAATTTTTTCATTTTGAAGATTTCATTGGAATGATTTTTTTGTTTTACACTTTAAGCTAAATTTTAAAAGAAAATGTGGTTTAACTACTCCATTGAGAATGCTCTTAGAACATTTTCAAATAAAAGAAATGTGATTTTTTGGTAGAGTTTTGAGCTTAATCATTTGTGTAGAGAATTGGCTCGACCTATAAGATGATTAGTTGGATTCTTGTATCTTGGAGGAGTCAAGTCAAAAGAAATTATGTTGCACTGGTTAATGTGAGATTTTGTACATCGTAGATGTTTTGAATCTCCTTAAAGAGAGCGAGATTTATCCACTTTAACGAAAATAACGTTTAAAAATTATTTTTGTTGTAATTTTTATTATATTATTGTGTAGGCCACTAATAATTGTACGGCAAATTTAGATGGAACTTGAAAAATACACGAAAAAGTAGTGGACATCTTAATAAGCTATTTCAATTTGTTGAAGGTGGCACCCAGAAGCAGATTCTAGTGCCAATAGGCATATCTATTTTGGTAAGGTTTGTTTAAAAATACTCTATTTGAAATAGAGAAAGATATTATACTTGATGATTGAAGAAAAATCAAGGTTGTTGAGAATGGTAAGCTTAAATTAAAATTCACTTCTATATATTAATGCTCAAAGATGTATAGTTGATACAATAATTTATTTTATAATACAAAGTTTTATAATATAATATGTTATTAATAAAATATAATAGTGTATTTGTAATGAGAGAAAGAAATAGAGAATTAAATCAAGAAATGAATGAAAATTATATTGAGATAAAGAGAGTCACATTGTCTTCTTCGAGAGAGACTTCCTCCAAATACAAGAAATTTACAAATGTTCTAGATATGAGTTCACTTATTAGGCTATTTATGCTAATTGGTAACCGCTTTACTAAATTGTCCAAATACATGATTGAAACGATCAAAAGTAAATCTAAATGGATAATGGGCTTGGCCCAGGCCCAACTCTCAATTATTTTACTAAATACTAGGTCTAACTCTCAATTATTCTACTAGACACTCATCTCGCATATATTCGAGAACCTTCTTTCTCATTGTCTTCCTTCTCATTTGCTTCAGTCATTCAACCCACAACCGACGTGTTCTTCCACTATCATTCTCCATTTCGAAGCCTCCTTAATCATTGAAGGCGTGTAATAGAAAACATTAATATATAAAACTTATACGAAAATTAAATATTTGCTATTTTATAAACTGAAGATAGACAATCTCTGAATGTAATGATAATAAATATTATTTTTAAATAAAAAAATCTGAGTGCAGTCTTAACTTGTACAAGTCTAATTCACATGAAATGTATTTTTACTGTTCATGTGAACAGTACAAATATTATTCACGTGAGTTAAGCCTGTACAAGTCGGGACTATACCCAGCAATCCTCTTCTTAAATAGTGTGAATTCTATTATCAATAAATAATGATTAAGAAAAATCTAAAAGAAAATAGTGGGATAACTTTGAATGCATGACTCATCTGAAGAAATCTACCGCCAAGTCAACACCCAACATGGTACTCATCAACTCGTCAAGAGGTGAGAGTTGAGGTGGCAAATCGTGTTAATATATAATTCGTGTATATGTATATTATGTTACATGTATCAATTTTAATTTAATTTGATATATTTATCGTATCAAAATCTCAAATTCTAATGCGATTAATTAACATAATGTGTCATATCGTATCAATTTATTTTAACTTGTTAGTGAATATTATAAAATAGGTTAATACGATATAATACGTTTCGTTTTAACTTATTTTTGTAAATAAGTTGAAATTAACTCGTTTGACTTGATTAAATTCAATATAATTTTATATAAATGTTAAAATTATAATATTTGTGAAAATTATAAAGCTAATTATAAGTCTAAAATTACAATTCAAACTAAAAAAATCAAAATTAAAATTCTATCAATTTAATTTTCGGATATAAGAATATAGAGCTGTGCTAGGGGGCAGCCCACACACAGGCAGCCCCCCATATTTTCACAAGAATATAACTCATTATCAATTTGTTAAACAATTGTATCTTAACGGATCGATCTATTTTGATTCAAATCCGTTAAAATTAAACTCAAACTGGCTATTATCGTATCTAATTCATGTTAAATTAATAAATCGTATAACATATTGACATTACCACATTCTACATTAATATTAAGTAGTTAATCCAATACCGGCTTGGGTCAATTCCTTCATTTAGAATTTGTAATTTTATATAGATAATTATATATAAATAAGGTTCGGTTTGAAGTTTTGGATAGTGAAAATATTTTTTTATCTTATTTTATATTATATGATTTTATTTTATTATTATATATAATATACATAATTTAACTCATTTTAATTTTTAAAATAATAAAAATATTACCTTTAAAAATAAGAAAAATATTATTTTATTAAGATTTTACTTAATTTTTATTTAACTCAATTTGTCTCGTATCGATTTATTATTCCAAGTTCCAACCATACGTAAATATAATATTTTTTTAGGGTTCGTTTAGATTTAGAGATGAGATGAGATGAGATGAGATGAGATGAATTATGAATAGTAATAAAATGAATAATTGAGATAAATTAAAATTTAAAATATATAATTAAAATAAATTAAAAGTGTAAAATAAGATGAGGTAAGTTAAACCAATTTCTAAAACAACCGAGCCTAAAGTCTTTTTGAAAAGAGAGTTCATACGGCAACGGACACTATCTTTACAAAGACAGTTCTCCAAAACAAAAAACGGGCACTGCCAAGCTTTCTAGGATCAGTTTCTTACCTCAGTGCCGTTTCCCGTGTCGTTCTGGAGTTCCTGCCTGCGATTGCCCGGAGCTTGCTTCGACCACTAAGATCAGCTGCCAGAAATGGATCCTACCATATTGAACTCATCCGCCGTCTGCCACGTGGTGGCGATGCCAGCTCCTGCTCGAGGCCATATCAATCCCATGATGAACCTTTGCAAACAACTAGTTTTGAAAAGCCCATCCATCCTCATCAGTTTCGTCGTCACGGAGGAGTGGCTCGGTTTCATCGGCGAAGAACCTAAGCCGGCTAACATAACTTACGCCACGATACCCAACTGCATACCCTCCGAGATTGGTCGAGCTAAAGATTTGCCCAACTTCTTTAAGGCCGTCAATACGAACATGGAAGCGCCCTTTGAGGAGCTGCTGGACCGTCTTGAGCATCCGGTGAGTGCCATAGTGTACGATACTTATTTGATTTGGGTCGTCGGAGTGGGGAACCAGAGGAATATTCCAATGGCGTCATTAATGACCATGTCCGCGACGATGTTCTCGGTAGTTCACCATTTCGAGCTCCTTGAGCAGAACGGGCATTTCCCGGTTGAACTGTCAGGTGAGATGCTTCCAAAACCTCTTTTATCCTTAATAAAGAATCTGTCAAGCTTGTGGATTTAATACAGCTAGAAGGAAATTTGTCTGTACATACCCCAATGGTTGAATTAAGATCATCTTGTTTGTGTGGATTTTCTTTTTTTTAAAATAATTTTTCATTACAACACCTAGCTAATAGCTTTCTCTGTGTGTCTGTGATGTGTTTGAATAAAGAACGGGGAGACGAGCTTGTTGACTACATACCCGGAGTCCCTACAACACGCCTCGCAGATCTTCCTACCTTTTTCTCTGGAGATGGGTTGAAAGTCTTGCCTCTTACCCGGGCTAGTATTTTGTCGGTGTCCAAAGCGCAGTATCTATTATTCACTTCTGTCCACGAGCTTGAAGCTCAAGCCATTGATATTTTAAGAGCAAAACTTTCAATCCCAGTCTACCCCATTGGTCCATCCATCCCATACTTAGAACTTCAAGACAATGCCTCCTCCGACTCCGATGGCAACATCAATGGTGAAAACTATTTCCAATGGATGGATTCTCAACCTATTCGTTCTGTCTTGTACATCTCATTTGGAAGTGTGTACTCTCTGTCAGAAGCTCAAATGGATGAAATTGTTGGTGGCGTCAGGGACAGTGGTATTAGGTTCTTGTGGGTGTCCAGGGGAAACACTTTTGAGTTTAAAGATGGTTGTGGTGATATGGGTTTGGTGGTGCCCTGGTGTGACCAATTGAGGGTTTTATGCCACTCCTCCATTGGAGGGTTTTGGACACACTGTGGATGGAATTCAACATTAGAGGGTGTTTTTGCTGGTCTTCCAATTCTTGGTTCACCCATATTCTTTGATCAAGTCCCAAACTGTAAACGAATTGTGGAAGACTGGAAAATTGGATGGAGGATTAAGAAGGATGTGAAGTCTGAAAATTTGGTGACAAGAGGAGAGATTTCAGATCTCTTGAAGAAGTTTATGAATCAAGAAAACAAAGAGGGGCTTGAATTGAGGAAGCGAGCGAAAGAACTTCAAGATGCCTGTCACAAAGCAATTGCTGAAGGTGGATCAACTGAAAATAATCTTCAAGCTTTTATCAGGGACATTACAGGAGGCCAATCTTGACGATTTGTATTTTAAATTATAATGCGTTGTATTTTGCAATTACTTGATTTGTGGAATATGTTGGTACGTTGTTTGAATAACTTCATGTGCTGATGAATCTTCTACCATTAGTAAGGACTATCAATAATTTTAAAAGGAACCAATCCCCTTTTTAAAGTACGTATAATTATGTTCATTTGAATCATGTAGACTCGTTATTCTTCCTGAGTTCTTGAAAAGTGAATCTATCACACAAAAAAATGCATGAAAAAAATATATGCAATAAAATTGACTGTCTCACTGGAAAATTGTTAGATCTGGGTTTTGTTCTATGCATACTAAGAAATTACTGAGTTATTTATAATTTATTTATATATATAAATCGATTTATATATATATATATATATATATATTGAAAGTAATAAACTTGCTTATCGATCGAAATAAAAGTGGCTTGGTACGTAGCAGAATGCTACTCGATGGTTTTCGATAGCGCTGCATTGCCACGTGTCATAAAAAAACTAGTTGAAAAGACTCAAATCTTTTATAATGAGCAATGCATGATAGTATTTAGGTTTGTTTCGATTTGAAATAATATTATTATTATTTTAAAATTTAAAAAAATTGAGTTGAAATTAAAAAAAAAAAAAATTTTAAGATTTAAAAAATATATATATGAATTTGTGTTTTGTATAAAAAATTAAAAAAATATAATAATAAATAAAGATGAATTAAGAAGAATTTTGAATTCAAACCAAACTTTAATCTTACGAGACCGAGCTAGGGTTTGGTAGCTTTCGAGATGCTTTCAAAGATTGATGGTTTTCGATATGCTTTCAATATTGTATGGTGAGCCTTGAAACATGGATGGTTTTCGATAAACTCACTTGTTGACGGTTTTCGATATGCTTTCAGAGATTCAAACTTGTAAAGTGAGCGTGATAGTATTTAGAATTATTAAATCCCACTTAAGATTTACTTTTTTCTAAAAGCAAACGGTTCACATCCTTTGAAACAAAATATATCACTAAAATACTTATTGAAAAAAAAAAAGATAAAAAAAATGAACAAGTGTTTGTCAAGGATTATATAATCCATTCAAACTACTTTTTGAATCCACTAACAAAGTTTTAGTTTTTACCTTTTAAAAGAAGCATGCCATGCAAAAGGGGATGCACCATATAATTGAGTATTAATTTCAATGCCCATTTATGCCCATCCAGAGAGGAACTAGAGGCAAAATACAATTTGTCCTTCTCTCTTTGGTTTGACTTTCTGTACTAGTTTTTAAAAATCTTCTTGGTGTAATGATTTAGGTATCCAACAAGCGTGCTGTTCATCTTCACGTCCATTCATTCCTTTGCTCTCATCACCCTTGCATCTAACTTTGTTTACAGTGTTCCAATTTGCCATTACACCTTTAAGGCTTCAATATATGCTGAAATCTGTACCTTTCATTGTACCAGTTTTAGATTATATGGTTTGAGTTATACAATATTAATATTTGACAATGCATTTGTCTCCTCTCAAGATGGGAAATGGGGAAGAGCACCCATTTACGCTAAGATTATTTAACTCAAATCCCCCATCCACGATAAGATTATTTAATATAAATATATTAGTAACATTGGATTCGAGATTAGTTTATAGTTATTTTGAAAATACATCAATAACTTATCTAATTCCCTATTAGAACATACCATCAACATGTCCAAAAATTTCAACTTACATGCATGATTACTATGAACCAGTGCTTGCATGGTAACTGGCTCTTCTATCATATCCTGCTACTAACCAATATGTGGTGATGTCATGTTTTTCATTTAATTTTACTAACTTGACTTTTTTATAAGGAAGTTTAATTTCAATTTTTCTCGTTTTTATAGAATGTTGGTTACCCAATTCAGGTTTCGATTCCTCTCATCAATACAAGCTTCATTACAAGCAAATTTTTTGGTACAAAGATAAAAGACCCGATGGTAGAAAAACTGAGGCGCCATGTACTTTATCTAGAGTAGAAGAAAGTAATACGGATAGACTAGATGGTGGCGAAACTGAAGGGCCATCTACATCCTTTAGAGTTGTAGAAAGAAATGTGGATAAGCTAGATGCACATGAAACTAAGTATGGCAGTGCTAGAATATCTGAGAATGTGCAAATGGATGGTGATGAGGAGCCAAGGTCGGGGATGAAGTTTAATTCCCTAAAAGATTGGAATATGGTAAGAAATACGAGTTTGGAGTGATGACATAAAAGAGTGAGAGGGGAGAAGCTGCGACTGTTAGATATGTCACCCTTGCCTGTGGCCGTGGTGGAAAGGCTCGGAGTAGGATTTTGAATGTCACCAATCCACATCCGACAAGAGAGACAGAATATAAGGTAAAGGTTAATGCCTTAAAAGTGCTAATGGAAAATTTTGGCTGATTATAGTTCATAATATCCACAACCACGACCTAAGTTTAAAGAAATCTCGCTTCTTTTAATGTAATAGAGAAGTGAGTGAAGTTGTAAAAAGAGTCCTAGATATAAATGATTTGGCTGGCATCCAACCAAATAAGAGTTACAGATCGCTTGTTGTTGGTGCAGGTGGATTTGAGAAGTTGCTGTTTTTGGGAAAAAATTGTTGTAATTACATCAACAAGGCACAAGTGGTGCTAGAGCTCTTCGAGACTATTTTTTTACGGATGCAGTACAGAAATCCGAGATTCTTTGCATTGATTGACTTTGAGAACTTTGATGATGAGTTGAGGTAAAAAAAATGTATTCTGGGCAGGCCCCTGTAGTTGAGTAACTTACCAATATTTTGGTAATGTGATCACATTCGACACCACATACTTGGCAAACTGATATGGGATGCCCTTTGCACCATTTGTTGGTGTGAACCACCATGGGTAGTCAATTTGTTTGGAGCAGACTTATTTCCAATAAGAATATTGAGACCTCATGTGGTTATTCTAAACCTAGTTACAGTGTATGGATGGTATAACGTTGAAGGCTATTATTACTGACCAGGACAAGACAATGAAAAATGCAATTGCAATTGTTTTCCCAGAAAGTCGACATAGATATTGCCTGTAGCATATACCGAAGAAAGTCCTTGAAAAGCTCAGCTCTTATGGTTTCTACAAAAGTTGAATGAAAACTGCACTGATGAAATGTGTATATGACACCCAATCTCCGAAAGAGTTTGAGAAATGTTAGGATCAGTTTATTAAAATGTACAAATTGGGTGAGAATGACTAGTTGTAGAGTTTATACACTGAGCGTGAGTATTGGGTATCGGCATTCTTGAAAAATATTTTTTGGACTGGAATGAATACAACACAATGGAGCGAGAGCATGGATGCCTTTTCTTATGGTTATGTCAATGCTAAGACAAACTTGAAAGAGTTTGTTGATCAGTATGATAATGTGTTGCATGGACTTCCACTATTTAATGTCACAATTCCCTGCATCTCCAAATCTTCAACTGAAAAAAGATTTCAAGATTTGTGCACAAATGTTAAATTTAGGGAAGTTCAACAGCAACTTACTTGCATTATCGACTTGGACCCGATTTTACTTAAAGTGGATGGTATAGAAAAGACCTATCTGGTAGAGGATGATCCTTGTGTTGAAGAGTTCACTAAGCTGCTAACATATTACGTGGACTTTAGTGAGGAAGATGCAACTTCCAAGTGTTCTTGTGGTTTATTTCAAATGAGGAGGATGGCGTGCTGACACATGTTCGTCGTATTCAAATGTAATGGGATTAGATTTTTCTCAGATAGGTATATTTTAAATTGATAGAGGAAGGACATCAAAAGAAGATACACGTTAATCGAAAGCAGCTATGATGTAGGAGATTAGCTGATAGATGCTAACAGATATTCAAGTCTTTTGAATATTTATTAAAAGATGATTACTAATGCAGAAGGGTCGAAAGAGCATACTGAGAATGCAACTACCAAGTTATATGCAATGATTAACCTGTATTCTGCCAACCAAGAACCCTCATCGATGACCCAAATCGGTTCCCAAGTTGGTGGTACGGCAACTGCTACGACTACAGTTGATAGTTCAAGGCAACTAGGATGGAGATAGACATGTGAAAAGTTAAGGAGAAGACAAAGAAAGCGCAGGGAAAAGAAAAATGCAAGTAGGTTCATATTTTTAATATTACTTTGAGTATTTAAATTTTATAAATGCTATCTGACAAATTTATTACTTGATTATTAACGAGATGGAGAAGATACATCAATCGTGGACACTTGCAAGACTTTATTTGGCTCTTTCGAAATAGATTTGTCCAATGTTGGACACGTGTAGGTATATTAACAAGTATATATTTATATATCGGGTAAATCCATTTTATTGTTGTGTGTTTATGAGTATTTATCATCATGCTGTTCCAGAAGGTGCAGTTGCTGACATTATTAGAACCTAGCCTCGAGAAACAATGATTTAAAGTCAAGAAAGTGTAAGTGGATCCCAACTTTGACCTAGTTTTAATGGTAATATTGACATCACATTAATATATTAGTCATTATTTTTTACAATTCCAATTTGGGTTGGATGGATCACAACCGCTGCACGTTGATTTGGAATAATCACAACCTCTACAATGATATGATTATCGTGGGTATGTTTTTTTACTACTAATGTTGAGATTTCCTTTTAAAAATTATTGGGTATGTTTTTTTATAATACTAACATTTATATTTTAATGGTAATCCCAACCAATGCTCATTTGAAAATTGTTAGTACTATCCACTTGGTCTGTATTTGAAGTTGGGAAGATGCTAATCCACTGCCATAATTGGTTAATTTAACAGACTTGTCTTGCATATTTCAAATATTATTTCATTCCCTGCCTTCCTGACAATTATTTGGATTGATTGCTGTTGAACAAGAAGAAAAACATCTTTTTAACATGGTCACTACCCCTGTTTCAAATGGCAAGTGTCGTTTGTCATTTAGCTTTGCTTTACAGCCTTTACTACCTTGTTGATGCGTGCAGAGTTGAATATGAATTTGAGTCAATTGCAATAGGTTTATAATGCCAGCTTGTTAATATGATCTTATTTGTTAGATCTGTAAGAAATATCATAACTGTTTCGTTACTTGCTCTTTTTATAAATTTAGGGAGGTATGGTATATTTTTTTTCTTAAATAGGGCAGATCACCATTGACTATCGACTATCGAGTTTCGTGTTGTAAGTTGTTGAAGTTTGAAGGCCATGAGATAAACTGCCTGATTGTACTGACCTGCAGCTTTAAGAGCTGATGGATGGCTTTATATGCATTTAATAGCAGTTAGGTTGGATTTTCTGTCATCTCCTATTGCTTTTCAACTTCATTTTTTGGCATTAATTTAGTCATCCTGTAAGTGGAAACATCAAAGGAATGTGGAGAGGGATCTCTTGGTTTGGTTTAAAGTACTTGATCAAAGTTACAATGGTTTTTAATCATGACTATAGTGGTCAGGTGTGGTATGGTCAATCTTCTGAGTATGTAGCCAAGAAAAAAATGTTGGTATATTGCATCATTTCAGTTTGGCTGTAAGTATCTATTAAGGTTTTTTTGTTACACTTATATGCACATTCTTTACCTAAGATTAGCTTATTTTCATTAGATTGTCCAAGAACCACATAACAGACTACATTTTGGTAAGACAAAAACAAAAGTGTGACTAGTGCAATATGGAGCCAGAAAGAAACTCTCGAGGGCTTTGTAATTATTTGCCATCAATTTTTGTATAGCCAAATGATATACAGCTCTATAGTCTGCACGTAAATCATGAGCATGATAACAACAGTATTCTTCAAGAAAATACAATTACTAATTTATGGGAAAGAAAACATATTGCAAATTAGAGAAACAGCAAGTGATCCTGTAGATTCAAGAGAAACAGAAACAAGAGCTCACATGCAATCAGAGACAAACTGTCACTCAATTTGATAATTTTTTCTTTACAATTAGAGACAAACTTTCCTCAATTTGGTAATTTTGCAAACCCATAAATTAACCATTACAATTACAGAAATTTCAAGCAAGAGTGTACAAAAAATTCTAATCAAGTCTGGAGTCCAATACAAAAACATAGTAATGCACACACTAGGCAGAAATTACTTAACTACTATCACGTAACATGCAACTACAAATGCAAAATTCTATTACATTCAACATAGTGTACGTGATTGCCTTATTTCAGCTTCTTGTGATTGATGAACCAACTCCTTCAAAACCTCATTGTAGCTATTGGACAACACCATCTCTCTTCTCAAGCTAATGATGATGACATTCTAAGATGAGCCAAAATAACAATCAGGTCACGTTTTTTAAGGGAGAATAATAAAAAAAAATTGTAGAGGCTAAAAGGAAAGACATTGTTAAAAAATGTTATGTAAGGCACATTCCATTGGATTTTTTTTTTTTTTTTCTGATCAATGGAATAAAGAATGCTTTCTAGAAACAAATTATATAAATGGGTTCACTGGCTTCAGATTCCAAGAGTAACCCCACAAAATAAAAACAGAATTAGACAAGGCCACATAAAAAAGATAGCTTCATCATATTTTCCAGGCAAGAGAAGAGAAAAATCATACTGGGAGAATTCTCTTCTCTTAAACAGAATCATCCCCTTCAGCTTTCTCTATTTTACTATATAAATAAAGAGTATTTAGTTACTGTCTCCACTTAATACATATTACCCTTGCTGTCAATATGCAATAAGAGCATCATGTGAAATAAGCAAATTAGCAAGAAAATATTAGGCAATACAAAAGAGTGAAAAAAAGAACAAACATAAAGTCGTAAATAAACAAGAAAAGATATAAGGACCCCAACTCGCAACCATTCCCAAGTATGTGTAAGGTGAGACTAGAAGCCGGTTGTCCCCAAAAGTGGCCAAATATGGCAACTATTATACTAGGTGTGAAGCCTAAAAAAATTAGCTTTTAGATACTAAGCTGCCCAAGACATAAGTGTTGAAAAATAATCATCAGTTTACTTTCTTACAAGACAAAAGATACCTCAAACTCCAACACTGATGAAGCAAGTATAAGAATGTAAAACTAGACAAGAAAAACAAAAAAGAAGTCCTCCACAAACTATAAATTGTTTTGTGATCTCTAAGGGTAGTACTTTAAAATACGTCCAATTAATTAGGATACTTCACCCCGGGTTAGTTTAATTCGGATTGTTAAATTATCTTTTGGAACACTAAGTTAGCTACCTGGAGTTTGCATGATGAAATGATACCCACCTATATAAAATTAGATTTCCGACATGCTTCAAGAGGTCAGAAAATAGAATTAATTTAAATGGAAATGTAAAAAAATGGGAACCACACTAACTTATGAGACAGAGAAAGCTTTTAAGAGGTTCCTTCTGTGCATATGCTACAGCTTTCTCAATTTTAATCTTTGATTATTTATATATCCTCCATATCAAAACCCAATAAATACTGTCGCCACAAACCTAAAATAGTAACCTCAAACAGTCTTACCACACGACGACTATATAGCATGTGATTTCAATAATTTCAATACCCAAGAGTACTTCAAAATAATCATGTATGATGACTGACTAAAGAATGAGCAACACAAAGGCTATTCTAAATGTAAGAGAATGTCTCGTAATTATTAGGAATAAACTCCTAGATCGTCTCTTCAAGGAAAGTTATTTTAAAATCAAACTCGTATAAAAAGTAGAGATATTGACAAAAAGAAAATAAAAATAGTAATATGTGTAATGGATAAAAAAGTGCAACAAAAATAAAAGAGCACTGGTCATGAACCAGATTCATGATTTTAGAGTTGAGTGTAATAAGGAAAGGTAAAATTTTGAAATGCAATGCAGTAGATTAAATTTGTTGAAATTAATTAACTGAAATTTAAAAGAGCAAGAAAAGTAAATGACATGAATTAAACAAACAAGAATTAAAATGCCAAAGTTAACAATCATAAAGTTTAAATTGAAATAAAATAAAGAAAAGTTAGAGATGGAGATTACAAGTGAAGGAAGAAAGTCGGGCAGTAGTTGGGCGCGAACACTTTACAACCTTGCTGCCATGCTTCCCTCCTCACTTGAATTTATCCCAAAAATTATAGAAAAATAAAACTAAGTAAGAATTTAATTACACTAGACGAAAACTACAAGTGAAGGAGGAAAGTTGGACAACAGTTAGGCTTGGGGGCTTTACAACCTTGCTGTCATGCTCTCTCCCTACTTGAATTCACTACAAAAATTAAAAAAAAATTAAATTGAACAAAAAATTAAATTACACTACTCCTATAGGCTTCCTACTCTAATCATAAAACTAATGAAAAGTAAATAAATTAAGGTAGAGATGGTAAGTGAAAGTTGAAGTAATAATAATTTAGACTCCATAAAAACTCCACAAAGTATTACTTTTCTTTCTCTCTCTACTATCTGCGTCTCTCCTCCCTTGAAACTAAACTGTGCTGCATGTTTTAAAGCGAAAATCGAGTGCCTTAACATCCTCTCCCTATGCGTCTTCAGGTTCTCCAAAAGAAAAGCCTGCTGCTGCTCTCTGTACATGAGAAAAGAAAAACTCTCTCAACTGTGTGTTGGCAAAATCAAGTGTCCCTATCTGAAAAGCACTCCGAAATTTGTTGCTTGTGTATATCTATTTTTGAGCAGTGTTAAGGAGCAACCTGCACACAATATATTCCTTTACATAAATAGTAAATATTTAGTAAATATTTACTACTTATATAAGGGGATGGCAGTGTGCAGGTTGCTTTCAATTATTTTTGTTTTCGTTTTTTGTAATCCAGCGGGCAAAAAGAATACTCCTTGTTGTGCGTTTAGAGGACTTCTGGTACTTGCTATGTTTTCTCCATAAAAGAAACTGCCCAGTCAACAACAAAGTTGCTAGCCTATTTTATTTGTGCGTGGTTCACTAGAAAAATTGTGTCCACTTGCATGTTGTTAGGTCCAAAACCGAACTTCAAAATTAGAACTCTCATGCGTGCTCTTCTGTGTAATTCCCTTAGGCTCAAAACCCAAAAAAGACCTGCTGCGCGATCTGTGGCACTGTTGTAAAGACTAAAGCCTACTGGTCTATTGCGTTGCATGTCTTTGCGTGTTGCAAACTTAGGCCCGGTTTGTTTTGGAAAGTGAGTTCAACTCATCTCATATCATTTCGTACTTTCAATTCATTTCAACTATTCATTTTAAATTTCAATTTATCTCAACCACTCATTTTATTACTATTCATAACTCATCTCATCTCATCTCGAAATCCAAGCGGGCCCTAAACAACTTTTATGCCTTTTGAGTGATGCTATGGTCCAGATTGGTGCAAAATGGTGTTTTGCACCAATCCAATTAAAAGCTGCCATGTTGGTCTTCCTCGTTAGAAAGGGATAGACTTGCATTAGAGAACCAAATTTGAGACTTGGTGAAAATCTCCCTCTACTTCTCTCCCGAAACTCATTCTCCCTCAAACTGCTGCTCTCTCGAAACAGCTTCTCCCCCAAAACTACACCTGCAAGTGACCAGGCAAAAGTGGCAATCTTCTATCCGTCCCCAAAGGTAGTGCTCCTAGCAACAAGAAAGGAACGGATGAAAAAATTAAAGAAGACCAAGATGATCTCAAGCAAAAGGGACCGCACAAATTGTAGTCGTACTCATGTCGCAACGTGGACGGACTTAGCTCAACAAGAATCTATGTGGAGCCTAGGCCGAAAAGTGATTATGATCCCCGCTTGACATAAATAACTTTTACTAAATTTCTCAAGTTGTACGGTGTACCTGGGATACTTTCGGCTTTCTTCAATAGTGGTTGATGACTTAATGGGGCCCAAGTTCTTGAACTTGATAGCCTACGAGATTCTAGATTTCTACAAGAAGTTGGAGGATTTCCTCGTACATGTTATTCCTGGATTCGCTCATCGATAACACCAACGATGTTGAGGAAATCAACCAAAAATAGAAATTGCTTCTCAAGTACCAAACATTAACCCTAGAAAATACAACAAACCCATAAGATAAAACAAAGAATATGAAATACCCAGATTAGAAAATAAGTTGCAGGTGTAGTTTTGGGAAAAAAGCCATTTCAAGAGAGAAGCAGTTTGGGGGAGAAGGGTTTAGAGGGGAGGGGGGGGGGTGTTCACCAATCTCAGAGTCGATTGTCTGAATGCAGCTCTATCCTTTCTTAAAGTGTAAGACTAGCGTGGCAGCTTCTAATTGAATTGGTGCAAAACTCTCTTTTGCACCAATCCGGATCACATCATTTCCCCTTTTGGATTTCACCAAAAGGGACTCCTACATCGTGCCTTCAAAAATTAAAAGTCTCAAAAGTAAGGCTCCATTTGGATTTGGAAGTGGGTTGAGTTCATCTCAACTTACTTTCATTTTATCATTATATTTTTATAATTTTTTATATAAAACACAAATTCTTATACACCTTTTTCAAATCTTAACACACTTTTTTCAAATCTTAATACACATTTTTCAAATTCTAAAATAATAATAATATTAAAAAATAAACTAAATGTATCTCAACTCATCTTATCTTCAAATCCAAGCGGGGCTAAGTCTCTCTCTCCTCAAAATTAAACTTGAATTAAACTTGTTGACTCTTTCTTTAAAACAACTACGAACCAACTAAATGAAATCTCGTTGGCCGAGCGTACAACTTGAAAAAATAAAAGTTTTGCTTCACTTTTCTTTTTCCTTTTTTTTTTCTTTTGATTTCAATATGCAAGTGTTTTGATATTTCTCTTTTTTTGTTCTTTTTCTTTTCTACAAACATGACCTATATAAAAAAACATAAAATAAGTAAAAATAAAAAATGAAATATCAAAAACCTATAGTGCATTGAAGAAATATTATTCAAACAAATCACAAATTATAAAATTGAATATAAACCATGCTATAAAGAAATTTTAATCACAACTTGGATTTACACCTCAAGACTATTTTTTCATTTAAAACCAATTATAATGTCATGCAATAATAAAAAAATATATTGGTTCTAAATGTATTAAATATGCAATAATTTAACCCAATCATATAAATCTACCCTTTGCAATATTTAAAATAGAATGTATGTTGAAAATAAAACCAAATCACATAAATAGGAGAAAACATACCTGATTTTGTAGTGCACATCAAAACTAACCCTAGGTATTAGGAGGGTTGTCTTAAGCTGCTTCATGGACCGAGTCGAGACATTGGCCTATGGACGTCTTATCAGGTTAGTCCATTTATGTTATTGCTTTATCGAGTCCAGTCCGTTAATGTCTTGTTTATTTCAACTAATTTGTTTACTTGGTTCCAGATTGTATTATCATGGGCCATGTTTGCATTCTGTTATTTCAAGTGGTTCCAGCATGTATTTACATGGGCCACGTCTATGCAATTATTTTGTGAGTCATGGGTTAGTAGTTGTTGTTGGTTGACTTAGTCCGTATGTAATGTCTTTAAATATGGGTCCCCTGTTTATGAATACAAGACATCAGTTATCCAAAAATTCCTAAGTGTTACATTGAAGGTCTAGGCCCCTCGAAGTGCCTACACACAATTCTTCAATTGCTTGAACTGTAACAGTGTTATCAGAGCTGTGTTCCTATGCCATGGCTGAGGGTATACGCCAAACTCTACTGTCCGGTGTTGTCTCCATGCTCAAAGAAGAAATTGTGCACCTGCAGGAAGAACAAAACAAGTAGAAATTCATGTTGGAAGTCGTGCTATAGCAACTTAGAAACTTGACAAAAAGTTATGAGCAATTAGCAATCAACAAAAATAGCCAAAATGGAGGAAATGTAGGAGAAAGATCATCTAATACAAAAGGTTAGTTTACTCATAATCCATTGTTTAAAGGAAATGAGGGAATACAAGCTAGAATCCTTAGACTTGACTTTCCTAGATTTGATGGATCTGAACCAATGGATTGGATCCTTAAAATTGAACATTTTTTTTTGATAATTTTTAAAATCTTGATGATAAAAAATTGGATATAACTTTCTTCCATATGGAAGGGAAGACCTTATCTTGGTTTGGGTAGCTTAAAGACTTAGGGACTATAGGAGGTTGGGATAAATTCACCGAAACCCTTAAGGTGAGATTTGGACCATCCACTTATGAAGATCCCATAGGAGCTTTCACCAAATTAAGGCAAACAACCACTGTTAAAGAGTACCAAATAGAATCTGAAGTCTTGTCTAACAGGATTAAGGGGCTTATACAAGAATTCAGGATTTATACTTTTATTAGTGGCCTAAAGGAGGAACTGAAAATTACAGTAACTATGTTTTAACCTAACACACTCTCAGCTGCCTTTGGTTTAGCAAAATTGCAGGAAGAGGAAATTGCAGGAAGAGGAAATGGCCAGAGGAAATGGTTTAACACACTCTATCATCCATCCCTACCAAACATAGCCTACCATCCAAAAACACTAGCACCCATGCCCTTACAAAGAATCCCACCTCCACAACCCAAACCAGAATTTAGACTCTATACTAATGCCCTTAATAGATAAACCATCATTCCTAGCAAAAGATTAACACCAGCTCAAATGCAAGAAAGAAAGGAGAAAGGGCTGTGTTTTAATTGTGATGAAAATTTTCATCACGGCTACAAGTGTAGTAAACCAAGAATATTTCTGTTAGAAGGAGTAGGAGAGGAGGAAGAAGCCCAACAGGAGGAAGAAGAAGGGGAGTTAGCCATCATCCAACCTGAAACAGTGTTGGAAGAAGGGAAAGGAGAACTATAAGGCATTTTTGTACATGCCATGGCAAGTTCTCTTTCCCCTAAAACCATGAGGATTGAGGGTACTATTAACCATAAAAAAGTTCTTGTTCTTATTGATACATGTAGTACACACAGTTTTGTGGGTCCATATGTATCAAGAAAAGCATAACTATTAGTGGGAGAGAGCCAACTGACAGTTAAAGTGGCTAATGAGGATAGCCTGCCTTGCCAAGGGTACTATAGGGCAGTTCCTATTCATCTACAAAACCTAAGAGTTGTGGCTAATTTGTATTTACTAACTCTGGGCGGCTTTGATGTGGTTTTAGGTGTTGATTGGTTAAGAAATTTGGGATCTATAATGTGGAATTTTACTGACCTTACTATGCAGTTTAATATTAAGGGGAATTCAACATTGTTGTAGGGGTTGTATCCTCCCAATGAATCCTTAGAAGAGCTGGAACATGTTCCCAATCTCAAGAAAGGATCATTAAAAGGAATATGGTTGTATCTACTAGGACTCGTGATGAGAAAGAAAGCAAAGAAAGTGTTTACAGCTGTGGAACAGGTTGTGCAAGGCTTTGAAGATGTCTTTAATGAGCCATAGGGACTGTCTCCGCCCAGGAGTCATGATTACAAGATCAAACTGATATAATGAACCAAATCGACCTGTGTAAGGCCTTACAAGTACCCCTACTACTAGAAAACAGAAACTAAGAAGCTAGTTATGAAGATGTAGAAAAATGGCATTATCAAAGGAAGTCAAAACCCCTAGTCCTCCCTAGTATTGTTAGTGAGAAAAGCTGATGGTAGCTGGAGAATGTGTGTAGATTATCGTGCTCTCAAGAAAAACATCATCAAAGATTGGTACCACATTCTTAATATTGATGAGTTACTTGATGAATTATATGGAGCCAAGATTTTTTCTAAATTGGACTTGCATTCTGGTTATCACCAAATTAGAATGCATCAAGGGATATCCACAAAACAATATTTAGAACCCATGAGAGTCACTATGAATTTATGGTGATGCCTTTTGGGCTTACAAATGCTGCATCAACTTTTTAAGGGTTGATGAATGAAGTATTTAAGCCTTATAACAGAAAATTTGGCTTAATTTTCTTGATATTCTAATTTATAGTAAGTAATTGGAGGAGCATCTGAGTTATTTAAACACTATTTTGGACACTTTACAATCACATCAGCTTGATGCCAAGAAGTCTAAGTGTGTTTTTGGTTGTGATGAAGTGGAATATTTAGGTCATTTGATTTCATTTGAAAGTGTTAAAGTTGACACCCATAAGATATCAGCTATGCAACAATGGCCACTACCCAAGAATTTAAAAGCTTTAAGAGGATATTTGGGTCTTACCAGATATTACAGGAAGTTTGTGAAAGATTATGGTTCTATAGCAGCTCCTTTAACTTCCCTCTTACAAAAAAATGCTTTTGTATGGACAAAGAAAGCAGAAGAAGCATTTGAAGGTTAGAGGCAACAATGGTAAGTCCTCCTGTCCTAAGACTATCAGATTTCTTTAAAATATTTGTGGTAGAATGTGATGCCTTAGGTGAAGGATTGTGAGCATTTCTAATGCAAGAAGGAAGACCAATTGCATATTTCAATTAAGGACTAAGAGGGATAAATCTTATGCTTTCAACTTATGAAAAGGAACTACTGGCTTTAGTGATGGCAATAAATAAATGGAGACATTATCTAATGGGGCAACATTTTAAGGTCCGCACAGATTAGCAGGCCTTAAAATACCTATTGGAGCAAAGAATGGACCTCTAAATTGCTGGGATAGGATTTCTCTGTGGAATATAAAAATGGGAAGACCAACGAAGTTACAGATGCCCTGTCTAGGCTACCATTGCAAACCATAGCCAAACCCACCCAAACCCTAGACCACCTAAACCAAACCAACAAAACATAGAACCTAACCAAACACCATCAACCAAAAACGAACAGTCTACAAGATTCCTTGTTGCAAACATAATGGATAGAAGAGTTGAATAAAGCTTACCCTCAAGATTCCTTGTTGCAGGAGTTGTTAAACAACTACTATCAAGGAACCTTAGACCCTTCTCTTTACCAAATCCGAAATGGTCTCCTTTTCTATAAAGGAAGACTACATTTGGGAAACTTGGTGACCTTCCAACAAGCAATCTTGCATCAATTCCACAGTAGTCCATTAGGGGGCCACACAGAAGTCTACAAGACATATGCAAGAATCAAAAAGGAATTTTTCTGACCTAGTTTAAGGAGGGATGTCAGGACTTTTATTAGAGAATGTGATGTTTGTCAAAGAAATAAGGTGGAAAACATTCATCAGCAAGCTTGATCTAGCCTCTACCAACCGTAACAAGAAACTAGACTGATATAAGTATGGATTTTATCAAAGGACTACGACCATCTGAAGGGAAGACAGTGATCATGGTGATAGTTGACAGATTGAGTAAGTATGCTCATTTCTTGTCATTGTCTCACTCTTGCACAGCAACCTCAGTGGCTAGGGTATTCTTTGATAACATCTTTAAATTACATGGATTCCACTAACCATTGTGAGTGACAGGGACCCAATATTCACAAGTTAATTCTGTAGGGAGTTATTCAAACTCAGTGGCACTGAACTTCGATTAAGTTTAGCATACCACCCACAAACTGATGAACAAATAGAGATCATGAACAAAGGCTTGGAGAGATACCTGTGAAGTTTCTTAGGAGACAGACCCTGTGACTGGGCACGATGTCTACGTCTAGCTGAGTTTGTGTACAACACATCAAAGCACACTTCCACCAAGATCTCACCTTACGAAGCTGTTTATGGACAATCTCCTCCAAGAATGATGCCATATGAACTAGAAGCAACACAGATTCAAGCAATGGATGAGGAACTCAAAGACAGATAGGTCATTGAAAAACTTATTATGAAAATTTACAGGAAGCACAAGAAAAGTTGAAACTTTATACAGATCGCAAGAGGACCCATAGAGAGTTTAAACCAGGGGAAAGAGTATACATGCGGTTGCACCCATACTGTCAAATGTCGGTAGCAACAAGGAGAAATTTGAAGCTCTCACCTTAGTACTATGGACCATTTAAAGTAATGGAGGGGATCGGTAAAGTTGCATATAGGTTAGATCTGCCATCAGAGCCTCAGATCTACCCTATATTCCGTGTCTCCTACCTCAAAATGACATTAGGAGAACAAACAAGTACGACCTCTGATGGATCTTCCAAAGGTCACCAGCGATGGAACCCTAAAATCCAAACCTGACAACATACTCAATCACCAATTAATCAAAAAGGGAAGGAAAACGGGTGTTGAGCTGTTAGTATGGTGGAAAGGAATGGCCGGAGAAGACGATACTTGGGTGGATCACAAGGAGCTAAAACGGCACTTCCCAGACCTTGAGGGCAAGGTCTTCTGATGGAGGGGAGTATGTTGTACAAAGCAAGACTAACCCTAGGTATCAGAAGGGTTGTCTTAAGCTTCTTCATGGACAGGGTCGAGACATGGGCCTATGGGCCTCTTATCAGCTTAGCCCATTTATGTTATTACTTTATCAAGTCTAGTCCGTTAATGTCTTGTTTATTTCAATTAAATAGTTTACTTGGTTCCAAATTGTATTATCATGGGCCACGTTTCTAGTTTGTTATTTCAAATGGTTCTAGCATGTATTTACATGGGCCACATCTATGCAGTTATTTTGTTAGTGAGTCATGGGTTAGTAGTTGTTGTTGGTTGACTTAGTTTGTATGTAATGTCTTTAAATATGGGTTCCCTATCTATGAATACAAGACATCAGTTATCTAGAAATTCCTAAGTGTTATATTGAAGGTCCAGGCCCCTCGAAGTGCCTACAAACAACTCTTTAATCGCTTGAACCATAACACGAAGGGCATAATTTGAAGCTCGGCCCGATTGATGATTGTGCCAAACTTTTTAGGGTTAGGGTTAGGGCTTGGGTTTGGGTTAGAATAGCATTAGGGTTTGGGTGCTCTGTGGGAAGATGAAAGGGGTTCGTGGCTCTTCGATACGAGGCTAGTACGTGGGTTTGTGGCTGTTGGGTTTAAAGAGAAGACGAAGACACTGGCTTCATGGAGAAGACAAAGACCCACTGGCTTTGTGGAGAAGATGAAGGTTGGCTTCAAGAGGGTTGGAGGGATCTGGAGGGGGTTGGGTTCGTGAGGGGATGGGGATCTGGAGGTTTCGCGTTTGATGGGGATGGAGGGATTTGAAGGTTCGCGTTTGATGCAGAAATTGGTTTGAAATTTGAATTAAAACCAAAGCGATGATGTTTCAATAAATGTGCCACGTAGGACACGATGACGCAGCTAATTTCTCAGTTCGATTGTGAGTAGAATTTCTGCTATAAGTAGTGTTCAAACTACAATATAGTTTGAGTCTCTTTCCCTATATTTTACGTGGTCGCAACCAATCATTGCAGTAATATGCATTCTTTAATTTGTTTCTTTGTTTTGTTGTATTAGTTGTACTCCTCAATTTTCATTTTTACACCTGATAGTATGATGTAACTATCAATTTAATGCTATTTTGTTATTCTAGATGTGGGTATAAACACACCACACGCGTATACTATAGAAAATAATAGAAATGTTTATCTCAAAAACAAAACCCCAAGATATTTTCTCTCTCCTTTTTCTTCACAAAAGCATCTCCTCATTCTCTGATCTCTATTTATGAAGAAATTCATAGCAGAATTCTGTTGTTGTCATGTCATGGTATTAGAGCATTTTGATTACCATAACAAAGTTGTGCCGAAAGATCATAACAAAATAATATAGTTGAAAGAAAACACTAACATCTACTCAATGTTGTTAGGTAACTAAGATTTCAAGTTTCCCTTCCACTCAATTTTTATGGTGATTGTGTCCTTACTGCTATTCATTTAACCAATATCACACCAACTCCATTACTTTTCAATAAATCCTCGTATGAAGTTTTGCATTCTAAACCTTCTTTCAATAATAATCTAAAAAATTTCTATTTTTCGTTGTTTTGCCTTTACTATAACCCGAAACAAATCCAAATTTGATCCAAGAACCCGAAAATATGTTTTCATTGGCTGTCCTTTCACTGTCAAATGATACAAATTATATGACCGACACATATAAAACTTTCATATTTCGATGTTGTGTTTCATGATGGTGTTCTTCCATTTTCTTCTCATTCTTTCTAATCTATAGCTTCCAATCCATCTGTCTTTCCAAACTTGGCCTTTGATTTTCCAAATTCTATTTTCTGCCCGAATTCATCTTATTTTTCTACAGATTCTTCCTCTTTTCCTCCTACAGATTTTAAAAATTCTGTTTTAAATTCCAAAAATTCACCTCCTTCTACAACCCTAATCGACAGTCTACAAGGTTGAGAAAACCACCAAACTATTTGTAGGATTATGCCTTTATATTATGAATAAAATAGTGTTTATTAATTATTTTTTTTCCAATTTGATCCCTCTTTCTTTCATTAAATATTAATTTATTTACACTTTTATTTTATTTTACTGTCTGCACCGACTCATACAGATGTAAAAAATTTCTCCCCAAAGAAACTCCTTTTGTTTCCACGGAACGTCGCTTCTTCTTTTAGAAAGAAAACACAGTTGAAGGGTAAACCAAGATAATAATCTTGTACCTTGAGGCTTGTATTTATAATGAGAGTAGTTACATTTTGGTGAGTATGAGAAGATATGAATAACAGATTACGAATATGACATAAGAATGAGAATAAATTACAAATGTTGAGCGAAACAGATTTACAAAATCAAGTCTTGGATATATTTGTTATGATACTGATCTCGTTGCTTCTGTTATGATTCTGAGTATCTTTAGGAATCTTAACATCCCCTATCAAATTAATGGGAGGAGTAGTGACCATGAGTTTGTCTTTAAGCTATTGAAATCTGTGGGAGGTGAGGCCCTTGGTAAATACATAAACTCTTTGATCTACAATGGATAGGTAACAAGTGGCAATATCTTTGTTGAGAACCTTCTCTCAAATAAAGTGATAACGACTTCCACATGCTTTGTTTTAGCATGAAATATGGGATAAGAACCAAGGTAAGTGCACCCATGTTATCACACTATAGTGGTGGAGTTTTTGTGAGTGGATATCTTAACTCTTTAAAGAGCATTCTTAGCCAATATAATTCAGTAATAGCAATGGCCATAGCTCTATATTTTGCTTCTATGCTAGATCTGGAGACTACAAGTTATTTTTTAGCTTGCCAAGATATTAAAAAATTGCCTAGGAATACACCATAGCCACTTGTTGACCTTCTGTCTGTAGGATCCCCTACCCAATCCAAGTCACAGTAGGCTGCCAATTGCAAGGAACCATATGTCAACAGTAAGCCATGATCAATTGTTTCTTTTATATATCTAAGTACTCTTTTTGTAGCAGTGAAATGTGTAGTGGTAGGGAAATGGAGGAATTGACACAATTGGTTTATTGAGAAGGAAATATCGAGCCTTGTAAGTGTGCAATATTGCATAGCTCCAACAATGTATTGATAAGTTGTGGGATCTGAGAGTAGATCTGTCGGCGCTCCAGCTTGCGCTTGGGTTCGTACGCAAATTGCGACGCCGGGGACGAGCGTCTCAAGGAAGTCATCCCTCATCGTTACATGTGAAAGCATTATTTAGTATCTTTTTTTTTTCTCGCAGCGGAAAAAGGTCAAGCCAAAAACTTCGACAAGGCATTTACGCTTGTCGCACATCACATGGTTAACGAAATATAAACCCAAATTAAACATTATATACATATATATCAAAAATCAAGGTCACCAGTGTTAATAGTTTATACAAAAGCACTTCCCAAAACTGCGGGAAGAATTCCTCAAAATATACTGGCAATACAAAATAAATACATCAGCGATCCCCTCCTTTTCAGCCAAACATACTAATAGGCGGGTTCTTCCTTTATCTTCTTAAAGTCAGGACCGTAACGAAGACTGTCCAAACTTAAACCTGGGCCTACATCACACATCATCCCAGAGGATGAGGTAAACAGGCGTCCCATATGGAGGAGCCCGTCCACTCCTAAAACCAAACAGCACCCCATAGGGTGTAAGTCGTCAAAAAGGTAGGTCGCCATCGGAAGCGACTCTGCTGCCCACTGACCCAACAGGTCTAGGGTCATTGGCCTAGCAGAATTTGTCTTAGTCGGGCCCTTGAGGGTCGACCCATCTTCTCTAGAGTCGTAATCCGTGGATCCATCTTTTCCTGCAATAACTTCTATCGTTCCCAAGGGAGCGATGGTAGAGATAATAAAAGGGGGTGAGATTTCGGGAGAAATTTCAGCAAGTATACTAGCACTTTAACCAAAGCATTTCAAATATACAGACAAGTGAACCAAACAATCATAACTAATGCATATGCAATGAATGACTGAACTCATGCACATGCTCATGTGAACTTTCAACAGACTTGCATCTTTCAGACTTTTTTTCATATCAGTGCTTTTCAAATCATTTCTTAAAACATTTCACATCTTTTATTCTTTCTTATGCGCTACTTATCAGATACTGATCTTTTCTTATGGCTCGAAAGCCCATCTTGTCATGACTTATCGCGTAGCATATATGAGACACAACACGGTTCCCCTAAGCACCGCGTGTTCCCTACTGGTTACCGCATCACCTTAAGGTGAGTGCGTCACGTAGCTTATAGTACGGCAGGTCCTTACACCTTACCCGTCTTTGGCACCCACCAGTGTTAGGTGCGACCGTGCTCTGGACACCTTCTGGAGCCATACACGGTCCGCCGACTGTTCTTCGTCGACCCAGGGGCTTCCACTCGACTTTAAACACTCCTGAGTGGACAGGGAGTTCCACTGGGGCACTACCCCATCCCAGTCTTTGGGGTTCTTTCAAAAACTTGATTTTTCCTTTTCTTTTTCTTAAAAATATGTTGGACTTTAAAAACATGCTTTTCATGATTTATGCATGTGACATGCAACACTTACTTATTTTCATGCAAAACCCGAGGCGAGCTCGAGTGCATTCATAGTTCATTTTCTTTTTCCATCGAGACAAACTTTACAATTTCCTACTTAACCATTATGCTCTAATACCCAAATTTAAACCTAGGATGGAAGTAGGGTACTCGGCCCATCTCCAAACCATCAAGGCCGAAACCTCCTAGAGTATTTCATAGGGCTTTTCTTCATCTTTTCACTCTAAGTATCCCTCAAGAATTAAAGGTGTTTAATTAAAACATATACCATCTTTAGAGAGGGGTAACCGAAACCCTATTATCCAATAAGTGAACATTTTTACATCCAAACTTATTTCATTCTAACTTATTTCATTCACCTTTTAACTTAGGAACATTTCCTTTTATTAATTCATTCAAAGTTTCCTTTTCAACAAGTGTCTTCCATAAGCTTAAACTAAATAATTCCACAACAAAGCAATATAATTTCATCCTCTAGTCTTAACCTTAAACATCATAAGATTCCAATTAAACACTACTAATCATCATATACAAGTGATTCCTTCTCTTCATATGCATGTATCCACCATTACAATTCATATTAGTCATATATTTTCTTCCCATGTCCATTTTTCATTTACTCAAAACAATATCCTCCTTAAATAAATCAATCATACTACTAATTTCCTTAAATAAATTCTATCTTAGCAACACCAAATTTCATAAGCTTAATACTAAGATCCATCATGCATCAACTTCATCATTTCATATGATACTCATGCTTTTCATTTCTTTTTACTACTAATACTTTATCATCATCTATACTCATATTCTAACCTCATTTTAACATAGAGATTTACACATGAATATTCATAGCAAAGACAAGCATTAACACAAATCAATTTAATCCAAACATGGCAATACAAAAATTAATCCAACAAGCATGATCACCTAATTATATACAAGAAATGTTAAAGAAAAGGTGAAAGTATACTAACAATACTCCTATTAGATTTTTGATTAAAATCTGAAAATACACATATAGAATCTCTTATTAGACTAATTATAAGTATAAAGATTTAAAAGAAACCTTATTTCCTTTTAGCTAAAACAATGGTGCTATATGTGTGTGTGTGTTCTTCCTAAGTTTGCATGAATCTAGGCACTAACCTTCTCCAAGGTATTATCCACTTCAAGACTCTTGATCTTAGCTCCACTAATTTAGAATTCTTCAAATTGTGTGGCAAAAGAAAAAAAAACAATGGTGGAGGTAATTGGATGGCTTTGGCCGAGAGGTAGGAAGAGAGTGAGATAGGGATATGCTTGCTTGTATCCAAATGAAACAAGTTAAGGAAAATGGGCATAGGGTCACACGGCCAAGCCCTTCCTCTAGGGTCTTTGGTACACTTTTTACCATTCTTAGGTATGGCCAATGATGGGTTGAAAGATTGACAAAACTAGGTCATTCCAAGATCAAATCTTGACCATGCCTTGGAAGATTTGGTTTCCTTTCTCCCTCACTTGCTATGCCCGGCGCACCCTTGAGTGCTTAGTCCTCCTTTTTCTTGCTTTTCACTCAATCATCATCCCTTCATCATCTCATGTGTCTATCCAAGTGATCTCAAGACCATGCTTTTTGGGAATTGAGCAATGCATGATCCGGCCAAGACCTTGCCTCCACCGAAACCTTCATTTGCTTCATCTCCTTGCTTTTGTCATTTTTATCACTTACACACACACCATACCTTTCCTCACATCACCATACTTTCTTACACTTTGTACCTTATTCACTTACACACTCCTCCCTTGTCTCATCAACTTTTTGGTGGCCATACTTAATGAAATCCTCCAAGTGGCTCACGGATTGCATCCCCCACCGAAATCCCTTGCTCCTTTCCTCCATCCTTCCCTTCATGCCACTTGTCACACTCCTATACACTATGACTTCTATTAGAAAGTCAAAGAATGGTGCATTGTACTTCCAAGATTCCATGGTAGGAAAATCTCTCCATAAGATTCCACACTCAATCCTACATGGCACATGGCTACCTACTAGTCAATCTTTACCAACTAGAAATTTCCTCCAAGCCTTGGATGACTTTCTAGGGTTTCTCTTCAAGTGACATGTGTCTCTACTTATGGGCTTGATGGTCATGAGTTCACTCTATGGGCTTATGGGCTTATGGGCTCACCACTACTCTTTTGGCCCATTCACTTAATCCATATCTCCAAAGCTTCATTCCCAAGCCCATCTCTTTAGAGCTTGTTTTTACAAATCACCACAAATCTTTCATATTAGCATTTAATTAAATAATTAAATTAGGATGAGAATTTTAGGGCTATTACAAGATCTCCATTATGCCTACTTAATTTCTGTCTAGACACACAAGGAGAAGGGTATAGCTTGGCTCCAAGCAAGTTAGATCTAGCTAGTAGATAATAGATCTATTTAGCTTGACCAAGATGCATGCCATGAGGAGTTCCGTGAGCTTGAATCCCTAAGAAGTAGGTTAAGTCTCCCAAGTCTTTCATTTTGAATTCCTGATGTAGACTTTGAACTAACCATGAAATGTTGGACATATGTGAACCTGTCACTAAGATGTTATCCACATAGATAAGTGCATAAATGTAAATTGATCCCTTGTGAAACATAAAGAGTGAAGTGTCCAAGAGAGAGCCATTGAAACCTAGTCCTTACAATGTCTATGTCAAGCAAGTATACCATGCCCTTGGGGCTTACTTATGGCCATAGAAGGCCTTATGCAACCTGCATACATGATCATGATATCTTTTATCAACAAATCCCTGAGGTTGTTCCATAAATACTTCTTCATTGAGAAAGTCATGGACAAATGCATTAGAAACATCCAATTGTTTGATGGGCCAGTTAAAATTTAAAGCAAAGGCCAAAAAGAGTCGAATGGTGGCTCATTTAATGACTGGGCTAAGTGTTTCTATATCATCCACTCCATCTTTTATTTAAAGCTTTTGGCCACTAGTCTAGCCTTGTACTTGTCGATAGAACCATCTGGTTTCTATTTCAGTTTATAAACTCATTTGTTGTGTATTACATTTCTGCCTGAGGGCGATGGACATAAAGACCGGGTTTCATAATTGAGCAGTGCCTTAAACTCATTGTCCATTGAAGCTAACCAATTAGGATTAGCCATTGCCTAAGAGAATGAAGATGGTTCACATGGTAGCATACTGGTGTGGAAGGCAGCTTTCACATGATGTTTAGTGGACTTTGTTGAGGTATACAGCTGGAAATCAAGGAACTCTTTGGGTCTCGAGTGGCCAGTCATAGTTGTGGTAACAATAGTGGAAGTGTTAGGGCCAGACATTGATTCGGGTGTTGGGACTTGGTTGACATTATCTGGTTCTGAGAATGATGAATTTTCTGTATAAAGAGAAGGATGAGGTTTAGAGTTGATAGTGGGAAGAGGCTGTGTGGTAAGTGAGTCTGTATTTGTAAGAATTGTGTTGGTGATATTTGAGAATAGAAGCACAAAGGAATTGATGGAGTAAAAATGAGGTGGGGAAAGAATAGTAGCTGATTTGGAGAAGTAGTCTCGAGTAGGGTAGGAGGTGGTCCCTTTGTCCTGTGTAGGGAAAAGTTTTTCATCAAAAACTACATGTCTAGACATGCATACTTTGTGAGTTTGTAAATCCAAGTATTTGTAGCCTTTTTGGTTAGATCCATAGCCTACGAATACACATTATTTACTTCTACATTCCAACTTATGCTTAGTGTATGGCCTTAGGAAAGGATAACAAGCACACCCAAAAATTTTCATGGGAGCATATTCTAGTTCTTTGTGGAACAGTTTGGTAAAAGGAATTTCAAATTGTAAAGCTGAGGTTGGTAATCTGTTGATGGCATATACTGCTGTATAGAAGGCTTCTATCCAATATTTAGATGAAAGATGTGATTGAGCAAGCAAGGTGAGGCCTGTTTTACAAATGTGCCTATGCTTTCTTTCGGCTATCCCATTATAATAACCTAAATTTTCACTTGTCATTTTGAATTTACATGCTTAGTTTGATTAAATTTTCTTTAGAGTTATTTTGGTGGATCTTTGGAATTTTTGGAAATATATTTATTTTGGACATTTTCTTATAGAAAATATTGATAAGTTAAGTTTAAAATGGTAAAAGAATGCAAATAGAGGAATTTAGTATAAAACATGATAATTGGAAAATGTTTGACAGATTTGACACCTCCGGTAATTTGGACATAATTCTTTCATTTGATTTTGAATTGGGATAATTCAAGTTGTTATGGAAATCTAAGATGAATATATACAATTTTTATGTTTTGAGTTTTAAGATATATGGACTCAATCAAATACGAAATTGTGATTGAAGTTGGAAGAACCGAATTGGACATATAGGCATTGACTTTGAATTGACTAATGACTTTGTTTAAAATTAAGTTTTTGGAATATTTTCTCAATTATCCTAACATCTTGACAAGTGTGTAGGCATATGGCAAATGAGAAGATGTTATCTAGGAAGTTTCATGTGAAACAAGAAGGATTATCTAGCAAACACTTGGCGTGTCCAGATTGGTTGCTCTAGGGCTGATTCATCGAATTTTAGTGATTTAGGCATAACTTCTTCATATGTCTTCAAATGAGGTGATTCGAAATTATATAGAACATCAAGAGAGAGATATAGAACTTTCATGTTTTGAGTTTTTAAAGATACGGACTGGATCGAGGACTTAATAATTAATATGGTGTGAAGAGGACGGACAGGAATAGGAGTTAATTGATAACCGACTTAAGCAAAGTGCACTGACTTTACCATGTGACGAAAATCTAATTGATTTTTCAAGTTTCTCAACCTCTTGACATATGTAGAGGGTATGTGGCAAGTGGAGAAGGTTTATCTAGAAAGATGTTTAGCCCAAAACCATGACGGAACCGTAAAAGGTAGGAAATCTGCTAGGAACTAACTAAACCAGCTAGTTTTAGACATTTACCCCAACCAAGTCCTAAAACTATCTTCTAGATTGATACAAGTGGCTTCCTAGGATGTTAGATAAATGGCCATGTGGGGGGAGAAGCTTTAGAAAAGTCGAATGACCCTTGAGAGCTAAAGTGGCCGATGCACGCATATAAGGTCTTCCAAGCTGATTTCTCCATGTGCTGGAATTAGGATGAACCATTGATCTTCTCAAGCTTCTAGATGGCTCAAATATGATCCTTGGATGAAGATTTTATCAACTAAGTTTAATATAGATGTGATGATAAAGGCTAAAAGAAGGTGGGACAAGTGTGCATGACCAAGGAAGGTAACTGACCACTCCAAGTCCCTTGCACCTCTTTTTGAGTCACCCCTTGTACATGTATACATAGGGGTAAGTTTCTCACTTGATTTCCTTGGATAATCCACGGCCACACTAAAAGAATAGAGAGCAAAAACTCTTTGCAAATCCTTTCACCTTCCAAACATTAAAAGAGAGCAATTTGGGCTTATTAAAGGAGAAATTGTTAAAGCTTGTTCATTTACGATACTTAGCTTTGAAAAAAAATTGTAAGTACACAATTTAACTTAGTATTAGTATAGAATAAGTGATTTGATAATTAGATCATGTTTGTTACTTATTTGAACTTAAACTTTGCTTATGTGTTGAAATGAAATCTATTAAGTTTTGGATTAGTTTTGTTATGGAAAAATGCTAAGAAAAATTATAAGACCTTAGAGATATGTTCTGTTTTGAAATATGAAGAAGTTTATGTGAAAATAAGAAGTTTTGGTTTGACAAAAAAATAAGAAAGTCATCCTAGCAATTTTTGGCCTTAATAGGGTTTATGGGTGAATTTTTTATTCTAATTCTTATCTAATTAATTTTAGCTATTTGGATGATATTTAAATAATTTTGATGAGTTTAGGGACTTTAGTTTACTTGAAAAAAATTCAAGATTCCAAGAAATTGGTGAAGAGTTACCTAATAAAACATAAAGATTTATGCTTGAATTTTACTCCTGAAGTTATGGGAATTTTAGTGTTATGTTTCTGTATATTATAAGACTCATAAGGACAAGAAATATGCATTCAAAAGTCTAAGGTTATGTTCACGTCTCATTTCGTAACATACGTGTCTTCATATGTCATAACATTTGTTTTAAGGAAAATAAGATAAGAACATTCTATAAGAATATAAAGATAAGCCTAAAGTCACGTCATGACGGAGACGGTGATACGTAACGCTCGTATGACTGATGTGCCAATGGAGACGGCGATACGTAACGCCCACATAACTGACATGATTAATGAGGACGGCGATACGTAACGTTCGTTATGATAAGAATATTTACGTCATAATAAGGATGACGATACGTAACACCTGTATGACTGATATAATAAGACTTGTTACGACGGGGACGATGATACGTAACGCCTGGACGACTTACGAGAATATGATATGGCCCAACCACGAGTAATAATAGTGGATATGGTCCAACTACGAATAATAATAGTTGATATGACTCATCCACGGGTAATAATAGTAGATATGACCCAACTACGAGTAATAATAGAGGATATGATATGACCCAACCATGGGTAATAATAGTAGATGTGACCCAACCACGAGTAATAATAATGGATATGATATAGCCCAACCACGGGTAATAATAGTGAAGAACCGGCGGGAACAGCGATACGTAACGCTCGTTGACGCTCAAAAATAAGAATAAAATTTAAGAAAGATATGAATAAGATAAGAATTATGAGAAAAGAATCATTGCATGTTATGGAAGGTCGTGTACCCATAATTATATAAGTTTTCATGTAAATACATGAGTTTGTGTGAAAAGGGTACCTTAGCTATGCATAAGACATGAATAAAACATTCATGAATCATGTGTTAAAATAATTTATTATGATATATGTTATTTTATATTATTGATATGCTCTAATAATGCCCTTGTTAAGTCATTTGTGTACTTATTGAGATTTGTTGGAAATATTACTCTTTTGATTTTATTTATCACTCCTTACGGAATGATAGACATTGTTGTAGGAATAGATGATACATCACGAGACTCAAACATCACGGGAGATTTTGAGGTACCCTGGGGACCCTACAGAATACTCATTGGTGAGTGGAGTGATAAATTGATTGATAACAAGATTATAGAGGGAGCGAAAAAGAATCCCTTAAGGATAACAGAGGTAGTTCATTTGTCCTAAAAATAATAGATATCATTAAGAAAAGGTTCAGTACAGTGTACTTGACGCTTTATAAAAATATGAGTTTTTCTATAGCATACTATGTGATATTTGCGAATAATTTGATGTCTTTACTAAAACTGGAATTTGACATCATTCTACTACACTATATTTTGCGCACTACTAGTAAGTTAGGTGCATGCACATATTTTTCGATGTAAAATAAGATATTTGTAACTTAAGATCACAAATTATAATGCTTTAATTTATGTCAAATTCAGACGTAAATCAGGGTGTTACATATTAGGATGTATGTGGACAAGTAAGCCTATGATAGATGTCATTTTTATTGCGAAATTTGGTTAAAGTATGAGAGATGTATTCACCTCCACCATCAGTTTAGAATTGCTTTATTTTCTGTGAGAGTTGGTTCTCAATTATACATTTGAATTTTACAAAGCATTCAAACAATTCATATTTGAATTTTAAAGGAAACAACTAACAATATCTTGAAAAACCATCAACAAAAATTACATAATACTTGAATCCATTTATTGAGGAAACTAGGGAGGTCCATATATCACTTGAATTAATTCTAAAGGGCTAGCAGAAACATGATTTGATTTATTGAATGGAAGTTGCTAGATTTTCCCTAATTGACAAGGCATACATAGGTCTGATGGAGAATTTTTGGATAGAACTGGAAGTTGGTGATGTTTAAGCACTTGATAGAGGATTTGTGAGTGAGGATGTCCTAGCCTTTGGTGCCATATATCAGTGGAAGTCTTCACCCCAATCAGAGCTACACTTGCCATTTTATTTTTGACAAAATCTTTAAATTGCATAGGATAAAGGCCTCCTCATTGGGTCCCTATAGGAGTATTGCTCCTGTCAAGTTGTCATTCACCAGAAAATATGAATCAATGAGTTGAAAATAGCAATTGTTATCTTGACAAAATCATTGAATGGAAAGAAGATTGGTGGAGACATTAGGGCAGTGCATAATATTGTTTAAATGTAAAGCTAAGGAAGGTTTGTATTAAGTAGTGGAACTAGTGTATACTACATATAAACCATTACTATTCCCAATAGCTATAGTGTCTATCCCTATGTATGGTTGCTGCAATGGGAGATTGTCAAAGTCTGTTGTGATGTGATTTGTGGCTTCACTATTTGCTAACCAAGCTTCATCTTCATGTAAGAAATTAGACTTAGCAACCATGGCTGCAAGCTGACTAGGTGGATGGCGGCCTTCATAGGCAAAGTCCATCCTATGAAAGCAGTCCAAGGCTTGATGATTTTTCTTGCCACAAATCTGACATGGAACTTTGTTAGTTTTAAACTGATTGTGGAAGGTGTACCTTGGTTTGAATTTCCTGCAGAAGAGAATGGCTTCTTCTGATTGTTGTCCTTGCCAGAATTATGATATTTGGGTGTTCCATATTTTGGCTTTCAAGGTGGTCCAAATGCCTTATGTGTATAAAAAGCAAATGAGTTTGTCTCAGCAACATGAGCCTGATTGGCTAACAGCTGCTCATAACTCAATAGCTCAAATTGAAATTCCTCAAGATTCATAAAGGTGTCTTTTGTAGCAAAAGAATAAGAGGGAATAAAGAACTTATATTGAGGGTTAAGTCCACTCACAATATAAGAAATTAAATCTTCATCAGTTAGTGGTTTCCCAACCAAGACAAGTTGGTTAGCTATGGTTTTGGAAGTATAAATGAAATCAGCACATGATTAAGTACTTTGTTTAAGGGTTTGCAGTTGCCTCTTTAGATTGTTCATCCTTGATCTTGAAGGTGAAGCATAACGAGTAGAGAGAGCTTGCCATACCTGTCGAGAGGTATTTATAGGAGGAGTAGGTTCCAAGCCATCAACTATGCCCAAGAGACCATTCGTCCTCAAGATAGGGAGAAATTGACACACCCATGTAAGATAGTTAGTGTCATCCATCTTAGTGTATACTGGATGCGACATATTTCGAATAGAGAAAGGGACTAGGGTGGAATTAGCAGGAGCAGCCATGTAGGTGATGTTAACTGAGAGGCTCTGATGCCAAGAAAGAAAACACAATTGAGTGGTAAGCCAGGATAATAATCCTGTACCTCGAGGCTTGTATTTATAATGAGAGTAGTTACATTTTGGTGGGTATGAGAAGATATGAATAAGAGATTACAAATATGAGATAAGGATAAGAATAAATTACAAATGTTGAGCAAATATTCTCAATTGTTGAATATTAAATTTTATATTATTGCCAAATGTCATATTGATAGTACTATTAATATTATTGTTAATAAGATCGATGCATTATTTAGTTTATCAAGTGTAAGGAGAATTGTCTCTCCCCTCCTCTCTCTGTTTTCTCTCTAGAATAGAGTAGGGGTTTCATTCCCTACCTTTCTGTAGATATTTAGGGCTAAATTTTCACCATTCTCTTTTGCTTTCCTTGCCGTCTTCTCGAGATGGACGAGAAATTACATATGATGTATGAGAAACTTTCCCTCATGGTGGAGTTGTCGGAAGAGGTCATTGTTAAGACACACAAACTGGAGGAAGTTAGGAACCATGGGGAGAAATGTTTGATAGTTAAACTGCTCACAAATCGACATTTCAATCGAGAAGTTTTCAAGCATGCGATGAGGTGCATCCGGTGACCTACGAAAAGCATTAAGTTTGGTGATCTAACACCGGGGCTGATGATGGTAGAATTTGATAAGCAGAGGGATAAGGCACGATTTCTCCAAGATGGTCCCTGGAATTTTGACAAACACTTGGTGCTCACAAAGGAATTCAAGGTTCACTTGCAACAACATGAGATTTCTATGACTGAAGCCACTTTCTGGGTAAGAATCCACAATTTACCAATGATAGCATGTAATGAATATGTGGGGAGCTTGATTGGGGAATCGCTGGGCACAATGCTTGAAGTGTATGTGGACTATGATGACCTAGCCTGGGGAGAGTATATGGGGGTTCGTATCACCTTGGACATAACCAAACCATTGCTACGGCATAAGAAAATCTCTCTGGTAGCAGATCAGAGTTATTGTGTGAGATTTACCTATGAAAAGCTACCAGACATATGCTACCAATGTGAACAAATGGGGCACTCTTATCGTGACTATGAGCAATGGAAATCTC
The DNA here is from genome assembly GCA_036559045.1 of Platycarya longipes. Taxonomy (NCBI): domain Eukaryota; kingdom Viridiplantae; phylum Streptophyta; class Magnoliopsida; order Fagales; family Juglandaceae; genus Platycarya; species Platycarya longipes. The sequence goes on from CM071801.1 coordinate 26,333,289, forward strand.
GGGCTGGGAACAGCTTTCCGTAGGTCCTTGGATGCAGGCAGAGCCGCGGGTAGAATGGGGGGCTAATAACCATCTAAATAACATGAAAGAACGTGGATCGAGCAAATCACAAGTTTCAGGTATTGCAGCAAGCACTAAGTTACGGGAAACATGAATTTAGGAGAATACAGTGGATGGGGGAGTTACACAAACTAATTCAAGGCAATTATACAATGTCCCTATCTTTGTCAATAATCAAGGGGAGAAAAATTTGGCAAATGATATTTTGAAGCTAGAGGTTATCTACTCAAAGTTATAGTCCGAGGTAGCAGGAAATTCAAATGGTAGTGATTAGTTAGAGCCTAAAGGAACACATTTAAAAGGCCTCGCTGCTAGATTCATCCGTAATGGGCCTCCCCTGGCCCAAACTGTGAGCCATACTTTACCTACCTAGATTTGGTATGTGAAGAAGATTTCCCCATGTTTACTCGAGGGTTTACCGGAGAAATGCGAAGCTTTAATATCAGTGGAGGCTGCGAGGTAGCCCCGCCGTCAACAATGAAGCTCTTAAGTTGAAATCCTCATGGGCTTGGGAAACCATGTGGATTTCGAACTCTTCTTGACCTCATCAGGAAGGAAGCTCTCGAAATCGCCTTCCTCCAGGAGACGAAGGTGACTATTCGAGTGATGGACAAATACAAAGCCATGTTAGAGTTTCTTATTATCTTCCTCTTGATTGCCGTGGAAAAAGTGGGGGTTGGCTTTGTTATGGCATGGGGATGTTGATTTGCATATAGTTAATTATTCTGATAATCATATACATGTGAATATTATGAATGGAGTAGATGGAACTTTGAATTAGTCCCTAACAGGGTTTTTTGGCCACCTTGACGCTTCTAAAAGAAACCAAACCTGGGATTTCTTATGTTCATTGGCTAATTCAATTGATAATCCTTGATTGGTATATGGTCAATTTAATGAAATTCTAGATCACATTGAAAAGAGGGGGGGGGGGGTTCGAATGAGACCTCAATCTCAACTTGTGGCTTTTCAAGCAGAATTCGCTGGTTGTCACTTAATTTACTTGGGTTACTATGGTCCTGCTTTCACATGGTGTAATAGAAGGGAGGTGGGAGAACGAATAAGTGAGGGATTAGATAGATGTCTAGCCACTTCAAGCTGGGGGGATTTATTTCCAAATTCAAAAGTGCAATATGGAAGTGTGTCTTACTATAATCACATTCCAGTTTTCCTTGATGCTGATGGCTTCATTGATCTTTCAAAGAATAAAAAAAGATTCAGGTTTGAAGCTATGTAGGTGGGTCATCCAGACTGTGAAAGGATTATACAGAACATTTGGCAGGGGACTTCAAGTGCGCATCGAATGGATGAGGCTATAAAACTTATCTCTGATTGTGGGGGGCAGTTAACAGTGTGGAATCAGAGTAAATTTGGCTAGTGCATAAACAGATAAAGGCATCTCAAGCATAAATTAAATCCTTACAATCTATGGACCCAAATTGCGACAAAATAGATTAGCATAATGCGACAAGGGAAGAAGTTCAAATGTGACTAGAAAGGGAAGAGCTTATGTGGAAACAAAGATCCAGAATTTTGTGGCTGCATTGTGGGAACCAAAATACCAAGTATTTTCATCGAAAAGCTTTCCAAGGAAAAAAGAATAACTTCATCTCTAAATTAAACGATGGAGATGGAAGATGGAAGGAGGGTGTCTAGAGGGATAAATTAACTAGAGAGTATTTTATCTCTCTTTACTACCTCTCTTGAGAGAGGTTCTATGGATATTCTAGAAAGCATTGAACCAAGGGTGACTATGCATATGAATGAGGAGTTCGCAAACAATTTCAAAACTGAAGAAGTTGTCATTGCTTTAAGACAAATGCATCCTAGTAAAGCCCCGGAACCTGATGGGATGTCACCAATTTTTTTCCAAAAATATTGACACATAATTGGAGGAAAGGTTACATATGCAATACTTGAAGTGCTTAATATAGGTCAGTTTCTAACAGTTTTAAACCATACATATCTGGTTTTAATTAGGGGTGTAAGAAGACCGAACCGGACCGGTTGGACTTGACTGAACCAGATAGAATTCGGTCCAATTTGATCCCAATCTAGGGCATTTCTCCCCCTGAACCGGATCGGACCAAATGCACATTATTTTATATATATATATATATATATATATATGTATATATAAATAATAGTATATAAATTATAATATTAATATTAATATAGATTAAGAGTAGTAGTATAACATATTAATATATAATATATACTCTTATAATATTAACATATTATAATTTATAGTAGTTGACTGGTTGTAGTATAAAGATATAAATTATAGCATATCTATATGTCTTATTAGTAATAACTTATAAGTAAATGTAATAAGTGTATTATTATTATTTAATATATTATTACTAATTTATCACTATTTACTAACATATAAATTTATAATATACTAATGTAATAGTATAATAATTAAATTTGAGTTAAAAATTATTTTCCATAATTGCAGAATTTTGGATAAAACTTTAGTCCATTAAATCATATTAGGTGTCCCTGGATCGGACCGGACTACCCTTGGACCGAATTGGACCGGACCGGTATGGACCGAATAGGAGTTTGGCCTGGTTCAGGGTAGGAGAATTCTTGGACCGAATAGTTACGATCCACATTTTCCCCAGACCGGACCATTTACACCCCTAAATACGAGCCCCTTCTATGGTTTCTGAGTTTAGACCTGTTAGTTTGTGTAACATCACTTACAAACTAATATATAAAGTCATTGCCAATAGATTAAAAGTTGTTTTACCCCCTCCATCATATCTGATTCTCAAACTGCTTTTGTACCTGGTTAACTAATTACTAATAATTTCTTGGTTGCTTATGAATTAGTTCATTTTCTTAAGTGAAAAAGGAAAGGAAGAAAATGGTTTATGTCACTCAAATTAGACATATTCAAGACATATGTCCCGTGTAGAATGAGATTTTCTTGAGAGCATGTTACAAAAAATGGGATTCATTGTAGATTGATAAGCCTTATCATAAAATGTGTCAAATCAGTTTCTTTTTCTATTTTGGTGAATGGACATCCAACGGAGCCTATATATCTATCTAGTGAAATTAGACAAGGAGACCCTTTGTCCCTTTATCTTTTTCTTTTATGCACGGAAGCTCTTATTAGCCTACTAAAAGCTGCAGACCTAGACAGATCAGTGAAAGGAGTCAAAATCTGCAAGGGTGCTCCTACCACAAATCATTTACTATTTGGTGATGATTCTATTATTTCTATAATGCTGATACAAATACTTCAGCTAATATTTAGTCCCTCCTAAGTAAATATGAGCGAACTTCTAGGCGGATGATCAATAAAAGTAAAACTACTATGATTTTCAACTCCAATGTCTCAAATAGTTTGAGGAAGTCCATTATGGAAATGTGGGGGGAAAGTTCCATTCAACAATATGAGAAATAGTTGGGGCTACCCCCTATCATTGGGAAGACAAAATCAGCGTTTGAAGATATAAAAGGAAGAGTATGGAGGAGACTACAAAGCTAGAAGGAAAAATTTGTATCACAAAGGGGCCGTGAGATACTTTTAACATGCTCTATCACTTCTTTTGCAATGAGTTGCTTCAAATTACCCATTACTTTGTGCAAAGAAATAGAAAGGATATGGCTCACTTTTGGTAGGGACAAAGTGAGGAAGAAAGAAAGATTCATTGTATAGCATGAAAAAGTGTGTGTCCCTAAATTTAAGGGTGGCATGGGTTTAGGGACCTCACTGTTTTTAATATGGCCTTACTAGCCAAACAGGCTTGGAAGGTGCTAAAAATAGAACATACCCTACTCCACAAAGTGCTAAAAGCTAAATACTTCCCCAATAATTCCTTCTTTGATTCTACTTTGGACCATAATCCTTCTTTTACTTAGAAAGGCATTTGGGAAGTGAGGAATCTATTGATGAAAGGATGCTTATGAAGGATAGAGAGAATAGGGAATGATGAAAAAGTTTGGGTCTAGCATGATATTTGGGTACTCGAGCATCAACCTTTGCTAATGGGATAACCAACTTGTGAGGATAGGGACCTTTCAGCTAAAGTTTCCTCTTTGATTGATGTGGAATCAGGCTGGTGGGATAGTCATAAAATCAGAGCCCTCTTCAATCCAAATTTAGCCTCAGATATATTGAAAATTCTCCTTAGTCCTGGGCAATATGAAGATGTATGGATGTGGAGATTTGAGAAAAATGGAAATTATACCGTATGGAGTGCATATAGATTTTTCCTATCTCTAAGAAAGCAAAACATGGCTGAAAGTTCTAATGCTAGTGAAGAACAAAAAATCTAGAAGGCAATTTGGAAAATAAAGGTCCCTAATGAAGTAAAAGTTTTTGCTTGGAAAGTCTCCCCATTAAATAGAGTCTTCACAAGAGAAAAATTATTGATAATGCTGTTTGTGACCTATGTACACAATCCATAGAAGTTGCCTCCCATGCTATATTACATTGTCATAATGTTAAAGCTGTTTGGATGAAATTATTACCTGCTCTTACTGATTTTTCCCCTCATAGTATAGTTATGGATGCTGCTAATTTTATTCTAAACAGAGGGGACCTAAGATTATTAAGCAGGTTTTTCTTAATAGCATAGTCATTTTGGTATAGACGCAACAAGTGGATTATAAAGCACTCATTACTGGATATTGTACAAGGTGCTAATTCAGCACTCATGTTACAGAAGCCACTCATTTCTACTAGAGGGGAACCTAATTTTTATTTGCAGAGATTAGGGTGCTGGCAAGCTCTACCTCCAGGTTTCCTTAAGCTAAATGTGGAAGCTACTTTATTTGTTGATTATACTCAAAGAATAACGCGGTAGTTGTAATGTAGTTTTGAGGTGTTGATTCCAAAAGAAGATAAATTAAAAGAATAGCAAAAAAATTAAAAAATATATTAAATGATTAATGATAAAACAAAAAAATTGATTTTAAATACAAATTAAAATTAAACAAAATAATTAGCTGGAAAAGAATTCAAATTTTACGAACAATAGAGTGTCGAGAATTCTTTGCACATATCTGGTATTTTTAATTATTTTTAATTCATTGATAACTCAATTGAGAATTTAATTTCAAAATTCTAAATCGAAAAATATAGAATTATAAACCAGAATTAAACCAAATGTAATTTTTTGAAAAATCGTTTATCACTTTTAAGTCATGCAAATTGCTATCCACATTGAGAAATTCTAACGACGACAATATATTCAAGAAGTGATATTGTAATATAGAATTAAATTAATATAGATAATTAATTTAATAAAAAAAGTATGACTAAATTCATAAACATAATATCTATAATAAATTAAATTGAGAATGATAAAATAATGAGTTTTAATAAATTAAAAATTAAATACATGAATTAAAAATAAATTAAAAATATCATCTAATATACAAGTTCATTCTTAATTTTATTTGAGAATTTAATTACTCATAGATGGACAACAAAAATCTGCAGAAAAAAATAATAACACAGCCGCTGGTCATCAATTCTTTTCATCTCCTTGTTCGTTCACGTCTATATGCATATACGGCGCATTTGAAAGACTTGTCTAAATATATGTATGCATGGTGCCGTGGGTTACTCCCAGTTTTTTCTTTTTTTGAAGTCACGTGCTCTATTAGAATTGAAGTGAGATTCGGCCTTGAGACACAACTGTCGGCTTTGAGTGAATTGCTTTGTGTAATAGAGGCCCACTTGCATGATTTAGGCCGAATGAGTTGCCATGGGGCTCATGCATGAAGTTGCATGCGGCTCTCTCTATTTTAGTGTCGAATACGGCCCTTATCTCTTAATTGAGTTTCAGCTCAAGTGCATTGAATTGCTGCCGTTGGAATTAATTTAGAGTGGGCTTTTTGGGTGTGAATTCTCCAGTCCGTTGCATGAAGCCCATTGATTCCAATTGCCGTCTCCTATCAATAATGCAATATTTGAAATTTAAAATATTATAAAAATATACTTAAACATATCTCAATATAAATAAAAATTACATTCAATAAGATAAATTATATCTCATTATTTTTATTCATATTTAACATTTTAATCCAAATATAAAGTATTTAAATTATACTTTCACACACTCATCATTTGTCTACTTTCGAAACTTGGAGTGAGGGCAGTACTTAAAGATAAGAAAAGAGAAGCGATCATGACTATAAGCAAGGCCGAACAGGTACTTAATGAACTAGAATCTATTGAGCTCCTTGCTATGCTAAGAGGCTTACAATTTATATTACATTTGGGCATTTCCAAAGTGATACTAGAAAGTGATTGCTTGCTAATGGTAGAGGCACTATCTAGTAGTGAAGTTAACCTATCTGCTCAAGGGAACTTGCTGATGGAAGTCAAAAATCTTCTGAGTCATTTTGAAGACCATAAAGTTCAACATATGCTAAGAGATGGAAACCAGGTTGCACACTACTTGGCAAGACATGCTGGATTAGTTTCGGATGTAGAGATGTGGTTGGGGTCTTTTCCTTTATTTATGTCACAGATTATTGGGCTTGACAAGTCCTATTTGTAAATAGTTTATTTGATTTCATGAAGTTTCATCTTCCTATAAAAATATATATATATATTGTTAATAAGACTATTAATTGAAATTTTTTACATATCTAAATAAGGTCGTAGAGAGTTGAGGTGGGAAGGACTCGGTTGATACAAAATCAGGGAGGGAGGATTTGAACTTCATTTCTATTTTTTTGGGCTTTAAATGTGAAAAATAGAGTCTTAAGCACTAGCAATGGTTTTATTAAAATCCATTGCAAAGTCAAAACGAGGGTAAAATAATTAAATAAGTCCCACATTGGACTTGTCAAGTCCAAAATTATTTGGTTTTGATGAATAGTAAATCACTCAAACTTGCCAAATATAGAAAATTGTTATTCACTTTTTATCTTAATATTTTATTCTACTTTAATATTTAACATATTAAAATTAAATATATTTAAAATATTAAATCACTAAGACTTGCTAAAAATTATTTTTTGGCAAGCTTATTATTAATTAATATATTAAGTATGTAAAATTAATATTTAATATCTCGAATTGACTATTATTTGCAAAATTAAAAAAAATAATTTATGATTTATAAAAATTAATATTTAATATATTAAGATTATTTGTAAAAAAAAATTAATTTTTTTAATTAAAATATATATTATTATATTATTATTTAGATCTTGATTTAGCTAGATCAATGTGGAACTCTTGACTAAAACAGTATGCATTATAGTTAAGAGAGTAAATTTAGCTTTCAATTTGAACTTAGTAATGATTAGACCATTGCTAATACTCTAAAAATGACTTTGAACTTCAATATTAACCTATAGTTCATTCACTTTTTTTTTTAATTAATATGCAAATTGCTCATAAAATTTTAATAAAGAAATAAAATATTGAAAAAATAAATGCTCATTTTTTTCCCAGGATTTTTTCCCTTTAATTTTACTCTGATAAGACATCGAAATTCCGTAACAGTGTTTGACCTTTCTTAATAAAATTAACAATAACAGTTTTATTAATATAGTTATAAATTTTCATAACATAAGACGATATATTTTATTAATAAATAAGTTTAAGATTTTCAAAATCTAATTTTAATTACTGAATATTAAATTTTATATTAGTAAGAAATTTGATTTTGATAACACTATCAATATTGTTATTAATAACACTATTAATAAAAGATTCCACTTCCAGCAATATTATATTCTGCGTAATTTTTGATTTTATAAATATTTACTTTATTTATTACATCTATTATTATTCTTAATAAAGAAATGATATACACATAATACTTTTTACAACACATGTTATATAATAAGGATATTTTTGTAAAATAACTCTAATTTAAAAGGTAATTTATAAAAATACATCTTCATCTAAAACATTATTGTATAGTTTATTGTGCAAAATAATGTATTTGTCATTTTTCCTTTGTAATAGATCTGCTGCTGTTATTAAAAAATAAAATAAAATATTGAGTTAGAGCATTCACAACTCACTAACTAAATAGCTTATTTAGTCAAAATTTAGCTAGAAAGCATCAAAAACATGTTTCAATAGATTCAACAAAGTTAAAATAAATTTAACTTTCTTATTCCTCAGTCTCTAAATACCATATTTGGAGACTGAGGAGAGAGAAAATTAAATTTATTTTAACTTTGTTGAGTCTATTAAAATTTGTTTTTATGTCGTTTAGCTAAATTTTGACTAAACAAATGAGATAGTTAGTGGATTGTGAGTGTTTTAATTAGAATTAAAATAAATAAAAAAGTTGAAAATTAATATTTTAATAAAATAATTTTTAATTTATTAAATCTATTATTTGATGTAATAAAAAATGACTAGCTAAATTTATAAAAATAATATATTAAGTCAAAATTTGATTAAATTTTAATTAGTATGTTGTGAATACTCTTAATCCTTATTTGGCATTTATTCATCCTGCTTGTTCCTTTCCGTACTTTCATGATTTTTTTTATTTGTCATCTACCTTTTGGCACATTCTTTTCTTTCTCATATATAAAAAGTTGACGTTGGAGTGTGGTCGGGCTGCACCCCACACATTTACAATCCTCTCTAATTCTCTATAAAAATATAATAAAATATAATAAATAATATTAAAAATTATAATAAAAAATACAATAAAATAATAAAATAAAGAAAACATAATAAAAAATATAATAAAAAATACAATAAAAAATAAAATGAAAATGAATTTTTATAGTAAATTCGGCCTCACCCAATCCTCGCTGCCGCCGGCGACGGTGGGCGACACCGCCCAGCCCATCGGACCGGAGGGAGCCGGCGATCCCAGCCCTGCGACGGCAAGCCTCGACGACTTCCGGTGTGCCCCCGGCAGCCTTAAACCCGTTTCGGATCCAGACCGGCTTCGAAATGGGTTTAAGGCCGCTGGGTGCCCACCGGAGGTCGCCGGGACTCGCCGTCGCAGGGGTGGAATCGCTGGCTCCCTCCGGTCCTGATGGGCTGGGCGGTGTCGCCCATCGCCACCAAAAATGACAGAAGCTGCAAACGGGGGACCGAAGCTGCAAAATGACAGAAGCTGCAAGCTGCAAAATAATACTAATGTTTATGCTATTTATTCGTATCTCATGTCTGGTTTATTTTAACTTGTAAATTGATGACATGTTTTATTTTATTTTTTAAAAACTTTTTACTTAGCTTCTCATTTTTCAATATTTAGTATCATTTTTATATTTTATATTATTTCCACTGGGTATACGTGCAGTCCACATCTGCCTTTATATATATATAGCGACTCAGAACAAAGACATTAAAAAAAAAAATGTGATTAGGAAAATAAGTTAGTGGGTATATGTTTTTAAAGCACTCTTGGAATAGTTATTTTTTTTAAATATACTATTAAGAATTCATTTTTTCTATTTTATTTATTCACTTGTATATTTTATCATTCATCAACCTCTCTATTTTTTCTCTATATCCTTTAAAATATTCATATTTTATTCTAATTATATTTATTTTACAAATTTAAAAAAAAAAATCTAAAAACCACGAAATCGTGAAATTGGAAAACAAGAAAATCCATAATTGTCGAAACTTGGAGTTGCGTGTGGGAGATAGTGGCTGACTTGCCAGAATTGGGATCATCGGGAGTAGGTCGCCGATATGAGAGGATGTCAGTGAAGAGATGGTGTGGTTAGTGGTGGTCGGCGGTGATACCTGCGAGTCTAATATCGAACGTGTAAAAGCTACCTTCGGAAAACAAGTGTTTCGCTAGTTGCCAAAAAAAATAATAAAATATTATTTGAAAGTGTACAGTGTTGTGCCACATGTAGCGCAATGACTGTTTATGCTTTCATAATTTTTTCATTTTGAAGAGTTCATTGGAATGATTTTTTTTTTTTACACTTTAAGCTAAATTTTAAAAGAAAGTGTGGTTTAGCTACTCCATTGAAAGTGCTCTTAGAGCATTTTCAAATAAAAGAAATGTGATTTTTTGGTAGAGTTTTGAGGTCAATCATTTGTGTAGAGAATTGGCTCGACCTATAAGATGATTAGTTGGATTCTTGTATCTTGGAAGAGTCAAGTCAAAAGAAATTATGTTGTACTGGTTAATGTGAGATTTTGTACACCGTAGATGTTTTGAATCTCCTTAAAGAGAGCGAGATTTATGCACCTTAGCCAAATTGATAACGTTTGAATATTATTTTTGTTGTAATTCTTATTATATTATTGTGTAAGCCACTAACAATTGTATGGCAAATTTAGATGGAACATGAAAAATACACGAAAAGTAATGGACATCTTAATAAGCCATTTCAATTTGTTAAAGGTGGCACCCAGAAGCAGATTCTAGTGCCAATAGGCATATCTATTTTGGTAAGGTTTGTTTAAAAAAAAAATACTCTATTTGAAATAGAGAAAGATATTATACTGGATGATTCAAGAAAAATCAAGGTTGTTGAGAATGGTGAGCTTAAATTAAAATTCACTTCTATATATTAATGCTCAAAGATGTATATTTGATATAATAATTTATTTTATAATATAATATGTTATTAATAAAATATAACAGTGTATTTGTAATGAGAGAAAGAAATAGAAAATTAAATCAAGAAATGAATGAAAATTGTTTTGAGTTAAAGAGAGTCACGTTGTCTTCTTCAAGGGAGACTTTCTCCAAATACAAGAAATTTGTAAATGTTCTAGATATGAGTTCCCTTATTAGGCTAATTATACTAATTGGTAACCGCCTTACTAAATTGTCTAAATTGTTATGAATTATTAGGGGCGGTCCCCGCCCCCTTAATTATTTTGTGAATGACCCCACCACCATTATTTTAAGTCTTGCACAGTAACTTGCATAGTAATTTCAACGCCTATAAATATGGTCTTCAGTTGTTATAAAATTCATAAGAAAATATAGATAAGGAAGAAAGTTTTAGAGAGTTTCTTTTATATTGCAATAGTAGTAGTTTTCTTTTTAGTTTTATAACACGTTATTAGCACGAGGTTCTACCGATACTGAAACTAGTGGTATTCTACTTCAATTAAGTTTTTCAATATATTATTTGCAGTCCTCGAGATAAATATTAAAGGTAATATTACTGAATATTACTTGATAAAATTTTATTTTTATTCTCATGATAATGTGAATATATTTCTTAAATTCACATATTTATTTTTGTAATTTATAGTCAAATATTGAGATTTATTACTATTGATATTTCTGAAAAAAAATTATTTATCCAGGATCCTTGATGAGATCCATTTGGATATGATGATGAACTTGGGAGATACAATTATAGAAGAAAATCATGTGTCCCTGAAGGACCGTACTGTGTATCTCATGATGAAAAATCATCTTACTGTGTGAAATGAATTAAGAGAGAGATAAGTGCACCATAAGATGTAATCCTCTCAAAAGATAATTATGACTTATTGCACCTGAAGTTGCAAGATTTTAAGAGTGGTATTAAATATTCTACACTCTTTAAAATCAGCTCAATATTAAAATTATGCAGTGAAAAGGTCACTGATGATGATATATAAAAGAAGACATTATTTTTCATATCTCGAATGTGCTCCTGCAGTAGCAATATCGAGAGTGAAAGTTCAACAAATATTCTGAACTTTTATTTTGTCTTCCAGTGATTGAGCTAAATAATGAGTTTTTGTTAACAAATCATCAGTTACGTCCTATTAATGATATTGAATTTACATCATTCCTAGAAGTGAACGGTGCATCCTTTCAAAGAAATTAAGGACGTAGACGTGGTAGAAAAACTATAGAAGTGTTGGTCCTAAAAGCGACAACACTAAAGATGATAAAAATATATCGTATCACCAGAAGTGATCCAACTCAGAGAAGGGTAAAGTCCCTCAGAATAATTCTTCATAGAAAGATGAAGATGTTTGTCATAGATGTGGTATGACTGAACAGTGGTCACGTACCTGTTGTACGGCCAAGCACTTGATTTATGTATATTAAGCTTTTATATATAAGCTTATTAATATTTTATCATGTTTTAAAATAATGAAATATCGGTGCCTGAAGTACGACAAGAAATTACTTGGGATAATAAAGCCAGGTCTAAATTTGATTCTCTTACAAATAAATGTGAACTAGAAGTTCAGAAGATTATCTATCTGCAAAGTGTTGCAAATCAATTACATGATGTATTTACTGACACTAAAGTTGTTGTAAAATCATATAATACTGATGTTAATGCTTAAGCAAGAATTGAAGTCCCTGAAAGACAAGTTGTTAAAACAGCAATAGATGAGTCTAAGATACACCTAAAGTGTTGAAGACCTATTGATGCAAAAAAAAAAAAAAAATGAAAATAAATCGGTACTCCTGAAGAGACCGTACCTATAAAATAAGATCAATCCAGACTTTCTGTATAAAATACAAAACTCCTGAAGAGTACAAAACTCCTGAAGAGTACAAAACTCCTGAAGAGTATAAAACTCCTGAAGAGTACAAAGCTCCTGAAGAGGAAATCTCTTGAAGAGTATAACTCCTGAAGAGAAAACTCCTGAAAAGTATAAACCTCCTGAAGAGGAACCTCTTGTAGAAGTGTTTCTTGAAATGTTTTCCCCTGAAGAGGAACAAGTACTTGAAATAATGATATCTTAATACATTTCATGAATACTGGAAAATTTCTGGATAGAAATAAAACTGTTGTCGATAACATATTTTCATATATGATGGACGTTGATATTACCAGAATTAATGAAGAAAGTGAGCCAAAAACCATCGAAGAATGTCGACGTAGAAATGATTGGCCAAAATGAAAAGCAGCTAGAAGCTGAATTAAAATCGCTAGCAAAGCGAGAGATATTTGGACCTGTTGTCCAAACAACAAAGGGTGTAATGTCTATAAGATATAAGTGAGTATTTATACGAAAGCGTAATGCGAAATGAAATTATGCGGTATAATTTGTCGCACAAGGTTTCCTACAGAAACCCGAGAGCAGTTATGAAGAAACATATTTCTTTGTTATGAATGCAATCACATTCATACTTTTAATCGATTTGGTTATTACGAAAAGATTAAATATGCAATTAATGAATGTAGTCACTGCATATTTATAAGGATCATTAGATTATTACATATATATAAAGATATAAGATACTTGAAGCATCTAATCCAAGTACATTTAGGAGTATGTACTTTATAAAGCTTCAAAGATTTTTATATGGGTTAAAGCAATCCGGACGCATGTAGTATAATTAAATCAACGAGTATCTATTGAAAAAAGGATTTGAGAATAATCCTATATGCCCATGTGTTTTATCAGAACCCGGATTTGCCATTATTGCAGTTTACGATAATGATTTACCTTGTTAGAACTCCTGAAGAGATCACAAGGGCTGCTATAAATTCAAGGAATGCATTTGAAAAAGAAAAGATCTTATTATTCAATTGATAGATGAGTTATAAGAATTTGAGACTTCTAGCCTCATCTCTCAGATGCATTTGATTTTCATAAAACAATATACCATCCTTATCTAAAGGATTAGGCAGTCGAAATGAAGAGGCAAGTAAGAATTTTAAATCCTTATTCTCTTGCTTTAAGTTGGCAATTTTTCTGTCAGATTCTTGAACGAGTCGTTGAAGTACGGAAACCTTCTCGTTAAGCTCCTCAATCTCACGATTTTTGGATTGTAATCGGTTGGAAAATCTGACAATAGAGGAGGAGTATCGGGTGCCGAGAGTCACCAACTCATAAACGGCTTCACGATCTGACTTATTAGCCAGATCATTCGCTTGCTGCAACATGGCACCTGCGGAAGATGCAGGAATAATTTGTAATTGAGGTGAAAGATACCTCATATGTTGATCGTGAGAAATATTAAAAGGAAATTGACGAGCCATTGAGAATTTGTAGAATAAGAATGCAAATACAGATGAATTATAGATATGAGAAGAAGATTTGATGCGTACTAAATGAAGCTAAAGATGGTTCTTATAGAAATGAAAATAAGAACAAAACAAACCATCATCTCTTCAAATCTCACTTTACAAGATATGCTGGATGCATAATTTCAAAAGCCAGCGAGATTAATTATAGCTATCCCTATTTTCTTGTAAACGCTGAACCTCTGCCGTTAGCTGCTGTTGTTAACTTTGGATCTGAGCTCTCTCTCGTTCTAGCTCTTCTACTCGTGTTTTCAGGTTACGAGAATACTAGTCTACAAATTTCTTCAGCTCCTTGTTTTCTTGCCTTAAATCTTTATTTTTTCTATTTTTAGTTGCAAGCGTTTGATGCAACTCAGATATTTGATTTTTAAAATGATCAACCTTACTCGTTCTCGCCAGTAGCCTCTGAGACATAGTTGTAAGAGAGGCTGTATATTGAGTACTGAGGGTTCTTGATGCTGCAACAATTTCAGGATCAGATTTACTAAAAAGATATATCTCTGCTCCTATCATAGTATTTACGGCCTCAGGAGAAAATATAAGTGGTTGAGGTATAAAAGGTTCATGGTTCAAATCTGGGACATTAGAATTTCTATCAGATATAATATCATTCTAGATGAACAACAACTGAATCTATGAGGAATGCGAGATCTTTTTGCTGGAGTAAACCAATGGTAAAATTGGTTATATTTAAATAACAACCAAAGCCTTTAAATCACTTCAAGATCTCGTTTGTCTACAATGTCAAGCGGATTTGATTTTCCGCTGAATCGATAATATTAGACCTCAAAACTTTTACAGCTTTTATCATACATGAATGGTTTCCAATGTTATTTCCGCCGTATATAAACAAGTTCTCCCTAATAACGCCGAATGAGTGGGAGAAAATTTTAGATGAAAATATTATCATGTTCTCTCTAATACATTATTTAGATGGAAATCATGTTTGATTTCGTTATCTGTTATATATACTGAAATAATGTTTACTTATTACTTGAAACACTAATGCATATTATCAGGGGGAGTTTAAGTATTACCGCAGGTATCAGATTTCTATTAAGTCTGTCAACCAGATATTATTTTTCATCTTCAAATCACTCAGAGATTATTACAATTCATGAAACAACTCGAGAGTATATTTGGCTGAGATCAATTACTCAACATATCCAAGAAAAGTGTGGTATTTCATAATCAATGATAGCTCAACAATTTTATACGAAGATAATGCTGCTTGTATCATTCAAATCAAAGGAGGATATATCAAAGATACGATCAAATGATAATCTGGCAGATTTATTCATGAAGACACCACCAACTGCGACATTCAAGAAAATTGTGCAGAATATTAAAATGTGAAGACTCAAAAATCTATCGTCATACACTTTTCAGGGGGAGTAAAAGTCCTGAAGACTTGTGCTGATTGTAATCTTTTTCTTTCGCTAAGGTTTTGTCCCACTGGGTTTTCCTTTGTAAGGTTTTAATGAGACAATCTTAAAACACTTGTGGATACATAAGAAGACTGTACTCTTTTTCCTTCGCCATTGGTTTTTATTTCCACTGGGTTTTTCCTTGGCAAGGTTTTAACAAGGCAGATTCTTTATGGGTGGTCATTCAAGAGAGAGTGTTATGAATTATTAGGGGCGGTCCCCGTCCCCTTAATTATTTTGTGAATGACCCCACCACTATTATTTTAAGTTTTGCACAGTAACTTGCATAGTAATTTTAACGCCTATAAATATGGGTTTCAGTTATTATAAAATTCATAAGAAAATATAGAGAATGAAGGAAGTTTCAGAAAGTTTCTTTTATATTGCAATAGTAGTAGTTTTCTTTTTAATTTTATAACATAAATACATTATTGAAACGATCAAAAATAAATCTAAATGAATAATGGGCTTAGCCCAAGCCCAACTCTCAATTATTTTACTAAATACTAGGTCTAACACTCAATTATTTTACTAGACACTCATCTCGCATATACTCGAGAACCTTCTTTCTCATTATCTTCCTTCTCATTTGCTTCAGCCATTCAACCTGCAGCCGACGTGTTCTTCCACTATCATTCTCCATTTCGAAGCCTCCTTAATCATTGAAGGCGTATAATAGAAAACATTAATATATAAGATTTATACGAAAATTAAATATTTGCTATTTTATAAACTGAAGATAGACAATCTTTGAATGTAATGATAATAAATATTATTTTTAAATACAAAAATATGAGTACAATCTTGACTTGTACAAGTCTAATTCATATGAACATAATTTTTATTATTCATGAACAATGTTTTCATTATTCATGAACAGTGTTTTTATTGTTAATGTGAACAGTAAAAACATTATTCACGTGAGTTAAGTTTGTACAAATCGAGATTGTACCCAACAGTCCTCTTCTTAAATAGTGTGAATTCTATTATTGATAAATAACGATTAAGAAAAATCTAAAAGGAAATGGCACTATAGCTTTGAATGCATGACTTGTCTGAAGAAATCTACCGCCAAGTCAACACCCAACATGGCACTCATCGACTCGTCAAGAGGTGCGAGTTGGGGTGGCAAATCGTGTTAATATATAATTCGTGTATATGTATATTATATTACATGTATCAATTTTAATTTGATTCTATAAATTTATCGTATCAAAATCTTAAATTCTAATATGATTAATTAACATAACGTGTCATGTCGTGTCAATTTGTTTTAACTTGTTAGTGAATATTACAAAATAGGTTAACACGATATAATACGTTTCATTTCAATTTATTTATGTAAATGAGTCGAAATAACTCGTTTGATTTGATCAAATTTAATATAATTTAATATAAATATTAAAATCATAATATTTGTGAAAATTATAAAACTAATTATAAGTCTAAAATTACAATTCAAACTAAAAATATCAAAATTAAAATTCTATCAATTTTATTTTCAGATATAAAAATATAACTCATTATTAATCTGTTAAACAATTGTATCTTAACGGATCAATCCATTTTGATTCAAATCCGTTAAAATTAAACTCAAATTTTCTATTCTCGTATCTAATTCATATTAAATTAATAAGTCATATAACATATTGACATCACCAGATGCTACATTGATATTAAGTAGTTAATCCCATACTGGCTCGGGGCAATTCCTTCATTTAGAATTCGTAATTTTATATAGATAATTATATATAAATAAAGTTCGATTTGAAGATTTGGATAGTGAAAAAATATATATTTTTTATCTTATTTTATATTATATGATTTTATTTTATTATTATATATAATATACATAATTTAACTCATTTTAATTTTTAAAATAATAAAAATATTACCTTTAAAAATAAGAAAAATATTATTTTATTAAGATTTTACTTAATTTTTATTTAACTCAATTTGTCTCATAACGATTTATTATTCCAAGTTCCAACCATACGTAAATATTATTTTTTTTTATTCTTTTTCAGAAAGAGTCCATCAAATAAAAAAAAAAAAAAAAAAGAAAAAGAAAAGAGAGTTCATCAACCATACGGCAACGGACACTATCTTTACAAAGACATTTCTCAAAAGAAAAAAGCCGGCACTGCCAAGCTTTCTAGGATCAATTTCTTACCTCAGTGCCGTTTCCCCTCTTGTTCCGGAGTTGCTGCCTGCGATTGCCCGGAGCTTGCTTCGACCACTAAGATCAGCTGCCAGATATGGATCCTACCATATTGAACTCATCCGCCGTCTGCCACGTGGTGGCGATGCCAGCTCCTGCTCGAGGCCATATCAATCCCATGATAAACCTTTGCAAACAACTAGTTTTGAAAAGCCCATCCATCCTCATCACCTTCGTCGTCACCGAGGAGTGGTTCGGTTTCATCGGCGAAGAACCTAAGCCGGCTAACATACGCTACGCCACGATACCCAACTGCATTCCCTCCGAGATTGGTCGTGCTAAAGATCTTCCCAACTTCTCTAAGGCCGTCAATACGAACATGGAAGCGCCCTTTGAGGAGCTGCTGTACCGGTTTGAGCATCCGGTGAGTGCCATAGTGTACGATACTTATTTGACTTGGGTCGTCGGAGTGGGGAACCAGAGGAATATTCCGGTGGCGTCATTAATGACCATGTCCGCGACGGTGTTCTCGGTAGTTCACCATTTCGAGCTCCTTGAGCAGAACGGGCATTTCCCGGTTGAACTGTCAGGTGAGATGCTTCCAAAACCTCTTTTATCCTTAATAAAGAATCTGTCAAGCCTGTGGATTTGATACAGCTAGAAGGAAATTTGTCTGTACATACCCCAATGGTTGAATTAAGATCATCTTGTTTGTGTGGATTTTTTTTTTTTTTAAATAATTTTTCATTACAACATCTAGCTAATAGCTTTCTCTGTGTGTCTGTGAGGTGTTTGAATAAAGAACGGGGAGACGAGCTTGTTGACTACATACCCGGAGTCCCTACAACACGCCTCGCAGATCTTCCTACCTTTTTCTCTGGAAATGGGTTGAAAATCTTGCCTCTTACCCGGGCTAGTGTTTTGTCGGTGTCCAAAGTGCAGTATCTATTATTCACTTCTGTCCACGAGCTTGAAGCTCAAGCCATTGATATTTTAAGAGCAAAACTTTCAATCCCAGTCTACCCCATTGGTCCATCCATCCCATACTTAGAACTTCAAGACAATGCCTCCTCCGGCTCCGATGGCAACATCAATGGTGAAAACTATTTCCAATGGATGGATTCTCAACCTATTCGTTCTGTCTTGTACATCTCATTTGGAAGTGTGTACTCTCTGTCAGAAGCTCAAATGGATGAAATTGTTGGTGGCGTGAGGGACAGTGGTATTAGGTTCTTGTGGGTGTCCAGGGGAAACACTATTGAGTTTAAAGATGGTTGTGGTGATATGGGTTTGGTGGTGCCCTGGTGTGACCAATTGAGGGTTTTATGCCACTCCTCCATTGGAGGGTTTTGGACACACTGTGGATGGAATTCAACATTAGAGGGTGTTTTTGCTGGTCTTCCAATGCTTGGTTCACCCATATTCTTTGATCAAGTCCCAAACTGTAAACGAATTGTGGAAGACTGGAAAATTGGATGGAGGATTAAGAAGGATGTGAAATCTGAAAATTTGGTGACAAGAGGAGAGATTTCAGATCTCTTGAAGAAGTTTATGAATCAAGAAAACAAAGAGGGGCTTGAATTGAGGAAGCGAGCGAAAGAACTTCAAGATGCCTGTCACAAAGCAATTGCTGAAGGTGGATCAACTGAAAATAATCTTCAAGCTTTTATCAGGGACATTACAGGAGGCCAATCTTGACGATTTGTATTTTAAATTATAATGTGTTGTATTTTGCAATTACTTGATTTGTGGAATATGTTGGTACGTAGTTTGAATAACTTCATGTGCTGATGAATCTTCTACCATTAGTATGGACTATCAATAATTTTAAAAGGAACCAATCTGTAACGCCCCGGTCTCGGAGGGGTCCGAGAGTTACTACTTATCAAATATACTCACATTCAACACTATAATTATAGACTCCAAATTTCCAAATGTCATATAAAACTTGGTTTGAAAATCACTTTCCTCAATATCACCAATCCTAGAAATGCTAAGTCACCAGACTACAATAATATTTTCTTACTAAACCTTATCAATGTTCATATAAATTCTCTATACTTAATCAACCGTTATTGAGCCATCTCACCCAATGCTTCGTAATCCAATCCTTGGCTGAAATATCCAAACTCATCTGAAAAAATATTTAAAAATAAGGGGTGAGTTTAACCACAACTCAGTAAGCAGAGGACATATACAAGAGTGCAAATATGAGCATTTTCCAAAATACTATATGCAGAGCAAAATATTCTTAAATTTTTAATATGTAGAACAAAACACATTTTTTTTTCTAAACGTAATAGAGCGACAATTTTTAAATCATATAAAATACAGAGTACTTTGGCATAACAAAACTGAGCATCATCGTCATATCCAAACAAAGCATCTTGCAGAGCAGAGACCATGTTTAACCTCCGTGGTAGGATTGTGCTAATCCCGGTGGCCAAACCAGGCAGAGACAGAGGTGAAACTTTCCCTTAATCATTCTCGGAGCCCCGAGTGTGCACACAGGAAAGTCCACAAAAACCACTTTGATTCCAAAATGGGTGCACTCAGAGACAGAGCAGAGCAGAGACAGAGCCAGATAGAAACCAGTATACCATGCCAAAGATTTTTAGAGTCAACAAAATAACGCATAGTTCCAAATTATTTTCAGAAACATTCTTATATAAACAAAACAGAGTCCGATCATCTTTATAAAATTAATGCACAAATTTTCAGATCCTTAATATCGCTCTTTCACATTTCAGAAACAACATGACAAAAACTAAGCTCATGTCTGCACAATGCATGATAGAAATATTTTTCTTTCTTTCATATAAGCTTTATGAGTAATGCAAAGAAATGACTGAGGTTGGTTTTTCTCAAGTTCTCATTTCATAATAAAACATGCATAAATTTTCAGAAAGTCAACCTCAGTCTATATTTGGTACAAAGTCAAGCATAGGAACCCCGCTTACCTGAACTTCTTAGCTTTTCAGAATATCCTTAATAAAGCTGAACACAGATCAATCGTTACCTATAAAAATAAGCATGCACATCCATAAATTCTCAAATCATCCATGCATTTTGATATTTAAATCTAAGTATTAAAAAATCATCAAATTCCTCCAAAACCTGGAATTTTCCTAAATCCTCCCATTTCTCAAATTTCACTTAATGAATGCTTAACCCAAATTCCAACATCAAACCAAGTCTAAATAATTTAAAACCCAAGTCCGGTTAAAAAATATTTGACTTCAAAACGATTTAAATTCACACACATAAGAATTGAATGAACCATTTAGAAAACAGGTTCAAAACAATTTGAGACACCGAACCAAAACATAACATTTAACTTCAAAACAAAATAGCGCATCACACTCAAAATAAAAGAAATCCAGTATTGAAAAAAAACCATAAAAGTCCCAAGAAGAAATAAATCATCAAAAATAAATCAATAAATAAATATAACTTTAAAATCTAATTAGTTTAAAAAAAAAACAAAAGTGCAAAACCGTAATTATGTAAACAACTTATACTTTCTTAACCACCCGAAGGTCTTAAAAAAACACATCATGCAAAGAGTAAAAAGAGATGCAAGGAAATATAACAAAACAAGATAAAATATATGGCAAAGGCTCACCGCGAGAGGAAAAGGGCTGACAACCGGTGGAGATATGGACACCAGACAGAGAGACAAAGAGAGGGTGAGTGACGACCGAGGGAGACACAGTGCAAGAGAAAAAGCCGAGGGAGAGAAACACGAAGAGGTCGTTCGTGCTTCACCATGACCTGCTGAACGACGGACCAGGGAAACAAGTCGGTCTCTTCCGGGCTGTTCTGGTGGTTTCCGGGGTGAAGAAGTGGTGGAAATAGGGAAGCGTGGAGTCTTATTCTTCCCTTGACTATGCTCTGTTTCAGGTTGTTTAAAACAGGGCATATATATGAGTTTCGGCGGTAGTCACGGGGAGGTTTCAGGAGACTGCTGGAGGTCTACGGTGGTGCTCTGAAGGGGGGGGGGCTACAACGTAGGGTGGCTTGGCTTCGGAGTGGCAAGGCTGCGGGGCGAGTTTGGTGATTGTCGTGGCTTTGGACGCGGGAAAAAAAACTAGGTTACGGCTAGGTGGCTCATCACGAGTTGGGGACGGTGGCTCAAGGTGCAGCGATGGGATCATCAAGCGAGGAGGTGGGATGCTTCACACGGTGGCTACACTGGATGACTCGAGTGTGGGACTAAAGGCTTAGGGAGAGGCAACGTGCGTAAGAGGTTGTGGCAGTGAGTCCTTCTTCGCATATATATATATATATATATATATATATATATATAGTGATACTGGAACCCTAAAGGAAACGTAAAAGCGGGAAGGAATCGAGTCAAACTTAGTTTTGAAAAGGAAATAATGCCCAATTAATTATCAGTTAAGATATTCGATTGCCGTGAAAATAGAGGGAGGAGATACGTGCATGGAAAATACGGCAACGTGAGGTAGTTGTGGTATGTACAGCCGTTGATGAAAATCCAAATTATTAAGAGACGGGCGTGAAACTATGAACATAGATGATTGAAACTCTAAAAATATGGAGACGTGAAAAGGTGTAAAGACGTGAGTATTCAAAGTTGTTGTGAGCAAGATTTTGGGAGAATTAAAATGTTGAACTGCAAAAGTCGTGGGGAATGTAGATTCAAATGAAGAAAAAAAATCTGGTTAAAAGATATATGGTCATTTGATTAAAAATAGTGATAGATATAGCCGTAGTTGAAAAACTCTAGTGGAAAAAGATAATGAGCTTGCATACACGTGAAAGTAGCAAACGAATGAGGTTGTGGTCGGGAATGTGGAAGAAGTAACATGTATGCAGGATGTGGAAACATGCATATTTATAGGAACAAAATCTTAGAGATAGACGAAGTAATAGAGGAAAACTGCAACTTATAAGAAAAAGAAAATAGAACATACATGTGCGCGATATGTGACTCGAAATAAAATATTTAAATTCATATATATATTTATATACATATATATATATATGCACACGAATAAATAAAATAATAATAATAATAATAAAATCAATGTCTAAAGAGAATTTCTCTACCCATAAAAATATTTTTAATAATCATCAAATCGAATGAGAAAAGACGAAATTTACTAAAACAACAATTTTACACTCGTGGTCAATTTTAAAATAAATCTTTGAATATCAAAAATGAGTCTTTACTTAAATAAATAATTAATTAAATAACACATTTTAAAAGGAAATGTGTTGCTGGAGCCGGGTGTTACAACAAGATACAACCAAACAGTGGAAACATGTGAAAGATCATCCAGTGGAACAAATTCTAGGAGAACCTTCACGAGGTGTAAGTACTCGATCATCTCTTAGAAATATTTGTAATCACATTATTTTTTTTATCTCAAACTGAACCCAAAAATATTGATGAAGTACTTATTGATGAATCATGGATTCTAGCTATGCATGAAAAACTAAATCAATTTGAAAGAAATGATGTTTGGACACATGTTCCTAAACCTAAAAATCATGCTGTTATTGGAACAAAATGGGTTTTTAGAAATAAGAAATGTGAGTCTGGAATCATCACTAGAAACAAGGCTCGACTTGTAGCCCAAAGTTTCAATCAAGAGGAAGGAATCGATTTTGATGAAACGTATGCACCTGTCACAAGATTAGAAGCTATTCGAATGTTATTTGCATATGCATGTTATAAAAATTTCAAATTTTTTCAAATAGATGTTAAAAGTGTTTTCTTAAATGGTTTTATAAATGAAGAGGTATATGTTGAGCAACTTCCAGGTTTTGAAAATCATATTTCTCCTAATCATGTTTTCAATCTCACAAAAGTTTTATATGGACTCAAACAAGCTCCTAGAGCTTGGTATGAAAGGTTTAGTGATTTCTTGATTGAAAAATGTTTTTCAAGTGGAAAGATCGATACAACTCTTTTCATCAAATATGAACAGGATGATATTCTTCTAGTTCAAATTTATATTGATGATATAATATTTGGTGCTACTAATGAAAATATGTGCCAAGATTTTGCTAAGAGCATGCAGGAAAAATTTGAAATGAGCATGATAGGAGAACTTAATTTTTTTTTTGGATTGCAAATCAAGCAAGTAAAAAGTGGAATATTTATTAATCAGTCAAAATATATCAAAGAGTTACTCAAAAAGTTTGAGATGGAAGGTGCAAAGGTAATTGGAACACCAATGAGTCCAACCACCAAACTTGATAAAGATGAAAGCGATAAGCTAGTTGACTCAAAGGTATATCGAGGTATGATTGGTAGTTTATTATATTTGACAGCTAGTAGACCTAATATTATGTTCAGGGTATGTTTATGTGCACATTTTCAATCATCTCCAAAGCAATCTCATTTGATTGCAGTCAAGCGTATTTTTAGATATCTTGCCGGTACCATTGACTTAGGGTTATGATATCCTAAACATACTTCTTTCGATCTTATTAGTTATTCAGATGCGAATTATGCTGGTTGTAAATTTGATCAAGAAAGTACTAGTGGAACATGTCATTTCTTAGGTCATGCACTTGTTTCATGGTTAAGTAAAAAGTAAAATTCTGTTGCATTATCTACTACTGAGGCAGAGTATGTTGCTGCAAGTAGTTGTTGTGCTCAAGTTCTTTATATGAAGCAACAACTTGAGGATTTTAAACTTATATACAATCAGATTCCTATTAAATATGATAATACTAGTGTTATAAATCTTTCAAAGAATCCAATACAACATTCTAAGACTAAACATATTGAAATTAGATATCATTTTCTTAGAGATCATGTGCAGAAAGGTGATATTGTACTAGAATTCACAAGCACACATGATCAATTGGCAAACATTTTCACAAAATCCCTCCCAGAAGATAGACTATGCATGATTAGAAGAGAAATAGGAATGATGCATGCCATGAATATCTGTTAGATACTTTTATTCCATTATCTCAAATAACCTACAGAAACTCGAGACGTTTAGCCTCATCATTCAAATGCATTTGCTCCTCATAAATCATTATGCCATCCTTGTCTAAAAGATTAGGCAATCGAAATGAAGAGGCAAGCAAGGATTTTAAATCCTTATTCTGTTGTTTTAACTCTACTATTTTTTTATTTAACTCATAAACAAGTCGTTGACATACAGAGACCGTTTCGCTAAACTTCTCAATTTCGCGAGTTTTGGACTGCAACTGAGCGGAAAAAGCAATAATGGAAGATGAGTATCGAGTCCCGAGACCCATAAGCTCGTAAATGGCATCATGATCTGATTTATTAGCCAAATCAGTGTTTTGTTGCTTCATGGCGTCTACAACAAATGCAGAAATAGTTTGAGGTGAAGAATACCTCATATCTTGATCACGAGAAGCACTAAACGAAAATTGATGAACCATTGAAATTTTGTAGAGTGAGAATGAAGCTGAACTACAGAGATGAGAAGAAGATTTGATGCGAATTAGATAAAACTAAGGATTGCTTTTATAAAGATGGAAATAAGTACAAGACAAACTGTCATCTCTTCAAATCTTACTTAGTCAAACTTACAAGATATGCCGAATGCATATTGTCAAAAGTTACCGAACTAAGCCAGCAAGATTAATTAGAATTGTCCCTATTTCTCTCGTGAAACGTAGCCATTATCTGCTGGTGTTGACTTTGTGCTTGAACTTTTACTCGTTTCGATTCCTCTATTCGAAGTTTTAGAACACGAGCTAATTCCGTCAAATCTGTATTTTCTTGCTTTAACTTCTTATTCTTTCTTCCTTTATTTGCAAGCTTTTGATGCAGAACAAATATTTGATTGTTAAGTCGATCAACTTTATTTACCCTCGCTGGTAATCTCCGAGACATGGTAATAATAGAGGCAACATATTGAGCACTAAGAGTTCTTGATGCTGCAACAACCTCAGAATCAGTCCTACCAGAAAAATGCATTTTTGTTTCTATCATGGTGTTGACAACCTCAGTAGATAAAATGACTGGTTGAGAAGGTTCCTGATTCAAATTTGGAAGATTATTAGACGAAATTTTCTCTGTCATTCTATCGTTTTGAATAAACAGATACTTGATTAATGAACAATGTGAGATTTATTTTAGCATTCGGTGGGTGAAAATAGTCATTTAAACAGAAATCGAAAACTTTTAAATCTCTACGTATCTTATTTTTCAACAACATCAAGTGGATTTGAATCTCCTTCCGCACAGAATTGCCAGAACTAGACCTCCAATCTTTGCAGGTTTTGTCGGACACGTGTGGCTCCGCACCGAATTCTCTACAGTCTCTACTAACGCACCGTTTTATTTGTCTATTGGTTATTATAGGAATATGTCTTATTAAGCTAATTATGATTCCTTTTTAATGATGCCAAAAGGGAGAGAAGTTTTAGACGTAAATATTTAGATTTTTAACTCTGTTATATATGCTGAAATTATGTTTATCTATTACTTAAAAAACTAACGCATATTCTCAAGGGGAGTTTAAACATTACTGCAACTCTCAAAATTCTACTGAGTATTTGTCATCATCAAAAATGGGAAGATTGTTGAATCCAAGGTTTCAAGTTTTGTATCTACGTGTAGATTTTGATGATAACAAATAAATTCAAGTCTCAAACTCAAATTATCTACACAATGGAGCGAAGTGCACATCAAGCATAAAAGAACAAGTCTACAAATGAAGCTTATAGATTATTTTTGTACATCTCTTGATAAAATTCGAAATTGGATTAAGGTTCAAAAATTAATCTTTTTTCATAAAGCATTAAATTACATTTTTTTATGCATGACATAAGCATGATATATGCATGACATCATTAAAAGTTTTAATTTGAAAAATTATATTTTGCATGTGCATGACATATACAATGATCTCATTAAAAGCTTTATTTTCAAAAATTATATTTTACATGTGCATGACATATGCAATGACTTCATTCAAAAATTTGAATTTTGAAAATTGAATAACATATGTAATGATTTCATCAAAATTTGAATTTTGAATTTGGAAGATGATTGAGTGTGATCCATTTGTCTATAAATAGCTCACTTGAGTTTTGCAAAATTACAACAACAAGAGCTTACACATCTATTGCTAAATTTTGCATCATTCTTTCAAATCTCTCATTCTCTCTTTTCTAAAATTTTGAATCTTAATTCTTGTTTTTTCAAAGCTCTCATTGAGGAGTATACTTTGATAGTCTACCCACTATCAACTCTTGTATCAGTAAGAGGGTGTATATAACCCTTGTGTGTGTAGAAGGTGTTCTACACAGGGAATAGTTGAATCACCAAGTGTGAGGTGATTGGAAGTGTAAAGGGTGTTCTACACGGATTCTTTGGAGCGGTGCTGCTCAAAGGTATAATAGGTTTCTATCTCTACCTAAAGGAGATTGAATAGTTAATTTGGGATCCTCAAGGAGTAGCTTGAGGCGAAAACGTAGGCAGTGGGGCTGAACCTCATAAAAATACTGAGTTTGCTTCTTCTTACCCTACTCTTTACATTTCTTGCTGTTTTATATTCTGTTTATATTTTATATTGTGTATTTAATTTATAAGTGTTAATTTTTATAATATAACTCAATTCACCCCCCTCTTGTGTTAGTCATCTGGACAACAATACTTATGAATTCTCGCTAGGGTTGTACATTGTCGACAACAGTTCAATTTTGCAACCGAACTGACACCGCACCGACCTCCATAAGGGTCTATTCTATAGACCAAAATTGACCTTATAGGGGTGGTGCTGAGTCGATGTCGGCGTCAAAGTTGATGGCATTTGGTGACATGTTCTGTCTGGGCCTTCTTTTGGGCCACCTGTTCAGTTGGTTTATTTTTTACTTTTTTTCTTAGCTTGTATTTGTTATTTTTGTTAGGACTTTTTTTTACTCATCTATTCTATTAGTCAATATTTACAACATTTTAAACTTTTCTTCTTATAGTTTTAAAATTCGCCACTAAAAATAATAAAACTAGTAATTAATAAATAGAACAATAAAAGTAAAAACAATAAAACTAGTTAGTAACTACTAACTAATAAGTTAATAAATACTAAGTAAATAATAAAAATGTTCCATTGTCCACTAGATGAATAGATGTTTAATACAATTACACATTACAAAATTACAAACACAAACAAACATAAATTATTTTAAGTAATAAGCAAGCAACTAACACATAAAATAAAATTATGCCAAAAGTCAAAAAGAGTCTTCAATCTTCACTTTTTCAACCTTCAATACTTGTGACGCCTAATTGTGCTTCCAACTCTATAAAGAAATAAAAACGATTAATAAACTTGGATAATGAAAACTAAATTAAATTAATCTATAAAATTAAATAAATATTGAATGAGAAAAATATTATCAGATTCTACCATAAATCTCTCTATGTTAAACATGGCTTGTCAAATCAATTAGTGTTGACAAATGTCACAACCAATTCTGGGTATAAATAAGTGTCTCAACTGTTCTCGGAGCTAACAAGCTTTAAAAAGGATCGAGTACACGCCCTCTTGTACTAAATGCTGACTCTAAGGCTACAATAGAAATAGGCATGACTAACAAATTTCGTGCAATCCTTGCAAATATAAGATAATTATTCTCATTAATTTTCCACCAGACCAACAAATTAAAAGATGGACTGAGTGCTCACAATCATTTGATAAATACAGGTCCAGCTTTGTTTTCGAAACTATAGCTCTAGTTTTTGAACCTGCCTAATACCACTCTTACATCAATTGTGACTTATGACTTTCTTCACTTTCTTTTAAGGGCATAGCTGTCGAAGCGGGTACATCTTCTCGGCTACTCGAGATAGAATCAAATGTAACATTATACTCATCGTATAAGTCTGACAATAACTGTTTCACACTAGACATCAACCCTTCAGCCCGAGTTTCATCATGAATTTTCCTAAGTTCAAAGTGGGAAGCCCTAACTTACTTCGAGGATCAAGTACAATGGCAATCAACAACAACAAGTTCATCTTATCCAATAAACCCCAATATTTCGTTCTCATTCTCATAGCCATGGTTTTCAAACATTTTTTGGGAGCCTCACTCAGCCTAACTAACTCTTTTTCGAGCATACAAAACTCGTATTTGTCATGACATAAAGGGACTCAAAAAATCAACAAGTTGCATAAAAAATATCTTCAAAAATTTCACAAGAATCCGCACTGTCTCACTCATCAGCTCTAGGAGGCTCGATTTGGTCATCATTACAGTAAGAGAGAAAATTGTAATTCTCATTCTTCATTAGCCTAAAGGCCTTCTGAAATCTTTCAGCCACATCTAACATTAAGTAAATTGAATTCTATCGGATTTGCGCATCAAGGCAAAAAATTTTCTTACAATCTTTTTTTTTTTCTGCACATTTCTTAAACTTATCTAATCTAGTAGGGGAGGAGCGCACATATCTAACCACATTTTTAGCTATTGTGATGGCGTCCTCGCACTCTTTTAAATCGTCATTAACGACAATATTTAATATATGTGTACAACACCTCATTATGACCCATTATGAATTAATTAAAAATATATCGACACGACCTGTTTCAGCCCGTTTATATAAATGGATTAAATTAATCAAAATAATCTAATTGATTTGATTAACATAATTTTACATAAAAATTAAAATGAGAATTTCTTCCAAAAATATAAAAATAACTACATACGTTCATAATTACAATTTAAATAATAAAACACCCAAACTACAATCCAAAGAATGGGTGGGAGGCGATCGTAACTTATGAGAATTGAGAAAATGAAGGTATGAGAGAGTTAGGAAAGATGAAATAGGATTAGGGCATTTTTGTTTTAATGTTAAAAATCATATAATTTTAATATTGAGTAAAAACATTTAACGGGTCACTAAAAAGTTAAACAGGTTAACCTGTTAGTAACCTATTAATGAATCATGTCTTAATATGTCAACTCAATTTGATCTGTGTCCGTTAGCATCAAACTCAAATTCACTAATTTCTTGTTGTGTTCATGTTGGGTTGACAGATCGTATAACATATTATCACTCCTACAAAGAACTCTCCGAGCAAACTTCCATTACGAGTAGATCATTTAGCTTTATTCATTCATGCGTTACCAGGGAAAGAAACTAAGCTCTTGCTGGAGATGTTCGAGTATGACCAATTACTTGAGAGTTCTCATATGAGACCCCGAGTGCAACCAACAAGTGCTCGCACCTAACCAAGTAAAAGTTCTTGCCTGGGACGAACACTTTGATTGACATGAGCAAAAGTCGTCACCTTATGAAGGTTGAGTGATACACTCGAATCTCTGGCGAGTGACAACACTAAAAATGTGTTCATCCCCCGTGGGTAAGCAGGCCACCTTTATTCATGCCCCAACAAGGCAAGTGTTCGAACCTTGTGGCAACTTGGGCAAATCGTACCAATTCTACGGGAAGTGCTCCTCTGCAGCAAGCATTCAAGAAAAATAAATAAATTAGTATTTGCAAAAAGTGCTCACCACCAAGGGCGAGCAACAACATCATGCTCTCAAGTAGGGCTACAAACGATCCGATCAAAGACGAGTTCGAGTCGAGTCGAGTCGAGCTGGACTCAAATAACTCGAGTTCGAGTTTGAGTCAAGCTGAGAGTTTGCCGAGTCGAGTCGAGTCGAATTCGAGCCGATCAAAGACGAACTCGAGTCGAATCGAGTTATTTATCGATCTTTGTTTCTACTCTCTAACGAACGAGCCGAACTTAGTCGAGTAATTACTCGAATTTCTTACTTTTTATAAATATTTGACTCAATAATTTTTTTGTGAACTTAATACATTATTATTGTAAAGAAATAAAATGCTACTTCTACATAAAGTAACAAAATATATTACTTATACAAAATATCAAAAATAATATATATAACACAAAAAATATATATAATAAAAGAATATATGTAAGAATATATGCAAGATTATATATAAGTATATAGAAATATTACGAGTATTATTACGAGCTCAAATCGAGTCGAATCGAGTTTATACGAATTTTATTCACGAATACAAACCGAGTTTATACGAGTCGAGTCGAGATTATACGAGTTTAGCTCGTTTAATATTTGAACCAATATTAGTGCTCACGAACAACTCATTTGTTAAATGAATCGAGTTTATACGAGACGAGTTCAAATTGTTCACGAGCAGCTCTGTTCGTTTACAGTCCTACTTTCAAGCAAGCACTTTGCTCATTTGACATGCTCAAGGATCAAACCCAATAGTTGTGGCGGCTTGAGAATCGTGCTCGATATCCATGTGAGCTTGGGAAATCATACTAGCTCCATTGGATCTAACGCTTATATAGGAGATCACATCTAACACATACGTAAGTATCTGACCTTTGATCAAATTGGTCGGATTAGATAGCCAGCAGCAACATCTCACACTCGGGGTGGGCACTACCATACTTGCATCCCAATATAGTGCTCACACCCATTCTTAGAACCATGAGAGCGACACCACGCTATAAAAAAATTATTTATTTACTGTTAGTTAATTTTAGTCAAATAAGTTTTATAGCCAAAATTATTTATAAATAATTATTTAATCATAATTAAAGAAAACAAAAATCTATTTTTCCTGTAGTGTCAGCACTATCATAAATTTCTATCTTAGAACCATTCAAACTATCAAGAGTATCGACATTAGTTCCACCAAAATAAATTATTAAATTTGTATATTTTACGCACTTTTTAAAAAAATTTGATTATATTTGATTAGAAGTGAGGAGAAGAATTATGAAAAAATGTAAAAAAATACTTTTACTCATAAAAAAATGAGTAGACTTACCAAAAATTTCTTCAAATTAAAGAATTGGGAAAAAATGTAAAAAAGTGATTTCACTCGTCAAAAGTGAGAAAACTCATCAAAAAATTTTTTAAATTTAAAAATTTTTTTGATGAGTCTACTCACTTTTGATGAGTGAAAATATTTTTTTTTATCTTTTTTCACAAATTTTTTTAATTAAATATGATCAAATTTTTTTTAAAAATATATAAAAAATATAAATTTAATAATTTATTTTAATAATACCAATACCAATTTTCTATTTATCTAGCAGCACAACGGAGAGGCACAAGATCACTATTCTGAGCATGACAAGGACACCTCAATTGCGTGCCCAACAATCCGCAAAGGACAAACACCGCATGCAAAACCAAAGTCTGAGCAGTAAACAAGGTCTGAACATCCTGCAGCACAACAGTCCACTACAGCCGAAAATCCTCTGGATATTTGCAGCACAACGGACAAAACCACATGGTCCCATTAGTAGTATACAATTGTAATATCTCTCGTGATGTTTGAGTATAAATATGACCAACAGAGGTCACTGTAGAGCAAGCCGAAACACTCAAATGCTCTCTGTAAAGTTAAATCATTCATAGAGGAATTTATTCAAACATCTCATCTACCGTCTCTTTCCTCTATTCCAAACCGATGACACTAAGACCAATAAAAAAATCTTCGTCTTAAAAACCATCAGAGTTATGATAAAATACCACAAGAAATCTCCATCTCCCTGCATATGGCAATGATAGCGTCCGATTTGCTGCGAAAATGAACATAACAATTATATAGTTCACTTTAATTGTGTTATTATTATTTGCTTATATATTCAAAGCAAAACGATCGATAAAGTCAGAATATATATTTTACGCTTTGAATTGTTTGGAGGAGAGATGAAAATACAATTATTATTTGTATTCGAAAACGAAAAAAATTCGTCTTAACTTATTTCAAATTTATCATTATATTTTTTTATATTTTTATATAAAATATAAATCTCAATATAATTTTTTCAAATCTTAATACAGATTTTTCATTTTTCAAATCAATTTTTTCGAATTCCAAAACAATAATAATATTAAAACATAAACTTAACTCAACTCATATTCTCCCATTTTTAAATCCAAACGAGATAAATTGTTGTGCTTGCATAGATATCTATATCTATATATAATATATTATTTGTATTTAAAATGTTTAGTTATATAATAATATGAGCTGATGTCTTCATCTATAAATATGTTGAAGGTTATGAAATTTAAAATTAAAATTTTAAAAGAAATTTGATAAAATAAATATTATATATAAAACTAAAATAATAGGAGCTGACATATCAGTTAATGATTATATGTTGATGATTATGAAATTGAAAATTTGAATTTAGAAAGAAAACCCATAAAATAGATTTTATATGTTTCTTTTTTAAGGAAAAGTTGCATTTCAATTAAATAGAGCTATTACAAAGTGACTAATCTTCCAAATAACAAAAGAAATAATAGAGGGTTCCTCATCTAACCATCCCCGTTCACTTCAAGGTGCATTGCCATCCTAGCAACCACATGAGGCTTGAGCAATATTACAAACTTGAGGAACAAAACATAGTCAGCAAAAAGGATAATCAATCAATAGGTGCTTAATCTCATCAATAAACTGCCCCATCCACGAACTGTCCTCTTCAACAGATTTAACAACATCAATGACTAGTTTTGTATCACCTTATAACTGAACTTGCATAAAATCCAAATCACAAAAAAATTGTATAACTTTCAACAAAGCAATACTCTCTGCAATAACGACATAGCAAACTTTTGAAATAGCCAGTGTAGCAAACAGAACCCCATTATTGTCTCTAATCACAACCCCCAACCCCATCCTACCAAAGCCTTTATCAAAAGCAGCATCAAAATTCACTTTTAACATAGGTCCATTTCAATCCCATAGCATTAGACTGGACGGAAGGTGGAGGAACAAATTTCAAATTTGCTTGTTTGAACCAACTTAGATTAGACTTAGTAAGCTCAAGTAAAATTGCAGGAGGTCTGAATTGATCTGCAAAAACAAACTCATTCATTCTCACCCATAAGGCATGAAAGATCATTCAGACAAGTTCCAGATTATCCTAATCAAGTTTCTAATATAAAGCAAACCACAGACTGAAAATCGATAAATACGTCCCCCCCATTTCTTGACAGGACTGGTAGCATCCCCCCAAACATCTGCTATGGCAGGACATGTCCAAAGGACATGTAGTACAGTCTCTTCATCCCTTTTACACATTGGACATAAAGAGCAATCAACCACTTTTTTTCTATATAAATTACCTTGTGAAGGCGAAGTATTACTTAAAGCTTTCCAAAGTAGTTGCTTGACCTTACTTGGAACCCCCAACCTTCTTCCACTACTCCTCATTATGTTTAACAGTTGAAGGTCCACTTTGCTTCTGTTTGTTGAACATCAAATTATTAAATAGTCACTCTTAACAATATAGACACCCTTATTTGAACCCCTCCAAATCAACTTATCATCTACTCCCCTTCTACCAACAGGAATGGAAAGAACTTCTCTAGCTTCTTCTACATTAAACACTGCCTCCACAAACTCTTTTTTCCAATTCCCTATTCACCTCATCAATTAAAACATCAACTATAACTTCAGAATCAAAAGTACTGACAGTGGTTTGTACGTGATATAAGGATGGTTTAGGCAACCATTTCGCTTTCCAGAGTTTAATAATCTTCTCATTTCCCACTCTCGAGAGCAAATTCCTTTCTAGGAGATCCAAGCATGAGGATAGGCCCTTCCAAATAAAAGATGGACTCGACCCCAATTTAGCCTCCAACAGATTACCTTGCTAAAATTATTTGCTCTTGTAAATGCATGCCACCAGTGAAGAGGGATTCTTTAGCAATCTCCATCCTTCATTAGCTATTAAAGCTCTATTGAAGCATTCTAGGTCCCTAAACCCCAAGCTACCTTTCCCTTTTATCACTCCAAACTTCTCCCAGCTCCTCCAATAAATACTCAACTCTGCCCTACCATGACTCTGCCAAAATTGTGCGAGCACTCCCTCAATTTCCTTTAGTAATTTAATTGGTAATTTGAAAACAACATGGTATAAGCTAGAATAGCTTCAAGAAAGTTTTGATAAGAATTTCCTTGCCAGTAGTAGATAGCAACTCAGTTTTCCAACTATTAATTCTTTTCCAAATATTTTCCTTCATACTTCGAAAAGAATTATTTCTTGACCTTCCCAACCACATTAGAAAGGTCCAGATATTTGTTATAATTGTTACAAACCACCCTACTTGCTAACTGCAAAATGTAGTCTCAAGTAGCAACTTTTGTATTAGAACAGAAAAGAAAACTTGTTTTTTGCTAGTTTAAAGTGTGACCAGGGGCACCCTAAAACTTTAGCCAGTAGTACATTAATAAAGACCCATTACTATGGCTTAACTTTACAAAAAAAAAAAAAAATGACACATCAACAAAAAGCAAGTGAGAAATTCTTATACCCTCCTAGATACATCAAATCATTTGATGGAACCATTTTGCTCTATTTGCTGTAATAAAAATGTAAAACTTTCTACACAAAACAAAAAGAGATAGGGTGATAAGAGGTCACCTTGCTATCCCTAGAAATTTCATTCACAAGAACAAAATAGTTTATTGTCTTAACACACTCCATCATCGAATTAGTCCACTTCTGACCAAAGTCAAGCTTAAACATCATGGCCTCTAGAATATTTCATTCAACTCTATCATAGGTTTTATACATGTCTAAGTTTGATTGTTATATTACCTTCTCTTCCATTTTTTCTAGTTATTTTATTTATTTATTTTGATTTTCCATTTTTTCTAGTTAGCATATTATGAATAATTATGAATAATAAGATCAATAAAGACACTTTTATTCCAAAAAATGACTTTATGTTGAATTATTCCAAAAATTTAAAAAAAAAAAAAATTGTAGTTGAAAGCTCACGTGACTATTGAATGTTTAATTCAAAATGTTGAAGTCAAATTCAAGACCATCCGTTAGGAAGCCAACAGTCACCAACCCCGATTATTCCGCTTTGACGTCAAGTACTTATTCATAGGCTAATGATGTAATGGTGTACGCAATGCAATTTTTATTTATTTTTTTTAAAAACATAATTATTTTAAAAAAGTAATGTGTTGATTACTAAAAAAATTAATTTTTTTTTAATATAAAACTTATTTATTTGTTTTTTTATAGAATTATCTAACGTTTTTGCATCTAACAATTCTAAATATTATTTTTCAATTTTATATCAGATTAAAAATTCATTCAGATACTGAGATAAGATCAAATAACATAAAATAATTTATAAATAATAATATAATAATTGAGTTGGTTTATTTCTATATCCAAACAGGTTCTACTTCTAATAGACAGTTTTATCTCTATATCCAAACGGGCGTTAACTCTATCATGTAGTTTATGTTTATCAATTTCTTAAGCGTGCTGCCACAGCCAGTGACTGGGCGGACGGTACAGCTGGGCACTCTATTCCATTCCTTAATTACCTTGAAAGGTTGCTCAGCACCGGCTTGTTCCTGAGTTGCCCGGAGCTGGCGTCAGCGGTGGTGATCGTGGCGAACAGCTGTCAGAAATGGGTTCTACCAAAACGGATTCATCCGCCGTCTGTCGCGTGGTGGCAATGCCCTATCCCGGTCGAGGCCATATCAACCCCATGATGAACCTTTGCAAGCAACTAGTTTTGAAAAGCCCATCCATCCTCGTCACCTTCGTCATCACCGAGGAGTGGCTCGGCATCATCGGCGAAGAACCTAAGCCGGCTAACATACGCTTCGCCACGATACCCAACGTCATTCCCTCCGAACATGGTCGTGGTAAAGATTTTCCCGGCTTCCTTCAGGCCGTCAGCACGAAGATGGAAGCGCCCTTTGAGGAGCTACTCGACCGGCATGAGCATCCGGTGACCGCCATAGTGGCCGATACCTATTTGGTATGGGCCGTCGGAGTGGGGAA
Organism: Platycarya longipes; assembly: GCA_036559045.1. Classification (NCBI taxonomy): domain Eukaryota; kingdom Viridiplantae; phylum Streptophyta; class Magnoliopsida; order Fagales; family Juglandaceae; genus Platycarya; species Platycarya longipes. Next base: position 26,369,680 of record CM071801.1, read on the forward strand.
CAGGAGGAATATTCCGGTGGCGCCACTAATGACCATGTCCGCGACGGTATTCTTGGTGCATCACCATCTTGAGCTCCTTGAGCAGAACGGGCATTTCCCTGTTGAACTGTCAGGTCAGTTTCTTCCAAAACATCTTTCCCATGAATCAAAATTTGTCCAGCGTGCGTTCCTATCTCATAACATGACCAGGTTCAATCAATTCAAACATCATAGGATCAACAAGGTGGTAGGTAGTTGGTTAATATTAGTGTTCTGTTATTACCAAAAAGAAGAAAAGCCCATTTGAATGAAAGATGTTTTCAGTAGATTTTATACCTCTCTGAACCAAGAAGAAATGTAACACGATCAAGAAGATGATTGATAAAATGTCCATGAAAAACAACAAAACCCAATGGTATGGCCGGGCCCGTTATACATTTACTCCATAAATTCCATTCCTTCAGTACACGTTTATAGTGTTTGATATGCGTGATCATCAATTTCTAAAAACCTTTGCATCACCCATCGCTAGTAAAGAAATAAGCCTGCAGATGTTGTACAGCTAAATAGAAAATTTGTCTGACCTTATCCCCATAGAGGCATAAATTACATGACCGTGTTTATGTTGGAATGATCAAAAATTGGGATGACAAGAGAATGATAAAAATTAAAATGATGAAAAGCATTACTGCTCTTTCTAAATTTGTTATTACAACATCTAACAAGAAGGTTTCCCCTAGCAAAGTTTTCACTCACATTGCTTTTTCTTTGTGTCTTGCCTCATGTTTGATTAAGAACGGGGAGATGAGCTTGTGGACTACATCCCTGGGGTCCCAGCTCTGCGTCTTGCAGATCTTTCCGGCTTTTTATCTGGAAATTATATTGGTTTAGAAGTCAAGCCTCTTAGTTGGAAATGTATTATGTTGGTGCCCAAAGCGAAGTATCTGTTATTTACTTGTGTCCATGAGCTAGAACCTCAAGTCTTTGACACTTTAAGAGCAATACTCCCAATCCCCATCTACCCCATTGGCCCTGCCATTCCCTATTTAGAACTTCAAGACAATGCCTCCGGCTCCCATGGTAACATGATCAATGGTGTGAACTATTTCCATTGGCTGGATTCTCAACCCATCCGTTCTGTCTTGTACATCTCATTCGGAAGTTTCCACTCAATCTCAGATGCTCAAATGGATGAAATTGTTGGTGGTGTGCGGGAGAGTGGTGTTAAGTGCTTGTGGGTGTCAAGGGGGAACATCAATGATAAGTTTAAAGATGGTTGTGGGGATATGGTTTTCGTGGTACAATGGTGTGACCAATTGAAGGTTTTGTCTCATTCTTCCATTGGAGGGTTTTGGACACACTGTGGATGGAATTCCACATTAGAGGGTGTTTTTGCTGGTGTTCCAATGCTTACTTTCCCCATATTTTTTGATCAATTTACAAATAGTACACAAATTGTGGAAGAATGGAAAGTTGGATTGAGAATCAAGAAAGATGTGAGATCTGAAGATTTGGTGACAAGAGGAGAGCTTTCCGAACTCTTAAAGAGGTTTATGGATCAAGAAAACAATGAGGGGCTCGGACTGAGGAAGCGAGCCAAAGAACTTCAAGAGGTCTGTCAAAGGGCAATTGCTGAAGGTGGATCAACTGCAAAGAATCTTGAAGCTTTTATCAAGGGCATTTCAAGATGCCAATCTTGATGCTTTGTATTAAAAATTGTAATGTGTTGTATTTTACAATTAGTACTTGATTTGTAGCATATGTTTGTAGTTTATATAACTTCATCGTACGTGCTTATAAATATTTTTACCATATATAAGTAAGGGAAATCAATAATATTAAAAGGTACCAATCCCTTTTAATATTATTGAAGTAAAATGTTGTTCATTTGAATTATGGAGGCTCGTTATTCTTCTTGAGTTCTTGAAAAGTGAAATTGAAATTTATGATCTATCAAACAAAAAATGCATCAGAAAATAAATGCAATGAAACAATGGCCGCTGTCTCATTGGAATTAATTTTGTTCTGGGTTTTGTTCTATAAATACTAAGAAATTAAACTGAATTATGTATATATTTATTGATTGTATGAAACCCATATTGGTTGGGATTAATCAATTTACTTGTATATTTATTGAGAATAATAAATTTGCATATTAATTGAAATGAACGCAGCTTCGTAGTAGACACTACTACTGTCAAAACCCATTTGTATTATAAGATTGATAAATAATTTGTTAATAGATAAGTTTCATATAAGCTCTTGTAAAAAAGTAGACCCACCTTAAAAAAGTATAAAAAAATTATTTTTTATTAGTAAAACCTTTTTTTTTTTTGACAAATAATTTTTATAAGATCACTTGCGTATTGAAGACTTGCACTTAACTTTACTCTTGGGCAGATAAGTCTCGTATCAAAATATTCGTATTACTTCATTGACATGATTATCTCGATGCATTCTTAATAATCAAAGTTTTACCCTCAATAATAATATATAGCTTTACATGATATAGATCAAGTGGTAGACATATACAGAAATCTCACACAATAAAATTTACTTGTTGTTCATGGAGTAGTACTACATCTAGTTACAATTTTACTTTCCACACTCAATTTGTTAGATTTCTTTTGAAATTCAAATTTCTCAAATTTCATAATTTTCATCCGATTAAATATTGACGTGCAGAAAAATAAGTTTTTTGTAAAAAAAAATTTAAGTACATTTAGTATTTTTCATTGTCCATATATTTAGTTCATAATAAAGAAGATTTTATTATTTAATAGATTATATTTAATAACGTAAATGTATAAATTTTATGGTGTAAGATCTATAGGTAGACCAATATACATTTCTCAAAATCAAAATGTTTAATTGAGTTTGTTTGGAAAGTGATCACATGATCTCTCATTTCATCATATTTCTAAATTTTTATAATTTCATTTTCAAATATCCCTCAAATATAATTACTATTCAATATCAAACACAACAAAAAAAAACCTCATTTCCGACCAACAAAGTCGTCGGAAATACTACAAAAAGTCACCAAAAATACTTAATTCCAACTAATATGGGTCGCCATGCCATAGCCCCTTATAGTGAGCCAAGAAAAGTTTTTCCTAGCTACATTCAAAGTTGACAAAAATACTTTTTGCGGTGAAAAAATACTGCCATGTTGCCAAAATAGTTTTTCTAGTGAATACAAATTGTTGCAAATATTGGAAACCAGTTTTTTTTTCCTACCTGTACTTGAGAGACGGTGATCATTATATATTATATGCACTCACCCCATGTCTTGCCCGCTACTTTTCCTTCGACTCATTTCTCACCCCAGACATGAAACGTTTTCTTTGGGGCTCACTATAATGTATGTATGCATTATTTCATTGTTGACTGAGAAACTGGTAGAAAAAAGACGTGTTAGGCCGAGTAGGGATACAAATCCAAGATTTCGAATTGAATTCTTTCATCATCTGCTATTTCTTCTTTTAATTTTTTTTAGCAGAATCGGATTGGCTTCGAAACTCTCTCTATCTAAATCTAAGGAAAGAACAAAGAAAACAAAACTATAGCACACACTCCTCCTCAACAAGTGCTAGCGCATAGCACGATGCTAGGATTTGATTTTGCTTCCTGCAAAGGAAAGAAAAGAGAACCTGAACTGTCTCGTCTCCTATTAAGATCTCTACAATTTTACTTGCAAGAAAGAGCATGACATAAATTGCGAGAGTGACTAAATGTTCCACCATTTTAGTCCAAAAGCCACCATAAAATTAAGAATCAGCCTAAAATTTTTCTATAGTCAAATACAACGAATTGCAATTTCTCTATAGTCCAACAAAATCCCTCCAAAAATAGGTGTGCCAATGAAGAATACAACTACTAAAGCCACATCTCTGCATCCCTCACTACTTCAAAAGTTGTTGGAAGTTCATTCATCATGTCAAATGGTAGCTTTCTGTACCATAAAAAAAATCTTTGCATCCCTCACCACTTCAAAAATTGTTGGAAGTTCATTCATTATGTCAAAGGGCAGCTTCTTGTACCACACACAAAAAAAAAAAAAAAAAAAATCTTATAAAGAATCAGCCACGAATAAAGTCAATGTCAAAATAAAAGAATGCTAATCAGATTGGAGATGACCTTTCCAAAACCATTCTTTTCCACGATTGCCTAAGCTAGTGGGACATTAATAAAAACAAAAAAAAAACTAAAACAAAAAATTAACAAGAAGAAGCTGAAATGACAGTTCAACATCAATTTTCTTATGTAAGAATTGCTAAACTCTCAATATCCAAGCATATAAATGAAAGCAACAGCCAATATTTTGCTAAATAAAAGCAAAGTTAAAACTCACTAACCCATTTTATAATTCCAAAGCAAAGAAAATTAGCTTCATATTTGTTTGTTATTACAGTATTTTTCTAAAATAAACCCACAGTACACAAAAGCTAAATAGATGTATGACCAAACAAAGCATTTACTGCACCAAATAAAGAGGATCAACTGGCACAAACGGATCCATGTATGAATGGAAGTCTAAAGTCCATCCTAAATCCTTAAACAAGAGCATTTAAAAAAAACAAGAATCATCTAGGAGAAGCTCATATCCCAACAATAATGATATCGTGCAATAGGCATAATAATAATGAGAAAAGTTTAAAGTATCTACTTTTTCAAAAAGCATATATAAAACTTGAATTTTATAAATCTATGTCATTTACTAGCCTTATGTCATTTTATATGTGATCAATGCCTACATGAAGAAACCCCAATCTCAGTAACAAAAAACTCAATAAACAACAAACCAAATCAATGAGTTGTCATGGTGATGATCCTTACTTGTGTATGAGTATTAGGTAGAGATTGCAACAAGCAGAACAAATATAGCACAAAGAAAAGCAAATTCACTTTTGAATCACATGAGCAAGTGTGAACACATCCCCTCATATTTCGCCAATGAGAATCTTTCTTCTTCTTTGTGGGTGGCACTAGGTTATGCTTATGGGGGGCATACATTAAATTTCAAGTTGTGTGCTTTCTTTTTGTGTAATTATGATTTGGCTTCAAATATACTAAGAAAACTATAACTTTCTCTGTACATTATTTAGATCTGATTATGTTGTAAGAAAACTATAACTTGCTCTTGTGAGCCTTGTTCATTTCCTTCAATTTTTTACCCAACATTCATCTCCCCAATCAGAGTGAAATGTCTAAAATGCAGTTGCTCAATATTGAAAATAAAACATAAACACTAAATAATAGAACATATAGCAACAATAATAAAAAAGGATAGCCACCAGGGAGGTGGCCCTTGGGGTCACCACAACAACGACCCAATTAAGGTAGCCGTCATTCACCTTCCTTTCATATTTTTAATCTGGATAGATATGTGTGTGTATATTTACGCTTTTTTGAATAGCATTTCCCATCCATCTACCACACACTCACAACCACCACCATTGATCCATTGAACTTCATTTCCCTTTCACCATGTCCTAATACTCTAGCATTCGACATCCTAGTTCTATCACAGTTGACATGTGAGTTGGTATTATTTGGAAAATCCCATGTGAGTTGGCACTATCACTCTTCATAATTAACTTAGAAAATCTCATGTTCACATAACTGTAGGTCTCGAAATATAGCTAGAAGCTCAACTGTTTCTGGGTCAACTACTTCATTTTCTATTTTACTAGTAGCCATCACAATATCACCCTTATCATCGATGTGAATAGCACCCAAATCAGCCTTATTTTGATCAAATGCATTACTCCATCCACATTGAGTTTGAGGTAACCATTAGGAGGTGGTTCTAGTAACAAATGGTATTCATATTTTTTCTTGCTAAAGATTCCAAATCCTAGTGAATTTTCTATAGAAACAATGCATAATCAATCATAGTTGCAGGTTTAATACAAATTTTTGCATCTAACGTATTGTTCCTCCTAAACCAAAATTCCTAAGCTATTAAGAAAAGAGTAGTAGCAAAGAGTAGTCAGGTTATTTATATTGCCCTTGAGTTTGCTCTTTTATAGTCCATTATATTTTTGCATTACTACTGCAATAGTAGTAACCCATATGATGATGGAGATATGCAACAGACTACTAGTTTGGGTTTCAAAATGGTCGTCTGCCTAGCCATGTAGAAAGTGCAATCTAGATATAAAAATAAGTGTAAAAGAAAGTTACCTAGCTATGCTATGCAGGTCCTTGAGTCTTGACTGTTTGACTCGTATCTCTTCATAAAGTCATTGCATTTGGCTTGTTTCTTCAATAGTAACATGATAGTTTTTTCAAACTTTTATACATGTTCAGTTAATTCGTCTATTTCGGCATAAACTGCTTGTCTAGATTATTCTATTCGGGCATTAACTGCTTGTCTATATGACTCGAGAATAACCATCTCATCAAGCCCCTTTACATACTCTGGTTTGTGACCCAAAACTTCCTTAAAGATTATCGTTGCAGCCTCCTTTGTCCGCTCCTTAGGCTCCAGCTCTGACATTTTTTCAGCCATCTTCAGCTATCAACCATTGGAAAATTAAACATATTAGTAAGGGATATGCTCTTATTCCACACAAAATTTTCAAGATTTTACTTTTACAGTCACATATTGCTCTTCCCCAATGGGAATCACAAATTTGCCTTTTTTCTTAGACCACCTCACTGCTTTAAAAAAATTGACTAAACTCTCATCATTCCCAAACTGCAAAATACAAGCAATTTAGATTCAACTTAGACTTAAACTTACAACCAAAACTATTGACTTACCCTCATCTTCATTAGTCACACAAATGACGTTTGTCCAGCTGTATGATTGTTTTGTTATTTCTCCCTATTACCTTTATTTCTTCAGACATCTGCTGCACTCATACGGGACATGAAATACATGAGAAAAGTCTAAGTTGTCAAGCTTAACATGTTTTTAATATCATTTTATGACAACAAGCTTACCATCCTAACTAACAATTATTATAGCTGACTATTTAAAAAAAAAATGTCATGGTATGTTAATTAAATATTTGACTTCCACCTTACCTTAAAGTCCTCGCTTGAATATTGAGCAAATAACTTTACCCAGGTTATTGATTTCACCAACGGTGGCACATTCAAAAGTACTTCTTTATTACTCTCGTATTGCTAGTAGGTTTTATGTAAATCATAACGAATATGATTAAACCATTTGCAAGTATTTTCGTAACCATATCCCAATGATTCTTTTCGGTCCAGTCAAGTATGAAGTCATTCTAAGGACAAACAACAAACAAATGAATTATAATTAGTACTATGAGTTTGACAAGTACTCTATTTCATCAAGTATGAAATTCTTGTTCTTTTACCTAGACGCGTAAAATCAATTCTTCATTCTCATTATCTGGTATGGCATGCTAACTAGCATGACTCAAGTCCACATGGTTCATAAAAATGGTTGCATTTTCACAACAAGGTGCAGTCTCATTGTCCTTCATCCTCAAGGGTATTTTTCCATACTTTCGTAACTTTTCAAACTCTATATTTTTTGCTACTCCTCGCCCACACTCTCAACTAGGTGGTACTAATGTTTTCAATTGACATGTTAGCATCATATACATGAGAACAATCAAATTAATGAATATGAAACATACAATGTAAAACAATATAAATGAAAATTGAATTAATACCATACAAGTTTGTGTTTAGTGGCAAATCAACATTAGGTAGCTCAATTGAGTCATCTAAGCTTGAGTTTGAATCATCTTGGGCATTCAAGGCAGCAGGGGGTATTGCTTTGGGCATCCAAATTTCATTATTGCTTTGAGAGCTACCTCTCCCTCTACCTTTTCCAGTTATCGTCATATCCAAGGCTAGCCAACCAGAATTATCTTTGCAATCACACTAAATAAATACAATTATTTATATATTAGTATACTTTACAAGGCAAATTATACAAACTAAATAATTCTATGACAAAGTAAATTACACAAAATGATACTTAAACTAAAAAGAATATTTATATTCAAGAGAAATACATAAAAGCTTTCTATGATAATTAAACTGAAAAGAATACAAGCTTTCAAATGTCTAGTTCATCTCATCCTCCGTTGAGAAACTATCTTCTTCTATGCTACCGTCCAGTTCAGCGCTATGAGTAGAACTATCCTCACTGATATTGTTATTAATAAAATCTTGCTCAAAGTGGTCCCAATTAGACCTTTGCATTACCGACATGTCAATATTAATCTGCTCCAGCTCAACATTAGGCCTATGCAGGTCTATTTACAGTGGGATGTCATCAGCATAAACACTCATGTAGGCATTGCCATAATTTTCCTCTTGGTAAGCATCAACACCGCTAGAATCAAATTCATCATCTTCAATAACGGGTTCTTGTGGAAGGTCATAGACATTTCTATGTATGACCTTTTGCACTACATACCAATCACCACGGATGCTGCGATTTTTTAGATAAAATACCTGCGACGCTTGGCACGCCAAAATAAAAGGGTTGTCCTTATAAGCTATTCGAGACATATTCACGCTAGTAAGATGTCATTCCACATGTATCCCTCAATTGGAATTAAAGATGTCAAACCATTCACATTTGAATAAGTAAACACGATACCAACCCCTGTAACGGACTTCCAAAATGTCTGTTAGTCTACCAAAGAACTTAAGCTTTTCAGATCTTGGTTGTTTACTAATGACTATCACACCTGAGTTTTGGGTGCAACGATGTTCTTCACGATTTTTTTTTTGTGAAATCTTATACCGTTGGTTATGCAACCAAAATAAGATGCAACCCAAGAGTCAGGACCACATGCTAAGGCATATAGATCCTCCAAAACTTCTTCGGGATTGTTAGCACGCCTACCTTGAATCTATCAAACGTTCAAACAAGAAACAACATAAAATAAAAACAATACATTTATTGGTATAAAACAATCATATTCATTAGGAAATTAGGGTGAACTTCCAAATTAGTTTGCATTTGTGGGGCTTGAACTAGTATGGACATCTTGCAGCATGCATACTATCAACATCATCAGGATACTCTTCACTGACCTACATGTAGTGCTCATTAGACAGAAGGCCAACATTGTTTAATAAGTATATATAGGAGATACAACGTAAATCGGTATTTTGAGAATGAAAAATCACAAAATTGGTAAGTAGTTTGGTCCCTTACTTAAGATATTCTACAATCTCTATGCAATTATTCTGAACATACCATCTGGCTTTTATGACAATGTTGTCGTCTAATTGATGACGGGATGCAAAGCCCATAGGTCGCACCTTTTATGAAAAAATAGATAGTCCATCTTGCACACTCTCTTCTCCTTCATTCAAGTTATGTTCAGAGAGATTGAATCTTGTTTCAACATCATGAAGATACATTGAACAAAAATTCAAGCTTTCTACATGGATATAGGCCTCAGCTATTAAACCTTCTGAATAGGCCTTATTTTTAACATATTTCTTGATTTTTTCAAGATACCTCTCGAAAGGGTACATCCATGTATATTGAATTAACACTGCAAGCAGTGCCTCACGTGGCAAATGGTAGGCAAAGTGCATCATTATACCAAAGAAGGTAGGCGAAAAAGTCATCTCAAGCTTGCAAAAGATGACGACGATATTAGCTTGTAGCCGTTCTAAGACATCAACCTTACATGTTTTAGTACACAATTCTTTAAAAAAAATGCTTAGCTTAGTTAGTGACATTCATACATCTTGGCATAAGTATTTAGAAACTGCAATAGGAAGTAATCTTTGTATGAAACTATGGCAATCATGACTTTTCATCGCTGAGATTTTGCAATCATTTACACTATCACATCTGACAATGTTCAAAGTGAATCCATCTGAAAATTTCACACCATGCAACCAATTCTAGAAACTAGTCTGCTTAGCCCCATACAACGTATAACATGCATGTGGTATATTAATGCGTTGTCCATCCTGAATAAGGTGTAACTCCTTCCTTATATTAAGATTGGAAAGGTCACGACATGCATTAGGATAATCTTTAGTTTTGCTAGAGATATTCATCAGAGTTCTTAAAATGTTGTCACAGGTGTTCTTCTCAGTGTGCATTTCATCTAGATCTTGATAGTCGACCAATACGACAATTGAAAGAAGATACTTTTTTTGGTCCAATTGAACTCTTCAATCGTATGCTTTCTCTTCTTTAAGGCTTTGCCAAAATTTGCATCAGGAATATCTTGGAATTGAATGAGTATATCTTCTCCTGTATACATTGTAGGTGGGTCGCAATGCTCTGAATCTCCATTAAAAATAGTTTTTTTCTTTCTCCAAATGCGGTTAGGTGGCAAAAATTAGCGATGACTCATATAACAAGGCTTTTGGCTATATGTCAACCACATGGAATCTATTTCTTCCTTTGCACAATGGACACGCTAGATTTCTTTTAGTGCTCCATTCAGAGAGGTTTTCATAAACAAAAAAGTTGTTAATTGTCCATAGCAATGTTGCGTGCAATTGGAAAGTCTCTCTAGCCTTTGCATCATATGTATTAACACCATTATCCCATAGATCAATCAATTCATCTATCAGAGGCTGGAGGTAAACATCGATTTCATTTCCTAGTGATTTTGGTCTAGGAATCAATAGTGAAATGATAAAAAATGGATCTTTCATGCATAACTACGAGGGCAAGTTGTAAGGGACAAGAATCACCGACCATACACTATAAGGCTTAACCAAATTATTAAATGGGTTGAAACCGTCACTAGCTAAATCAAGCCTAACATTTATTGGATCTTCTGTGAACCAAGCATGTTCTTGATCAAATGCTGTGCACACCTGAAAGAACACTATATCAATTCATTCAAGTTGCTCCATAAAAAAATTGCACCCAAGCTAAAAGAAAAAGTAATCCATTTATAGAGAAGCTAACTTACAATTGATTATTTCGCATCATAATGTATTTCTAAAATTTGCAGACTGGATAGTTCTTAGAAGTTCCTTCAAGTTAGGTAATATGTGGCATGGTCCTCAACTCAGGCGTTGTTTTGGTGGCTGGCTTTGGGGGCAAATTTTTCTCCCCTTCCTTTATACAATGTGGTCTTGAGGAATGTTCAAAACTCAAAACCATTCATTAGATGTTAAAGTAATAGCTCATGTGGAAAATTTGAGATTATAAATTATTAGGTCTTGGTTTCCATTATAGAAAGTATACATGTAAAAAAACTAATACTCACAACATATCCATTAGGTGTCCAACTCATTATATCCCATTTGATTGTGATATTTCCATGTGGGTCTTGCATCACAGGCATCTGAAGAAGAAGAACCTAGCCAAAACATGATTATAAGAAAAATAATTGTCAACTCTAAAAAAGAGAATCAGATGTAGAAAAAAAAAAGATAAATTAAGACATAGAGCCAATTTTTAATCTTTTATGGCAGTAAAAACGCCTAAGGATTTAAACAACAACTATTTAGGAATGAAACTTGAAAGATATATTAGGCTTCTTTCTACCACTTTCATCCACAAAAAAAAAATGAATAGCTAAATTAACTTACTCTACTAAGTTATCATTGTTTCAGTACTATTTTCTATTCTTAAACTATCGTGGTAATTTGTATACACAACAAGGACTTTGTCAAATATGATAGCCAAATAAATTTGGATAACACTGATTATGGGAACTCAACCATAATCCCCAATATATTTGCAGATCAGCACATATTGAGAGTTAAATTGTGAGTATAGATGGATGTTCCGAAAATGGGGTGGACATAATAAGAAATAAAACCTAACTTCCCAATAATTTTGATATTTCAATTCAGCTAGATCTCCAAATTGATTTTTTTTTTCAAGTAATTGACTTGAACTATTGTTCAACTTTTATTGCAACATCATATGACTATTCAAAGAATAGTCCCAAGTTATATAGCCAACACATTACACCTTTTTGCACTCATTACTCAAAGAGAAGAGCCAGCTTCCATAGCTAAGAGGTAAATAAAGTGTAAGGAACAAATTAATAAATAACACTAAATTACCCTTGAAAAATGAAGGCAGCCAAAAATCTTGAAAGCTTGAATATGGAACAGTTTGGCCTCATCTAAAACATGGTAAAAGCTTTATAAATGGAGCTTACTATATTTATGGAATTTCTAGGTTGTCTATTGTCAATCATCCCCTTCTCTAGCATAAATCCTAAACCTGTGCGCTCAATGGGCATCATCGTTGGATCAAGCTCAGCCTTTGGTCTTAAGGGGTAGGGCTTGTTCAATATTATAGATGGTGCCAGTCTCCTATGCTCTTCGAGATAGAGACTAGTGTAAGGTTTGTACAATTGTATTACTCAGTCATATTGCCAATTACAACAACAAATTGTAATAGTTGATTAACAACACAAACAACAAATTAAAAGCACCAATTAAAAATAGAGGACTCATCCAAACAGCCAATAAAAAGTAGCAACACAGCCAATAAAATAACAACACGTACCAAAAATCACAGGAAACGGGCAAGTAGCTAGGTAATTAAACTATATTACAGTCATGTTTGCTCAAAAATCCTTTCAATTGGTTTAAATTTTTAATGTGGGTGAAAGGTATAAAAAATTCATTAGAAGAGAATAACTTTAGATTCTGGAAGACAAGTGCGTGACACGTGGAAGATGCCTTGGTCTAAAGCCATCTGTGTATTTCAAGGATGCAATATTTTCCATGGTCGATGACGAGAGGATGGTAATGAGATCTAGATATAGAGATGGTCTCAATGCCATTCCAGTAACATCATCACTAAAAAAAATCCAATCACAGTCCTAAACTCATAGCCAATTCGTACATAAATCCTACGAATCAAAGTAACCCTAATTTGATTAAACACCAATGTGGACCTTGTAAACGATCAAGTTACTGGATTAGATATCGAAAGGGGAAGGGAGAATCTTCTGAGTGTAATGGAGCTTGTGTGAGAGGGAGAGGAGACGTGAGAGAGAGAGAGAGAGAGGAGAGAGAGAGAGAGAGAGAGAGAGAGCGAGAGAGAGACGTCGCAGGATTAGGAGGGAAATATTGAAAAATTGGATTTTATTCTGGCTGCTTTTTATTAGTTGATGAAAGAAATATTAGAAACTGGCAAAAGTGGCTTTTTGACAGAAATTTATGTTGTTGGAAATGAATATAATCCCAAATACTATATTTTTTTTTTGTAGTAAAATTTTTAATTTTTTATCTAATCATTACTTAATCATTACAAAGTAAATCCCATATTATATATATATATATAAAGTCTATTCTTGTTTATTGGAATCCACTTAAAAAAATCTGCAAAAAATGTATTTATTTAGAACTCATACCTAACATTACTCAATATTTTAACTTTACCTAACTTAAAGGCAAGACTAGTCGTCAGTCAGGGCAAACAGCAATTACCAACCTTGGTTACTCCTAATCTGGGTTAATTAGTTAAGAGCATTAATGATGAACTAGACATAGTTAAAATTTGACTGAAATTTAGCTAGTCAATTCAAAACACATCCCTCCGGACACTGCAACATTTGAGAGTTTTTCCCACGAAGGAGAGTGACCGAAAAGAGCTAGGATTAAGTGGCAAAAAGGTTTTTCTCACCAAATTTTTTCTTAGGACGTTCGTGGAATATGATAAGTGGCGAGTACTATTTTTGCCACTATTTTTTTTATGGGAAAATATACATTTTTTTCCCACGGATCTAGTTTATGATAAAATCTAGTTTGGTTCGTGGCAAACGTTTTTGGTAGCCAAGTGCTTTGGACTTCTTTACCCATAAAAGTCATGGTCAGAAAAAAAGAATTGCCATAAAACCAATGGTCAAAATGCATCTTTACCCATGAGTTCTACAGTGGCTGATTCGGTGGCATATACATTATACCCACTACAAACGTTGTGGTAAAAAATCTTTTGGGTTGATCTCTTTTTGTGAAAACTACTCATCTTAATCTTACAATTTTTGGAAAAAGACTGCTTCTCACCAATATATTTTCTTGCAAATAAATATTAATTACCAAGTATATAGTGCTAAAAAGGTATTTGCCACGAATTACATTCATGGCAAATGCTAAGAAATTCAAAACAAATATTACAAAATCAAAAATTAGACTTGAGCAAAAATTAATCATAACAAATAGTCTAATAAAAGCTAAATAATGGAGAGGCTCAAGAATCAAATACACACTTATATAATGTCATGAACAAACTAAACAAAATCTGATAATTTAGAATGGAGCTAAAAACTTTTTTTTGGATCAGAAGCAATTATTCACTAAACCTAAAAATAACAACTACAACATCAATCATGGACATCTTATATCGATATAGAAAACAGTACTGCAAAGTGAGCAGTTTCAAACAATTCATTGGGCCAGCAGAATAAGAGGCCTAATTAGCTTCCTAACAAAGATATATACTTGAATAACTAGAATAATTAGGAAGATACCTTGATTCAACATTTTTACAAGCTCAATAAAGGTTTTTCCTAAAGAAGCATCTTGCTGCTCACTTGTCATTTTTTACTCAGGATACTCCAACAAGACCTTCATTATAAACCACACACAGAGAAAAAGATAAAGGTCATTTAGGAAAGCAAAGTTAAATATGCAAGGATGAAAATAACTAGAGGCTCATACGCATTTATACCTCCCCATACCTGCTTCAGCTTAAAGGATAGCATGCTCGTCAATTTATACCAAGTATGCTTGTGGTACCAAATAAACATGAAAAATTATCAAGAGGCAACAAGCGATTACTCTAGCACCCTACAATTGTAACTAGAGGATAGCATGCTCGTCAACCACATTAACTTTAACATTCCCTACAATTGTAACATGCAAGATAAGAGAAAAAATGAGCTTGATTGTCATGTTAAAAGCAATAGCCTAAACAATTATATGAAATCTAAGTTTATTTTAAGTTTATTGTTATATACAATCTGAATTTTAATGATTATGGGTTATTAAGTTTGTTTAGTTACTAACATTTTGAAAAGCTTGCATATACTTAACATGTAGTTTCCCATGATTAATCATAAGAAAGATTCACTCATTTGCTTCCAACTAACTAGTGGAGTTTAAAATGATTTTAAGGGCATTTTCATCCCTGCATAGACCCATTTGAAAATGTAAGAAACTATAGCTCCACAATATTATATGTACTTTTAGGTTGAAGCATGGAAATTAAAGGCTGTTTTTTTTTTTTTTATAAATCTGAGATGTAATTCATGATTTTTGGTAACTTTATGTCCTAGTGGATATAGAATTAATTTGTCCTCAGAGACAATTAAGATCTTCATTCTTTCAATTAATTTCTATTTCATATTTCAGTCTATAGCCATCCCAACATAACTGCATGCATGGAGAAAGTAAGCATAACTAGTTTTATGTATAGATGACAATTAGCCTTATTTCTTGTACTTCTCTAAGAAGTACAAATAGATGGAAAATTATCTTACCATTTAACTCCTCAAAGAAGAAAAAAAATGTACTTCTAAGTAAAGTATTTTCCAGTTTTGAATAGCGGCAAGTATGCAAAAGTGGCAAAGGCATAAGACTTCCCACAACAATTTGCATATTTGGATCACATACCCTTTAATGAAACGAAAACACAGAAACAAAACAAAATCAAAAATACTAAAATCAGATCTACAAGTGATACTGAAGAGACAAAAATTGCAGTTCAACAAACAAAAACAATGAGAGAAGTAATTCTACCTTCCCTTGCCTCCTCCTCTTTCCTAATTTTCCTCTCTAACATCTCCACTATTTGATCTTGTTGTTGATGAGCATATAAAGTCTGTCAAAAATGCCATCAAAATTGAAATACTAATGGTAACAGACAACTTATACCTAATATTCTCTTCAGCAAGTTTAGAAACATGCCACCCTACATTGTGGCTACTCTGAATCCCTCTCCTCACACACCAATCCACCAAGTATAATAAATAAGATTTAGAATGGGTGACTCCCTCCTCTCCTAGTCTTCGAGATAATAGTCTAGATTTTTTTATTTTTTTTACTTATTAAGTAGTAGTATTCTACAATAGATAAAATAAAACTAGTAGCTGTAAACATAGGATGTCACCATGAGAAACAAAACAACCCAAAGTAATAAAAATCAAAAGCAACGGAAAAGAGCCAATAAGCAAAAGCAACTACAGTTCAGGTGTCCTGATTGTGAGATTTGATTCAATAATTTACTTTTCCAAATCCAATTATGCCTTTAAGGAGAGGCAAATATGGTCTTCTCTTGTGCTAAATTCATGCCATTTAGGATCCACTAAATTGGAAGTTCATTTTACTTTTCCAAGTCCAATTTACCATTCCTTGGAGTTAATTGTAATAATTTAGTTTGCTATTTATTTTCCTAAGTAAGCATATCACATAATTAATGTTAATTTCTTAAATAATTATATATCCATCGCATTCATACCATAAACTATCCTATAAACACAAAGGTAAAAAGTCAGAGCAGTTTGATATTGTTATAACATCCATTAAAAACTTCTAAGTTCTTGTGTAAGTGTTCACTAGTAAAGTTTTGTTATCTGCTCATTTTAATTGGTAAGTAACTCACAAATCACATCTTGGTGGTTTCTAAAACTATGACTACATATGGGAAGCAGCAATAGTTAATATTTGCATCTAAGGGGCAACTTCAAAGTTCATATGGTCCATGATATTAGCAAAGTAACAAGGAATTAATACCATAAATTTGTTTCTTCACAATACTGATACATTCAACTATTCCCTTAAGGTTAAACACCCACGAGAAAGTTAATGACAATGGAACAAGAGATTTTGTTGGTCTAAGGTTGGTTACCACCCATTGCATATGAAAAAAAAAAGCTAGTAGATATTATTTAGTCAGGAACACACAATAGGAACTAAGTAAAAGATGCAAATGTAATTAGTTTTCTTTTTAAGTACTCCTACTAATACTAAATGGAAATTGAATGAATGTACTTGCAGATTGTGCACTAAGTTGCTACTCGAGATAGAGATAAAAACCACTGCCAATGAGATGGTCTTCAAGTTAGACAACCAGGGAAAAGAAAGAAAATAACTTTCTCCATTGCAAATTTATCCAATTTGAATAAAAATCGAATTAAAAACCTTAAGCACACTCCAATACCAAAGAAACCTAAGAAAAATCTAAATCTCAGTACCTCTACAGTAGCATGAATGGTACCATTATCCAATTAGCAAATTTCTCATAAAAGATTGAGTGTAGAACCGTCGCACTCGTTTATGTTCTCCCCATCACCAATATTGCTGCTACTATCTTTATCAAGTCTATGAACTTATAAAGTTTGATTATGAAAAATTTTTGGCCGAAGGAGAAGAGAGTAAAGTATGAAATTTGTCATTTTCAACAATAGACATGTAAACACCAACAGAGAGCACTCAATTCAAAAGTTCCAGAATTTACCATTGAACTCAACCTAAATTGAATAAAAAAAATAGAGTAAATTTGGTATCAATGCAAATAGGTTATACTTGCCATGAAAGTAGTTGGGAACAAATTACAAGACCTATCTACATGACTGTTGCAACTAATGACTAGTACCAAGAATGCTTACCAATCGGTGATGGAGCTCCCTTGCTAGAATCTCCAACAAAGGTTATTGGGGATGTTCTGCATTATAAAATTACACTAAGGAATGAGGTAGCCAACTTATTACTTATGAGGCAGCTCTTTGCATGCCTTAGCCACTCAACTTCACTTAACCAACACCACAAGTTTGATGCAATAATATGAAACAACTCTACAATGAACTAGAAAAGAGGACATTTAAGGATTAACCACAACAGCACTTAAAAAACCCACAAAACCTCATTTCTTGTATGATAGAACTAACACACCAATAAATTCATAGTTAAAGAAACAGCATATAATATGCAATCAAACAAAGAGAAATGGTAGTCAAAATAGGAAGTTGAATTGAACAAAAATTCTTGGGAAGAGAAAAAGTCAAATGCAATAATCTCACTAGCAATACCTGATCTTCGATTCAACCTGATATCTAGGAGAACCTTTGATCAACAAGGTTATGAAAGCATCTTCAGCAACAATGCTTGGAAGTTGAAGAAAGGAACCATGGTCATCTCATGGGGACATATCGGTGGCACTTTATATAAATCAAGTGCAAAGATATGTGCTAATAGCGTCAACGTAGCTGGAGATGAGGCATCTCCAAATCTGTGGCACCGAAGACTTGGTCACATGGGGGAAAATGGTTGTTTATACTAGTAAAGAAAGCGTTGGTCACAATAAAAAAAGGTATTGCTCTCAACCCTCATGGATTTTGTTTGTTTGGAAAACAGCTTAGAGTCTCATTCCAGAAATTTGCTGGAAAAAAATCAAAGTTGTTGAGCCTAATATACTCTGATGTTTGTGACCCCTTTAAAGTTGAATTACTTGGAGGTAACAGCTATTTTATTACTTTTAATGATAATACTTCACAAAAATTGTGGGTATATTTCTTGAAAAGGAAAGATCAAGTTTTTGAACAATTCAAAAGCTTTCATGCCATGATAGAAAGAGAAACAGACAAGAAATTAAAGTATTTCAGAATAGATAATGGAGGAGAATATACCTCTCGAGATTTTGAAGAATATTACTCTAGTCGTGACATCAGACATGAGAAAATTGTCCCCTACACCCCACAGCACAATGGTGTGGCTGAGCGAATGAATTGGACCATTATAGAAAAAACCAGATGCATGTTAAGTATGGCTAACTTGCTTAAACCATTTTAGGGTAAAGCAGTTTGAGCAACCTGTCACGTGATTAACAAAACAACGTTAGTTTCACTGCAGTTTGAAATTCTAGAGATGGTGTGGTCAAGCTACAAGATCTCATACTCTCATATGAGAGTATTTGGGTGCAAAGCATTTACACACGTATCCAAGGAAAAAAGATAAAAGCTTGATGAAAAGTCTACTCCGTGTATATTCATCAAATATAGAGATGAAGAGTTTGGATACAGATTATGAGATTTTGAAACAAAGAAAGTTACCAGAAGTAGGGACGTTGTGTTCCATGAAAATCAATTGTATGGAAATGCTACAGGATTAGGAGAAAGAACTTCAAGTGCTCCAGAACTAACCTCTAGTTCCCCACCACTTTATTCTTCCTCAAATAATAGAGACAGGCAGGAAGACTCCATAGAAGAAGAAAAGGAAGATGACATCAGAGGAACGAGTACTAAGCAAGGAGAGTAGTTACCTTCTCCATCAGAAACTGCAGAATCATCATAATTGTCAAGTAATCAATCTTAGCAAGCAGATCCTCTAGAGGTTGATCATTGATTTCATCTCAAAGATATCGGGAATCAGATTATACTCTCCTTATAGATGAGGGGGAGCCGGAGAATTTTCAAAAGGCAATATCTCATCTAAATAGCGTCAGATGGATGCAGGCTATGTAGGATGAGATGAACTCATTACAAAAAAATCAGACTTATGAGCTGGTGAAACTTCCAAAGGAAAATAGAGCATTGAGAAACAAATGGGTGTTCAAGTTGAAAAACGATGGAAAATAGGTGAAATATAAAGATCGGTTGGTCGTCAAAGGGTTCTAGCAAAAGAAAGGAATTGACTTTGATAAGGTATTCCCACCTGTTGTAAAGATGACTTCAATTCGAGTGGTACTTGGATTGGTTGCAAGTCTTGATTTGGAGTTTCAATAAATAGATGTAAAGATAGCATTTCTTTATAGAAACTTTAAAGAAAAGATCTACATGGAGCAAGCAACCAAAAGGTTTTCAAGTTCTTGGAAAAGAAGATCTGGTCTACAAGCTGGAAAAAAGCCTCTACGGTTTAAAGCAGGCTCCCAGACAGTGGTATAAGAAGTTTGACTCATTTATGGTGAGTCATAGCTACAAGAGAATAGCTGCTGATTAGTATGTCTACATTCGCAGAGTTTCTAAAGGTAATTTTGTAATGTTACTACTCTATGTTGATGATATGATAATTATTAGAAAAGATTAATCCATCATCAGCAAGTTAAATGTAGATCTCTCCAAGGCCTTTAACATGAAAGACTTAAGAACTGCCCAAAATATTTTAGGAATGAGGATCACTTGTGACAGAAAAGGAAAGAAGTTATGGCTATCAGAAGAGAAGTATGTTGAACAGGTATTGAGAAGGCTCAACATAGAGAAAACAAAGCCAGTCATCAATCCACTAGTAAGTCATTTCAAACTATATAGTCTGGTTTGTTTTCAGAGATGAGATTAGATTAGATGAAATAAAAATTCAAAATGAATAAAATATTGTTACAATATATTTTTTTAATATTAGTTTTGTTTTGACATTTGAAAAATGTGTTTTTGAATTTGAAATTTTTGAATTTTTTATTATATTTTATATGGAAATTTAAAAAAAAATATAATGATGAGTTTGAAATATGTTTTGGATTTTTGGTTTCATCCCTGTAAGCAAACTGGGCCAGAGTTTGTGTCCCTCATCAGTAGAAAAAGTTTAAGAAATGGCTGCAATACCTTACTCTTCAATAGTGGAAAGTTTAATGTACGCTATGGTGTGTACGAAACCTAACATCGCTCACACTGTGGGAATTGTGAGCCGTTTTCTTTCAAATCCAGGAAAAAAATACTGGAAAGCAATAAAGTGAATTTTTAGGTACCCTAAGGTACATCAAAATTGTGCTTGTGCTACAAGGGAGCTGACCCAGTCTTGAATGGTTATACAAATACTGATATGGTATGTGATATTGATAGAAGAAAATCTCATTAGGATACATTACTCAGGTGGAGCTATATCATAGCAGTCTAGATTGTAGAAATGTGTGACTTTATCTATAATAGAAGCATAATATATTGCTATAACAGAAGCAGGCAAGGAAATGTTGTGGTTAAAGTGATTCCTCCAAGAAACGGGAATCAACTAGAAAGAGTACAAAGTCTACTATGATAGTCAAAGTGCTCTTGATCTGAATAAAAACTCTATATATCACTCCCGCATAAAGCACATTGACATTCGCTATCACTGGATACACGAAGTGATGGAACAACAGCTATTAAAGCTCAAGAAGATCCACACCAAAAAAAATCTAGTAGATATGTTGACAAAAGTGATCGCACGAGAAAAACTCGAGCTATGTAGAGACATAGCCGGGTTGGATAAGGATATATGTTGGCTGTAGATGATTCTTGATTAAGTTGATTACGTTACCTGGAAGAAAAAAAAATCGGCTATGTTTTCTTGAAGAAGAAGAAAACTAATGAATGGCAATGTGGAGGGATACTAGTTTGTGCAGCCAAAATGTTTGAAGATCTTTCAGCAATCATCAACTGAGATTTTTCTCTTAACAACCGACTTCATCCATCTATAAATACATGTATCAGTGGCAAAAATGTGCATGGTGAGATCAGAAGCACATAGTACTGAAAGAGTTGAAAGAAAATTACTGTAAACCATTGTAAACTTGGTTTGTAAATGAAAGGTTAGTTGGCAATGAACCCAAGCCCGAAAAAAAGTTAGGCCTGAAGCCCGTGATCTAAACCCAGATGACACGTGTCCGAACTCGACTAGAAATACCAGAATCAGAGACAACCCGAATTACTAGCTACCACGAATAGAGAAGAAGAGAATAAGCTGGCTTCGAGGATACGCTAATGTCAGGATCAACAGTGCATTTATTAGCATATTTTGTAGACCCATCTCACATCATGGTCATTCCCGCATTTATGAACAATTGGACAATTGCCGATCTATAGATTTCCCCTCTTAAATGCACAAATGCTGTAAACACGCATCATTAATTACTAGACTGGATGAGGATAGGGCCACATTTAATGTTCCTCTTCAAAAGGATCTGATTGAGCATTGATTGGGGGAAAATCCAATTAATAAGATGATACAGGCAGGATCAGATCAGGTTTTTCTTCTCAAGGATGACGATCGAGTGATGTCTCGACTAATAGATCTTTTATCTTAAAACCGCCTCTCAGGAAAAACACAGACACCTATAAATAAGACTAGACCAAATCCAAAACGAGGTACATTCTGACATTTCCTTCAACAAATTTCTCTTATCATATTCTCTTTTGCTAACTTGATTGTCGGAGCGGTCTCGGACCCCGATCATCCTTCTCCTTACTTTTGCAGATTTCGGTCGATTGGGAACTCATAAGTTAGACTGCAAAATACGTCCTTAACAGTGGCGTCGTCTATGGGATCATAGTTTGATAAGCGTATTTTTTGCATGTCTACCGTACCACTATCCCAGACAACCGAACACGATCAACATTTAGATTTGGCCATGGAAGAGAAACTAGAAGCGCTGGAAGAAATTGTAAGGAAGCTGAAAGAGGAGAATACCGCACTTTGGCAACCTCGTGAAGAAATATCGGCTCGTGGTGAGGTCAACCTCGAGGAGAACGTGAGCTCCCGACATCCTGAGGAAAATGAGGCCTTCGAAGAAGAACGACGCCGGATGCACACCGAGTTAAAAGAGCTAGGAGACAAGTATGCTGAAATGGCGAAATTAATCAACCCGGTAGAGGGGCACGTCTCTTCGCAGGGGAGCATAGGGACACCCTACAGTGCAGATGTCCTGGCCGTCCCTTTCCCGTCCAGATTCAAAGTCCCGCAAGTAGAGCCGTATGATGGATCTCAAGATCCCGTGGAGCACCTGGAAGCCTTCAAAGCACATGTTAGTCTGAATGGCTATCCCAGCGAAGTAGCATGTCGAGCGTTCCCTCTCACACTGAAGGGAATAGCTAGGAAATGGTTCAGAACCATTCCCCTAAGATCAATCAACAGTTTCGAAACATTAGCCCGATTCTTCACCACCCAATTTATGGCTAGTAGGAAAAGAAGGAGCCCAGCGGCGTACCTACTGACCATCAAACAAGGAGAGAGAGAGAACCTGAAAGGGTACCTGAAAGGGTACCTGACCAGGTTCAACAAAGAAAGAATGACGACCGACAACTAGGACGAAAAGATCACCCTAGCAGCTCTCCTGGGTGGCATATGGCCCAAGAGCCTCTTCATGGCGGAAATAGCTCGTAAAACTCCCACAACTTTGAATGGGTTTATGGATCAAGCTGACGGGTTCATCAACGCTGAAGACACACTTGAAGCCCTGGTAGCCCCACGACGAGGAGAACTCCGGTAGTATGACCGAACAGCGACCAATACCGGAGAAAGTTCCAGCCAACATCGAGTCAGGAGGAAGTTTCCAGATGAAACAAGAAGAAGAAGTCCCCCATGGGAACACAGACCATCACCATGGCCCTAATCCAACTTGGCAGTGGAAAGCCACAACCGATCTGAATCGAGACAGGAATCCGTTAGAAGAAATAGGGGAAGTATGTACTGCGAATATCACAAGACCACAAGTCACAATACGGAAGATTGCCAGGCCCTGAAGAATAGACAAAGAGATGAACAGCTAAGCGGTCGAAAAGAAAAGACCCGATCAAGGTCCCCCCTCCTTCAGGAATGAGAATCGAGCCGACACCGAAGCGAACTCACATCTAACCACCCGCCGGGCGAGATCAGAACCATCATTGGAGGACCATCCTGAGGAGGAACTATGCCTTCCTCTCAAAGGGCGCATGCACGAAGAGCCAGGTATGAAGAAGTTTATGCTCTGGGAAGAACGCCGAGACAAGGAGACCCGGGCCCTAAGGGAGAGTCAATTATTTTCAGCGAACAGGATGAAAAGGGCATCGCCTTTCCACACGATGATGCGTTGGTAATATCGGTGTTAGTGGCCAATTTCACAGTCAAAAGGATACTTGTTAACAACGGAAGTTTGGCCGATATCTTGTTTTGGGAGGCCTTTATACAAATGGGAATTGATCCCAACCAACTTCGGCACATCCAAGCTCCCCTTAAAAGATTTACGAGTGAAGCAATACACCCCGAAGGCGTGATAACACTTCCAATCTTGATGGGCTCCGCACCCAGAATTATGTCAGTCATGACCGAATTCTTGGTAGTGAAAGCCCCCTCCTCATACAATGCCATCTTAGGGAGGCCGACCCTAAATAATCTGAAGGCAGTCACTTCTACCTACTATCTCAAGATGAAATTTCTGATCGATAGAGCAATAGGTGAGGTCAGAGGAGAACAAATCACCTCCAGGGAATGCTACGCTCGAGAATTGAAACACAAAGTCAATTCCGTGGCTACGATCTCCCTGGGATGGGAGAACACCGAGCTCCTGCCTGCTCCACCCCGAGTGGTTTGGGATGATGAAATCAGGGATGAGGGAACACTACGTCAAGCAGAACCCAACGAACCTCTGGAACTGATTCCAGTCGATCAAAACAACCCGGATCGGACGGTGCAAGTGGGAACCAGAATGGATCCTAGAATAAACACAGAACTCAAGAATCTCCTCATCGAGCACAAAGACGTATTCACTTGAACGCATGCTGACATGCCCGGAATCGACAAGTCCGTAATAGAACACCGGCTATGTGTCAACTCGACAATTCGGATAGTTAAACAAAAAATAAGAAGCTTCTGTGCTGAGAAGTATGCTGCCATAGAGGAAGAAGTTGACAAACCCTTAGCCGCCAGATTCATCCGAGAAGTTCACTACCCGGAATGGCTTTCCAATGTTTTATTGGTAAAAAAGACGAGTGGGAAATGGCGAATGTGCGTAGACTTCATCGATTTGAACAAAGCTTGCCCTAAAGACAGCTTCCCTCTGTCGTGCATCGACCTCATTGTAGATTCAACCGCTGGGCACTCTCTCCTTAGTTTTATGGACGCATATTCAGGTTATAATCAAATCAAAATGAGTACGGACAATGAGGAAAAAATGACATTCTTTACAGATCGGGGACTCTATTGCTACACTGCCATGCCTTTTGGACTCAAGAATGCAGGGGCGACCTACCAACGGTTAGTCAACCGTATGTTCAAAGATCAAATCGGGAGAAACATGGAGGTTTACGTCGATGACCTCCTAGTCAAGAGCCACTGCCCTAACGACCATTTGGCGGATCTAAGAGAGGCCTTTTCCATTCTGCGGCACTACCAAATGAAACTTAACCCCGCCAAGTGCACCTTTGGGGTCGAATCTAGGAAATTCTTAGGTTACATGGTCTCCGAACGGGGAATTGAAGCCAACCCGAGAAAATACAGGCTATCCTCAAAATGGTTTCCCCAAGGAACTTACAGGAAGTCCAACGGTTGGCTGGACGAGTCGCTGCTCCCAGCCGGTTCATAGCGAGGTCAACAGATCGATGCCTCCATTTTTTTCAAGTCCTCCGAAAAGCACACGAGTGGGACACATCGTGTGAGCGAGCGTTCGAACAGCTAAAAGACTATCGGACATGCCCTCCACTACTTAGCCAGATAGCTCCCGGAGAAACTCTTGTGGCCTACTTAGCAGTCTCACCTCATGCAACATCTGTGGTCCTAGTAAGAGAAATTGATCGGGGACAGAGACCTGTCTACTATGTTAGCAGAGCTCTTCAAGGAGCAGAAGCCAGGTACCCCCGAATAGAGATGATGGTATTCGCCCTACTGACAGCAGCACGCCGACTGCGTCCTTACTTCCAAGCTCACACCATAAAAGTGATGATCGATCAGCCCCTCGAACTATTCTTCAGTAGCCTGATACCTCTGGACGATTGGCCAAATGGGCAATCGAGCTAAGTGAGTTTAATTTAATGTTCCAACCAATGACAGCGATGAAGGCACAAGCCCTGGCACACTTCATAGTAGAATACGCGGGGTTCCCAGAAGAGATCCCCAATAAACCTCGGGAACAGCCATGGCAGTTATATGTTGACGGGTCGTCATGTCAAGCTGGGGGTGGAGCAGGGGTACATATCATCACTAACCAGGGCTCCCAGCACAACTACGTTATAGGCCTGACTTTTAGAGTAACCAATAATGAAGGAGAATACGAAGCCCTTATAGCTGGAATGGCAATCGCCCGGATCCTCAGAGTAACCGATTCTCAAATAGTATTTAACCAAGTACTCGGTCAATACATCACGAAGAGCGAAAAGCTGAAAAAATATCTGGAGCAAGTACGCATCGAAAGAGATCGATTTAGATACTTCCGTCTACTGCGGATCCTAAGAGAAAAAAATCATTTGGCAGATCGATTGGCAAAAATAGCCTCAAGAAAGGACGAGCACCCGCCCCTAGAGAACATAGAGGTCAGGACAATAGACACACCTTCCATCGGCAGCGAAGTTAGATTTGTAGCAGCCGTAGATCCCGACTGGGCGACTGACATTATCAAATATCTCCGGACAACCACATTACCCCCTGACCTGGATCAAGCATGCAAAATAAGGAATAGATCAGCCAGGTTTACTCTGATTGACGGATTATTATACAGGAAGGGTTTCTCCGAGCCATTACTCAGATGCGTGACGAAAGAGGAAGGACAATATATACTCGCCGAAATCCATGAAGGAATTTGCGGGGCTCTCACGGAGGCAAAGACACTAGCTGCCCGCGCAACCCGCGCGGGGTATTACTGGCCATGTTCGCTCCAAGAAGCGAAGGAATTCATTAAAAAATGTCCAAAATGTCAGGAGTATAGCTCGATATTACATTCCCCGTCGGAGGAACTCGCCTCGATAACATCCCTCTGGCCTTTTGATCAATGGGGGCTAGATCTTATAGGACCATTCCCAGTCGGGAGGGACGGAACTAAGTTCATTGTGGTAGCAGTGGATTATTTCACGAAGTGGGTAGAAGTCGAAGCCCTCGCCAGCATCACCTCTCAAGCCAGCACAAAATTCTTATGGAAATCGATTGTTTGCCGATTCGGGATACCTCAGAGTTTCATATCCGACAACGGAAAGCAGTTCGATTGCAATCATTACCGAGAATGGTGCTCTGAGCTGAAAATCAAAATGAAATACTCCTCAGAATGCACAAAGGGGCGTGGGCTGATGAACTACCAGGAGTCCTTTGGGCATATCGCACAACAGTCCGAACTCCCACGGGTGAAATACTGTTCGCCCTTACATATGGCTACGAGGTAGTAATTCCAGTCGAAATCGGGATACCTACACTGCGTGTCCAGCATTACGATACAGCTACTAATGGTGCTAAAATGATGGAACGATTGGATTTCTTAGGAGAAAGAAGAGAAGAAGCCTTCATCCAAGTTGCTAACAACAAACGCAAGACAGAACAATACTTCAATAGAAGAGTAAAACTGTACAACTTCAGAATCGGAGACTTAGTACTAAGACAAATGGGCGTCACAACACCAGCGCAAGGAAAACTGGGACCAAAATGGGAAGGGCCCTACATGGTAACAGCAACTAACAGGCCCAGATCTTGCCGACTCAGGGACAGTTTCGGGACCGATCTACCACACCCCTGGAATAGTGAGCGGCTTAAGAGGTATTATGCATAACATTTTCCGATGTATTTTACTTCTTGAAATTATAAAAAGCCCTTCATTTTTAATCTCCAATGCATTATAAATTATATGCAATTCCCATCCCGAATCCCGCAGGGTCGGTTAACCCACCCACGCGAAATAACTCTTGAAGTAATTCGCAACTCTTTAATCCCGACCTCAAACACGCACATTACAGACGAAAAAATCCTTGGTTAAATTTACACTTAACCAAAAATTTGCGGGGTATAGAGCGAACAAAACATCTAAAAAGAAGCCAATGTCTCGAATATTATATATTCCGAAGTATCAGTTACAAAAAAAAAAAAAATTTACAACAAGAAAAGGTCGACACGGTCACAAGGTTAAGCCTCAGGAGGGGGAGGAGGAGGATTCAGGTCATCGAAAGGTGGGTAGCCACGCTTTCCAATCTTCTTCACAAACTTCTTCGCAACCCGGTCTGGGCGAAGAGATTTCGGACTTATGTTGTGGGAGTTGAGCTGAGGGTCTACTAAAAGCTGGGCTCCTATTCGACGAAGACTTTCAGCATAACCGTACCCCTAAGCCGAGTTGCGAATGGCCACCACTCGAGATATCAGCAGCTCAAAGTCAGCTATTCTCGAATGAGCATCCTCCAAAGCATGACGAGTTTTCTCCAGCTCGGTCTCTTGAGCAGCCCAGACTCGTTCAGACCTTGTCAGCTCCTCCCCTAAAGCCTTTCGGGCATGCTCCGAGCCAGCCAATTCCTTCTCCCGAACGACCCGAGCGCGCTCGGAAATCGCCAGTTCTTCTTCCCTCAATGAAAGAATTTGGGCAGAGGCAGTTAGTTCTGCCGTCCGAGCAGTCAACTCAAATTGAAGAAGAATCTTGTCCTGCTCGGTGGCCGCTAGCATCAATGAGGCGGGCGTTCCTTCGATGAGCTATTGCCAGCAAAACTAGAGCCGCCTCCAATTCGGCTCGAAGAGAAGCATTGGCCTTCTCTAACCTGCTCTTGTCAGCCCCTAACTCTTCGATCGTCTTGATCAGACCCCTGCAAGTTTTTTGCAATAATTCAAGCTGATCTCTCGCCTGCTGCAACTTATAAAGCCCGAACTTGCAGACGGTTCCAAGCTCAATATTGAATTCGGCGAGCTCTGCCAACTCGGAACCCACAGCCTGTAATATTTCCTTGGTGACCTGAACACAAGGAAAAGAAATTATCAGCTCGGAACCAAAAGACTACATAAATCTGACAAAACCCATGAGTCAAACCTGTGTCAATAGAGGCTCCAACATTTTAGCCACCCGCTCGGAAGCATCCACATTGGCTTGCTCAAAACGCGAGGGAAGCTCCGAACTAGCTTCGTTGGCCTGATCCCCTCCTTCCGACTCCGACTCAAAAAAAACGACCAAGCACCGCAACCCCACTCTGAAACCGAAAAGGGGATGGTGGTCGGGCAGGAATTTCCAAGTCCGAAGACGCCTGTCTGCCATCGAACTGAGTCCTTGAAGTCGACCCCCTCTCAAAAGTAGGGAATGGACCTTCAGGGGATTCGTCGAGCTCGACGAAAGGTTGCCCACCTTCATCCAAGGTCTCCCCATGTGTCCCTTCCATGGGAGCACCAGTCTCACCAGACTTCTCGGGTCTGACCTCTCTTTGGCATTCTTTGTCTCCACCTTGCTCCTGTTCTCCTTGCAGGCTGACTCCTCCTTGATCACCCCCAAAGTCGGATTCACCCTCAACTTCATCCTCACCCTCGGAAGCATCAGAGTGGCGCTCGGAAGAAGAAGGAGGGGGAGTAGGCAATTGGTTTACCCTGGTAACTTGCTCTTTTAGCTCCTGGCAGAAGACTTGCGCGAAAGGCGTGGCACCAACGGAAAGGTCGGCAGCACGATCCAGAGCCTCTTGGAAGGCCCGGTTGATGTCCTCCCCATCCGACGACTCAACCCCTGCCGCGTCAAGTTGCTTCTATCCGGGCTTCGAGGACAACCCTTCTGGCCTCAGACCTTATCTGCTCGGTCTCCAGGAAGCGGAGCCCATCCGAAGATGTCAACGAGGAGGCCTGCGTGGGACTACGAATGGAGGAATCCATAGGGGGTTCGCTCGCCCTGATCTTCGATACGTGGACCCTTCCCCTTCTTCTGTTTCTTAGGACGGGCACCACGGCTCGAAGTGGCTTCGCCGTGATGACTTTTTGTGCGTCTTTCCTTCTGAGCTTCCAGATCAGAGGCCCGTTTGCGAGAAGAAGTAGGAGGCTCCTCAGAAATGTTGAAGAAGTTTTGACCCTCAGCATAAGATCGGTCTGGTCGGGTCAGGTACTCTTCAATATTCTCCTCGGTCAAAAGAGCATCGGACCACAGCCAGTCGGGATCCTCGGTAATCTCCATATGTGTCGGTGAAGGGAGAAAGCCCCAATCTTTTTGGATTGGAAATTCATTCCCCACTCCCTCTAAGAATTCCCAATCCCTGCCCGAGACAAAGAAAAAAATTCTTATGGTAGTCTCGGGCACTCGAATGCCTCTCCTCCATTCGAATCAGTCGACATTTCGACTTTATCTAGAAACCGGCGACATTCCCGTCCCGACGAAGGAGCCGATATATCGAAAAGAATTCCCGAGCAGTTAAATTGGGGTAGGGATCGTTCCTCCCAGAAAGAACAATCCAGAACGCCACACAGGTGGCCAAAAGAATACGCTACCCATTCGGCAAGAGTTGGGCAGGGGCTAAGCCCAAGAAATGAAGAACTTCTCGAACGAGACGGATGAAAGGGAGGCGAAAACCCTTCGAGAACATAAGGTAAAAGAGGGCAACTTTTTGGGCCCTCCCATCACGTTCGCAAGCCCTAACGCCATTCCCCGGGGCTTCCAGGGAATGCCGCCAGGAAATGCAATGCTTTTTCCTAAGCGCGTCCACATCAAAGGACTGCATAGAAGAAGTCCAGCCATTACCCGCAAAGAAAGGGCATGGATCAGAGGAAGCCATGGAGACAAAAGTTAGAAAAGATGCAAGGGAAGAAAGAAGAACAGCGGAAGAACGAGAAGGCAGCAAAAAGTGAGTATGAGAATTAAACAGAGGAGGAAGAACGGTAATGAGGTTTTTGGATAATTTATACCCAGAAATCGAATTTAAGACGAGCGGGAAATGAAGATACATCGACACCCTGTCTCCAGAAGTGACCCGTGGGAACAGGGGGCATGCTCGAGGCTGACCAATCAGAGGTAAGAAGCGTGCGCCGAAATGACAGATCAGGTAATGACGATCTCACGCGTGCATATCACGAGCTAATCATAGGACAACAGCACGACCAGAAACGTCAGCGACGGTTCAGAAATCAGAACAACAAAATAATTAAACTCTGAAAGGTATTGAATGCCTGATACGGAATACGAAAGATTGCGACCCAGCTTTAATTGATCAGAAATTGAATCGTCCCCAGAAGTCCAACCGATAAATAAAACAACATACCAATTGGCACCGCCCGGGTGTATTCGACCAAATATTTCCGCTCGGAAGGGAAAGTAGGAAAATAACATCCAGTGCTGAAGAAGAACATGAATAAAGAAAGAGAGGACAGTATCCCTAAAGCGTTTAGAATCTCCATCGAAGTGCCTTCGATAAAAATTCGTGGGGTACTGAAAGGATAGCTGGCAACGAACCCAAGCCCAAAAAAAAGTTGGGCCTGAAGCCCGTGATCTAAACTCGGATGACACGTGTCCGAACTTGATTGGAAATACCGAAATCAGAGACAACCCAAATTACTAGCTACCACGAATAGAGAAGAAGAGAATAAGCCGGCTTCGAGGAGACGCTAATGTCAGGAACAACAGTGCATTTATTAGCATATTTTGTGGACCCATCTCACATCATAGTCATTCCCGCATTTATGAACAACCAGACAATCACCGATCTACAGATTTCCCCTCTTAAATGCACAGATGCTATAAACACGCATCATTAATTACTAGACTAGATGAGGATAGGGCCGCATTTAATGTTCCTCTTCAAAAGGATCTGATTGAGCATTGTTGGGGGAAAATCCAATTAATAAGATGAGACAGGCAGGATCAGATCAGGTTTTTCTTCTCAAGGATGATGATCGAGTGATGTCCCGACTAATAGATCTTTTACCTTAAAACCGCCTCTCAGGAAAAACACAGACACCTATAAATAAGACTGGACTGAATCCAAAACGAGGTACATTCTGACATTTCTTTTAACAAATTTCTCTTATCATATTCTCTTTTGCTAACTTGATCATCGGAGCGGTCCCAGACCCCGATCATCCTTCTTCTTACTTTTGCAGATTTTGGTCAATCGGGAACTCATAAGTTAGACTGCAAAATACGTCCTTAACAGTAAATGTAAATCTCCTCTCTATATGGACATAGGTTATTTTGGCCGATCCATGTTAAAATCTTGGTCTCCAATTGTTTGTGAGTGTTCCTTGTCCCTAACATAAAACCCAAATCACAACAAAAATATATAGCTTTCAAGAAAGCAAAACTCTCTACAACAACAGCAAAGCAAATACAGGCATTTGAAGTAGCCAGTGTAGCAAACAAAAGCCCATTATTGTCTCTAATCACAACCCTCAACCCCATCCACCAAAGCCTTTATCAAAAGCAGCATCGAAATTAACTTTTAACACAGGCCAAGTAGGCGATCTCCACTTCAATCCTATAACATTAGACTGAATTGAAGGTGGAGCAAAAAATTTCAAATTTGCTTGTTTGAAAAGACTAAGATTAGACTTAGCAAGTTCAAGTAAAACTGCAGGAGGTCTGAATTGATCTGCAAAAACAAACTCATTCCTTCTCCACCATATGATATAAAAGATCATTGAGACAAGTTCCAATCGATTCGAACCAAGTTTCTGATAGAAAGCAAACTAAGCAGACTGAAAATCGACAAAATAGGTCCCCCACTTATTGACAGGACTGGCAACATCCCCCCCAAACATCTGCTATAACAGGAATATCCAAAGCACATTTAGTAGAATCTCTTCATCCCTTTTACACACTGAACATAAAGAGCAATCAACCACCTTTCTTTCTGTATAAATTGCCTTTTGAAGGCGAAATATTATTTAAAACTTTCCTCATTATCGAAAGATCATCATAACATGACCAAGTTCAATCCATTCAAACATCAAAGGAACAAGGTGGTAGTTTTTTAATATTAGTGTTCTGTCATTAGCGGACAAAAGGAAACACCATTTGAATTATGAAAGATGTTTTCAAGTGAGTTTATACCTCTCTGAACCAAGACGAAACGTAATAAGATCAAGAAGATTATTAATACTATCTCTATATATGAAAAACGACAAAACCCAATGGTAACACCATTTGATATGCTTAA
The DNA here is from genome assembly GCA_036559045.1 of Platycarya longipes. Taxonomy (NCBI): domain Eukaryota; kingdom Viridiplantae; phylum Streptophyta; class Magnoliopsida; order Fagales; family Juglandaceae; genus Platycarya; species Platycarya longipes. The sequence continues at coordinate 26,402,346 of CM071801.1, forward strand.
TCACAAATTTCTAAAATGCCTTGCATCATCCATCTCTAGAAAATAATCTTAAGCTTGCAGATTTAGTACAGCTAAAATGAAAATTTGTCTATACATATCCCTATGGAGGCAGGCATAAACATCATGATCTTGTTTCCGTTGGAAATTTCTAAATTTTTCATTACAACATCTAACAAGATGAAAAGTTTTCACTTCCATTGCTTTCTCTACGTGCCTTTATGCCTCATGTTTGATTAAGAACGGGGAGACGAGCTTGTGGACTACATCCCTGGAGTCCCAGCCCAGTATCTTGCAGATCTTTCCACCTTATTATATGGATCAAATGGTTTAGAAGTCAAGCCTCTTATCTGGAAATGTATTATGTTGGTGCCCAAAGTGCAGTATCTGTTATTCACTTGTGTCCATGAGTTAGAACCTCAAGTCTTTGAAACTTTAGGAGTAAAACTCCCAATCCCTGTCTACCCCATTGGCCCTTCCATAACCTACTTAGAACTTCAAGACAATGCAGCCTCCGACTCCCATGCAGGTAACATGATCAATGGTGTGAACTATTTTCATTGGCTGGATTCTCAACCCATCCGTTCTATCTTGTACATCTCATTTGGAAGTGCCCACTTAGTCTCAGATGCTCAAATGGATGAAATTTTTGGTGGTGTGCCAGATAGTGGTGTTAGGTTCTTGTGGGTGTCAAGGGGGATCAACAATGCGGATGGTTATGCAGATATGGGCTTCGTGGTTTCGTGGTGTGACCAATTGAAAGTTTTGTGTCACTCTTCCATTGGAGGGTTTGGACACACTCTGGATGGAATTCCGTATTAGAGGGTGTTTTTGCTGGTCTTCCAATGCTTACTTTTCCCATATTGTACGATCAGTTTCCAAATAGTACACAAATTGTGGAAGATTGGAAAGTTGGATGGAAGATTAAGAAAGATGTGAGATCTAAAGATTTGGTGACAAGAGGAGAGATTTCTGAGCTCTTAAAGAGGTTTATGGATCAAGAAAACAATTGTGAGGGGCTCGATTTGAGGAAGCGAGCGAAAGAACTCCAAGAGACCTGTCAAAGGGCAATTGCTAAAGGTGGATCAACTCAAAAGAATCTTGGAGCTTTTATCAAGGACATTTCAAGAAGCCAATCTTGACATGTTTATGATCACTTTGTAATATGTAATTGTGTTTTATGATAGCTTTATTTATAGCTTGTGGTTGTAGTTTGAGCTACTTCATATGCTTAAAAAAAATCTATGTTTATTTAAATTTAGGACACTCATGATTATTCTTCATTGAGTTCCTTGCAAGTAAAATTGAATCTATCACACAAAAAATGCATGCGAAAATATTTGCAATGAAATTGGCTGTCTCATTAAAAATTTGTTATAATACTAAGAAACTGAATTATGTATTTATATATTGAATGTATGAAACCCATATTGGTAGGAAATAATCAATTGACTTCTGTATTTATTAGATGTATTAAGTTTGCATATTGAAATGTGTTAGGAATAAACCGATAAACAAACAATACAGATATGAAATCAAATGCAGCGGTAGCAACTAAGAGAAGTAAAACAGTAAAGACAATACAGAAAACAGAGATTTAAGTGGTTCAGCTCAACTAAGCTTACATCCACTGGGGGTTGGTCTCAAAACTTCACTATGATCAAATGGAGATTACAGAGAGAGAATCAATAGATTCTTACAACAGAAATCACTTACCTCACGTGTATACACTCAATCCTCACGTGTTTACACTCAGCCACTCAAGAAATGGAGAAGAAATGAAGCTGGAAAGGGGCTCTGTTCTTCGTCGGTGAAACAGGGGGCTCAGGAGTTAGTCTAAGACGAAGCAGAAAAGAGAATGCGATCTTTATACTTTTGCGATCTCGCTCGAGCAAGAATTAAACTCGCTCGAGCGAACACTGCTAGGTCAATCTCACTCGAGCTGAACGTCGAGCGAAGGTCGAGCGAACTCTCGGGTTGCACTTTGCTAGAGCTGGAAGTCGAGCAAAGGTCGAGCGAACTCACGGGTTGGACTCTCGCTCAAGCGGGATCAACTTCGCTCGAGCGAGATTGCAGGGGAAGCGTGTATCCAAGCCATAACTCAACAAATCTCCACCTTGGCTTGAATACCTAAAAGCCTCACTGAAACCCAATCAACAAAATAAACCAACCCCATCAAAATCCCCTAAGGGATCTAGAAACCTCGAACTTCAATCAAGTCCAAACAAAGTTTGAACTTCTATACTACAACTGGCTTTGTCATCATGTCTGCTGGATTCTCTGAAGTAGCAATCTTCTAAATACTCACTGTACCATCTGCAACTACTTCTCTGAGAAAATGATACCTGACATCGATGTGCTTCGTCCTCTCATGATACATTTGATTTTTGGTCAAATGTATAGCACTCTGGCTATTACAAAACACTGTCAACCCCTCCTGCTGAAGACTCAGGTCACTGATCAACCCCTTCACCCAATGGCCTCCTTGACAGCATCAGCTGCTGCCATGTATTCTGCCTCCGTAGTTGATAAAGTAACAGTTAATTGAAGTGTTGCTTTCCAACTAATTGCAGAACCACACAATGTGAAAACATAGCTTGTCAATGATCTTCTCTTGTCTAAATCCCCAGCATAATCAGAATCAACAAACCCAACAACATCAAAGCTGAGATTAACATCTCTATCAAATAACAAGCCAAGATGTGAGATTCCCCTCAAGTACCTCAGAATCCATTTCACTGTCTGCCAGTGAACTCTACTAGGCTTAACCATGTACCTGTTAACCATGCTCACTGCCTATGAAATGTCTGGACGGGTACAAACCATGGCGTACATAATGCTGCCAACTGCACTAGAGCAAGGAACCCTGGCCATGGACTGTTCCTCCTCATCAGTTTGGGGAGATAGGGAAGCTGAAAGTCTAAAATACATCGCCAACGGCGTGCTTACAGGTTTGGAGTTAGACATTCCAAACCTGTCCAAAACCTAGGTACTTTCTCTGGGATAAGTATAACTTTCCAGCTTTCCTATACCTATGAATTTACATTCCCAAAATCTTTCTAGCAGCACCTAAGTCTTTCATCTCAAACTCATTTCTAATTTGATTTTTCATCAAATCCACATCAACCATGCTTTTAGCAGCTATAAGCATGTCATCAACATAAAGCAATAAGTGAATGAAAGACTTATCAGGCAATTATTTATGATACACACAACAATCATGACTACTTCTCAAATAGCCATGATCAATTATAAACAAGTCAAAATGTTTATACCATTGCCTAGGCGACTGCTTCAACCCATACAAAAACTTCTTCAGTCTGCAAACTCGGTCCTCTTTACCTTCAACAATGAACCCCTCTGGCTGATGCATATAGATAGTCTTTTCAAGCTCGCCATGCAGAAATGCTGTCTTCACATCAAGCTGTTGAAGCTCCAGATCATACAAAGCCGTAATGGCTAGTAAAACTCTGATTAAACTGTGTTTTATGACTGGAGAGAACACTTCATTGAAGTCGATCCCCTCTCTCTGATTGTATCCTTTAGCAACTAGGCGTGCTTTACATCTTGCATCTGACTCAGACTGGATTTTCTCTTTTCTCTTGAAAACCCATTTGCAGCCCACAACCTTCATCTTTGTTGGTAACTTAACCAAATCCCAGGTTTGGTTCTTGTGAAGAGATTCAATCTCTTCAGTCATAGCTGAGCACCACTAAGCAGACTTGGTACTCTTCACAGCCTCTAAGTAGCTCTACTATACTGCTCCTCAACCAGTGCTTCAATTTCTTCTACTGTTGCAAGTGCATACATAACCATGTCTGCTTGAGCATATCTCCGAGGTGGTCTGATCTGCCTCCTCTGTCTACCAGTAGCTCTACTGTACTGCTCCTCAACCGGTGCTTCAATCTCAGACTCAAAATCATGCTCATCAGCCATAACATGATTCTGAGTTTCAGGTGGTGTCCTCTGTAGAGCCTATTGTCGCTCCACCTTCTTTCCTGTAGATACAGGAATCTCCTTTCTCGGATTAAGCATAGATTTTTCATCAAAAGTAACATCTCTGCTAATAATCACGAACTTGGGTGACTTGGGATCAGTACACCATAACCTATATCCCTTTACCCCAATAGCATATCCCATAAATATGCATTTCTTTGCCCTAGGTTCTAGCTTACCATCATTAACATGAAAATAAGCAGGACAACAAAAAATTTTCAAATTCAAATAATCAGTAGGTGCATCAAACCATACCTGATTAGGTGTCTTCAAACCAATAGCTGTGGCTGGAGAGCGGTTCACCAGAAAGCAGACTATGTTGACTGCTTCTGCCCATAAGTCTTTAGTCAGCCCGACATTAGAGAGCATACTGCGTGCTCGTTCTAAGAGGGTCGATTCATCCGTTCAGGTACCTCATTCTGCTATGGAGTATGCCTAACTGTACGGTGCCTAACAATCCCTTCATTCTTGCAGAACTCATCAAAATTACTGCTACAAAATTCCATTCAATTGTCAGTGCAAAATTTTTGAAGACATCACTTTTCTGTTTCAGAAAATAAATCCACACCTTCCGTGAGTAATCATCAATCAAGGTAAACAAGCAATTTGCTCCACCTTTCGATGAAACTGAGGATGGACCCCAAAGGTCGGAATGAATGTAGTACACTGAACCTTTAGTGCTGTGGACCCCTGTTGCAAACTGGGCCCTGCTCTGTTTGCCAAACACGCAGTCCTCATACAAGTCTAGTTTGCCTAAATTATGATTCCCTAATAACCTTTGCTTATAGAGGATAGACATCCCCTTCTCACTCATATGACCCAATCTCATGTGCCATAGATGAGTGTTATCTGACTCTGCCGCATCAATTACTGAAACTACAGCTTCACCGTTAACAGTACTGCCCTAGAGGAAATAGAGACCATATTTTTGATCTCCCTTCATAATAATCATGGAGCCTTTGCTGACTTTCAGTACTCCACCTTGTCCCGTGTACTTCAACCCCAAAGAATCAAAGGCTCCCATGAAGATAAGATTCTTTTTTAGATCTAGAATGTGTCGGACATTGGTCAATGTCCTAACTGTCCCATCAAATATCTTGATCTTCACTGAACCCATTCCCACAATCTTGCAAGCTGTGTCGTTCCCCAACAAAACAGAACCACTGTTGACTGGTTCATAAGTCATGAACCAGTCCCTTTTGGGACACATGTGAAAAGTGCAAGCTGAGTCCATGACCCACTTGTCACTAAACCGACTGGTTGAATCACTGATTGCAAGACCCACGTCTGAGCCATCAGATTCATCAGCAACACTGACGGCATTGGAGGAACTCGTGGATTCCTCCTTCTTCTTTAGCTTAGTATACTCACTCTTGTAATGTCTAAATTTTTGACAATAATAACACTTGACGTTTTCGTTGTTGGACTTAGTTTTTCTCGGGACTTGCCTCTGCCCTTCTCTAAACCCTTATTACTGGATCTTCCTCTGTTGGAGGAATCTTTGACAATCAGCCTACTAGCTTGAGTTTCACCACCCTTATCACTATACCTGTTCCTTAACTCCTTCAAGTTCAAAGCTGACTTCACATCAGCTAAGGAGATGGTATCTCGGCCATATAGCATAGAATTTACAAAATTCTCAAATGATGCAGGTAATGAACACAACACTATTAAAACTTGATCTTCATCATCAAGTTTGATGTCAACATTTCTAAGATCCATAACAATTTTGTTAAACTCATCTAAGTGTTCAGACACTGATGAACCCTCATTCATCTTAAGAATATATAACCGTTGTTTCAAATACAACCGGTTAGTAAGTGATTTCTTAATGTACAAGCTCTCAAGCTTGTTCGAGAGACTCTCAGCAGTCTCTTCCTCAGCAACCTCTCTTAACACTCTATCAAATAAAGACAATAAAATAGTGCTATGTACCTTTTCTTCATCGTCCTTATACGGTACAGGAGAATCAGCAGACTTCTTCTCAAGAACTTTGAATAACCCCTGCTGGCGCAGCAAAGCTTTCATCTTCAAGCGCCACAAACAAAAACTGTTTTGTCTATCAAACTTCTTTACTTCAAATCTGGTTGTGGCCATCCATCTGTTCTTCACAGAGCTAGATTGCTCTGATACCAGTTTGTTGGGAATAAATCGATAAACAAATAACACAGATATGAAATCAAATGTAGCGATAGTAACTAAGAGAAGTAAAACAGTATAGACAATATAGAACATAGAGATTTAAATGGTTCAGCTCAACTGAGCTTACATCCACTGAGAGTTAGTCTCAAAGTTTCACTATGATCAAATGAAGATTACAGGGAGAGAATCAATAAATTCTTACAACAGAAATCACTCACCTCACGTGTATACACTCAATCCTCATGTGTTTACACTCAACCACTTAAGAAATGGAGAATAAATGAAGCTGGAACGGGGCTCTGTTCTTCATCGACAAAACAGGGGGCTCGAGAGTTCGTCTGGGATAAAGCAGAAAAGAGACCGTGATATTTATACTTATACGATCTCGCTCGAGCGAGAATTAAACTCGCTCAAGCGAAGACTACTAGGTCAATCTCGCTTGAGCTGAACGTTGAGCGAGGGTCGAGCATAGTCTCTGCCTGAATCTCGCTCGAACAGGACCTCGAGCGAGGGTCGAGTGAACTCTCGGGTTGCAATTCGCTCGTGTTGGACGTCGAGCGAACTCACGGGTTGGACACTCGCTCGAGCGGGATCAACTTCGCTCGAGCGAGAGTGTAGGGGAGGCGTGTATCCAAGCCATAACTCAACAAAATGAATGTGTGGCACAATAGCAGACGCATGCTAAATTGTAATAACACAATACAACACAATCACATCATTTTTCTAGAAGTTCAAGAACTCTTCATCTCATGTCATTTACCAAATACAACAGGGGAGGTGGGTTTGTCGACGTAGCTTAGATTGACAAGCAATTCTGGACGTCATAAATATCATAATTTTCATTTCCAACTGATATTTGTCTAAAAATCAAAGCTAATTTGTAGCTCTCTTTCCATGATCATACCAACTTAGCATTGTTTGAGAAATAATATTTATAATCGTGAATTGTTCAAGTATTACATAATTATTTTAAAAAGAAATAAATAAATTACATTCACATGAAAAAGTTCATTTTTTAATAATAAATCCTACTTTTTTTAAAGGAATTATATACGCTATTCTATAGTTATAAACTTATATATAACATTACATTATATATATATATGTAATTTGATATAATAAATCAATTATATTTTCGAGAAACTTTGATCTTAGTGGCCTTACCATTGTCATATTATTATTATTATTATAATTTTGAAAGAAAACCATTTCATTAATAGAAAATCAAGTGATACATGGCTTCTCAAATTGAATAACTATCATGACTTCCTGGGGACGCTCTTCTATCCAAACAGTTTCAAAATCTAAAGACATTCCTAGCTTTGTAGCTTGATGCGCAGCATTGTTGCCACCTCTCTTAACAAAACTAATCTTCCATTCCTGTTGAGCAGCAAACAGTTGCTTAATATCATCAATGAAGAGACACTTCCAAGAAAAACCCTCTGTACAGCAACCTTTGACCCCTTCAATCATTAACTTTGCATCGCCCTCAAAAATTACCTTAGGCAAATGTAGTTCTTGACATAATTGAATCCCTCTAAGAAGAGCATAGCACTCGGCAGAGAAAAGGCAGTATGTATTCATCCTTGGAGCTGACACCACAGTATCAACATCCCCCATGCTATTCCTCACCACAATTCCAATGCCCATCTTCTTTTCCTCTGAGTTATAAGCTACATCAAAATTCAGTTTGCAACACGGATCAACTGGTGGACTCCACTGTGTACTAGAAGCCTATCAAGGTATACTATCTGCATTGATCTTAGAGCACTGATAGACTTATTGATAAGCCTCCCTTTCAGTTTACACAAAATGTAATAGGGCAACGGGGCCAACAAATTTATTCCTAAACACATGGCAATTCCTTCAGTGCCATAATTTGTGGAAGATATATAACAGAAGCCAACATTTCGCTCGAGCAAGAGTTATGCCAAAACTTCGCTCAATGTACGCTTAATGTGGCGCTCGAGCGAGTGGTCAGACCATAACTTCGCTCGATCCTCGCTCGACACTTTGCTCGAGCGAGAAACGGCTAATTCACAAAAGAAGTGATTTCATACATGTCTTTTCAGGCTTTATAAGTAGTGTGGTGACAAATCTGTAAAGATACAAAAAATCCTTCATCTTCTTCTGTTTCTGTCATTTTCAATAGTAACTCTAGGAACTCAACAAAATTGTTATTTGTTGAGTTCAAAGACTTTATTGTATCCTAGAGACGATTTTCTAGGAATCTATTAGCAAACTATTTATGAGTGGGGGCAAATATCGTCTTAAAGACAGTATTACTATACGCCTCAAAGTCTTGATCAACTATCAGATTCTTCTTTCTTCTTATAAATTTTTACCTACAATTTTAAGATGATATTTCAATGGAAGGAGGATCTGATTCTACTGTTTTCTAAGTCATGAACCAAGATTTTGTGAAGTTGGATAGGTTCAATGGATCCAACTTTACTCGATGGCAAGACAAGACGAAGTTTCTTCATACTGCACTGAAGATCTTCTATGTTCAGGATCCAAGTCTAAAGCCAATTCCTGCACCAACCCCTGAAGATTCTGAGACTGTCAAGGCATTGAGAACGAAACGCGAGGAGCATGAATTGGTCAGCAGATGTCACATTCTGAACACTCTTTCTGATCGCTTGTATGATTTATTTACTGCTATAAAATCACCTTTGGAAATATGGAATGCTCTTGAAGTGAAGTATAAGACAGAAAAATTGGGTATCATAAATTTATAATTTTGAAGTACTTCGAATTTAAAATAGTGGATAATCTATCTGTGTTAGACCAAATGCATGAGTTGCAAGTCTTGGTCAACAAACTTCGTGATTTGTCCATTGTAATTCCTGAGTCATTCCAAGTGGGAGCAATTATTGCAAAACTCCCACCAAGTTGAAATAATTATAGGAAGAAGCTTCTGCATATGACAGAAGAACTCACTTTAGAACAAATTGGAAAGCGTCTACGAATTGAAGAGGAGAGTAGAATTCGTGATGATTACCACTTTGATTCTAAAATAAATGTGAACAATGTGCAAAAGGGTGATGAAAAGAAAAATAATTTTCTTAAGGCTAAGAAGGGAAACACCTTCAAAAAGAATTTCTCCATCGATAAATTGAAGAAGAATAGACAATGTTTCAACTATGGAAAAAAAGGTCATTACATTCGTGACTGCAGATTCTTGAAAAATAAGAAAAAAGATGATGGCAGCAGTTCAAATGTTGCAAATGCAATTGAGGAAATCATTGCAATGGTGGAAGAAATGGAGATTGGCATGATAACTGAAGTGCATCTCGCCTCAACTACAAATTCTACTGATTGGTGGTTTGATTATGGCACTACAGTGCAATTGTGCAATGATAAAGCGCAATTCAAGAACTATGTTGAGACTGCTGATGGCCAACAAGTTCTTGTGGAGAATCACAATGCAGTTCAAGTCCATGGAAGAGGAAATGTTGAGATGCAACTTACTTCTGGGAAGAAACTTGTGCTGACCAATGTTCTTTATGTTCCAAAAATTAAGAAGAACCTTTTATTTGCCAATTTATTGTGTAAAAAGGGCATTAAGGCTATTATTGAGTCTGATAAATTAATATTATCCAAGAACGGTATTTTTTTAGGCAAAGGATATTTCTGTGATGGGATGTTCAAACTCAGTATTATTGTGAATAAAGATGTTTCAAATTCTGCTTATATGCTTGATTCATTTTCTTTGTGGCATGGTCGTTTAGCACATATGAATTTTAAATACTTGAAATACATATCAAAGCATAGCTTAATAGCTTACGATAAAGTTGTTGATCAAAAGTGAAAGATGCATTCAAGCAAAAATGACTAAGAAACCATTTCCTACTGCGAATAGAAATTCACAAATTTTAGAACTTATACATTATAATATTTGTGAATTAAATGGTTTTTTAACTAGATAGGGAAGAAGGTATTTTATTACATTTACAGATGACTTCTCTAGATATATTGTTGTGTATTTGTTAAACAGTAAAGATTAGGCATATAACATGTTCATTCAGTATAAATTAGAAGTAGAAAATCAAAAAGAAAAGAAAAGAAAATTAAAATTCTTAGAACTGATAGAGGTAGAGAATATTTCTCACATGAATTTTCTAGTTTCTGTGAAGAGTATGGAATTATACATTAACTCACCTTACACACCACAACAACATGGTTTGCCTGAAAGGAAAAATAGGACGCTTGTAGATATGGTAAATGCTATGATTCTAAGTGTAAAATTGCCTTTTAATTTATGGGGAGAGGCATTACTAACAGCATGCCATGTACATAATAGAATACCATCTAAAAAATTACAAGTGTCACTTTATGAAATCTGGAATGAAAGAAAACCTAATTTAGATTATCTTAAAGTGTGAGGGTGTTTGGCATTTTATAGAGTTCTAGATCCTAAGAGAACTAAATTAGGACCAAGAGCTGTAAAAAATGTGTTTGTTGGTTATGTTGAAAATTTCAAGGCATATAGATTAATGGACTTGAATTCTAATGTCATAGTAGAATCAAGAGATGTTAAATTTATTAAAATAAATTCAACAATGATTCTGAATTTGATTTAGAACTCGATCAAACACAAAGTTCTAACTCTGATTTGAATAACTCTCTTAATAATAAAAGAAAATCAAGAGATTTGCCACTAGAGCAAAAAAGAAGTCAAAGAGTTAGAAAAGAAAAGAATTTTGGTCATGATTTTGTATCAACTCTTGCTTTAGTCTTCCTTGTAGAAGGAGATTTAAACACAATCCTTAACAAAATACTCATTGTTCTAAACGTGGAAGATGATTCAAAAAGTTTTAAAGAAGCTTTATCTTCTAGAGATGCAACTTTTTGGAAGGAAGAAATAAATGATGAGATGGACTCAATATTATCCAATAATACTTGAGTTCTAGTGGATTTACCTCCAAATTCAAAAGCTATTGACTGCAAATGGGTATTAAGAAGAAAGTATAATACTGATAGTACAGTTCATACCTTTAAAGCAAGGTTGGTTGCAAAAGGTTTTAGTCAAAAACAAGGAATAGACTATTTTGATACCTATGCTCCAGTGGCAAGTATCACATATATTCGTGTTCTTATTGCTCTTGCATCCATGTATGAATTAGTTGTGCATCAAATGGATGTAAAAACTGTCTTCTTAAATGGTGAACTTGACGAGGAAGTTTATATGGAACAACCTGAAGGATTTATTCTGCCAGGAAATAAAAAGAAAGTATGTAAATTAGTCAAGTCATTATATAGACTAAAACAAGCTCCAAAACAATAGCATGAAAAGTTTGATTCTATTATTTTGATTAATGATTTCAAACATAATAGTGCTGATAAGTATATTTATTCAAAATTTACTGAGGAATATGGTGTTATTATTTGTCTTTATGTTGATGACATGCTAATTTTTGGTACTAATATGGAAGGCATTTGTGAAACAAAAAAGTATTTAACTTCAAAATTCAAAATGAAAGTTAATGAAGCAAATACTATTTTGGGTATTAAAGTGAAGAAACATAGTGATGGTTATGCACTATGTCAATCTCACTATATTGAGAAAGTGCTTCTTAAATTCAAACAATTGGGAATTAAAGAAGTTAATACATCATTTGAATCTAGTGTCAAGTTGGATAAAAATTCTTGAAGAGCAATAGCACAACTAGAGTATGCTAGTGTGATTAATAGCATGATCTATGATATGCATTGTACTAGACCTGATATTGCTTTTGCTGTGTACAAACTTTCAAGATACACTATCTGTCCTAGTGTAGATCACTGGAAAGTAATTGGTAGAGTACTTGAGTTTTTAAAGAAAACAATTGGTTTAGGACTCTTTTATTCAAAGTTTCCAGCGGTACTTGAAGTGTACTTAGATGCTAGTTGGATCACTAGCATAAATGACAATAAATCCACAACAGGTTGGGTATTTACCCTTGGTGGATGTGCTGTTTCTTGGGCTTCAAATAAACAAACGTGTATCTCTCATTCCACAATGGAATTTGAATTTATTGCTTTAGCAGCAGCAGGGAAAGAAGTGGAATGGTTTAGGAATATGTTATTAGATATAGAGTTGTGGGCACAACCTATGCCTGCTATTTTTCTGCATTGCGATAGTGAAACTACTATGTCTAGAGCGTACAATAAAGTGTACAATAGAAAGTCTAGACATATAAGTCTAAAACATAATTATGTTAGACAATTAGTAGTTGATGGAATCATAACAATCGTTTTTGTAAGGTCAAGTTGTAACTTGGTAGATCCTTTTACCAAAAGTTTATCGCGAGACTTGGTAAGGATTACATCCATTGGAATGGGACTGAAACCCTTTCAAGAGAATCACCAGTAATGGTAACCCAACTCTTAAGATTTAACTAAAAGAGTTTAATGGGTAATAACAAATTACTGATTTGTGATCAGTAAAGCACTATAAAAAATAATGTCTCATTCAAGATGGAAAGTGCTTGATTGTTACGTTTAAAAGAGGATGATTTTTACTCTTAACAAAGTTCAAATTTTGAAGTGTCTTGGTAACAGGGACTAAAGGAACTTTGCCCATATGAATATAGAGTGGTGCCGCTTCTAACAAGAGTATTGGGTTTATCTCTTGTAAATGTTCATTAAATCAGGATGTAGCACAAGGCTATAATAGTGCAAATTATTATTCTATTGAGAAAAGAATATTTTCATGTGTGTGTTGGTTCCGATTTTGAACTAAAGAATTTAGGTTTAGGTCTAGGCCACCAAGTACTTTTTAAAACTTTGAGCTAATTATACTAAGATAAGGTTTAAATCAAAAGATACCTTGTTTTATGCATGATAATGTCAATAGTGAAACAGAACTTTAAATATATATCACAACCTAGTGGGGGATTGTTGGAATAGGTTATAATATAAATTTAAAAGTTGAAGGTATAAAGCTTGTGAATAAAATGGTTGAGAATGCCCATTGGCAGAGATCTCGATAGAATGTCGCTCAAGCGAAGTCAAACCCGAGACTTCGCTCGAGTCTCACTCGATTAGTCGCTCAAGCGAGAGTCAGGTAGTGATCTCGCTAGATGTTCGCTCGACGTTTCGCTCGAGCGTGAAACTATTTTAATGAATCGTTGCAACGTCTGAAAGAAAAGATGCATCTCAATTGAAGCGATATGTGTTTGTCGTTTGATCTCGATCGACACTTCACTCGAGCGAGAGTCATGCCGAGACTTCGCTTAATGTATGCTTGATCCTCGCTCGAGCGAGTGGTCAGGTCGTAACTTCGCTTGATCCTCGCTCGACACTTTGCTTGAGTGAGAAACGGCTAATTCACAAAAGACGTGATTTTTCATACATGTCTTTCCAGCTTTATAAGTAGTGTGGTAACAAATCTGTAAAGATACGAAAAATTCTTCATCTTCTTCTATTTCTGTCATTTTCAATAGAAACTCTAGGAACTCAACAAAATTGCTATTTGTTGAGTTCAAGGACTTTGTTGTATCTTGGAGACGATTTGCTAGGAACCTATTAGCAAACTCTTTGTGAGTGGGGGCAAATATCGTCTTGAAGACAATATTACTATACGCCTCAAAGTCTTAATCAACTATCAGATTCTTCTTTCTTCTTATAAATTTTTACCTATGAGCTCAGAAACATTGCAGTCAAGACTCAATGTGTTGAGTTGAGTCTGGATTTTAAAAGAGGAAGGCTAGGGTAGCCATTTGTCATACCAAACATTGAAGTTACTGACATCCTCGACCCTCCATACTGCACCTGCTTTGATTAAATTGAAAGAAGACCATAAAATTCTCCAAATATAAGAGAAGCCCCAAGCTTTGCTTTCAGGATGCCACAATTCTTATAATACTTGCTTTTAAAAATCTGTGAAACCAAAGAATGAGGATTTTTGAAGTAATCTCCATACTTGCTTTGCCAATAATGCCTTATTAAACATGTTTAAGCTTCTAAACCCGAGCACCCCTTTGTTCTTCACCTCTTGCAAATTTTCCCAACTTTTCCAGTTTTTCCATCTCTTTGTTGCTCCACCAGAAATGAAGAAAATAGTTTCAATTTCCTTAACCAAGCCAAGTGGCAATCTAAAGACACTCATAGTATAGGTTGGGATTGCTTGCAATACACTCTTGATTTGTATTTCTTTCCCTGCAGTAGAGAGCGTTCCAGACTTGCAGCTATTAATATGCCTCCAAACTTTCTATTTTAGGTGTCTAAAAGTATTGTACTTTGTTCTCCCTACCATAGTAGGTAAACTTAAGTACCTATTATAGTTGCCACACAACACTCCATTAGTAGATTTAGTAATCGAATCTCTTTCATCAGGGTTGGTATTGGGGCTGAAAAGTATATAGGTTGTTTGCTTGTTTATTGTCTGACCCAAGGCACATTCATATTGGCATAAGATTTGCACCACTGCACACCATTCCTCTTGCTTTGCTATGCAACAAATGACATAATCATCTACGAACAAAAGATGGTTAATAGGCATCCCACCTCTTGATGCAGTGACCCCTTTTGAATAAATCCACTCTCATCAGCTTTTTGAAATAGAGAACTAAGTCCCTCAGCACAAAGGAGGAATAAATAAGAAGATAATGGGTTTCCTTATCTTAAACCTCTTGATGGGAAAAAAAAGTTTGGCCAAGAATACCATTAACTTTTACAAAATAAGAGACAGTTCTATCACAAGTCATAATCAACTTTGTCCATTTTTTCCCAAAACCCAACTTCATCATGATTGTCTCAAGAAAATTCCACTCCACTCTATCATATGCTTTTAATATATCCGATTTTATGGCCATGCTACTCACATTTCCTTTTTTCCTAGCTTGCATAGAGTGTAAAAGCTCATAGGCTACCATTACATTATTAGTGATGAGCATTCCTATAATGAAAGCACTTTGATTCTAAGAGATTACCACATATAACACCTTTTTCATTTGGTTTGCCAATACTTTAGAGATTGACTTACATAGCACGTTACATGAACTTATTGGCCTAAACTCAGTCATAAGAAAGGGGGAGTTTAGTTTAGGAACCAAAGCAATAATAGTATGATTTAAACCAAAGGGAATAACCCCATTCTTCAAGAAATCTAACACTGCTTAAGTAACCTCCATTCCTACAATTTCCCAATGGTCTAAGAAAAAACTAGCATTGACACCATCGAGTCCGGGGGCTTTGAATGGTGACATTTATTTTAAAGCATTTAACACTTCCTCACTTGAGAACTCCCTTTCTAACTCGAGCCTCATATCCTCAAAATTTGTAGAATTCAGCCCATCTAAACACAAAATTATACAATCTCTAGAAGGTTTAGTGGATGGAAATACTTGTGAGAAATGTTGCCAAAATCCATGCATAATATCCTTAAAAACAGTGAGCTCCTCTCCCTTTGCATTCTTGATCTTTTTTATATAGTTTTTGTTTCTTCTTTGGTTAACACAGGCATGGCAAAACTTGGTATTCCTATCACCTTTTCCAAGTCAATGTCTCTTGACTCATTGCTTCCATTTAATGTTGTGTTGGTCTGAAAGGAAGTCAAGATCTTGCTGAAGTTGTTTTCAGACAGCCATGGAGTTCACAGTCTTATTTTCTTACAGCTTAACTAGTTGTTTTGATTTGTCATTGATAGCTTTTGTTCTTTATCTATCCTTATTTTTACTCCACCTTTTTAGTTTCTTTCAACAGGATTCCAACTTTCCTTGCATAGATTCAATCAAAGACCTTCTAATAACCTGATTCTTCCATATAGTTTCAATCAGTGAAGAACACTCATCTTCTCTACCCCAATTAAGCCACTATGACCTAATTGGTATAAAACTAGTCAGGCCACAATCTAACATTAAGGGTCAATGATCAAAGCAAATAGCAACATAAGTATCAACTTTGGAATTTCTGAAACCATCTATCCAAAATTGACTAGCCAAGACACGATCTAATCTCTCTTTGGTATAAGTGGCATCCTCGTGCCTATTGCTCCATATAAATTTCTCTCCCTTCCAACCCAAATCATATAGATTACCATGTCCTAGATCATCTCTAAAGAGGTCCATCTAATTTTCACTTTTTGAGCAGCCACCCATTTTCTCATAATTAGCTAATATCTCTTTAAAGTCCCCTACGACACACCAACCCAAATCAGCAGTTTGAAAGATGTTAACAAGTCCCATGCATATCTTCTTTGATTCACTTTAGGATGGCCATAAAAACATGTAAGAAGCTAGCTTTTAACACCGAGAACATTTGTTACAGTGAGGTTAATGTGTCTAGTTGAGTAATTAACTAACTAAATATTTACCTCTTGTTTCCACATAACCATTAGACCACCACTTCGACCATGCGCATCCACACTAATACAATGCTCATACTTAGCTTTTTTGGCAACAAAATGAGCACAAGTAGCAGGAAATTTGGTTTCCATAACAAACATCACCTCGAGCCCTTTTGTCTTCATTAGAGAGCAAAGACATTGAATTGTTCATGGGTTCTCCAGCCCCCCACAATTTCGACTTAGTATTTTCATGATAATTAGCGAGGCTAGCAACCAGCCTCTGCATTCCATGGTGTGAACTATCAACAATTTTGATTTTTTTTTAACACTGGGACTAATAAAGTGGAATCATCCTCATCAACCAGTCGTTTCCTACTAGCAAGATTATTAGTAGTAAGAGTAGGTTTACATCTATTGCGAGCTTTCTTCTTCCACTTGCCTCCCTTGCCTGGGAAAATTTTCCTTTGTCTCAATCAAATATCTCCTTTTGATGTGTATCTGCTATATGTGACTTAGAAGATATTGTTTATTCCTTCGAAGGCATGAGAATAGGAGAATTAGGCCTACTTCCTGTAAACATACTTTCATTTATGTCAAAGCTAATAGTTTGAGCCTAGTCATTGGTTTCCTTCAAAATTGGGCCCAAGAGCCCTTTGCAGTTCATTGTAGTTGGTGTTTTAGGAACCCTCAAGTTCATATTTTCAGCATTTGAATTATCGCTAACAACTGCCTTTGAAACATGCTCAGAACCATTACCAATTGTCCCAAATTCTTTGTGGCCCTTTATCCCCACTAGCCGTATCGTTAACTGATTCATATCTAATCCCTTGAGATTCTCTAGGATTTTGGCATGACCATAACCATCTGGCACAACATTATGTGTTGCTGTTTCTATCCTCGAATCTTGGAACTGGCCGCCATGTTCAGAGCTTCCCACTAATCTTTCCAACCTGCCATCCTTCATCTGATAACTATCATCCCTTCCCTTAAAACTAGTAGAAGAGGAAAACGATAGTACCTTTTGACGAAAGCCTCCCTATGCACGTAGCCATGCAACGAACTGCAAGCCTTCAGATTAGTTCTTTGCAAACTTAGAAATCCCAAAGGGCATCCCGCTTGGTCATGAACAAAACACCAACAACGCAAGAAAATCCACGGCAATTTCTCATTCTGAAAGGAGATCCATAATCTTTTGACCATGTGATTTATGAATCACCCCCTTATAACTAGCTTGTGTAAGGGAATTTCGACTTTTACTATCAAAAACCTACCCCACCCAACCCCAACATCTGCTACAACAATCTCTAACAAATTTCCAACCGAAGACCCAATTTGTACCCCGCGGTCCATTGTCATCTCCCTAAGGGAAAACTGAACCCAATTTGATCTGCCCAGGCAACAATGTTCCATCATATGGGCGAAGGGGGAAGAGAGTATTTTCAAACAACCATGGACATCCATGTAGGATCCTTTCCTCATCAACACGTGTTGCAAACGTTACCAAAAGACGTTTCGATCAACCTCTTGGAACACGGTCTTTTTATTGATTCTCCAAGTTTTGCCAATAATGTTCGAAACTAGGTCTTTGCCCACAAACCGATCATAGCAAAATTTTCCAATTTGGCTAAGCTCACCCATTTTCTTGACGTCATCCTCCTCCCTAGAGGGAGTTTCTAGAACCATCAACTCCTCCTAGGAGAGGCGTAATCGTTTCCATCACTTTTCTATTTCTTCCATCTAGGGGTATAAACAGTCTAGTTCGGTCTAATTTTAGACAAAATTAATAACCGAACCAGTACGACCAGTTTTGTATTTCCTAAAATCGATTACGTCCCAATTATTTTTCAAAATTGTTAATACCAGTTTTATCGATTCTGGTCTGGTTTTCCAGTTTTAATAAAATGTAAATTTATAAAAACCAAATTTTTTTGAAAAGTCTGATTTAGTAAAAGATTTGTAATCTATTACAAAATTTTGTTTTAGTAAAAAAAATGTTATATAAAAAAATGCATTAAAAAAATGCTAATAAAAATTGTTCTATAACAAAAACTGTTCTATTAAAAAAATCTGTTTTAGTAAACAAATTTGTTATATAAAAAAAATCTACATTAAAAAACTCAATAAATTAAAAATTATTCTATAAAAAATTTCTATTATCTTATATCTAATTATAATTTATATTATTATATATAATATAAAATATATTATATAATAATACTAAAAAGATAAAAAAATAAAAGTAAATAGAAACGGTTTGGTTTAATCTTAAATGGGTCGAAAATGGATCAATTCTATCCTACCTTTGAGTTTACAAAATTGATACCGGATCGATCGATCCAAAATCAAAATTTTCGATACAGGTAGGTTTTCCAAGTTCCTGCTTTAAATTTACATCCCTACTTCCATCACTCGTGCTCAAACTCACGATCACGCTGGCTGGACTTTTCACACCACTGTTGGATTCGCCCAAACGCTGCTAGAGAGGAGACTCTTTCGAGCATTGACTTTCCTGATCTATCTAAGTATTAGCTAGTGCAATTATTTAATTTAAATAAAAAAATAAAAAGAATGATAGGCAGAGTAAATTCATCAATGATACCAAATATTCCATTTTATTATATAATATTGTATAAATGAAGAGAGAGTTAAGACAACTGCCGACTCATCCCACCTACCATTATGCGTTTAGTTTCTTCGAGATCGATGATAGTAATTTTGAATTAAACGACGAGATCTTATCCATAAATATATGAGCTTTATTAATCATCATTCTCAAATAGTACGTACTATACCGGCTTGTTCCTGAGTTGCCCGGACCTTGCGTCAATTGTGACGATCAGCTGCCAGAAATGGATCCGACCAAAACATATTCAACCGCCGTATGCCGCGTGGTGGCGATGCCCTGTCCCGGTCGAGGCCACATCAACCCCATGATGAACCTTTGCAAGCAACTAGTTTTGAGGAGCCCATCCATCATCGTCACCTTCGTCGTCACCGAGGAGTGGCTCGGCATCATCGGCGAACAAACCAAGCCGGCTAACATACACTTCGCCACGATACCCAACGTCATACCTTCCCAGCGTGTTCGTGCTAAAGATTTTCCCGGATTCCTTGAGGCCGTCAGCACTAAGATGGAAGCACCCTTTGAGGAGTTACTGTACCGGCTTGAACATCCGGTGAAAGCCATAGTGGCCGATACTTTTCTGGTATGGGCCGTCGGAGTGGGGAACCGGAGAAATATTCCGGTGGCGTCACTAATGACCATGTACACGACGGTGTTCTCGGTGCTTCACCATCTTGAGCTCCTCGTGCGGAACAGGCATTTCCCGGTTGAACTGTCGGGTCAGTTTCTTCCAAAACCTCTTTCTTAATCAAATTTTGTCCTGCCAATTGTTTTTCCGATATAGATACGCAGTATTCTTCTTTTCCCTTGGATAAGGTAACTGAAAGCTCTTATTTTGGGTCAGTGGAAAATGATATAAGTTCATCGAAAGATCATAACTTGACCAGCTGGTTTAATCAATTCAAACATCATAGGAACAAGGTGTTAGTTGTTCAGTATTAGTACTGTTCTGTTCTGTCTTTAGCGCAGACAAAAGAAAACACCATTTGAATTATGAAAGATGTTTTCAGGTGATTTTATACCTCTCTGAACCAAGAAGAAACGTAACAAGATCAAGAATATCATTGATAATATGTCTATAGCTAGTAAAGAATCTTAAGCTTGCGGATATAGTACGTACAGCTAAAAAAGAAAATTTGTCTGTACATGATATCCACATAGAGGCATAAACATGATCTTGTTTTTATTGGAATTTTCTAAATTTGTCATTACAACATCTACGTGTCTTGGCTCATGTTTCATTATGAACGGGGAGACAAGCTTGTGAACTACATCCCTGGAGACCCAGCCATGCGTCTTGCAGATCTTCCTGCATTTTTACCTGGAAATGGTTTAAAAATCAAGCTTCTTAGCTGGAGATGTGTTTTATTGGCGTCCAAAGCGCAGTGTCTGCTATTCACTTGTGTCCATGAGCTTGAACCTCAAGTGTCTGACATTTTAAGAGCAGAATTTCCAATCCCCATATACCCCATTGGCCCTTCCATACCATTCTTAGAACTTCAAGACAATGCAGCCTCCGGCTCCCATGGTAACATGATCAATGGTGTGACCAATTTCCATTGGCTGGATTCTCAACCCATCCGATCTGTCGTGTACATCTCATTTGGAAGTTCCCACTCAGTCTCAGATGCTCAAATGGATGAAATTCTCGGTGGTGTGCGAGATAGTGGTGTTAGGTTCTTGTGGGTGTCAAGGGGGAACGATGCTAGGTTTAAGGATGGTTGTGGGGATATGGGTTTCGTGGTTCCTTGGTGTGACCAATTAAAGGTTTTGTCTCACTCTTCCATGGGAGGGTTTTGTACACACTGTGGATGGAATTCCACTTTAGAAGGTGTTTTTGCTGGTGTTCCGATGCTTACTTTACCCATAGTGTTTGATCAATTTCCAAACACTAAACAAATTGTAGAAGATTGGAAAGTTGGATGGAGGATTAAGAAAGATGTGAGATCTAAAGATTTGGTGACAAGAGGTGAGATTTCTGAACTCTTAAAGAGGTTTATGGATCAAGAAAGCAACGAGGGGCTCGAACTGAGGATGTGAGCAAAAGAACTTCAAGAGGCCTGTCACAGAGCAATTGCTGAAGGTGGATCAACTGAAAATAATCTTCAAGCTTTTATCAAGGATATTTCAAAATGGCAATCTGATGCTTTGCATTAAAAAATGTAATGTGTTCATGTATTTTACAATTACTTGATTAATTTGTAGCATATGTTTGTAGTTTGAATAACTTCATCATACGTGCTTAATCTTTTACCATATATATATAAGCAATGGAATCAATTAAAAGGTACAATCCCCTAAAAAAAGTAAAATGATGTTCATTTGAATCATGGAGACTCGTTATTCTTCTTAAGTTGCTGGAAAGTGAAATTGAAATATATCACACAAAAAATGCATGTGATCGAAAATACTTGCGACGAAAACATGGTTGTCTCATTGTTAAATTTGTTCTATACATACTAAGAAATTAAACTGAGTTATATATTTACTTATTGATTGTATGAAATTCTCTACAAGAAATTAAGATAGGTATTTGTGACATTTTAATTATAAATAGAATGACTATTTGCATCTAAAGTAGACCATTTTTATCGTAATAGTCTTTCTAATTATAATTAAAATATCACAAATACTGATTTTTTTTTATAGTGAAACCCATATTGGCTGGATTAATGAACTGATCACTTGTATATTTATTAAGAGTAATAAATTTTGCATATCTAATTGAACACGGCTTGGTAGCAAACATGCTAGTCGATGGTTTTCGACAGTGCTGCACTGCCATGTACTATATTGTCGAACAGGGGTGGTTCAATATATATTTTGTGGTCTTAAGCGATCATTAAGTATATTATATTTTAATTTAAAATTAATAATATTAATATTTAAATATTAATTAATAAAATTTTATTTGAAGACTATGAGATGCAAATATAATATACTTCTTTATTTAAGTAATATATATTTCTTTTAATACTTAATTTTGAAAATAAATAAGGTCATCAATATCAAAATACACATCATTTTGTTAATTTTATTCTAATTTTACTATTGTTTAAAATTTTTTTACATTTTGAATAAAATCTTTTTAAATAAAAATTTTATATTTATTTTTTTTATCAGATTTTTCATCCTTTAGGTAAAATGTGGGAGCCTACTTAAAGTGGGTACTTAGGTGGTAGCCTAGTTGACTACCCTTTTGAGCCACCCTACTGTCGAAACCCATTTGTATTATAAGTTTGATTATAAGTTTGAGAAATAATTTGTATAAGCTTTAGATAATTTGTATAAGCTGTAAATAATCTTGTATGACTAGTCTTTGTAAGAAAGTAAACTGATCATTTTAAAAAAGTATTAAAAAACCTATTATTTATTACTGGAATATTTTTTTTATAAAAGATTTAGGCGAGAGTTGTCTATTTAGAATTTGTATTTAATATTACTTTATTTTAATTGCTTGCATAATCTTGGATATTTAAGGTACTCAGTATTGATGAGTGTTCTGCAATCCTGAATTATTGGAAGAATCTAAGTTAATAAATCTGTAAAGGGTCAATAGAGAGCAGGGCTAGGATGCCCTGTTAGCCCTCCGATGTTTTTGTTAGAAATTGAATTTATATCTTCTATAAGAAAAATAAGAGTATAAATACTTTTTTCTTACCCTCGAACTATAGATGGTCTTTCTATTTATATGAACTGAGATGCTGTGTTGATATGTGTATCATGGCTCAGGGTAGTCAGTGAGGATGTCGGTCAATCGGATGGTGTCTTCTCTCTGTTATCGTGAATCATTTATTGTTTTTGTTTCTTCCGAATAATATCTTTATCAGTGTAATCATACCTAGGACAGTTATTTCTCACTTAGCATGCCTCATGTCCTTCCCTTGTGTTTCCGCTGGCTAGGTTGCATTGAATGTGGGAAGTCATATTGTTAGGCATTAAATGCTCCTAATTCTTCTCATTATTCTATTGTTTTGATAATAGGGATAAGGGGAGAGATTCATTAAATGAATATCATGTGCTTATCTTTACTGAACCAAATAGGATAAAAGGTGGTTAAGTTAGAACGAAAATGGGACCCAACTCTTTTGTTATCAAATGTCCCCCTCACCACTATTTTCAAATTACCTTTCAGAGGTTTGCATATACGAGATCGCCTCTAACTTTACAGACGTTGTAGTCGGGCACCATTTATTATTGTATGCGGCATTATCCTATGATGCCATTCATAGTACCCAACGAATCCTTACCAAAGATAGTACCCAAGGTGAGTTTTGAATATGTTAGGCAAGAATGGATTTTGTTGGAGACTAGTCTATTTGCCTTCTAGTAATAACTGCTCGCCTTCTATCCGTAAGGCATGGGAAAAAGCAACAATTTTCTGATAATAATTGTCTGACTTATTTTGCGCTGTATTTATTGATTTGAACAATTGTTTCCATCATCACGTATCAGACCCCTGGGCTTCCCGAATACTGGCTGTCAGTTACTCTGCAGTGATTGATACGTGGCATAAACGCGCTGGATGGGAGTACATATTCGTGTACCTCATGTATTTATCATGTCGTTTCATCTCCCAAGAGCCATAATTACCCTTATTGTATTAATAACTGCTCTATCTAACCTTATTCAACTCTTATTGCCATTTTGTTGCTAAGAATACATTCTCTTCTTCCTAACTTCTTCTTTAACCCGACCTCTTTTAGCATTTTTCATCAATCAATGGAAGCGGCTTCTATCTTTGCTAGATACCGTTGGGTTTCAACCTACGCTCCCACATCTATTCAACATCTTCAGGATTTGAGTTTTATTCCCATGTCTGTGAGTTTTGGGGTTGTTTGGAATCAACCTTGCGATGTGGAAGGGAGAGCCCAGCATGTACTGCTTTATGAAGCCATGTTCAAAAATGTGCTTTACCTCCCATTTATTAGACCAGTTCAGGAGGTACTCCATTATCTAGGTCTAGCTCCCACCCAACTGCTGCCTAATGCTTGGCAAATCCTTTTGGCCTCTTGCGTGGTGTTCCTCTCTACTAGAAGCCGGGGAAGCATATCCTAATTTGACAGCTTAAGAGTTTCTCTTTCTTTATCGTCTATCCGGAAGCCCTCTCAAAGTTTGGTCGGTTTCCAATCTCGGGATAGTGAAACGAAGCTGTGTACCCTCGAGAGTCGATACTCCACCGTCAAAGATTACAGTAAAAAAATATAATACGTTAAAGGCGATGGATGGCGATTTCTAGAGGATGAAACTAGGGGGGAATTCCCCGTTCAAAGAGAACATGCCCGAGTTGAGATTGTTATAACTTGGGCGAAACGCCATTTTCACCGGTTGACGTCTGACGTTATTTTGAATGATCATAATATTAATACTTACTTGGTCGAACCAAGGTAAGGCTATGCAAAGTTTCAAGATTTTTTCAGCATCCCAACCGGTGAACGACCTAAATGCCAGGTCGTACTTCTAAACGTATGGTTCCCTTCTTGGAGCAGGAAAGGCAAACAAAAACTCACCATGAAGGAGGGAGTCGATCTGCAGTTGAAACCCCCGAGCCTCGGGTTCTAACCTTTGCTCAGGAGAGGCGAATTAAAGCTCGCCACGAGAAGGGGGCCTCATCTATTGATCTATTTGTTCGAGAAGTTATTCACCCTCTTTTTAAGGAAATCCTAACTGGATCTTCCCGTGTACTGACTTCTTCCCATCCTCGTCCTGCTTCTGGCGTCATAGCAGCCGAAGAGGCTAACCATCTGCTGGCTGAAGCTCAGTTGGCTGCTCGCCGAAGAGCCGAGTTGGAATATCCTTCTCCCTCTTTGGCATTGCCTTCTAGGACTGACCCGAACCACGTAGAGGAAGTATTGTTACAAGAATCATGGTCTTGACGCTGGACTCGGGATCGCCAACCTGATCCTGTAGGGGAATCCGAGCCTTTGCTAGAGGTATGAGATGTGGATGAAGTTGAGCTAGCGTTCTTAGCTGCTTTATCTCATCCTCCAGCATATATACTGTTGGAACACCCTACTTCTAGCCTCATGTACAGCCTTACGCTCAGGCTTAAGAAGGTCAGGCAGATACCCTTAGGTTAAAGTGACCCCCTTCAATTGTCGATGGTCGCCATGAGAGGGGTGAAGGAGTTGAGGCAGACACCCTTGGGACCAATGAACGAGAAGAAGCAGCTATATGCCAACAATAGGAAATTGAAGCCCATGACCTATCTCTTCATCAACCTTTAAACCAATGGTCTGGCGATCACCTTGCGGCGAGGCCTTCACGAGAACCCGAACCAGCTAATGTCGAAATTGATGATGATGCTGGCCGGGAACCTATTCGAACATATGATGATAATGCCAGGTCAATGGTTGGATCTTCCTTTGATCGTGCCCTTCACCACTCTATACAAATGTCACCCCAAGCTACTTCACTTCCTTACTTTTCAAAACAAACGGAAACTATAACCAATTTACTTCGGTCTCTATTGGCATAGGTACCCACTTATTTTTGCTTTCTGAATTTTAATTTCCTTTGTCGACGCCCCCGTCCACACTTGGGATCGGACGCAAACCGAGACGTCGGAGATAAACAATACAAGGAAGTCCACCCCTCGTTCTTATTTACATTCGAGTATGCATTTAAAAGTAAACGCAGTGAATAGAAAATTTTCGCAGCGAAAAAGGTCAAGCCACTCTATAATTAGGCAAGAACATACAATTTTGCCTTATGTCATATAGTATAAAAATTTAGGATCCCAAAATAAACTTCATCAAACTAAATATCATATAGTGTAACAGTCTCCACAAAATATATATTTATACTCTCCCAAAATATTGGGAACCTCTAAGATCTAAATAAAACGTAAGTAAATGTCCTCATCTAAACGCTAACCCCGTGACCACGTCAATAGGTAGGGAGATCACCAGACCATCAGTGGTCTAGAGAGTCTTTCCGAGTCTCATAGTCGTCGACGTCATCTTTTCCTGCAACAACTTCTATCGTCCCCACATATAACGATAGTAAAAATATAAAGGGGTGAGATTTTGAGAAATCTCAGTAAGTACACAACTATCTCAACAAAATCATCTCAAGTATACATATCAGTGCATAACAAACAGAACATGTGTCATGCATATGCGACTAATGACTTAGCAAATGCTTATGCTTATGAAGACTTTCATAAAAACTAGACTTTCTTTCAATCTTGGTTTATATACTTGCTTTTCATAAAAAGGGTTCATCATATACGAAATTCTTTTGACTCGAGCTTTAAAAACCCTTTTTCGTAAAAACTTTTTGTTTCTTTCATCATTTCTTATCTTAGACGCCACTTATCATATTCATATCATTATTTGACCTCGATGGCAGTTACATATCGCCTTCACCATCGTCATGTTAGTCATATGGAAGTTACGTATCACCTTCCCCGTCACTGTTCATTTTGGACACCTCACAGTTTCCTTATGCACCGTGTGTTCCTGCTAGTTACCATAGCACCCGACGACCGTATCAAGCTTAAGTGGCTACGTTTCGCGCCCTTTCGCGCTCTTCATCACTCGGCGATTAACCACTCACCGAGTGACTACAAACGTTTTTTTCATATATCGGTAAGGCAAAAGCCAATACCGCTTTTTGGGCACCCACTAGCTTTAGGTGCGACCACGCTCCGGACACCTTTTGGAGCCATACATAGTCCGCTGACTGTTCTTCGTCGACCCAGGGACTTTCACTCAACTTTAATCACTCCTAAGTAAACAGGAAGTTCCACTAGGGCACTACCCCATCCCAGCCTTTGGGGTTCTTATAAAAACTTTAATTCTTTTCTTTTCCTTTGAAAACATGTTTGACTCCAAAAACATGATTTTCATGCTTCATGCATGTGACATGCAAATCTTTAACGCTAATCATGCAAAAATCCGAGACGAACCCGAGTGCACACTTAGCCATCTTCTTTCATAAGTCAAACATCACTTCATTCAACTTATCATTCATATATAAACACATAATTAGGCCTAATGAGTTGAGGGGGGGTGCTCAGCCTCCACCCTTATGGTTGGGCCGAGACCCTATTTGGTTACTACCTAGGGTTTCTTCCTTCTATTTCCTTCCACATACTCACTAAACCTTAGTAAAATTAACTAAACCATTTTAGTCTCACTAAGAGAGGTTGACCGAACCCTATTGTACTTAGGATTAGTATTTTCATCACTTTTCCTTCCACCAAAATAGCACACTAAATCATACATGTGAAACCGAAACATCATGCTACGGAATCCTCCAAATTTTTATGCTTCTAACTCTCTTCAAGTATTCAAGGCTCAATCATCATATGAAAGAATAGTTAATCAATTAAAAACTTAACCCTAAAACCTTTAAAATCGAAACCCTTATATGCACAAATCCAACATTTTTCAACTCCAAACTTTATCTTAACATGCATGCATTTCGTCACCATTTATTGTACTAATCATGTTCTTTTTTTCCTTTATAACAAAGTAACTAAATCCACCAATAAAAAAATGTAAATCTCAAGCCTAGAATAATATACATTGCTAAGCATGGATTTATAACTAAACATACAAGGCATTTCCTTAAGCAAATCTAACTTAGTATCACCAATCATTCAACACACTCCAACTTAGTCATGCAGGCATTTGATCACTATATTATATTAACATGCTTCTATTTCCTTTGCATCAAATTAACTAAATCCATTAACATAATGTAGATTCAAGCCTACAATAATATATGGACTAAGTATAGATTTTTAACTAAATAAACAAAGCATTTCTTTCAAGAGAACCTACCCTAGCATCTCCAAGCACTCAACAAACTTAATCTTAGTCATGCATGCATTTCTACCATCATCGTATATTATATCATCATGCTTCATTTCTTTTGCAACAACTTAGCTAAATCCACTAACATATTCAAATTTCAAGCCTAAATAATCATATGGATCAAGCATGGGTTTTCTACTATAGCGACAAAGCATTTCCTTTAGAAAAACCTAATCTAGCATTTCCATACATCCAACAACCAATACAAACACATTTACTCAATATATATAAAAGAAATGGTAAGATCAAGATAAAAGTGCACTTACTATACTCCAAGTAGCAAAGATTTGCTCTAAAAATATATAAAAACAATCCATTAAAACAGTTTATAAGCATATAGTTCAAAAGAAAATATTAAGGATATAGGCCTTGGTGTGTGCATGTGATTTAACCTAGCTTTTTATTCTTGAAATAGCTTAGACTTTTGCATTACCTCTTCAAGTAGTCTTCCACTCAAGAATGCTTGCTTGATTCTATTGAATTTAGGGTATTTTGGTGCTTAGAAGATAGGAAAATAAGAAGCCAAGTGAGAGTGAGATGGGAGAACTTGTTGCCGTGTGTAGGGTGGAGGTGTGTGGGTGAACAAGTGAAACAAACAAGTGGGAAAGAACAAAGGCATAAGGCCATTCGGCCAAGTGAGACTCTAGGCTCTTAGGCCACTCATTCCCTACTTTTTAGGGTTGACATTTGATAGGTTTGAAGGACACTTGAGTGACTTCTATCACTAGATCACATCATGCTTAAATCTAGATCACTTTTAGGTTGAAAACTCTTCCATTTTCTTCCTATGGCCGGCACATGCATGGGCTTCAAGCCCTCCCTTTCTTTTCACACACTCCTCATACACTCACCAATCACCTAACAAGTCATTCCTTAAGATTTTAGAATCAAAACTTGGGGGAATGGGCAAGCCATACTTGGCTACACCCTTTCTTGGTTTCATCCGAAACCATCTCAATTCTTCCATGGTTTCCCTTCTTCTCTCATGAGTCCCATCAATCACCACTCAACCTTACACTCTTACACACAAGTACAAGCCACTGCTATACAATCTCATATGTCCTTTCACCTAGATTTGTCAAAACTCTAGGAAGACCAAAAACAAGGCCTACGGTTTTGCTCACCCAAATCCTCTTGTTCTCTATTCATCTATTTTTCCTCTCTTCAATGATACCACATCCTTCCATCACTTGTCAATCACCTTGTCACTCCTACTTACAAGATCTATCAATGGTCATTCATCTAGATTTAGATGAGATTGCATGGGAAAACCCAATGAAGGGTTCGGCTAAGTGCTTCCACCGAAACCTCTATTTGTTCCCATTTATGTTTTCATCATATCTTACAAGTGTCACTCACCTAAATATGGCATGCTCCTAGGGAGACTAAATTGGAAGACTTCTTCCTCTCCAAAAATAATCACCTCCTTGTCACCATTACATCCTTACAAGTCCTCTAAGGATTTTCTTACACCAAATATATTTTTGCCACATTAAAAGTGAGGCTTGCATAGGGAGACTCAAAGTAAAGCAAGGTTGGCTTCCCTTCTCCATTTCACATGTAGACTCCTTGTTCTCCAACCAAGGTTTCTCTTCCCAATGACACAACCACTCCACTTGTCACTTGTTATGCACATCTTCCAAGTGATCTCCCTACACACAAATCCTCTACTCTTACAAGATCTAGTACAAGTCAACCTCCTAGATTTGATATCCACCTAGAGAAACTCAATTGGAAGACTCCTCCTTGCCTTACACGCCTACCTAGTTGGCCAATGATGAGAAAATCTCATATTGAATTTTCACACTTCTTTCTCCTATAAACAACTAGTCAAACCCTCCAACTACTAGTATTTTTTTCATCACACTTACTAGTCTTTGGAGACTTACTAAAACTTTCCTAGGGTGACATGTGTCTCCATGCAAGGGTTTGGTTGACTCATGGATCATTTTCATGGGCTTATGGGCTTTGATACACTAATTTGGGCTAATATTCTAAGTTATGCTTCCAAGGCTCAATTTTAAGCCCAACTTCAAGTACTTAAATAAATAAAATACCTACATCACCCTTATAATAATTAATTAATTTAACTAAAATAAAGTACAAAATTCTGGGTCATCACATCCTTTCTCTCTTCTTCTTCTTCTTTAATTTTTTGATATTGCTCAGGCTTCCAACCAGATAGTTGGTCCGATTGGTTCTGAGGTGGCGAAGTTGTTAGATAGAAATGAGCAACGAGCCCAAGTACAGATCCTTGAAATTGAGGAGAAGTATCAGGAGCTTGGTACAACCGCCAGTAAGCTCGCGGAAGAGAGAAATCTTCTGAAGGCTAAGGTTATGGAGTTGAAGGAAGAAAGAGATGCAATTACAGCGAACAATGGAGCTATGCAAGAGGAAATGGCAGCCCTACAAGAAAGGAATTAATCCTTAGAGGCAAGTAGAGATGAGCTTCTTCGGGGCCAAAAGTCCGTTAGGAAGACGCTCGCCATGCAGGAAGACGAGCTCTCCGTGGCTAATCAGGAGGTGAAATGCCTTGGGTCTAACTTGACCACTCTGGAGCACACTTGTGCTACTCGAAAGGATGAGTTAGAAACTCTTCAAGCCAGAGTTGATGTGGTTGAGTAGGACAGTGATGATCGCTCCACAGAGTTGGTGAATGCTCAAGTAGCTTTGGGCGAGGTGAATGCTGAGCTTAAGGTCCTCAGGCGCCAAGTGGCTCGAACCCGTTCCATTGGCATTTCTGCTTGGGGTCATGGTTATGTAGAGGGTTTGAGTCGATTAAGAGAGGAAATTGTTTGCAACCCTTCCTTTAATGTAGCTGCCATGGATCCCAAAAGTCTTGCTCCTGACCCTGTAGAAAAGGCTGAAGTTGCCAAAATTGGAACACCGAAATGTCTCATCCATATTCGAGACCTGCCCCCGCCTTCCTGATGATATTTGACCATTTTGTTTTTTTGGCAAATGTATCTTTGAACATATTCTAATGATATTCCTTTTTGTTTCTTTTATATGATTGTGTTCTTTTATGTTCCCTCAGTATCCCACAAATCCTTATCAATGAATCATATCAAATTCATTGTTAAGGATTTATTTGAGATAGAGGTTTTTGTGTGTTCGGGAAATAGATCCCTATCCTTGGGTTTAAAACTCAAGGTCCATCTCCTGCCAACGAATAGGCGAGGGCGAAGAAGTTGGTTTGAGAAAACCAAGTCTTCAGCCCTAGGCGAGCGAATCGTGGGGCGGTGCATGGAACCCAGGCGGCCCCACAATTCGTGTATCGCCGGAGAACAGGCGAGGGCAAGAAAGCAGCTTTGAGAAAACCAAGTCTTCAGCCTTAGGTGAGCGAATCGTGAGGTGAGGCATAAAACCCAGGTGACCCTGCGATTCGTGTGTGGCCAGCGAACAAGCAAAGGCTAGAAAACTGGTTTGAGAAAACCAAGTCTTCAACCCTGGGCAAGCGAATCGTTGGGTGGGGAATGGAACCCAGGCAACCCCACGATTTGTGTGTCGCCGGCAAACAAGCGAGGGCTAGAAAATTGGTTTGAAAAAAACCAATTCTTCAGCCCTGGGTGAGCGAATCGTGGGGTGGGGCATGGAACCTAGGCGACCCCGCGATTCGTGTCTCACCGGTGAACAGGCGAGGGCTATAAAATTGGTTTGAGAAAACCAAGTCTTCAGCCCTAGGCGAGCGAATCGTGGGGCAGGGCATAGAACCCAGGCGACCCCGCAATTCGTGTCTCACCGGCGAACAGGTGAGGGCTAGAAAATTGGTTTGAGCAAACCAAATCTTCAACCCTGGGTGAGCGAATCGTGGAGCGGGGCATGGAATCCAGGTGACCTCTCGATTTGTATGTCGCCGGTGAACAGGCAAGGACTAGAAAATTGGTTTGAGAAAACCAAGTCCTCAGCCCTGGGCGAGCAAATCGTGGGACGAGACATGGAACCTAAGCAACCCCGCGATTCGTGTGTCACCAGCGAATAGGCGAGGGCTAGAAAATTGGTTTGAGAAAACCAAGTCTTCAGCCATGGGCGAGCAAATCGTTGGGCGGGCATGGAACCCAGGCGACCCCACGATTCGTGTGATGCGGTAATGTCTTTCATAGTAAAGATAATAAACGATTGAAAGTATTCACTATGATATCAAGAACTTCAGCCTTGACATGACTTAACTTCACTATACATAATACTTTTTCAAATGTTCTGCATTTCATGAATGAGAGAGTGCATTCCCTTCACTATCTTTGAGCCTGTACAATCCTGGGCAATTACTTATAGTGACAAAATAGAGTCCTTCCCATCTAGGTCCCAGCTTGTGTTCCTCGGTTGTGGTTATTTCCGTTCATTTCAACACTAAATCGCCGGGTTTGAAAGCTCTTGATTTGACTAGTCTATTGAAAAACCTTTCGGCCATGCGCTTATGATGTTCTACTCTTATGGCTACTTCTACTCGCCTTTCCTCAATGAGATCTAGTTGCTGTAATAATTTTATTTCATTGGCCTCTAGGTGGAAATGTTGTACTCTTAAGGTGGGGGTTCCAACTTCTACGGGGATAATGGCTTCACTGCCGTATGTGAGAGCAAACGGTGTTTCCCCTGTAGGAGTTCGAACAGTAGTCCGATAGGACCATAATACAATGGGCAGTTCATTTGCCCATGCCCCTTTTTAAGAATAGACAAGATAGTTTTGTTAGTCACCTCTGCTTGGCCATTTGCTTGTAGGTGTCCAGGCGATGAATATCATACCTTGATTCTCAATTCTGCGCACCACTGCCAATAATGTGAAGAGTCGAATTGTCCCCTGTTGTTTGATACAAAACTTTGTGGTATTCCAAATCGGTATATAATGAATTTCTAGAGGAACTCGGTGATGACTTAAGCAATAATTGTGGATAGGGCTTCCGCCTCAACCCACTTTGTGAAATAGTCAACAGCAACCATGATGAAATTAACTCCACCATGGACGATTGGAAAATGGTCGATGAGGTCTATCCCCCATTGGGCAAAGGGCTAGGCTGCTACCATGGACAATAGTTCTGTAGGCGGGAGGTGTGGAACGATTGCATGTTCTTGACACTGGATGCACTTTCGAGCGAATTCTCTGGCATCTTTGACAATGTTTGGCAAATAATAACCCGCTCGAGTTATTTTAGTGGCCAAGGCTAGGGGTGGGCAGCGGGTATCCGCACCCGCTACCCCGCCCGCATTCCGCCCCGCACCGCTGTGCGGGGACGGAGTCACCCGCCCGGCAGGCGGGGGGCGGGGTCCCCCCGCCCGCTTTCTACTCTTAAGGCGGGGGCGGGGGCGGTATAGGGGTCCCTCCGCCCCGCTTTTACCCCGCCTCCGCCCCCGCCTTCCCTTATATATAAATATAAATATATATATATATATATATAATTATATATATTAATAAATCACCAATGTTATGTAAAATGATTTTGTTAGTTTAGAATTTAGATTCTTAGAAAATTAGAAGTAGTATTTGTAAATTGTAATGTTAATAATTAATAGTTAATAGCATAATTTATAATTTTGTAGAATTAATTTGTATTATTGTAAATTTGCAATAACTTAGTCATTATTTTAAGTTTTATTATTTTAGTGATTTTTTTAAGTGACTTTAGACTTTAGTAATGGAATACCGAATGTTTTTTAATATATAATTGTGTGTTTAAATCAGATTTGATGGTATTTTAGGCTAAAATGGCTTGGAAACTTTATCTAGGATGAAAATACCCAAAATTACGAAATGGGCCAAGGCCTCTATAGGGGCCGGGGCGGGGGCGGGGGCGGGGGCGGGGGCGGGGGCGGGGTTGGGGTCGGGGGCGGGGGCGGGGGGCGAGCGGATGGGCTCCCACCCCGCTACCCCGCTATGGGACGGGGTACCCCGCCCCCGTGTAGGCGGGGGCGGGGTGCGGGTTTAAATTCCCGCCCCCCGCTCAAGCGGGGGCAGGGGGCGGATGTAGGGGTGCCCAGCCCCCGCCTGGGCGGGTATCACCCCTAGCCAAGGCTCTTCCTCCTGAATGACTTCCGCAAATGCCTTCATGAATTTCTGCTGGTACGTACTGAGATTCCTCTGGCGAAAGATATCTAAGCAATGGTTCCAAGAATCCCTTTCTATACAGTACCCCTTCCAAGATAGTGAACCCGGCGACCCTACTCTTAACCTTTCTTGCTTCACTTGGGTTGGCGGGTAACTTATTGTCTTGCAGAAAGTCCACTATATCTTTGGCCCATTCAAGCCGAACTATCTTTGCTTGGAGTATTCCCTTTTCGATGGAAGGAATGCCAGCTCGTCTTACCTCGATATGCTCAGGGAAAGGAATATCTTCTTACCCAGATGTTGTCCTGGCTAGGCGATCAGCTTGGCTGTTACTGGCCCTTGGAATTTGTTGAATAGATGAGTACTGAAAGTAATCTCGTGCCTCACAAACTAACTGGAAATATTTCTTCAAACGTTCTCTCTTAGTAGAAAATGTGCCTGTTACTTGGTTAACTACAACCTAGGAGTCGGCATGCACCTCTACTTATTTAGCCCCTAGAAGGCGAGCAATAGTTCGGCCAGTTAAGAGTGCTTCAAATTCAGCCTCATTGTTGGTGACTTTGAAAGTAATCTTAACAGCATAGTTATACTTATCTCCCATCATTAGTGATAATGTGGACATCTGCTCCCTCTCCCGCCTTAAATGCGGACTCGTCTACATAAACTATCCAAAGTTTGCTGGGGGGAGTTTTGAGAATTTCCTTCGGGAAGCCTAGAAGTTCAACTATAAAATCAGTTAACACTTGCCCTTTGATCGCCTTTCTAGGTGCATATTAGATATCAAATTCGCTAAATTCTATGGCTCACTTCGCTAGTCTTCCTGAAGTATCTAGCCGCTGTAGCACTACTTTCAAGGGTTGATCCATGAGTACTCGTATGATGTGAGCTTGAAAATATGGTCGAAGTCACCTGGTTGCAACAACTAGCGCTAGGGCCATCATCTCCAACTTAGGGTACCTCCATTCTACTCCACAAAACGCCCGGCTCACGTAATATACTGGTCCTTGTCCCATTGCTATGTCTTTGACTAGAATGGCCGAGGTGGCATTAGGTGAAATTGCTAAGTAAACAATTAATATCTCACCTGGCTCAGTCTGGCTAAGCAATGGCGGGTGAGTTAAGTATTATTTTAACTAGTCGAGAACTTTGTCACAGGTAGAGTTTCATTCTTGCGTTTTCCTCAAAACTTGAAAGAAAGGTAAATATCGGTCAGTGGATCTAGCTATGAAATGATTTAGGGCGGCTACCCGGCCTGCCAATTGTTGTACCTCATGATGGTTTCGGGGTGTGATCATATGAGAGATGGCTCTTACTTTTTCTGGATTAGCTCCAATTCCTCTTTCGAAGACCATATAACCTAGGAATTTTCCTGATCCAACCCCAAAGGAGCATTTGTTTGGGTTGAGTTTCATTTATTACTGGCGTCGGATCGTAAAAGCCTCTCGTAAGTCATTTATATGCTACTCAGATGTTTTACTCTTGACCAGAAGGTCGTCAACATTTACTTCCACATTTCACCCTAGTTGCTGTTTAAACATCCGATTTACTCTGCGTTGATATGTAGCTCCTGCATTTTTCAACCCGAAGGGCATTACCTTGTAGCAGTACAATCCTCGATTTGTATTGAAAGCGGTTTTCTCTTCATCCTCTGAGCTCATTCTGATTTGATTATATCTTAAGTAAGCGTCCATGAAACTAAGCAGGGGATGGCCCGCAGTAGAATCTACAATCATATCGATACGAGGAAGTGGGAAACTATCTTTCGGACATGCTCTATTGAGATTAGTAAAGTCTACACACATCCTCTATTTGCTGCTTTCTTTCTTTACTAGTACTACATTAGATAGCCATTCTGGGTAATGGACTTCTCTGATAAAATTAGCTGCTAAGAGGCGATCAACTTCCTCAACTATGGTGGCATATTTTTTGGCGCAGAAGCTCTGCCTTTTTTGTTTGACCTTTTGTGCTCCGAGGTTAACACATAAACGATGCTCGACAATGTTATTATCTATACCAGGCATATCTTGATGAGTCCAGACAAAAATATCTTATTGTTCAATCAAGAGTTGTTTGAGTCCTTATTTTAGACTAGGTTCCAGATTGGAGCCAATCTAAACTTTCTGTTCTGGCTTCGCCGAATTAAAGGTGACCAACTCTAATGGCTCTCCAGGCTGGGCTTGCTTGATGGCCTGTTCATCTCAAATTTTTTCATCCATTTCAGTTAAAGGTGGTGGTGGTGGTAATTTCGCTATGACTGCGCTAATTTCTGGGTCTCATTTGTTGGCGACAATTATCATCTGGCAAACGGGTTTCAGTTCACGGGAATAACACTCACGGGCTAGGGTTTGCTCGCCTTTTACTTCTCCAATACCTCTTTGAGTTGGGAACTTCATTTTCAGATAATATGCAGAGGTGATCGATTTTAGTCGATTTAAGGCAGGACGTCCCATTATAGCGTTGTATGAGGAGGGGTTTTGACCACCAGAAAGTCAACCATGATCATTGACGTCTTGGGTGCTTCGCCAGCCATAACAGGTAGAGTGATCACTCCTTCAGGCTGAATTATTTCGTCGACGAATCCTCTGAGAGATGTCGGGGCTCGCCATAATCTGTCTCACCCGATTCTCATCTTTTCAAAGGCTTCCCAATATAGAATATCAGCTAAACTTCCATTGTCGACAATGATTTTTTGTGTTGTGAAATTGGTAATTAATAGGGTTATCACTAAAGCATCATCATGAGGCTATATCACTCCTTCGTCTTGTTTGTCAAAAACGGTTGGGAAATTCTCCAAAAGCTGTGTACCCTGGGTAGCCTCTAACATGATGAATATCTCTGCATAGTGTAGTTCTTAGGCATAGGCTTTCCTTGAAGCAGAAGTTTCTCCTCCTCTTGGTACTCTTCCAGCAATAGTTCGTATTTCACCTAAGGGACCTCCAGCTTAGGGTAAATCTCTACTATCTCTCTCACATTTACCTTTGCGAGGACTCGGGCTACGTTTATTGTTAAGATGTCCTCCTCTTCTTTGTTGTTCGCCTCTTTGCTCTTCATCTTTCCTCTTCAAAGTTCTACAGTCCCGAGTATTGTGCCAAGTAGATTTGTGATATTCGTAGTACATGTTTGTTGGTCGCCGCTGGCTCGGATTGCGGTGTTGATTCTCATCTAGATCCTTGCCAACTGCCAGATTATTGTGGAGACGTGGTTGATACTGTGAACTTCCCTGAGTATATCTTCTTCTAGAGTCATTAGCATTTTTCTTTTTGATCTCTTTCGCTTGTAAGTTTGCTTCGGTCTTGTTAATACGCTCTATTTCTTCCCGACGAGGTTCTGTGAAAGCTTGTAGAGTGTCTTCAGCATTTATGTAACCATCAGCCCTATCCATGAATTCTGCCAACGTGGCTGGAGTTCGTCAAGCAATTTCTGCTAAGAAGGGCTTCCTGGCCATACTCCACTCAGGAGAGCGGCTAAGGTGATTTTCTCGTCTTAATCGCTTATAGTCATCAGCTTTTTGTTGAATTGAGAGAGATAATTCTTGAGACTTTCCTGATTATTCTATTTAACTGTGTGGAGGTAAGCAGCTGGTCGTTTCCTTTTACGACTTCCCGAAAATTGATTTATAAAAAGGCGAGTAAGACAATCAAAACTATCCACAATACTGGTCGGAACTGTCCAGAACCAAGTCTGTGCTGCTCCTTTCAGGGTGAGTGGAAATGCTCTACATGCCACCTCATTAGGATAATCATGTAAGCTTATGTGCATCCTAAATGCTTCGATATGTTCATACAGATCTGTGCTTCCATCATAGAGCTCCATCTAAGGTACTCGAAATTTAGGAAGTAAGGGTACCGCCATTACGCTTACACCGTAAGGGGTGCCTAAATTGTTGCATAGCTGCCTAGTGATGGATGGGGCTTCTATACGTTTGGCTATGTTTTCGTATTTATCTTCCAATTCTTTGAGTTCCAGCTGTATTTTACATCTTTCTTCCTCATCCTCCCGATTAGAATCGTTTGCTTGATGAGATTTCGCTCATTTACTAATGAAAGGTTCTTCACGGGGCGTAAGCTCTTCATTATTTCTCTGTAGCCTCTCATTTTCTCTAGTCAGCTTCTTAATGGTTTCTTCCAAAGCAGCTAGTCGTTCTTCCATTGGGCAATCTTCTGGATTGTGCGTATTAACTTGAAACCACAACGTGACAGGTTTGCAGAGAACACATTAACAAGATCCCACAGACGGTGCCACTATTGATGAGTATTCTGCAATCCTGAGTTACTGGAAGAATTCAAGCTAATAGATCTGCACATGGTCAACAGAGAACAGGGCTAGGATGCCCTATTAGCCCTCCGATGCTTTTGTTAGAGATAGAATTTATATCTTCTATAAGAAAAATAAGAGTGTAAATATTTTTTTCTTACCCTCGAACTATAGATGGTCTTTCTATTTATATGGACTAAGATGCTGTGTTGATATGTGTATCATGACTCAGGGTAGTCAATGAGGATGTCAATCAACTGGATGGTGTCTTCTCTCTATTATCTTGAATCATTTATTGTTTTTGTTTCTTTCGAATAATATCTTCATCAATGTAATCATACCTAGGCGAGTTATTTCACACTTAGCATGCCTCATGTCCTTCCCTTTTGTTTCCAAAATTATTGAATCAAATATTTATAAAGAGTAAGAAACTCGAGTAATTACTCGACTATAAGTTCGGCTTGATTCATGTGAATCGTTAGAGAGTAAAAACAAAGGTCGATAAATAGCTTGATTCGACTCGAGCTCATCTTTGATCAGCTTGAATTCGACTCGACTTGGCAAACTCTCAGCTCGACTCAAACTCAAACTCGAGTTATTTGAATCTAGCTCGACTCGATTCGGCTCGAACTCTTCTTTGATTGGATCGTTTGCAGCCCTAACTACAAACATGCGTTGAAGGAATGGAAATCACACTACAACACTTATACTCATTTGTTGCGTTTTCACTTTTGGCGAGTTCAGTCAGCAGAGAAACAAATGAGTTTTTGGCTTTCCCCAGGTGCATCACATCGAGTAATACACTCACAGGTGATATCAATGATTTTTTAAGACGAGTTCATGGCGCAGGATATTTTGCTGCTGCAAATAGGTGGGAACAGGTCACTCTGTCTATGTTTGCTGTGAGTAGAATCGTTGCCGCAACTTGTTGCTGCTGCAAATAGGTAGGAACAGACCATGCTGCCATCAACATACTAGCCATCATGACCATGATGTTTCCCAGACTTTCAGAAGCTTGTTCTTGTGCGAGAGAAAACAAAATTAGTTATTTGAATTCAGATAGTAAAAATATCTACCTACATTAACCAAGTTAAACTCAAGACCCTCTTATATATTTTGATGTTCATGGCCTGCTACTCTCTTCATTCTTAAGATATATCTTAAGACGTTGAATATACTGGACCATCAAATCTAAAAGCCTTGCATCATCCATAGCTAGTAAAGAATCTTAAGCTTACGGATATATTAGTCAAGCTAAAAAGAAAATTGGTGTGTACGTATCCCAATAGAGGCATACACATGATCTTGTTTCTGTTGGAATTTTTAAAATTTTCCATTACAATATCCAAAAGAGGTTTCCCACTATAAGAAATTAAACTGTTTATTTATGATTAGTTTTTTTTTTTTTTATCAAAATGAATCTTTTTTTGTCAAAAATAAACATTTTCATCACAAATTATCTATCACAAATACTCATTTTTTGTAACTAGTATCCCTAGCAAAATTTTTACTTACATTGCTTAACTCTACATTTCTTTGCCACATGTTTGATTAAGAACGGGGAGACGAGCTTGTGGACTACATCACTGGAGTCCCAGCTAGGCGTGTTGCAGATCTTCCTGCCTTTTTACCTGGAAGTGGTTTAAAAGTCAAGCCTCTTAGCTGGAGATGTGTTTTGTTGGTACCCAAAGCACAGTGTCTGCTATTCACTTGTATCCATGAGCTAGAACCTCAAGTCTTTGTCATTTTAAGAGCAAAATTTCCAATCCCCCATCTACCCCATTGGCCCTTCCATACCTTACTTAGAACTTCGAGACATTGCCTTCGGCTCTAATGGCAACATCAATGGTGTAAACTATTTCCATTGGCTGGATTCTCAACCAATCCGTTCTATCTTGTACATCTCATTTGGCAGTGCCCACTTAGTCTCTGATGCTCAAATGGATGAAATTGTTGGCGGTGTGCAGGAGAGTGGTGTTAGGTTTTTGTGGGTGTCAAGACGGAACAATGCTAGGTTTAAGGATGTTTGTGGGGATATGGGTTTCGTGGTACCTTGGTCTGAACAATTGAAGGTTTTGTGTCATTCTTCCATTTGAGGGTTTTGGACACACTATGGAAGGAATTCCACACTAAAGGGTGTTTTTCCTGGTGTCTTAATGCTTACTTTACCCATATTGTTTGATCAGTTTCCAAACAGTAAACAAATTGTAGAAGAATGGAAAGTTGGATGGAGGATTAAGAAAGATGTTAGATCTAAAGATTTGGTGACAAGATGAGAGATTTTTGAGCTCTTAAAGAAGTTTATGGATCAAGAAAACAACGAGGGGCTCGAACTGGGGAAGCGAGTGAAAGAACTTCAAGAGGCCTGTCAAAAGGCAATTTCTGAAGGTGGATCAACTCTAAATTATCTTGATGCCATTATCAAAGACATTTCAAGATCAAGCCAATCTTGATAGGATTTCACTTTCTAATATGTGATTATGTTAACTTGTGTTTGTAGTTTGATCTAATTCATAGGCTTAATATTTTGCCACAAGTATCATCAATAATATTGAAAGGTACCATGATCATCTTCTTAAAAAAAATTATGATTATTTAAAAAAAAATGATAGTTGCAGTCGTTAGTATGCAGACTTCATGCAATCATTTTTAAAAAAATGAATAAACAAGAACCCACGTAAAAGAAAATTAATTTTTTAACAATAAATTTCACTCTTTTTCAAAATGACCGCATGACATTTGTATTTCCACCACCCCATGATTGTTTACTCAAGAGCTCTTTCATCCCATACCACTTACCAGATACAACAGGGGAGAACGGTTGGTCGACGTAATTTAGATTGAAAGGCATATTTGGACATCATAAACATCATAATGTTCATTTCCAACTAATATTTCTCTGTAAATCAGAGCTAATTTGTAGCTATCTTTCCAAGATCATACTAGCATATTGTTCTCTTTGTGTGTGTGTGTATATATATATATATATATACATATTTGACTTACGTGATTTGATATCATAGATTAGTTATATTTACGAGAACCAGCTTTGATCTTACTCAATTGGCCTTACCATTGTTGTATTATTAAATTTACATCAACCGTACTGGAAACTCAAATAGTTACAACACACATGACTAAGTAGTACTGGTGGTATTAAAAAAAAAAGATAGGCAGATTAAATTAATCAATGATACCTAATACTCTATTCTATTATATAATATTGTATAAATGACTATATAAGTGATGATAGAGCTAACTAAGTCTACTAATTCTATGAGATTCTAGAGAGAGAGGGTTTGAGGCAATTCTGGGAGTTGTTGCGTGTGTGCTCTATTTTGGTTAGTTCGTTGATTTTGGATTATCTTTTTTGGTTTTTTGATCGTGGCTTCTAGGGTTTCTTCTCGATGACATCTGCTGCCCCTCTGATGGCCTTGCCATCGGCAGGGAACGCCATCTCTGGTGCTCCAATGATTAGTTCCCATGCCCATGCGATTTCAAAAATACAGAATCTCCTTCTATCAAGGTTCACAGGCGGTATCCGGTGGATATTGATGGTGAAATGGGATTTATTTTCTCTGAACCAAAGATGATGAAGGCTGGGGAAGACATGAAGTTTGTTGTGGTGATGAAATTCATTAAACTTACACCATCCATTGATATTATACGATTGACGGTGGTGATAAAATGGGCCTATTAAAGATTCTTGCGATAAGCTACGTGGATGACTACCACGTTTTGATCTACATGAAGAATGAACGCGACTTTGTGCATGGCTAGGCACGAGAGGGCCAAACCATGGAAAGGGTTTCTTTCAGGCTTTTTAAATGGTCTAGAGAGTTTGATACGCGGAAGGAGTCACCATTGGCTCCACAATGGATATTTTTGCTAGGCTTACCAATGCATTTTTATCGACAGGATTTTCTGCAAATCTTTGCAACTCAGTTTGGCCGTTATCTGGGCACTAATAATGCTACGCTGAATCGCACGAGAGCGACGAGGGCTAGAATATGTGTGGAGGTTGATTTAACTTTGGAATCAATTAAGGGTTTTCCCATAGTGCTTTCTCCGACATCCTGTTTGTGGCAAAAGGCTAGGTATGAAAAACTGGGACTTTAATGCCAAAAGTGTTTCCATCAAGGGCATACAGCAGTTGTTTGTAGGATGGGTGAGAAGCAGAAGGAAGAAGCGAAACCGAAAGACAGAAAAATATGGTAGCCGAAAG
Organism: Platycarya longipes; assembly: GCA_036559045.1. Classification (NCBI taxonomy): domain Eukaryota; kingdom Viridiplantae; phylum Streptophyta; class Magnoliopsida; order Fagales; family Juglandaceae; genus Platycarya; species Platycarya longipes. Next base: position 26,444,721 of record CM071801.1, read on the forward strand.
CCATTAAAGTAATGGGAGAGACTTTGGGGTCAAAGGAGTTAGCAGAGGTGATGGATGTGTCATCTGGAAAATCTCCGGCAGATCAAGTGGTTCCCATGGAAAATAACAATCAAACCAATACTACTCCTGGAAATATTGAGCGAATTCAAAAAAATATTGTTGAAGCAACTGAGGGTAATTCGAATCAATGTGTTTCCAGTGATATAAAAAAGAGGGTGAAGGGAGGGGATTATGTTGTTGATATACCAAGCCAAGAAAATGGTAGTGGTGAAGAAATCCTAGCCGATACAAGTGATGATGAATGTGAGGACGTATGGCAAGAAGAGGAACCAGAGCTGAATCATAACATACCTCAAGAGAAAACATAGGAGACAATTAAGGAGGTGTTTTCGAATAATTTAACAAAGGATCCTCCTGATGGGAGACACCATGGGGAGCTAGCTTTAGGTTTCTCGTCGGAGCAAGAGGAAGGAGAAATATCTCCATCTATGGGAAAAAAAAAAAGCTTACGATTTCGAGGGGGATATTTGGTTGAAGATTGGAAACACAGATTTGAAGGTAGATAAAGCAATGCGGAAGTCAAAAGGTTCACACCCGCTCTCAAAAATTAAATCTATGACTAACACCATTTTTTTCTGGAACATTAAAGGCTTAGGTCGTTCTAGAAGCAGATTGAAAAAGCTTATTCACAATACAGTGTTAGCTTGTTTGCTATTGTAGAGCCTTTTGTTGGGGAGGATTGTATGGTTTCTCTTAGTAGATTTTTGAATTTTAATTCTTTCAGTTCTAATGAAATGCAACGTGGTAAGTTGTGGATTTTTTGGAAAGATGTTAATATGTTTCAGGCCTTGTTTTCTACCTCTCAATCGGTGACTGGTTGGTTCTCTTTTATGAATCAACAGGTTTTGGTTACTTTTGTTTATGCTAAATGTACTAACATGGAAAGACGAGACCTCTGGAGAGAGTTAGAGGCGAGGCAGTTACATGATCAATCTTGGACAGTCTTGGGGGATTTCAACACTATCCGCTCGGATTCAGAAAGGATTGGTAGAAATTCTCGACCCCTTATTTCGATGTCTGAATTCAATGACTGTCTTGATAACTGTGGTTTGTTTGATCTTTCTATTAATGATAGAAATATGTCTTGGTGTAATGGTCATGACGGGGTGGCTAGAAGCTGGGCCAAATTGGATAGAATGGTTATTAATAATGCTTTCTTTGATCAATTTGTGTCAGCTCAGTTATCTTATTTAAGACGTAAGTCTTCAGATCATTTTCCGATGGTTGTTCACTTGGATAGGCATTTTCCTCCTATGGTCCGGCTCCTTTCAGATTTCTTAACATGTGGTCGTCGCACGAGAAGTTCTTACCTTGTGTGATGGAAGCTTGGCATAGACAGGACTCGGCTTTGGGCCTTCAAAAACTGGCTATTAGATTGAAAAGGACAAAATTAGCCTTACGAGCTTGGAACAAAAATGTTTTTGGTCTGGTAGAGGGTAATATCTAAGCCCTCGAGGGGAGGTTGGAATCTCTAGAAAATCAACTTCAACTGGGGTATTCGGAGGACATTGAGGCAGATTATTTGGTGACTAAAATTGAATTAGAAACTTGGGAAAAAAGGGAAACTATTCGTTTTGTGATAACCTGGATTTTTAAGCATCCGTTTAATTTTCATATTTGGCATGATTATGTTTCTTTATGATTATTTTAGAAAACCTTTGAAATTTTGGATATATGTATATAGTTTTTATGAGCCTTTTATTGGTATTGGAGGAAAAATTATGGGAGACACTAAATATGATGAGAAGATATTATTTTTGAATATTTAAGGAAATATGGTATAGAAATTGAAAAATTTACAAAGAAAGTCACATTGTATAAGTAAGGAATATATCCGATGATATTTTCGGATTAAGCAAAGTTAGATTGTTTCAATGTCTTTTAGTAATATAGACATAACTTACTCATTTTATGTTGGATTGAGATGATTCAAGATGATTTGGAAATCTAAGAGGAATATCTACAACTTTTATGTTTTGAGTTTTAAGAAATATGGACTTAATCAAATAATAAATTGAGATTGAAGTGGCAGATCTGAATTGAATATATAGGCATTGACTTGGAGTTGACTAGTGACTTTGATTAAGATTAAACCTTTAATATATTTTCTCAATTATCCTAAGATCTTGACAAGTGTGTAAAAATATGTCAAATGAGAATATTTTATTTAGTAAGTTTCGTGTGAAACAAGAGCGATCATTTATCAATCACTTAGTGTGCCCGGATTGGTGCTCTCGGGCTTATCTGTTGACTTTCAGTAGAGAAATCTAACTTGATCATATGAGCTCCGAATGAAGTTGTTGAATCCAAGGTTTCAAGTTTCGTATCTACGTGTAGATTTTGATGATAATAAATAAATCCAAGTCTCAAACTCAAATTATCTACGCAATGGAGCGAAGCGCACATCAAGCATAAAAGGACAAGTCTACAAACGAAACTCATAGATTATTTTTGTACATCTCTTGATAAAATTCGAAATTGGATTAAGACTCAAAAATTAATATTTTCTCATAAAGTATTAAATTGTATTTTTTTTATACATGACATAAGTATGATATATGCATGACATCATTAAAAGTTTTAATTTGGAAAATTATATTTTGCATATGCATGACATATGCAATGATCTCATTAAAAGCTTTATTTTCAAGAATTATATTTTACATGTGCATGATATATGCAATGACTTCATTCAAAAATTTAAATTTTGAAAATTGAATAACATATGCAATGACTTCATCAAAATTTGAATTTTGAATTTGGAAGATGATTGAATATGATCCATTTGCCTATAAATAGCTCACTTGAGTTTTGCAAAATCACAACAACAAGAACTTATATATCTATTACTAAGTTTTGCACCATTCTTTCAAAGCTCTTATTCTCTCTTTTCTAAAGTTTTGAGCCTTAATTCTTGTTCTTTTTTAGAGAGATATAGGTTGCGCTGTATTGTTTCTATCTCACTCATTGATGTGTGTACTCTGATAGTCTACCCATTATCAACTCTTGTATCAGTAAGAGGGTGCGTATAACCCTTGTTTGTGTAGAAAGTGTTCTACACAAGGAATTGTTGAATCACCAAGAGTGAGGTGATTGGAAGTGTAGAGGGTGTTCTACACGGATTCTTTGGAGCGGTGCTGCTCAAATGTGTAATAGGTTTCTATCTCCACCTAAAGGAGATTGAATAGTGAATTTGGGATTCTCAAGGGGTAGCTTGAGGCGAGGACGTAAGTAGTGGGGCTGAACCTTGTAAAAATACTGAATTTGCTTCTTCTTACCCTACTCTTTACATTTCTTTCTGCTTTATATTCTGTTTATATTTTATATTGTGTATTTGATTTATAAGTATTAATTTTTATAATATAACCCAATTCACCCCCGTCTTGTGTTAGTAATCTGGGTAACAGAAGTAATTACAGTTTCTATAGAATCATAAGAAGCGATCTAGAATTTTTATGTTTTGGGTTTTTGAAGATAAGGAATGGATCAAGGACTAAATCTAATGTGAAGTGGACGGACAGGATTAGGAGTCAATTGGTAACCGATTTAGATGAGTTATCTTATGTTTGGCCATGTGACAAAAAATGTGATTGGCTACCAAACTTTCTGAAGTCTTGACATGTGTGAGAACATGTGGCAAATTGATAAGAATTGATCTAGAAGCCTTAGTGGGTAAGAAAACAAAGGAAAACAAATGGAAAATTCGGATTCAATGTTCTTGGGTGGTTTTAACGTATTAAAGTGAATTAAACTCTCTCATTTGATCTCAGAATAAGGTGAGTTTTCGAATAATCATTTGATCTAAAATTTTCATGTTGTGAGTTTCAGAATAATCAAATTATATCAAAGACCAATTTGGGATGGAAGTGGCCGGATGCATTTCATTAGAAGAAACTATCATACTATTTTGTCTCTACCTCACATGGGCTGGGTTCACTTGAGCCATTGATAAACAAGATATTTTAGGTAGCTCAAAAACTGATCGTTGGATGGTAATATGACTCACCAAGCCTAAAATTAGGTGTGATCATAAGCTAAGAAAGGGAGAACACAAGCATAAGGCAATTGAAGGGTAACCGGTCACCCTTAAGCCCAATTCTTATCTTCCATTTCCTAAGTGTGTTGCCCCTCTCTTATAAATAGATGCTTAAGAGTCTCCCAGCTCTCTTTAGGAGGAAATATCATACGGCTAATTTGAGAGAATACAAAAAAAAGCCTTTCTAAACCCCTTGAATCTCTAAACACTATCTAAGTAAGCAATTGAGTAATCTTGAGGAATTATTGCAAGAGCTTGGTTCAATCACCACTTCAAGTTTTGGAAAAACTAATAAGTATACAATTTAACCTAATCTTGGCACAAAATAAGTGATTGGATGATTAAATCATGTTTTTTGTTGGTTTGAGTTTAAACATTGCTTATATGATTAAATTGAAATCTATTGTGTTTTGGATTGGGTTTTGTTATGGTAAAATGCTAAAAAAATTATAAGAACCTAGATTTATGTTTTAATAAGTACAAATAAGGTTTATGTGAAAGAATGACATGTTTTAAATTGAAAAACCCTATGAACCGTGACTTCGCTCGACCTTCGCTCGACCTATAGATTGAGCGAAGAACAATCACAACCCTTCGCTAGAGGATCGCTCAACGTCTGGCTCGACCAATGTACAACCCGAGACTTCACTCGACTCTCGCTCGATACCTTACTCAAGCGAAAGACAACTCGAGATTTCGCTTGATGCTCGCTCGATATCTTGCTTGAGCGAGATACCCTGTTGAGTTTAAATTCGGGACTTTTCCTTGGATAAAAGTTGATGATTCAATAAAGAAGAGTTATATGTGTAATATAAGAGTATGATTTGTATGATACGTGTTGTATTTTTTCACATATGTATCGTCATAAGTCGTGATGTTGGTATTAAGGAAAATGTGATAAGAAGACTTGATAAGAACATGCTAAAATATAAGTTTTAAGAAACATAAGAACATGATAAGACTAAAATCATGTCATGATGAGGACAGCAATATGTAACACCCGTATGACTGACGTGCCGACGGGGACGGCGATACATAACGCCCAGACGACTAACATGACTGGCTGGGACGGCGATATGTAACGCCCGTTATGTTAAGTATTTTTCGTGTCACAACGGGGACGGCGATATGTAACGCCCGAACAATTGATGAGTTATATGTATGGATAAGCTGACGCGTCATGCTAAGTAAGCCCGATGAGAACGGCGATACGTAGCGCCCATCAAAGATAAGAAATAAGTAAGACCCGATAAGTATGGCGATACGTAATGCTTGACTAGGATAAGCATTAAGTAAGCTCAATAGGGACGGTGATACGTAACGCTCATCGAGGATAAGAAATAAATAAGTCCCAAAAGATTAAGAAGTAAGATGAAAAGTATAAGTTTTAAGTATGAGGTGGTGGGTCTAAGTAAGGTCTAAGTTTGTATGGGAAAAATGGTCATCTACATGCATGAGTCTCATAAAACATTTTCATAAGTTGTATGTCATTACTATGTATGATGTTATCTATGCCTTATTTCATTAACTGTGTACTTACTAAGATATCTTGGATGTCTCACTACTTACAGTTTTATCTATCATTTCTTATGAAATGATAGATGTTGTTGTAGGATTAGATAAATTGCAATGAATAGGGGTGTAAATGGTCCGGTCTGGTCTGGAAAATTTATGGACCGGTTCCATTCAGTCCAAGAATTCTCTCACCCTAGACCGGATCGAACAGGAGTTCGGTCCATATCGGTCCATATCGGTCCAGTCCAATTCAGTCCAGGGGCGGTCCGGTCCGGTCTAGGGGTGCCCCATATGATTTAATGGGCTAAATTTAATCTAAAATTCCACAATGATCAAATATTTTTTTGGCCCAAATTTAACTACTATAAATTATAATATGTTAATATTATAAGAGTATATATTATATATTAATATATTAGTATATATTATATATTAAGTATGTTAGTAAATTATAACTAATAACACTATTACATTAATATATTATATATTTATATGTAAGCAAATAGTGATAAATTAGTAATAATATATTAAATAATAATAATACACTTATTACTTATAAGTTGTTACTAATATTCTATATAGATATATTATAATTTATATTTTTATACTACAACTAGTCAACCAATAAATTATAATATGTTAATATTATAAGAGTATATATATTATATATTATATGTTATTATATATTATATATTAATATAATATTAATATTATAATTTATATACTATTTTTATATGTACATATATAAATATATATATATGTGGGGTTCGGTCCGGTCCGGTTCGGTCCGGGGGGAGAAATCCTCTGGATCGGGACCGGACTGGAATTAATCGGTCTATATAAAATTTGGACCGGACCGGACCGAATTCCATTTGGTATTTGGTCCGGTCCAATCTCGTCGGGACAACCGGTTCAGTCCGGTCCACCAGTCCGGTTCGGTCTTTTTTACAGCCTTAGCAATGAGGTTTAGACATCACAGAAGATTTTGAGGTACCCTGAGAGTCCTACAGAATACTTCTCTCCGAATAGAATAATCTCTCGCATATGTAATCAAGTGAAATAGTAAGATTATCATATAGCAGTGGGATACAATATTTGTTTTAAGAAACTAACTAGGTTATGTAAGTCTTAGATACAATATATTTTGTAAACATGAATTTATGAAAGTTATAGTTTTACTATGTTATATGATCTATTTATGCAGGAGTTAGATCTATTATATATATTGGAGATTTACCTCTTTCTGCTGCGATTTTGCATTGCATTTAGTTAGTAAGCTTAGAGGCATGCATATTACTCCTTACATTTATGTAGGATAAGTAGTCTTGTATTACTTGCCCGGATGCTTCGATTTACGTTTTAATCGAAACGAGAAATCGGAGCGTTACACATTTGGGGCAGATTGCCAAGAAAAAATGCCTCCTAGAAGGTGATCAGAATATCAAATTTTTTCATTCCGTTATTAATCAGAGGTGGAAAAATGGTCAAATTGTTCGTATGGTGCTTTTTGATGGTCATACCTTGGATAATGCTGAAGAGGTTCATACAACAGCTGCTCAATATTTCCAAGATTTTTTTACGGAGTCCACGGAGGTGGATTATGGAGATTTATCTACTATTATTGATAAATTAATTACGGATGAGCATAATAGCATGTTATGTGCAAAGCCATCTGAGGAGGAAATCAAAGAAGCTATTTTCTCTGTCTTGAAACAAAGTAGTCTGGGTTCTGATGGGTTCGGCTTTGATTTTTTCATGTCTTGCTGGGACTTTATCAAAGACGATGTTATTGAAGCTGCAAGGGATGTTTTTAGGGGCTAGCCGTTGACAAGGTTTTTTTCCTCTTCCTTCATTGTGTTAATTCCAAAAACTCATGACCCCTCGAATTTTGATAAATTCAGGCCTATAAGCCTATGCTCTGTAGCTTACAAGTCTTTCTCTAAAATCATTGTGAATCGATTGAATCGGGTTATTAATAAGCTGGTTTCTCTTGAACAAGGCGCTTTTGTTCTGGGGAGGAGCATATTTGAAAATATTACTATTGCTCAAGAGATGGTGCACTCTTTGCACAAAAAAGTTATGGGTGGTAATGTCATTTTTAAGATAGATATGTTCAAGGCATATAACAGAGTTGATTGGGGTTTCCTTCTGAATGTGCTCCGTGCGTTTGGATTCTCCAATAATTTTTCTATTTAATTGGTGAATGCGTAAAATCCCCCTGGTTCTTAGTGATGATGAATAGGACTTTCAAAGGATTTTTTCAATCCTCACAGGGTCTACGGCAAGGAAACCCGTTATCTCCTTATCTGTTAATTATTATGAAGGAAGTTTTGACTCTCTTGCTCAAGAAAAAATTTGAGAATGGACGGAGTAGTAATTTTCATCTTCCTAGTGTAACTCCAACAATATCTCACTTATTATATACAGACGACATCTTGATTTTTGCTAATGGTGGGAAGAAATTGATCAAAAGCCTCATAGACACTCTTGAGACTTACGAAAAATGTTTCGGCCAGCATATTAGCAAAGAGAAGTCGGCTTTGTTCCCATCGAAGTCTATTAATCTTTCTCGAAAGCGTTGTTTGTTGAGGTTTACGGGTTTTAAGGAATGTATCTTTCCAATCACTTATTTGGGTGCTCATTTGGTCTCAGGTAGATTGACTTCTCGTGTTTTTGAGCCTATAGTCGATAAAATCCGCAATAAAGTGGCAGGTTGGAAATTTAGATTACTATCTAAAGGAGGTCGTTTGATCCTTCTACAACATGTTTTGTCTAGTGTGCCTCTTCATCTTCTATCAGTGTGCAATATTGTAGTAGCTATCTACTCACGTATAAACTCTATTTTGGCTAATTTTTATGGGGGGAAGTGAATGGTAAAAAGAAAGTGCATTAGCGTGCCGGGTCTAAAGTCTATAAATCGACTAAGGAAGGGGGTTGGATCTGAGAGATTTTAAGGAAGTTCAACGCTCTCTTCATATGGAATTTGTGTTTCATCTCTTGATGGCTAACAGTTTGTGGGGTAATTTCTCAATATACTAGAAGATCAATTGATTCCAGGTTGTGGAAGTCGATTTTATCCAATGTCCCCGAGGAGATGAATAATATCCATGTTCTTATGAGAGGTGGCAACTCCTTTTTTTGGCATGACAGGTGGTTGGCTTTGGGTCCCTTGTCGATTAGAGTGGATGACACTCAGAATAACAACCTTCGTATTAATGATTGTTGGAGAGATCAAACGTGGGATGTTGATTTGCTGAAAGACTTGGTGGGAGATACATTGACAGATGATTACTCAGACCAAGTCTATTGGTCGTAAGGGACCAGACGTATATGTATGGAAACCATCCCTAGATGGTAATTTCTCAACTACAATTGCCTGGGAGGTGACTCAGAAAAAAGAAGAGCCGCTGCCATGGCATGATTGGTTCTGGAATAATATTTTACCGAAGAGGATTTCCATCTGTGTTTGGAAAGCTTGGCTCAATGCTCTCCTAGTGGATGAGAGAGTACAACGTAGGGTTGTCCTACTTGCTTCTACGTGTAATTACTTCTCCTTGAAAGCTATGGAAAACATTGATCATGTGTTAGCTTTGGGAATATTGCTAAAGAGATTTGGGATCATGCTAGCCATCTGTTGGGTATTCCCTACATGCAACATAGATCTTGGAAGGCCAAAATGATTGCATGGTTCACTTGTGCAAGGAAAGAGTCTATTTCTTATGTTCTTGCTGGCATTTTACCATACCGTATTACTTGGAGGCTGTGGAATAGAAGATGCAAGGCGCGCATGGAAGGAGTGGAAGAGAACATGGACCAAGTTTGGAGATCGGTTAGAGTGTGGCTAAGGCGGCTTACGGGTGATATCTCTATTTCTCAACCTCTTAATACTCATGATTTATTCTTGATGTTTTGCATATAAGCCATCTGGTTGTTAGTAAGTGAAACCAGTAACTAGTTGTTTGGGCCAAACCACCGAATGTGTGGGTCAAATTGAATTGTGACAGTAGCTATTGTGATAACCTAGGAAGCTCAAGAGGAATGGGCATTCTCAGAGATGCGGAAGGCAATATGAAGGGTGCTTTTTCTAACCACTATGACACTGGTACTAATAATCAGGTTGAATTAAAGGCTATTATCAATGGGGTCCGGATGTGCAAAAGTTTGGCCTATTTTAGAGTGATCATTAAAAGTGACTCGAAAATTATTATGGACTGGATTCGAGCAAGAAAATGTTCTTTGTGGGATCTTTGGGATTTCTGGGAACAGCTTCTCTCTGAACTTCAAGGGGTCACTTTTAAAGTTATTTATCAATACAGGGAGGCGAATCAAGCTGTGGATTTCCTTGCTAAACAATGTGAGTTAGATTATAACATAACATATGATAACCCTCAGAATGTGCCGAGAAGGTTAAAGGGTATATTTCGGATTGACAAAATGAGGATTTCGGCCTTTAGAAGGTAGGTGCATTTTTTGTGTTTATTTTGTTTGGTTATTATAGGCATGTTTAGATTTATGGGCTTTCTTCTGTTTAGAGTTTTTGCTTTAATAGGTTTGTTTAGAATTGTCATTTTAATTTCTTTTTTGTATTGGTTTGTGTTGGGGAGGTTTTTTTATTTTTTATCAGTAACTTCTTGGTGCTTGACTTCTAATCACGGCATTCTTCCTTTATAAGTGACGGGTTTTTAATAAATTTAAGATAAAATCACTATTAGATATGTGGCTACTGTCTCTTCGAATAAAAAAGAAAGAAAGTGATGATAGAGTTAAAAACTGGTGCCGACTCCTCCCACCTACCATTTTCGAGTAATTAATTAGTAATATTTAATTTGTAGTCGTGTACACGTAGCTCACATGCATGTTATTTCTGTGCATTTAGTATCTTTGAGATCGATGCGATTCATTTTGAATGAAACGAAGAGATCTTATCCATAAATATGTGAGGTTTACTATTTATTATTTCTATATATTACACATTGTATTTATATTTATTTCAGATTTTTCATATCTTTAATTTTATTATTTTTAAATTATTTGAATATATTCATCGTTCATCTCTACATGATATTTGGTAAGAAAATAAATAAATAAGAATAAGTATAGTGTGCAATATGTAATGATGATGAGTAGTCTACTTTACTATTTACTGTATTGTTGTACAATGGCATTTTGTACTGTACCAAAGTTGATTTCTTTTAAATAAGAGTTTTTTATTTCATTTTATCTTATTTTATTCCATTTATTTTTTAGAAAATGATATTTGCATACAGCAAAGCGTACACATCGGCTGACGTAGACAAATTAATAAAACGATGCATTTTCTTGGCTCTCTCTTCCTCCTTCATTTCAAGTTAATAAAACGGTGTGTTTTCTTGGAAAATTAATTCACGTCCTTCTTCATTTTACATGAGCGCTCATTCTAGCCCTAAATGTTTTGGCGAGTTCTACTTCAATGCTCCGACCAGCCCCTCGTATGGCGTCTCTGGGTTTTACTGGAATGAGTTTCCGATAAGGAATGAAAGCAAAGTTGTTGGCATGAGGGAGGTGGCGGCGAAGAAATTCACGTTTGATTTTAGTGAAGAATTATAAAGGAGCTCTTTGTTGGCTGATGAACTCTTTGATGGTGGAAAAATCCGGCCATTCACGCCTCCTTCTAGACTGCAAATTGGCAAAAAACGGAGGCGTACGCAACTCCGAGCAGTCCTCTTTTGACGTATTTAAAATCGCCCAAATCATAGGGGAAGAAGACATTTTTGTGCGTGTTCTTGCCTCGCTGAAAGAAAGATTCTAACCCGTTTGCGATAGAAGTGGAGAACACTCGCCAGAAAACAAAGCATGAAAGAGGATCAACTAGAATGTCTCTCTACGTCACGGGTCTAAAGCTTCTCAAAGTAGAAAACTCGAATGCCCTCTTCCTCTGACAACGGTATACCCTCAGGCCGCCTCTGACGACGGGAATCTCTTCTCTCTCGCATGAAAGGTACACAATGCCCTTCCCTCTCTTCCAGGGGCGGAACTACCCTGTCCTTAGGGGGGGCTACCGCCCCCCCAAAGTTTTTCAAAATATCAGTTTAGTATATAGATTATTAAAAAACAACCCTCCAAATCTGAGTTTTTTCTCCTACAGCCCCCCCAAGTCTATTGACTATAAGTTCAAAAAGACCAAAACCAATGGTCCAAGCCTATATCTAGAGTGTAGCATCTTATCTGTAGACTATAAACTCACCTGCTCAAGTAATCCAAGACCAAAACCAATGGTTCATGCAAGGATGCGATAAGCTACACTCTTGAGTCTTGACTCTACAGCTGACTCGCAAGTCGCAGAGTACCCAGCCATTGCAGAGTATCCTGCTTTCGACTTTTGTACCATTGTCAACTTGCCGTGCCATTTACAGATAAAAGTAATATGTTATAAGTTATTTTGCCACTGTTGTGCTGCTAGCCTGATTGTGCATATATTATAAATGATATATATAGATATAGATTAGTCAATCGTGCTGCTGTTGGCTTGTGCATATTACATATAAATTTGTATAAAAAAATATAGATTAGTGCATATAAATTTATAAATTTGTATATAAATCTGTGCATACATTATAATTGAGATATATATAGATATAGATAATCATATATATATATATATATATATTAGTCACTCGTGCTGCTTGTGTATATTATATTTATTATATTTATAATGTTAATATATATAGATAATTTGTCATTTGTGCATATAGATATATTTGTGCATATATTATAATTTATATATATAATATACTAATTTGTGCATGTAAGATTGTCGTCGAGCTTAATTTGAAAAAAAAAATTATATTAATCGCCCCCCCAAGCACCAAATCCTAGTTCCGCCCCTGCTCTCTTCTCTCTCGCGGCTAACCCTCAGTCGAAATTTCTCTCTATCGTGGCTAAACAAGTTTTCCCTCTCATTTCAATTTTGTTCTTTTTTATTAAATATTCCGGCTAACGTGGCAGCCATGTCTGTAGACGGTACACCACCACCCACATGTGTACTTAGCATTACTCTTCTTTCTTAATTCGAACACAAATATTTTTAAATTAATCATTATAATTTTTCAAAATTTTAAATAAAATACAAAAACAATTCAACTTTTCAAATTATAAAATTATAAAATTAAATTTCTATATTATAATAATATTTTAATTTTATAATAATTTTTGCAATTGTTCTCTATTTTTCTAAAATTTCTTAAAAGATTGTATTTTAAATTATTTTATTATTATTTATAAATCTTTTAACTATCATTTTTTTAAAAAAATCGGTTTAATCTCATTCTCGAAACATTCTCTAAAGGTTAACTCTATTTGCACATGGGACGGGTACACTTCGTGTACACGGCTGACTCTTCACCTGGACAACAATGGGACGCAGCGTTTCACATTCAGCTTCAAACCCATAATTCATCTTTTTGCTGCCTGCTCTTTGAAAAAAAAAATGAAGAAAATTACAAGTGTTTGCTTCAATCCCACGCTGAATTTTTGTCTAGGATGAAGTTTTAATACACATCCTGAATCTGTTATGATCACTTTTTTGTTTGATGTTGATAATGAACAACTTTTAGTATCTATTTTATAAATTGTTTTTGTTAATAACAAAGTATTTAATAAGTTTGGGACGGACTATTATGAAGGTGAACTATCAACTTTTCTTTTAATAAAAAAAAAAAAGTATTTAATGTCTATTATAACTAGAATTAAAATAAATAAAAATGTTAAAATTAATATTTTAATAAAATAATAATAAACTTAAAGAATTTATTATTTGATATTGTAAAAAAAATTGCTAATTAAATTTATAAAAGTGAATTTTTAACTAAATTTTGACCAAATTTTGTTAAATTAACTATTAATGCTATTAAATAAATTCTTCCACGTCTGGGAATTCTGAAGCTTTCTGCATGATGCCGACATTCTTGTGCTAATCTAACTTGGGTCTAGTTATTCGGGTCATAAAACTATCTTGGTCTGGACTCTGGTCCCGCTCTTTTTGGTGGGTCTTCTTCTTTTCTTAATTCAAGAAATTTAAGAAAACAAAAACAAAAACAAAAAAAAGTCGGTTGCTCTGCCGTGGCCGCCTGTCGGTTGTACTTAAAAAAAAATAATGATATATTTAAGAATTTAAAAATGAGATAAATTAAGATGAATTTAATTTATTTTTTAATATTATTTTTATTTTAAATTTTAGAAAAAATATATTAAAATTTTAAAAATGTGTATTAAGATTTTAAAAATATGTATAAAAAATTATTTTTTATATAAAAAATTATAAAAATATATTAATAAAATAAAGATAAATTAAAATGAATTAAGTTATTCAAACCAGATCTTAGAGTTAAAATAATAAGAATGCTAAAAAATATACCATTAGTATTATTAGAATTAAAATAAATGAAAATATTAAAATTAATATTAGAATAGAATAATGATAAATTTTAAAAAATGTATTATTTGATAATATTACTTAAAAAAATGTCTAGCTTAATTACGAAAAAGTGTTTTTTCTATCAAATTTTAGCATAAAAATAACTGGACATAGTAGTTAGTACTAATTGCTCTAATCCCAAATCAGATTAGGCTACCTCTGTCATTTAATTTATGTTTATCAATTTCTTAGTTTCCTTCATCGGTGGCTCAGTACCGGCTTGTTCCTGAGTTGCCCGGAGCTTCCGTCAACGGCCGGTGAAGATCAGCTGCCAGAAATGGATCCGACCATAGCATATTCTTCTGCCGTCTGCCGCGTGGTGGCGATGCCCTATCCCGGTCGAGGCCACATCAACCCCATGATGAACCTTTGCAAGCAACTAGTTTTGAGAAGCCCATCCGTTATCGTCACCTTCGTCGTCACCGAGGAGTGGCTCGGGATTATCGGTGAACAAACCAAGCCGACTAACATACGCTTCGCCACGATACCCAACGTCATACCCTCCGAGCGTGTCCGTGCTAAAGATATTCCCGGATTCATTGAGTCCATCAGCACGAAGATGGAAGCGCCCTTTGAGGAGCTACTGGACCGGCTTGAACATCCGGTGTCTGCCATAGTGGCCGATACTTTTTTGGTATGGGCCGTCGGAGTGGGGAACCGGAGGAATATTCCGGTGGCGTCGCTAATGACCATGTCTGCGTCAGTGTTCTCGGTGCTTCACCATCTTGAGCTCCTCGTGCAGAACGGGCATTTCCCGGTTGAACTGTCGTCAGGTCAGTTTCTTCCAAAAACCTGTCTCCATCAAGTTTTATCCTGCCAATTGTTTTTCCGATATAGATACGCACTATTCTTCTTTTCCCTTGGATAAGGTAATTGAAAGATTTTCACTTACATTGCTTAACTCTACTTTTCTTTGCCTCATGTTTGATTAAGAACGGGGAGACGAGCTTGTGGACTACATCCCTGTCGTCCCAGCTATGCGTGTTGCAGATCTTCCTGCCTTTTTTCGTGGAAGTGGTTTAAAAGTCAAGCCTCTTAGCTGGAGATGTGTTTTGTTGGTGCCCAAAGTCCAGTGTCTGCTATTCACTTGTATCCATGAGCTAGAACCTCAAGTCTTTGAAACTTTAAGAGCAGAATTTCCAATCCCCATCTACCCCATTGGCCCTTCCATACCCTACTTAGAACTTGGAGACAATGCCTCCGATTCTGATGGCAACATCAATGGAGTAAACTATTTCCATTGGCTGGATTCTCAACCCATCCGTTCTGTCTTGTACATCTCATTTGGAAGTGCCCACTCAGTCTCTGATGCTCAAATGGATGAAATTGTTGGCGGTGTGCGGGAGAGTGGTGTTAGGTTTTTGTGGGTGTCAAGACGGAACAATGCTAGGTTTAAGGATGTTTGTGGGGATATGGGTTTCGTGGTACCTTGGTCTGACCAATTGAAGGTTTTGTGTCATTCTTCCATTGGAGGGTTTTGGACACACTGTGGATGGAATTCCACACTAGAGGGTGTTTTTGCTGGTTTCCCAATGCTTACTTTACCCATATTATTTGATCAGTTTCCAAACAGTAAACAAATTGTAGAAGATTGGAAAGTTGGATGGAGGATTAAGAAAGATGTTAGATCTAAAGATTTGGTAACAAGAGGAGAAATTTCTGAGCTTTTAAAGAGGTTTATGGATCCAGAAAACAATGAGGGGCTCGAACTAAGGAAGCGAGCGGAAGAACTTCGAGAGGCCTGTCAAAGGGCAATTGCCGAAGGTGGATCACTCAAAATTATCTTGATGCCTTCGTCACTGACATTTCAAGAA
The DNA here is from genome assembly GCA_036559045.1 of Platycarya longipes. NCBI lineage: Eukaryota > Viridiplantae > Streptophyta > Magnoliopsida > Fagales > Juglandaceae > Platycarya > Platycarya longipes. Next base: position 26,460,598 of record CM071801.1, read on the forward strand.
GCCAATCTTGACAGGTTTATCACTTTTCAATATGTAATTGTGTTAACTTGTGTTTATAACTTGTGTTTGCAGTTTGAGCTAATTCATATGCTTAATCTTTTGCCACAAGTATCAATAATATTGAAAGTTACCATCATCTTCTTTAAAAACTCTCTGATTGTTTAAAAAGAAATAATAGTTATCGTCATGAGTTTAAAGGTGCCGTACAATCATTTTGAAAAAAAGTGAATATAAGCCGCATAAATAGAAGTTAATTTTTTAATAATATTGGACCTCATTCTTTTTCAAATTAACAACTACACAGCGATTGCAACTTCACGACTTAATTAATGTATCATTACTTTTATTTAAATTTAGGAGACTCATTATTTTTCATTGAGTTCCTTGCAAGTAAATTTGAATCTATCACACAAAAAATGCATGAGAAAATATTTGCAATGAAATTGGCTGTCTCGTTGGAAATATTTTCTTGGATCTGTTCTATAATACTAAAAAACGGAATTATAATGTATTTATATATTGAATATATGAAACCTATATTAGTAGGAATTAATCAAATGACTTATGTATCTATTATATGTATTAGATTTGCATATCGAAATGAACGTGTGGCACGTACAGTAGGCGCAGACACATGCATGCTAAATTTTAATAACACAATACAACAAAATTACATCCATTATCTGTAAGTTAAAGGGCTCTTTGTCCCAGACCACTTACCAGATACAGCAGGGGAGGAGGGTTGGTCGACGTAGCTTAGATTGACGGGCAATTCAGGACGTCATAAATATCATAGTTCTCATTTCCAACTAATATTTCTCTATAAATCGGAGCTAATAATTTGTAGCCCTCTTTCCAGGATCGATCATTCCAGCATATTGTTCTTTATATATGTGTGAGATTTAATTATTTTAAAAAATTAAAAAACTTATAAAAGATTTGGACATGTGGTAGGACATTGTGAAGGAGAAATAAGTAGGGCCACCCCCATTTATAGTACTACAAGCCAAAGGAGACAAAGGAGAGTGGGGATGGTGTAGGGTGGTTGGTGCATGGGACAGTGTGTTGGAAATGAGGGATGGGTGATAGGCAAACAGCCTAAGGATAAAGTAAATCGGTTGACACATGCAACATAAATTTAAATTTGTCTCACCGCAATAGATCAATACATAGAGTTAAAATGAACTTATAAAAATGGTCTTAACTAGATGATCATGAAAAAGAGCTCTCTCTCTCCAATAACCTCGGCATCAACTTTTTTTTTCGTCTTGGGGAAGCTCGGAATCTCCTTTGAATGAGATTTTCTTCTCAGTAATTTATATTTTTTTTTTATAGTGAGATATGAGAGACTGTAAAATACTTATTATAGTATATTCTCCTCCATAAACACTTGTGAACGTAGGCATTATGTCAAACCACATAAATTATATGTCCAAATTCTATTTATTTCATCTATTAAGCACACACGCATCGTCACACTCATAGTCACCGCACAGCCACACCAGAATATCGCTAGGGGCTTCAAATGACACCAAACGAAACCCAAATCCCCTCAATGAGCCTGGAATAACTTATTCTCTCGCCTCAGTCTGTTGATTAATTTTTATAAAGTTAACAGTGATGTCGTTTATAGGACCTAAATTTTCTCTAAGTCAAATGTGAGAGAATGATGACTTTCTGATGCATTAATTAAGTTTTCAACCAAATCAGCGAAAGCTACTTTCAAATAAGTACATCCAATTGTTTCTCTTATTTTTTTTATTACTAATATCGCAAGAATAAGACGCGTCCTAAGAGCTCGGCGCTGGCGATGTGCGAGCTCTTATTTCTGGACCATTTATTTTTTTATCTTCATGACATGGAGTATAACTTGTCTGCGGGATTAACGAACACATGCATTGGCATTTCAGTACTACACATAATGTGCAAGTGTAGAATTCACACAAGAAAGGAGGGGGGAACTCTGCACTTAAGCGCACAGTGCAACTCACGTCCACTGTGCACAGCACACATGTGCGTGCCATGCACAGCACACATGTGCGTGCCATGCACAGCGTACATGCACGATAACGTGCCGTGCATAGTGAGCTTGTCTCGAGTCCTATTGTCCCGCCGAAGTCCTCCGCTAAAACTACAGACAGCTTCTGGCACCACCACTGTGGTCCCCCATCGGGGGGAGAACGTGAACAGTAGGCAACCACACACGCATTATGTGCATGGACTTGATGGGCCACGCGGCAGCAGGCAACACTGGCATACACTGTATGGATCGTCGGTATTATCTGTCCCCACCAATCCACTGACCACTCCCAAGTACGCGATAGCCCACTTTCGAGCTGTGCACCTTGAGCGTCAAACACCACAAACTAAGTCGGACCAAGCCCTGACGACTTGTCTCGAGTAGCTGATCATGCTAGCTGCCACAAAGTGGCTCACCAGAGGCCTCTATCTTCAATTAGTTGATCATGTCGTGCACCTTGAGAGTGTTGCACTCCCTCTTAGTACTAGGTTCATCAATCCCTGGGCTCGATTTTGAGAAGTTTTTGCACCCGGCCATGCATGCACACACGAACATGCCCGCACATGCATACGGACCACTCACCGATTGGTACTCCACACATGGACACAACACTCGGAACTCCCTCTTGGATCAGACACATGCACTTGTATCGGACCTCACTATCACTTGTGAGATGCAAGCATTCCATGCACTCCATGCTCACGGCTTGGATCTCACTCCTGCTCGAGAGACACGCACCCTATGCACTCCATGCTCATGGCTCAAACCTTACTCCCACTTAGGAGACACATGCATTCAATGTACTCGGATCATACTTCACCCTCATGGGATTAAAGAACACATGCACTCGAAACTCCCTACATGTGGACTCAAACTGGTGATCACTCCCAAGCTTTGTCACGGACTTGGATCGGCAAACATAGCCTCAACTCAGACTCGGCATTCGCGGGCTCGAAGACAGCAACCATGGGCTTACAAAAAATTGACTACAGCAACTAAAAGCCTCCGGTTTGCCTTACTTACAATGTGTGAATTTATTTTCTACTAACAAAATTATTTTATGTAGGATAGAACGTTGACCACATGGCGCATCGTTCCAACAAAGCCATGCAGCGTGGACAAGCATCTCCATCAACGAGTCTCGCGGGGTCAAGGCTGGACATCAGTCCAATCCATTAATAAACTCTCGCATCGCCAACGACTCACAGGGTCAAGGCCAAACATTAGTCCGAACCCTTAGTAAATTCTTGTGTTGCTAAAGTTTCCCGGGCTCAAGGTCAAACGTTTGAGTTCTCAGTAAATCCTCGCATTGCCAAAGTCTCACAGGGTCAAGTATTCTTGATTGTTCGTTTGTGCCCTTAGTAAACAGGGACATACGGGGTCAAGCCCCTCTCTCACCACGCTTGAGTCCCACACTCCCACATACGTGGTCGAATCTATCTCCCACCACGCTTAAACTTCTCGCTCTCACGTACGTAATCAAGTCCATTTCCTGCAATGCTTGAGCTTCACGCTCCCACATACGCGATTAAGCCTCTCTCCCGCCACGCTTGAGCTCCGCGCTCCCACATACATGGTCAAGTCTATCTCTCGCCAACACTTGATCCCTGCACTCTCAAACCAACACATTATTGCATTTTCCTGGTAATTACTTTGAGTGCATGCTTTTTTTTTTTAATTTTCAAGGTTCTTTATTGAGAGAGATGACTCTTAAGAATTGCAAGGTACTGTAAAGGGGAAATAAGTAGGGCCCAACCTCATTTATAGCACTACAAGCCAAAGAGAGACAAAGGAGAATGAGGATGGTGTAGGGTGGCAAGGGCAGGTGCATAGGATAGTGTGTAGAAAGGGAGGGGGTGGGTGAAAGGCAAACAGTGGAAGGAAAAAGTATATCGGTTGACACACGCAAGATAAATTTAGACTTATAAAAACGTCTATAAAAACGTCTATAAATTTAGACCAACACACACCACCAAAGAAGCTTATAAAAACGTCTCAACCAAATGACAACGAGAAGGAGCTCTATCCTTCAACCTCGAATTCAACTTCTTTTTCGTCTCGAGGAAGCTCGGAATTTTCTTTAAATGGATCTTCTTCTCAGCAATTTATATTTTTTCTTGTACAATAAAATACGAGAGACTATAAAATATTTATTATAGTGGATTCTCTTCTCCAAACGTTCGTAGACATAGGCATTCTGCCAAACCACGTAAGTTACATATCCATTTTTTATTTTTTTATCCGTTAAGCATGCATATGTCGTCACCACATAGCCACACTGAAACACTGTCGGAGGTTTCAAATGACACCAAACAAATCATAAATCACCTCAATGGATTGGAAATGACTTTCTCTCGTCGTGACCTATTGACCGATTTTTATAGTGTTAACCGATATCATTCTCCTTGATATAATTGATCAGTACTTATATTTACAAGAAGCTTTGATCTTACTCAGTGGCCTTATCATTCATGTCGTGTTATTAAATTTACATCAACCGTGGAAACAGCTACATAGCCTACAACACACACTAAGTACTCGTGCTATGTTTTAATTTACAAAAAAAAAATGATTGGCAGATTAAATTAATCAATGATACCTATTTATCCATTCTATTGTATAATGTTGTATAAATGACTATATAAGTGATGATAGAGTTAAAAACTACCGCCGACTAATGATTCATCCCACCAACCATTTTCGAGTATTTAATTTGTAGTGTAAACGTAGTTCACATGCATGTGATTTCTATGCATTCATTATCTTCGAGCCCGACGCTATTCATTTTGAATTTTTTTAGAAATAAATTTATCATTAAACTAATAATAAAGAGTTTACATATGTGTCCTATAAAGACTAAGCAGACTGAGCTTATATACCAATTAGTTGTTGTTGGAGCACAAATTTTAAATTTCTCATACAACCGTATGAGAGCCTAATTATATTTACAATTCATCATCTCCTTATACCACTCATTACATTTATATTTTTTATTTTTTATTTTTTAATTTTTTTCTTAGATATCTTAACTTTTTTACTCATCGTTCATCACTACATATTTGATAAGAGAAATTCTTAAAAAGAAAATAAGAATAAGTGTGATGAATAATATGTAGGGATGATGATGAGTAGTCCTTTACTTTATTATTCACTAAATTGTTGCACAATGACATTTTGTACTGTATCGAAGTTGAGATGATTTTTTTTATCTTAGCTTATTTTATTTTAATTTTTTAAACATTATTTGAACATAAATACTTTAAATTACTTATTATATATTTTTTAAAATTCTTAAATAAAATACAAAAACAATTCATCTTTTCAAATTATAAAACAAATCTAATATTAAAAAATTATTTTATAGCAATATTTTAATTTTATAATATTTTTATTTCTCACTTATTTTCTAAAATATCATAATTCAAACATCTTTATTACTATTCACAAACCTTTTAACTATTATTTACAATTTTTTTTATTTCATCCCATTCTAGAGATATCCCCTAAATATATTGCTTATATTTATTAATTCATAATTTTCCTCCAAGTGGGCACTACATGCAACTTGCAAGGGGCATACTTGTCTTATACGTAACACCCTTATTAGTGTATATATATATATATTATAGATATATTACTACAAAAAAAAATAAAAAATAAAAAATTTGTGGCCAATTAATTATAATGAAAATATTATTTATAGTTAATTTTAGTTTAAATAAATATTTTGTTAGAATTAATTAATTGTAGTATGCAAATAAATAATTTTTATATAACGTAGTTATATATGTATAGAGAGAGAGAGAGAGAGTTATGGTTAATTGATTAAAATCAATCAATTACGTACAATTGATCTATTAATAAATCATAGTAAATACGATATTTAAGTAGTCATACAAGTTACCACATTAAAAGCTATATTATTATAAGTACTACATACAAAAGGTACAACTGTTTGATTAAAGTCCATTTGATCATCGTACAAGGTACTTTCTTCAATTTTCGTTCCGGGGAGAAAAGGAAAGTCAACGACTCAATCTGTTTTCGTTCAGGCATTACATGGATCCCACACGCATTGAACCAACCGTAGTTTTCCATATTGTTGAGATGTGGCTTGAATAAAGCATATTGGATTGCACTTCAAGTCTCAACCCGTAACTTCGCTCGACACTCGCTCGACAGCCTCTTGAGCGAGACATCAGACAGAGAATTCGATCTAGGCAGAGACTTCGCTCGACTCTCGCTCGAGCGAGAATCAATCCTAGAGTTGCATCGCTTCCAGGAATTAGGGTTAGCGCCGTCTGGAATAGTATTCCGCTCGAGCGAGAAGATATCGCTCGAGCGAGATACCGCCTATATAAGGATCGCGTGCATTTGAACGGCATGGGGCTGTGAGGAGCTGAAGATTCCGCTCGAGCGAGAAGGATCTCTCTCGAGCGAGAAGACGAACATGGCAGCGTCCGTTTCTTTTTCTCTTGTTTGATTTTGTAGATCTGAGAGCCATTTACCAAGGGTAAGAGAGCTTTGTGAGAGAGAGAGCTTTGTAACCTCTAAAGTGTACTCCATCTTCTGATATCATAGTGATTCAAACCGACCCAACAGTGGATGTAGGCTCAGTTTGAGCTGAACCACTTCAAATCTTGGTGTTCATTACTGTTCTGTGTTTTTAGTTTCATTTCTCTTTATTGCATCCGCTGCGTGACTTCATATTTATTGTTTGTTGTCCAGCTCATCCCTAACAAACTGGTATCAGAGCGTTCTTGAGCTCTGTGAAGATCTGAAAGGATGGCATCAGTAAATTTTGGAGTAGAGAAATTTGACGGTCATAACAGTTTCAGTTTATGGCGCTTGAAGATGAAGTTTTGTTGCGTCAGCAGGGTCTGTTCAAGATCGTAGAAGGAGTGACTGGTGAGTCTCTTGCATCTTCAAAGTATGAGGAAGAACTGGCTCACAACACTATTCTACTGTCACTATCAGATGAAGTTTTGAGGGAAGTTGCAGTGGAGGAGACCACTGTTGGTCTTTGGAACAAGCTGGAGAGCTTGTACTTGAAGAAATCTCTCACTAATCGGTTGTATTTGAAACAACGGTCATACACTCTCAAAATGGAGGAAGGTACTTCTATTTCTGCACATCTAGATGAATTTAATAAGATTATTATGGATCTGAGGAACATAGACATTAAGATTGATGAGGAAGATCAAGCCTTAATTGTTTTGTGTTCATTGCCTATTTCGTTTGATAATTTTGTAAACTCAATGTTGTATGGTAGAGATACAATCTCCTTAGTAGATGTCAAGTCTGCTTTGAATTCTAAGGAATTGAGAATAAAATTTGGGGGTTTAGGCATGAACGATCAAGCCGAGGGTTTGTTTGTGAAATGTTCATCTGGTGATAGATCCGGGGAAGGATGTTCAGGGAAGAATAGAGGTAGTTACAGTTCTAGTAGCTCTAGATCTAACAAGAGAAACGTGAAGTGTTACCACTGCCATAAGTTTGGTCATTACAGAAGTGAGTGTCCTATATTGAAAAATGTGGAGAAAGAGGAAAGTTCCTCTAGTAGCGATGACAGCGAAGAAGATGACAGTTAGTCTCTACTTTCTTGAGGGCAGTATGGTAACAAGGTGGAGTATCCTCACATGCTCCAGATTCAGATATCATTCGCATGTGTCACATGCGAGTGCGCCAGACATGATGGTCATTTATGAGTCGGCAACTTTTGCTTGGTGTGATCAGAAGACAGTAATCTTGGTTTTTTATTTGCATTGTATTCTTGGAAAGCAGTGTAGAATCAAGGTTCCTGCAGTATTTCTGATCAGGATACATCTTGTGTAAAGTCTTATTTTGTATTAAACTCATATTTGTTTCAATGATCATTGAAGAGTTTGGTTTTGTTTATCTGATTTTGAGAAGACAAATAATCTACACACAAGAAGATAGAGCGTTACTCAGACCATACAGTTTTGTTTCACTCCACGGAGTAACTGAATGGAATGAAGTGGGCTTTGAGCGACAGAGTCTACAGTTTACTTTTAGTTTGCCAGGCTTGTCTATAGATCAACAATGAAGCGGACAACGCATCTTGCTATTTGATGAACATTCTCTTCTTTTATTCCATAGGAAATGAGAGAAAGTTATAGCAAGAATGTAGAGTTGCAGAGAGCTTCGTAGCGGAGAACAGGTGGTACTCTAGTTTATTGGCATTGGTGCACAGTGAGAGCAGATCTACAGTTGGTAGATAGAGGAGGTAGTTTAGCCACCTTTTGTGTATGCTCATGTAGGTTTTTGTTGGTTCTTACTTTGGCAGAAGAATATTTGGTTGTCTTCATTTGTATTCAAAAGCCGTTTGTTCAAGTAAGCAGTCTGTAATGTGGTGCATTACCGTTTGTGTGAAGATAGTGAATCTTCAGATGTCGTCTATGGTGTTGAAGACTTTTGTGTGGAAATTGAGTTCTTCAAAGATAGACTTCGTATTTCGTGTTGGGTATTCCTTCTGTGATTGAAAGGATTTTGGGTCTTAAGATTTTGTGGGGCTTGTGACAATTCAAGCCAACATGAAGATTTGTTGAGATGTGGCTTGAATAAAGCACATCAGATTGCACTTCGAGTCTCAACCCGTAACTTCGCTCGACAGCCGCTCGAGCGAGACATCAGACAGAGAGTTCGATCCAGGCAGAGACTTCGCTCGACCTCCCGCTCGAGCGAGAATCAATCCTAGAGTTGCATCGCTTCCAGGAATTAGGGTTAGCGCCGTCTGGAATAGTATTCCACTCGAGCAAGAAAATCTCGCTCGAGCGAAATACTGCCTATATAAGGATCGCGTGCATTTGAACAGCATGGGACTGTGAGGAGTTGAAGATTCCGCTCGAGCGAGAAGGATCTCTCTCGAGCGAGAAGACGAACATGGCAGCGTCCGTTTCTTTTTCTCTTGTTTGATTTTGTAGATCTGAGAGCCATTTACCAAGGGTAAGAGAGCTTTGTGAGAGAGAGAGCTTTATAACCTCTAAAGTGTACTCCATCTTCTGATATCATAGTGATTCAGACCGACCCAACAGTGGATGTAGACTCAGTTTGAGCTGAACCACTTCAAATCTTAGTGTTCATTACTATTCTGTGTTTTTAGTTTCATTTCTCTTTGTTGCATCTGCTGCGTAGCTTCATATTTATTATTTGTTGTCCGGCTCATCCCTAACACACATCGTGGCCATATCTTTTCCATGTCAAGGCCACGTCAATGCCATGACGAGCATTTGCAAGTTGTTGTCTTCAAGATCAGCAAACCCCCTTCTCATCACCTTTGTCGCCACCGAAGAGTGGCTCGACATCATCGGATCGGAGCCCAAGCCGGAAAACATCCGCTTCGCCTCCATTCCTAACATCGTAGGGTGCTCAAAAGCCGTTGACTTTGGCGGCTTCAACGCAGCAGTCAAGACCAAAATGGAAGCTCCGTTTGAGCAGCTCCTTGATCGGCTTGAGCCACCTGTGGCTAGAGTTTTAGCTGACTTTGAGTTGCAGTGGGCACTCGACTTCGGGATTCGAAGGAATATTTCGGTAGCGTCGCTTTGGACCATGTCGGCTTCGTTTCTCGGTGGTCCATCATTTCAATGTTTTCACACAATATCATCACTTGTCGGTTCACGTTTTTGGGTAAGCATTTCGATGCTTCCACTCCTTTCTGTACTTTTAAGCAGTTTTCTTAATTTGGTTGAGACTTTTTTTTCCTGTAGTTCTTGAAAAGAAAAAAATTAAACTCTTAATTTTAATTAGTCTTTTAATTATAAACTACATTTCATCAAACTTGATCGATAATAAAATTGTCTCCTCAAAGTTCGATTATTATACTTTTTAATTTTTTATACAAAACATAAATATCAATATACATTTTTTAATTTTAATACACATTTTTTAAATCTCAAGTCAATTTTTTCAAATTTTAAAATAATAATAATATTAAAAAATAAATTAAATTTATCTCAATTAATCTCATCTCTCAATCTAAACAGGACCATGAATATCATGCCCCGTTTGGATTGGAGAGTGAGTTGGTTTATCTCAACTTATTTTCTTTTCATCATTACATTTTTAAAATTTTTTATACAAAACACAAATTTTAATTTATATTTTTCAAATTCTAATACACATTTTTAAATTCTAATTCAATTTTTTAAAATTTCAAAACAATAATAATATAAAAAAATAAACTCAACTTATTTTATCTTTTAATCCAAATGAGAAAACTCTAGATCCATGCAATCATCATTGGATCATCTGTATTAATTAATTTTTTTGTATCAGTAAAGTCATCTACAAATATGATTAAATATTAGATGAAAATGGAGATTTATAATGAAAAGAAATTTATTTTAAACAAATAATAATAAGTTTATAATAAATAGTAAAGATTTAGATTTACTTGCTAATGTACAATGTCATCCTACTTGATTATTATTGTCTATATGAACGGAAGTAGCTCAAACCCTTGTTCATGATTAATTCTGCAATTGCTGTTGTGATTTGGGGAGACAGATGTCAAAGATCATGGACACAAGCATTTGGATCAGATACCTGGAATCTCTTCAAAACATCTAGAAGATCTACGAACAGTTTTTCATGAGAATGATCCAAGGGGCATGGAAATTCTCATGGAAACCATTTCAAACGTGCCAAAAGCAAAACATCTTCTAATTAATTCCATATACGAGCTTGAACCCCAAGCTTTCGACACTCTGAAAGCTGTACTTCCTTTCCCAGTATACCCAGTTGGCCCTGTCATGCCTTACTTAGATCTTGAAAAAGCTTCCACCTGTAAAAATGGCGAACCTGACTATCTAAAATGGTTAGATGCCCAACCCCAAAATTCAGTGCTCTACATCTCTGTGGGAAGTTTCTTTGTGGTTTCAAGCACCCAAATGGATGAATTTGCCATAGCACTGCGAAATATTGGTGTTAGATTCTTGTGGGTGGCTCCTGAAGAAGCAACTCGGTTGAAAGATAGATGTGGAGGTAAGGGTTTTGTGGTAGCTTGGTGTGAGCAATTGAGGGTTTTGTGTCATCCTTCTGTAGGAGGGTTTTGGTCACATTGTGGGTGGAATTCTACTCAAGAAGCTGTTTATGGAGGCGTTCCAATTCTTGGTTTTCCTCTGTTTTTGGATCAAGTTCCTAATTGTAGGCAGATTGTTGAGGACTGGAAGAATGGGTGGACTGTCGAAAGAGCAGAGGTGGGAAACGAGATTTTGGTGGCAAAAGAAGATATAACAGAGCTTGTACAGAAGTTTATGGATCTTGAAAGTTCTGAAGGGAATGAAGTTAGGAAAAGGGCAAGAGAACTGAAAAGCATCTGTCGTCAAGCAATTGCAAAGAGTAGCTCGTCTTCTGCTAACCTGGATGCATTAATCTGTGATTTCTTGGCAGGACATGGGCATTGAGAATTCAAGTTCAGTGGTGATTAGGCCGTTTCCAGCCATTAACAAAAGGGTAATGCTCTAAGTACAAGCTTTAAATAGACAAGTTCACAAGATCTTTTTCTGACAGAAAAAAATAATAATAATAATAATAAAATGTTTTTTTATACTTCTCGTGGTGGAGTTTACTTGTTTGTAAAGGAATTAAGTCAAATTTGTATAAATCATTATGACATTACTCCTAATCAAATATTCTCAAAGGTTTCTTTACATGTATTCATTACCCCGTTTGAACAAAAACCATTCTGCTACTTATCCTCTTGTCCATTATTTAATTTGAAGAAATTTATGTACTGAGAAGTTGTGGTCTATTGGTTTTAATCCCTTTTAGGTCTCGTTTAGGCTCAAATTCATCTCTACTCATTTCAACTCATCTTTATTTTATTATTATATTTTTTTAATTTTTTATACAAAACACAAATTTCTATACTCCTTTTTCAAATCTCAATACACATTTTTTACATTTCAAAACATTTTTTTCAAATGTTAAAATAATAATAATATTGAAGAATAAATTAAATTCATCTCAATTTATCTCATCTCTGAATCTAAACGGAACTTAAAAAGAATTTGGTTTAACAATATTTCTAATACCATATAGGTACTCAGGAGTTGTGAGTTTTGATGTTAGTGAGTGACATTTTCCCTTGAGAAAATTTTTATTAGATACTCCATTTAGCTATTTTATTGCAATATGATTTTGAGATTTTCTCCTTTTATTTTATATAAAATTTCATTTTAAATACTTCATTAGGAGTGATCTTATATTATGAAGTACGTAAGGCATATTTTATAATTTAATTGTCTATTTGTTTTCCTTAGTGTTATAAATGAGCAAATATCTGAAATGAGTCAATTGGAGAAATCCACGTAAAAGTTACGATCTTTTGTTTGCAACGTCTTTTTTTTGAGTTAAGCACTTTCGTTTGCAAACTTGTTTTTGAAATTTATGGAGGCGCTGCTTTGCGCCTTCACATTTTTTTTTTAAAGAATAATAATATTATGTCCATTCTATTTAATGTCTATTTTGGATATTTGATATTTTTTATTTTTTATTTAATAACTAAAAAAATAATTATTAATATATTGTTATATTTTATTTAATAATTATTAGTATATTATTATTTAGCAGCATTGAACGCTGGTGGCATTGTGGCACGCTCCGTCCCAAAATTTATCTTACGAGCCCTCCTACTAATGCCATGAGTGCCTTCACGCTGCTGATAAATTTGTTACTAATAGAAATACATAAATTTTCCTTTATTTGTATTTCTTATTTGTAAAGTTCTATTTCTGTCCTTATATGTAAAGTTACGTTTACATATTTGTCCTCTGTTATACAGAAGTATAAATACTTCTTTTCTATGTAATTCTTTTAATCCGAAAATAATATAAGTGCATTTTTCCAATTTCTTTCTCTATGTCTCGAACCCTAGCTTGTTTGTTCTTCGGCTTAAGATTGGATTCATGGCAGAACTGTTGTTTTGTCATGGTATCAGAGAGTAAATCGCTGTTTTAACAGTTCTATCATGGATTCAGATTCGTCTGATTCAGATTCTTCTCCTTCCAATCTCTCCTTTTCACTCGAAAACCCTTCAAATCCTTATTTCTTATATCATGGTGAGAATCCTGGAGTTACACTTGTTATTGATCGATTGAATGGTGATAATTACCACTCTTGGTCACGGTCCATGTCTAAAGCCATCAGTGCGAAGAACAAGACCGGATTCATCACCGGAAGTCTCAAGAAGACGAACTCTGAAGCCGATCCGCTTTATCTTCCATGGATTTGCTGTAACGACATGGCTGTGTCGTGGATCCTCAATTCAGTGGCCAAAAATATTGGAACAAGTATTCTCTACATCGATAATGCATCAGATATGTGAAAAGATCTCCAAGACCACTTCTCACAAGGTAATTGTCCACGAATCTTTCAATTATGTAAGGCGATTAGTTCTTTGAAGCAAGATCAGAAATCTGTGAGTGACTACTATACTGAATTGAAGTCTTTTTGGGATGAATTAGCAAATTATAGGCGCTTCCCTAATTGTTTTGTTGAAACCCTAAGATTTTTTGAAGAAATTCAACAAGAAGAGTATGTAATGCAATTTTTGATGGGGCTGAGTGATTCTTTTAATAGTATTCGAAGTCAGATACTATTAATTGATCATTTTCCTTCTATGAACAAAGTCATATCTTTAATCTTACAAGAAGAGAGGCAGAGAGATATTGTTGTGGAGTCATCTGTCCCTAGCATTGAATCAGTGGCTGCTCTGATAGCAAAGCTTCCAAGAATTGGTTCTAATGCTTTCAAGCAAACCAATTCTCGAAAGGATAAACCTGTGTGTAGTCATTATGAATACACAGGTCACACTTCTAAAAAGTGCTATAGGATTCATGGTTTTCCTCCTGGTTTTAAATCCAAGAAAGGAAATAATGCTTCAACCAATCAAATTTCTTCTCCCGTTGGTAAATCAAGTGATGATGCTTCGAACTTCTCCTTGTCTCAAGATCAATATCAGCAGCTACTTGCCATGCTGAAACCACAAATCACTTCCACATCATCTGTGAATCAAGCCAGCTCTAGCTCTGGCATTTTACCAACTCCACAGCCACCTTCCACTGATCACTTTGCAGGTAATTCTTGAATAATTGATACTGGAGCAACAAACCATATGGTCAGCTCCATTAATCAATTTTCCTCCGTAACTTCTAATTTTTCTTCTGTTGTCAAATTACCAAATGGCCATTCGGTTCCAGTTACACATACTGGTACTATTCAATTACTAGACAACCTCATTTTACGTAATGTTTTTTGTGTTCCTAGTTTTTCTTTTAATTTGATATCTGCCAGTAAATTAACCCGTGATCACTCATGTTGTCTTGTTTTTGTTTCTAATCATTGTTTCATTCAGGACCTGTCTACATGGAAAATGATTGGGATGGCTGAGGAGAAAGCTGGCCTCTATTACTTAAAGCAAGGACCTTTGGTTGGTTGTTCTATTTCTTCTCCTTTAATAAATCAGAATGTAAGTCTGTGGTATTATAGATTAGGTCATATTCCTTTTTCCAAGCTGAAATTCCTTAGCAATATTGTTTCAGATTTACATATATCAAAAGTAAGTGATTCTTGTACTTGTACAATCTGTCCTTTAGCTAAACAAAAAGGCCTACCTTTTCCTTCTAGCGAAATAACTTCTGTCTATCCATTTGAGTTTATTCATTGTGATTTGTGGGGACCTTTCTCTATTTCTGCTCTAGATGGTTCAAGATATTTTCTGACAATAGTAGATGATTACTCAAAAACCACTTGGGTATATCTTCTACAACATAAATCTCAAACCAAGCCTTATTTGCATTCTTTCTTCCAATTGGTTCAAACTCAATTCAATTCTAAAATCAAGAAAATCAGAATCGATAATGGGACTAAATTTCATATGCCAGAATTTCTCTCTTCCCAAGGTGTTATACACCAGAAAAGTTATGTTGAAAGACCACAACAAAATGGGGTCGTTGAAAGGAAACATCAACATTTGTTAAATGTTGCTCGTTCTCTTAGATTCCAAGCTTCTTTACCATTAAACTTTTGGGGTGATTGCATTCTTTCTGCTGTCCATTTAATAAACTTAACACCAATTCCATTACTCTCACATAAATCTCCTTATGAGGTTTTGTACTCCAAACCTCCTTCTTATAATCACATCAAAGTTTTTGGTTGTCTTTATTTTGCTACCACATTGCATTGTGATAGATCCAAATTTGATCCAAGAGCCAGAAAATGTATCTTTATTGGATATCATTTTGCTGTGAAGGGATACAAATTATATGATCTTGAAACACATAAAACTTTTATTTCACGTGATTTGTGTTTCATGAACATATTTTTCCTTTTCCTTCCACTTCTTTTCCTATCAAACCTTGTAGTTATTTTGTTTTTCCAAAATCAGCCTCTGATTTTCCAAATTCCATTTTTTCTCCTTTATCTTTGCCTTATTTTCCTAGTCCATCAGAACTACCACCGATCACCTCATCCTCAAATCCAGCAGCAGTTATAGATAATTTTCCTTCAAATTCTGTCAATTCTGGAAAATCCAGTAGAACTACCACCGATCACTTCATCCTCAAATCCAGCAGCAGTTATAGATAATTTTCCTTCAAATTCTATCAATTCTAGTGTTCCCATTCGGCATTCAACAAGAATCAGCAAACCACCAAGATACTTGCAAGACTATCAATGTTAGCTAGCCTCTCAACATTCATCACAATCTGCTTCTTTGCAGGACAAGTCTCCAGGTATCAAATTTCCTCTTTCTCATGTCCTTTCTTATGATAAACTTTCTCATTCCCATAAACATTTTGCCTTAACCATTTCTTATATTCCTGAACCTAAAACTTTCTCACAAGCAAACCAAATCCCTGAATGGTAAAAAGCTATGAATGCTGAAATCAAAACCCTTGAGACAAATAGAACTTGGACTCTCACTACTTTACCTTTCAGAAAGAAGCCGATAGGTTGTAACTGGGTTTACCAGGTTAAATACAAAGCTGATGGTACAATTGAAATGTACAAAGCTCGTTTGGTTACAAAGGGGTACAACCAAGTTGAGGGGCTTGACTTTTAGGAGACTTTTTCTCTGATTGCTAAGATGACTATAGTGAAATGTTTATTGGCCATAACAGCTGCCAAAAATTGGAATTTACATCAATTAGATGTAAATAATGCATTTTTGCATGAAAATTTAGATGAAGAGGTGAATATGTCCCTTCCACCCGGATATGCTAAACAATGGGACTCTAGAGTTTGCAAATTACAAAAGTATCTTTATGGGTTAAGGTAAGCCTCTAGACAATGGTTCTCCAAATTATCCTCAACACTTATTCAATATGGTTTTCAGCAAGCTAAATCTGATCACTCTCTCTTTCTTAAGTCAGAAAATAGTTCCTTCATTGCTTTGTTAGTCTATGTTAATGATATTATTCTAACTAGCAATGATTTGAACTCAATTTCTGATTTAAAGACATTTATGGACAATAAATTCAAAATCAAGAATTTGGGCACCTTGAAATATTTTCTTGGGATGGAAGTTGCTAGGTCTTCCAAGGGCATAACCTTATGCCAAAGAAAATATGTGTTAGACATTTTGCAAGATTCAGGTTTTCTAGCTGTTGAATCAGTTGCTTTTCCGATGGAGCAAAATGCTAAATTCTCAAGTTCAGATGGTGACCTTTTAGAGGATCCTTCTTTGTATAGGAGGTTGATTGGGAGACTTATTTACCTCACTATACTATATCTCGACCAGATATCTCTTATTCTGTACAAGTTTTAAGTTAATATATGGATAAACCAAGGCAGCTACATTTAAATGTCTTATATTGAGTGCTTAGATACTTGAAGGGGCACCTGGTCAAGGCCTTTTCTTCCCAACCAGTTCTGTTTTTCGTCTTAAAGTATTTTGTGATTATTTGGCTGGTTGTATGGATACTAGAAGATCTATTACCGGTTTTTTGTGTGTTTCTTGGCAATTCTCTAATTTCTTAGAAGTCCAAGAAGAAACAAACAGTCTCAAAATCCTCAGCTGAAGCTGAATATAGGGCTATGGCCTTTACTACATGTGAGCTTTCTTGGTTAATTA
Organism: Platycarya longipes; assembly: GCA_036559045.1. Lineage (NCBI taxonomy): Eukaryota > Viridiplantae > Streptophyta > Magnoliopsida > Fagales > Juglandaceae > Platycarya > Platycarya longipes. The sequence goes on from CM071801.1 coordinate 26,477,712, forward strand.
CTTTGTTGGCAGATTTTCAGATCATCATGCAAGCCCAGCTTTATTGTTTTGTGATAGCAAAGCAGCTCTTCACATTGCTGCTAACCCGGTATTTCATGAAAAAATAAAACACATCGAAATTGATTGCCACATTGTGAGAGAAAAGCTCCAAACAAAGATAATTAAAACTCTTCATGTTGCTTCCCATTCACAACTCAGTGACATTTTCACCAAGGCACTTGGGTCTCATCAATTTCATTTGCTGCTTGGCAAGATGAGAGTGTTGAATATATACACTCCATCTTGAGGAGGACTAATAGAAATACATAATTTTTATTTTATTTGTATTTCTTATTTGTAAAGTTTCGTTTTTGTCCTTATATGTAAAGTTACGTTTACATGTTTGTCCTTTGTTATACAGAAGTATAAATACTTCTTTTCTTTGTAATTCTTTTAATCCGAAAATAATACAAGTGCATTTTCCCAATTTGTCTCTCTGTGTCTCGAACCCTAGCTTGTTTTTTCTTCGGCTTAAGATTGGATTCATGGCAGAATTGTTGTTTTGTCAATTACGGATATAAATCAACGTTATAAATACCGTTTTATTCCGGTTGGAATTATCAGAAAATTTCGTTTCGGAATAGTAGTCGGAATGGTGGAAGCTTATATTCCGTTTCGGCCGAATTTCGGATAAGCATATTTTTCTTTTCTTTAAAAAAAAAAATTATTTATATTTTTGAACTGCAAAATTATTTTAATATTTTTTCTTCATTTATTTTTTATTTTTTGAAGCTTTTATCATTTATTTGATTATTGATTGTTATTAATTCCGGACATCTATGTCAATCAAATTAGTTTTACTTTTTAATAATTATTTTTAATAAATCTAAAGTCTTAAATTTATTAGGTATGTATGTTTTTAATTAGATTTGTATTGGTTTGTTTTAGAATATAGTTATTATATATATATATAATTTATTCATATAATATCTATCCCGAAACTGTATCTGAAATGATATCGATACTTAAATTTTTCGTTTCAGTACTTCATCTGGAATAGTCAACGGAACGGAATTCATAACTTTGATATAAATATTTGAATTTTTTTTATGAGTTTAAGTTTTTTAGATAATTTGTCATTTCATATAATATTAGTACAAAAATTCTAAATTCTAATTTTAATTCTATACTTACACATTTAACCAAAAATTATACCTATTAGATTAGCGCCAAAATTTGATTCTGTTATAAAACTAAAGAAGAAACTACTATTATAAGAGAAAAATATATAAGAAATTCTTAAGAACTGAAATTTTCTTCTCTCTCTATATTTTCTTAAGAATTTCATAACAACTGAAACTAATATTTATAGGCGATGAAATTACTATGCACGTCACTATGCAAGTCACTATGCATGATTTAAAATAATAGTGGTAGGGTCATTCACAAAATTTTGGTGGTGGGACAGGGGGCGGCAGCCGTCCCTCTACTCTCATTCTCATTTCATTACACTGCTCCTTGAATGACCATCCATAAAGAATCTACCTCGTTAAAACTTTGCCAAAGAAAAATCCAATTAGAAGAAAAACTAATAGCGAAGGAAAAATAGTACAATCTTCTTATGTATCCACAAGTGCTTTAAGATTGCCTCATTAAAACCTTGCAAAGGAAAACCCAGTGGGACAAAACCTTAATGAAGGAAAAAGAGTACAATCAGTACAAGTCTTCAAGACTTTACTCCCCATGAAAAGTGCATGACAATAGATATTTGAGTCTTCGCATTCCAATGTTATGCACAATCTTCTTAAATGTCGCAGTTGGTCACACCGACGACCACCAAATCAAAACAACAGGATACATCACCACCTTTCTTCAACCCCAAAGTGTATCGCAGCCTTATTAGGGCACTTTAGTACCTCACCTTCACTCGGCCAAACTTGTCGTTCAGTGTCAACCTCATGGCTCAGTTCCATTTCCAAATGGTTAAGAGGATCTTGCACTATGTTAATGAAACTGTTGATCTCAGATTCCAACTCTTCTCCAACTCAATCTTGATGTATATGCATTTGCCGACGATGACTGGGCTAATTGTCCAGAAAGACATCGCTCCACATCTGGCTTCTGCACGTTTCTTGGTTGCAACTGTATTTCTTGGATTACGAAGAAGCAGCACACTGTCTCTAGATTAAGCAGCGAAGTTGAATACCGCAGCATTGCCTATGCCATTGCTGAAATCACTTGGTTAACAACTCTTTTACGTGAGCTTGGAGTCCTTTTAACCAAAACCCCATTGCTTCTTTGCGATAACCTCAGTGCTCTCCACCTCACTTATAATCCAGTGCATCATTCTCGAAGTAAACACATTTATATCGACTATCATTTTGTTAGGGAGTGAGTCACTTTAGGTTTCGTTCAAACATGGCATGTATCAGCTCTCTTTTATGTTCACAAAACCCCTTTCTCATGCTCAGCTAGTTGGGCTTGCCAGCACGCTGAAACTTCGACAGAAGCTCAGTTTGAGGGGGTGATAAAGGAAAGAAAACAAATAATCTCCTTCATCACAAAAGTCAAGCTATCAATCCAGAAAATGCTCCACCGATTCTGTCATCAAGAACAAATCCACTCCTACAAAGAAGTTAGAAGTTAGCATTAATATGTATCAAATCATATCAATTATTTCCTTAAGAACTCTGTTTTTCATTCTCGCTATTTTATTCTCTTAATCTGGTATCAAACGGCTTGCATATATAGCCTCTGGCTATATACATTACACATCAATGGAAATACAATTCAATTTCTCTTCATTATTTTTCTAGTTTCTTTACTCATTAGTGAAATGTATGATTTTAAAATTATAAACATGAGCATATAACCCGTGCAATGAGCGGACCTTTATTTATTCTGCATATCATAATTATATATTTCTTTATACATAATCATTATTTCAACTACTTAAAAAATATATATTTATCATGCTACAAAATCACAACTCACATAATCCATTATAAAGATTAACGTCATTCACAGAGCCACACAATTCAACCTTCATAATTACTATATTCAATTAATAAGTCTCTTAATACATACAATATACAAATCCCATCCATCATCCATTTAACTCCAACTAAAGAAATTCCAATACTTTATACATCACATAACCATCTTCATCACAAACCCACACTTACTCCTAGTACTTAACATAATTTCACAACTACAACAACATCACTAATCACTTCCACTTCTCATTCGTCTAATAATGTAATGATATTATATATAATATTTTTTCTTGATTTTTCTCCTCTTGGATGATGAAGCCTGGGATTGATCATCTTCCTTTATATTTGTGTTGATGTCGAGATCGATGTCTACAGTAATTTCTTAGAACAAAATTAACATTGTTAACAATTGTCTATATATAAAACATTTTAATCATTATATTTCTAGTAAAGTATATTATAGTAGTTTACCGTTTAATGCCCCCAAAGAATTGGTTGAGCAATGAGACTAATACCATTATAAGAAACATAAATGAAAGAGCAATATAAGAAGAATAATACAACAATTGATTGTTTGTTACCAGTCTTGGAACAAATTGACAAAAGTAAATGTAGGCCTTTTGCACGAATTTGAGGATTCCTATTCTTGAAATATGTTTTCAAATAATTGATTTTGAGAGAGAGAGAGAGAGAGGGAGCAGGCAAAAAAGAAAGTGAGGTAGATAAATAATTTTGAGAAATATATATGGTTAGGGGTGAACCCACATTGGTGGGTGGGCCCCCCAAAGTTTTTCAAAAATTAATCTATAATATAAATATATATAATTTATATATATATAATTAAAATTCTCTCTCAAATTATAAAAATAAAAAATAAAATCCCCCTAATTTTTTTTTACTAAAATTATTCTTCTAAATCTCAATATACATTCATTTATACTCTAACTTTAACTTCACTTAAACCCAAATTTCAACTTACATAATCTCATAATTACTCTAACAGTCTAACTCTAGCAAAAAAATTGATCATAAATTATATGATTGTAAAAGTGATTGATTATACTCACTTATTTAGTTTCACTCTAATTTGTATGATTGTGAGATATAATTTGTTAAAAATTTATAGCGTTACATCATTACTTATTAGAAAGTTCTCAAATTTAGTTTTGATTTATAAATTTTTCTTAAATCATAGAAAAATACGAGCAAGTACTCAAGAACAATTGATTTTTTTTTATAAAAAAGAAAGACGTGGACAATTCGAAAAGTAATATACGTTTAGAGAGCTCGGTAACAACAGAACATAATACTTCTATCACTGATAGACATTCTTCTAAAATTTACATGTACCGCACACTTTATCGATCGCTCCCCAAACACAAAATCATATTTATGCCCCTGTATATGGTTTTAAGCGAGCGGTTTTATTTTTTCAACTGTTGCCGATTCAATCGGTACCATCTCAATTACATTTAAGAAAGAAATTGAAATTTTACCAAGCAATTGGTGCCCACTCAATTAGTCGGTTGGATGACGTCCAACTACTTTCTCACACACGGCTTTACCACCTCAGAACATGTTCCCATCTTTTCCAAAGCACAATAGATAATTGTCTTCCAAGCCTTCCAAGCACTGCAAATCAAGTCTTCCAAGCGCCTTACAACCCACTTCCAACTGCTGCTACTCATGTCTTCCAAGTCCCGATCGACACATCTATTTCCATAGAAGCCTTTTTATAAAATGAAAGCCCAAATCTCCTTAGAAATACTTGAAAATAATTTAAACAATCAGTTTTCCTGTAAATGGTTGTCGCAAATCCAAATCTGCAATCCCAACGAATAATCAGCCATGCTCAATGAAGATACTGACTTTCGCAATCATTGTCGTCTTCTAAGCTATCATTGAAGAACGTCTTCTAAGCTATCATTGTTGTTTTTTTTTTTAATTAAGTATAGCACTGCAGTATCAATTTATTCGCGTGGACTTTATTTGTGTGGGTTATGTAGCATGTGTGTGGATGGTTCATAGCCTTTTGACGTATTTACTTGTTTTATTTTTCTTATGATCTTTCCTAACCAATCATCCAAATATATGTTTCTTGGCTTGTTTTGTTTGTTCAAGAATGAGTTCTATTTTGATTTTTTCCTCCTTTTGATTTCTTATTTGATTTATCTTATCTGGCAGATTTTTAGTGATTTACACTTAATCCACATTGACTTGAAGCAAGAAAACATACTTCTTATATCATCATAACATATAAAGCTTCATGGTTGTAAGGTATTTTGCCATCTTTTTACTTATATAAAGTTGAATCAAGACATCCGAGTTGGCAGTCATACTGCATAAATCGCTAATAAATGTGCATAAAGATGTGACATGTAAACATCAGTTACCAACCCTCATTAATTGTTACAATAACGTTTTGCTTTCCTTCTTTGCTTCTATCTCTCTACTTGACTTCCTCGTCACACATAAACACCCAACCCACCAACACAACCCAAAATCATTAGATCAGGCAAATGAACGTCAGCCTGGATCATGAACGACGACAAATAGCATGTCGAACCTTCGAGTTCAAAGGCAAGAAACACATCTCCCCGTCAGCCTAGTAGACTCAATAGCAGTAAAATCATGTTTTAGCGTCGCAACTGGGTGAGCAGAGGTAGTAACAACTTATGATTCTCATGCTAAAACAAAGACGAAACCATCAATGAAATTCAACAACTCAATCATTTAAATACTTAAATGTCACAATATTTCCATTAAGGAAACTGACTAACATCATATGCTAGACAAAGCATAATTTAAACTCACAAAATACACTAGACAAAGTACAGTTTAAACTCACATATACCAATTTAACTAACATACTGGAAGTGTAAACCTTTCAAGTCAATAAAGTAGAATGCATAGAGATGAGCAAAATTTAGACTACTACAAGAATCTTCCCAGCCACAATGCACAAAGAGATGGAAAATTTTTAACTATTAGAATACTCTTCAGTCTTCCCAATCACATTGGACTACAAAATCCCAACAATACCACAGCACAGCAAAGTTCCACACAAAAAGTAAATTAAAAATGAAAACAAAACAAAATGAAGCATAAATGTATATAAATACCAAAAACTTTGTTATAGCCGCGTAATTTTAAAAAAAAAAAATCCGAAATATAATTAAACAGAAATAAATGGAAAAACAAAATAAATTACCTCTAGGTAATGTAGTGGAGAAGATACATTCTAGTATTCAGCCAAAAGACTTGAAAAACAAACGAACAAATAGACTAGGAATTGAAAGGGAACAAACGAACCCTGCATTCAACTACAAGATCAAAACTAGAAAGAAAGAGATGAGCAGATCAAAACCAGGGAACAAACGAACCCTAGAGAGACAAAACAAGAGACGAATAGAGTGGGAGAAAGAGAGAGACACACTCACTTGCTAGAAAAGGCAGCGATGTAGCGATAGTGGCATAGGGTGAGAGAACTATCGGTCGGGGATTAGGGATTGGGGTGAGAGAGAGAGAGAGAGAGAGAGGTTAGGGATTGGGAATTTGGCAGAGAACTATCGATCTGGGAAAAAGGGGTATCACGTGCTTAAGTCTGTTTGAAAGAGCAATGATACACATACAACCAATTTTACAACATTTTTACAACTTATAGTGTATTTGAGTTTTTTTATTTTTTCATCATTTTCTTTTAAGTATTTTTATAATATTTTTAATCATTAAGAAAAAAATAATAAAAAATAATAATTTTATTAAAATCCAAATTCTTAATCATTAAGTAAAATTAAAAATTTTTAAAAATTATATATAAAATATAATTGTAAAATAGTAGTAAGTGTATCATTTCTCTATTTGAAATATCCAAATTTGTTTTAACGATGCATACAGTGTTGTAATAAACTAAAAGAGTGCCGCAATAGACTCAAAACACCAAGATGACTCCAGTAGTGTGCGACTAAAATGAAAGTGCCGCTATAACATCCCATACCCGTCAATTTTTATTGTAGTAGAAAAATGCCGCTATAATATCCCAAAAAACACCGCTATATTATCTCGCATGCACTCTTAATAATCAAAATTTTACCCTCAATAACAATATATAGCTTTACATGATATAGATCAAGTGGTAGACATATACACAAATCTCACACAATAAAATTTACATATTGTTCATATATAGTGTTATATATATTTATATTTTTACTTATAACACTCAATTTATTAGATTTATTTTGCAATTTAAATTCCTCAAATCTCATGGTTTTCAACCTACTAATAATTGACATATAAAAAAATAAGTTTTTGTAAATTTTTCTTAAATATATTTAGCATTTTTCATTGTCTATGACTTAATATAATATGTCATATTTAGTTCATTATAAAGAAGATTTTATAATTTGATAGATTATATTTAATTACGCGAATATAAATTTTATGGTGTTAGATTTAAAGTTAAACCAAACATTTCTCCAAATCAAAAAGTTTAATTGAGTTTGTTTGGGAAGTGATCAATGATTTCATCTCATTTTCAAATTTTTATAATTTGATTTCTAAATACCACTCAAATTTAAATACTCTTCAATCTCAAATTACAATTTTTTATATAATCATTACAAAATAAATCCCATATTAAATATATATATATATATATATATATATATTCTTTTTTATTGGAATCCACTTTTTTATCTATTTAAAATTCATACCTAACATTACTCAATATTTTAACTTTACCTAATTTAAGGCAAGACCAGTCGTCGATTAAGGCCAATGTCAGCAATCACCAACCTTGGTTACTCCTAATCTGGGTTAATTAGTCAAGAGCATTAGTAGTGAACTAAAATAGTTAAAATTTGACTAAAATTTAGCTAGTTGATTCAAAACACACCCTCCTACACATCATCAAACTTTTTAAAAGTACACTAAATCATAATTTATATCTGAGTCTTGACTGGCTAAATCGTTGGCATATGTTTGTTTGCCATAAAATATTATCCGGAATTTTGGCACAACCAAAAACAAGATCTGATCAAATAATAGAGCCGATCAACTTTAGGCCCTGCTTGGATTCAGAGATGAGATGAGTTGAGATGAGTTTAATTTATTTTTTAATATTATTATTATTTTAGAATTTGAAAAAGGTATATTGGGAATTGAAAAATGTGTATTGGGAATTGAAAAAGCTGTATAGGAATTTGTGTTTTATATAAAAAAATTATAAAAATATAATAATGAAATGAAGATGAGTTGAGATGAGTTGAGATGAGCTGAGCTTACCTCCGAATACAAACGGGGCCATTCTTAAATTTACAAACAGGGCCTTATTCTTAAATTTAAAACGATGCTTTTATAGATTTTTTTTCTATCCTATTGTATACTCAATTTATTATTTTTTATAAATTATTTTTATCATAATAATCATTTTAATTATAATTAAAATATTATAAATATTTATTTTTTAAAAAAAAAATATTGGGAGCATTCAATATTTTTAACACATATTCATATAAACAGTATTTATAAATATTATTTATATGAGTGTGTGTTATGAATATTAAATGCTCTCTAACATTATTATTATTTTTTTATTTTTGCAAGGATGCGATGAACATATTTACGGCTAAGAGAGGGAGCGGGGGATTGAAATATTTTTCAAATTTTGAACTATTTTTTTATTTAGAGATGTTTTGGTCAAGATTATTTATTCTTATTTCTCTACCTTTAGACTAGTCAATTTTGGTGGACCGTATATAACGCGACCCTTTCTTACTACTTCAAACCTTTCCATTTTGGTGCACTGTTGCTCAGCACCGGTTTGTTCCTGAATTTCCCGGAGCTTGCAGTTGCATCAACGGTGCCGATCAGCTGTAAGAAATGGATTCTACCAATACGGATTCATCCACCATCTGTCGCGTGGTGGCAATGCCCTATCCCGGTGGTGGCCATATCAACCCCATGATGAACCTTTGCAAGCAACTAGTTTTGAAAAGCCCATTTACCGTCGTCACCTCTGTCGTCACCGAGGAGTGGCTCGGCATCGTCGGCAAAGAACCTGAGCCGGCTAACATACGCGTTGCCACGATACCCAACTTCATTCCCTTCGAACATGGTCGTGCTAAAGATTTTCCCGGATTCCTTGAGGCCATCAGCACGAAGATGGAAGCGCCCTTTGAGGAGCTATTGGACCGGCTTGAACATCCAGTGACTGCCATAGTGGCCGATACTTTTTTGGTATCGGCCGTCGGTGCTTCACCATCTTGAGCTCCTCGTGCAGAACGGGCATTTCCCGGTTGAACTGTCAGGTCAGTTTCTTCCAAAACCTCTTTCTCAATCAAATTTTGTCCTGCCAATTGTTTTTCCGATATAAATGCGCAGCATATATTCTTCTTTTCCCTTGGATAAGGTAATTGAAAGTTCTTATTTTGGGCTAGAGGAAAACGATCTAATCAAGTTCATTATCGAAAGATCATTATAACATGACCAGGCTCAATCAATTCAAACATCAAAGGAACTAGGTGGTAGTTGTTTAGTATTAGTGTTCTATCATTAGCGGACAAAAGGAAACACCATATTAATTATGAAAGATGTTTTCAGGTGATTTTATACCTCTCTGAACCAAGAAGAAACGTAACAAGCTCAAGAAGATCATTGATAATATCTCTATATATATATGAAAAACGACAAAACCCAATTGTAACAGTACCATTTGATATGCTTGATCATCAGTTTGTAAAAAGCCTTGCATCATCCATCTCTAGTACAACTTAAAAAACTAAATCTGTCTGTACATATCCCCATGGAGGCAGGCATAAACATCATGATCTTCTTTCCGTTGGAAATTTCTAAATTTGTCATTACAACATTTAACAAGAAGCAAAGTAGCTAGTTTTCACTTACATTGCTTTCTCTACGTGTCTTTATGCCTCATGTTTGACTAAGAATGGGGAGACGAGCTTGTGGACTACATCCCTGGAGTTCTAGCTCTGCGTCTTAGATCTTTCCACCTTATTATCTGGAAATGGTTTAGAAGTCAAGCCTCTTATCTGGAAATGTATAATGTTGGTGCCCAAAGCGCAGTATCTGTTATTCACTAGTGTCCATGAGCTAGAACCTCAACTCTTTGAAACTTTAAGAGCAAAACTCCCAATCCCCGTCTACCCCATTGGCACTTCCTTACCCTACTTAGAACTTCAAGACAATGCGGCCTCCGGCTCCCATGCAGGTAACATGATCAATGGTGTGAACTATTTCCATTGGCTGGATTCTCAACCCGTTCGTTCTGTCTTGTACATCTCATTTGGAGGTGCCCACTTAGTCTCAGATGCTAAAATGGATGAAATTGTTGGCGGTGTGCGCGATAGTGGTGTAGGTTCTTGTGGGTGTCAAGGGGGATCAACAATGCGGATGGTTGTGGGGATATGGGCTTCGTGGTTCCGTGGTTCCGTGGTGTGACCAATTGAAAGTTTTGTGTCACTCTCCCACTGGAGGGTTTTGGACACAATCTGGATGGAACTCCACATTAGAGGGTGTTTTTGCTGGTCTTCCAATGCTTACTTTTCCCATATTGTACGATCAGTTTCCAAACAGTACACAAATTGTGGAAGATTGGAAAGTTGGATGGTGGATTAAGAAAAATGTGAGATCTAAAGATTTGGTGACAAGAGGAGAGATTTCGGAGCTCCTAAAGAGGTTTAAGGATCAAGAAAACAACGAGGGCAAGAACTTCAGGAAGCCTGTCACAGAGCAATTGCTGAAGGTGGATCAAGTACTGAAAAGAGTCTTGAAGCTTTTATCAAGAACATTTCAAGATGCTTTGCATTAAAAGTTGTAATGTGTTGTATTTTACAATTACTTGATTAGTAATTTGTAGCATGTTTGTAGTTTGATTAATAACTTCAATGCACAATATATCACTACAAGAAATATGCCTTTTGCGGTGATTTTAATTCGCCGCAAAACGCCTTATATTTGCTCAAAAACCTTGGCAATAATTCTGGCTTCGGAGGAACGCCGTTATTATCTTCACGCCATAAGTTTTTGTTGAATTACTTTTTGCGGCGAACGCAATTCGTTGAAAAAATTTTCACAATTTAAAAAAATATATATGATCGACAACCCAATAAACCGAAAAAAGCCCCTAACAAAAGAAAAAAAAATGCCATCAATTAGGAACATGAAATTACATTACATGAATTTTTACATCAACATAAAATATAAAATTTATAAATATTAGCATCTCACTTCTCTTAAAAATATTGTAGAATTATAAAATAAAGTATAAATAAATAAAAAATAAAAAAAAGCTTAAATTGAAGAATCTTGGTATTCACCCAAAGTGATGTACATAATATATATATATATATATGAACAAATGAAATATTTCCGTTATTCGAATCATAAAACTACCTTGGTCCGGTCCCTCTCGCTCTCATTTTGGTGGGTCTTCTTTTTTTAATTCACGAAATTAAATATAAATAAATAAATAAAACGGTCGGTTGCTCTGCCGTGGCCGGTTATACCTAGAAAAATTGTAAAAAAATAAATAAAAATTATAAAATTATATCTGTAGAATTAAAATAAATAAAAATATTATAATTAATGTTATAATAGAATAATGATAGATTTGAAAACTATATTATTTGATAATATTACTGAAAAATGTCTAGCTTAATTACAAAAAAGTGTTTTTTCTAATCAAATTTAGCTAAAAAAAAAATAACTAAACTTAGTACTAATGCCTTAATCCCAAATCAGATTAGGCTACCTTCATTTAATTTATGTATATCAATTTCTTCGTTACCTTGACAAGTAGCTCAGTACCGGCTTGTTCCTGAGTTGCCTGGAGCTTGCGTCAACGGCCGGTGACGATTAGCTGCCAATAATGGATCCGACCAAAATATATTCATCTACCGTCTGCCGCGTGGTGGCGATGCCCTATCCCGGTCGAGGCCACATCAACCCCATGCTGAACCTTTGCAAGCAACTAGTTTTGAGAAGCCCATCTATTATCGTCACCTTCGTCGTCACCGAGGAGTGGCTCGGCATCATCGGCGAACAAACCAAGCCGGCCAACGTACGCTTCGCCACGATACCCAACGTCATACCCTCCGAGCGTGTCCGTGCTAAAGATATTCCCGGATTCATTGAGTCCATCAGCACGAAGATGGAAGCGCCCTTTGAGGAGCTACTGGACCGGCTTGAACATCCGGTGTCTGCCATAGTGGCCGATACTTTTTTGGTATGGGCCGTCGGAGTGGGGAACCGGAGGAATATTCCGGTGGCGTCGCTAATGACCATGTCTGCGTCAGTTTTCTCGGTGCTTCACCATCTTGAGCTTCTCGTGCAGAACGGGCATTTCCTGGTTGAACTGTCATCAGGTCAGTTTCTTCCAAAAACCTGTCTCCATCAAGTTTTATCCTGCCAATTGTTTTTCCAATATAGATACGTGGTATTCTTCTTTTCCCTTGGATAAGGTAATTCAATTGAAAGATTTTCACTTACGTTGCTTAACTCTACGTTTCTTTGCCTCATGTTTGATTAAGAACGGGGAGACGAGCTTGTGGACTACATCCCTGGCGTCCCAGCTATGCGTGTTGCAGATCTTCCTGCCTTTTTTCCTGGAAGTGGTTTAAAAGTCAAGCCTCTTAGCTGGAGATGTGTTTTGTTGGTGCCCAAAGCCCAGTGTCTGCTATTCACTTGTATCCATGAGCTAGAACCTCAAGTCTTTGACACTTTAAGAGCAGAATTTCCAATCCCCATCTACCCCATTGGCCCTTCCATACCCTACTTAGAACTTGGAGACAATGCCTCCGACTTTGATGGCAACATCAATGGAGTAAATTATTTCAATTGGCTGGATTCTCAACCCATCCGTTCTGTATTGTACATCTCATTTGGAAGTGCCCACTCAGTCTCAGATGCTCAAATGGATGAAATTGTTGGCGGTGTGCGGGAGAGTGGTGTTAGGTTTTTGTGGGTGTCAAGAGGGAACAATGCTAGGTTTAAGGATGTTTGTGGGGATATGGGCTTCGTGGTACCTTGGTGTGACCAATTGAAGGTTTTGTATCACTCTTCCATTGGAGGGTTTTGGACACACTGTGGATGGAATTCCACTTTAGAGGGTGTTTTTGCTGGTGTTCCAATGCTTACTTTACCCATATTGTTTGATCAGTTTCCAAACAGTAAACAAATTGTCGAAGATTGGAAAGTTGGATGGAGGATTAAGAAAGATGTAAGATCTAAAGATTTGGCGACAAGGGGAGAGATTTCTGATCTCTTAAAGAGGTTTATGGATCGAGAAAGCAACGAGGGGCTCCAACTGAGGATGCGAGCAAAAGAACTTCGAGAGGCCTGTCAAAGGGCAATTGCTGAAGGTGGGTCAACTCAAAATTATCTTGATGCCTTCATCAAAGACATTTCAAGAAGCCAATCCTGACAGGTTTATCGCTTTGTAATATGTAATTGTGTTAGCTAGCTTGTGTTTGTAGTTCGATCTAATTCGTATATATGTTTAATCTTTTGCCACAAGTATCATCAATGATATTGAAAGGTACCATGATCATCTTCTTAAAAAAAAATTATGTTTATTTAAAAAAAATGATAATTATAGTCGCAAGTATGCAGATTTTGTGAAATTAGTTTGAAAAAAATGAATTAACATGAGCTCACATAAAAAAATAAAAAATAAAAAATAACTTTTTAATAATAAATTTTACTGTTTTTCCAAATTACTGCATGACATCTCCACCACCCCACGATTGTTTACTCAAGAGCTCTTTCAGTTTCATCCCATACCACTTACCAGATACAACAGGGAGGAGGGTTGGTCAACGTAGCTTGGATTAACAGGCAATTATGGACATCATAAACATCATGATTTTCATTTTCCAACTAATATTTCTCTATAAATCAGAGCTAATTTGTAGCTATCTTTCCAGGATCATACCAGCATATTGTTCTCTTTGTGTGTGTGTGTCAGTGTGTATATATATATATATATATATATATATATTTGACGTACATGATTAGATATGATAGATCAGCTATATTTACGAGAACCAGCTTTGATCTTACTCAATTGGCCTTATCATTGTCATAGTATTAGGCCAGACTTGTTTTAGGATATAAAATTAAAAAATTTAATTTTTTTAAAATTTATTATTATATTTTTTAAAATTTTATATAAAATTTAATAAAAAATTCAATTTTTTAAAATTTAAAAATCAATTTTTTAAATTCTAAAATAAAATTAATATTAAAAAAATATATTACAACAATTTTTTTTTTACAATTTTTATCTTATCTCATCTCTAAAAATAAATTAAACCTAAATTTATATCAACCGGAAACTCAAAGTACAGCTACAACACACGTGACTAACTGGTACTGGTGGTATTATTTAATTTAAATAAGAAAAAACAGATAAAAAAAATGAGAGGCAGATTAATTAATCAATGATACCTAATACTCCATTCTATTATATAATATTGTATAAATGACTATATAAGTGATGATAGAGTTATAAACGACTGCCGACTCATCCCACCTAGTACCTACCATTTTTGAGTATTAGTAATATTTAACTTGTAGTCATGTACACGTAGCTGACATGCATGTTATTTTATGCCATTTATTATCTTTGAGATCGATGAGATTCATTTTGAATGAAACGAAGAGATCTTATCCATAAAATATATGAGATTTACTAGAGAAAATATCGAGAAAAGTCATATTCATAACACTCATACATGTATGAATAATAATGTGTTATTGTTCATGTGTGTGAGTATTATGAATGTGATTTTTTAACATTATTCTGTTTACTATTTATTATTTTTATATACTACACATTATATTTATATTTATTTCACATTGTTCATTTCTTTAATTTTATTCTTTTTAAACTATTTAAATTTTTCTACTCATCGTTCATCTCTATTTTTATATATTTGATAAGAGAAAAAAAATAAATAATAAAAAAAAAAAAAGTGTAGTGTGCTATATATAATGATGATGAGTAGTCTACTTTACTATTTACTGTATTGTTGTACAATAGCGTTTTGTATTGTACCGAAGTTGATGATGAGTAGTCTACATGTAACTTGCACGGGGCATACTTGCCTTATACTTGCCTTATAATTTATCTTATTTTATTTTATTTTATTTTATTTTATTTTATAATTACAATTTTTTTAAATTTTGCATAAAAAAAAAAGATAAATAATTCATTTTTTTCGTATTCTAAAATATAATAATACTAAAAAATATATTCAACTTCCAATTTTTATATAAAACCATCTATCTAAATATTTAACCGGCAACCGGTAAGGAAAAAAAAACTATTTAAGCGGCAACTTACTGCTAGAATTTTTTCAAATTTCGTTCCGGCGAGAAAAAGAAAGTCAACACAGGTTACACAACCAAGGAACTGTGCCTATTCTTCTCCCAGACCCAGAGAATATTCATCAGATTACGATCTGTTTCCGTTCAGGCATTACATGGATCCAGCCGGCGTTGAACTAACCGCAGTTTTCCATGCCGTGGCCATCCCTTTTCCATGTCAAGGCCACGTCAACGCCATGATGAGCCTTTGCAAGTTGTTGTCTTCAACTAGATCAAGAAACCCCCTTCTCATCACCTTCGTCGTCACCGAAGAGTGGCTCGACGTCATCGGATCCGAGCCCAAGCCGGAAAACATCCGCTTCGCCTCCATTCCTAACATCGTAGAGCGCTCAAAAGCCGTTGACTTTGGCGGCTTCAACGCAGCAGTCAAGACCAAAATGGAAGCTCCGTTCGAGCAACTCCTGGATCGGCTTGAGCCACCTGTGGCTAGAGTTTTAGCTGACTTTGAGTTGCAGTGGGCACTCGACTTCGGGATTCGAAGGAATATTCCGGTAGCGTCGCTTTGGACCATGTCGGCTTCGTTTTTCTCGGTAGTCCATCATTTCAATGTTTTCACCCAAGATCATCACTTGTCGGTTCACGTTTTTGGTAAGTGCTTCGTATGTCGGATCTTCCATATATATTTTTTTAAGCCATATAAGCAAATCTATTAATAAAAGCCATAGGAGTAGAGAGTTCAGTTCAGTCAAATAATTTTCCATTCATTTCCTATACTTTTAACAATTTTCTTAATTTGCATTACACTTTTTTTCCTGTAATTCTTGAAAAAAATTAAATTCTTATTTTCATAAATAAAATGAGATAAAAGTTAAAATAAAATAAAATTTATTATAATATATTTTTTAAATATTAGTTTTGTTTTAAAATTTGAAAAAATTAAATTATTAATTTTATTTTATATAAAAATTTAAAAATATAATAATAAATTTAAAATAGGATAAAATAAAATGAAAAAACAAGCAAGGCCTTAATTTTAGTTAGCCTTTTAATTATAAACTACACTTCATTGATGAACTTAATCCATAATAAAATAAATAATGATAAGTTTATTACACTTTGTAATCTATTTAACGTTGAGATTGTGGTAGAAAATTTAGTTTATAGTTTTAGGGATTATAGCTTATAATTTAAATAATAAATTTTATATTTCAAAAATTGTTTATTATTTAGTAAATATGTATCTAAAGTTCTTTTAAAATATACAATTATTCGTAGAAACTTTTACCAAAAAGCTTCAAGTTGGTGCTTTTTGAAAAAATTAATTTTTCAACTTTTATATAACTAATTAAAGTTTTTTTTTTTTATAAAGCTATTAAATATGTCTCATTTTTTTAAGTGTTTTAAACTACTTAGAAATATTTTTTTTAAGTTCAAAATGCAATTTCAAATAGGCTTTTATATTATTTTTTTAATTTTGTAATTGTTTATTTTATTTTACTTTGATAGTTAAGAAAATAATTATTAGTAAAGTTATTTTTTTATTTTTTAATAATTAAATATGTTAAAAAATACTTAAAATAAAAAAATAAAAAATTTAAATATATTGTAAAATCGCAAAATAATATGTAGAAAGATACTATCCCTATCATTATCCTAATAAAATCGTCTCCTCAAAGTCTCAATGAATACCATTAACTCGAGATCTAGGCAATCATCATTTGGGTCATCTGTAATAATCAATTTTTTAATATCAGCAAAGTCATCTACAAATATAATTCAATATCAAATATTTATACGAGTTATTTATTATGAAAATATTTTCAAATAATATAATAATTAATTAATTATAAGTAAACATTTTTCTTATGGCTGATAAAGATAAAATTGGTAATGTACAATGTCATCCTACTTGATTATTGCTGTCTATATGAACAGAAGTAGCTCAAACCCTTGTTCATGATTAGTTTTGCAATTGCTGTTGTGATTTGGAGAGACAGATGTCAAAGATCAAGGACACAAGCATGTAGATCAGATACCTGGAATCTCTGCAAAACATCTAGAAGATCTACGAACAGTTTTTCATGAGAATGATCCGAGGGGCATGGAAATCCTCATGGAAACCATTTCAAACGTGCCAAAAGCAAAACATCTTCTAATTAATTCCATATACGAGCTTGAACCCCAAGCTTTCGACACTCTGAAAGCAGTACTTCCTTTCCCAGTATACCCAGTTGGCTCTGTCATACCTTACTTAGATCTTGAAAAAGCTTCCACCTTTAAAAATGGCGAACCTGACTATCTAAATTGGTTAGATGCCCAACCCCAAAATTCAGTGCTCTACATCTCTCTGGGAAGTTTCTTTGTGGTTTCAAGCACCCAAATGGATGAATTTGCCATAGCACTGCGAAATAGTGGTGTTAGATTCTTGTGGGTGGCTCGTGAAGAAGCAACTCGGTTGAAAGATAGATGTGGAGATAAGGGTTTCGTAGTGGCTTGGTGTGAGCAATTGAGGGTTTTGTGTCATCCTTCTGTAGGAGGGTTTTGGTCACATTGTGGGTGGAATTCTACTCAAGAAGCTGTTTATGGAGGCGTTCCAATGCTTGGTTTTCCTCTGTTTTTGGATCAAGTTCCTAATTGTAGGCAGATTGTTGAGGACTGGAAGAATGGGTGGACTGTCAAAAGAGCAGAGGTGGGAAACGAGATTTTGGTGGCAAAAGAAGATATAACAGAGCTTGTACAGAAGTTTATGGGTCTTGAAAGTTCTGAAGGGAATGAAGTTAGGAAAAGGGCAAGAGAACTGAAAAGCATCTGTCGTCAAGCAATTGCAAAGAGTAGCTCGTCTTCTGCTAACCTGGATGCATTTATCTGTGATTTCTTGGCAGGACATGGGCATTGAGAATTCATGTTCAGTGCTGATTAGGTCATTTCTAGCCATTAACAAAAGGGTAATGCTCTAAGTACAAGCTCCAAGTAGACAAGTTCACAAGATCTTTTTCTGACAGAAAAGAAAAAATGTTTTTTTATACTTCTCGTGGTGGAGTTTACTTGTTTGTTTGTAAAGGAATTAAGTCAAATTTGTATAAATTATGACATTACTCTTAATCAAATATTCTCGAAGGTTTCTTTACATGTATTCATAGGGCTGTAAAAAGATCGAACCGGACCGGTTGGAGTCCCGTCCGGTCCGGTCCGGTTCAAAAAATATATGGACCGGAAAATTCCAGTCCTGTCCCGGTCCAGGGAGTCTATCCCCTGGACCGGACCGGACCGGACCGGACCGAATCCCTATAGTTTTTTATTTTTTTTTTAATTTTTATTTTTAAATATATGTATATATAAATTTTAATATTAATATTAATATATTAATATATAATATATGCTCTTATAATATTAACATATAAATAATAAGTGTATTATTATTATTTAATATATTATTATTAATTTATCACTATTTACTAACATATACATATATAATATACTAATGTAAATTGTAATAGTGTTATTAGTTATTAATTATAGTTCATTAACATATACTAATGTAATAGTATTATTAGGCTATTAGATTATTAATTATAGTTTACTAACATACTTAATATTTAATATTAACTAACATATTAATATATAATATATACTCTTATATATTAACATATAAATAATAAGTGTATTATTATTATTTAATATATTATTACTAATTTATCACTATTTACTAACATATAAATATATAATATACTAATGTAAATTATAATAGTGTTATTATTTATTAGTTATAGTTTATTAACATATACTAATGTGAAAGTGTCATTAGACTATTAGACTATTAATTATAATTTACTAACATACTTAATATATAATAGACACTAACATATTAATATATAATATATACTTTTATAATATTAACATATTATAATTTATAGTAGTTAAATTTGGGCCAAAAAAATATTTGATCATTGTAGAATTTTATATTAAATTTAGCCTATTAAATCATATGGAACACCCTTGGACCGGACTGGACCACCCCTGGACCGAATTGGATCAGACCGGTATGGACCGAACTTCTGTTCGGTTCGGTCCAGGTGAGAGAATTCTTGGACCGAATGAAATCGGTCCACAAGTTTCCCGGACCGGACCGGACCATTTATACCCCTATGTATTCATTACCCCGTTTGAACAAAAACCATTCTGCTACTCATCCTCTTGTCTACCATTTAATTTGAATAAATTTATGCGTTGAGAAGTTGTGGTCTATTGGTTTTAATCCCTTTTAGGTCTCGTTTAGACTCAGATTCACCTAAACTCATTTCAACTCATCTTTATTTTATCATTATTTTTTTTTAATTTTTTATATAAAACATAAATTTCAATACACTTTTTTCAAATCTCAGTACACATTTTTTACATTTCAATACACTTTTTTCAAATGTTAAAATAATAATAATATTGAAGAATAAATTAAATTTATCTTAATTCATCTTATCTCTGAATCTAAATGGGACTTATAATGAATTTGGTTTAACAATATTTCAGGAGTTATGAGTTTTGATGTTAGTGAGTGACATTTTCCCTTGAGAAAATTTTTATTAGATACTCCATTTAGCTATTTTATTGGAATATGATTTTCAGATTTTCTTCTTTTATTTTATATAAAATTTCATTTTAAATACTTCATTAGGAGTGATCTTATATTATGAAGTACCTAAAGCATATTTTATAATTTAATTGTCTGTTTGTTTTCCTTAGTGTTATAAATGAGCAAATATCTGAAATGAGTCAATTGGAGAAATCCACGTAAAAGTTGATCTTTTGTTTGCAAGCATCTTTTTTTTGAGTTAAGCACTTTCGTTTGCAAACTTGTTTTTGAGATTTATGGAGGCGCTGCTTTGCGCCTTGACATTTTTTTTTTTAAAGTATTATGTCCATTCTATATAATATTTATTTTGGATATTTGATATTTTTTATTTTTTATTTAATAACTAAAAAAATAATTATTAGTATATTGTTATATTTTATTTAATAATTATTAGTATATTATTATTAGCTTTAGTAGTATTGAACGCTGGTGGCATTGTGGCACGCCCCGTTCCAAAATTTATCTTACGAGCCCTCCTACTAATGCCATGAGTGCCTTCACGCTGCTGATAAATTTGTTACTATTAGAAATACATAGTTTTTCTTTTATTTGTATTTCTTATTTGTAAAGTTCCATTTTTGTCCTTATATGTAAAGTTACGTTTACATATTTGTCCTCTGTTATACAGAAGTATAAATACTTTTTTTCTTTGTAATTCTTTTAATCCGAAAATAATATAAGTGCATTTTTCCAATTTCTCTCTCTATGTCTCAAACCCTAGCTTGTTTGTTCTTTGGCTTAAGATTGGATTCATGGCAGAACTGTTATTTTGTCATGGTATCAAAGAGTAAATCACTGCTTTAACAGTTCTATCATGGATTCAGATTCGTCTGACTCAAATTTTCCTCTTTCCAATCTCTCTTTTTTCACTCGAAAATCCCTCAAATCCTTATTTCTTATATCATGGGGAGAATCCTGGAATTACGATTGTTATTGATCGATTAAATGGTGATAATTACCACTCTTGGTCACGGTCCATGTCTAAAGCCATCAGCACGAAGAACAAGACTGGATTCATTACCGGAAGTCTCAAGAAGATGAAGTATGAAGCCGATCCGCTTTATCTTTCATGGATTTGCTATAACGACATGGTTGTGTTGTGGATCTTCAATTTCGTGGTCAAAAGCATTGGAAGAAGTATTCTCTACATCGATAATGCATCAGATATGTGGAAAGATCTCCAAGACCACTTCTCATAAGGTAATCGTCCACGAATCTTTTAATTATGTAAGGCGATTAGTTCTTTGAAGCAAGATCAGAAATCTGTGAGTGACTACTATATTGAATTGAAGTCTTTTTGGGATAAATTAGCAAATTATAGGCGTTTCCCTAGTTGTTTTGTTGAAACCTTAAGATTTTTTGAAGAATTTCAATAAGAAGAGTATGTAATGCAATTTTTGATGGGGTTAAGCGATTCTTTTAATAGTATTCGAAGTCAGATATTATTAATTAATCATTTTTCTTCATTTTCCTTCTATGAACAAAGTCATATCTGAAGGGAGGCAGAGAGATTGTTCTGGAGTCATTTGTCCCTAGCATTGAATCAGCGGCTGCTTTGACACGAATCCTAACAAAAATAATAAATTCTATATTTATTCATTTTATTTGAAGTCATCCTCACACTCAAAACATATTTATCTAAGTTATAACTTTCCTGATTCATTCTTAGCTGAGCTTAGCTCATTCTTCTGCCAAAACATTAATCAGAGCACGCCCCTCTCAATTTCATGGAACATCCCTCCGGCGATGCTGAACCAAGATCCGTCTGTCATGTGGCTGCGATGCCTTTGCCAGGCAGAGGGCACATCAATCCCATGATGAACCTCTGCAAGTTACTCTCTTCAAATCAACCTAACCTTCTCATCAGCTTCGTTAATACGTATAATATTGTACTTAAAATTATATATACATGCAGCATTGATTGTTTTTGTAACTCAATGTCTGCCCATTTGTGTGAATGGAACTTAGAGATGAACATGTGGACATCCCGGGACTTTCTTCAACACAAGCAGCAGACCTTCGGACAGTCTTTCATGAAAACGATCAACGAGTACTGCAGCTAGCCATGGAATGCATCTCCAGGATGCCTAAAGCACAATACCTTCTATTTACTTCTGTCTATGATCTTGAACCCCAAGCCATTCACTCTTTAAATGCAGCATTCAATTTCCCTGTCTGCCCCATTGGCCCTGCCATACCTTACTTAGAATTTGAAGACAAATCCTCCATTACTAGCACTAAAAATGACCCCAAGTATATACAATGGCTAGATTCCCAACCTTCTGGTTCAGTCTTGTACATCTCATTGGGAAGTTTCCTTTCGGTTTCGGGCGCCCAAATGGATGAAATTGCTGCAGGGCTGCATGATAGTAATGTCCGGTTCTTGTGGGTGGCTCGTGGCGAATCTGCTCGGTTGAACGAGAGTTGTCGTGATAAGGGATTAGTAGTGCCATGGTGTGACCAAATGAAGGTGTTATGCCATTCTTCCATTGGAGGTTTCTGGACACATTGTGGGTGGAATTCTACCCTAGAAGCTGTTTATGCAGGCGTGCCAATGCTTACTTTCCCTCTGTTTTTAGATCAAGTTCCAAATAGTAGGCTAATTGTAGAAGATTGGAAGATTGGGTGGAGGGTAAAGAGATCAGAGGTGGGAAGTGGAAGTGAAATTCTGGCGACCAGAGAAAAAATAACAGAGCTTGTGCAAAGGTTTGTGAATCCGGAAAGTGAAGAGGGGAAAGAATTGAGGGCAAGAGCAAGAGAACTAAAAGATATATGTCACAACGCTATTATAGAAGGCGGATCTTCTCGTTCAAACCTTGATGCATTTATGAAGAGCATTTCTCAAAGCCACGACAAATGAGCAGTTTCTCTATCTTTTGCTTGGATATAATATTTAGACTCTGCCTCACCATTTGGAATGAAGGGTGGTTTCTCTGCATATTGTAGTCCCTCTTTGTTTCCTATCCTCGGTTTTTCTGGTTTCTCGCATTGTGGATGGAACTCTACTCTAGAAGATGTTTGGTGTTTATGTAGGCGTACAAAAGCTTAGTACAAACATTTTCTATTATTCTCTCTCTTCTCTGGGAGGTTAGGTCAATCTCGAATTTGACCTATTTTTTTGCACTTTTTATCATTTTTCTAACCATCCAAACACCAATCATTAGGTGTGTTACAAAGAGCAAGTGAATTAAAAGATATTTGTCACAAAAGGATGTTCTTGTAGAACCGCATTATATAAAGAGCATTTCACAAACTAACATTAGTTGAATTGAGCATTTTCTCTATCTTATGCCTAGTTATCAAGACTCGACCACACCATTCGGGTTGAAGAATGGTTGTTTCTCTGTGTTCATCTTTCTTGTTTTCAGCCAGGGACGGCTCAATATATTTTATGGCTTTAAGCGATCGTTAAATATATTATATTTTAATTTAAAAATATAATAATAATAAAATTTAAATATTAAATAATAAAATTTTATTCGAAAATTTTGAGATGCAAATATAATATACTTCTTTATAATTTAAATACTTACTTTTATTTTAAGTAATATATATTTCTTTTAATACTTAATTTTAAAAATAAATAAGGCCATTAATATCAAAAATACATATTATTTTACTACTTCTATTCTAATTTTAATATTTTTTAAAAAATTTGTGCATTTTGAATATATATATATATATATATATATATATATAAATATTACCAAACCTTTATAAAATGTGGAGCCCATTTGAGATAGGGGCATTAGGCGGTGGCCTAATTGACTATTCCTTTGAGCCGACCCTGTTTTCAACATTTGGTAAAGAGTAATCCTGCTGGATTGTCTCAGCATTTGATTGGTTTTTTGGTTTAGCTCGTCTCTTTGACTCGGTATGCTATCCTTACTTTTAATTGGTTAGTATGTGCAATTAATTAAGAAAAAATGATATTTGTAGTAATTCTTACATATTTTCTTTTAAAAAAAATAATAAATTTAATGTTCTTATAAAAATATTTTTTTTAATAATAAATATTTTTTTTTTTAAAAGAGATCTAAGAAAGTTAAACATTCTAAAATTATATTGAATGATGCTACTACCATCTTATTTTGTCTTCTCATTTGTGATTGCCTATACATTTTTTTTTCTTGGGTGTAATGGTTAAATAAGCGATTATTAGAGTATTTATATTTTTTTATTTTTTAAAAATATTTAAACATGTTAAAAAAATATTTGAAATAAAAAAATAAAAGTATAATTTACAATAGAAGGCGCATCAAGTGAACAAACTGATGAGAAATATAGTACTACTTAATTATAGTTATATAATTTTACAGATCAGTCATGCTTGACGCTACATATCCCACATCTCATACAAATAATTCAATCTTTCACTTTCTCTCCTCAAATTTTTTCTTTTCTCATCATTTTACTTTGTCTCATAATTTTAGACGTGACATTTCGACGTGGCATTTCACTTTAAACTCTTTCAACTATCCAAACACTCCACTTTCGACGTGGCATTTCGCGAGGGATGGACTGCTCAAATGGGCTTGCTGGCCTGATTAATCCAAAGCATTTCGCTTAAAATTCTGCATATTTTATACTAACTCCACTCATTACATTTAGCAGCCTAGGGATTTGGAGAGGGTTGTATAAACGAAAGCAGCATGAAGGGCAATTTCGTCCAGTAATATGTGAAGAAAATCTTTTTTTATTTGCAGGAGAGCTGACCAGAGCAGCGCCGAATTTAAAAACAAGACGAAATTAGATCTAAAGCCCTAAATCTTTGGAACCCTAATTAGTAATTACTCGAAGTCAAGCTTTCGTCCAATGTGACATCCACAATCTCGACCAGTTTATAACCTCAGCGCTCATCGCAATTTGGAAACCCCATGCTGGCTGCTCCATCTTTCCCGCAACCGCATGGAGCTTTCCGTGAGTGACAGCTAAACCCCCCAATTGACTTCAATCCAAAATCCTGATTTTCTCAATCATTCTAAAATCAACTAGCCGAAAAATCAAGCCCACCTAAAAAAAATTCAAATCTTGCCAAATAGTATTACATACCCTTTACTGCACCCGTCTCAATTCCACCGCTGTTTCGCTTCTAAAACTCAAATCTCCATGGCCTCAGACGCCACGCCTAAGTTCCAAAACCAGGACTTTCGGCCTATCCCACAGACCCCAGACTTCCACCCTGAGCTCACTGTCTCGGACCACGAAGGCCTCCATTTTTGGCAGTTCATGATCGCCGGTTCGATCGCCGGCTCGGTCGAACATATGGCCATGTTCCCGGTCGATACCGTGAAGACCCACATGCAGGCCCTCCGGTCTTGCCCTATCAAGTCGGTCGGTGTCCGACAAGCCCTTCAATCGATTTTGAAATCGGAGGGCTACGCAGGGCTATACAGAGGCATCGCCGCCATGGGTCTCGGCGCGGGACCTGCCCACGCCGTTTACTTCTCGGTTTACGAGGTGTGCAAGAAGTTCTTCTCGCGTGGAAAACCGAACAACCCTGCGGCACACGCCGTCTCGGGCGTTTGCGCCACCGTTGCAAGCGACGCGGTGTTCACGCCGATGGATATGGTGAAGCAGAGGCTGCAGCTGAGCAATAGTCATTATGCGGGGGTCTGGGATTGTGTGAAGAGGGTGTTGAGGGAAGAAGGGTTTGGAGCTTTCTACGCATCTTATAGGACTACGGTGTTGATGAATGCCCCGTTTACAGCGGTACACTTCACGACCTATGAATCTGCAAAGAGGGCCTTGATGGAGATTTCGCCGGAGAGCGCCAGCGATGAGCGGTGGGTAGTTCATGCCACCGCTGGCGCTGCTGCTGGCGCCTTGGCTGCTGTTGTGACCACACCGCTCGATGTGGTCAAGACCCAATTGCAGTGTCAGGTATAACCCTTTCTTTATTTTTTTGCATGTTTTAAGCTTCTTTTCTGATTTTGGACGTAAATTAGGCTGCGTAAGATTGTGGAAGCTTATATATTCCTCTTAGAGGAGTTTGAATTCTTAGGTAGTAACCAAAAAGTTAAACACAAACAAGATTTTCGCTGCAAATATTGATCTTTGCTACCAGACGCAAGCTACCCGTTGTACTTGATAGTTGTGCCTCTTTCCTACTGCAGACTCAATGATAATCTCCATCTCCATTAGGATTGGATTCTACTTCCATTAGTGTCTGATTCTCTGAATCTATCTTGTGCATGAATATGGCTATAATCTTATAGCTGACAAATTTAAGAGAAGTTGGATGGCAATTGACTTGCCCTGAGAGAGCGATGCTATTCAATAGATTTTCATATCTGGCACTTGAGGAGGTGAATCTTAAGTGTTGTTACACTGAGTTTCACTGCCTCAAATGCCAAATGTCTAGAGTTATTATGTACTTGATTTGTGCTTGGTGAAGTGAAAAATCTGTGATGTATGGTATGTACTTCCATTGGTGAGGGATCACACTGATCATTAATCCTCACTTCTTTTGGTGAAGTAGCATGGAACCAAAAGCGTTAAGAGTAATTAATCAAACAACTTGTTATCGGTGAAACATTCATTGGTTTGTATTTAAC